>JAKFHU010002080.1:11052500-13552500 GCA_023783475.1 Daubentonia madagascariensis
AAAATAGAGTAGATAGAATAGAAACTGAGAGAGTGCATTGCATGTAGTTAGAGTAAACAAGTTTCATGAAATCTTTAGTTGCATATGTGTGTGTTTTCTGGATCAAAATGTATTTTTTTTACTGTAAGCTGCATTTAAAAAAAGATTGAAAGCCATTGGCTTGATTACATATTTAAGTGTGACCATGGCTGTGGTTACATTTCATCTCATCCCCCGCAACTATCTAGGGAATTAATGAAATGCTTTCTTTTAGTAAATAAATAAATAGGGGGCAGATAGCAACGTGGTAATTTTTTTACTAGCTATCAGGAACTAGTAGTATTTCACATATAGCCATATCCATAATATTCCTTCTGAATTTGCTAATTGGCAGGTAACATAAATATTGAATCACCTGTTTGTGGATGTTATAACAGAATATTGACCTGAAGTCTACTGAAAAGTAGACATTTTAAATAAAGTCTGGCTTTTGCACTTCTACATTTCACCATGTGAGGAGGCAGCAACAAGGCACCATCTATGAAACAAAGAGCCAGCCCTCACCAGACACCGAATCTGTTGGCACCTTGATCTTGAACTTCCAGCCTCCAGAACTAGTGACTTCCACAAGGTAGCTGGATAAAGTGCTTACACCAGAGCAACCGCTGCCCCCTTTACCACAGGTAAAATGCCAGGAGGCATGGAGGAAAGGAGGAAGCCCAGTTAAGTAGCAAATGTGTTAATTCAGTTTAAGGATCTGAAGTTGAAGAGCAACTAGGTGCAGAGAATGAGGAAGTTATAGGTTCTGGCACTTCAATCTTTAGCAAAGATTTAAAACTCAAATGTTCCCAGGGTCAGACAGATAAAATAAATTGTCAGGTGGCTAAATTAAAAAAAAATAAAATAAAATAATGTCTAATATGTCCATACCTGGTTGGTCTCGAGTGAAGTGTGTGTTTGTGAAGAAACTTGAGGATTTGCCCTTTAACCAAATCATATCAGCAAATCATATCATAATACAATTAGGGATAATACAAAAACTATGTTTTATAAATGAATTTGGGATTTTTTTCCAATTTTTTTGTTGTGAAATACACATAACATAAAATTTGCCATCTTAGCCATTTTTAAGTGTGTAGTTTGTGGCATTAAGTACATTCAAATTGTTATGCAACCATCACCATCCATCTCCAGGATACTTTTTATCTTGCAAAACTGAAACTCTGTACCCACTAAATAATAACTCCCCATTCCCCTCAACCCTCAGCCCCAGCAATCATCATTCTACTTTCTGTTTCTATGAATTTGACTGCTCTAGGTACCTCATACGAGTGAAATCATACAGTATTTGTATTTTTGGAACTGGCTTATTTCGGTTAGCATAATATCATCAAGGTTCATCCATGTTGTAGCATGTGTCAGAATTTCTTTTCTTTTTAAGGCTGAATAATATTACATTATATGTATATACCCCATTTTGCTTATTTATTCATCTATCGATGGACACTTGGTTTGCTTCCCCCTTTTAGCTATTGTGAATAATGCTACTGTGAACATGGGTGTGCAAGTATCTCTTTGAGAGCCTGCTTTCAATTCTTTTGAGTACACACCCAGAAGTGGAATGGCTGGATCATCTGATCATATTATTTTTAATTTTTTTAGGAACTACCATACTATTTTCTACCAGTGGCTGCACCATTTTACATTACCACCAACAGTGCACAAAGATTCCAATTTTTCCATATCCTCACCAACACTTGTGATTTTGGTTTTTTGTTACTAGCCATCCTAATGGCTGTGAAGTATAATAGTACCTCAATGTGATTTTGATTTGCATTTTCCTAATGATTAGTGATGTTGAGCATCTTTTCATGTGATATTGGCCATTTGTATATCTTCTATGGAGAATAGTCCATTTAAGTCCTTTGCCCATTTTTGAATCTTATTCTTCATTTTGTTATTATTGTTGTTGTTAAGTTTTAGGAGTTCTATACATTCTGGATATTAATCTTTTATCAGATACATGATTTGAAAATATTTTCTCACTTTCTGCAGGTTGCCTTTTTTACTCTGTTAAAAGTGACTTTTGATGAACAAAACTTTAATTTTAATGAAGACAAATTTTCCTTTTTTTTTCTTTTATTACCTATGACCTTTGATGTCATAGCCAAGAAATCATTGACAAATCCAATGGCATAAAGCTTTTGCCCTATGCTTTTTTCCTAAGAGTTTTATAACCAATTTGTTTTTAATGGTTTGCAAGCCTAAAGTAACTTTTCAGCATGAATTTTAAAAGTTTAAAGTAACAAAGTACAACTATGAAAATCCTAATTATTTATGTACTTAAAAGGACAGATGATTGAAAGGAAGACTTTTATACTTTTATTTCATACACTCTCTATGTGTGATTTTTCAGTTTTATAGTGAGCATTCCTGCTTTTTAAATAAAACAAAGATAGACTTCTTAATTATGTCACTTTCTATAGCACTGTAAGCACTTAAGTTCTCAGTATAAAACTAACACTCTGTTTTGTAATAGAGTTGTATTAATAAGCTTAGGCTGCCATAACAAATACCATAGACTAGGCAGCATAAAAAACAAAAATTTATTTCTCATAGTTCGGTAGGTTGGGAAGTCCAAGATCAAGGCCCAGCGGGTTCAGTTTCTAGTGAAGGCTTTCTTCTTGGCTTGCACATAGCAGCCTTCTCTCTGTGTCCTCACATGGCAGAGGACAGTAGGGCCCCACCCATATGACATCAGTTAGCTTTAATTACCTCCTAAAGGCCTATATCCAAGCACAGTCACATTGGGAGTTCAACATATGAATTGGTGTGTAGGCTGGGGGGGTGGGACATGGAGTGGGGGACAATCAATCCATAGCAAGAATACTTTAAAGAACATTTTATTTCTTCTGAACAGGGAAACTTGTATAGTTGAGAAGAGGAGAAATCATACAAAAGATGTATGTTTACTATAAAACTATAGTTTTATAGTAAAAATTGATTTTCCAATGGTATATTGATCTACTGTATGAAGCAAAAATAAAGAAAAATCAGAAGGGCTTTACTTTACTGCCTTGGATTTACTGAAAGTGTGGTGATGCATTGGACAAAACATAAAAACAAAAGGGAGACAGTGGGATGTATGTTGAGAGAATGGCCCCCAGAGGCAAATAGCCTTAACTTTCAATTGTGGAGGAAAGGGATCTCCACACACCCTGGTTATTAGCAACCTCAGTGAACTAGGATTCTGGCATCTGTCACCGTCACTAAACAGTACTTAACATGTCCATGTCAGTTAAATCTAGTAAAATTCCATTTTATCAAATGATAATTCTGCTTTAGGAGCTTACAGACTTATATATTGTGTCTCTCAAGTACAATAGTCCCCCCTTATGCATGGGGAATACATTCCAAGACCCCCAGTGGGTACCTGAAATCATGGATAGTACCAAACCCTACATATACTATGTTCATTTCTATACATACATACCTATGTTAAAGTTTAATTTAGAAATTAGGCACAGTAAGAGATTTAACAACAATAACTAATATAAAATAGGACAATTATAATAATATGCTATAATAAAAGTTATGTGAATGTGGTCTCTCTCTCTCTCACACACACACACTCTCTCATCCTCTCTCTCTCAAAATGTCATATTATACTATACTTACCTTTCTTTTTGTAATGATGTAAGAAGATAACCAAGGTGCTTTGGTAAATCCAAGGCAGTATACAGTGTATATAGTGTGGTTACACTGGACAAAAGGATGATTCATATCCTGGGCAAGCAGGATAGCACAAGATTTCATCACACTACTGTTTATATCTGGAATTTTGCATATAATATTTTCAGACTGCCGTTGACCATGGGTAACTGAAACCAAGGAAGGCAAAATCTCTGATAAGAGAGGACTACTTAATCCCCATACTGTTCTTAATTTGTTAGTAATATGTGCAGTGAGGTGAGGCACTGGAGAGAAAGGAATCAAAGCAGCTGGACTGCCCCCCAGAAAAAGAAATGAAGATGAAATAAAAGAAGGCAGGTGATTCAATCTAAACTTCTTTTAAATATGATAACTGAACCTCTAGCTCAGGGTTGGGCAAATTATGGCTTGTCTGCCTATCATCTGTTTTTGCACAGCATGTAAGGTAAGAATGTTTTTTGTAGTTTTAAATAGTTTTTGAAAAATAAATATAACATTTCATGATATATGAAAGCTATATAAAACTGAAGTTTCAGTGTCCATAAACAAAGTTTAATTGGAACTTAGTCACACTTAATGTGTTTACATATTGCCTATGGCTGTTTTCAAATTATAAGAAGAGAGTTAAGTAGTTGTGACAGAGACAATATGGGGCAACCTCACTGCTTTGTAATGCTGCTCAGTGTATCACAAATCACAGTGATGTAGTTATAATAACTTGACAGCATTTTGAGTGGCATGCATATTGTTACACCAAAGCATTTTATTTTATTGTTTTTACTACCAGTACATGCCAATCATGCCAAACAAGAAAAAAGAGAAAATGAGAGTTATTGCTTTTAAAGCAGAGTGAAGTGTGGATTATTTTGTTATCAAATTGGGTGGTCAATAATTGTGACACTGTAGCAGTGCTAAAAGAATATGATATATGTCCAAAAATGGAATATCTCATATTTCATCAGAGCAGAATTTATTCACAAAAATAAAAAATGAAGAGTCCGCAAACAAAATAAGTTTCTTGGTGGCTCATTTGTTAGCCAAGCAAGGAAAGCCATTTACTGAGAGTGAGTTAATTAAATCATGCTTGACTGCAATAGCTAAAGGCTTATAATCAGAAAAAAATAAACTGACTTAAGACAATTAGCCTTTCAGCAAAAACAGTTGCTCAAAGATTTGGGGACATTGACAGCAACACAATAATCAATTAAAGAATAAGGCAAGTAACTATGAGGTTTTCTTGTTTCTTGATCAGTCAACAGAGGTTACTGCTCAGTTGTTTTTTATTTGAGGAACAAATGCTGGAGTTTAGAGTGACTGACAAATTATCCTCTATACTCTTTGTGAAACAACTGTGGGAAAGAATATTTTCAAAGAAATTGAGAACACACTAATTTAGTGCAACCTGAAGTAGAATCTACTAAGATGTGTTACAACTGATGATGGTTAAAATATATGTGGAGCAGAAAAAGGCTTAGACAAATTTACAGAGCTTATGAAAACATAAGGTGTTTAAAGCCTTTAGTTATGAATTTTATTATCTATCAGCAGGTACTTTGCAGAAAATATTTGAACCTATTATGTGTGTTTTTTTTAAAAAACAACTTTATTGAAATATAATTCACATACCATGCAATTCACCCATTTAAAGTGTACAATGCAAAGGTTTTTGCATATTCACAGGGTTTTGCAACCATCACCATAATTCAATTTTTTAAACATTTTTTGTCCCCTTTAAAAGAAACTTATAAAGATGAAAAAATTTTGCACTATTTGATTTTGTAAGTGACAACTTGTTGCATATCACATCATGGAAACATAAACATCCTTATGATGATGATGAAATTGGAAGACTTTTGAATCAAATGGAAATGTATACTAAATTGGTCAGTGGAAGAAAGAACAATAGGAAGCATTTAGTGAAAGTAGTTTACCTGGCTAGTACCATTATGAAATATACAGTTGTAAATATATTATGTGTCCTTTTTTTGTTTTTGTTTTTAAGGAAAAACATTAACTTTTGGGCCACGTCCAGAATAGCATCATCTACATGGGCATTCCTTCCTCCAAAAATTTCAGAAAACCTTTGGTAACTAATTGAGAAAATGCAGAAGATCTTGCAGACAGATGAAATTACCAATACTCAAGCTTTTAGAAAAGGAAAGAGAAAAAGGACAGAGACAATGGACTCAGAAAATGCAAATAGTGACATGGATAAAGGACAGGTTGGTTTTCTGATGTCTTGATTCAATTTTATTATCTAGCTCAACCATAATTCCATGATTTCTTTCATAATTTATTAGTACTTTCCCCTCCTCTATTATTTGATTCTTCCTTTTAATTCTTTATTCAATCGAGGCAATATAATTTTATGTTCTATTTTTAGTGTTGGACAAGTTGGCTTAGAAACATAACATACTCAACAGACAATTTATCTGCTTCTCTATAAGTCTAACCAAATATGCCATAGTTCAAACTTTCCTTGATATTCCGGGAAATTAAAAATCAGCAAACTATCAGAAAATATTTTTTCCTCCCCAAAAATACTGGAGAAATTGGAATACCTCTTCTTTAAGACATATTGTTTGTTTTTCTTTTTAGATCCCAGTTCATGGCCCATTGTCATCACTGGTTTGATCAGAACCCCCTCATTTATTTTTATTTACTCATTTGTTCCTTTTTCATCTGAATTCCCCCCTCCCATTCACCACCTGTACTTTAAATGACCAGTCAATGTGTTTGTTCTGTACCCTTTTATTTGTGTGTTTTTGTAATGCATGTATTTGTGTGTGTCTTTGTAATACATGTAGTGTTTTGTGTTCATATATTCTTATTTAATTATTTAAATAAATACTGTATTCTTTTGGTTTAAAATATTTAAAAAAAGTAAACAGTGAAAACTCTCCCTCACATTCCTATCTCCCACCCACCCTGTTCCCCACCCCCATGCCCACTACAAGTAACCACATTTATTGCTTTCTTGTTTACCCTTCCAGTGTTTCTTTGTTCAAATAAAGCAAATATGAATATACATTCTTATCCCTCTTTTGGCACAAAATTAACTTACTATATATACTGCCTTGTACTTTGTTTTTTTGCTTAGTATATTTTCAAGATCTTTCCATTATTATATTGAGAGCTTTCTCTTCTTTACAGCTTCATGGTATTGCACTGTGTGTATGTACCATCCTGTGTTCCCTATGATGGATATGAGTTGTTCCCAATCTTTTTTTTTATTACAAACTACACTGCACTGTACAACCTTATGTATACATCATTTAGTAATACATTGGTATTAAAATATAGACTTTCATCTGTTTCTGATTTTCCAATCATGCTGTTTTTTAAAATAAATTTTATTATGTATATTTCAGGTATACAACATGATGTTATGAGATTCAAATAGACAGTAAAATGGTTACTATAGTGAAGCAAATTAACATATCCATCATCTCACATTGTTACTCACTTTTTAAAATTTTTGTGGCAAAAGCAGCTAAAATCTACTCATTTACATGAATCCCAAATACAGTACAATTTTATTAATTATAGTCCTCATGCTGTACATTAGATCTCTAGACTTATTCATTCTACATATGCACTACTTTGTATCCTTTGACTTATATTTTCCCATTTCCTCTCCCCTAAGCCCCATCCACCCCAGGTAACCACTGTTTTGTTCTCTATCTCTGTATATTTGAATTGGTTTCTTTTAGATTCCAGATATAAGTGAGATCATGCAATATTTTTCTTTCTGTGTCTGGCTTATTTCACTTAACATAATATCCTCCAGGCTTATCTATATTGTGGCAAATAGCAAGATCTCATTCTTTTTAGGGCTGAATAGTATTCCATTTATATATATACCATAGTTTCTTTACCCATTTGCCCATTGACAGACATTTGGTTGTTTTCATATAATCAGACTATTTTTAACATCTATCTATATTGCTATGTGTACATCTAACTGCTGCATAGCACCATGTTTTATTTATCTTTTCCTCCAGGGATGAATAACTAGATTGCCTCCAGCATCTTGCTACCACAAACAATGACAAAATAAATATTCTTATACATGTCCCTTTAAGAAACAGGGTGAGAATTTCTCCGGGATAAATACATAGAAGGTGATTTGTGGCTTACAAGTTATATGTTTATTTCTAGTTTATTTGACTAGATATTATAAGATTGCTTTCCAGAATGTTCACATCAGTCTACATGCCCAGCAGCAGTGCATAAGGGGTTCCTATATTTGTACTTCCCTATGACCACTTAGCATTAATATCCATATTTCTAATTTTTGCCAAATTGATGGGCAAAAATGATATCTCATTGTTTTAATTTGCTGGTGCAGGTTTGGAGGAGCTCAGGGGTTGCTTGAAGAGTAAAATTGTCACACGTTCTTGTAGGCCTGTATTGTGGTTTCTTTAGCAAGAACTTAATAGCTTTCTAAACTACTTATTTCTATTTGATTCTATTGCAAATCACTACAGCCAGAGATCTTATTTGGTCATAAATCATAAGCTTGAAAACTTCTCTTTTATTATGTCATCTGTGCTCTGCTTTTTTTCTCTCTCCAATTTATGACAGTTACCTAAAGGCCATATGAAACAAAAAGCTTCATGTTAATGCCCTGAATCTGAAGCTTACCACTGGGCTGGATCCCATTGTCTGGCAGAGAACACTTAAAAAGAAGCTCTTGAGAAAGCCTTGAGGATACAGTCTTACCTTCTAGGCTATTTAGATATAGAAGTAATGGGCTTTTTCAAACCTTGAAGATTTAGCATCACTGGACTCTCAGTTAATTTAGATTGCATGCTGCAATCAGAGCCTTCCACGTCTGCTTGCAAACTGGCTAGCACTGACAAGAAGTAGCTAATATACACCAACTTTCTTTTTCCAGGCTGAATAGGCATGTGGTCTGCCCTTAAAGGTCTTCCCGGTGACAGTTTTACCACATATGTCACCTAGTCTAACAAGAGTCAATGGCTGTCCAGTATGCTAACTATACCCAGGCCCTTTTTGCCTACCACCTGACTGCTAAGTAATTCAAATGTATTTTAGGTTTTAGATATTCCTACTTCTGGCTACCAAATTCTGGATTAGTTATGATACATGTTGCAAAGGCTGTAACAAAGACCCAAATAACATACCAGTGGCTTATACAAGATGGAAGTTTATTTCCTTCTTACATAATAGTAAGAACAGTCTGTGGTTGCTAGGCTAGCTCCACAATTTTTTTAAAAATTCAAATGTTGAGGATGCCTCTTACCTTGTTCATCTGACTTCCTCAACACACAGCCTCTACCTCTGGGTCTCCCATCACGCGAACGGAAAGAGGAAAATACGGCAGAAGTGGGCATGCCTGTTCCTTTAAGGTTATGAACCAGTAGTGGTACACTTCGCTTCCTCTCAGATCCTATTGACGGGGACTTAGTCACATAGCCACACTGGAAATGAAGTCTTCAGCTAAAAGCTATGCACCCAGTTAAAAAACCTATTACTGTACTATAGAAGAATGGAGGAACAGATACCTGGAGATAGCTAGCAGTCTCTGCCATTGTCCATTTTTCTATTGGGTTCTTGTCCTTTCTGTTGGGTTCTTTTGATTGTTGTTTGGGGGTTTTTTTTGTTTGTTTTTTGCTTGTTTGTTTGTTTGTTTGTTTTGGAGACAGGGTCTCACTCTGTTGCCAGGGCTAGAGTGCAGTGGTGTCATCATAGCTCACTGCAGCCTCAAACTCCTGGGCTCAAGTAATCCTCCTGCCTCAGCCTCCTGAGTAGCTAGGACTACAGGCGTGTGCCACCAGGCCTGGTTAATTCCTTTTTACCTTTTTGTAGAAACAGGGTCTCACTATGCTGGTCTGGAACTCCTGGCCTCAAGCAATCCTCCCACCTCAGCTTCCCAAAGTGCTGGGATTACAGGTGTGAGCCACTGTGCTTAGCCTGTTGGATTTTTTAATTTATTCTGGTGGGCTTCCTTTTCTCTTCTATTCTTATTCATTTGCATGAATATCTTATCTATTGTAGAAATTAGTCTCTTATGGTTTGAGATATCACAGATATATTCTCCCAATCTAATATTTGTCTATTAACTTTATTTCCTTCCATTGATGCTTACAAATGGATTAGCTTTTGTTCCTTTCATTCTTTTAGTAACTTGCTAAAACTTGCTAGCAAGAACTAGACCATAAATTCTAGTTTTTTCCAATTGCTACTTATAGAATTATGGTCTCAATAGGCATTCTTCAGTTTTTAAAAATTTCTTCATTTCTATTTAATCAGTACATCATTTTTCTCTTTAGGATTTATATATCTAATGTGAGTATATTAGCTATTTGCCCACATATGATATTAGTAATTTTCATTACTCTTATTAATATATGCATTACATATATATGCAAACACATATATATAACAATGAAATATAGACACATATACATATTATATATTTGTATATTTATAACATAAGGGTTGAATTTACACACTACAAATTATATAAAAATGTAATTGTATTTTCTATAACTGACCTCATCTGGCTTTTGGTTCTCCATTCTTGCTTGATAAGACAGAAAAAAAGCTTAAATTTGTTCATTCACAATGAATTACAGTTCATGTTCTAATTTAAAATAGAACCTTTGAGCTATTATTATTATTTCAGTCACTTCAGAATTTAAGCCTTAATCAATTCTAGATTCTTACCCTCTTCCACTTTCTACTTTTTTTTCCTGGGAAGTGATCCGAGTTTTTAGTAGTCCTACGTACCAGCTCAGCATCTGGGGAGAGATATCTGGTCTCCTACTGAGGTTCTACATTTCCTGCCTGGTTACTGGTATCCATTAGTGCTACTGTTGAGTCAATCCTTCCAGGTCCTTTGGGCATCCTATTGGCACCTGCTGCTGAAGTTTGCCATCCTGTCACCCACTGCCATCTTCTATTTGGTTCTGGCACCCTGTGGCTTCTCTGTCTACATACTAAGGCTGTTTCCATTTTATCAGTTCCCCCAGCACTTACCTATCTTCTGGGACACAAGGACCATTTGGATTCTCTAGCTGCTTTGTGTGAGCTTTGGATAGTCCGTATACTGTCTCTGGTCCATTTGTCTGGACATCAGTCTGGCCATTTCTTTTTTCTGTTTTTTTTTTTTTGAAGCAGGAGTCTCACCATGTTGCCCAGCCTGGACTCAAACTCCTAGGTTCATGCGATCCTCCCATCTCAGCCTCCCTAGTAGCTGGGACTACAGGTGCATGTCAAATTCAATTTGGTCATTTCTGATCTAAAGCTGGAAGAAACACCATGTTTCCCTGATGTTATGCTGGACACGGGGTCTCTTTAGGGAGCTTAGAATGTGCTAAGCAAAGAGCCAGCCCTGCTGCTCTGGGATTGCCCTCCATTTGTCTGGATGTTTCTATCATATACGTCCACCCCTGCAATCTATCTCCCTTCCCCACAAAGGGCAGGGGCAGGAAGAGCAACGACATTCAAATCTGATTTCTTGCCATCCAGTTCCTTATTCCCCAGGCTCCTCCTCTGAGCAGCTCCTCCTGCTGCACAGGAAAAGAATGTCTTTTCTTTTCCTGTGCAGCAGTAGCTTTCTTTATGTCATAGCTTATCTCTTCTACTCTCTGGTTTATTTTTTAAAACGTTATACTTCAAACTTCTGGGTTTGGATCTTTATAAATTCCACTCTGTACTCCAATTTTCCAGGTTTGAATTTATATATATTTAAAGACCAGCTTGGTAGTTTGAGAAAATTCTTTTCTGTCTCAACACAGCTTTGGTTTTATGACTTAAAAGCTTGTACTTTCAAAGTATTGTCTTGCTATTGACCTTAAAAACTATTTTTTAAACTAAAAGGTAAACATGAATGCTTTTTCCTAGGTGAATTGCTCTACCCTTTCTCTGATGCAATAAGCGCTCAAATTGGCCTCATACCATAGTCTCAACAGAGTGGCTATGAATGGGGAGTAGGGAGAGAAATGGAGAAAGGAGATGAATTATAAAGGAAAATATATTGCATCCCAACACAATCATAATGATTATTAAATGTCCACTGTGTGCAATGCAATATGCTAGCCCTCTATATTGTCTCATACTGAGTTTTCTTATTAAAAAATATAATGAACCCCAATAAAGCTGATGCCCATTCCAAAACTTAAAACATTACCATGACTTATAACTACCTATGGACTCCTCTTGCTCCCCATCCTCTGCCTGCCTCACTCCAGAGGTAATAATATTCAATTTTGTGTGTAATTTACTTTTTTTTGTTTTATTAAAATATCTATATATACATACATGTCTCATTATACATTTCTATACAAGTGTATATTATATATTATATATAAAACATATGTATCTAAATAATATATCATTAGTTTTATTCTTAAACTTTACAAAAATATACCATATTATATGTTTACTTCTGGAACTTGCTTTTTTCACTCAACATTTTACAAAATTAACTCATTATGGCTATAATTTATTCTCTATTAGTGCTGTGTAATATCCTATTGTGTGACTCTAACACAGTTCATTTACCCATTGTCCTCTCAGAGAGCATTAGGGTTGTTTTCAGGTTTTTGCCATTATGAACCATGTTGCTATTGAAAGTCTTGGACTTATTTCCTTCCATATTAAAAGTTTTTCTTACCTATAGACCTAGGAATCAATTGCAAGATTAGAGGGTAGGTGCATGTTAAACTTTACAAGAAAATATCAAAATGTTTTCCAAAGTAGTTATACCAGGTTACATTCCCATCAGCAATATATAGGAAATTCTATTGATCCATATCCACTCCATTCCTAGTTTTGTCAAACTCCTAAATTTTTTGCCCAAAGTGATATCTCATTGTGATCTTGATTTTCTTTTCTCTGATTACTAATGAGATTGAACATTTCTTTGTATACTTATTAGCTATATGTGTTTTCTATTCCATAAAATGCTTGTTCATGTCATTTGCCCATTTTTCTATTGAAGTGCTGGTTTATTTTTCTCTGTTGATTTGTCAGTTAACAGTATTGCAAATATCTTCCACCCATTGTGTTTTTTCACTTTCTCTTATGTGCCTTAAAGCAGTGGTCTCCAACCTTTTTGGCACCAGGGACCAGTTTCATGGAAGACAATTTTTCCACAGACTGGGGGTGGGGCTCATGTAGTGATGCGAGCAATGGGGAGCAGCTGTATAAATGAAGCTTCAGGCTGTATAGATGAAGCTTCGTTCTCTCGTACCCCGCTCACCTCCTGCTGTCTGGCCCTCTGGTTCCTAAGTTTTATGGAAGACAACTTTTCCACAGATGGGTAGGGGACAGTGGAGTTCTGCGGCCCGGTCCCTGACAGGCCACGGACCAGTACCGGTACAGAGCTCAGGAGCTGGGGACCGCAGCCTTAAAGAACAAAAGTTCTTGATTTTAATTGAGTTGAATTTGTTAATCTTTTCTATTATGACCAGTAATTTTATGTCTAAGAAACTCTTTTCTGCTTCAAGTTCAATATATATATACACTTATAATTTCTTGCAAAACTTAAAGTTTTGCTTTTGGTGTTTAAATTCTTAATCCCTCTGAAGGTGTGTGTGTGTGTGTGTGTGTGTGTGTGTGTGTATAATGAGGGATCTATTTTCTTTAGATTTTTTCCCAAATGGTTAACCAATTTCTCCAGCTTCATTTGTTGAACAAATCCTACTTCCCCAGCAAGCTGCCTTGCCTTTTCTGTCATATGTCAAATTTCCTCATGTGCGTGAATCTATTTTGGGCCTCTCTGTCCTGTTTCTTGGTCATGTTTGTCTATCCCTGTACCAGTACCATTACTGTTTTAATTGCTCTAGATTTTTAATAAGCCTTCGTATTTGTGAGGAAAGACCCTGTTTCTTATACTTTTCCAGGATTGCTTTGGATATTCTTGGCCTTTTGTTCTTCCATATAAATTTTAGAACCAATTTATTAAGTTACCAAAAAATCTTTTTGGATTTGGATTTTTATTGGAACTGTATTCATGCTATGGCTCAATTTTGGGATAGTTAATTTTTTTAAACTAAGACTTCTTATCTCTGAGCATGATGTCTCCTTACATTAACTTAGAATCATCTTTGGTGTCTTTCAGTCAAGTTTTTTGACTTTTTTCATACAGATCTTGCACATCTTTTGTTATGTATTGATGACATCTGTTCTCGGGGTTTAAACATAAACACAGAATATTTAGGCTCTAGGGATTGGAAACTGTCAAGAGAAGCTACAAAAGTTTACTTTCTGGAGTTTTTTTTTAATTTTAAGAAGTATAATATATATACAGAAGAGTGCACATATCAAAATGTACAGCTTGATGAATTATCACACATTAAACATGCCCATGTAAAAAAATAGAACATTAGATCACCCCAGAAGATTCCATTGTGCCCCCTGTCAGCTGCTACCTTACACTCCCCCCACAGATAACTACTGTCCTGACTTTTAATAAATGGTGTTCTTTTGAATACTATGTTACTAGTTGTTTGCAGCTGGAATATAATAGCACTAACCTGTTTATATCCTCCGTCTTGATAAATTTTCCTGTTTTTTAAAATAATTTTGTCTGTGTGTATTCACAGATGAAAGAAATAAGGATCAGATAGTGAAGCATTCTGCTGAAGATCAGGCTGCATGTCAGAGGAGCCCAGATTTGATTGGTGATCTTGTTGATTCTACTCTGTTATACTAATTTTATACTTTGTATTTTTCACTGAAATTAAGCAGAAAGTCAGAATCCTGATTTCTGCTTCGCAAGAGGCACATGTGCATGAAACTTTGTTCTTCCCTATCCTGAGTTCCATTGGACAGTGGAAGACAAAGCTGGGGCTAGATCAGTAGCAGGAAGTGCCTGTGAGAACAAGAATTTGCAGGTCTGATTAAGTGTCTTCAACACACAGAATATGGGATAAACCATTAAAGATGCTATGAAGCTTTTTTAATTGTGCCTGCTTTGTATTTTAGAGAGACCCATATTCGGGAAATGCCTTTCTGCCCGGTGAGATCTCCAGTGAGGACGAAGAGCCTTTAGCAGAATTGTCGAAGGAGGAATTGTGCGCCAAAATAAAAAGCCTGAAAGAAAAACTAACAAACACCCGAAAAGAAAACAGCCGACTTCGACAGTCTTTGGTCATGCTTCAAGGTAAACTTTGAGAAAATATACATTTTAGGTGAAAGGGAAAGTATGTGATCAGTGAAAAGTATTCTTAATCAGCTATCAATGAAACAGAAAATCAATAGCCCAAGAGAGCTCAAAAATCACATTTTTAGCAAAATCACATAATTATATAATTTAAATACAGAAGCACTCTATTGAGGCATCTAGTTTATTGCTCAAAAAATTTTAGATTCTCCTACAAAATACCAAATATTGCATTCATTTAATAATGTTCAACAGATATTTATTGAGCATTTAATACAGGCCACTCACAGTGCTAGGCCCTATGGAGAAAAGATTACTAAGACAGAGCAAATGTGTCAAGGTGCTCACGATATACTTAATCTCACTCCTCTCCGCTAGGGAAAGTGCTAGAAAATGGGGCTTGTTCTGATCTATTATGAAACCACTGGAATTAATGATTCCATATATTACATTTTAGCTTTTGTGTTGGGAGGAGTGATTTGGGAAAATAATTGCATTCCATTAGAAACATATAAAGAAGAAAGATCAGCATAAGCAAATTCAAAACCACTTGGCTTAATGCCTTTTTGCAGAATCCTATGTTGTGTTTAAGTATTTATTTTTCAAAAATTATGCTTTCCATTCATGGTTCAGCACCATGCATTATTTTATACAGCTGAATATTTGACAATTATGTCCTATGTTAAGCAGCACTCTGTTGTAAAACAGCAAATACACAGAACATTTTGAAAATAGATCCCTCTGGCTGCTGTGTACAGAATGGGTACAAGTGATACAAGAAAGAAAGTGAAGAAGAACCACCAGAGAGAGGTACTGCAGCCAGCCAGACCAACATGGTAGCAGCCTGCGCTAAAATGGTGGATATGAAGATAAAGAGGACATTTTCACAGTATATTTGGAGAGAGAACAATGACAGGAGATAGAAAGAACATGGTGATGAGTTAGGTTGACAGAGTAATAATGGGTCACTTGATTTCCTAAGAATATTTATTAAATTAAAGCTTTCATAGTTTTAAGTAGAAATAGCTACATGTAAGTGGAAAGATGTTTATTCCATTGTTATTACCTCTTTATTTCTTCAGTTTAAAATATTGCATATTAAAAACTGATGATTTCTCCTGATGAGGTTTTTGTGATTTTCAAAGAACAATCTGTTCTTTGAAATTCTCATTTTTATATAATCTGTTCCAGAACTTAGAGCAAGATGAAAAGCTAGTTTATAAAGTTAGCAAAAATTGCTGGTTAAAAGCATTGATCTTGGAGCTATTAATACAAACCTTTCTTTGCATCCCAACTCTGCTTACTAGCTTTACAACTTTGGCCATGTCATTTTGCTGTGCCCTCACCCTGGCTGGAATTTCCTCATCCCAAAAGTGGGAGCTATATGTCATTTCCTTGTTACTATGAGGATTAAATGAGATAATTAGAAGAAATGCCTTCCAGGACCTGGCTAAGAGGGAGACTCGGTAATGGTAGTTATTATTGTTATCCTCTGTTTTTATTAATACCAGTACCTGACACATAACCCTCCCACAAAAATTGTAGACCAATTTTCATTATAAATATAGGTGAGAATATTCTAAATAAAGAGTACCAAATCCAATTCAATAGCATATGAAAAGAATCACTTACCATGACCAGTTTCTTCTCTCTCCCTCACTCCCGGATTGCCATTTCATTTTCTTCTCTCTGCCAACTCCTAACACCTCCTCCCTTATCTTCACTCTCAGTTGATGACTTTGTTTCCTACTTCATTGAGAAATTGGAGGCTATGAAGACACTGTCATCTTCCTGCACCTGTGCACTTTCTCTCCTGTTATTCATGAATGACCCAACCTTCTGGGTAGCCAAAAACAGTCTCTCCACCAGTGTACCAGATCCCATCTCCTTTTGCCTAATCAAGGACATTGCTCCAGAGATCCTGCCCCTCTCTCCCGCAAGATCAAGTTTTCCTTTTCTAATGAATCATTCCTATTAGTCTCAGACACACTGTTATTTTTCCTATTAAAAAAAAAACCCTCTTTCAGGCCATTCACTTCTCCACCTTCTGCCCTATTACTCTCCTTTATAGAAAAACTCCTTAAAAGACTTGACTATACACACTCTCTTTATTTTCTCCCCCATTATTCTCCCTAGATCCCACTCTGATCAGGTCCTTTTAATTCCATGATAATCTCTCTTCTCATAATTATCAGTAATCTCCATGTATTCGCTTACTAGGGCTGCAGTGACAAAGTACCACAAACCGGGTGGCTTAAACAACAGAAATTTATTGTCTCCCTTTTCTGGAGGCTGGAATTCCAAAATCGAGGTGTCAGCAGGGCCATGCTCCCTGTAAAAGTGCTAGGGAAGGATTGGTTCAGGCCTCTCTCCTAGCTTATGGTTGCTCCTTGGGTAAGACAGCATAACTCCAGTCTTCACGTGGTGTTCTCCCTGTGTATTTGTCTCTCTCTGTGTCTAAACTTCTCCCTTTTTATAAGGACACCAGTCATATTATATTAGGGCTCACCCTAATGACTTCATTTCAACTTGATTACATCTGTAAAAACCATATCTCCAATAAGGTCACATTCTGAGGTACTAGGGGTTAGGACTCCAACATATCTTTCTGGAGGGGATGCAGTTCAACACATAACATTCCATGCTGCTATCCTCAATTGTTATTTTAAGCACCCTGTTACCAACATTTTGATACATTTGAGCAACTCTCTTTCCTTGAAAAAGTTTCTTCACATGGCTTCTAGGACACCACATTCACCAGTTTTCCTCCTACATTGCTGGTCTTTTCATCTCAGTCCATTTAGCTGATTCATCATTCCATCCTCTAAATATTTGATGATGCCCCTGGCTCAGTCCTTTCCTAGATAGAAAGGATTTCTTTCCTTTCTATCTGCATTGACCCCATCCAATCACATGGTGTTAAGATCCATCAATGAGCTATGATTCTCAGATTTCTATCTCTTGCCTGGACCTCTCCAACTTATTATCCAACTGTGTTCTTGACAAGACTGATAGGCATCTCAGACTAACATGTTCCAAACCACATTCCTGAACTCCCTCAACCTGTTTCTTTCTTTCTTCCTCATCTTGACTAATGCTAACTTCATTGTTCAAATTCCTCAAGCCAAAAACTATGGATGAATCTTCTATTTCTATATTTCTTTTACATTCCACACTCAGTCCATTAGCAAATCCTACTGGCTTTCCCTTCAAAATATTTCTAGAACTCAATCCCTTTCACCACCCCTACAACTGCCACTCTCTTCCAAGCCACCATTATCTCTCTCGCCTAGATAACTATGGCGACATTCTAACTGGTGTCCCTACTTCTGCTCTTGCTCCTGTGCAGTCTATTCTCAACACAGCAGTAAGAATGATCCTGTTAAACATAAGTCAGTTCATGTCCTCCTCTGCTTAAAACCTGCCAGTGGATTCCCATTTCACTCAGGGTAAAAACTAAAGTCCTTTTTATAATCTTTGAATCCTTACATGATCTGGCCACCTCCCCTCCACTTACCTCTCTAGCCTTGTTTTCTACTGCTCTTCCTCTCCTTCTCTCTGTGATCTAGCCACAGTGGGCCACTTGCTTTTCCTCTGAGGACATCAGGCATGATCTTAATTTCATTGTCTTTGTACTTGCCATTCCCTCTGCCTAGAATGTTCTAGTTTTAGTTGTCCATATGGCTTGAACCCTCACTTCCTTCAGGTCTTCACTCCAAATTCATCTCTTTCCCGATCTTCCCCGCATCTAAAATTTCAACCTCTCTCCTCCCAACGTTTTTTATTCCCCTCCCCTGCTTTGTTTTCCTTTTGACGTTTACAACTCTATATAATCTATTATGTGTTTGTTATTGTCTGCCTCCCCATTCCTTCACTGCATAAACACACACTAGAATGTAGCCCTAGAAACCAAGTAGTAAATTTGGCTATTGGCTGGGGTTCAGGCAATGGGAAAAGTCAGGAACCTCTTAACTGCCAATGTAGTGATCATTCATGCATTTATTCATTCAGGAAATATTTACAAAGTCCCTACTATATGATAGGCACTTTTCTAAGTGCCTAGGAAAATCAGTGGCACAAAGATGCCTGCTTCCATGGAGCTTACATTCTAGTGTATGTGTGTGTGTATGTGGGGGGGAGATGGTTAAAAACCATAAAAAATAACTATGTAAATTATATAATATGTTAGATGGTGATAAGAGCTATGAAAAAAATAGGGGCCATAAAAAGGACTGGAATTTGAGGGACGGGGGGTGGTTTATAATTTTAAATAGCATGGTAAAACTTGTGAAACTATAGTAGGGAACTAGGAAGATACTGAAAAGTTGAAATTTCATGTATAATCTTAATAAGCAAAAGGCCTGAGAGAAGACTATATGCTGGTTATTTATCTTATTTGCAATAATGTTCCTAATAACTCTTTGAACTAAGAATCAGGGCTGTTTCTCTATTTATAAAGCCTACCAAGAAAAATGGCAGAATATATATGCCATTCTAGACATCCAAAGCAGCAGATGTGTCTGTGCTAGGTGTGTGTGTGTTAAGCATTTGAAACAAACCTTGAGGAGTACAACTGATCAGCACAATAAGATGTAAAAGTAAATAGGTAATTATCTATTGTATAGAGGGGTATTAAATTGTCATTATTTATAGAGAATGAATGTATACTCAGGAAAAACAAAACATCAACCAAAAACTGGACTCCTGTAACTGATAAGATTTCAGTAAAGAGTCAAAAATCAATAAGTTTTTAGATTCCTATTTCTCACCATAAACAAAAATTAAATAAAAGTGGATTAAAGATTTAAATCTAAGACCTGACACTATAAAACTACTAGAAGAAAACATAGGGGAAATGCTTCATGACATTGGTCTGGGCAAGGATTTTTTGAATAAGACCTCAAAAATACAGGCAACAAAAGCAAAAACAGACAAATAGGATTACATCAAACTAAAAAGCTGCACAGCAAAGGAAACAATCAACAAAGTGAAGAGACAGCCTACAGGATAGGAGAAAATATTTGCAAACTATGCATCTGGCAAAGGGTTAATTTCCAGAATATACAAGGAACTCAAACAACTCAGTAGCAAAAAACCAAATAATCTGACTAAAACATGGGCAAAATATCTGAATAGACATTTCTCCAAAGAAGACATACAAATGGCTAACAGGTATATGAAAAAGTGCTCAACATCACTATTCATCAGAGAAGTGCAAATCAAAACCACAGTGAGGGCCAGGCACAGTGGCTCACGCCTGTAAACCTAGCACTCTGGGAGACCAAGACGGGAGGATCACTTGAGCTCAGGAGTTCAAGACCAGCCTGAGCAAGAGCGAGACGCTGTCTCTACTAAAAAAAAAAAATAGAAAAATTAGTGGGGCTTCGTGGCGGGCCCCTGTAGTCCCAGCTACTTAGGAGGCTGAGGCAAGAGGATCACTTGAGCCCAAGTGTTTGAGGTTGCTGTGAGCTGTGATGATGCCACGGCACTCTACCTGGGGTGACAGAGCGAGACTGTCTCAAAAAAAAAAAAAAAAAAAAACCACACCGAGATACCACCTCACCCCAGTTAGGATGGCTATTATTAAAAAGACAAAAAATAACAAATGCTGGTGAGGATGTGGAGAAAGGGGAACTCTTATACACTGTTGGTGGGAATGTAAATTAGTACAACTATTATGGACAATAGTATAGAGATTCCTTAAAAAATTAAAAATAGAACTACCATATGATCCAGAAATCCCACTTCGGGGTATATATCCAAAAGAAATAAAATCAGTATATGGAAGTGATATCTGCACTCCCGTGTTTATTGCAGCACTATTTACAATAGCCAAGATGTGGAATCAACCTAAGTGTCCATCAGTAGATGAATGCATAAAGAAAATGTGGTATAAAATACAATGGAACACTATTTCACCACATAAAAGGATGACATCCTGTCATTTTTGACAACATGGATGAACCTAGAGGACATTATGTTAAGTGAAATAAGCCAAGCACAGAAAGACAAATACTGAATGATCTCACTCATATGTGGAATCTAAAAAGTTGATCTAGAATTAGAGAATAGTATAGTGGTCACCAGAGGCTATGGAGAGTAGGGGGAGAAGGGGATAGGGATAAGTTGGTCAACAGGTACAAATTTACAGTTAGATAGAAGGAATAAGTTCTGGTGTTCTATTGTACAGTAGGATGGCTGTAGTCAACAATAATGTGTTGTATACTTCAAAATAGCTAGAAGAGAGAATTTTGATGTTCTCACCACAAAGAAATGACAAGTGTTTGAGGTGATTGATATAGTAATTACCCTGATTTGATCATTACATAATGTATATACATATTGAAACATAACTCTGTCCCACATAAATACATACAATTTTATGTCAATTATTTAATAAAAACAAAACAAAACTTATTAAAAAATAGGCTGAACTGACAAAAAACATCAGTAAGGTTTGACCAGCTTCATTTATCTATGTCAGAAAGCTTAAGTTAAATATGTGTGAATCTCCCTCCTCTCTTGAAACCCCATCAAAAATAAAATTAAAATGCATAAAATCACAAGGACCGGGAAAACTCAAGAGAAGACTACAACAGATAAAAGATGCCAATAAAATTTTAGAAGCTGAAAAGTAGGTGGATGAGTAGTGACTGACTTAATCTGAAAAAGCTGAACATTCATTATCTGTGATGGGGGTGGGCAGAGGACAGAGGTAGAGAAATTAAAAAGAAATCAGCCAAATCACACCAACAGCAAAAAGCTTCAGGAATTGTACCTGTGAAAAGGATTATGGTAGTGCTGGTAGCGTGAAAACTGAAGGTGTCGTTGAAAGACCTACATAAAGACCCTTTCGAACCACCAATTCACAAACATATTCTTCCAATGCAGCCTGCGACTGTCACCCCTTAACCACGGCAGAAGCCAAAGGCTCTCTCTCAGGAGAGGTTGAACCAAAGCTGTGAACTCAGGGATACTGGGCATAGCTGAAGGAAGGGGTGGGGTTATTTGAGGAAATTCTCTAACATGGAAAAGACATTAAAACAAACAAACAAACAAATAGAAACATAAACTCAGAGGAAACAGAGATAAGACAGAGAGCAGTAGAAAACTCCACTAGGGGAAGATATTGTATTCATGAAACAAGAACAGAGTAATTTTAAAACAGGAATATTCAAAGAACAAGGTGGGAAGAAACCAAGAAATTTAATGAAATGTCTGGAAGTTGAAGTTAAGAAAATCTTGTAGATATTAGAGCAAGAAGACAAAGAAAGGAAAAATAGAAGAGCTTAGAAAAATAGAGTATTTGTTCAGGAGGTTTAACATCCAAAGACAAGAGGTCCTAAAAGAGAAAAGAGAGAAGGAGAAGTTATTTTAAAAAATCAACACAATAAATTTCTAGAACTAAAGGGCACAAACTTCTAGATTGAAAGATACCACCAAAAATGCAAATAAATTTGTTTGCTGAGTGTTTAAAACTTTTTAATGAGTTTAATTGTATATTTGAGATATACAATATGATGTTTTGAAATATATATAGATAGTTAAATGGTTGCTATAGTCAAACAAATTAACATGTCCACCAACTCACATAGTTACACTTTGTTTTCCTCTTTTTTGTGGCTAGAGCTTAGTATGAAAGCAATCAGTTGAGACTGAAAAACAATATAATCACCTCACTTTCAGATAAATATTCCTTTATTTTCCCATAGTAAGTTATACTTTTGATTATAAATAGTGATTAGAAATTATGAATATTGGTGATTATTAAATATAATGAATCAGCCTTTATTTCTAAATTTATCAAGTGTACCATCAATAAAAGTTTCATAAAATTTTTCTTAAAAAATACCACCAAAAGCCCAGCATAATGAATGAAAAATAACTTGTCGAAGGTATAACACTGAGAAATTTCAAAACACCGGAAGCAAAGGGAAGATCCAAAAGCTTTCAGAGAAAACAAGCATGTCACATGCTAAGGATTAGGAATCAGAATGGCATTGGACTTTTCATCAAAAATACTGGAAGCTGCAAGATAATTAGCAATGCCTTTAAAATTCTGAAGGAAAATGATTTAAACCTATAATTCTATGCCCAGTGAAGTTATCAACCAAGTGTACAGGTAGAATAATAGTATTTTCACACCTAGAAAGTCTCAAAAATGTTCTTCCCATGCTTTCTTTTTCAGAAGCTAGTAGAGGATGTGCTCCTCCAAAACGAGAAAGTAAATCTTGAAAGAGAAAGACATGGTACCCAGAAAACAAGTGATCCATTTCAGGAGAGAGACATGGGGGACCCATAGAATGATAGTGAAGGGAAGCCCCAGCATGACATGTGTACAGTGGCCTGGAAGTAGCTAGTCCAGGTATGGAGGGTTCCAGAAGATGGATTTCCAAGAAAAATATGAAACTGATAGATGATATGATGTATCCAAACATACTGAAAAGAGATTTTATACCTCTGGTAGGAAGTTTAGAGATGTGTTACTGAAAGAAACAGTGAAAAAAATAAATAAATACACTAAAAAATCAGATAATTTTTTACTCCAAGAAAAAAAAATCATGTTTTAAAGGAAAAGAATTGTAAATAATATTTACATCACTACAATACTGTAAGCACAATATTTATTGAACTAGCAATCCTGTTACAGTATACCGGGGTGACAGAAAAGGAGAAAAGAGGGTGTATGTTTACAGGTGAGGACAGTGTGAACGTGTGTTTCTGTGTGGTTGGGGGAAGCGTTGAAAGAGAGCTACACGGGGGAGGATAGGAGGGGGCGAGGGATAAAAGTTTACCTGTTGGGTACAATGAACACTATCCTGGGGTTGGGCATACTGAAAGCCCTGACTTTAGCATTATAGAGTGTATCCATGTAACAAAAACTTTTGTACCCCCTTAATATTTTGAAATAAAAATAAATAAATAAATAAAATGATAGCAGGAAAAAAGAGCTACATTGTTGTATTATATAGTTGAAAGTCAATAAATAATTACCTGAATCCAAAAAAGATCGAGAAATAGTTGTACATTATTATTTAAGGTATATTATTATTTATAATATTATTATGTATATTATTACTTAAGACTATGAAGGTAAATACCAGAAGAAACAGATAAATGAATTGGAAGTGGAGGCCTCTAGGAATGGTAATCACAGGTGAGTGATAGGGCAGAGGACTACTGTTTTTCATTATAGCCTTATTTTTTTTTTAATAATAAATCCCTGGTACGTAATAGATGTCCAATATCTAGTGGCAACCGCTTTCAAAAGATCAGTAATTTCCTTATATATCAGAAATTCCTGGTTATATTCCTAAACAAACAAACAAAAAGAATCCATTTACATCAATTTCAAACAACTATAAAATAGCTAATTACCCTAACAAAAAATGTGTGGGATCTGTGAAGAAAAATATAAAACTCAACTGAGAAATATACAAACCTAAACAAATAGACATGTCATATCAATAGATGGGAAGAGAAAATGCCAATTCATCCCAAAATAACTGATAGTTTGAATGCAATCCCAATCAAAATACCAACAGTTGTTTTCTTTTTGTTTTTTTAGCAATTTGAAAAAATTCGTCTGAAGTTCCCTGACTTCAGCATTATACAATTCATCCATGTAACAAAAAACACTTGTACCCCCAAATCTATTGAAATTTTTAAAAATTGTTCTGAAGTTAACCTGAAAATATAAATAGGCAAGATCAATTAAGAACATTCTAAAAAAGAATATAAATGCAAAACCTGTCCACATTAAATCATATAAAGTTCTAATAATTAAAAGCAACTTGCTAGTGCAAGAGTTAGCAGATCAGTGGAACAGAATGCATCTCCCCAAAACAGAGCCTAATACATGATGAAGAAACTATCCCATAGGCAGTATGGCATAGAGGTAGAGTGTGGATACGGTGAGACAAAGCACCTGACTTCACCCTGTCTCTGCTATCTACTGTCTGTGTAACCTTGTGCAAGTTGTTTAACCACTCTGCGCCTCAGTTTTCTCATCTCTAATGGAAATAATAAATATATTCACCTGGGTGACAGGTAAAACATTCAGAACAGAGCCTGGCACATAGCAAACGCTAAGTATTTGCTGTTAAGTTTGCTATCACAAGTCAACATGGCCAGCTTCATAAGTGTATGAGCTGTGTACTCACACAGGGCCCTGCTCTTAGAAGGGGCCATATGCTGGTTAAAGGCTCTGCTATCACCATCTTAAAATTCTTTAGAAGTTTTGAACAAGGAGCCCTACATTTTTATTTTGTACCTGGCCCTGCAAATTATGTAGCAAGTCCTGTAAGTCAATCAGGAAAAGGATGAATTATTCAACAAATGGTGTTAGGAAAATTGATATTCCAAGTTAGGTTCTCATTTCACACCATGTAGCACAGTAAAAACAAAACTATACAGTTTAAATAAAAACCGCACGTTCTGAACTTGAATAGGAAGTACTGATTTGAACACATGATGAATTTCATCTTTAAAAAGTAATAATAGGCTGGGCACAGTGGCTCATGCCTGTAATCCCAGCCCTTTGGATTACAAAGCGGAGATGGGAGGATCGCTTGAGCCCAGATGTTTGAGAGCAGCCTGGGCAACATAGTAAGACCCCATCTCTGCAAAAAATTTCTTTAAAAATTAGCTAGCAGTGGTGGCATGTGCCTGTAGTCCCAGCTACTCCAGAGGGTGAGGGAGGGGTATCACTTGAGCCCAGGTGTTTGAGGTTACAGTGAGCTTGGATCACGCCACTACACTCCATTCTGGGCAACAGAGCAAGACCCTGTCTCTACAAAAAAAAAAAAGAAGTAATAATATATATTTCCTAATACTGTTCCCTGAATAGGCCTAGAAACAAGAACTCAATAGCAAAGAGCACTCCTAGCAACTGGGTGTGGTCTTGTAATATCATTTCCCATTAAAGGGAACTGTGGTTCCTTGGAGACATGGCTGATTCCACGTCTTGCACAGAAAATGTACAAGATGAGACTTGTCAGAAGCCTTGAGCAGGAAATATATGTGAAAATCTTGTCATACCAGAAAGCAAGGAAATTAGTGAAGACTATGTGTACATGTTAACTATAAGAGCTTCCCACTGGCCGAAGATGGCACAGTTTGAGCATCAGTTAGAAGAACCACAATAGGTAGAAACTTATTGTGTATGTTTAAATGCATGAGCTCATAATGGTATTTAAAAAAGAAAAAAACATAATAGTCATCCAAAAGAACCAACTCATTATTTTGAAAACTGGCAAATACAGACCAAAAATCAAGCATTTATCCTGCCATTATTATAGGAAATGAATCTCTGGTTAACCAAATAGTTGATGAGAGGAAGTTTCCCTTTATAGAAGTATTCCAGCTAAAAAAGGAAGAAGAAAGGAATTAGAATATCACGGTTTTACATATTTATGATATAATGAATCTAAGCAATGATCATCAGTGGCTGCTAAAATCACAAAAAAGCTAACCATGCATTAAATGCAACCTGATGGAAGTTAAAACACTACCTGAATCTGATCAAGCCTTGGGATCTAACTCTACCAAACTATATGAAATACAGGGAACAGAAGAATATGTCAAATACCACCTTAAGGGGACAATCAACAAAATCTAGACTATGGGAAACTCTGCAGGACAAATGGCCAGTTTTTTCAACTAATAAATTTCAAGGAAAAAATTAGGAAAGGGAGAGGAAATCTACAGTTTATGTGAAAGAGATAGCAACCAATTGTAATGTGTGGTCCTTATTGGATTCTGATTCAAACTGTTAAAAAAAAATGAGACAATCAGGGAAATTTGAACATTGACTAGGTTTTGTCATGATATTAAAGAACTATTGTTAATTATTTCTGGCTGTGGCAATGGTGTTATAGTATATTTTAAAATCTATTACCTTTTAGAGATGCATATAGACATAGTTACAGATAAAATGAGATGATGCTTGTGATTTGTATCAAGTTTTAGGGGAGAAAGTGGATGGGGGTATAGATGGAACAAGATTGGCCATGGATTGAAACTGGGGGAATTTACTATTTTTATTTGTGTTTAAATTTTTCCATTAAAAGTTGAAAAAAAATCCAGGGAAAAAAGTTTATTTGCAAAAAGACATTTGAAGTATACAAAAGATATGAGTGAATATTTAACTGATCTGAATGATTAATGATTTTTTAACTATAAATTAAATGGATAATATACTAAGAAAAGACTGCTACTTTCAACTAAAATAAAAACTAAAACTGTGTGTGTTTTTTAAATGTCATAAAATTAAAAGGTATAGACCCTGAGGAAAAATATTTGCAACCTAAGACAAATAAAAGGTTAAAATGGACCAGGCATGGTGACTCATGCCTGTAATCCTAGCACTTTGGAAGGCCAAGGCAGGAGGATTACTCAAGGCCAGGAGTTCAAGATCAGCCTGGGCAACATAAAAAAAAAAAAAAATTAGCTGGGGGGTGGTGGCTCATGCTTATAGTCCCAGCTACTTGGGAGGCTGAGGCAGGAGGATTACTTGAGCCCAGGAGTTCAAAGGTTACAGTGAGCTGTGATCAGGCCACTGTACTCCAGCCTGGGTGACAGAGCAAGAACCCGTACCTATCAAAAAAAAAAAAAAAGGTTAAAATGCTTAATATATACAGGAGTCAATAACAGAGCTAACACATTCAAATAATCAATAAACAAATATATATTTAACTTCACAATGATTAAATATTAACCTATCAAAAAAGTGAAGATTGTTGTCAATGATTAACACCTGCTGTTGTTGGTGCAGTGAAATAGTGCATTTCCTACATTGCTAGTGGGAGTGTAAGTTGGAAAAATCTTTCTGGACGGCAATTCAGCAATATGGATTGAGTCTTGAAACGATTTATCCCTTTTGACCCTATTTTTATGCTTTTAGGAATTTATAGCTTTGATGTTATCAGAGATGCATATGAAGATGTATGTGCTAGGAGGTTCATCAGGGTTTTGTTTGAAATAAAAAATGGGAAGCAACTTTATTTCCAAAAAAACAAAAAGGAGCATTTAAATAAATGATAGAACACCAATATCTTGGAATATTAGGGAACCACTAAAATCATGTTTTCGAATGGAAAATAACCCATGGATAGATACGTTAATTTTGGAGCAATAGAATACTAGTCAGCAACAAAAAGGAATGAATTATGATACACACAACATGAATGAATATTAAAATATTATGCAGACCAAAAAAGGACAAAAAAAAGGAGAATTTACTGTTTGAGTCCATTTACATGGAATTCTAGAACAAGTAAAACTTATCTACAGCTAAAGAAGTTAGATGAGTGGTTGCCTCTGAGGCAAGTCCAGGAATTGACTTAGAAGGGGCATGAGGGAACTTTCTGGGAGGATGAAAATGTTCTACATCTTTATGAGGCATGTGTTAAATGAGTGCATCCATTTGTCAAACTCATCCCCTTTACTTATTTATTTCCACTCGGACTTCACATAAGATCTTGTGCCTCTGGCTCTATGTAAATGAGACCTCAAAAAATAATATTTTCCAAAAAGACTTAATGAAACAGGCAAAATATTCACTTTACAGTTTTAATTGGGAATAAGAGTCAGGATACAATGCTATGTATACAGTATGGCTCTACTTATGTAAAAGGAGATACATTAATAAAATAGAGATGCACAGGTAGAAATGACAAAAAGGATGTATGCCAATGAATATGTACAACATTCATAGTTAGAAAAAAATAGTAAAAATTCTTATAGCCTCACTTCATACCAAATTTCCTTTTCTCCTTACATTCTAGGTTTGGCCTTCTTTCAGTTCCTCGAATAAAGAAAGTGCTTTTCCTATGACTGTAATGACCACCTCCCATTCTCTTCAGTGATTTAATTCCTGCCCAGCCTTCAACTCTCAGATCAATTTTGACCTCCTCAGAGAAGACCTTCTTGCTTCCCCCTAAGTCAAGCTCTCCCTTACCCCAGGCTGGGTTAAGAATCTTATGCTTCTTCCTTGTGGCACTTAAGAATTATAATTTTTCATTTCTTTGCATGTACCTCAAGTTAGCCAAACTGCAAAGTTAAGGGCACTGTCCTCCAGACTACCAAGTCTGCCAAAGATTTCTGACACCAACTGCAAATTTGGGGGTTTCCCCAAACCACACTCATGTTCAATAATTTGCTAGAAAAACTCACAGAACTGGCTGAAAACTATTATACCCATGGTTATGTTTATTACAGGGAAAGTATACAAATTAGAATCAGCCAAAGAAAGAGGACAGAGTCTGGGAGGTTTCCAAATATGTGAAGCTTCTGTTGTCCTCAGGATACCTTATGCACCTAGCATCTATGTATGACAATACACAAGAATTTTTGTCTATCCAGGAAGCTTGCTAGAGCTCTGGTGTCCAAAGTTTTTATTGGAGTTTCACTATGTAGCCATGATTGATTGATTGCCCGTGCGGTTCAACTCAGTCTCTAAATCATACGGTTGGTTTTTCTGGATTTCTGGCCATGGCTAGCTGCCACCTTAAGGCTACTGAGTGTGACCAGCCCCACCCTGAGTCACCTCATTAGCTTAAACTATCAGGTGTGGTCCCAGGGGCTCACCGTGAGAAAGAAATTCCTATCACTCAGGAAATTCCAAGGATTTAGAGGTTACCTCCCAAGAACTGGGACAAAGGCCAGATCTCTCTTTGAGCAGAAAAAAATTCTTACTACACAGCATGATTACCTGAATGATGTCTCCCCTTTACCCCTCAGACTCTAAGCTCCAAAAGAACATGGGTCCTGCCAGTTTTATCCCTGGCATCTAGCATAGTGGTTGACAAATGTTGAGAGTCTGCATAACATGGACTTGGGAGCCAGTCTGGATTTGAATCTTGGCTCTTCTTTTCACTAACTGAATGACTCTGGACTAGTTACTTAACCTCTTCTTCCTAATTGACTTCATCTGTAAATTGGGGGTAAAGATAATACCCACCTCAGAGTGAGCTGCAATGAGTATTGAATGAAAGAACATCAGTTAAGGTCTCACAATAGTGCCTGGCACAGAGTAAAAGTTAGATAAATATTTAATGTTATTAAATGCTCAATAAATAGTACTGATGGAACAAGTGTCTGGCACATGAGAAGTACCTAGTAAATAATTTTTGAAAGAACGGAAAAGAAGATTTTCTTCTTCAGTAAATTTTCCTATTAAAATAGTACCAGATGTATTAATTTAGATGTCATTAATCATTCTAAAGATTATAGCTCAATAATATGCTTAAGGAAAGTACAAAAAAAAGTTTCAGAATTTTTTCACCTCTTCAGCAGGCAGTGCCCTCAACCATAGAGTGAGGAATTGAATTAGACAGTGTTCAAGGTCTCTTCCAACTCCAACAACATGTTATTTGTCCTTAGGAAACAAACTAGATATAACAGCAGAGAAGACCATTTTACATGGAGGCATGAAACCTTTGAATGTGTAAGTTTCCATTTAAAAAAACAAGGAACAAAGAGAATATTCCATTGATTACCAAAATTTGTCTTTAATATGTGACAATATAGGTTTGAATTGTGGCAGTGTATTTTTATTAATTTGATGAAATTTGACTCCCTCATAAACCATATGCAAAGGTCATAGAAAATTTAATCTATGAGAAATGGCTAGTTTATCTTGGCATTTAAACAGGCCTAATGTGAGCTTCTAGAAGGTGATTGACAATAGAATCAATAATGTCTCCAACAAGAGATTCAACACCTTCAAATAATACTGCTAGCAATTAGAAAAAAAGAATCAACTGTTTAAAATATTTTTTAGTTACAAAGTAATGCACATACATTTAAATATAATAACCTAATGTTTTAAAATTGATTTATTATTATAATCAAGCAATTATTAAATTATTTAACAATAAAAAGCAAATGTGTTCCAAACACCCTTCCTGCCATGTTTATTTTCCAAAGGTAGCAAATGTTAACAATTTGTTCCACATATTTTTATGCACGTGCATTCAACAAAAAATATGTATATATGCACCTATTTTTAATGGTATTTGTAAAGTGTTGCTTTTTCTTGCCATTTTAGTGTTACCACAGGCAGTCACCCAGTTTGAAGAGCTGGTTGGTATGGCGGAAGCCCTGCTTAAGGGTGGAGGAACCATGTCTACATCTGCATCCACCCTCTGGAGAGCAACAAACAACTCCTCCCCAGATTCATTTGCTTCAACGTGCAGTAACTCTAATTCTAATTCCAGTTCACCAATTTCCTTGAAGGCTGAGGAAGAGCATCATACTGATGAGAAACAGGTCAGTTGGAATACCTACCCTATTGTTCTTTGAAATACAGTTAAATATAAAAATCAAAACAAGAGTAGAAAAAAGTTTTTTTTCAGATAACTCTAGGTAAGTTTAGGTCACAACCATAATATTCCTATTGCACAAAACTATTTTCTTTTTACAATAAAAACCAACATTTGTGAAACAAATACCCAATTTAAAGGCAAATTTTGGACAAAGATGAAGTTATTAAATTATATAATTCCTAATCACACCTGTGAATTAAGGGCTATAAAATTTCATGTCATTGGGAGGTAAATTTCAGCCTCAGCATGCTGGCTGAACACAATTCTTTTTCTATTTTCCCAATTTCTCTTCATAAAGAAACAGAAGCTAAAAAGACAAGAGTTTTGTAAGAATTGGGTATCAGCCTCAGAAAACACGCCATCAAAAGCAAGAATTAAATATTAACTAACAATCTAACGTTCAGAATATTTCAATCTTAGTGTATCAGTTCCCTATTGCTATGTAGCAGATTACCACAAATTTAGTGATTTCAAATAACACAAATTTATTATCTCAGAGTTCTATAAGTCAGAAGTCCTGTCAGGTCTCACTGGACTAAAATTAAGTTGTTGGCAGGGGCATTCCTTTCTGAAGGCTCCAGGGGAGAGTCTGTTTCCTGCTCATTCAGGCTGTTGTAGAATTCAATTTCTTGTGGTTGTAGAACTGACTCCCCCATTTTCTTGCTGGCTGTACATTGAAGGTCATTCCCACTTCTAGAGGTGATCATGGTCCTTGGGTTGTGGTCCACTTCCGCCATCTTCAAAGCCAGCAATGGCAGGTCAAGTCCCTCTCATGCTTCGGAATCTTGCTTCCTTCTTCTGTCTCTTTTTTCTGATCCACACTTCTGCCTCCCTCTTCTGCTTTCAAGGATGCATGTGATTAGATTTGGCCCACCTGGATAATCCAGGATAATCTCCCATCTCAGGGTACTTAACTTTAATCACCACTACAAAATTGTTTTTGCCCTATGAGGTAACATATTACATGTTCTAGGGATTAGGATGTGGACCTCTTCAGAAGGCCATTATTCTGCCTACCACACTTAGTATGAAGTGTTGAGTATGGGACTAATTTTTAAAGCACCAAATCCAGCTTACATGACAAGAATTTGTATATACCCTGGAACAAATACCTTATCAATATTGAGAATTATCTCAAAAGATAACATTTCACTCTAACCCCTGAAATGTAAAATATATATTAAAAGTATAATACATCACCTTAAAGAATGTTGACATTGTTTTCTGGTATGTCTGAACTCAATTAGTAATACATTTCTCCAGATATCACTTTTTCCAATTTCAATTATTGTTTTATTTTTCAGTTCAAGATTGAAAAATGGCAGATTGCCCGTTGTAATAAGAGCAAGCCTCAGAAGTTTATTAATGATTTAATGCAAGTACTTTACACAAATGAATATATGGCCACACACAGCCTGACAGGGGCAAAATCCTCTACTTCACGGGACAAAGCGGTAAAACCAGCTATGAATCAGAATGAAGTTCAAGAAATCATAGGTGATAATATGATTGCATTACATTGTCACGTGAATTTAAAATTATGCTACAATTCAAGGCCACGTCATTCTTTCATGATCCTTCTTTTTAAAATTTATTTCTCTGTTAAAGAAAAATCTTGGGATAGTCTAAAGCTCTCATTAAATATGGGAAATTTTATAGAAAAACTTTACATTAAAAATGGTTTTTAAAATAAAACTAAATTTTATATTACCCAAAAGTTTGAATTCATAAAATTCATTGCTTTAAAAAAGTAAATTTTCAGGCCGGGCGCAGTGGCTCATGCCTGCAAACCTAGCACTTTGGAAGGCCAAGGCGGGAGGATCGCTTGAGGTCAGGAGTTTGAGACCACCCTGAACAAGAGTGAGACCCTGTCTCTACTAAAAATAGAAAAAATTAGCCTGATATTGTGGTGGTACATGCCTGTAGTCCCAGCTATTTGGGAGGTTGAGACAGGAGGATTGCATGAGCCCAGGAGTTTGAGGTTGCAGTGAGCTATGATGATGTGACTGCACTCTAGCCAGGGCAACAGAGCAAGACTCTGTCTCAAAAAAAAAAAAAAAGAAAAGAAAAGAAAAGTAAACTTTCAAAATCTTTTAAAGTAAAATTTCAATAACAGTTTATATCTTGTTTTTTCTTCCTTATTTTGGTTAAATTCCTCCTCTTTTGTTTTAGAAAGATAGAGGTTAATTTGACTATCTTATTTATGGTTAAAATGTTAATAAATCTCCTTTGTAGTCTCCATACAAAGAAAAAATTTTATAAAATTTTATAGTGAATATTTTGTAAATAAAGGTACATTTAGCTACCATTTCCCATTTTCCCTATGTATGGTGACTTTTGGGACACCCTTTATAATCATCTAGATTATCCAATTAATTTTTTTGCAAACATCCAACAAATTTAAGGATTCTCTGAGTCCCAGCTCTATGTATGTCATTTCTTAGTTGGAAAAAGATCAGTCAGAACCTAGTTGTTTTGACTGATGTTGGGAATGGGTAAAAATGAATTGAGAATATTTTAGAGCAAGGAGACAGAGTTCAAAGCAAGTGGAAAGGTTAAAGTTGAGTAGTGCCATAGGAACAAATATGTATGCTCTCAGTTTGTAATATAGACCTTCTGATATCTCTTGCTTTACTTTTAAAAACCTGACAATATATTCATCTATTTAAATATCTCATGGGTGTTTGGGCTACTTTTGTAAAATGGAAACAAAATTATAATGTAAAATGTTTCACCATAGTTCATGCCTTATGATACCAAGGCCTCATAAAGTGTTCTTGTATGTTGTTATTGTTTTTTACAGGAGTAACAAAACAATTATTTCCCAGTACAGATGATGTTTCAATTAGAAGAATGATAGGCCAAAAGCTAAACAACTGTACCAAGAAGCCAAATTTAAGCAAAAATCTTAACTCTCAGGATATTAAGTAGATCCTTTTGGTAAGTCTTTTAAATCTTCACAATCCTTTCAATGTGGTAAGAAAATATTGTAATACTTTTATCTGTGGAATAGCAGCTACTCTCCTAGAGAATATTCGTGACCTGTGAAATGCTAATAGGTATTCCTGAGCGTGATGGTGGGAACTGGGAAGGGGACTGAAATTTGGGAAATGCTGAGTTCAGTTGCGTAGGCTTTCCTTTCCCAGAACATCTCAGATATTTTGATACCCCTTTCATATGCCCATGTGCACCAGAAATCTCTAAGAAGGGGATTAAGTATGTAGTGTTTTCCAAATGTGTTTTACTGAGGAAATTTTCTTCACAGAACTCGTGTTACCTTGAGGGTGGGGATAGAAAGGAGCCAAAGGAGGGACACATGACAATTTAGGAAGTGTTTCTCCAGAACAGAGGAGATTCAGTCCCTTGGGAAATCTCTGAGGCACATCAACGAGACTCAACTTATGACTGTAAACAGTGGTCTGACGTGTGCACAAACTAGTGGCTGGAAGTATTGAGAGGTCTTCTCCACCATCCTCCATGTTGCTTCTTGTCGTCTTTAAATCCTTAAATCAGTTGTTACAGCTTAATAAGGATTTTTACTAAGAGGTTTGTATTATACTGAGAAAAAGAATAGTTTGGTTTTGGTGAGAGTTCAGAAGGAAATATACTTTATACTCAGGCCTTGCCCCAGGCAAAACTGTGAAGTAGAATTTTGTATCTGCTTTAGTAGCCCACTGTCCTGGCCAGTTCACTTGTGCTCACCCTTCCTCTCTCTCCATTATTTTGATGGAAAATGTATGTTATTGTGTTATTAATATTTTCATTGATTAATAGAGGTAGATGGGTAACACATGAGGGTAAGGCCCACTACAGAGATCCCTTTTGTTTCCTTCCATTTTCTTTACTTCTATCTTTGACTTCTACTTTGCCTGTTCTCTGCTTAATTCTAGCCACCTTTGAGACCATTTTACTTGTCTTCATTTCTTCTGACCATGTTTTAAATGGGATATGGAACTGTAATCCTTCCCCCTCCCATTGCTGACCATACCCCCACCCCAATCCTCCTCGAGGGTTCCTTATCTATTTTGCTGTACAATTAAGGCCAGCTCTAATGAGAGCCAACAATGTCTCTCTTCCTAAAGAAAATGCCACTTATAACAACTGCAGTGAAATTCCTTCCTTTGGCTCACACGTACTGGTAGCTGACTTAACGAGTGATAGAAGATAAGGATATTTGTATCCTTTTTCTCCCCCAAGTGATTATAAATTTCAGTTGATTGTGAATCTCACAACTTTATAATTATAAGATATTTGCTTAAATGTGCTTTTAGAACTTCTTATTTTGACATGAGGTTACCCAGTTAGCCTGGTGTATAATGACAAATTTCTCTTTCTAATGCTGTATTACCAGACCTACAAGTCATATAGCTATCTTTTGGAGTATACTATTACATTTCAGAGCTCCAAAAAGCATTTTAATATCCTAACCTCTGCCTTTTTAATGTCTCAGATTGCCAATGGTAGGCACAAAACTTATCTGTGACTATATCAGCCAGCAGGGTATTGAAGAAATGAAAGTTAAAAGATTTTATATAAATTTTGCTTGTTCTTGACAATAGTAGTGTTATTAAATTACCTGGATAAGGCATTAATTAAAATCAAAAAGACCTTTTGCTACGAACCTGGTACCTTTTGGGCCTGAGCTTTGCTTTGTAGTGTCAATTGCTTAGACTAGAAATGCATATATTTTGAATCAGGAGTGGAGGTTAACACTAGAATGGAAATTTTTTTTAATCAGCAGATATCTTTCATTTGAAGTATAGCTAAATTCAAATTATTTCAAAAGAATCTAGAAAAATATGCTGGGAAAGACAGGGTCACATAAACCTAATTTGGACAACTTTCTTGGTCAGATATAGCACCATCTAGTGGAAGGATGCTATATTTTTCTCTTCTGGGTCATTCAAATCTCAGGATCCCAAAGGTGACTTGCACTTATTCAGGGAAACCACGCTCCTGCCCTGTCTCACCACCACAAGTACTCTTTGGAAAATAGCTTTCCTACCATTACTACTAACAAGGCAATATGTACTGCAAAATCATGTAGATGTCTAGACATTGCTATGCATCCAAGAAGCCTGGCAACCCCCACCCTTGGTCCCTGTGGTAGACTGTGCTCTCTAGCGAGTATTGAGCTTAGCTTGTCACTGGCGGCCTAGATTCAAAAGGGCACCGGTTTCCCAGGTATGGTTCATTCTGTGAGGGTAGCCCCTAAACTCCTTCCCTCCACTTTTTTCATGTAGTTTTACTCATTCTTGTGACTGCCCTCCAGTTGCCTGTAGCTCTCCCATGCCAAGAGCTTGATGTTACCAATTTTTCTGGCCTTTCTCCATTTTTTTTTTACTTCTTTCTTACAGGAGCTGAAGAAAAATTTATTTATAGGAATTACAGAATATTAGGATATCACCTCTGTAACATCCCACTAAGTGACCAAACAGTCGTCTTCTCCTGAAATTTCCAAAGCTGCCTCACTATACATAATCTTTAACACAATATTATATATACACATATTATAACTTAAAGATGATCTACTACAGTGGTGCTCTGAAGGTGGGGTGGTGATTTTTGCCCCCTCCCTCCCATCAGGGGATATTTGAAAATGTCTGGAGATATTTTTGGTTGTCACAACTGGGTGGTACTACTGGCATCTAGTGGACAGAGGCCAGGGATGCTGCTCAACATCCCACAATGCATAGGAAATCCCTCCCACATCAAAGAATTACCCACCCCAAAATGTCAATAGAGCTGAGGTTGTTCTAATATGATTTCCTTATTTTGGAGATAATGAAACAAAAGCCTAAAGAAGTTAAGTGAATTGCCAAGGTAATACAATTAGTAACTAATAGAGAGCCAACACTAGCATATAGTACTTTGTATTTCTTATTGTATTAGTCATGGTTCTTCAAAGAAACAGCACCAATAGGATTATATATGTGTATTACATATATACAATATATATATGCAATACATATATGTATATATATATAGAGAGAGAGAGATTTATTTTAAGGAACTGGTTTATGCAACTGTGGGGGCTGGCAAGTCTGAAAGTGTAAGGCAGGCTGGAGACCCAGGGAAGAGTTGATGTTGCACTCTTGAGTTCAAAGGCAGTTTAGAGGCAGAATTCCTTCTTTCAATCTTTTTGCTTAAGGCCTTCAACTGATTAGAAGAGGCCCACACACATTATGGCCCACCCATCTGCTTTACTCAAAGTCTACTGATTTAAATGTCAATCACATCTAAAAATACTGTACTTTCTAGACTGGTATTTGGCTATACAACTGGGTACCATGGTCTGGGCAAGTTGACACATAAAATTAACCATCACACTTATCTAATGCTTTAGGGAAAGTCTGGTTTTAAAGTCTGGTCTACCTTCTAATAACTGTGGGAACTTTGAAAAGTTACTTGACTTGTCTGAACTTCAATTTTAGCAGGGATCATAATACTCTAACTCAGGGACAGATCCAGGATTTGTGGAACCAAAAGCTTTATAAAATTTATAGAACCCTCTTTAAGAAAAAAAAATGCAAAATTATGAACATACAATCAGTTACAACTCTGTATATTAATTTAGAAGAAGAAAATAAGTCATGAAAACTACATAATGTTCAAAAGTTAACAAATTTCTCAAATATCACATAATGGAGGGAAAATTACATAATATTTTTATTAACAACTCTACAGTTTTCCTTTTTTTAAATTTTGAACAGGGTCTGACTCTGTTGCCCAGGCTAGAGTGAAGGGGTGTTATCATAGCTCACTTCAACCTCAAACTCCTGGCCTCAAGTGATTCTCCCACCTCGACCTCCCAAAGTGCTAGAATTACAGTGTGAGCCACTGTACCCAGCAAACTCTATAATATTTTTATCCTACTTATTTTGGTTGCATACTTGTTGATTGCCTCTTTATTTGGCAACACTTTTGTAATAGCCATTTCTATAGAAAAAAACAGAAAAATAATTTAGATTATCCTCTAGCATATTTGATGGAAAATTGCTTTTTTACTTGTAAAAAATATTTTACAGAGGTTTCTGTCACATTCTTAACTCTATGTTAGTCACACTATGTAATTTTTAGGATTGTTGTCAAATTGGAGAAAACTTCATTGAGTTTCTCTTATATCGGAGCTGTAAGATTTCAGGGCATTTACTCTAGATTTTCTAGTTTGTGTCCATAGAGGTGTTCATAGTAGTGTCATATGATGTTTTATATTTCTGTGGTGTCAGTTGTAATATCTCTTTTTTCATTTCTGATTGAGCTTATTTGAATTCTCTCTCTTCTTTTCTTGGTTAATCTAGCTAGTGGTCTATTGATTTTGTTCATTTTTTCAAAGAACCAACTTTTCATTTTGTTGGTCCTTCGTATCATTTTTGGTTTCAATTTCATTTAGTTCTGCTCTGATCTTTGTTATTCCTTGTTTTCTGCTAGCTTTGGATTTGGTTTATGCTTGTTATTCTAGTTCCTTGAGGTGTGACATTAGATTGTTAATTGGTGACTTTTCTGTCTTTTTGATGTAGGCATTTAGTGCTATATACTTTACTCTTAGTACTGCTTATACTGTATCCCAGAGATTTTGGTAACTTGTGTCACCACTGTCATTCAATTCAAAGAATTTTGATTTCCATTTTGATTTTGTCATTGACCAAAAGATCATTCAGCAGCAGGTTGTTTAATTTTTGGAAATGCACAACCTCCCATGCTTGATTCAGAAAGAAACAGAAATCCTGAACAGACAAATAATGAGTAGCAAGATTGAATCAGTAATAAAAAATCTCCCAATAAAAAATATCCCAGGAAATCAGAGTCTGCCACGGACATACCAGAATACCGAGCTAATAGGGAGCAGAGGACTCATATCCTCAAGTACAATTCATTAGCTCAGAGCCCAAGCTGGGAGGTCATTCTCACCACACTCCACTGGGAAGAGGAGAAGACCACAGGTCAGAGTTAACTCAAGATCCACCAAACTTGCTAAAATACACCTAAGGCAATACAGGCCACTACTTCTCTCCCTGGCTTTGCCAAGGAACAATAATTGTGAGCCTGGTGACAGGGCCATAAACTAGCTGTAACACCCCCAGCTCTCAACCAAGAGGCCAGATGAGAAAAAACCAGCAAAAGAACTCAGGGAACATGAAAAATCAGAGTGAAAAGTCACCCCCAAAAGAAATTATCAGTTCCTCAGCAATGGATACCAACCCAAATGAAATGGGTAGAATGACAGAAGAGGAATTTCGTTTATGGATTATAAGAAAGCTCAATGAAATTCAAGAGAAAATTGAATCCCAGCACAAAGAAACCACAAGAAAAATGCAAGAATTGAACGAAAAATTCTCGAAAGAAATAGAAATATTACAGAAAAATCAAATAGAAATCCTAGAAATGAAAGAAGCATTCAAGGATCTACAAAACACAGTGGAAAGCCTTAAGAATGGGCTGGACCATGCAGAGGAAAGAATTTCAGAGCTAGAAGACAGCTCCTATGCGCTAAATAAATCAGCCGAAGAGAAAGAACACAAAAACAAGAGGCAGGAAAAAAAGCATACAAGAAATGTGGGATTATGTAAAGAGGCCAAACATAAGGATTATAGGTATCCCCGAGGGAGAGGAGGAAAATTTGCATGGGCTGGAAAATTTATTTGAAGGAATAATAGAGGAAAATTTCCATGGCTTAGCCAGAAATCTCGATATCCAAGTACAAGAAGCACACAGGACTCCTGGGAGAGTCAATGTGAAAAGGCATTCACCACGCCACATAATTATTAGACTGACCAAAGTAAACACAAAAGAGGCACTCCTCAGAGCTGTAAGACGAAAAGAACACGTAACCTACAAAGGGAAACCCATCAGATTAACTGCAGATTTCTCAGCTGAAACCTTACAAGCCAGAAGGGAATGGGGAGACATCATCAATCTCCTAAAACAAAACAAAGGTCAACCCAGAATTCTGTATCCTGCCAAACTAAGCTTCTTATATGAGGGAGAAATAAAGACCTTTCCAGATAAGCAATCACTGATAGAATTTGCGAAATCCAGACCGACCTTGCAAGAAATGCTTAGACCTGCATTATACACTAAACAGAACAACAGACACCGACCTATGTAAAACTACACAAAAGCTAAAACCCCAGAAACCAGATTCCACAATGATGCAAGAGGTAAAACAAAAGATACCACCCAACAGAATAATCAGAAATTTACCCCAAATATCAATTCTCTCAATAAATGTAAATGGCTTGAACTGCCCACTGAAGAGACATAGGCTAGCTGAATGGATTAAAAAATACAAACCAAGTATCTGTTGTCTTCAGGAAACACACCTTACACACAAAGACGCATTCAGACTCAAGGTGAAAGGATGGAATACAATTTTCCAGGCTAATGGAAACCAAAAGAAATCCGGAGTAGCCATCCTCATTTCAGATGACATAAACTTTAAAGCAATAAAAGTAATGAAGGACAAAAATGGACACTACATAGCGGTGAAGGGAAAAATCTCACAAGAGGATTTAACAGTCCTAAACATTTATGCACCCAACACAGGAGCACCCAGGTACATAAAGCAAATACTGCTAGATCTAGACAACATAATAAGCAGCAACGCCATAATAGCAGGGGACTTCAACACCCCACTGACAGAACTGGACAGATCCTCCAAACAAAAAACAAATAGAGAAATAAAAGACCTAAACAGGACTATAGAACATTTGGGCCTAACAGATATCTACAGAACACTCCACCCAAATAACACTGAATATACATTCTTCTCATCAGCTCATGGAACTTTCTCTAAAATTGATCACATACTAGGCAACAAAACAGATCAAAAAATTCAAAAAAATAGAAATCATACCATGTATCTTTTCAGACCACAGCGGAATAAAATTAGAAATCAATTCCAACAGAAACTCACATCGTCCTCCAAAAATGTGGAAACTAAACAATCTATTGCTGAAAGATTATTGGGTCAAGGAGGAGATTCAAATTGAAATCAAAAGATTCTTTGAACTAAACGATAATGGGGACACAAGTTATCAAAATCTGTGGGATACAGCAAAAGCAGTCCTGAGAGGAAAACTTATCGCCATAAATTCCCACATCCAAAAGACAGAAAAGTCACAAATCAGTAAACTAACGAATCATCTTAAGGAAATGGAAAAGGAAGAGCAAAGCAATCCTAAAGCCAGCAGAAGAAAAGAAATGACCAAAATCAGAGCAGAATTAAATGAAATCGAGAACAAGAGAACAATACAGAAGATCAATGAAACGAAAAGTTGGTTCTTCGAAAAGATAAACAGAATAGACAGGCCACTTGCCAGGTTGACCAGAAGCAGAAAGGAAAGGACTCTAATAAGCTCAATTAGAAATGAAAAAGGAGAAGTCACAACTGATACCGTGGAAATACAAAACATCATCTTTGAATACTACAAAAATCTCTATGCCCACAAACACGAAAATATGGAGGAAATGGACAAATTCTTAGAAACACACTACCTCCCCAGGCTCAACCAGGAAGAAACAGAATTTCTAAACAGACCAATATCAAGCACCGAAATTGAAGCAGTAATAAAAAATCTACCCACAAAAAAAAGTCCCGGACCAGATGGGTTCACACCTGAATTCTACCAAGCCTACAAAGAAGAACTGGTGCCTATACTGCAGAAATTATTTGAAAATATCCAGAAGGATGGAATCCTCCCAAACTCATTCTACGAAGCCAATATCACCTTGATACCAAAGCCAGGAAAGGACACAACAAAAAAAGAAAACTACAGACCAATATCCCTTATGAATATAGATGCAAAAATTCTCAATAAAATCCTTGCAAACCGAATTCAAATGTACATCAAAAAAACAATCCATCACGATCAGGTGGGCTTTATTCCCGAGATGCAGGGATGGTTCAACATACGCAAATCTATAAATGTAATTCACCATAGAAATAAAAGCAAGAACAAAGATTATATGATCCTTTCAATAGATGCAGAAAAGGCTTTTGACAAAATCCAGCATCGTTTTATGATAAGAACTCTTAACAGTATAGGCATAGATGGCTCATTCCTAGAAACTATTAAAGCCTTATACGATAAACCCACAGCCAATATCATACTGAATGGGGAAAAATTGAAGGCATTCCCCCTTAAAACTGGCACCAGACAAGGGTGCCCACTATCTCCACTTCTTTTCAACATAGTGCTGGAAGTCCTGGCCACAGCAATTAGACAAGACAGAGGAATCAGGGGCGTCCAGATGGGGGCAGAAGAGGTCAAACTTTCACTATTCACAGACGATATGATATTATACATAGAAAACCCCAAAGATTCAACCAAGAGATTACTGGAATTGATAAATGAATTCAGCAAAGTCTCAGGATACAAAATTAATACACACAAATCCATAGCCTTCATATATGCTAATAACAATCAAGCTGAGAAACAAATTAAAGATGCAATACCTTTTGCAATAGCAACAAAGAAAATTAAATATTTAGGAACATATCTAACTAAGGAGGTCAAAGACCTATATAGAGAGAATTATGAAACACTGAGAAAAGAAATTGCAGAGGACATAAATAGATGGAAAGCCCTACCATGCTCTTGGATAGGCAGAGTCAACATAGTAAAAATGGCTTTGCTACCTAAATTAATTTACAGAATCAATGCAATCCCTATCAAAATACCAACATCATTTCTTGCCAATCTAGAAAAAATAATTCTACACTTCGTGTGGAACCAGAGAAGACCCCGTCTAGCCAAAGCAATCTTGAGCAAAAAGAACAAATTGGGAGGCATCTGTCTACCAGACTTCAAACTATACTACAAGGCTATAGTAACCAAAACTGCATGGTATTGGCACAAGAACAGACACGTAGACCAATGGAACAGGACTGAGAACCCAAATATAAAACCAACCTCATACAGTCACCTGATCTTTGACAAATTCCAGAAAAACGTACACTGGGGAAAAGATTCCCTATTCAACAAATGGTGCTGGGAAAACTGGATGGCCATATGTAGAAGGCTGAAAGTGGACCCACACCTCTCACCTCTCACAAAAATCAACTCACAATGGATAACAGATCTAAACCTAAGACATGAAACCATAAGAATTCTCGAAGAAAACGTTGGAAAAACTCTTATGGACATTGGCCTAGGCAAAGAATTTATGAAGAAGACCCCCAAAGCAATAACAGCAGCAACAAAAATAAATACATGGGACCTGATCAAATTGAAAAGCTTCTGCACAGCCAAGGAAACTATCACTAGAGTGAACAGACAACCTACAGAATGGGAGAAAATATTTGTATGCTACACCTCTGATAAAGGGCTGATAACCAGAATCTATACAGAACTTAGGAAAATCAACAAGAAAAAATCAAACAACCCTATTAAAAAATGGGCAAAGGACATGAACAAAAACTTTTCCAAGAAGACAGAATGATGGCCAGCAAACATATAAAAAAGTGCTCAACTTCTCTAATCATCAGGGAAATGCAAATCAAAACCACAATGAGATATCACTTAACTCCAGTGAGATTGGCTCATATCAAAAAATCCCCAAATAACAAATGTTGGCGGGGATGTGGACAGATAGGAACACTCATACACTGCTGGTGGGACTGCAAATTAGTACAACCTCTATGGAAAAGAATATGGAGATACCTCAAAGAATTAAAAGTAGAATTACCATTTGACCCAGCAATCCCACTACTGGGTATTTATCCAAAAGAAAAAAGACATTTTATAATAAAGATATCTGCTTTCGAATGTTCATAGCAGCACAATTCACAATTGCAAAGTTGTGGAAACAACCAAGGTGCCCATCAATACACGAGTGGATCAATAAAATGTGGTATATGTATACCATGGAGTATTACTCAGCAATAAGGAACAACAGTGAATTAACTCATCTGGTATTATCCTGGTTGGAGCTAGAACCCATTCTTCGAAGCGAAGTGTCACAGGATTGGAAAAACAAGCACCACTGGTACTCACCATCAAACTGGCACTAACTGATGAACACTTACATCACACAGGGCAATAACATTCATCTGAAGGCGGGCGGGAGGGGGGTGGAAGGGATGGGAAAAACTCTCACTGAATGGATGTGGGGAGCACAGTTTGGGGGATGACCACGATTGTGGCTCTGACACAGGCAGAACAGGGGCAATGTGTATGGCCAAAGTGTTGTACCCCCATGATATTCCGAAATTTAAAAAATAAATTAAAAAAAAAATATCCCAGGACCAAATGGATTCACAGCCAAATTTGACCAGACCTACAAAGAAGAACTGGCACCTATACTACTGAAACTGTTCCAAAAGATCCAGAAGGAGAGAATCTTCCCTAACTCATTCTATGAAGCCAGTATCACCCTGATACTAAAGCAAGGAAAGGACACAACAAAAACAATATCCCTCATGAGCGTAAATGTAAAAATCCTCAACAAAATAGTAGCAAACAAAATCCAAGAGCACATCAAAAAGTAATTCACCATGATCAAGTGGGTTTCATCCCAGGGATGTAAAGGTGGTTCAACATAGGCAAATCAAAAAATGTGATTCATCACATAAACAGAATTAAAAACAAAAACCATATGAAAGGAAGAAAACCCATATGGTCATCTCAATAGATGCAAAAAATTTTTTGATAAAATCCAGCACCACTTTATGATAAATACTCTCAATGAACTGGCATGGAAGGAACATAGCTCAAAACAATAAAAGCCATATGTGACAAACTCACAGCCAACATCATACTAATTGGGAAAAAGGTGAAGATGCTCCCCGTAAGAACCAGAACAAGACAAGTATGCCCACTTTCACCACTTCTATTCAACATAGTATTAGAAGTCCTAGCCAGAGCAATAAAGCAAGAGAAAGAAATAAAGGTCATCCAAATTAGAAAAGAGGAGGTGACGCTATCCCTGTTTGCTAATAATATGATCTTAAATTTAGAAAACCCTAAAGACTCCTCCAAAACACTCCTAGAATTGATAAATAAATTCAGTAAGGTCTCAGTTTACAAAATTAATGTACACAAATCAGTAGCACTTCTATATGCTAATAACAAGCTGAGAGTCAAATCAAGAACTCAGTACCATTTACAATAGCTGCAAAAATAATAATAATAATACCTAGGAATATACTTAACCAAGGAGGTGAAAGATCTCTACAAGGAAAAGTACAAAACACTGATGAAAGAAATTATAGATGACATAAACAAATGGAAAAACATCCCATGCTCATGGATTGAAAGAATCAATATTGTTGAAATGTCTATACTGCCCAAAGTTATTTACAGATTCAATGTGATTCCTATCAAAATACCAATGCCATTTTTTGCAAAATTAGAAAAAAAATCCTAAATTTCATATGAAATCAAAAAAGAGCCCGAATAGCCAAAGCAATCCTAAAAAAAAAGAACAAATCTGGAGGCATCATATTACCTGACTTCAAATTATACTACAAGGCTATAGTAACCGAAACAGCATGGTGCTGGTATAAAAGTAGACACATAGATCGATGGAATAGAAAACCCAGAAATAAATCCATATATCTACAACCAACTGATGTTCAACAAAGCAGACAACAACATATGCTGGGGAAAGGCTACCCTATTCAATAAATATTCAAAGGCTACCCTATTCAAAAAATACCCTATTCTACATTCTTCATGTAGAAGAATGAAATTGGATCCCTATCTCTCATCATATACTAAAATTAACTCAAGATGGATTAAAGACTTAAATGTAAGACCTGAAACCATAAAAATTCCAGAAGAAACCTAGAGAAAACTTTTCTGGACATCAGCCTAGGCAAAGAATTTATGACTAAGACTCTAAAAGCAAATATGACAAAAACAAAAATAAGTAAATGAAACTTAAACTAAAAAGCTTCTGCACAACAAAGAAATAATCAACAGAGTAAATAGATAACCTACAGAATGGGAGAAAATATTCACAGACTATGCATCTGACAAAGGACTAATGTCTAGAATCTTCAAGGAACTCAAATAAATCAGCAAGAAAAAATCAACAACTCCATAAAAAAGTGGGCAAAAGACATGAACAGACATATTTCAAAGGAAGATGTACAAATGACCAAGAAATATATGAAAAATGCCCAACCTCACCAATCATAAGGGAAATGCAAATTAAAACCACATCAGATACCACATTACCCTTGTCAGAATGGCCATTATTAAAAAGTCAAAAAGCAATAAATGTTGGCATGGATGCAGTGAAAAGGGAATGCTTATACATCATTGGTGGGAATGTAAATTAGTACAACTTCTATGAATAACAGTATGGAAATTCCTCAAAGAACTAAAAGTAGACCTACCATTTGATCCAGCAATCTCACTACTAGGTATCTACGCAAAGGAAAAGAAGTCATTATATTAAAAAAAGACACCTGAACTCATATGTTTCTCATAGCAATTCATAATTGCAAAGATATGGGATCAACCTAAGTGCTCATCAGCAGATTAGTGGATAAAGAAAATGTGGTATATATTATAACATGGAATACTACTCAGCCATAAAAAATAATGAAATAATGTCTTTTTCAGAAACTTGGATGGAACTAGAAGCCATTATCCTAAGTGAAATATCTCAGGAATGGAAAAACAAATACTGCATGCTCTCACTTATAAGTGGGAGCTAAGCAATGGGTATGCATAGTCATACAGAGTAGTATAATGAAAACTGGAGACTCAGAAGGGGTGAAGGAGGAGGCGGAGGGGGTGAGGGATGAAAAATTACCTATCAGGTACAAGGTACACCATTTGGGTGATGGGAACAATAAAAGCCCTGACTTCACCACTATACAATTAATCCATGAGACAAAAAACCATTTGTACCCCCTAAATCTATTGAAATTAATAATTAATTAAAAGATTTCAGGGCATTTCAAGTTTTCTATAGAGGGGCTGCTCTTAAATCCTTTTAATTGACCATATTCAGACTATTCCCAGAACATGTTCCAAACTGAGATGGCCAGCAATAATGTAACTATACATGGAAGAGATTGCAAAGCACATAAACACATCCCAGTCAACCTTTAACAAGATCTCAGAAATGCCTACTGCCATTCCATGGTTACAACAGGAAGAGAAAGTACAAAGGAGGGGCAGTTGAAATGGAAAGACACAGCAGTCTTAACTGATTATGGGAGAAATACATAATTTTTGCAAATTTAACAAAATATATAAACATGTGAAGATGTATTGCTATGGCCCCTTTTTTGAAAGGTATCTATGCAAGTAAGCTCTATTATGCTCACAGTAATTCTGCCTCTGCCCAAGCTCATTTGATTTTTCATAGTGTTGAAATAGACAAGGCAGGCTTGGGAAATTAATAAGCAATGAATAAATAATCAATAAACATTACTGAAGAACGACAGAATTGTTGATAATTTTTTAAGGTGGTTGATGCATGTATAGGGGTGGTTCATTTCACTTTGTGTGTTTGTTAATTTATCTAATAAAAAGTTTTATAAAAGTCATTTGAGATAAATATAAATGTAAAATACTTTGACTTTTTTCTATGCTGGAATTTCTCTGGATAAATCATAAAATAATTCGTAAGCTACCTCAATAGTTCTTATTAACAACTTGTATGTTTTATAATTTTATTTTTTATTGATACATAATACATATACATATTTTCAGGGTACATGTGATAATTGAATGCATTCATAAAATTAGTAAAGATCAATTCAGTGTATTTGAGATACCCATCACCTTAAATATTTGTCTTTTCTTTATGCTAGAAACATTCAAATTACTCTCTCCTAGCTATTTTGAAATATACAATAGATTATTATAAACTACAGTCACCCTGCTGATCTATCAAACACTAGGTCTTATTTCTTTTATCACACTGTATATTTGTACCCATTAATGAACCTCTCTTCATCCTTCCTTCCCTCTTACCCTTCCCAGCTTCTGGTAACCACCAATCTACTCTCCATCTTCATGAGATCCACTTTTTAAACTCCCACATGAGTGAGAACATGCGGTATTTTTCTTTCTGTGCTTTGCTTATTTCACTTAACGTAATGACCTCCATTTCCATCCATGTTGCTGCAAATGACAGGATTTCATACTTTTTTATGGCTGAATAATATTACATTGTGTATATATACCATATTATCCATTCATCTATTGACACTTAGGTTGATTCTATATTTTGGCTATTGTAAATAGTGCTGCAATAAACATGGGAGTGCAGATATCTCTTTGATGTATTGATTTCCCTTCTCTTGGATATATAGCCAGTAGTGGCATTGCTGGATCATACGGTAGTTCTATTTTTAGTTTTCTGAGGAAACTCCATATAGTTTTCCATAGTGGATATACTAATTTTCTTTCCTACCAACAGTGTACGAGGGTTCTTTCTCCACATCCTCACTAGCATCTGCTATTCCCTGTCTTTTTGATAAAAGCCATTTTAACTTGGGTGAGGTGATACCTCATTGTGGTTTTGATTTGCTTTTCTCTAATGATCAGTGATGCTGAGCATTTTTTCAAATGCCTATTGGTCATTTATATGTCTTCTTTTAAGAAATGTCTGTTTATATCTTTTGGCCATTTTTAAATCAGATTTTTTTTCTTCCTATTGCATTGAGCCCCTTATCTACTGTGGTTATTAATCTCTTGTCAAATGAATAGTTTGCAGATATTTTCTTCCATTCTGTGAGTTGTCTCTTCACTTTGTTGATCTTTTTCTTTCCTGTGTAGAAGCTTATTAGCTTCATGTAATCCTATTTGTCTATTTTTGCTTTCTTTGCCTGTACTTCTGAGGTCTGACACAAAAAATCTATACCCAGACCGATGTCGTGGACCATTTCCCCAATGTTTTCTTTTAGTTGTTTCATTGTTTCAGGTCTTAGATTTAAATCTTTAATCCATTTTTTTTTTTTTTTGAGACAGGGTCTTGCTCTGTTGCTTGGGCAAGAGTGCAGCAGTGTCATCATAGCTCACTACAACCTCAAATTCCTGGGCTCAAGCGATCCTCCTGCCTCCCAGGTAGCTGGGACTACAGGCACATGCCACCATGCCTGGCTAATTTGTCTATGTTTTGTAGAGATGGTGTCTCACTTTTGCTCAGGCTGGTCTCGAACTCCTCATCTCAAGCAATCCTCCTGCTTCGGCCTCCCAAAGTATTAGGATTACAGGCGTGAGCCACCATGCCTGGCCAGAAGAAAGGCCTTTAATCCATTTTGATTTGTGATGCCTCCAGCTTTGTTCTTTTTGTTCAGAATTGCTTTGGCAATTTGAGGTCTTTTGTGGTTTGATACAAATTTTAGGATTGACTTTTCTATTTCTGTGAAAAATGTCATTGATATTTTGATAGGGATTACATTAAATCTGTAAATTAGTTTGCTTTGTATTGTCATTTTAACAATTTTAATTCTTCCAATCCATAAGCATGGAATATCTTTCCATTTTTTGTGTCCTCTTCAATTTCTTTCAGCAGCGTTTTATAGTTTTTCTTGTATAGATCTTTCACTTCTTTGGTTAAATTGATTTCTAGATAGTTTATACTCTTTTTTAGCTATTGTACATGGGGTTGATTTCTTGATTTCTTTTTCAAATTGTTCATTGTTGGTGTATATACATGCTACTGATTTTTATATGTTGATTTTGTATTCTGCAACTTTACTGAATTCATTCGTCAATTCTAACAGTTTTTTGGTTAGAGTCTTTAGGTTATTCCAAGCAAGATTATATCATCTGCAATCAAGCCTAATTTGACTTCTTATTTTCCCATTTGGATGCCCTTTATTTCTTTCTCTTGCCTAATTGCTCTGGCCAGAACTTCCATTATTATGCTGAGTAAAAGTGCTGAAAGTGGGCATCCTTATCTTGTTCCAGATCTTAGGGGAAAGGCTTTCAATTTTTCCCTGTTCTGTATGATATTAGCTGTGAGTTTCTCATATATGACCTTTATTATTTTGAGGTATATTCCTTCTCTACCCAGTTTTTTGAGAGTTTTTATCAAAGGGATATTAAATTTTATCAAATGCTTTTTCAGCATCTATTGAAATGATTACGTGGTTTTTGTTCTTGGTTCTGTTAATATGGCATATCATACTATATTTGTATATGTTGAACCCATCCCTGCATTACTGGGATAAATCCCACTGATAATGGTGAATGCTTTTTTAATATGCTGTTGCTAGTATATTGTTGAGGATTTTTGCATCTATGTTCATCAGTGATATTGGCCTGTAGTTTTCTTTTTGTTGTTGTTATGTCCTTATCTGGTTTGGTACCAAGGTAATACTGGCCTTATTGAATGAGTTTGGAAGTATTCCATCCTCTTATCAATTTTTTTGAAGAATTTGAGTAGAATTGGCATTAGTTCTTCTCTAAATGTTTGGCAGAATTTAGCAGTGAAGCCATCAGTTCCTGGGCTTTTCTTTGGTGTGAAATGTTTTATTATGACTTTGATCTTGTTACTCATTATTGGTTTGTTAAGGTTTTCTGTTTAGTCATCGATCAATCTTACTAGGTTGTATGTTTCCAGGAATTTATCCATTTTTCTTTCTTCTAGGTTTTTCAATTTGTTGGCATAGAGTTGTTCATAACAGTCTCTAATGATTCTTTACATTTCTGTGGTCTCAGTTCTTATGTTTCCTTTTTTGTTTCTAATTTTATATATTTATTTATGCCTTCTCTTTTTTTCTTAGTCTAGCAAAATGTTTGTTGATTTTGTTTATATATTTTTTGTTGTTCTGAGACAGGGTCTTGCTCTTTTACCCAGGCTGGAGCACAGCAGCACAATCATAGCTCATACAACCTCCAACTCCTGAGCTCAATGGATCTTCCCACCTTACCCTCCTGAGTAGCTGGGACTATAGGCATTTGTCGCCATGCCCAGCTAATTTTTTCCTGTTTTTTTTTTTTTTTTTGGTAGAGACAGGCTCTCATTATGTTGCCCAGGCTCAAACTCCTAGCCTCAAGCAGTCCTTCTGTCTTGACCTCCCAAAGTGCTGGGATTACAGGCGTGAGCCACTGCACATGGCCAATTTTGTTTATCTTTTAAAAAAAACTTTTGTGTCATTGATCTTCTGTATTTTTGGTCTCAATTTCATTTATTTCTGCTCTGATCTTTATTATTTCTTTTCTTCTGCTAATTTTTGGTTTCATCTGTTCTTGCTTTTCTAGTTCCTTGAGGTGCATCATCAGGTTGTTTATTTGAATTTTCCTACTTTTTTGATATAAGCATTTATTGCTGTAAACTTTCCTCTTACTATGTAAGAGTACGTACAATATGCTGTATCCCATAGATTTTGGTATGTGGTATTTCCATCTTCATTTGTTTCAAGAAATTTTAAAATTTTCTTCTTAATTTCTTTATTGACCCTTTGGTTGTTCAGGAGCATTGGTTTAATTTCCATGTGTTTATGTGTTTTTTTGTTATTGATTTCTAGTTTTATTCCATTGTGATCAGAAAAAATACACATATGATTTCTACTTTCATGAATTTTTTGGGACTTGTTTTGTGAGCTAAAATATGGTCTATTCTGGAGAATGTTCCATGTGCTGATGAAAAGAATGTGAATTCTGCAACAGTTGGGTGAAATGTTCTGTAAATGTCAGTTAGGCCCATTTGGTCTAATGTATAGTTTACTTCCAATGTTCCTTTGTTGATTTTATGTCTAGATGATCTGTCCATTACTAAGAGTGGGGTGTTGAAGTCTTCCACCATTACTGTATTGCAGTCTATCTCTCCCTTTAGATCTATTAATGTTTGCTTTATATACTGGAAGCTCCAGTGTTAGGTGCATAGATATTTATAATTGTTATATCCTCTTGCTGAAATGACCCTTTTATCATTATATAGTGACCTTCTTTGTCTCTTTTTACAGTCTTTGACTTGTAGTCTATTTTATCTGATATAAGTACAGCTACTCCTGCTCTTTTTTGGTCTCCAGTTGCATAGAATATCTTTTTCTACCCCTTTACTTTCGATCTTTGTGTGTCTTTATAGGTGAAGTGGGTTTTTTGTAGGCAACATATAATTGGGTCTTGTTTCTTTATCTATTCAGCCACTCTATGCCTTTTAGTTTTAATTAGAAAATTAAGTCCATTTACATTCAGTGTTATTATGAATAAGGACTTACTACTGCCATTTTGTTGCTTGTTTTCTGGTTGTTTTGTATCTCCTCTTTTCCTTTCATACTATCTTCCTTTGTGGTTAAGTGATTATCTGTGGTAGTATGTTTTAATTTGTTGCTTTTTATTTTTTGTGAATCTATTATAGGTTTGTGCATGGTTGTTATCATGAAGCTTACAAAAAACATCTTATAGATATAACAAGTTATTTTCAAGAGATAATTTATCTTAGATCACAAAGAAAACAAGAAAAACAAAGAAAAAATGAAAAAAAACCTGTATGCTTTAAACCCCACCACCACCATTTTGACTTTATGTTCTCTCAATTTACATATTTTTCTATTGCCAATCTCTTAACAGTTTGATGTAGGTATTAGTATTTCTGATAAATTTGTCTTTTGGGTTTCATACTAGAGTTATGAGTGGATTGCACATCACAATTAAAGTATTAAAGAATTCTATGTTTGTCCATGTACTTAATTTCACCAATGGATTTTATACCTCCAAATGTTTCTTTTTGTACATCAGCATTTTTTTCTTTCAGCTTGAAGAACTCCCTTTATCATTTCTTGTAAGGTGAGTCTCTTGGTGTTTGTTTGTCTGGGAAAGACTTTATCTCTCCTTCATATTTGAAGGATAACTTTGCTGAATAGAGTATTCTTGTATGACAGGGTTTTTTCAGCACTTTGAAAATGTCATTCCATTCCCTCCTGGCCTGTATGGTTTCAGTTGAGAATTCTGTTGCCAGATGAATTGGACTCTTTAAATGTTATGTGCTTCTTTTCTCTTGCTGCTTTTAGAACACTTTCTTTGTCCTTGACCTTTGAGATTTAATTATTATATGCCTTGGGGGTAGTCTTATTTGGGTTGAATCTGCTTGGTGTTCTTTGAACTTCCCATACCAGGATATTTCTCTATTCCTCATGTTTTGGAAAGTTTTCTGTTATTATTTCTTTGAATAAGATTTCTATTCCTTGCTCTTGCTCAACTCCATCTTGAACACCAATCTTTCTGATATTTGGTCTTTTGATGTAATTTTCTATATCATGTAGGTGATTTTTTTCTTTTCCTTCTTCTTTCTTTTTTTTCCTCTGACTGTGTATTTCAAATAGTCTGTCTTCAAGCTCACTGATTCTTTGATCCACTCTGCTGTTGAGAGTCTCTAATGAATCTTTCATTTTTGCAAATGTACTTCCCAGATTCAGGATTTCTGGGTTTTTAAAATTTCAATCTCTTTGTTAAATTTCTCTGATAAATTTCTGAATTGTTTTTCTTCATTATCTTGGCAATCACTGAGTTTCCTTGAAACTGCTAATTAGAATTCTTGGTCAGAGATTTCACATACCACTATCTCATTAGGGTCAGTCACTGGTTTCTTGCTTTGTTCATTTGAGGAAGTTATGGTTCCCTGTTTTCTGTTGCTTCTTGTGGATGTATATCTTTGTCTTTGCATTGAAGGACTAGTTATTTATTCCAGTCTTTTTGGTCTGGCTTATTTTGGTTTTTATTGGATAAGTTTGCTTAGAGATTCTTTGTAATTTTCCACTTGATTTTCTTTATTTTTTCCCCCTGCTAAATTGCTGCCTCCTTCTGGCACTAGATGGAACCTTAATCTGAGTTGTGCCTCAATTCTAGGAAACAATCAGAGTGCTGCCCCATGCAAGTGGGGGAGGTCTCAAAAGCAATATCCTGCTAGTGTGGGAAGGCTGACTAGGGGTTCATGCCCAGGTGACCAGTGGAACAAACCTCCTACAGCAGCAGTCCCCAACCTTTTTGGCACCAGGGACCAGTTTCATGGAAAACAATTTTTCCACGGACTGGGGGTCAGGGGGATAGTTTCGGGATGATTCAAGTGCATTACATTTATTGTGCAGTCAAACCTCTCTGCTAGTGATAATCTGTATTTTCAGTTGCTCCCCAGAGTTAGCGTCACTGCCTCAGCTCCACCTCAGATCATCAGACATCAGATTCTCATCAGGAACACACAACCTAGATTCCTCGCATGTGCGGTTTACAGTAGGATTTGTGCTCCTATGAGAATCTGATGCTGCGGCTGATCTGACAGGAGGTGGAGCTTATGCAGTGATGTGAGCCATGGGGAGTGGCTGTAAATACAGATGAAGCTTCACTTGCTCACCCGCCACTCACATCCTGTTGTGCAGCCCAGTTCCTAACAGGCTGCGGACCCCAGGGGTTGGGGACCACAGTCCTACAGCATGGTGCTGCTGAATAGCCACTCTGATTTGGTGTCTCCTTTGGCCGAGTTACAGACCAGAGTTTCCAGGGCTGGGGATGGTGGTCCTGCCTTCTTCATTTGTCTCTGGCTGTCCTCAGGGATATTTTTCCCTTTAGGCGTTCCTGATGCTTCCCACGGGTTGAGGCAGGGACAGGTTTCCTGCCAGGGAACCTAAAATGGTTGGGGAAGCTGGATGCCCACCTTGATCTTGCTTTTTCCAGTGTAGAAACTGTGAGCTGTGGGGAAATTTTACTCGTGCTTGGTACTGGGGAGATTGGGAGGAGAGATGTCACGGATATGGAAGTCTGATTCTGTTACTGTCTGCTCAGAGTTTGTTCACTTCTCTGTGGCCCTAGGAGCTGTCTCATCCTCATATTTGAGTTCTGGGATATTGCTGGTGATAATCTTGGTGCTATATATTTGTTTTTGGTTTTCTGTGGGAGGGAGTGAAGCCAGCTTGCTTCTGTGCCACCATTTTGGAATCAGAAGTCCCTGAACAATTTATATTTTTAATACAAATTTGTAGTAAATACAAAAATAAATCATACAACTGTTAAAAATACTATAAAACCTTTAACATAAATTTTCCCTATTTTTTGAAATTTGCTTTTTATAGGTATTATAGGTATCTGAAACAAAGCTCCTCCAGTTCTAAATCTAGCATTGGATTTTGTTGGAGAATCTGCAACCTTCCTGGCAGTGAGCAAAAAGAGACATATGCAGTGACAGGCTGTAAGACATCTGTAACATCGCTGGGATCCTTGAGGGACCAACAAGCTTGCTGAAGAAGCTGCATGTAGATTCTACGCTAAGTACCAATGATGCATCAAACCAGAGAATTTCTCCCAGTCAAATAAGCATGCAATATGGTTTTTTGGAAATATGCATTTCCTGATCCCCAAATACTTCTCTGTACAGCTAACCTAACAGGATAGTCAGAGCTCTTATCATAGCAACAAAAACTTCAACCTTTAAGATTAGTCATTGTCCTAACCAATCATTGTACATTTATTATTACCAATGACTCCCCGTTATAATTTTTGGATCTTTAGCATAAGCACATGTTTGAAAAAGTAAACAGTGAAATAATCAATGTTCACAAATATGAGAACAGCAAATTCAGCCTAAAATCTGATAATCATGACTAATCAAGTAACAATATTTTAGCAATAAAATTACAGGATTATTCTGTTATATAAAAATGTATAAAATATGAATATAAAAAAATGCTGGCAGCAAGATTTTTTAATTTTAATATGACACTATTCTACCACACACCCAAAAACCAAATAAACCCAAGTTTTGGGGATTGTTAAAACAATGCATCAATTTTCAGAATATTCATTTTGTTTGTTTACCAGACATGTTTTAACTTTTTATTGCCCAAAGTATATTAACTACAGATGTGTGATATAAAACATCGATATCACCTAAAACATCCTATATAAGACATAACATCATATATATTTGGTTGATTATATTGCTACACTACTTAGTTTTAACTGGTTTATTTTCATTGTAGCAGAATAAAAATGAATTGAAAAAATAATATGGGTTTGATAATCTCACACACACACACACATACACACACAAATCATTTTGTAAATCAACAGAAGATAAAACATTCTTTAACCAAAGGCTTCTTGCATAATGTCAGGTTGTCACATGTGACAACTCTACAATGTGAAGCCATGCTTCTTTAGTGCACAAAGTTTTGTTTAAACTTGGCAAAGAGAATGCTAAAATAGTTACAATGTTCAGTATCCTGACCCAGGGAATATTCCATAAATGTTGCCTGATAACAATGTGCTTGTATAAAATAAATGTTCTTAAGGAAATAATTTATGTAACATTTGCTACTTTTACTTAAACATAAATAAATCCCACTGAAAAGATAAAAGGCATTTTCTTGTTTCTTTATTAAAGTATAAAATTCAGGGAAAAAATTTTTTTGAGGATGATGGCTTCTTTACCCACATATTAGAATATTATCATCATAATTTGACTATCTGGCTCTAGTTCATTTTTCTTAAAAAGTGTCATGCTATGTAGGCTATACAGACAATGTTCAGGAAGGTAAATAAATTTAATATTTTTATTGAAAAAGGATAATCTTACTAAGATGTAAGCTATTTGCTTTTAAAAAAACCCTAACAGCATTATTCAACTGGAACTTGTATGGTCTTTCCTTAAAGTATTTTGAAATATGTTGATATCTTTATAGATAATAGAATAAACATACTTTTTGGTTCACCTTTGTATATTGGTCTAAATGAGATAGAAAGTAAGAAAACTAATAAAACCAAATAGAGTGCCCAGAAAGCAATTCACATACATGTGTGTGTATACATATACATATATTATGTATTCACATACATAAGCCTTTAGAATATGATTAAAATATAATCCTTAATAAACAGGGAAAGGAAGGTTTATTCAGTTAATGACTCTGAGACAACTGGTAACTGGAAAAAATTGTTACATTCCTACGTCAAAGCATATTACATAAAAAATTTCAGATTAATAAAAACCAAAAAATTGACTCATAAAAAAATTTAAATACATTAACATTTTTATATTGTTGGAATGGGAGGGACATGCTCAATCCAAAGGTAGTCCAGCAAAAGTGCTAAAAAATGATTTCCTGCATGTGTGTCCTGTGGTTTTCCTGCATGGAGGTAATCATTTCATTAAGAACGTTACCCTGTGGTGGATGTGTGGTCAGCATTTTCATCAGTTCTATGATGACATTTTCTTTGTGAATGTTTTTCATGCATTCATCAATTTTGCAGCTCTTTCTCACACTTTTTTCTTGTAAAATCTTGTATTGATACTATACCATAGCCTTTCTTGAACATCTATTTTTTACTAACATGGATTTTCCTGGACCAGCAATTTGCAGGTGGATTCATGGGTGGTGGGAGGCCTCAGGATTTCCTTCTAGGCTTCAAACCTTCCAAAAGCCTCTTTTTGCTGTCACAGAGACCACTGATTCTGGTGGGTATGGCTTTTCTGGGAAATTATTTTGTGTGTAGCCCTGCTCCCTCTGGTTCTCTGATCCAAGCTGAATCTGGAAGGGTTTCTGTCACCTGCCCGCCCTGCATTCCCCAGGCTCTTCAGCAGCTACAAACAAAGGACAGAAGCCCTGTACTTCCAGGTGAGCCCTTTTAACCTTCAAGGAGTATGGTTTAGCTGCACCTCTCTGAAAGCTGCTGCTAAGAGTCCTCTAGATACTCTCCGTGTCTTTTCTCTCTGCATCGCAACCTTGTGACTTCTGCTGAGGCTCAGCTTGTTACAGCCCTGTGCTCACTCAGTTGTTAGATTTACAGGTTAAAGATTTTGCATTTCTGGGTGAGTTCTTCCATTTCAGGAAGTCTACTTTTGCTGATGCTCTCTGAGATCTACCACTCATGAAGCACTGTGACATTCCCTTTGCATTTTCTGCCCAATTTAACTTCTTCTAGCAACTTTAAAAAATCCTTGGATTCTGCAGGTTTTCTGTCACTTACTTTGCTAAAAGTAGTAGGGCAGGGTGTTTTATTGTTGTTGTTATTGTTGTCATTCTGTTTTTATTTCTCCTTCTTGGTTTTTTTTATTTCTTAGAAGAAGGAAAAGGTAAGTTGTTCTACTTGCATATTCATATGCAAGAGGTAGATCCAGTGTTACTACTGCAGGATTGCTGGATAACATATGGATGCACAGTTAAATTTGAATAAGATGAAAATGTGAATTTTTTTAGTATAAGTATATCCCATGTAATATTTGGGATATACTTACACTAAATAATTATTCATACATATGAAATTCAAATTTAACTGAGTATTCTGTATTTTTATTTGTTAAATCTGGCAACCCTATGCTACCATAAAACCTAACATCATTCTAATTATCATTCTGTTATTCAGAATGTTTATCCATTCCCCCTGAGGCTCTGTTAATTTTCTCTTTCCTTGATATACTAAAATTTGATGAAAATGTGTTTTGTTGTATATCCATTTTTATTCATTGTGCTGGACACATGACAGGACCTTTCAAATGAGATACTTGTATCCTTTAATTCTGGAGATGGATATAGATATATTTCCAGTACTTCAATTAATCTGTGAATTTAATCATCATATATTCATCACCTAAATCTCTTTATAATTTTTTTTTTTTGAGACAGGGCCTTGCTCTGTTGCCCAGGCTAGAAGTGCAGTGGCATCATCATAGCTCACTGCAACCTCAAACTCTTGGGCTCAAGTGATCCTCCTGCCTCAGTCTCCCAAGAAGCTAGGACTATAGGCACATACCACCACACCTGGCTAATTTTTCTATTTTTGATAGAGACAGAGTCTTGCCATGTTGCTCAGGCTGGTATCAAACTCCTGGCCTCAAGCAATCCTCCCGCCTCTGCCTCCCAAAGTGCCAGAATTACAGGCATGAGCCACTGTGCCCAGCTTCCTTATAATTTTTAATCTCCTTGCTTCTTTCTTTTTTCTGCTTTCTGGAAGATTTTCTTTGTTACATAGCCTCAAAACGATCTATTAAATTTTTACTTCCAACCATCAAAATTCTAATTTCTGAGAGTTATTTCTTGTTCACAGACTATTCTTTTTACACAAAATTATACGCTTGTATGTGCATGCTGTATTGCTATATTTTGTGTCCTACCCCCATCGCAAATTTGTATGTTGAAACCTAATCCCTAATATGAAGGTATTTGGATGTGAAGCCTTTGGGAGATAATTAGGTCATGAGGGCAGAACAGAATTAGCATCTTTATAAAGAAGACCCAGAGAGATCCCTCGCCTCTTCTGCCACGTAAGGACACAGCAAAAAGACGGCTGTCTGTGAACCGGGAAGCAGGCCCTCACCAGACCTTGAATCTGCTGGCTCCTTCATCCTGGACTTCCCAGCCTTCTCCAGAACTGGGAAAGATAAATCTCTGTTGTTTATAAGCTGTCTAGTCTATGGTATTCTGTGATAGTAGCCCAAGCTAAGATAACTATCTTTATCTCTCTGAAAATTTTAATTACTATTGTCCTGCTTTTTGAAATATTTTCTATAGAAAACCTCTGTTTCACCTAAGATTCCTTCTTATTATCATTTTCATTTCTTTTTCCTCCTAAGGGCCTTTCTATAATATCTATGATTTTTGTTTTTTCTTTCACTTGGTAAGTCACTGGATAGGAAGCCAGTCGGCTGGGGTATCCATACATATCAGCTGATACTGATAGTCTTTTCAGTGGGACTGAATGTTTTTTCAAAATGATTCCTTTGGTCTTCTGGTTTTTGAAATTTTTCATACAGATCTGAGAAAGGGGGCTAGAAGGCTCCCCTGGCTTTGACAATATTTGACAACATTCCAAAACCAGACCTAACAATTATTTTCATCTTACCCATGCCCAGAACCATACCTGATGGGCCTTGGGCATCTCCTATGATGTTCACGTAGGGAATGTCCTATGGGTAGACACCTTCAACAAGGGTCAGCTCCTTTTCCTGAAGCTGTTTTGGTTCCAATAAAGCTGTAATTTTCACTTAAAACTGGGAGGGTAGATTTTGAAACAAACCAAAAGCAGATTTGAGAGCCATATTTAAAGAATTTCTAAACCTTCAGGAAGAATGAGATCTATTTTTTTAAATTTTTATTATTTTAGAGACAAGGTCTCTCTCTGTTACCCAGGCTGGAGTGCAGTGGTGCTATCACAGTTCACTGCAGCCTCCAACTCCTGGGCTCAAGGGATCCTCCTGCCTCAGCCTCCTGAGTAGCCAGGACTAGAGTACGTGCCACCATGCCCAGCTAATTTTTAATGTTTTGTAGAGACGGAATCTTGCTTTGTTGCCCAGACTGGTCTCACACCCCCTGGGCCTCAAGCAATCCTCCTGCGTTGGCCTCTCATAGTGCTGTGATTACAGGCATAGCCACCACACCTGGCTAGAATGACATCTATTTGAGAAGGAATTTCCAATAGTACTAAGTACTCAAAAATCTCAATTTCCATTACTTAAACCACCTAGTGCATTTATTAGTATTTCTCTCAGAAACAAGCACTTGGTTACAAAAAATGAACTAGAGAAGGCCAGAAAATGACCTAAGTACTCTGGAGAACCATAGAACTGAAGAATACAGGCATACCTCAGAGATAGTACGGGTTCAGTTTCAGACCACTGCAATTAAGTGAGTTTTGAAATAAAGCAAGTCACACAATTTTTTTTTGTTTCCCAGTGCATATAAAATTATGTTTACACTATATTGTAATCTATTAAGTGTACAATAGCATTATGTCTAAAATATTTACATATCTTAATTTTAAAAAATCCTTTGTTGTCATATCAACAATGTTCACAGCATTTTCACCAGCAGTAGATTCCATCTCAAGAAACCACTTTCTTTGCTCATAATAAGAAGCAACTCCATATCTATTCAAGCTTTATCATGAGATTGAAGCAATTTAGTCTCATCTTCAGGCTCCACTTCTAATTCTAGTTCTTTTGCTATTTCCATTAAGTCATTTTCAGTGACTTCCTCCACTGAAGTCTTGGACCCTCAAAGTCATCCCTGAGGGTTGGAATCAACTTCTTCCAAGCTCCTGTTAATGTTGATAATTTGACCTCCTCCCATGAATCATAAATGTTCTCAATGGAAACTAGAATGGTGAATGCTTTCTAGAAAGTTTTTAGTTGATTTTGCCTAGATTCATGAGAGGATCACTATCTGTGGTAGCTATAGCCTTATAAAATGTATTTCTTAAATAATAAGACTTGAAGTCAAAATTACTCCTTTATCCATAAGCTACAGAATAGATATTGTGTTGGCAGTCATGAAAACGAAATTAATCTCCTTGTATATCTCCATCAGAGCTCTTGGGTGACCAGGTGTATTGTCAATGAGCAGTAATATTTTGAAAAGAATCTTTTTTCTAAGAAACAGGTCTCAAGAGTGGGCTTAAAATATTCAGTAAACCACACTGTAAACAGATGTGCTGTCATTCAGGCTTTGTTGTTCCATGTGCAGAGCACAGGCAGAGTAGATTTAGCATAATTTTTGAGGGCCCTAGGATTTTTGGAATGGTAAATGAGCATTGGCTTCAACTTCAAGCCACCAGCTGCATTAACCCGTAACAAGAGAGTCAGCCTGTCCTGTGAAGCTTTGACGCCAGACACTGACTTCTCTCTAGATATGCAAGCCCTAGATGGCATCTTCATCCTATATAAGGCTGTTTCATCTACAGTGAAAATCTTTTGTTTAGTGTAGCTACCTTCTTCAGTGATCTAGCTAGATCTTCTGGATAACTTGCTGCAGTACTTGTTGCTTTACCTTGCACTTTTCTGTTATGGAGATGGTTTCTTTCCTTAAACCTCATGAACTAACCTCTGCTAGCTTCAAACTTTTCTTCTGCAGCTTCTTCACCTCTTTCAGCCTTCACAGAATTGAAGAGAGTTAGGGCCTTGCTCTGGATTAGGCTTTGGCTTAAGGGAATGTTGTGCTGGTTTGATCTTCTCTCCAGACACTGTAGCTTTCTCCATATCAGCAATAAGGCTGTTTCACTTTTTTATCATTCACATGCTCACTGGTGTGGCACTTTTAATTTCCTTCTAGAACTTTTCTGTTTTATTCACAACTTGGCTAACTGTTTGGTGCAAGAGGCCTAACTTTTGATTTAAAGTGAGAAATATGCAACTTTTCCTTTCAGTTGAACACTCAGAGGCTATTGGAGAGTCAATTTCAATATCGTTGTCTCTCAGGGAGCAGAGAGGCCCAAGAAGAGGGAGAGAGACAGGGAATGGCTGGTCAGTGGAGCAGTTGGAACACACACATTTACTGATTAAGTTTGTGTCTTACAGGAGAAAGGTTTGTGGAGCCCCAAAATAATAACAATAGTAATATCAGAGATTATTGACCACAGATTACCATAACAGATATAGCAATATTGAAAAGTTTGAAATTTCAGGAGAATTACCCAATGTAACACAGAGACATGAATTAAGCACATGCTGGTGGGAAATGGTGCTGACATACTTGCTTGATGCAGGGTTGCCACAAACCTTCAATTTGTAAAAAATGCAATATCTGCGAAGCACATAAAGTGAAACACAATAAAATGAGCTATGCCTATACTAAAAAACACTCAGGTAATTGGATTCACTATTTTTAAGTCTATATCTCAAATCTTCCCAGCCAAAATAGACTAGAAATTGATTCATTCTTGTATACAAATGTAAGGGGAATCCAATGGAGACTTAAAAGATCATACAGTAATAATTTTTAGGCAATATTCTGGAGTGGACCCAAGTACAGATATCTCCACAGCATGTCCACCTTCTTTATAAATGAATTTAAATGTGAAATTTTAAATTAGCTGTGTAAACAAAAGATTGTATGGCAGATTACCCCTTGATCTAAGCTACAAAAAAACTCAGAATCCTCTGTAAATGTCCTAGAGATGGAAGGGGCTAGATTCAGAATAAATTAATGGCTGTGCAACAGCTCAGTGACAGTGAGTACACCAACACTCAGATCTTGGTTTCTAAATACCATTTCACACTAAAACTAAATGGTTGATTTCAGGGCTGTGGCAGAGAAGGTACAAGATGTGTTTGGAACATTTTTTTATGCCAGAAAGGAAGAAACTGCTCAAAAAATTACAGTCACATGAGCCAGCAAAAGGGACTCCAACTGGCCAAATCTGGGGCAAACTGAACATCAAAATAAATTAGAGCCAGGTGCAGTGGCTCATGCCTGTAATCCCAGCACTTTGGGAGGATCACTTGAGGCCAGGAGTTTGAGACAAGCCTAGGCAACATAGTGAGACTCTGTCTCTATGGAAAATTTGTTTTAAAAATTAGCCAGGCATGGTGGTGTGCACCTGTAGTCCCAGCTACTTGGGAGGCTGAGGCAAGAGGATTGCTTGAGCCCAAGAATTCAAGGCTGCAGTGAGGTATGATCACACCACTGCACTACAGCCTGGATGACAGAGTGAGACCCTGTCTCTAAAAATAATAATGATAATAAAATAAAATAAATTAGGACAGTAATGGATTATAACCCATTGAATTAAATAGAAATCCACAATGATAATGAATAGATAAATCCATAAGTAAGGGGGAAGGGAAGATATTATACTAATTTATTATAGTATTAATAGAATGCCAACTGAAAGTGTTTGAAGAGTAGTAGAATTAGAAAATTATTATTTTGCAACTTTCATAGTAAAAATTTGTTCTAGGAAGAAAAATCCAGGATACCAAATCTTGAAGTGTAAGTTTCATCAGGAGAGGATATTTACATGGTCTCAAAGTATTACCCTACAGCTTGCTTATAAATTGCAAGGAGAAGAATAGTAACTATGCAGTGGAAAAACTGGAAGAAAGTAGAAAATACCTTGACCAGATAAGTCCCTTATCATCAATAAGGCACAGACAGATATCACGTGTCTAAAGATACGATTCCCTAAAAGCAACACAAGATCACATAAATAGTCTTCTGGCCAGAGGGGTATAACCTGAATTTGATTATGAGAAAACACTGACAATCTCAAACTGAGGAACATTCTATAAAATAACTGGTCTAAATTCTTCACAAATGTCAATGTCATGAAAGACAAGGAAAGGCTGAAAGACTGTTCCAGATTCAAAAAGAACAAATAGTTATGAAAATAAAATGTATTATGTGATAGTGGACTGGATCTTGTTCTGGAGGGAAAAATACCATAAGGGATATTATTGGGACAATTGAAAAAATGAAATATGGACTGTAGATTAAATAAAAGTATTACATATTAAAAAGTCATTATTTTGACAATTGTAATGTGCTTATATAACAAAATTTTCTTTTTCTTAGGAAATACACTCTTAAGTATTAAAGAGTAAAGGGGCATAATATACACAACCCACTCTTATGGGTCAAAAATATGTGTGCATATAAATGTGTTTCTATATGTATCTATACATATACAGTGTATACACATATGTATATATACACACATATGTATCTTTACACATAGAGAAAGATTGAAGTGTGTAGGGAGGGAGGGAGAATAATAAAGCAAATGTTACAAAATGTTAAACATTCAAGAAACTATGTGAAAGGTTTATGGCAATTCTCTATTAGTCTTGCAATTTTTCTATAAATAGGAAATCATAGATGCTTCTGACTTCCACTTACGATGTAGGAAGCTGGAGAGAGTATCCCTCTCACCCTTCCAACAACCCCAACAATAAGAAAACCAGACAATCTCCAAATTTACAAATCTTAAAAATGTATCTATTATAAGACCTGAGGTTTCAGGGCTACTAACTAACTTGAAATCTAAAGACAGACAGGCATCTCCAAGGAGAGACGAGATGTGAGCACTTGCTTACCTGGAGCAGAGGCTGCTGGACATCGGTAAGAAGACTTCAGCTCAAAGTTTTCACAAATCACTAACAGTTGAGTGTGGGCAGGAAGAGAATATAGGACTCTCTGAGGACACGGACACAAGGAGAATTCACGTCCATTCAGTCTCTTCTCCACGGACTTCACTGGGTACTCACAAAAAAGATCGGAGGCAGAGTGACAGTTCTGAGAAAGCATCTCTTGGATGACAAATGGGGATGGGGAGGTGGCGGAGAAGGGTGGGAGAGAGAAGAGAAGCTCCTGTAGAAAAGGCAAGAAGCTCCTTCAATGGATTCCTCTTCCCTATATCTCCTATGCAACAAATATCTTCAGCTGCTGTGAAAAGGGCATGGAACTCTGACGCCATCAGGGCCTTGGTGAAGTCCTATTGCAGGTAAGAGAAAGAAAAAGGAAAAAAAAACCCACTTATCTTTCAGGGAAATAGAATATTTGTTGGGTTCATACCTACAGCTGGGGGCAAAGCTGGATCACTGACCAGTCCCCACCTATGAGACTCAGGGACACAGTTGCCTGAGATAGTCTTAATTAGAACAGAGAATGCCACCTGTCTATATGCCATAACCAGGATAACAAGCATCAGATAACAGGTAACAGCAGTCTACTCCCAGACTGCTGGGAGAGGGGCAAGAACTTGGGGGAGAGACCCTCTCTAAGACAAACCAAAAGAGAAGACCTAAAGTTGAGGTTGGAGTAGACGCTGAGATAAACCCTCTAGGAAACCAGCCCCCACCCTAAGCACAAGGTAATGCTAGAGGAACCTGAAGCCTGTTATGCCCTGAGGGAGGAGCATGACAACAATAAATTTCACACCTTGCCAACCTCCTGATTAGATTGGCTCAACCGCACACACTAAAGCCCTACCAGAATGAAAGTACCCATTTCCAGGCAGAACAACTATTTAACTGAGAATCTTGCTTTGGATCAAGATGAAGTAATGGGGACTGGATTTACCCTCCCACCTGAAACAACTAAAACACTGTATAAAAATATATGAAATAACAGCTCTCAAGGTATTACATGTCAAATATTGAAGGACAGTGATCCTTGGGAGACAGAAAACCTTACAATTGCCCCTGCTTTCTGCTTAGAAAAAGTTTCTAGGCCAAGAAGTAGGGAGATAACTAGGAAGTGCCTGTTGGTCTCTCTGAATTGAGGAGATGAACCTGGGAGCCCAGAGAAGCTGAGGGGGCTAGAGCACACAGAGAAGACCACCACAGGAGAGTGTCACACAGAGAAAGAACTCCAGAGATCTGCACAGGGTCCCCCTTGAGTATTCAGCTGATTCTGATCAGCACATGTGTGTGAGGAAAAACCCAAGCAAGAGCATACGCTGCCCAGATGTCAGGGGATAACTGCCTGCCAGACTTACAATTCCTGCTGAAAGCCGCATGAGCAGAAAGGCATATGGCTTGGAGTCCTTCCCTGCCTCTCCCCGCCCTCTCCGTTGTTAGCTGTCTGAATCACACCAGACTTTCACCCACCTCTTGGAGATATATCATTGCAGTTGCCTTTTTGTGTTTGGCTTTCTGGACTATTTACAGTCTGACAATGTATACCTTTTATAGCAGAAGTTATTCAACAATGAGCTAACAGCATGACTCTACTTCCCTTACTTTCCCCTGTTATACGCTCCTGAGTAATTGGATTATTTTCCCCATAATGGGGCGTCCCCATCATGAGATTATCTTTACTAGGTTGCTACTGGGAATGATCAGGATGAAAGGGGTGGGAGGTTATACAATCTATTCTGAATATTTTGAAAATTCATTATTTTGCCCTGACCTGGCGTGATGTTCTTCCCTTATTCTTTTTCCTACCGCCTGGCTGAAGGGAGCCTAGCGTATGAGCAAGAAAAGGAACTTTTTATCTGAGGAATGTGAGCCCCTCTAAATTATCAGGCCCAGAGAGGCACTGAAATGCAACAGCTGTCGCGCTCCCCCCTTGAGCTCAATAATTACCTTTTAAAGCCACTTGCTACTCACTGACACCAAGTAGCCATAAAATGCCATATGCTGGACACCATAACTCATACCCTATGGTTCAACAGTGTATAGCTAATCACTAACCATGTTATTTCTGTAAACCAGTGAAAATTCCTCTCAGACAACTTGGCATCAGCCCACTCCTTGTTCCCTTTTGCCCTTGATAACCTACTGGTAACAAGGCTGAACACAGCACTTCCCACGGCAACGTCGAAGTGTTTTCCCAGGCAGCTGTCCTCAACCTTGGCCCAAGTAAACCCTCTATATTAATTTTGCCTGTTTCTTTCTTTAGATCGACAGAGGTTTCAGACTTAATTTTGGTTAAGTTGTATAAAAATGTTTTTCTATGAAAACATTTTCTAGGAAATATTTTCTCCCTCTTACACCCAAACCTTCTGGACAAAAGCTCTGCATCAGAGTAGGGGATTCTAGGGGGAAAATTTGTGAGTTTATAGTTAGTAAAATGGGACACACATGTAACTGGCTCTACGAACAAATTTCAATGACCCCTATATGTTTTTTATAATCCTCTCCCTTAACTAACTACTTGACCTTTTGAATTGTTTCCCAGAAATGGTGGATTTTCTGCAAGACAAAGGAGTTGAGATTCTAAAGGTCCCTGGGCAGATTTCCCGAAGCCAAGATTCACCTGCCCCCAATGCACATAGCCCCTTATTAAGTGCACCACGACCTGCCCCAAGGCACGTGGCCCTTCCTTTAAAACCCCATGATCTCCATTAGTAGTTGGAGAGATGGATTTGAGGCGGTTTCTCCCTTTCTCCTGACAAGACGTCTTTTATATTAGAAAATTCCTTTCTTCTTTAGCAATTCTCATTGTCTAAAAAATTGGATCTTTGTGCAATGAGTAACTGGACCTAGGCTGAAACCCCCTTGCAGTTTCGATAACACACAGATTTTGTAATAATGGAGGGAGAGCAAAAACCCTGGCACCTAAGAGTTAATCTTTAGACTGGAAAGTGTGGGGGAGGGGAAAAAGCAATAATGATTTATTTTTAAGAACTGCTGGAGGAAACCTTCTCCTGAAAAAACAAAAAACAAAAACACTACTTGTTGCTTTCCCCAAACTTACTGCAAGACCTATAAAAGCAAACTAGCTGCTGATCTTGCCATCCTCTGCCTGACCACAAGACAGCAGGGGACAGTCTTAACTCCTGCATTTTTTATGTAGAATACCCTGTGTGAAATGTATTCCACAACTCCTGGGGAGTATCAGTATTGCGGACAAGCAGGACCATATGGACTGACTGCCCTCAGGCAGCTCCCCTAAAACCAAATATTGAACTAAATTATTTAGACTGAACTTGGGGGCCCTAAGGCTTAAGAAGATTTCAAGTATATTCCAAAGCAATGAATATTACCAGGGATAAAGAGGGCTATTTCATCATGTTCATGTTGATGCCAATTCATCAACAGAACAATCCTAAAGATTTAAGCACCTAAAATCAGAGCTTTAAGACACATGAAGCAAAAACTGACAGAAACAGATAAGGAGAAATACACAATTCTACAATTATACTGTAATTGGAAATTTCAAAACCCATCTCTCAATAATAATTATAGATCAACTAGACAGATCAGAAAGGACACAGAAGACTTCAACAATATTACCAACTAACTTGACTTGGTTGAAATTTATAGAACACTCCACCCAACCAGAGTAGAATACAATACTCCCCCTTATCCACAGTTTGATTTCCATGCTTTCAGTAACTGGTGGACAATGGCAATCTGAAAATATTAAATGGAAAATTCCAGAAATAAACAATTCATAAGTTTTAAATTGCTTGCTGTTCTGAGTAGCTTGATGAAATCTCTTGCTGTCTTGCCCAGGACATGAATCATCCCTTTGTCCAGTGTACAGCTATCCACTTTTTAGCCATCTCCATTATCAGATCAACTGTCATGGTATTGCAGTGCTTGTGTTCAAATAAGCCTTATATTACTTAATAATGGCCCCAAAGCACAAGAGTAGCGATGTGAGCATATTGCTATAATTGTTCTATTATTTGTTATTGTTAATCTGTTATTGTGCCTAATTTTAAATTAAACTTTATCATAGGTATGTATATATAGGAAAAATAGTGTACATATAAGGTTTAATATTATCTGCGGTTTCAGGCATCCACTGGGTGTCTTGGAATGTATCCCCTGTGGATAAGGGAGGGATTACAGTACACACATTCTTAAGTATGCAAAACATTTTTTTCCAAGATAGAGCATATTCTATATCACAAAACAAGTCTCAATAAATTTGAAGGGATTTAAGTTATACAAAGTATGTTCTCAGATTCCAGTGAAATTAATTTAGAAGTCAATAATAGAAAGATAACCTGAAAGTTCCCATATATTTTAAGTAAAATTTCAGACTTCTAAATAATGAGTGGAACAAAGAAGAAATCAAAAGAAGAATTAGAAAGTACTTTAAAGTGAAGGAAAATGAAAACACAGCATATCAAAAATTTGTGGGATGCATCTAAAGCAGTCCTCAGAGGGAAGTGTTTAATATTAAATGGTTATATTAGAAAAAAGAAAATATCAAATCAATTATCTCAGCTTTTCACTTAAGACACTATAAAAGGAAGAGCAAATGAAACCCAAATTAAGCAAAAGAAATAAAATAATATAGATCAGAGCATAAATCCATGAAGTACATAATGGTCAAATAATAAAGAAAATCTATGAAACCAAAAAATAATTCTTTGAAAATGTTACCGAAAGTTGGGTACTTGTCCCTAAGGCCGAAGCAGTGCGAACAAAGAATGAGGACAAGTGGTTTGAGGAAAAGGAAAGACAAGTTTATTAATTTGCTGGCAAATGAGGAGGGCAGGGGACTAGTGTCTCAAAGAGTACCATCCTGGCTTTAAGTAGAAAAATAGCACTTTTTAAAAAGAGGGGGTTTTGACCGTTGGGCTTCAGTCTGCATGATGGTGTCACATGTCATGGCTTCAGGCTATTGTTGTTTAACTATAATTGGTGGTTTTGGTTGATCTTATCTCCTGTGAGGACAACAGTCTTGTGACTCTTGGACAATTCTATTGAGCCATCTCCTGTGGTTTAAGATACTAGAAAACAAACAGCAAAGAACATTTTTCTGTCCTTTTGATTACTGGTCTTGGGGAAGGAATGCAGGTTTTAATTCCCAAAAAGGGTGGGGGGTTCTAAAGAGACAACTTGTAAAACATTTTGTTGCCCTTTTTCAGACTTTTACCTCTGTTATAAGATCACTGAAGTTGATAACCCTCTAGTTAGACTGACTGTAGTAGTCACTTCATCTTAAAGCTAACTAATAACTCTTTCATTTACAATACCTAATTGTGTACTTGCTTAAGAATTCCAGGAACTGGCCCTGAGCAGTTAACTATAGAACCAAGACTGAGGGAAAATGCTGAGCAGTTAACCTTCAATTCTGTAGTGGTCTAGCTGACAGATGGCCCATTACTCAAGATAACCACTGGAACAAGACATGCTCAGCTGCATGTAGCCAGCTCCCAAACCTCTTAAAAACCTTTTGGCCTGAGGAACTTGAGATGGCCTTTGCAACACGAGTCTGCCATCTCCTCAGGCTGCTGGCTCTCAAATAAATTTACTTTTCCTTCCACCAACCCCTTGTCTCTAGAGTATGGCTTTCAAGCAGCAAGTAGTTGAGCCCAAGTTCAGTTACATGCTCAGAGGAAAGAGAGAAAACATAAATTACCAATATTAGGCATGAGAGAGGTGACATTACTACATATTCTACAAATCTTAAGAGAATATAATGAATGACATCATGCCAAAAAATTCAACAACTTACATGAAATAGTCAAATTCCTTGAAAGGCACAAATTACCAAAGCTCACTCAAGAAGAAACAGATAATAAGAAAATCCATATATCTATTAAAGAAACTGAATTTATAGTTAAAAATCTTCCCACATAGTAAACTCTAGAGGACAAGATGGTTTCACTAGTGTATTCTTCCAAATATTTAAGGAAGAAATAACACAAATTTTATACAAACTCTTCCAGAAAGTTGAACAGGAGTGAAAACTTCCTAACTAATTTTAAGAGACCAGCATTACTCTGATACCAAAACTAAAGACATTGCAGGAAAACAAAACTATAGACCAATAACTCTTATGAGGATAGATCCAAAAATTCTTAGCAAAATATCAGCAAATCTATTCCAACAACGTATAAAAAGTATAATACAATATGACCAAGTGAGGTTTATCCCTGATATGCAAGATTGGCTGAACACGAGCAAATCAGGTTAATTTGCCATATTAGCAGACTTAAAAAGAAAAATCATGTTATCATTTCAGTAGATGCAGAAAAAAACATTTGACAAAATCTAACATATTCCTGATTTTTTAAAAAACTCAGAGAATTAGGAATCAAAGGCAATTTCCTCAAGCCAACAGAGGACATCCATGAAAAATCTACAGCTGAGATCATACTTAATGCTAAACGACTGAAGAATTCCCCTTAAAATCAGAGATAAGGCAAGAATGTTCACTCTTGCCATGTATATTTAAGATTGTATTTGCGCTTGAGCTAGTGCAATAAGCCAAGAAAAGAAATAAAAGACATCATCAGCCTGGGCAACATAATGAGACCCCATCTCTATTAAATACATAAATAAATAAAGACAACATAATAGAAAGTTCAGAAACAGACCCACACATGTATGGACAACTGGTATTCGACAATGGTGCAAAGGCAATTCAGGAGAGAAAGGAGAGTCTTTTCAATATTTGGTGCTGGAATCTGCAAAAGCATGAACTCCAAGCCATACCTCACACCATATACAAAACGAATTCAAAATAAATCACAGACCTAAAAGTAAAACCTAATTCTAAAATTTCTACAAGAAAACAAAGGAGAAAATTGTGATCTTGCCTAAACAAAGATTTCTTAGATACAGCACTAAAAAGGATGATCCAGAAAAGAAGAAAATTGATAAATTAGACTTCATCAAATATATAAGAATTTCTCTTTGAAAGTCAATTTAAAGAAAATGAAAAGACTAGCCACAGAATGGGAGAAAATATTTGCAAATCACATATTTGTTAAAGGACTTGTATCCAGAATAAACAAACAACTGTCAAAATTCAATAATAAGAAAACAAGTAACCATTTAAACAATGGACAAAAGATCTTAACAGACACTACCAATGAAGATATGTAATGGCAAATGAACACCTCAAATGATGCTCAACATTAGGTTAATGCAAATGAAAATCACAAAGAGGTATCACTACAAACCTCTTTGAATATCTAAAATGAAAAAGACTATCCCTGAAATAATTTCAGAATCAAAGAGCATGAGCATATTTGGGCTCTAGCCACATAATGCTTATTTGTTTTCCAAGAGCTTCACCAAATAATTCTTACCTGTACTAATGAAGGTATATGTCCCACTGACCTCTCACCAGCACATTAGGAAAATCTTTTAAACGCAAGTTTCTCCTAGAAATTTAAGAGATTTAGAAATGGTTAATTACCATGAAGCTTTGGGGGGCTCACTTTTTGGGAAGTCCCTCTTGTTCTCAACTTTCCTCTACAAGTATTTTTCTCAAATTTAATTGGTAGAAAAGCAATTGTAGGTTTAGTGCACTTTGTGGAAATGCAAAAAACACAACAGGTTAATTCAATACTAGCTCCAAACAAAAGAAATCACATGCTATGTTCTCATTTAGACCTGCGAAAAGTCCTCAGAGTGAGAAAGTAATTATCTACTGGGTCATTTATCAGAGGTTCAAATAACAGACAAAGATAAAGCCAGTTGCAAAATTAACAAGAGACAATATTTCTCCCAAAGGAATACTGCACTTGTAAAGAATCAAGATGATTGTAGGTAACTATGGCTTTCTTACTGAGAAACTTCCTTCTCTAAAATCACAGACTATCAGAAACTTCGAAAATGTATCAGTAAAAATGAAATAACCCTCTTTTGGCTGGAGAAGCTGTCCCTTTGACATAGAGACTCAGTTGCACATTTCAACCGTAGTACACAGATAGCTACACATAAGGAAGGCGTTTCTGAACATAACATTCCTGTATCTATACTAACTTTGTAGTTCTCAAGTTATCATTCCATACGTGATATTGAACCCTTTACACACAGCCCTAATCGACTTTGAATCTATCAAAACACTGCTTCACTTAAATTTCACCTACCTCTACCCTTCCTTAAAAATGAGCCCGGCGTGGTGGCGGGCACCTATAGTCCCAGCTGCTCAGGAGGCTGGCTTGAGCTCAGGAGTTTGAGGTTGCAGTGAGCTATGATGACGCCACTGCACTCTGCCGGAGCGACGCAGCGAGACACTGTCTAAAACAGAATCTTATAATAACTATTTTTTCCTTTGTATGGTGAGATGCCTCCAAAGTTCCCTGCTGTGTGATCCTGCTTATGGTAGGTCAGGGTCAGAATGATAAAGGTGATTTTCTAGGACTACAGAGTTGCCAACTACAGGTGGTCTTAGGCTGATAGGGCTAAAAAAAACTTTAAAAGAATGTTCTCAATTAAAATGTTTTCATAAATTTCATCTGTTTACAATCATTTGCGTATAAATATTGAATATAAAAAGATGTGCCATAATTTTGGTAAGGCAATATCTGAGCAAACCACAAAAAAACATTTTAACATCGTTGCTCTACAGACCAGTATCTGGGTGTAAAAAGAAGAGGCAAAAGTCAGCTATTCTATCTCAGTAGAGCAGCAGCCAAGAGGGACTCAAGCGCTGTGGCTCAGAGCCGCTTCCACTCAACCTATGCTGGGGCGGTCTCCGAGCCGACCGGAACTACAATTCCCAGCATGCTGAGCGGCGCAGGGAATGGAGGCGGGGAGTGAGAGAAAGGGGCTCCGGGGACTACTGGGGCAGTGAGGACAGCTCTTTCTTTTGAAGCGGTTTTGCACCTAGTTCCTCCTGAGCCGTCGGTGCATCGGTGGTCACGCAGGGGCGGTAGGAGAAGTCGTGGCGGCGACGGCGGCGGGGACAGCAGAAGCGGTGGTGCTGTCAGTTAGGCCGTCGGAGAAATGGGAGACCCGGGGCCGGAGGTGAGTGGTCCAGCGTTGGGCCTGGCGTCCTCAGCGTCGAGCCGCCAGGGGTTTTGTGTTTTCTGCGGTCTGAGGCCTGGTGCTCGGCCGGGGCCTCGGGGCGATACCTCTTGGGCGTCTCGGGCCGAGCCCAGCCTTCGGGCCTGGTGCATGTCTGAGCGAGGAACCTGCAGCAACAATGGCCGCCCGGCCGTCCCCGGCCCCCTGCACGGGCCCCGGCGTTCCTTGTTGCCGCTGCTCTGCCAGCGGGAGCGACATTTTAAGACAGGATTGTCCTTCAGTAATGAGCTTGCACCCCTCCTTCTGGAGTAGGTAGGGGAATTCTGAGAGGCTGGTGACTCGTTTTGAACGTTCGGTCTCTGCAGCTCCACCTACGCCGTGGCAAAAGCGGACTCCATCGAGTTCTGTTCATAGTGGGGTTTGCGTGAAATTGTGCTCGGTTAGTTTTCCTCGAGAGCCCTTTGTTTTAATCGTTCCTTTTGGAAAAAAAATCTCTTCCTACAAGTATGTGGCTGAATAGATAAGCGTGTTTTGGCTTATTTTTATAGATAATAGAATCTGCCCCTCCAGCTGGGCCTGAGGCATCTGAGTCAACAACGGATGAAAATGAAGATGACATTCAGTTTGTTAGTGTAAGTAGCAACCGATAATCGGTTTTTCCCAGGGTAAAAGATTGTGGTAAGCCATTATGTAATTATACCTCAACCTGGTCATTCATCCTTCAGCAAATATTTGTGAATGTCTGATACGTACTAGACACTGTGGAGCATGGCATAGGGTTGGGCAATTCACGCATAGAGGTGTCTGAGCCAGCACCATAGCCATCACAAAGGGGTTGGCCACACGAACGTGTGGTGCACGTAATCATGCCTTTCAGGCCTTCGTTTAGAGCCCTGTTGTACTTAAGGCAAAATTCTGGTCTCTGAGACTCTGTTTTGAAATGGGGCAAGGGTGTCTTCTAAAAGGTGAAATGGAGGAAAGGGCTGCTGTTGATAAGGAAGGAGGTAGGAAATAAGAAGGGTGCAAGAGCTCAAAATCATAGCATTATGTTGCTTCACAAGATGAAGGCAAATAGCTTGAAGACTTCACTAACCTCTGAGATCATTATGATTAGGCGTAGTACAACAGTTGATGCTCTTAGTGAAGAATCCTGCACTACCAGGAACATGCTATATTTTTCTGAGTTTATTCCCTGAGTTATTAATAATTGGCCTGTAAGTATAAGCAGGCAGATTCCTGGGCTCCACTCAGAATTTCAAGGTGAGGGCCAGGTGTGGTGGCTCACATCTATAATCCTAGCTCTTTGGGTGGTGGAGGTGGGAGGATCACTTGAGGCCAGGAGTTTGAGACCAGCCGGGGCAAAATAGTGAGACCCCATCTCTAAAAAAAAAAAAAATTGTTTTTAAATTAGCCAGGTGTGGTGGTACATACCTGTAGTCCTTCCTACCTAGGAGGCTGAGGTGGGAGTATTGCTTGAGCCCAGGAGTTGGAGGTTATAGTGAGCTATGATCCCACTATTGCAAAAAATAATAATAATAATCTTAAGATGGGTCCTAGGAATCTTCATTTTGGAACAAATGTGGGTATATGTGGATCTCTGAACAAACTTTGTAAAGTGTTGGTTTTAAAAATGAAAGGGAGTGTTATATTTTGGGATGATTTTCATCCATAACTGGTGAGGTTTTAGAAAGGCTTTGTTTCAAGTTGTGTCTCAACTAGCTAAAAATACTTTTACTTCAAACCACTCTTTAACTGATTGCTGTGATTAGTCGAGGTTTGGTATTAAAGCTGTGTAATTTTTCTTTAATAGAGTGCCTGTCTAATGTTTGTGTGTTTTTTAGTTTTTGTAGATTTAGGGTGACTTTGTAATTCACTGGTTTTTTAAATTAAACAAAATTTCCTCCCTAAACATTGTGATGTTACCTTCGTTGTTTGTTGTTCTTTTAGGTTTGTGTACAAATTCTCTACAAGATCATTTTCTGGTTTTTCCCGATTAATAGTGTGTGTAGTTCTCTGTTCTTGACACTGGAACCTTTGTAAATATTCAGGGTACCAAGAGAGGTTATGTGCTGACTCTGCCTTCACTGTTGTGATGAGTAAGCAATATAACTGTGGAAATTGACATGCAATAGTTTCTCTTTTTGTACTGGAAAATATTTGGAAAGAGGATTTCATGGGTCTTTAGGAAAAATAATTTTGGTTCCTCCTTACTGTGGTTTAAAGACCGGAATTATTGGGACAGTATGGTCTTGATGGTGTTTGTGCAGCTATAAGTAGGAGTGACACACGTTGTCATTATGATCTGTGTGTCTTTCTTTGAGAAACACAGAAGGAATCTACAAAGTTAAGGTTAGAAAAATAAATAGCTATAAGTTTGTGTAATACCCCGTGGAATAAATAATTACATTGTCAGTTCTAAATTAATATATAAGCTTGTGTTTAGCTGAGGTTTAAAACTTTTATTTAAATTTTATTTCATTTTTGAGACAGAGTCTCTCTCTCTTGCCTGTGCCAGAGTATAGTGGCATCATCATAGCTCACTGCAACATTAAACTCCTGGGCTCAAGTGATCTTCCTGCCTCAGCCTCCCGAGTAGCTGGGACTACAGGTGTGTGCTACCATGCCTGGCTAATTTTTTTTTTTTTTTTTTTTTAGAGATGGGGTCTTGCCATGTTGCCCTGCAGTGTTACGCAGGCTGGTTTCGACCTCCTGGACTCAAGTGATCCTCCTGCCTCTGCCTTCCTAAGTGCTGGGATTACAGGTGTAAGCCACTTCACCCAGCCTAAATTTTCTTTTAAATATGTAGAATCTTTTACTTCTTTGCATACAAAAGTTTTGTATATCCAGCTTGATAGAACTTCTTATATTTAACCTTGTTCCAAATAAAGGCTCAAAGATTTGACAGCTGTATGGGGAGAAGTGAATTACATGTTTTCAATGTAATTGCAGTACCAGAAAGAACCTAGTAAAAATATTCCTACTGCATTTAAATGGTGCCATGTAAAAGACAATGATGATTTAATTCTACCTTAAAATACATTTAGAGACAGAATCTGCTACTTTCCTCTATAACCCCATCCTATACTGGGCTCTAACAGGATATGCTTATTTCTTCGTTTTTTATAGTACCATCCAGTAAAGATGAGATGCTGCTGGGTGTAGCTCTCTGCTTGAGGCATCTCCAGATACAGAAAAGGACCTTAGTGTGATACATCTTGATATATTCTGGTTTGGACTCCTTAGTGTTTTCATATAAGTCTTGATTTTCCAGCCTTCATCCTGCATTGCGGCACAGCATCCTCTTTGTGTTCTGCCTTGTATATTGCTCCCCAAATAAACACAATATGCTGAAAGAAAGGAATGATAAAGATTTGGGGATACAGAAAGAGCCCTTATCTTTGATATAAATTTTATTGAAGTATAGTATACATACAAAGAAGTGTACTTCCTCATTGTTGTCCTTATCTTCATCCTATTTTAGTACTACATTACCATTTGTCTGGGTTGATTATCTTGTTTGTATTCTTCCCACACTTTATACTCTCTTATGTGATTAATCTTGAAGTAGAGCTCTAATAATGTTGTTCCAATCTCAATTTTATTTATTGATTCCTTTGCCTGTAGAATAAAATCTAGGCTTTTGACTGGGGTATTTATGGCCTGGTCTATGATAAAGGTAGTATGTATGTAAAGAAAGGATTGAGAAGATTCAGAGTTTGATGTTTGTATAGAGATGTGGATAATAAAGCAGATTTATCAAAGAAATCCATTGCTTCAAGCTTAGATATCTAAGAGATTATTAATAACCATCCCAGTTAAAAAATATTATACCATGAAATCTGTATCTTTTTAATACTATCTCTGTACTATTTCCTATTCTCAAAGGAATCCACATGGCTTTATTCCTCTATGTAGATTTAGGCTCTTCTTGTGTTTTGTCATTATATATTTATGTACTCTGAATCTTTTCCTGTGCCACTTTTTGTTTCTGTGTATTCTGTGGCACTTGCAAGATTTCCTCAGAGGAATCCTTACCAACTCCAACCAAAAAAACCCCACTAATTGTAAATGCAAGTTTAATTTGAACAATTGCTTATAACTTGTAAATTTCCTCACTTCTTTTTTAGGAAGGATCATCGAGACCTGTTCTTGAATACATTGATCTAGTCTGTGGTGATGAAGAGCCTAGCACCTATCATAGTGATGTAAGCACATAATGTTTGTGTTTTTTCAATTCTAAGTGCAGTAGTGTGCTGGAGGGTTGTAAGAACTGATTGTTTCATTTTCAGGAATTTTGTGAGCTGATTGTAAGCATAGAAATTATTAAAAATTAAAGTATATAAATGTATAAGTAAATTATCATTACATTTAAGATAATACTCAAACTCATTTCCTACTATCTGTGCACTTGAGGTTATTTTCATCTGTTGCCATCTGTATGTTAGTAATACTACACAATAGTGTGCTGCTGCAGCATGGTGTTTGTATATGCCCCATAGTAATACAAATCAGGGCTTGATTTATTATTTCTTGATTGTCTAAACTTAAAAAAGTGAAGGATAAAATGTTAATGCAGATTAAACTCAAGGTATGATGTGTCTCTGACTGTTAGACTGTATGCAATACAAAAAATGGAGGAAATTGCCTTGCAGTATTTGAACACTCTTCATCAGTTCAGCAAAGATGTTGATGTCATTGATGAATAGTGGAACTCTAATATATGTTGTCATTGTTTCAATTTCATCTTATTCATTAATGTAAATGAAAATATCACCCATCCTTTAATTTGGAACTACAGTTGGCCCTCCATATCCGTGGGTTCTGCATCTATGGATTCAATCAATCACAGATTGAAAATATTTGGGGGGAAAAACAATAAAAAATAATACAACAATAAAAATACAAATGAAAAAATACATTATAATAACTTTTTATGGCATTTACATCATATTAGGTATTACAAGTAATCTAGAGATGACTTAAAGTATACAGGAAGATATACATAGGTTACATGCAATTATGCCATTTTACACTGAGCATCCAAAAATTTTTGCGGGAGAGGGGCACAGATACCAAGAGACAACTATATACTCATTTGCAGATCATATGACCAAACTTTTTGCTGAATTGGATGATAATCATTCATAGTCAGACTTGGTGACACTGTTATTGGCTATAGAGTTTTAAAAACTTATAGTGGGTTTTTCAAGAAATAGCAAGTCACACTGAAGTTATAAGTATAAACAGAAAATTAAGGTAACTATTTTAGTTTAAAATTTATTTCTAAAGTTATATAAAGAAATCATTAAGAGAATGTTTTACATTAACCCTTAAAATGTTGTCACGAATTTTACTCACATCTGTAAAATTATTTTTCAGATTCTGTTCCCTAAAATGCCAAAACGACAGGGTGATGTTTTACATTTTTTAAATGTGAAGAAGGTGAAAATGGAAACAGAAAGTAATAATAGGAACAAAAATCACTGTGGATTGTCTAAATCAAAGAAACCAAATTTTGAATATATTGAACAACCAATCATCGAAGAAAAGCCATCGTGTTCATTAAAGGAAGAAATAGATAATCTTGTGCTTCCAGATTGTTGGAATGAAAAACAAGCATTTATGTTTACAGAACAGTACAAATGGCTTGAAATAAAAGAAGGTAAATTAGGGTGTAAGGATTGTTCAACAGTTCGACATTTGGGATTGAAAGCAGAAAAGCATGTCCATGTGTCCAAGGAATGGATTGCATATTTAGTAACTCCTAATGGTAGTAATAAAACTACTAGACAAGCTTCTCTGCGGAAAAAAATTAGGGAACATGATGTTTCTAAAGCCCATGGTAAAATTCAGGATTTGTTAAAGGAATCAGTTAATGATTCAATTTCTAATTTGGTGCGTAAACAAAATAATAAAAATATTGATGCTACCATAAAAGTTTTTAATACTGTTTACAGTTTAGTAAAACATAATAGACCTTTATCTGATATTGAGGGGGCAATAGAATTACAAGAAAAAAATGGAGAGGTCAATTGTTTAAATACACGCTACAGTGCAACAAGAATAGCAGAACATATTGCAAAAGAAATGAAGATGAAGATATTTAAGAATATTATAGAAGAGAATGCCAAAATCTGTATCATAATTGATGAGGCATCTACAGTTTCTCAAAAGAAAAGCACCTTAGTGATCTATCTCCAGTGCACAGTTCAGTCAGCTCCTGCACCTGTTATGTTATTTGTTGCTTTAAAAGAATTGGTGTCAACCACAGCGGAGTGTATTTTCAATACATTATTGACTACTTTAAATGATTGTGGCTTTACAAATGAATATTTGAAAGCAAATCTAATTGCATTTTGTTCTGATGGTGCTAGTACAATGCTGGGAAGAAAGTCTGGAGTAGCTACAAAGTTGTTAGAATATTTTCCTGAAATCATCATTTGGAACTGTTTAAACCATCGATTGCAATTGTCACTTGATGATTCAATATCTGAAATAAAACAAATTAATCATTTTAAAATATTTCTTGATAAAATTTATTCTATTTATCATCAGCCTAATAAAAATCAAACCAAGCTTTTAGGAACTATAGCTAAAGAACTTGAAATTGAAATTATTAAAATTGGTCGGGTAATGGGACCAAGATGGGCGGCATGTAGTTTACAAGCTGCTACTGCTGTATGGCGTGCATATCCTGTATTATATATGCATTTTTCTCATTCTTATTCTGGTTTGGCAAAGAGGTTAGCTAACATTAATTTCTTACAAGACCTTGCTTTAATGATTGACATTCTTGAAGAATTTTCACTACTTTCGACTGCATTACAATCAAGATCAACTAACATTCAGAAAGCACAAAAATTGATCAAACGTACCATTAGAACTTTGGAAAATTTAAAAATTGGTATTGGAAAGTATGAATCTCAAATTGAAGATTTGATTAAGTCAGATAAGTTTAAAGATATTCCATTTAATAAAAGTAATAAATTTAATGCTCTTCCTAGGAATATGTTACTAGAAAATATAATTCAGCACATGAACTTACGCCTTTTATCTGACAGAAACCATGATGAAAGTATTTTTAATTATTTTGATTTGTTAGAACCTTCTACGTGGCCTTATGAAGAAATAACTTCACCATGGATAGCTGGTGAAAAAAAATTATTTCATTTGTGTGAAATTTTAAAATATGAAATCAGTTTGAATGATTTTCGAGAATTTGTAAATAATAATATAAAATCAAACAATGTTTCAATTCCTACAACTATCCAAAAAGCTAAAAAGATAGTTAGCACTATTGCAATCAATAGTGCTGAAGCTGAAAGAGGTTTCAATTTAATGAACATAATATGTACGAGGGTGAGAAATAGTTTAACAATAGATCACATATCAGATTTAATGACAATAAATTTATTGGGGAAAGAGTTAGCAGATTGGGATGCAACTCCATTTGTAAAATCTTGGTCAAATTGCAACCATAGGTTGGCTACAGACACAAGAGTTCGGCAGAAATCAACAAAAGCCTTCTATGAGAATCAATTGGCTATATGGAACTTACAATAAAGAGGTTTATATTATGTTTTTATTGTCTGTAATTTGTGCACTACGTATCCTTTATATACATAAAGGTTTGTGGGGGGGGGAGGTGAGAAAGCCAGTTAAACTTTTATCATGCATGTTGCTGCATAAAGGATTATAAGATAAGTTGTAGAATAGTGTTTAGGAACTATAATTTTTTCGAGATTGGCCCATGTCTGCTAGAATGGGTCATAATATATATTCCAAGAAGTTCTGTACAGAACATCCAACTGTTTCCACTTTTGTACTATTTTACTTTAAGGATGCAAAAAAATAACACGACTCAGATCTAAGTTCCTAAGCCTTGGAGGTTACATCAAATAAAAGAAATGGAATAAAAACTGTAAGCCTTTTGGCTCTTGTCTTTCTCATTTCCATATTTGTGCTATCTAGTACAGTAGCCACTAGCTACATGTGGCTAATCAGCTCAGACTAAGGAAGTAAAATTTTAATTTACTTAAATATAAAAACTGAAACTGTAAAATATTCTTCTGTTTAACTCAACTTTACTGTTTTTTAGGAATATGTTTTATTTTGTTACCTTGCATAAGATATGGTTGTTGTAGTGTACCTACAAAGCTTCTGTGTCATTTCTGATATCACACATAAACATATCATATCACTGATTGAGTCGGTGTTAGCAGATAGATTCAATGCAAATTATTTTTTTATGAATTGATGTAACATAGCTTGTTTATCTGAATATTTTATGCAGACAACAGGAATTACAGTGATACGTATGTAAATCATAACTGGTAATTAAATTGAAATACTTATTTTAATTATGATTAAATTATTTTTCTAGTTTACACATGAATATAAGCAAATTTTTAAATTTAAAATGAAGGCATACTGAAAAAGAATCAAGTGGAAATGCAGAAGGTAGTACAACAACTGGAACAGTAAACAAAAAGACTAGAAGAAGGTAGTTGCAGATTTCACAATGGCAATTGCAGTTTACTGTGGCAGAACAAAACAAACTGTTATTTAAGAAAAAATTAAAATGGGAAATATTGAGACAGTTTCGGCAAATACAAAATGAATTGGATAAATTACCTTTCAAAGGTCAAAAAGACTGAAATTTAGTCACTTAAAATCCAAATTAACTATGTAACAAAAAAGGTTTTTTTAACAATTTTAAAAGGATCTGAGGTTTTAAGTTTGGGCAGATATAAAACAGCTTGGATTCTTGCATGAAAGAGAACTAATTTTAGATAGATAAGTGGTAAAAAATCATTTCGGTTATTGAAGTTGTTAAAAAATTATGAGTAAAAGCCTAAAAAAGATATTTTATAAAAAATCATTAAGCACCAAACAATTGCTTTTAGAAAACAGGACCTAACAATATCAAAGCTCAATTGATTATAAATCTAAAAAATTGCAAGTACTGTTCTGTAGGTTTAGGTGAGTTATGTAATATAAGAGATTGCCCAACTAATACTTTAATTACATTTTGTCTCATAGGACTTAAACATTATGAAGAAATATGGCCTAAAAAGTCAAGCTTGTGTGGGTATTTTTAAATCTTTTACATATGTCATAACAGTTTCAGCTAGATGAGAAACAAATTATTTTCTATCACATTAAATGGCACTCCAGCAAGATTAGGTCAAAAATCGTATTTCACTGGAATTTTAAAATGAACCTGATAATTTCTTGGCAGGATGTGGTGGCTCACGCCTCAGCTCAGGCTGAGGTGGGAGGATCGTTTGACACCAGGAATTCAACACCAGCCTGGGCGACAAAAAATAGAAAAATTAGTGAGGTGTGGTGATGCACACCTGTAGCCCAGTACACTGAGGCAGGAGGATTGCTGGAACCCAGGAGTTCAATGTTGCAGTAAGCTATGATGACACCACTGCACTCTAGCCTTGGCAACAGAGTAAGACCCTGTGTCAAAAATAAGATGAACCTGTTTTTCTCTTATTTCTTCATTCCACTGTCTGATACAGTTTGAAAATTTTTGTGCTCAGTTTCCTGAAGTGATCTCTACAACAAGTGTCAAGGGTACAATTAAGTGTTCATTATTTAAGCGCAAATGGTATAAATCAACACCAGCTTACAGGATTGTTGAAAAAATTAAAAGACAATGAATTTAGAATACTTTGGCAGTTGCTGGGATTGTCAAAGAGTTTTACAAAACTTTACTGTTAACTCCAGTTCAAGATTTTCTTGCAATAACAGGAATGCTAGCCAAATATTTAATAATCAAAGACCAAAAAATAGCAGTTTGATTTCGTTTTATCCCCAGTATCACATGGCATATGAATGATCTAAATTTGAAGCTCCAAGTATAGGAAAAAGCTTAATTGTGCCCTACCTAGACAAGGACTAGAGTTTATGTTCATAACCAAACTTCTAAATATAAAAATCAGAATAATATTACATATCTTTCTAATGAATCAATATGCATGAGATTTTAATTGTATTTGACAGTGTTATGTAAATTTACTGCAAAAATGACAAGAAAAATTTTAAAAATGCTTTACTGACAAATTTAGAGTTGCTTTTTGATATACTCAGTAACTCTGAATTCAACATTAGCAATACCTGAGCTGACATAAGATTTATTGAATTTATTTAGATAAATGGTTTCAAACGATATGCTTTTGGTCCAAAGTCAAATCAATTAGTTTTAAAAAGATCAATGGGATTTTTTTCAGTGTGGATGTGAAAAATAATAATGTGAAAATGATAACTATGTTTTGAACAATTTGGGTATGTGGGTCTACATTTTCACCTGTGAGTTTTGTGAAAATTATATACAAATCAAGTATGATGAAAAAAGCATCCAGAGGAATTGAGATGTGCTTTATATGTAAAATACACATTGGATTTTAAAGACTTAACATGCAAATTATCACATTAATTATATTGATATGTTGAAATAATATTTTGGATATGTTGGGTTAAATAAAATATTAAAATTAATTTTATCCACTTATTTTTACTTTAGAATTATATATGTGGCTTGCATTATTCTATTAGATAGCACTACTCTGTATGATGATTACTTTCAAATCCAAGTTTCTCCAATCTAGACTTTACTCTTGACTTCAAGATCCAGTCACCTGCCTTTTCATCATTTTCACATTGTTGTCCCATAGGCATCTCAAACTGAGTATGTCCAAAGTTGAATTTATTGGTGTCTCACCATATGTGTTTTGGAGAATGGCCCAACCATCCATTTGTTGCTTAAACTAGAAACTTAGAAGACATTTGAAACTTTTTCTTCATCAACTTGCCCTGTCTCTTCCACTACTCCCACTGTAGTTATCCTAGTTCAAGTGCTTGTTTTTCTTGCTTAGAGTACTATAATGGCTTCCTAACAGGTCTCCCTGCCTTCATTCTTGCCCCTTCTTAATCCATCCTTCACACAAACTCAGGAATGACCATTCTAAAAAACACATTTATTCCTTTTTTTTCCCCCACATTTATTCTTATAACTTTTATTAGTCAGGAAGACATTCAGACTCAAAAGAAAAGCCAACTTAAATCACTTAAACAGATTTATAATCTTGCATAATAAGAAATTTGGAGATGGCTGCAGGCTTTACTTGAGTAGCTCAATCATGTCATTGTTGTGTTATCTGTGGTGACTTTGGTTTTTCCCTAATGGTGGCAGGATGGCTGGCACAGTTTTAGACATGCTTGATTTAAGGCAACATGGCAAGGGGTGGAGCAAGCCCTGGATATTCATCAGGAAATCAAAACCTTTGCCAGAAGCTTTTCCAGGTAGATTTATATTTCACTGGCCAGAACTGTGTCAGCATGGCCATCCTCACTGCAAGGGAGCCTGGGATGTGAGCTTTTACCATTCCTAGCTTCTATAGTAGAGGTAGGCAAGAGGGAAAAAAATTGAGAATGGATGGTGGGTTGGCTAGTCTATGAAGTCCACCATATTTCTCCTCTACTGAAAATCTTTTTAAAATAATTTTTTTTAGAGACAAGGTCTTGCTCTGTTGCTAAGGCTGGAGTGAAGTGGTGTAATTACAGCTCACTGCAATCTGGAATTCCTGGGCTCGAGCAATCCTGCCTCAGCCTCCAAGTAGCCAGGACTATAGGAGTGTACCACCATGCCCGGCTAATTTTCAAAAAAATTTTTGGTAGAGGTGGGGTCTCGTTGTGTCGCCCAGGCTAGTCTTCAACTCCTAGCCTCAGGTGATCCTCCTGCCTCGGCCTCCCAAAATGCTGGTATTACAGGCATGAGCCACTGCACCTGGCTCTCTACTGAAGCTATTTCACTGGCTCCCTACTTTCTTCAAGATAATTAAGTTTGACTTTTACTAAAGGATTATACTACAATAAGGAGTCTGTGCGCCCTCCACCCAGTACTGAGCTCAAGGTAGCTACCACTGGCCTAATTATGAAAGGGCAAATTTAAAGATGAACTAATGGGATTTCTTTGTTTTGTATGTAGTAAAACTGAAGTTTCAAGAGGTTTAATGAATTGCTGTGGTCACGGTTTGTCATGAACAGATAACCAACACTACAGTATAGTTCTTTGTATTTACGATCTAATGTTTCAGGAAATGAAAATGTGATTGTTAAATCATGTTCCACCTTTTAATATTTAGGTGATCTTGCAGAGTTGATTGCTATCTCTGAATATCAATTTATTCATCTTTCAGTAAGGATAATAATTACATCATGAGTGGTTTTGGCACACTATTTAAGAAAACCCACAAAATTATGAATACATCATTAGATATGATTTGAAATATTTATTTAGACCAAGAATAAATCACTACAAGCTTTATAAGATTTAAAATTTCACAATATCACAAAATGTAGAGGGGAAAAAGACAAAATACTTTGATTGATTATAGCTCTATAATAATTTTTTCCTACTTTTGGTTGTATACACATTGTCTCTTCATCTGACACGTTTGTAATATCCTTTTCTATAGTGGAATAGAAGGATAATTTAGAACATCCTCTAGCATAGTTGATGGAAATTTGCTTTTTATTTTTGGCAGTTTACAGAGGTTTCTTTGAGATTCTCAACTCTTTATTATTAATGCAGTGTAATTTTTAGGATTGTTATCAAATTTGGGGAAACATATTGAGTTTCTTTCATATCTAAGCTATACGATTTCAGTGCCTTACAATTTTCTTTGAAGTGACTGCTCTCAAATATTCTTTGAATTGACCATATTCAGAGTATTCCTAGAACATGTTCCAAACTGAGATGGCCAGCAATAATATAACTATACATGGAAGAGATTTCAAAGCATAAAAATATATCCCAGTCAATCCTTAACAAGATCTCAGAAATGCCTACTGCCACTCCATGGTTACAACAGGAGGGGAGAGTATAAAGGAGGGGCAAGTGAAATGAAAAGAGACATCAGTATTAAGTGATTGTGGTTGAAATATCTTATTTTTGCAAATTTAACAAAAATATATAAATATGTGAAGATATATTGCTATGGCCCCTTTTCTGGAAAGTACCCATGCAAGTAAGCTTTATTAGCTTCAAAATAATTCTGCCTGTGACCTAGCTCATTTGGTTTTTTGGAGTTTTGAATGAGGTAAGGCAAACTTGGAAAATTGCCAGACACTTAATGAGCAATTAACAAACGTTACCTGAAGAATAATAAAATTGTGGACAGTTTTATATGATGGTTGTTGAATATGTGTGTATGGACGGAAGGGGTTTCTTTTACTTTGTGTTTTAAAATTTTCCCAATAAAAAGTTTTTAAAAAATCATATGAGATAAAAATAAATGTAAAATACTTTAGCTGTTTTCTATGCTGGAATTCCTCTGAATGGATTATGTAATTCCTAACTATAATAATAGCTGTTATTAACAATTTGTATTTTTAATACATTGATTGCCACACTAGAAAAAAAATTTCTCCTTGGGGCCATGGTGTTTTACTATGAAAATAGAATAAAAACTTTGAAAACAAAACAATCCTTTCTAATTTAATGAAAAATTTGTTATTTTTTATTTTCTGTTTGTAAGTTATATGCAATTAAATTGTCAATGTTAATTGCAACATTAAGAACATCTACAAGTAAGATTTTCACAAACCAACTGTAGGATTTCATCCAGGGGGCCACCCATCACTTAACACGTATGCTACAGCGTGGCAGCATGAGTTGCCTGCGTACCATGCGGCTCCCAAGGTAAAGAGTTACATATGAGGCCCTGGGCTCAAAACTAGCATGAGTTAAATACAACTCACATGGCAGTTAATGTGTTAAGCAAAAAAATTATAGCAGATACAAAAGTAACATACAAGTGCTAAAAATACTATAAAAGAGTGCCATAAATTTGCCTTATTTTTAAAAATTTGCTTTGTAAGGTATTATACATACTGAAAAAAAGCACCTTCAGTTCTAAATCTAACATTTGTTAGAGAATCTGCAACCTCCCTGGCAGTGAGCACAGACAGACGCATGTAGTGACAGGTTTGTAGGACATCTGTAACATTGCTGGGCTCTCCTGAGGGACGAACAAGCTTGCTAAAAAAAGCTGCATGTAGATTCCACCCTAAATACCAGTGATACATCATACCAGAGAATTTCTACCAAGTAAATATGCAGTATGGTTTCTTTGGAAATACACATTTCTCCATCCCAAAACACAGTTGGGTGTATGGAAAAAAATTAATTTATATTCCTAACTCAAGCCCAATTCTAGAAAACAATAAAGAATGGTGTAAAGAGCAAAAATTGAAGCCATAAAAGAAAAATAAACATTGATGAATATTATGTTCTCTGAATGGGAAGGACATTCTCAAGCCAAAGGTAGTCCAGCAAAAGTGCTAAAAAAAACCCCAAAACAAACCCTTACTAATGTATGAGTTCCTGCATGTGTGTTCTGTGGTTCTCCTAAATGGAGGTGATTGTTAAATTAAGAATTTTACCCTGTGGTGGATGTATGGTCAGCATTTTCATTAGTTCTGTGATGACATTTTTCTTGTGAATGTTTTTCATGCATTCATCAAATTTGCAGCTTTCTCACATTTTTTTCTTATAAAATCTTGTATTGGTGCTGTGCCGTAGCCTTTCTTGAACACCTGTTTCTTAATGACATGGGTCCAGAAATTTGTAGGGGGGTTCATGGATGGTGGGAGGCATCTGGGTTTCCTTCTAGGCTTCAAACCTTCCAAAGGCCTCTCTTTGCTATCATCAAGACAACTGATTCTGGTGGGTGTGGATTTTCTGAGATTTTGTGTGTGTGTGTGGGTGTGTGTGTGTGTGTGTAGCCCTGCTCCCTCTGGTTCTCTGATCCAAGCTGAATCTGGAAGGGTTTCTGTCACCCACCCTGCATTCCCCAGGCTCTTCAGCAGCTGCAAACAAAGGACAGAACCCCTGTACTTCCAGGTGAGCCCTTTTAACCTTCAAGGAGTATGGTTTTGCTACACCTTTCTGAAATGTGCTGCTAAGAGCCCTCTAGATAGTTTCTGTGTCTTTTCTCTCTGTATCCCAACCTTGTGACTTCTGCTGAAGCTCAGCTTGCCACAGCCCTGGGCTCACTCAGTTGTTAGATTTATGGGTTAAAGATTTTGCATTTTTAGGTGAGTTCTTCCTTTTCAGAAAATATACTTTTGCTGATGCTGAGATCTACAACTCATGAGGCACCTAGACACTCTCTTTGCATTTTTTTCCTAATTTTAATTGCATTTCCTTTGGATTCTGGAGATTTTATGTCACCTACTTGCTTGAAAAAAATAGGGTAACATTTTTTTAATCTCTATTTTATTTCTAATTTTTCCTCATTGCTTGCTTTGATGTCACAGAGGAAACGGAGAAAGATAGAGACTACCTACCGATGTGTTCATACCAGGGAGATACATCCAGCTATTCAGAAGCCTAATAAAACTGATTCTCATTCTTTTATTCAGAAGCTGCTCCCCATACTCCTTGAAGTTCTTTTAACCTTATTTTTCTCTGATATACTAGAATTTGATGAAAATGCCTGTTTTGTATCTTTCTCATTCATTGTGCTGGGTACATGATGGATCCTTTCAATCTGAATACTTGTATTCTTCAATTCTGGGAAAATTTATTTTATTACTTTTTATATAATTTTTTATATAATTTTCTTCTCTCCACTTTTCATATCATCTCTTTCTGGAATTCTAGTTATTCTGGGAATTCAGTTATAAACTGAATCTCTGTGTCCTATATTTCTCTACAATTTTTTTTTAATCTCTGTACTTATTTCTTTTTCTGTTTCTGGGGGATTGCCTTGACTATATAACTTCTAGCCTTTTAAAATTTCAAGTATCAAATTCTAATTTCCAAGAGATGTTTCTTTTCTGATTGTTTATTTTTTCATTAAATACTATGCTTATTTTTGGATGCCCTTTATTTATCTTCTGAAAAATCTTAGTTTTTTCAAAAAATATTTTCTGGGCATTATTTGTTTCACTCAAGATCCCTTTTTCTTGTTATCTTAAATTTGCTTTCCAGGGCCTTTATGTTTGATACTTGAGTGTTCTTTCTTATTTAGTCTGTTACCTGGGGTGCTTTATTGGGAGTCACTAGGTAGAAAGGCAGTTATTTTCTTGGGGTATTCTATTTATCAGTCTGATACTGAGTCTTTAGTTTGATGGTAAGTGGTTCTTCAGAAGTTTCCTTGGTTCTCCTGGCTGGTAATGTTTACATAGAGGACAGAGAAAAGGGGTTGGAAGTTATAATGTTAAAAATAGACTTACAGTGAGTTCTGTTTTCAGCCCCCACTTGTGCTCACAATTACACATGATGTCCTAGGTCATAGGTGAATCCTTTTAACTTAATGCACAGAATGTCTTAGGAGTAGACATGTGGAGATGTGTGGGAAGAGGGATTTACAGTTCCTGTATACAGTCTTTCAACTGTCTTTTTGTTATGTGGCACCTTACCTCCATCATTCATTGCATATGGTTTCATAGTTCTGAGCTCCTCCTGGGTCAAACTTGTTTGCTTCATCTGCCCTCTGAAGTAGGTTACTACTTCTCCATCTACTTTTGTTTCCCAAAACTTTCTCAACTGTCTAATGGAGATAATACCAGATAATACCTACCTTACAAAGTTGTCTTATAGACTAAATGAGTTTATGTATGTAATATGCATAGCATAGCACCTGGAATAAAGCGATTATTCCATAAAGGTTAGTTATTAGTGATATACAACTTCACAATATCTCAGACAGCCTAGTCATATTAATTCCCTGGAAGATGATGCCAAAAAAAATCTCTGTTGCTGCCTTTGTGGACTTATTAATTTCTTTTATATTCATTTTAGCAAAAAAGGGAGGAGAAATGAATTTTTGTGACAAATTATAACATCTGATAGTTAATCATAACTCAGTATTTTTCTTTTTCAAGAATATTTTGACATTTCATAAATTTATTAATCCAGATGAGTTTTGTAGTCTTTTTGACTGGCCTTTCCCAGCCTCTTTCCCCAAAAATAACCTTGAAATTTTGATTGGAATTGCACTTAAGTAATTTTCACATCTTGGGAGAAGTTATATCTTTACAAAACTGATTCTTCCAATCCAGGAACCAAGGTTAGCTTAACTTATAGGGTTGTTTCCCAGCAAATATTTTCATTTTTTTTCATATAGCTCCTACACACTTATTAATTTAATTCTTATGTATTTTATATTTTTTATATTTTATATGTTGCTCCTATAAAGGGGACATTATTTTATTCTTACAATTGGTCATTGCTTTCTAGAAAAATATTGATATTTATGTTTTCCTTTTAAGTATCCACGTTACATTTTTGATTCAAATGGATTTTCTTGGCGGGGGAAAAAGTTTCTTCTTTAAATAATGATCATTTTACCTCCTCTTTCTAATATTTTTTGCTACATTGTTTTCCTTATCTCATGGCATTGCTTATGACTTTCAGAAACAGTAGTGGAAACAAACATGTTTATTTTATCCTTCCTATTCACTTGAATAGGAATACCTTTAGTATTGTTATGTCTGATATTTGTTGTTGGTTGGACATACGACACACTTTAACAAGTGTCCCACTGGCTTGTGTTTTGCTTTTGCTACTTTAAGCAAGAAATGTACCAGAAAGTACACACACACATACACACATACAACTCTCATATATACGCTCATGAAAGGAAAACAATTATTTGAGATTCTAATATCTGGGACCTTCGTGGTTGACAATCAAGCTTTATCCTCAGAGGAAAAAAAATGGGCCATTTTGTATTTGAAAGTGGCAGGACCCAGAGGCAGAAAGAGGAGGAAAGGAAAAGAAAGGGGCTCCAGATCCTTGGAGTCATGTGCCACACAAACTTGTTACCACTTCCAGAGTCATTTGATTTTTACATAATTCCATTTTATGATTACACTAGCGGTGTGTGAAGACTATGTCCCATGATTTTTTAAATAATCAGACATTATTTTATTCTATCAGTATAAATTAAGCTGAACACATGAACAGCAATTGCTATATCATGATAAGTTCAAGTTATTGAATAGGTAGCACTGCTTGCTCCTATACCAATTGGTCCTGACTGTATTACTTCTTTGGCTTCTTTCATGTATGTTTTTCATAATTTTAACTTTCCAACTGTTACCTTTTCCTGCAACTTTGAGCATGCTTACTTCTAGTAAGCCTCCTCTATCTCTACTAATCTGCTGCTTCTGATCATCTTGGACTCAAGAACACAATAAACCTGTTTAATGTAACTAAACCTAAAGAGTAAATACGCTGTAACATAGGGTCTGAGTATTACACCCATGATTAATGTAAAATGATTTTTATGTAGTGATAAAATTATTTTGGCTCTGGGGGCTAATAAAAATTATTTAAATTAATTCATTTTAAATGAGTAATGCATGCACATAGTGAAATATTTTAAAAATCCAAATGGCTATATATTGAAAAATTTTTTTGTCCCTCATCTGTACCCCAAACACTCCCTAGAGGCCACCACTCCTACCACTTTCCTATCTATACTTCCAGATTTTCTACGCATATACAACCATATATATATTTTCACAAACGGTAGGATTTTTGAACTTTGAGTTTTTTAAGTAAGAATTTATCGTAAAGATCATTGCATATGTCTATTTAAAGCTGCTTCATTTAAAAATTTTTTCTTGAAGTATAACATACATACAAAAAGTGTATGAATTAGAAGTGTACAGTACAATTTTTCACAAAATGAATATACCTGCGTAATGAGAACCTAGATCAAAGCATTGAACTTTACTAGCATCCCAGAATATCCCCTTGCATTCCCTTCCAGTCATTAATTCAGTCACTATTTTTCAAATGTAACCACTGTCCTAATTTCTAACAGGCAATTTTGAGTGATTATAACAGCAATGTTTCCATTATATGACTATACCATAATTTATTTAAAAGTCCACTAATGGTGGACATCTAGATGTTTCCAATTTGTTTATTGTTACAAACAACGCTTCTAGGAATATCCCTGTACATATGCTATGTCGAACATTTGTAAGTACATCTGAAGGATAAATTCTTTTCCTAGAAAAGAGTATTATATTAAAAATTTTGATAGATATTGCCAAACTGCATTTCATTAAGGTTGAACAAATTTAAAATTCCACTAGCAATCCTTTAAGATACTTCTTTCCCTACATCTTTGCTGGTATAGCATATTATTAAATTTATAGTTTTAGTTTGCATTTCTTTCTATGCCTAAGCAGTTTCTTATATTTTTAAAAGACACTTTTATTTTCTTGTCAACAGTCTGTTCATATGCTTTGCTTTTTAACTGAAAGTCATAGGATGTTAAGAGCAAGAAGGGACCAATTTCTTCATTTGACAAATATGGAAATTAATCCAGGAAAAGTTAAGTATCAAGATATGTGTTTCAGATATACTAATGGCTACCAGAATCATTATTTCTAGATAAATGAGGTGTGTCTATACATGAATATAAAAAATGAGGTATAAGGTAAATTAAGGGATTGAGAAATTAGCTGATGTACCCTTGAAGATCTTAACTCATAGACTACAATAACAGACCCAAGGCCCAAGTATCGCCTTTAAGATCTTAACTCATAGGCCACAATAATAGATTAAGGCCTAAGTAGAGCCACAAGAAACATTTTCTCTTAGCTAAAAAATTTTGCTTTGAGCCTGACCAAGGCAGGCTCAATTTTAAGAATAAAATGTTGAATTCTGATCAAGTAAATGGCTCTGAGTTCTCCAACCCTACCTATTCCATCAGTTCCCCACATTGCAGGACATACATTAAAACCACTCAACCCAGGTAGTAATACTTGTTCAAAAGCTCATCCTAACATGCCTAGTTTAAGATTCTCCTAAGCTTTGCCCATAGTTGTGGTAGAGGGGTCTTTCCTGATGCAGTAAGCTAAATATATATGGCTTATTGTGACTTAGGCTTGTTGCTGTTGATCTTCCATTGGTGGACTTTGACAATTTGGAGGTCCCACAGAGATTCTGTTGAGATCTCTGTTACAATGAAGCCAGGATGCTTAACATGATAATTATGTGCACATTTGAGACCATTTAAAGCCATCTTGCCTATAATGATCAGTTTTACACTGAATCTGAACTCTTTCATAGAGTCCTTTAGCACAAATTTAGTTTTTTATTCCTAGGATTAAGAATAAAATGTTGAATTCTGATCAGATTGTATTATTTTGTCTTTTGGTTCAGTTTGGCTTGTATCATTGTCTCCTGTTCCTTTTTACCTTCCATTTTGATGTCTTCTATATTGTTTTTCTATAAGGGAAAGTCTAAGAGAAGAATGTAGGCATAGGTCTGATGAGCCCATCATTTGAGTTGGCCCTGAAGACTAATGACATTTTTAGAATGACATCGTTCCAACAAACTTTGCCTTATAAAAACTCTCCTGAGTATTATTTTTTTGTCCCTTAGAACTGACCTGACTATTTTCACCTGTTTGAGTTGGGTTTGTAGGCTATCAGGCCTATAGTTAACAACAGCCAGCCACTAGTTAGGATATGGAGACAAAAAGTGCAAAAACAACACCTTATCTGTTTCAGTTTTCACGAGTAAGTCTCCCCTCCACTGGGATGGACATTTGCTTCTTATATGTTTTCTTATCACGATCGTAATTCATGCTCCTATCTTTCCAAATGGTACAATTTCACCAAGGATAATTGAGAACTACAAGGGTGGTGGAGGAATCTTTAATTATGATTAAAATTGTCCATTTCAGAAGGGCATATGAGAGATACATTTACTATATTCAGAGATAAATTGATAATAAATTTTGAATCAACCTATGGACTTAAAATCTTGGCTTCCCTGATTTATACCCATTAGTGTGTATATTAGTATGCCCCTCAGGAATTAAGGTTTGGTTAGGAAAAGTGAACATAGGAAAGACAAAAAAATAGCCTAAGTTTTTTTGAAGTCCAGAGAACTCCAACCAAACACTACCTGTGCCAGTAAATGCTGGGTGGGGAGACTAGACATCCATCTTCCCCAAGCCTGTGACAAGGTGTCCTCATCTTCATCTCTCCTTCCTGGCCAGGCTACAGAAGATAAGTCATATTATCATGTGAATTGACACAGAAAAAGCATTTGCCAAAATTTAGCACTCATTCATGACAAAAACTCTCCAAAACAACTACAAAAAAACTATAATTAACATTAAAGTTAATAGTATAAAACTGAATGGTTTCCCTCTCAGACCAGGAAGAAGGAAAGGGTATCCACTCTTATCACTCTTATTCAACATAGTCCTGACATTCTAGCCAGTAAATGAAGACAAGAAAAGGAAATAAAAGGTATACAGAAAGGAAGAAATAAAATCTGTTCCTATTTACAGGTGACATAATTGACTACCTAGAACATCCCAAAGAATCCATAGAAAAACCACCTAAAACTAGTACGTGAGTTCAGCAAGGTTGTAAGAGACAAGATCAATATACAAAACTGAGCTGTATTTTGATATACCAGCAATGATCACATAGACTCTGGAGTTAAAAATACTACTAAAAATAGTATTTATCATTGCTCCAAAAAGTAAAAAAAGGAAAGAAATGCATAGATGTAAAGCTAACAAAACATGTACAGGATTTGTATGCTGTAAACTATGCAAGGCAGACAAAAGAAGTTATAGAAGACCTAAATAAATGGAAAGATGTGCTGTGTTCGTGGATTGGAATACTCAATACTCAACATAGCAAAAATGTCAATTCTCACCAAATTGATACATAGATTTAATGAACTTTCAATAAAAATCCAAGCAATATTTTTGTAGACTTAGACAAGAGTATTCTAAAATTATATGGAAGTGCAAATGAACTAGAATAGCTAAAATTTCAAAAAGAAGAATAAAGTGGGAGTAATCAATCTACCCAATTTCAAGATGTTATATAGGTACAGTAATAAAGACTGGGCACATAAACATATAGATCAATGAAACAGAATAGAAAACCCAGAAATGGACCCATACAAATATGTCCATCTGATAGCTGACAAAGGTGCAAAAATGGTTCAATAGAGGAAAGATAGCCTTTTCAACAAATGCTTTCTGGAGGAAGTGAACATCCACAGTAGAAAAAAAATGAACCTTAACCTCAACCTCACATCTTATAAAAAATCAACTCCAAATGGATCACAAACTGAAATGTAAAATGTAAAAGTATAAGTTTTTTAGAGAAAACATAGGAGGAAAATCTCTGGGATCAAAGGCTAGCAGAGTTCTTAGGGTTGACACCAAAGGCATGATCAATAAAGGGAAAATGGGTAAATTGGATTTCATCAAAATTAAAAATTTTCTCTGTGAAATACACTGTTGAGAGGATGAAAGACAAGTTACATACTGGGAAAAAATATTTGGAAACCACATATGCAACAAGGGAGTAATACCTAGAATGTATGAAGAGCTCTCAAACTCAATTGTAAGAAAACAATCCAATTAGGAAATGGGCAAAAGACATGAAGAGACATTTCAACACACAAGATATACAAATAACAAATAAGCACATGAAAAGATGGTATCATTTACCATTAGGGAAATAAAATTAAACCTACAATGAAAGATCACTACATACTATACAGCATGTGGCTGTCCAATTTTCCTAGCACCATTTGTTGAAAAGATTATTGGCACCCGTGTCGAAAGGGAGTTGACCATTGATGTGTGGGTTTATATCTGGACTCTCAGTTCTATTTCACTGATGTATATGTCTGTCCTTGTGCCAGTACCGCACTGTCTGGATTACAGTTGCTTTGTAATAAGTTTTAAAACTGGTGAGTTCTCCTACTTTGATCTTTTACAAGATTATTTTGGCTATTCTGGGTCCCTTTCAGTTCCATATGAATTTTAGAACCAGCTTGTCAATATCTATGAAGAAATCATTCTGATAGGTACCGCACTGAATCTAGATCAGTTTGGAGGATATTGTCATATAATATTAAATCCTCTGGTCCATGAACATGGAATATTTTTCCAGTTATTTAGCTCTTTAATGTCAACAATGTTTTGTAGTTTTTCAAAGTTTAAGTTTAGCACTTCTTAAATTTATCCCTACATAGTTTTTTGATGCTATTGTGAGTAGAATTGTTTTCTTAATTTCATTTCTGGATTATTCATTGTGACTGCATAGAAATACAATTGATTTTTGTATACTGATCTTGTATCCTGAAGCCTTCCTGAGCTTGTTTTTAGGTCTCAGTAGCTTTTTTTTTAAGTGGATTCCCTAGGGTTTTCTATATACAAAATTGTCATCTGTGAATAGAGATAATTTTACTTTTTCCTTTCCAATATAGATGCCTTTTATTTCTTTTTTATTGCATAATTGCCCAGGCTATAACTTCCAGTACAATGTTGAATAGAAGTACCAAAAGAGGACATCGTTGCCTTGTTCCTAATCCCAGCAAGAAACCACCTAGTCTTTCACCCATAAGTATGATGGCAGCTGTGGGTTTTTCATAGATGTCCTTTATCAGATTGAGGAAGTATCCTTCTATTCTTAGTTTATTGAGTGTTTTTATCATGAAAGGGTGTTGGAGTTTGTCAAATGCTTTATCTGGACCTATTAAGATGATCATGCAATTTTAATGTTTTATTTTATTGATATACTACATTACATTGATTTTTGGATGCCAAACCAACCTTGCATTCCTGGGAGAAATATCAATTGGTCGTCGTGTATAATTCTTTTTATAAACTGCTGGGTTCAGTTTTGTAGTGTTTTGTTAAGTATTTTTGTATCTATATTCAGAAGAGATATTGGTTTGTAATTTTTTTCTTGTGATATCTTTTTCTAGTTTTGGTATCAGTGTAATAGTGGCTTCATAAAATGAGTTGGGAAATGCTCCTGCTCTTCTGTTTTTTGGAAGAGCTTGTGAAGAACTGGTACTAATTTTTTGTGAGATGTTTGGTAAAATTCAGCAGTGAAGCTATCTGAGCTTGGGCTTTTCTTTGTGGGTAGTATATTGCTGATACAATTTCTACTTGTTATAGCTCTATTAAGGTTTCTGTTTCTTCTTGAATCAGTTTTGGTAGTTTGTGTCTTTCTAAGATTTGTCCATCTTACCTAACTTATCTAATTTGTTGGTGTACAATTGTTCACTGTATTCCTTATAATCTTTTTTGTTTCTGTAAGGGTGGTAGAAACCGTCTTTCTTTTCTCATCTAGTAATTTGAGTCTTCTATTTTTCTTGGCCAGTCTAGCTAAAGGTTTGTCAATTTGTTGATCTTTTTAAAGAGCCAGCTTTTGGTGTCATTGATTTTCTCTATTATTTTTCTATTCTCTTATTAATTTCTGCTCTACTCTTCATAATTTCCTTCCTTCTGTTTGCTTCAGGTTTAATTTGCTCTTTTTTTCCCAGGGGTTTAGGGTGGAAGCATAGGTTATTGATTTGAGATTTTTTTGTCTTTCTTTTTTGAAATTATTTTTTAAATTGACAAATAAAAATTACATATATTCATAGTGTACAATATGATGTTTTAAAATATGTATACATTGTAGGGTGGCCAAATAAAGTTAATTAACATATGTATTACTTTACATACTTTTGTCTTTCTTAATATAGGCATTTATAGTTATAAATTTTCCCCTAAGCACTGCTTTATCTGCATCCCATCAGTTTTGGTGTGTTGTGTTCTTCATTTTCATTCATCTTAAACTATTTTTGATTCCTCTTTTCCTTTATTCTTTGACCCTTTGGTTATTTAGGTATGTGTTATTTAATTCCCACATATCTGTGAGTTTTCCAAATTCTTTCCTGCCACAGACTGCTCATTTCATTCCACTGTGGTCAAAGAACCTACCCTGTATTATTAATAGTTCTATTCTTTTAAATGTATTGTTTTATGGCATAGCATGTGGTCTATCCTGGAGAATGTTCTTGAGAAGATACTTGAGAAGAATGTATATTCTGTTGTTGGGTGGAGTGTTCTATAGATATCTGTAAGGTCTGGTTTATTTATTGTGTTGTTTAAGGCTTCTATTTCCTAGTTGATCTGCTATCTATATTGAAAGTGAGGTAGAAGTCCGCAACTATTATTGTTAAGTTGTCTATTTCTCCCTTAATTTTGGTCAGTTTTTGTATCATGTATTTTGGTGCTGTTATTATGTGCATAGTATGTTTACAATTGGTATATCTTCCTGGTGAGTTAATCCTTTTATCATTATAAAATGCCCCTCTTTATTTCTAATAACATTTTTTGTTCTAAAGTTTGTTTCATCTCATATTAGTACAGTCACTCCAGCTTTCTTGTAGTTACTGTTTGCATGATATATCTTTTTCCGTCCTTTTACTTTCAAGCTGTTTGCATCTTTGAATCTAAATGAGTCTCCTCTAGACAGTCTATATTTGCATCATGTTTTTTTTTCTTAATCTAGTCTGATAATCTCTGCCTTTTAATTGGATCATTTGATCTATTCACATTTAATGCCATTATTTTTATAGTTAGATTTACATCTGCTGTTGTACTTTTTGCTTTCCATATGTGTCATGTCTTTTTGTTCCTCAATTCCTCCTTTATTTCTTTCTTTTGCATTGTGTCAATATTTTCTAAGGCAGCATGTTAATTTAATGATTTTTTTCACTGTTTTTTTTAGCTTTTAAAAACATTGTTTGCTTTTGTGAGCTTTTAAAAAAATGGTTTACCATATACATCTTAACTTGTCAGAATCACCTTCAGATTTTTACTAGCTTAATTTTAGTGATAATTAGAAATATTACTCCTATATAGTTCTATTCCCTCTTTCCCCTTTCTATGGTATTGTTATGCATGTTACATCTCTGTTACACAACCAGCAATATATTGTTATAATCATAAATTTACCATCTGTAGTTATTTTCTTAGCTTGATACAATTTTATTCCCACAAACCTCCTTTTTGTTGTTATTGGCAAATATATTACACATATATTACATTTCTACATGTTAAAAGTTCAATAATATCAATAATACATGATAGACATATTTTATACAATTGATTTTTAAATCAGTTAAAAGGCAAATATATGCATTTATATTCTCTTTTAAAATTAAATTATGGCTGGGCACAGGGGCTTTATACCTTCTCCTTTATTTCTTAATCATGTTTTCATTTACTTCTGTGAACCTGTGCATAATGGCTAATTTGAAGTTTTTTTCTTATAATTCTGTTCTCAGAAGCAGTTTCTGTTGCCTGCTTTTTTCCTGATGTATGGGTCATACTTTCCTGTTTCTTTGCTTGCCTTGTAATTTTTTTTTTTTGTTGCAAACTGGACAGTTTAGGTCATATATTGTAGCAACTTTGTATTTAGGTACTGCCATTCCTTCAGGACTTGTTATTTGCTCATATATTGGTCATATATTATAGCAACATACCTTTGTTACATATATTGTAGCTCACATATTTGGTCATATATGTAGCAACTTTGTATATAGGTACTCCTATTCTTTCAGGACTTGTTACTGTAATTTGTTTAGTGACTGGCTCGGTTGTTTTAATGAAGTCTATTCTCCCATCTTCCCCTCAGTGTAAAGCCTCTAAGTTGCTCCTCAGAGAGGTACAGCATCCCACAGTCACCATGGGATAGCATTGGTTTTGGTCAGGCTCTGTTCCTCTTTTTCCTTGACTACTCCCAGATATTAAACTCCACTGCTGATTACTCTATTGTTTTCAATAGTGCCCTGGAGGATAAGTTGCTCTACAAAGTAATCTGATCCAATTCTGGCTCCTTTGAAGGAATAGTTTTTGAGGCCAATGGTTGATACTTGTTCTGACCTCCAGAGGCCTCTCTAAGCTGTTTTATTCCATAGTTATCCTGAAATCTAGGCAGCCTGTAGTTTGTCCTGTATCCCAAATCACAATTGGAATGTCCTCCCAACTGCCTTTTATCAAAATCTCCAATGCTCTTGAGAGCATCCTTAGGGTTGAACTTCTCCACTGCCTGTTGTAAATGAAGTCAGCTCCTTTTTGAAGGGATTGACAGATATCCTGTTTTACAGCTTGCTTCTCCCATCAGGCAAAATCTCTGATCCAAAACTGGAGTTAGGAGCAGGAACAATGGCAAGCTTCTCTTTTGTGAGCACTAGGAGCTGAGTGCTTGGTAGAAGGACGAGGGCAGCAACCTGAGGTCCTCTTGTCTTGCCTCTCCTGGCATGGAACCATTGCCTTACCAGATGGGATAAGGGTGCTAAGGGCCCCAATATTCTCAATGTGCTGAATTCAAGGTAAAGCCTCTGTTCCAATGGAAGAGGAGAGCCTTTACCTCTCAACTGCCCCAGCCCAGGACTCAGTTTCAACAATAGGTAGCTGAGGACAGGATAAGGAACAATGATGTATTGCTCTTTCCAGGAAGAGAACCCTCTAGCTGGAAGTTGGGGAGAGGGGTGGGATGAAGAGGGAGCCCTCTATTCTTGGCTGCAGTGGTCTGGAGTGAAGTCTCTGTCTTGCTGAGCTGGAAGGGGGGTGGGAGTGAGTGGTCTTGCTTCAAATACCATAGACTCTTTCTTTTCTTACAGAATTTTCATAGATTTCTTTCACGGATGTTTCTTCATTTGCTCTTTGCCCTTAGGACTATTTCCATAATATTGATAGGTTTTCGTTTGTTGTTTTGTTTTGTTTTGTTCTTGAGACAGAGTCTTGCTCTGTTGTCCTGGCTAGAGTGCAGTGGTGTTATCATAGTTCACTGCAATCTCAAACTCCTGGCTCAAGCAATTCTCCCGCCTCAACCTCCCAAGTAGCTGGGACTACAGGCATGTACCACCACACCTGGCTAAGTTTTCTATTTTTTTGTAGAGCCGGGGTCTCACTCTTGCTCAGGCTGGTCTCAAACTCCTGACCTCAAACAATCCTCCTGCCTCGGCCTCCCAGAGTGTTAGGATTACAGGCATGAGCCACTGCGCCCAGCCTTCCATAATGGTTTTTAAAAATAATTTCACCGGTTTCATTTGGGAGCAGGCCAGCATAGCTCTTCACACAGTCAAATCAGAAGTATTCAGTATTTCTTACAACTGCATATAAATCTAAAATTATCTCAAAAGGAAAAATTTTATTAGGAAAAAAACTAATCAGAACATAAATATATAGCATGGCCAAACTACATCTAAGATAGTATTATAAGTGACATTGAAGTGTTTTAGACTGTCACATCTAGAGGCACAAGATAGCTACCTGTCCATCATTGAGGATATTAGTGGTGGATATTCTCATGGTGGAAAAAGTAGACCCACAAGAAAAGTTCTTAATTATTTTTGATATTCTGAACCACTAAATATTAATATCTGCAAAGTGATTACTAGGTATCATGTAATGAAGGCTATTGATGTTTTTCTGAGTATCTGCACACTCTGTTCAAATGTTGTTAAATCATGTAATGAAAAGTTAAAAAAGGAGATCAATGAGTTTATACTTCTAATAAATTTTCAAAATAAGGGAGAAGGCAAGACTTTCTTACACAAAAATGCCAACTGGAAAACATTAAAAGAAAGTGTTGGACAGTTACCATTTGCAACCATCATAGTAAAATTGGTATGGGCAAAAATCATCAGAAGATACTATATCTGAGGGGAAAGTTTCATGAGGAGCATAATGTTTGCAGAGTCTGAAAGTATATCCCCACAGATTGCTTATTAGTTGTAAGGGGAAAAATAACAACTATGTAGCAGTGATACTGGATGACACTTGACCCAATGACTAAAACTAATATCCTCAATGATGGACAGGTAGCTATCTTGTGCCTCTAGATGTGACAGTCTAAAACACTTCAATGTCACTTATAATATTTTCTGTTAATGTATACACTGCATCTACTCATGAGGAAATGTGTGACAAACCAAAATTGAGGAACATTTTATAACATAAGTGGCCGTGGTCTTCAAAAACATCAGTATCATAAAGGCAGGCTAAAAACTATTCCAAATTAAAGAATAAAGAAACTTAGTAACTCAATGTTGTATGTGATCCTAGAGTGGATATTGAATTTGGACAATTGACAAATGTCATAAGGACTGCAGATTAGAAAAAAGTATTTTATCAATGTTAATTTACAGATTTTGATAACAGTACTATGGTTATGTCAAAGAAGATCCTGGTTCTTAGGAAATACACAAGGAAATATTAAGGGATAAGGAGGCATTATACATACAACTTACTCCTCAATGATTCAGAAAAAAATATATGTATATATAAGTTGCTGTATGTATAGACAGAGAATATGATAAAACAAATGTTATTGGAATTTTTCTGTAAGTGTGAAATTATATCATGATATCTTGCTTCTGCTTAGAATTTTTTACTCTTCTTCAGCTCATAGGAAGAAATAAATATTAGTTATACCTGTCTTAAATTCCTCCTCAGTTGCTCTGTAGTAAATCAATTTTGACAATTATTCTAACATGTAGATTATTGTAAAACAGGTTAGGTAGGTATAACCTCCCATAAGATCATTAAAATTATACCTACCTACTATGCTACAGACCAGTTCCTTTAATGAATACAAACCAGTTCTAATACTTTTGGTTGTCTACAGTGTTTTCAAATCTCTCATGATCCACCACAAGTTGAAGCATTAGTAGTTTTATTCAGTGGCCTGACATGGAGGAACAGTATTATTGTGATCTAAATACAGTGAACTGTGATCCTCCAAATGTTTCTAAAGAGGGGATGGGAAGTTTTGCAAATTATTCACAATGTGTAATAATAGCACCAAAAACTAACATCATCAGTTTACTCATAAAGGCAAATGCATTTTGCCTGAAAGGGAGAACGTCCATATTCTAAAGTAATTATGACAGATTGTTCTAATGACACAAGCAGCTTATACTTATGAACAAACCAACTATACAAATGAGCCAACTTCTTTTGTCCTGTGCTCTAACAGGCTTCTTTTCCTTATGGGCTAGTCCTTTATACTCTTTCAAAACTAAATGCTCTTTGTTTTGCCTTCATAACTCCCAGGCAATGACTATGACACCTGATTCCTAAGAGCCATTTTCTTCCCTGAAGAATATTCTGTTTTAGAATAAATGCCTACAGATCTATTCCTTACTTTAATCAGAAATTGTTAGACTATTCAGTTGCCACGTCTTAAAACCAAAGCATTTAATCCAAACCAAAATATGGTTCTTTGTAATAGAATTGCATTGGAAGTATTTGTGCTTTACAAAAGCATAATAAAATTTGGTGCTGTGTATACATGAACTCTTCCACCCACGTTGAATGCTCTTTAAATAAATTAGGGGCTCATGCTAGTCAGGTTGGAAATATCAGTCCTCACGCTTTCCCTTTTTTTAGATTTGTAAGTATCAGATAATTGTTCTTAATGGGGGTTTGAAACTTATTGATACATTTAACTTGCCTCTTGATCAAGAACCAGGTCTTCAGAGTCTTAAATGCTGCTGAGCAGCTAATATTCACACAGATGGTTCTTTAAATAATCATTCAGTAAAAACAGTAGGAAAGTCAATGGAGAACTGATGGAAACAAAACTAAAGTTGAAGCCTAGACTTCTTTGATACATATTGAGTTGAAGGAAAAATACCAACATAATATTGCTGATGTAGCTCTAGAAATCTATTATGATGTCACTTAGGACAAAGTCTAAGAGAATTAAATTAGTGGAGTTATCAAACCCAATGATGGGCTCTCTTCTCTTCTCTTTCATCATTGGGTTTAATAACCCAATGATGAAAAAAATTCCTCAATCACACAAAAAACATTTCCCCATAGTTAAAAGTCTTCATTTTGAACCTTGAAACAATCAGCAAACAACTCTGCTTCTTCCAGTTCTAACAGTTCCCCACTTCACAAGACTGGCCTTAAAATCACCCAACCCAATCTGTTCTTAACTTCTTAAGATTAAGAGATTCCTAAATCTCTTAATGTTGCCTATGTTTTTTCCCTAAGCTAAATAAACTTGGCTTTGTGGAACTACAGGCATGTCTGTAATCTTCTGTTGGTGGGCTTCAAAGGATTTTCTTATAAACATATAGTCCACCTACCCAGAAAAAAACCCACTATTAATATTTAAGTAGGTTTCATATCTCAGGCATGTTTTGCTTAGTGGGTTTGACATGGCTTGTAATGATCCAATATATCTTTTGAATTTTTGAAAAATATGCTTTTAAAAATGTTAGGTAAACATTTACAATGGAGATAAAACACGCCTGGCAGGGTTGGGGAACCTGTGATCTGGGGGGCCACATGTGGCCTTCTGGATCCTTGAGTGGCCTTTTGACTGAATCCAAATTTTACAGAACAAATCCTTTTAATATGTGGATTTGTCCTATGAAGTTTGGATTTGGTTGAGGGGCCGCACTTGGGGATCTGGAGGGCCACATGTGGCCTTGAGGCTTCAGGTTTCCCACCCCTGCTGGGATCTTGGTAGGGTACATACCAAAATTTAAACATTCCCTTCCTCAATCATTAGACATTCAGATGTTTTCCAATTTTTGCTATTATAAACAAACTTGTGATATAATCTCAGGATAAATCCCTGCAACTACAATTACTTAATTGAATGGTATTAGCATTTTTTGGCTCTAGCCACCTACTGCTTATTTGTTTTCCAAGAGTTTTACCCATTACTTCTTCCTGCAACTGATTAAATGTTCCATTATACTCTTACCAGCACATTAGAAGAATCTTTTAAATACAAGTTTTGCCTACACATTTAAAAGTTTTAGAAATACTTCATTTACATCCAGCTTTTGAAGAACTCACCAGTCAGGTCTCTCATTCTCAACTGACCTCCATAATTCCCAAACTTACTAGATGGAAAAGCAACTGAAGTCATAAAGCACTTGGTGGAAATGCAGGAAATATCAAATAATTACTATAGGCATTAGTGATCAGATGGTAGTTTTACACACAGACAGGCAAAAACAGGCATCTAAGATTTAAAAGAATTTTCTCACTTAAATTCTTTTTAAAAACTGTATTGACAACTGCTGGTGTGTTTTTTAAAAAAGCCTTATTATTTTAGTATATACATTGAAAAAGTACAGGGAGTCCCTGGGTTACAGATGACCTGACTTAAATGGTGTTCTGTACTTACGAACGGGCTCCTAAGGCTCCCCATAAGGATAGTTTATAATTGATAGTTAAATTAATAATTCGGGAACTAGTTTCTTCTGCACATGTAAACAAACCCACATGGCATAAGCAGTTTGTTGGCGCAGCATCTTTATGCTAGTGGCTAGTGTCGTTGTTTATATGGTCAGTTTTGCACAGCATCACTTTCATCTTAACTTTTTAAACTCTATTTTGTGAGGCTGTGTTTACCCTTATGACCATGCCTCCAAATTAAAAGTCCACTGTAAGTCTAGGTAAGCCTGCAGCCAAGAAAAAGGTGATTAAAATGGAAATGAAAGTAGAAATAATTAAGCGTTCGGAAAAAGGCCAGAAGCCATCATTCCTCGGAAAGCACTCGCTCGACGACTGGAACAATTATAAAGGATAAAGTGAGAATGGAACATCTGAAAGGCAGCGCTCCAATGAAAGCATCAACTATTATTAAGCAGTGTAGTGGATTAATTATTGAAATGAAAGGTTATTATTGATTTGGTTAGAAGATCAAAATAAATGTAACATTCCTATTAGCCTAGCGTTGACACAACATTAGGTGTTAACTTTTAATAGTAAATTTAATAATTTAAATTTCTCCTATCTCCTAGCTAAACTTTTTGCATGAGTTTGTTTTTACGTTGTTTGTTTGAATTAGAAGAAAGCTCACAAAAGTTTCTGTAACTTATTATTACAGTACAGGGGTATTATTATTTACCACATATGAGCCATTATAGTATTGTTATTATTATTACTGTACATGCGCTGTTCATCAGAAATCCGAGTTACTTAAAGATCCGACCTAAAGACGTTCTGGGCACGTTCCTCTTCTGTAACCCGGGGACCGCCTGTATATTTTAATATCACTGGTCTAGGGTTTAGTGACGGAGTTAGGTAGGCCTTAGCTCCCTTTCCTATTGGATTCTGGACTCTACCTTCGCCAGTTTTCTGCAGGCCAACGCTGAAGCTCCCTCAATTTTCTTCCTCAGGTGTATTCATACTTGCTGGGGCTGGGAGACTGAACCGGGGAAAGAGGTGAGTAATGTAAGGGCACTTTAGATTCTTTCCCGATCTTAGAATTCAGCTAAGGGTCCACACAGTCCCTCTCCTCAAAAATAGGTAAGTAAATAAAAGAAAAAAAGAAAAGAAAACAGAGAAATTAGTTCCCACCACCAGCCTTCCGGGCTAAAACAGAAAAACATCAGTGAGCTTTGCTACCACAACCTTACCCAAACCGACCCAAGACCCTCCTCCACAGCCCCCGCCCCGCCACCTTCCTCCGCGTCTGCAGCCAACAGGACCCAGCCTGCCTACGGCTTCGCGGAACTGCAGCTGACGTCGGCCCGGCGGGACGCATGCGCCCTACCTCGGGGTACTTCTCCGCTCGTTTTTACACCGGCGCTGCGCGGTTTCGGGGGCCGACCGAACTACAATTCCCAGCATCCTCCGCGGTGCGGGGAGGGAAGGCCAAGAGCGTGCGAAAGAGGCTCCGGGGAATAGCGGGCCAGTGCGGGCAGCTCCTCCTTTTGAAGCGGTTTTGCGTCTTTCTGCCGGTGGCGTCGGTGCTCACGCAGGGCGGGTCGCGGTAGCGCTAGGCTGTGCGGGGCGGGAAGGGGAGTCGTGGCGGCGACGGCGGCAGGGACAGCAGCGACGGCGGCGGCGGGGACAGCAGAAGCGGTGGTGCTGTCAGTTAGGCCGTCGGAGAAATGGGAGACCCGGGGCCGGAGGTGAGTGGTCCAGCGTTGGGCCTGGCGTCCTCAGCGTCGAGCCGCCAGGGGTTTTGTGTTTTCTGCGGTCTGAGGCCTGGTGCTCGGCCGGGGCCTCGGGGCGATACCTCTTGGGCGTCTCGGGCCGAGCCCAGCCTTCGGGCCTGGTGCATGTCTGAGCGAGGAACCTGCAGCAACAATGGCCGCCCGGCCGTCCCCGGCCCCCTGCACGGGCCCCGGCGTTCCTTGTTGCCGCTGCTCTGCCAGCGGGAGCGACATTTTAAGACAGGATTGTCCTTCAGTAATGAGCTTGCACCCCTCCTTCTGGAGTAGGTAGGGGAATTCTGAGAGGCTGGTGACTCGTTTTGAACGTTCGGTCTCTGCAGCTCCACCTACGCCGTGGCAAAAGCGGACTCCATCGAGTTCTGTTCATAGTGGGGTTTGCGTGAAATTGTGCTCGGTTAGTTTTCCTCGAGAGCCCTTTGTTTTAATCGTTCCTTTTGGAAAAAAAATCTCTTCCTACAAGTATGTGGCTGAATAGATAAGCGTGTTTTGGCTTATTTTTATAGATAATAGAATCTGCCCCTCCAGCTGGGCCTGAGGCATCTGAGTCAACAACGGATGAAAATGAAGATGACATTCAGTTTGTTAGTGTAAGTAGCAACCGATAATCGGTTTTTCCCAGGGTAAAAGATTGTGGTAAGCCATTATGTAATTATACCTCAACCTGGTCATTCATCCTTCAGCAAATATTTGTGAATGTCTGATACGTACTAGACACTGTGGAGCATGGCATAGGGTTGGGCAATTCACGCATAGAGGTGTCTGAGCCAGCACCATAGCCATCACAAAGGGGTTGGCCACACGAACGTGTGGTGCACGTAATCATGCCTTTCAGGCCTTCGTTTAGAGCCCTGTTGTACTTAAGGCAAAATTCTGGTCTCTGAGACTGTGTTTTGAGATGGGGCAAGGGTGTCTTCTAAAAGGTGAAATGGAGGAAAGGGCTGTTCTTGATAAGGAAGGAGGTAGGAAATAAGGGTGCAAGAGCTCAAAATCTTACCATTATGTTGCTTCACAAGATGAAGGCAAATAGCTTGAAAAGACTTCACTAACCTCTGAGATCATTATGATTAGGTGTAGTACAACAGTTGATGCTCTAAATGAAGAATCCTGCTCTACCAGGAACATGCTATGTTTTTCTTTTTTTTCCTGTGTTAATAAGTGTAAACAGGCAGATTCCTGGGCCCCACTCCAGACCTACTGAATCAGAATTTCAGTGTGCAGCCTAAATTGGAACAAATGTAGATACATATGTATCTGTGAACACACTTTGTAGAGCATTGGTTTTGAAAACAGAAGGGAGTGTTATAATATATTTTGGGACGATTTTCATCCATAACTAGTAAAGTTTTAGAAAGGCTCTGCTTAAAGTGGTGTCTTTGCTAGCTAGAGAATACTTCTGCCCCAAATACTCTTTTGGAATCCTGTAGTTAATTGCAGTTTGGTATTAAAACTGTATAATTTTTTTTGAGTGTCTATCTGATATGTGTTTGTGGTTGTTTGGGGGCAACTATGTAAAACTGATTATTAAACAATATCATACCCAACATTAGGGCTATCGTGGTGATCATTGTTGTATGGTGTTTTGATGGGTTTGCGTAGGAGTCCTTCATAAGAGTGTTTTCTTAGCTGGCTTCCCCATTGCCTGTGTATATTGTACTTCGATATTTTCATTTTTAACTTTTAAGCATGTGGGGTGGAGGGTGAGGATGGATTGTATCCTGCTCCTTCCTTCACTGTGGACTGAAGTATGTTTGATAACAGGATTCCATAGCTCTTTAGGACAAGTACTTCAGGTTCTTCCTAAAGCTTTGTATGTTTGTGAACAGTATATCTATCGATTATGTTTTGTGGGAATAAAAGGAATGACGCACTTTATGAACAGTGGTCCTTACTTTGAGAAACGTAGGTAGAATCTCTAATGTTTGAAAAATAAATTTGTTTTGTTTAATGAAGAATTGCAGTGTAGTTTGTGACTAGTTAATATAGGCTTGTGTTCAGCTGAGGTTTAAAAGTAGTCTTCTAACTTAAATTTTATTTTAAATGTAGAGAATCAGTTCTGTCTTTGCATCAAGAATAAGGAATGTACAATCAATGTATATTCAACTTGATAAATCTCTTATATTTATCCCTGTTCCCAAATAAAGGTTCAGAGATTTGACAGCTCCAAATGGAGAAGTGAATTATATACTTTAAGTACAATTACAATACTAGGAGAAACCTGTTAAAAATTTTCCCTTTTCCTTTAGGTGGTACCACTTAAATGACAATGGTAGCTTAATTTTATTTTAAAATACATTCACAAGCAGAATGTTCTTCTCTCTTTAACCTACTTCCTATAACATGACTTCTCCAGGTAATGCTTATACAGTAAAAATGAAAAACAGTTCTATTCTTGAGTTCTTCAGATACAAAAAGAGCGTTATGATATCACTTCTTGATGCACTCTGGTTTGGATATCTTAGCTCTTATTAATCTAATTTTCCTACCTTTAATCCACATGGTGCCATAACAGTTATTTTGTGATTTACAAAATACAGAGCCTGAAACTAAACACAGCATGCTGAAGTAAAGGAATGATATAGATGTGGAGTTGCAAAAATGAGCCCTTTCATTTAAATTTTATTGAAATATAACATATATAGAGGTACACGATTCACAAGTGTATTGTTTAATCAATTTTTACAAAGTTAATGCACCTATGTAAACAGCACCCAAATCAAGAAACAGAATGTTACCCTAACAAAAATGTTTCATTTACTTGTTACTCACATTTTCTGTTTAGTTTCGTAAAATGAGCCTTTATTCAACCATCATCTTTATGTCTTTATTTGAAACTGCAGATATTTTATCTGATTTCTAAAAAGCTATTTTAGCTAATAGCTGATTATGTGATTGTTCAAAAAAACTTCTGAGGGAACCTATCATAATCTTGATATCACAGGAGAGCCAAGATTATTGATATAATGTAGAATTTTTGAAAATGTGGGAATTGTAAAGGAAATCAAGATAGAATTTCATAAATAACTTCAGGAGCACATAAGTGGAATATTAATACTGTAGCTGCAGTAGAAGGAGTCAGGCAAAAAATGAGAGTGTCTTTTGGCTGGATGTCCTGGGGCTGTAATTTGTTCACTAAATAAAAATAGTGTTGAGGCTCATAATATGAAAAGCCATGAGTTAAATACCTGAGAGCTGCTAAGATTAATTGGAAATACATCCTGCCCTTAAGTATCAGTATTTTGGTGTGGATGATGAGGTAGGAGATGAGAAGTATGTAAATAGTTCTTATAGATAGTAGAAAGTTCTTTTATAAAAAGTACATAGTGTAAGTACACTTTGGTGTAAGTAGTAGTTAGTATTTGTATGTGTTTCAAAGGCCATTTTGAGTAGAAGAAACGAGGAAAAGCGTCATAGTGGGAAAGCAGAGTGAATTATGTATAGTTCTGGAAGATAAGGTGATTTTTAAGTGGGAGAGGGAAGGATGTGCCAGATGGTATGGATCTTCAATGCTGGACTAAATTTGAACTATAAAGGAGGCAATTGGGAACCATTTGAAATTTTTGAGCTGGGCAGGACCCCGGAAGTAAACCATGTCCCTAAATTCCCTAGATAAGAAAAAAATGAGTTATTTAGGGTTTTAGATTAGGTTTTTGGATTTATGTTCAAATCCATATTCTTTGTTTTAGAGAATTCTTTGTAGTAAACTACTGTTTTTTATAGTCCCTATCTTGGTGTATTGATATTTCTTTTCAATTAGTAGGAAATTGGTGTTTTGGCTTTGAGAATTAGTTTTCTAACAACAGGAATGAAAGCTTTTTATTTCATTAAAAGATCTATTTTCTAAACTTAGAATATTAATTCAACTGTGTTTCTAAACTGTCTGGCCATGCTTGTGCATGTGCCTCTGCTCCTAAATTGTGTGGCGTTTGGGAGTGGAATCCTTTGATTTTTGTTATTGGTACAGGAGGGGATGAGAATGATGGTTTACTAGTTGATGGGTAGAGCAAATTCAAATAAAACATTGGAGGACCACGTGCATTTATATTTGTTAAAAATATAAGTAGTAATTCTAAATATAAGAAATTGTTTTTTTTAATTTGTATTGTATAAACATTACATCTTTTGAGGAATTGGTAACTTATTTTTGGTCAGCATTAAGAAATATTCAGAGGTGGGGGCAATAGCAGGTAGTCCTTTTTCTCTTATTGAAGGAAGAGAATGTGTTATCTCATAAACTTAGGTAATAGTCATTGATTTAAAAATAGTATTTATACTTTAAACTTAGGTAATAGTCATTGATTTAAAAATAGTATTTATACTTTTAACTACCTCAGAATTATAGTGACCACACAGCCAATTATGTATTTAGAGACCAAGTGTATCTCATTCAGTTTTCTCATCCGTTAAATGGGATAATAGTAATAATTCATATCTTACCTTGTAAAGCAATTGTGGGAATTAAATGAAATTATGTACATGAAAAGCTTAGCACAATGCGTGGTACAGGGCTCAGTAAATGCTATTGATTAGTAGTAAAATAAATGGTGTACTAAGTGTTTAATTCCTTAAACTCACTATAGTGAAAGTTTTTCTGTATCCACTGTGAAAATTAGCTAAAGTACACACTATTTATGAATAAGTAATCTTTTCCTTTGAGGTACTTATCCTTTCTTATTTTTCCACTCAGTCTATTTGCCATTTTGCTACTCTCTAACATGGTTCCCCTTCTCATTCTACTGCTCTGTCACTTGTAACTAAGTAATCATTTGTTGAGTGAATGAATAAATATTCTAAATGACTTTTGCTTTTTCTCAGTTTTATATTTTCTATCCTGATTCTTTTTTATTCTATCAGTGTGAATCATGTGAAGTTCTTCTTTTGTAGTTCAAAAATGGTTGCCTGCCAGTCTGTTGATTTACTACAAAAGTAAATTTGTGATAGTCTTGTCTCATCTATCCATATTCTTGCCTTTTCTACAGCTACTTTTTAATCCTATTTGTGACCATTTTCCTTATCATTCTGCTTTTTGCCTTGTGTCCTGTCACCTTTCTTAATCTCCCTTTTTTCTTTACCTAGTCTCTGTTTATGGGAGCTCTGCCCTGTTTCTGGTCATCTGAAGGTTTTCTTGGTTTTCTATTTCTGTGGGCCTGTAATAGAGGTTCCTTAATGCACATTTCTTGAAGAGAGTAAACTAAGGTGATTATGTCAGTGTGAAAAGCTGTTACATTTTTATCTCCTGTACATTCTTCTTGTGTTGAACCTAGGATTTTGACAATCTTAATAACAGGGGTAGGTTTTAGTCTTAAAGTAGGTGATTCAGCTCTATCTGAGAAGAGTATCTGTTCCCCTGTTCTTTTTTTTATTTCCATCTTTACAGCTTGAACAAAATTCCTTTATTACAGATCCCTGCCCAGAAGTTTTGCCCTCTGGTTTTATTTTGGTGTCTGGATCACTACCCCCAAAAAATATTAATTTCCTGGTTGGACAGAAGTCATAGCCTAGGGGAAAAAGAAGCTATCTTTTAGACTGGATGGCTCTTCTAGGGAAGAAGGGGATCATTAACTAGATCTTAGCTTCTGTCCCTTATAGTCAACTTTCCCCATCCTAAGAAATCTTTCCCTCAGCCATATTTCTTCTCCTGTGTTCCTTGCTCTTCATTTCCAACATACTGGATTTCTCAAAAGAATAATCTCTGCTAATGGCCTTTTCTACCTCATTCTCTACTTAATTTTTTAGAGCCTGGCTTGTATGCTCACTACTTTCTTGAAAATTGCTTTCTCAAAGGCATTTTAAAATGTTTGGTTGCCAAATTCAGTAGCTTTCTCTTGGTGCTTAGTGTTTTTGGTCACATTTGACATTAACAGCTTTTTGTTGAGGCAATGTCATAGTTTCAGTTTAGTTCTAGAGTTTAATAGTCTTCTAGGGGAGCAACTCTCATATCTTTATTTCCAGGTATGTTCATACTCCCAGATTACAGGCCTGCATTTCCAGCTGTCTGCCAGATACCTACTGTGTACCACTGATACTTAAGCTCATTATGTCCAAAAGAATATCAGTTTTGTTTCTGTATTCCAAATTTATACTAATGGTATTAGTATTCTTCTAGTCGCCTGAGCCTAAAACCTCTGAGACCACTGTGGCTCCTTGGTTTTGTTGTTTTTTAGTAGCCAGTCTTTTTTAGTTTTCCATTTTACCCATATTCTCTTGTATATGTATTACCATAGTCTTCTTGCCATCACCACTATTAGTTCTTCATTATTATGTGTCTGTATTGACTAGTTATCCAGCTTTCCCCACTCTCCATACTCTCCTGTGTGATTAATCTTCTTGAAGTGAGCTCTCATAATGTTATTCTCATCTTAGTGTTATTTATTGATTTGCTTTTTCCTTTTGAACAAAATCTGGGCTTTTAAGCCTGGCCTTCAAGGCCTGGTTTATGAGGAAATCAGCATAGATGGGTGGAAAGAAAGAATGGAGAAGAATCGGGGTTTGATTATTGACTCGGTAGGGGTGGGAGATGAAGCCAAACTATTAGTGAAAGAACTCCATGTTTTGAGTTTGGATATCATTAACAGACTGTTGATAGCCTTTCCAGCTGAAAAGAATTGGATCATAATATCTGTGTCCTTGTAGCACTGTTCTGTATTAATTTTCCTTCCCTAAGCAATGGATGTGGCCCTAATACTCTATAGGGGTTTAGGCTCTTCCTTTTAGGCCTTATCATTTCTTATTTCTGTATTCTGAATATTTTTCTGTTTTTTTTTTCTGGTTATTTTTCATAAGCTTTCCCCTTCAGAGGAATTCTTGCCAATTTCAACCAAAAAAAAAAAAATACTAATTGTTTTAAATGCTAGTTTAGTTTGAATAACTGTTCATGACTTGTAAATTTGCTCAATTCTTTTATAGGAAGGACCATTAAGACCTGTTCTTGAATACATTGATCTGGTCAGCAGTGATGATGAAGAGCCTAGCACCTCTCATAGTGATGTAAGTACATTACATTTGATTTGCATTTCTTTACTTGTGTCAGTTAACAGATATTCTCTTAAGAGAATTATCAAATCAATGATGACTGTGTTTAGGAGCTATAGTGCTTTAGAGAATGGCCTATTTCTGTCAGAGTGGGCCATAATAGGTAGTCCAAGGAGTTCTTTCCCCAGAATATCTACTTCCAGTTTTGTTCTCTTCTTTGAGAATGTAAAGATAACGTGACTCTGGGACCTTTTAAGCCTTAAAGGTGATATCTGATAAAAGGGAAATGAAACAAAAACAGCAAGCTTTTTGGCTCCTCTTTCGTTTTTCCTTTCCTATACTCTCCTCAGGTACCCTATAGAACTGGATCCTTTTCGTCCAGAACCATGTGGCCACAGAAAGTTTGTTTTGTCTTGGAAGAAAGGATATGTAATGACCCTTCAGGAAATGGAATGTGGGGAAGGGTTTATAGGTGATATATCACTTCAGTCATCATACCTTTAACCTCCTCTTTCACCCCACATATTTGGAGTTATTTATCTCACCTTACTGGTTGTGGGTTTGACCCTTAAGCCAATACTTCCCTTACTCTAAGAATTGAAGTAGTTGAACCCTATGTAGCAATCTTGCTTTTCATTTGTCTTTGCCTTAGCCCAAACTTCTACTGATGGGCTGTTTTCTTGTTGGATTAACACATTGACTGCCACACGAGAAAAAAAATTTTTCCTTGGGACCATGGTGTTTTATTACAAAAATAGAATAAAAACTTCAAAAGCAGAACAATCCTTTCTAATGTAATGAAAAATTTGTTATTGACTTATATTAATTTAATCCACATTTTTAGAATTAAATTGTCAATATTAATTGTAACAATAAGAACATGAACAAGTAAGATTTTCGCAAACCAACTGCAGGGTTTTGCCCAGGTTTTGCTTCATGAGGCCCTGGGCTCAAAACTAGTGTGAGTTAAATACAACTCACATGGCAGTTAATGTGTTAAAGAACTCCTGGCTCTTGTTCAAGGTGGCTAGAGAGCTGCTTGCTCTGTGATATAGAGGATTGAGACTTGGACATGGAATCAAAATATCTAGGTTTGAGTCCCAGCTTTACTCTTTACTAATTCTGTGACTTTGGACAAATTAACCTTTTACCCTCAGTTATTTAATCAAATAAGAATACCTACCTACCTCACAGGGTTGTTGTGAGGATGAAACAAGGTAACAAATATGTAAGCTCCTTAATAACTACAAACTATGATGTAGGACTGTAAAACTGGAAAGTTTTGTTATTCATGGAGAGTGAATGACAGAATTTTTAAAGGGACTTAAAAATGAGTTTTAGATATTTTTTTCCTCTTAGTGGAATTTTCCTTAAATTCTTTCTGCCATCACTAGCTTCCACTTGTTGACATACATATGTTGAATGGAATTTTTTTTCTCTTATTAATTGTTATTACCAATAGTTTCACCACTTTGTTCTTATCCTAGCACAGGAACAAGCAGCAGGCCAGGATAGCACTACTTGAACTGAGCTTGTTTTTACTTTCTCCTTTTTCGTAAACAGAGTCCCAGACTAATGCCAATAGTTGATATTGGGTCTTTGGGGTAATGAAGCTTGTGGATTTGACTTCTGTGATTGCTTTGCTGACCTTTAGTGGATTGCATCTTTCACTGTTAATTATAATAATTTAAAAATTGAATTCTACTTACTGGACATGCATCTCTGCACTTGAAAGTTAACATATTAAAAGCATATTTTTTTTCTTCCTTGGTTTTCTTGTTCATGTGGATAACCCAGAGAATGCCTGAATCTAAGGTGCCATCCTCTGAGAATCATCGTCCAGAAATGTGCTCTAGCTGCAATGTTCCTCTTCCCATTGGAGACAGCAGCTCCTCCTCTGGGAGTTGCTCCAGCAGTCCACAAAGGATAGTTTCTCAACCTTCCTCTGTTGAGAACCCATTGGAGAACCAGAAAAATGATCAAAATAATTCAGATATTAAGATCTCTGAGACAGAGACACTTAAATCATCACAAAATTATCAGACACTGCCTTCATCTCCACTTCTGGTCCCCCAAGAATCTTTGACCTCTTCTGAGGTCAAGGAGGATTTACCTGTAGAATCTTCTTCAGCTTCACAGAATGGACAGGATGCCATCCTCTATCTCCAGACACAAGTGGCTGAGATGTCCCGAGTGATACGTGATCTGCAGTCCAGGAGCTGTTTTAGATTTCATCATTCTAGGCCAAGTGAGAACTCCTCAGTTCCTTGGGACATCTCTACCTCTAAGGAGGAAAATTTATCCACAGTTGAAGAAGAAACAGATTGCAAATCTCCATCAGCTGATGACAAAGGGCAGCCAGCTGATCCCAGCCAATCTAGTTTCACGGGTCTTTTGAAGAGAATGGAACAAAGAGGTGTTATAAAGAGGGTAACATTACAATCTGAAGCCGAATCATGTGAAGGGAAGCCTGATTGTGTGACCTCTAAAAAACGATTGGTTCCTCCATTGCATCCGCTTCTGAGAATTGCCACCACTGAGGTTTTTAAAGACCCTGCTGATTGCCATCCTTCTTCCTTCATGGGACACAGGGTATATCCTGTGGCCAAGGACACCTCTCCTTTTCAACCAAACCCACCAGCTGAGGGCCCCATTGTAGAAGCATTAGAACACAGTAAAAGAGGAAACACAACATCCCCTCTAGATTCTACCTCAAAAGAAATGGAGGTCATGGGTTGTAGATTTTACCATGCTGCCTCCATTGCAGCCCGAGCGGCTAGCTACATGGCCTATATGACTCAATATCAGCGTAAACTCTGGGAAGACATGGAAGATCTGGTCCATGACCCAGAGTTTGATCGAGGAAAAGCAAGATGTATAATATCTGATGGTATGGATGCAGGCCTTTGGCAGCTTTGTACTACTAGGGACATAATGGACTCTGTAGTCAGAGTTATGGCTATGGCAATAGACTACAGAAGGCAGGCCTGGCTCCGACTTACATCTCTCACTAAGAAAACCCAGGAGAAGATCTCACACTTGCCCTTTGATGGTACTTCCCTTTTTGGACAAGATGTGAAAGCTGTTATTGCAGAAGAAAACAGTATAAAAGAAAATGATTATAAAGATCACAATAAATACTATAACCAACATCGGTATTTTTATAGTCATGATCAGAAAGCACATTATCACAATAGAGGATACTCCAGAGGGGATTGGTACAAACCCCGAAACCATCCTTATAGATATAGAAAGAAGGGAGAGTCTCCAGAACGCCATGGGTATAAGAATTAATAACCTGTTCATAATCAGCAGACTAGTCATCCAAGATCCTAATTCTTTTACTTGTTCATTCACAAACAGGATCTACAGGTAGGAGGTTCTCTTAAAAACTGAATGCTTGTCTGGAATGATCACAGCTGGCATTTGAATTCTAGACTCTTGGAATGAAGTATATGATAAAGAGACTTATGCTTTATTGGCCAAATGAGCAGTGGAAACTTTCTTGTAAGGAGAGTTGGACAAAGGTTTGTCCATTTTTTTTGGTCCAGAATAAGTCCAGAGGAGAACACTCAGGAATCTGAATGCTCTTGTGATTAAAGAAAGATACATAGATTTGTTCCTCAGGAAAATCTTATTGGTAAACTGAGGACTGGCAGATTCTGGATCTAGAAATAACTTACTACTAGATCTCTGTTTACTAAGACCAGAGGTAAATCCTTCATTTTAGGTCATTAGTGCTTCCTTGTTCGGGCATCAGCTTGACAGATCTTCACAGAATGACAAATCTGTTGAAAGTCTCTTTATGTCAAGATGGTCAGCTCGCCAAGAGTTCATACTACTCTCAAGCTCTGTGAGACTTCAGAATCAGACATGAAGCTTTGTGTCAACTAGAATTCAAATAAAATTTTGCCAAATCCAGTTTGCTTCCACTTGGAATGGCTAGATGTCACAGGTCTCCTGTGGACACCAGCTGGAAAAAGACTTTCCTACCTGTAACATCTCTGTAGAAATTTTCACAGCAACTGTCTTCATCAAGACTCTGATGGGCCACCGTACCATCACCACTCATAAAGCTACATGTGAGAGAATTCTTTATTGTCGTCAATCCTTGTAGTCTTTGACCTATCAAGCTCTCATATCAACAAGCTGTGAGACTCAGTGATAGTAGTCTGTCACTATAACCTGGGCCTTTCACCAAGATGACCTTCTTAAACCTAGCTTCTTAAACAGTTAATTCTTTTGAGCTTGATAATGCATCATACTCTAAATACAGAAAAAGATATGAACATCAGTGCCCTGGAAATAAAGGATGTTATTCACACCATCCAGGCATGCAAATCTGAACTAGCAAGAATTCCAAACATGCCTGACAATCTGGTCCCCTTATTGTAATAAATAAGGTGCCATCAATCTAGATTTTGTTGAAAAATCCTCAAGATTTAAAACATAACTGTGGATGTAGTGAAGAGAACAAGCCACATAGTTCTGTTTTTGGATATCTGTTTAAATGATGATTATCCATTAATGATTTCTTGAAAGGCTGAAATCAAGACTTCAGTGACATGTTCTTGGTTAATTGGTCACTTAATCTAGTCAGACTCTTACCATAAGAGACGGCTTATCTTTTTGCTCCCAATTGGTCCCAATAATAGGTTTCCACCATACTGGAACTGGCAGCAGATACCTCAATTATATGTCCTACAGTATCTTCTCTTTAATCTCAAGGTAGTGGCTGTATGGTATATCAGCCCTTAGATCCTTGTCTTTACAGCATGACTTCAGGAATGGAGAAAATGTCAAGTTTGAGGGGTCTGAATAGTATTATTTGCTTGGCAGCCAAAAAAAAATTTTTTTTTTTTAATTGACTTATAATTCTGTAACTTCTACTTTTTTCCATCTGCTTGATCAAGGTGTTTTGAGTATACTGTTAGTGTAATATAGCACTGTTTTAGGGTTTTTGTGGTTTCTGTTATTGCTGTAGTTCTTGGACAGTGGTGATTGCCATTTTCCCTGGTACCCCACTTTTTAGTAGTTTATTAGAAGCCCATTCCTTCTCCCTGTCATAACCATATCCAGCACCCTTTTATAAATCTACTTTTCTTTCTCTCCCTGTTTGTGCTGTAGAGGTTGAAGGCACAAATAATTTGTCAGATAATTTCAGGGTACTGTATTGGTCCTGTTTGTCCTATTTGTAGATTGAACCTGAACTAGTCTTGATAAAGGAGATAATTTTGCAAATTTAGCCAAGTCATATCTAGAGTTAATATTTACCTTATTTTTCTACATTTTCCACAAAGTTTTATTTCTACTTCTTTAGGTCCATGCTAATACTCTACAAAATGTCTTTCAAACTTAACTCTAGAAGAATATCAATTACCTGAAAAGAGCAAGGCCTAAGAAATCATACATAGATTTTTGTAGCTCGTGTGTACTGCACCAATCAAGCAGTCTCATGTGCTCTTGACACTGGCACTGTAGTTTTCTTCTATGAGTAGAAACTCAATGGATAGAGAGACCTTGGTAACATTTTATGTGGCTGCACGTAAGTGTTCCTGACTAGCTAAGGCTACTTCAAACTCTTCCCACTTTTCCATTTCTTCCCTTTTCCTTCCCTGAATTAAATGGTGTGTCACAAACTTGGTGATTTTTGAAATGCCCTTATTCTCCAAAAATTATACCAAAATAAATGATGCTTAAAGATGTGATTTCTCTGAAACTACTTTGGCATATCCACTTAACATATTCCTCTTCCCCCACTTTTAAATTGTGGTCAAAACATAAAACTTAGTACCTTAACCATTTTTAAGTGTACATTAGTGTTAACTGTATTCATATTGTTGTGTAGCTGCTGCTTTTTTAAATATTTCTAAGACAACATTACTATTCTCTTTTCCTCTTGTGATGTTTATGTTGCTCAATAATGAAGTAAAAATAACATTGCTTAACTACTCTAATTGATATGCCCAAGCATCTCCAGTGAGTTCAGTTTTCCTGAAAGTAAAAAGGTATTGGAAAATCATCAAATTGGTGACCAGCTAGTTAATGTCTGAAAGGATTTGACAGTTGAGTAGGGATGGGGGCAGAACGTAGTAGAGTGGGAACAGTTTTTAGCTATAGATTAGTTTCTTGACTGCAGAAGAAACAATATCCGTAACATGTTTATTTTTTATTACTTTAAAATCTTTCTTTGGTGTACTTGAGTGATGATGGTGTTATAAAACTGAAAGTGGGGACCTGGTCTAGGGAGACAACCCCTAAAGTGTGGAACTTATAATTAGATAATAAATGTTCTTATTGTGCCTGCCACGTGCAGAGGCTGCAACAAAATTCTCTATTAGGCCAATCTCTGTTTAAATACCTCTAGGTTTTCTAGGAGGCCTTGGAATAGTCGCAAGTTTAATGATTTGGTATTCTCGAAAGGCATGTGTCTAATGATCCTTTTTCTTCAAAATGTTATTTCTTGATTAGACATAAAATGTATATGGAGACAATATGATTTCTTGTAGTTATTATGTATAGAGAAATACAGTTTCCATTAATTGTTATATGAAGTGCCTTTTTAAATTTCTCATTTTTGTTTAAAACTTAAATTTGATGTCTTGCATATATTGTTGGTGGTATTTATGTGAATTCTGTACTGTGGTTTAATCCTGTAGTTTGTTACTTTATCATCTGTATGATTGCACTATCTAAATGTACTCTCCTTCTGAATGTTAATTTGTTTATAGCACTGTTGATTTATTTCAGAAGGTTGTAGAGTATACCTCCCTCCCCCTTATTTAATTAACTTCACAATAGTTCTGTTTAGTTATTAGTAATTGGCCCAGTTTTCTGGGCATTAAAGCAACTTCTTTTTCTATCTGTATGTAGGTTTTCTGATTGAGTAATTTGTCTCTTATCTAACCTTGTTCTTAGCCATGGTAACACAACTTATGTTTGATAAGTAGATGTGTTTACTTGGTTAGAGCAGCAAGGACATTAAAAAAAAAAAGCAGTATATTTGCTGACACTTTATTTTATTTTATTTTTTAAAGACTGTGTGACAGTCCTTATCAGTATAATTATACTTAAACCTTTTTTTTTTTTTTTAACTGTGTGGCAGCTTCTTTATCAGTATAATTCCATTTATTAGCCCTCAAAATGACATTTTGAGGGGAGCATAAACTCTTTCAGGCTACTTGGATACTATTGAGTACTCTATATGAGTACTACACTAATAATTTACTGAATGATACGTAAGTGACCTGACTGATAATGTCCTTAAGGGCCCGGTACATCCAGGAAAACCTCTCAGGTACTGTAAACAAGGAGGTTGAAAAAGAACACATTCCAGAATCCCTTCTAGCTGTAAAACTGTATACTGATATGGATGAACATAGAGTTCAGTGACATTCATTATTCTTGAAGATAAAATTAATTGACTGGGATTCTGATGAAGGTTTGAAATTATGGATTAGATCTTTGTAGAAATAGTTTAAAGATTGCAATAACTGAAAATTTTTCTTTTTTTAATGTGAGGCAATTTTTTTTCCCAGTCTTGCACTATTTAGTTTTTCTTGTCTTTTAAAATTTACCGTTCTATACTTAATGTTAGTGGCTTGTCCAGTAATTAATGGTAACATCTGTATGCATCTTATGCATGTTATTCAATTGGCCAGATCCATTCTATATGGTTTTTTTATTAGTGGATACACAAACCAATCAGTCTTTGTTTTTTACTTAAGAAAATATATAGGTAGAAGTTATCAGTAAATTGATGATGATTGCTGTATTGAATGCAAATCTTTTTGTTATTTTTCCAGATATAGTGAGTTTTGTAAACCATTAAAAATATTCTTTTATGGAATTTCCCTTACTGGATGAATGATGAGAATATTGTTTTATTAAATCTTTTTTCTCTTATTAATTAGTGGGATGATATTTTTGTACTTCTTTGTCTTTTCATTTGCTTGATTTTATTGTCCTGAAAACTTTTTTATAGTAGTTTTTGGTACCATTGAGATATCTTATTACTGGAAATTTTATTTGCTTCTGGTGGGATATATCTGGAATTGATCACAGTCTAACCATGTCCTTTTGATGTTGTTAGCATATCAGTTATTTTATTCTTTGTATTAATCTTTTCTTCCCCTTTTTACACCACCTCTTTCTAAAAGGATGTCTGATCTTCCCTTAATCTCTTTGATTATAGATTATATTTTTTATTCTACCAGTATATACTAGCCAGGATTTTGATGTGGTTTTGTATTTGTATATTTAAATACCATGTCTTAAGCATTATTGTAAGAGATTTTCTAGTTTTTCCTAATGTTCTTTTTAAAAAAAAAATATAGCCAATTTAGTCTCTCAAACTATACCTTCATCAGTTTTTAATGTCTTGTTCAGTGGCTTTTGAACTTTCATCAATTTTTAATGTCTTGTTTAATGGTAGTATTATTTTCTCATTTCTATATGTTCTTCACACAAATGTGTTTTTACATGCAGTTTATGGTCAGATGTATCTTCTAAAAATTTTGAAGCCCATTACCATGGACTTATCTGTAGGACAGCTCTAATATACTGTATGTTAAAGTTAGGCAATTTTCTCTAGGTTTTTAAGGGCTTTACTGGTTTTGTTGAAGTAACTATTTCAGATGGTCTGTTGGATTTTCTGATGCCTTGTCAAGAGTTCAACAAGAGTTCTCAGGTTGTACTTTCTTTTAGGACTTTGGAGATCTTTCAAGTCATATTGTTTTCTAGTATTCTGAGTATATTTGTTGGTAGAGTGAGAGTAAATGTTTTATCTTTGGTGATATTTTAAAAAATTCTATTTTGACCATAAATGCTTCAAGTATTATTGTGTTATAAGTGCAGTTAGTAGTCCTTTTATAAGTCTAACTTTCATATGCTATTTTTTTCCCCATAAGCTATCATATGCTTTCTGTTTTATTACCCATAAGAGTGGCTCTATCACAGCATTCAATTTTAAGGGCTACAATTAGACCTCTTGTTAACTCCCACTTTTATCTGTGATGGTATATTTCACACTACCTTGATTTATAATGTAGTAATGTGTTAAATAACTATCAATGTTTGTGGTCCCTTGATACCTCTTTTAATTGGCGAGGCAACAGTGAGGTGAATGATAGAATAAAAACATTGTCCTAAGTCACTAAACACAGTTTCAAGTTACCAATTCCATTTTTTTCTACATATTTAATTTACATTAAACTTCCTGCTGTTAGGTATGCAACCCATTCCTTTCTGCCTTGGGTAGAATATAGTTAATATATAAGTAGTCTCATTTAGATTTTTAGCACAGAGTTATCTGTGTATTGATTTTTCTTTAATTGCTTATAACAGCTCCTATATATGCTGATAGGTCTTGCAAGCATCTTGATAGCCTTGTGTCTATCTTCCTGCCTGGGAAGGCAGTAGAAGAAAGAATCTACATTTATAGAGCCTATGTGTACTAAGCTCAGTGCTAGTTGCAAGGCACTCTCAAAATAGAAATTCAGCCTTATTTTGCAGATGAGGAGGTGAAACTTAAGTCATTAAGCAACTTGCTCAGGTGGTAGAACTGAGCTTTAAATATAGACTTCCTCCAAAGTCTCAATTCGATGTTGTACTAGGCTGCCTCCATGTGTTTTTCAAAGCCCCCCTCAAGTCTTAACCTCTATGATAAACTAATTTTACATACACTAATTTTTTTCTTTTCTGGACTTTGTGTTTATGCTGTACTCTCACTCCCTTGGTATTTGATGTCTGTATTAACTAATTCCTGGTTATTACACATGTCACATCAGTAGCCCTATCCTCTTAGCTCTGTCACTGAGAGTTTTACTGTCCTGGATTATTCTTGATTTGTAGTCATTGGCTTTTGTTTCCATTCAGTTTCAGCACTGATTGTTTTAAGTCAATCTTGTTGCTTGTTTTTTTTCTTTGTTCTACAATTTTTGTTTGTTGCGCTCATATTGTTTCAGATGTACACTTAAATTTTTTTTACTGGCACCTTGCGGATATTGGCTTACTAGAAGGAAGATGGAATGGTGCAAAGCACATGGTATTTGAATTCCAAAGGCCTTGATCTCAGTATTATCAAGTCATTTATTCTCTGAGCCTCAATTTTCCTATTCTCAAATGAGGTGATATCCAAAAGTACTTTGAAAACACTAAAGCCCGGTGTAGATTTCCTTTTTTTAGTAACTGTGCTGTTTCTATTCACATTTGTAGATTTCCTATAACTGTGGGATGGTATTGGATATAGATAGAGATACATACATGTTAAAATGTATTTAATAGCATGTAAATGTTCATTCCATGCCATGGGATCATGTTTCCCTTGTTTACAATTTTTTAAGGCTATATACAAGCCTAACAATGAACTGAGTCATTGAAAGACACATTTAAAGTAAAATAGTTTCTTTTCTCGAGTATAAGCTAAGAAATGCTCATAATAAACAATAAGAAAATAATAAAAGAAAATGTAGAATGAAGAGCTAGAGTGTGTAAGTATGTGTATATGATTTTGGTGGATGGCATGTTGTCATTTAGTATCTACGTTGGGAACAATCTTTTCATTTGTCAAACATCTTTTTCAATACCTGCAGTGTGCAGGCAGGCACTAAGAAAGGTGTAGGAATACTGACAGTTAATAAGTGATGGTATATTCTCTTGAGAGAAACAAATACCAATACAGTGTAATAACTGTCCTGTTTAGAAGAATGCTTGTGGAGATGCTGGAACAAAAAAGAGGGCCATCTAGAGGAGTCAAGGAAGCTTTTCTTACTTACCAAGTGCTTGAGCTGAGTTTTGGAGGATGATTAGGGAAGATTTAGTTGGTCTCTTGGAGAAATAGGAACCAGACATTCAGGTGAATCCTTGTGAGGAATATCATGAGCTGTGTCTGGTTTCAGAATTATAAGGAATATCCTTTAGGAGAGACAAATGAAGGTGATTAAGCAGAATAAAGAGGATAAGTTACCTGTGAGTATGTATTGGTTCCTACATATTCAAAGTATACTAAGTTTGTATGGCCATTACTTATAAGGTTATAGAAGTAGTCTGTTTAGAGATTGGTTTGTATTTGTCCATTATGGACTTTTAGAACAGTTTATTCTTTTTTTCCCTGAACTGAGTCCAAGGGGGGGCTCCTAACAGTGCACCTCTGGCCCAAAGGCAGCTCCAAGCAATGAGAAAGAACTGAGGCACATGGTAGAGAACAACTTTGAGGATGAACAGGATAATGCCCCTGAACTGGGATGTGGCATCCCATCATGGGTATATGATTGCATACTTCGGGGTCACCTTCTGGCAGGGTGTCCTCAGTGTAGATAAATGTGGCTAATTTCCCTGTATATTGACTTACAGATTAATTTCTGGGTGGACTTGGGGGAAATGAAGATTCTTATAAAAATGTTGCTTCATTGGCGTTTGGAGGTGTCGTATTGAAGAAGGAACTGAACCTGTGCTAGTGGTATCTCCGGCAGCCCCAAAACACCTTTTGTCAACTTCCTGTTTGTTTTTTCTCTTGTTTAAGTTTCTTTCCTTGCTGTTGTTGCCGCTTTGACTTTTTGTCTTCTTTACAGTTCATCCTTTTTTTTTTTTCCTTTCTGTGCCAGAGGTAGAGCGGTAACACTCAGGGTTAAAAAGTTGTAACTCCCCTTTGCTTTCTCACAGTTTCATATTCAGAGATACTCTATTTAAAAATTCTCTTAAGTTCCAAAGTTGCAAAATTTTTTTTGTTTTTTTTGTCCTGTGCTGAAGAAGGATCAAAGTCGTTTTCCTAGAAGAGGATTTTTATAAAAATAGATATTGGCAATTTACCCAAAAGAGAATACAGGAAGACTCTTATTTAACAGGTTTGGTGGTACTAACCTTCTTAACTGAATAAAGTACTTTACAGAATGGGGTATTATCTGTATGTATGTTTTTAAATTTGTTCATATAAAGCAGATGTTCTGTGTACTTTGTATTTGTAAACAACCAGTTGGGGGTGGGAAGGAGATTGCTTTGTAAAAAGGGTTTCCTGGTTCCAAAGCTTTGCTGCTGGAGATGGTAAATAAATATTGTACTGCTTTGCTGTGTCAATCTCTTCTGCTTTATCTGTATTTGGATATAAAATTCTTGAGAAAATTGTTGCTTTTCAAAGTGTTATTTGGGATGTGGTTTGAGTTATAAGTTGGGCAGAAGGGATTTCTGGTAAACAGGATTCTGGGGGGTGCAAACTTCAGACCAAACTACAGACCACAGCTTTAGGATGGGCAATAATAAGCAGGCTTTGAAATTGAGTTTGTATGAAGTAATCCATTTGTTTCAGAAATTTTGTTGAAACTAGATGAACTAGTCAGATGGATAATGTGATGATTTGCAAGGTTAATTCATTGCACTTTTGCAGTTGTTTGCTCCTTTGGGCTTTCTTTGAACTTTGGGGTTCCTTACATAGAAGATAAAGATAATGGAGGAAATAGTCATCCTCCAGTTGGTACCCCTCTGGCTAATCAGTACCAACTGACACACAGGGAGCTATAACAGCAAGTAAACCTCTGCCTTGGATTGTTCTGTGGATCCCTCTCCTTATTCTTTACCCTTCTGCCTCCTACAAATTTTATCTTTCCTTATAACTGGCTTTTTCAGTAGCCAGAAGTGCCTTTGGTGAGTCAGATATGAAACTGGGTTGTTATGGTCACTTCTTTGGGTAATAACTATTTTTGCAGAGTGCTTTCCTACTAGGTTACATCACCTTGTGTGGTAGATGGAACAGAATTGTTCCATTTCACAGAGAGGTCCAGTGACTATATTCATATTTCCATTCAAGTAATTGTGTAGAAAATGTAAAACTTAATCTTTTTTGTTACTAAAGAACTAAAGTGCTTTTTAGGGATTAGTGGTAATGATTTAAAAATATAAATTGCTTGTTCATCATCAGAAAGCCACAAACTAATAACAGTGCTACAAGCTATGGTAAAATGATTTCTTCTGCAAAGCCCTGCCTTTCAATATTGTGTTCTAGAAATTGCTTTGCAAAAACAATCACTCCTTTAATTCTCCATTTCCTTTGAGTTGATTTTGGCAAATACTCCTAAATAACTGATTTAGCTAGTTATGACAGTAAGAAGTGACCTCAAAGGCTCAACTCTTGGGTGAGCAGATATATGAAAAGTAAAGTGAAAGATCTGCCTAACTTTAATATTTGAGGAAATACATTCACAGGACCTTCTTAGAAAAGTTTTTATAAAACAAATAGTTTAGAGCCAGTTTGATATGGCACCTAGCTTCTTAAACCATAATACATTTCAGGATTAAGGGTGAATTGTTCAAGAAACAAGCATTTGTAGATGAATTTTAGAAGTTCACCCGTGAAGTGATTTATATATGCATTCATCTGAGGCTAGTCAAGTAAAAATTGAGCTTCTAGTAAAAATTTCTTTTGGTACATAATTAGCTTTCTTTTGAACAAATCTGTTAAACTTACCTAAGAGAACTTACCTTTGTCATTGGAAAAGCTAAGAATCTTGCTTTCTATATTTACATTCCACACAAATAGAGGAAGGTCAGGTCTAAATAAGCTGAATAAGCTAACATTTTTAAGTATCAACTTTTAATTTGACTAAGTGTACTTTGAGTATTTTAAATACATTTTAAAACATAAAATCAGTACATATGCTTTGGGTTTTTTAAATACATGTCTAAGTAAAGAAAAATAACAAATTTGTGTTTTAGCCAAATGTTTTGCTTCAAAGTGATAATGGTGTTTGGCTTTAAATTTGTGTAAAAAATATTTTCCCAGTAGCCATTAAGCCTATGGAACTGAGATGACTTGCCTTAATTCTTGATTAATATGTTTCTGTTAGGTTTGGAAAATAATGTAACCCAATCATTGTACCTCTAGGGACAAAAATCTGAAAAAAGTTAAATATAGTTTACTGATAGATTATGTTCCTTCTAGATACAACATTTCCCTCTATATTTATGCAGAATAGATAGTAAACATTTATAGTGACTTTAACCAAATCCGTTATATTCCCAAACAACAAAAGATTGAGATCCTTAACACTTTTTGTCTTTATACTGTCTTGTTCACTAATAATTAGACTTTTAACAATTTTATTATATATGCTGATTGTAGAAAAATTAGAAAACAGAAATAAAAAAGGCAAAAACCCTCCAGACAGAAATAGCCACTATTTAATATTTTGATTTATAGCCTTCTAGATTTTACTTATAGATATTTACAGGATCATTTTCACTTAACCAATATAAGTGATAGGGAAAAGTCATTGAAATGTAAATTTAACATTGTCACTCCCTTGACTCCCTTGATTAGGAATTTTGTGTCATGTTGTCATTGACTTTTCCATTTAATGGTTTTGTACACTTTATTTCACAGTTGATCACAGTTTCACAGCAATGTTATAATTTTTTTGGCCATTCTTCCCAGAAAAGCAATTGTTAAAAATTTTTAACTGTTTCCAGGAAAACTTTATTCATTAAGCTTTATTAGTAAATGACGACAGTATTAATTACTTTTGCTGCAAATTTTGTCTAAATAATGGAATTCTCACTGGATGTGACTACTGATCTTTTATGATTGAGTTTTGTGGATTATAACCCAGGATTTGTGAGTTCATGGTCTGAAATGGTTTCTGTTGAAGTGGTTATTGGTCTGCAGCAAAAAGAGAAAAATAAGGGCAGTGCAGCTAGTTTGTTCCGAGGCTAAATTTGTTCAGTATGGGAGACTACTAAAGGAAACAAAGTGTTAGCCTCAGATTGTGTCCTTATTCCTCTTATGAAATGATGTTAACTATAGATATTAGTTGCTTTTTAAAAAATGCCCTTACTTGACAAAATCAGGGAACCTTATGTCAGGCTTTCCTTCTCCCCCCTCACCCCCAGTTATATTGACTTACAACTCCTGCTACCAGATGTAATAAGAGAGCCTTCTTCCTGCCCAAGTTATACCCTATTTCTAGACTTGAAATTTTTGCTATAACTCTATCAAACTACAGTAAAAGATAAAAACATTGTTCTTTAAAATGAAAGATTTCTTTTATCTGTATATGCTTAACTTTCATGGACATGTGTACTCCGGTTTAACCAGTATTCTTAATCTGGCTGTCATTTCTAGGATATATCCCAAATTTGCTTTGGACATGTTTTACCTCAAGTTTTAGGTAAAAATGTAAAGAAGTGTATTTGAGAATGTAAGTGTGTCATAGTTACTGAACCAGAATCTGCCTTTTAACTTCTGGCTTTACAGCATTCCCCTTAATTCTGTTACTTGTGAGTATGGAAGAAAACTGATACATAGAATGACCTAAAGTATAGGCAAATAGAGACTCCCATTTCCCCAGTATTTTTCCTAAAGCTTTCCTATGCTTCTCCCAAATAACTGAGTGGGATAGCACTGATAGTTTATTCACTGTCAATATCAACTCTTTAATATTATGTATCTTAGAAAGCAGTTAGTCCAGGGTGACCATAGCAAGTACTTCAAGAAGGATGACCTTGAGGGTCCTATAGCTGCTAATATTGTAAATGAAATTTAAAGCCCCTTATTCTTGTCATGGATTCAGAGCCAATTCAGTTCTTGCTGAAAGCCTGACCTTTGTTAGAAAAGCTCTAAAGACCTAAATGGTTTTTCAAGCTATAAACTTTGGGGGAGATGGCAAATTCAGCCTGAAAAGAGCAGTTCTGGAATTTTATTTTATGATTTCACATTAAATTACAATTCAGCATTTTGGCACTAACAGAATGGTAGAAGTTCCCAGTGCTAAGAATTGGCTGGCCCCTTTAACCAGCAACCTTGACCCCCCCCAACCCAAGATTTGTGGTGGAAAAATATTGTGACTATTACAGTTATTTTTTCCCCAGTTTAACAGAAAATAACTTCTTTTAATACAGCAATTTTCTCATTTTTAAAGGGCTAACTTCAAAATGGCAAAGGTTTCCAAGTTGAAGCCCTTGTTTTTTCTAGCTACCATTCCTTCTTCTCTACTTCTGGTAGATTGTCCCCCAAATCTACTTTCAATATTGATAGTCAGAGTTCCTTTTTTTTTCCTTTTTAAGAAGAAAGTAGAAACTTTCCCCATAGAGGGGAAGAAGAAGGAGCCTAAATTCAATTCTAAGATGTCTCCTGTTTTCAGCATCAGGGCTTGTGAGTCTTTTCAGCCCTTCAAAGTCATGAAAGGTAATAAACAGATCAGCAGAAGTAGTAGAATAACAGAAACATTATTTTTATTGAGACATAACCATATACTGGTTGAGTATCCCTTATCTGGAATGCCTGGGACTGGATATGTTTTGGATTTCAGATTTTTTTTCGGATTTTGGAATATTTACATTATGTTTACCAGTTGAGCATCCCTAATCTGAAAATCTGAAATCTGAAATGCTCCAGTGACCATTTCCTTTGAGCATCATGTCGGTGCTCAAAAAGTTTTGGATTTATATACATAAAAATACTCATGGATTTTGGATTTTTACTATAATAGTCATGATATTTTTCCATCACAAATCTTGGGGTGGGGGGGGTCAAGGTTGCTGGTTAAAGTTTTGGATTTATGGATTAGGGATGCTCAGTTTGTGGTTAAATAAAAGATAATATAGGCTACGAATAGCTAAATATAAGAAAAATAATTTTAGTACATAATTTGATAATAGTACCAATAGGTTTTACTTATTTAACCTTTAAAAAGTAATGGTAGGGCTGGAGATGAATTTAAGAACGAAGTTGAAGAGACCTAAACAAATTCTTAAATATTGTTTAAAGGGCTATACAAATTACCTTACTAGTGTTATGAATATGTTTTGGTAGCATATAAGTATGATTTTAGAGGAGTACAATTTTGAGAACATATATTTTGTGACTAGTGGATGACTAAAAATTTTATTGGATATAGAATTGCTGTGTTTCTGAGTTTAATTTTCATTTAGCTTTGCAGTATAAATTAGAGAATCATTAAGTATGCTTTAAAGTAAACTTCAAGAAGAATATTAAGTAAAGCTCTCCTGAATGAATATAACTTTAGAAGTAATTCAAAGTGGTTGTTTTATTGAGGCCTAGGAAAAAGTAAAATGGCAGTGGAAGCATCAATTCAAGGGTACCTCTTCCTGAGTTAGGATTGCCTTAATTTATCTAAAATATGGCCTTCTTCCTGTTCCCAGAATATTCACATTGTTGGTTGTGACACATGAAGAACTAGAGAGACAAAAAATTCCAGGAGTATTTTTATGTATATATACAGGTTGAGCATTCATAATCAGAAATCCAAAGTCCAAAATGATCCAGAATCTGAAACTTTTGACACCACAAGTGGAAAGTTCCACACCTGACCTCATGTGATAGGTTGCAATGCAGGTACACAACACAGTTTATTCAGTGTCCCCAAGGGAAAAAAAAGACCCTCCTGCCCCGTTTAGCTGCAATATATCTTTTCATGCACACCCAGATTCCCCCATGAAAGCATGTTCACAAAGAGTAATAAAATGGCACGTGTGCAGGCTAGACATGTCAGTGGCATGTTCCCTTTTCTGTGGCACAGAAAGTCAAGCTGTTGGAGAAACTGGACGGCAGTGTAAGTGTGAAACATCTTACAAAAGTCTATGGTGTTGGAATGAGTACCATATATGACCTAAAGAAACAAAAGGATGAACTGTTGGAGTTTTGTGCTGAAAGTGATGAAGGGAAGTCAATGTAAAGTAGAACAACACTGTATAAAGCTAAAAATGAAGATCTCAGTCGTGTATTGAAAGAGCAGATTTGTCAGCATTGGAGTGAACACATGCCACTTAATTGTATGCTGGTCATGTAACAAGTAAAGATCTGTCATGATGAACTGAAAATTGATGGGAACTATGAATATTCAACAGGCTGGTTTCAGAAATTTAAGAAAAGACACAGTATTGAATTTTTAAAGATGTGTGGTGATAAAGCATCTGCTGAGCATGAAACAAATTCATTGACAAGTTTGCAAAGGTCATTGCTGATGAAAATCTGATGATAGCACAAGTCTGTAATGCTGATGAAAAATCACTGTTTTGGTGTTATTGCCCCAGGAACAGCTAATCGTATGGCTTCTACAGGAATTAAGGATGCCAAGGACAGAATAACTGTGCTGGGATGTACTAAAGCAGCAAGCACACATAAGTGTAAACTTGCTGTGCTGGGCAAAGGCTTCTCTCCTTGTTATTTACAAGAGTTCTTACCAGTCTGTTGTTATGCTAACAAAAAGACATGGATTACCAGGGATGTCTTTTCTGATTGGTTTCATAAACATTTTGTACCAGTGGCTTGTATTCACTGTGAGAAAGCTGTATTAGGTAAGGACTGCAAGATTTTGTTGTTCCTTGACAGCTGTTCTGCTCATCCTCCAGCTGAAATTCTTTTTTTTTTTTAATCTCAAAGTATTATAGGGGTACAAATATTTTTGGTTGCATGGATCACTTTTATAACTTGAGTCATGGTTATAAGTGTGCCCATCACACAGATAGTATTCAGTGTGCCCATTGAGTAGGTTACGGCCCATCTGCCTTCCTTCCTCCCCCAGAAATTCGTATTAAAAAATGTTTATGCCATGTGCTTTTCCTCCAATGTGACTTCATTAATTTAACCATGTGACCAAGATATCCCTAGATTAATGAAACGTAAATATCAAAACACTTTCTGGAACAGCATACTAGCAGCAGTGAAGAGAGGTGTGGGTGTAGAAGGTATTCAAAAGGAATTTAACATGAAGGATGCCCTATGTGCTGTTGCCACAGTGACCGAAGACACAGTTGTACATGCCTAGCACAGCCTCTGGCCTGCAGCTATGTTCAATGATGATGAACAAGGTGGTGACTTTGAAGGATTCTGTGTGTCAAGTGAAAAAAAATGATGTCTGATGTCCTTACATATTCAAAAAAGATACCTTCAGAATCTGTCAGTAAGCTGGAAAAAGTGAATTTCAGAGACATTTTTTAACATGATAATGAGGCTCCAGTTAATTCATTGACTGATGGTGAAATATTGACCATGGTTGTTAAGATGATTGTGATAACAGTGACGATGAAGATGATATTAACACTGCAGAAAAAGTATCTTTAGATGACATGGTAAAAATGTGTGATGGACGTAACTGAAGGACTAGAGCAGTGTGTATTCATAACAGAACAAGAAATCATGTCAATTTATAAAATCAAAGAGAGACTTCTAAGTCAAAAACTGTTGTTAATGAGGCACATGACTCTGGAGGAAACATTTTTAGAAAGCCATTTAGGAGAATGCCTCCTCATCCCTAGAGGACCCACTTTCTGGTTTCTCAACTGCTTCTGGTGTTTCTTCTCACCTAAAAAAATTAAACACAGTATACAGTAACCTTTTAATCAAAACATGGCATCATAAATAGAGACTGAAATCCTGCCATTGTTTATTGTTGCTGCTAACAGCTGATACAGGTGTTCTGGTGATGCTGCTGTGCTTAGTTGCCCTGAGCACATTATTTTTCCATTGTATTAATGGTATCTCATATTTTTTACTGTTAAGTACTTCTGTGGGAAAAAGTGTAAGAAAATGATTGTTTATTGGTAACATATAAATTCAGAGTCAGGAATGATGGTGATGCCAAATAACCACAGATTGTCTACATGGGTGGCTGAGATAGTGACACCTTTGCTTTCTGATGGTTCGATGTACACAAGCTTTCTTTCATGTACAAAATTATTAAAAATATCATATAAAATTACCTTTAGGCTATGTGTATAAGATGTATAAGAAACATTAATGAATTTTGTTTTAGACTTGGGTCCCATGCCCAAGATATCTCACATATGTGCAGATATTCTAAAGTCTGAAAAAATTCAAAATCCAAAACATTTCTGTCCCAAGCATTTTGGACAAGGGATGCTCAACCTGTACACACACACACACGCCTATGTGCACACATGCGCAAACATAAGTATACATAATCAAATACATTGTTGCTATTGTTATTTTGCACTAACTGTTATCTCTTAGGTCAATTGAGAATAAGAAAAAGAAAAGTTTTTATTTTACATTTTATTTATTCTTTCTCTAGTGACCTTCTTTGTAGATCACAGTTTCTTTTCCTTTCTTTCTTTCTTTCTTTTTTTTAAGAGATGGGGTTTTGCTCTGTGGCCCAGGCTGTAATGCAGTGGCATCGTCATACTTCACTGTAACCTTCAACTGTTGGGCCCAAAGGATCCTCCCCTCTCAGCCTCTTGATTAGCTAGGACTACAGGCGTGCACCACCATGTGCAGCTAATTATTTTTGTAGAGACAGGGTCTCACTATGTTGGCCAAGCTGCTCTTGCCCTGGCCTCAACAGATCCTCCCACCTTGGCCTCCTAAACGACTAGGATTACAGGCATGAGCCACATGCCCAGCAAATAGATCTGAGTTTCTACCCTCAGTTCTCCCTAAAGAACTTTTAACATTTTTGCAAGGAAGGTAGACTAGCAACCAATTCTCTCAATTTTTGTTTGTCTGAGAAAGTCTTTATTTCACCTTTGCTTTTGAGGGATAATTTCACAGGATACAGAATACTAAGTTGGTGGGTTTTTTTTTTTTTCCTCTTAACACTTAAAATATTTCACTCTACTCTCTCTTTGCTTACATGGTTGAGGAGAAGTCAAATGTAATTCTTACCTTTGTTCTTCTCTAGATAAGATGTTTTTCCCCCTCTGGCTTCTTTCAAGATTTTTTCTTTATCTCTGATTTTTTGCAGTTTGAATATGATATGCATATGTTTAGTTTCTTTGGCATTTATCCTGCTTGATATTCCCTGAGGTTCCTGGATCTATGGTTTGATGTCTGACATTGATGTGGGGAAATTCTCAGGCATTATCACTTTAAGTATTTCTTCCTTTTCTTCTTCTCCTGCTGATATTCCATTATGTGTGTGTTACACCTTTTGTAGTTGCCCCACATTTCTTGGATATTCTGTTCTGTTTTTTTCAGTTTTTTTTTTCTCTTTTTCAGTTTTGGAAGTCTCTGTTGACATACCTTCAAGCTCAGAGACTTTCCTTAGCTGTTTCCAGTCTAATAATGAGCCCATCAAAGGCATTCTTTGTTTCTGTCATTATATTTTGATCTCTAGCATTTCTTTTTAATTCTTTCTTAGAATTTTCATTCCTCTGCTTACATTATCCATCTTTTGTTGCACATTGTCTACTTTAAAAGTCCTTAGCATATTAATCATAATTGTTTTAAATTCATGGTCTGATATTTCCGACATCCCTGCCTTGTCTGGGTCTGGGTCTGGTTCTGATGCTTGCTCCGTCTCTTCAAACTGTTTTTTGCCTTTTAGTATGCTTTGTAATTTTTTGTTGAAAGCTGGACATGATGTACTGGGTAAAAGGAACTGTGGTAAATAGGGCATTAATAATGTAGTGGTAAGGTGTTGTGGAGGGTGGAGGGAAGTGGTCTATAGCCCTGTGATTAGATCTCAGTCTTTAGGTGAACTTACATCCCTGAACTGTGAACTTCACCAGTGCTTCTCAGTTTTCTCCCACTTAGGTGGGACAGGATAGCTACAGGGGGCTGGAGTTAGGTATTTTCCTTTCCCCAGGTTAGTTAAGCACTGATAAAACCCCAGCAGGTTAGGCTCTGGTAAAATAGTTTCTCTTGAGGGCAGGTCTTGCAATGGAGAGCAGAATGCTCTGGGATATTTCAGTATGGTTACTTGTCCCCTCCCCTCCCAGAAGCATAAGGGGATTTTTCTCTGATATTCACTGTGAGAACCTGGTAGAGCTCTTGGAGGTAAGAACACAAAGCGTGAGGGCCCCTCTATGGCTGGGTCCTCTGGAGTTTTTAACTCTCAGACTTGTCTGCACTGAGCATCCAGCAATTCATCAATTATAATTCAGGTTTTCTAACCCAGTACTCGTTCTTGTGGAGGTTTCTGCTCGTGGGTTTCTGTTTCAGTAAGTTAGTGTTCTTTATTTGCCCCCCTCTCTCCAGTTTTGGGGAGCAGCACTTTGCCTTGTGATCCACTTCTCTCATAGGTCTAAAGAGAGTTGATTTTTCAGTTTTTTAACTTTTAACTTATTGTTAGGATGAAGTGGTAACTTCTAAGCTCCTTACATGCTGTGCTGGAAACTAGAAGTCATATCTATTTTTTTTAACCAATAATTTCTCTTAATACTGTCCTGGCACTGCTAACAAATCAGAGCCAGAGATGTTTGTACTGTTAGACCTCTCGGAGGGTGGACTCAATGGCTTGATGACATTACCTTATTGATTCAGAACAAGGCAATCTGAAACTTTTCAATATCCAGGTGATTATACAGTGAATATAAATGATAAACATCCTAGCAGCTAGTTTGTCTAAAACCAAAGATGCTGGTGGATAATTAGCTAACTTACGAAATAGCACATAAAATATAACATATACACAAAATAGGTTCTTAAAAGAAGTAAATGGTTCTTTAGTACAATAGCTGTTTGGTAAATGGATATATGTTATCCAAATGCTAATTTTGTTAATTAAAATTAGGAATGAAAGTTATTTCTTCCATTATAGGAGAGTGTTAAACGTAAAGACCATATTGACCATCAGAAGGATAAAGTTGCTTTAACCCTGGCTCGTCTAGCCCACCATGTTGAAGTGGAGAAACAGCAGAAGGAAGAGAAGAATAGAGCATTCAGGGTATGTGGCTATTTTAATTGGTGTTTTACTGAATTATAGAATTGTTCATAATAAAGTTGTAGAGATAAACCTTTAGTCAAAAAAAGTATTATTTTCCAAGTGTAGCGTATAACCTAGATAACTCATCCATTTAGTTGTAATTCATAATAGCTTTTTACATTTCTGTTTTTAGTTTGTTGGAGTCTTATCCTATGTGTATTTAGGAAAAGAAGGAAAAAAATAGAATTAATTGAGTGGACTTTATTTTTGGGAATTAAAAATCATGGGATTTCCCAAAGCAGATGAGCAATTAAGAGTTTCTGGTTACTTTTCACAAAAGTGAAAAAAGTTTATCAGGGTTCTTATAGATATTAAGCTGTTAAAAGGTTATTTTGTACCAAATAAAGCCAGACCATTTTCTTAAAACTTCAACTTGTCCCACCAAATTAAATCCATTACTAAAAGGAAGAAATCTGAAGCAGGGTTGTAGAAGAGCTGCTATGTGGAAAATGAAGTCTAATTTAGAATCTTGCATGATACAAATGTTTTCCTTGACTTGCTTTAGAAGGCCCCAAATGAAGTTACTTAAAGAACTCCCTCAATACTGACAGCTATATATTAGGAGTAGAATGTTGATGAATTGGGTAAAAAAACCTTCTCCATACTGGAAGTATAAAAATGGAAATTTAAATCGTGGTTCTGCCAGCAGCTGTTTGGATTTTAGCAAGTCACTTAATTTTTATGAACTTTGGGTTTTATTCTGTGAAGGGACAAGTTGGACGTGATCTTCTGGGTCAGGACAAGCACTATAATTTTATAATTTTAACATCCATGTTTTTGATTCCTTATTCCATTGGTTATTATAAAGGAATTTGTATATTTCTGTAGCCTCTGTTTTAATATTTCTTAATCTGGTATAAAATAATCTTTAAATTTAAAAGTAAGTTAGTTTAGGGACTTTATGATATAATACCACTTAAATTAGATCATAGTATTCTAATTGTATACTGTTTAAAATGCTTATTGCATAAAGATACACACACAATATTTTTTATCCTGGCAGAAACACTATTCAATTTTAAGGAAGTTTCTTTTCTAAAACTTTGTTAAATATCTTTTTTTTTAATGGGTCATGGAGAAAATCTTTTTGAGAGAGAAGTCTGTTTGCAAACTATCTTACTTTTCCCCAGATATCCTGAGTGATGCTGGCTTCTTTTCCTAGGAGAGTTAATAGCCACATAGATAATAAAGCTTTTGTGATGAGCTCAGAATCTCATATAGTCACTATGACAACTAAAGTTTTTCTTAAGGGTAGTTTTAGTTTCCACCCATATGCATGTTCATTCATTGTATAAAGACTTTACATTGAAGACATTTTTTTTGAAATTTAAATTTTTAATTTTTTGTTTAACCAGTTGTAGAGAATAAATTTGTCTAGATTTCATTATTTTTTAAGAAGGAAAGTGACTCACACAGGTGCTTTAGCCCATTACTTGCTGTATATACATGATTTTGTTGTTCTTATTTGATTCCCTTTATGGATAACTTGTTCTTTAAAACTAAATTGCAAAAACAAAAAATACCCAGAAAGGAAGATAGTGAAACTGAAATAGAAATAATTTTTGAGGAATTCTAGTGAATGATAATTCTGGCTAAAAACAGATACTGTAGAAAATGTCTTTCAGCTCTTTTAAGCCTTTGTGAGTTGTTGGTGTCTTCGTTATTAAAGTAAGTTATCTTTCTTTTGTGATGGAGTGGTTTTAAAGAAAAAAAGAAGATTCATTGAAGTCTTCACTGGATACTTTCAAAGATCATGTGCTGTGCTGACCAGTTGACCAGCTGCCAGCTTTGCTTATTGATATTCCAGGAGTTAAGATGACTTGCAAGAAGGGCTGTAACCCTAAAGTTTGTGGAAGTTACTTTGTGACAGAGAAAAAGGGTGGCTAATTTTGGGATGATTTCAGTAAATGTTTTTTGAGCATTGTTTAAAATAAATACGCTGTTAGCTACTATGTAGTAATATTTAATCTCAATTATATTTCTTTAATTGAAGAGTTTTTATTATAATAGATTCTTATAAGGAACTTTGATAAATGATTTAATTTTATACCTAAGAAAATATCTTAGGGTATACCTATGAGGGGCTATGGCTTTCTTGGGATAAGCTAACCGATTATACTATTGTTTGTTTCCTATAGCATGTTATTCAGAACACTGATCCTGTAGGATGCACTTTGGAAAAAAAAAAGTATTTGGTGATTTATGAAGTTGGGATACTGCATACTCAATGTATGGAAAATCAAAGTGCACATTAGCACGTTAGGGCTTCATAAGTCCTACCTGAAAGGACTTCTTAAAATTTTGTGTTAAAACCAGTTTTTCTGTACTTATTTAATTGGATTAGACAGAATTTTTTAAAACATGTACAATGCATATAACATCCTTGAGAAGTAGTATTCCATGGCAGTACTTTGAAATGTTGTGTAGGTTTTCTTCAGATTAAAATCTTTATCCGGTCTTTCCCCCACTTACCTTTCCTGATAGAAAATCCTGTTACATTACTAACTAGCTTATGCATTATTCTGGCCTGTATCTTGCAAATCCAGTATTTTTGGCTCTGTGATTTCTTTTTAAATACATATAAATCTTTTGAGAGGCAGTATGATATACTCATTCAGTGCATGAATTCTAGAATCAGATTGCCAGAGTTTGGATTCTGGCATTGTTATATATCCTTGGGAAATTTGTTTGACCTCTTTGTACCTCAGTTTTTCCATCATAAGATGGGAACAATAATAATACCTATCTCATACAGTTAATGTGAGAATTAAATCTAAATTCCTTTTAAAACAGTGGTAAGTGGTCAGTAAGTGTTAATTCTCATGGTAAGTGGTGTTAATTCTTATATGTGGCATGATTAGAGAGTATACAAATAGTTTTATGGATAATATAGCTAGAAGGATTTAGACTTGTAGCAGTCCAGAGCATCAGTTCAGTGGTTGGCACTGGCCTGCTTCCTGTTGTAAATAAAGATTTATTGGAATACTGCCACACTCATTTGTTTACATATTGTCTATGACTGTTACACTACAACAGCAGAGTTGAGTAGTTGCAATAGAGACTTGCATGGCATGCAAAGCCTGAAATAATTGTTAGCTAGCCCTTTGTGGAAAAAGTTTGCCAACCCTTGATCTAGTTGGCAACAAATGCTTTATACTAGCACATACTAAGTGCTAATGAATGTCTGCTTTTAATATTATTCACTGAACAAATATTTATTAGGGTCCTTCTGTATATTTCAGACTACATAAGGAAAATTTGAAAAAATGTGTAAAAGTTTAAAAATGAAAAAATCCTCTCTTTCCATTCCCAGAGGTAGCCATTAATAACATTTAATATATTTATTAATATTTTCAGCCTTTTTCCTCTCTGTAGATATAGTTGTATATAGATTAAAATTATTCATTGTTTATATTTTGCCTCATTTGTTTAATACAATTTGGTGACCTACTTGATATCAAAAGTATATTCCCACATTATTGAAAAATTTTGGTGTTTCTAATGACTTCTATCAACTATACCTGCCGTAATTTACTTAACCATAGCCTGTTGTTAGAGATGTAGGTTGTGCTGAACTTTGTGCAAATAATACTAAGATCACATCTTAGACCATGAATTTTTATTTTGATGTATTTCTTTGGTATAGATTTCTAGATGTGGAGTTCTGGGGGTGGAGAGTAATCAGTATTTTCTGATCATTGATGTGTCAAAATCCTTTTCTCAAGGAAACCACCATAGTAATAATACGTTAATTTAGTTTTTTCTTAATATCTCTAGGAAAAAATTGATTTTCAGCATGCTCATGGGTTACAAGAATTGGAATTTATTCGAGGACATTCTGATACAGAAGCAGCAAGACTGTGTGTGGACCAATGGCTAAAAATGCCAGGTACTCTTTAGAGATTTCACTAAGGTTACTGAGCTTCCCCAAAGCCTTAATGCAAAAAGTATGTCTGTTTTATTCAGTTGCTAATAAGCATATAAGGTATTGAAATTTAGTTTCAGTGATACTAATATCACCTCATAATGGCTTACTTTATAGTGGCCTACTTTACCAATTGTCTTCCTTCTTTGGCCCAAATATATTGGAGTATAAGCAACATAGGTCATCCCTGATCTCATTAGCTCATTCATTCATTCATTATATTTAATATTTATTGCATGAACTAGTACATTTGTCTATGGGAGGATGTATAATAGGTAGGTTATTTGCAGTCAGGAAAGGCTTTGCTGAGGAAATGGAATTTAAACTGAGATCTAGAGGGTTAATGTTTACTTTTTTATTTGTTAATGCAGCCTATATTTTGTAAGGAAGTGTCCTCATAGAAGACTTGTCTAAAGTGTTGGGTAGCATCTTCATTATTAACTCTTTGCAGACCTGAGATTCCTGGAAGAGTTTCTGTGTAACATTTCTTCCCCCACCATATAATTTGGTGGAATTTTCAAGAGCCAGTAGGAGAGCCCCACTGTGGCAACTTTTATAGCCTGTCTTGCAGAATATCTACTGAGCCCTTAAAGGATTGGGATATCCACAGACTCCTCAGCTGTGGATTTAATCTAGCAGAAAGTCATCAGAAATATCTATGCATTCAGTGCTTAACTTTGTTGAACCTAGATATCTTGTGTTCTAAAGTTAGTTTTCAAGGGGCTTTCCTTTGAATAGAATCAAATTTCTACTTATGAAAGAATTCTAATAATTTATATTTATTGGTATTTAGCAGTTCATCCCATTTGATACCTGATGCAATAGATTTTTTTGACACTTGGCCACCCCCTCAAACTATATTTCCTCCTTATCTCTCAGTCTGCTTATGCCTAACAAACTTCTGCTCTACCTCCTCTCCTTTTTAAATGCCTTTCCTCTTTTTTCTTACTTGCCTTTGGGGTTAATACATGGCCCACAGATAATACTCGATACAGTACTAAGGGATTGCTGAGTTAATATGGCTGTTGTATATCATGTCCACTTATGCGGTAATTCTTTCTAGGCTTATTTATTCTACATAAGTTTGGTTACTCAGCCATCTTTGATCTCATAGGACTTTATTCATTTCTTTAATACAGTATTTACTTTGTTATGTTGGATCGATCTGTTTATATGTTTGTCTCTTCCACTAGACTGTATGCTCCTTGGGGACAGAGATCTTAGTAAATCTTCCTAATCCTTTTTTGTGTCAATTCCTTAAAAGAGTGCCCAGCATAGAGATACTCAATAAATGTTGCCTGAATATTATGTAGGGGTGGGCCATAAATATTTGCAATAATGAACACAGAAAGGAAGCCTAGAATTTGGGTTCGACATCTGACTGTCATTCAGTTAAACAAAGGAATTGTATGGCATTCCAGATTTACTTTGGCAAAAGATCCATAGAAAATATGGTAAACGATTTTGCCTCTCTCTTGGGGTGTTCTTTTAAAGCTTATAATTTTTAAAAAATCCTTCTTGATGTTCATTCAGTTCTCAGTGGAAGAAGTTAATGAATAGCTCGGTAGTGTCACCTTTTCTGCATCAGAATCGCCGTAGAGCTTTTAAACAAATGCCTAGACCTTATCATCTCCAGAGATTCATCTGTAGTTTTGGGAAGATCCATAGATTGATAGGAAAATGGACTAGAATTACAAAGCTTTATCATCTGTAAGATATCTTCTAAAAATAGTTTATCTTGTGAGTCTAACACTTTCAATTTCTGTATAGAATGGTTGTTAGGCCAATAATATGCCGTTTTAGACCTAATCCCTGGCCTCCAGATTGTTAGACCGTTTTAATGCATTGTAAGTTGAACTCTTGAGCATCTCTTTATGTATTTCCCTGAGCAGGTCAAGTGGGAACAAATGAGTTATTTAGCTGTGTTTTTATAGTACTTGCAAGACTTGGTATTTTATATGCCTTCAGGTCACACTTGGCTCATTGATGGCTAATAAGCTTGAGCCTGGAGTTAAGGTCTGTAATTGTTCTTTTTTCTGTGGTGGGTTCAACTTTTTGCTTTGTTCCTGAAGCAATGTAAAAATAAAGTTTGGGATCTATTGTTTGAACAGCTGCTCTAGTACTGGGCTGTATTTAGTACAGTGCTATCCCATAAATGGGCTTTAGAGAGTGCTGATATTTTTTAAGGGTGTATAGTTGGGGAAAACACAGTCAAGTCATTGTTCTCTTTAATTACAAAAAGTGAGATTCTACTTCTCAGTAGCATTAAAAGACTCAATTCAATCTATTTCAAAGTACGGTACTCAGCTATTATAATTCAGTTCTTTGATTAGAAGTACTTTAAGTACTTTATTTATAATTACTGTGACTTTGGACGGTCTATTCTTCATGGATCTTTACAGCTAGCCAATTTGCATAAACTTGAAGACTTAGTAATTTTAAAACAACGCTCTCTATACTATTTAGGGAAAAAAGCTGTTTAAATCTCTGTATTTAAACAGGCCTTTTAAGGCCGTTCCATGGGGAAGCCTTATTGTCTTTCAAGGGATTGTTTTCTCCAACTTTATTTTTATCCAGCGCCTCTATTTATAGCTAAGTAAAGGTCCTAATGGCAGACATCTGGAATGTAGATGGACAATTATAAAAATTGTCATAATTCTGACTACTGCATTTAAAAAGTTAAAGGTAAAAAAGTGTATTGTCATTTAATGCCTTGTTAAGACTAAGATACGATTAATGCTATGCTGTCCATTATTTGTTATCAGAACACATTTATAAACATTCTGACAGTTTGGTAGAGGCATTCCCTCAATAAAGACTAAAACAGCAAAAAAGCAGTTAAAACCTTAAGCGTATATAACCATTTTGGGATTTTAAAACTAAATAAATGTTAAGGGAATAATTCTATTCTAGTTAAATGCTCAGGGGCTTTGTCGAAACCGCCATAAAGATAAATACCCAGTTGTGGTTATTTTTGTTTTGTTTTGCTTTTTTGAGACAGTGTCTCTCTCTGTTGCCTGGGCTAGAGTGCAGTGATGTCATCATAGCTCACTGCAACCTTAAACTCCTGGGCTCAAGTGATCTGCCTTCCTCAGCCTCTGGAGTAGCTGGGACTACAGGTGTGCGCCACCACGCCTGGCTAATTTTTAAATTTTTTTTGTAAAGACAGGGTCTCACTATGTTGTTCAGGCTGGTCTTGAATTCCTGGCCTCAACTGATCCTCCTGCCTTGGCCTCCCAAAGTGCTAGGATTACAGGCATGAGCCATAGTAATCAAACTATCTTTATATAAGCATCCTGGCAATTCTTTTTTATACAACATAACTGTAAATTTTCCATCATATATCATATGTTGGGAATTTCCCTGAGAACAAAATTTGGCCAGAGGGATTAGTTTACAAGAGTCATGTGACTTTAAGACCAGGATTATAAAGAAAGAAAGGGATGAAGAATGGACAGGATAATTAAGAGAAGGTAATGGTGGGCAAACTATTTTCTAATTGGCTATTTAAAGAGAAAAAGAGAAGGGAAAAAATAGAATAAATAGAAAGGGGAAAGATATCAACAATAACTATCTCTGCTTTGTGTTCTGTAAGTTTGTTATTACTTATACCTGTGTTACTTGAGGTCCAGACTAAACCTGATTGATCTTAGTGGCTGGATTCATCAGAAAATAATACTCTTATCCTCCTTGCCTCCCTTCCCTCTTCACTCTGCCTTCTCCACCCCAGTTACAATGTTTAACATAATTTTTATAGACCCCAGATCCTTCAGTGGTCCCCATCCTTTTTGGCACCAGGGACCAGTTTCATGGAAGACAATTTTTCCACGGGGTTGGGGGTGGGGGGTGGTTTTGAGATGATTCAAGCATATTACATTTATTGTCCATTTTATTTCTATTATTATTAATATTACATTGTAATATATAATGAAATAATTATACAACTCACCATAATGCAGAATAAGTGGGAGCCCTGAGCTTGTTTTCCTGCAACTAGACAGTCCCGTCTGGGCGTAATGGGAGACAGTGACTGATCGGACAGGAGGCAGAGCTCAGGTGGTGATGCGAGCGATGGGGAGCAGCTGTAAATACAGATGGAGCTTTGCTTGCTCACCCACCGCTCACCTCCTGCTATGTGGCCCAGTTCCTAACAGGCCATGGACTGGTGTACCAGTCCCTGCCTGGGTGTTGGGGACCACAGCTCTATGATATAATTAAACCTTATAATGTGTTTAAGATGGTTAAAAGAGAAACTAAGAATTAGAAGAAAGGATCTTTGCCAGTTTATATAAATGAAATGAACAGAGTAGGGGCTTGACTTTCTAATGCATTTTATCTTTAACATTTCTTGGCTGTGGAACTTAAGGAAATGGATTTTTTTCCCTCAAGAGAATGGTACTTGGAGATGTTAAGGGCTTTTTTTTGTCACAAATAACTATTTACTTTTAGGTTATTATGTCATTTATAAGAGAGTTTGTAAACAATTATAATTAGGATTGCCCAGTTGATGCTGTATCATAATTTTCATTGTTTTGTCATAATTTTGGTTACCAGTCCAAAGGATAAATGTCTGAAATAGAAACTTAAGAATTTATATTCTGATGATGCAGGACTCAAAACAGGCACAATTAATTCTGGAACAAAAAGTTCATTCCGAAGAGGAGGCCAAATGCGGGTGTCTGGGAAACCAATTTCATGTCCCATAATGCATTGTAACAAGGAATTTGACAATGGGCACCTTCTCTTAGGACATTTGAAAAGGTAAGTAGGATATTCAGAATAGTGGATGCTGAAAGTGTGATATATCTCTGCCATTATGATTATAGCTTTATATTCCAAATTCAAATTGTTTTGTGCCATTATGATGTAATTATTTCTAATTTATGTTTCTTAAGTTTCCTAGAAGGCTTGGTGAAGTCAGATTTTTCTAGTGATATTCTGTCTTCTTTGTGAGTATAGTTTTTAAGTATGTGTTTTCCCCTAATGTATCTCATAAAATTCTGAACAAATTTTTTTACGCTGAAATGCAGTTGGATCAGTTTTAGAGAAATCTAGCCCATAAATGTAAATTTCAAGAGACAGAGCACTTAACAGATATTTGGTCTAGTCTGAAGAAAGCTAATATGGCATTACAAAATAAATGCTTAAGGCAAATTAATGTAAGCAAAATTAATAATTATTTTATTTATGAAACTCATTTTATAAATTTATTGAATTTTTGAATAGTAGAGCTTGAGAAAGTAGATATCAAGGGAAAGTGGTATTAAAGATATTAAACATTCTTTCCCCACAGTCTCCCTTTATAAAAACAGCTGAAAGATGAGAACTTGAGTTTGGTGCTCTAAGCCATTGTCTTTTCCAGATGTCTCACTCTGCTTATGCCTTACCTTACCAAGAGAGGCTTCTAGAGGGAGTTACAGCATTCTGTAAATAAATGGGTAGCATACTATATCTATCTATTGTCTTCCATGCAGTTTAAAATGATGCAAATTTGTTAAATGGTTAAAATGAAAATTAAAAGGATTTAAAAGCCATTTATAGGAAATAGAGGTGTGCCGGAAATCTTAACATGAGATTATTATTGCAGTGGTTCATTTAAATTTATGTATGAGTCTTATGGTAACCAAGGCAATAAGTAAAAGATGATGGGCTTATAATTTTCCAACTGGAAGTTTACCAGTTAGGCAAGAAATGCCTAAATCTATTTTGTTGGATCTTGAGTACTTTTATGAAATCTTGAGCTAACTGTTGGTCACTTTCTGAGGGGATTCCCTGGCATAGGGGAGCCACTTGATATTTCTTGAATATGAAGAACACTATTTAATTTTTGAATAGAAAAATATAAAGTTCTGAATGTGTGTATATGTGTTTAGCTTCACAAATGAAACAACATAGTTTTTCCCCTAGAATGTAGATTTTTCTAATGTTACCTCTTTCTTGCTGAGTAGGTTTGATCACTCTCCATGTGATCCAACAATTACACTACGTGGACCTTTCATCAGTTCCTTTGCTTGTGTAGTATGTTATAAAAAATTTGTTACTCAACAGCAATATAAGGATCACCTTTTTGCTAAGGTAAGAGCATGTCCTAAGTTAAAAGTATTCTTTTCCTAGATAGTCATGGAGTTGGGTGTGTAGCTTTTTTCAAGCTGCTCTTAAACTTGCAATCACCAGTGATACACATAAGGATCAAAATTGTGTTTGTCTATTGAAATAAAATGATTTGAGCCATTGAATTATTTTTCACAGGTGACTTGATGGCTAAAAGCCAGCAGTCCTAGAGATTATCATCAAAATCCTTCCTTTCATGGAGTTGCTCTATGAAGTTAAATTACCTTCTTCAAGATGCTTTATGAGCTAGTTAGATGATGAGAACTAAAAACCTATTCTCTTTTTTTTGAGACAGAGTCTTGTTCTGTCGCCCCCAGCTAGAGTGCAGTGGCATCAGCCTAGCTCACTACAACCTTAGTCAAACTCCTGGGTTCAAGTGGTTCTCCTGCCTCAGCCTCCCAAGTAGCTGGGACTGCAGGTGTGTGCCACCACACCGGGCTAATTTTTTCTATTTTAGTAGAGACGGGCTCTCGCTCTTGCTCAGGCTTGTCTCGAACTCCTGACCTCAAGTGATCCTTCCGCCTCAGCCTCCTAGAGTGCTAGGATTATAGGCATGAGCTACAGTGCCCAGCCTAAAAACCTGTTGTTAAGTCCACTACCTTTCTGCCTATTGAAATGCTGGAGCCATGTCATAAATAACAACTCCTTTATTAATGCTGGTATTAAAAAATAGAACTAATATTTAAAAAGTGGTGTCTCTTACTAAGTGTTAACTCTCAAGGGACTTGAGTTGATTCATGGATATGCAAATCCATTTAATGTAGCACTGTAATGGATTTTTACCACATTTGATAGTAGATATCTTTAATGACTAACGTTGTGAAAGTATTACATGTTCATTGTGGAAAAATTTTTAAATGTTAACCAAAGAAAAGTAAGAAATTATCCTTAATCTCACAGAGATAACAACTGTTAACATTTTAATATATATGTTTTTACTGTTTCTCCATATATAGATAAATATTTTTACATAAGTTGTCTAAATTGTTTTGTGATTAAAAACAGTAATGTGTTGCAAACATAAATGCTTAAATATTTGTTGAATCAATGCATACATTTCTACATTTTAAACCAATGAATAGTATTCTTCTGTATGAATATATTATAGTTCATTTAATTTCCTAGTGGATGTATTTAATTTTTTTTCTATTAGTACAAACAATACCACATTAAATATCCTGGTACCTAAAAACCTATGAGAATATCCATATTTGATGTATTTACTGAGTAAATATTAGATTTGAAATAGTAAAATATGTGCAGAGGTCAGTGAGTTTTAAAAAAAAAATTATATTTTTGGAATTTGTATCTAGAACTATACCTGAAAAGTAATGTACAGAATAGCTTGAATTCCATGTAGGGTCACAGCAGAGAATTAAAAGCTTGCATTACAATTATATCTGATTGAATTCTGTAGTCCTCCCACCCTCTGTCCTGGCACTAAAGAACATTCCCAGAACAGATGTGCATCTTGGAGCAGATTTTGTTACAGGGTCAGTCATTAGTTTTTGAGAGCCTGCATCTTGTTCAACACTGATTAGGCACTGAAGTAGAAGAGAAACCAACTACAGTTCTTATACACAGGGATCTTGTGCTCTAGAATGAACAAGCCTTAATGCTACAACATAAGTGAAATAGGAGTTCAGAGAAAGGAGAGAGAAGTATCGGTTGGAGAATTTGGCAAACCATTATGGAAGAGAAGAGGTCCTCCAGGATTGTATTTGGACAAATAGAAAGTAGAAGTGACGGAATTCTGGTAAGGTTGAAGAGCCTAGATAGAATAGTGACTGTAGAAATAGGTAGTGTGCAGAAAAGAGTTAACATAGCAGGCTTGAGACTACTATCCTTAAAAAGCCTTGCTTGCAATGTTGGCTCTTGGCTGGTATCAGGGAACTTGGATTTTGGGAGAGTTTCTACCATTCTCTTGACATGAGTGGCTTACTGTGCGAACAATATGGTTTATGCTTTCTTTATGGGAGTCTGGAATTTTGGTACATGCTAGGCAGAGTCTGCCTCTATGACCAGCCCCCATTGAAAACCCTGTACACTGAGTCTCTGATAAGCTTCCTTAGTAGACAGTAGTTTACATGCATTGTCATAACTCATTGCTATAGAAATTAAATGTGTCCTGTGTGACTCCACTGGGAAAGCTTTCTTGGAATCTTACACCTGGTTTCCTCTGGACTTAGCCTCTTGTGCTTTTTCCTTCTGCTAATTTGCTTTGTATCCTTTCACTGTATTAAGTTGTAGCTGTGAGTACAACTTTATGCTGTGTCCTGTGAGTCCTCCTAGCGAATCCTTGAACCTGAGGATATTCCTGGGGATTCCCAACGCAGAATCAGAAATAACCTGATTGTAAAGGCATGAGATTTTAAACTTGATATTGCCAAGAAGAAACTATTATAGAATAGTGACATGATGAAAGTAACGCATTATACCTTTAGAGCTAGAAGGAGTTTTAATTCTAGAACCCGATTCCTTCCCTTTTTTTTAGGGACACCAAAAAGACTGAGTGGTATTAGAATGGCAGTAGTTGTCAGAGTGGATTCAAAGATTTGGACAGAGAGACCAGTTTAGGTGACTTTTGTAGTAATTCAGTTTTGAAATGAGAGAGGTGTTTGACTTAGGTAATAGCATTTAGAATGAGGACCTTAAAGTGAAACCAAAGGACTTATTGAAGAAAGAAATGATAGGACTATCTATTGCCATGACATATGGAAGGTTTAGGGAAAGAAGGGAAAACAGGGTACAAGGGAACTACATTCCATATTTTTTTTGGTATTTGCAGTAGGTCACTAATACTCTACACTTTTCAGTTCTTTTGGGACATGTTTCCCTATTCCATGTTCTAAGTGTTTTCTCTATTGTAATGAGCATATTTATCTTTTTTCTTTAGTAAATTTGAGTAGGTAGTTTAACCTTAAAATTAATTCTTTCATTTGTTTTTTCCCAAGTTTCATTAATTTGTTCGTTTTCTTTTTTCTGGGAATCACATATTCCATGTGGTTTTTCCTTCCTTTTTGCCTTATCTCTAGGAAGTAGATTTATGACATTCAGCCTTTCGAGAAGCAGTATGGTAAAACAGAAAGAGCAAAGGCTTTGGTGTTAGATAGACCTGGGTTCCACTGTCACTTTTATTGGCTGCGTGTTCTTGGCAAGTTACTGAACCTGAGAGCTTAGTTTCTTCATCTATAAAATGGTATTGTTATACTTACATACAAGGTTGTTAAGAGAAAATGTAATACTCTGTAAAGCACTTTGAGCCTCACCCACAGGCCTCAATAATTGCCTATTTCTTGGCATGTTTGTCACGAGGACTCTAAAGGAAACTTGTGTGCATTAGATTGTAATTGCCTTTCTTAAATCAACCAGAAGAGGTCGCTAGAAGATTGTATAAGCCTCATGTTTTTTCATACCTATGAATTCTGTTTTGTGAAGGTGGTATTCTCTGATGAGAGAGAGTCAAATGATTCACAATTTGCATTGTTTTCCTTGTTTCCCCCCCCCTTTTCTTTTATCTCCAATTTTTTCCCTCTAGGCCTTCTCAAACTTTAATGTGCACATGAATCACTTGGGAATTTTGTTAAAATGCAGATTCTAACTCAATAGGTCTGGGGTAGGGTCTTAGATTCATATTTCTAGAAAGCTTCTAGGTGATGCCATTGCTACTGGTCCTTGGATCACCCTTGGAGTAGCAAGTTTCTAGTGACTTTTGACATTAAAGCCATCCATGGGTATTATATCACCAGATAGCTTCCTGCTTTTCTCCCTTTTTTGTGATGGTGGTGGTGGATATACTGTAAGCTCCTGTGTGCCTCTGTGTCATTTGTGGGTCAATAGGGCTTCCACTCTTTATTCTGTTTCTACGGGTATTGTATCATCTAAGGTGATTTTTCTCCTTGCTAGCCCATCCTCCCCATTCCTAGGCAACCACTAAACTACTTTGTTTCTCAATGGATTTATCTATTCTGGACATTTCATATAAATGGAATCAAATAATATGTGGCCTTTGTGACTAGATTCTTTCACTTGCCTTAGTGTTTTCAGGGCATATCCAAGGTTTTATCATATATCAGTACTACATTGCTTTTTATTGCCAAATAACATTTCATCATATGGATATATGCCACATTTTATTTATCAGTTCATTAGCTGATGGACATTTGGGTTGTTTCTACTTTTTGGCTATTATGAACAGTGTTTCTATAAGCAAATATCCAAGTCTTTTTGTGCACATATATTTTAACTTCTCTAATGAGTTAAATTGTTAAGTCATATGGTAACTCTTTAATTTTTTGAAGAACTGCCAAACTGTTATCCAACGCACTGCACCATTTTACTTTCCTACCCTGCAATGTGTGCAGGTTTCAATTTCTCCACATCCTTGCCAACACTTATTACCTATCTTTTTGAATTTAGCCATCCTTGTGGGTGTGAAGTGGCATCTTACTGTGGTCTACTTTTTTTGATACACAAATTTGTATGGTGTATTTTATTTTCATATAACCAGAAATATGGTAAAAAGGAATTGAGTACTTTAACTTACCAGATATCCTATTTCTCATTCCTTCCCCCAATTTGTAGAAGGTATTTGCAAATGTGCCATATTTTTGTAATAGGTATGTTCTAATAAAATTGTATGTAGAATCACATTTTGGTTTTATTGAGAAAATCATTTAAACAAGCTTTATGTTGAATCCATTTATAATTCACAGTTAAACTAAAAATGATTTTATTTACTTAGTTTAGGGTTCTTCAAGTAGTACAAGCTTGTATACATTGGTGATTAGTAAATGTCTTTATTGCTCTCATCATTTACAGCCTTCTAATTGGAATGCAAATTGTCCTCCTGGTTGTTATTTCTTCTTGCAGCACTCTTTAATTAAAACAGGAGTTGGGGAGGGAGGGAGTAGTGAAAAGAGCATGGAATTCATAACCAAAGATACAAAGCTGGGTTTGAATGCTAGGTTTATCTCTTCTAGGGGTACAGCTTGTTTGGGGGAGAGGGTAGTAAGGGTCAATTTCAATTTTCTCATTTGTAAATAATGAAAATAATACCTCATGGCTTTGTTAAAAGGATTAAATGGATAAACATTCAGAACCCTAGTATGGTGCTTGATGTGCTTAATATAAATGTAAATTTTCTGTCTTTTCTCTTCTTGCATCTCATAAATACTACACAAACTATCTGATATTATTAGTAAATTTAAGAAGGTACAATATAATTTTTAAGGCTATTACTCTAAAGATCATTAATAAGTTAAATTACATTTATAACAAGCGCACACATATATACATACACATATAAATATACACCTTTCTTTTTTAATTTCCAATATTAGGATAGAAGTGGCTCTTAACCAGGTTTGGAAACTTAGATGCTAGAAAAGACATGCCTATTTGACTACATCAAAATTTCAAAAGTGACCATAAACAAAATTAATAGATGTTTGGAAAAATATTTGCAAAATGGAGGATGAGACAGATAATTAATTTCGGTAACAAAGGACTGATACAAATTGACCAGAAGAGGAGAAAGCAAAACAATTGAAAAATAAAGCTAAAAGATATGAATAAGAAATTCACAGAAGAACACATCTGAATAGCTAACAAATGTATGAAGAAATGCTCAAACTCCCTTACAGATAGGAAATGACATTAAAGTAACAATGAGTATCATCTGTCAGACTGGCAAAAGTGAAAAAGATCCATAAAATTATTGTTGCCAGGCTCATTCTGTGCTACAGGATATGTGAATTGGTAGAGCCTTTTTGAAAAGCAGTCATACAATATTTTTTAATCTTCAAATGTGTGTACCCTTTAACCCTATAAGGCCACTCTTGATAATGAGGGGGAAAAGCACCTGTAAGTAAGGATATATATTAAAGGATGTTTACATCATTGTTTTTAGTAAGAAAAAAACCCAAAACTAAAAAAAAAAAAAAAAAAAAAAAAAGTACAAATGAATGGTTGACTAAATTGAATAGATTCATACCATGGCATAGTTTGCAACCATTCAGCTATACTAGTTGATTTTTAGGGATTTCATTTCCATTGTGTATTATGGAATGAGGAAACTAATAGGCAAAAGAGTCTATAAGATGATAATATTTGATATTTGTTTATTTCTGTATATCTTTGTAGGTGGTTAATTGTGGAGAAATTTATGGGAGAATGCATATTATAAACATTGGTTGCAGGGTAGAGTTAGCAAAGCAAAATATTAGAAAAAGTATATGGGGTGTGATTACATTTATGCACTTATATAATATTACATATGAATGTGTATGTAAAAAATGAAAAATATATGGAAAGCAAATGTACTTGGATATTTATTATTACAGAAAGATAGCCGTAATTTGTTTTTGAGAAAAAAACTAAAAATTTTACATATGGGACCTTGTTTATGATAAAAGTTCCATAATTCACATTAGGGAAGAAAAGTTTTCATGTTAAAAATTGATACAGGATATTCTAAATAAATAATAGGAAATTTTGAAAGTTGATTTTAAGAAGTTGAGTATTGATTTTAGTTGTCTGTAATACAGCTTTGCTTTATATTTTAGGAAACCACAGATGATGGACATAACAACAACCTTCGTCCTCAGATTATTCAGTGTTTTGCGTGTCCAAATTGCTTCCTTCTTTTTAGCAGCAAGGATGAGTGTTTGAAGCATATGTCTGGAAAGAATCATTTCCATCAGAGTTTTAAACTGGGTGGTATGATAATACTTCTGAAAATTATTAAACTACTTAATCTTTGCTGATTTACCATATTTCTCAGATCATTCTTGAGGTTACTTATCCTCATATTAGTCTTAGGACCATGAAAGTGAAAGGTTGTTATCTTAATTCTTATTTTTTTAAAAGATTGTCAGTACTTATTTGTAGCTATGAGTAAAGTTTACTTTGAGGAGTGAAGAGAAATTTGGGAAGAAAACATTATTCAAGATAATGTTTTTGTTATATCCATGATATCTTGCAAATTGGGTGTTTCTCTGCATTTAAGACTCAAATTTTAATTTGAGTGTAAGTCATCCTTTGTATTTAAGGACAGAAAGTGGCTTCCCTTAGATTTTTATTACATAAATAACTGTCTTCTTTTACTTACTCCAATTGATGTTGAGAAAGACAAAGGGGAGGATGGTTGGGCTACTCTGTACTCAGATAAACTTGCAAGTTATAATTTATTTTGTTTTTCAGATGACAAGGGAGCAGCACATCCAATATCTTTTCCATCTTTTGCAAAGAAACTTTTGATTTCTCTATGCAAAGATGTTCCATTTCAAGTTAAGTGTGTGGCCTGCCACCAGACACTGCGTTCCCACATGGAGCTCACTGCCCATTTCAGGTTTGTGCAGGTCTACTCTTGGGCTGTGAGGCAATCCTAATGAGCTGTTTACTAATGAGAGGATTCAACAAATACTCTTCTATTCAATGTTTCTTTCCTTTTAAAATTAGAATATACATTTGCCTGGAAATTGACCAAATTAGTGTAGTGAGAAAAGTTACAAATGTGGAAAAAGTGGATATATTGATATTACTGTCTATGTAAAACAAGCTAACGGTTCTAAGTTTTGTGTGTTCTGTGATTGTGAGTAGGGAAGGTGAAGGTTAAAAGAGAACCTTGGCTTGAAATCAAATAGAATGGAAAATGTCATATACATGTGAAAGATTAAATCTCAATGAAAGGCCAGATTTGTCAAGTAATCAAGAAGGATTCCAGCATGATTTTTTTCTGTCTTTACAATGGAAAATTTTAAGCAGTATAGGAAAGTAAGGAGAATAGTATAATGAGCTCCAGGGTACTTTTCACCCAGCTTCAGTAGTTATCAACACATGACAGTTATGTTTCATTTATACTCCTACTCTCACAAGTTATTTTGAAGCAAATCCTAAGCGTCATATTATTTCATCTATAAATACTTCAGTATGTACTATAAATGGTAAGAAATCTTTTTTTAAAAAGTGACTGTAATACTGTTATCACACCTTAAAAAATGAATAGTTTCTTAATATCATCAAATAGTCAAATATTCAGCCAATTATCATATTTCCCTGATTATCTCATGAAGTTTTTAAAAGTTGGTTTGTTGGAATCATGATCCAAACAAATCCGTGGTTTGCATTTAGATGCTGTTTCTTAGGTCTCTCTCTTTTTTTTTCTTTAAAATACATTCAAAGTTTGTTTTCTACTAAGTGACACAATTGCATTTGTTTAAGTGGAACAATTTTTTCACAAACCTTCAAGTAAAATATGTTCTTGATAAACCTGAGGCGGTAGAATATAATGATTAACAGTCCTGGTGCTGACTTATGTTTCATGAGTTTAAATCTTGGTTCTGCCTTTTATTTTTATTTTAAATTTTTTATTATGAAAAATTTCAACTATAGAAGTAAACAGAATAGTATAATGAATGCACATTTACCCATCACCCAGCTTTAGTAATTATCAGCACTGCTATTCTTGTTTTATTTATACTTCTATATATTCTCTACTCTCTTTAATTATTTTTTAAAGTTTTTTGTTTTTGAGATAAATTTAAATTCATTGAAGTGTACAGATCTTAACTTTTACAGTTTCGACGAATGGATATACCTACTCAACCCACACTCTTATCCTAATATATATTGCTGCATTGTGTCCCTTCCTGGTCATTTCCCACCTCCTTACCCACAGGCAATCTCTATTGTGATTTTTTTTTTTACACCTTACATAGTTTTATCTCTCCTAGAACTTTCACATAAATGAATTACATAGTATGTACTCTTTCGTGTTTGTCATATCTGTGAAATTTATCTATATTGTTTAGTACATTGTTCCTTTTTATTGGTAAGTAGTATTCTGTTGTATGACTATAGCACAATTTGTTCATCCATTCTCACGTTGATGGACATTTGGGTTATTTAAAATTTATAGCTATTGTGAATAAAGCTGTTATGAATATTTTGTACAAGTCCTTGTGGACATACATTTCAAGATGTTCTCTTGGATGAACATCTGCAAATGGAATTTCTGGTTCGAAAGTAGGTGTATATTTAGCTTTATAAGAAACTACTAAACATTTTTCCAAAGTCATCATACCAGTTTACATTCTTACCATCAAGGTATGAGAGTTCTAGTTATACTTCATCCTTGCTAACATTTGATATCGCCAGTCTTTTTCATTTTTGCTATTCTCGTGAGTGTCTCATTGTGGTTTTTATATGTATTTTCTTGATGAACAATGATGTTGAGCACTTTCTCATGTACTTACGGGCCATTTGTTTACCTTTATGAAATGTCTTTTTGTGTCTTTTGCCTATTTTAAAAATTGGATTATTTGCCTTTATAATAGTGAGTTGAGATTCCTTATATATTGTAGATATAAATGTTTTGTCAGTTTTGTATGTAGAATATAGGAATCTCTAGATTGTACAATATTCTCGTGTATATTTTCCCAGTCTTTGACCTTGCATATTCATATTGTTAACTATGTCTTTCGATGAATAGAAGCTTTTCATCTCATTAAGTGTAATTTATTGATTATTTTCTTTTTTCATGATTATGCTATGTCCTGTCTGAGAAACTTTGCCTGTTCTTGCTTCAAGAATATGTTATTTCATTTTTTAAAATTTAGCTTTGATTTTTTTAGCCTTTTTTTTAGCTTTTATGTTTATTTCTATAATCTATCTCAAATTTCTGTTGATTTTTAAAACAACCAGTGTTCGGTTTCACTGATGATTCTCTGTTTGCCCATTTTCTTTTTCATTAATTTCTGCTCTTAATACTTTTACTTTAATTTGCTTATCTCTTTCTAGCTTCTTAAGCTTAGATTGACTTTGGATCTTTGTTTTCAATATAAACGTTTAAAAATATAAATTTTCCCTCTAAGCACTGCTTTACCTGCATCCCACAGATATTGATAAGTTGTGTTTTCATTTACATTCAGTTAAGAATATTTTATCTTTTCATCCCTCAAACAATTAAACATAGAGTTACCATATGACCCAACAATTCTACTCCTTGTATACAGTTAAGAGAAATGAAAACGGAAGTCCAAAGACTTGTACATTTGTTTATAGCACCATTATTCGTAATAGCTGAAAAGTGGGAACAACCCAAATGTCCATCAGCTGACAAGTGGACTAAAAAAATGTGTTATATCCATACAATGGAATATTAGTTGGCCCTGAAAAGGAATGAAATACTGATACATGCTACAAACCCGATGAATTTTGAAAACATGATGCCAAGTGAAATCAGCCAGTCACAAAACATCCACTTATTATATGATTCCATTCATATGAAATTCTAGAATAGGGAACTCTATAGAGACAGAAAGTAGTTGCTTAGGGCTCTGTGGTTGCTTGGGGTTGGGAGCATAGGGGAAAAGGGAGGTGATAGCTAAAGAGTATGGGGTTTCTTTTTGACAGAATGCAGTGTTCTAAAATTGACTGTAGTTATGGTTGTACATATCTGTGAATATATGAAAAACCGTTGAAATTGTACACCCTAAATGGGTGAATTATATGGTATGTGAATTACATCTCAATAAAGCTGTTTAAAAAATGTTCTATAAAAACTTTATGTTTTCCCTTTTGATTTCTCTTTGATCTATAGGTTTATTAGAAATATGTTAACTTCTAGAGATTTAGAAATTTTACATTTAGGGATTTAGTTTCTAAACATTTAGGGATTTTTATTATTATTTCTCATTTCCAATTTAATTCCACTATAATTAGAAACCATATTTTGTATAATTTCCCTCTTTTAAAATATATTAAATGTGGCACATCTTTTCTCTTTGGTGTTAAGGAAGATAGTTAAAGCACAGTTGTTCCATTTTTTGTTTTTCCTAGAGAAGTTGATTTATTCTGAGTTAGTTTGTGGAATAGCATGTGGTTTTATTGAGCCTAGTTCTTTAGTGCAAAAGCAACTATGGGCATGGCATTTTCCTGACAGAAAATTAATCAGTTCTTAAAGAGTAGGTACTAGGTTGTCTAGAATTACCATAGTGTTCCTTCATACAGTTTAATTATCATTGATAGTCTAATAATTTGCTTGTCTGATAAGGTCCTCTATCGGTGCATTTGATACAGATTTTAGTTTTATAAAATTTGCTTGAATTAAAAGCAAATTTTTGAATTGAATCTAGTTTTATTTTTTTGTATCTTGGTTAAAAATAGACAAAATGTAGATAATACTCGGTATTTTGAGATGATAGATATCATTATGTAATCTGCATATTTATTGAAAAGTATCTTCTAGTGCTTATTTATACATTGGTTATTGTATAATTCCTGCAATAAAATGCAGTGATGGTATATTTTGAAAATACTTATGAGTTTATTTTTTTATCCAATTTAGAGTTCGTTGTCGAAATGCTGGTCCTGTAGCTGTAGCTGAGAAGAGCATTACCCAGGTTGCAGAGAAATTCATATTAAGAGGTTATTGTCCTAATTGCAACCAAGTCTTTGTGGATGAAACCAGCACCCAAAATCACAAGCAGAATTCAGGACACAAAATCCGAGTCATTAACTCAGTGCAAGAATCAATCTTACTTTATTGCCACATCAGTGAAGAGAACAAACATCCTTCTGACTTGCATTTATTGTTAGACCAATCAAAATTTTCATCGCTTAAAAGAACTATGTCTATTAAAGAATCTAGCTCACAGGATTGCAGTGCCATTCCAAAAAAGAAGATGAATTTAGAAGATAAAAGCCATAAAGGTATAGTTTGTGTCCAGAAAGAAAAGCCAGTAGTTAAAACCTGGTTTTGTGAATGCAATCAGCGATTCCCAAATGAAGATGCAGTAGAAAAGCATGTTTTCTCAGCAAACACAATGTGTTATAAGTGTGTGGTCTGTGGAAAGGTGTGTGAAGATTCAGGGGTCATTCGTTTACATATGAGCCGGATTCATGGAGGGGCACATTTAAATAACTTTCTTTTCTGGTGTCGGACATGCAAAAAGGAGTTAATGAGGAAAGATACTATCATGGCACATGTGACTGAATTTCATAATGGACACAGATATTTTTATGAGATGGATGAGGTAGAAGGTGAAACTTTGCCATCATCGTCTACAAGTCCAGTGAGTAATTTGACTGCTAACAAGCCTTCTTCAACTATTACTATTATTGATCATTCCTCGGCAAACAGTCCTCTAAGGGGCAAATGGCAATGCCGAATTTGTGAAGATATGTTTGATTCCCAAGAATGTGTAAAACAGCACTGCAAGTCTTTGGCAAGTCACAAGTTTCATAGATATAGTTGTGCCCATTGCAGAAAAACTTTTCATAAGATAGAAACATTACACCGACATTGCCAAGATGAGCATAACAATGAGATAAAGATTAAATACTTTTGTGGGCTTTGTGATCTTATCTTTGATATGGAAGAAGCATTCTTGAGTCATTATAAGGAGCACCACAGCATAGATTATGTGTTTGTGTCAGAAAAAACTGAAACTTCAATTAAAACTGAGGATGATTTTCCAGTAATAGAGACCGGTAATCAGTTAACCTGTGGTTGCCGTGAGAGTTACATCTGTAAAGTCAACCGAAAGGAAGATTATAGTAAATGTCTCCAAATCATGCTGGATAAAGGTAAACTGTGGTTTCGCTGCAGTTTGTGTTCAGCAACAGCACAGGATTTAGCTGACATGAACACCCATATTCGTCAAGTGCACAGAGAAGAAAAGAGTGATGAGGAGGAGCAGCAGTATGTAATCAAGTGTGGCACCTGCACCAAAGCATTTCATGATCTGTGGAGTGCGCAGCAGCACTTCCACAGAAAACATTGCTTCTTACAGAAACCCAGTGTGGCTCATTTTGGATCTGAAAAAGCAAGCCTGTACAAGTTTACTGCCAGTGCCTCACATACAGAGAAAAAACTGAAACAGTCAGTGACCTATCCTAAAAATTCAGACATGGAGAAAGGAGCTGAAAATGACCTAAGCAGTCAGAATATAGGTATGGCTTTACAACTCTGTGTAAATTTCACATACTAATATAGAAACTTATATACAGTGTACCCACCATTTTTGTGAAAGTTAATAATTCAATTTTGGAGCAAGAAACATTATAGGATGATATGTTAGTTAATTACTATGGCATATACTTTTTAGGGATTTGTATTCTTATTCATTTATACACTTTCTGAACTTAAGGGGACAAAAGGGTATATGTTGGCTTTAAATAATATGTATTTAGGATATCATTTTTTTGCTTTTACAAAAGATGTGGGGATTTTGAAGATGAAGGAAATTGATAGTCTATCTGAAAGTCAAATTTGAAAGTTAATCCTGGACATTACTATCATTTAGATTTTTCATATATTTAGGTTCACTAAAAAGATAAATGGATTTTGTTGTTTCTATTTGGCCTTATTCTTTAGTATAAGAAATTAAAGATCATTTCAGCATTTATGTATTTTTGTTATGATTTACTTAGAAGCAAAGCTTTAACATACAGTTAAAATAACAATTAGAAGTAGAGTTAAAAGTGGTAGCAAGAAATTTGGGGGGAAATTGAGATATGAATTCCCTTGTTTGTGTTTATTCTGGACTTTCCTTCTTCCACATGATAGAATTAAATAAGTCTGGAAGACTGTTATGTTTTTATTTTGTTTAGAAGTATAATTCTTTAGAGTATAATTTTAAGTCTATATCCTTTTAAATAAATATTAACTCTTGGTGAGTTATGCAGGGTAGTGTGGAGACAATGAGAATATGTGAAAATTTTAGCTAGTAAAGTATTTTAATGAAACACTGAATTTTTACAGGCTTGCTTTATAGCATATGTAGATCTCAACATCACCTTTGGTTATGGCATGTTTTCAGTGAGAAAGTTTTAAATTATGTACTAACTCTACTCCAAACAGTGAAATAGTGGTCACACCATTTTATGTTCTCCTATGCTTTTCTTTGGCTTTTCTGATTACTTTTGGGAATTTGTGTTAGTCTATGTTTGATGGAAGATGGCTATAGTAGCATCTAAATCTAGAATTACTGAACACTTAGAGAGAAGAGGTAAGGTGGTTTGGAAATGGGAGGGGTAGTATATTTGAGGGAATCACTATTAGGCAGAGTAGAAGCTATTCATTTTAAAAATAATATAACATTTTAATGTTTGCATTGCTACCACTAGAAACTTAAGGTCTTGTCAAAGTGGAAAAGTACGAAACAAAGTAAAGGGGAGGGTGAAAGAGAGTTGAAGAATGGGGAAAGATGAATGATGTATTTATGGTGGGAGGTGCCAGTGTGCCACCGGCATCTATTTCTAGCACCACTTTACAGCAGCAGGGTTGTAGGTTATCTTATTTCTGCTCTCTAGGGTGTTTAATCCTAGAGCCTGAGGGCTAATAAATCAGTCTAGGTTAGGAAAAGAACCAGATTCTGGTGTCAAGAAGGTTCTTAATGGGTAACCTTGAAATTTTATATGGATGGTGCAAGTTCTTGGTTATTTAGCCTTAAAACTTGGGCTTCTAGTTCTTCCAGTACATTAATTTTCTTAAAAATTCCTTTCATAAATGACTTTTTAAAAGCCTTAGGACCAGTCATGGTGGGTCACACCCGTAATCCCTGCAGTTTGGGAGGCCAAGCCAGGAAGATCGCTTGAGGCCAGGCATTTGAGACCAGCCTGGGCAACACAGCGAAACCCCATCTCTACCAAAAAAAAAAAAAGATTATCTGGGTGTGATGGTGCGTGCCTATAGACCCAGCTACCCAGGAGGCTAGGGCAGGAAGATCACTTGAGCCTAAGGGTTTGAAGTTACAGTGAGCTATGATCATGGCCACTGCACTCTAACCTCGGTGACAGAGCAAGACCCTGTCTCTAACATAAAAAAAAAACACCTTAGGATCAATGGCAAATATTTGCAAAAAGGATATATAATCATATTTATGAAATATTCAAAATACTTTTTTTCTGATTTAAGTATAAATTGTGTCATGTACAGATTTGGATTTCACGAAAAGGTTTAAATGTAGATGAATAACTTGTGAGGTTAATATCTTTTAGACTTAAGAAATTAGAATGATTTTAGCAAATTCTTACTGAATTCATGTTGACATTTCTCTCTTCTCAGAGGAAGAAGTTGTTGAGCTTCCAGATTTGGATTATCTACGAACCATGACTCATATAGTCTTTGTAGATTTTGATAACTGGTCAAACTTTTTTGGTCATCTACCAGGGCATCTGAACCAAGGAACATTTATTTGGGGCTTTCAAGGTAGGGTTAATAAGAAAAACATTTGCAAAACCCCCTGTTTCTGCCCTTAGAATATGGTTAATTTGAAACCTTCCTGAACAGAACATGGGAACATAATTGGGATATTATTTTGCATTATAGTTACTCTGCTAGAGTATTTGTCTTCTTACAAGTCTCTGTGGTGAACGTTAGCTCTGTTTTGTGACCCAGTTTACGGATTTTTTGATACAGACTGAAAAAGCCTTTATTTAACATCTACAACGTGCCAGACATTATTGCTTGGTACTAACATGGTTACTGATTATTATGGTTTTCTCCCTTTTAAAATACAAAGAAGCAGGCTAATAAGTTTATTTTTTTCAAAGTTTTAAAATGAATAAATAGAGTTACCTTTTGAACTTTGGCCTTTTAGCTATAGAACTAGTGTTATTTTCAACATACCGTAGCTGCCTCTTCAGTTCATTCTTGTTATTCATAAATGTGCGGCTTCATCTAAATCTCTTTACAATCTGTTTACCAAACCTGGAGGAGAAGCTTCTTTGGTTTACAGAGGCTTAATGAGCATCTGATACAGTTCATGTTTGATAGGAAATAGCATGTAAAGAGGAAGATTAGGACTAAAGATAGAAACATACTGACCTGGATAAGTTAGCTGGTATAATGTTTTAGTAAGCGTAGCTTTGCCGATTGCCCATAATTTCTATCCATTGAACAGCCGTGACATTTATAAAAACCATTAATGCTTGCATTCATATAGATTGGTGCCATTCAAAGAATTTTCACACACATTACTTTTGATTCTGCTTAATATCTCTGTGAATTTTCACACGAGTAGACAGATTCAGGGAACTTGGTCTACTTTCCCAAGATTGCAGAGCAACAAGATGAGGATGCCAGTGCTAGGACTGTCCCACATTCTAATCTAGTACTTTCCCTCTAGAAAAAATTTTTCTAGTATGTGTTTTTCCTTGATAAAATTTTCAGCCTTTTCCTCCCTTGTTAACTATCATTTATGCCTTTTCTAAAATTAATAGGAGGAAACACCAATTGGAAGCCTCCACTCAACTGTAAGATCTATAATTACCTGAACAGGATTGGATGCTTCTTCCTTCATCCTCGCTGTAGTAAAAGAAAAGATGCTGCTGATTTTGCCATATGTATGCATGTGAGTCATTGTTTTATTCAACATCTAATGTGAGTCTAGGTTTTCTGGAGCTAGAGAATCAATTTAAGAAGACTCAGAGGCCAGCTCATATACTAAACCCTCACCACTTAGAGGGAGATGTGATGTGTGCCTTGTTAAATAGGACCCACTTGGAATTTTTTTTCCACTTGAATTTTAATGACAGTGTATAAATCATTCTTCAGTAGTATATTTTTATATAAAACCTTCAGCATCAGGTTCTACTTATGACTACTATGAGGGCAGGAGCCCATACCATATTTATTTACTACTTTATCCCAAACTCCTAGCAGACCCTCAGCTATACGTAGTAGACCTTCTTCAACTATTTATGAATAGTGATGATACTGTATTTGGTATATGCTAAGACACTTTCACATTTTAACATCTAACCTGAGACCCACTTTAAATGAAATTTTCTGCTTTAGGGCTTATGTGTCACACTGATAATGTGAATTTACTCTGCAAACTTGTTGACTGCTGTTTATGGTTTAAACCACAAGAGATTTCTTTTTTCCTCTATCCAGTGCCAAGATTGAATTATGCAAATTACCTTGTGAACCTTTTCTATATGTCAGATTTATTTCTTATTTACCCTTACATTGAACATAGCCCTTTGGCATTCCAGCTTTATGTGGGGGCCTTCTATTGAACTTTTGTTTTGGCTTTATTTTTTCCTCATGGCACGTAAAATAGCTTATATAATTGATGGCATCTTGTATTTAATTAAATGTGGCATATTTCACTTATGAAAGAGATCTTTGACAGGGACTAGGAAACTAGCTTAATATACCTTCCTAGGTATGTGTTCGTTGTGAAATAGATACATCTTGATTTGAAACTCATGCTGATTTTTATCAACCTATGCCATTTGTTCTAACTTAGGCTGGCCGTCTAGATGAACAACTACCCAAGCAAATTCCTTTCACCATCCTCTCAGGAGATCAAGGTTTTCTGGAGCTAGAGAATCAATTTAAGAAGACTCAGAGGCCAGCTCATATACTAAACCCTCACCACTTAGAGGGAGATATGATGTGTGCCTTGTTAAATAGCATATCTGATACCACCAAAGGTACGCAGCTACAGTCACAGTGCAAACCGCCCAAGAGGAGGAGACTTCACTGCTAAGAGGAAACCAATAAACTGCTGTCCACTAGTGAACTATTGTTGCCTGCTCAGTAAACCATCGTGCTGTCACACTTCTATGTTACTTATCTTTCCCTTAACTGACTTTCATTCTTTAGTGTTTTAGAAGGAGGATGAATTCATAATAATTTTCTGGAGGCTTTTTTTGATCTAGTAGATAAAAATCTATATTCATGTATATAAAATGTATATTTATTAGTTGAAATATGTTACTACAATTTTAAAAGCTCAGAATTCAGATTTACTTTGTTTCTGCAATTCCAGATTGATCTTCAGTTTTTTGGTTTTTTTCTTTTTTTGTAGAGATGGGGGTCTTACTGTATTGCCCAGGCTGGTCTCACACTCCTGCCCTCAAGCAATCCTCCTGCCTCGGCCTCCCAAAGTGCTGGGATTTACCTTCCGTTTTTTAGATAGCAATGTGCTTATAGGTGAAAACCAGAAAGCAGTAAATGATAATAGGGCAATACAAAAGAAAAAAAAAGATCATTTAAGAGGTTGACAGTGACAATGAAACCACGATAGGCCTTTACGTCCATGGAGAAGGGGTGGGTGCCTCCTAGCTTGTTGCTGGAACTTGCACTCTCTTCTCTACCTTTGTAAGATTATTCAATGAAAGGAGTGCTGATGTCCAAATTCACTTCCCTGTATTTAAGAAAGGATGTAATTATAGGGATTCAGAAGTTTTGTTTTTTGCTTTTTATAATTTCTGAAAGAAAGATGGGTAGAAGAGAATAAAAAATGGTTAATTTTTAAATATCTTAATAATTTAAATCTATAAATAAGATTTGAAGATATTGATAAATGACCTCAATGAAAAACAGTGGCCACTTTTTGGCATTTTTATTGTGTGCCTTTACATTTTCCAACTCTGCTTGCCTCCTGGATATTTTTTTCTTTCAATACATTTGGAACCACAGTTTGATCAAAAACCCATTCTGAAGAATTTTGCTCTGATCACTAATTACAGTGGATCAATTCACTTCTGCAAAGTTAGGAATCAGTGATCTACTAGCCCAACTGTGCTCTTTAAAGCAGAATAATGATGCAAGATTATAAAGGAAAATGAACTCTTCTGCATTTTTCTGTCATGCCTTGGTACTGAGTATTATCCTCCTATTCTGTAATTTTTGTTTTCATTCCCTTGCTTTTTCTATCTTTCGCTTCCCTTAAAAAAAAAATCTCTTTTTCTTCTACTCTTGCCATCCCTTTCCCAATCCTCAATAATATCTACTTAATATCCTGTAAAATGCTTAAGTTTTTGCCTTTGTAGGCCAACCACCTTTTTATTCTCTTATGCTGCTGCTTTTGGGAACTTTTTTTTTTTTAATAATTTAGATTGTGAAAACTCTTACAGATTTGCCTCTTATTTTAATTCTATTTGGAATGAGAGCTGCATATGAGTAGGCCTACATGGGATTATTAGGGTTGGAGGTAAGATACAGGTTATTAATATCTGCTGATTATGCCCTTGTGAATCCCTCTTATGCTCTGGGTATTCTCTCTTTTTTTTTTTTTTTTTGTCATTCATTCATATTCGGTACTGACTTGAACTTACTACTCTTTGGAGGCACGTATGTACTTTATTCTCAATTTTTGTGAAATGCAGAGATTGTGCAGTACATAAAAGAAGGGCATGGGTTTTGATTCAAATGCTAACTTTGCTGCTTCCTAGCTGTGTGATTTCAGACAAGTTACTTAACTTTTCCTGAGCCTCATTTTTCATATCTATAAGGTTGTAAGAATTAGTAATGTATGTAAGTATCTAGTACAGTATATAAAGCTCAGTATAAAAAGCACAGTATGTAAAGCTTTAGGTGCTCAATAAATAGTAGCTATTTTTATTACTACCATAAAAATAAAATATGATTCTTAGCCACTACATTTTTAAGATAATGAAAATAATTAAGTGGCTAAAGAAGTGCAGACTTTTTAAGTCAAGAGATTTTATTTTTATTTAGATTTAAGGATCTAATGAATTATATAATGCCTTTGTAACTCTAAAATTTAAAAAATTTACATGGAATCTTAGTATGTTCAGATTTATTTATCTGATTTAAGACATTTTTCCTTCGTGGAAGACTTTAAAAGCATCAAATTGTCTGGTAGTAAACTTTATAAAGGAATCAAAGAAAAATCAGTTTCTTGCATAACTCTTTGTTCCATCTCCTTTCCTAACAAATGGCTTTGTGAATAGTAGAGTAATAGTTTCTGTTAAGGAATGATATTTAATACATAATGGGACTTAGAAAATCTCTCAAAGTCTACTAATAATATATTAATAATTCTTGTTGGGCCTTTAGATAATTTTGGTTATTACAAGAATGCCAGGATAACTCCTTGCATATACTTAGCATGGTGTTCCTTCTTGTCTTCAGATTTGACAACCGGTGAGTTTCTTAAGGCAGTATGGTTTTCGGGTTGAGGTGACTGGACAATTTTAAGAATCTGATGAAAGCTTTCTGTACCCTCTTTCCCCCAAAATAAACATGTATTTGCAATATTACATAAAATTTCAGGGGATTTATGGTCTCAACACTGCAGTTACCAACCAACAAACAGAACTCTCATATTTAGGATATAACAGAAGTTTATAGTAAGTAATATATAGTAAGAAGTTCTCTCATATTTGTCATTATTATAAAGGCAGTCTGGTAATTTTCATATTTTTAAATTTTCCACCAAAGCATAGAGAAACGATACAAGTTTGAGTCGCTTATTCTTTATAACGTTTCAGAAATTTACCACTTCCAGGAAGGACCAGCAAGTGGTTTTTATTAGAATGGATATTCCTGTATAAACAGGAAGAATCCCTTGAATAGTGGCATGAGAATCAGTGATCATATGGTATCTTATACTTGGAGAAGTTTAGCCTTTATCAATTTTTCAGTTATTTGAAAGTCTTTTAGGAAGTACTTATCTCAGTTAAAACAGAGATATTTAGAGTTACGTGTATCAATACACAGTTATTTGACCCTAAGGCATTACTTTTTTGCTTGGTGGGGCGGGGAAAGCTTTGCTACTGGCACTTTTTTAGGTCTCTGACTTGGTTAGTTAGGGTAGGTCAGTTACTCCTTATATAGCAAGGTGAGCCTTTAGGTTTGAGGTTTGAATGTATCATGGTTTTTGCCCTGTTCTCTCTTCTTGTAAGCATCAGGGTTCCAGCACCAACATTTTAATTATAGCTATGATATATGTATAAATTCTTGTAGAGATATTTAAAAAGGTCTATTAACCTGCCCTTAATTGGCCCCTTTGGTCCCCTTATGTTTCATCAATTCTATATTACACTCATCCTTACTTTCTTAAACTTAACAAAATACATGGATCCTTTCCAGAAATTCTAAACAGTGGGACCAGGTAGGCTATTTCTTTTAGACCTTTTACATTTTATTCCCAAATATATCTTTATTCTAATTCAAGCCTCATGTTTCAGAGATGCAGATATAGCTTGTCACTTAAATGTTTAATTTTGAAGAAGAGAATGGTGAACTTTATTGTACACATATTATGTGCCAGCCACCATGCTAGTTGCTTTTTATATTTGTAGTGTTTAAAGATGTTTAAACATGTTTAAAGAACTTCTTCCACATGTTTTTTTAATTCTCTTTGCACTATGAAGTAGGAATGTTAGATTAGCCCATTTTATAGGTGAGGAAAGCAGCAGAGATTAAATAAGCTTTCTGTGGCCACACAGCAAGTACTTTTCTTTTCATCAGTATCAACTGCTAAGGGTGAGGCTTTTGCTGACACAAATACCTGATTTCATGATTTAGAGATAGCCACCCAATGTGAATTATTGGCTTGAACCATGTCCTTGAAGAATGAAGATAATGAGAGATGTTCTGCTGGAGTCTAATTGCAAAGTTTTATATAAAGATATTGAATATGAGGGATTTAAAAAAAAATAACATTCAAGAATTTGCTTTTTTTGTCAGAAGGTAAAAAGATTTGGTTGTGAGTTCTGGTGCTTTAAAAAGTAAACTGATTATGTGGTGAACATAGCCAAGGAAAATGGTTAGCATTGTAATTTCTCTAGGATCTTTTGTCTCATAATTAAAGCGATAAGCACCATCTTTAGAGGCTCCTCAAGATGCTGGCATAAGAACTACAAGCACTGAAATGACCTTATTTGAGTGCTGCAACATGCAATTTCTAAGAAATTCATTAGAAACCCCCTCCCATTGCTTTCTACACCTTTTCTCTATTCAGCCTAAATGTTTTAGGTACACAGAAGTTAATATCTTTAGTGTTTTTCTTATTGGGACCAGTATCAGTTCCCTTGAGAATGAGATATAATGTAAAAGATTTTACTGCAAGATAATTTTTGTTGAATCTGAATGCTGTTCTTAGATGGTCTGGTTTATGGGCACAAGACTTTATTGTACCCATTTGATTGTGGCTACATTTTGGATGGAGGGATTGGAAGCATTACTTATGATTGGTGTCCATAGAGTCAAACCAATTACACAGATTTTTAAAGTAATCTTAAAAATTGAGCATAAAAGTTCACCCATGCTGTGCAAGTATACATGACTGAAGCACTATCATGGCCTATAGAATAGGCATTACACAAAATAATTGTTGAACTTAATTCTAAAAGTCTATCTGCCTGTTTCCTCAGCCTGTTAATGAGACTATAGGTTGTTGCTTTAGGTACCATTCTAAAACTCTATTTCATAAAATTAATTCTGTGCATTTGCAAAAGTACCAAAATAGGAAAGAATATTCATGATTTTCTCTGTTCTATGGATGGGGTTGATTGAGGCAAAAGAGACCTTTTATAATTTTTGCAACCCAGTATCAAGTTATTAATAGTTCTTGTGATTTAAACCTACAATTTTGCCTTAGGCCTTGCATGCAATGGTGAATTGTTTGGATTTATTATGACATGCTGCTTTTGACTGACCTTAACTTTAGACAGTAATAACAGAAGCCCCTCAGTATTTTCTCTTTGTTCTTAATGTTTAGAGGCTTAATTTTCTTCTTTAAATTGTAAACGTAATGTTTTATTTCCCTCAAACGTTGCTTGAAATATTTGAAGTATTTTGCTGGAATGAATGGCAAAAGATAACTTGTAACAACAAATTTCTGCAGCAAAGGAATATAGTGAAATATAGTGATTTGATTTTTATTTATAGACAATTATACACGTTTACTTTTTAATGTATGAATATATTTTAAGTTTTTACATGTTTGCACAGAAGCAAATATGTCCATGAGACTCATATTCAGTCATTTAAATGCTGATTCAATCACTGTGACATATATATTTATATATAATTATATGTCAATATAAATTGATATACATTGATTTAAATGTAAAGTGATAAGCCAAATATTAGGTCATTGATAGTACCATGTTTAAAATTTTTTTAAGATAAACTTTTTTCAGAACAGTTTTAGACTTACAGAAAAGTTGTTAAGAAAGTACAGAGTTCCCATGTACCCCACACCCAGTTTTCCCTATTATTAATATCTTACATTAGCATGGTGCATTTGTCATAATTAAAGAACCAATATTGACACATTATTACTAAAGGCCAAACTTTATTTGGATTCCTTTAGTTTTCCCCTAATGTCCTTTTTCTGCCCCAGGACCCCACCTAGGATCCCACATGACATTTAGTCATCATGTCTCCTTAGCCTCCATAGTTCAAATTTTAAGTGAGTTTTACAGTACCTTGTCAGTCATGTCATTTAATAAGCCTTAAGTCTCTCATTATGAAAGCAGCATGTTAAGACATCAGGTAAGTGAGTTTGTACCGTGCAAGAGGCACTGTTAATTAAAACCTATGATATTATCTCCATAGAGATGAATGCATATGATTTTCAAAACACAGAAGAATTTAATCTGTCACCATTTTTAATATTATTTGCTAAGCATTTGAATAAAAAACCTAGCGGGAAAGTAGTGTAATACTAATGAATTATAGCTAGTAAGCTTGGGTATGAGAGATGTCATTGAAAATAATATTGTTTGAGAATACATAATTATGGCACAATAACTTTTTCAGAAATACAGTTGCATTTATTGATTTTTCCTTACAGAATGTGACAGTGATGATAATGTGGGTGTAAAAAGTACTTCAATAGGAGGAGAATTCAGATCCACAGAAGGTAACCTAATAGAGTTAATCCTTTCTCTACTTGACTGTATCTGTATTTTTTTTCTCCTTCTCTCATCCCTTAACCCCCACCCAACTCCCTTCTACCCCCCAATTAAAAAAAAAGTTTTCCAGTTTAAAGGATAGCTTGCATTTTCTCATGTAAGATGATTTAGGGGGTAATACTAATTTAGAAGGTTAGAACAGGGGTCGGCCAATTATGGCCCTTGGGCCAAATCCAGTCCACCACCTGGTTTTAGGAATAAAGTTTTAGGAACACAGCCACACTCTTGTTTAAGTATTGTCTGTGCTATCGCTTTCATATAACAGCAAGTTTGAGTAGGTATGACATAGACTGTAAACCCACCTCCCTGCCCACCTGCCAAAAAAAACACAAAAAACCCAAATAATTACTTTCTAACCCTTTAAAAGAATTTTCTAACCCCTGGGCTAGGAGACAATTTTGATATCCTACTTTTTATTTATCTTGAGTATTAAATTAAGAGTATTAAAAGATATGCAGTAAAACTCCAAAAGCAAGCACTTACACATAAATGTTAGTGGATGTTTCTAAAAATTAAAATTCTTTTTCCCCCTTCTTAAAGGAAAAACGATTTCCTTCCATAGGTTAAAGAGAACTTTTTGTGTCATTTAACGTACCACTCTTTGGTTGTGTCATATAATCATTTTTTTCTTTGATTTTTTTCTGTAACTGACTTCACTTTTTAATACCTGAGGGGGAGATGAGATTATGGATCTTAGAAAATACTTTGCACTTCACTGGAGAGGTTGGAAGTATTATATTAGCATTTTTGACATTAGAGGAAAACAGTAGCAGTTTTCATGTACGTTCCAATATGGTGTTTGCTGTTGGGGACTTTAGGGTGAGAATGTGAAAGCTGGAAAATATGGATGGAAATGTGGCTAAACACACACAATATCACAAAATGCCCAGCTGATTTGTTTTCTGTGCATTTGCTTGATCTCTCATATAATGCAATTAGTTTGACTAAGCATACTGGAGCTTTGTGTTATTAGGAGTTTGGGGATTTGAGTTTGGCAGTGGAATTGATTCATCTCTTTGATGAAGTAGAAAATTCTAATCTATTTTTCTTATAGCAAAATTCATTGGTTAAAGTTGGCAGTAAATCTACAGCCTAATTGGAAGCAAGTTTTTTGACCAACTTATTTTCCCAACATAGTCTTTTAAGGCCTAGCCAATGTTTAGCGGCCACATAATGATGAATTAAACAAATAAAAAAACTTTTATGAGTTTAAATAAAAACTACCAGCTAAGTTGTTTATCGAGTCCACTAAAACGTAAACACCATTGAACATCTAAGGAGTTCAGATTTTGCAACCTTTATTTGCCATCTCATAACTAATCCCATGGAAAATGCCAGGCAAAATTGTAACTTTTAAATAACCACATTTTGGGAGCCTTCACAGTTTTGTGGGCTCCTAGCTAACCCAGGAAATCCAAGATGTGTGTAACTGGATACATACCAGAATTTTGACCATTTTGTTATCTACGTAATACATTTTATGGTTTAGAGATTGAGATTTTACATTTTTGTGACTCTTTAGTTTGGAAAAAGATTTAAAGGATTCAAGAAAAGATAATTTAAACTTTTAACGTTGTCATATGAGGTGCGGATATAATCCTTTAATTCTAAGAAAAATCAAAGGGGTATGTATTATGTGTTTTCTTTTATTTCCTGATGCTTTATATAAAATAAGTGTAAGAAGCACACAGTGTTCCATGTAAGTTAATGAATATGGGCTCCTCTGCATTTTTCTCTGATACCCTTCTTTTTTCCCCTCCTCTTTACCCCAAAAGAACTAGCTCAAAGGTCGTCTCTTAGGTTGAATCATACAGAATTACTATTTTTGTAGGCAATTTTGTATGGTCAGTGCCTCTCCTACCTCTTCCATCTTTAGACAGAGCTAACCACTGCTTCTTCTAGGCTCCCACTGTACCATACCAAGTAGATTTAAAATATTTCTGTCTACATCTCTCATCGCCACTGGATTGTGAGCTCCTTGAGGAGTAGGATCATGTTTTGTGTATCTTAACTTCTGCAGCTCCTAGCACAGTGTTTGACACTAAATGATTGCTTGTTTAATGAATAAACTTATAACAAACTTAAAACATGTTAGAGCCACTAGGACCCATCTTCCTATAGCTGGATAAGGGAAATTAAGACAGAGGCCATTTGACTTGGAAAATATTGGGTGATTTTGTTGACCCTGCACCATGAAAGCAAAATAATGTTCTAGTCCAGACCTGATAACAAAACTCCAAAAAGTTTAAACAACCTGTCAAGTCTCTTCTCATTCCTTCCTTTACCAACACAACACTGTAAATGCCTGACAAATGGTGGCAAGAGACAGGACAAATTTGCTTGTGGCTTTTTGCCTTACAGGAGAGCTAAACGCCCCCACCATGATTTGTCTCATTCTTTGTTGTTCTCCATAGACCAATATCAGACTCTGACTACCCAAGCCAATAATAGCAATCCTATATAATCTATTTTGTATACTAGACGGGACGTAGAGGCCACATAATGTGGTGAAGAGTACAGAGTTTAGATTCAGACTGCCTAAGTTAAAACTTAACTGTGCTGCTTACAAGTTGTATAATATTGGATAAGCCACTTAACTTCATTGCGCTTCAATTTCCTCATTTTAAAAATGGGAATACTAGTTTACCTACTGTACTAGAATAACATGGCACATGGTAAGCAGTATATATATTGGTTGCTACTACTGTTATTGTGATTATAGTCATCGTTATACCATTATTCACTTTTACCTTCATCTAAGTTCTATTCTGGAGGTATGCCTATTAAATAGAGGTTTTCTGACTCAAATCAGTGGAAAAGAAAGGACAGCATTATGCAGATGGTTGTCCATGCAAAACCATCTTTCTATTAATGTTAGCAACTTGCTTTACTCTTAGAGTTCCTTCAATTAATAGCAATCATCTATATTTTTATTAATATTATAACAAATTCTAAAACTCCATATTGTGGCCAGCTTAAAGAACAAAGAAAGGATAAAAGAGACTAGAGTGTTCATTTTTAAAATTCAGTTAATGTTCATGAACAAACTACTACTACTTTAAAAACTGCTCTTCATCTTAACAACTTGTGAGAGTCAGAATATTCTCTTCATTTTATATAAAAACCGAGGCTTCTAAACATTAAGTAATTTGGCTTCAGATTCACAGCTTGAAAATGATTGGGACACCATTTGTACCTAAATCTTCTGATTCCTACTACTATGTTCTTTTTTATTCTGCCATAATTACCACTCTCCAAGAGAGTGAAATTAAGGTAGAGAGAAAGGAGAATAAGAGGAACATGGATACTGCTGTAGACTATATAAACACTATACAATTATGCTACACTAAATTTATTTAAAAAGTTATTCTTCAATAATAAATCAACCTTCATTTACTGAAACTTTTTTACCTTATAAACTTTTAAAAATAGAAAAAAGCTTAAGATACAAAGAATATTTTTATATAGCTGTACAATGTGTGCTTTAAGATAGGTATTACAAAAGTCAAAAAGTTAAAAAAATTAAAATTTTTTATTTTATTACTTTTTAAACTTTTTTGTTAAAAACTAAGACACACACACATTAGTTTCGGCCTACACAGGGCAGGATCATCAATGTTACTGTCTTCCACCTCCATATCTTGTCCCACTGGAAGGTTTTCAGGGGCAATAACACACATGGAGCTGTCATCTCCTATGATAACAAGGCCTTCTTCTGAAATACCTCCTGAAGGACCTATCTGAGCCTGTTTTATAATTTAACTTTTTTTTTTAATAAGTAGAAGGAGTACATTCTAAAATAATGATTAAAAGTATAATGTAGTAAATACATAAGCTGGTACCATAGTCGTTTATTATCAAGTATTATGTACTGTACATAGTTGTGTGTGCTATACTTTTATGTAACTGGCAGCATAGTAGGTTTACACCAGCATCACCACAAACATGAGTAATGTGTTGTGCTGCAACATTACAATGGCTAAGACATCACTAGGCGATAGCAATTTTTCAGCTCCATTATAATCTTATGGGACCACCGTTGTATGTGCGGTCCATAATTGACTGAAATGTCATATGTGGCACATGACCATAGTGGTTTTTTTTATCCAGTCTTTTAACTGGCAAGTTTAATTCATATAAGCTCACTGTAGATATTGATATATTTGTACAGATGGTCCCCTACTTATGATGGTTGGACTTAGGATTTTTTGACTTTACAATGGTGCAAAAGTGATACACATTTATTATTATCCATACTTCAAATTTTGATTCAAAATTCTTTATGACCTTATTATAAAATTGACTTTGTGTTAGATGATTTTGACCAACTGTAGGCTAAGCACGTTTAAGGTAGGCTAGGCTAAGCTATGATGTTTGGTAAATTAGATGTATTAAATGCATTTTGACTTAACCTATCTGGACGTACTTCTCATAAGTTGAAGAGTATCTGTATTTGTTTCTGCTGTTTCATTCTTAGTTTCCTCTTTTTGTAGAATTGGTTTTAAGTTATATACTTTATTTCTATTATTTTGTGGTTACCTTGGAATTTTACCACATATATATATGTGTGTGTGTGGGGTAAAATATATATATATATTAAAGATCAAAATATATACATGTTGTCTGCCTCTCTGGAACAATAAGAAGAATTTAGAACACTTCAACTCTGGTCTTCTACTCCTGACTTACTTGCTAGTATTCTCCAGTATTTTGGTTCTGTGTGTGTACGTGTGTGTAGTATAATGCATACAAAAAATGTACAAAACATCTCACAAAATAGGTAACTGTCTCTCAGGTTAAAAAATAGATCACCACCCATGTATTAGTCTCCTAGGGCTACCCTAACAAAATACTACAAACTGGGTGGCTTAAAATAATAAAAATTTATTGTCTCACAGTTCTAGGGGCTAGACGTCTAAAATCAAGCTGTTGACAAAGCCATTTACTCTCTCCTAACTTCTAGCAGTTACTGGCAATTCTAGGCTTCCTTGGCTTATTGATGCATTATTCCAATCTCTGCCTCCATCTTCACGTGGCCATCTCCCTGTGTGTCTGTCTTCACGTGGTGTTTTCCTTTTCTTTTAAGGACACCAGTCATATTGGATTAAGGCCTACTCTAATGACCTCATTTTAACTTGATTATACTTGCAAAGACCTTATTTCCAAATTAGGTCACATTCCCAGGTACCAGGAATTAGGACATATCTTTTGGGGGAGCAGGGACACAACTCAATCCCTAACTCTCAAAGTGTCCCTCTCATGCCCTATTCCAATTACTTCCCCTGCCCTCCTTTCCAAAGGTTAGTAACCATTATTGTGATTTGAAACACTGTAGTTTAATAGTGCTTGATTTTGAACTTTATCTAAATGGGGTTATATAGACCATCACTGAACAAGAGAACTTCCTGTGATGATGAAAATGTTCTGTATCTACGCTGTCCAATATGGTTGCCACTAGTCATATATGGCTATTAAGCACTTGAAATGTGGCTTGACTGAGGAACTGAATTTTAAATTTTATTAAATTTTAATTAATTTAAGTATAAATAGCCACATATACTTAATGTCCATCATATTGGACAGCACAGGTGTGTGCTATATTCTTTTGCATCTGATTTCCTTCAATTACCATTGTTTTAGAGATTGATCCATGTTTTAGCATGTAGCTTTGGTTTATTTTCAGTATCTGTATAATATCCTATTCTGTGTATATACCACAATTCACCTATGCTGTTATTTATAGACATTTGATTTGTTTGTACTTTTGGCTATTACAAGTAAATTCTACTGTGAACATTCTCATATATGTCTCTTAATGCATGTATGTCCACATTTCTGGGAATATATACCTAGGAGTGGAATTGCTTTTGTTCAACATGAGTAGGTGTCAAACTATTTTTCCAAAGTGGTTGTGCCAACTTCGTTAGTTCCAGTAGTGTATATGAGATCCCATTTATCTATATCCTCACTAATCATTGAAATTTTTCAATCTTTTTAATTTTAGTTAGTCTGCTGAGTATGTACTGGCATTTCTTTGTGGTTTTAATTTATATTTTTCTGATGAATAATGTTTATTGGCCATTTAAACATCTTTTGTGAATGCCTTTTCAAATTTCTTGGTATTTTTCTATTTTTCTATTTTTCTATTAATTTTTCTAGGTTGAAAATCTTTCAGATCGTTCTGGGTACAAGTTCCATGTATTGCAAATATTTTCTCCCATTCTCTGTCTTGCCTTTTTGATCACTGAATGGTGCCTTTTGATGGACAAAAGTAATTTTAATTCAGTCCAAGTTATCAGTCTTTCCCCTAATGTTATTGAATCCTGTTTAATAAATCTTTCCCTACATTAAGATCCTAAAGATATTCCCGTTTATCATCTTCTAGAAACTTTTTTGTTTAGCCTTTCACAATTAGATAAACAGTATATCTGAAACTTATTTTTGTGTATTCCTTAAGGATAGGGCTAAAATTTTATGCATCTCTATCAGTTGACCTACCACCATTTATTTTTTTTTAAAAATCTTTTCCAACCATACTGCAGTGCTACCTCTTTTTCTTAAATCAAGTGTCCATATATGTCCAGGTCTGTTTCTAAGCTGTCTATGCTGTTCCTTTGGTTTATTTATTCTTGCACTAGTACCACATTATTAATTACTGTAACTTCATAATTTTTCATATCTTAGACAAGTCTTGTCACCTTGTTTTTCTTTGATAAGAGTGTCTTGGCTTTTCTTTGCATTTCCTCATCCCTTTGAATTCATCCTTGGGCAACTCACTGACCCTAGAAAGTAGCTTTAACTTAATACACAGTTTATACTAGCTTATAGTGTTTTAAATTACAACATAACACCATTGCATCCACTTAGAGGAAGATGGAGTTGCATCTTAGAGGATCACTGGTGCCTATAAACCAAGTAGGCTCTGAGAGACTGTGAAACAGATGGGATAAGATAAATGTGGTATAAGATGCTAATGAAGGTCAAGAAATTGACACTGGGTTTTACCATCATTCCCAGGGAAGAGATGGAGAAAGACTTGTGAACCCAATAATTTCTGTCCTGTTCGCTATTGTATTCCTATCCCTGGTATATAGTGGGCATTCAATAAATATTTGTTAAATGAGTTTGCATACATCTACATACAGTGTATATTATCAGGTGACATTTATATAGCCATCAATTTCACTCTTTGCCTTAGATGCTAGAAACTTAAAGTTCAGTTTCCCCCCAGCTTTATTGAGGTATAATTGACAAATAAAAAAGCTAAATTTTTAATAGCCTGTGAGATTTTGTCATTTCATGATACTGCCTTTCTGTGTCACCTCAAGCCTTTTAGGAAATAAGTGATACAGATTTTTTTTTTAAATGTTGAAACAAGTGATTACCTGTCAGCGATTTGAAAGGTTTGTTGACTTTCTATTATCTCTAAATGGAAATAACTTGCAAGTTCCTTAGCACATTAAGTTCATATACATTTAAAGTTCAATTTGAAATCATATCTAGATTCTCATATTTTAAAATACTCAAATTTTTTCATAGAGAAACTACCAAGTCATCCTAAGTTTTTCCATTTTGATTATCCTTTCCTTCTTGAAAAGATGAATATAGTTGATGAAGCTTACATAAAGCACATGTTGATTAGTTTTCTGCCCTAAGTATTAAAATTCTATATTTTTTTAATGCAGATGTGGAATTAGAAGAAGCTATTAGAAGAAGTCTTGAGGAAATGTAATTAAAGATATTACCACACAACATCAAGTGACCTTGAAGAGACTCAGGATAATGAACTCTTGAGTATGTTTCCTAAAGGAGACCAGAAATCCACTAGTACAAATGTATTTGAAAACATGTTTTTGCTTTCGTATGTTCAAAATCTGATATTTGCTTTGTATTTTTGTGCTATTGTGCAAAAATGTACAGAAGGAAGAGAATACATGTTAATGCAAATATAAATCATGTATTCTAATACAGATATCACAGTTTCCCAGTTAACTTTCAATTCATATATTTAAGTTAAAAGGATTTAAAAAAAAGACTACAAGGAAAGCTCCTGACTGTTGTTTGTGTTTCCCAAATGGCATTAGTTTGTTAATTTTATCTGTATTATACAGATGATTCTAGTTTATTTTTTTAGGCATGAAAATGAATATAAATAAAGGTGCCATACGTCAATTTTCCCATAAATTCTACTTCTCATGTGGCACTAAATATATGATACCTTTGAGATCTTTGTTGATGATTATTAGAAGAGGGTAATGGAAATTAATCATGGAAACAGATTAAAAATTTTACTAGTGATGTTTTTGGTGGGTGTCACACAGATATATATTCTTGCTTTAATTAGAGCAGCACATTGCTAAAATCAAAAATATACCTTAATTTTTAAAAAATAATTAAAATGAAACCTTTTCCATTCCTTTTACATGCTTAGACTTTTATGTGACTTGTATGATCTACTGTTTAAAGGGAATGATGTCAAAATATTTGCATAAAATTAAACTTATTTTTAATAATATTAGTCCTTTTTTATATATTTGTGTAAACATAATCTTCAAAAAATGTTGACAGTCTACTCAGGAATAATCTTCCTTATCTCTTTAAAATTTTTATTTCATATGGAATATCTTCAGTTTATTCATTGAATTGTGAGTTTCCTATATTTGGTATTACATATTTAATTCTTAAGTGTTGCCAGCCCCATTGTAAATGAAAAAAAAAATACTATTTAAGTAGAAGACTAAGAAGGGCTTGTCATACTATCTTTGTGTATGTTTCATGTTATTTGACCAGAAATATTATCCCTAAAAATTTTGAGTAGTAATTATTTACCAAACTTAAAAATATTTCTATAAATATAAAGCTTTTCTTTTTATATTTAAGACAAAAAGTTATCATGGCTAGAATTTTGTTCCTTCTGTGCAACACTAGATTTTTTAGCATTTTATTACTGTAGTCTTTTCAATCCACATTAGAAACCAATTTGTGTTTTTATTTCTTAAGATGTACTTATTTTCCTCCCAGCTTGCATTTTCTAAAAAGTAGGCATTGTAGCATGAGAATTTACCAACCATCTTTCCAAAATGACCACCTTGTGCTTTTAATTTTTATGTTAAAGTGGTCAAGCAAGGCTTTAGGAGGTAGTCACTGAGCTGGACCTTAAACACATTTGCAGAAGCTTGCTAAGTAGCGAGGAGCCAAAATAGAATTCCAGAAAGAAGAGTGGTTAAGCAGATACAGGGCAAGAGAAGACAGCACCTTTTTGCCAGAGATTCCTCAAAAAGGTGTGATGTACACTGGTGCTCTATTGGGAAGCTTTTGTGCTATGTGTGGTAGAGAATAATTGAAGCCTTTGATATGACAGAAAAGGAGTATTTCATCATGACCCTTAAAAAAAAGGTAATTGGGTGGTTTAATGTTTTAATTAATAATTGTCACTGATTGTATTTCTACTTGTTAAATAATTAAAAATCATTTTAAAATTTCATAACTTGAACTTAATTTAGACACAAGGAGGAGATGTAGTCACTGTATGACATTAGAGAAAGTTACATGGATTGTTATCAAAAGTAAATGTTTCTAACACTGACAAAGATGCTTATCTTTTAATTACATCATTCATTCATTCATTCATTCTTCACTCACAAATATTTATTGAGTATCTACCATGTGCCAGTGACTGTTCTAAGCACTTGGATATACTGGTGAACAAAACAAAGCCCCCACCCTTTTATGGAACATACACTGGGGGAGAGGTGAGGGTTGGACAGAGTGTTAAATAATCAAGTGAATAAATAAAATAGCATATCTGATGGTGATAAGTTAATAAAGGAAAATGAAGGGAAGGGAATAAATAGTACAGGGATAGGGGTGGGGGGGAGGCCTGCTATTTTTAATAGGGTGGTCTGGAAACATCTCACTGATAGATGAATTTGAGCAAAGACCTGAGGCAGGTGAGAGAATGAGCCATGCAAATACATATAAGGAGGAATTCCAGGTGGAAGAGGAGAAGGTCTAGAAGGGAACTTGGTACAGTCAAGGAAAAGCAAGAAGGCCAGGATTGCAGAAGCAGGATGAGCTCCAAGAGTAATAGGAGAGGAAGTCCTTAAGGTTTTTCTAAGGATCCTGGCTTCTGCTCTATGAGGAGCCATTGTAAGTTTCTGAGAGTAAGTGGTGTGATCTGCCTTATTTAACAGGATTGCTGTACTTGCCTTGCCAGTACTACACATGAGAGGCAAGAGTAGAAGCAGGGAGACCAGGGAGAGGAGGGTATTGCAGTACTCTAGGTGTGAATTGACTGGGTGTCTTGGACCAGAGTGGTGGCAGTGGAATTGGGAAGAATCTAGATACATAATGAAGGTAGAATTAATGGGATTTACTAATGGATTGGATGTAGGATAGGAGAGAAAGAGTCCAGGATGATTCTAAAGTCACTTGATAGACTTTCAGACCATTCAAAAAATGTGTTTGGACTTCAGGTTTGTATCATGATATGAAAAAATATTTTTAATGAAGTCAAAAAAATCCCCTACACCAATAGCTTAAGTATTTAGTATGAGTTCAGAGGTAAATGGAATCCAGGTTTTACGGGCCTCATCCCTATTGAAGTGTTTAGCTTTGATCCCTAATTACAGGTTGGGATTCAGCTTTAAACTGTTATGTATCATTTTCAGTGCCTGTACATTTTCATGCTTGCAGTATGAGGGATAAAGCCATCATGAGAGGGAAGCAAAGCACTTTTTAAATAGACAAATCTTTGTACTCCTAGCCCTACTCCATCTTTTACTGATCTTTATGGTGTCTGACCTAGAGGCCTACTGCATCTTTTTATTGTAACAGGATTTAAATAAGTTGGATGTGAAGTGGCCTTTTTCATTAATACCAATCGTTTATTTCACTCAAATTCCAACAGGAATAATTTTTTTCAATAGGAGAACAATTTAAAACCCCTTCATTAGAATGGGTGGAAATGAAGTAAATTCATCTTGCTTCCCACGTATAGCTAGACTGGACAAGATGGGGTAGGGTTTTTTTTTTTTTTTTTCTCCCCCCCCCCACTCTACAGCTTCAGTGATGTCAGGGCTTTCACTGTTCTCAGGGAAGTGAGTGCCTGGTAACTGGACAGGTCAGTAAGTATAGAATGCCTAGGAGCTGCACTTAGGTGCCTTCTGTTTCACAAAGGGACCTTTTCTCCCCATATCAAAGGACTCTTACAGTGTTTCTTGCTTTGATTTAGGGGTTCTGGGAGAAACTAAACGAAGCCATCACTGAGCAGGACACCTACAGCCTGTACACCGTTAGGTACCCTCGCGGGTGGGGAGTTGGTTACTTCTGGGCTGCACGGAGAGGCGGGGCCTCGCGGGGCGGGGCCGGGCGTGTTCCTCGGGTCTCCGCACGGGCTTCGAGTTGTTCCAGGGTGCGGGGAGCAGGAGCTGCCGACCACGCTGGGTCCTTTCTGCGTCCGCCCCTCGCGGTGTGTCGGAGGCTTTGGCTCCTCAAGCCCCTGTGGCCAGCGAGCCCCCTCCCAGGCCGCAGGCCCGGCGCCACCGAGCCCTACGGGCGCCGCGCCTGTCCTTGTTTGGCCACGCGGCAGCGGCGGTGTCGGCGCGTCCTCCTGGGCCGCCCCAGCGGGCGTCAGAGGGAGGGCGGGCGCTCCGCGCGGTGACGGCGACGCCTGCAGCCCCGGAGCGCTCCATTCGCTGCCGCTGGAGAGGCCGGTGACCTCTCGGCCGCCCCGCCTCAGAGGCTTAGATGGCTCAGGCGAAGATCAACGCCAAAGCCAACGAGGGGCGCTTCTGCCGCTCCTCCTCCATGGCCGACCGCTCCAGCCGCCTGCTGGAGAGCCTGGACCAGCTGGAGCTCAGGTGAGCGGCGCGCGGCGGGCCGGGGCCTGGGGCACAGTCCCGGGGCAGCCTGCAGCGAGGAAGTTGCTTGTTGAGGTCTGCTGGGGATGGACATGGTGCAGTTTTGTTTCTTGGGGGATGTTCCTCGCCTAGCACGAGAGAAAACGCATTCGATTTAAGGCTGTGAGCGCGTTATTGGTGGCCACATTCTCATTAACACACCTGGGCATTTGAGAGCGCAGAAAGATCGGAGAAGATAAAAGTTACCGTGCCATTACTTGAGATTAAGGACTGTGATACTGTGGGCCAACAGAACTTCTAGAACCTTCTTCTGGGTGGTCCCAAATGTTTTTTGCTCTTTTCCTGTTATGCATTTTTAAGGGAGGCAGCAGTTTACCGTGGCCCTCGATGTGAAATAAATTTCCTTGCTCCAAAACATTTCAGAGCAAAAAGGAAAAAAACATCCAGGAATTCATCTGAGAGCAAAGAACGGCAGCTGTGTATTTCGTTAATGAAGACATTGCAGCTTTCCTTTCTCTCCTAACCCCGTATGCTGTATTCGGGCATTCCGTTAGTCTCTCAATATTTATTGTACACCTCCTTACACAGAAGACACTGCCGACACCTTGAAAGTGCTAGTCACTGGCCAGAAAGTATGAAAAGATAGCCACAGTTTTTCCCTTTTACGTGCTTAAGATTTTATTAAGTAGTTAATGTAGTAGTAGGCTTTATAGAATTTTAAAATAATTTAATGTTAATAAATTTCAGAAAGACTTTTTTCCTTTAACAGTGTATGAAAAGTCTTATGTACTTCCTGTAAACGCGTATGTCTCTAACGTTACTGTGTAAATTTTGTGTGCAGGTGTAGTTAAACGAAAATCTTACTAAGGCACCTACAATCCCCTGACACTATACACAGAATTTTGTTCCATAGTTTTCGACAGGTTGTGGATGAGCAAAGAAGTATGTAAGCCAAAAAGTTTAAGCAGCACTGCATGCCTTTATCTCCCTCCATTAATATACCAAAACATGAAGAAGTGTCTGTTTGCCAACAAATTACATTAATAGCCACAGTGTCTCTTAGCAAATTTATTATTATTACTATTGGGAGAAAAGAGCCAGAAAGTGAGAAATTCTCCACCCACAACACTTGCATGGATGGCAACAGAGAGAGAAACCTAAGCCCTAAACCACTTTGTGGGGTTCATTTGAGAATGAGACAAATGGAACAGAGAAGTAATGCTTCCTCGTGGATCTTCACAAAACTAGCAAACCAGGCCCCTTCAACTCCCAGAAACAGTGGAGCAAAAGTAGAGATTAGTGGCCTCAGTTACTTCAAGTAACTGGTATTTCTTTTTATGTAGCAGCATAGTAAGTAACTCACACATCTCTCCGGGTCTTTGGGACTTTGAAGGCATGTTCTCAGTCATTTCAGTCTCTCTCCCTAGTCAGAAAGAAAAGATTTTTTTCTTAAAAGAATGAGGAGGAGATTCCCCTTCCTCCGTTCAAGCTGAGTCATTGTCCTCAAACTTGAATTAATACCTCACTTGTGGTTGGTGCAAAAACAGTGTCAAGTGCTCCTCTTTAAAAGAAAGCTTCTGGTTTTTAGTATTATTATATTCTAATGTTTGCTTAATGTAAAATGAATTCTGATTACTGCACATAAGTGATTAAATTACAACTTGCTTAATTAACGAGCTAGGAGGAAAGTCTGATTAATATGTGTCTAATTCATTTCAAGGACTTTTCTAGTAATTCTAGACTTTTGTAAGCTTTGTTTCTTTTAAAAAAAGTAATACTAAGGACGTGTTTCAGAAGGTAAGCAAAAATAGAGAAAAATGCTAATGCTGAGCTTATTGTTTTTTTGAAACCACATGGGCAATGTCACAGAGCACTACACTATTAAAAACTAGAATCACGCCTAGAAGAAGATATTTAAAAGAAAACATGAAACATATGTAATTTTATTCTAATAGTTTGATTTCATATTAAGTGTGACCAATAAAGTAGTGTGTGGGATAGAGTTAAAACATTAAAGTTTGTACTTAGAAGTGTGTTGTGCACTTACTGTTGCCCCAACACACTAGTTCTGTCAGTTGCAGAACTGATAAGTTCCATATGAAACTGAAAACAAGATAATACCAAATGCTTTATGATCTGGAGTATGAACTGGCCTACATGATGTTTAAAATGTTTGGCATTAGTTCTACAAACTGTTAATGAATTTCCATTTGTTTCTAACACTTTATCATTACACTAGCCTTTCTTTTCTGATTGCATCTGTTTCCTTTATTGCTTCCTCCTAAAGAGGTGATTCCTTTCTTTCCTGGTTTTCATAATCAATTCTAAATGGAGTCTGAATTTTGCATTTGTTAGTGGCTCAAGTCACCTTGCTTATTATTGTTACTTTTTAACAGTTATCATAATTTATAAATAATACATGTAAACATTTATTCATTTAATGAGTACTGACTATATGCCAGGCCCCATGTCTTTGTGAAAGTTACTATTTATCTCCATTCTACAGATAGGAAATAGAGGCTTAGAAACTTACATGACTTGTCCAAGGTTACACAACTAGAGAGTAGTGGACTCCAAATTTGAACACAGGAAGCCTGGCTCTCCAGGCTCTAACACTTTATGGCTGAATTTCTAAAATATGTCATATTTCAAAGTATAGGAATGATATATGAATGAATATATAATTTTACTGAAAGAGATGAAAATTCAATTTAAATTAGTCTTTAATTTAGTAAAGATTGAACACCCACTGTGTGCCACATATTAGGTGGCTCTTAGAAGGCTCAAGATGGTAATGAAGATGTCTGGGGGGTGGGTTTGGGAAACTAGTAGAGGGAATGATAGGACTGGGAGATTGGCTGTCACACAGTTCCCAAAACTGATCGTGTAGTGCCTCCTTCCCCACTCCTATCAGCCATTTGCTGTGGCTTAAGCTGCAGCCAGGAAATGAAGTGTTGGGGCAGGGGGATATGGATCATTTTTCTGACTCAAATTTTCTCATTAGGGTGTGCCGACGTTCCAGGAGTCACAAAACAAGATGACATCATAGTTAATATTGTATAACAGCCTGTAATTTAAAAGAGCGCTTTTCTTATACATTGTCATTTGAAACTTACAAAACTCTTTTAGGCAGGAGGACGGCACATATTATCTCTTCTGGAAATGAGGTCCAGAGGGATTAAGTGGCTTGCCTAAGGACATAACTACTTATGTGAGTAGCTCTTAACACTAAAAACACCAGTCTCTTTCATTATACCCAAGTGTCTTGATAGTAAATGTAATTTAAAATTTTGGTGATGATTAAGAAAACCCTTCAAAATTTTACACAGCCTAAAATATTAAGTGATCACTGTAGCATTCTTTTGGTACAAGAGTATGGAATAAGAGGACTATGAGTTTAAGAACCTGTTTTAGAAACTCTTACAAATAAAGCCATGATATGAGCATTTGCCATTTTCCCTCCTTTTCATGAATGCACAAATTCTTACTATTAATAAATAAGCCTGCATTCATAATTGTAAGTACATAATAAATACCATGAAGCTAATGTATGCCAGCACCACTTCTAGGCATGCTGTGCATATTAACGCATCTATATATAATCTTTTTAGTCAGTGCTGTCAGTCACTACGTTAAACTCTTTATCTGCTTTACTTTATTCAGTCACAACCACCATCTCCTTATTATCCCTATTTCATAGATGAGGAAATTGAGGCTGAGAGTAAGGTCACACAGCTAGTACATGGCAGTGCCAGTACAGTTTCCACCGCATACTCGATTAGTTGATGGATCAATAGTAGCTGCAGTCTTGGTGAAATTGCCATTGTATATATTTCTCTTAAATCTCTCAACAATTTATCCTTTTGATAACCTAGGCTCAGAGATTTGTAAGGTGCCCAAGACCTGGGACCGGCTGCGTGCACTCCAGTTTTATCCTCATGTGAATATTCTGACTAAAATTTCTTTTTGTCAAAAGCCTACTTAGTTGTGATTTCATGCAGAGTTTTCTAGGAGCACAGCCCAGGCCAGTCTTGATGTGAGGATAAGTTCTTTCCCAATTTGGACATGTAGCTGCTTCTAGGATCTGTTAGCAAAAACAGAACTACCCCTCTCTGGCAAGAGAAGTATTGTCAGATGAGATATTAAGAAACATGAAAGATAAAGTGAGATGGTCCAGCGTTTGTCTAACCAGAGTTCCAGAAGAAAATAATAGAATGGGAGATGGGGAATATTCAAAGATACAATGCCTAAGAATTTTCTAGAACTAATGGAAAAGTTGTAGACAAAACATTTATATATGAGTTTAAGCATAGCAATAGCTGACAAACAGTACAAATATTACTTAAATAAACTAAATAGAGATCTAGGTCCAGCTTTTTAAAAGAAAAAATTAAAACTAAAATGTAGTCCATACACTAAACAGATGTTCAGTGCCAAAGGAAGCATAATTGCCTTACGGGAGAGGAAGGGGGAAGTTGTTAAGGAAACGGTTCCTGCCAGAGGGATTGGTTTTTGAAAAAGGATCACCCAGTTGAAAAGGGTCAGGGAGAAAGAATGTTACAGGAAGAGGGGATACAAATGACAAGCCCATGATGCCCCCCCCAAAAAAGCCCCTGGAATCTTTACATTTTGAAGACTGACATTTGATCTTTACTATGAATTGAAAAAGGTATACATAAAAATGTATATATGAATTTTTCATATTCTATAAAAAATGAAATCTGTTTTTCACAGGGAAAATAATGCCCTGGCAATTTCTATTATGTATAAAAAAAAGCCTTGTGGAAAAAACAAACCAAACCAAAAAACACAAAACTTAGAAGTTCCATCTAATTTTATTTGGTCTCCTTTAATGACAGAATATCTTCTGCATATGACAGGTTTATTATATTTTTCTCTAGAATGTCTCATTTTAATCTGTTTGTTAACAACTCCATGAACTTACTATTGTAACTCATTGTGGTAAATGAAACCCTCCTCAAAAGGAGAACAGCGTTCAGTTCTCTTTACGGTCTTACAGTTGAATACAATTGTTGAAAAATTAACCTCTTCGTTCAGCGTCTTCTCATTTACCAGTCACAAGATTCATCTGTGCCATTTATCTAAACGCTAGAGTCATGGTTTGTGTTTTCAGCATAAACATTTCATGTGAGCGCCAACTCAATCTCTTTCATATGTTCTGGGCCCTAGTTTTTCTGAGAGTTTGCTAATATAAAATGTTCAAGTAAATAATGAAATGGTACTGGAAGAGGGGCTGATACTGCATTACTACTACTCTGTAGAATATTGTATTTAATGGTATTCTCCAGCCAAATTTGTCACATTAAGATTCTTACCAGCTTTTTTTTACTGGCTGTTAGAAACACAAAGTTCAACATATATCTAATGTCTCGAAGAATAAAGCCACTCTTGTGATTTTACAGCCTATCGGTGCTATTTTTGGTTATAACAGGTGGGTGACAGAAGGGAAAAAGGCTTATGTGTGGTTGGGGCGAGGAAGGGGGGGATCCTTTTATGGAATTGACACGTGCTAAAACATTGGTGAGGTTGTTCCTTCTGTGCTTGCTAAAGGCAGCAATCAGGATTAGATTTTTCATGATCTTGTATTTCTAGGACCATCCAAATACTGGGGATAGGTCTGTCACTATTTCATTTTGTAAAAGTTGACAACTTAGCTACTGTAATCTATAATAGGAAAGTGCCCTGGAAATAGAGCACTTTAAACATACAAGAATTTTTTTTTTCCTCTTGCTGTCATGATTCCACAACCTAGTTATTTAATGACTGGGTATGTTCAGGTGCATGTGTAGTGAGTGCATGTGTGTGTAGTTGGAGGAGGTGGGAGAAGCAGTGCTTTTATTGTTTGATCAGGGCTTTATACCAAAAAACTACAGAAGCTTTTCTTTAAATTTGGAAAAAGACAAAAATGCCCCCATCACTGCCACTGTTTAATATAGTACTGGAGGACCTTAAAGAAAAAAATAAGAGGTGTCAGATTGGAAAGGCAGAGATAAAAAACTATTGCAGATGATGCGGTCATCAGCCTAGAAGAACCAGTAGAATCAACTGACCATTAAAATGAGTTAAGTGTAAATCAAAGTTGCCAGGTACAAGATGAACCTACAAAAACAGAATGTCTCAAACCAGCAGTAATAGATTAGAAAACGTAATTAAAGTTATTCACAATAGCAACAGTATCCACAAAGTATCTAGAACACTCAAGAGTCCACAAGACTACTATGAAGACTACTTCAAAATTCTTAATAAAGTATATAGAAGATCTAAAATAATGAAGAGATAAATCATGCCCATGAATGGAATGACAACATGATAAAGATTATCTAATTTCTCCCAGTTTTTTAAGAAACCAAATAAACTTACTCTAGAGTTTTAATGGGGGAATAAAGGTCCATAAATAGCTAAGTTATCTTTAAAGAAGATTGGGGGGGGCCTGCTTTATCAAATATTAAGGTGTAGTACAAGGCCAGTGCTATATAAAAAAAAGTATTGGTGTAAGAACAGTTAAATATATTATCTAATGTATGGATTAGAGATTTTAGAGGTAAATTTAATATACAAGTCATTGAGGAAAATGGCTCACTATATGGAGAAAAATAAAACAAAATCCTTAACTATTTAATACATTAAAGAGTGGATTCTAGGTAGATTAAAGACATAAATGTGAGAAAGACAAAACTATAAAGTTAATAGAAGAAAATGTAGGAAAGTATCTTATGACATAGGGGTGAGGAAGACCCTAAGTCATACTTCAAAAGCATAAACCGTAAGGCAAAACAAACAAAAAAGATGAATTTGGTCACATCAAAATAAGGTTCTCTGTTCAGCGAAGGACATCCCAGACAAAGTTCATATATGATAGGATGAGAGATGGTTGCAGTGTCTGTAACCAATAAGGAATTAATATCTTGAATATGCACATCAACAAAAGGACAGTAACTCCTGTTTAAATAAGAAAAAACAAAATAGGAAATCTATGAACAGGCTAACAAGAATACAGAGATATCCAAAATTCTTAATAATGAAAAATGCAAATTAAAACTGACATATCAGTGTACATCTATTGGACTGGCAGCAAATAGAAAGTTGGAAAATGCTGAGTGTTGGTAGGGATGTAGGGATATGGAGACTCCTTTGCTGTGGAGAGTGGACTGGTATAACCATTCTGGAGAACAATCCTATCGAGTCAGATTCAGGGTACACATATCCCGTGTCTCAGCAATTCTGCTCTGGGATATATCCTTAAGGAAATTCTTACCCAGGTCCATAAGTGGCCATGTATTCACTGAAGTGTTATTTGTGGTAATGAGAAGTTGGTGGACAACCTGAGAGTCCATCTCTGGGAGAGTGGAGAGGTAAAATCAGGTGGGGATACACATGGAGTATGCAGCATTTAGAAGCATCTGATTAAATGTACACATAGGAATCTGGGTGGTCCTTAATAAAATAAGTGAAAAAAACCAGAATGAGATATAAATTGAAAATATATAAACAATACAGATTTTGTAAGAACAAATACAAATGGGCAAACACTAAATAGAAGGATTGCCTTATGGCAGGGAGGAAAATGGAATTGAGGCAAGTGGACTAAAAAAGAATAGAAACAGGAAAGAATTTTAAAACAGGAATGAAGAATTTTTGAAAAGCGTTCCTAATGATCATTGAACTTGAGTTGGATTCAGTGAAGATGAAGAAAATTAATAGGATGAACATCCTTCATATAACAGCCATTTTCCCAATTTCTGTAGGGTTGAAGCTTTGAGAGAAGCAGCAACTGCCGTTGAGCAAGAGAAAGAAATCCTCCTGGAAATGATCCACAGCATCCAGAACAGCCAGGACATGAGGCAGATCAGCGACGGTGAGAGCCACTTCCACAGACGGGGACTCGTCTTTTACACCCCTCTGAGGGGTTTATGATGAGTGTGGGTCAGTGTTTGCTTGACTTGTGGAATATGTTCTCTAGGCTTCAGTATTTAGTGTGAGCCACAGAGGACAGGCGCAGCTGTCAGTTTGTTACAACCACCACTTACTCAGAGATCGTTCTTGCCAGTGTGCTCCGTACCCCATACCATGGCTGGAGTGACCCGAAAAGGCCCGCAAGCTGCAGAATAGCTCGCCCCGAGCAATATGGCCGTGTGTCTTACCTCGGGTTCACATTCCTAACTTCAGTTCTTTAGAAGTTACTGGAGTGCAAGAGAGATAAAAGCAGAGGGAAAAGCTGAGAGAGTGAAAGCAGAGAAGACAAAAGAAGATGGATTGAGGTATAACATAAAGAGAGGAAAAGGAGAAAATGCAGAGAAAATGAGGTAATGAGACCAGTAAAACCCATTACTGTAAAAATGTGCTCTCATTTTCACATGAAGGCCATGACTAGTGACTTTCTTTCACTGGCACTGGACTTCCCAATTGGGCTCCTTTGGTGCTCCACAGGATGAGCTCCTAGTGGGCCAGGCAGCTGGTGAGGTAAGAATGCAGTCTTAACTCCAGACCAGAACTGTTACACATCCACAGCAGGTCGTCATCTAGTGTGTTTTTCACCATCCTGGCAAAGATCAATGAATTAGGAAGTAAGTTATGGAACAGGACCAGCAGGAGATTGCTGACTTTTTCATACAAGTAATGAAATATTGACAGAGCTGCTTTTATCATCATTGCCTCCTTGTGCTTGCCAAGACTTAGACCACTGGCTTGCTTAAATCTATCTGGAGGAGATGAAGTCAGTGCCTAGTTTTGTGGCCAGCTTATCTTCTACTATCATGGCTATGTTTTCTGAACCAAAATTCAGGGCAGTGTATTCTGATAAACATCCGCGTCCTTATGAAGAGATCTGGGACATCTGATTTCTGTAGCTCTTCCCAGCACAAACCATATGCTTACTGCTCACTCCCTATGTTAGGGCTTGATCTCCATCCCAGTTACAGTGTATACCTGCCCAAACTTGTGCAGATGAACTAACTTGAGCAGTCATCTGGTATCCCGTGTATAAAGATTTTCAGAGAAAGGTATTTATTTTAGCACCTCTCTCTGTAATCTCATATACTTGATCAGTTAATCTTACATGCTATAGTTCTAGCTTTTACCTTTAAAAATTTCATAGCAGAGGTGCTTATAAAAAATAGTAAATTTGGCCACAAAAAAATGCCTTAGTGTTCTTGACATGGATCAGTTTATGTCTCATACTGATTGATACTTCAAAACTTTTTTGTTTAGGAGAAAGAGAAGAATTAAATCTGACTGCAAACCGTTTGATGGGACGAACTCTCACTGTTGAAGTTTCAGTAGAAACAATTAGAAGCCCCCAGCAGCAAGAATCCCTAAAGCATGCCACAAGGATTATTGATGAAGTAGTCAGTAAGTTTCTGGATGATTTGGGAAATGCCAAGAGTCACTTAATGTCACTTTACAGTGCATGTTTGTCTGAGGTGCCACCCGGGCCAGTTGATCAGAAGTTTCAATCGATAGTAATTGGATGTGCTCTTGAAGATCAGAAGAAAATTAAAAGAAGATTAGAGACTCTGCTTAGAAATATAGAAAACTCTGATAAGGCCATCAAGCTATTAGAGCATTCTAAAGGAGCTGGTTCCAAAACTCTGCAACAGAATGCTGAAAGCAGGTTTAATTAGTGTTCAAACCTAAGAGCACTTACAAATAATGATGTAAAAATGATAAAATACTATTTTAAGTAATACTAGGTCTTTATATTAGGCATAACCACTTATTTGATATTGACAGTTGTTTCAGATGAGGAAAATATTCCATCCAGTGTCATCCGTTTTGTGAATAACAAAACTAGAAATATTTTAATTATCTATCTAGAAGTTTTTAGATTGAATTCTTGTCTTGTAGTAGGATCGAGCACATTATATATATTTTACTATCGTGTGGATGAATACGTAGTATGTGAGGAAAAGTAAGTGCTCAGCGAGGAGCAAAAGCATCACTGCTCTTGGGCTTTCTCTGGCGTGGAAACACATTCACCTGGGGCATTTAAGTTGACTAGAAATACTTTACCTTAAGCAGCACATACACTTACTGTACCCATAGTGTTAACAAAGCACTGTGCTTAGAGGGATAAAAGAAATCACAAAACAAGAACCTTTCCCTATGTCCTCTCATTCAGCAATTTTTAAGGCATCTGTATCAAGTTATTTTGAACTTGGGATTTATGCATCTCATAGTATGAATGTATTTTTGATACACATGATAAAATGTAAGAAAATCACCTATAATTTTACCACTGTGAACAACTATATATCCACTTCATGTTTTCTCAAATGCATCATTTCTCTAAAATTTCAATATTGTAACTTGCCTTTTTCTTCAGTTAAACACTGCTATAAAGTCTGCTTAATTGTCAACTTAATAAGCTCTATTTTGTGTAATTATATAATAATTTATGTAACCATTCCCCTCTTACTGGATATTTAGGTTGTTCCTAACTTGTTGCAATTACTGCAACATATTTATGTATATTGGGCTTTTTCCTTTTTTTTTTTTTTTTTTTTTCATTTTCTTTGTATAAATTCCCAGCAGTGGGTTTATTCGGTCAAAGGGTATATACGTTTTCATGGCCTGATACATATTTTGAATTTTTTTTGTATAAAAGTTTTATCAGTTTATACTATCTTCATTAATTATAGTTTCTTCATTAATTATAGTTACTTCACTGAAATCTTAACAGCATTGAGCATTAAATTTTATCTAACATTAGATATAAAACACCTTAGTTTGTACTTTATTTACTGACAAGGCTGACCAGTGTAATGATTCATCTATGCTAAATGAAACTACAGAACACTTATCTGTTCAATGTAACTAGTGCTATTGATACACGAAAACCTCAACAACTTCCCTGAGTACTATTTTGAAACGTACACATCCAATGCAATTTTTATTAGAATGTAGGTATTCTTTACACTGAAAAACAAGATCCAGATTGATTTTATATATTTATATATATATCCCTCACTGCAAACAATGTTGAGCTTCATTTTCTGCACAAAAATGCCAAGTTAGTTTCTATTTATAAAAAGCAACTACAATCTGAGGATATTCATGGTTACTTCCTTTGCCAGCCCCAACTCTGCCTCATTTAAATCTTTTCATTTCATAGGAAATGTTAATTCTTTCTGTGTCAAAGCTTCTTGGTCTGTTAGCAGACTCTGATTTGCTGTCATCAGGCTGTCAGATGAAGATTTTCTTTTTGAGTCTTTTTTTTTTAACCAGCTTTTTGAAAATTAAGAAATGGTCAATCAAGTTTTCCTCAGGTTATTAAATACTGTCAGCATCTATTAATCCCTTCCACTCTGGGAAATACCACATACACCCTTTGCCATTCACTCCACGCCCCGCCAGTTGGGGACTTTGTCTACCACACATTATTCTCTGCCTTCTTGACCTTTGTATTCTTTACATTCTTTCTTTCCTATTTTTTTGCAATGGAGTTTTATTGGAGGCCATTCTTTTCTTATCACAGACTTGAAGAGGTGTGATTCACCATCTCCAAGCTGCTTGGGGTTCCTGGTCTGCAGTGTCTGCAGCCCTCAGTACCTCCAGCTTGGGCCACATCCAGGGGGCAGGGAACTCAATGTGTTGATCCTCAACGTGTATTTTTATTTATAAGAATGGGAGTATAATTTATTTTCAAATGATGAATTTCCCAAGAGTCACATTTTACCCTCATTTAAATTATCATCTTTTATATAGATAATAGAATTAGATTGTAAGGACATTTAGAGTATGTTTTGCCCTATCCCAATTCTATACTGTTCCTAGAATGTAACATATGGTTTTAGGATAGCCTTGTTGCCATCCCTTGTTAGCACTGCTTCCCGGTGGTGTTCCCATCCCCATGCTAGCTTTTCTCCTTGAAGCCTGCTTTCTGCCTTCACCTTTAAGGACAGGCTCCCTGGAGTGTGACAGCTAGCAGGACCTGTAGAGGAGTGGACAGAAGTGCACTCAGAGTTCATCAAAATAAGGATAGAGTAAAAATCCTTCCTAGCTAAAAGTATGACAAATATAGAATTGACCTTTGTATTATTTTAATTTAGGGACCTCGACACTACAAAAAAAAAAAAAAAAAAAAAAATCCCTGAAGCTTTCAGCAGGGCAGGAAGCTTCCAGTGGTGCTTCCTTCCCAGGACCAGTGTTGCATCCTCCAGGGGGCACCATTCACATTGTATTCTATTTAATAAAACATGAGCCAAGTGAGGTATTACGCACAGGGACACAATGAGTGCAGGAATGGTCCCTTGTATTGATGGAGCTCAATTCTGCACCCTGACTCAAAGTGCTTAGAGTTCACCCCAAAAAGGTGATCAACTAATGAAGAATTCTGCTTCAACATTTTAAAATTAGAAAGCATGAAATAATTTAACACATTAACTGCCATGAGTGTTGTATTTAACTCACTCTAGTTTTGACCCTGGGGCCGCGTGAAGCATACATAAAATCTTGTTGATGTTCTTATTTTTACAATTGACAATTTAATTCTAAAACTGTGGATTAAATGAAGTCAATAATTTGTTTTTCTATTTGTTTACCTTTAAATTACACTTAGTTTTTATTCTATTTTTGTAATAAAACACTGTGGCCCTAAGGAAAAGTTTCTGATTTTTGTGTGTGTCAGTCAATGTGTTAACAACTACAGGAAGCAGCAGAGTAAGAATGTGGCAAACTAAAAAACATGCAGTGATTTTTAACTAGGAAACATCCATGTATAGTCCCTTTCAAATGATTGCAGATTGTGATAAATGCTGATACACCTGAAGATACATTACTTATTACTATTCTGAAGGCTGGATTCTACAGTTTTTCAAAGACAAATGAAAGTAAAGGAACTGAGAATCTTGGAAAAGAAAAGGAAACAAGGACACAAGTGAGCTTGAGCTTAGCCATTCTCTCTTTTTTTTTTTTTTTTTGTATGTTTACTCATACAACAGCAGGCAAAATGAAAATGGACTTTCTGCTTAGGGACATGACCCCATTCTTAAATTTTCAATCATGAACTAAGAGTAAATCACTTGAACTATAGACCATACTATCATCTTTTAATTATCTACCTCAGTCTACTAAATATTGTTGCAAATATGCTTCCCTTGCATACAGTAGGCATACAGATCACTTTGAGGGTTGATTTCAGTATGTAGTCCAGCTTTAACATGCAGTGTTCCAGGGATGACTAGAACATATTAAGCTGGGCACAATTTGTGCACAAGTTTGATAAAGGGTGTCAGAAAAGATTGAAAACTCTGGCATTGGAAAATGAATCTAACATTTAGATCCGTGGAGTATTACAGATACATCTCCAAATGTTATCGTTACACCTCAGAGGGCTGAAGATGATAGAAGCCCTGGGACAAAACAGAAGAGCACACACAGAGGACCTGGCATGAGTCCCCAACCACACCACTTCCCAGCAGAGGGCCCCAGGACATCTAATTTAACCTCTGTAAGTCCCTGCCCTCCCAAATTGTAAAATCAAGGTAATAATGCTCCTACAGGTTATGAAGTGTAAACGAGATACTTGCATGCTGAGCATGGTGTCTGACACATAGAAAACACTTGTTAAATAATAAATTTGAACTATACAATTACTTTATACCACAATACAACATAAATGCATGTGTTACTATTTGGGGGCCAAAAGCCTCTACACAAGACAAAAAACTTTTTAAAACAGATACTAATAAAATTATAAAAGTTAAAAGGCAAAATTATTTAAACCACAGCACTACTAAGTTGCATTAAATAAGCACTGTCAATGAGTATGAGAAATATTGGCAGAGTATGTGAAATATGAAATATTTTTAGGTTGTTGTGATTTTTAAAGAAGTCACATACCTTTCACTATTTATTTCCACACTGGTGATAACCCATCACACATATCACACAAAATTCCAGCTTTGAAATGCATTTATTTTTTGATTATTGGAATTCATCATTTATGAAATTTTTATCAAGTAGTGTATTTTAAATTATGCTCGAGAGCATAACTGCAATCCAATAGCAATACATACAAGTGGTTTTCCATTTAAATTTACAAAAGCATTATTTATTAGTAACAAAAATATAGAAGGGGTTCAGTTTTCCTTTGAATCCAGAGTTTTAATTTTAAAAGACATTTACCAACATCCTACTATAGATATTTCAAGAGTGAGAAGAAAAGGGAGCACTATCTAACAAAGATTATTGTAGCCAAATCACCCAGTTACCCAGCAGTTTGGTGATTGGGTATTTCAGAGTCCAATGTGGTTTAAATATTTTCTGTTAGCAAATAAATTCACTTGTGTGATAGATTTACATGTTGTGTAGGTGAAAACCCAAAGAGTGACAATAATACACATGATATTCATATCTAATAGTTAAAACTGAATAAATCTACTTGTTCATTGTGAGACAAGCTTTCACTCCATCAGTTCATTGTTTTCAAAGAAACAGACACACTATTGATACGTTAATGGCAACATTTCAGCAGGTTACCGGTGACTATTTCAAAGGTTTTGAAAAGGATGCTGCTAACAGTTAACCAGATCTTAACATTAAGAGAGTATAGCACTCTAAGGTAGGACATTGGGTTCCAAGGCCAACTCCTCATTCTAAGATACTCAGAAAAGGTCTCAGTTCCTAAAAGTCGCAGGTACAATGAAGTACATGTTACTGAGAGTTCTAAGCACTGCACTGCCAGCTTCTGAAACAACCATCTAACTTCACTCCACAATGAGGAAAGTCATTCATCCTCTTTTTGGTAGTGTTAGCTTTACCTTATTTTGAAAAAATACACGTGTGCTATCAACTTTGGGCAGATAAAAAAGAAACCATTTGATCTGGTTTTACTTAACTATATTGCCTTACGTGAGCTATTCTGTAGACTAATTCACAGGCAGAGAGTGAAAAAGGAACTCTAAAATATGGCAGTTACTCCACAGCTATATGTCTGTGTGATAAAAATTAACCATAAAGTAAAAAAAGTAGATTAGAGCACAAATGCACAATAACCTGGACTCTTGGACAACTTTTTCTTTAGTATACATGGACTCATTAGATATTACTAATAAACTTATTTTGTCAATTTTGAAAGCTTTAGAAATTGAGAAATTAACATAACTTGTGGCTGATTTTCAGGCCTACTTATTTTAAATGACTAATTATGGTTAGGTTTAAAATACAGCAGTGCAAATTAAAAATTCAGATATGTAACAAAGATTTTTCTTCAGTTCTTATTTAAAAAAAAAAAAGAAAGGATAAAGGCAGGAGGATCGCTTGAGCCCAGGAGTTGGAGGTTGCAGTGAGCTGTGATGATGCCACTGCACTCTCGCCAAGGCGACAGAGCGAGACTCTGTCTCAAAAAAAAAAAAGATAAAACTAAGTCCATAAAATTGTATTACAAATATAGGGGAAACACAACCATCAGAGATGACATTTTTTATATAGAAAAATAACACACTTTTACCCATATGCATTTAATTAATATGAAATATAACTACAACACATTGTATAATGATTTTTCTGCTAATAAAGACCATAAGTATTTGCCGAAAAATATATCTTGTGCAAAAATTAAAGAGACTGTATTTCAAGAGAGTAGAAAAGATGAATCACTAGCAGGTACCCACTGTTAGGAACTAAGTTTTTCCCCCAACACCTATCCCACTGCCAGCAATGGGAGTGGTAATAACTGGTGACAAAAAAATAAACATTTTATATTACGTTAAAATAGATAATGCCAGATCGATTTCAATATTATGAAAAGTGAACGTTTACTCTTGACCACTTAACAAGGACACACCCCAGGAAATTCTGTTATGTTCTCAGCATTAATCTGGGCAGGAGGATGAGGGTGGTGCAGATGGAAGACTTAAAAAAAAAAAGATATAAAAGAAGAATACACAGAACATCTAGTACAAATAATGAAAAATGACTTCATGACACATTTTCCAAGAAAAGTTATTTTTACATATTTTGAAATCCTGTAAAAACCAGGTCTATTGAAAGGGGTTATAGGTTAAAAACAAAGCCACTGATGAATGATAATCAGTTTTAACAGAGTTCATGCAGTTATCTAAGTTGGAAAACTACTGTCCCAAGTCACAAAATTTAATGCTCTGGTGCATGATTACATAGTAAATCATTTCTTAAATTATTATGTATGTGGTGCTGACAGAGCTCTTGAGAAAGTGCTATACAAACTGAAGGCTATAGAAATTTTAAGTGATAATCTTAAAATACCATACAAAAATGTGTTCACCAAAGGATGCTTTAGAGTTGCAGGGTATTATAAAATCCATAATTTGGATTAGGACTAATCATCTTTTGTGCATTTTTAAAAAAATGCTTAGCATAATCTTGTAAGTTCAAAGTTGGGTTCTCAGCAGCAAAAGGTGCTAGATAAACCACCACACTTCACAGGACCTCCTGAATGACCACGGATGTGCTGCGTACCTTCTTAGGGACTTTGGCTAACCTTACGACAGCAAGAACTCACCATGCTTGGAGTAGCCACATGAAAAAGATTTTACAAGTCTCACCTAGGAGATGCTCTAGCATTACAATGTTTACACTCCTCTTTTATCTACCCTGTCAGAAAGGAAAACTACTTCTAAAAGATATTATAAACAATATAAATTCTGATAGTAAAGCACTATAAAAATTAGGTATGATACTTTTGGCACAAAGCACTTTTTAAATCCAAGCTCATTTTGCAAAATATATGTCTGGAATCTCTCGTTTGAAAATAAAAACATATAGACAATGTGTAAATGGTTTTACAAATGAATTAATTAGAATCTACATTTCCTTAAATACTGCACATACCTTCAGTTTACTCCAGTACCAGATATCTGCATGCACACCTCCACATTCTACATTATACAGATATTGCACAAGTAACATTGCCAAAATACACACTAAAGCAGTCTGGCAAGATTTAGGGTTTACCTTTCAGTATTATTTTTTGTAAGTATTCAGATTCAGTACTATTTTCCAGAGAAGCTAGATGACCAGTTTCAGAAAAAGAATGCTTACTATCTTTCCTTGATCCATAATATTAAAATCTGTACCAATATATTTAGGCATTTCAATGTGTTTTCCAGCATTTAAAATTCAGCAAAACCTGTTTTTGACATTTCTTACAGCATTCCCTCAAAAATAGGAGAGGCTTTGTCTAATGTAAAAAAATTAAAATAAGTCCATAGGGCAGTAATTTTTCCACCAGAGGTCTCACTCAACATTCTGAAAAGCATTGTGGAGCAATATTTAAGTCTGTCAACTTTCAGAGACCCATTAGGTGCAAAGTCTGCTAAAAAAACTTGTAACATACCATGACAGCCAGATGGGTTTCTTACTGAATTGCACAATAGAATTCAATTTTTTTCTTCCCTAAAACATTTTAGGGTATGCTACAGCTGCTAAAAGGATTTCTGTTTTTCTTGGTCCTTTGTTTGTTGGGTCTAAGATTGATGACATCTCCACCATTAAGGGTACTTGAATTCTGACCCGAGTGACTTCCACCAGATGTATTAAAGACACCTGTATAAATGGAGTGAAAACACAGAGATTGACACTGATACTCCTCAGAGTTACCTGCTGCATCCAACTTGTTAGTAAAATCAGTAATATTTTCAAGTACTTATACATTTTTTCAATTTTTTTACTGTAGTAAAATACACACAACAAAATTTACCATCCTGACCATTTTTAAGCATACAGGTCAGTGGTTTTAAATATATTCATAATGCTGTGCAATGATCACCACCATCCACTTCTATAACTCTTTTCATCTTTAAAACTGAAACTCTATACCCATTAAACAATAACTCTCCATCCCTCCTCCCCCCAGGCCCTGGCAACCACCATTCTATTTTCTGTCTCTCTGATTTTAACTACTCTACCTCATATAAATGGAATCATACAGTATCTTTTTGTGACTTTCACTTAGGATGTCTTCAAGGTTCATCCATGTTGTAGCATACTGCAGAATCTCCTTTCTTAAGGATGACTAATATTCCACTGTATGTATATACCACATTTTGCTTATCCATTCAATACATCAATAGACAGTTAAGTATTGACAATTTTAAAGCTTTTGTTTTCATTTCATTTATTTTTAATAGCTAATATACATGGTACAAAGGTCAAAGGGTACAAAAGAGGTCACACTAAAGTATCCTTTTCATCCTAATCCCTCGCCCTTTCCAGTTTTCCTCCCCTAAGGCAAACATGTTATCAGTTTTCCTATATATCCTTCCAGAAATATTTTATGCATATATAAGCAAAAATGCATATATATTCTTTTTCCCTCTCTTTTCTACCCAAACTATGGCATAGTCTACACAGTGTTCTGCATCTTTTCACTAACAATCTATTTTTGAAATTTGGAGTCAGTAAATATGATAATTTTAATAACTTATTGACTTCACATCATATAACTTCCTAACAAATACCTAATTTGTAGTTAACAACAGTATTTGTGAGATATTATGTTAATAAAAACACTGCATATGTAAAAGCTGGTAGTAATATAAGTTTTCCCTACACAGGCTAAGACAATATCAAAAAAGTGGTCTTCCTACATAGGCTAACAACAACAAAAAAGTGGTCTAAGGATAAAGTGACGGGTAGCTAAAAGAGATGAACTAAAGAAAAACTTTAAGCTGTTATAGTGTCCATTTCAAACTGTGCTGTTCTCAAAATATAATCTCCGATTTATGAACTATTTGGCATCCATGATACACAAAACTCTGAGCCAGAGATACTATCAGGGATACAAAGATGATTAAGATCAATTCTTGCCCACAAGAAGTTTACAATCTAATAAGCAAGAAAAGACAGTCAACAAGTATTGCTATAAGACATTATATGTTAAGTGTCATAAAGGAGACACAAGATCCTATAGATTCAAAGGAAGGACTGTCTAATTCATAAGAAAGGAAAAGCTACCTGAAGAAGGTAGAACTGGACACTTGGCGATGCCCTGGATTTAGATCTCTGTTCTTTTCAGAGCATGGAGACTGTAGCTTGAGCCAGATATATAGTTGAGAGAGCTTTCTAGGTAGTTCTTGAGAAATGAATAGTTCTTCCACAGAAGATGGGAAAGAGAGGTCATTCTTGATAGAAGAAACAAACTGAGCAAAAGTGAAGAAAGGGACATGCTCAGGAAAGATCAAGACCTCTGAGAGAACCAGTAGACAGGGTATGTATATAACAGTGGAGTGTAAGGCTACACAGAAGGATGGACAAAACTGTCTTTAAATGTTGGAATGAAGAAAATCTGCATTTACTTTGTTCCATTAAAGAGCTTTAATCAGTAGATTGGAAGAAGACAGAAGTGGGGCCAAGGACAGTAGACCAGGTAGCGGCTTATTGCAAGTTCCTATGTTGTTTCACAAAGCATATGAGGTGTCTAATGGCAGGAACTTATGCACTAAAAATGGCAAAGTAAGAAAAAGCTAGAACCCAGGAAAAAAATCTAAGTTAAAACAGGTCCAAAAAATGATGTATGCGTTTATGTGTATGTAGTAAGGCGGGATGGAATACAGATAAGTCCTTAAGAGATTACACGGAAGACTTAGAACCAGCAAATGGTTCTCATATTCCTGGAAGCCAAAGCAAATAGGGAGACATGGCCAATCAGTTACTGTGAAAGAGAAGAAAACACACTTGTTCTTCAGGGAATGCTAAAGTTTTGCTAGCATTTAACATAAAGAAAAAATCATTAACAGGTAATAAGCAAGATGGTAGGAAAGGGAAAAGGTAAGAGCCAGTACAAACAAAGAGTCAGAATAACAAGTGTTATAAAGCTCCTTTATATAAAGGACAGACCTTTACAAAAAGTCTTTATATCTCTGCTGTCTTTAATCTATCAGATGAACTTAGAAAATTTACTGGTAAAAAAACAAAACAAAACTTTAACTCAATATACCTTTTAACAAGAGACTTGATGCTTACACATTTAATAATTATTGATATAACATTTTTAATCATATTTCTTAAAAAAATGAGCATATTGTATATATTTTTAAAATATATATATTAATAATGAATGGAAAATAGATTTACCAAGTAAACATGAGCTATAATAAAATTTCCTGGGTACTTACCAATTTTGTTACTACTTGAATGCATTTGTTCTGGATCCTCAGCTATTTGTTGTTTGAGTTTTTGAAGATATTTTTCAGCCAAATATTTAAAAACTAGAATAAAAAATACCCCCCCAAACCAGGTCAATATCATTTATGCGTGTAAATCTGTTGTTTCACATTACTTATTATAATATTTATACTTACTAAACAAATTTAAAATTATATTAGAATTAGAAGCATACAATCTAGTTAAAAATTCAACTTTTAAAAATTATTTGGGCAATTCTGAGAAGTACAATGATAATACTAATAAACATATGGTGGTATTTTATTAGTAAAAAAGTGAAATAGTACTTGTAGACATTGCTCTTTTGTTTTATGTATTTGAATAGTGACTAACATTCAGCAACACTAAACTGACTCAGCTTGAAAAAATGTCTACTTTCTTTAGGTGAAGAAAAGTATCCAGAATAGATACTGAGTGACAATGTAGTTGCAATCTAATAAGTGGCAATTCCAGAATGAGAAAAATAACAATCATCTTTCTCTAATCTCACTTTCTTAACCTGGGAAATATTATTAAATTAAGGTCATTGTAACTACCTAATGGAATATCTACTACTGTGTAGTTCTAAAACAATTCAGTAATTTTAAAAAGGTATGCATTAAAAACACATATATGCATACACATACATAGATAGCTTCGATTTTTGAAGATAATAATAAAAACCCCAAACCCCACCAGAGTGACAAGCATTCAAGGACATAGTAAATAATTACGGACTCTTAACTCAAAGAAGCAGAATGCCTTCAAATTTTACCTGACGTTAGGTGACAGGAAGAAAATTTTGTTCTCATTATAATTTCTAAACAACACAACAGAAAAAGCGTAGGAATAAAACAAACTTGTGGCAATATATTTTTTTAAAAGGCAATTTACCTTCATTCACATTTAGATCTTCTTTCACTGATGTTCTGTAGAATCTTAACTTTAACCTTTTTGCCAGTGCCTCAGCTTCCTCACTGCACATTAATTAAAAAAATGCTTATAAAGGTACCTTCTGACAGCTTGTTTTAAAGTTACTTTTAATTACATTTACTGAATAGTTTGGCAGGGTAGGGCAGGAAGGTGGATCAGATCTTTCAGAAAACTTTCACATTTCTTTTTAAAGAAGCTTGCTATTGATGCCCAGTTAAATAAAACCAGCTGAAAGCTATGTTGTCACTTAGTGCTTGAACAGATTTTTAGTCTTCACTACTCTTGGGGGATAAACACTAACCATTATACTTTATCTGTACACAGAAGACTTTTCTATTAAGTCACTATCTCTAGCCCTAAAATAATTTAATATCACTTTTCTTTACATAGTATTTTAATTAATTTTTCTTTATCTTTTTAAGAACATTTGGATTTAATGACACTCTGAAAATCTTACAGTGAATTACTTATTTTATTCTTGCTGGCCATGAAACAACTTTGCTGCCAAAAGCCGAAGTCCAGCATATTAATGACTGTGTCTACAAGAGCCGACTCCTAATTTTAGTTTTGTTAGGACTCCTGATTGTGGACTCCTGATATTAGTTTTATTAGTACTGTAGTAACCATGCTCTAAATGGCTCCCAAAGATCCCCTGTCTCCTGGTCTTTACGCCTTGTGTAGTCTCCTCTCACATTGTAATCAAGGTTGGTCTGGGTGTCCAATAATACACAATAGAAGTAATAGTATGTGACTTCTAAGACTTGAGTTGTAAGAGACATTGTGTCTTCTGCCTTGTTCTCTCTTGGATCACCTGCTCTGGGAGAAGCAGCTATCATTTTGTGAAAACACTCAAGCAGCCCTAAGGAGAGGCCCACGTGACAAGGAACTAAGGCCTCCTGCCAAGTGAGTAAGGACAGGATGGTCTGGCCCAGTCAAGCCTTTCTGTGACTACAGGCCTAGCCAACGTCTTGACTACAACCTTGTGAAAAACCACCCAGCTAAGCCACTCCCAAATTCCTGACCCACAGAAACTGTGATATAATAGGTATTTGTTGTTTTAAGCCACTAAGTTTTGGGCTAATTTATTATACAGTAACAGATAGCTAATATAAGAACACATAGAAAAAATAAGGTAAAAACCAAGCAAAGATTTTTAAAGCTAGCAAAAATATTAATAATGCAATGAGTAAATATTCATAGCAGAAATTATCTGGATGCTAGACTGTGCCCACAAATTTGAGCATAATAGTTTTAAATGTACAAAAAGTATGAATCTGAACCCTTTATTTAAATTCATCAACATAGGATAGCTACTCATTCTCGATATTAAGACATCTAGGGATGCTTTTCTTAACATTCTTACTATATCTAGGTTTGACTTAACATAAAGAATTGGATTTGTGGTGCAAGGACCTGAGGTTGGAATTGTAAAAGAGCCTTCAAAATTTATTCCTTTAATTTACTCTACTTACGAATCTGTGAATTTTTTTTTAACCCAATCCAATCGCATAGACTAGCTCACAGAAAATTTAAGTAAACTAAAACCTTTAAGTAATTAGAACCTTTAAACTACAAGTAAATATAAAATCTTTACTAAATTTTATTGTCTATGCAGAAATTAGAATATATTTTAACTTCATAGAATTACTGTCCCTCCTACCCCCAAAGTAGCCATCTTACTTCTTTATACAAGAATCATCCAAAAGATCAATCTTGTTTTGTACAAGTACAGTTGGTATATCTCCAACTTCAGCTACTACTTTCTCTCTCCAACTGGAAATTGCTTCAAAAGATTCCCTGTCTGTGGTAGAAAACACAAGCACGCAAGCCTGGGCTCCTGTAAGGTCACAAAATAAAAATGTTATTTACATTAATAAAACAATCCCATGCTGGGTGGGGGCAACTTTTATCTATTCAAAACAACTTTTATATAAATAAATGTTGAACTCATCTTTGTAACACTGCTTATTTTTCAACATATATTCTATTTTCTAACTCAGAGAACCAATTTTTATCAAGAACAATGGTTTCAAATGTGTTCAATTGTCAAATTACCCTCAAAACCATGTACTTTTTTTTTGAAACACCACAAATGTATTTAATTCCATTATAAGAGCTAGATAGGATGGTAAACTAAGAATGAATGACAGGCTATTTCCAAGTTCTTCTTGTTAATATTTGTCATTTGTTTCTTAATTTCTTTCAGCACAAATTTAAGAAAAATTTATGAGAACAAAATCATAATTTGCTCATTATTTTCACTTTTTAAAAAAAATTTGTATTATTTTATTTTAGTAGAATATCAGTGACCCTAAGGAACATATTTTGAGAAGCAATGCCAAAAATAAAATACCCATGTATACATATATACACACACACATATATGTGTATATATAGCAGAGGGGGAAAACTTATTTTTTACCCTGTTTAACTGCGTAATTCCTGTACTGGATCCACTGACAATATTTTAACCATCAACTGTCACTTTAGGTGATAAGACTTAAGATTAAAAATATGGCTGGGCGCAGTGGCTCACACATACAGTCTCAGCTACTTGGGAGGCTGAGTGGGAGGATTGCTTGAGCCCAGGAATTGGAGGCTGCAGTGAGCTATGATCATGCCACTGCACTCCAGCCTGGTGACACAGCAAGACCCTGTCTCTAAATAAATAAGTAAGTAGCAAACTCTCGGAAGAAGCTGTTTTACAAATTAACTGTCGATTCAGGCAGCATGGTGATAAAAGCAGGTGTGTAAGCAACAAGAGGAAATCATCCTGGAGGTCAACAGGATTTCTTCAAATCAAGACATGCTTTCTTACTGTTATTCCTCCCTTACAGATCCCTCAGGTATAAGAGGTTCCTACTAAGACTCAAGACATGCCTGGGCTACCTAAGACACTCTAGGGCCAAAAATAGTTTCTGTGTCACCAGAGGAATACTGTAGAAAGCAAAAGATCACAGAATGAGAAAAGAATGAAAGAAAAGACAGCAGTTTGCTATTACTGTAAAAGCAGAAGATTCATCTGGGAAAATCTTTCCTACTCTAAAAACAGGTTTTAAACCAAATAATAAATTAATTACACAAAACTGAAAGAGAGAGAAGAAAGACACCCTGAGACTTTCTCAGAATTTGAAGAGATCACATTAGTATACTGATAAATTTATATTTACTTGAACTCTAATATTTACCTAAACTACAAATTACATTACTTAGTAACACTTTAAGAAACTGTTCTTTATCATAAAACTATTTGTTAGCCTTAAGCCTAGAACTTATATCCAGTTAATTGCCATTTCAACTTGATGGCACAATAGGGTATTTCCAGGTGTACAAGGTCTCAGACACTTAAAAACAGAAAAAATTTTGAGAAGTATATAATGAAAAAAGTCTAAGCAGATGGTCCCAGAGATATGGGCAGATTAACTAAGAAAAATTCAATGTCATACAAAAAAAATCAAGGACCAAAAGATGAAAGAAAAAGTATGTCCCTAACAACCCCAAAATTATCTAGTAGGGGATAGAATGGGGAGAGACAAAGAAGTGTAGGAATGTGCCAAAGTGCTTGTCTGAAGAGGAGGAAGATGTAATATTGATATATTATGTTTACATAATCAAGGGAGGTGAGTAGACAAACACTGCAGCAGGCACCTGTGGCGCTGTGCACACCCCCTCAGCTCCTAGTTTCCTTGCAGCTGTGGAGGGCAGTTCCTGTTGCCAGTGTCCTGCCTCAAGCCCTTGCTGCAGGTGGCTCTCTCTGCTTTTCTGCATCAGGACTTTTCCAATGCATCCCCCAAATGGGAACTGATGCCTCTGGAGGAAAACTTAAGCCATTGGGAAGGTGAATCCTGAGGCATATCTACATGGTTCCTCAGAAAGACTGACCCCCAGTGATACTTAGAACCCTTTATTGTTTTTCCTCCCTTCCTGGCTTTTCACTTCCTGGGATTACATCCCAAATAAACCACCCTCACCCAGCTGGGGCAGGAGAAGGGCAGAGAGGCTCAAACTAATACAGTAAGTTAAAAGCAATCACCATAAGAATAAAAAAAGAATCTGTGACTATTAAACAGGAGGAAAATGGATTTGTGCAGTGTAAAGGTGAAAAGGAGGTACCAAAAAACAAAAAGAACTGCAGAAAATATAAAATCTGAAATAAGATGGCAAAAGTCAGTCCTAAGAAGAAAAATTACAATCTCTAGAAAGAATGGTACACAAATCTCCAAAGCAGTATGGTTCACCTGACAATAAGTCTTCCGATAAGATGCTGCACCACCTTGTCTGATTTAACCTAAATATATTACTAAAATGAAAAAAGAAAACCAAAAGATGGCCTGGATTACTTTTACGGTTATAATAATTCTGACAAATGTTGGCCAACTACTTGTTTCAACTTCCCCTAAGTACTACCATCTATCCATACAGATAAAATACTCTGTCAAACTGTGATCCATCGTGGTTCTTTTATATTTAGAAAAACTCTAATGACCAAAAAGCTCTTTCTTCTTTTTTGGAGACAGAGTCTTGCTTTGTCGCCTGGGTTACAGTGCACTCATCATAGCTCACTGCAACCTCAAACCCCTAGGCTCAGGCAATCCTTTTGCCTCAGCCGCCCGAGTAGCTGGGACTACAGGCACGCACCATCATGCCCAGCTAATTTTTCTATTTTTTGTATAGATGGGGTCTCGCTCTTGCTCAAGCTGGTCTTGAACTCCTGACCTCAAGTGATCCTCCCGCCTCGCCTCCGAGAGTGCTAGGATTACGTGGGTGAGCCACCTTGCCTGGCCGCAAAAGCCCTTTATAATATATACTAAAAAAATGTGAAAAGATGACCCCCCCCTTTCTTTTTCTTTTTTGCAAAATTTTGACTGAGGTACCAATGAAACAGATAACAAATACCAGATTCCAAAGTTTATGAGCAACAGATCATTATTTGCAGAATTTACAAAGGAAATGGCTATACACCTGTGACACAACTCTGGTACTCCCTCAAGCACTTCGAGAATTTTTGTTTTTTTTTAATTGAGAAGGGAGTTAGAAAGGAAGAGGATTTGTAAAGGATTTCTTTAGAGAAAGTACTGTACTCCAAACCTTCTCTTCCAGAACTGCGGGGTGGGATGCACAAGGGGACAATTAACACCTCCACTCCACACTCCATCTCAAACCTAGAAAGAACATGACTTCAGCAAGACCAGTTAAGGAACTTGTTATATGTTCCCAGCAATGCGGGGACACACTGGACTACTGGTGCCTTAATTCAAGCCTGAGAAAGATGCAGTGGCTGGATGCGAGAGTGAAAACTCAAAACTAACAAAGAGAAGAGAGCTGCATTTGGGAAGGAATCGTGCTCCCACCCATGGCAGGGCAAAGAATGCACACAAATTTCATATGGGCAGAGATGAACCACATCTAAGAGACAGCCAGTGTTAACTTAAAAAAAAAAAATCCGAGGTTTATACTTTGGAGAAAGGAGACCTTTATTTTAGGGTTTTTAGCTTGTGGTGGCCATTCTGGCAAGCTGGAAAACATGGCTCTGGTCACAAGCTAGGAACATGTGTTTTAAGTAAGAGACAAAAGGAAATGGATTTTATACTGAGAGGAATGGCTAACTATACATATTTAACAAGCTATAGGAGGAGTCATGAATATTTATGAAAAGAAAATGTACATGTGTAATTGTGCTTTACACCTTCCATCCTATCATGGCTGGGAACTCAGTTTTAAGATTTCTCTGGGGTCCCTTTGGCCGAGAGGGTTCTGTTCAGTTAGCAGGGAGCTTCGTATTTTATTTTTAGTTCACACTAGTGATGGGGTTCAGGATATGCTACCCCAAAATATGGCACCCTGGCATACTGAATGTTTTAAGCTAAAAGAATTTGAGAAAACAGCAGAAGAAGGACGCTTCCCTCCCCACCCTTCTCCTAAAACTCAGGATTTTCTGACATTCCCCTGAAGCAGGTCAAAAGATCCTTATGTGAGAGGTGTTCTCCCTGTACTGGGAAGAAAGGAGCATCCTTATTGCCAAAAATGAAGGAACAAAAAGAAGAATCCAAACAACTAAGGCTTGCTAAGTTTAATACACTTACCTCATACTCTTTGTCCTGTCATTTCTCCACAACTCTCCAGTCTTCATCAAACCTACTATAAAAACGCTGTTTAACTGTTTCTTTGGTCCTCGTTTCCTTATGAAGGCTCTCATGTCACGTAAAATTTACATTAAATAAATTTGTATGCTTTTCTCTTGTTAATCTGTCTTTTGCTATGGAGCCCCAGCCATGAACTAAGAAGGGTAGAGGGAAAAGACATTTCTCACTCCCTACACTAGCATGAGGCTAGTGATTTTAAATCATGCCCAGTAGGGCCACTTAGTGGGTGACAGGAGCACGGCATAAAGGAAGATGGAGGTAAAATGCTTGCGAAGGGTTTCAGAATATGCCACTGTGGCATAACAATTATTCTGAACATTATTTTAAATATTTTAAGAACATGTTTGAGTCCTTAAAATCCCTTATCTGCCTAAAAGCAAAGCCTCCCAAAAGAATTCAATTATCATAAATCCCCAGGATGGGGAAGATTGACTGTTATCACCAGCACCTCACCCAAAAACACATTGTCACAAAACTGTCATATCTCCCATCTATTCTCCTAAGGGCCCATTTATCTTTCCAAAAAATCATTTATTTTTTATTATATTTATTTTATTATTTTTCATACATTTATATTTTTTATTTCTTTAAAATCCTCCTCCCCTTCCTCTATTAACATGGTATATAGACTCCAAAATCTAACCCTCTCCTTGAGTTACATTTTTCTGTGAACTCCTGCTTATACAAGATTAAATTTGTCTTTTCTTTTGCTAATCTGCCTTTTGCCAGCATAATTCATGGCCTCCCCAATGACTGAACCTAAGAGGGTAGAGGAAGTTTTTCCTCCTCTACACTTGATTCCTATCCTTTGGTTACAAGCGCCTGCCAGAATCATGCATACATGCCCAAAAGAAATACCCCCAAGAATGGGAAATTTGGAGGAATCCAGGACCATTACCTAGAAAAAGAATCATCTTCAAACATGTGCCATCCAGAAGGCCCCAACATCAGACAACAATAGCACCTGCCACAGCACCCTTGCCTCCCAATTGCCTCTCCTCCTCTGTCTGACCCAGGGAAGGAAGGAACGTCTCTTGTAAGCTAAGGAGTAGAAGGGGGAAGGAATGAAGCAACCAACATCCCCTTCCTAGACCATGGTTACTGGCCTGTTAAAAGTCTCAGAGTGGGTAAGAGATTTAATGCTAAATTACATTTGGAGTTTTAATTATTACAAAGGACTATTGGCTATTCTAATTTCCAAATTGAGATTGTTTATGACTAGAACTATGAGGCAGTTGAAAAAAACTACTTGAGAGTGACCAGAAAAGCTTGAGCTAAAGGGAATTCTCGTTTAAGGTCAAGGAAAGGACTTCCCCCTCCTCCTACCACCCAACAAAATGTAAGGGGATGGTGAGAGACAAAAACAAAAGTTGCATTTTGGTAACTTATGAGCTATGCCTGTTCAACATACCAATTACTATAAATGTTCTTAATTCAAAAATGATGCTATACTGTGATCCTTCCTTTTTCTTCCTTTGATCTGAGGTTCTTTGTTGGTACCACTTATCTTTAGGAAAGTTAATGCTTTAAATGTTTTAAATTTCTCTGTTGTAGTCATTTGGACATATCTTACACTCTTGATATTTAGAGGCAGCTAGTGTTTTCCCTTAATTTGGGATCCCAAAAGGCTTCCTAATATGATCTGTGCTCTGTTCTAACCCATTTACAAGAAGGTCATGTTTCAACATGTCTGACTACAGTTAAGCCACCATTCCAAAACCATAACGATGACTTTGAACGATGGTTTTGGCATAATAGGTTTTTAAAATAAATTATAATAAACTTTTAAAAAAATTTTAATTTGTTGATTTTTTTATGCATCATGAATAACATATTTCTAGGATTTAAACCCATGAATCCTAATTTTATAAGGCATAGTGTTTCCATCACTAAATTTGTGTCTTCACTCATTCTTTCTAGCCCTTACCTTCTCTCTTCCTGATCTTTATTTCTATTTAATTACATCATTACCTGATTCTGTACTAGTAGCAGATATTATCTGATTGCATGGGTGGCATCTCTTCCTAAAAACACTGCTCCTCCACTGTATAATAGCCATATGGTTTAGGTGGACTAAACCTATCCTGTGCAGGGGTGGGGGGGGTGTTACATGATCCAAGCCAATTAATCACATTCCTCTGACCATTGCAATCAGGTTAAGGGTAATCTAATCAGAGAAAAGCTCAGGACTCCATTGTTGTGGGAAGTAACCCTCTCTCCCCAAGGATGTAAACACAGCACGTGGCTTTTATTGGTCCTGGTAGTAATCTTGCAAACAAGAGGAAAAACAGCATGAGGAGGTACTCCACACAGGGAGGAGGCAAGGCCAAGAGAATCAGTAAGGTTACAGCCTGAACAAACCACAGCTAAAAGCTATGCTACTTCCAGATTTTCTATGAAATCAATAAACCTTCTTTGTAGTTTAAACCAGTTTGAAATTACTTTTCTGAAGTCTTCAGTCAAAAACATTCTGATGCAACCTCAAAGGAAAATACAGAAGAATGTTCAATATACCATTTATCAAATTCATGTATAATTGCTACTTTTTCTTCCTTAACTCAAACTGTATTGTGATAAATGTTTATTTTTACAATTTAGAGAAAGAAGAAGCTGAAATTTCAAAGACCTATCTCAGTATCCCACCTTCTTTGCCATTTTAAATATAGTTGGCTAAAAAAAAATTAGTTATATTATTAAAATAAGCTTTTAACAGACATCTGTTTATAAGCTTAAGACCACTTTAAATTAAAATGTTAAATATAGAGAAACCAAAGCTATTTAAAGCCTTTTAGTTCAAATGAAACACAGTGGAAAGTAATTTAAACATCACCCATAGTAAATTAAGATGTAAATACTAATAATTATGGGCTCTCTTTTTAGTTTCTGGCAGGAAATGGTTTTTGCACACATATTAAAGGGAAATGGTATGATTTGAGGAAATCTTAAAAGTACTAAACTATAGTAAGAAGTATACAACAGGCTGGGTGGCTCGTGCTTGTAATCTTAGCATTTTGGGGAGGCTGAGCCAGGAGGGCTGCTTGAGGCTGGGAGTTTGAGACCAGCCTGGGCAACATACCAAGATCCCATCTCTAAAAAAGAAAATAAAAAATTAGCCGGACGTGGTGGCATGTGCCTGTAATCCCAGCTAGCTGGGAGGCTGAGGCAGGAGGATCGCTTCAGCCCATGACTTGGACGTTCAAGGCGGTGGTGAGCTGTGATTGTGCCACTGCACTCCAGCCTTGGTGACAGAGCAAGATTCTGTCCCTAAAAAACAAATTAAAAAAAAAAAAAAGAAAGAAAGAAAGGAAAGAATTTGGAGATTTCTCAAGAGTAAAGTGCATGTGAGGAATCAGCAGATAAGGCTAGATAGACAAGGAGAAACACAATCGCAAAGTCTTGTATATATGATGCTAAAGTGCCTGAACGTCTTCCTCAACCAAGAGAAAGTTACTTAAGAGTTTTAACCAAGGAAGTAATTTGATAGTGAGAAGAATGAAATAGTTTTCATTTGATTGCATCTATTTTCTCAAAGAACAAACAAGGAAACCAACTGAGAGTGGAGACAAGGAAGGGATCTGAAGGTTAAGGCAAGAGAAAACATAAAATAGCTCTTTTGGAAAATGGCAAAAAGACTTGAGTAAGGAAATGTATTGAACGTGTCTGGCAGCACTGAGTACTCATTAAAGTTACATGATCATAATTTTAAAGTTACATGATCATAATTTCAAAGTTCAGTCAGAATGGTTCTGTCTGATATTCTCAATAAGGTTCAAGTGCATGGATGCATATTAGTAGATAGTTGGGTTTAACTGGATTGGGAGTTTTGCTGAGCAAGTAATATGCAGAGTGCAAGTTAGGACTTAAATGTATTTGCAAGCAAATGTTTACAGGACTACAAAAATTAACCTAAGGAAGGAAAGAAGTAAAGCCATATGGAAGGTCATATTTAAAAAGTGGTAGGGTAAGTGAATAGAAGTTCTCAATGGTTTCAAGGACAGTTAAGAGTCTGGGTATTGAAGTTAGCACACTGGAATCATAGGAAGTAGTGGTTAGAGAGTGGGAGACTATAGAGGCTTAGATTTTAGAGGTAATAAAAAAGATTCTTGGCCTTGAGAAGGACAAGGAAATGAGCAACAGACTGAATTTTTAAAAAGTAATCTGAACAATTATGGAGAAGAAAACGAGCCAGATGCCAATGTTATCAGGAAAGAGGCAGATGTCCATGGACCATAGCAACTAGGGGGGATTAGTAATAGGTAAAAATCTCATGACTTGGACTTTCAAAGTGCTGAAGTTGTGGAAGATGCCTTCTGTCCAATATCCTTCAGGTCTTGAAGAATGTGGGGATGTGGGGATGTGGGTAAAAAGATGACCACCACTAGAGAAGGCAGCAGGGGACGTCATGTCTTTAGGAAACAATCAAGTTTTACTTACAACAAGAAAGTGAAAAGTTCAGAAAAGAGGGCTGTCATAGAAGGGATAATCAGTGATTATCAGTCAACTGTGCCTTTATATCTCCTGCATCATCTGGGAAATGCAGAGTATTAAATGCTTGCCAATATGAATTATCAATTAATATTTACTTGGCATCAACAGGCCATAATGTTACATGGTACTAGATCAAACTTTCAATTATTATGTTCTCTCATTTCAGTTACCACTGGCAGTGAGTTAGAGGAACACTGAAAATGGTGTTTTAAATTCCAAAAGAAAAGGATTAAATTTTAAAGAAAAATGTTGAAAGGAAACTTTAAGTTCTATTTAAAAGTGTAATTTAGGCATTTTTAAGGAATTTAAGCCCACATTTTAGAGCCTTAAATTCTACATTCATGCTTCCTTCCTTTCACAGGTATCTCACACTTCTAATGAATTCCGATAGCGCTGAAAAGGCTTTACTGTGTGATTTCATGTGTCATAACAAAATGCCATCTTATTTTCAGGGACTTTACTTTTTCATATGTTAGTGTCCACTCTCTATGTAGTCATTTCCTTGGGGTCAGAGTAGGCATTTAACAGTTTCTGACTGATTTGGTGTAGGAATGCCTAAACAGTCACATAATTCTAAGGCACAAACTGTCTATAGTGCAAATGTTATTTGCCACTCTACAAGATCTTTAGAACAATAATGAACTGGGGAAAGTATTTAAAGAACACTTTGCAATTATTTTAACTACTCTTAAAGAGAAACAAAGAAAACAAAGTTCTTGACTTAGCCAAAATAACAAGCCCAAACAAAAAAATAAATAAATCCTGCATTTTACCTCGATAGTAGGCCTTTGTAATTGCATCAAATTCTTCTTGACCTGCGGTATCCCATAACATTAGTCTGACATCTTCATCATTAACTCTGAAACAAGAGATAAATTTATTTCATACATAAAGGAAAATATTTTTGGTAATATAGCTTTGTATTTTTATTTTTCAAATCCAAAGATATTAAAACTACATATGCTCCTCACCTTACGATGGGGTTACGGTGCAATAAGCCCACTGGGGTTATATCCTGATAAACCCATTATAAGTAAAAAATAGTGTAAGTCAAAAATGCATTTACTATCCCAATAAACCCATCATAAAGTCAAAAATTGTAAGTTGAACCATTCTAAGTCCAGCTGCTCCTTGATTTAAGACAGGGCTATGTCCTAATAAACCCATCGTAAAGTTGAAAATCGTTAAGTTGAACCACCGTAAGTTGGGGATCAGCTGTGCATTGTCAGTTTCACCCTGAAAAAGTCTGAGTACTTTTAAGCTGTAGCTTTACACATGATTTGAATTTGCCTGCCATGTTGTTTTCTTTGACAATAGTCACAGATAGTGGTGGCTCTAGGATGAGCAGTATTGGGAAAGGAGAATCCCCTTAGGTCAGTGCTTGCTCTCCTCTCCCTACATCATCCTAATGGGTTCTGGTGCTTAAAGACAGAATGAGACTAAGAAGGGGAAAAAGCAGTTTACCTGCTTGGTTGCCCTTTAACTTAAAATCTACTCTACTTTGTCATACAGTTGATTCTCATTATTCACAGTAGTTATGTCCTATAATTCACTGTGGACACTGAATTAGCAAATACTGAACCACTGCTCCTAGAGGAAATATAGGATCAGGTTCCTGAGAACCGCTGGTTACCTTTTGTCAACTGATCAATACATAACCTTGTTTTGTGTTTCTATTTAAAGATCTCTTATTACTATATATTGTAAATTCATTAACACTGAACTCATGACCAACAGCACTATAACTCATGTCTGAACAAAGCTTATCCAACACATATATTTTCTCCACGAGGCACATCACAGCCTTCCTGTACTTAGAAACACTAAACAGCACTTCAGCACTACCATTAGGGGCCTTTTTAAACAGCAAAATCATCAACAAAAAGCACAAAATGTGGCACTAAACAGAACACAAACAGGACACATTTAGTGTATGAGAGCTGAAGGAAGAAGTAAGAGTATCAACTTGTTTGACAAACTTAGCTGGGAAAGTCCATTCAATTTTTTGCTGCTCTGTGCATGTCCACAAAAGCACCACAAATACTGATTTGGGGCTACAAATAAATTTTAGCAAGTAGGTGAATTTGCAAATACAGAATCTATGAATAATGAGGATCAACTACATACTTAAAATAGCTATTTGGTTTCAGGTAAATTTGAAAGTATTGAAAAAAAAAAAAAAAGAGGGTGGAGGGGGCAGTGGCTTACACCTGTAATCCTAGCAATTTGGGAAACAGAGGCAGGAGGATCGCTTGAGTCCAGGAGTTCGAAAGGACCCTTCTCTACAAAAAAAAAAAAAAAAAAAATCAGCTGGGCATAGTGGCAGGTGCCTGTAGTCTCAGCTACTTGGGAGGAGGATCTCATGAGCCCAGGAATTCAAGGTTACAATGAGTTAAGATGGCACCACTGCCACTCTAGCCTGGGAGAGAGCACAAGACCCTGTCTCTAAAAAAAAAAAAAAGAGGGCAATAGAATACAGATTAGAAATGAAACAATCTTTAAAACAATGAACACAATCATCTTTGATGTTAACGTTGGGCCAGTAAGTCAGATTTGTTTACTGTTTCTTATTTTGGTAATACATTTTAGTTTGTCTCCTACGATTTAAAAAATCCTTAAAAGTTCTCAAGACTAATGACAAAAAGTATTACTCTGATGAGCTGTATGTAGATTCCAACTGGATGTCCTAAAGTAGGAGTTCCTCTTCATAGGCAAAATTAATCCTCCTAAATCTGTTTTCTCTTATTTCTTTAGAGTAAAAGCAAATTATTAATTTTCTATACAGTCTTGTATAAACTCTATACAACTTCTAGACAGTTTTGCCCAGTTTTAAAAAGAGACATTCTAAAGAAAAAGAGCCCATAATATAAGAGATGAAAACTATTCTAAAAGACTTTCATTCCAAATAAAATAGCAAATGGAAATCTCATTAGAGTCAAGCTCAGTTTGTGTTTAAAAAGTGCCCAAGGTGTCACCAGTAAATATAAAACATATATGAGATAAGAAAAAAGGTGGCTCCCTGGTGGTCTAGTGGTCAGGAAAAAAAAAAAAGGTGGAAAAGGGGAGAGGGGAGTAGAAGAAAAAAAAAATGAGAGAGGAAGGGAAGAGAGATGAAAGAAAAAAAAAAGACAAGGATAAAGATCCTTATGGTAATAAGTAATTGATAAAGATACTTATGGTAATAAGTAACCACCATCAACCCCCCCTAGTTGCCTAACCTTGGACTGTACTGTAATTAGTTATTATTATTCTTCTGAAAGTCTTGGACACAGTTCACAAATCAAAACCAGAGAGAGAAAATGGCCAAGTACATACTGGATTTGTCGTTCCAAAAAATCAACTCCAATGGTTTTCTTGTAGTCTTTTGTAAAAATGCCTTTGCAGTATCGCTGAATCATACTTGATTTTCCAACTGCTCCATTCCCTACAACCACCATCTTGATGGCCACTTCCATATCTTCCTCCAACATTTTTGGAGTTGAAATGGTTTCTGTACCAACTCTAATTCCAGACGATCAGATCTTCTCCCTCAAATCTGTGGTTTAAAATGAAATTATTTTTTCATGACACAATTATACAAAATAAAATAAACTATAGTTGTTTTGTCAAGAAATAATCATATTGCATTGCAAGAATTTGTTTCCATGAATGAGGCCCTCTTTCCACCCCTTTTAGATAATGTAAATTCTTTGAAAGGTGAAACAATATCATTCATTTTTTAATCCTCACCAATAGCATAATGCATAACATTCATGCATCAATAAATGCCTAGATCTACATAGTTGTCCCTTTCATAAAGATGAAGACTATGGGCATTAGACTTGAGGCCTAATTTAAAGCTGCCACTTACTAGTTCTGTGCTCTTAGTGAAGTTATTGCTTAACCTCTATAAGCTGCCATTTCTTGACAATAATATCTGCCTCACAAGGTTGTTAATCAATGACACATATAAAGCACTTGGCATACTGAAAATTAAGCATTCAAAAATTAGTACAGGTTGAGCATCCTTAATCCAAAAATCCAAAATCTGAAATGCTCCAAAATCTGAAACTTTTTGAGCATTGACATGATGCAATAAGTGGAAAATTCCATACCGTATGTGTAAGGGGTTGCAGTCAAAACATTTTTTCATGCACAAATTAAAAATATTGTATAACATTACCTTCAGGCTATGTGTCAAAGGTATATATGAAACATAAATTAATTTCCTGTTTAGACTTGGATTCCATCCTCATGATACTCGCTTATATCTCATTATGTATATACAAATATTTCAACATACAAAATCTGAAACACTTCTGGTCTCAATCATTTTGAATAAGAGATACTCAACCTACAGTTTTATGTAACATAATAAATCCTCCACAGTGTATCATCAAATGGGCAAAAAATATAAAATCTGTGGAAAATGCTTTTCAACTCACAGGTAATAATATCCCTAGAAGAGCACCCCACAGAAAAGTTTTGTATAATAACATACAACCAGGTGTCAGCATTGGGCTCTTAGTTACGCTGCTTTAGTGTTCAGGTTACAATAAACCCTGTACAAATAATCTAACACCACACACTCTTGTTTAGTTTCAGACTAGTTATAGTTACTCACATAATAAAAGTAATAGAATGTGCACTGTTTGCATGTTAGACTGAAAAGAACAGAAAGTCATTGTCTTCTTAAAATTACTAGTTAGGCTCCTGCCCATGTAGCTATTATATTCTAACTACCTTAACTGGAAACCCATCTATACAACAACTACACCAAGCAAGTCTGAAATGTGAAGAACATTCCTTTCTTTGTCCCTAATAGAGTCTCAGCAATTGTCCCTAGTACTTCACAAACCTGAATGATCATAAGAATTATCTAGGAGTACTTGTTAAAGTATGGGTTCTGGGTCTCTACCTCAGACATAATTAATCAGAAATCTCAGAGGAGTGGCTTGGAGTCTGGTTTTTAAAACAAGCACAGAAGTGCTGCTTAGCTCTTCCTTCAAGAGCTGCCAGATGGCGGTCTCCAGCTGCCACACCTTCAGGATCTGCGGCACTGCCCACTCCCATTGAGGCCACACTCTGTCCAATGTGAAGACTGAACAGGCAGTGCCTGTTGAAGAGTCAGGCCAACTCTGCCCAACATGAGATTCCTCTTTGCTCTGGGGCTCCCTATCAAACTGGTTGAGATTTTCTCAGAGCTGTATTGCAGGATGGGGCTCTTTCCACCCAATCCTCCTTTCTCCTTTCACAGGTGTCAAGCTGGCATTGCAGCCTAAAGGCTTTCCTCTTTATCCATCATAGGCATTTCCCCCAATAAATCTCTTGCACTTCTAATTCCACCTTGATGTTTGCTTCCTGGAGAACCTGAATGGACACACATCCCAAGTGATTTTATAATCAGGTAAATGTTAGAACCATTACCTTAGGCTAGTGATTCTCAGTCTTGGCTACACACTGGAATCATCTAGAGAACTTTAAAAAATAGTGATGCCTGGATTCTGTCCTCTGATATGTGATGTAAACAGTCTAGGGTACAACCTGGGCATCAGGTACCACCACCCTCCTACTCTACAGAAAGGTGTGATCTTCAGGATGCTTAGGGTTAAATCTAAAATTCTTACCATGATCTGACCCTTGCTCATCTAGCTGTATCTCACACCAGTACAGTTCTTAAAAAGCAGATCCTTTTTCTTTACCTAAACAATTCTTTACCCCAGAAGATTGTGAAATTCAAAAGCAACAACAAAAAACTTAATACATTTTATCCTTTTAAAAATATATACTTCAGAAACTTTTGCTTCAGGAATGACAGAACAGACATATTTTTCCCTATTCCTTCCACTAACTATAACTAAAAATTCTGGACATGATAAATATAAAAAATATAAGACTCTGAAAGTGGAAAGAAGGAAGAGTGGCTAGGGACCACAGGACACAAGGAACAATTACCATGAATTGTCTTCTTTGAGTTCTTTTTACCTTATATATCCCAGACTGGATTATGGAGAAGCCAGTAACCAGGAAATACCAACAAAAAAAGACACAAAAAAGCCTACTCTCTTGAGCCAAAGGACCAGGAAAGGGGCAACCTAGCAAGTAGCATGACAAAAAACACACCCTTGTGAAGATTATAATGATATGCCCCAACTTGCCCTGTGGTGTCAGAGAAGACCAACTAGGGAGCCAGGAGTTTCATCTTTACTGGGAGGTAGGGAAGGGACCCCTCTACCACCACCAAGGTATCACTGGAGACTATGTGGGGAGCCTGGACTTAGACCTCATCCAGCAGTTCAGAGTCATCTCTCCCCCTCTTTACCTCCCCTTCCTTGCTGGGGTGGTGTCAGAAGAAGCCATTAGAAAGCCAGGACTTTTACCATCCCTCAGTGGTAATGAGGCCATCCCCCCATTCCCTGCAATGTCAGTGGGGACCACAGGTGGAAGACTAACAAGGAGCCCCTCCTTCTCCCAGCCAGGGCGGTTTTAGTGGGGCCTAGTGGAGCGCTACCATGCCCAGTAGTAAGAGGACCCCTTCCTTCTCTCCATTTCAATAGATGACAAGTAGGGAACGTGGAGTTTTACCCCTCAAACCTGGTAGTAAGGAGGTAGTGCCCCACCTTTCCTCCATTTAGAGCATTGTCAGAGGAAGCAAGCTAAAAGAGAACATTTAAATAAGATCCAGAAAATCATAACATAATAGCCAAAATGTCCTGATTTCCATCAAAAATCACTCAGCACACTAAGAACCAGGAAAATCTTAACTTGAATACAAAAGACAATCAGCAGACACCAGCAACAAGATGACAGACACTAGAATTATCTAACAAGGATTTTAAAAATAAAAATAGCTGGCAGTCAAGGGGCAATTATGAACACACTTGAAACAAACGTAAAAAATAAAGTCTCATCAAAGAAATAGAAAATATAAAGAAGAACCAAATGGACAGTTTAGAGCTGAAAATATAATAACCAAAATAAAAAACTCAATGATAGGCTCAAGGGCAGAAGGGACAGATGAAAAAAATTAGTGAACTTGAACACAGAACAATAAAGAGTACCCAATCTGAACAACACGGAACAAACAGACTGAAATAAAGGACAGAGCCTCAGGGACCTGTGAAACTAAACAAAAAAATTTAATATTTTTGTCATCAGAGTTCCAGAAGGAGAGGAGAAAGAAGATAGGGCTGAGAAAGCATTTGAAGAAATAATGGCTGAAAATTACCCAAATTTGGAAAAAATAAACCTACAGATTCAAGTAGTTGAATAAATTCCAAACAGGATAAACCTAACAAAATCCAGACCAAGACACACCAAAGTCAAACTTTTAAAAACCTAAAGACAAAGAAATCATGTTGAAAGCAGCCAGAGAAAAAAGATACACTAACTATAGAGGAAAAATAATTTAAATGACAGTGAATTTCTCATCAGAAATCATGGAAGCCAGAAGGTAGTGGCACATCATTTTTTGAGCACTAAAAGAAATGAACTGTCAACCCAGAATTGTAATCCAATGAAAATATCCTTTAGGAATGAAAGGGAAATCAACATAATCTCCCACGAGGGAAAACTAAGAACATTTGTTGATAGCAGACCTATACAAAAAGAATAGCTACAGGAAGTTCTCTAAGCAAAAAAGAAATGATTAAAAAAAAAAAAAACTTGGACTATCAGAACAAAAGAAAGAACATGGTAAGAACAAAAATATTGTTAAATGCAATAAACTTCCTCTCTCTTGAGTGTTCTAAATTAAGTTTGACAGTTGAAACAAAAATTATAAAACTATCCAATGTGGTGTTCAATAAATGTAGGGAAGATATTTAAGACAATTAATTATAAACGGGGAGGATAAAGGGATGTAAAGGGAGATAAGTGTTCTATACTTCACTTGAACTGGTAAAATATTAACACCAAGAGATATGTGATAAATTATATTTGCAATCATACACCACATGACATTTTGGTTAACAATGGACTGTGTATATGACAGTGGTCCCATAAGATTAGAAAACTGTATTTTTACTGTAACTTTTCTATGTTTCGATACATAAACACTTACTACTGTGTTACAGTTGCCTACAGATTAGTACAGTAACATGCTATACGGGTTTGTAGCCTAGGAGCTATAGGTTATACCATATAGCCTAGACGTATAGTAGGCTATACCATCTAGATTTCTGTAAGTACACCCTATGATGTTCACACAATGATGAAATCGCCTAATGGTGCATTTCTCAGAACATGTATCCCCATCGTTAAGCAATGCATGACTGTGTATAATGTAATACCCAGAGCAACCACTAAAAAAGTTATACAAAGAGATAAACTCAAAAACACTACAGATAAATCAAAATGAAATTCTAAAAACACACAAAAAATTAGAATCTATTTGATTCCACACAACAGTAGAATATACTTCCTTTCAAGCTCCAAGTAAACATCTACCAAGATAGAACATATTCTGGGCCAAAAAACAAACCTCAGTAGACTTAAAATAATGGAAATCATACAGAATGTGTTCACTGACTACAATGGAATCAAACCAGAAATCAGTAACAGAAAGATAACAGGAAAATCTCCACACATTTAGAAACTAAAAACCACACTGCTAAACATCTGTGGTTGCTTGAGGCCAGGAGTTTTTGACCAGCCTAGGCAATACAGTGAGACCCTGTCTCCACAAAAATTTTTTTTAAAAATTAGCCAGGCGTGGTGGTATGGTACACATCTGTCGTCCCAGCTACTCGGAAGGATCGCTTGAGCCCAGGAGTTCAAGGTTGCAGTGAGCTATGATCAGACCACTGTTCTCCAGCCTGGGTGACAGAGCAAGACCCTGTCTCAAAAAAAAAAAAATAATAATAATAATAATAAACAATCTGTGGTTCAAAGAAGTCTTAGGAGAAATAAAAAAAAATTGAATTTAATGAAAATGAAAATAGAGTATGTGAAAATTTGTGGAAATACACAGCTAAAGCAGTGCTGAAATGGAAAATTGAGAGCACTAAATGCTTACCGTAGAAAAGAGGAAAAGTCTCAAATCAATAATCTAAGCTCCTACCTCAAGAAACCAGAAAAAGAGCAAAATAAACCCAAGGCAAGCAAAATGAAGGAAATAATAAAGAATAGAAATAAATGAAATTGAAAACAGAAAAACAGAGAGAAGTCATGAAACAAAAAGTAGGCTTTTTGAAAAGATCGATAAAATTGACAAACCTTTAGCAAAACTAACACAGAAAAAAGAGAGAAGACATAAATAATCAGTATTAGAAATATTAATAAAATAGGGGACACCATACAGACTCCGCAGACTCAAAAGGATAATACAACAAACAACTCTACACACATAAATATGACAACCTAGACAAAATGAACCAATTCCTTGAAAAGCATAAACTACCACAACTCACCCAGTATGAAATAGATTATTTCAATAACCCTGTAATTATTAAAGAAATTTAATTTGTAACTTAAACACTCAAAAAGAAATCTCCAGGCTCAAGTGGTTTCACTGGGGAATTATACCAAACATTTAAAGAATTAACACCAATGTACACAATCTCTTCCAGAATAGAGACAAGGAAGAAACATTTCCCAACTCATACTATGAAGCAGCATTATATGAATACCAAAACCACACAAAGACACTACAAAAAAGAAAACCCTCATAAACATAGATGCAAAACCATCAACAAAATATTAGTAAACTGAAGTTAGCAATATTTAAAAACAACAATACACCACAACCAAGTGGACTTTATTATGGGAATGCAAGGCTGGTTCAATACTTGAAAATCAATCAATATAATCCACCATATTAATAGACTTAAGTAGAAATACCACATCACAATGTCAATTGATGCAGAGGAAATATCTGACAAAATTCAATATCCATTTGTGAGAAAAACTCTTGGCAAACTAGAAATAGAATGATACTTCTTCAACCTGATAAAGGGCACATAAAACCTACAGTTAACATCATACTTAATTCTGAAAGACTGATTGCTTTCCCCTTAGAATGGGAGCAAGGTAAGGATGTCCACACTGACTACTCCTATTCATTGTACATGAAGTCCCAGCCAGTACAATAGCCAACAAAAATAAATAAAATGCTTACAGACTAAAAAAACAAATAAAACTGTCTCTAGTCACAAATGACCTGATTGTCTCTGTAGAAAAACTCAAGAAATCTATCCTCCACCCTCCCCCAAAAAACCCAAACAAACAAACCCTGGAATTAATAAGTGAGTTTACCAAAGTCACAGGATACAAGGGCAAAACACAAAATTCAATTGTATTTCTATATATAAACAATGTACAATTTGAAACCAAAATTTTAGAAAATGAGATTTACAACAGCTTCCCCAAAATCAAATACTTAGGTATAAATGTAGCAAAACATGTACAGGATCTATGCTGAAAACTATAAAATATGAATGAAACAAAGACCTAAATGGAAAGACATATCATGTTAATGGCCTGGAAGACTCAACAAAGTAAAAATAGCAATTATCCCCAAATTGATCTGTGGGTTTAATGCAATTCCAATCAAAGTATCAGCAGGATTTTTTTGTATAGACAAGCTGATTCTAAACTTTATATGGAAAGGCAAAGGAACTAGAATAGCTAAAACAACTTTGAAAAAGAATAAAATTGGAGGAAATCATACTATCTTATTTTAAGACACTGTAACACTAAATTAATCAAGAAAAGTGTGACACTGGCAAAAGGAAAGATACATACATCAATGGAACAGAACAGAGGGGCCAAAATAGACTCTCACAAATACAGCCAACTGATTTTTGACAAAAGTGAAAAAGCAATCCAATGAAGAAAAGACAGAGACTGAAAAGATAAGCTACAAGACAGAGAATGAAAAGACAAGCTACAGACTGGAAGAAATATTTGTAAAACGTGTATTTGACATATAATTTGTATCCAGAACATATAAAGAACTCTCAAAATTCAACTTAAGAAAACAACTCAAGGGGCCAGGCATAGTGGCTCATGCCTGTAATCCTAGCACTTTGGGAGGCTGAGGTGGGAGGATCACTTGAGGCCAGGAGTTCAAGACCAGCCTGAGCAACGTAGTGAGACTCCATCTCTACAAAAAATAAAAAATTAGCAGGGCATGGTGGTGCGCACCTACAGTCCCAGCCACCCAGGAGGCTGAGGCAGGAGGATCACTTGAGCCCAGGAGTTTGAGGTTGCAGTGAGCTATGATCATGCCACTGTACTCTAGCCTGGACAATAAAACAAGACCCTGTCTCAAAAAAAAAAAAAAAAAAAAGAAGAAAGAAAGGAAAAGAAAAAGAAGAAAGAAAATTCAATTTAAAAATGGGCAAAAGACTTGGCCAGATACCTCACAAAAGAGTATATATGGCAAATGAACACATGAAAACATATTCAACATCTTTGGCCATTAGTTAAAGGCACATTAAGACCACAATAAGATACCATTACACACCTTTTAGAATGGCTAAATTATAAAATGCTGACAATACCAAATGCTGACGAGGAGTGTGGAGCAACCAGAACTCACATGTTGCTGGTGAGAAAGAAAAATGATACAGTCAGTCTGAAAAACTGTTTGACAGTTTTTAAAAAGTTAAACATACATTTACCAAATGACCCTGAAATCCCACTCCTAGCAATACCATAGAGAAATGAAAACATGTTCACACAAAAACCTGTACATGATATTTATAGCAGTTCTATTCATAATCACCCAAAACTGAAAACAACCCAAATATCCTTCAGCACATAGATGTATAAACAAACTGTGGCACATCCATGTAATAAAATACTACTCAGCAATAAAAAAGGAAATTATCCATACATAAAACACCTTGGAGGAATCTCAAAGGTATTATGCTCAGTGAAAAGAAGCCAGTATCAAAATGTTACCTATTGTTATGATGCCATTTACATGATATTCTGGAAAAGGTCAATAATTGTCAGCAGTTAGGGGTAAGGGCTGTGATATAACGGGATAGCATGGGTTTTTGGAGGGTGATAGAACTGTTCTACATCCTGATTGTAGTGGTGGTTACATGAATCTAAAATTCACAGAACTGTATGCTGAAAAAAAAGTCAATTTTACCATAGATAATTTTTAAAATAGTACAATTTGAAGAAAAAAGTAAATTCAAATTTTAACACTGGCAGTTTGACTCTTGTGATTCTCAGACGCTATAGACTTAAAGCACTATATCAACAATTAAGTTCTCAGAAAATAAGCATAATCCTGAGTACAATAATTAAAATCCTTGACAGCAATACTTTTCATAAAAACCCTTTCTCCCAAACTTAAATTTTAACATTTTGCTAACGAATGTCGTCTAATAAATTAGAAAAGGAAAGGATGAGTTAACTCACTGTTCAAAGGGGTTGTTTTTCTCATAACAGCCTTTACTTAAGTACAGGTATGATTTTATTTGCAAAAATACTGAAAAACTTTTTAGGGTCAATGAAGTTACCTAGAAGATTTCAGGAGTTATACAAAACCTAGAGAAGTAAACAGCCCTTTTTGGACGTGATAGTCAAGTTCTTACTTCCTTTACACACTCTCAGGTTCTTACACCAGGGAACTGCTGATGGCTTCTTGGATCTCCCAGTAAAGTTAATTCTGTGGCAACCAGTGTCAATGAAATAGTGCAGTCTGGCTCATTCATATTCTAGCAATCCGGAGCGAGAAACTAGGGAAGGGTGGGGCCGCGAGTAAAAAGGGGCCCCACTGCAGGGAGAAGAGGAGTCTAAAACCAGGGTGCAGCTGAGGACCCCCTTCCCCACCAACCTAACCCGAGCACTTAACGTCTCCTGCCGGTGTTTCGCCAGTCCTGGGTCGCCCCTTCCTCATTTGGGGCTGGGGGAGGGCAGAAACCCGGATGCTCTGCCGGGTTGAGGGCGCAGCGCCTCGCCCCTGCTCCAGCCCGCTCTTTCCCGCCCACGGGGCAATTGCAGGACCGACACCTACAGAGACTGGACCGCAGCGAGCTGGGAGGGGGAGCCGGGCAGGCGCTGCCGCCCACCTCCTCCAGCTGGAACTTGGGCTCGGTGCTCAGGGGCGCGGGAGCAGGCGCTCGGCGGTCCGAGCCGGGGGATGGGAGCCCGGGCCTGGAGGCCCCTGCCCCCGACACCCCTCCCCACTCCCCATAGCAAGGCACATCCCGGGACCCTGGGGAGAGGCGGGTCTTTCCCCAGCGGAGCCCGAGGAGCCCCCAGCCCCCGGAGAGGGCGAGTGAGCGCAGCGCCGCTGCCCTGGAGCGCGAGCCGCTACTCACCGTCCCCCCGCCTGCCGCCGACCCGCCGCCCGGCGCGCCCGGCTCCTCCTGGTCGCGGCGCAACCGCTGCCGCCGCTGCCTCTTCCCAACGCGCCAGTTTCCCCGGCGGGGCCGCCCGGCTGGCTCGCGCCCGGTTTCGCTCTTTTACGAATGATGATGATTTTTAAACGAACTTTATTGGTAACCAGGGCTCAGATCGAGCGGCTCAGCAGGAGCTCCGCCGGGGATGGCGGGGCGCAGGAGGGAGACTCAACTCCCCTCACCCCTGGACCCGCCGCGCTGCGGAGCATGCGCCGGGCTTCGCCTGCGCATGCTCCGCGCCGATCGGCCCCCGCCCCGCCCCTGTTCTGGCTGGTCGCGGAGAGGGCGGCTGCTCCGCGTTCCGGCGGCTCCGGGGGAGCCCGGGTGTGCAGTGCGCAGACCAGAGGCTAGCAGGAGCATCGTGGACTCTAGGAAAGATAAATCGGCCGAGGAAGGTCCGCCTAAGTTTCGCCAGCAGAATAATCAGTCTTCCAGAGTCCTCAAAGGACTTGCCCCGCCTCGGACACACATCTTATTTTCTTGGCCGGATGACATTTTAAGTGGGCAGAGTGAGCAAAAATGTCGAGCAAAGTCGAAAACACACTCACACAGCCTGCAGGATTTGGCTGGACAAAGTAGAAGCCTGAAATAGTTAATAATTCAGCGAGCCAAAGCAAAAACCGACACGTCCCGCAAAAAGCAATCTTAACTTTGCTTCAGTTGTTTTTACATTTCAAAATAAAATAGAATAGAAAAAAAAAGATGGAAAATAGCAAGTGTTGGCGAGGATGTGGAATAACTGAATTCTTCTACCGTTCTGCTGCAATGTAAACTGGAACAACGTCTTTGAAAAAGTGGCACCATCTGCAAAAGGTGCATACCCCTGTCACCCAGCAGTTCCACGCCTACATGTACGGCCAAGAGAAATGCATACTTATGGTGCATGTACCAACAGACAGCTATCAAGATGTTCATAGCTGCGTTTGTTGTAATAGCGTCCAAATGGGAATAACGCAAATCAGCAATAGAGTAAATGAATAAGTTTGCACAGTGTTCCTGTGAGGGAACACTATGCAGCAATGTGAAGGACCATCTGCAATTACAGACAGTTTCTGAATAAACTGCAGAAACCTAAAATTGAGCATAAAAATTTAGACACAAGAGTACATACTTAGTAATTCCATTTTTATAAAGTACAAAAGCAGGAAAACTAAGCTGCTGAAAATTAGAATAATGGTTACCTCGGCAAGCAGAGGATAATGACTGGAAGGGGTTAGCAACTGGAAGAGGGGCTTCCAGGGTGCTAGTAAGGTTCTTTCTGTTGATCTTGGTGCTAGTTACACATGTGTGTCCATTTGTAAAAATTCAAACTGCTCTTAGGCACATTTTTCTGTTTATGAATTATACTTCATATTTAATAATTTTAAAAATTAAAATTTTTTAATTTAAAAATTAAGTGGAGATTGTTCTACCTATAATAACAACATTATTTGCAGGGGAAAAAAATTTCTTTTGAGATAGGATCTCATTCTGTCACCCAGACTAGAGGGCAGTAATGCAATCATAGCTCACAGCAACCTTAAACTCCTGGGTTCAAGTGACCCTCCCACTCCTCCCTCCCAAAGTGCTGGGATTACAGGGTGAGCCACCAAGCCCTGCCATATTTGTAAGAAACTTAATGTCAAGTGGCCAACAGATTTATTGCTAGGATTTGATTAGTAATGAGTATCTCTTAAACTTGAGTACTGTATGGACCCTCTTTCAAAGAAAGAAAAAAGCTCAGTTAAGAAATGGAATGGGCAAATGACTTGAATAAACATTTCTCCAAAGAAGATATATAAATGGTCAATAAGCACATGAAAAGCGATTTAGCATCACTAATCATTAGGGAAATGCAAATCAAAACTGTAAGATACCACTTCACATCCATTAGGATGGCTATTATAAACAATGCAGAAAATAGCAAGTGTTTGCAAGGATGTGGAAAAATGATAACCCTGTATGCTGCTGGGGGGTATGTAAAATGGTACAGCCACTATGGAAAAGAGTATGATTCATCAAAAAATTAAAAATAGAGTTACCATATGATCCAGCAATTCCACTTCTGGGTAAATACCCAAAAGAATTGAAAGCAGGGACCCAAAAAGATATTTGTACAACCATTTTTATAGCAGCATTATTCACAATAGCCAAAAGGTGGAAGCAACCCAGTGTCTGTCAATAGATGAATGGATAAAATGTGGTATATACATACAATGGAATATTATTCAGCCTTAAAAAGGGAGGAAATTCTGACACATGCTACAACATGGATGATCCTTAAAGACATTATGCTGAGTAAAATTAGCCAGTCACAAAAGGACAAAGCTGTATTATTCAACTTATGTAAGGTACCTAGAATAGTCAAATTCATAGAGACAAAGCAGAAGTGTGGTTGCCAGAGACTGGGGAAAGGGGTAAATGGGGAGTTAGTGTTTTATGCATATAGTTTCAGTTTTGCAAGATGAAAAAAGTTCTTGAGATGGATGGTGGTGATGGTTGCAAACAATGTGAATGCACTTAATGCCCCTGAACTGTACACCTTAAAATGGCTAAAATGGTAAATTTTATGTTTTATGTAATATTGTACCAAAATTTTTAAGAAATAAGGGGGAAAAAAAAGAAAATCCTAGAGAGTTTCAGAGAATACATCTGAAGATCCAAATTTGAGGAAAACCTTCCCAAAGGAAGCCCCCCTCCAATTTTTCCTGTCCTTTTCCCTTCCCCCTTTTCCATTTCCATGGGATTGTTGGACACTGAGGGGAATCAGAATAGGTCACCCCAAAATGTGCCACTTTTGGCATAAAGATTATTTTGACCTGAAGGCAATTAAGAAACAGCAGACACAGGAGAAACTCTCTGCTTTCCCCCTTTCTAAAAATAGGGCATAAATTTCCCCTTGTGAGGGTGTCTACTCTTCTCTCTTCCATACCATGAGAAGGAGAGCGCTCTTATCACTAGAGCACCAACTTGAGTCTATATTACAAAACCTTACTAAATAACTCTGTCTTCCATTAGTTTCCCTCATATATTTACCTGTCCACAATTTACCGCCTACACAAGCCCAAACCCGTTTTCCTTAGAGACAGAATCTCACTGTGTCGCCAAGGCCAGACTGCAGTGGCACGATCATAGCTCACTGCAGTCTCTAACTCCTAGGCTCAGGCTCCTGGACTCATGTGATCCTCCTGCCTCAGCCTCCTGAGCAGCTAGACTACAGCTGCACACCACCACCCCAGGCTAATTTTTAAAAATTTTTTGTAGAGATGTAGAGACCATGTTGCCCAGATTGGTCTCGAATTTCTGGGCTCAAGCAATCCTGCCACCTCGACCTCCCAAAGTACTGGGATTACAGGTGTGAGCCACTGCGCCCACTCTATCATTTTTTTTAAAAAATGATACATAAGCTCTCCAGGCCTAACTGCTTTTTTTGATTTTCAGTGAACCCCCCGCACACATTGTGCATACAAAATAAACCTTTTTTTCTGTTAATCTGTCATTTGTCAATTTAATTTGCAGGCCCCTGCTACTGACCTGAGGGTAGAGGAAAAGTTTTTTCTTCCCCTAAAGATATTCAGTGCAATTGAGATACACCTTTTATTTGACTCATTGCTGCACCCAGTGACACAGCAGAGATTCTCATGCTCTCATTGAAGGCAGTGAAATAATGAAAGCCTACAGGGAAAACTGGCCTTTTAAATCATGGGTGCTGTAGTAGAAATGGCAATAGAATTAGCCTGAAGGGCTTTGAGAGAAATTTTACCTGCTGTGACTAGAAATGAGTTGCACAAAATTATTTTAGGGAAAACATTCTGAAAAGTTAATTTTTAAGTCATTAAATGATTGTTCAAATCTAGTACCTTCACTGACCCAGCAAAAAATGTCCATGTCCTTTGCTATTTCTTTCACTGTTTCTGCCTCTAATGAGCTGAATCGTTTCCAAGGATCACAAATGGTAGCTGAGTGGAAAGAAAAACATAAAAGAAAAATTTAAAAATATTCTTAAGGAAGAAAGCCTTGAAAATTTTACCACTTAGAGCACAACTCTGCATACACATGTGACTGCATATGTGGGCATCATCCGCTGACCCTCATCTATAATGGGTTATCCACCTTACAGGGTCATTTATCCATTCAAAAAATATTTATTGTGCCAAGTACTGTGCTGAGCCTTGGATATTCAGTGATGGACAAAAGGGACATGGTTTGTGTCCTCTTGAAGCTTATAGTGTGGTAAGGGAGACCAAAAAAAGTATATAAATATACACATACACACATAGAAACAAATAAATATACACCCTTACACATTATGAAAGAAAATAACCAGTGTGATAGAGTGTATAAGAGGGAGAACTAATTTAAATTGGAGAGCCAGAGAATGCCTTTCTGACACAGTGACATTTAAGCTGTTATCTGGAAGTTAAATGAGTTAGCTAGGTAAAGAATAGGCAGGAAAAGATTTTAAGTAGAGAAAGCAGCAAGTATAATGGCCTGAGCAAGAAACAATTTGGTGGATTTGAAGAATTGAATTAAAAGGGAGCCAGTGTACAGGAGTGAGGTGGAAGGTGGTGTTTATAAAATAAAGTTCGGTAGTGAGGGAGGCGGGGCCCAGACAGTGAAGACCCTGTAGGTCACATTAGGCAATTTGGGTTGTATCTCAAGTATATTGGGAAGCCTTTAAAGGATTTTTAGTGCGAGAATGAGAGCCACTGGATAGCTTTAAAAGATGCCTCTGAGTGTTGTCTAGGGAAAGCATGGAATAGAGGAAACGGCAGGGCAGTGGAAGGCTGGCCCAGATGACAGATGATGGCACGTTAGACTGAGGTGGTAACAGGGGTGATAGAGAAGAGCAGATGCGTTTGTTTTTAACTTGGGTGGTGGAATCCATAGGACTTGGTTACGGAGCTTGACAAGAGGGAATGTCAAGAATGACTAACAGGTTTCTTGAAAGACTACTGGCTGAGATTGGCCACTAAGGAACTGGTTATAACCCCTGACAATGTAAATCAGGAATAATCTGTTCATTCTAGACTCCTTTTTGTTTTGTCCTAGATTGTTCTTGTCTCAAATGGGCTAGTCTGTACCAGCATATACACTTCCAGATTTAGGGCCCTTACTAAAAAACAATGATTAGGAAATAAAAATCTTTTTGTTTTCCCTTTACTGCCCAAGTCTTTCTTTTATATATATATATTTTTTTTACTTTGTTGAAATACTCTTAGTGTACTGAGAGACTTCCTCTCTAATTGAAAGGGTTGCACTGGGCAACTCTCTAACTTTTGTGAACTTCATTGATGGTACATAAAAGTGTGTCTATGTGAAATTCTTCCTTGTACATCTATTGGAAAATTTGTTTAGATATCACCTCAGTGATCTGGTAGTTAATGCATTTTCAAGAGCTTGTTCACAATCAGCGTTTTGTCATCCATTCCTTAATTTAAATTCTTCTCAGTGCTCTCAAAAAATAAGTAGATTTTGTAAGGGCAATATATGATTAACCCTATTTTTATATGCAAATGAAGTAGATAAAAGTCACATGCCCTACAGGTAGATTAGGTACAAGAATCCAATTCTCTTGACGGCCAATTATGAATTCAAACTCATCTAGTTGTTCATTCCCTGGATTTACAATTATTAAGTCACACAAAATGGTGGAGGAATGTTCTACTTATGCTAATAATCAAATACTTGATGTCCACAACAGAATATTTTTTCCTCTCAAGTATAATCCTTTCCACATTAATCAGTAATTGAGGTTTCATGCCTGAAGCTATTTTCTTTTTTTTGGAACCATGGCTAATTCTTAATTTTTTAACCACTTCTACTCAACAAATATATGAAACACATTAAATATTGATGCATCTCCTGGTTTGTTTGGGTTTTTTTTTTTGTGTTGTAGAAGATCTACAAAACTGGAGTCGGAGGCCGGAAAGAAATTTCAGATAGTGATAAGTAAAAGTATTATGCGTTAACTCTGATTTTTCAGTAATAGAATAGGGTAAACTCTTAACATTACTTTTACGGACCTCTGTAGTCCAATATAAAACAATGTAAAAGTAACATTGTTGTAGAGCCTTGATGTGTGTCAGCTGTGACTGAATATTTTGATGTACTCGAAAAAGGCAGACAGGTGCTTTCCTTTGAAATATGTGAGACAGTTTGAGATGCAGCTTCTTAGGTGGTTTTGATTATTCCTTCATAGGACTGGATGTCTGTTTGTTGCAGCTGAATTCTCATTTCATCCATTCATAACTAGAAACACCTCATGAAGCTGCATTTTTTTATTTCAGTAGATACAGGGGTACAAGTTGTTTTTGGATAAATGGATGAATTGTATAGTGGTAACGTCAGGGCTTTTAGAGTACCCATCACCTGAATAGTGTACATTGTGCCCAATAGGTAATTTTTGATCCCTCGCCCTCCTTCTACTTTTCCCTTTTCTGAGTCTCCAAAGTCCATTATACTATTCTGTGTGACCATGTGTGTTCCCATTGTTCAGCTCCCACTTATAAGTGAGTGTAAGGGAAAATCCATTTGTACAGGCGAAAGGTTTCTTAGGCCAAACCAAGATGACTGCTGGTATGTCTTCTGGCTCGGCCTTCCGGTAAGGCATGAGTCAGCATGCTTATGTAATTATGATGTAATCTCTTACATAAGACCCACATGCTCACCCCATAGTTGGGCACATTGCCACTATTGTCCTGAACCATACATATATGAACGCTGGCTGTGTTACTGGGGGCTTAGGCACTGCTGCGCTCACTCGCTGCTGCGGTTACTGCTGCGCCCTGACCATAAAGAGTATGTCTCATTTGCCTGCCTCTGCTCACCTCTTCTTCCAATTTCCAGAACCCGCTCTGGTACCCTCATTGGCCATGGAACTCACACTCCACAGTGAGTACATGTGGTATTTGTTTTTCTGTTCCTGAGATACTTCACTTAGGATAATGGCTTCCAGTTCCATCCAAGTTGCTGTGAACAACATTAGTTCATTCTTTTATGGATGAGTTCCACTCCATAGTGGGTGTGTGTGTGTGTGTATACACATAAACCACATCTTCTTTATCCACTCGTCAGTTGATGGGCACTTATGTTGATTCCATATCTTTACAATTGTGAATTGTGCTGCAATAAACCTACGAGTGCAGGTGTCTTTTTGATATAATGAATTTTTTTCCTTTGGGTAGATACCCAGAAGTGGGATTGCTGGATTGAATGGTAGGTGTACTTTTAGTTCTTTGAGGAATCTCCATACTGTTTTCCATAGAGGTTGTACTGATTTACATTCCCACCAACAGTGAACAAGCATTCCTTTTTTCACTGCATCCACACCCTCTTTTGTTTTTTGACTTTTTAATAATAGTGATCCTGACAGGGGTAAGGTGGTATCTCATTGTGGTTTTAATTTGCATTTCCTTGAAGATCGGTGATGTTGAGTATTTTTTCATATATTTGTTGGCCATTTGTCTATCTCCTTTGGAAAAATGTTCATGTCTTTTCCTGACTTTTTAATGATTCTTTTGAGTTCCTTGTAGATTCTGGATATTAGTCCTTCGTCGGATGTATAATTTGCAAATATTTTCTCCCATTCTGTAGGTTGTCAATGTACTCTGTTGATTATTTCTTTTGCTGTGCAAGCTTTTTAGTTTAATTAAGTCCCATTTATTTATTTTTGTTTTTATTGTATTTGCTTTAGGGGTCTTAGTCATAAATTCTTTGCCTAGGTCAATGTCCACAAGGGTTTTTCTTAAGTTTTTTTCTAGAATTTTGATGGTGTCATGTCTTACATTTAAGTCTTTAATCTATCTTAATTTTTGTATATAGTGAGAGATAGAGATCTAGTTTCATTCTTCTGTATGTGGCTATGCAACTTTCCCAGCACCATTTATTCAATAGGGTGTCCTTTCCACAGTGTATGTTTTTGTCTGCTTTGTCAAAGATCAGTTAGTTGTAAGTACATGGTTTTATTTCTGGGTTCTGTATTCTGTTAGGTTGACCTATGTATCTACTTTATACCAGTACCATGCTGTTTTGGTTACTATAGCCTTGTATTATAATTTGAAGTTGGGTAATATTATGCCTCCAGATTTGTTCTTTTTGTTAGGATTTCTTTGGCTATTTGGGCTCTTTTTTGATTCCAGATGAAATTTATGATTTTTTTTTGTAATTCTGTGAAAAATAATATTGGTATTTTGATAGGAATTTCATTGAATCTGTAAATCACTTTGGCCACTATGGACATTTTAACAACACTGATTCTTCCAATCCATGAGAATGGGATGTTTTTCCATTTGTTTGTGTCATCAATGATTTCTTTCATCAGTGTTTTGTAGTTTTCCTTGTAGATATCTTTCATCTCCTTGATTAAGTATATTCCTAGGTGGTTTTTTTTTTTTTTTTTTTGCAGCTATTGTAAATGGTATTGAGTTCTTGATTTGATTCTCAACTTGGCTGTTATTAGTGTATAGAAATGCTACTGATTTGTGTACATTAATTCATGAAGCTATTTTTAAAATTTAGATGCTATCAACCTGAGGACCAAAAGAAATACATAGGGGGCAGGGAGTAGCTGGAATGAGCAGGGAATTGATTCAAAGATGAGACGTACATGATAATGATGTACTGACATTTTGTGGGGTGCAGAAGGGTCCCAGGTAGATAGGAGCAGGAATATGGATTATACTCATTCAGATCATATTATTGGGCTCTTACAAAGCCAACTCAGACTTTTGAGCCAAAATGCCTGGATTTGAATTCCAGCTCTACCCTTTACTAGTTGTGTTACCTTAGACAAGTTACTTAAATCTCTCAGTGCCTCAGTTTCCTCATTTGTAAAGAGATAATAGTAGTACTTCCTCTGGTTGTTGGGAGAATTTAATGATTTAACATATGTGAAAGCACTTAGAAGAGTGTAAGTCCTCAAAAAATGTTAGTTAGTAGTTATTAATACATTAGAAGGCCACCAGTTATATGACAATGGAATGTACAAAAGTATCTCTACATTGACACATCTCCAGGTAGTAAAATGCCAATGGCATTGCCAATGATATATCTTTTTTTTTTTTTCCTGGTTGCTGGAGTTTTTCTTCAACTTTACTGTTTTGGAATGTCTAAGGATAGATTGTTTTTATTTTACCTACAGATTTGGTGTGCTACTTCAATAATGTCTTTCTTCAATTCTGGAAAATTCTCAGCCTTATCTCTTCAATTATTGCCTCTAACCCATTCTTTCTATTTTCTTTTTCTGGAACTCCTGTTAAAAGAGGTTGATCCTAAACCCCTCTTGTATTCTTTAACTTTCTGGCTTTATTATGTGTAATGACTGATCTTCCAGTTTACTAATTTCCTCTCCATCTATTTCTATTTTACAGTTCAAATTTATCCTTTGAGTTTATAATCTCAATGACTAGCTCTTTAAATTTCCACATGTTCTCTGTTTTTTAAAAAATCTGTATTTTTTCCCGTAGTCAAATTACTTTATTCATTATGCTTTTTAATCTTTTTTGCATCACTTTAGTTATTTTGAACATAATTATTTTAGTCTTCATGAGATTGTTCCATTATTTCTAATTCTTTTTAGTTGTGTTTGATTACTCTCCCTCATCATGCCTCCTTGTGTGATTTATAACTTAGGAACGTGAACTCATCTTCACTAAGGCTGTGTTCTCTATGGGACTTCCATGTGCTCAGCCCCTGTACCATGGTTTAATATCTGCTTTTGATCTTTGCTATTCTCAAAGCTAGGGCTTCAGAATGTTCATGGATCTGGGACCAGCATTTATGTTAAAATTCTCATCTTGGAATTCCCCATAACATAGATAGTATAAATTCAGAAACTGTATATCCATCCATGGTATAAGTTTTGGGTTTTGATTCCTCCCAGAAACATTTTCCTCCATTTAGAACCGTGGGGGATGGCAAGCTTCCTAGTTCCCCAGGACAGAACTTCTCTGTTCCCCGGGACAGAATTTTTCTAGTTCCCTTTTCACAGATCTGGTGGCTCTTCTAGTGCTTTGTCTTTATATGAGTGTCTCACCTCCAGCGTTCTCTTTCATCTAAACTGGTACATCTCTTCAATCCCTTGGGGCATTAAACCTTCTGTTCTTAGCCTCAGGTAAGGCATTTGCCTCCCCTGATAAGGCCCCTGGGGATTCTCCTTTCTTTCTTTCGATTTAGGCTGTGAATTCGTCATTGTTGTTGTTGTTATAGTTTCTCTTACTGTATATATTTATCTAAGCTTATTAAGTCTATGTATATATAACGGAGATATATATATCCATATAATGGAAAGGCAGATATCAGCTCAGTTAGCCTTGTTACGGGAACAGGAAGTCTTGCTTTATTTTCTATATCAAATTAATTCTGATCTGAACCATCAATGCCAGGGTTGTAAGGTACCCAATATTAGTCTTTAAATTAGAGATTTCCTTCCCTTTTCCACAGTTGCACAAGAGTTATCAGAGGCTTGAACAGTTTGGAAAACTTGGGGAAAGACCTCTGGTACTCAATTGTAATCATCACTGAGATGTGAATTGCCCATGTTCATTGGGTCTATTTGAATAACTCTACATCCTTTATGCCAAGTTTGGTCATAAGTATATTTTACCTCAACTGCCAGGGTTATGGAGGTGAGTGTTCATATCTCCAGCACCCATAAGCTGAAGCACCATCAGAGGCTCTATTATATCTCCTTGTAAAGCTGGGCACAGATAACTGTAGTTTTTGGAAACTACTTTCTCCATCAATCTCTAGGAAGCTAATTCAATCTTTTCAATTCTAAGGATTCACCCCTTGGGGAGAGTGATCAGGACATTTGAAAATGTGTAGGTGCATTATTTTTATTATCTTAATGACTAGGATATACTATTGTTATTTAGTGCCTAGAAACCAGGGATATCCAATGAAGCTTTCCAGAAAGGCCATTTGACTTTTCTTTGAGAAGCATTGTCTGTTCCATCCATCTGTGGGATAGTCCAATTTAATCCAGTTTGAAAGACTGCTTAAAAAAGCTTTTAATTCTTTCCTAGGAAAGGTGTAATGAGCTCAGACCTTTTTAAAAATACAATGTTAGGTTTTTCTTCATGTGATGGGGAGGAAGAAGGGATTATTTTATTCTTTCTTAGTAAATACTTGTCTCAAAAACTCACCTTGAATTACAAATAATGATGCAAAGGACAATTAACAAACTAAGAAAAAATACTCTCAACACATGACAGATAAAGGGCTAATTTCTTTAATATACAAAGAGCCCTTACAAATCAATAAGCAAAAGACCATCAACTGAATAGAAAAATGGGCAAAACCCACTCATAGCCACATACTGAAAAGAAATACAATAGCCCATAGCCAGATAGTGTATTTGATATCTTCACAATTCAGAAAATGCAAATTAAACAAGGAAACAATTTTCCTTGTATCTGATTGATAAAGTTCAACAGGTTAATAATATTTAATGTGGGGAAGGATGTGGGGAAACAAATATTTTGTTGGAATGTAAATGGAATCAACCCTTTTAGAGAGCAATTTGGTAAAATATATCAAAATTATTTAATACAAATGTGTATTTCCATGTGTAACAATTTCATTTACACTATTTTCTGTAAGAGTGCTTAATAATATTAGTATAATGAACTTAATTATCCCAGACTCAAAGGTCAAATGGATATGGAGTCTGTGGTCTGAGGGAGGTATTAAATGTTCTTCTTTCCACTCTAAATTATAGTTGGGTTCTTCCAAATATAAAGGCTAAACCCTGGCATTATCATGTTTTCAGAGAGTCAGAAATTCTTCTATTAAAGATGATAATCTATCCTGAATTTTCTCCTAGGATTTTTTTTCCTTATGAGACATCATTTAAATAAAGACAGAAGAACACAGGACAAAACAAGTCCTGCAAGACAAAACAAGTGTTGCATTGATGATGGTTATAGAGGTTGGGTTGTAGAGCCACATCACGGGGTCCAGGTTCTGATCCTCTGATATGTATGTTTAAAAATTGAATTTTACCAGTTTACTCAAGGGATGATTAGTTACTGGGAAATCAGTCATTTTAAAAGAGGCTTATATACATAAACCAGAATGTTTGTGTGTGTGTGTGTGTGTGTATGTGTGTGTGTGTGTGAGTGTGTGCGTGTTGTGTGTGTGTGTGTATATATATATATATATATGTATTTTTTTTTTTTTTTGGAGACAGGGTCTCACTCTTTTTAGTTTTTTTTTTTTTTTTTTTTTGAGACAGAGTCTTGCTCTGTAGCCCTGGGTAGGGTGCAGTAGCATCATCATAGCTCACTACAACCTCAAACTCCTGAGCTCAAGTGATCCTCTTGCCTTAGCCTCCTGAGTAGCTGGGACTACAGGTGCGTGCCACGATGCCTGGCTAATATTTTTTTTTCTATTTTTAGTAGAGATGGGGTCTTGCTCTCGAGCTCAAGCGATCCTCCTGCCTCAGCCTCTCAGAGTGCTAAGATTACAGGTGTGAGCCACCGAGCTGGGCCAACACAGGGTCTCACTCTGTTGTCCGGGCTAGAGTGCAGTGGCAGCATCATAGCTCACTGCAACCTGCAACTCCTGGGCTTAAGAGATCCTCCTGCCTCAGCCTCCCAAGTAGCTGGGACTACAGTCATGCACCACAATGCCCAGCTAATTTTTCTATTTTTTGTAGGGACGGGGTCTTGCTCTTGCTCAGGCTCGTCTGAAACTCCTGACCTCAAGCAATCCTCCTACCTCAGCCTCCCAAAGTGCTAGGATTACAGGCTTTAGCCATGGTGCCTGGCCTGTTTATGTATATATTAACCTGCAATGGGATAAAAACCAAGCATGACAACCAGACCTGAAGCTTTCTTCATGAAACACCCTCTCTTGCTTACAAATAGCAGAAGCCTCCTTCTCTCCCACTGTTCTTCTTTTTCTTCTTTCCTGAATGTTTTCTTTCCTGGTGGGTATTAACACTTAGGACACCAAGTTGTAAGTCAGAAAGTTGCTGGGTAAGCACAAAATTAAAGCAAATGGAATTAGATGCTTTTTGAATGGATTTCCAGCAAACTGAGGAGGACAATGAATTGTTCTTCCACATTTTAGAGGCATTTCTTTCTAAAATGCTGGGTCACAGGGCAAGAATCAGAATACCCTTTTTCTGACCAGTGCAGGAGAAATACTAGCAAAGATATACTTTCTAATTCTTTTTTTAATTTCCATGCAAACCATCATATTCTTCTGTATGAAATCATATCCCCACAGATATGTTGGAATTTAGTATAGCCTATTTTGCATTTGTTATGTTTTGAATTGATATCTCTGGCAAGAATTTCAGATATATCCTGGTCTTACTGAAATTTGTCTCAAGGAAGTTTTCTGGCATGACTTTCCACAGATGGGCTAATTTCATGCATTTTATGTTGCTTTTTTCCCATTCCAGAGAGTAAGAATGATATGTTCACTTATTCATCCAACATTTATTGAGTACCATAATTTGTCAAGCATTATGAGAGATACAAAGGTACATAAAACATTTTTCCTGAATATATTTAAGCTTTGGGTTTTATCTAGATTATGTACTATTTTAAAATTAAACTAGTTTTTATAATTATAAAAGTATAACTTGCACCTGGTACAAGTTCAAACTCTACACAAAATGGCATAAAATAAACAATAAATATCTACCCCTTCCATATGCACTTGCCTGACTCCTATTCCACTGTTAGGGGTAACATCTGTTAACAATTTCTTGTGTATTCCTCCAGAAATTTTTTTTGTGTATGAATAAATATATATACATATGATTTTCTGCCAAATGCCATATACATCCATATAATGATAAGTAATTCTCCTCAATTTGGATGATAGACTAAATTTCATTCAAACACAGCCCTAGATCTTTAGATGGATGGTTCATTAGGCAGGGGTGAGGATAAAGACCAGTCTAAGATCTCTGTAACGTGTCTGGATTCACAGAATTTTGGTGATGATACATTTGAAAACATAAAGAGAAAACAATTAAAAATAAGAATGTAAAGTCATATTTTCTTATATAGACCCAACATATTAAACAAAAAAGAACGAATATCTACTCCAAGATGTTTTGTTTTGAGGTTTTCAATACGATCTGTTTGTACACAGAGCACATTTAGCATCGTCATTGTACGAGCATCCCTGTTGGTATCTCCAGTGTATAAAATTTAATGCTCCAGATTAGAAAAGTTGAAAATTACAGCAACTAACTCAGGGTCATTAATTTTGTGGATCTAATAATAATTTTAGTGACTTATGTCTGATGTGTTTTATTAAGTTAATTTTTTGGAAATGACTGAGGTTCATCTATAACAAATAGGTATCTATTCAAAACAAAGTGAAGAGAATGTTAAGATGTAGGATTTGATTCACGAAATCCAAAGATATTTGTGCTCAATGCAAATATAGTGTCACTTTAGTGTCTGTGATGGTGAAATAATTCCCCCATCACCCCCACAACCACAAAGATGACCACATCTTATCCCCAAAACCTGCAATTATGTTGCCTTATATGGCAAGAAGGATTCTGTAGATGTAGATAAGTTAAGGATCATAAAATGGAAAGATTTTTTCCTGGATCATGAAAGTGGGCCCAGTGTAATCACAAAGGGTCTTTATAAAAGGGAAGCAGGAAGGTCAGAGTCAGGGAAGTAGATGTGACATGGAAACAGGGGTCAGAAAGAGAGAGGGGAGAGAGAGAGAAAGAGAGCGAGAGAGACTGAGATTTGAAGATGCTATGCCACTAGCTTTCAAGATGGAGAAAGAGGCTACAAGCCAAGGAATGCAAGTAGCCTACAGAAGCTGGAGAAAACAAAAAAAAGGATTCTCCTCTAGAGCCTCCATGAAGAACCAGCTCTGCTTACGTCTTGATTTTAGCCCAGTGAGACTGATTTTGGACTTCTCACCTCCAGAATAAGATAATTTGTGCTGTTATAGAACACTAAGTTTATGGTAATTGTTACAGCAAAAATAGGAGATTAATAGTATTCTATGACAATGACTTTTTCCATTGTTATTATTGCCATAAGAATAAAATTAATTGTCATTAATTTTATACTTACTATATGGTAGAAACTATACCAAGTGCCTTGTAAATATTAATTTAATCTTTACAATAACCCCACGAATGTGAATATTATTATTCCCTCTTTTATCTGAATAGGGGAGAAAACTTAAGATTAGAGAGATTAAGTAAATTTGTCAAAGTCACATACTAGTTAGTGGCAAAGCCATTTTCTATTAAATTTTAGAACTAGTATGTTCATACAATCTGGACAAAAAAAATCTGCTATCTTCCATCACACTTTACAATCTAATATATATAAGTAGATTTCATACTGCTTTATATATGCAGCTATATTTTATGGAGGAATTACTACTGCTCGAACATTTTTAGCATATAAATATTCTAACATAACATTATCACTGATTTCCTACTGATCTGATGCATTTGTTTTTAAAAACAAAATTAAAATAATAAGAATCTTTATTTATTATCTCCTCAACAACAAAAGAAAAAGCCCCAGACCAGATGGATTCACAGCCAAATTCTACCAGACCTGCAAAGAAGAACTTGTACTTAGCCTACAGAAATCATCCCATAACATCGAGAAGGAGGGAATCCTCCCTAACTCATTCTATGAAGCCAGTTTTTACCTTTTTACCAGTTATTACCTTGATACCAAAGCCAGGAAAGGACACAACAAAAAAAGAACACTATAGACCAATATCCCTAATGAATATGGCTGCAAAAATCCTCAACAAAATACTAGCAAACTGAATTCAATAGCACATCAAAAAGATAATTCACCATGTTCAAGTGGGTTTCGTACCAGGGATGCAAGGATGGTTCAACATATGCAAATCAATAAAATGTGATACACCACTTAAACAGAAGCAAAAACAAAGACCATATGATCATCTCAATAGATGCAGAAAAAGCATTTGATAAAATCCAGCACCCTTTCATGATAAAAACATGCGACAAACTAGGCATAGAAGGAACAAACCTCAAAATAATAAAAGCCATATGTCACAAACCCACAGCCAACATCATACTGAATGGGGAAAAGTTGAAAGCAATCCCCCTAAGAACTGGAACAAGACAAGGGTGCCCACTGTCACCACTTCCATTCAACATAGCACTGGAAGTCCTGGCCAGAGAAATCAGGCAAGAGAAAGAAATAAAGGGTATCCAAATTGGGAAAGAGGAGGTCAAACTATCCCTTTTCATTGATGATATGGTCTTGTATCTAGAAAATCCTAAAGACTCCATCAAAAGACTCCTAGAATTGATAAATAAATTTAGCAAAGTCTCAAGTTACAAAATCAATGTACATAAATCAGTAGCATTTCTATATACTAATAACAGTCAAGTGGAGAGTCAAATCAAAGACTCCATACCATTCACAATAGCTACAAAGAAAATAAAATACCTAGGAATGTATTTAACCAAGGAGGTGAAAGATCTCTACAAGAAGAACTACAAAACACTGATGAAAGAAATCACAGATGACACAAATGGAAAAACATCTAATGCTCATGGATTGGTAGAATCAACATTGTTAAAACATCCATACTGCCCCAAGTGACTTACAGATTCAACGCAATCCCCATGAAAATACCAACATCATATTTCACAGATCTAGAAAAAGTAATTCTATACTTCACTTGGAACCAAAAAAGAGCCCAAATAGTCAAAGCAATCTTAAGCAAAAAGAACAAATCTAGAGGCATCACATAACCAGACTTCAAATTATACTACAAGGCTATAGTAACCAAAACAGCATTGTACTGTTATAAAAGTAGAGATATAGACCAATGGAACAGAATAGAGAACCTGGAAATAAAACTGTCTTCCTACAACCAACTGATCTTTGACAAAGCAGAAAACAGCATACACTGGGGAAAGGAAGCCCTATTCAATAAATGGTGCTGGGAAAACTGGATAGCCACATGCAGAAGAATGAAACAGGACCCCTATCTCTCATCATATACAAAAGTTAGTTCAAGATGGATAAAAGACTTAATTGTAAGGCATGAAACCATAAAAATTCTAGAAGAAAAACTCTTCTACACATCAGCCTAGGCAAAGAATTTATGACTAAGACCCCACAGGCAAATACAGCAACAACAAAAATAAATAAATGGGACCTGATTAAATTAAAAAGCTGCTGCACAGCAAAGGAAATAATCAACATAGTAAACAGACAACCTACAGAATGAGAGAAAATATTCACAAACTATACATCTAATAAAGGGCTGACATCCAGAATCTAAGAAAGAACTCAAACAAATCAGCAAGAAAAAAACAAACCACCCCATCAAAAAGTGGGCAAAAGGCATGAGCAGAAGTTTTTCAAAAGAAGATAGACAAATAGCTAACAGACATAGGAAAAAATGCTCAATGTCATTAATCATCAGGGAAATGCAAATTAAAACCACAATGAGATACCACCTTACCCCTGTCAGAATGGCCATTACTAAAAAGTGAAAAAACAATAGGTGCTGGTGTGGATGCAGAGAGAATGCTTATACACTGTTGGTGGGGCTGCAAATTAGTACAACCTCCATGGAAAACAGCATGGAGATTCCTCAAAGAAATAAATGTAGACTTACCATTCAACCCAGCAATCCCACTACTGGGTATCCACCCAAAGGAAAAGAAGTCATTTTATCAAATAGACACTTGCACTTGAAGTTTATCGCGGCACAATTCACAATTGCAGAGACGTGGAATCAACCTAAAGGCCCATCAATTCATGAGTGGGTTAATGAAATGTGGTGTATACCATGGAGTACTACTCAGCCATAAAAAGTAATGAAATAATGTCTTTTGCAGCAACTTGGATGGAACTAGAGACCATTATCCTAAGCGAAGTATCTCAGGAATGGAAAAACAAACACCACATGTACTCTGTAACAATTGGGAGCTAATTGATGGGCACACATGGGCACAAAGAGATATAAAGGTTATTGGAAATCAAGAAAGAGAGAAGGGGAAGGAGGGAGGGGTAAAAACTTACCTATCCCGTACACTGAATACTATTTGGGTGATGGGCACGCTAAAAGCCCTGATTTAAGCGTTGTAAAAGGTATCCATGTAACAAAAACATTTGTACCCCCTTAATATTTTGAAATTAAAAAAGAACTCAAAAAAAGAATTGTTATTTATTATTTAAGTCTAGCTTCTCTTCTCAAATTATTGAGAGGGAAGTGTTCTAATAGACCAGTTTAGTCATGTTTTTAGTGTATTCTTGTTTGATGGTATCATCCAAAAAATTAAAGAATTTTTAAAAATGAAAAAAACCTTTTGATTTGGGATTATGTACTTAGTTAAGAAAAAAATTTAACTACTTTCCAGTACATTATAAAGGACTTATATAAAAGGAATTCTGACCAGCCATTTTTAATTAAAGTAGAAGATCAAAGTTGAAAGACTTAGCTTGGTTATGTTGATTATTAAATGTTGAAATCATTTAATAAGTTTAATGATTATGAAGGGGAACAATCTTCATAAATGAAAGCAGTAAATAATATATTCTTATCCATGCTGAATGCTAACTTAGAGACAGAAGTTGTCATAAGAAGCTTTTGTATTTTCCAAATATTTTACATCTCCTAGAATTACATCTCTTAGAATTTTTCATGTTATTTAAGCCACAGGCTCACTTAATTATGTTTTAATTTTTTTAATTGATTAAGAGAAGTCAAAGACTGAATTTAGTTTCTTCTTGGTTTTTGTGCTGTATTATGTGTAAGTCCTGTATGCTCTTATTATACTCTTTTAAAATCTTTGTGCTATTATTAAATGTTCACATATTTAATCTCTTCTAATTAAAAAGTGTTACTCAAATTTTTTACTTCTAAAACAGTTATGAAGCTACTTTGTTCCTCTATTAGATTGTGAGAATAAAAACCATGTCATACCATTTTGAAATTTCCTATTATTACTTTTACACAGATTATAAATTATACTAATTAGAATATATTGTAAAGAAACATTTAAAATTAAAATGTGATACTTATTTCAGAGAGAAATTAAAGAAAGACTTAACTGGAGAGATATGCTATGTACATGGATTGGAGCATTCAATATTGTTTTGTTGTCAGTTTTTTCTAAATAGGTCTATAGGTTCAATGCAGTTCCAATCAAAATTGCAGCAGAACTTTTGGTTGAAATTTTATGCTGATCTAAAAGTTTACAGAAAACGTAGAATAGGCAAAACAATTTTGAAAAAGAACAAAGTTGAAGAATTGAGATGTTTTGATTTTAAGACTTTCAATAAAGCTACAGTAACAAGACACATAGATCATTGAAACAGAATAGAGTCCAGACATAGACCCACACATATATGGTCAATTGATTTTCAACAAAGATTCAAAAATAATTCAATGCGGGAAAGAGAAAATGGTGCTGGAATAACTCAATATCTGTATTTTTTAAAAAAAGAATCTGAGGCCTTACCTTACACTATATTCAAAAGTAATCTGTGGCTGGGTGCGGTGGCTCACGCCTGTAATCCTAGCACTCTGGGAGGCCGGGGTGGGAGGATCGCTTGAGGTCAGTTCGAGACCAGCCTGAGCAAAAGTGAGACCCCTTTTCCACCAAAAAAAATAAATAAATAAAATAAAAAAAACTAGCTGGGCATGGTGGCATGCACCTGTAGTCCCAGCTACTCAGGAGGCTGAGGCAGGAGGATCACTTGAGCCCAGGACTTTGAGGTTGCAGTGAGCTATGATGATGCTACTGCACTCTACCCGGGGTGACAGAGTGAGACTCTCTCTCAAAAAAAAAAAGTAATCTGTGATGAATTATTGACCTATGTAAAAGCTAAAACTATAAGGCTTCTAGAAGAAAATGTGGGAGAATATCTCCATGACTTTGGGGTATGCAAATATTTTTTGACAGGACCCAAAAAGCACTAACTGCCAAAGAAAAGATTGATACATTGTACATAAATTTTAAAAGTTCTAATCATTAAAACACATAGTTAGGAAATTGAACAAATAAATCACATACTGGGAGAAAATATTTATTTATGTATTTATTTATTTAGAGACAGGGTCTCACTTTGTCACTCACGCTGGAGTACAGTGGTGTGATCTTAGCTCACCGCAGCCTCAAACTCCTGGGCTCAAGTGATCCTCCTGCCTCAGCCTCCCAAGTAGCTAGAACTATGGCACATGCCACCACACCTGGCTAATTTTTTTTTTTTTTGGTAGAGGTGGGCTGGTCTTGAACTCTTGGCCTCAAGTGATCCTCCCACCTCGGCCTCCCAAAGTACTGGGATTACAGGTATGAGCCACTTCACGCAGCCTGGGAGAAAATATTTATAATAATCATGTCTAATAGATTTATATCCATAATATATTACAAAACACCTACAACTCATTTATAAAAAGACAAACAACCCAATTAAAAATGGGCAAAATAGGCCCATTTTGAGATCTGCATATTTCATTGTATGTAAATTATTCTCAATAAAAATTAGAAAAATAATGTGCTTCTTTTCTAGGAAACACTACTTTATTAATACGAGTTATATTTAAATTAAAAACTCTCTGGGACTACTTCTGAGGAGGGTGATGGCTTAAGCGTTGACATTTGGATATCCTTTATGAAAACCAACCAAGATGGGCAAAGGAATATAAAATCAAGGAACAACCTAAGTAGTAGGTAGTCTCCAAAGATGGCCTCCAAATGACTCTGCCCCTCCCTGTACATGCATGCAGTTCCTTCCATCAGGAAGGAGAGCTTAACAACCTCTCCCCTTGAATCTGACCTGGCCCTGTAACTGTTTTGTCCAATTGAATGCAGAGGAAATAACATTTTGGGACTGCTGAGCACGAGCATTAATAAGCCTTCTGCTTCCTTTCTCTGAATCCCAGCAGCCATGCTATGAGGAAACAAACAGTCAAGTGGAAAGGCCCATGTGGCAAATAATAAAGGTTCAGCCCCAGCTGAGCTTCCATGTGACAGCCAGCATCAACCTGGAGCCATCTCAGAAACGGATCCTCTAGCCTCAGTTATGCGAACCTCATTAGTGCCACGTGGAGCAGAGATGAGTTGCCCCGTTGAGCCCTGCCCAAATTGCAAAATCACGAGCACATAAATGTTTTAAGTTACTAAATTTTTTGGTTCTGTGTTACATAGCAATTGAGAATTAAAACAACTTACATTAGTACTGGGACATGAAGAAAATACCATCCACATGCCATAAATTTCAAGGAATTTCTCTCAGATAGTATATATTGAACCAGATTGATGGAGGACATGTAGGGCTTACTCATAATTCCTTTCCTGAAAAAGGGTTGCTAGAATCTAGAGAGTAAGTGAAGGAAATTATGGTGAAATGCTCCATAGAACCCCTTTAGGATTGTGGTTAGGATTGTATAAACATTATAGATAAATTTGGGGGTAAATTTTCATCTTTGTCATATTGTCTTTCTATTCAGTAACATCATAGAATTGCTTTATTTACTCAAGTCTTTGTGAGTATACGTGTCTATGTGTGTGTGTGCATGTGTGTGTGTGTGTATTTGTCAGTAGACATTTAACATTTCTGTTTGTTTATCCTAACCGAGGGTATCTACATTGGTCCAATATTGGGATTGGAAATGAGCTGTGTTGGAAATTATCTGGGTTCTTGTGCAAATCTTTCGATTCCAAAGAAGGGGTAAAAGTTTATATTTTCTGTGATGATTTTGCAAGATCTAAAGGATCAATGACCTGTTTGAGGGAGGGAGGAAGCTATCTTAGAGGATTTCACTGATAGGCCAGATAGTTGCTTCTCAAGGTTTGTTCCTTGGCACTGCCCCTGCCCCACCTTCCCACACTCACCCTGGCAACAGGCTCCAATCCTCTATTTATAAGTCCATTGCATCAATCCCTTCCTGCTTCACTTCAAAACGGTGGGCTGTGTGATGCTGAGGCATCTGCTCTGGGTGAAAAGCTAGTGTCTTTCTGGTGGGGTCTCCTGCTGACAACCTACAGCTCTATTCCTTCTACTCAAGGGGTGGGGAGTGAGTTCTTTCTTAAGCAGGTATATGATTATAAGAAAATCTTAATAGCTCTTCATAAAATCTAAATGCCTCAGCTTAGCATTCAAGGCTTCCCAAAGTTTCACTGCATCCCACCTTCCCACTGTGTGCTTCCATGTATCTGATATTTTGACCACAACAAGTTACTTGCCACTTAGTCTTGGGTCTTTGTCCATCTTGAGCCTTTTTCATTGATTTTCCTGACTGAAAATTCCATTCATTTATCATATAGTTATTGAGTGCTTTCCATATGCTAAACACTGTAAATAGTAACATTTTTAAAACAAATTGTCCTTAAAACTCAGGAAGAAAATATTTTATTTGATCAAAACCATATTTCATTTAGATATTTAAACAAATTGAATTCTAAAACTGTGACAAAGTAATATGCAGAGTCCATCTTTTGACATATGAGCTGAGTTAGTGCAAGGAAGTGAGCTAACTGTCATCCCAAACCAAATCACAATGCCCTGGGAGCTGAAGGCATAAGCATATCAGCTAACAATAAATTAAGAGTCCGGGTAATAACACTGAAGGAGTCTGTAGGTTTGTGATGAAGAATAATTCCATAAATAACTGGAAACAGACAGCATGACAAGAGATATGGTGGATTTTATCTCTGTCAGAAGGTTCAATTGTAGACCAATTATGGATGCCAGGGAAAAACACTAAGCAGGGAATCCTAAAGTCCTCTAAGCTGTCTGTGAGCACAAGCTATAAACTTTCACAGGACATTGACCAGTATAGCAGAATCAGGGCTTATATCCATGCCATGGACAGAGTGAACTGGGGAGAATCAAATTTCCTCAGACTTGTTAACCTATCCATGATAAAGGAAGCATCCCCCCTGAAGCTAATGGGATAACTTAAACCAACAGAGACAGCCTTTGTCCTTCAATGGCAAGATCTGGAGAAACTCCAAGGGGGCTGCAAGAGGAATAGAAGAATGAGTCCAGGAAAATCAGAAGTGGGAAATATCCTCCTCCCAGAGATCAGATATAATATATTGCCAATAGGCAGTTACCCCAATTTGGGATTAGAAGTGACTCTGACACTACACTCTCCTAATTTTCCACCTAACACTTGGAATGTTCCTTCTCAGTCTCCTTGCTGTCATCCTCTGCTGTCATCCTACTCTTAAGGTTCCCAGAGTTTTTGTCCTAGGACTAAATTCTTTTCTTCTTACTCTACAGAGTGTCCCAAAGGTCACCATACATAGGGAAAATGGGAAGTTGTAGGTACCTTTATTTACAAAATATACACTACAAAATTTTACAAAATTTTTCCTTTGTATGGAGACTTTTGGAACACCCTGGATTATTCCTGAGAACCTTCTATCCATACCCTTGGTTGAAACTATCTATTTGCTGATGGATGACCTTTATATCCAAATGTCTATTGTTCATACTTATTTTGATCCCCATAGACACTGTAAACTTAATATATCCTGTCCTGAATTTAACATGATTCCCTAATATAAAATCTTCCTCTTTTCCTTGCTTCACTGATTTGGCAAATCCACCTAATTCTAATGGCTAGAGTCGGGTAGCAGGGAGTCATTCTTGCCATGCTCTCACTGCTCATGTCCAAATCTGACCCGTCAATTCTGCCCCCTCTATAGCTCGCTGGCCCCTGTTCTCTTCACTCACCGAGACAAGTGTAATGGCCCCGCAGTTGGTTTTCTTGCCTCTAGCCTCCACTTCTTATTTATCCTACACACTGCTGCCGGAATGATCTTTCTAAATTATAAAATCTACTGCTTAAGAGACTTGAATGACTGTTCATTGCCATATTATTGTCAAACTCCATAGTATGACCTTGCCCTTGTCTTGCTCTATAGTCTCATCTCTCTCCATATTCCTAAATATGTTTCCTGTTATTCCGCTACATTGAATATGTTGTAGTTCCCAGAATGCATCATGTTATTTAATGTCTCTGTGCCTTTCATTGTGCTGTTTTCTCTTACAGAATTCTCCCCTCCTTCCTGGTCTTACAAACTCTTTTATGTTTTTTAAGAACTTGTTTAAATGCCACCACCCTCAGGAAGTCCTCACTTTTCACCCCAGGCTGAATTAAATGCCTTCACCTCTTCTCTTCTGGTGCCACAATTGTATTTACATCATACTACTTCTTAATCTGCAATTTAAATTTTGGGTTGCTTCAGATAACCAATATTTTTGAGCACCTACAATGTTATCATACACCAAGCTAAATCTAAGTGGTAAAGTGGTGATCAATAAAGACACAATTCTTGCCTGTGGAGCTCAGAGACTGCAGGGAAGACAGACACTAGGCAAGTAATTATAACAGTTCCAAGAGAGAGGTATAGATTCTATGGTAGCTAGAACAGGACGACCTAGGGCAGCAGTCCCCAACCTGTTTGGCACCAGGGACAAGTTTCGTGGAAGACAATTTTTCCACAGACTGGGGCAGTGGGGGGAATGCTTTCGGGATGATTCAAGCACATTACATTTATTGTGCAGTCAAACCTCTCTGCTAATGATAATCTGTATTTGCAGCCACTCCCCAGAGCTAGCATCACCACCTCAGCTCCACCTCAGATCATCAGGCATTAGATTCTCATAAGGAGCGTGCAACCTAGATCCCTCGCATGCGCAGTTTACAGCAGGGTTCACGCTCCTATGAGAATCTAATGCTACCGCTGATCTGACAGGAGACGGAGCTTATGCGGTGATGCAAGCAATGGGAAGCGGCTGTAAATACAGATGAAGCTTCACTAGGTTTCTCGCAACTCAACTCCTGCTGTGTGGCCCAGTTCCTAACAGGCCATGGACCAGTACCAGTCTGTGGCCTGGGGTTTGGGGACCACAGACCTAGGGCATCAGGAATCTTTAGGCTCAGACATTTCTGTCTCCCTAGGAGACTATGAGCAGCTTGAGATCAGGGAGGAAATCATGGTGATCCCAATGGGCACTCTATAGGGGTTTATGAATGAATATGTGAGTTCCATGAGGTAAAACTCTTTATTTCACGAGGCAGCAGATTCCATTTTATGATTGCTGTAATTTTTTTCTTTCATTGAGTTGAAAATCCATCTCTAATATTTCTATTCATTGTTCCTAGATATGGTGGAGGAGCTTGGGATAAGTTTACACTTTCTTCCATAAGGCAGCTCTTCAAATATTTTAAGGCAGTGCTATAGTCTGAATGTTGGTGTCCCCAAAATTCATATGTTGAAACCTAATACTCAATGTGATAGTATTAAGAGGTGGAACCTTTGGGAAGTGATTAAGTCATGAGGACTCCACTCTAAATGGGATTAGTGAGTGCCCTTAAAAAAGAGGCTCTAATGAGCTCCCTTCCCTTTACTCCATGTGAGGACACAGGAGGCCCACATATGAGGAACAGGCCCTCACCAGACATCAATTCTGTTGGCACCTTGAGCTTGGACTTGCCAGCTTGTGAGCAATAAATTTCTGTTGTTTATAAGTTACCCAGTCTAAGGCATTTTGTTATAGCAGCCTGAACAAACTAAGATAAATAGGTAACAGAGCCCTGTGCATATCCTGTTTTTAGTGGGGTCAGGGTAGGATGGGATGGTTAAATGTTCCCATTCCTTCAAAATAAGAACAAATTTTCCTGGAAATCTAAAAAGCCCAAAAGAAAAGGCCTAAAGATACTGACATTTGGGGGTCTCCCCAAGAATCACCTCAATCAGGTCCCTCTATAATGAAGGCCACAGTTGACATGCCCTGCCTATGCACACAGAGCTTCAAATCAGGTGTGAATACTCCACTCATTTAAATATGAGTGAACAGTCAAGGAGCCTCATACATTTGAGTAAAGCCTTCAACATCAAAGACAGAGACAAGCTCCAAGTGTAAGCCAGAACTTAGAGAAAATAAAAAGTAAGAGAGAGGAGAAAAGGCTGAAAAGAAACCCAACTCATTAATATCTATAGGGGGATAGAAAAAAAAATAACATATCCATTGAGCAGGAATAGATAACATAAAAAAAAAGAAAATCATGAGAACACAAAAGAACTCTTGGAAACTTAAACTATGATAGTGAAAAATAAAAAACTCAGTCAAGAAATGAAAGATAAATTTGAGGAAATCGCCCAGAAAGTGGAATAAAAATGGAAAAAGATACAAAATGAGAGAACAGATAAGAAAATTAGAGGATCAATCCAGGTTCAATCCAACTTTCATGAATAAGAGTTCCAGATTAGCTACAGAAAGAGACTAGAGGTTGAAGAAATCATCAAATAAATCATTCACGACAAATTTTGCTAACGAAGGGCCTGATGTTACGGCTTCAAAAGGGCCCCCTCTGTTCACAACACAATAGATTGAAAAAGACCTAAATCAAAGCACATCATAATGAAATTTCAGAACACTGGGACAAAGAGATCTTAGAGACTTTCAGAAAGAAAAACTGGTCACATACAAAGGATCAGGGATGAGAATGGCGGCAGGCTTCTCCACAAAAGCAGCACAGGAAGTGAGAAGACAGTGGAGCAGGGTCTTCAAACTCCTGAAGATAAATGCTTCCTGACCCGGAATTCTTCCCTAGCCAAACTAGCTAAATGCGAGGGTAGAATCAAAACATTTTCAGACACGCAAGGTCTCAAACAATTATCTTCCATACGTGCTTTCTCAGGAAGCTACTGGAGAAGAGAAAATGAAGGAGTAAACAAAGAAAGAAGAATGCACGGGATCCGGGACGTGGAGAACCCAGCATAGCTGAGAGGAAAGGAAGTCCCAGGACAGCATCTGTGCAGGACAGAGAGAGCAAGTCCCCACTGGTGGAAGACATAGAAAGCTCCAGAATGAATGGCTGTCTCTAAGGAGATAAAGTTGATAGAATACATATCATGTTTGAAAAACATGTTGAGAGAAGATTTTCATTTCTAGAAGAGAGTTTAGGGTAAATTAATACAAAATACAAAGAAAACTAAGCAAATAATAAAACAGATACCAAGAAACCAAAAAGTGGTACAAGAAAGGAAATATATGGCTCAGCAATGAAAACACTATTTATCTAATCAAAAGATAAGACAATATATTGTGAGGGGGAGGGAACCAAGTATCTATGTGGGCGTGGGGTGGTGTTGTGTTAGTGAGCCACTGAATTCTCATTTATAACAGGAAGATGATAGATATGTAAAACTGAAAACTTTTAGAAATAGCAGTATTAACAAGGTTAGAAATGGCCGTAAATGCTGAAGAAACAGAAAAAAGATCTGAAAGTTGGTCTTTGGCAACAAGAATTGGGGAGAGGGGCATAGGACAACTAGATTACTGTTTTCATAATAAACTTTGTAGAACTATTTAATTTTTAAACTATGAATACATACATAGATAAAGATAAAATTTCATTAAAATTTTCTTTGTAAACTGTAAAGTGACAAATAAAGTCTCATTATGATGAATAATATTAACAATAGTAAACTGTTCCTTCAGTTGATTTGATACAATGTTTTGGTGCAATGAAATGAGATCACACATCAATGGCTGGAACACTGCTTGGCATATAGTAAATGCTCAATAAACAATGATTTCTTTCTTCCAGTATCTCTAAATAAAAGTACCTAAAAACTTCCCTCATGTCAAAATATGTTAAAACCCTCTAATGAAGCATTAAAAATTTTTGTCAATAAAATATAATACTATATTCTGTTAAAGAAAAAAAATTTTAAATAAATAAAGGAGAAAAAAGTGAACTTTTTTTTTTTGGTCTACCAACAAATATTGTTTCATGAGGAAACTATATAATATAAATTAGATTTTTTTAAGAAAAATGATCTAATACTGAAAAAAATTATAGTACTGTTGCTACAAAATGGAAATCAAATAACTTACAATTGACTTAAATTGTTTCATGTTTTCCCAAACCAATATGATGGTTACCAAATCAGAAGGAAAACATGCTAGTTAATCACAGGGTAAGCTTTATTCCTAGTATGGTATAAACAATTTTAAAGTTCTTACTGTATGACATCTTAGGGTGTGTATTTTCTTAACTCTCAGAGGAAGATTAGTAACATATCATGTGCCTCTTTTTTTTTTTTTTTTTTTTTGGTCTTAACCAATGTTGCTCTGCAGACTTTATTTAGAGCCCCGAAAAGCCCAGGCTTCTTACATTATAATTAAGCAATGATGTAATCTGATCTGGATTTATATCTGAGGTAATCATAGGCCATCTTACAGTGATTTTTTTGCCTTGAATTTGTGTTTTAGGAATGAATTTTCATGGAGAAGAAGAATTTTCTAGAAATTTTATTTGAAATGTCTTTTGTGAATTTCACAGATATTCTCAAACAATATGCTATTATTCCAAAACCCAGTTTGGTATCAACTGTTGATACCATCTACCAAGGCCAGACAACTATGAAGTATGAGGGGTTCTTAGAAGATTCCTAATGTCCATTCTGTTCCCATCTGCAATCTATAATTCATCATTTCACATTTTTACACATTCTGAGTGTTGATATTACATAACCTAAAATGCAAATGGTGAAAAAAATTCAAACAGTGATGGTCATTCGCAACCTAAGATTTTTCCCTCAATAACTGCCTGGGATCAGGAAAAGGGAGTTTTAACGGGCAGGTGAGGAGGATGAGGAGTGCTTGTGTGTCAGTGACGGTCGGTGGCTGTGAGAGCCTGACTACAGAGTGGGATGCTGCGTACACGTGGGAAAGGGGGAAGAAGGATGTGGAAAGGAATGGCGCTGGTCCCCTAAGATAAGGATTAAGAGGGTATGTTAATAGGAATATTAGCACAGATGAAGAACTTTAATCCTGCTTTCAAACTGACTGTGCAGAATGAGGCCTTGACTCAGTGTCTAGGCTCACAGTGGATTCCTTCCTATATCATTTGAATCTGGCCAATATAATGGGGACACACAGATATCTCAATTGCCTAAGAAGGCCTTTCCTAATCTACCTCATGCTCCTGATTATTTTCTTTCCTTCCAAGTGTTTATTAAGGTTGAATTTTACACATTTGTGTGATTGTTTCATTTTTTATACTTACCCACTAAGTTCCCTAAGGAGGAGCACCTTGTGTTTTTTGGCTCACAATTGTATCTCAATATCTGGCAATGTGCTTAGCACATAGTAGATTCTCCACTAACAATTACTGAATGATTCAACAAGTACACATTTTTTTTTAATTTAAAAAATTTTTTAAAAACAGGGTCTTGCTCTCTCACCCAGGCTGTTCTGCAGTGGCATGAACATAGCTCACTGTAACTTCAAATTCCTGGCCTTAAGTGATCCTCCTGCCTCAGCCTCCCAAGGAGCTGGGACTACAGGCGTGTACGACCAGGCCGGGCTAATTTTTAATTTTCTTGTAGAGACTGGGTCTTGCTGTGTTGCTCAGGTTGATCTTGAACTCCTGGCCTTAAGTGATCTTCCCACCTTGCCTCCCAAAGTGCTAGAATTATAGGCTGGAGCCACTGCACTCAGCCAACAAGCATACATTTTAATTGGAAATATCACCTCATGCCAACAGAAGTCACTGTCATGGACAAAAAAAAAAGATTCTACCGCTAAAAAGCCACGCATGATGACTTTAGACATCCTTGCCAAAAAGACTGTTTGCCACAGAGCAGGGTCAACTTGTGGCTGCTGCACTTTGGTGAAAGAACTGTCTGCAGGCTGATGAATGGGACTTTGTTGTTGCTCCAGAAATGGCACTAGGCCCATTGCCAAAACCAAAGGGTGCTAAGTACCCCATATCCTAAAGAGAGTTACCACAACTGGAGTGTGGTACATGCACCCTTAGGCCTAACTAGACATCGGCGCAAAAACAACCAATTATCTCACTTCATACCCGCCCATGAAAGCAGAAGGCTGGGAAGAGGAAGAGAGGCACTGGGATCAGGGTGGCAGCCCGATGAGGGTGAGGCTGTCAGAGAGAGGCGCTCCTTCCACGGCAGGGAGGGGCTGCTTACCCTCTCTCCAAACCAATAGGTGGGAGCGCTAATAAGTGATCCAGAAAGATTGAGGAGGTTTACCAGGAGGGGAGGGGGTTGTTCACCTGCCCTGTGCCTAATTGAATGAGGGGAGGGAAGTGGAGATGAGTTTAGGGGAGGAGGGAGGGAACAGCAGAGACAACAGTCCACACTCAAAGCGTGTAGTGTTGCAAGGATGCAGGGGGTTAACAGCAGGTCAGGTGGACACTGCTGAGGATGGCTGAGCTGAAGACATCTTGCTGGTACCCCGACCCCCACACCCCCACCCCCACCCCACCCCACCACCAGAGGGCGGCTTGTCGGCAAGAGGACTGTAGCAGCCAGAAGCCGTAGGGACCGTACAGTTTATGGCAGGTGAGGATGTACTAAGCTGGAGTCAGACCTCACACATCTGGGAATCCTCTAGCTGGAGGCCCCCTGGGACCCTACAAAGAACTTACCAGAGTGCCCAGTGAGAGTCAACATTTGAAGCCCTGTCAAACTGAAGATACAGACTTAAATCAGTGTTGGCCTGACAAGTTATTAAAAATCCAGGTTCCCGATATCATATTCAGTTCAAATCTCATAAATCCTGAGAAGTAAGATTATGCAAACACAAAAGCAATTGTGGAATAAGCTTCTTGAAAACACTACCTGCCCTAGACCCCTCTGACATACTCCTTAACATCCTTGTTCAGGAGTTTACTACAAGGCAAATTAATTCACCACCATGACCAGCCAAGATTCTGTCCTCACCCATTCTGGTGTAGCACCTGTACAGGTGTGCCTTGCTCCTGGCTACAGTTGTACTTAACAAATAACTGCTTGTAAACAAAATTTTATTAAATCATATCATAATTTTGGTATAACATAGGAGTTTTTCTTTAAAAGAAACCTATAATGAATTCATTATTTAAAATTTATTCTAATCACCCTAATATATTACCAAAGATTGGATTTTCTTATATTTTATTAATTTTTAGTATGATAATCAGCACTAAGTACATGCTGCATCACTTTACAACTGGTCACTGTTGTAAAGTTTCTTGTAACTGCTTTAAATTTCCCACCAATATCAGTGGAAAAGTTGTTATCTGAGGATAAATTGCCCTGAGTCCTGTTTTAGATATTTTATAAGTCAATATTTTTTGCTACAAGAAATAGACGCCTACTCTGGCAGGTTTAACAAAAATAATTATTAAACAAATATTAGGTAGTTCTCAGAATCTCTAGGAGGGTGAGAATGGCTTGGAAACTATAAAACCAGGAACAAAACCTCAAATTATGCTATCAATTTGGCGTTGTGAAGATATGCCTCCCTGCTCCCAGGCAGATATTGCAACTTCCGCTGCCGTTCTTATCAGGCTCCAGAACTGGATGCTGCATCTAGCACTGCTGCTACTGCTCGCTGCAGAGTCCTGACCAACTGTGGCCACTACTGTTGCCACACTGGTTACTAGAATGGACCCTGTGTGGACCCTTCTTCTAGATGCCATTAGCTGCTGATTCAAAGTCTAGCTGTGGTCCCCTACCCCTGGGCCATGGACTGGTACTGGTCTGTGGCCTGTTAGGAACCGGGCGGCACAGCAGGAGGTAAGCAGCGGGGCAAGGGAGGGAAGCTTCTTCTGTATTTAGAGCCATTTCCCATTGCTTGCCATCACGGCCCCCCACCCTGCCCCGGTCCGTGGAAAAATTGTCTTCCATGAAACCTCTCCATGGTGCCAAAAAGGTTGGGGACCGCTGGTAGCGGAGGCAGGTCTGATTGGTAGAGCCAAGTTGTGTGCTTGTGCTCTTATGCTTGTGTTCTAGTGACATAGGCTGGGAAAATGGGACTCAGCACTCTTACCTTCTATAGTGGAAAGTGGCTCTGCCTTATAAGGGGTGGGGGACTTCCAAAACCAGAAGGGGATCAGTGGAATATGTAGAGTGGACATGCTGGGGTTGAGAAGCATATTGGAAATTCAAGCAGAGTTATAGAATTGACAGTTGGATATGTGAGTCTGGCACTCAGGGGAGATGTGGGGGGGAGTATATTTGAGGGTCATCACTGTAGAGATGCTATTTGAAGTCATGGGACTGGGCCAGATCACCTAAGGATGTATATAGATAGAGAAGACAGTCTAGAATGGAGTTCAGTTCTTAGGGACAAGAGGGGGAAACTGCAAAGAATTCTGAAGAAGCATCAAGTTGAGGCTGGAGGAATACTAGGAGAGCCTGGTGGGTCCTGGTGTCACATCTCAAGAGTCCTGGAAGTCACTTAAAGAAATAGTTTCATGAGGGAGGAAATAAGATTGACAGTATCAAATGTTGGTGACAAGAGAAATGACCGCTGGATTTTTGACTAGAATAGGGTCAATGCCCCATTAGGACAGAGTCACTCAGCTAGAAACCAAAGCTAGTGCCTCAACGGGTTTGCCTCATCTGTACTCCTGTAGATGTGACAGCCAACACAGCCCATGTCTGCAGAATGTCTGGGAACCATTCTGATCAATTGGAGCAATTTCCAGTAACACAGAGAATGATGTCGCTTTGTGTGACATTTTTCCCTTTATTTTGCAACATAGAGTCAAATTCCATTTGCTCAATGACACAAGGCATTCAATTAATAGTGTGCTTTTCTAGCTGGGAGGGTGGTGCTAAGGAATGATCTTTGAACAACATGGCAGGAGTCTGAGGAAAAATGACACACTATTTAATGGATTTTTTTTCCCATTTAATTAGAAAAGGTAATGAAGCTTTTTGTCTTGTTTTATTTTATAAACAACCACTGAAATATTTGTCAAAGGGGCCACATTTGTAATAAGAAGAGAATGAGGGAAAACAGAAAGAATCCATACAATCAATAATGTAAAGTTAATGTTATTAATATAATTAATAAATCATAAAAATTTATATTTTTAGCTTTCTTGTCACCATGCATGGTCCACCCATTAGGTAAACATTTAGCTCTCTGATAAGGAGAGTTCTTTCAAAGTTTTGGTATTGATTAATGCTTCAAAAATTATATATCCTTTTTTATAGGATAGAGGCATTTTCACTGAGGTTATTTGAAATAACAATCACATTTGAAATAAAATCCTCCAGAGGCTAGGACAGATACTCTGAGAATCAAAAAAGAAAGGAAAATTCATACATAGGACATAAATCTGGATTAGCTCAAATGTAAGTACAAGAAGAAAGCTGAGACCTAGAAAAAAATGTACAGAACACATAAATGAGGCCAAAAAGGACTAAATGAAGTCATATGGAAGAGTGCTCAGACGTCTGAAAGAGATATCCCCCAAAGACTTCCACATTGTTTTGGTTGTAATAACAGGATTTTTTGGATAGTTCTCTACTAACAAGAAGTCATTGATTCTGTTATTGCATATTTTCAGATTATTACTCATAGTTTATCTTGAAACTGCCAAACTTAACCAATCAGTTTGTTGCTGCCCATCTGGTGAATAGACATCACAATAACCTTCCCTAAAGGGGAAGACAGACAATGTTGTAGTTATTCTGCCTTTTCGCTAGCTCTTAAATGACTTTTTTTTTTTAAAGAGATTCTTTGCAGAGAAAACCTATCGATGTTTAACATGGCCTTTCCCTCCTTGTTTTTGTGAAAAATCACATGGAACAATTCTGCTCTTCAAATTGTTTGAAATCTCTCAGGATTGATATTCATGGTAGAGAGAATTTGCTTCACCTAGTTTGGTTCACCTTGTCCACTGTGATCAGGAGATGATGAAGAAATTAGTTTCCCTATATACATCAAAGCTTCATGTCACATATTCATGAGGTTAAAAATCTCTTAACAGGCTGGGCACGGTGGCTTACGCCTGTGGTCCTAGCACTTTGGGAGGCCGAGGTGGGAGGGTCGCTTGAGGACAGGAGTTCGAGACCAGCCTGGGCAATAGCGAGACCCCCATCTCCACAAAAAATTAAAAAAATTAGCTGGGTGTGGTGGCACATGCCTGTAGTCCCAGCTCCTTGGGAGGCTGAGGCAGGAGGATCCGCTTAAGCCTAGTAATTGGAGGTTGCAGTGAGCTGTGATGATGTTACTGCACTCTAGCCTGGGCAACATGGTAAGAATCTGTTTCAAAAAAAATAAATCTCTCCTGGGCAAACACTGTGATTTCTTTATAGATCTTAATATTTTTCCCCTTTCGATAATATTGAACCCCCTTTATAGATTTTATTGGACAAATACCGTGACTGCTTTTAAATGCATGTTATCAGCACCCCTTTCAATATAGCTTTTCTGAAATTTGGCAACGTAGGACCATAAGGTCCACTCTCTTCTCCCCTGCTGAGCAGCACCAGCTATTCCTCCCTCCCCTGTTGGTTCTGGACCAACACAGCCCTCCCACTCCTCTACCCCTGCTCCCCCACTTTACATGGCCAATCTTGCAGAAGTATTAAGCATATTCAACATAATTCTGATGTGTTAAGAGACTAGGAGGTGGTGATCCCAGCTCTTACCTCGTAAGCACTTTCTTCCTTCATGCAATTCAGTTCATATAAACAGGAAGTCTTGTTTTGAAACTCTACGTCTGTGTCTTTTCTCCATATATGCAGGGGCAGAATCTCGTCATGGAAGCCCTCCACAACAACATGGAGTAGGGTCAGTGGTGACCTGGAGCCAGCTCCACCCAACTCACAAGAGCTGATTAGCTGATTGTGTTCATTGACGTCCACTTGAAATCAGCTATGGTGGGAGTGTTTACGCCATAGAAACTAGCAAATACTACAAATCAGGCTTTCTTTACTTTCAGATAGCCAGTTGGGAAACATTGACCAGCACACTGCTGCTAGGGGAGGCTCAACTTCTTAAACAAAGGATGGGGCAGTGGGAGGGGTACTGAGCAGACAGAAACACCTTCCAAAAAAAGATTAAATAATATTTAACAATTCATACAAATGAATAAAATGAAAATGGTAAACATTAAAAACAGGCACAGAAAGTACATCAAACCAGTCTGGTTATGATAATGAAACTTTATATTTAGGAGTAAGATTTCTAGGACCCAATGTAAAGGAAAAAGAATAATTATTGACCCTTTTTTGATTTTATGGTAGATAATTAGTTTCAAATTTGTGGTAGCAAGAAAAGAATTGACACTAATTGATTGTTCGTCAGGCTGTCCTATGTTCTAGTTTGTTTACTGGCACCTGAAAGCTAGGAAAGCTTAAGTGGGCACACCTGTGGTTTTCCATGTCCACAGCAAGCCATATGCCATCCTAGATCCTCACCTCCACATCATCTTAAGTATTTTTAAAATGTACCTTATATTTCACACACCTTTGACATGATGACACTGAGTAAATATTCTGTTGAATTAAATAATTAAATTTGATAATATCTGTGAAAACAGAAGCATAATTGGCTTGATCAATTACTCTTCCATATTTTGAATATTAACTTATTTTTTTTAAACCACAGATATGAATAAAGTCATCAGGAATGGAATTATGAATAAGCAGAGGAGGTGTTTAGTCACTTTTATGACTTGACTTTAGAGACACTGTGAAGGCTTTTGTGCTCCACTCCCTTTCAAAAGAAAAGAAAAATTACTCCCACATTCTGGGATGATGTGAACAACTAATTAGAGGTCTAATTCTTTGGTTTAACCCTACCTCCAGGCTGGCTACACAACTGGCAGTGCCCAAGGCAAAATAAAACTGTGGAGTCCCTTGTTCAGAAAGCAAGGGAAAAGTGCCATTACAGAAACTAAAATATAAATATTTTCCTTTAAAAATGCTTTAATTACTTATGAAACATACTAGGAATGATAGTGATATACATGAGTAACAATATAAACTTAAAAATATCAAAATAATATTTTGATGTCATAATTTTACATAATACAATCAATAATACTTGATTAACGTGATATCCTGATTGATCATAAGAATATTCTGGCTTGGATTTCTGTAAATTAATTCATTAGGTCCTCAAAACTTATACTTTTAGCAAATTCATTTTCAATTGATATAATGGAAAGAAATGTCAGTCACACTTGGCAAATGCAAAATCCCTAATGATTTTTTATAATTTTTAATTTTGAGATCTGCTGATATAACTGCTACTGAAGCTCTAGGATGTGATGCCATTGGGATAAATTTCTGATTATTTTAAATTTCTGATTATTTTGAAATATAAAATTTAGTATTTCTAGAGCTGATGATTCTCATGGAACAATTTTTCTAGAAGGATTTAACTCTTCATACAAATCCATTTGTGAAAGTCTGAGTTGAATTTAATCTTCAATGAAAATTTATACCACAGCATTTTAATGTTTCTTCTGACATTTCCTGTACAAGAAATGTACAGGAACTTGAAAGTATCTTCATGATTTGTATATGATTCAAAAGGCCTAATTATGCATTCTATCTCTGTATCTTCAATTGTAAGGAAAAATTAATTTAAAAATTATTTTCCTCATTAATAGCTTCATATGAAAATAGTGTTCTTTTTCATTGAATACCACAATTTTTGAATTTAATTTCTTTTTTTCTTTGCATTTAATTACTATTTTAAGCCTGTGGATATTTGCTCTGCAACATCTCGGAAGTTTTTAAAATCAAACATTCTAAATTCCTAATTCTAAAAACTCCCTGAAACATTTTATTGCATTGTGGTGTATATGCTTTTCTTTTGTATTGATTGCAGACAGCGTTTATTAAGTTACTGCCTGAGCCCTGGCAATTCCTGTCGCTGTGCTCAGGTCAGAGAATTAATATTTGTGCAGATGGGCTCGGGGATGGCCCCCGTCGGGTATGGCCTGGTGAGTCGCCCTCCCTCTGCGTGTCCCGCACTGCTACAAGGAGGCCCCTTCTCTCGCCGCTTCTGCTACTGCCTTTGCCCCAGCCAATGTAGGCGGAGGAGCAGGCCCAGTGGCGCCCTGGACTGCCCCGAGGCATATACGGACACGCCAGGTCACCAGGATGACAGGTTGCTGGGCTTCTGTGCTGCTCCCGAGCATGCTCCACTGTCCCATCATATTTCGCTAAAAACACAAGTTCAAAGATAAAATTATTATTTCAAGACAGCACAGGTCTTTCTGAGTGTGGGGGCCCTATGCAAATGAACAGATCAAACACCCATGAAGCACCCCCTGCCTACCTCTTACTTTCTGGGTTAGTTAATTATATCCGTAATCTCTGGAGGTGCCGGTAAATCACAGGGCAACCTTTGCCTGGGGCCTGGTAACCAAATTACCAAGTTAGCTCAGGGAACTGCAAAAAGGCTTCACATTTCACCCACTCAGGCCTTGCTCACTTCCCTCTTCCACGTTTCAGTTTTGCAGGTTTTGTTAGGCAGGGACCAAATCTGCAGGTGGCAGATGCGGGCCAGGAGGGCGGTTCCTAGGGGCGGAGAAGGGGGAGGGGAACGGAGTGCAGGAAAACGCAGCCAACAACCGCAAAGAGCAGGAGCTTGAGGGTTTGAGCCATACACACCTGTGGAGCTGCAACTTCGTCGTAAGAACACCTGCCAATCATGTATATCAATCATCTGGTAACATCCCACACCTCCCATAAGCCCTCCCTCTGGACCAGGCCGATAAAAGGACACCACCGGGGAGTCCTTAAGGTCTTTCTTCACTGGTGGAGATTGCCCTATTCCTCTCTGGAACGTAGTCTCACTTTGTATAGCTCCCTTCTTTTCTGCAATAAAAGCTGTCTGTGGGGAACTGCTTCCTATCTTTGGTCACTCCGTCGCACCGGCGCTGCTTGTGAATTTTCCAAGCAAGGAGCCAAGGAACCAGGACAACAGTCTGCCAGGAGGCCAGACCTGACAGTTTTGAGCCTAGATTCTTTCTCTAACTCTTACAGACTGGCCAATGTAGGCTCTAGGTTTAGTACAACTGCTGGCATCTTAGAGCTACCTCCCCTTCTCTGAGAAGGGAGAGATCCAACAACAGGTCAGCAAGAACTTAATTATCAGATTATCAGTTCTTGGAGATGTAAAGGTTCTGGTGCCAGAGTGTGGAGGTGTCAGGGTATGGGAGTGGGGTAGTGGAGGGGATGGCGGGGGGTGGGGGAGGAATAAGAACACAGGCACCCAGAGTACTTGATTATAAATGGAGACAAAACATTGAATTTTTAATCCAAAATTACAATTTTCAAATTATTGAGAAAGACGAGGTGATTATTTAGAGTGTCACTCTAGTCATAGAAAACATACAAATCTAGCTTTGGTTTTGTGTCAAAAGAGTCCTATTATTTTAGTGGTCGCTTACTTATTATATCACATCTATATCTATTCATATATCTATATAGTTATATATCATATCTCAACACTGTAAAAAATTTTAATTTCCTTAGAAATAAATTTTTGTTTTCTCTATTTCTCTTATTCTAAGATTCCTTCAGGTAACTTATTTAAATGCTAACAAAATGTGTTATAGAAACCTGTGTTATTTGTTCTATAGGCCATTTATGGATGAAAAAATATTACAAGTGATCTTGGTCTGTGTTTCAAAGGAATTAACTCTCTTTGTTCCTATATAACTTCTTAAGTCTTGAAGTGAAAAACAATAGGAAATCATTTGATTTCCTTTCTGTCAGAAGCCAATAGAAAATGGCTATTCTAGGCTCCAGGTTTAGCACAACTGTCAGAGGCTAATAGAAAATGCTATTCTAGCTATGCTAGTGTCTAGGTTTCCTAAGATGTTAATTACATACAGCTGGAGAAATGCTTGGACCAAGAAGAGAAAGTAACTGGCTAGGTTCTCTTCCAGCCCAATTCATCCCAACAACTTCCCCTCTCCAAACTCCAGGAGATAAGACACATCTGATACTCTTCTTTTGGCGATGGAGGAACAGGAGTAAAAGACAGAATGGTGTTGCACCAGCTCAGAAACCTGGAGCACAAAGTTACCCTTAATGGCAACTTTGTCAGGGTGTAGGGTGCGTGTTTAATGAATCAGCACCTGCGCCCAGGTGGACGAGGAGTGGTGGTAGGAGAGTGAGCCCTTGCCAAAACCAGCCGGCTGGAACAGGGAAGGGCAGCTCATCATTGCAAGGACAGCTGGGCAGATGTCTACTGAGGTAACCATTCCTGCTGATCTTCCCACCTGCCAGTTTCTGTATCTGCCCAAATCTTCTCATGTGCTCCTTTCTGTCCCAGAGGACCTTCATGGACTTTATTTCTTGATTGCTTAGAACTAGGGTATCCATCATCTCTCCTACTTTGCTGGACAACTACCCTTAACCCTTTCAGGCCAGCCCCTCCTTTATTATCATCGCATCCAGGGTGACATTGATTGAGTTGTATATGATTATTCATCATTTCTCTGGTCTAGATAGATTGTAATGAATTTTAGGGCTTGTCAAATTTCAAGGCTCTGTTTCATACCACACATAATGTTGAAAATTTGAAAAGTGCTTAATAATTATCCATCAATGAGTAAGCTTTGAAGGAAGATAAAAAGTATTATGAAATAAATTACAGAGTTATAATTGAGGCTTATTCAAAGCAAAATTATTTTTGGTATATTTTGAGCACCAGATAAATGTCAAAGGCACCAATGAGAAATAGCAAAAACTGCTGAAATAGCATAAGTTCACATTTATAGCTGCTGCAGACAAGATGGAAATGTTCTCTACGTGGTTGGTCTGTGTGAGGAAGTGTTTCATGGGACTATCAGAATTCTATCTTAGGTTGTCATTTTGGATACCAAAAATTTTCAAGTAGTGATTTAAAGAATCTTGAGGTTTCCTTTTGACATGGCCTAGAAATCTTTGGCAACTAATTTCTGTATGACTCAAAGGATTTCCCCTGGAAGGGGAATCCTACTATTTGGGCTTTTAAAAAATAAACTCTTGTCACTCTGGATGCAGCCCTGGCTAGTGGGTGAGCATGACTTATTTCTGAAATCCCTTTAGTGAGACTAAAGAAAAATTAAGACACTGGGTACACTATACTAGGCAATGTAGTATATAATTCAATCTCTGCTTTAGAATTTTGAATTTAAGCAAAAAAAAAAATTGGATCCATTGCAGGTGCCAATGGTCAAATTGAGACCAAGTGGGGAATTAAATGTACATAAAATCTTGGATTGTATAAATCATACACAGTCATGTGGCATGACCAAATGTATCCAAGTGTATTTTCATGTGACTTTGAATTTAACTGCAGAGAATTGGTAAGGAAAGAGTAGTACCCAGGCACACAGCAAGTTAAGCACTGGAAACAGATGGTAGGAGCAGTTTGAAATTGAGCCAAGCTCTTTGGATTACAAAGCAATCTTCAAGTTCATTTTGCTATCCATAGAGAGAGATAAATCACACCCAGTAACTTACCTAATTGTCCTTAGCTAGCAATATTAGATTCAGCCTTCTACTCCTTTAACTTTCATTTCATAGCCATTTGAGATGGAATGCAATATTTGGAAAGGTACCTTACAGTGGGTTAGTGATTTCCGTTCAATATCCTTAAGATATTACTTCAAAATAACAGAATTTATTGAACAGTACATATACCAATTTGCTCAGCACATTGTTCTCTGAAGAACTGATGGCCACCTCCTTCCCCGATTTTTGAAACCATGTTAATATACGGGGGAAACAAACTCAGTTAGCTTTGAACAATGATCACAGGACAATTATGAAAACATGTGAATTTGAAAGGCTAGAATATGACACCACAAATTTAAAAAATAATTGTCTTCTAAAAATGTTTGCAGCTTGGATGTGATATGCTCGGATGTTACAAATGTGAACATTTTGTAGGGAGTGAAAATCTAAACTAGCTTTTCCTTTCCTTCCCTGCTTTTGCAAAAAGCATATTTTTTCTCCACATATTTGCTGAGCAATTTTTCTTTATTATGAAAATTAGGTCAGTTGTGGAAGAAAGAAGTCCTTTTCTAGTTGAATTACTTGCTCAGGAGTAAGAACAGCACAAACCTGCCCAGTCAGATAGGGCCAGGTTTGCCAAGATGGGATATAGGCTGTCTAATGTGAAATAAGGAATACCCTCCAAAGGTTTGGAGCCAAAAGGTCGGACAGAGACTGGATCTGGAACACTGAGTTTAAGAACCTAGACCTGAGGAAAGTCTTTGAATGGAATATTGTTACTGCAGAGGTGGGGCGTTGCTCTATCATGGGCCTGACACTCCTGATATTTTATTACATCCTGCCTGAACTAGTTCTTGGTCTTCCTGCTGTTGGGAAGACCAGTATCTAAAAGTCCATCTTTGCTGTTTTAGTGCAAGTCCATTGTGGCTTATATCATTCATCTGGGAGCACACACCCTGAGAGATGAAGGAATGGAACTAGCGTTTGTTTATTGACCTGTTCCTGTGTGCCTGGACACTGTGCCAGATGGTTGGTATCCCCTGACTGATGTTTCATTCCCTAAGTCTTTAATACTTGATTTTATAAATATTGCTATTTCTTCAATATATGAACACTAATTCAGACAATACGTATCATTTCTCCAATGCTTCAGATTTGAAATCTGGGAGTTCATTTATTCATTCACCTATTCAGCAAATATTTATTGGGTATTTACTAGTGTCACATACTGTGTTGGGCATTGAGCATGAAGGTGAAATAAAAGAGACACGACTACTATCCTCATGATGCTTACAATCCAGGGGGACAGACTGACTTTAAATAAATAAACATCTACAAATATATATAACTACAAATCAAATAGTAAATTTTAATATATGCTATGAAAGAAAAAATCAGAGGGGTATGAAAAACAATGATGAGGAGGGGAACATAATTTAGACTGAGGAGTCAAGGAAAGCTGCTCTATGGAAGTGACGTTTGAGCAGGGACCTGAGCATAGGCAAGAGTGAGTTAGCCACGTGAAGAGAACGGATAAGCAGAAGGAAGGGCGCGTGTAGATATCCTTAGGTGGGAAATGGCTTAGTGGGTTCCCGGTTCCAAAAGACAACTGGAACCTGGTGGGCAAGCGGAGACTGGTGCAAGATGAAGTAGTATTTGACTCTTCCTCTTTCTCACTCATCACACCCATTATAGGTACAGTTGTCCTTCAGTGTACTTGGGGGACTGGTTCCAGGGCTCTTGAGTATACCCAAATCCGTGCATTGTCAAGTCTGCACTGTGGAACCTGCATGTACAAGAAGTCGGCTCTCCCTATACTTGGGTTTCACATCCCACAAGTACTGTACTTTTGATCCTCATTTGGTTGAAAAAAATTCTGATATAAGTGGACCTGTGCGGTGTAAATCCATGTTGTTGAAAGGTCAGCTGTAGTTGTTTAGATTTCTCTCTGTAATCTTCCTCCCAGACAAATCTTTTCTATTTTTTCCCACCCCCAAACTCAGGCCCCGATTGTGTTGAATCTAAATTTTCATGCCAGATTTATAACTAATCTCTCTGCTTACATTTGCTCACCCCCTTTGATCCATCTGCAGATCATTTATGCAGTAGAGTTATTTAAAAAATCTTTTATCAATAAATCTAAGAGATTGAAGGGATATTTAGAGGTGACATATTGTCTAACTTACTGTATTAGTCGAGGTAGGTGAACCACTGTTACAAACAACCCCCAAATCTCGGTGACCTACCACAATAAAGGTTCACTTCTTGCTGTGTCACAGTACAATGCAGGCTAGCAGGGATGTGCTCTGCCCATGCAGTCATTTAGTGGCTCAGGTCTCTTTCATTTGGTGATTAGTCACCCCCTAGGTTTTTGACTCTTCTACTGGATCAATCTCAAATAACTAGAAGAAAGAATCTGAATGCCTAGCTTGTAGCAGATGATTTCCCTTGGTCCAGTCAACCAATGCTAGGGAGGGGTAAGTTATGTTCTTCAAACATGGGTGCAGTGGTCCTTCTTGTGGGTTGAGGCCATTTATACAGAAGGGGACATTAACTGGGCAGATACCATCAAACTGTGTGTTACTTCACATGCTAGATCTTCATATATTTGAAGAAAATCATCCAGTTTTCTTTCCTACCAGCGTCGTTCTTTCCTTGTCAGATGAACATTGCCTGCTTTCCCAGAGCCTGCACAAGCCAGGTTATTATACCAGCTAATCAACTTCCCTTCTAAAATTCAATTATGAACTTTCTTCAAATTTCACCTCCTCTGTGAAGAAGTCCTTAATTAATTCCACTCTTTATTAATTATTCCCTAGTTCTGAATTCCTGCAAGGCTTGATTCACTCAATCAAGCAAACCTTAACTTTGCTTCTACAGTTGCCTAGCATTAATCTTTAGTTTTTAGGACTGCATGTCTTGCCCCACTGAGGATGAAGACCATGTCTTCTTCTCCCTTTGAATTCATGACAACATAATGCTCACTATATTCCTTTCTGAATTCTATTCAAAGACTTAATAATCTCTCCTTCCTCAGGAGTACTTTTATGTTTCTAGAAGGAAACACTTATTACTTGATTATGCATTGAGTATTGTCTTTAACTGGTCTACAGAGTGTGTTATTTATTCACAGGAAATGCAAACTCCAAGTTACCACTTATTGAGGTTCACCATGTACTGGGAACTCTGCTACGCACTTTCATAGGCATTATCATTTAATCTCACAACAAGCCTATAAGGTAGTTACTATTATTATTTCCAAGATCACACAGCTGATCTAACTCTGGAATTCAAGTCTGTTGAGTTTCCAAGTGCTCCCCTTAGCCATAGCTCTATACTGACATGCGTGTTAATACATTGGCCAAGCTGGCATTCCCGCTGCGGCTCTCTTCCTTCTCAAGCCTCATACGTCTCGTCATAGAGGCCTCATCCCACCTTGTTGCCTTTTCCACTGTTAGTTGTATTGATCAGAAAGGAGATCTATTTTACTGAAGGAAAAAAATATATTAGGTTTAGTAGTTATTAGAAATAGGAGAGGTTAGGTCAGTAAAGTCAGGAGAGGCATTGGAAGAAACAGACAAGATAAAGAGGACGAGGTTCCCCAGTGTTTGCATTCCTGTGACTCAAGAGGGAAGAGTGCCAAGAACAAAGCTGAAGTTTAGCCAGGAGGAGGAGAGCCTCCAACTATAATGGAATTCTGCAAGCACCAGTCCCAGTTGTCTGGGTTTCAGGGTCCCTGCCTCAATTTCCTAAGAAAGAAACATGCAAATTAAGGAGACAGTAGTTGGGGGGTGAAGTAACCTGTGTAATTAGGGCTAAAAGGACCTGTGGTATCTCTAAATGGTAGTTCCATTTGAAGAATAATCTCAAAGGTGATGGGGAGTGGGGAGTTGGATCACAGGAAGGGAGGAAACCACGGGTGCAAGAAAGGTTACACTAAATCCATGAACTTTTACGCTTCTTAGGTCCTGTGGGCTTGTTGACATGTTACTGGACTGATTTTGGTTAGTCTAAGGATAAGCTGAAAAGTCAGTAGTCCATGTGACCATATGTATTCCACCTGGGACCGTAGTTGTGCAGATGGCTGCTCCCACCCTTCAGCACTGAGAGATCACGGAGCTTGTTCTTCTGGTGGTTTTTACGATTGATCCTGGAGTAATAGTTACTAATTATATATATATTATTAATAGCTATCAATAGCATAATTATGGTTATTATGGAATATTGATACTATATTTATTAATAGCTATTAATGCAGCTAACCTCCCTGTATACTCCTGTACCTAGTTTCTGTCAAGAAAGGCTGAGCCCACACAAGGGCTTAGGACAGGAAGAGAGTCAGCATTCTGGGCTGCCTCTGGAACCCTTTTGCTATTGTAAACAAACTTCTCTATTCCCCCAGCCTTTCTCCTTAATGCTCCCTCCAGTTTTTGACTTTAATTAAAATCCCAATCTCACAGGTGACCAAAGAAATGGTTGTGATGACGAATGGGTGGGTGGTGACCTGTGTTCAGCTCTCCCCCCTACCACTCCTAAATCGATGGCTGTCCAACTTTAGTGAGCATCGCCATCATTTGGAGGACTTGTTAAAACACAGACTCCTGAGCATTGTCCTCATTTCCGATTCAGTAGGTCTGGGGTAGAGCCTAGAATTTGCATTTCTAACAAGTTTCTAGGTGATGTTGATGCTGCTGGTCTGGCAACCACACTTTGAGAGCCACTGTGGGAAATCATTACTCTTTCACACTGGCGAAAATGCTCAACTTCCTTTGTAACCCTTGACAGTTATCTATACCAGACACTCTCCAACTACTGACATCCCGGTAACCCATATATGCACTCTTGGAAGATCTTATGGCACCAAGTCCGCTGTTTTCCTTGCTATTCCAACTCCCGAATTTGTCCTAGGAGTTTCAACACCATGGGACCTTCTAGCGCCATAGGTCCCAGAATGTATTTACCTCCTCAGTTCCATATATTTTCACCTCGACTCTTAAATCCCATTTTCATTACCCACTCTCAGATTCATAACTTGAACCTTAGCATCACTCTGGACTTCTCCACCACGTACAATATAAGTTTCACTTTCCTTCTCTGTAACCCCAGCTTCCACTCCTTCCAATTCTCCCACCTCCTCACCTCAACTCTACCTACAGTTGGAGCACAAGGAAAGTTTAGTCACCTTGATCTCCTTATTTAACTCATCTTTCAATCCCTTCTTGGCTTCTAGTCCTCCTCGGTACTCCCTTGTGTCCCTGTATTTCCCCCACTCTTTCCGATGATCATCGCTGGATTGTTGCCAAAACCTGTCTTCTCCATTTTTGCACCAGGGGGTGGAAGGCTGGTAGAGTTGATAAGATATAAACATAAATAACCACATTATGCAGCAACGTCCCCTAAAAATCATAAGCCTAATACAAAAATCCATAAACTTGTGAGGGTAGGAAAGAGTACATCTAGTTAGGATTATCATTAAGAACTTCAAGGGAGTTTATGAGAGTTACAAACATAAATAAGACACTGCTAGACTCTGAAGCACTTTAAGTGTAGGAATGATATAATTTATATTCATTTTGTTGACAGCACCTAGCACTTCTTAAAAAGCGAATTGATAAACTGTGTCTGCTCTAGCGTGATTCTTTATCCATCACAAAACACAGTGTGAAATACCCCAAGGGGGCGCAAATGCTAACCGAAAAACATTTAAAAGGCAATTTATCACTCTCTATGTGTGTGTAGATACACACACACGCACACACACATTCGTTGTATGAGCACAGAGAGATCTGGGGAGGATAAATACTGTCTCGCTTTATCCATCAGCAAACAGGTTACATTTGTGATGAGGTAAACACCCCTTTTTGTAATTTAAACTTTTGCAGTGAAAATAAAAATATTATTTTGGGGAAAAAGGCAATTAATGTATTTTTGGCAAAAAGCGATAGAAGTAATAATACTTATATTTCTGGAGGCCCTACCGTATGTCAGGCATGTGCTACCTCACTTCCCCCACACCATCACCCTGCAAGGCTGTACTGTGTATCTTCATTTTGCAAATGAGACTCAGAGTAGTTATAGTGTTTAACGAATCATGAAATCAAAAATTTAAAAACACTTTAAATCTTTTAAATTTGTATGAATATTATCATTTATGGTGTCTTAGATTTGATAAAATAAGGTAAGTCACACTATTATTAAGTATTAGATAAAATGTTCTAACTCATGGCTTAATTGGCACTAAACTCTGTACTTTTTTCCCATTGAATTGGATTATCTTTTCTAACAAAAAGCAGACTTTTGTTCCTTCTCCAAGTTTTTTTCCTCCCTCCCTCTTATACACACACACAAACGCATGTGCTCACACACACGCACACTCTCTCTCTGACAAGTTCTTACATCTTAGTCCAAACTAAAAATATTCTACTCATCAGACGTTCTGCCTCATGCTCAAGGCTTATGCTTATTTTGAGTTGAGCCATGGTGAATTTCATCTGTCTAACTGGTGTGCTAGTCTAGTCTCCTTTCTCCTGCTAAGTTACTCAGTTATTCTATTTTGTTCAATTCCATTTTACCCATAACCCTTTAGCATCAGTTGCCTTGACATTGGAGAAGAAGATATATTTGGTTAAATTGGCCATTAATTCTGATAGATATGATATAGGTATTTTTATTTTTCTTGGGCAAGTTAGCCACCCTGGGCCAGTGCTTCCTGACCTGGGCACATCACAAGATACACTCGGCGTATCTTCTTAAAGCAACAGTTTTACCTGAAGATTTACTTGAAAAGGAAGTGAAACATTGAAAAATGTGGATGAAAATCTTTGAAAGAAGTGTTTTTTTATCTTAAGGAAACAGGAAAATATTATAGAAAATATGTATGTATTTTTCAGGTACAACTTTAATGAAATCTTGAACTTGTGGCAGACTACTCGCGGCAACTTGTGGTTAAAACCATAGTCTTTGGGGCAAGACTTTGAATTCTAGCTCCTCCCTTTGCTAGCAGTGTATTCTTGGGTAAGTTGCTTAGCCTTTTTGTGTTTCAATTTCTGTTTACTCATCTGTAAAATGGGAATAATAATATCACCTTCCTCATAGGGTTATTATGAGAATTAAATGATTTAAATGATGAGTCTATGTTAAATGTTAGAACAGTGGCTGGTACATAGTGAACTCTCACTAATGTTAGCTATTTTCATTTTTATTTATACTTCTAGATATCCCAAGGGCTATTCTTTTGTTCTCCTCTTTTGTTAAGCTGTCTTGGAGCAAAGGTTTGAGAAGCCCTCTCTCAGCCCTTCCCTGGGATTCTGTCCAGTATGCTGCACTTGATTCTCTTCTGTTGGTCTCTGTAATGTTTCAGGAATGCACTGTTTTCCTTTTTCTCTTCTCTTCTTTTTTTGCAGCACCATTAAAAACAAAGAGTAGCTGTTTTAGGAATTTGGGAAGTGAAAGGGAATGACTCTTAGTTTTACCCATGTTTAAAATGAGATGACTTTATAACTGAGAATGGCATGCCACAGTTAAGATTTTGGAGGTAGAGAAGTGAAGATTTTCAAAGTCTCAGCTCCCTTTGTAACCATCGTGTGGACCCACTGGTCATAAAATATGAAGGCTGTCCTTAAAACTTTCTCTTGTAGGATGTGGGATATGTGCAGTCTCATCTAGTTATGGCTCATCTGGGAATGAATTTTCTGACGCAAATGAGGTTTAAAAAAAAGCATAGTGTCTCTTTATTTGGTTAACACTACTATTTCTGCACTCTGTTTTTCCTTGTCAGCTTTAAAATGAAGAGGAAAAAAAGTAAAGCATTCTGCCAAAACTTGGCAGTAGAATTTCAGTGAGTGAAAATTCTCCACCTACAGCAATGTTTGAAGGGGCTGCACAGTGAGTGCCCCGCAGGCTATTCTTGACATGTCAGAACACCCTCTTCTGCATAGTTAAGAAAGCCTGAGAGCCTAGCAGCCAGAGAAAAAGACCAGTGTAAGACTAAGGGACACTTGTCCCCTGTTCTTTCTTCCCTCTTCCATCTGATATTATCTTTGGCTCGAAAGTGAAAGAACTCAGAGGGCACGTACTCCAATTTGCCACTGACATTGCTGGGCCCAACTCTGCTTTCTCCTCCACTCCCAGAATCTAATCACTTGGAGGGCAGAGGGCAGGATAGGAGCAGCCTAAAGGATTGGAGAGCAGTAAGGACTGACCTATCCATTGCTGTTCCCTTTGCCTACCAATGTCTTCTAGGTTCCTGATTTTTGTACCTAGAAATAAAAGTATAATAATATTGACCATAACTCATAGTGATTGTGTGTTTCTAAGTCGCCAGGTACCATGCTAAACACACAACACTATAGAGCAGACATTATTCCTTCTATATCAAGGATGAACTTGAGGGTTAGAAGAAATGTTGGATAAATTGTTCAAGGTCACAAGTAGGTCACAAGCCAGAAGTACCCAGCATTGGAACAGACCTTACTCTGTTGAGTCAGAGCCTGTTGTATTGACTTGCTATCAATGCATAACAAACCACATCATACAAAAACAATAATGTCTACAGGTCATCTTGGGGGTAGTCTGATCTAAGCTGGGCTGGGCTGGGTGGCTGGCGTAGCTCTGCTCTGCATGGCTCTGATCTTCCTCCTGGGACCGGTAGGTTAGCCTGGACATGTATAAGAAGGAAACTAGAAATACACAAGATCTTTTAAGGCCTAGGCTGAGAACTGACACACTCAATTCTGTCTCATTCTATTGGTCAAGGTAAGTTACAAGGTTGAGACCAATGTCAAAGAGCAAAGAAACATACATATGTCACCTTTTTTTAAGAGACAGGGTTCTTGCTGTGATGCCCAAGTTGGCCTCAAATTTCTGGGCTCTGGCATAGCTGGAACCATAGGTGCATGCCACTGTGCCGGGCTGAGACATATGAGGTCTGTCCAGAAAGGATCCGGCCATTCTCCTTAATATAAGGAGAACATCCTACATGGCTGGATACTTTCCGGACAGACCTTGTACTTCACGATCATGGGATGCAGTGGCTGCTAAGGTATACCTCCTGATCCCCTTCCAGAACCAAGGCACTCGTCTTCTCAGCTGCTAGGAATATTGCTTGCTGAAAATGGCTCGAAGATAGCCCTCTCACTGCCCCCCAACTCTCGTCCTCCCATCTCTGCCCTTACTCTGATACCCCGTTCCCTCTGCCCACCAGGAATTGTCCTCAGCTGAAGGGCGCTGCTTTGCCCAAGGGTGCAACCCACATCCAATGACTGGTCACATGTGAGTGCAACATATGACCCCTTCCCTTCATTGAAGACATCTCTGAAGGGCCTTCCCAGCTCCAAAGCTTCCCATAGGATTGGCTAAGGCCTTGGTTGTAACTACATTCCTCCTATTTTTCTCTCTGCCCAATCTTGCTTCTTTTACTCCCTTAAAATTTCCAAGAGCCCTCCTCCATGATTACTCCGTGCAAATCTAACCTGCAACATGGGAGGAACTCCAAAATCAATGGCAAAGAGCATAGACACAGTATAGGAAGAATCAGAGCCAATACTGCAATCTACCACACCTTTGCATTTAACAACTAGACTAAACTGCATCCCAGCTTCAAACAAAAGTATATAGTGGAGCAAACACTGAATCTCTGTCTGAAATGTGCTAATATGTATTTAATCCATTGCTATTGGACCTTGAAATATGTTTGAGATGGAACTCAGTTTGCAAAGGCGTGTGATCCTGAAGAGTTGTGGGCAAATGGAAACTTTGTAAATTGAATTAAATTCTAAATGCATGGTGAGAGTTTGGTATTCTAAAGTGAAAATTGCAGTGAATTATTTTATGAATAATTGCTTTAATAACTTACTGATTTTTCTATGTCAGCTTTTATATATCACCAATTTATTTCATTTTTATGAACCCATTCCACTTTTCTATAATTCCATGTATGTGAAATTATACCATGATATCATACATTTATTTTTTGGTCTCTGATTATTAATGGATTTCCTTTGCATCAGTTTTATGTTGATACAAGCCTGAGTGGATTTGAGGGATTCTGGGGAAAGGCATGGGTGCATGATTATTGGAAATGGGCACTATGAATATGATTAACAGGGCCAACAAACATCCAGCAGAAGAAATTTTGGCCAAGTAGTCTTCCTTTGTCCAGTGGAAAAGCGGGAACAGTCTGGGTGCGGTGGCTAACACCTATAATCCCAGCACTTCTGGGAGGCCAATACGAGAGGGTTGCTTGAGCCCAGGAGTTTGAGGCTGCAGTGAGCTATGATCATGCCACTACACTCAAGCCTGGGCAACTGGGTGAGATCCCTAAAAAAAATACAGGAACAGAGAAACTAGATAATTTGATCTACTCAGGGATAGGGATTGATAAAATAGCCACAGCAGAAGGACAAGTCAGCAGGAAAATCAAGAATTCTAACAGAATATTGCTGATAGGACTGTTTATGACCTGCAGGGGTGTGATGGGCAGGCTGGGCCAAAAAACAGATCAGAACACTTGTGGTTGAGGGACTGGAGGTCCCAGTGAGAGGAAGGAACAGGCTTGCTGTAGAGACGGATTCAACTAAAGTTTATTCTGTACTTGTGATATGCAAGTCACGTATATATTCATTTCCCTTATGCTTTCCTGGGAAGGTTGAGGCTCTCTGATGTTAGTTGCCTATATCAGTCAGGGTCCAGCAAATATTCTTGATATTTTAAACAGAGGGGATTTAATACAGGGAGATGACAGAGGTAAAAAGCCTAAAGTGGGGCAGTGAGGCATCCCTAAGATTATCAACAGCAGGAAGCTGCTGCCACTGCCTGCAGTTTAAGGAACAAAAGGAGCCAGGTCACCAAGCAGAAGCTGGAACCACAGCAGGCCATGGGGCAAGGGCTGGGTCCATGAAGAGACAGCCACTGCCAGAGACAATGCCTGAAGCAGAGAGAGAGGAGGAGAAATACCTGCGCTTCTTTCTTTCTCCTCTACCTTCAGGGCCTCCCGTTGCCTGAACTGACCCAGAAATCAGAGGGCAAAGGAACCCGGGGAAACACGATTCTCTGTGATACAGAACAGGGCAGAGTAGGGCAGGGAACAAATCTGAGAGCAAAACAGAACAAGACTAGGACAAGGCCGCAACTTCCCAGCTCTCCTCTTCCTCCTCTTCCATCTCCATGGGTGTCTGATTTCTGCCAACTGCCTCACCCAGACTCCCTTGACAGCTGGTTTTCAGTTAGGCAAAGCCAACGGGTGGCACCAACAGGAGATTGGGAGGTGAAAGGAAAGGTCAGGTTATTTTTTCCCATTCCCTCCTTGCTTCAGAGCCACCTCTCTGGCAGGGGCAGTGTCTTTCCATGACTACAGATCCTGCTGGTGGCCTCTACTCAGGGCTCCAGGTCTCACTAGGTCTCCCTAGGAGTGGCTTCCGTTGCTGGTCCCTGGGTGTCTCAATATCCCTGGTTAATTCCCTTAATCCTGCCCACAGCTATGTCAGTAGTATCTTTTTAAGAAAGATACGTTTTAAACAAAGTCTCTACATTTGAACAATGTGGCTTGAATTCTGTTTCTTGCCAGGACCCTGGTGGGTACCCTGACCTACTGCATTCTTTTCCAAACTCCTTGCAAGTGTCACAGTTTCCCCTCTGCTCAGATCAACAGTGTGGCATAGCAGAAAGCGTACTGACCTTAGTGGCAGACACACATGGTTTTATTTCTGGTTCAGTCACTTACTGACAGGATTATTGGCTGGGAAACTTATTTAACTTCCTGGGCCTCAGTTTTCTTGCCGTTAAAGTGGCAAGTGGGGATGACGATGGTTTTAGCTGGATTATATTGGAAAACTCTTGCCTGACCCACGTGTTCCAGGCCTTATCAGCCTGTTGTCACAAAACAAGGTCTTTTTTATATTCCAATTTTAATGGCATGAATCTCCTTTCTACTTGACTGAAAGAAATTAACTCCCGTTGAAATATTTCCAGTTATTTCTAGAAGTTTCCAAAGAATTCCCCTTGCAAACCAATCTTCCTTCTGCAGTTGCCATGGTCTTCTGCCCTGTTATTTTTCCTTTGCCCCAGCTCCCACACATCCACCTTCTGCTTGCAAGGCCACTTGCTGAGGCTTAGCCAAGGCTGAAATTTTTCCAGGGTCATTGTCCACCATGAGAACACAGCCCATACCAAGGGGGTAGATTCTTAATGTTCCCAAAGAGTCTGGTCCTTGGGAGGCCTCCATGTGGCCCAGTTCTGTGGCGTGAGGAAGAGAGTGGCCTCCCCTGGCTCTCAGCCCTCTCAGCTCCGCTTATGCTGGGCTTGTGCCTAGAGCTTCTCAGAGTCTCTTTGACTAGTTCCTCACCTAGTTTCACATGAAAACAAAACAACTCACAGAGGTTCTGGAACTTGCTTCCACCTTGTCTTTTGGAAGGAGATCATGGCCAGAGTCAGAAAGGGAGCAGATGCTTTGCCATCTGCTTCATCCTTTTCCCCTCTCCCCTCTACAACTCTCCCCGAACCGCAACCCTCCCTCCTCTTCCAGACTAAAAATTGTATACATGTAAAGCACTGTGGGAGAGAAGGGGGAGGGTCAATCGGGGAGGTGAGGTCTAGATGCCCTCTGTATATGAGCCAGACTCCAGTCCAGTTATATAGGAATGATTCCTAGTACAATACCTGGCACATGGTGGATTCTTAATAAATGGTAAATGCTATTATCATATAAATGGGAAGCCCCATTTCCTGCCATTCAGATGCCATAAATTCATCAAAGTTCAATTTATGTCACTTTTTTTTAATATGGCATTTTTTACCAGAAACCTGGCCCTAATCCCTTTAGCATGAAGTAATCTTTGCCTCTGTATTTGTTTCTTGGGGTTGCATTTACAATGTACCAAAAACTGGGTGGCTTTAAAACAACAAAAGTTTATCCTCTCACAGTTCTGGAGGCTGGAATCTTGAAATCAAGGTATTGGCAGAGCTTTCGTCTCTCTGACAGCTGTAGGGGAGGACCCTTCCTTGCCTCTTCCTAGCTTCTGGTGGCTCTCGGCAATCCTTGGTGGTCCTAGGCTTATAGCTGTATCATTCCTGTCTCTGCCTCTGTTGTTGCGTGTAGATCTTCTCCTTGTGTGTCTCTGTCTTCACGTGATGTCCTCTTCTCTTATAAGGACACCAGTGGGTTAGGGCCCACTCTGACGATCTCATTTTAACTTGATTATGTCTGTAAAGACCCTATTTCCAAATAAGGTCACATTCTGAAGTATTGGGGGTTAGGATTTCAACATATCTCCTTGGGGAACACAATTCAACCCACATTACCCTGCAATAAAATTCTAAAATTGAATAGCAACAATATTATTTCTCTTTTGACATCTATCACATCTAGCTTATTTTATAGTAATTTATCCTTTATCTCACTCTATAACACCAAACACTCCAAGGACAGAATCTATTTCTGATTCACTTTTGTGTCCCTGGCAATACCTACCTGCCCCATAATAAGTCTGATAGTTAATAAATGACCAGAACAAAGCTTGCCCCCGCCTTTCCTGACTCACGACCAATATTAGACTAGAGTGTACTGCCGCCTGCCTGGTATGTGCATTTGTGAGTTCCTTGTGTTTTCAGCTCTTTGGTTGATTTCTTTTCTTGAAAGAGTGTAGGTAAGAATGATGGATTTGGCTAGCTGAATAGCTGGTGAAAGTGTGCCTCAGGTGGTTAAATGTATATGTTTTCTGAGAGTGAGCAGTGGGCTTCACTCTACCAGGGAAACAGTCTTGTTTGTCCCCAGTAAACAGCTCTTTTTTCCTCTTTTACATTTTCAGCATCCTGATGAACTGTCCTTAGTGACAGTTGCTATGGAAGTAGTTCATAGCAACTATGTTTCCTGCAGTGTTGGGTGGTGTGGTACCTGGAGCCCTCTTTAGTGCAGATTTATGATGATACCGAGCCATGGGTTTTGTTTTTGTGCTAGTTTTCTGGCCTGGTAACTGGTTGTCATCAGAAAGAGTGATGTGCATTTATTTTGGCCCCCTGATTTATCATACTGATTTTTTTTTCCTTTTCATTTTTCCTGGAGTGCTTGTCATCATCTTAAACACTCAACCTATTATTTCACAGAATATAAAGGCAGAGCCAGCACTATCCATTCTTTCATTGAATAAACTGGTAAACAGATACTATCCCTCTGATACCATTGTGGTAAAGGGTGATCTAGGCTTGTTAAAGTCAAAATCTTTTAAAGATGTACAGTTTAGAGACAGAACTGAGTAATGGGCGGAGGAGAGAAAACCGTCTTACTAGAGACTTGGACTCTGGTCTCTTCTGTAAAATGGGAATAGAAATATTGTGAAGGTACATCCTAAGTCTTTCAAATGCACATTTGGCTTGTGATTATCTTTCAAATTTTTTTTAAGAGCAATTTTTGTGAAACCACAGATAAGTCAAAAATTCATGTTATTTTTTCAAACATGAGTTCTGTCGTGGAACCAATGCAGCGCAGACAGCTCGAAATATCAACAAAGTGTTTGGGAAGGATGTGGCTAATGAATACACAGTACATAGATGGTTTGAGAAGTTCCATTCTGGTGATTTGAATCTTGAAAATGAGCCACACGGGCAGCCTGAGACCAAGGTGGATAATGATGAGCTGAAAGCTGTGGTGGAAGTGAACCCATCTTAGCCTACATGTGAATTAGCAGCAAGGTTTGACATTACTATTCCAACAATATTGGACCATTTGAAACAAATTGTCAAGGTAAAGAAGCTAGATAGATGGGTACTGCATGCATTAAACTAGTGTCAGAAGATAAATCATCTCAAAACTTGCCTTTCTTTGTTGTCAGGACATAACATTCCTTGTGAGTTCCTTGTGGAATCGGTGAACCATTTCTACATTATATTGTTATGATGAAAAATGGATTCTTTTTGACAATTGCAAGCATTTGGCACAGTGGTTGGATAAAGATGAAGTGCTGAAACACAGTGCAAAACCGGATATTCATCAAAAAAAGCTAATGGTGTCTGTTTGGTGGTCTAGTGCTGGTATTTTCCATTACAGCTTCATGAAACCTGGTCAGTTGATTGCAGTGGATGTCTACTGCCACCATTTGGGTGAAATGATGAGGATGCTTGTGATTAAGCAGCCAAGATTGATCAGTAGAGACAAGCCAATCCTCTTGCAAGACAACACTCAACTACTGTCCCACAAACAACGCTGCTCAAACTACAGAGACTGGCCTTGGAAACTCTCTGTCATCCACCATATTCACCAGACCTTGCACCAACTGACTAACACTTCTTCCAGGCTTTGGACCACTTCTTGCAAGGAAAAATATTCAATTCTCAACAAGCTGTGGAAAACGCCTTTCATGATTTCATCACCACTTACTCTCCAGGCTTCTTTGCTGCTGGCATAAACAAGCTACTGTTAAGATAACAAAACTGTGTTGACAGTTTAGGGGCATACTTTGATTAATTGTACTGCTTCTTGTTTGAGATATAATAAACTACATTTTTCATTTGAAATCAGACATTTCATATTTAATGACCTATATAGTAACAGTCCCACCTACTTGATAGGATTGTTATGAGGATCATAACATGATAACATATGATTAATGTGATTAATGTATGTAAAAGCAACTTGTAAGTTGTACAATGCTATAAAATGCTCACAAATGTCATTTTTAATAACAATGAGAATCTTAAAAGTCCTGACTCTGCTTTTGACTTGAGTGACCAAGGGAAAACAACTTAATCTCTGGTGAAGACCTGAGTTGGCCTTTTTACTGAGCCATCTGGGCAAATGCTCAGGCCAGTATGCACCATTTTCAAGGTCATCAGGTTTTGTGTGTTAACCTTTTCATTCTTCTTTCACTTTTTATTTTGGGGGGGTACAGGAGGGGACAATATGATTTTAACTATTAGGTTGAAGAGGAGGAGAAATCTTGATTTCTTGAATATCTTTTTCAAGTTAGATCTTTAATGTAAAGATCTATTGCCAGCTTGGCATGTTGGCATGTGCCATTATAATTTTGCTTCTCCAAAAAGGTTTTTTTTTTTTTTTTTTGGCATAAATGCATACATTTTGGTTTAGGGTGGACACTCAACCACTTATTAGTGGTTAGGCTTGCAGACTTTGACAGTGTCACCGAAAGCTCGGCACTTGTCCACAAGGCCGCATCAGAAGAACAAGGACAAGTGGTTGAGAAGAAGGAAAGAGAAGTTTTTTACTTTGCCAGGAAAGGAGGAAAATGGCAGACTCTATTGTCTCAAAATCCAAATTCCTGTCCATAAGCAGAAATATGGAGCTTTTAAAGGGAGTGCCCTCAGTTTTAGGCTATCGTCATTAATGATTCTAATCGTCTCATCTCTGCCCATCTCTGCCAAAGGCAAAGCCTGTGACCTCCACCAACCTGGGAGGCCGCCGGCACTGGGCCTGGGATGGCTGAGCTATCTCCAGTAACGCAAAGAACAAAAGACATTCCCTTCCTGACAACTCTAGATATATTTATTATGCAGCTTCTCTTGAAGCATTTTCAATTTGCTCATTGGGAGCAAATGTTGTGTGTTAAATGCAGTCGTTTCCTAGATACTGACTCATTTTCCAAATCCGAGTACACTTTTTTCCCTCAATTGACTTTCCCCTGCCAGTATGTCATTCAACTATTCTTTAAAGTGCTGTCAGAATATGGTCAGCTCATCATTAACAGGAAACGGGCTTCTTGCCCACTCTTACGAAAATAGAATGAAGTCAGATAATTTGATTTTTAAACTATAAGAAAAAGAGAAGTAAAAAATGAACAGTCAGAAATGTAACTAATTTCCAGGCTCAGGACTATTATTATAAAGAACCCGAACAAATGAGACACCCAGAAACAAAAGGAAAATCTAAAGCTTGCATGGTTTTGAGTAGAATACAGCATAATTTCCATTTTACTTTAAATATCAAGTAGCTGCAATGAGTCAATATAAATAAACCAAGGAACCAAGGCTTTATGGAAGACAACAGCAGTTTCATGTGGGCAGTTTCATGTGTTTAAGCATCTCAACATGAGAGTTTGGCCATATGCTCAAGATTGTTTCTCTGTATTTAGATTTTTGGTGCTCTAGGAAGCAAACCCAGAAGCCCTACAGAGTCAAGAATGAAGAACTCATTTTACTAAAGTGCTAATAATGTCAGCTCTAAAAATATCAAAGGTTTTAGTTTTACCCAATCAAATAATCAGCTTGACAATTTTTGCAGCCACAGTTGCTTATGGGACTGACCAAAGTGACAATTTGTTTAAGACCAAGTTTGAGGTTAGTTAAACATGTAATATACAGTGCAGATTTTATTCAACCATGTGGATAATTCACTCCAAATATATTCTTCATGAATTGCTGTAGAAAAGAGTAATATTTGTTGCTGTTGAATTATCTGTTTACCTGCCCTGATCTTCCACTTCACTTTGAGTGTGTGTGGGAGAAGGAAAACTTCCCCTTTGCCCACAGAAGATTCGCTAAAAGATCAACTTACAATAAGGCAGATTAATAAGAGAAAGAGATTACAAATTTATTTGCCATGTGCACGGGGAGAATCACAGAGTGATTCCCCAATATCCCAATGGGGTACAGAAGTTTATATACCCTCATTTTAGAGGGGAGGGAGAGCCGAGGAATATAGGTCATTCTGTTGAGTGACAATAAATGATTACTAGGGAGGATGAATAGATAGCTACTTGGGAGAATAAATGGATGGGCGGGGGAACTGACTGACTTGTAAATGATTCCCTTTGGATATTAAATTAACCTGAGACAAAGGTATTATCTTTAAAATGGGTTGGGCCAGGTCTGGTTGCAACCTTGATCTTCTTTCCAGCAATATATTGAGGTAACAGGGAGGGGAAGGAAAGGCAATTATTCTTTTTGATGGGTCTCTCTGGTTTTATGAAGACTGAGGGAAACCCCTTCCAAGCCCATTGATCTCTAAGGGCCTTTAATTCAAGATACTCTTTATACCAAGGAGTCATATTTTGGGGTGAAATTTCCTGAGCTCCCTCAGAGTCCATTCTCTTTTCTTCATTTCAGACTCCACCTATTTTTTCTCCCAGGAGGGTTGACTACTTGGAAATTGTAGGATGGATTCCTGTACCATGGTATAGAACCAGATGCCTTCCGAACTTTCTGCTGTTAATGATTCCATAATGCTGTGAAGTAACTACCATAGTTAAGCCCTCAATACTTCTTTCCCTTAATTTCAGAATTCAAATGCCAACGCTAAGTTCTTATTTATTTTAATGAACATTAAATGTTGGTGAATTATCTTGATTTGGTACTAATAAAAAGGGTTTTGTTAATTGTTTAAAGCATCCGTTGTTAGCATCTCTCTTTAATTAGACTGGAATATATCTCTCTTTAATTAGACTGGAATATGCTGTTTGAATCAATAATAGCCTAGGGGCTCAGAGGTGATTAAAATAATCAAGCAAGAAAAGGTTGTAAGCTAATAAAGGCTAGAAATGGAAACAAAAATAAAGTCTAGATATAGAAAATGCAGAGGGATAGGTCACATTTAACTGTGTTGCAGAAAAGCTCTGAGATTCGCTCAAAATGAAACCTGTTGACGGAAAAGAAGCCAAACTCTGTAAAATAATTTTAAAGAGGTTTATTCTGAACCAAATTTGAGGACCATGACCCGGAGCCACACCCAAAAAGCCTTGAGCAAGTGGACTCGCTGTGGTTGGGTTACAGTTTGGTTTTATACACTTCAGGGAGACAGGGATTACAGGTAAAGTCATAAATCAATACATGGAAGGCACACATTGGTTTGGCCCAAAAAGGTGGGCCATCTCAAAGTGGGGGCTTACAGGTAATAGGTGGGTTTAAAGACTCCTTGACTTGTAATTGGTTAAAAAATGAAGCTTTGTCTAAAGGCTTGGAATGTTTTAGATAAGGAAGAGACAAGTCACACGACTTATATTTGTTATGTAAATTGAGGACCTGCAGGTTTGTCTTGCATAGCCTTAGACCTGTTGATGAGTTACAAAGGATATCTCCAAGAAAGGAGGGGGGCATGGTGAGGCATGTCTGACCTCCTGGTGGCAGACAGTTTAGTTTTAGGATATCCTCTTGGCCAAGAGGGGCTCCATTCAGTCAGCTGGTAGAGGGGAAGCCTTTTATTTAATTTTAGTTCACAAAACATAGTTGTAGGGCTGTTGTAAAAGAGAGGTCCTTGAGCTATGGGAGTTGAGCATGTGGGAGCAGAAACATAATGCTTTTAGTCTATGCAGTGTTGTTTGGGCTTTAGAAGAATAATGGCTGTTGTTTCTGGCTTTACAGTTTAAGTGAGATGGACTTAGAAGAGCCCGACACACATTATTAAAGTGTTGGGGTGGGTGGAAGTTTCTATGAATTATGTAAGTTGCCACTTCAGTCGTCAGCAGAGGGGGGCGAGGAGGGGAAGGCATCTGCCTGGGCACATTCCTCCTTGGCCTCAAGAAACTAGTAAGTTTCCTTTAAGCCAGGAATATAGCCAGAATGTCCCTAGGTGGTGCTCGAATTACCTTACTGTATAGAATTTTGTAACCTCCTGTAGGATATAAGAATATTAATATTAAATGTTAGAACCAAAAAGGCAGAAAATATTCTATGATTTGAGCCTCAAGACATGAAGATTTCATATATTGAGAGGACTAACATGGATTTTTTACCTCACATGATATCAGAATAGAAGGTGAAAAAATGCTACCTTTGAGTCAAGGTTAACTTTTTTTTTTTTTGAGACAGGGTCTCACTCTGTTGCCTGGGTTAGAGTGCAGTGGTGTTGAAGGAGCTCAGGAAATTTTACTCCCAAATACGTCCTTGGTATAAAGAGTATTTTGAATTAAAACCCTTAGAGATCAATAGGCTTGGAGGGGCTTTCCCTCTTTCTTCACAAAAAAACCAGACTCATCAAGAAGAACAATCGACTCCCCTTCCCTTCCCTCTTATCTCAATATATTATAGGAAAGAAGATCAGGAATGCAACAAGACCTGGCCCAAATCATTTTAAATATAGCACCTGTTTCTCAGGTTAATTTAATATCCAAAGGGAATCATTTACAAATCAATCTGTTTCCCCCCATCCATACATTCTCCCAAGTATCTATTCATCCTCCCTAGTAATCATTTATTGCCACTCAACAGAATTACCTATATTCCTTATCTCCCCCTCCCCTCTAAAATAAAGGTATATAAACCTCTGGATCCCATTGGGATATTGGGGAATCACTCTGTGATTCTCCCTGTGCTCATAGTGGTAAATAAATCTCTTTCTCTTATCAATCTGCCTTGTGAGTTGATCTTTCAGCAAACCTTCCAGGGCAAAGGGAAAGTTTCACCTCACTCCCACAGCATCATCATAGCTCATTGAAACCTCAAACTCCTGGACTCAATTGATCCTCCTGCCTCAGCCTCCCCAGTACCTGGGACTATCGGCATGAGCCACCAAGCTCGGCTAATTTTTAAATTTTTTGTAGTGATTGGGTCTTGCCATGTCGCCCAGGCTGGTCTTGAACTTCTGGCTTCAAGTGATCCTCCCATCTCAGCCTCTCGAAGTATTGGGATTACAGGCGTGAGGCACTAGGTCCAGCCAAGGTTAACATTATTGGTAAAAAAGTAGATTACATTCAATATTTTTTCTATTAAGCTTTAAAAAGACTCTAATACCCTAGGTTCTGATGCATTATGAGGATTTTCATTTATATTATTATATCTTTTGGTTATCAACATTGTTAAGAATTTTTTTCCCCACATTTATATATGTGAGGTCTTTCAATATCATCTCCAGATCAATAATTCTGTCAAAAACAGTGAGTTTGCAGAAAAAAGGCAAAAAAAGAAAAATAATAAAAGCAAGCAGAATGAAACACCAATGGTTGAGTTAAGAAAGCAAGACTAGAGTTAAAAGACTAGAGTAGATGGTATTACTACTGAAAGAATCTAAATATTTGCTTTCTTCAGTTCCATGCTTGCACTGCCAGGGTGCTAGATAAATACCCCATAACAGGGCAGTTTGGTGCCATCTCTAATTCAAGGCTTTGGACAGAGGTTCTGGAAAGATGGCAGCTTGAATGCATTTCTCTGTTTTCACTGCTAACCCCATACAGCTCATCTCTCCTGGGCCATTGAGTTCCTGGGCCTATGGTGGCTGGTGGGGGCTGACTCTGCTGGAGTCCTCATGAAAAAATCAGAATTGAACTCCGCATGAGCCCAGTTGGAACCCCCCTTAATCCCCCAGCTAAAGGGTAACCAAAATGTCCATAGCCATAGTGTTCATAATAGCAAAAATGTAAAATCACCTACCCATCAATTAGTAATGAAATGAATTAATCAGTTATATATTTATGTAGTGGAATATTATATAACAGTGACAAGGAAGGAACTAGAGCTCCATGTTTCTACGTGGATAAATCTAAAAAAATAAAGAATTGAACAAAGAGAAAACGAGCAAGTAGCAGTAGTATACTAGAATATTATATAATTAAGGATAAGTTAAGAACTATAAAACAATACTATATAGGCATACATACACAAATACATATATTTATAATAGTAGAAAGTAAAGAAAGGATAGTGGTCACTTTTAGGAAGGGAAAAGCATGGGTGGAAAAGCATACACAGGGGCTTTAATTATAACTAATATTTTAATTCATAGGCTGAATGGTAAGTGGAGAAATGATTATTAAGACATAATTTGTGTTTTTTTGCATGTCTCAAATAAGTAAAAGAAGAACGGGGGAGAAGGAAAAGAAGGACATGAGAGTAAAAGGAGGATGAGAAGGAGGAAGAAGAGGAGGGAAGAGGAAGAGGGAGAAGACCAACTCGGAAGGGCAAGGAATAGGAGCAGCCGTGATTTCCAGGAGGTATGTGCTTTTAGGCAAGAATCACCACCACAGAGACTCAGGACACGAAGACGGAACGCTGAGAGGGTGAGTGTGAGGTCAGCGAGTGTGACTGTTGGGAAAATCAGATGAAATAGAAAGAATGGGAAGGTACCCATTCAAATGGGGCCGACGCATCCATTCATTCAATATATATTTATTAAGTCTATGTGCTCTGCGCTGTTCTAGGACATAGCAGTGAACAAAACAGCCAAAAATCCACCCTTGTGGAGCGTAGGTGTCCGGCAGGCAAAATCTTTCTGTGTCCAGCCTGTTTGTGTGAACTTCCCGGCTAGGCACCCAAGGAAAGGGAGAGATTTATTTACTCTACAAATATATATTGAACACTTCATATAGATCAAACATTGCTGGATGCTGGAGATATGGAAAGAATCTCTGTCTTCAAGAAGCTTACAGTCCCCTGGGGAAAGCCATATATGCAGTTAGACATTTGCAGTTCGGTGTGTTGGAGGCAAGCACAGGGGACCTTAGGAACCTGGGGAAGTGGTGGGGTTGTGAGGAGAGTTGGAGCCTGATTTTGCTGGGAAATAGAGTTGAAGATCTTGGAGGACCACGATAGGAATTCAGAATGAGTGTCAGTTCATTAGCATGGATTAAAGATTCTGCTTATGAAGCGTATATCTGAGGTTAGCCCTATGCTGTAGGGCACTGGGAAGAGGCTGTTATCCAAAACCATCTCCCTCTACCCTCCTGTCTGTCCTCCTAACACAGTCTGTTGCTATTAGAAATTCATTCCATTGCTTCCATCCATTTTATTGTTTTGAATAACATGCTGTTGTATTTAAAGTTATTTTATAAATAAATTCTTTATAATCTGATATGCAACTTTAATGTTTTGACAAGAGCTATGTCCCAAAATGTCTTGTGACAAAAACACATAAATATCTGTGACATTCTGAGAGAGACAATATAATATAAAATCAGGACACAATGTGTCTATGGTTTTATTTTATTTTTTTTCTTCTTCATGTTTTTCAAAGCATGAAGAGTACAGTCGGGAATTATGGACGAGGAGTTATGGATGAGGGAGTGGCTTCAGCCAGGAAAGGCTCCACGAAGGGTGTCCAGCAGTCGGGGAGGTAAAACAGAGCCTCGTTGTTACGAACAAAGCTACAGACTAGGAGACCTATCCCTTCAACACTGCTCTGGAACTCTGTGGAACAGTTTTCCCTGTGTGATAATTATACTGACACAATGAAGTAAATAAGAAAAAAAAAGACTGTGTATTCATTCAAAGATTATTTTTTGTGTTTATTTTATGGCACTGTGACAGGCACTAGGGGTACAGTTCGAAGCACCCATTAAAGACAGTAAGTAAATTGTGACTGCTTATAGTGTTTGTTCTCCTACCCAAAGGGGCAAAATTATAGTCTGTGAAACCCTAAACCCAACTCATCGAAGGCATGGTATGAGAGTTGGGCTTCCAGATGGTTTAAAATCATGTTTCCAAGGCCTGTCTTAAGAAGGACTTGAGCTAACAAAGGTTTTATATGAGGGAAACCACACATTAGAGCTGGAAAATCTTGCAGCTCACTTTGCTGCCTTCTCCTTCTTTTCTTTTTTTAAACACAGAAACTGCATTCCCTAGGTCTGGCAGGAACAGGAAATCCATGTTTCATACCCTTTTCAGCTCCCAGATGGAGTAGTTTGCTTTTAGGCTATCCAGAACCAGCTTTAGGAACTACTAGAGAAGCTTCTCTCAGCATTTTGAACGGAGAAACCTTTAGTGGGTAGTAAGTGCAGTGCCCTTCCAGGAGTCCATGACTCTTGGATCCGTCTATCCCAAGCAGGATGCAGTTACCGTATTTTAGGAGAACTATATGACTAGATTGGGGTAAGTTTCTCTTTGCGTATAGGGATATTAGGGGAAGGTGGCAGTGGTGGTAGCAGGTAGAGGGGAAATAATGAATATAGTGAATGAAATTAGTTTCATTCAAAAGTGGTTGAGGTCATACTATATGCCAGCCTAGGCTCCAAAATGGAAAATAATGCAGAGTCCCTGTCCTCAAGGAGCTCACAGACACATGTGTGAGACAGATCAATGTATGATAAATGCAAAAAGCAGTCACAGTATGGGACAATGGTAGCACGGGATCGTGAGAAGGCAGGGAAGGCTGCCTAAGAGAGGCTTGGCTGAGCTGAATCCTGAAGGAGTAGTCCTTAACCAGGGCAAGGGCTTTCCAGATCGAGGACACCCTACACGCATGGGGTCAGAGGCCTGTAAGTGGCTTGTGACAACTGGAAGGGAAGAGGACAAGAGATGAGGTTGAAGAGGAAGGCAGAGCCCAGCTATCACGAGGCCCCATGTCTGCCATGCTAAGAAATCTGGACAACCTCCTTAGTATATCCCCAGAGGCACTGGGGGATCTGAAGTAAGGCAGTAAGCATTTCAAAAGAGTTTTTGAAGCCAGGCACAGCGTCTCATGCCTGTAATCCCAGCAACATGGTAGGCTGAGGTGGGAGGATTGCTTGAGCCCAGGAGTTCGAGGCCAGCCTTGGCAACACAGTGAGACCCTGTCTCAAAAATAAAAATGGGTTTTGTTTCCATTTTCAATCTTTATTTTCTCTTACAAAATCTAAAAATTATCACCGAAGAAAATTTAGAGGTGACAGAAAGGCATAAAGAGAAAATGTAAAATCACCTTTAATTCCTCCACACAGAGATAACCATTGCCAAGTTTTGCATATTTGGTATATATATTTTTATATGTTTGTGGTCACTTTCTATATACAACGCTATGTCTTGCTTTTTCCTTAATATTATTTCCTGGGCATTTACCTACTTTATATTCTTTTTTTTAAAAAAATAGATTTTAATTTTGAAATAATTTTAGACTTGTAGAAGAATTATAAAGACAGTACAGAGAGTTCCTGTATGTCCTTCACCCAGCTTCCCTGAATGGTAACAACTTACTTTATAGCTTTCCCATCTCTCTGTCAAAATGTACCTGCCTATATCATATTTTCACTGAGATCCTAATGTGAGCACTAACTGGAAAACCAACCCATGGTGCTGTGAGTTCATGGATATTCCCAGCCTGAAACACAACTGTCCTTGAACAGAGTCTCCTGGAGTCACAGTGCAGTAACCTGAGGAGTGGGAATTTGTGCTGGACAGAGAGGTACTCCTGGGCAGGTGGGACATTGAGGACCCTGCAGCTTAGCCTGCACGTGGTAGCAGCTGCGACATGACTTTTCAGGTAAATCCTTACTAAGATATCAATAAGTGATTTGTAGATGTTTCTCCTTATATTTATAAAAAAGCCATAAAACAGAGTTTCTCTGTGATCTTGAGCAGTTTTAACGCTAAGTCTGATCCAACATTTGCTGACGTTGCTCAAAGCCAATACCAGCGATTTATGCTCAGGTCTAAAGTCTTGGGTTAAATCAGTCGGTCCTCACAGACTGTCCAAGGAAAATATCACGTACCGCCAAAAGTCACCACTAATGACAGAAACAAATTATCCCTAAGGCTCAGTCCTAGCCTCTCTCCTTGTCCCTTTTCACCACCCAATGTGACCTCTTCTTTTTCTAAGCACCCTTACCACTTATTTGTCCTCTTTTCATCTTCATGCTCTGCCATTTGTGTGGTTGTGTCTGTGTATATTTCTTATTATATTGCACATTTCTTGAGTGTGAGAGTATCTTCTTCCTTCTTACATATGTCACAGTGCTGAGCACAGCACCTTACTATTCCATGCTAAACAAATATTTGCTCATTTGAATTTGTTAATTGTCTATACTTTTTCTCTTGGAGAAATCATGGAGTCTCACAGCATCAACTAGTATCTTTTAGTACGTAAATTCGTTGGGTATCTCCAACTGCTTCCCAAATGGTTCTACTTCAATAACTTACTTTCACTGCAAATTCCAAAAGGCCAAAGGCTGTCTCTTCCTGTTATGGGCTGGATTGTGTCCCCTCCCCCCAAATTCACATGTTGAAGTCCTGACTCTCAGTACCTCAGAATGTGACTGTATTTGAAGATAGGGTCTTTAAAGAGGTAATTAAAAGTAAAATGAGGTGATATGGGTGGACCTTAATCCAGTATGACTGGTTATCCTTATGAGAAGAGGAGATTAGAAGGCAGACACACACAGACACACAGAGAGAAGACAGCCATCTCTAAGCCAAAGAGAGGCCTCAAAAGAAACCCACCCTGCCAACACCTTGATTTTGGACTTCTGGTCTCCAGAACTGTGAGGAAATAAATTTCTGTTGTTTAAGCCACCCAGGCTATGGTACTTTGTTATGGCAGCCCTAGCAAACGAAGACACTTCCTTTACCTGAATTATAACTGGCTTTCCCAAGGCACCTCCACATTTCTGTTACTTACCCACATTCTCTTAGGCATATAAATATTCGGAGGTCTCTTTTCCAACACTCTTACTCCTCTCATCATTGCTGAATATTCGTTTTGCTTTTTCCCCTTCACCTTACTGGCACTGCTTTTACTCTAGTCCACCTCAATTTTGAGTCTTATTTCACAGCCTCAACACATTTTCCTCAAACAGCTTTATACACATCTCCGGCTCTGATTTCTCTTTTGTGATACACTCCCATGTGCTTCCTGAGTGCCACTCATACTGAATGACCTACAAGTCGACCATGTCTTTGCCCATGTTGTTACCTGTGTTGGGTGTGCCCTTTCTTCTCTTTCCCAGAGCCTAGTAATTTGTGGATATGGACATATAACTATATGTCTTCTTGCTGATCTCTTATATGACCTATACTTCTGAATTTGGCCTGTGCCCTTGACTTCCCTAGTTTCAACCTCCAAATCTGTCTCTCTGCTCTGTTCCCACACCAGTTGCAGTTTAAAATATTAAATCAACATTTGAATACTCCTTGTAATCAAAGAGATACTTCTCCATATGGTTATATCACATATATAGGTGGCAGATTAACATAGGGTTAAGTTTGAGCTTTTGGTTTAGTCTCATCCTTTTCTTTTGAATAGGTTAGTGATATTGGGAGAGTCCTAAAACTTTTTTTTGGCCTGAACTCTACAGTGAAGATACAAATATTTACTTTTACTTGAGGATTACGAAGAAAAATAGAGTAAGTGTGAAAAACTTGTAAGGCATTCAGAAAGCAGTATCTGATATTATTTGTTGAGTTTGGCCTTCCTGATGTTTCCCATATTGTCTTTTATTGCCACTGGTCCTGTCAGGTTTCAGTCTGAAATGTGGGTTCTTGGTGCACCTGTGGCCAAAGAATGACCAGACACACCAAAGTAAGGCAAGCATGAAAATGAGGTATATTGAGGAGAGGAAGATAGGATTATAGAGCAAGAGCAAGATGTAGGTTTACAGGGCATGATACATATGCCACAGAAGATGACCGGTGCTGTTGTCACAGCAAATGGAGAGCAAGGGGAAGGGGCAGAAAAAGGGCTTGCTTATGGTCTGTGTCTTGTTTTATAGTGCCCCGATTGGGACCTCCCTTGTGGCTTAGTTGTCACCATGGAACCACTCTGATTGGACAGTTGGGAGTTGCATGACCTGAGCCTTACTACACTTGCTGGGTATTCTACATCACTTTCTGGACTCTATTGTACCTATGCAGCTTGGCCCGTGGGCTAGAGAGTCCTCTGTATTCTTTTACAGCTGGAGCTTTAAGTTCTGATTGGCAGATTTGTAGGGTGTTCACCAGGTATGGCAGTTGCTTGAGACAGGATTAAAATGGGGCAGGACCAAGATGGGGGCCTGGGGCCCACCCTTGTCCTTCTTCCTGGGTGGGGCAATTGCACCAAGGCAAAGCGCCCACTTTCGTCCATAGGGGACCCAGAATCCCTTGCTAACTACCTAACAGTACTGTTTTCCCAAGTGCTTGATAAACTCCTTGAGGGCCCAGATCATAGGTTATATATTCTTTCTGACTCCTGAAGTACCTAGTCGTAGTTTAATTAATACTGAAAGTTTTATACAAAAGCTAAACCCTAAAATCACAGTAGTTGGAAATCTTATAAATAGGGTGATTATTTAACCTACTTTGCATGAGATGGTTCGGGCTTACCCTTGTCATCCAGCATCATCATTATAGCACCCTCTCTCACTCCCAAAAGTGTGCTTATTTTGACAATAAATTATATGGTCACCCTCCCTATGAGTGGCGCTGCTTAAACAGAACCATGGGAGTTTGTTTCATGAAGATAAAATGGACATAGAGCAAACTTTTTCTGAGGGAAAGAAAAGTCTGAAAGAGAGAGAGTTGAGTCCAAAAGTAAGAGGTCTATTTGGGAGAATATTTCAGCTAATGGAGATTATAAAGCCTGTGGGTAAATTTATTGTCCTTAAATGTTTGGATGTCAGATAAGACAAACCAGCTGCATGTCACTGCAATATTGCCAAGTTTAGTCTTTGAGTTTAACTTTTGGCAGATATGCTTGGATGCTATACAGGCTGAAAAGCTATTAGTCAAACTGTTAAACTGTTTGTTAAACATGTATTCATGATGTAGTCTATATTCTGATTTTAAATAGTTTTTATTTGTTTGTTTTTAATTACCCATGTAATACATGTACATAGTTTCACTCTGTCTAGTTAAAAGAACAAAATATATAGATTAAAAAATATCTGTTCCTCCATCATTCCTCACCCTTCATCCACCTAATCTTACTTTTTGACATGTAAACCAATTTTAACCAAAAATAACACAAAATAAAGATTCAGTATGAATGAATTATAAATATTAAGACATTCTATAAAAGTAACAAGATAGTAATTTAAAATAAATTAGTCCAACCTTTCTGTAAGAAAATTTGTCAAAATACATCAAAGTGTGAAACACACATGTTCTTTGACTCAGCAATTTCAATTCAAAGAAATAATTGGACAAGCATACAAAGATGTATATATAAGGATATTCATTGCAATGCAGTTTGTAATATTGAAATCTAGACACAGTTTAATGTCTCATTGATAAGAAATTGCTTAAATAAATTATGGTATGGTCATGTGATGGAATACTAAGGAGCCATTACAAATGATGAGGTAGGCCAGGCTCAGTGGCTAATGTCTGTAATCCTAGCACTTTGGGAGGCCGAGGCAGGAGGGTTGCTTGAGGCCAGGAGTTTGAGACCAGCCTGAGCAAGAGGGAGACCCTGTCTGTACAAAAAAAATAGGAAAATTAGCCAGGCATGATGGCATACTAATTGGGAGGCTAAGGCAGGAGGATTGCTCCAGCCCAGGAGTTTGAGGTTGCAGTGAGCTGTGATGATGCCACTGTACTCTAGCCTGGGCAACAGAGCAAGACCCTGTCTCAAAAAAAAAAAAAAGATAATGTAGTGCTATATTCATTGATATGGAGGGAGGTTCACAATACGTCACTAAATGAACAAAAGTAGATTCAAAACAGTTTATGTAGTATGATCATATGTATATATATTATATATAAGCATTTATACAAATATATACATATAAATAAACTTTAAACATTTATATATAGCTATTGAAAAAAGTACATGGAGGGAAATTAAAAATGTTAATAGTAGTTATTTTTAAGTGATATAGTATTGGCATTTTTTACTTCACTTTGTCATATTTTTTTATACCAACTTTATTTTTCATAATAAAGATATATTACTTGTATAATCAGAAGAAAGAAACCCTTTTTTTGTTTAAAAAAATTAGAATTCCAGTTTTCAAACTTTACCCTTAAGTCATCCATTCAAGAGTTTTTTTGAGTTTCTTTTTTCCCAGCTGATGTGAGGAATTCTACATACTGAAGAATTTTACATATTAAGTAATTCTACATACTGAAAATTATCTCTTATTAACAAGAATTGAATTTTATAAAAACAACAGTTCAGATAGGGAATATCTGATCCAGTACTTAGAGGTTTAACCAGTAGCAAACCACTAGTTTATTTTGGAGTGAGTTAGTCTACATTAATTCTATAGAAAAAAAAGTCCTGGTTAGGAGGAGTGGCTCACTCCTGTAATTTCAGCACTTTCGGAGGCCCAGGTGGGAAGGTCCCTTGAGGCCAGGAGTTTGAGACCAGCCTGAGTGATATAGCAAGACCCCCATCTCTACAAAAGTTAAAAAAAAATTTAGCCGGGTGTGGTATAGTCCCAGCTACTTGGGAGCCTGAGGTAGGCGGGTCACTTGTGCCCAAGAGTTTGAGGCTGCAGTGAGCTATGATGATGCTACTGCACTCTAGCCCAGGTGATAGAGCAAGATCCTGTCTCTAAATAAATAAATAAACAGTTAAAAGTGCCATTTTATTAATTTATTTTCATTTGTATAAGATGACTGTCAAGCCCAAACTGATGTACTGCTACAGAAGTTTAAAATAATGTAAAGAAAATGCATTTTAGAATAAAGTATATAATAAAAAACCAAATCAAACCCAAACCTAAACCAAACAAAACCTGAATCATTTGATTCCGCATCCTCCTTCCCACCTCCCTTGCCTTCTCTGCTTTCCCCACCCTATTTTCCCATTTCCCATCTGTCACCAGACCCTGCCAGTTCTATCTTCACACTATTTCTTGCACTGGGATTGGAATCAAAAGGCCTGGGTTCTCATCCTTCCTTTGTACTTACTAGCCGTGCAACTGTGGACAATTCTCTTTCTTAAGTTTTATTTATTTATTTATTATTTTAAAATTTCAGAATATTATGGGGGTACAAACCCTTTTGTTATATATATTACCTTTGCACCACCCAAGTCAGAGCTACAAGCGTGCCCATCCTCCAGACAGTGCACCCTGCACCCACTAGGTGTGGATTTGCCCATCCCCTCCTCCCCCTCACCTGCCCGACACCTGACAAATGTTATTTTCATGTGTGCACATAAGTATTGATCTTTGTGCTTGAGTTTCTGTGTGTGTGTGTGTGTGTGTGTGTTTAGGGAGGGGGCAGAATAAGATTCCAATGAGATAAAGCACATGAAAGCCCTTTACAAAGTGTAATGTACTTTAAAATGTTAGATTTTATTCAGGGCTTTAATGTGTATTATCTTGATGAGTAGGTCCCAAATTTTATAATTTTATGAAGCTAAAAAGTTTGATAGACTGACCTAGGATTTCCAACTTGATAAAACAAATAAAGAAAATTTTCCTACTATACCATTTCATAAAAAGGACATTTTAACAGGAAAAGTCCTGGAAAGACATACTCTTGGAATAATAAACAATCCTTCCCAACCTGGCACTGACTTACATTTCTATACCACATGGTCTTTATTGGCTCCAAATAATGGTTCTAGGATTGACATTTGGGAATCATTGTCCTGGGCTAAAATGTCTGAGGATAACTTGCTGAATTCCTTGCATCCCATCTTGTCTTCTTTTCCAGCCCACTCTATGCTTGGCATCCAACAGTTTTTTGTTAAATGAATCAATGAATAGACGGATAGATGTACATTTTGAGCACAATGAGGAATTGAGCCTGATTCTTTTGTAGTTAGTTAAAGGGAGGAAATATCAGAGACAGATGATTGTGAATACTTTTATATTTGCGTACAGAGAGGAGAGCTGAGAATCTATTTCTCCCCCTTCCCATATTCTCTGATCTACTGTTTAGGGATCTTACTCACCTAAGCCAAGGTATATCTTTAAAGTAGCAGAACCTTACTGAAGAGGTGCTCCTTGGGGCCAGAGGGGTTTAGTTTATTCTGCAGGCAGTGAAGGTGGTAGTTCAGTGTGTGGGTCTCTTTATTCTGCCAAGTACCACTTGGCAAATCCACAGAAGGGCTGATGTCCTTTCTCTGCTAAGGCCCAGTAAGGAGGGAGGAAAGTGGAGCAGACACCCCCCCTGCCACACACACATATGTTCCATCACCCTGTTCACCCTATACATCTATATATGAAGTCCTTTACTGAAGGGTAAGTGTAATTTCAAAAGAACTTACAATATAGGAGGGACAAGTGTTAAAGTTTTAGCCAGTGTGGACTTTCCCTGCATCAGGAGCCAGGGCCTGTAGATGGATTGTCCATTTCGGACTTGGATTTTCAGCCCTTACATTTGCATCTGCACCCTATACCCCCTCTATCCTCACAAGCAATTGGGGCTTCAAGTATCTTGGTCCAGAAACTTCAGCCCCTCTTGAGAAACTTCAGCCCCTCTGCATGAGAGGAGATCTATATTTGAATAACACCCTGGGCTTCAGCTCTGGATGGGCAAGGTGTATGTGTGTAGGAAAATACACTTGCTGTTTTTTGCTGTCCTGTCATGTGCACGTGTGTGTGTGTGTGTGTGTGTGTATTGAGAGATCTGAGAACTGGGTAGTGAATGGTCTCCAGACCCTTGAGTATGGTTTAATGTGTGTCTTCTAGTTTGAGCTCAATCTTCTCATAGGTAGGAGTAATGAGGCTGATGGTTTCTTTATTAGTTGACTTAATAAGTGAGCATATTTTTCAGAGATAGACATTAATTTTTCTTGGGTAAATCTAGTTTAAACTTGGGTTGCTATTTTCCCTACTAGCATAGTTCTGGTTCTGCCGTCAGAAACAATAGTCCCCATCATTACGCTGAGATGCATTTGGTTCTTTCCAACTTTGCCCAAGGGAAGGGGCAAAGGAAGAGGGCCCTTTAAAGGCTGCTCTCTGCCTCTTCTTGTGCAAGGTACCAATCTATATTAAAACCTTGATTCAAAGGGTTTCCCTCTTATCAAAAGGGGATAGGAAGAGTTGCCGGTTACATTTGCCATCCCACTATTAGTGTTGGTGTGAGAAAAAGGCATTTTGGAGAAATAGGTAGTTGGTTTCACACACATTATGTTTTAGGTCTTTTTTTGTTAAAGGTCTTTGTTGCCAAAATATAGAAGATCTGACTATCCTAAGCACTGGATACCATTGCTTCAGTACCTAGTGTAGACAGGATCCTTTTCCTTCTGAGTTTTATCACCCTTCCCACCCCTCTTTTTAAAGACTGCTGCCAGAGATGAAACGTAGGTTGGCCCTGAGCTCATTGTCAGTTATGATAGTCTTAAGAGTGGAGGAAATAGCCCTACACACTTCTTACCTGATGATATGAAATGATTAGACGTCAGAACAAAGTGGGGAAAGTCTGCCAGTCACAATCTGATTTCCTGCACAATGGGCACTGCTAGGAAGGGGTTTAAGCAAAAAGACTTCTGTGTATTATTGATTATATGACTATTGAAGTTAAGAATGAGTTAAGACTGAATCCTGATGCAACTTTTCTTCTGGCTTCCTCTGCTTTCTCCATGTCACCCGCTCAGGATAGCCACTTCAAAAGACATTTGCAGTTACTGGCTGGGAGGTAAAACATTAAGACAAAATCTTCAGTCCCATATTTAGGGGTCACAAGACTACGCTTTCAAATTTGAACTGGTTTCACTTCTAAATCTGAGCCCCAACATATGCCTCACTTGGGCCTTTTATGATGAAAATATAAAATGTGTTTTAGGAAAAAAACAGATTTTAAATATGAATAATAAATAATTTAACAGATTTTAAATATGAATAATAAATAAATAATAAATAATTTAGTCATTAGTTTAGTTTTTTGAGCAGAGTTACATTTGAATATATATAAAAATTAGAATATATAGTATATATTTACATATTCATTTCAAGTTATTTAACTCTTGAATCATTAAGTGCTCCATTTAAACACATACTTCAATCATTAGCAAACATTTTTGGCTTTTCAATTTTTCCCCCAGCACTTTTCCATGTGTTTCATTGATTTCAAGGTAGCTGCTGAAGTTTAAATTGTATGTTAAAAATTAAGTGTCAAACAGAGATATGAAAATTGTTGCTTGGTTAACCACGTATGGCTAAGAGATAAATATATAAAATGTCTTAGCAATGACATTTTATATATTTAGCCTTAGCCTCTCAAAGGCAAAACTACTAAAGCATATTTTTCTTCCTTAATATTTTGTAACTCCATTAGGGTTAATGGATGTTCTAAACAACCTTGAGCTATTTGAAAGAGTGCTTTATATAACGACATTGTTTATCTTCCATAGAATAAACACTCCATAGGCCTAGTGCTTTTCCCCCTAAGCCAAGGCATTCCACAAAGAACTCAGTCATAAAAGTCCATTATCCCTAATTCAAATAAAATAATTGTTGAAGCAGAAAGTAAAAATTGATTTTTAAAAGAAGATAGTTTTCGAAAATTTCAAATTAAAACCATTTTAAGTTACCACAGGTAGCATCTATTCTATCAGTAGCATTATAAGTCAAAAGATGTATTGTTAATCTATTTTATCATTAGACTAGTAATTCTCAAACTTGAGTAATATAAAGAAGCCTTCAAAAGGAAGAAAATTATTAAAAATACCCAGAGTTTATGTATATCATTTTTTTAATTTTGCTTTGTTTTTTTTTTTTTTCCTTTTATTTCAGAATATTATGGGGGTACAACAGTTTGGTTATATATATTGCCCATGCACTGCCCATGTCAGAGCTACAATCGTGGACATCCCCCAAACTGTGCACCCTGCACCCATTCAGTGAGAGCTTTCCCATCCCCTCCACCTGCCGCCCACCTGTCCTCCCCCTGATGAGTATTATTGCCATGTGTGACATAAGGATTGATCAGTTAGTACCAATTTGATGGTGAGTACCAGTGGTGCTTGTTTTTCCATTCTTGTGACACTTCGCTTCGAAGAATGGGCTCCAGCTCCATCCAGGATAATACCAGAGGTATTAATTCACCATTGTTTTTTATTGCTGAGTAATACTCCATGGTATACATATACCACATTTTATTAATCCACTCATGTATTGATGGGCACCTGGGTTGTTTTCACATCGTTGCAATTGTGAATTGTGCTGCTATAAACATTTGCGTGCAGATGTCTTTATTATAGAATGTCTTTTTTTCCTTTGGGTAAATACCCAGTAGTGGGATTGCTGGGTCAAATGGTAATTCTACTTTTAGTTCTTTGAGGTATCTCCATATTACTTTCCATAGAGGTTGTACTAATTTGCAGTCCCACCAGCAGTGTACGAGTGTTCCTATCTGTCCGCATCCCCGCCAACATTTGTTGTTTTGGGACTTTTTGATATGAGCCAATCTCACTGGAGTTAAGTGATATCTCATTGTGGTTTTGATTTGCATTTCCCTGATGATTAGCGAAGTCGAGCAATTTTTATATGTTTGCTGGCCATTATTCTGTCTTCTTTTGAAAAGTTTCTGTTCATGTCCTTTGCCCATTTTTTAATGGGGTTGTTTGATTTTTTCTTGTTGATTTTCCTAAGTTCTGTATAGATTCTGGTTATCAGCCTTTTTTCACATGTATAGCATGCAAATATTTTCTCCCATTCTGTAGGTTGTCTGTTCACTCTAGTGATAGTTTCCTTGGCTGTGAAGAAGCTTTTTAATTTGATCAGGTCCCATTTATTTATTTTTGTTGCTGCTGTGATTGCTTGGGGGATCTTCTTCATAAATTCTTTGCCTAGGGGTCTTCTTCATAAATTCTTTGCCTAGGCCAATGTCCATAAGAGTTTTTCCAACATTTTCTTCTAGAATTCTTATGGTTTCACATCTATGTATATCATTTTTATGTCATTGTTATTATGAAAGTTTTTATAGTTAAAATTTTTACATAAAAACTAAATGCACTTACATATTAAACACAAACAAAATTATAAAACTCATATAATTAAAATTAACAACATTAATTTAATTTGCTGGATGATATTTTGCTGAAAATGAAAAGCATATATTGAGGTTAATAACAGAAAGATTTAGTCACTTTTTTACACGTTTTTTATTTTGAGCACAGTAGATTATTATCTGAATAATTGCCATTACCATAGTTGGTTATTTATTTATTCAAATTTTAAAAATAAATTTGTTTTTACCCACTACAATTGACTGGTGGGCCAATCAATTTAATTGTTCACTCTGAAATACAAGAGAGAAAATTCAACTGAAAATCCTTCATTGTCTATTTACTTTTATATGTACTGCTTGTACACTGTTCCAAGTTGGTATAGACAAAGAATCAGAGCAATACTCTTCTTGTGTGACCAATAGAGCACTGGGTGGATAGGCTGGGCAGGTTCTTTAGACTCACTTATGTCTTTTGAATTATAACCCCATGAAAACTTGTATCCTGACACAAATCTCTATTTCAACTACTGTGAAATCTTTGATCAGTGAACTAAGGTATGATTTGTCATATATGGCTCCAATGAAACCTTTTCATATTTGAATTCACCTCTATTATGTTCTCAATTTAAATAGTATTTTATTTTTCTACACTGGTTTGTTTTCACAATATCAAACCAAACCTCAACTTATTAAATATCTTAAGAAACTAAAGGTTTATTCTTGAGAATGTCTTGCACTTGCAAAATATGACTGCAAGATAGAAGCTAGATTTGTCTTGATAACTGTTGGGAAAGAAATCCAAATTGGAAACAATGGTGGTGCAGGGTGATGGTTGACGTTTTGACTTTTGAACCTGCAAATCTAAGATCAGCTAGACATGCTTACCAATACATTGCAACCCAAACCATGTCATTTCAGATGACCATGTGACACCAGTGGGATTGGTGTCACATACAATAGCTGGCATATGGCACTATTTGGAAAAACATAGTCTTCCAGATGACATAGGATATGCTTTTGATGCAACTTTTTAAGCTTATCATAAAAATGGAAGAAAAAAATGGAAAAAAAAAAGGAAATAATAATAGCATGAAGGGACCCCAGAGATTCAGTTGGTTGGAGAAATCATGGGTTAGACCATATAAATGAAATTGCTTTGAAAACTATAATGTGCTCTACAAATGCCAATACTATGTCATTATTATTAGGAAACAAATATAGTTGGAAAAATCTGGATTTAGTATACTATAAAAAAGATTGGATTAACTTTACGCAGCAGACAAAATTCTCACGGTGAAGGTCATTAATCAGAGTTTCTGGAAAAACAGCTGTTCCTGTCACTCCACCGGAGAAAGCACAAAACAACATAATTCCTTCATAAATGTACTCTGGGGAAGACTGACCTTGGATTTAACAGTCACTTGGATGGCCTGGTTATGTGTGTGGGTTGGGTGAGGAGGGGGTAGTGTTGAATGGGGAGGGGAAGGAGACCTTCTCTGTGAAAGGCTGGAGCATTTGATTTGGGACCTTTGCCCAGGGCCTCTTGGAGCAGAGAGGCCTGGAAAGAAAGCATTAGGTGAGAAGCCTGTTTAGGGTGGAGTCCCAAGTACATACTCCACTGCTTCTGGGGCACTGACCCTAAAATATTTAACCTCATAGGAAAAAATGGTGTTCCTCCTAGAAAGATGGAGTTTTTACTACATGAGCCCTGACTGATAGATTACATTTCTTCTCATTTTTCAAAGAGAAGAAAATGTAGATAAGGTGATTTTATGTGTCAGGAAGGTCCCTTTCTTCTCTGTACCCAGGATAGCTCTCAGCACTGATCCTGAAGTGTTTAGATTAGTTGGAGTAAAGTAGATTTATTTTTATTCTCTAACTTCCATTTTCTGAAATGTTAACATTGTTTTCTAGCTGAAAATGCTAACTTTTGGACATGATTATCAGTCAGTTAGTCAAGTTGCAATTAAATCTTGGCATCATAACAGGATCATATTTACACCTACTTCAGTTTCCAAAAATCAGCCAACTGAGAGAAAATATTTTGATCAGGAATTTCACTGGGAAAGCCAAAATCTAGAGTGAAAACACATCTTCTGTGAAGGATTACATCATAAAGCGTATGAGAGCCCATCTGGAATTAGGGATAAATACAGCAAAGTTCAATTCAGTTCAGCAGACAGCTATGGAGTATCTGCTTGTGCCAGGGATGAGGTAGAGGCAGAAGAGGTAGGGGTACAGAAACAGATGAGATAGTCTGCTTGGTCTCAAAGAGCTCATGGTCATATTAAAAATTCAAATATTCCAGAGTTGTTTGAGGTCAAACAGAGAACAACTGATGTTGCCAAGATCTAGCTGGATTCATGTGAAATAACCAATTCATTTTAGAAGTTCCTGGTTAGCAGGTTATATGGATAGGACATTGAAAAATGCCATCAATTATAGAGCATAAAGTGAAATTGTATTTGAGGGTAGTTCCTTGGTTACTTAGATTCTTTTCTTAGCCTCCCTTTCTTCAATTCAATTCTTTTAAACACAAATAAGATGATTTTAGGTAGATGGGTCTTGCATAGTGGATTCCAGTCCAGTTTAAATTTAAACAGGGAAGGAACAATAAGGGACATTGTACTAAATTTTTAGGCACCAAATTGTGTTATTTGTTCACTAAAAATAAATATTTCTTATAATCTTTGGATGTTCTGAGCTGGCATGAATAATTAGCACTGTAATTAAATAAATTCTTCCAAAAAAGTTCATCTGACACAGAGCAATGAAATGCCTAAAGTTATAGGGTATAGGGTAATTGTCCATAAATGATAAGTGGTGCTTATAAATATCAGCATTTAAAATTATTTCCACATAGCTAAAACAAGGTCAGATTTTTTTTTTCCTGTACTCTTTTTTAGTTCTGTGTATCTATAAATAGCACCAAAAGGAAAATGCTTAGCTGAATACCATGTTCAGGGGGAGAGTTATTTCACTTCATTCCTCACACCATATGGATAAACTTGAAGCAAAGATATTGGGTTAAATTCCATATAGCTCCCATCCTGTGTCTCTTCCTCGCACCCCAGGCCCATACTGAGGATTCTGTGCTCAGCTCCACACTTTGCTACCCGAGTGAGAGGCCAGAGTACATCCAGCTGCTTCCCACCACTGTCTCCCAGATGCATCTGGGGTGCTGAGAGGCTCCAGGTAGGATGAACTGTGCCTGGGAGGCTCAGGTGACCCCCCCCCACCAGGTCATTAAAAAAAGGGGGGAAATTCACTGTTAAGTGGGGTTAAGAATTTAGGTGAATTCGTCGAAGCGAAATGTCACAGGATTGGAAAAACAAGCACCACTGGTACTCACCATCAAACTGGTACTAACTGATGAACACTTACATCACACAGGGCAATAACATTCATCTGAGGGCGGGCGGGCGGGAGGGGGGTGGAAGGGATGGGAAAAACTCTCACTGAGTGGATGTGGGGAGCACAGTTTGGGAGACGACCACGATTGTGGCTCTGACACGGGCAGAACAGGGGCAATGTGTATGGCCAAAGTGTTGTACCCCCATGATATTCTGAAATTAAAAAAATAAATTAAAACAACAACAACAACAACAACAACAAAAATAAATAAAATTACATATGTGGCTTGCATTATATTGGAAAAAAAAAAAAAAGAATACTAGCTCTCCCTCCTTGGAATGACTTTCCTTTTGAATAAACCATATTGAACAGTAGAACTGTTAAAGGAAAAAAAAAAAAAAAAAAAAAGAATTTAGGTGAGGGTGGTGACTCTTGGTAAAAAGGACCTTTGGATCTTGGCACCTGACAGCTTCAGAGACAATGGAGACCGACAAGGAAGAGGAAATGTGTTGTCAGGGAGAGCTCCCTTCCCAGGACCATGCTTGGGAGTGGCAGGGGACCTCACAAGTGTATTTGCCCCACAGGAAACCTTACCGAGCCTTCAGCAATCCGTGCTCTGAAATCTCAGCCCCTATTACAATATCAGATCTGTCTTGGGTCTAATAGGGAGGGAAAGGAGAGGGCAGAAGGCCCCCAGCAGTGCATCCTCCTTCTCCCCAGAGTTAACCACTATCTTGAATTTGATCATTCTCCACTTGCAGTATGTACCGTATTTATTTCACTTTAAAAGAAAACTTTTATATACATGCTTAATTATATCGGTCAGGGTTCAACAAGAGACAGATAGCATGATCAAAATAGGCTCATTCAAGGTTTTTTGTTTGTTTGTTTATTTTTTTAAGAGACAGGGTCTCCTCTGGGCTGGATGGAGGGCTGGGGTACAGTGGCACAATCATAGCTTACTGCAGCCTCGAACTCCTGGGCTTAAGTGATCCTCCTGAGTAGCTGGGACTACAGGTGTGCAGCCACCATGCCCTGCTAACATTTTTTCTTTTTTGTAGAGATGGGGGTCTCTATGTTGCCCAGGCTGGTCTTGAACTCCTGGGCTCAAGCAATCCTCCTGCCTCAGCCTCCCAAATTGCTGGGATTACAGGCGTGAGCTACTGCACCCAGCCTAATTCAAGGTTTTTTGCAGAGATTATTTAAAAAGGTGTGGGAGTAGGGAAGCACAGGGATAGATAGTGCAACGAAGGAGGGCTTACTAGAAGTGAATATGTACTGTCTCTAGGCCTGAAAGGTAGAAGGACGGGAGGTGTTACTAGCCCCAGAGTGAGCTGTTTAGAGTCAGCCACCTTGAGAGGAGCAATGACAGGCTGGGGGACACAGGCAACCTTGCAGGGAGGCAGCTATGGGGATAAATACATGGATCTCACTCTCTTTTCTTCTTCCTATTTCCTTTTGGGGCTCCTAATTTACTGAACCCAATTTGAAGCAGAAGGCACAAAAACTGTTTATATGGTCCTTTCAATTCAGGAACAGAGAGCAGGGGAGAGGGCTAGAATGGTTTTAGGTGAGGGGAGGAAAATGGAAAATAACCAGCATACACATGTATTCTCCTATGACTTGCTTTTTTAGTTAACATTATGTTTTTACACCTTGTCCATGTTGATGTGCTTACTTTAATTGTAGTTCATTTGTTTTCACTGTTTTTTTTAAAAAAATATTCCACTGTGTATATAGACCGCAATTTATTTGCCCATTTCTGATGATGGATAGTTTCCAGTGTTTCACTATTTTGCTGTTGCCCTGAATGCTCTTATTAATGTGTTTTGATGTCTATGCACACAAATTTCTCTAGAGAATATACTTAGAGTAGAATTACTGTAGGGGGCAAAGGGTTATATGCCTTCAAATTTACCAGGTGATGCCACATTGTTTTTCAAAGTAGTTATATCAATTAATACTTCTATATACAGCATATGAGTTCCTTGTGGACAATCGATATTTTTAAACTTTAAAATTTTTGTCCATCTGGTGCTTGTAGAATATCCTCTCTTTGTGGTTTTAATTTGCATTTCCCCAATTACCAATGTGATTAGACATATTTTCATACATTTATTGGTCATTTACGTTTCCTCTGTTGTGAAATACCTGTTTAGTTCCCCCTCCCTTTTTTATTGTTTTTATTTTCTGTCTTATTGATTACATTCTGATACTAATCCTGTGTTAATTATATCTTTTCTCAATTTGTGGATGATTAAAAAAATCTTTATGTACTTTTAAAACTGAACTTAATTTTAATGTAGTTAAAACTATCAATCTTTCCCTTTTTATCTTGTGTTTTTAAAAAATGTGTATAACATACATATAATACAAAAGTTACCATTTTAACCACTTTTAAGTGTACAGTTCAGTGGTGTTAAGTACATTCACATTGTTGTACAGTCATCACTACCATCCATCTCCAGAACTGCTTGTAGCTTTTTCTTAATGTCTTGTTTAAGAAATTCTTTGCTATATCAAACCCGTAAAGACTATCTATATATTTATTCTAAACTCTTAAAATTTTGCTTTTCATATGTAAGTTCTCAAATCATCTGGAATTGATGGGAACAAATTTTATCCCCCACATAGATAGCCAATTGTTCCAGCACCATTTAGAATTGTCTTTTTTCTATTGATCTGTTATATACTAGGTTTCTTCATGGGTATGGGACCATTTCTGGGTTTTCTGTTCTGTTCCATTGCTTGATTTGTTTATTCCTGTACCAGTATCACATTGTCTTAAATACTATGAAATTATGATAAGCCTTCCATCTGCCTGAAATGCTATTCTCCTAAGATATAAATGACTAAATCCCCAATTTTCTTCTGGTCTCTGCTTCATGGTCACATTCTTAGCCAGCCTTTCCTGGCCATCCTTTCTAAAATTTCAATGCCTCCTTCAAAACCTTACATCCTCCTTCTCTAGTGAATTTTTTCTGCTAAGTAGTTATTATCCAACATAGTAATGTGTGTATTTATCTTGTTTATCGTCTCTCTTTCCCACTAGAATATCAGGTTTATGAGGGCAGGGATTTTTTGCCCTTTCATCATTCTTGTATCCCCAGCATAGAAAACACTGCCTAGCACTTAGTATGTGCTTAATTAATATTGCTGGGACAAATCAAATAATGTCGATATATGGAAGGGTAGACCTCCATCCCTGTACTACCCTTTAAGAGAGTATTCCTTCTCTCTAATTCTCTTGCTCCTTGAGGTTAGACTAATAAAAGAAATCTAAAACAAAGGGACAAAGAGTGAGGTGGTTTCTTTCCTAGCCAGCTTCCATAGGTGGGCAGTGAATTGGTGAGGAGAGAGGGGCCAGAGGTTGGCTAACTCTACATTAGTTTTTATGGGTCAGCTATCCTGCTGGAACTACCTCCTGCTCTCGGCTTTTCATGGCAAGCAGACCTGGCAGGACCTACAGTTATAGTATGCTTACTTGGTAGAGAAGCTTACCACGCCTTTGGTTTTTAGGGCAACACACCCTGCACAGGGGAGGAGCGAACACTCACTTTGATTTACCAAGCATGGCAACTAAAATCTCAGCTGTAAGTGTGATACAGTACAGGACAGAAGTCCTGGAGCTGTGGAGTCATCTAAGGGTGAATGCTGCATGGGGCAGTATGTTTGTAGCTAGGTAATGCCAAGGGCAGACACTGAATTGTGCAGTGATGATTCATGGAAATTCTGCCAGAAAAGGTACTCTGTGCTTTATTACAGGCTAAACTGGGGAGCCAAGTCATTCTGGAAGGAATGTGTATGAAGTTTTCAGATGAGGACTGGAAGTTTTAAAGTTTGGAGTCACATTTGATTCAAACCATATGTTTAATGGGAAGCTGAACCCAGTGCTTTTTTCATACATCTCTCACAGTATTCATCAATTCAGTCTCATAAATATTTGTTGAGAGCCCATGGAGTGTCAGGCACTGGGGTTATGAAAGTGACCAACACAGTTGTCCATTTTTGAGATGTTTATGGTTCAGTAGAAGTAAAAATTATGTGTTTATTATGTGTTTTCCTCCCCCTGATTGTGAGGTCAATGTCTGTAATTTACAAAAATCTGGGTTGCCAGGGCTGAGCATTGTGTCCATCTATTTTTGTTGATGAAATGAATACATGAAAGAACTCACAGCGCTTTACCTAAAATGGCTACTGAAATGTATAACATTATTGTGCATTATTGCTACCGTGATATGCAGATTTGTATCGTAATTGCCTCTGGGTACAACAAACATTCTTCACAGTGAGGCAGTGACTAAAACTATGGCATTAGAAAACAATAAAAATGCTGGAATAGCTGACCAACACAGGCTATTTTGTTCTCTGAGGCTTAAAACAGGTTTTTAATAGATTAAAATGCAGCTACTATGTGACATGGTTAGTAAAATGTTGGTGATGTTAGACATGAACATATTTTTCCAGTTCTTTCTGAGCTAGTCATAAAAATGACATTATTTATTTCATCTTTTAATTTGGAAGATATTGTAGTAGGAACTTTATGGATCACAAAGACAAACAAAAGGGCCTGACCAAAAAGAGCTTAAAATCTAGTAGTGCTGGTATTCTTAACCAGCCTTGCATGGTGATGATGAACCTTTTGAAATAGTGTACAAAATTGGTGTGCAGGTTTATTTTTCTGAGGAGAGTCTTCATCAAAGTGTCCAATGGTTCCGGTTCACAAAAGATTAAGAACCTCTGTAGTAGAGGGATATAACTAGAGAAAATTATACCATATGGGAGTCATAAAGTGCCTTGGGGATTTAAATGAGGAGCAATACAGACAGCAACACCGAGTATTTTTATTGTGAAATCTTTGCCAATTTTGCAGGGGAAAATTTCTTTGCTGCCGGAGATAAACATTTTGAAAACTTGGCTATTGATAGAGTTAAACATAAGTGATAATTTTATCACTACTTATTTTGTGTGTGAGTTATCTGTTACTTGTATTTTCCCATGTTTCAGTGTGTCTTCAGATTTTTCCCCTAATGAATTTACTTAAGTTCTTTGTATCCTGATGGCATTAATATTTTTGATGTTATATTTGTGGTAAAACTTTTCACCACTTTGATGAATGCAAAATAATTTTGTGAATTTTTTAGATGCATACTTTTATCTTTCTATAGTCAATTTTTTCTTGGTGTGTTTACTTTTTTAAGAGACAGAGTCTCTCTCTGTCACCCAGGCTGGAGTGCAGTGGCATGATCATAGTTCACTGTAAACTTGAACTCCTGGGTTCAAGTGATCCTCCTGCCTCAGTCTCCTCCTGTAGCTAGGACTACAGGTGCACACCACCATGCTGGCTAATTTCTTATATTTTTTATGGAGACAGGGTCTCACTATGCTGCCCAGGCTAGCCTCAAACTCCAAGCCTCAAGTGATCCTCCTGCTTGACCTCCAAAAGTGCTGAGATTATAGCAGGAGCCACCACACCCAGCCATATAGTCAAATCTTTAGTTTTTTTTCTTTTTAATTTGTTATATTTAAATTCCTCTGCTATCCAGAGATCAGATATTCATGTAAATATTCTTATGGTCTGTACTCCAGGCTTTTTTAGGCAGTTAACATGCCTTCACGTATCTTCTTTGGACCAAGTGATGTTAATTATGTGTCTGATACAAAGAGCAAGGGAATGTGGGGAAGCTCTGATGTCACATTAGTGGAGTTAGTACTGAGATGGTAGCACTGTGGTGACAAATGTGGAGACATCTTCCCTGGGTTTGAACCTGGCTCTGATACTATGTGACCTTTTTTGGAAGTCACTTAACTTCTCTGTTCTTCAGTTTATCTGTAAAATATGGTTAATAATAAAACCTACCTCATGGTCATGAGAACAAAATTAATTGATATGTAAACTGCTTAAAACAGGTCCTGGTACAAAGTCAGTGGCAGCCACAGTTAAGTCCATGCTGAGTAGGACTACCTTCACCAGAGCGTCCCTCCATAATTTTGTAAGCGAGACCCGCCTCCTAGAGGCCACAAGCGAAGTTTATTTCCAGTTCTTGCAAACCCTATAGATAGCACTAGGAGAGCTGGTGTGCCTCTGCCGCGCCGCTTCTGAGCGTCTGCAGTCTGACATCTGGAAAGTACGCGACACATCCATTCTCCCCAGAGCTTCCGCTTCTTCGACCCTACCTTCCCTCTGAGCCTGCTCTTTTTAAATTCCTGCAGACCTGGAGCGAGTATTCATTCATTCACTCATTCCAGTTCATTCTATAGATATTTTGCCGAGCGCTTACTATGTGCGAGGCACTGCGGGGGAGGGAGGAGCGAACTGAACTTGGAACCTGCCCATATAGGGCTTGCCGTCCAATAGGAAAATCAAAATGTGTATCGTACGTAGATGGGCAAACTAACAATTATCTTGTAGCTCCTATAGTCTCATCTGCAAAATATGGGTAATGTGACCTACCTTATAGGGTCGCTGAAAGATGAAACGAGGAGAAAAAGCGCCCCTAATAGTGAGCCAGGTGCAAAAAGGATCTTAGTGCCCGTTCTTTCTCCATTCCTCCCCCAGATCGAACCTGATGAGTGCCAGTCCTGCGGGTTAAAGCGCCACATTATCCTCAATTTGTGGAATCTTTGTTAGCGTCCCAAACGAAGTTACACTGGTTCAGTCTTCGGTGTGTGGAAGGTTTCGCTGCCAGCATTCCCGCAGCCTAGTTTCGACCGTCAAAAGCTACCGACTCCACATACAGGAGGTGCCACTTAAAATTTGGGGAAAACCCCCCCCAAACACTCATAATCAAATTATTTTAAGCTGGCAAAGTGGGTAACACGCTGAGTCCCCACACGCCCCCAGTGAGCTCTCTGCGGGCTATAGAGGGGTGGGCGGGACGCCGGGAGGGCGGGCCTTCTGCGCCGCTCGCTTCCGCTTCCGGTCCCATAGAACTCGCCCGCCACCCGGGAAAAGCGGCTGTCGCGTTTGTGTTTTCCCGCGTTTGGGTGGTTGCAAGTAAGAGAAACTCCTGTGAATTTAGGATGGCCAGCAATCCTGGTGTTGAGGCTTGGAAGTCGAGAGGAAAGGGAGATCACTTCGCGGGCGGTGGGAGCAGAAGGATTGCCTTGGCAGGATGGGGGTTTGGGGAATTGGTTGGTTGTTTGGAGCAGAGACCCAGGTGCCAGGGAGGAGTTGGGGGGAGATAGCTTTGCCGGAGGACCGGGATGAGGGCGGGGATCAGGAGTGGAACATTTATAAGGCACTTCTAGTGCTCCCTAAAAGGAGTTCCAGAGACTGGATCCGAAAGACAGTTTTTCTGTTTCTCAGGGTCATAAGATAGGAAGTGAGTAACTGGACCCAGTGCATTAAGTTTCTCATCTAGCCAGAATCTAGTGCGCTTTCCTCTGAGTTCAGGATTGCAGCCCCACGTAAACCCCATCTTAACTCTTGGGATCGCAAAGATCCAAAGGCGGTGACACACAGAACTATAGTAAGCAGGAAACATCACCTGACTTTCATGTTGCTGAAAGTTAGGACCACCACCTGCATCTCTTCTAGCACCTCCCACCATTACAAAATTATTACAGGTGTATTGTAGAAAATCTGGAAAATACAGAAGGAAATTACCCAGGGGTAATCACTGTTAACGTTTTGTTAACTTCAATATTGCTTTCTATGTATGTGGAGTTATTTTTTGTTTTTTCTTTGTTTTCTTTTCAACTTCATTTTTCATCATTTTGACCTTTTTTTGTGCTTCCCTCCAAGGTGACCAAGATGCAGTTTTCTGGAGGAAAGAGGAGGAAGCTGAGATTGGCAGGTGACCAGAGAAATTCTTCCTACCCTCATTGCCTTCAGTTTTACTTGGAACCACCTTCTGAAAACATATCTTTGATAGAGTTTGAAAACTTGGCTATTGATAGAGTTAAACGTAAGTGATATTTAAATTAGAATGTATATATTCTTGAAAAGCTCATTTATTCTTTGTGAGAATAAATGAAGGTAATTTATTTCCTTTATTAGTGATCCATTCAACAAATATTTATTGAGGATTTGCTGTTGAGAATTTGGTACTCATTCATTTATTTATTGTACAATGAGTATTCATTGAGTGCTGCTATGTTCTAAGTGGTAGGGATTTTGAGATGAATAATGTAATTCTTATCTTCGTTGAACCTGTATTCTAGTACATAGAGACAGAGTTCCAAAGTAATAGTCATAATTCAGTATAACTGGTTTAGTATTAATAGAAGTAAATAGTAGTGCTGTCGAAACAAAAAAGTGGGAGTGACTGACTTAATCTGATTAAGTAAGGCTCAGAGAAGTTGAAATATGATCCGGACCTTGAAGGATGAGTAAAAATTTTCCAACAGAGCAGTGAAGGGTTTTTCCAAGCTGAGATGATAGCCTGTACAAACTCCTGGAGGCAAGAAAGAGAATGTGATGTTTGAGAGAACAGTGACAAGTTCAGGGTGGGTGGAGAAGTATGGATAACCAATGACATTTTGTGCCATGCTAATGGTGTAATAATGGGGTAGAAGAAGGATATGGCCACTGTCCTGGGGGCCTACTTCTCCTCAGTTTGTTGATGGAAGAAAGGAATGAGCTAGATATGAACTGAAACAGAAATACTAGCACTGTCTTCAGAATTTATGCTCCTTGTGGGAAAATCAGACGAAGAGGTGAGATACTGTTAATCATTCCTGGAGGAGATGGGTAAGAACTGCTAATACAGAGAGAGGGGGTGCTTAGTACCTGTTTGTCGAATGAAAGAGGAAGGCAAGGGAGCAAATGGTTTTAGAAAGCTTAGCAGTATCACATGCTTCATAAGGATTGAGATGATGTTTAAAAAGTATCCTTGGGTTTGGTACTAAGAGGTGAATTGGTAAGGGCCTGAACTAAGCTACTGACAATAGCAATGACAGGAAGGGAGAGATTTAAGGGATACTGAAAAGGTAATTGACAGTATTCGGTGACTGTTTGGGGTGGCTGAAGTTCCTGCTTGGATGATCTGGTAGATAGAAACTCTGCTAATGGAGATGGGGGTGTCAGGAAGAGGAGTAGGAATGAGGGGAAGATAGTTAGTTTGGTCTGATACCATAATAAGGAGGTACGTGTGGGACATGGGTTTATGTTCAGGAGGCAATTTAGAAGTTTTTCATTCTTGAATTCAGAAATGGCTCCAGAGAAGAATTCATCTGAGGAAGGATTGATTAGGGGTTTTAGGAACCTTTGAACAGTATGTAACACCTGTTCAGGATAGTTCTCATTTGGCTGGTTGGATTGCCCTGTTTCTTCACTGTTGTGTCCTCTTCTTTTCAGGAAAGGAAGGCTGCTTTTTTTCTGATGAATCTGTGCTGAGTAAATGAAGCAGACTGCCTAACAGGCAGCTCCACATGAAGAATGCAAACAAGGGGTGCTTAGGGTTTTTTTTTTTTTTTTTCATATTGACACACTTTTCCATTGCTCAGCAGTGGTGGCTTAGTACAGCAATGATTATCCACCATCCATCCCTCTTCCCTGATTGAGAATCCCAGGTATTAGGTTACTCTGTAGGACATGGATATTTTCTGAACTAGATGGACATTATCCTCTTACAAGCATATGTAGTTTATGTAATATACTTGCAGAAAGTAAAACGGTTATAACTTGTCATCTTCTGTAAATAAGTGATTATGGAATTGCTATCCATAGATTTTGTCTTAGATTTCGCTTTTTAAAATTATCTTGCATTTATACATTTTTTCTTTTTCTTCTAGTGCTAAAATCAGTTGAAAATCTTGGTGTGAGCTATGTGAAGGGAACTGAGGAATATCAGAGTAAGTTGGAAGCTGAGCTCCGAAAGCTCAAGTTTTCCTACAGAGTAAGTAAAAAAGGAAAAAAGGAAAGTTCCTTCAGTTTGTGTATATTCATGTACTGAGTATCAGTCATGGGAAACATCTTATATTAGGCACAGGGCTTTTATAAAGACTAATATGGACTCTGCCTGAAGGTTCCTACAGTCTATTAGGGTTGATTGACATGTAGTCAGATGAATATAATACAGCAGGGTTTCTCAACCTTGGGACTATCATCATTTTGGGCCTAATAATTCCTGTTGGAGGAACTGTCCTGTGCATTGTAGGATGCTCAGTAGCGTCCCTGGCTTCTACCCACTAGATATCTTCAAACATTGCCAGTTGTATCCTGTGCAATACATGATGATGGATGCTTTTATTAGATGTGTGCTCCAGGAACTCCAAGAGCACATGTAATTACCCAGCTCAGATTGGGGAGGTTTGGGAAGGCTTTCCAGAGGAGGTAGCGCTGGATGTGCATCTTGACAGATGTGATCAGATTTTTATTTTGGGAAGATGACTGCCAACAGCAGACTGACAGGGTCATGTCTGATAGGAGAGAAACTAGTTAGGAGCCTGGAAATGACGAGAGTCTGAATTAAATGGGAGGAGGGGACCAACTGAAGAGATATTAAGAAGGTAGCATCAGAAGTTTTAGTGACTGATTGCAGGGGGAGGAAAGAGAGAAGAGTTATATGAATGACACCGAGGTTTCTATAATAGGGCAATTAGGTGGATGGTGGTAATATTTTGAGATATGATATGTGGGAAGAGAAGCAAGTTTTGGAGGATGTAGAGTTTAGTTCTCGACATGAATTTGAGATGCCTGTGGAGATGTCTGTGGACATTTGGAGATGTGGACTTAGAAGACATCTGTAGTTGGAGTGTAGATTTAGGGCAAAGTTGGAATCATCAGGAGTAGGTGAGAGCATCCTAGGAAAATATTTGAGTGAGAAGAGAAGATGATGGAGGACAAGATGTAAGGAATACCATTGCTTAAGGTGAAGTAGAATTGGAGGAGTCTGGGAAGGTGTTTGAGAAGGAGCTTTCTGAGAAGTAGGAGATGAACCAGGATAGTAGTGCACAGAAGCCAAGGAAGGCTGGAGTTTCAGTAATAATGATCATACTAATAATGATAATAGGGAATAACAACAGCAGACATTGATATTATGCTTACTATGTACCAGATTTAGATGGAAAATGGTAGAGCCAAAATTCGAATCTGGACATTTTGTTTTGGTGGTGGTGCTCTTAACCACAATAGTTTCAGAAGCTTAAGACAGATCATGTAAGATGAGTTGTACGGTATCCATTGGATTTAGCAACTGGATGGGCCATTATAGCTAGAGGCCAGAACAATGACAGTGGTTGGAGGAGGAAGGTGGAGAGGTGGATATGGATTATGTACTCTTTGAAGATGTTTAACTGAAAAGGCAGAGGAGAAATAGGGCAGAATATAGAGGATGTTTTAGGGAAAAGGGAAGATATACAAACACACACTTATTTGTGTATGTGTGTGTATATATGACAGGAGATAAACAAGTTTATAAGCTGAACAGAAGAACTAGAATAGAAAGAAGAGGGGAGCTTGAAGATACTTTGAGAGAGCATTTGATAAATTAAGGTCCTTAAGAGGCAAGAGCAAATGGTTTGGAGGCTTTTGGTGCAGGGATTAGATTTACGTACGAGGAAGGAGAATGCTTTGTCCACAGAGATGCAAGGGAAGACAACACAGCATGTGGATGCAGAAACTGGGGGTTGAAGGAGTCTTCCTGGTGACCTTTATTTTCTGTAAAGTAGGGGAAGTCATCTGTTGAGAGAGAAGGGAAAGGTTCTATGGTAGGGGCCTCGGAACAACTGGTGAAGACTGAAGATTTTCTAAGAAGTGTGGAAGGGGATGGTTATGTGTCAGATCCCAGCTTTGCTGCTTACCTTGGGCAAGCTTTGTGACCCTGGACAAGTTATATAACCTCTCTGTGCCTCAATTTCCTCATCTTTAAAATAAGAATATAGTAGTGACTACCTCATAGGGTTTAAAACAGTGCCTGGTACCTAGTAAGTGCTCAAGACATATTTACTCTTACTTTTTTGGACTTAAATAAATATTCCATGGCATTGGTAAGGGTACAGTTGAGATTATAGGCCATGAATTTTTATATTCCAAATTCCCATAGTTGATATTTTTTCTTCAGAGGTTCTTAGCATTTTGGCAATGCAGAGTGTAGCTGTAAAAATATAGGTTTTGCCAAATGGTTCAAATTAGAGAAGCTGAGGGTTGATGTAAGAAGTGGTTGAAGTGGTGAGTACCCTGGATATAGGCTGGATAAGAAAGTAAGTTAAGAAAGAGGGGTTAATAGGAAGAAAACAGTGGGGTCCAAACCCAGGAGGTTTTGTTGAGACCAGTTCACTTCTTAGTTTCACCTGATTGATAGCTTAAGTAAAATGATAATTAACCTGGGAAGCATATTAAGAAATGTGTTTTTGAAACTTTCACTTTACCATTGGCTTAAGCTGACTCAGTATTTCTTTACACCTCTTATCATTCTAATGCATTTGTTTTATTCATGTGTCATTATTTTTAAGGAAAGCTTAGAAGATGAATATGAACCACGAAGAAAAGATCATATTTCTCATTTTATTTTGCGCCTTGCTTATTGCCAGTCGTGAGTATACATTTATATGATCATAGTCAAATCTGGCATCTTGGGTTATACATTAGTACATGGAAAATTGATATGTTGTGCTGAATATAGGAAAACTCAGAATAACATCAGGAACCATGGTCATGGATTGAACACTGTCGCAGTGAGTTGTTTGAAACAAGTTGTTTACTGAAAAAATATTGAAAAAAATTTCTATTGCAAAATTATGCCTGATGAAACACTTTTTAACTTTATGGAGAGACTCTTCATTTGGGATTTAAAATTGGAAGGGATTTTATTAGGATAAAGGACTTTTGATACTTTCCTGAAAAAAAGTGGTAATATTTTTAAGAAACAGTGAATCAAACCCATACTTGAATTTGATACAGGCTTTTAGAATTTGAAATGTTTGGGCCTATTAGAGCTAAGATATTTTTGTTTGATTGTTGGGTTCTTGTAAGTCAATAGTGCCACCCAGAGGGAGAAGAAGTTAGTTGCCTTTTTTTTTTAAACCTTGTTTATTTCCCCCATATTAATTTTGACCAAATAATATAGTTATGGCTGTTTCTTTTTATTAATAGGCTTATCATGTTGAGAATCTTGAATTACTTACCAAGATTCAAGATAATAGTTGAGAAATTACTCACCAGCTTTGGTCCTAGACTTTTTCTTTTGTAAAAAAGCATATGTAGTTTATGTAATTTATAGAGGAAATGAATTGCTGACAATCTGAAAGTCATCTCAAAACAATGAAATCATATTTTACATGCAGTAGGGTATTTATTTTATTATATAACAATAATGCCCATTATGTATCTGCCTTATAAATTAATGTATTTTTATGGATTTTAAATATTGTGGTATATATGTACATATTAAATTTTGTGAAATTATAAACTGTAAAGCTGTAGGCAAAGTTTCCTTTGCAAAGTTCATTTGGTCATGATCTATTCAGAGATAAAGTTAGCTTTAAAAAATTTGGTGTTTATTTGGTGTTGATGAAACCACCTCAGGCCAAAGCAGTGCCCCATTTTCTAATGTAAGTGACTATTTTGCAGTTACATTAAATGTGATGAACTAATTTCTTTTATGTTATTCACTAGTAATGCAGCTAGGCTTGAAGCAGTCTATATTTAATCCTTTTAGTTTTATAACACCCCTCTACCACATACTCAACACACCCCTGGAAGATTGTGGTATGTTGTATTCATATTCTCCTTATCATGATTAGAGGACTTGCATGCTTTTAATTGCTGTGTATTGGCATCTTGTTTATGCTTTAATATGTTTTATTAAAACTTCTTGGAATTACTAATCATTGTATTTTTAATTTGTACTCATAATTTCCCTGTCTCCATTTCAGCGAAGATCTCAGACGCTGGTTCATTCAACAAGAAATGGATCTTCTTCGATTTCGATTCAGTATTTTACCCAAGGACAAAATTCAAGATTTCTTAAAGGATAGCCATTTGCAGTTTGAGGCTGTAAGTATATTTTCGTAGTTATTTCGAATTGTTTTCACCATTCATCCCTCCCTTTTACCTTAAGTGTTGGTACTAATGTGTGGAGTTCATTCTGTTTACGTTCTCTTCCTAATTTCCTGCCTGACAGTAGCTAGTAGCTTTGTACAACAATGAACCTTTCTTCCTCTGTGACTAAAGGAAAAGGGGCTCCTTAGTAACAAAGACTCACATTTAGTTGCTCTATTAAATATGTGATTTATTAAAGTACAAAAAAGGTTTAGTTTGTAAAAGTTCATCTTTAACTAAAATCTTGCAGGTCAAAATTTTAAAGCTAGTACTATATTAAAGAAAACAGACAAGTGATAGTTGCTTATTTGCAGTAGTGAAGTTTAGAGAAGGTAATACTTTATTTTAAAAGTCAGTTGTCAGTAAGATTTGTCTGATTAGTTTTAAAAAATAGTTTTGCAGATAAATCTGAATAATTTACGTATTGTAATCATATAAAAAGAAGGAAATGTCCGGGACATATTTAGCAGGGATAAGTATTGGGGGTGGAAATAGAATTTATGTCTTTTAGGTAGATCTGTGCTGCATTGAGAAGGTAGAAAAATTCTGTTTTGGTAGATTTAGAGCAGTTGGATGGTAGTAGGACTGGTTGAGACTTTATATTGGTGTTGGAATGGGTGGCTTGAGGCCAAATTAAATAAAAAAGTAGAAGTTGCAATAGGTGAAAGACATCATCCTGTCTGATAAGTGGAAGACATACCCACTGTAGCAAGGAACACTACGGGTTATATGAGTTGGCAGAAAGAGACTACATGAGGGAAGTGGACAAACATTTAGTAGACATTTAGTGTCTATTATGTGCAAGGTGGGCACTTCTCATTTACTACTTATAAGAGCCCCATGAAGTTTCTAAATAACATCTACCTAGGCATAGATAAATGTCATGTGCAGGACCATTTGACCCAAACCCATTGCATCTTCCACTTTATTTTTAACTTTGATCCGTGGTGAAGTCCATTATTGCTATTATCAATTACAGTTGATTTATCCTCTCATATGTTAAACAGTTTATTTTTTGCTGTAGTTGAAATTACTGATTTTTATTATTTTTATTATTTTTTTATTTTTATTAGGTCACAGAGAAAAGTGTCCTAGAGAAGGTCCATTCTTATTCTAGAGTGTCTCAACATATTGAGATTTATTGAGATAGAATTCACAAATCTTGAAATTCACCCTTTTATAATGTATTATTCACTGGTTTTTAGTATAATTACAGAGTTGTCCAACCAACACCACTATCTAATTTTAGAACGTTTTCATCACCCTAAAAATGAAACCGCATATCCATTAGTAGTCACTATTCCTCCCTCTTCCACCTTTGGCAACCACTAACTTGCTTTCTGTCTCTGTGGATTTGCCTATTCTGGGCATTTCATGTAAATAGAATCATACAATATGTGATCTTTTGTGACTGGCTTCTTTTACTTAGCATAATATTTTCAGGTTTAATCTATGCTGTAGAATGTATCAGTATTTCATTTTTTTAAATTGCCAAATAATATGTTATTTACCTCTTTAGCCTTTGATGGACATTTGGGTTGCTCCCATATTTTGACTATTATGAATAATGCAGTGAATATTTGTGTCCAGATTTTTGTGAGGATATGTTTTCATTTCTTTCAGGTGTATACCTAGGAATGGAACTGCTAGATCATACGGTAATTCTGTGATTAGACTTTTTTTTTAGATAGGTGTCTGTTTCTGGGGCTAGAGTACAGTGGCATCATCATAGCTCACTGCAACCTCAAACTCCTGAGCTCAAGCTATCCTCCTGCCTCAGCCTCCCAAGTAGCTGGAACTATAGGCATGTGCCACCACACCGGGCTAATTTTTCTATTTTTTTGTAGGGATGGGGTCTCGCTTGTGCTTAGGTGGTCTCGAACTCCTGGCCTCAAGCAGTCCTCCTGCCTTGGTGTAATTAAACTTTTGAGGAGCTGTTAAAATGTTTTCCAAAGTGGCTGCACCACTATACTTCTTACCAGCAGTGTGTGAGGGTCCTAATTTCTCCACATCCTTACCAACAACTGTTAATTTTTTAAAAATATAGCCATCTTAGTGGGTATGAAGTAGTATGTCATTGTGGTTTTGATTTGCATTTCTATGATGCTAAACATCTTTTCATATGCTTATTGGTCATTTGTATATCTTCTGGAGAGAAATGTCTGTTCAAATCCTTTGCCTATTTTTTAATTATTTGTTTTTTTACTGTTGAGTATTCTTCACATATTCTGGATACAAGTCCATTACCAGATATATGATTTACAGATATTTTCTCTCATTCTGAGGGTTGTCTTCTTATTTTCCTGATGGTATTGTTTGCAATACAAATGGTTTTGATTTAGATGAAGTCTAATTTATGTATTTTTTTCTTTTGTCACTTGTGCTATTTGTGTCTGGTCTAAGATGGCTTTGCCTAAAGCAAGGTCATATAGATTTACTCCTACAGTTTTTTCTAGGAGTTTTATAGTTTTAGCTCTTACATCTATATCTGTGGTCCATTTTCAGTTAATTTCTGTGCATGGTGTGAAGTAGGGGTCCAACTTCATTCTTTTGCATGTAGATATCCAGTTGTCCCAGCATCATTTGTTGAAATGGCTATTCTTTCCTCATTGAATCATCTTGGCACTCTTGTCAAGTCAATTAACCATAAATGGAAGCATTTATTTCTGGGCTCTTAATTTTATTCCATTGATTTGTATGTCTGTCCTTATGCTGGGACTACATAGTTGTAATTATTGGTTACTGTAGCTTTGTAGTTAAGATTTAAAATCAAGAAGTATGAGTCCTTCAACTTTGTTCTTTTTTCAAGATTGTGTTGGCTATTCTGGGTTCCTTGCATTTTCTTTTGAATTTTGAGATCAACTTGTAAATTTCTACCAAGAAGCCAGCTAGGATTCAGATTGGAATTGCATTGAATCTGTAGATCAATTTGGGGAGTATTGCCCTCTTAATGATATTGTCTTCCAGTCCACAAAATGGTATGTCTTTCTTTAGATCATCTGTAATTTTTTTCAACAAAGTCTTATATTATTTTGTTAAATTTATATGTATTTTATTCTTCAATGTTATTGTAAGTGGGGTTTTCTTCATTTTCATTTTTGCAATGTTCATTGCTAGTGTATAAAAATCCAGTTGATTTTTGTATATTCGTCTTGTATCCTGCAACCTTGCTGAACTTGTTTTTTAGTTCTAATAGTTTTCTAGTGGATTTCTTATGAGATTATGTCTCCTACGAACAGAGATAATCTTAGTCTTTACTTTCCAATCTGGATGGTTTTTATTTCTTTATTTTTGCCTAATTGCTGTAGCTAGAATCTCCAGTACAATGTTGAATAGAAGTGACAATTGCAGACATCATGATCTTAGGGGGGGAGCATTCAATCTTTCACTGTGATGTATGGTGTTAGTTGTGAATTTTTTTGTAGATGCTCTTATTAGATTGAGGAAATTCCCTTCTCATTCTAGTTGAGCATTTTCATTATGAATGGATGTTGGATTTTGTCATATGCTTTTCCTGCACCAGTTGAGATTATCATATGGTTTTAGTCCTTTATTTAATTTAATTAATTAATTTATTTATTTATTGTTGAAGGGGGGGAGTAAGGAGGAGGGTTCAGTTTCCTTTTTTTTTTTTTTGAGACAAAGTCTAACTCTGTTGCCCCAGGTAGAGTGCAGTGGCATCATGATAGCTCACTGCAACCTCCAACTCCTGGGCTCAAGCGATCCTCCTGCCTCAGCCTCCCGAATAGCTGAGACTACAGGCGTGCACCATCATACCCAGCTAATTTTTCTATTTTTACTAGAGACAGGGTCTCACTCTTGCTCAGACTTGTTTTGAACTCCTGAGCTCGAGCAATCCTCCTGCCTTGGCTTCCCAGAGTGCTAGGATTACAGGCGTGAGCCACCGTGCCCGGCCTGTCCTTTATTTTATTAACATCTGTTGCATTAATTGATTTTTGGATGTTAAACCAACCTTGCATTCCTGGGATAAATCCCCCTTGATCATGGTATATAATCCTTTTTATATGTTGCTGGATTTGGTTTGCTAGTATTTTGTTGAGGATTTTTATATCTGTGTTGATAAATGGTGTCGGTCTGTAGTTTTCTTGTGTCTGTTTCTGGTTTGGGTATAAAGGTAATAATGGCCTCATAGAATGCTTTCTCCCCTTCATTTTTTTGAAAGAGGCTATAAAGAATTGGTGTTAATTCACTTTTAAATGTTTGGTAGAATTTACCAGTGAATCCATCTGGGCCTGGGCGTCTCTTTGTGAATCATTTTAAAATTGCTAATTCATTCTCTTTGCCTGTTATGAATCTTTTCAAACTTTCTATTACTTTTTGAGTCAGTTTTAGTAATTTGTGTCTTTCTAGGAATTTTTTCATTTCATCTAAATTATTGACGCATACCGTTGTTTGTAGTATTCTTGTATTATCCTTTTTGTTTCTGTAAGAAAATAAAAGGATTGGTGATGATGTCCTCTTTTTTATTCCTGATTTTAGTAATTTGAGTTGTCTTTCTCTTTTTTTGTCATCTAGATAGAGGTTTGTCAGTTTTTTTTTGATCTTTTCAAAGAACCAACTTTTGGTTTCATTGATTTTCTCTGTTGTTTTTCTAGTATCTATTTCATTAATTTCCACTCAATCTTTATTAATAATTTCCTTCCTTCTGTTTGCTTTGGGTTTAATTTGCTCTTCTGTTCTGTTTTCCTAAGGTGGGAGTTTATGTTATTTATTTGAGATTTTTTTCTTTTTTAATGTAGGCATTTACAGCTATAAATTTCCCTCTGAGTACTGCTTAGATGCATGCCATGAGTTTTGGTATGCTGTGTTTTCTTTTTCACTTATTTCAAAGTATTTTCTTAGACATATTGATTATTAGGAATTTTAATTTCCACATATCTTTGAATTTGCCAAACTTCCTTCTGTTACTGGTTTTAATTCCATTTTAGTTTGAGAACATATTTTATGACTTTGGTCTTTTAAAATTTGTTGTCTTATTTTATGACCTAGCATATGGTCTATTCTGGAGGATGTTCCATGTGTGCTTGTGAGGAATGTGTATGTGCTACTCTTGGTTGGAGTATTCTATAGATATAATCTGTTAGGTTTAGTTGGTTTATAGTGTTTTTCAAATCTTCTGTTTCTGCCTATTTGTTCTATCCATTATTGAAAGTGAGGTACTGAAGTCTTCAACTATTATTGTTGAATTATTTATTTATGCCTTTAATTCTGTCAGTTTTTGCTTAATCTATTTTGGGGCACTGTTGTTAGGTGAATATATGCTTATAATTGTTAAATCTTCTTGATGGATTGACCCTTTTGTCATTATAAAATGTTCCTCTTTATTTTTAGTAACATTTTTGTTTTAAAGTCTATTTTAGCTGATATTAGTATAGCCATTTGAGATCTTTTATAGCTGTTGTTTGCACATTATGTCTTTTCCCATCCTTTTATTTTTAACCTATTTGTGTATTTGAATCTTAATAAGTGTGTCTATTGTAGACAGCACATAGTTGTATCATGTTTTTTCTTTTTCATTCATTCTGGCAGTCCCTGCCTTTTGATTGGATTGTTTTATCCATTTATGCTTAATGTAATTACAGATAACTTAGGATTTCCATCTGCCATCTCACTGTTTATTTTCTATGTTTCTTTTGTTCTTCTATTTCTCCATTACTGCCTTCTTTGTGTTAAGTAGATATTTTCTAGCATACTATTTTAATTCCCTTGCCATTTATTTTTATATATTTTTAAAGTTATATTCTTTGTGGTTTCCATGGGAAATACAATTACCATTTTGTTTTAAAACAGTTGGGATTAGCATTAAGTTAATTTCAATAGTGTATAAAAACTTTGCTTCCATATACTCTGTTCCCTCTCCCCACCCATTATGCTATTATGGTCATACAAATTATTTCTTTATACATCAATAGTATGAAAATGTCTTTATTATACTGTGACACTTGAATGAAGTTTGCCTTGGTATACAAGTCAAGGTTAGGAATAATTTCCTATTAGGATTTTGAAGATTTTGCAGCATTACCTTTTAGCTTCCAGAGTTGCTTTTGAGAAGCCTGATTCCATTCTGATTTCTCATTCTTTGCTTTAACTTTGTGTACTCTTGTCATACCCACCCCCTACCCCTGGTATGGTGAACTGTCATGATGATGTCTGAATCTTGTTTCATTCGTTGGGATGGGAACTTGGTGGGCCCTTTTAATCTGAGGATTTGGGTTCTTCAGTTAAGAGAATTTATTTTTATTATTACTTTCATAATTTCTTTCCTTCTGTTTTCTATGTTCTCTCTTTATAATCTCTTGTTAGTTAGAATTTAGACATTCTGGATTAGTCCTCTTATTTTCTTTTCTGTCCTGACGTCCAATCTTTATCTTTTTTTTTTCTGGGAGATTTCTTTAACTTTTTTCCAAATTTTCTGTTTATTTTTTTTTTGTCTCCTATTTTTAATTTCTTTTTACTTTTAAATTTGTTTTTTAAATTGACATATAACATTGTATATATTTATTGTGTAAAACATAATGTTTTAAAGCATATATACAGTGGTATATATACATTGTGGAATGGTTAAATCTAGCTAAGTAACAAATGCATTACCTCACATAGTTATCATTTTTGTGGTGAGAACACTTAATATCCACTCTCAGCATTTTTCAAGAATATGATATATTGTTACAAACTGTAGTCACCATGCTGTACAACAGAGCTCTTGAACTTATTCTTCCTATCTAACTGTAATTATGCATCCATTTACCAACATCTCAATCCCTCCTGTCCCCTAATCACCCCAGACTCTGGTAACCACTATTGTACTCTGTATTTCTATGAGATCAACTTTTTTGGATTCCACATATGAGTGAGATCATGCAGTATTTGTCTTTCTGTGCCTGCCTTATTTCACTTAACATAATGTCCTCCACTTCTACCCATGTTGTTGCAAATGACAAGATTTCCATCTTTCTTATGGCTGAATATTATTCCATTGTGTATATATACCATATTTTCTTTATCTATTCATTTATTGATGGACGCTTAGGTTGATTCCATATCTTGACTATTGTGAATAGTGCTGCAATAAACATGGGAATGCAGATATCTCTTTGACATACTTATTTTATTTCCTTTGGAAATATACCCGGTAGTGGGATTGCAGGATTATATGATATTTCTATGTTTAATTATTATTATTATTATCTTTTTTGAGATGGGTTCTTTCTCTGTTGCTCAGGTTGGAATGCAGTGGTATGATCATAGCTTACTGCAGCTTCAAACTCCTGGGCTCAAGCGATACTCCCACCTCAGCCTCCCAAGTAGCTGGGAGTACCGGTGCATGCCACTGTACCCAACTCTATTTTTAAGTTTTTGAGGAACCTCCATACTATTTTTCACGGTGGCTGTACTAATTTACATTCCCACCAACAGTGCGCAAAGATTCCTTTTTCTTCACATCCTTGCCAACACTTGTTGTCTTTTGTCTTTTTGATATTGGCCATTCTAACAAGAGTGAAGTGATATCTCATTGTGGTTTCAATTTGCATTTTCCTGATGATTAGTGGTGTTAAACAATTTTTCATATACCTGTTAGCCATTTGTATGTCTTTTGAAAAATGTCTATTCAGGTCTTTTGCCCAGTTTTAAATCAGATTATTTGTTTTCTTGCTATTGAGTTGTTTGAGTTCCTTATATATTTTGGGTGTTAATCCTTTTTCATACATATGATTTGCAAATATTTTATCCCATCTGTAGGTTGTCTCTACTCTGTTGCTTGTTTCCTTTGCTGTACAGGAACTTCTTAGTTAGATATAATCCCATTTGGCTGTTTTTACTTTTGTTGCCTTTGCTTTTGAGGTTGTATCCAAAAAATCATTGCCCAGACCAATGCCATGGTGCTTTTCCCCTGTTTTCTTCTAGTAGTTTCATAGTTTTAAGTATTACATTAAATCTTTAATCCATTTTGAGTTGATTTTTATATATGGTGAGAGATATGGATCTAATTTCATTCTTCTGCATGTAGATATCCAGTTTTTCCAGCATCATTTATTGAGGAGACGGTCCTTTCCCCATTGTGTATTTGGCACCTTTGTGAAAAATCTGTTGGACGTAAATGTGTGGATTATTCTGTTTCATTGGTCTATGTGTCTGTGTTTTTATGCTAGTACCATGCTGTTTTGGTTATTAATAGCTTTGTAGTATATTTTGAAGTCAGGTAGTGTGATGACTCCAACTATGTTCTTTTTGCTTTGGCTATTTGGGGTCTTTTGTGGTTCCATACGAATTTTAGGATTACTTTTAGTTGTAGTGCAAACCCACTGCACACAGTGGATCAATCTGGACTATATCATGTTGCCCCCATGGGACTTGAGAGGAAGGAGAATGACACAAATGTGCTGGTTCTCTTGCTGCTTCCTGTGACATGAGTACCAAAGTTCTTTGTCAATGATGCAGGAGTCATGTGTCTTCTGCCAGTATCCCATAAACAGTAACACACTAACTTACTGGCTTAAATTCCAGACTTGATAATCACCTATGTTATTTTAGATAAACTTTCTAATTTGTACTTCAGTTTCCTCATCTTCAAAATGGGGAGAATAACAATTCCTACCTCATAGATTTGTGAGGTTTAAATGAGATAGTGTGTATAGAGTGCCTGGTACTGGGCCTGGCATATATGTTAACTGGTAGTATTATGGAGGATACAGAAGCAGTAGATGCCTGTATTTTGGAGAAGTTTGGAGTCACTTAGATTGATATATTTTTGCTGCAATTAAAAAACCTATTTTGGGTCTTTTTGTTTTAGGAAACAGGAATTTATGGGAAATGTATGCATAGTTTTAACAAGTGTGTTAGAAGTCAGTATCATGGTTTTTAATATTACTCTAGTTGCTTCTAGTCTGGTGTAGTTAATTAATTAATATCCTGTTTCACTCTGTAAGTCATTTGAGGTGCATTATAGTAAACATATACATTAAAGTAAGATGCAGAAATATGGATAAAGTTGAGAGATTGACTGAAGGGAAAATTAATATCCATATTTATACATCCCAGGGTATTCTTATACAGTTTCTAAAGGGAGCAGTAATTTTGGATTCTTGTGTGACCGTTTTGGTTTTTCTAGCTCAGTCATTCTCAGTGGGGGGATAGGAAGGGCAGGTAGTCCTTCTATGGGGGTTATCAGAATGTGGGTGGAGGTGTGTAGAGTGTGGAAAACATACCTTACGTTTTTTTTCTTTGTTGGTATTACACAGAAGAGATGCCTTATGTTTCTGAAATATAAACCATAGAATGTAAAGCTTGATTAAGTGTTTATGGCTGGTGAAGATTCGTGGAAGATAGAATAAGAAAGTGTTGTGGGGGACTTGGCAGAAAAACCATTTCTGTGATAGATTGCAATCACTTTCCTGGCAGTAACTTTTGCCCTCCTCTTCTGGTACTGGTAATTATCAGCACATGGCATCTGATACTGGTAATAAAGGCACTTGAATTCAGGTGCTCTTGATTAGCTTGCCCCTAGGATCCTGTATGTTCTTCCCATTTTATTTTAGCCTTTCCCAACTTTTACCATTTCATTAATAGGAACTTGTGCAGTTTCTTCACGTTGGTTAGAATATTTAGTTTATGTCTGAAAACTATTATACCAAATCAGGTATTGGTGATGCTTTTAGACTCAGGACAAAGCAAGGGTTGGGGAAAAGTTATTGGCATTTGTTATGTAAGGTGGTCTCTGATATGTGACCTGCTGCCTAAGTCAAGGTCCTGCTGCCTAAGTTGAGGCAGAAGGAAACGGTAGGGGTTCGGAAGCCATGGGGCCAGCTTGGTTTCCTTGTCACAGAAGCTGAATTGCTGGCACAGGTGTCTTAGAGTCTATCTGGACTTAAAGTTCTGTGTGATACGTTTGTGTGCATTTCACTGTCTTTTTAGTTTCCTTAATGCTGCAGTGGTTTTTATATTAATCTAGTTCTGTAAAGTAAATATATTTTTATGTTAGGAGGAGATGCAGTGTTATAACTAAGTTGCATTGTGTTTTCTTTGATGGAAAAATATGTACAGAAAAATGGATCATTAATTCTTGGTGTTCTATTTCTGACTTGGGCAGTGTGTTGATACTTTTTTAGTCTATACTTGGGTTGGGTTTCTAGTGGATAGTAGATTCTGAATCTTCATGACATAAAACAGAAAGCCTTAATATGAAGTGTTCAAAAAGGAAAAATGGATATTTTTCATTCTTTGACTTATATGTAAATAACTTGGATTTTAAATCTGAAATTTCTAAGAAGGATTAGCAATGAATAAATATTGTCCATGGGGACTATTTGGATCTCTCATTGCTGAGTTGATTGACTTAACCTTGGGTTACATTAAAGGTGAATGTGGATAAGGTTAAACAGATTCTGTTAATGCTTCTTCAGTTGGCCAGTTGGGGAAAGGTCAAGTTTTGGCAGCTGTCAGCCTCATAAACAAAGGGTTTCTGTGCTGTTACAGTCCAGAGCCTGATAGCAGCTTATTTATTTGGGTGTTTTTAAAAACCTCCTTAGCACAGTCAAAAAATATTTTTTATTTGTTTTGAAATACTGGTGGATCTAGTGGCAGGATGCTTTTCATTAGAATAGTACAGAATGGCAGGGACAGTAAAGTTGAGCATCCTTAAAAGATGTGAAGAGTATTCTGTATGTCACAATTGAAAACTCCACTGCACATTAAGAACTAGTGGTGTTCACTTGCTGTTTATGTTCAGGGAGGTGAGGGCTTTTGAGTGAAGGCAAGTGAGGTTGGTAACTTCATTGCCTGGCTCACTGAAAACAAGTATATGAAAACTTTGAATTGTTTATTTTTGCTTATTTTAAAATAGCTTTTCTTATCCTGAACATGACATTTAAAATTTCTCATCCCTTGTAGTTTAAAACCCTAATTTCTTTTGTCTTAGAAATTACTTCATGTCATTCTTGGCTGGTAACTTCTATTTAGTGAACATGAATTAAAGTTTAATTTGTCATTTGTTATTGAAAATGTCAGTTATGAATTTATTAGGAACTTTTGGATACTTTTCTCCCATTAATATTGGAACATTGAGTTTACATTGATTTAATAGTTTTATGTGTATAGGATTTAAAAATACTTTTAGTATTCACTTGTCTAGCATTATTTCTGAGATATTTGTAAACTGGCCTTGAGGTAATCATGGTTTTCTGACCATTTTGGCCCTTATATTGTTTTCATTGTTAATTTGTGTAGTTTGGGTTGTTGTAGCTCTTTTGGAATGTGCATTTATCATTGAGGTCTACTCCATTTCTATCACTCAAAATATGAAAATGCCATTCATGAACATACATTATTCTCTTATACCTACCCTCTGTGATCTCCAGTTATTATAAGCCTATTAATAAGTTGCTAAGCAATTTTAGTGTGGTATCTGCAAAATAGAGAGCTACATATAACTTCCTGTATCTTTTGACACAGAATAAATTTTAGCCAATAAAGTGATGATATAGCTGAGATGGGACATGCAGGTGTAAGAGTAGAGCAGTTTAGAGAACACATGTGTTTGATAAGCTTGAAGGTTTTTCACAGGACTTCTAATAAGCCATTCACTATGACAGAAGTGGGAATGGAGCCTGGAGAAGAGTGTGGAATGATAAGACACACACTCTGAACACTCTTGGTGGAAATTCAGACCTAAAAGGAACTGAGGGGGAAATGGTTAATAATCAGATGAAGGGTGTTGAAGAAAAAAATTATTCATGTTACTTGAAGACTTTATTCAAGGGAGGCTATTAATAGGGTTTTGTAGTGGAGAGAGGGATGAGCTCAACTTGGAATATAATAGGACAAGTGGGGATTTATGGTGGGGGAGTTGAGTTGATGGAAAATTACTAAGAGGTAGGGTAATTCTTTGCTAAGCTGACCTAAAGAATTTTGTTGAAGGCAGAACAGAGTAGTAACATATTGAGGATGGTCAGTCCAAGGAAGGGCGATTTTCCCTAAACTGACTCAGCAGGATTCTTGCTAAAACTGAATTAGCAGACCCTAGTCAAAAAGAGTTTTCAGGAGCCTGACTAGTTAGGTCAAGGAGAAAGCCTTTGTCAAGGGGTTCAAACTTATCTTCTGAATGGGGAAGTAAATTGTTTTATGTTCCAAGGCTGTGAAGTAGGTAAGATTGCCGGTTCCAAGCAGTGTGCTCTCTGCGTGTTGAGTGAATGTTTGAATTAATTTCTAGAGAAAATAGTAGCCGAGATGAAAAGATTTGTCTCTATTCTGTTTCATGAACTCTAGACATCTTTAAGATGAGTGTAGTAACATGGAGTACTTATCTTTTCTCAGGTGATGGGTATATGTTATATATGAAATGAGCTTTTTCCATTGAACTGGATTTAAGGGATTATGCTGGTTAGCAAACTTCAATTTGTTATATCTCTAAATAGGAAAATTTATGATTTAGACAGAGCTCTTTGTGTATTTTTGTTATAATTGCATACCTTTGACTTCTTTCCAAATGATTTGTATGAGGGCATTAACACAGGACTTCCTTTTTATAAGTAAACTCTATAAATATAATAATAATACTTTTGTTCTTATAGTGGTTTTTGACATCAAATAATTATGGAAACCAACCTTGTAATATTTTATGTATATTTATTGGGCAACTATTGATACTGCCCAATAAATATTGGTAAAATATCGATACACTTTATATTTGGAGAATAGCAAAAAAGTTCATTGAATTTTCTAGTTAATTGAGGCCTAACCATTTATGCGTATAGTTGTAAAAATACACCATGGCAGATGGTCTTCAGTGGCAATATTTTAGAGTTCACAGAATCTGGGTTTTTCTAATCAAGCTACAAAATTAGATTCTGCTCATGATAGGATAATTTAAGCCTGGAGATGCTATGGCTAAATGTGAAACTTCAAGCTGAATTACCCTTGAAGGCTAAAATTAACATGTGCAAAAATTTTCAGAATAACTTACAAAAGTCATTTCTCTCTTTTAAAGTTTTCCTATAGCTTTCGGATATAGAATATCTTATATTCTCATTGTTGATAACTCTTCATGCCTATGACTTTGCCATTGAAAAAATGTATGACTTTAAATTAGCTGAAATTTCTCACATACAGAGCTATGTCTTTAATTGTCTTATAACCTTTTATATATGTATGTATACACAAACACACATATATATTTAGATCCTAAAAGAATGAAATTAATTTTACTGAATATCATCTGTAGTGTTAAATATTCTCTGTAATTAAACATTTACATTATGAAGTGTTACTCATGTTTTCTGAAGGTGTTCTGAATAATGCATACATTATTTTTTCATTCCATAATCTTCCTAACCTTTCCCTTTTCCCTCCAAGTTCCCTGAAAATTTAATCCTTCTTGGTTGAAGTCCTATGTCATGGTCTAGTTCAGAGTCTAGGTCAGATTGCATTTTCCTAGGTCTTTTGGATAAGAGTAAGAACCAGGGGTTCTGAGGGCTAAGGGATTTGTAAAAAAACAATCATTTTGTGTTCTCAGTCATTGAGTGGCTAAGCCTGAGTTACAAAGGCAGGAGGAAGTAGTTGCAGTAACAACAGTTATCCATTTAGCTCAGGCCCCGTGAATATATCCATTCTGCTACTCCCCACCCCTCTGAAGACATTCAAAGGACAGAGCAGTTAATATCCCTATTCTGGACTTGTCTCTATTTATTCTCTCCCTGCTGCTGGTTGCTAATCTCCCTGGCTTTCAGATACCTTGTGCCATACTTCAGCTACTGATACCTACTTCTTGTCTGGCTTTTTTTCCTGTTCATTTCTGGTCAAAGTGTGCTCTCCCTATTCCAGTGTCCCATGAAGCTTTTGGGCAAGAGAATCCTTCTGTTATCTATGTTGGAACTTAATAGCCAAATATATTCCAGTTCCCTTTAGTTGATCCAAGGAGTAAGGCTTCTGTATGAATATTAGAAAACCCAGAGGACTATTCCCAAACTTGCATGGGGTCCTTCTTTCCTAAAGAAGCAACATTGATTGATGACTGAATGAGGAGTGGATTTATTAAGGTTTGGGATCTGCCCAGTAATATAAGCAGACAGAGGAGAAGAGTTAATCACTAATAGCTAACATTTGTTATGTGTTTGCTGAGTGCCAGGCACTTTGCTAAATGTTTTACATGGGTTATGTAATTTAATCCTTGTAGCAGCTTCATGAGGAAACTGAAGCTCAGAGAGGTTAAGTAACTTCCCCGAAAGTCAGACTTCCAGATGTTTTGAAATGTATAAATCACAAAGCATGTTACTAAATATATGAGCAGATTTCTTCACAGCTAGTCCTGAACTAGCACTGAAGTGAAGTGGCATAGAGGCTAACATTTAAGGTGACAGGGCCAATCAAAGGTGATACACAAACACAGGTGTGAGTTTAGAGATTTACGTTAGTGTAGGAATTTAAAGCATTAACTGTAATTTCACTAAGATGTTTTATTTTAGCTGACAGTTCTTGGCTGAAATGGAAACCAAATATATTAAATATACCATAAGTTTTCCCAATATGTATGCCATCTCTAGTGAAAACATTATATTCACACAACTTAGTTGTTGAGAGGTTCATTATCTAGCCCATGGTTTTTCTTTACCCTTTATATTTTTCTTCTCTGCTACCTTTTATTTTTCTTTTTTAAAACATTTTTTATATCACCTTGTATGTTTAGTTCATGTTCAACAATTGACTGACCTAATATTCAAAGGTAAGTATAAATGAAAATCCAAGCAATAAATTTTGTGCTTGAAATGGGAAAAACTTAATATGTCAGGAAAAGAAAAGTTATGGACTTGAGTAGGTTTTCTTGTTAGCTCACAAGAAAGAGAGATGTCATAGATGGAGGCCCACTGATTATTTCAGACTGAGCCTTTCGGGAGAATGACTTGCTGATTCAGTCCAGGAGTTCTGGACTATAGGGCTGTCATCTCTCCTACTAGATATTGTGGACGTCTTTGTGGTATTTTAAGGTGACAGGGCCAATCAAAAATGATATACAATGATGGTTGTAACAATGACTGGCAGGTACAATAGGCATTTAGAAGAGAGGAGATAGGGATGTTGGAATGCCTACAATGCAATGGCTAGTTCTGTACAACAATGAATTTTCCCATATCCTTCTTGACTATTTATATTTATGTGAACAAAAAAATGCAAAAACCAAAAAACTAAACTGTTTCTAATGATCCGAATCTAAAAGCAAACACTGTTATAATTCAACACAAATTTTTTTCCCCGTGTATTTTTGTATACCCTAATTGTTCTTGGACTACAGTTATCCTGTGAATTAATGGAAGATAATACTTTCTTATGTTTTGAATGTTTCTGTGAGTTTTTCACTTTTTTGAAAAAGCACATCACCAATACCCATGGTATTTGAGGCACCAACACACATGCTATGCCAGTCTGAATTGGAAGGTGGTGTACTCACAGTGTTTCTACTAATGGGTACAGTATTTAACTACTTGATCATGTCTTCCAGTGTGCTGTGCCTGATCAGTTATGTATGCCAATATTATTTTGTTTTAAATTACTTTGCTTTTAATTTTCTTTTATATTTTAGTCATGGAATTCTATTGATCTAAAACGTTGTGTGTAAGTAGATTGTCTCTAAATTTTATTTCAGGATAGTACCATAGGTATTGTAATAGATTTTAAATATTAAAATATTTTAAGAAGGGTAACATTGGGTCTGATAGGGTCGTGGACCACTAGTTCCATCTAAGGTGTGGTCCTTAGCTTTGTAGGTCCCTAAGTATGGTTCTGTTAAGTTCTTGCATGTAGTGTTATTAGCACTGACTGTAGCATGTTTCTTATTTTTTCTTTTTAGAAGATTGAAGGTAGTTTCGACTTACAGTTCTTTTCTTTTTAAACATTTTTCTCTCTTTTTAAAAAAATAGTTACCTCGCTAATATTAAAGTAGCTATCATCCAAGACACATTGTTTTCATAACTAAAGTTATACCTGGATGTTTTTCTATTTTTTGTAAAAAATAATCTTCTTAAATTAAACCCTCAGTAGCTCATACTTCCAGTACCCATAAGAACTTATGAGCATAGCAGATGAAGGAAGGAAAAAGCCAAAAGCAGCATAACAATAATACTTCTTTGTAGTCCCTTTCATAAAGCTCTTCATCTTTTGTGAATGCAGAGCTTCCCAGAATCCCAGTGGAATAGGGCAAGCTAACTTCTCAGATCGGAAGGATTAAGACTGACTTCTCACACATTCTTTGATGGGATATTCAGTTCTTTCTGCTCCCCTTGGAGATGTCTTCATAGAGCATATAGTGAAGGTGCCTTTTTCCTGGGCTTGTGTTATTCTTATAGTGAGGTTTCTGGTCCTTGAATCACTTTTGTACAGATCCTAGAAATTATCCATTCATGATTATGATTTAAATAGCCAGTCTTGAGGAATGTTAATTATAAAAAGAATTCTAATTTTTTAAAAATTAATTTTCTTTTTTTTTTTTTAAGAGACAGCGGTCTTACTCTGTCACCTATGCTGTAGTGCAGTGGCATGATCATAGCTTACTGCAGCCTCGAACTCCTGGACTCAGGGGATCCTCTCACCTCAGCCTCCTGAGTAGCTGGGACTACAGGGGCGTGCCACCATGCCTAGCTATTTTTTAAAGTTTCAGTAGAGATGGGGCCTTGCTATGCTGCCCAGGCTCGAACTCCTGGCCTGAAGCTATCCTCCCACCTCAGCCTCCCAAAGTGCTGGAATTACAGATGTGAGCCACTGAGCCTGGCCCCAAATTAGTTTTATTTATTTATTTACATTTTAGTGATGATGATGACGATGATGATGATGATAGTGTAAACAAAATCGTAGAAGAATTTCAAGCATCATAAACCACTGAGAGAACTTTGCCTTTGGATTAGGAGACCTCTAAAATTTAACTTGTCAGTCATCAGGCCCTGAAGATAAACAAACCTGATGGAGGTATAGGGATGGTTTGGAATAAGATGGGTGAGTTAGAGTGATCTCTTTCTCGTTCTCCTTTCAGAAGGCTAAGTGGCTGCTGGAGCTCTGTTCTGAGGACCAGCTTTTTTCCAGCAACAGCAGCCTTCTCTTAGTGCAGTGTGCTTCCTTCTTCCCTTTCCAGCTTGAACACATAGTTCCATTATCTCATTTTTCCTAACCATACTATAACCTCTAACTCTTTGGAGGTCTCCTAGATATCACATACTCTCTTTATTTAACATTATTTTAATGATATCATCTCCTTTTTTATTTCAAGGAAATACATTCATGTATTTTCCACATTAATCTTGGTTCTGATTTTCCATTTTTTTGACAAGGAAGTTCATTAAATTATGAGAAAGAGTGGAAGATGAGACTAGCAAGATAGGAGAAGGGCAGAAGGGAATTGTGAAGGTTTTTGAGGAGTAGGGTGACATGTTGTAATCTAGTATGATGAAGATGACTGCAACAGCTCAGTGAATGAGGAAGTGGAGAGTTGAGACATAAATTGAGACTTCAGGTTGCCAAGTAGTACAGGTTGAATGTCCCTTATCCAAAATGCTTGGGACCAGAAATGTTTCTGATTTTGGATTTTTTCAGATTTTGGAATATTTGCATTATATACTTGTTGAACATCTGAAAATCCAAAATTGGAAGTGCTCCAATGAGCATTTCCTTTGAGCATCATGTTGGTGCTCAAAAAGCTTTGGATTTGGAGCATTTCAGATTCTGGATTTTCCGATTTGGGATGCTTAACCTGTTGAACGTTGAGACTTATGGCAGAGTCCTCTTAGAAGGATATTGGCCAGTGTCTGTGTTAATGATAAGGAGAATTATTTGTTGAGTGAATGACCAAATGAAGTACTGAATAAGGGTCTGAACTATAGCAGTGGCTGTGAGAATGGAAAGAAGTGGGCAGATGTGGGAGACATTATGGAAATAGCTTGAAGATAATTTGATGACTAATGGAATGTGAAGTAAGGACATCTCCAAGCTATCTGGTATAGAGGATAAGAGTAGTGTAATATTAGTAATGGTAGTGAATATAAAAATGGGAATATATTTTGGGGCTAGGATAGTACATTTGGTTGTGAAAATACTGCTTGCGAGTGCTAGTGGGCCAATGGAGATAGGCAATGGACAATTCAAATGTTAGGCTGAGTTCAGGAGGTCATGGCTGAAAATATGTAATCAAAACACCACATAAAATAGTGTTTGAAACTGTGGAAAAGAAGCTTGGTAAAGGAGAGAGGATGAGTGAGAAGACCTGGGAAAATCAATCTCATAGTGGATTCTTATGACCCTGGGCAAGTTACCTAACCTTTTAATGCCTCGTTTTTTTGTACTATAAAATGGGGAAAATCATAGTATCTCCCTCATAGGATTGTTGTGAAATTGAATGAAATCATCTATGTAAGTTGCATAGGGCTTGGCAGGCATGTAGTAAAAACTCACTAACGGTTAGTTATTACTTACTGGGCACTTTGATTATACATATAAAAAATGAACTGATTCTAATACTTCTAACTCTAGAAGTGTTTAAAATTAAACAAGTAGTCTAATTAGCAGTGATATTCTTATTTCTCAAATTAGAACTTTCTGGTTTTTGAAGGTCTGGTCAGTTGTAATCGTGGAGCTAATTTTTATGATAAATATCTAATTCACTTAGGTGTTTTATATAAAGCTCTCACTTTTCTGGACATCCTCTACTGATGCAGACTTTAGTACAATGGTTTCATCTTCACTTTTCTCCTCTGTTTCTTATTTATATAATTTCTTGACCTTTTGGCACTTAGATATAAACTTTTGGTTGAATATATAATTTTTTTTTATGAGGTTGAGAGTATGATAAATGAGGGGTGATGATACTAAAACTGAATCTAGCACTTCACGGATTTCTTCCAATGAAGATGGACTACAAGGAACCCCGTTGTATTTGGCGTCTGTTTCTTTTCTCTGTGACAGAATTATTATGCCCTAGAAGTGTCATTTGGGGGAGCCAAAGCACTGTACTATAACTTCTACCAGTCCATTCAGTGTAGAAGGGAAAAAAAAAATGTCATGAATTGAAGTTTATGCTTTGTAGGTGTTTGTATATTTCTTCCTTCTGCTTTAGTAGTAAGTGGTTAGAGGGGTTTGTTAAATAGTAAATGAGTAAAACTAAATGTTAAACACATATTTACCTAGAGTTTTAACTTTTTATATTTGTGTTTTAGTTGTCCTGTTGTTATTTTAAGGGTTGAGAGAAATTAGCATTTTCAGTTGAATATGTGTCATATTACTTCAAAACTGTAGTTATTCCAACTGTCGATTCCTTGTCTAATGGACACTCACGATGAAATGCCTAAAAAAAAAAAGAAAAAAAAAAGCAGCCTTTGGGTTTTTCTGGTCAATGAACCTACTAATATTTTCTGAGTGCCTGTAGATATAAAGCACTGCAAATTATATTAAAAATATTACCACTTGAGTAAGTCCTTAAAGGAGCAATTTTGGAACTGTTTGGTTGATTAGTGTACATCAGAGCTATTGTTTGGGTTCTCTAGATAGAGGTTGTTCAGGGATGTAATAGGCTCTGCATACAAATAGATTGGAATTTGGATTTAGAAAGGATAGCTTGTTTATTCTATCCTGGTTTTCATTTATTTTTTTGTCTGCCATTTAAAATGGATTAGAATTCATTTTTTATCCCTTTTAAAAATAACCTCGAATGATTATTTTTCTTTTCTTTTTATTTATCACTCCCTTTGAGACACAGGTGCATGCATGCGCTCACACACATAAAAGAAGATCCACAGTTTCGGTAGTATTTATAGCAGGATAAAGACATGACTTATTTGAAGTTTTTAGTAGGTTGCTATCTGTAGTCATGAGAAAAGTCTACTTTTGAATTTTGCTGCCTCTTTCTTTTGTAAGAGGTTGGATTCTAGAACAGAGGTACTGTCTCCATGACCACATTTTCATCAGAAACTGGGGTCTAATATATGTTAGAAATGGCATATGCTTCCTCCACCATCCCTTAAGCTCTTGGTATTTATTACCTGACTTTTGTTTATCAAATCCCAGAGTTGCTTACTTTTCTATTGTTAGCTAATAGGGGTGTTTTGGGTAGGTTAAGAAAAGAAATACTTTTTAAGAAAGTAACCATCATTCTGTGTGAAAGAGAATGTAATTCCTGTAGAAAAAAGTAATCAATTAGCTTGGTGTGTTGTAATGGTAGCTTTGCTATTTTATTGTTCTCTGCTTTCTCTTTTTCTCACAAAGAAAACCGACAGCTGACTTAGCTTTCAATGAGTGCTTTTATTTAAAACTATATGATTGAATGCCTGGTGAAACTAACCTTGGCTTCAGCAGTACTGAATGGTGAAAAGTGGGAAAGTCTCCTTCTTTCCTTCCTTTTTTCCTTCCTTCTTTCCTTCCTGTTCTTTAAAAAGTGCTATCTTAGTCTAGATTGGGTAAAGTTGACCTCTTGGGAGTTGAAGGAAAAAACTGAAATAAAATATTTTTCTCCTCTTATGAGTATTGTGTTAATTTGCCCCAAATGACAGAATTAGCCTAAATGTTGGGAAGTGCTAGGTTTCAGCAAACGAAGTTGAACTTAATTTATTTCTTTATTTTTACTATATATGTGGTAAAAGTAGATAATTAATAAAGGTTTAAAGAAATTCTAACTGATAAATTCACCCTGTTTCACCTTATTAAACCTAAGAAGCATAATTTGCCTAAATTATGCAAAATTCTAATTAAAGGATTTAATTTGCTAATCATCTCAGTTTGATTAGAGGCAGATGCTGATTATCTGTACAATTCTAAATGGACATTTCTAAGATGGCTTTCATTATTTAAAATCAACTTGTCAAACTAATTAAGACATAAACTTAAGGAATAACAAATACCAGTAGTTATCTATATACTTTCAGTGTATGCAGGGCAAGGTAATTCATAAATGCAGTGCATCAAAGACTTGGTGTATAACATGTCGTTATGAATTTCAGTAGTCCCAAAGTTTAAGAGTTGAACTTTGTTTGGCTTTTTTACTGAGCTTGTTAGATTCTCTAGTCACATCTTTCTGTTGGTCCTTTGGGTCTCTGACTTTTTTTCTGGTTCCTTTTTCTTCCTGCTGAATCAGACAGCACAAGGGAGCAGAGACAGTCTTGTGCATGTGCACTCAAATCATGCTTAGAAACGGGCAGAATGTATCACAGACTGGTATGCCAGGCTCCCCTGCAGGTGACCAAACCTTCCTCTTACAAATCTGAGAGATGTGGCAGGAAATAGACAACAGATGTAGGTCAGTGTTAATGCCAGGAGGAAGGGAGAGCATCTTAGTTCAATAATTGAGCAAGAATTTGGATCCATGCACCCAGCCTTTGTATTCTTCCTGGCTTGTCTTTTTTTCAGAGCAAAGACAGAATACTATTTATAGACTGGTCAAGTGACTGTGGCTGATTTAGGGTTAAGACTAGCGAAATCAAGGCAGAAATTGCATTACTCCTAATCCAAGTCAGATACAAATGGCCCAGTATCAAAATGTTTAGGGTTTTGCAGTTGAGACCTAGGATGTTAGGGTAGGGGATCTGAGGTATAGACATATGAATCCTGCCTTGTCCTGCACCAAGATCAAGGGTAGTAGGATGAAGTAGCATGCTGTCTAAGCAGGGATACTCCAGAGATGTCATATAGCTTGGGGGTGAAAAGGATAGGCTCTGGTGCTGTAATTCTTGGGGTTGAATACTGGTGCTACCACTTACTAGTTGTTTTTCCTCTCTGATTTGGTTTCCTCATCTACAAAATAGAGAATGAACAGTACTACCTCATAAGGTTGGGAGACTTCGGTAAGTTAGTACATTTTATAAGGTACTTAGAATAGTGCCTGGCACATCGTGAGCATACAAATGTTAAATATTATTATTGTTTGTTACCATTCCAGCTTTTGCATGAAATTTGCAAATGTTGGTGTATACGGAGAACGTTGGATTCCATCCCTCAATACCCACTTGAGTCATTTAAATGTGCTACAAATATATGTATGATATAAGAAATTATAAGAACTTCAGTTGTATAAGCTAACAGAATTTGAAATACTAGAGTCTTATTAAAATGAATAAGCACAGATTTGAGTCCAAATATTGCTTCATTTCCTGTAGTGTGAAGGGGTTAGGGATATTATAAATAGTTGCTAAACTGACAACTGGATGATTTGAAGAGCTTGATCATAAGCACTTTTTACATTTGAATTCTAAGGATAAAAAGGGAGGTTCTTTTAAATTTAGTTATTTTCTAGCTCTTAGAAGATTAAAACAAGTTACTATGTAATAGGATAAGGGGTAATACAGTGCTGTTGATTCTTATCCTGGCTAAGATTAATGGTCAAGTTGTCAGTTCTATGCCTAAATGTCTCTAGAATCTATCATCTCCTTTTTGTTTCACTGTTACTATTCTAGTTTGGGCTACCATGATTACTTACTCAATCCATTCTTTACCCTGAAGCAAGAGTGCAGATATGATTATAGACATCAATACTGCAGCCCCTCACTAACCCTTCAGTAATTTCCTCTTAGTATAATATTAATGTTCAAAATTCTTAACAAGTTACCTCAAGCTCTGATTCCTGTTTACCTCTCTAGCCTCATCTCTTACCACTATTTCTGTAAACTTTATGGACCAGCCACGTGAACATCTTTTAGTTTTGAAAACATGGTTTTCTCCCTTGACCTTGAAGATTCTTCCCTCCATTTCACCTAATTCTGACTCATCCATCATGTCTCAGCTTAGACAGACTTTCTTTCTGGGACACTTCCCCAAGTTTGGCTTAGGAGCCCATCCTCTGTGTTAAGCACTCTGCACATCTTTTGTCAAAGCATTTATACTTGAGGGTCATCACCAGCCTGTCTTGCAGTGGGTTCTAAGTCTCCTGAGGGCAAAGGACCGTGAATGTCTTGTTCACTACCTTACACAAAGTCTAGCCCATAGGAGGTGCTTAATATATATTGCTGGAATGAAGGAGTAAATAAATGAATTAGCCACCTGAAGATATTCTCCAGAAGAAACATTACCATAGCTCTTTAGAAACTTTTTGGCCTTTTGAATGTTTATTATAGAGTTTAAATACTCAGTAGTTTGTTCTGTGTGTCTTAGTTTGTGCTAACAGCTGTATAAAATGGATGGATCAAGCAATAATATGCTATTAGCAAACTGGGTCTACAAACTCAAGATTTGAATCATTTTTTGCTAATTGTATACTTATGGAAGTAAATTGATCTTGTATTAAAACTTATTAGATAGACTTTGGGAAAATAGAAGTCTTGATTCAGTAGATATTGGAGAAGGGTAAAGAAAATAATAATCTGCAGATTGATCAGATTTCTAAGATTTGGTATGTCCTATATCTCTAAAATTCAGAAGCCTTCTAGAAGGTTGCTAGTTTGTGCTGGGTTTCAGGACAAAAGGCATGTTTCTGTCTAACACCTAGCACAGCTGCAGGCTAAATTGTCTGGAATTTGCAAAGTCGGTTTTTCAATTTTATCTCATCTTGAGGCTTTCATGTGGGTTTAACAGTTTCCCAATGTGATTGAAGTAAAATGTAGCTAAAATTGCATATTATTTTTGAAGTGTTAAGAATGAAAAATAGTTTCTCTTCCTAAAGAATGAGTATCTGATATTTCATATTCTGTATTGGTGGTATAGTGACAATTAATTTGTAACTTAGTAGCCAAGTATTATATAGATAATAAAGATATTTAGGAGACAGTATATATCCTTACAGCTAATGAATATTTTGCCTTCTAGGAGATCACCGTAGCTGGTATAGTAGAATAAAGATAGCCATGAATTATTTGATGCTTTCTCATTGAAAGGTTGGATCTATGTCACCTCCCCTTGAATCTCAGGGGGTTTTTTAAAAAACTTATGGTTAATATACATTACATAATATTTACCATTTTAACCATTTTTAATCGTACAGTTCTGTGGCATTAAGTACATTCACATTGTTGTGCAACCATCACCACCATTCATCTCCAGAACTTTTTCATCTTCCCCAACTGAGACTTAGCACCCATTAAACAGTAACTCCCCATTCTCCCTTCTCCCTACCCTTTGGGTTGAGTAGTTTTGACAGATAGAATATGGTGGAAGTGACACTGTACCAGTTTCTGGATACAGACTTTAAGAAACTGGCAGCTTCTACTTCTTGTCTCTGGAATACTCTTTTTAGATTTGCTGAGACAGACTTGCTGGAGAAGTCTGTTCTGAAACTCAGTATAAACCAGCAACTGCCATGCTAGAGAGACCATGGTCACAGTCCCTGCTGAGCCCAGCCTTTTAGGCATCCCCATCAAGGTGCCATAAATGTGAGGGGTGGCATCTTGTACCCTTCAGATCAGTCTGTACACCAGCTAAATACCCCTAGTGGCATTTAATGCCACGTGGAGTAAATAAAACGCCAGCAGCAATTCAGCACCCTTTCTGAATACCTACCTGGCCATCAAAATTGGGCACTAATAATAAGTAATAAAATGGTTGTTTTAAGCTGCTAAGTTTTGGGGTAGTTTGTTATGCAGTAATAGATAATTGGATCTGGTAGTTAAGCTAGAGCTTCTGGCTTCTTGAATTTGAGCTAAAAACAACAAAACAACCAGAGTACCCCAAACACCCCCGGATAACTGTACCCTGATTTGAAAAGACTTTATGAAATGTAATGAACAGTGATATAACTCAAGACTATTGCTAATAGTATGGAAAATGAAATTCTGATAATTAGGTGAGTGGAGAAGATAACTCTGAGGGAGCTCATATTACTTAGGAGGGACAGAAATGGGAAAATTATTGATAATGCTTTCACCTTTCAGAAATTTGATTGGTGAATCTGCTTAAAAAGAGTTAGCTGAGTTTATGGCTTTTTCATTTTGAAGAAGAGATTTGCAGGAGTCTGAGAGTCTTTGAGGTCTTCTTTATTTCCAAAGACAACTTATTATGTTTCAGGACTCTGGGAAGTAAGGTAATAAGGTACAAGGTATGAGGTAATAAGGTTGATGTTTTTATAGGGTGCCCTTAGCCCCTTAGAATTTGCCAAAGTTTAAAGTAGACCAAATTAATGAGTTTATTTCATAAGCATAGACTGTGGATAGTCTTTCTGCTTGCTAATTTCAACTCAGCTAAGACATGGTTAATACCCAGTATGTTCAGGGTACCGTGTAGGTGCTATGGGGGATTTAAAAAGCACTTTCTTAAATAGAAAGGGGTATAAATAAATGGATAAGAGCAATCCTAAGTTACCTATAGACACTACACCTTACTGGGTTCTTAATTTTTGTGTGCCCTTTTGAAATGGTTGCAGATTTTTTTTTCTTTTTTCTTTTCAGCATTTGATGCTTTGTATTGGCTCTTGATATATGGAATTTGGATTATGGTAGGAAAGGGGAAGATTTTAATTCATATGGAAAATCTATTGAAATTATTTCTTATTGAAAAACTGAAAATAGATAAAATAACCCCCCCCACTATTTCATAAGACCAGGAGAACAGGACAGTTGAGGCCTAATAAAACCTTTTTGTGTTGGCAGACACATTTGCTGCTATTATGACAGTTTGCTTAAGGAACAGGAGAATCATGGGTAAATGCAAACACATACACAGATGTTTGAATTTGCTGCTCAGCTTTCTGGATTCCTTAAACTGTATCACTTTTGGATTATAATGATCTTACTGCAGGCAAGAAACAAAGTGAACAAGATGCAGCATGAAAATTCTCTTTTAAGTTTCCCAAGGCTGCTCTTAATTTATTTCTACAAAATAGAAATAATAATTTTGCCTTTTTTTGGTACTCAAAACAGTAGCAAGGAAAGTATAGATTAGAACAAGTGACTAATATTTTGAGTAAGAGATCAATGTCAAGATCATTACAGAGAACAATGGAATGGATCTAGAATGTATGAATTCAGTGTTTTCTCCCTCTTTTTTGCAGTTTTGGGGACATTAGAATGAAAATGGCCACATTTTGGTGGGGTAGGAGAACAGGCTTTAGAAGGAGAAGATATTTTATTACAATGTGAATAAAATACACATATAGAACATTACAAGAATGATGGCTGCTACTGGGAGGTTCACATTAGTGTTATAGACTCCTCAAGGCTGATAGGAGCTCTTATTTCATATTTCTGATGTAGAAGAATGGAAGGAAGTCTGTGGATTGATGGGACACAGAAGAGTATAGCGGGCCATGTAGGTAGTGCTGCTTCTAGTGTTATGGTACTTGTGAACTGGATGTCCCTTCTGAGGATACTAACCCTTCTGAGTGGCATCATGGCTTCTTCCTCTATTTGAACTCATATCTTAAGTACAGATGAAGCACTTGAACATTGTTAGACTGTACGTAGGGATATAACTAACTTGGGATAGGGCCAGAACAAAGGGGAAGAAGCTACTGATGGACTTTGAAGTAAAATAAATGTATGACTAGCCTCTTTCTTTTCCTTGATGCAGGGCACATGGATGAGATGGTGGGGGAACACTTTTCTAAGTCCCTGTGAATGTCAAGAAGTGGCTTGGAAGGGCTTTAATCTGTCAGCCTCTTCCCCACCAAGGTACCCCAAGTTAACACACAAATTATAAAAACTGTGCTTTCTATACAATGTATCTTTGAGATAAGTCCCCTAGCAGAATCCCACTCCTAAGTGCATCCTACATAGAAATTCTGGAATCACAGTTCTTTATATTACTTTATAGCTAATATTTAATATATGCTTTATATGTATCCAGCATTATGTTACATGTTATGGAAGATTTGCATTAACATGTTTATAGTTGGGGAGAACAGGAAAAGACTATTTTCAGGAAATAGAGAACAAGGTAAAATAATCTGGTGTCAGAATGTTTAATATGGTGTTTAAGAGTTATGAAAAAGAAAAGAGGGCATGGCTATGGGCTGGATTAATGTGGGAAGGCATCACAGAGCTGACAGCATTTGAACAGCATCTTAAAAGATGAGAAGGCAGAAAGGTAGCAGAGATATTCTGATGGTTGGACTATCATGTGCCAACTGTAACCTCAAATGTCTGAATAACTTTCTGAGGAACTAAAATATTGAATTGAGTCAACAAACAGGACAGCTTTGTGAAAGACATAAAGGACATAAAGCTGACTCCTAATATTTTCAGTTATAAATATATATATTTGAGCATCTGTTAGAATAAACGCCTCCTTTCCCTTTACCCCAGGCACAAAAAATAGCTAGTATTCTACCATCCATTTGAATTTGAAATATGTGATGGAAATATAAATTTAATAACATGTGACTTATTAAAACTTAATTGCCAAAGATTTGATTTCCTATGGTCTGTAAGAGAAAATTGTAACAAATCAATTTATTTTTCTGACCCTTATTTTTCCTTATTCTTTTATTTCATTCTTCATAAGTTTGAATAAATGTAGCTGCACCAGTGGTCCATGTTGAACTGAAGTAAGTTTCTACCTTTCCTCCCCAGCTAAGGAAATCATATTTTTGTAGTATACTATTGTTAGCTTCCTTGGAAGACTTTAGTCATCGTCATATCTTTCATGAATCAGAGCTTGGCTGGCTCTCTTCCAGTGATCTTGAAAATGTCCAAGATGCTATGTAGTTTAAAAACTTACGACCAAGTTAAATTGAACAGTTTTCTAGTGGGCTAAATTGTAAAAATGGGAAAGGAAAATTACTTCTTTTTTTTTTTTTGAAAGACATTTGCCAGTTGGAGCCTCAAAGAAGATTGAGTTTGGGAGGTCTTTAATGGTGCACCAAAAGGTTACTGCAAAAGACGACATAAGGGAGATGTCATAAAGAAGAAAATTTGAAACTCAGTAACAGAAAGCTGTGTGAAGAAATAGGCATTCTGCCAATTAACTGGGTGCTTGAAATAAATAGTTGGGAATTAAAGAAACAGTTATAGATTTCAAAGACTTGATGAACTTAGTTCATAGGGAAACTGGGGTGGTGGTGGTAGGCACAAACTTCAGGTTACTTTAGTTATAAAGCATACTTACCCTTCATTAAAATTTTGCTTCAAAATATTTACTGATTATAAAGTTTAATGATATAAGATCAGAAGGTTTGTTAACCTAATATTTTATGTTAAACCATTGAAATAAAGTTCCAAGTACATTTGTGTAAAAATGAATTATGATCATAGGAATTTGGTCTTAAACTATTGACTGTCTTGGCAGTTAACAAATACTTCCCAAACTGAGCGAAGTATGGGTGTGAGTGTGTAGTGGGCAGATCCAACAAAGCATGTAAATGGTCCATCACCCTTGGGTCTTCTTATTTTCTGAAGAACCATGACACAATTATATAAGTAACCAATTAGTAATAAAAATACCATATGTTTATAAGTATAAAGGAGATATACAGGAAAATATTGAATGTTCATCTTTCCATAAATGTCCAGCTGTCCTCATGTTGCATTAGCTTGAAGTGAAGTATTTTTTTTTTATGTCTTCTTTTGTTTGGGCAAAAAGGTATTTAGGTGAAAATATCTTTTCACCCAAGCAAAAAATAAGAAAAGAGATTGCATCCTTTATTGGAAGATATTTTTGCTGGTTGTAGAAATCTAGGTTGGCAGGTACTACTTTCTTTTAGCACATTAAGATCTATCATTCTATTGTCTTCTCCATTCTTGCTATGGAGAAGTCAGCTGTTTAGTCTAGCTGTAGCTCCTTTGAAGGTAAGTTAGGCACCCTACTCTTAGTTTCCTTTTAAGATATTCTATTTGGTTCACTTCTGTTTGATTTAAAAATTCTCGGTTTGTCTAGGAGGAGAATTCTTTTTGCTTATCCTGCTTGGGTTTCACTAGCCTTCTTGAGTTTGTAGATTGGTGTCTTGTCTTGATTCTGGAAAATTCTCAGCCATTTTTGCTTTTAAACTTCCTTCCACCTATTCTTTCTTTTCTTTGTCTGGGATGCCAGTCAACTGTATTTTAGAACTTCTTAGTCTTTCACATCTCATTCTCAGGTCTGTGTGTCTTTCTTTTTTGTTCTTTCTCTGCTCAATTACGGATTATATCTTCTGAACTATTTCCCAGTTTGTTATTTCTCTATTGTACCCTCACTGGGTTTTTAATTTTGGCTATTGTAATTCTTAGAAGTCTTATTTGGTTCTTTTTCAAATCTGCTATGTTACTTTGTTTTTCTTTTTCAAATTTGTTGTAGGTTGCTTTTTATGATAATTCTAAGATTTAAAATCTGTGTGGTCGGTTCCTGCTATTGTTTTTGCTTATTTCTCACTTGTTTTGCCTTGTTTCCTTGTGTGCCTGGTTATCTTTGACTGATTATTGCCCTCACAGAGTGTTTTTTTAGGGAATTCCCAGGATGAACATGCTCTCTGAGAGGTGCTGTGTTTGATTCTGCCAGGCAACTGCGGGTATTACCATAAGTCAGGGACTCTTTTAAAACCATATTTAGGATTATGGCTCCCTGACCCATCCACACTGTGTGTACTTGAGGTGGCCATAGCTTCTCAAAAACTTTGTTTTTTCTGCCTTTTTCTTTTCCTACTTTGCTCAGTGCCAAGACAGCCTGCTTTTCATTATCATGTGGTTGGGAGAGAGATGGTGGGTCAATTTGAGTTCACTCTTCCCTTGAGGATGTCATCCTTTGGGGTCCCAGTTCAATATAGGGAGGGTCTCCTGTAGGATCCCTACATTTGGTAGGCCCTAATCCTGGTCTTTTGCCATCTTGCCCCTTGAAGCTGAGGACTTGAAGTTCAAGGGGATGACATTGGCTGATGTCCTCAGGGAAAAAGTGATTTTATTTCTTCTGGGTGTAGATTTGCCTCAAGATTTGGCCTGGCAGTTCCCTCTGTGTTTTTACTCTTTTTAATGCTCTCAGACTAATTAAAAAAAATGTTTTGTCTAGCATTTTTTGTTGTTTTCAGTGGGACTTAGATCTGAATAACTTAAGAAATCAGAAATTGCTAATGGCTCCAGGGCTGGAGCCCATCTGCTGCTGTGCTTTTGGAGATGTTGTTGCAAACCCTCCCCTTCTCCCCTCAACATACTCTTTTCAGCCTCTGTCAGGACAGATTACTGGCCTGGAGAGACTATGGTCTTAAGATTTTTAAAAATTTTTTAAAAATTTAGGGTAAAATAGCTTCTTAAATTTTTATACCAAACTAATAGAAATGTTATATTTATTTAATTTATTTAACTGCGCATGTGCTCATAAGGAGAAACTGTGTCAGGAAAAACTATTTTTATGAAAGGTACTGTTACTCTTACATTCACCCAGGCATGATTCTGTCATCTTTAACTTCTTGATATTTCCTTTCCATCTTTCTTAATTGCTTACTTTTCCTCCATTTCTATCACAATACAATTCTAGGATTACCTTACTGCTGCTTATTGGTCTACTGTGTAACCTTGTACCTGTTCTTTAATTACTAGCAGAATTGAAAATCATTTTGTATGTATGAATTTTTGTGGCCTCTTGTGAATTAATCTGTTTTCATTGTTTAATGAGTTATTTTATTACATCCTCTCATTAATAATTTTTAGTCTTTTGGGGTTTCATTATACAGAATATGTATTTTTTGTTCTCTTATTCTGTATTTTTCTGTATTTCTTCAATTTGAATATTGTCACCTTCCAAAGTTTGTATATTTCAATCAGTAAACGTTTCATCAGGTATTGTGGTAAGAACTGGGAATATAATAAGTATAACACATTTATCTGTGCTTAGGTTCATATTCTAGCGAGGGAGATATAAATGCTCATAGTATAGCACATAAATACTATAATACTGTATCTTCAAGCATACAAGTATGTACAAGCATAGAAAAGGGAATCAATGTGATTGAGGAAATCTGGGAAAACTTTGCAGAGGTAGTATGTTAGCTGCATAGAAATTTTCCAGTAGAAACACAGGGTTTAGAAGAATATTTCAAATATGGGAAATATGTGTAAAGTCATAGAGGTACAAGGCATGGGGTGCTACAGGAAGTAGGCTGGTACGATTGGAGGATAAAGTATTTTGGGGGAAGAAAATTGAAACTAGGGAGAGTTTAAAGGCCTGGGGAAAAAGGGAAATTTAACGGACCCAAAGAGCCTGTGAAGTGAGGATAGTGGAGTGAGTGAGCAGGAAGGATAAGGAGATAGGTGTGGGGAAAATGTGTGAGGGTAGGGATGGGAGGGTGCTTGTAAACTGTGCTGTGACTGTGGGAGTGACCTGCAGAAGTAGAGTGTGAGTGGGGCGTAGTGTGCCAGGGGCTGTGAAACTAGTGTTGACTGGATCTTCCATATGGATGTAGCAGTCACTTTGGACACTGGCAAGAAGGCGGATGTTATGATGTTGACAAGATTTGGATTTGGACTGTGTCTGTTCCAGTTTTAGCACGGAAGGTCCCACGTCCTGAGAAACCTCTTAGTCTTGGGCAAACTGGATGGTGGGTCACTGTAGTGAGATGCCAGAGGGGTTTGACAAATTTGAGGCATTAAAGGGTGGAGCATCATAAGCTGTAAGGGGGGAGATGCTGGCCAGAGTGGAGGGGAAAAGGAGGGAATAAGTTTATGTTAATTTGTTAGGGCAGTGTTCTCACGAGACAGCAAGGAGGCAGAGGAGCAATTAGAAAAAAGGTTGAGCGTGTGCAACTAGGGGCTGGTTCATAGAGGACAAAGTGGAAAATATTTTGGAATGAGTTCAGCAGAGGGAATATACAAATGAGTGAGGTGGGTAGATAGGAGTCAGGAATGAGTGAAGTAAGAATGACTATAGGAGCAATGCTGGGGCTCCAGAGGGGTCTATATTTTGAGCACTGACTGAGGACAAGGATGAGAGACATAGATGGAAATAATTGAACAAAAGATTCATTGAGAACTTTGTTTCAGATCTGACTCCAGGAATCTAACAGGCTTTTAGCCTCCTGGTTGGCATAGAATGATTCAAGTATTAATACTGATGAATTCTACCTGCAGTCCCCAACCCCCCAGGCTGTGGACCAGTACCAGTCTGTGGCCTGTTAGGAACCAGGCTGCATATCACAGCCTGAGCTCTGCCCCCCACCCCCCACCATCTGTGGAAAAATTGTCTTCCATGAAACCAGTCCCTGGTGCCAAAAAGGTTGGGGACTGCTGTATACTTTTGTATTTAACCCATTGTCTTTTGTAATGTATTTAACCCATTGTCTTTTGTAATGTATTTTTACATTTGGTCTCAGGAGTAAATTTTCTTAATATTGCTATCTATATGTCCAACAATCATTTATTACATAATGTTTTGTTTACTCATTGTTTATGTATTGCTATGTTACTGGCATTTTTCTAGGCTGTGTCAGTCTGGGACTGACTGAGCCTATAAATTGAAAGAGGAGGGAGAGAGGGAGAGATAGGGATAGACAGATACAGATATAGATATATTGGTTGATCGGAAGTGACTTCCATCTTCTGTGTCCCACATGGGCTTCCTCGATTTCTGGACTCCTGAGGTGGCATCAAGCTGTTCTTATGATGTTCTGTAAGCCTCAGCCAAAGCCACTGCCCTAACAGTACCGTTGGTGACTTTTCAGCTTGGTTTATCTATGGTTGTATGGACAGTCTCTTGGCTGGGCTCTGAAATTAGGTTCCTGGGATAGATCACCTCGTTGCTTCTCTTCTGCTGTAACTAGTGTGCTTTGCTTCATTCTGCCATCTCTAATTCACGAAAGCAAGGCCAAGCACCAGGTGAGGGGCATTCTGACTCTTCCTTGTGTCGTTTTCTCCATTCTTATTCCTGGTATACTCAGGAATGTGCTCTCTTTCTCTACTTTCACTATCCCTAGGCCTGGTGGAAATTCAGGCCCTCACAGAGCTTTTACTGTCTTTTACTTGCATTCTGGAAACAGGGCTTTTTTCCTCTTGTGAGTGAATGCTTCTTTCAGATTTCGTTGTTAGTGGAGTCAATCTGTCTTCCTTTCTTGTTGCAACAAGACACTTATGACAAATCTAAGCTTTTGGTATGGTTAAATGATATTGTACTCGATTTATGAAGTAAGTAGTATCTTACTTTTGTTTGTATTATGTCAGCACTATACCTGGCTCATAGAAGGTGCTGAACAAATGTTTGTTGAATGGGATGGAATGGAATGCATATCTTATGTGTCCATTCAAATTATAAGGTTCTAATTTGTATTTGGTCCTATCATACTCAGCTCAGGAATTACTGCTATTTTGATTTATTGAGGAGACTTAAGAAGAGCTCTTATATAAATTTGATATTTTTGAAATAAGAGATTTATTTTCTTGTAGAAGACAAGAAATGTGTTTGAATATAAGTAATTAATCTTTCCTTTTTAGTGTAAATTTTAGTATATTCCAAATGTGTCTATGCTATTAAAAAGAAAGCAGTAATAAAGTAACCAGACAATTGATTTTTATATTGATTAGCTTGGCAGTATTACTGAGACATCAACATACTAATTAAAATGTCAGGATATTAAATTATCATTCATTTTCTAACTTTTAATGTTTTGGATGATTATAAATGACATAAAAATTTGTGAGTGAAGTGCCATACCATCATATCAATTTTAGGTAATTGACATAGCCACATAGTAGTAATTATTTCTCTTTTTATTTTCTGTTTTTGTCTCTTTGCTAAAGAGTTTCCAATTAAAAAAAATTTTTTCCCTATAATATGGCTCTCTTTTGTAAATTTAAATGAGGAAAATATGTTGTAAGAATTGTAAAGAGAAAAAATTGTTTGTTTGTTTGTTTATTTATTTATTTTTTAGAGACAGGTCTTGCTCTGTTACCCAGGCTGGAGTGCAGTGGGGTGATCATAGCTCACTGCAGCCTCAAACTCCTGGGCCCAGGTGATCTTCCTGCCTCAGCCTCCTGAGTAGCTGGGACTACAATCATAAACCACCACACCTGGCTAATTTTCAAAAAACTTTTTGTGGAGACGAGGTCTCGCTATGTTGCCCAGGCTGGACTCAGAGTCCTGGGCTCAAGCAATCCTCCCACCTCAGCCTCCCAAAGTGCTGGGATTACAGGTGTGAGCCACCATGCCTGGCCTGAAAAAATGTTTAAAACTACCTTTTATTTTAGGTTGATAAGTGTTCTGGTTATTTATTACTATGTCACAAATACCCCTAAACCTAAAATGACAATTCCACAATCCAACATTAAAACTTAAAAACAAAACTTAATCCTAAAACTTACAACAATACCCATTTTATCATATCTCACAATTTTGAAAGTCAGGGATTCAGATTGGGCTCAACAGGGCAATTCTTCTGTTCCACATGGTGTCATATCAGGTTACTTAGTTGGCAACTAGTCTGGTCTAGGATGTCCAAGACAGCTTCACTAATGTGCCTGGTGCCTAAGTGAGGACTTCTAGAAGGCTGGACTCTGCTGGGATCCTTTCCATGTGATTCCCTCAAACAAGGTGGTTGGACTTCTTACCTGGTGATCTAGGACTCCAAGGGAACGAGGCAGAAGCTGCTAGTCTTCTCAAAGACTAGGCCTAGAGCTGGCATGGTGTCACTTGTACCTGGTCAAAGTAGTCACAGGCCAGGCCAGATTTAAGGGGAGGGCAAATAGATTTTAGCTCTCAATGAAAGAAGTGTCCAAGAATTTACAGCCATCTTTAATCCCCACAGTAAGAGTAATGATTATATCACAGTGCATTTGGGGAACAAATTGCCTTTTATTGATCATAATACTTACTACCAATATAGAACTTACATTTATTAGAAATAGTAATAACAATGTTAAAAATCGTATTTTCTTTTAGCATTTGCTTCATCAACAAATTTTTAATTTCATTATAAAAGAGATAATTCCTAATTGTTTCATTGTTTTAAATAATCATCCCATTAATAATTTGTTTTAGTTGTAGTTTTATAATAATATTGTTGGAATTGGTAACATGTCTTTTTATCTGATAGTACAGATGTGTTTCACTTTAAGAAAAACTGATAGTTGAAATCATTTATTCACGCCATGTTCTTTTTCACAAAGGATTTGAGGCAACTTGCAGCTAGACACATATGACAAATCTGTATAGAAGTGAAATAAATAGCAGAGGATAATCAGGATCCAGAAAAGCAGTCAGTAAAGGGCATCACTGTCTGCCCAGTGGCTAAAGCCTCAAACCTTAGAATCTCCCACCCCTTCATTTACAATCCATCAGTTTGTGCTGCCTTTGAAATATATCCCAAATCTGTATACTTCTGTTTTTCACCAGTGTGAAAAACAGGCCCCACCATCTTTTCCCTAATTTCCAAGGTTAGCTTCTTAAGTAGGTCTCTTTCTTCCACTCTAATCACCTTGTACAATTCAGTGTCCATTCAGCACAAGTGCAGTCTTTTAAAAATCACAGTGTAAATCAGATCTTAACTTTCCCCTGCCTAAAACCTCTGTTTAGTGCATCTTAGAAGTCTTAGGATAAAAGTCGATCTCACCTATGCCTGAGGCCTCTGTCTACCTCTAACTACCTCTCCCACCACCTCCCACCTGCCACAGCTCTCCATCGGCCTTCTTTCTGTTCCTGCAACCTGCCAGCCTTTTTCCTCTTAGGACCTTTGCACTGGCTGCTGTTACCTCTGCTTGGGATGCTCTTTTCTCAGATTTTTGCGTGGCTGCCTCCTTTTCATTCAAGTGTCCATTTAGATGTCACTTTTTCAGAGAGGCTTTAGCTGACATCACAACTGAAAGTATAAATCCGTCTGTTTATAGCCCTACTCCCTGTTTTATTTTCATCATAGATTGCTACCTGATAATTTCTTCTTTCTTGTTTATTGTCTGTCTTACCCTATTAAAATGAGAGCAGATTTTTTTTTGTGTGTGCTCGTTTATACCTAGATCTCATTGCTGGAAATAGTGCTTGGTACATAGTAGGTCCTCAGTGTTTTAGAAAGAATGGATGCTATATACCTAGAGTGGGGTTCTATTTTTAGTTTTTTGAGGAAACTGCATACTGTTCTCCATAGTGGTTGCACTAATTTACATTCCCACCAGCAGTGTGTGAGGGTTCCTCTTTCTCCACATCCTTGCTAGCATTTGTTATTACTTGTCTTTTGAGTAAAAGTCATTTTAACTGGGGTGAGATGATATCTCATAGTTTTGATTTGCATTTCTCTGATGACTGATGATGAACAGTTTTTCATATACCTGTAGACTATTTGCATGTCTTCTTTTGAGAAATGTCTATTCAGATCCTTTGTCCATTTTTTGATCGGATTATTTAATTTTTTCCTATTGAGTTGTTGGAGCTTCTTATATATTCTAGTTATTAATCCCTCGTCAGATGGGTAGTTTGCAAATATTCTCTCCCATTGCGTGGGTTGTCTTTTCATTTTGTTGATTGTTTCCTTTGCTGTGCAGAAACTTTTTAGCTTGATGTGATCCAATTTGTCTAATTTTGCTTTGGTTGCCTGTGCTTTTGAGGTATTACTCAAGAAATCATTGCCCAGACCAACGTCCTAGAGAGTTTCCCCAATGTTTTCTTTTAGTAGTTTTGTAGTTTCAGGCCTTAGATTTAAGTCTTTTTTTTTTTTTTTTTTAATGAGACAGGATCTTGCTGTGTTGCCCCACCTAGAGTGCAGTAGTGTTATCATAGCTCACTGCAACCTCAGACTCCTGGGCTCAAGCAATCCTCCTGCCTCAGCCTCCCAAGTAGCTGGAACTACAGGAGTGTGCCACCACACCTGCTAATTTTTCTATTTTTTGTAGAGACAGGGTCTCACTCTTGCTCAGGCTGGTCTTGAACTCCTGGAATCAAGCAATCCTCCCGCCTCGGCCTCCCAAAGTGCTAGGATTACGGGCATGAGCCACCATGCCCAGCCTAGGTTTAAGTCTTTAATCTGTTTTGATTTGATTTTTGTATATGGCAAGAGATAGGGTTCTAGTTTCATTGTTCTGGATATGGATATCCAGTTTTCCCAGTACCATGTATTGAAGAGACTGTTTTTTTTTCCCCTCATGTGTGTTCTTGGCATCTTTGTTGAAAATGAGTTCACTGTAGATGTGTGAATTTATTTCTGGGTTCTCTATTCTGTTTCAGATCTGGTCTATGTGTCTGCAATCCCATTGCTAGGTACATATCCAAAAGAAAGGAAATCAGTATGTTAAAGAGATATCTGCACTCCCTGTTCATTGCAGCACCATTCACGATAGCTAAGATATGGAATCAACCTAAGTGTCTATCAACGAATGAATGGATAAAGAAAATGTGGTACAAATACACAATGGAATATTATTCAGGCATGAAAAAGAATGAAATCCTGTCATTTGCAACATGGGTGGAAGTGGAGGACATTATGTTAAGTGAGATAAGCCAGGCACAGAAAGACAAATACTGCCTGATCTTACTCATGTGGGAGCTAAAAATTGAAACAATTGAACCCATGGAGATAGAGAGTAGAATAATGGTTACCAGAGGCTGGGAAGGGTAGTGGGGAGTGGGGGATAAAGTGGTGGTAGCTAATGGGTACAAAAATACAATTAGATAGAATGAATAAGGTCTAGTATTTGATAGCATGACAGGATGACTATAGTCAACAATAATCTATTGTATATTTTAAAATAACTAAAAGAGTGGAATTGGAATGTTCCTAACACAAAGAAATGATAAATGCTCGAGGTGTTGGATATCCCAGTTGCCTTAATTAGATGATGATTACACATTGTATGCTTGTATCAAAACAACACATGTACTCCATAGATATATATACCTATTATGTACCTATAATAATTAAAAATAAAAAATTTAAAAAAAGAATGGATGAATTATAATAAAATAATCACATGCTAGAATAGATGGTGGTATTTCTAGGACATTGTAAGTTTATTTTAGAAAAGAGGATTCTTTTCTTGGGATATACTCTTTAGACCAGTGATGTATGTCAGAACCACTAATGACCTTTTAAAAAACATATCCCTCAGGGCATCAATCTGTAGGTCCGGGTAGCACCAGGAATCTGTAATTTTAAAAAGCCTCGCTGGCAAATAATGTGCATACCTGTTTAAGGACCAGGGCCTAAGAGAGCTGTGTAGGTTCAAGTAGAAAACTCCTGTCCAAACTACTTATAAACATGATTGAGTATTGATTGGAAGCTTACAGAAGCTTAAATCTCTGGGAAGCCTTATTTATATCTTTACATTAGAGGCTAGAGTAAAAGACTAGTGGTTCTAAAGCAGTGTGCCGAGATTATCATTTGGGAGTGTGGGAAGAAAATAAATAATACAACATATATACTTTTAATCTCGTCCCTTCTACGTTTTGGGTGGGTCACTAGGGCATGTTGTAAGTACAGAATGTACAGTAATATATGCATGTAATTTATAAATAAATATACATCTATTAGAAGTATGTGCTCATACTTGATGAGAATGTGTGATGTGAAGACACAGATCACTATTCCAGTCAGAATAGGTTATGCAGTGGTGACAAATGACCCCCAAACAGTGACTTATTTCATTTCTTCCTTGTCCTTTATGTCTTCATGGGCCAGCTACAGCCCTGCTCTGTGTCATTTTGACCCTGCGACTCAGGCTGATTGAGTAGCCTCTATATACTGGAACTTCACCAGTTACTGTGGGCAGAAGGAGGAGAAAACTGGGTAAAACATATGCTCATAAAGCCTTTGCTTGGGAGTGGCACACGTCACTTCTGTTCAGATTTCCCTGGCCACTGCAGGTTGAAAATTAATCAGGGTGAGGGTCAAGCATCTCTGGAATAGTAATGTAAGTCATTCAGAAAATGTGATTGCATTTAGAGGAGTTTGTTTATAAACCTCTTTTCAGTAGGATGTTCATTTTGTGACACATAATACACCTTGATTGTAAGATGTTGCAATGATAAACTAGTTTGCTTTTATCAGTTATTTTGAATACCCTCTAAAGACCAAGTTGTATGTTAGTTTAACTAATAAAATGACAAGTTTATAGAAACTACATTAGTTGTAGTAAACATTTTACTTTATTACTTGGGGAAAAAGCCTGGAAAACAGAAACTAATAAAAATGTACATTACAGATAGTAATAATAAATGTTTACCATTTAAGGGCATGCTATTTATTAGGCCTATTTTAGACACTTTACTTACTTTATTTTATTTAATCCAGACAAAAGCCACATGAGATAGGTATTATTTTCTTCATTTTATCATTGAAGAAACTAAGGTGTGAAGAGGTTAACTAATTTAAGATTTGAAACCAGGTTTTTGTAATTATAAAAACTATATTCTTTCTACTCTGTTACTCTGCTTTTATAATTGTTCCACTATATCTGTTTTTACTCACATTCTCTGTTAGTAGAAGCAGGAAGACATTTAATCTTGTCTTGCTCTTTCAGAGGATGAGTATTTTTTAGGTATGCAGCAGGAGAACTTGAGAAGATGAAACATTACTCCTATTTTCACCAGTAATTTTTAAGGAGAAAACAGGAGAAAAGAGAATACTCAAGATTATTTCAGGAATTTAAATGAAGTCAATAGCAGTTTACACTAATTATAAAGTTTCAGATAGTCGTGCTACATTTTTCAATGAGAATTCTCTTACATTGGCCATTCAATTTTGATTATAACTAAATATATAAATGAAGATTTATAATGTGTTTGACTAATGGATGAAGTTTTTAATTCATCAAGGAAGAACAGAATATTTACTCATAGTCTATAAAGCAGGGAATGACATGAATTTTAGATTGAATGTGCATGATTTGGAATGTACTTGGTTACTTTGGGTGAAAGGTTTGGAAACGCATTGAATTCCGTAGAATTTCATATACAATTTCTAATCTAAGCAAGACTACGTAACTTTCAGTAAAAGGAAATCTTACTGTATTGTTTAATAACCTACTCCAGTTTTTATTTATGTTCTCAAGGTTTTTTGTTTTTTTTTTTAAATTGTATCTTGACTATATTTTTAAGGTAGAAGACTATTTGGACAAGTAAAGTCTTTTGTAGCTAAAGAATTCTGTTGTGTGGCAGTTTTAAGTGAACATCCAATTTAAATATAAACATATATTTAAATATGGGTGGGTTTCCCCTGCTTCCCTGACATTTACTTAGTAAGCAGTTAATTGCTTAGAAATAACTGTGGCATTGTTAATACAAATACTTGAATTTAGGGAAAGGTGAGATACCATATTATGCTAAGTGAAGCATTAGAGGTACTTAGATATTGATATGGGATTTGTTTAGTTAGAACCTAAAATATTATTAGGACAAACATCTGTATGTTCAAAGAAATGATTTCTTTGTTGCTGTAGTAAGTGATTATAAAAGGGCTATGGCAGGTTAACACATTTGGCTTCCACTTCAATTTTGCTAGATCCAGTCAAAACAATTTGGGCAAAAAACAATATAGGCAATCAATTATAATTATTCTTATATTAATGTGAGGAGCCCAGGCATGTATATTAAAATTTTATTTAATCAAATAAGTGTTCACTGAGAAAATTTGAAATATATTTTTATATTTAAATTGGATGTTCACTTAAAAATAATGAAAGACTATCGTTAAGACATGAAGATTTCTAAAACATGGCTACCTCCTCTCAGATGTTCTTTGAAGTGTGTGTCTGGTTGTGTATTTGAGTTTCAAAGGATTTCCCTCATGGAATGCAAAGTAAGAGGTAAATAGTCAATTAAGGAGAAAAGTTACTGTCAACAGAGATATATGTAAACAGAGCAAATGCTAAAGCAAAATAATCTGGTGTTAGCTCTTAGAGAAATATTTGCTATTGCTAACCCTCAATTTCAACAATTTAGAATGAGTATTGATTGTATGTAATTTGTGCTTTGACACCCTTTTAAATTTTTACCTATAAGACTTCTTATGGCATCTAGTTGTATTACATTTTTGGTTTCTTTATCTTTGTCTTTTTCATTACTGAAAAGGAATTGAGGTTCAAATTTCCAATTGATGACCTTGTCTTTTATTGCTTTTGATGTTATAATTTTTCTACTCTCCTGCATAATAGTATAATATCTCTTTATTTATTTGGAGACTTCATGGCCTAGTGGGCTTCAATGTTGGATAGACTTTGGTTGGAAATCTGGTTTGATTTCTACTCATATTAATCAGTTGTAAAACTAAGATAACATCTACCTTGTAGGGTTGTTGGTAGGATTAAATGAGATAGGATAAGTAAAATGGTTAGCATAGTAAGTAGCAGATAGTATGCATGGATCTCAGCCTTCATCAACTTTTGAATAATCTGCAGATTCACATACCTAAACTGCCTCCTGTATGCTGTATGCCATATCTCAACTTTTCATATAACAACTTGTGAGCAAACATTTTGAGCCATCACACAGTGGTGAGATAGCTTTCAGCCAACCAGCTATTCTGTTTCAGGGTTATTGCCAGGAGTGTCTTATGTATTGATTGTGCAGTTACTTAACTATCTTGTAGGGTTTTTTCTGACTGGGCTCTTGGGAATGGGGCCACAAAAGAGTAGGGATGGCATAGTACTAGGCTGAATGAGTGGTGCTTTCTGCCCCAGGCTTACCTCAACCAGAGTACTTTTCTTAAAAAAAAAAAAAAAAAAAAAAAATTTCTGAAACATAATATTCTTCCAGGTAGATTTCCTCTGAAGGAAGGTTTTTGTTTCTAAAAATACATTTGAAAACCAATTTTCCATTGTATTTTTACCTTCTGTGGAAACACAGAGAAAGAAGTGCTCAACCTATACTAGTGATAAGAAACATAAGTCTTAAACTCAGTAGATTTGAACAAATGTAGAAATCATTACGTGTGCCAAAAGTGGCAATTCCACAATGTCAGTCTAATGCTTATTGGACTTAAGCTGGTAAACAGAGTCTTTACTTTTGAACAGAACACAATTAAAAGAGTATATAAGAAAACAATGACTAATTAGAAATTTAAATACAAAATACTAATTATAACATCCAGAACATGAAATATCTAAGGGAAGAATTTAATAAACTATGTGCAAATAAAAAGAAAATAAAAATTATCTGTATTCACTTTATACTTAGAGAGTTAGACAGTTATTTTAGTATAGACTTTTTCCCATGCATAAACTTACAGACAAACATACTCTCTTAAAGATTTATTTTAGGCTAAGTGCAGTGGCCCACGCCTGTAGTCCCAGCTACTTGGGAGGCTGAGGTGGGAGGATTGCTTGAGCCCAGGAGCTTTAGTCCAGCCTGGGCAACATAGTGAGATCCCGTCTCTTAAAAAAAAAAAAGATTTATTTCAATTTGTCTTCATCTAACTGTATTAATTTACCTTCACCTCATAGTATTTCATAGATATCTTTCTATGACAATAACCATAAATCTCTATAATCTTAAAAAGAATTTTGTTGGCTGCATAATGTTCCATGATATGTTATAACATAATTCATTTACTTTTATTTCACTTTTTTTAACATTTTAAAAATTAGTAAGTATAATACATGTCTAGAAAACTACATAAAGCAATAACATACACTTTACTAGATTATTACTAATCTGCCATCCAGGTGAGGAAAGAAAACATTGCTATTACTCTTGAAACCTCTCCTTGTTCTTTTTCTCAACCAACCCTTTCCCTCTCTCTCCTAGAGAAATCTACTACTCTGACTTTATGGTAATCACTTCCTTCCCTTCTTTTCCCTTTGGTTGACCATCTGACTGTTCTTCCCTAAACAATACAATTTTCCTTATTAAAGTAAACTTTATATAAATTAAGTATATTTTGTGTCTGGATAATTTTGCTTAGTACATTTTTAAGATTTACGCACATTGTGTGAAGTTGTATTTTGTTTATTTTTGTTGCTATGATTTATTCCGCAGTATGAATATACTGTACTTATTCATTCTGCTTTTGATGCATATTTGAGCTTCCACTTTTTGGCCATTATGAATAACGTTGCTCTATGCTTCTATCAATAATGCTTGTTCTTGTCTCCCTGTATGTACGTGTTTCTCAAGTGGTCCGAGAACTGCAACATTCCCATCACCTGGAAACTTGTTAAAAATGCAAATTCTTGGGACATACCTCAGACCTTATGAATCAGACACTCCAGGAATGGGGCCCAGCAATCTGTGTTGTAACAAGCCTTCCAGGTGATTTTCATGAATGTTACAGTTTTAAATCCGTTGCCCTAGAGTGAGTCAGCAAAATGTGGCCCACTGTTTTTACATGGTCTGTGAGCTGAGAATGGTTTTTAATGTTTTTAAGTAGTTGAAAAAAAATCCAAAGAAGAATAAAATTTCTTGACACAGGAAAATTATATGAAATATAGATTTCAGAGCCCATAAATAAAGGTATATGGTAACACAGCTGTGTCCATTTTTTCATATATTGTCTATTTTCTTGCTACAATGGCAAACTAAGTAGTCATGGGTCACTTAAGTGTGGGAATACGTTTAGAGAAATGCATCATTAGGTAATTTCGTTGTTGTGGGAACATCATAGAGTCTATTTACACAAATCTAGATGGTATAACTTACTACACGCCTGGGCAATATGGTATAGCCTATTGCTCCTAGGCTGCAAACATGACATGTTACTGTGCTAAATACTGTAGGCAATTGTAATATAATGGTAAGTATTTTTGCATCTAAACATGTCTAAACATAAGAAAGGTACAGTAAAAATGCAGTAATTATAATCTTTTTAAAAACTTTTAATTATTGGTACTTAAAAATAACTAAAAGAATGGAATTGGAATATTCCTAACACAAAGAAGTGATAAATGCCTGAGGTGATAGATACCCTAATTACCCTGATTTAATTAATTCACATTGTATGCCTGTATCAAAACATCACATGTATAAAGATATACAACTATTAAGTACCAATAATTAAAAGTTTGCAAATGGTATAATTATTGGTATTTAATAGTTGTATATCTTTATACATGTGATGTTTTGATACAGGCATACAATGTGAATTAATTAAATCAGGGTAATTAGGGTATCTATCACCTCAGGCACTTATCACTTCTTTGTGTTAGGAACATTCCAATTCCATTCTTTGATTACAGTCACTTTGTTGTGCTATCAAATATTGTTCATTATATTTAACTATCTAACTATATTTTTGTACCTATTAACCATCCGCATTTTATGCCCCCTCCTTGATACCCTTATTAGCCTCTGGTAACTGTCATTCCATTCTGTCTCTATGAAATCAATTGTTTTTAATATTTACCTTACACATACGAGTGAGAACATTTGAGATTTGTCTTTCTGTGCTTGGCTTATTTCGCTTAACATACTGTTCTCCAGTTCCGTCCACGTTGTTGCAAATGGCAGGATTTCATTCTTTTTTGTGGCTATATAACATTCCATTTGTATGTACACCACAATCTCTTTATCCATTCATCCATTGATGGACACATAGGTTGTTTGCAAATCTTGGCTCTTGTGAATAGTGCTGCAATAAACATGAGAGTGCAGATATGTTTTTGATATACTGTTCCCCTCCTTTGGATATATACCCAGCTGTAGGATTGCTGGGCCATATGGTTGTTCTGTTTTTAGTTTTTTGAGGAACCTTCATACTGTATTCCATAGTGGTTGCACTAACAGTGTGGGAGGATTCCCCTTTCTCTACATCCTCAACAGCATTCATTATTGCTTGTCTTTGATAAAAGCCATTTTATCTTATTGTAGTTTTGATTTGCATTTCTCTGATGACTAATGATGTTGAATGTTTTTTCATATACCTATTGGCTATTTGTATGTCTTCTTTTGAGAAATGTCTATTCAGATCCTTTGTCCATTTTTTAATCAGATTGCTTGATTTTTTCCTATTGAGTTGTTGGAACTCCTTATATATTCTAGTTATTAATCCCTTGTCAGACTGGTAGTTTGCAAATATTCTCTCCCACTGTGTGGGTTGTCTCTTCACTTTGTTGATTGTTTCCTTTGCTGTGCAGAAGCTTTTTATCTTGATGTGGTCCCATTTGTCTAATTTTGCTTTGGTTGCCTGTGCTTTGGAGGTATTACTCAAGGAGCCCTTGCCCAGACCAATGTTCTGAAGCATTTCCCCAATGGTTTCTTTTAGTAGTTTCATAGTTTCAGATCTTAGATTTAAGTCTTTAATTTATTTTGATTTGATTTTTGTATATGGTGAAAGATAAGGGTCTAGTTTCATTCTTCTGCATATTGATATCCAGTTTTCCCAGCTCCATTTATTGAAGAGACTGTCCTTTCCCCACGGTGTGTTCTTAGCACCCTTGTTGAAGATAAGTTCATTATAGATGTGTGGATTTATCTCTGGGTTCTCTATTCTGTTCCTTGGTCTACGTGTCTGTTTTTATGCCACTACCATGCTGTTTGGGTTACTACACTCTGTAGTAGAATTTGAAGTCAGGTAATGTGATTCCTCTAGTTTTGTTCTTTTTGCTCAGGATGGCTTTGACTATTCTGGGTCTTTTGTGGTTCCATCTAAATTTTAGGATTATTGTTTCTATTTCTGTGAAAAATGTTACTGGTATTTTGATGGGAATTGCGTTGAATGTGTAGATTGCTTTGGGTGGTAGGGACATTTTAACAATACTGATTCTTCCAATCCAAGAGTATGGAGTATCTTTCTACTGTTATAATTTTATGAGACCACTGTGATATATGTGGTCTGTTGTTAACTGAAATGTCATTATGCGGCGTATGACTCTACTTGTGACATAGACCATATAGCTTCAAAAAGCTTAAAATATTAACTGTTTGGCACTTCCTAAGAAAAGTTTTCTTATCTCTGCTCCAGGGTATATACTTAGGAGTAAAATTGCCAGGTTATAGGGTATGTTTACTTTTAACTCATGAAATATGTCCAATTTTCTCATGTGGTTATTTATACCAATTTACACTCCTATCAGTAGGGTAAGAGAGTTCCCATTGCTGTACAGTCTCATCCATATTTTCTGACTTAATTTCAACTGTCCTGGTGGATGTGTAGTAGCATCTTCATTGTGTTATTTTGCCCCCAAAATTGTAATATGAAAATTTTCAAGCATACAGAAAAGTTACAAGAATTTTAAAGTAAAAATCCACCTATACTTATCACCTAGAGTCTACAATTTACATTTTACTATACTTGTTTTATCATATTTTATCTATCTCTCTATCCACCCACCAGTTCATTTCAAGGTAAGTTTGCAGAAATCAGTATACTTCCCATGAAATACTAAAGCATGCATATTATTAACTAGAGTTCTACATTTGTTAACAATTATCTTTTTTATTTAAGGTAAAATTTACATACTATGAAATGCACAGATCTTAAGCGTACCCATTCATGAGTTCTGACTAATGCAATAAGCTTGTGCAACTCAAACTATTATTAAGATACAGAACATTACCATCAGCCCAGAAAGTTTCCTCATGCTCCATCCCAGTAAAGCCCTGTCCCTGCTGCCCAAGAGTCAACTACTGTTGAAATCTTTTTCTACCATAGATAAGTTTTACCTGTTCTAGAAGTTTATATAAATGGGACCATGTAAGTCTTTTTTGGGGGTCATATATTTTCATTTTTCCCAGCCTGGGAATGGAATTGCTAGGTCATAGGGGCAGGTATTCTTAGTTTTGTAAGAAACTGCCAAATATTTTTCCAAGGTGGCTGTACTATTTATATTTCCATCAACAATATATGACAGTTCCTATTCCTCCATATACTCACCAACATTTCTTTTCATTTTTATATTTTAACCATCCTAATGTTAAAATATAGTGTAGTGGTGTTTCATTGAGATTCACTGTGGTTTTAATTTGTACTACCCTGATAACTAAGGAGGTCGAGCATTTTTTCACATATTTGTTGACCCTGTGAGTTTTTTCATTTGTAAATTACCTGTTCATTTCTTTGCTCATTTTTCTGTTGGATAACTATCTTTTTCTTATTTCTGTCTTGCCTGTTCTTGGCCCTTTCCATGTTCATGTACGTTTTAGAACCAGCTTGTAAATGTCTACACACACAGGCTATTGTGATTTTGTCTGGGATTGTATTGAATCTATAGGATTTTTTTGAGGAGAATAAAACTATTTAAAATGTTAAGTTTTCTGGTTCATGTCTGGAGGTATCTTTGTTATTTAGCTTTTCTCCAGTTTCTCTCAGTAAGGTTTTATAGTTTCTTTGTGGAGGCCTTTCACATCTTTTGTTAGATTTATTCCTAGGTCCTTGATAGTTTCAATTCTGTTGTAAATGGTAGCTTTAAAAAAAATTCCATTATTGAACTTTGTTGCTGGTACATAGAAATACAATTGGTTTTTCTATATTTGAATCCAGAAACCTTGCTTAATTAGGCCAGTAGCTCTAATAATTTATCTGTGGATCCTTCTGAATGTTTTAAGTATACTAATCATATAACCTGGGAATACAGAGAGTTTTGTTTCTTCTTTTCCTATTGTACTTTTTTGGTCTTACATATCTGGTTTCCATTTCTGGTGTGCTTTGTTATCTTTGTAAGCTAGAGATTGTATTTGGAAAGTTATTTGGAATAATATATTGAGGCCTTGCAGGAATATATCTTTCTCCATAAGGGTTTTCATTTGTTTCTTTCATGAGCCTGGGTTCACTGCTAGTCCAGGACAATTTTAATTCAAATCTGTCGAGTGGGAAACCTGCAGCTTTGGGGCCATGTGTGGCCTTCAGGATCCTTGAGTGTGGCCTTTTGACTGAATCCAGATTTTACAGAACAAATTGAGGAGGGCTGATAAAGTTCTGGTTCACCCCAGAAGTAATTGTAAGGTGTTTTTTTTTTTTTTGGAGATAGAGTCTTGCTCTGTCACCTACCTGGGCTAGAGTGCCATGGCCTCAGCCTAGCTCATAGGAACCTCAAACACCTGGGTTCAAGTGAGCCTCCTGCCTCAGCCTCCCGAGTAGGTGGGACTTCAGGTGCGTGCCACAATGCCTGGCTAATTTTTCTATTTTCTGTAGAGACGGGGTCTTCCTCTTGCTCAGGTTGGTCACAAACTCCTGACCTCAAGTGATCCTCCTGCCTTAGCCTCCCAGAGTGCTAGGATTATAGGTGTATAGGTGTATAGGAGCCACCATGCCCGGCCTAAGGTGTTTCTTTATGATTCCATTGAGTTCTTAATTTCTGTTTCTGAATTTTTTGTCTGTTTCTAGAAATTCTTTTTTTTTAAATCACTTTTTATAGTTTTCCATTCATATAGATATCATTGGGCTTTTATTTCTTTACACATAGTAGCATAGTTATTATCTGTATACTTTATGAGTTCTTTTCTATTGTTTTTGCTCATGAAGTATAGTTTTATCATATGCCTTGTTATAGTATGTGCTTGACATTGTATTTGAAAATTTATTTGTAGAGTACTTGAAGGTAGTCTTCTCCAGAGAGGATTTGAGTTTGCTTCTGCCAGGTGCCTGGGCCATTTGAATCAGGGACCACCTTAAAACAATTTCAAGACTTGGGATTCCCTGATGACTCACATCATTTGAGCAGAAGTCTCCTGTTAATACCGCTTGTGTGGCCCGATTGTATATACCTTCTTGCTAATATGTTAATTATCATGTTTTGTTTCTGTAAGGTGCGATAACAGTAGGCCTGCTTTACTGAAACAGCAAGTTCTACTGTAATTTATTTAACCAGATACTTGTTGGACATTTAGTTTTTTTTCCTTATTATTATAAGTAATTCTGTGATGAAGAAACATTGTTCCTATTTGCATACTTGTTCTATTATTAAGATTAATCTGGAAATAAAATTGTTAGGGTCTGCATTTTTTAAGGCTATTTGATATACATTGCCAAGGTGCCCTACACAAAGATTGTCCCAACACTGTATATTCTAAATCTTTTTAACTTTCACATTTTAATGGGTAGAAAATAATACACATTATTATTTTAGTTTGCCATTTATTATTTTTACTTTTATAAATATTGATATTCATGTTTTAGTACTTATGGGTTACTAGTACTTGTGTACTGTTACCTAGGGTCTTATTGAAGGTAACTCAGGTGTCAGATAATGTAAATATTTCCTTCAGTTTGTCATTTATATTTCGTCTTCATTTACAGGTATGTATATATTTTTTGGTATAGAAGTTTAAAGCTTATATCTGGTCAGATCTGTCAATCTTTTCTTTTATAAGGCCATAATCAGTCTGAGATAATAAATTTATACTTATTCCTAGCAAAACTAATGTTTTAAGTTTGGGGTTATCTTACATGGCTAGAAAATTGAGGAATAGTTAAACCATTCTAACCTCAAATAGGTATTTTAATAAATTAACAGAACTCTTGAATTGGGGTAATACACCAGTCTGAAATTAACTTGAATTTTTATTATAATTTTTTCCTTTTTCTTATTATAATACTTTCTGTTTCTCTGCTACTGTTCTTTTGGTATATTTCTTTAGAAATTGGCAGAGTTAAAATTTGAAAGAATATTGAATTTACACATTTATCTTCCATATTTTGTTTTCTTTAATGATAGTGATTTACTAGTCATATTAGGAATGATTTGAGATATCAGGGTTTTATGATTTTTTATTAATGTATAGATTATTCACTAGAACAGGAAAGCATTTTATTGAAACTGAATGAGGACTTTAAATTTTTTTAACCGTTTAAAATTTTTTTTTAAGATAAGTGATGACGAGAAGGCTCTCCGAGAAAAGGAGATTATTGCCTCATCACCAAGTTTAAATGGGGCTATCTTGGAGTTGGAGTCAGTTTATAAGGTATGTAAACATTTAAAATATTTCCTAGGTTTTGTTAAATTTGTCACATTGAGCTTTATGTGTAAATTTAATTAACCCATTTGTATAGCCTCTCATCACCATAGCTACTCCCTCTCCTGCACAGATATTGTCCTCATGGCACTAAGGGTGTGCCAACATCCTGTGCTGGGCTATCCCCTCACACAGAGGCCCTTCTAACCCTGCTTGGGCTTTGACCACCTACTGCAGGCCATTTTCTAGCTAGAAGTCCAATGCACTATCTGTTGTGCCATAGAGCCAGCCAATGCCGGCCATTTTCTTAAAGGAACACTCTCCTCGTATTGTTTAGGCTTCTGCACCCTGGGCTGGGCTGTCTCCTACAAGGATACTCTCATCACCCACTTGACCCCAACACCCTGTTTGGATCACTGCCTTGCATGGAAGTCCCCTTCGCTGCTCTTGGCCTCTGACACCATGCTTTGGACTGCTCTCCCCCACATCATCTCTCTCTCCTTCCTCTTGGGCTCTGACACTGTAAGCCTATTTGCTCTTCAGTGGGAATGCCTTCCTGAACCTCCTCAGATTCCAGCATCCTGTGCTGGGCTGCCTCAGTTTCCCCCCACCCCTCAGCATAGGCAGCTATTTTGCATGAACCCACCAAATGGCTTTTGGACTGAACAGTTTCCAGAAGAGGAAGAGAGGAGAGCTGAAATTCATTTTACAGAACCTCAATCCCACATTTCCTTTGAAAAGGATGTGCTGATTATTGTAGGTGCGTGCTAGTAGTTTAAAATCCTGCCACCATATTAGCTTCCCATTCTAATTTCCGTATTTCGACCTGTTGGGCCATCATTCTGTCAGCCTTTCAAGCTCAGAGTGTGGTAATCAATATTTATTCCTCTCATACCACATATTTCCTGTTACTCTGCCTTCATATCACCATTTGCTTCTGCTTAGGCATTTTTATTTCCACTGTGACCACCTTAATAAGCTAGAATCATGGAATATTATAGCTAAAGAGCCCCAAAGGGTCATTTAGCCCATCTTTTCCTCCCCTCTCTCAGTTTCACAGATCTGGCTGTTGAGGTTTAGAGGCATTCATTAAATTTACTGAATCGTAAGTCTAGTCAGTAGCAGAACTTGGATTAGAACTTGTGTTTCCAAACTTCTGTCTCCTTTTCTTGCCTGTATTATTGCAGTAAACCCTCTTACCTGCTCCTCCAGTAAGTCCTGTGTGAACTACCTGTTTGGTGCAGTATCACACAGTACTGTCCTGCAGGGCTGTCTATCTTGTTTTTTCAACTAAGTGGTGAACTCCTTGAGAGCAAGGACTGTGATTGTAGTTGTAGAAATCACTTAATCAAAAGCTATCTGTTAAAAAACACGTGATCTGTTTAGAGTGTGAGGTATCATTGGATATACAGAAGAATTGTAGGCATATAGATTTGATGCTTCCCTAAAACTTGGATGAATAGGCAATTTGGGGATCATTTTTTCATCTAACTTTTTTTTAACCTCATTTTTAAGAAGGAGAAAAACTCTATATTGGAGATAAGGATAATTTTTATAGTTTACCAATATCATATTCTGCTCATCTCTTAGAATTTTAGGATAGTTCATAGGACTTAAAAAAATCTAAGTAGAGTATATTTTTTTAATAAATACTTATGGCAAATACTTATTTTAATAGCAAAACTGAATGCTTATTATTTCCATTTCCTGGTGTCAAGGCTAGTTTAGCTTTTCTAATATATTTCTTTAGAGTAAGAATGGAAACATAGATGAAGAAATTGGAATTACTTTACTTACATGTAATTTTTGGCACTGAATATGTTGTATACAAATTAGAATTCTATTTGATTCAGAATAAAATGTGGGGTATATCATATGAGGTGAATGCAATATGCTTAGAGGTCTTCAATTAGGAGTTTGAAATTCTGGGGATTATAATTTGTAAATGCAGAGGTTAAAGATAAAAAGAGAGTATTCTAACTTGGCTTTTTAGTATTGTTATTTTTCAAAGCATCTACTCTGAAACAAATGTAGTTTTATACTGCTGCTCCTTCTTAATGCTATCTGTTTAGTTTTAAGGAGTATAAATTGATCTTTTTGCTTTTCTTTTGGATCTGCTAGCACTAATGAATTTCTTTGTTTAAGCTTAATACATATGAAAACTTAGGAGGATTTCTTAATGACAGGTGCTGACTTATTTTCCCCGTTTTACTCTGAATTCAGATCCCTTTTGGTGATGCTCTGGATTTGTTCCGAGGAAGGAAAGTCTATTTGGAAGATGGCTTTGCTTACGTACCACTTAAGGATATTGTGGCAATCATCCTGAATGAATTTAGAGCCAAACTGTCCAAGGCTTTGGCAGTAAGTATTTCACTTTATATCCGTATTTGACATGTTCATACTTCAAATTATATACCCTTGGTAATTTTGTTCTGTGCTTTTGTAGTAAATAATTTAATTTTCATAACAGTATTCAGATTGTTTATTATGTTGTACTATTAATTCTAGAACTCCTTGGTTTTTACTTGTTACTACTCATAGTTGATTTTTTAATTTCTTCTTTCTCCTGCTAATTCTAATGGTGCGCTGATTAATTTTGTGGGTGGCCTCTGTGGGTTTCTTCAAGGTCATGTCTTTTTTCCTTGGAGATGGACTTCATATATGGCCCTTAATAATTAGTGTGGCCTGTGGTGGTCATAACCTCTAGATTTCTGTTCTTAATTAGTATTTAGTTTCAGTAGAGGGCAGTATAGAAGAAAGTGTTAATACTTAAGTACTTAAAATAGTGATAGGCTAGTGTTGCAATAAACAGCCCAGTAGTGGGTGAAATTGGAGGTAGTTGTGTTGAACAATTGACATGATCAGTGCTTTTATAGTAGTTTTTTGAAAGTATGACTCTTAAGTGGTGACATCTTAAAACTATACACATCTTATAGTGTTGTTGTCTTTTAATCTGGGTCTAGTTTTTAATACTTTTTTTATACTTAATGCAGAAGAGGACTTCAAAGTTGTATGATGTGGCTTTTAAAAACTATGCTGATTATAGTGTAAGCATATGCCAAGCTTTCCTTTTGACTTAAAAACTATAGTATTTTCTGGTATAAATAATTTTTATTGATTCTCTGGGGTTACCTAAACATTTATTTAGCTATATCAGCATTTGCAAAGACTAAAATATTAACTATTTTTATTAAATGAGGCAATTTATGAAGACACCTAGCATAATAGGTATTTAATAACTGTTAATATTATTCCTCCATCCCTAATGCTATGTTGTTTATCCTCAGTAAAGTTGGTGCTTTTAAATTGTTTCTTTAATTATCTGTCACTTACTGTGGACTATAATCTATTTATAGATACTAATAGTATCTTTCACCACTGTGAACTTCTGTAGAAGACTCTGGTATTTGTCCGATCATTGGCCATTCCCCTTCTTTTATTATTCTTGGTTTTGTTCACCCATTTTCTCTCTGTTGACATTTTTGACAGCACTTCTTTGTGTGAAAGAGCCATATGCTTTTCAGGACATTGGATAGCTGTTATCCATTAAATACCAATAGTGGCCCTCGATCTCCATGACAACCAAAAATATCATTGTACATTTTAGAAAGCTTCTGGGGTGTTGATACTACTTTTAAGCTGATCATGGTGGTTTCCCTCTCCTTTCCAAATTATTGTTCTGTGCATGTGACACAATGTAATTCTGGCTGAAAAATATGAGTTATTGTTCAGGGGCTCCTGAAAAAAGTTTTCCTTGCTAAAAAAAATGGGTACATGGATGAAATAGTCCTTTTTTCCCCCTCTGGATATTGTAACTGAATGCGATGCCTGGAATAGCTACAGCCATCTTGAGATAGGTGGGTAACTTGAGGACAACCCAATTTGCTGAGGTTAGGCATGTAGAAAGATGGAAAGAATCTGGATCCTTGTTGAGGTCATTGAGTTGCTGAATCAACCCACCCTGAAACCACCAAAACTTATTATATGGGATAATAAGGTTTAAATTTTTTGAGGAACTATTAATGATTTAGGAACTCATTTGAGTGGAATTCTGTTCCTGGTACCTAGCTCAGTGTCTATGTTAGTTAGTATTTTCTTTTCCAGTTGCAGGTAACAGAAAACCAACCTGTGCTATCTTAACCAAGAAATGGAATCTCCTAGCTCATAAAATTGAGAAGTCCAAATGTAGTTCGAGCTTCAGATGTAACTTGATGAGTGTTCCAGCTAGTTCTCTGAAGTTGTCTTTACACTTATATATGTGCTTTGTCCTAGTCTGGCTTCTCTCATGGTAGCGAAAGGGGCTGCAATTGGATCAGGCTTTACATCCATACTGCATACCATTCAAAAGAGTTTCTTTGTCCCAATTTCTGTTTTTAGTCTTAATATTTACTGTGCTTGAATTGGCTTAAGTCGCATGCTGTTAGTTTCCTATAGCTGCCATAGCAAAGTATCACAAACTGGATGTCTTACAACAACAGAAATTTATTGTCTCACAGTTCTGGAGGGCAGAAGTTTGAAATCAAGGTGTCAGCATGGCCATGTTCTCTCAGAAGGTGCTAGGGAAAGATCTGTTCCAGGTCTCTCTTCTAGCTTCTGGTTGTTCCTTCACTTGTGAAAACATAGCTCCAATCTTCACATGATATTCTCCTGGTGTGTCCCAAGTTTCTACTTTTTATAAGGATACCAGTCATATTGGATTAGGGTCCCCCCTACTCTAGTTTGAGCTCATTTTAACTAAGTATATCTTTAATGATCCTATTTCTAAATAAGGTTATATTCTGAGGTACTAGGGGTTAGGGCTTTTAGGGGACATAAGTCAACCTGTATCACAAAACCAATTATTGTGGTTAAAGGGATTGCCTAGCATAAGGTCACGTGTCTACCCCTTTAGTTGGAGGATCATGGGAGCCAAGAGGCAGCATGTTCCTGAAACCACAACATCCCCAACAGAAATGGATGATTGTTAGGAATGGGGAGAGGAGAGAGTGATGCTGGGGAGGCAAACAACAATTATCTGCTATCTAGTGGACACTTAATGTGTATTAAATGTAAGAAGATTTTCACTTCCTAATTTCTATTTAAGCGATGTTGCCCAGTGCCTAAGTAATCTAATCATAACTATGAAAATGAATCTGAAATTCTTTTACTTTTGGGGCTTCAAAGCTACTTCTGACTTTGTGTATTGCAGGGCTTAAATAAATTTTTAATAAATTTTAACTGTTTATTTAATAAATTTGCCTTGAAAGTAACTGTTTTTTTTGTTTTTTTCTTTCAGATAATTCAAGGTATTCTCTATATATTTGCTGTTCGATTTATCTTCCTAGTAATATAGTGTAGAAAGAAGGATATGTGGCATATTTTTGCAAAAATTTTGTAATTGTTTTCCACTTTCTGGTTAGAAGATGGGGGATCTAAATACACTGAGAGAAAAGACAAAAGTCTATGAATTCCTAAGTTTGTAGTACAATAACTTTTTCTCTAAACCATTTGAGAATAAGTTCCCAGCCTGATATCTCATCACTCACAATAGTTTTTAGTGTGTAATTCCTACGAACAGGCTATTTTCCCTCATAACCATAATTCAGCTGTCAAAATAAGGAAACTAATCTTGATATGTTATTACCATCTAATCCTTAGACCCATACACGTGTCACCAGCTGTCTCAATCACATCCTTTATTTCAAAAGGACCCAAACCTAAATCACACGTGTGATATACTGGTCGTGTCTCTTTAGTCTCTTTCAGTCTGGAACAGATTCTTAGTTTCTCCTTGATTTTCGTGGACTTTATTACTTTTGAAGATTATCAGCTAGTTATTTTGTAGAGTATCTTTCAGTTTGGATTTGTCTGATGTTTCTGCATGTTTAGATTCAAGTTATACATTTTAAGCAAGAATGTCATAGAAGTGATGCTGTGTTCTTTTCATGCATTCTGTCAGATGGCATGATTTTGATTCATCCCAATTCTGATGGACTTTATCAAAATTTATTTACCCATGCTATTGTTGATGGGCATTTGGGTTTTCTTTTTTTTTCTTTTTTGGTTAGTACTAATACTGCTGCTCTGAACATTTTAGTACATCTTTTGGCAAACACATTTCTGTTGGTTTTATGCCTAGGAGTGGAATTGTCGTGCACAGAGTATGTCTATGTTTAGCTTTAATGGATTCAGATTTACTTTAAATGGATTTGTCCTGATTACCTGTGGGTTGAGTTCTGGCCTCAGTGTCTTGGATTTGATGGAAGATGGACAGTGACTTGCTGTGTGAGGCGATGCTTGGCTTTCTCCTGGGTGGGTCAGGGCCAAGCCTGGTTGAGATGAGGTCCAGAGAGCATTTTGCTTTATCATGCAGGGGAGTAGATGGAGTATATTCCTGGGAACCTGTGCTGACAGCTATGGAAAGGAGCAGGAAGGAAGGGAAGGAGTTTCTTTTAGGGATGTGGTGAAGTAGAAATCTAAATCTATTGCTGTGGTGTCTCTGTCTCTCTCTCGCTCTCTCTTTTTTCCTGTGGTCTCTTTATTACTGTCCTTTCCAGTGAGGAAGGTTTTGACCTTGGAGTATATAATTGAAAATTTTCAGCTTTATAAATAGAAATATTCTTGTAGGATGAGAATAAGTACCCTAAAGTAGATTTTAAAAAGGTATTTTAATTAGTGGCAGAGGATGAAATAAATGGTGCTGAGGGGAGTTGTAAATTGATGGAAGAGTTTTACCCTAGTTGATATCTGAAAGCTGCTTCTTAATCTGTGATCATGTGATTTTTTAAAGTGTAACTAATTTGGCTTTTGAACATGCTTTAGGACTAGTAAAAATTTGACATTACCTTCTCCTTTGATAAGAACTCTGTGGCCCTACATCCTCCAGAAACCTCCTCCTAAGCCCCAAGATGATGCTAAGTATATCTCCTTTGTGCTCCCACATAGCACGCTCCTTGGTACCAAACTATGATGAAATTATTCTCACTATGTGTTTCCCCCCCCCACCAACTAAAATGTAGCCTTTTTGAGAGTTAGGGCTCTCTCTTAATTCAAATTTTCTGTCTAGTGTAGCATCTGGTACATAGAAACAGTGCTCAGTAAAATTTTGTTGAACTGACAGATATTGAACAATAGTATGAACTTCCTTTTGTTCATAGTTTACTGTTTATGCATACCATTGATCCTCACTATAAGCCACTAAGATAGACGGGGATTATAATCAGCATTATACAGATGAGGAAAATGCAGCTCAGAGAGGCTAGGTAATTTGTCCAAGATTATGTTGGCTAATAGTTGCTGGAGCCATGAGTGGATCTCTCGTTTTCTGATTATAATTCTTGGGGCCTTTTGATGATAACTGTGCTTTTGTAAGGAGTTGTATAACCAGGGGATTTAGGTCTTCACAGTCTGAGAAAATACTAAAAAGTAAGTATATTAGGGTCCAATTATAGAACTGGCAAAAGGGGTGAATTTGGAGCCATGATGCAATAGATTGGTAACCAGTTAGGGAAAAGAATGAGGGCAAAACATATATTTCTTTGCTTCACATAACAATTTTAGAAGCTGTAGCCAGTTCTTTCATTCAATGGTTTATTTTTACACAACTTTTTATTTGTTTATCTGTGCATTGTTTTGGGTACTAGGGATACTGTACTTAACAAGATAGATGAAATTTTTTCTCTTACAAAACCTATATTCTAGCAGGAGATAGTTACCAAAGAAATAAACAATAACAATATTATATATGACATGAAGGAGCCAGCTGAACAAACATAGAGGAAAGTGCATTCCAGGCAGGGAAAGTCACTAATGCAAAGGCTTCAAGGAGGGAATTTTGGCATTTTTTCAGAGTGAAAAAGGCCAGTGTAGCTGGAGCATGGTGAGCTAGGGAAGAGTGGTACGAGATGAAACTGCAATGTCTAGACATAGGACTTTATAGGACTTTGAATAAACAGAGTAAAGAGTTTGATTTTTTAGCCTGATGTAGTGGAAAGCCATTGGATGATTTTGAACAAGGGAGTGATATAATCTGATTTATGCTTTAAATAGATTACTGTGCCTGCAGCTTGAAAACCACTTTGGTTTTCAGGAAAGAATGGAGAGAAACACAGAGAAAGAATGGGAGCAGGAGGACTAGTTTGGAAGTTTATCCCATTCATCTAGGTGGTCCTTGAAATAGACTGGTTGTAGTGACATGACTGAGAGAAGTCAGTGGATCTCAGTTATGTTTTGAAGTATTGTTGACATGGTGGGTTGGATGTGGGAGAAAAGAGGAATCACAACAATAGTAATAATGATGATGACAGCTTAATGAATATTTAATATTCAGCAAGCACTATTCTAAATGCTTTATATAAATTACCACATTTAATCTTTTTGTAACCCTGTGAGGTGGGTACCATTATCACTTTCTGAGGCTTTTAGTATCTTTGTACAGGTAGTAAGGAACAGAGGCAGGATTTGAATCCGTGCAACCTGGCTTTAGAGTCTGTGTTCCTGACCACTGTGTTACACTGCCTAGACTTTTGGCTTGAATAATTGATTAGAGGGTGATGCTTTTTACCAAGATGTGGAAGGCTATCAGAAAAATACATAAAATAAAATCAAGAGTTTTGTTCTGACCATGATAAGTGGGAGGTGCTTATTGGTTATACCAATGGAGATGGCAAGTATGAAGTTGGATTTAGGAGTCTGGATTTATAGGGAGGAGAATCTGAAGCCGTGAGACTGTATGAAACCACATAGGGAGAGTGTGGAATGTCAGTGAAGAGGAGAGGAAGGTCCACAACTGAGTTTGGTGTCCACATACCTCCACTCCATGTCATTAGCAGTGAACATGCTTTGTTTGTTTTTAGAAAATGAGACTGTAGCTGGATTTCTTTGAGACAAATTCTCTGTTTTTTCTCACATAGTGGACTAATTTCACTTTTTTCTTTTTCTTTTCTTTTTTTTTTTTGAGACAAGGTCTCCCTCTGTTGCCTCACTAGCGTGCAGTGGCATCATTATAGCTCACTGCAACCTCAAACTCCTGGGCTCAAGCAGTCCTCCTGCCTCAGCCTCCCGAGGAGCTGGGACTATAGGCGCATGCCACCACGCCCAGCTAATTTTTCTATTTTTTGTAGAGACGGGGTCTCACTCTTGCTCAGACTGGTCTTGAACCCTAACCTCAAAGGATCCTCCCACCTCAGCCTCCTAGAGTGCTAGGATTGTAGGTGTGAGCCACCACACCTGGCCTGATTTCACTTTTTGTTTGTGGGACTCATCATTAGAGAGTACAGGTAAAATGCTAAAAAACCAGGCTTTCAGAAAATACATGTGTATACACATTTAATTTAGATATAGAAATAAAGACTTTGAGAAGTTCCCAAGTGGCTCTTTCTTAGAGTTGCAGAGAATATTAAGTATTTAATTTTTTCGAGGAGGATTTTCTTTTTCACACTGAAAAAATACTAGTTGGATCTATGGCTCACCAAGTATTTGTTGCTTTGGAAAAATATGCTTTGTAGGCACTTGATCAAATAATTTTTATTTCTAAAGAGTTTGGAATCCTCTTTACTCTTTTATCCTCTTTTTAAAGGCAGTATTCAGTTTAGTTCCTTAAAGTGTGGTTAAATATAATTAATTTTCTTGAATGGTAACTTACTTTGGAATCATATAGGGGTTTTATTTCCTTATTTATGTCTAACTAGTTGATTCCTTATGTTTTGGTTGATTAATATATCTTTTCTATTATTGTTTCCTGATTATTTAATGTTATTTTAAAGTGGATTGCTGTGAACTAGTCAGTGCTGCAGCTAATCCATCAGTACGCAAGTAGTGGATAACACACTTTCCCCTCCAACATTACTGTCAGGCACCAATCCATTTGTTCTCCCATGTCCGTTATACCACTCTGTATACCCCTGTGTACCTGTAGCTTAGCTCCCACTTATAAGTGGGAACATGTGGTATTTGGTTTTCCATTCCTGCATTACTTAGGGTAATGGCCTCCAGTTCCATTCAAATTGCTGCAAAAGATGGCATTTCATTCTTTTTTATGGCTGAGTAGTATTTCATGGTATATATATATACACCACATTTTCTTTATCCACTCCTTAGTTGATGGGCACTTAGGTTGATTCCATATCTTTGCAGTTGTGAATTGTTGTGATAAACATACAATTGCAGGTGTCTTTTTGATGTGATGACTTCTTTTCCTTTGGGTAGATACCCAGTAGTGGGATTGCTGGATCAATGGTAGACCTACTTTCTAGTAGGGGGAGCTGAGATGTACATAAAGGACTCAGTGATGAGGTGCAAGAGAGGAGGGGCCTGAAAGTTGTATCAACTAAGCTCAGAGAATTTTGAGAGAAGATAGAGTTGACGCTGGCTTTGAATAATTTGGCTACAGGGACATGAGCAGCTTGTAGAGAGTAGCAGAAGTAAATTGTTAGGTGCTGGAAAACATGGGCTATGTTTAGCGAATGGTTAGTGGTATGATTGGTGAGATTTAATATCTATGAAGAAGCTAATGAGTTTGAGTTTTAGTCTATATGCTAGTGGTTTCCAAACTTTTTTGATTGTGTTCCCTCAGTTAAAATATCACACTCCCCCTAATGTACAGATGTAGCCATTATAAAATGGGGGTTTTAAACAGGATAAGGAAAAAAATAAGAATAGATATTAGTATTTTCTTTCCCCATATCAGTAGGTCATCTTGTGTACATCCAGCTTGGAATCACTATTGTAATCTGCTGATGTTATTGTTGGTGATGTGTTTTAGCAATAGGAAGTGAGACAGCTATTTGTGAGAGAGAATGATTTTGATATTGGGTAGGTTGAGTTTATAAGATTAACAGAATATTCTGGTAAATTTGGGTTGGAACTCGGAAGAGTGCATAGACATTCAGAGATAGATTTGGGAGTAACCCACATGGTTGTGAAATTTAAAGCCAAACTAGTGGATGCAGTTTCTAAGGAGTAGCACGTAAAGAGAGAAGAGCACAAAATACCAAACCGAATATATTGTAAGAATGGTTGTGGAGATCAGGGGGATAAGAAGTCATTACGAGTAAGTTTTGGCCTCTCTCTCTCTCTCCATGGATATGCTTGCTTTTCCTGTTAAGTATGGTAGTGCTTAGCACAATGCTTTCTTTTATAAGAGGCTCTCTATAAAACTTACCAATCAGGCCTCTTCATTTTGCCCATGAAAATTTAGCCCTAGAAAGGTTCAGTGGCTTAGCAAAACTCATGCAGATCATTAGTGAAGGACCTGGGTGAGTTTACTATAATTCGTCATTAGTGAAGGGCTTGAGTCCTTCACTTTAGTTCTCCCAAAACTCCTTAAGTTCAACGCCCATTTTACTGTAGTTTGTTGCCACTCCCCAGGCCCAAATACCTCTGCTCCTCTACAGCTTTCTCTGATTCACCCTCAAGCAGGTGTTTCCTTTGCATATTTTAAATACTTCAGCAGCTCCAAGGTAGAGATTGTGCCAGTTCAGCTTAATTATCTCTGATGCCTAGCACAGTGCCTTGTGAGAAGTAGGTGCTCAGGATCTGATGAATTACCTGTGAGAGCTGTATGTTTGCATTCTCCTGATTTGTTGAGAAAACTAAAATTACATGGGGTTGCACTAAAGTGTACTGTTTATAAGAGGGAAAAAGTGAATTATGTACCTGATAATATGTGCAAAGTGCTGTACATGCAGAATATTTCTAAAATCTCAATTGCAAACGTTTATGAGCTTAGAATACTTCTGAAGAACTGCGGTTGGCTGTAGAAGTTAAAATTGTTACTCTGTTGACAGTTTTTCACTGGAGTATGTAAGGTGTGAATTTTGTGTTTTGCTTTGAAATTTATGATGCAGCATAAACCAGGCTTACACTCTAGCTACCTTGAGAGTGGCAGCTTCATTCTTCATGGTTGAACTCTCCAGAGTAATCCTTAGGTCACTACTTTTGCGGTCATCTTTGTGGTTTTTTCCCCTCCCTCATTCACAGAAAAGGTAAGATTCCCTCCACACTCCTTTATAAACATGTCTGTTTTTCATATCATTTATCATATTTAAGAACTATAATTACCCATTTTAAAGCCTTAGCCTAAATTGGCTAGAAAATACTTAATATTTTTACACATCATTTATACTTTTTTTTCACTGAGCTGTGCTGCCTTTATTGACACTTGAATGCACTGAAACACAGATTTTATCCCTATTACCTGCTTGTGATGAGAAAATATCAGCAGATTCCATTGCTAGGAAACAGTTGAATACTGAAGTAGTTTTTTGGGTGGGTACTTGTAAATTCAATTCTTTGACAGTTCTACTCTCATAGAGCAAAAATTTATTCAGTTGCTACAAAGAAAGATGCATCACCTGTTAGTTTTCCAATTTAAAAATTTTGCACACGGGGAGCTGAGAATACATAAAATATTACAGGATTGATTAAGTGTTGAGAGTGTAATTTTTAGCAGTGACTGGACATTGAAAACTAATGATTCTGTGTGTGCTTTTGAGTTTCAGTTTTCTTAAAATTTTCTGATTTATTACTAATGAGAAAGTGAGAGCAAGAACAAGACAGAGACATATACATACACATGACACATAAGAATTTAAACCAGAGTAAAATGTTGCATTAATTAAACCAGCTTTCTCGTGGGAATAGGATTGGCTACATCCTATATTAAATCACCCAGGTCTGTTCTTTTACCTATGATATGCCAGAGAAAGAATATTAAAAAGAAGTGTGTGGTTATAATCAGTTTGGCTTTCTTTTATAACTGATTGTCATTTAGTTTTGTCATAGTTGTATAATGTTTAGAAAAAAGATTTTTACTCAAGTCCAGTCTGTAACTTTTCTTGAGTATCTACTATGTGCCAGGCAAAAACACTAGAGACACAAGTATGATTAAGCTTTCAGGGTGCTCAGAATGTGTGAGATGGAGCAGCAATGGAGGAGACATGTAAACAGTCATCATACATGTGGTCAGTAAAAAGAGAAGTGTGTACTAGGTAAAGAGGCAGTACAGAAAAGAGGGTGGTGAACTTAGTCTGGGGATTGCAGAGAGAGCTTCAAAGATGTCGGTTCTTAGCTGGATTTTGCAAGGCTCTTTCTTAGATGTGAACAATCCTTTGACCTTGTCTTTTTGGGGGATGAGGAATGGGGAATAAGACCTCTGGTTTTTAAAATTATTATTATTTTTAAGTTCCCTTCTTGTTTCTTCCTTGTCCATACCTGTGGCTGGTAATAAGCCTTGACATTTATTTTCCTGCCCGATCCACTCAGGCAGGTGGGAACTGTCCATATACCACTTTCTAATTCTGTACCTTCAAATTTCACTGCTTGTCTATTTAATTGCACATAAACGTTTAGGAATTTGTCAGGCAGTGCAGAATCCATCTTCTGATTTACATGCATTGAGAATCTTGTGTCTCAGAAATAAAAATCTTAATAAGGCTTTATGTCTTTATCCAAGTGACAGAGAGAACCCTGAGAACTTAAGTAGGCGGTATACTAAAATTGGAGTAGTGCAGAAAATGTTATCTGAAATGTTCTAGGAAAGTAATGTGTAAGTTCAAAACAAAAATATAACAAGAAGTGAAAATTGAGACTCATTGACGCTAGAAATAATCAAAGAATGATAGAATTGAGAATAACAGGCTTGGTTTCCCTTGAATTTTTAAGGGGGTAATAAGAGTAGAAGGAAGTGTTTAATGATACTCTTGCTGTTTTGTATAAAATCTTATTTTTTATAATTTTATATTTTAGGATATGTTTTAAAACATGGTATTAGGTGAATTTCAGTGTTTTCCTGCCTGCGTTTTAAAAGAGAAACCTAACATATAGTTATGAGACATTAGAAATATCATGGGAAATACTTAAGCTCTGGTTTAAAAAAAATTATGGTTATCCTTTTTGACACTATGATTTCGTTCATATACAAGATTATATTTGTTGAGTTGCAAAACAGCCAGGTGAACAATGTCAATGAGCTTACTAAATGGAGGTGTGAATGGGGTAATGATCTAGAAAATAGAGAATTAAACTTGGAGGAAGATATAGAAGACAGATTACTTGTAAATTTGGAAAAGAAGAATAGTGAGCAAGATGGGTAACTAGAATATTATCTTCTATAACCATTTCATCAAAAACTCCACAGTTATCACATTGACCGTTAAAGGCTAAAATAATGGAAAGAGAATGAAATAATGTTCATTCTTTGAGGAAAAAACAAACTAATACAGCTTTGGATTTTGGCAGGGCAGCTATAATCCCAAAGAAAGAGAATAACAATTTGCATTTATAGTCTTTTCTTCCAAGTAGCTTAAAGCTTCATAAGTACATTTTCATAAATCCTTGGGATTACTTTTGAATTTTGTTTAAAATATTAAGAAGGAAATCGTCTCTACTTGTTGTTAGATGGCTGAAAAAAAATGACACACTGAAAGTCATAGAAATTCTTTCTTTACCTTGATGGCTCCAATCTTTTATGTTTCCACTGTTATTTCTTAACACTTTGGCTAAGGAATTTATTATTTATCCTTCAGCAAATATTTATCAGTTGCATACTGTGGGTTAGGTCTGAGGCCGTGTATATACACACACACACACACACACACACACACTCTCTGTAGGAGAGGGAGTGGAGAGAGAGAGAGAGAGAGAGAGAGAGAGAGAGAGAGAGAATTTGAACCTGTTTTCTCTTTCAATTTCATGTGGCTTTGAATCATTCTTTTGAGGTCAAGAGCTGCTGATTTTAGCTGAAGAATTGGCCTGCTGGGTGATGGTGGTGGTGGTAATGGTGGACGGAGGCAGGTTTATAATTTTTTAGTAAGCACATGCAGTGTACCAGATGCTATTAAATTTGTTATACGTATTGCCAATTTAACTCTCTCGGCAACATTATGAAATGGTTATTTGCATGGTTTTGCAGATGAGGAAACTTTGAAAGGTTGAGTAACTTATCCAAGGTCACAGTGTTAGTTGCTGTACCAGAATTCTAGGCCAGCACACCTGAATTCAGTTTCTCTGCTCATGATCTTTAACAATATCTTCCTTTTCTTCTTTGTGGGAAGTAGGCATGAATATTCCTTTTTTGTTTTCTCTTTGGATCAGTGTTGGTGAGCATAAATGTGTCAATCAACATCTTGGGAATTTTACCAGTTATAACTATCTTAAACAAGTAGTTGAACAGTGGCTTAAACAAATAGGGGTCATTTTTCTCACCCAACTTGAGATAGGTGTTTGCTTAAAGTACTGTAGTGGCTCAATAATGTCAGGGCATGTCTCTTAAATCCTTTTATACTTTCCCTCATGATTACTGCCTCTCAGTTGCAGGATATGTAACTGCTTAGCTTCAGTTATCATGCCCACATTAGGAAGATCAGCTACCTCTGTTCCTCTTCATCAGGGGAGCAAATGCTTTCCCAGAATTGCTGTCCCTTATTCCTCTTCTTCAGCAAAATCCTGTTGATGTCCCTTTAGCCAGAACTATGTCATAGCCTCCCTTGTTTGGGAGAGCAAATATTTTATTTCATCAGCCACTTTTGATAGAGGCAGGCAAGGGAGTGTGGGGTTGAGAGTGAGCCACCCTGAGTGTTTGCCACAAGAGTGGTCAGTGCTTTGCTGAATTTAGGTGAGATGAAATGCACTTAAATACAGATGGATTGGAAGAGGATTTTCTTTTTTTTTTTCTCAAGATCATTGAGTAGAGGATTTTCTTGATGTGTACCTAGTGGACATGAGTTGTATTCCACAGTGGATGGTAGTATTAGGAGGTGATAGTATTGCTGATGAGTTAATGGAACATACCTTAATGTCCAGCTAAATGGGTTGGTGATCCCTATCAAGTTGAGAAGAAGGTATAACCAGCTCCATGAACAAATTTCAAGGAACCCTGTGTTTTTTATAATCCTCTCCTTTAACTAACTACTTGACCTTTTGAGTTGTTTCCCAGAAATGGTGGGTTTTCTGTAAGACAAAGGAGTTGAGATTCTAAAGGCCCCTGGGCAGACTTCCTGATGCCAAGCCTTACCATCCTCCACAACCTGCCCCCAATGCACGTGGCCCCTTGTTAGTTATACAACAACCTGCCCCAGTGCACATGGCCCCTCCTTAAGAAGCCCATGATCTACTTGTGTCGGGGAGATGGATTTGAGGCTGCTTCTCCAGTTCTCCTGACAAGATGTCTTTTGTATTAAAAAATTCCTTTCTTATTGGCAATTCTCATTGTCTCAATAATTGGATCTTTGTACGGTGAGCAAATGGATCTAGGCTGAAACCCCCTTGAAGTTTTGATAACAAAAGGAAGAGGGGGTTGAGAGACAAGGAGCTTGGAAATCATTTTTGGGAAACTAGATAGAGAGAAATTAAAATTATGAAGGTGTTGAATCCATGTGAACCTTGTATGTTTCAGGGGCTCAATAATAAATGGCTAGTTGGACTTTTTTTTTTCTGTTTTTAGAAAGTGTTTTTGAAATGATCAGATTGATCTTATCATGTTAATTACTAAATCCAGATTGATTACTCTCTTGATTGATGGAATGAGAGTTATATTATTCCTGGTACTTTTGGGAATGGATTGCCTCTAATACTTCTCATGTCTCAAGGTGCCAAGTATATCTGTGGAAGGTAGCAAGGGAAGGTAGAAAAATACCCTCTCTGTTATGACTTAGAACCCTCTGAGTTTGCTCAGGCCTTACCAGTCTAAAGGAAAAGGCTGTAGACAGTGAAGGATATTGCAGTAAATACAAGTTGATTGTTGTCATCTACTCTGTTGGGCTTGGGTGCCTGGCAGGTTGGCAAGGTAGTTCTTATCTGCAAAAGTTATCCATTTAGCATATACTCATTTAAAAAATCAAGTTCCTTTGTTCATGATTCCTTTAAGATAGGTTGCTCTGTTGACTGAGGTCCATCAATTAATTGTTGTTTTAGAACAGGGACCTTGCAGTATCTTTGAATAAACAGAGCTTGTACCACGTATCTTCTTTATAAAATCTTAATATGTAAGAAAACTTAATGTTCTTTCCCTTAATATGAGTCTAACATATGTATTTTGTGTATGGACATGAATCTATGGACTTGAATCTATGGTTCATAATTCAGTGTGTTTTGGATATGAATCCATGGTTTAGTGTGCAAACACACACACACATTTACATACATACCCTCTCCAATTTTTTTTTTTTTTTTAACTTTTCCCCTCCCTCGTAACTTTGCTGCTATGTCACAATATGATGGTAAGAAAGATAAACGACTTCTGGGAAGATGCAACTAGGCAATAATAGGTAATCTAATTTCAAGTAGTGTAGACCTAATGGACAGGCTTTTCTTCAGTTTAGATACTGTCTTGTTTTATGTAAATATATGATTCCTCACTACAAAAGTACAAATGTTGGTTATATTTTACTTTACTTTTTGGTAGAGAACACTTTAAGAATTACGAGAAATCTGAATGCCGCAGTTCAAAGTATATACCCTATTGCTTCTATGTTAAGCTTTGTTCATAGAAAACTGTTCTGGCCTTTGTAGGCACTGCAGACTAATTCTCTTTTTCTTGGTCACCCTTTGGAAATTGTTAAAACTCCTATTCCCAGTTACATTTGAGTGTGTGTATGTGTGTGAGTGAGCAATGGAACAAGGAACAGTGTCAGTTGTCTTCTTTCCCCCTGTTAGCCTGTTTGCTTTAACTGTGCTTTAGTATTTCTCTTTAAGGGCATGCTTGGCATCTGAAGCATTGAAACTGGCATTTTGTTAAGAAATGCCTCGCAATGGGGCCTCCTTTTCAGCAGCTGGGCCCCAGTTCACTTAGGAATCTCTCACTCCTGTGTTACAATCTGGTTCCTTAAGAACCAGATATACGACTCCCATGACTATCAAACAAAAGTCATCAAATAGAATAGAAGCTATTTGAAATAAGAGTATATAGGTGTTTTTTTACTTGTTACAGATTTGTAGCATATCTTTGGGGAATAATATAGTGAAGATTAAAATTATACATGGCCACATTATACCTTAGATTAATACCGTGTGTGAGTTTTTTTATGTTTATTAAGCTCTATTTTTTATTTTTAATAATTGTTTCTTTTGTTTTCTTTATATAATATGATCTTGTACTATGTTTTTTATTAGTGTTATATTTTTGAATTTTAAAAACAACTTTATTTAGGTATATAAGTTACACACAATAAAATTCACCAATTTTAAGTGTAGAGTTGGGTGAGTTGTGACATGTGTATATGGCTGTGTAACCATCACCACAATCAAGACGTGTTACATTTCCATCATCCCAAAATTCCCTTGTGCTGTTTAGCAGTTAAGTCCCTAACCCCATCCCTGGCCCTGGGCAAACAAATTTATCTATTAATATTTTAGAATTCCATATAAATTGAATCATATAGTATTATTCTTCTGTATTTGGCTTTTTTTAATCTGCATTATGTTTTTGATATTTATGTTTTTTCATATGTTAGTGGTTTATTATTTTTTATTGTTATGTAGTATTCCATTGTATGAGTGTACCATAATTTGTTTATCCAATCCCCACTTGATGGACATTTAGATTGCTTCTAGTTTTTGGCTATTATGAATAAAACTGCTGTGAATATTTGGATAAATACCTATGAGTGGGATTGGCTAGGGTGTATTACAAATATGTTTAAAGTACATTTAACTTTATGAGAAATTGCCAAACTATTTCCAAAGTGGCAAGATGCATTCATTCCCACCAGTAGTATATGAGTTCTAGTTACTCTACAACCTTGCCAAAAGTTGGTATTGTCAGGGTTTTAAATTGTAATCATTCTAGTGGGTATATCTTGTTGTGCTTTTGATTTCCATATCCCTAATGAGTAGTGATGTTGAACATCTTTTCAGTTCTTATTTGTGGTTCTTACATATCTTCATTGTTAGAGTATCTGTTCATATCCTTTGCCCATTTAAAAAATTATGTTATCTTCTTGTTATTGGGTTTTATGAGATCTCTCTTTATTCTGTAGATAAAGGGTGTGTGTATATATTCACACATAAATATATATACACACACATAAATATGGATGTGTGTATGTGTATATGTGTGCATAGTTTACAAATATTTGATCCTAGTCTGTGACTTGCCTTTTTATTGTTTAAAAAATATCTTTTGAAGAGCAAAATTTTTAAGTTTTGATTAAGTCCATTTTACTAATTTTTTTCTCTTATGCTTCACTTCATTTTCCATCTTAGAAATATTTTCCTGACTCAAGAGCATGAAGAACTGTTATCTTTTTGAAATTTTATAGTTTTAGCTGTTGTATTTAGCTCTATGATCCATTTTGGTTAATTTTAAAATACAGTGTGAGGTAAAGGTCAATGTTCATTTTGTTTCCATATTGATTTCCAGTTGTTTCAACACTACTAGTAGAAAATACTGTTCTTTTCCCATTGGATTTCCCATTTTTCGCCTTGTAAAGAATAATTTGGTCGTGAGTATATTTCTATACTTTATTCTGTTCCACTGAAATATATAACAATACCACCCTGTCTTGATAGCTGTGGCTTTAGAATAAGTTTTGAAATCAGGTAGAATAAAATTGTTTTGCTTTTCTAGGGTCTTTGTATTTCCATATATATTTTAGCGTCAGCTTGTCAATTTCTGCAAAGAAGGCTGCCAGAATTTTGACTGGGATTGCATCAAATCTATAGATCAGTTAGTAGTATTATCTACACAGATGACTATGTAGTCTGTGAATAAAGATAGTTTTACTTCTTTCTTTTCAACTGTATGCCTTTTATTTATTTTTATTGCCAGTTACACTGGCTAGGACTTCTACTCCAATATTGAATAGAAGTAGTAGTAAGAATGTTTATCCTTGCCTTGTTCCTGATCTTAGGGGAGGATGCGTTTAGTCTTTCACTATTACGTGTGATATTAGCTGTAGGGTTTTTTGTTTGTTTGTTTGTTTTTGTTTTTTTTTTTTTGAGACAGGGTCTCGCTTTATTGCCACGGGCTAGAGTGCAGCGGCATCATCATAGCTTACTGCAACTTCAAACTCCTGGGCTCAAGCGATCCTCTTGCCTCAGCCTCCCAGGTAGCTGGACTACAGGTGTGAGCCACTCCCCTCCCCCCACCATCTAATTTTTTTCTATTTTTTGTAGAGAGGAGGTCTCACTCTTGCTTAGGCTAGTCTCAAACTCTCCTTCCACCTCGGACTCCCAAAGTGCTAAGATTACAGGCGTGAGCCACCGCGCCCAGCCCTATATGTTTTTTATAGATGCCTTTTATCGGGTTAAGGAAGCTTCCTTCTGTTTCCAGTTTACTGAGTTTTTTTTGTTTTTGTTTTTGTCATGAATGGGTGTGGAATTTTATCTAATGCTTTGACTGTTTATTCATCTATTGAGATGACAATGTGGTTTTAAAATTTTTTAGCCTGTTAGTATGTTTCATTACATCACTTTTTAAAAAATTAGATAAAGTTTACATTCCTGGGATAAACCTATTCGGGATTTTTTTTTTTTTTTTGTATATAAGAATGCTACTAATTTTTAAAACAGTTGGCTTTTTTGTAGAAAATTTGGAAAGTGTAAGAATGTGTGAAGACAAAATAATTATATAGTTTATATTGTTGAGATAATATGGTATTTCCCATTTGGAACCCATTTTCTTTTCTTAACATTCTTTTGCAAACATTTTCTCAATATTATAATTTTTATTAGCAGCATTTTTAATGACTATTTAATCATATGGATTTGCAATACTTATCTATCCCATTGATACTGGACTTTTATCATTTCTAATTTTTTGCAATCAATATAATACTGTGATGAGCATCTCTTATGTAAACCTTTGTTTTTATTTATGTTTCTTTAGATAGACTGAGAAGTTAAATTATTCAGAGAGTCTAAATATTTTTAAGCTTTTAATACATTTATGGAACTGCTTTTCTATATATTACTTCAGTTTGTACTTCCTCAAACAATGTATAACAATGTCTGGGGTCAAGCATGGTGGCTCATTCCTGTAATCCCAGAACCTTGGGTAGGAGGATTGCTTGAGGCCAGGAGTTCCACCCTGGGCAATGTACAAAAAATAAAAAATTAGCTGAGTATGGTGGCGTGTGCCTGGAAGTGCCAGCTACTCGGGAGGCTGAGGCAGGAGGATCACCTGAGCTGAGGAGTTTGAGGCTGCAGTGAGCTATGATGGTACAACTGCACTCTGGCCTGGGTAGCAGAGTGAGACACGGTCTCAAAAAAAAAAAAGTCTGGTTCAACTCTTCAACTATATGGGATTTAACAATTAAAAGTCTTGGCTAACAGGCTAACATGATAGGTAAAAGTAGTATCTTATTGCCTTTTTTTGGTTGTTGATGAGATAGTGTTTTGCACTGTTGCCCAAGCTAGAGTACAGTGGTGTCATCATAGCTTACTGCAACCTTAAACTCCTGGGTGCAAGTGATCCTCCCATCTCAGCCTCCTGAGTAGCTGGGGCTACAGGTACATGCCACTATGCCTGGCTAATTTTTAAAAAATTTTTTTGTAGAGACAGAGTCTCCCTATATTGCCCAGGCTGGTCTCGAATTCCTGGCTTCTAATGATCCTCTTGCCTTGGTCTCTCAACGTGCTAGGATTACAGGCATGAACCACTGCACCTTTTATTTTACTATTAGTAAATTATATATATTGCTTTTAATTTCCATGTCTTTAGTTACTTGGGAAATATTTTTTTAAATCTCTTGAAGATTTTGAGACAAGTCACTCAGAAAAGTTATACAGCAGAAGTATTGAGGGGAAATAAATACATGGGAAAACAATTTCCTGAAGTAAAAGAAACAGCAATGGAAAAACAAAGGCATAAGGCTATAGAATTTATGTACTATAAAGAAAGGGAAAGTAGTTTGAACTTGTATTAAATGATTTCATGACCTTACTGGGAAATGGAAAGAACGATACAGATTGTAAGAGCCATAGGCCTTACGTTCTCATTTCTTCAAAATATGCCAACACTTCATAAACCTAACGAAAGATCCTCAGTACTCATAAGTTTGCTTTTTGTGGCTTATATCAGTGATGAAAGTTTTTGGGGAATAGCTACCTGTTACCTAAAAATAGGTAAATAGAGCATGGAGAAAGAGAACATGTTTAGCCTTGCAACTATGATATTGATCCACTCAAAAGCAGTGATTTGAAAAAAGTGAAAGAAAATAGCAGTGAAACTCAAAGTATGTGAAGGAATAGGCAGGAAATTTGGTCTTTACGATTTGATAATAATACAATTTAAGAACATGGATGACTGACAAAAAGGGGAGAAGGAAAAATGGAGGGGAATAAGTTTGAATAGAAGGATGTTTTGGTGGATAAAAGGAAATGTGAACCTTTAAATAGAAACTTGGTGTATGTCTTTTCTATAGTAGGTAAATTCATTTATAACCTGTTTGTTTCCATAAAACATCTGAGGCAGCTTATAACAAAACACATTGTTGGAAATAATAAAAGAAACAGAAAATTAGAACTAATGAACAACTCATAACTCTTAAGTGTCAGCATGAATGCTGTGATTGGGCTGCATATTTGGCCATAAACTTCCTGGGAGAAAAGGCAAAAAGGAAACCAATCATTTACATAGAAAGGAGGGGCTGTACTAAGACTTAAGGATTGTGCTGTGCCAGTTAAGTAAAAATTTTTATTGATGGAGGATATATGAATTAATATAAAAACAAATAAATAATCAAAGTGATCAAGTCTTCCAATATATTGAGACTCTTGTTAAACGCTATAGTAGACATATATGATTTGAACTCTTATCTATATGTACTGGTATTTTGGTATTTATGTATTTATCTCATCTATGTAGTGTTTGTTGAGAAGCCTCTATACACTCAGCATTGTTACTGGGGCTTTTGAATGATACAGATGTACTTAATATAGTCCCCACATCATGAAATCTAAGTGCTTAACAGGAAGGCAAATGAACAACAGGAAACACCTAGAAAACAATTACGTGTAAGGTCAAAGGTAGTTGCTGTAAATACATTGGTGTGTTCGCTAGGCAAAATACTTGATCTGGGTCAAGAAACATTTGGTTAAGTGTTGAATAAATCATGGGATAGGAAGTAGTTCTATTGGAGATCTGCTGTGGTAAGGATTGAGGTGCACCTGGGCTTCATCTTTGAATTCAGTGCAGACCCCAAATAACATTAGAGAATGTTGAGGCCACTTTTCATATCCTCTGCAAAGGTTGATCACAAGTCATACCTGTTTGAAGAACATGACTATTTCTATGACAGTTGAGAAACATCGATCCAATGGAATAGGTGGTTCTTTTTCCATCTTGGCATTCCTGGTGCTTACCATACTGCTTTGCATATTATAAAGGTCCTGTGTTTATTGGATGAACAAGTAAAAAGAGCAAATGGGAGAGGTATTCTCAATTTGTAAGAGATATAAATAATCAAGTATAAAATAGAAATCTTTTTAAAGGAGTTTAAAAGAAAGGATTGGGTGAGGAGAGTTTTTTTTTTTTTAATACAGTTATGGAGAAAATGCATCAGTATTGTTTTCATTAGAATCTAGTTTATCTTCAGTATATAGGTGAAACAATACCAGTTTATAGAAAGTTGCATGTACTTACAAAATAATCCCATATATTGAATCTTTCATCACTAACCCAGTAAAGAAATACAGAGTTTGAATAGCTAGATAGTAGTAGCTGGTGAAGCATTGCTTCTTAATTATCAAAGCTCTTTGATTATCTTATTTATTGTCAATCAGCCTGCTAGACTATTATATATATATATATGATATTTCTGGCACCTAGCATAATCTCCAATTTGATATTTGTAGAATCTGTGAACAAATATTTCTTAAGTGCTTTCTACATATGAGGGATAGAATAAAAGTGGCTTATGATGGGATTCTTGATGTGAGTAGCTTATGTACTCTTCTAGTTGACATAAACAAATAAACAGATAATAATTTGTAGAGTATTAAAAAAAAATTGCTCCATAGCTAAGAGCTATGCCAGTTCAGAGAAGGAAGGGATCTCTAATTTGTTAAACACTATGAAAGCAACACTGATTGATCTCTAAAACAAAGATAGAAGTTCATTAATTCATTCAATCACTTTTTGCTTGTTAAAGAAAAGGAATTACAGTCATGCCTCAGAGATATGGCAGGTTCTATTCTAGACCACTGCAATAAAGTGAGTCACACGAATTTTTGTTTCCCATTACATGTAAAAGTTATGTTAACACTATACTGTAGTCTGTTAAGTGTCTAAAAAAACAATGTACGTACCTTAATTAAAAAATGCTTTATTGCTAAACATTGCTAATGATCATCTGAACCTTCTCTTTTTGCTGGTGAAGGGTCTTGCCTTGATGTTGTTGGCTGCTGACTGATCAGAGTGGTGGTTGCTGAAGGTTGGGGTGGCTGGGGCAATTTCTTAAAGTAAGACAGCCATAGCACGTAGACATCCCACATCCATTGACTCATCCTTTCACAAAAGATTTTTCTGTAGTGTGTGGTGCTATTTGATGGCATTTACCCACAGTAGAATATCTTTCACAATTGGAGTCAGTCCTCTCAAACGCTGCTGCTGCTTTATCAACTCAGTTTACTTACTATCCTAAATTCTTTGTTGTCATTTCAATATGGTTCACAGCATCTTCACCTGCAGTAGGTTCCATCCAAGAAACCACTTTGTTTGCTCATCCGTGAGAAGCAACTCTTCATCCATTAAAGTTTGATCAAGAAAATTGTAGCAATTCTGTCACATCTTCAGGCTCCCCTTCTAATTCTAGTTCTCTTGCTATTTCTACACATTTGCAGTGACTTCTTCCACTGAAGTCTTGAACCCCTCAAAGTCATCTAATCAGCTTCCAAACTCTTGTTCATGTTGATATTTTGACCTCCTGCCATGAATCACAAATGTTCTTAACGGCATCTTGAATGGTGAATCCTTTCCAAAAGGTTTTCAATTTATTTTGCCCAGATCCATCAGAGGAATCACTATGTATGGCAGCTATAGTCTTACAAAATGTATTTCTTAAAAAGATGAAAAAGTCAAAATTACTTCTTGATCCATGGGCAGCAGAATAGATGTTGTGATAGCAGGCATGAAAACAACATTAATCTCCTTGTACATCTCCATCAGCTCTTGGGTGACGAGGTGCATTTTCAGTGCACAGTAACATTTTGAAAAGAATCCTTTTTTTTTTTCTGAGCAGTGGGTCTCAACAGTGGGCTTAAAATATTCAGTAAACCATGCTATAAACAGATGTGCTGTCCTCCATGTGTTGGTTCTATTTCTAGAGCACAGATGGAGTAGATCTATTATAATTCTTAAGGGCCCTAGGATTTTTGGAATGGTAAATAAGCATTAGCTTCAACTTCAAGTCAACTACATTAGCCTCTAATGAGAGTCAACCTGTCCTTTGATGCTTTGAAGCCAGGTATTGACCTCTCTTTAGCTATGAAAGTCCTAGATGGCATCTTCTTCCAATATAAGGCTATTTCATCTGCATTGAAAATCTGGTGTTTAGTGTAGCCACCTTCAATAATTATCTTGGCTAGATCTTTTGATTACCTTGCCACAGCTTCTCTGTCAGTGCTTGCTGCATCACCTTATACTTTATGTTACGGAGACAGCTGTTTTCCTTAAACCTCATGAACCAACTTCTGCTAGCTTCCAACTTTTCTTCTGCAGCTTCCTCACCTTTCTCAGCCTTCATATAATTGAAGAGAGTTAGGGCTTTGCTCTGGATTAGGCTTTGGCTTAAGGGAATGTTGTGGCTGGTTTGATCTTCTATCCAGACCAGTCAAACTTTCTCCATAGCATCAATAAGACTGCTTTGCTTTCTTATCATTCGTGTGTTCACTGGAGTATCACTTTTAATTTCCTTCATGAACTTTTCCTTTGCATTTACAACTTGGCTAATTTGCACAAGAGACCTAGCTTTTGATCTATGCCTTCCTCACTGAGCTTAATCATTTCTAGCTTTTTATTTAAAGTGAGAAACATGGGACTCTTCTTTTCACTTGAATACTTAGAGGCCATTGTAGGGTTATTAATTGCCTAATTTCAATATTATTGTGTCTCAGGGACTAGGGAGGCCTGAGGAGAAGAGGGAGAGATGAGGGAACAGCAAGTCATTTAGCAGTCAGCATACATACACAATTTATTGCTTAAGTTTGCCTTCTTATAGGGGTGCAGTTTTTGGTGCCCGAAAACAATTACAAGAGTAATATCAAAGATTACTGATCACAGATCACCATAACAGGTATAATAATAATGAAAAAGTTTGAAATATTGTGAGAATTACCAAAATGTGACACAGAGACATGAAGCAAGCACGTGCTGTTGGAAAAATGGTGCTGATGCAGGGTTGACACAAACCTTCAGTGTGTAAAAAAAAATGCAGTATTTGCAAAGTACAGTAAAGTGAGGTGCAATAAAACAAGGTATGCTTGTATGCATTTCCCTTCTTTTTTTTTTTTTTGAGACAGAGTCTTGCTCTGTCACCCCGGGTGGAGTACAGTGGCATCATCATAGCTCACTGCAACCTCAAACTCCTGAGCTCAAGTGATCCTCCTGTCTCAGCCTCCCCAGTAGCTGGGACTATAAGTAGGCACCACGATGCCTGGCTAATTTTTCTGTTTTTTCTAGAGACAGGGTCTCGCTCTTGCTCAGGCTGGTCTTGCATTTCTCTTCTTTTGATAAGTGTGTGTGCAGCCATCTAGATCCTTACTAATCTATTAGAACACAAAGATTATAAATCATTTTAATAGGAATTTATCCTTATTGCAAATATGTGAATATTTATAGCATAAGGTTGCTACAAGGCAGCTCTGAGGAAAATTGTAGTGTAAAATACATACTAAAAAAATGCCACACCAAACAAAGGAGAATAGGAGGTATTTATAAATAGGAAAGCTTAAGAGTTGCCATATAAAAATGCCATAATAGTAAGATGAAATGGAGAAAATCACTAGGCAGAGGACCACAAAATGTAGGGTAAGTTTTAGGGGGGAAAATGTAAATAGGAAATGTTTATATTAGTCAAAAGAGATTCTTAAAAAAGAAGCCTAGAACTGAATTAAAAATATAAAGGATGAGTAAGGACTAAATTTCCAAGCAGTGATGGGATAAGGTCATGTTTCCTATGTTTTTATATTCTTATTAATTCATTAAATATTTCATGATTGCCTCCTCAGTCCACAGTCTCTGTTAAAGAGGAACTTAGCAAATATTTTTCATATTTTAGTTTTGTCATGTCAGTCAGAAAAGTCATTAGTTATTTGCTTGCCAAACCTGATTATCTTTCAGATGATGAAGAACCTATTGTAGATCTCCTTCCTTCTAGGAATGTGCTTTAGGACACTGAGATTTAATTATTTTGGAGTACATTTTCCATAGTACTTTCTGTATTTACTTTTACTTTTTTGAGTTGTTCAGCCTTCCAAGAATTAAATATGTGATGTGAATTGCATATGCATGTGTGATTGTGGTGGTTGTGCAAGGGGGACTCTGGTGTAGAAGAATTTGTTAGGACACTGTTGCAGTATTCACATAGGAAGTTATGATGACTCAGGCTGGATGGGGACAGTAAGTATAGAAGGAAAGGGATGAGTGTAAGACATGTGCCCTGGGATCTTGGTGGCCATTGATGGGGAAGGACTAACCCAGGAGAAGGGGTGGGAGAGTATGGGGAGTTGCCATCCATATCCTAGTGTTTAAAGGGTATGTTGGACTCAGGCTTACTCTAGGTTTGTTTGGATGGCTAATAGGGTTCACTTTGGTATATGGGAGACAGTGACAAGAGTTTCTTGCTACTGTCACTGTGGAAAGGTGTGTGGTGGCATTGATGTGGTTTTTGGTGGTCTGCCTTGTGTGGAGGAGGAATTAGCTATGGCTGAGGGAAGTAGTATTTATTGGTCTTGGGACCAAGGTGTGGTCTCCCAGGACTTAGTGACTGGCAATACTCAGGCAGGGAATTTGGGCTCCAGCCAAGGGAACTGGGCTACAGACTGGGCCTCGTTCCAGCAAGTGTAATGACATGTGCTCACCAAACTCTGGTAGGATCTTGGATGTTTCCATTACAGGAGGTAGGAGGGGGGCAGGGAGGAGGGGTGATATATAGTAGTAGTTGCCTTCATATTTAACCCTTAGTTTTTGAATAGTCTTTTACATTTGGGAAAATTTTCCTAATATAAGGTTAGTCTTGCTAATGTAGGAGTCAGTCTCACCAATATAGAAGGCAGTACTCAAATTCTCATTCTCTTTTGTAGCCAGATCACAAGCATATGACTTAGACTTCATTGATTAGACTTACCCCCGCACAGGACTTTGATTTGGAACTGAGGAAACAGAATCCGCATAGAGCTTTCATTGTGATGGTAGAGGTGGTGGATATCAGCAGAGGCTTTCTGCCTTTGGTGGCAGCAGTGTCTTCCCAGTAGTTGCAAGATTGATTTCCAACAGTACGGTGGTTTTCTTTAGCTCTCTGTGGTCTGCTAAACAGCAGTGGTGGCCATTTTCTAATTAGTCTTGCTTTGTGGCATGGTTTGTTGCATGATTTGTTCCTGGAATCTTAACTTCGAGCACAGTTCTTCGTGTCCCCAACAATTCTGTGAGATGCCCAGTAGCCTTTTAATTAACTACTTTTCTGCTAATTAGCCAGGGTCAGCTTCTTTTATGTTCAACCAAGAACCTTAGTGCTGGTGATGAGATAGCTTGATGCTGAGGCTTCGATTATAGTAGTTTCTGCGAGCCACTGTTAGCATAGTGCTTGATATGGTGAATGGGTAGATTGTTCCGATCCAGCTGCACATGTCTTTGGGGTGATTGGGAAGGAATACTGTGTAAATAGGTCTTTAATGTTGAGATGATGATTTAATTTTTTGACATGTTTGGTTTGAGATGCCACATTCATGTGTGGAGATAACTGGCATGAAATTGGAAGTACAATTCTAACATTCAGAAAAGAGATTGGAGATAGTAAGTGACAGTTATTCAGGGTTGTGTTGAAATTGGATGAGAATGCTAAGGGTAGCAACATGGAACGGAGAGAGAGGGTTGAGGATAGACCCTTAGAGGATGTTCATAATTAAAGGCAGATGGAGGAAAGAAGGAGTGATGAAATCTGAAAAGGAGTGTTCCAGAAGGATGGAAGAGAACTCAGAGGGTGTACTATTTGAGAAATTCAAAGAAGGTAGAGTGTTGCAAGGAGCAGACAGTAAGGAGTATCAAATCCCACAGAGGAGAGAAAGACTGAGAAGAGGCCATTGTATTTCAATGACTGAAGAAAGTTGTAGAAAATAGAACAAAACCTTACAGTAGTGAGCAAAGGACTGAGGTAATATCCAGAACAAAAGAGATCAAGTGGAGATTCTGATCAAATTTTATTAGACAGATTTGGAATCTAAATCCTAAAATAAAGTCTGGAACCAGAGATACAATCCCTATCTTTTTCCTTAAGAGATTTTTATCAGGCTAGTTGTTAAGTTTGTCTGTATGAGTAACTGCACTGATATATCAAATTCTTTTGTTTTAATGAGGCGACAGCTCTCTAGTATGGAAAACTTGGGAAAATATTTTGCTTTACAATTTTAGTGTTCATTAAGCATTATTATGTAAGCTGTAAGCAAATGTTGGCGAATTTAAATGTTTGTGACATCTGTGTTTTTATTGCTAGTGTGAGAAGTTTTCTTTTGCAAGTATTATAATGATCATTGTTAACAGTGTGACCCTGCTTTACATTTTTGCCAGACTATTCAATGATAGCTATTTCCATTCTGTCTTTCCTTCCTTTTATTCTAGCCTTTTCCTCCATCCCTCGAAAATAGTAACTTTATTATTGCCAAATGAGAAGCTTGACTACTGGTGGTTAGAGCCTCTGCCTCTCAAGATTTTCGTTTTTCTGTATTTTGAAGTGCTTGCTGTCTTTTTACATTTTCATTTTCTCTATTTAAAGACCTGTCTCTTTACATTTGATATTCTGATAGAATTTATTTGCTCAAAATGAAAGTCTGTGCTCCTTGAATTCTGGCTTCAAAATAATCATCTAGAATAGATATAAGATACTAGAACAAGATGAAAGAAGCAAAGATGCCAGTCTCAATTTACAAGAGTTTATTATCTACAAAACTAGATCTTGACTTGTACTAGTCTTAAAAATGTTTCTTGCATTATAATTTGAGTTATGGTATTTCATGAAATATACAGTTTAAATTTATAGAACTCTTTTTTTGCATTAATTTATGTAGTCAAATGGAAGACATTAAATTAAAAAAAATTTCTTAAAATAAAGAATTATTAATATTTTTCTGTCATTACTTTTGTGCAGAGTGTTTTAAAATTAATTGCAGTTTATTTTTAATTTATGGAAAGTGATGATCTGAATATTATTAGCATATCATAGAACTTTAGCTAACTCTCCCCTATAAATGATTCCCTTATGTAAATGAAAGTTTGAAGCATCTTTTAGTTTTTGGTTTTATCTATGGCATAATCCCAGGCAGCATATACAGTAAGTACAGTCTCATTTGATCTTAGTGCAGACAGTTACTTCTATCCCTGTCCCTATCCCACAGATGAAGAAAGTGAGGTTCAGTGAGATTGACTTGCATCTGGTCAACTGTCTGGTGAAGAATGGATGTATACTGGGGATTTTGAATTCCTAGCCTGACATTTATTTATTAATATTTTTAAATATTGATATTGATATTTTTGAGACAGAGTCTCTTTCCGTTGCTCAGGATAGAGTGCAGTGGCTTCATCGACATAGCTGACTGCAACCTCAAACTCCTGGGCTCAGGTGATCCTCCTGCCTTGGCCTCCCAAAGTGCTAGGATTACAGGCGTGAGCCACTGTACCCGGCCCTTTATTTTGTTTTAATATACAACTTTGACAGAAGTGTTTATAAGATAATTTATGTAGTCTAAAAAGTAAATCTTTTTAAATGTTTTTTCTCAGTAGCTATATTGACTATACTGACCACTGGAATTTAGAATTTTACTTAGATACCAAGTTACTATACAAAAAAACCCTTTAGAATAACTTTATTAGAAGTAGCATGCCAGAATTTCAATGGCAATAATACTATTTACATTTTTTTGATGGAATTCTTTTTTTCCACATGGTATGGCTAGTGTACAAATGGCAGTGTTATATGCTAAACAGGTTTTTTCCTACATGCAGCAGAAATCTGTTTACACTGTGACCTTTCAGAATAAATTGGCAAGCATGTTAGATGCTAAGAGCTAAGAAGGGACGGAAAAATGTAGTATTGTGCAGGTGAATCTTTGGGATGCCCCATTTACTTGAAATTTTAAACTATGAGGTAAAAGACTTTATGTTGATGTGTGAATGTTTCAAAATGATGATTAGTGAGGAGGTGGCTACTTGGAATTCACTTCAGGTACTATGTTTCCAGTGTTAGCCCGAAGTAATTCCTTGTAACACAAATGGATGGTTTTTATAATACACACACACAAGGTTAGTATAGTATGGTAATTACTTAGCAACACCACAAAAACCTGATGTCCTTTGCCTTTTTTCACTTTGAAGGTGAATTGTTAGCCTATTGGAAAGCATATTTGTATTTCTTCATTAGTATTATACCTTTGTATTTTTCTGAAAATTTATGGCATTTTTTTTTTAAAATATCTGAGAAGTTCCAGGCTTAGGAACATGTTTTAATAGACATTTACTGCTTTCAGATAGTTCCTTTAAGTTTCCATCACTTTTCAAATAAGCAGGTATAATACTGTGGTTGACAATATGTAAAATTAATCAGAGTCAAGCAGTTGAAAGTTAACATGAAAGAAATCTAGAAGACCCCAGTGCAAGATACGAGACAACACAAACTTTACATTGGACCCCATTTCTCCGAATGGATTGGAGGGATGGGGACCTTGACAGTTGGAATGAGATGAATGCAGCAGGTGAGGCTGAGGCAAAGTCAGGAAGCTTGGGAGCAGCAGAATTAGCAAAATGTCAGCACTTACGAGGCAGTAGGATTTAAGTTAAAGATTCAGGGCCTAAGCTGTGGTCATTGTCAAGTCCTCCTGAGGTACTTGTGGTGAAGTAGCAAATGAAACTTGGTATGTGCAAAGCCAAGGGAAGCTTTGTGATTCCTTAATAAACATCTCTTACTAATTTAATACTGAAGGATCCAGGGCTGTCTGGTGGGTATAGCCCCCGAGAAGTACTCACTATAATTGAGGGTACGTGTTTCTTTGAGATAAGGTCTCGCTCTGTCACCCGGGGCTAGAGTGCAGTGGCGTCATCATAGCTCACTGCAATGATCTGAGGGTACATGTTAGTTCAATAACTGATCCCCATGAGGCAGTGAAACATCCAGTCAGTGCAAGAGCTTTAAGGGTCCCTGTTTGAAGGTGGAATTACACCTTTTGACACTATTTGAAGCTCCTTCTTGAGTGTTCCTGCATGTGTGTGTGTGTGTGTGTGTGTGTGTGTACCACAAGGTTTCAGCTTGATTGAAGCCCAGTTACCATCCGTTCAAGCTATGTCCCAAACATTTTCTCTTTGACACCTCATTTCTTAGGAATGGCATTCTTGCTTTTGACTTTGGGCTGACCAAAATCGTCTGTAAAGCCAGTGGTGGGTGGCGAGGTGAGGTTGGGCACAATTTAGCCAGCATGGGTTGTGAAAAAGCACATTTATTTTAGTAAATTACAAGAAAAACAGAACAAGGACTTAACATAAACATCAGATACTTCCAGAAGGTAGAGATTCTTTCTCTGTTTATTCACTCTTGATTAGCTCTCTGGGCTTAACTAACAGACTGAGATGAGCTAAATTCTTGTTTGTCACAGCCACATCTTACAGAGCTTGAAGTAGTGTACTTTATTAACATAAAGAGAGTAAATTTCTAGCCAAAGTAGAGGATTTAGGGAAAAGTTCTTTAAGTTGTATCAGGGGAGAGATTAAAGAAAATTGGGAGTCTGGGCAAAGAAAAACAACCAGATTTTAAATATTTAGTTAATTATATGAGAACAGATGCAAAAGATATGAGCAAGTGCCTGACTCCAGAAGATAACATGAGTAAGAGCTAAAATAAAGGTGTTTAAATTTGTCTGGTAATTGGTAAGGAGCATATCAAGGATGGAGATCTTTGCAATAGCTTCATGAAAAGACTTTATCAAATTTGGGAAACTCTTAGATTAAGGAGATTAAATTACCATTAAATCAAAGAAATGCTTAAAAAACAATGCTGGTCTGTAATTTAAGGGGATCTTATTTATGTAGAATGATACATTAAAAAGACATCAAGTTGGATAATTCAAATGGGAGAAATTGGAATGTACATGTGTATTTCTGACTTTAGTTATTGCACCTGAAGTTAGAAATACCTTTTTTGATTAGTATTTACAAAAAAGTTATTATTAATCTTGATGCTGTGTGCATAATTTGAGACAACTAAAATATTATTAAATGAACTAACAAGAATCACTTTAGATCTTTTATAGATATACAAATAAATACTGTTCAAATAAAATGAGTCAAAAATAACATTGATAGTGTTCTCTCAAGTATAGGGTGGAGGAATACTGAATGAATGAATGAACATATACTCACATATAATTTTTTTTTGGTTAATTAGATAACTATAGAATGTTATACTATACAAGTATACTTTACAAGTTTTCCTCACTTAAAATATGTACTGTGTCTACCTAGTTTTTATTGTGTAATTATGTATTTATATTTTCATTTCCTTTCCTTTTTTAACAAATTATTAAGATTTGTTTATTTGATTTGGATTCTAAACACATTTTTTCTCAGAATTATTTTAAATTATTCATAGTATGGCCTAATTTATAACAACATTAGATATTTGAAATGTTACTCAAGGATTAGAAATCTCTTTCAATCATATGAAGCATTTGGTCAACATAAGTTTAATGGCCTCTTTGAAGACTAGATAAATAATTTTCAGAAACCAGAAATCATTAATAGCTGAGTAACGACGAGGATCATTTTAGGAATACAATTCCAAGGTACTTTCAGGAGGCCAAGGATTTGAGGGGACAGAGAGTGGCAGAGACAGCAGTAATCACACCTCTCAGAAATAGTGTGTCTTTTTATTAATTCATTTTCTTCTCAGTGATCAGTTGAAGTGTTGTAAAATAGATGGAAATTCAGAATGGCAGGGTCTTTTAGTCAAATATGGATCTATCTGTGCCCACAAGGGACCCTGAACATAGACTTCAGAGTCAGGTATAAGTTTTCTATTATGAAGGTGTTTTAAAACTTAAGTGTATGTGGACAGCTAATAACTCAGCATTTCTTTTTACACAAGAAATATTATAATTCAAATATGATGTTTGAAGATATGTAAAGTAACTCATGTATTGTTTTCTCAAATATACTTTACACGTAATAAACTGCACAGATTTTTAAATACATAGGTCTCTAATGTTTGGCAAAGGTATACACTCATGTAAGTATTATCCCAAACAAGACAGAGAACATTTCCATCTTCCCAGAAAGTAACCTTGTGCTCTTTGTAATCAGTCTTCTCAAATTCTCTGCTCCAGGCAACCACTGAGTGATTTTGAATATTATAGATAAGTTTCGCCTATTTTATAGTTTTATGTAAGCAGACTCATATAGTACATACTCTTTTGTGTCTGGCTTCTTTTTCAGTCAGATGTCTGTACGGTTTATCACGTGATGTGTTTTATTCCTTTTTATTTCTCAGTAGTATTCCACTGTGCGAATATCCCAAAATGAGGAAAAGATTTGAACAGATATTTTACAAAGGAAGATAGACTAATGCCCTCATGTGTGTGAAAAAGATACTCAGTATCATTGGTCATCAAGGAAATGCAAATTAAAGCCACAGTGAGATACAACTATATACCCACTAGGATGGCTAAAATTAAAAGACTGGTAATACCAAGTGTTGGTAACCAAGTTGTATTCTCATGCATTGCTGTTAAGGGTATAGAATAGTGCAACCACTTTGCAAAATAATTTGGCAGTTTCTTATAAAGTTAAACATATACTTACCATATGATACAGCAGTCCCACTCCTAGATATTTACCCAAAATAAATGAAAACATATCTATACATAGACTTGTTCATGAATATTCGTAGCAGCTTTATTCATAATAGCCCCAAACTAGAAACAACCCACATGTCCATCATCAGGTGACTACATAGATATATTTTGCTTTAGTTTTGATTTTGTTCTTGTTCTTGAGGTTTATCCTTGGCTAATGAAGAAATGTGTAAAATTTTCAGAAATCTTGATATGAAAGGATTCTTGAAAAAAATAGCTGTGTCTTTGTTAAGCTAAAAACCATGATAGAATCCTGTTTCATTTTATTTTTAATGTGTTAAATAGCAGTGAAATTCTGCATTCTGTTTGTGACCTAGAATAAGCTAGTAGAACATGATTGAAAATGTTGCCCAGCCATGTTCTGCCTGCCTCAAAATAGCTGCCTACCAAAATTTCCCTTCTCCTAGGTTAGAGCTGAATCATCTAGAAAACGGAATGGACTTCTGCATCACCCTGGCACAGATTAGCATAAACAATAAAGCAGTTTGTTTTAATTCCTCCCAGATTTTTTCAGTCTTAGTTTTTGCATTATAAATTTTCTTATTTTCCACATTTCGTTAAGTATTTAATGAGAATTGGGGAATGAGTGTGTCAAGAACTATTAGCCAGATTGTATTTTAAAGCAAAAACTTTTTTGAAATTATATTTTAACCCTGTTATTGAATTCTCAACCGTGTCGAATAGTGAATTTATATCAATGTTGTTTGTATCGTAGTCATAGTTTTTGGGGGAGTTTGTGGTTTATTTATAAATGAGATTGAACTGTATTGTGTGACTGTGTTAAGGAAAATGAATTAAGGGACCTATCAGGAATACTTACTGAAATGGTAAAAAAATTGACAAGATCAGAAGTCAGAGGTCCTGAATTCTTTACACATCATTTGTGTATTATAATATAATGCTGCTTTTTCATAAAATAAGAATACTATAAATTTGAACCTTATTTCTATAAATGAAACTTGGAAGATTAACTATAAGTTTCAAGCTGTTTCAAATTAATTTAAATTTGTATGGAAAACTCAGATAGTGATTGTTTCCTAAGGGGACTCTAGGATCCTGTGGCCACATTTAGACAGGAGAGAAGCTAGATTAAAAACTAACTTAAAAAAAAAGGATTATAGTAGGTATGTGGTTTAATTTTAGACACTTAGAATGGATATTTTTTTCTTTAAAAATAAAGAAAAGGTTTATCTGGAAAAACTTTTTAAAAAATTTACATGTATAAGAAATGTGTTAAGCCTGTCCTTGTCCTATTGCTGAAATGTAATCATTTTTGAGGCAACTTTCCAGTAAATTGAGTATGAATCAATATCAAGATATAAAGTTGTTCACTTTTCCTTCTGCGTCTTACGTCTTTGTTTCCAGAATTAAATCTAGGGTGAATAAAATTAACAATCAGAAATTAATGTGAAATTGCTTTTAAAATCTTTGTGTATGTTTCAAGGTAAATTATTCACATCCTCATTTAAGGATACTTTGAAGAAAGAAATAATGTAACTGTTGATAATCTTTGCCTAAAACACTGATTCTCAAATATTTTTCATTAGGGCTCCCTATTCAAGTTTTCTCAAGCCCTTGGCAGCATACCCCCAAGTATTGTGGTGGGACATAAATGTTTGGGGTAGGGGACAACATTGCATTATAATTATTTCTTTTTGGGGAGGAGATGTGAAAGGAGGCCATTATGCCTGGCAGCATAGCTCTGAAATATGGTTCTCTGAGATATAAAGATATTTCTTTAACTTTTTATTTGAAAATGATTTTAGACTCACATAGAAGTTGTTAAAGTAGTACAGAGTTTCCGTTGTACCCCTCATTCAGCTTTCTTCAATAACATCTTACATAACCATAGTACTATTGTTAACTAAACTACAAACTTTATTCAGATTTCACCAAGTTTTACATGCATTCTTTGTATGTATTTATGTGCATGTTCTTTGCATTGATACTTGTAACTACCACCACAATCGGGATATAGAACTTTTCCATCACTCAGGAGAATCTTTCTCATGCTACCCCTTTATAGTAACACCTTCTCTCCAACACTAGCAACCACTAATCTATTCTCCATCACTATAATTTTGTCATATTGAGAATGTTATATAAATGGAGTCATACCGTTGTTAAAAAATTGTTCAAACACTTATTAAAGACAGTAAGGCCAGAATTTATTCAGGAGGACTACTAAATTGGGGTTTTGTAGTAGAGAAGAGAGATTGGGCTCAATTCCAAAAATAACAAAGACAAGTGGAGATTTATAGCCAAGGAACAGGGTGAGGGGCAGTAGATGGAAAAGTACTAAGAGAAAACATCAAGGCTGGAGGGACTTTTGCTGGACCAACTCAACAGGATTCTTGCTGAAGACAGGCTAGGGTGACAAAATATTAAAGATAGGGGCTTTTCAATAAACTGACTCAGCAGGATTCTGGCTAAAATTGGGCTAAGTGGACCAACGACAGAGCCCAAGGTCAGGAACCAGTCAGAAAGAGGACCCACGGGAGCCTGACTCAAGTTTGGTCAAGGAAAGAATCTTTGTCACTGTTATGGGCAGAATTGTGCCCCCCACATCCTCCAAATTCACATGTTGAAGTCTTAACCTCTGGTACCTCAGAATGTGACTGTATTTGGAGATGGGGTAGTCAAAGAGGCCATTAAGTTAAAATGAGGCCCTTGGGGTGTGCCCTAATCCAATCTGATGAATATCCTGATAAGAAGAGGAAAATGGGAGGCACAGAGAAGCACCAGGGCTGTGACACAGAGGAAAGACCCTGTGAGGTCATAATGAGAAGGTGGCTGTCTTAGTCTGTTTGGGCTGCTGAAACAAAAATTCCACAAACTGGGGGGCTTATAAACAATAGAAATTTATTTCTCAAGTTCTAGGGGCTGGTGAATCCAAGTTGAAGATCAAAGTGCTAGCAGATTTGATGTCTGATGAGAGCCTGTTTCCTGGTTCATACAGCACCTTCTTGCCATGTCCTCACATGGTGTAAGGGGTGAGGGGTCTTTTTGGGGTCTCTTTTATAAGGGTACTAATCCCATACACAAGGGCTTCATCCTCATAACCTAATCATCTCCCAAAGGCCCTACCTCCTGATACCTTCACATTGGGGTTTAGGATTTCAATATATGAATTTTGGGGGGACATAAACATTTAGTCCTTTGCAGCAGCCACCTGGAAGCCAACAAGAGAAGCCTCAGAAGAAACCAAATCTGCTGACACCTTGATCTTAGATTTTTAATCTCCAGAACTATAAGAAAATAAATTTCTATTGTTTTAGCCACCCAGTCTGTGGTATTTTGTTAAGCTCTAGCAAACTAATACACATATACTCTGTAACCTTTTAAGATTTTTTCTTGTTTAAAACTCAGCATAATTCTCCATCCAGTAGTATCAATAGTTTGTTTCTTTTCATTGCTGAGTAGCATTCCACTGTGTGGATATACCACAGCTTGTTTCTCCATTCATTCATTAAAGGACATTTGGACATTGGGTGTTTTCTAGTTTTTGGCTATTATGAATAGAGCTGCTATGAATGTTCATGTGCAGGTTTTTGTGTGAACATAAGTGTTTATTTCTCTAGGGTAAAAAGTTGAAATAAGATTGTTGGGCCTTATGGTAAGTATATGGTTAAGTTTGTAAGAAACTGTCAGCCTGGTTTCCAGAGTAGCTGAACCATTTTATATTTCTACTGGCAATGTGTGAGAGTTCCAGTTGCTCTGCATTTTTGTCAGCACTTGGTATTGTCAGTATTTTTTATTAAAGCCATTCTAATAGGCATATCTAATAGTGGGGTCTGTCATCATGGCTTGAATTTGCATTTCTGTAATGGCTAATGTTGTCCAGCGTCTTTTCATTTGCTTATTTGCCATCCCTATATATTCACTGGTGAAGTAATTGTTTCTTATTTTAGCTCAGACATAGAGCATTGCAAGCCTAGAGCCAAGGCTAAGAAACTGAAATTGGGGATGGGGATAAGGGTCATTTAGCATTAGGGGAGGTGAGATATTTCAGGGACTGGTGAATTGCCACAGTCAAACAGCCCTTTGAATTGAGTTGTGCAATTGGGGTCTGTCCTTGGTGTTGTGCTTTGTGTTGTGTTAAGAAAAATCAGCACTTGAGAGACACATACATTTTGCTAGAGACTATTAAAATAATACATGAATATTATTCATAAAGGGTGATAGGTGAACTAGTTTCTACCCCTTTATACATTTGCTCGTACTATTATATGGATTAGGTGGTAAGTAGCTAGTAAAAACCAGGATCCTCAAGACACTAGATTAAAGGCTGAGTCTATAAATAAGTAATGAAAAATAGAAAGCAATTTTGTATGAAATGTTAGCTTTGTACAGGAGTTTCTCAAATCTTGAAAAGCTGTTGATAGAAGCAAATGAGGCTAAAGGACTAAGTAATACACATAATTAAATCCTTTTAATGTAGGTTTTGTAGATTATTTGGATAATGAATAAATTTTAAATGTATCCTCTGTTGACTTCAGGCATTTTCTTCACATAATCTTATCCTAGTTTTAATGGGACTGATAGCAGAAAACCAAAACAGAAAAGCTTTTGCATGTTTTTGAAGATATATCATCATTTCAAATCAGACTGCTTTTTCACATAGCATTTATAACTGTGTGTGTATTTGTGGATGGCAGTTTTAGGGGGAGTTTTAAGAGCGAACGTGTATACACACACGCATGCATTAAACACACTCAGGCAATCTTGTTGAGTCCCTTTGGATTTGACATTTTCCCTCATCTGTTCCATCTTTTTTAATGTGTCCACATAGAAACTTATGAAGTACTATTCTTAGGTCTTTGTACTCTGTAGCGCAATGGAGAACGCACTCAGAGAAGCTTTGCCTTGTCTCAGGTAGTCATATAACCAAACCATCTTTCCCCACTTTATATGACAACTGTGAACTACCTCAGCTCTGTTAAATATGCTTCCTAAAGATCAGGTAACATTTGCCTGTTTCACATTTCAGTGAACTAGACTGTCCCGAAATGCTTTTAAGGAAAATTTGAGCTGGTTTTTTTTTTGTTTGTTTGTTTGTTTGTTTTGAGACAGGGACTTGCTATCTCCGTTGCCTGGGCTGGAGTGCAGTGGCATTATAATAGCTCATTGCAACCTCGAACTCCTGGGCTCAAGCAATCCTCCTGCCTCAGCCTCCCAAGTAGCTGGGACTACAGGAATGTGCCACCATGCCTGGCGAGAGCTGTTCATTTTTGAGAGATAAACCTAGGCATTGTTTAGTCATCATGCACCTAATGATACTTTCATATAATGCTGCCAAACGTATGCTGGTATTGTGGCCCAGATCTAGCTTTGATAACTTCAATGTGCTTATCTCCCTTCCTTCACTCATGAATATAATATTGTTTCATTCTTATAAGATTTCCTCAAACACACACACACACACACACACATACACAAGTGTGTATATTTTATTTCTCTATATATTTTGAACTTAATAGAATTGCATGAGTAGTTGTGGCTGAAATGCAGCAAGACTGAATTAGTCTTCTTGGATCACTTCAGCATTTTGGTTTACCACAGGAATTGTGAGATATTGAAGACATTTATTTTCTTCCTTAATATAGAAGGAAGTCTATTCCAAGTAATATGTTATCACCAACTTAGCCTTTGTATAAGTAAAACGAATGAAGTACTGGCATTTGAGATTCCTTTTTTTTGTGAAAAGGAGAGAAAGTAAGATTATAAAATTGCCAATGATTGGACTAAATGAACTTGGAAGTAAAATGAGAAAAGTTTCATTTTTGGTGGTTGGTTATATTAATACAATTGCTTTCATGAAAGAAATTTGTTTAGAGTCTAGTGAAAATGGCAAATTAGGTAAATTTCAAAACTTACGATTGGATGTTAAAATACTAAGAATTATATTCATATTATTTGTAAAGCAGGAAGACCAAAAGACATTGAATGAGGAATCTGGGAGGCCAGAGTTCTGTTGTACTTGTTCTGTGATGGGAGCTATTAAAGCTGAAGAGAATACAGCTTGTTAGAAAATGAACAAAAAAAAAACCAGTTTGCCTTGATTATAGGCAATTTGCAAGCGAAGTGTTTGCACTTAAAAAAAACTCTATAAATAGTTTCATAATGGCATTAAAATAAAATTTTCATTTTTTCCATTTTACTCTTAAGAGTATGACAGTTAATAATAGTTTAGAGACGATTTCTTTAATTCACAGGTGCATATAATACTTTCCCACACCATAACCTAAACAGGAATATTTACTAGAAGTAGTTAGGAATTTTAGTTGACAATACAACTAATACAGCTTTTCCTAAGTCCTTCTACCATTAGTAGTACCTGCTAAATCAAGAGTTGGCACACTAAAGCCCTGCAGGCCAAGTAGAGCCAGCTGCTCATTTTATAAATAAAGTTTTATTGGAATACATCCATACCCATTCACTATACATTGTCTATGGCTTCACTGGCAGAGTTGAATAGTTGTGACAAAGACCCCGTGGGCTTTCATAGCCTAAAATATTTACTGTCAGACTTTTGACCTTAGTGCTAAATGATGGCATGAAAAAATATATATATAAATCTTTGTTCTGTTTTAAATTGTACTGAAAGACTAGAACTCTTCCCTGCTTAAAAAAAGCAAACGATTGCTCTATACAGAAGAGAAGCAGGGCACATGTGTTGTCAACTTTTGGGATCCCTTGGATAGCAATTTTTTCTCTGAGTATGAGGCAGAAGTCACTAAATAAACTTTAACTCACAGTTACACATAATCTTAAACAGGTGGTCAGAAGTTTTACTGGATGAATAAAGGTGGTCAGTTTTAATGGCTGAATAAAGGTGAAAAACCAACGTCTTTAGAGAAGTTAACAGTTAAATTATACAAGACACTCAGAGTATGTTTAGAACCGTTTCTTTCCATATTTTATTTTGTTTGCTTCACAGTCTATAATAACTTATCTCATTTGTTTTATGACATAAAAATCAATTTTATATTTTTTCCTAAAGCTTGAGTGATTCCATTATGTGGCATGTCTAGAGAGACTTGGTTTTGAATCTTGCTTTCTTCACTTAATAGTTGTGTGGACAAGTTAACTTCTCTGTGCCCTGGTTTTCTTATCTGTAAAATAAGACCCACTTCATGGGGTTGTTGGGTTAATGCACATAAAGTACTTAGAACAGTGCCTTGTGTATTGTAAATGCTTCATACATGTTATTTTCAGTATGATTTGCTTTGATAATACTGTATTGAAACTCCTCTAGTCACAAGGAAGCAGCTTTTGTTATTGAAAGCCATGTAGTTGGATGAAGGTTAAAAAAGAAAAAAATCACAAGAATTTGCCCTAAAGAGCTTCAGCACTTTCTGTAACAGCAATAACTGACAAGTGATACCATTCCCATGAGGTATCAGAGTTGAAAACTAATCAAGGAAGCTACATTTCTGAAGTAACATGGAGGTTACCCATATAGTACAATCAGTTTTAATTGTTGGATAAAAAATTCATTGAAACATGTTTTTTTTTTAAATCCTTTGATTTTTTTCTTTCTATTGCCTGCTTTCTACCATTTAATTATTAGGTTATTAAGTATGAAATGTTTGATTTCCTTAAGTACTAAGTTTGACAGTTCGTATCTCTGACATTTCACTTTGACACTTCTTGTTTTGTTTTTATTGTGAAGGTACATCCTCAGTCTTTCAAACGCATGGTTTGGCTTGTGATTATCTTTCAAATTTTTTTTAAGAGCAATTTTTGTGAAACCATGGATAAGTAAAAAATTTGTGTTATTTTCGAATATGGGTTCCTTTGTGAAACCAGTGCTGCCCAGACAACTTGAAATATCAACAAAGTGTTTGGGAAGGATGTGGCTAATGAACGCACAGTATGTTGATGGTTTGAGAAGTTCTGTTCTGGTGATTTTAATCTTGAAAATGAGCCACGTGGGAGACCTGAGACCAAGGTGGATAATGATGAGCCTGAAAGCTGTAGTGCAAGCAAATCCATCTCAACCTATTCGTGAATTAGCAGCAAGGTTTAAAATTACTGTTCCAACAATATTGGAAACAAATGGGCAAGGTAAAGAAGCTGGATAGATGGGTTTTGCATGAATTAAACAATCGTCAGAAGAGATATTGTCTTGAAGCTTGCCTTTCTTTGCTGTCACGATATAAAGGCAAACCATTTCTACACTGTATTGTTATGTGTGACGACAAATGTATTCTTTTTGACAGTCACAAGTGTTCAGCACAATGGTTGGATAAAGATGAAGTGCTGAAACAGTCCAAAACAGAATATTCATCAAAATAAGCTAATGGTGTCTGTTTGGTGGTCCAGCACTGGTATTATACACTACAGCTTCATGAAACCTGGTCAGTCGATTACAGCAGATGTCTACTGCAACCAGTTGGATGAAATGACGAGGATGCTTGGGATTAAGCAGCTGAGATTGGTCCTAGACAGGCCAATCTTCTTGCAAGACCACATGTTGCACAAACGACGCTGCTCAAACTACAGAAGCTGGACTTAGAAACTTTCTGTCATCCACCGTATTCACCAGACCTTGCACCAACTGACTACCACTTCTTCCAGGCTTTGGATCACTTCTTGCAAGGAAAAATATTCAATTCTCAAGAAGCTGTGGAAAACGCCTTTGGTGATTTCATTGCCCCTTGCTCTCCAGGCTTCTTTGCTGCTGGCATAAACATCTGTTAAGATGGCAAAACTGTGTCAATAGTGTAGGCACATTCTTTAATTGTATTGCTTCTTGTTTGAGGTATAATAAACTAAACTTTTGATTCAAAACCGGATATTTCATATTTAATGACCTAATATCTTCCTTCACCATCTTGGGTTTCTGAAAGTGTGGTATACTTTTTAGTATATCAGATTCCTGGGTCTCTGCTCTGATTGTTCTGAATGAAAAATCTCTGGGGATGGATGCTAGGTGCTTCATAGGCATAGTGAAATCTGAAAACCAGGTATGGGAAATAAAATGATTAGAAATGCAAACCATTAAATTCTCTGACTTTTTCTATATTTTTGGTAAGAGGCTGGATGGTAGAGGAGATGAAAACTATTGACCAGAAATGGGTTTCTGTCAGCATCACAGAATTTGCTAAAGTTCCATATGGACTGTGGAGGAAGAACATTCAGGAAGGACAGGATGTTAGAACTGTGTGACCATTCCTGCCTTTCTTGCTGTCCTTTCTCTGAGACTCCTTTCCTTCACTTTGATTACTCCTTCCCCTCTTATCCCCTATCCCAAACAGTGCTTACACTGGGCTAACCCTGTTAAGACAGCCTCATAATTCCATAAGAACTTTTGAAACTAAGGAGAAAACAAATACTTAAAGAAGAAACATCATAAAAGTGTGCTTCTAAAATATGGGGTTTTGCTCCTAAGAATCCTATTGAAGGGGCTGAAGAACTTTATTGAACTCGAATCTCTTTCTTCTAATACTTGACGAGCTGGTATAACTTGCCTGGCTGAACTTTGCCTCCAATCTTTATCTCATGAGTACCTGCTTATTTATTGCCTTATTGAGGCCATCTGCTGTCAAAGATAAACACAGCCAGACATTGACTAAAGTGGTAAAAACAGATTTTATTCAGTAACTACTGACAGTAGGAAAAAGAGCTGAGCTCCATTCTGATTCGTGCAGAGGTGGTTTGGGCATTTTAAAAGGTGTTTATTTTTTTTAAAGAATCAATGGGCCATATTATATTTTTTGAGTAAAGTGACTGATCATTTTTTAAAATTTAGAATTCTTTGGAGCTGCTGCTTGATTCTCCTTGTCAGCATTTGGCAAATTACATTCGTAGTCTAGCAAGGTTATGCCATCTTCTTTTCATTAATAAAGTTAGTTCTAAGTTTAGCTTGTAAGGTTTAAATACTTTTTCTCCCATCTCCTCCTTTTGTTCCATCCTCTTCTCTTTTCCTATTTATCTCTTCCTTGCATTCACTCCCTCCGCTCTCATGTATTAGAATGAGGAGGGTAATGTTAGATTTTAGGGCTTTTGCTGAGTTTGCCAACAGTGGTTTTGACTGGGTTGTAATTTTTAAAAACCACGGGGACAGCTTTATTTTAGATGAAGAGGATTTGAATGAGTAAACGTATAAAAAAAACTACATCATATCTTATAAATCCTTATACGGTCACTGAGTCTCCCTCAGAACATAATGTGATTTGTCAGTTGTCACACTTTGTGAACTGCAGATGCCATTAATCATGAGAGAGAAAAATTCCTATTTAAATGTTTGATCATTTATCTTCAGAAAATGTGATATTCAACTTTTTTAGAGTCACAAACCTCATAAGCAATAATGAGTTGGATTCCCATTGGTAGTATCAACCACTGGGGAGTGTTCATGAGTGAAATACAGACTGACTTGACTTAGATTGGATGTAGCTTACCAAGTCCTTGGGGCCTCCGAGTTGTGCATTAGGCTTGAATGTTGATATGCAAAGGAACTGTAATGAAATATATTATTTCTGTTTGGTGCATTTCATGTAAAGGTTTAACCCTTTTTTGTTGTTGTGATAAACAGATTTATTTTACTGTTGGCCAAGAACTTGAGTGAAAGAATAAAGTTATGGATATTTCCTCTGTAGATTCTTTTATTTAATTAAATTGCACAAGCCCTGTGATTCTCATGGGTATGTACATACTTAATAAAAATTATTATTTTGTGATTGGTTTTGAAATTGGAACAAAGTGCTTACTACTTTAAGATTCTCTATTTCTTGTTATCTCAGTGTTTATAGCAAATAATTACACCCCTTATAAAGATTAGGTATTTTATTGGTTTTTTTTTGCTTAGGGGTAAGGCTTTGGGATGCTATCATTATCTTCCCCCACCTTTATTCACTCATTGTGTCTTCTTCAGTTACTTTGCTTTCACCTGGTTGACTTTTTATGTGTTCTTGCTCAAGCTTTCTTTTCTACCTTTTGCCTAGCACAGAGGTCAAGTGGCAGAGGTACAAAACTTTTTTTGGGGGGAGGGATAAAAGCTAGATTTCATTTTCAGTGTAGAATTTTATGAGATAAAGTGATTGAAAGAGAGATGTTCTATACATTAGCAGCTAACAAAGATCCTTGGGACGGATTTTTAAGTATATTCTTCCTCCCACAACACTCCCCGTTAAAATGGTTATTACTAGTTGATAAAAAGGGAAGTTAAATTTTTCCTAACAGCATTTTAAAATTGGGTTAAAAAATCGGTTTTCAACTTTGAAACATTATATGTAGTCTTTTGTCTAAAAGAATCAGTTAAAAATTCAGTTAAGTTAAAAGTTATTTTTCTCAAATACATCATTTGTCCTTTTAGATTTTTTTCAAAACTTCAAAGAATGCAAGATTCAGTTTTTAATATTGTATCAGTGATGAATTTTCCCTGGGGAAATGTTCAAGTTTACAAACTTTGCTGCTTTTAAACAAAAAGTACTTCAAGGAATTGTTATTATTTGGGGCTGGGTTTAAATGCTCTTGAATTGTAGGGACTGTATGAGGGAAATGAAGAGAAAGAAAATTATTGCTAAAAATAATATATAGGAAGTGCTTTACTGGCTCTTACAACTCCAGTAAAGAGGTGATGGCCTCCAAAATTACCAGCTTGGTGAATGTGAGCATATTTAAAATTAAGATATTTCAGAAATGATCCTAAATCTGGATATTGGTATATAGAAGTTATATTACCTCAAGCATTAAGGGAAATGAAATATATTTAAGTGCTCTTTGAGAGATTTAGTTTAAAATGATCAGTTACTGAAACGTGGAGGATTTTATGGAGTCTGTTTAAAGGCAGTGTTTATTTATGTGGGCAGAAAACTATACTATGAGGGGTGGGTGGTCCCTGGTTCTCTAGGTTTATTCCCCAAGTTAATGAACTGTGCATCTTGCTTTTCAGCTTTTTAAGAAAATGCTGCATCTTCAGATGTAAATTACTCAGTCACTATTGTTTTTTTAAGGGAGTTCAGCACCATAACTTGGATTTATTATATTGTTTAGATGAGACTCCTTTTATTATTTAAAAAAAATTTTAGATATGGCTACTTTGGCTTTGGATTTGTGGTTGAAGGCTTTAGGTATTTTGTCTCTTAAGTGGAATTGGCAGTATTGTATGGGAAAAATTACATATTTATTTAACTTTTTAATGTAATTAAGTCTAAACTAGGCAAACCTTTTTATTTCTCATAGAGTTCTCTCTATCCTGGCCAGTAGTTTGCGTTATTTTATTAACTTTGCCCTGTGTTGAGAGGGTTAGACTGTCATGAATTTTGGGTAGAGGCACTCTTTTTTTCATGTGAAAACTATGTAAATTCTATCACTTCATGTGTTTTATTTCAGATTATGTAAAATACGTTTAAAGCAAATGCCAAAAATTTAATTTTTATACATCAAACATTGGAGTTGATATCCAGAATCTTTTGAAGCATGTTTTAAAACTAATAACTAGATTATCAATTCAAAATTCAGGGTTATTTCTCAAATTATTTTAAAGTGGGAGACTTTTGAATGATTACTGCTCATTTAAAAATATTTTAAATTATATCTATATGCATATAAATACATATATGTATTTATTTATTTGCATTTTTCTGATGACTAGAGTAATAGATGTTCCCTTTGGAAATTTCAGAAAATACATAAAAACACCCATAAGAAAATCACATTGCATAGAAATAACCACAATTTACATTCTGGTAAATAGCTGTTCATTACTTTTTCTAGCTCAAATTGTATTTTATCTTTAGGAGAAACTTCTAAATCCACATTTCCAACAAGGATCCTTTAAACAGTTTTGATTATTTCTTGACAGCAAGGGAGAAGTGTGAGAAAAAGAATTAGAGATCAGTACCTGGTTTTGGATGATATTCCCCTTCAATTCCCTCTTTTGAGAAAGTGATTGTAGTTGTTTATAGATAGCTGATTAACTTTGAAGCACATATGTGCATTTCTCTGTGCCCTTGACTCAGGAGTTTTCTCTGAGTTTCAGGGTATCCAGTATTCTGATTAATCCAGTCTTCATGAAATATTTTGACATTGAAGGGAATACCTTTGACTTTTGATTGGCAGCACTTTGAATGATTCCATCAAATAACAAGGTTTTGTAGTAACTGTCCATGTTGACCAAATTAAATTGCTTCCCAGTAGCCTTGTCTGTTCTTGGTGAAGCTGTCTAAATCTTTTCCCTATGGAAATTCCTACAGAAAAATCTTAAAAGTAAGACATTTTCATTTGCCATTTAATAGCAAAATTCAAATAATGCCCCAGTGCAAAATAAATATGGCAGAACAGAAATCATGCTGGTTTGGCATAAATAGTATAAGATCCTCTCATTGAGCTAACATCATGAAATGTCTGCATCTCTGATTTAGCATCTGTGAAAGCCATTGAAATTATAGGTTACTATTTATTGTTTGCTGAAGTCAAATAATTGTTTGTCATTTAATAAGAGTCAGTGATAAGGTGCTCGCTGCAGTTGGATAGGTCCTGTTGCTTATCAACCATCTATTTATGTAGGGTTTTCACATCTCTATGTAGTCTTTCATTCTCAAGCATAATTTAGAGAGAAACTTATTCAAGAAGAGAATCCCTCTGCCAGCTTCCAGAGCTATAGCTCTCTTGTCTATGACTTGTCTATTCTGTCAGACTTAATGGTCAAGACCTTCCCCCCAACCTCCATCCAGCTTTTCTGAGCTTACCAGGGAAATTGTAATAAACTCAATGGGAAGAAATGAACCAGTACATTAAAAAATATTTTTCTGCCTTTTCATACTGAAAATAATGATTCTTTTAAGGGAGGCAATAGTATGTGATAGTATATAAATGGTTTTGATTTTCATCAGTATTTAGTTTGAACTAAGCAGTTAACAAACAGTGGTTGCATAAATACTCCCACCATTGCTCTGTACAGACTTGGTTTCTGCTTTTATGAGTGTTAAATGATAATCTTCAAAAAGGCAAAATCATGTGTTCAAGATTTTATTTAACTTAGGAAATTAATGAAGAAATCAGTAAGATGTTATGACTGGCTCAAAGAACATTTGAAAAGTTAGGCATACATAAGCAATTTATCAAGAAATGTTTCTGGGTTAGAAAGAAAATTGGTTAATGCCCCACAGAGCTATCAATCTTTGTGGTTATTTGTTCCACCAGACAGAAATTATTTGCATCTCCATTGGATGAAAATCTACAAGTTAGCAAGTGACTTCACTAAGTCTGGGACTTTAATCAGGAGTAAACAGTGACTTGTATTGGAGTGCCTTTTGCCTCTCCATGTAATATTATAAAGATGTGCCCAGCTATTTTCTGTATTTCCAAGTTTGGAATACTTTTGCTGATATGAGCAGGAAAAGAAAAAAGTAGGACGTGATGTTTGCCTTTACAAAAAAGAAAACAAAGGAAAAGAAACAGATTAGGAAAAAAGAAGATGGATTAGGTAAGATATTTTTACTTTGGTAATGTTTCATGTAAAAAAACCAAACAAATTTCATATTATTTCTATAACAAATAACTTCTTCCCTTCTCTTCTGGTCTGTAATGTAGGTGCCTCTCCAAAAACTAGTGGAAAATCTTAACTTTGTTGAATTCATGTTCTAGGACCTATGTTTGTTTCACAAATGAGTGGAATGACCTCTTAGTAGAGCTGTGGTCTAGTTAACATTTTAGCAATTGACTTATTCAGTCATTTTATTTTTTGATTCATTTGTGAGACACACCTCTGTGAGAACTTTTGGGTGTTAAATGGACATGTAATTTTGCTAATAATACTAAATAATCTTGGTATTAATTCTGTGACGTGGATTCTTAGGCTTTTAAAACTGGGAAGGACTGTAGAGACCATCTCTTTATATGGATGAGAACCTAGCTAAGGCCCAGAGGAGGTAAGTGACTTATTGGGCTAATTCTGGGCAGAACGTGAACTAAAATCCATGCTGCTTTCTTCTAATCCAGCACTGTGGCCTGTTTAATGCATGCATAATTGTGAAGCATGGCACTTAGAAAACTAATCCTTATTGATTATTTACTGTGTGCCTATTATTTTGATAACTGTGTACAAGGTATTTAAAGTACAAAAAAGATAATACACATTTCCTACTCTTGAAGGATGTAATATCTAGCTGAAGAGACTGAATATTATTAGTTTTTTTTAAGCACTCACAACAGAGGAAAGGATATACAAAGTATTCAATGAGTGATTAATGGAAGTGCTGTAGGCAGGCAGGGGTGGGGGGCGGTGGTTCACTCCTGTAATCCTAGCACTCTGGGAGGCCAAGGTGGGAGGATGGCTTGAATTCAGGAGTTCTAGACCAGCCTGAGCAAGAGCAAGACCCCATCTCTACTAAATATAGAAAAAATTAGTGGGGCTTGTTGATGGCACTCTAGCTGGACCTACAGAGAGAGACTCTGCTAAAAAAAAAAAAAAAAGGAAATGCTGTAGGAATTTACAAGAGGAAGTGGACTGAGATGAAGATGCTAAAAAAAAGTAAATAATTATGCAAAATAGCATATGGGTAAGGACCCACAGGGCTGGAGAATTATGATCAGGAAGCATTTGTTTTCTCCAGGGAGGCAAACTTAGTGTAGCACCAAGCCTAATTTTGTCACCTCATTTAATCCTGGTGGTCTCACTTTGGTTCTGCCATTGGTGTAATAATTTTACTTGGTGATGCTGTTGAAAGTTAATTTAAATTAAATTTTTTAATTGTAAATTGACAGTTTATACTTATATAAATTTATGAAGTACAAAGTGATATTATAATCTATGAATACTATGTGGAATAATTAAATCAAGTTAGTTAACATATCTGTCACTACAAATACTTAACATTTTTTTTGGTGAGAACATTTGAAATGTACTTTCTTAGCAATTTTGAAATGTACAATGCTCTGTTATTAACTATATTCACTGCACTGTGCAAGAGAACTCAAAGAAAGAAAGAAAGCATTCCTCCTGAGATTTTATAGCCTTGACCATCATCTCCCCATTACTCTCACTTTCCAGCCTCTATAACTCTGCTTCTGAGTTGGGTTGTTTTAGATTCTACATATAAGTGAGAACATGCAGTATTTGTCTTTCTGTGCCTTACTTATTTTACTGAGCATAATGTTCTCCAATTCCATCCATGTTGTCACAAATGACAGAATTTCCTTCTTTTTGTTTAAGGCTTAGTAGTATTCCATTGTGTATATGTACCACGTTTTCTTATTCATTCATGTGTTGATGAACATTTAGGTTATTTTCATAATTTGGCTATTGTGAATAGTGCTGCAATGAACATGGGAGTGCAGACATCTCTTGGGCATACTGATTTCAAATTTTGGGTAAATACCCAGAAGTAGGATTGCTGGATCATATGGTAATTGTATTTTTAGTTTTTTGAGGAACCTCTATACTGTTTTTCATAATGGCTCCACTAATTTACATTCCCACCAGCAACGTATGAGGGTTGCCTTTTCTCCACACCCTTGCCAACACTTGTCTTTCATCTTTTTATAAAAGTCATTCTGACAGATGTGAGATGGTATCTCATTTTCGTTTTGATTTTTATTTTCCTAATGACTAGTAATGTTGAGCATTTTAAAAATATATCTTTTGGCCATTTGTATGTCTTCTTTTGAGAAATATCTATTCTGGTCACTTGCCCATTTTTAAATTGAATGTTTTTATTTTCTTGCTGTTGAATTGTTTGAGCTCCTTATATGTTTTGGATATTAACCCCTTATCAGATGTATGGCTTGCACATATTTTCTCTCAATTCATAGGTTGTTTCTACACATTGTTAATTGTTCCTTTTGCTGTGTAGAAGCTTTTTAGTTTGATGTAATCCCATTTGTCTATATTTGCTTTTGTTCCCTGTGCTTTTGGTGTCAAATCCAAAAAAATCATTGCCTAGACCTATGTCATGTAGTTTTCCCCCTATGTTTTCTTCTAATAGTTTCAGAGTTTCTGGTCTCTGGTCTTAAATTTAAACCTTTAATTCATTTCAAGTTGATTTTTGTATTAATATATGGTATGAGTTAAGGGCCCAATTTCATTCTTCTGCATGTGGAAATTCAGTTTTCCCAGCACCATTTATTGAAGAGATTGTCCTTTTCCCATTGTGTGTTCTTGGCACCTTTGTCAAAAATCAGTTGACTGATACATGTGTGGGTTCGACTTATTTCCTAAAAGAATCATTGAGTAGAATAAGAATTATGGTATTATGGTGTCTAATGTTAAGTTTGTTTCTATTACTCGTGGGAGTGACAAAGTTGTAAAAAAGTAGTAGAAGAGTTCATAGATACATACTTATTTTACAAGGGCAGAAAGGTTAACATTTTGATTGATGTATTTATCAAGGTCATAAGAAGCAAAAGTTAAAATTAATATTTCACAATTCTAATTGCTTTTTGGCTTCTCTCTGCATGTTATGTATTCTGGTTTTTAAATATTTAAAATTTCATCTCCTCTGGTATAAAGTGAAAATGAAATAACTTGGGGTGGTAGATTTTTGCCAGTGATAGTCCCCCTGCTCCTTTTTTTAAAAGCAGACTAATATTCATATTGTGTCTTTCTAGCATTAAGAAAAATTATTTGCTGAGGTGACAAATTGTCTAAGCACTAACAACATCTAGAGAGTGAACATTTATAGTGTGTTACTTGTGTTGTGTGATAGATATAATCAATAATTCTGCTTTGTCCTGTTGAATATCTAATTTCTAACTCTCATGACGTATGTCTTTCTGAAGTAATGTTTTGGGTAGGTTTAGGCAGATTGCAGAAAGGCAGGTATCTCTGTTTTTGCCAACATTCTAATGTAATCATGGGTTGTTAGAGGTAGAAGGGATTCAGAATGATTCTAGGGCATCCCTTCATTTTTGTAACTGAAGAAACTGAGACCCTACCCGGGGACAGAGTTAGGAGGTGGGGGTGTGTGTGTGTATGTATACAATAAAATTATGGGTTCATACTGACATCTTTAGTTCTAAACCCAGCATCTGGGACTTGTTTGTAAATACCTTCTCTGGCAATGAGAAACATAGCACTCATTATCCTCAATATATTTTCTTATTTGCACAGTTGAAAATAATTTGCTGTATGTAGCCCTCCTAATCACACTGCTGTGTCTGCTGTTTACCACCTCTAGGCCACCCTTGCTCACCTGCCACTGCCCTTGTTGCCCTGGGCTTCTGCATAGACTCCCCCCCAACCATTACTCACTGCCCTTGTCCTTAGCACCTCAGCCACTGTGCTGACTCCTCCATGCTGGAGACAAAACAGCAGGCAAGATGGAAAGGGAAGGGCAGGCTATAATTCTTTAATAATTCACATAGATTACCCTTAGCTCTACAATATTTTCATGACAATTTTTTTTTATTTTCAAGATTCCTCTCTATATAGTAGCCTGAGAGTCCCCAGGTGTTTACTCATTCCTAGAGTTGGTCCTGGTTACTATTTTCAAAGAAGAGAAACATGATGCTCTCATTACTTTACCAAAGGGGTTGTTTCCTGCAGCCCAGTGCAGTCTTTGTCCACTATACAGAAGAACATGGTTCACCTATCAGCCTGAAACACCATAGTAATGTATGTATACACTGTCACTGCTGGTCCAGCATTTGTTTTTAATGGTGGAGTGAGGCTTAGCCATAGTCTTTGCAGTTCTTTAGTTACAGCTTCTTCAGAATGCACAGGCACACAAAGCCTTTCCTGGTATTCATTCAGAGCCAGGGCTTTGGTCAGAAGGAGTTTGCAGCCCTAGACAGCTTTGTGTCTGAAAATACCTATGTAAAACTTTAGCATTCTGGCCCTTGAGGGTAGAGGAGTTTTTTCTGTTCTCAAATCTATGGTCTTATGCTTTTTCCTGTCTCAGGATGCTGAGTAACATTCTTTTTTGTTGCAGGTAGTAGAAAATTTGCCTCGGAATAGCTTAAACAAGAAAGGAAATGTATCTGTTCATATAAAGTACTAGAATTTAGAGGTAGGGTGGGCGTGGGCCTGGCAGGCTCCACCTCCATATTTTTGTGATTCTCTTTGCTCTGTTCTGTCTGGGTCTGCTTTGGCCTTGGGTGGCTTCCCTTATAGCATAATGGCTATAATGGTTCCTGGCCTCACATCTACTTACCGCATGGTCCAGAGGGAAGAAGAATTAAAGTATTGATTTTATGCTGATTAGACCAACTCAGGTCATATGTTAGAGTTGAATCAAAGATTGTCACAAGGGAGATGAGATTATGCTGATTGGTTGAGGCCAATTTGGACCCACCCTTAGAGCTGAGGGTGAAGTTAATTTCATCCATTACAGCAGAGATGCTACAAAATAAAGTAAAACTCATGAGATAGTGATTATAACTAATGTTTCATAGCATTTAGGATTATATATTTATTCATTAAAAATATCCTTAGGAAAGTTTTATTTTGTTTTTTTAAGTACTTAGATAAAAAATGTTGAATTAGGTAGGTCTTAAGCTTCTTTCTTTGCCAGTATTCTTAATATTCAGTTTCAGGGGCTATCCTACTTTTGTGTAATAATTGTAACCCATATAAAGTGGATAGTAACCATTTAAGCTGGAGGATAGACAAAATGGAGGTTAAGATCAGATAGAGATTTTATCAACTACTTTTATATATAATTTCATGAAAATATGTTTGAAATTGGGATGTCTGAAAGGCAAATAGTAGAAAAATGTTAAGTGGATGGTAGATGTGTCAGCTCCTAGAGAGATGAAAAATAGGATATAATCCCTCATTAGGCTTTATACGGGTGCTGCTTTCCTGGATACAGGCAACAGGTGGGTAGGTGAGAAATATCCATTCAGTTGTTGGTGGGGATTGATTGGTTTTCAGGGCTGTTGGTTAAGGAGCCCTTAAACTTTAAATTTCTACAAAAGAAGGTGGACATTCCTGTGTAGGCACTTGGGAATGGGATCACTAACTCCTCTCTCAAGGTGAGTCGAGAGTCAGCTGGCCACTTCCCTCTCCCAGTCTACTATCTGTTTGTACACCAGGCTGCACCTACTATTCCATGGTGAAAGGGAGGTTAGAAGTTGGGGTAGAAGGAGATGTTGGTCCAGTATGGGGACATTTATCCTTTTGGTACCTGCAGGGAGCAGGAAGGTCCAGGCCCTAGGGCCTTCCACTGAGAATTTTTGGAGGCCCAACTCAGTTGAGGCCTCACTCTTAGTGCTTCCATGAGATGCAGGTCAGGAAGAGCTCCTACTGCCTTGGCCGAGGTTATTGGCAGTGGCACCTGGCAATTGCTTGAAATCATCTTTCTACCAAATTCTGTAATGTATAAAAATGTATGATATGTGAAAATTGAGAGTAGCTTTAATGATTTTGCTGGAGGTCCGGACCTATTTGCCTTTATTAAGCTCTGGAGACTGACATATGCTACATTCAGATGTATAAGTGCAGGTTTTTGGAGATACTGGTCCTGGATTTAGTATGAGATGCTAAACCTGTTTCCCATAGTTCTCAAGGAGCTGGTCACAGAACTGACACACATATGAAACAACTGAACAAAGTAACACCTATGTGGCAATAAGTTTCTAGAGATTCAAAGGAGAGTCAGATCCTTAGGGCCCAAAGCTAAGAGATGGGTGCTAAACTATGTCCTAAAGATGGGCTGAATATGGGTAGCTGGAGAGGAAAAAGGAAGCAGGCGTTCCTGAGAGAATGGGCACGGGGTAATGGGCAGGAGGGTGTGATGAAGGAAATGAACACTGGAAGGTAGCTCTCACATTGATTTAACTGAAGCAAAGAATCTATTAGGAGCATAAATGGAAATGAAGTTGACCAGGGTGAGATGCCCTAATAGAAGGATGTAGAAGCAGGGTAGAGTGAAGTTTTTATTGAGAATATGGTATTTTGGGGGCTATTAAAATCAAGCTTGTCAGCAATAGCTTCTTTAAGTGTAGAAAGAAATTGTCTTTCAAATGATTCATTCCAAATTGAAGAAATGTTAGAGAATTAGGACAACCTTCTACCTTCTCATTAAAATGACCAAAACTACAAAAATATGTATAATATATATTTTGACAAAATAGTTTTATATATCAATCATGGAAGGAAAATATTGTAGTTGGAATGCATAACCTTTAGTTTTTGGTGTTATTCTAACAAAAATATTACTAGTTTTCCAAGAATAAATTTGAGAATAGTTCATTTTGAAGTGTTTATGAGTATTTATTTCATTTACTTCTAGAAAATGAAACAACCAAGTCTTCATTCAGTTTTCTGAAGTGAATTTGAAAGAATATAAAAATACTACCTACCTTCAGGGCCAGGTGTGGTGGCTCACGCCTGTAATCCTAGCACTTTGGGAGGTTGAGGCGGGAGAATCACTTGAGGCCAGAAGTTTGAGGTTGCAGTGAGCTATAATGGCACCATTGCACTCTAGCCTGGGAGACAGAGCAAGAGCCTATCTCAAAAAACTAAAAAACAAACAAACAAACAAAAAAACCCTACCTTCAAATATATAGCAAGCACATTCTAAAATGTAAATCTTTAAGACTATTTATTAAGACAATGTTATATAGAAAATTTTCTAGAAAAATATGCTTATTAAGGAGTATTCCTGACAAGTGATTTTATTCCAAATGGACTAATTTAAAATCTAATGATTTTTATGTCTTAATTTTTAAATCAACAGGGTTTCCACAGTGTCATGTAATAAAAATATTAATAGAATGTTCCTTTAAAATGTGTGGGTTTTTTTAGGCATCAGTGTACTTTTTGAGGGTGGGGATGGGGTGGGCAAGGGGAGTGAGTTCAAAGGAATGCACTTTTGTCTAACAACAGTTTTGACAATATGTTGTTAATTTGGGATTATGTGAAAGTTTTAAAAACCATCTTTAAATGAAATTGAGTTTTATTTTTTCATTTTGATCAACAGGGATTAATTTGGAAAGTAAACAATAATGGGCTGATATACATGTAAATTTCTATCCAAGAGATGACTAGCCCTAGGTGCTGAATTTGAATCAAAGAATTGTGATCAAATAATTTCTCATTAAATTGGCAAACATTTGCTAGGAAAAGTCTTCAAACAGTTCTCTTGAACAATTAAAATTACTTTATTGTTGTTCTTATGTCTGACTCTAAACTTGAGAAAGTAAATCTTCTCATTGTAAGGAGAATAAAGTGACAAGATGTGTCAGGATTATTCAATTATTTTATGTAAATACAAACCCATTTACCTTGAGGAGCACTGTCATACCTTTTAAAATGAGATCAATCAACACCTTTCTTAGAATTGCTTTCATTGTGCTAATGAATAGATATTTTTGTTCTTGAAATATTACATTTTTATTCTCCTTATTAATGGCCTTCCCTGTGTATGAGTAAATAAATCATCATGCGGCTAGTAGTTCCAAGTGCTTTTCAAAGAGCCTTTAAGTGCTTGTAATCACTAAGCAAAGGAGTGCTGCAGATTAAATGTGTTGTAAACCACACATGAAAGCAATGTCTTTTTTATTATCTGTAACTTTAATGGAAAGAAAATGTTAATTTAGGGTAATGAAATAGACCTCCAAGTATGATCGGTGAATAGACTATTAGGTTAATTAAAATGAGGATATGTATCACTGCTGTGGTGGAACTACCATTGTGGAGGAGACAGATTCATTTAGTGCTTCAATAGTAAAATTCAGAATGTGTCACTCTCAAGCTAGATTTACTACACAAAAGGAACAAGATAAATGACAAGGGTAATTTGGTTTTGTTTCGTTTACTTTTGCCTGTCACATTACTTGTCATTTTAGAGAGCCTGTCAGTTAAAGGTGAAAATTTATCCAATCTTTTAAAAATCACTTAAGTGTAAATTTTGTTACTTTCCTATCTGTCCATCATCCTAGATGAATTAAATACAAAAACAAGATTTAAGTAATAGTGAAGTATACAGATTTTGTAACATAATGCTCAAAAAGCTAGCAACTTTAAATTTATTGACTTGTAAAAAGGCAATTGAAATGACCACTGCTACTTCTTAGTTATTCTTTTTGGTGTCTAATTCTCAGAAACCTGTTGGAAACTAATTTTGTGTGGTTTGTTATTCACTTGGCCAGTTTCTATTAGAATTTATCAAAGAATTCATTGCTTCACCACTGTACTATAGATTATAAAAGATTTTTTGAGTGCTCTTTGATTCTTCCGTATGAAGAATCTTAGCATAGTGCCAACCATGAAGTAGCTTTTCAGTAAGTATGCCCTCTTTTGATTTAAAAGCCTTGGCCTGTGTTTAAACAAATATTAAATTCAATATGCTCTTGAGCTATTCAGTTTTCCCCATCATATGGCCAACTTAACATTTTAATTTCTATTCAGATTTTAGATCTAGAAATACAGTGTCTGGCCTGTCAACCAACCTAATCATTACCAATAGCTTTTTTGTCTGCAATCTGAAGTATGAGTGCATGTACTAAGTGATTTATTAATATTAAAGCACATGCTTTCCCTAATGATTTGTATGATCAATCAGTCAACCAAGTATTTATTGAATTCTAGTTTTGAGTCTAGTATTGTTGTAGGTACTTTTATGTGCTTAAGGCTTTCCCTAGGAGATTGTACAGGATCTACATGTGTTTATAAAATAATTGGCTTCTTTCCTTAGCTTTACAAATAAGAAAACTTTTTAAGAAGGTGAGATACTCTTTCTCTTTTGTTTTAGCCTCTTGGTTCTGGGAAAGTCTTTTCTTATTTTTGCTTTCTCTATTTTCCTGAAATTTACCTAGATGATAATTTAGTAGGATATATTTAATGAGTTTAATATATTTAATGAGTTTATATTTAATGAGTAGGATATATTTAATAAGTATATGTATATATACTTAATATTTTGATGGTATGTGAATGTTATCTTAACTAAATTGGATATTGTAAAATTTTAATGCTTATGTTAGAAAGTGCATCTTTACTTGATAATTGGATTCACCACAGAATTTTTCTAAAATAATTGACTTAGATCATTTAACAGGTCTCATTTTGTCCTACTTTTTTCATTTAAAGCTCATTTAGGTTATTTAAAGAAAAGGAAGGAATTTTAAAGATTCATTCAGCCTGAACAGGACCAGAAAGCTGTAACAGTGAAGGCAGCTCTAGAGTTTGGAAACTCTCATCAATATACAAACGAACCACATGATCTCTTTTAATTTGTCTGTTTCTTTCTTTTTGTCTGCTCTGTTCTTCTCTACCTACATACTGCCTTCTTCCTTTTTTACTTTGTCTCTCTATTTTTCCATCTCATAGCTTCTGCTTACTCATAATTTAGTTTTGGGGGGACGGGAAAAAATGGCGGTCTGATAGAGTCCTCCCACTGCACCGCTCGCAGAGAAGGAGGTGAAAAACATCATCGACTACCTGCGAGCACGGACCACTCACTCCGAAAACAGCATTGTGAATTACAGAGAAACAACGCGGAACGCCCAGCCCAAGAAAACAGGTACAAAATATTCACAAAGATCAGAGAGCACACGGAGCACGATAGAGCCCAAAGCGCGGGAAGGACGCGCTCACCAGGTCGGCGCACGCGACCTGACCCCCAAGCGGTTACCCACCTCCCCATCCACTCAGTCAGGGACAAGCCCAGAGTTGGGGCAAAGCTGTTGCGTGAGGCAGCAGACCCTGTGGAGAGGAGGCAATTGCAAGAACCAAACACAACTCTCAGCTGCAATATACAGAGACTGCTCAGGGCTGGGGAGGGACTGGGCAGAGATACAGCTTCCTGGGTCAGTGCGCGGGAACCCGCAGGCCAGCACCTGCCACTGGAAGTCAGCGGGACTGGGCCCAGGAGTTTAACGGAGAGCGGGACACGCCCTTAGGGGCTGCTGGCAACTGCCTCCGCGGGACACAGGCCGGTTGAGAAAAGCTGTGTTCCCGGGTGCAATCGGAGCCCGGCTGTGCGCCAGGCTGGCGGCGGCCGCCATCTTTAAAGCCACCCGCCTGGAGCTGTGAGCCAGGTCTCTAGCTCCACCCCGCCCCGGCTGGGGGGCTCTTCCACTGGGGCGAGACAGGCTTTGCCCTTGGTGGCCAGGGACAGCTGCATCCGTGGGTTCCAGGTGGGACGAGATCCCAGAACTGTAGCGGCAGGACCTTTGTGTATTGGAAACAGTTTGCAGCTCATCCATCTGGTCCTGCTGCCCTGGCTCTGGGCCTCCGACAAGTCCGCTACGTGCTGGTCCTAGTGCCTGCTCCCCAGGTCCCAACCCTCCTGTACCCCAGAGATTGGTCATTTTGAAGGTTGCTGGCTATAGTGACTCATTTGGTATAACTGCCGGTTCTCATGACAACCAAATACCTCAAGAGCCACAGGCTGAACCAGAGCAGCTCCCCATAACCCTGTCTACTTCATTAGGGAATTTCACACCATTCAGGAGCGCTTCCAGTGGCCACTATTCCCCCCTCCCCGTGGAAACATCCCCACGGCGGAGACTGCTGGGGATAGAGACGCTCACCCGCCTCACCTTGGGGTCTAGTGGTGGGAAAGGGGTGCACAATTGGAGATCCCCCATCAGCCAGTATCACGTGGAGATGCACATCAGAAGGGCAGACACACGTGGCTAGATAAGCAACCTCTGAGCTGTGTATAATTTTCCCAATTCAGCTCTCACACTGCAGCCAAAAGAAATTGTGTTTCTACCTGCATCTCAGGAGGAGCAGGGTCAAAGTAACCTCTAGGAGCTACAAGGCCCCTCCCAAAGTGTGGGGCTTTCGCATACCCCAACTGGGGGATCAGAGTCTGCCACGGACATAACCGAATACCTAGCTAATAGGGAGCTGTGGATTCATATCCTCAAGTACAGTTCACTAGCTTAGAGCTCAAGCTGGGAGGACAATCTCACTACACTCCACCGGGAAGAGGAGAAGACAACAGGTCAGAGATAACTCAAGATCCACCAAACTTGCTAAAATACACCTAAGGCAATACAGGCCACTACTTCCCTCCCTGGCTTTGCCAAGGAAGGAAACTCGAGGGCTTGGGGACAGGGCCATAAACTAGCCCTAACACCCCCAGCTCTCGACCAAGAGGCCAGATGAGAAAAAACCAGCGAAAGAACTCTGGGAACATGAAAAATCAGAGTGAAAAGTCACCCCCAAAAGAAATCATCAGTTCCTCAGCAATGGATACCAACTCAAATGAAATGGGTAGAATGACAGAAGAGGAATTTTGTTTTTGGATTATAAGAAAGCTCAATGAAATTCAAGAGAAAATTGAATCCCAGCACAAAGAAACCACAAGAAAAATGCAAGAAATGAATGAAAAATTCTCCAAAGAAATAGAAACATTATGGAAAAATCAAATAGAAATTCTAGAAATGGAAGAAGCATTCAAGGATCTACAAAACACAGTGGAAAGCCTTAAGAATAGGCTGGACCATGCAGAGGAAAGAATTTCAGAGCTAGAAGACAACTCCTATGAACTAAATAAGTCAGTTGAAGAGAAAGAACACAAAAACAAGAGGCATGAACAAAGCATACAAGAAATGTGGGATTATGTAAAGAGGCCAAACATAAGGATCATAGACATCCCTGAGGGAGAGGAAGAAAATTTGCGTGGGCTGGAAAATCTATTTGAAGGAATAATAGAGGAAAATTTCCATGGCCTAGCCAGAAATCTCGATATCCAAGTACAAGAAGCACACAGGACTCCTGGGAGAGTCAACGTGAAAAGGCATTCACCATGCCACATAATTATTAGACTGACCAAAGTAAACACAAAAGAGGCACTCCTCAGAGCTGTAAGACGAAAAGAGCAGGTAACCTATAAAGGGAAACCAATCAGATTAACTGCAGATTTCTCAGCTGAAACCTTACAAGCCAGAAGGGAATGGGGAGCCATCATCAGTCTCCTAAAACAAAACCAAGGCCAACCCAGAATTCTGTATCCTGCCAAACTAAGCTTCTTATATAAGGGAGAAATAAAGACTTTTCCAGACAAGCAAACACTGATAGAATTTGCAAAAACTAGACCGGCCTTGCAAGAATTGCTTAGACCTGCACTGTACACTAACCAGCACAACAGACACCCACCAATGTAAAACTACACAAAAGGTGAAACTCCAGAACCCAGATTCCACAATGATGCAAGAGGTAAAACAAAAGATGCCACCCAAGAGAATAATCAGAAATTTACCCCAAATATTAATTCTCTCAATAAATATGAATGGCTTGAATTGCCCATTGAAGAGACATAGGCTAGCTGAATGGATTAAAAAATACAAGCCAAGTATCTGTTGTCTCCCCGAAACACACCTTACACACAAAGACACATTCAGACTCAAGGTGAAAGGATGGAATACAATTTTCCAGGCTAATGGAAACCAAAAGAAATCTGGAGTAGCCATCCTTATTTCAGATGATATAAACTTTAATGCAACAAAAGTAAAGAAGGATAAAAATGGACACTATGTAGTGGTGAAGGGAAAAATCTTACAAGAGGATTTAACAATCCTAAACATTTATGCACCCAACACAAGAGCGCCCAGGTACATAAAGCAAATACTGCTTGATCTAGACAACATAATAAATAGCAATGGCATAATAGCAGGGGACTTCAACACCCCACTGATGGAACTGGACAGATCCTCCAAAAAAAAAATAAACAAAGAAACAAAGGACCTAAACAGGACTCTAGAACATTTGGGCCTAACAGATATCTACAGAACACTCCACCCAAATAACACTGAATATACATTCTTCTCATCAGCTCATGGAACTTTCTCTAAAATTGACCACATCCTAGGCCACAAAACAGATCTAAACAAATTCAAAAAAACAGAAATCATGCCATGTATCTTTTTAGACCACAGCAGAATAAAATTAGAAATCAATTCCAACAGAAACTCACATCTTCATCCAAAAACATGGAAATTAAACAATCTGTTGCTGAATGACTACTGGGTCAAGGAGGAGATTCAATTGGAAATCAAAAGATTATTTGAACTAAACGATAACGGGGGCACAAGTTATCAAAATCTGTGGGATACAGCAAAAGCAGTCCTGAGAGGAAAACTTACTGCCTTAAATGCCCACATCCAAAAGACAGAAAGGTCACAAGTCGGTAAACTAATGAATCATCTTAAGGAAATGGAAAAGAAAGAGCAAAGCAATCCTAAAGCCAGCAGAAGAAAAGAAATAACCAAGATCAGAGCAGAATTAAATGAATTTGAGAACAAAAGAACAATACAGAAGATTAATAAAATGAAAAGTTGGTTCTTTGAAAAGATAAGCAAAATAGACAGGCCACTAGCCAGGTTGACCAGAAGCAGAAAGGAAAGGACTCTGATAAGCTCAATTAGAAATGAAAAAGGAGAGGTCACAACTGATATCACAGAAATACAAAACATCATCTTCGAATACTACAAATATCTCTATGCCCACAAACACGAAAACGTGGAGGAAATGGACAAATTCTTAGAAACATACTACCTCCCTAGGCTCAACCAGGAAGAAACAGAATTTCTAAACAGACAAATCAAACACCGAAATTGAAGCAGTAATAAAAAATCTTCCCGCAAAAAAATGTCCCGGACCAGATGGGTTCACACCTGAATTCTACCAAGCCTACAAAGAAGAACTGGTGCCTATACTGCAGAAATTATTTGAAAATATCCAGAAGGATGGAATCCTCCCAAACTCATTCTACGAAGCCAATATCACCTTGATACCAAAGCCAGGAAAGGATACAAGAAAAGAAAATTACAGACCAATATGAATATAGATGCAAAAATTCTCAATAAAATCCTTGCAAACCGAATTCAAATGTACATCAAAAATATAATTCATCACGATCAGGTGGGCTTCATTCCCGAGATGCAGGGATGGTTCAACATACGCAAATCTATAAATGTAATTCACCGTATAAATAAAAGCAAGAACAAAGATTATATGATCCTTTCAATAGATGCAGAAAAGGCTTTTGACAAAATCCTGCATCCCTTTATGATAAGAACTCTTAACAATATAGGCATAGATGGCTCATACCTCGAAACTATTAAAGCCCTATACGATAAACCCACAGCCAATATCATACTGAATGGGGAAAAATTGAAAGCATTCTCCCTTAAAACAGGAACTAGACAAGGTTGCCCACTATCTCCACTTCTATTCAACATAGTGCTGGAAGTTCTGGCCAGAGCAATCAGACAAGACAGAAGAATCAGGGGCGTCCAGATGGGGGCAGAATTGGTGAAACTTTCACTATTCACAGACAATACGATATTATACATAGAAAACCCCAAAGATTCAACCAAGAGATTATTGGAATTGATAAATGAATTCAGCAAAGTCTCAGGATACAAAATTAATACACACAAATCCATAGCCTTCATATATGCTAATAACAATCAAGCCGAGAAACAAATTAAAGATGCAATATCTTTCACAATAGCACCAAAGAAAATTAAATATTTAGGAACATATCTAACTAAGGAGGTCAAAGACCTATGTAGAGAGAATTACGAAAACTGAGGAAAGAAATTGCAGAGGATGTAAACAGATGGAAAACACTGCCGTGCTCTTGGATAGGCAGAATCAACATAGTAAAAATGGCTTTGCTACCTAAAGTGATTTACAGAATCAATGCAGTCCCTATCAAAATACCAACATCATTTTTTGCTGATCTAGAAAAAATAATTCTATGCTTTGTGTGGAACCAGAGAAGACCCCATCTAGCCAAAGCAATCTTAAGCAAAAAGAACAAATTAGGAGGCATCTATCTACCAGACTTCAAACTATACTACAAGGCTATAGTAACCAAAACAGCATGGTGCTGGCACAAAAACAGAGATGTAGACCAATGGAACAGGACTGAGAACCCAAATATAAAACCAACCTCATACAGTCACCTGATCTTTGACAAATTCCAGAGAAACGTACACTGGGGAAAAGATTCCCTATTCAATAAATGGTGCTGGGAAAACTGGATGGCCATATGTAGAAGGCTGAAACTGGACCCACACCTCTCACCTCTCACAAAAATCAACTCACAATGGATAACAGATTTAAACCTAAGACGTGAAACCATAAGAATTCTCGAAGAAAATGTTGGAAAAACTCTTATGGACATTGGCCTAGGCAAAGAATTTATGAAGAAGACCCCCAAAGCAATCACAGCAGCAACAAAAATAAATACATGGGACCTGATCAAATTAAAAAGCTTCTGCACAGCGAAGGAAACTATCACTAGAGTGAACAGACAACCTACAGAACGGGAGAAAATATTTGCATGCTACACATCTGATAAAGGGCTGACAACCAGAATCTATACAGAACTTAGGAAAATCAACAAGAAAAAATCAAGCAACCCTATTAAAAAATGGGCAAAGGACACGAACAGAAACTTTTCAAAAGAAGACAGAATAATGGCCAGCAAACATATAAAAAATTGCTCAACTTCTTTAATCATCAGGGAAATGCAAATCAAAACCACAATGAGATATCACTTAACTCCAGTGAGATTGGCTCATATCAAAAAATCCCCAAACAACAAATGTTGGTGGGTATGTGGACAGACAGGAACAGTCATATACTGCTGGTGGGACTGCAAATTAGTACAACCTCTATGGAAAGTAATATGGAGATACCTCAAAGAATTAAAAGTAGAATTACCATTTGACCCAGCAATCCTACTTGTGGGTATTTACCCAGAGGAAAAAAAGACATTCTGTAATAAAGACATCTGTTCTCGAATGTTTATAGCAGCACAATTCACAATTGCGAAATGTGTAAACAACTCAGGTGCCCATCAATACACAAGTGGATTAATAAAATGTGGTATATGTATACCATGAAGTATTACTCAGCAATAAAAAACAATGGTGAATTAACACATCTGGTATTATCCTGGTTAGAGCTAGAGCCCATTCTTTGAAGCTAAGTGTCACAAGAATGGAAAAACAAGCACCACTGGTATTCACCGTCAAATTGGTACTAACTGATCAACACTTACATCACACATGGCAATAATATTCATCAGGGGGCAGGCAGGCGGGAGGGGGGTGAAGGGGATGGGAAAACTCTCACTGAATGGATGCGGGGAGCACAGTTTGCGGGATGACCACGATTGTAGCTCTGACTTGGGCAGTGCATGGGCAATATATATATCCAAAGTGTTGTACCCCCATAATATTCTGAAATTAAAAAAAAAAAACTAAAAAAAAAAAGTAATTTACTTTTGGCTTGTTATAAAGTGTCTTAGATTTAGCCTTGGCGTTTGTTGTGCATTACTCAGTACCCAGTTCTTTTCCTTTCTTAGTTCACATTCCTGAGGGAAAGAATCTGTTTCACTTCTGTGTCAGTCAGAATAAGCTAATTTATGTTGCAGTAACAGAAACGACGCACATAATTATTTCTCATTCATGCTACATGTTCATCATGGGTTGATTGGGGGCTCTGTTCCATATTGTCTTCATTCTAGGACCCGGACTGCAGTGATCATTTGAAGCATTGCCAGGAAAAAAAAAAGTTGCCCAATCATGCATTGGCTTATACAGCTTCCAACCAAAAGTGACATATCACTTTGGCTCATATTTCATTGATCAAAGCAAATTACCTGGCTACAGAGGACATAAATGGGATAAGGATGTACAGTCCTTCCGTGTGCCTTAGAAGAAAACTTATTTGGTGGACAACACTAATAATTATTGCATTTAGCCCCTCTGGCTGCCAGTTATATTCACTTCACTTTCTTGCTACATGGAATACACACTCTGTCTTCATAGGAGACAATTTAAAAATCTTATAGGAGGAATTATGTATCCATACCCTAAGCCATGTGATTTCTGGAAATTCCAAGTAAACAGAGTGTACTTTTCCCCCAACGTAAGGCTTGGCTATGTGACTTTCATGGGCTAATGGAACATGAGTAGACATACGATGTATGCCAACTTTGAGCAGAAGCTTTAAATGTAGTTTTTGTGTCTTAGCTTGAATTCTTGTATTTCTTCCCACTGCCAGGAGAACACCACATTTCAGATAGGGACTGCTCCTTTAGCTGGAATCCCAGAATGAGAATACATGTGGAACAGACCTGCAGCATTGAGCAGAGCTTTACTCAGCCCTTAACTTTCATTTAATATGAACAAAAAGAAAAAATGTTTGGTGAGTTAAATCACTGAGATTTTGGAGTTGTTACTATTAGCAAAAGCTGACTTAACACAATGAGTTTTGGAGTAAGACAACCTGGGCTTGAGTGTTAACTCTGCTAGTTGTGTGATTTGGGGTCAGTTATTTAAGTTCTCTGAGGTTAGGTTTCTTCGTTTGTAAGATGAAGGTAATCACGCCTACCTCACAGTTCTGATGTGAGGATTAAATTGGATGACTTTTGTAAAATACTTAGGATAGCACTCAACACATGAGAAGAGTTTAGTAAATGTCATTTCCCTTTACTTTCCACCTTGCTGTCCCTGTTAGTAGAGTTATTCAAGTGCATGATTACTTGTTTAAAATCCCATAGAAAAAAATCAATTGTGAGATTAGGAATTGGATAAAATGGTTTTCTTAGGTGGACCTTTTTGGTCCAAATTTAAGAATTTCCTTCTGACGAGAATCCAAGATGCTCTTATAACTGATCTTTTTCACAAATGATAGGTTCCTGTACAGTGATAAGCCAGTTAGGTTTTTAACGGAGCTAACTAGGCTGCGCTACATTGTGCCTACCAAACCCATAATGCTTCTAAGAGAAAGTCCTCTGCCTACTGAATAGTCAGGTTGCATAAAGAGCCCCACCATCGCCACCAACAATCTCCTCCATGAAGGTTGATCTACTGCATTGGAACCAAGAACAGTTAATTTAATAGCTGATCAGTAACCTAAGATTTGTACTAGTTCAAGAAGATGAGACACCTGTGAAGAGATCATGTACCTAAAGAACTTGTACTTGTAGGGGAAGAGATAAAGCAAGACAGACTGCTAATAGTGTGTATGTTGGCTGCTGTTAAAAAATGAGATGAACTGTCCAGTTCACAAGCACGACTCAGAAGGTATCCAGAGAGTCTATACATTTAAAGACTTGTAGCGTAGTAAGAGACAAACTGCTTCTCAATCCCAATAACAAGGATAAAAGTGAGAGAAACAAAGACCAATTAAAGCTCAGTCTTGTGGCAAGCATCAAATCAAGAGTATGATTTCACAACTTACAGTGGTTCTAAAATACATCTAAAACTTCTTTTATACTGTTCCCTTCAAAAGGTGGAGCCCACTTCCCCTCAGCTGGAGTGTGGGCTACACCTAATAATTTACATGTAATGAACAGAATGTGGCCGAAGTGATGGCATGTGACTTCCCAAATGAGATTATAATGGGTGTTGTGGTGTCCTCTTTGCTCTTGCTCTTGGATTGCTTCCTTAGAGAGAAACCAGCTGCAATGCTGTGAGGAAGCTCAAGCAGCCCTTTTGGGATGTATATGAAGGGAAGAACTAATGCCTCCTGACACTAGCTGGGAGGAACTGAGGCCACTAGCCAACATGAATAAGATGTCCTGGACACAGACCTCCAGCCATCATAGCCCTAGTCAAGTTTTCAGATGATTGCAGCCTTTGCCACCAGCTTACATGCAACTTAAAGAGAGACCCTGAGCCGGAACCACCTAGCTAAGCCACATCTGCATTCCTGACCCTCAGAAATTGTATAAGATAACACATTTTAGAGTAATCTATTACACAGCAATAGATAACTAATACCCAGTGAAATTTCTGAATATATAAAAGTATCTTTTCAGGGACCCTCAATATAGTCTTTCAATTGGATAAAATGACTCAAAAGTTGTCACATCTGTAATTTATGTTTCATTTGTTCTTGGTTAAAAACAACATTTTTAGTAAAATGCTAAAAGAGGTGTAGGGATGGAAAAGTGTGGCCTAATTTTGGGGGAAAAAAAGGTATAAAGTGTTATGCCTTTTTCTCATCTGAACACTTTTATTGTTGATGTTTCCTTTTGTTTGATTTTCTACTCCAGTGATTTTCCAAATATTTCCTGAGCCTAATACTTAAAACAGGTTGTGTCAGTCAGGGTTCTCCAGAGAAACAGAACTAATAGGAGATATATATGGAGAGAAAGAACGATTTTAAGGAATTGTCTTATGTGGTGGTGGTGGGGGGTTGTCAAGTCTGAAAACTGTAGGGCTAGCTGGAAACTGAGGTAAGAGTTGAAAAGTTATAGTCTTGAGCCTGAAATTTGTAGGAAAGGCCTCCAATGCTGGAATCTCAGTCAGGATTTCTGTAGTACAGTCTTGAGGCAGAATTCCTTCTTATTCAAAAAACTTGTTTTTGCTCTTAAAGCTTTGAACTAATTGCTTTGAACTGGTGGCCCACCCACATTATCAAGGGTACTCTTCTTTACTTAAAGTCAACTGATTGTAAACATTAATCATATCTACAAAATACCTTCATAGCAACACCTAGATTAGTTAGCATTTGACCAAACAACTGGGCATCATAGTCTAACCAAACTTACACACAAAATTAATCATCCTACAGGTGAAAAGGGATTCCCTGTGGCAGAAGTAGGTGCAGGGGCACAGAGACCCAGAGACATCCTCCTTCACCTAGTTATAAAGTATTGGAGATTGTGACAGTCTTGTTCACCATGTGTTTCGAAGACATTTGATGCCATATGCTGGGGGCAGGAACATATAAACCAGTGTGAATGCCTTTTGTTGTGGTCTCCAAACTGTTTGAAGGATCTACTTTTTCAGTTTTATTTCTTTTGAAAGAAGTAGAACATTTTATTCATAACGACAGCTTCAAGTGGTTTTTTAGATATCAGAGGGAGGATGGGGCTAGAAAAAATCTTCTGCTGGCCAGTTGGTACCAACAGAAAAGTTAGGAGCATGTTTAACTTGTTGGAGTGCTTAATTTAGTGATAGTTTTTAGGGTGCTTTTGTAGAGCTTTTCTAGGAATTTAGGGATATGTCTGAGTCTCCGTAAGCTTCTCCTTTGAAAATTGAGCAGCCTCTGCACCTTCACAGAAGGCAATACTTCTGAAAACCATCAATAGGATACTATTGTGTAATGTGTGTTAATATTCTGCCTTTAGCAGGTTACATATGATATCTACTGAATTTTAAACCTCTGCCATTCTAAAGAGTGTCTTTTAAGAGTTTACTGATTTAAGTCTTTTGATAGGCCTGGCTTATGGCTGTCAGCCTGATTTTACTTAAAAAAAAAAAGTATTTAAATTGAACTTTAAGGTTGACCGCTAGTTATAACTTCTGAAATCTGTGGATTTGATTTACGGCAAAAGTAATATTATTAATTTTATAAGACTGCTTCTAAGCTGTGTTTTCCTTGCTCTTGGATTTTCCCTATGAAAAATGAAGAAGGACTCCTTAACCAAGTTTTATTGAGGTAAGATCAATTTTATGAAGCCTGACGACTTCTTATTCTAAATTTTACCTGAGCAATGTTCCAGCTTAACTGAATGGCTCATAATATTGAGTGACTCTTTCATCAGCTCCTTTATTGATTAATGACACAGATAAGAAAGATGTACCTTGTTGCAGGGGGATTAGAGTCAAGGAACCTAGAAGTCCCTCATCTCAAGACAGATGAAAGTCTGTATTTAAGGATGATATGATCCATGAAAGAGAAGGAAAAGTCAGGGTTTAGTTAAGCACTGTGGAGACGAGAGGAGGGATAGGGAAAGAGAAAGCTCGTGCAGTGATATAGTTTTGAAAATAACTTGTGGGAAAGGGAGGGGCAATCATCTGAGCAGCCAGTGAAACATTACATAAAACCTTGGTAAGTAAGTGGCTTTGCTGACATGGTGGAAAGATGAGCACTGTTACTGATTGTCTTGTTGTTTAGCTGTCAGAGAAGATTGTGCTGCTTCCCACATCTGCTCTCACATGCTACTTCACCTGCTCCATCTTACTGAGATGGATAAACCTTGCAGTTCAGGACTGTCAAGGGCACTGCAATTAGTACTAAATCATTCTCGCTCTGACAAGTTCTGGCAACAGAAGCTTCTGGCAGATGTGTGAGTGCATTTTCAGTGTTTCTGAGTGTCTGAAGACACAACAGAGCTCTCAGCATGCCGTGTAGCTTAATCCAGTAGTGAATTCAGACTGCATCAGCTTGTAGAAGAGGAGAAATACTGGAAATCAAGGTGTACTGTTTTCTTTTGCTAGTCGCGATCAACTTTGGTTAACTTTGAGCATATATACCTTAAATAAGGTAACAGGGAATTCATGTTTCATCTTGAAACTCCGAAAAGAATTTGTATATAAAAATGTCGGTATACCTCAGATGCTGGTATACCTCAGATACTTCAGTTCTTTTCAGAACTGAATTAGCTAGTTCTGGAATGGCACATAAATATAATAATGATGATGTAACAAATCAATTTACATGTGTAGTAGCTAGAAAATAAGAAAAGATAACCAAGGAATTAAAACATGAAGGATTAAAAAATGTTGGTCTGACATGAAAGACAGCTATAGTGTGGTAGTTAAAAGCTCTGGCTCTGGGACCAGGCTATGTGGGTTCAAGTGCTTTCTCTTCTACTATTTAAGCCTCCAAACTGCCCTTTCTTTTTCTGCAACCTAAGGATAGAAATAGGTAGGCAGAAAGATTAAATGAGATATGGAGTTAAAAGGTGCTTGACACGTATACCTGTTCAGTGCGTGTTAGTTGTCTTTTGATGGTGGTGAAGATGATGACTTCCATTCTCCACGCTCAAATACATGCAGAAAGTTGGATAAACATAGATTGTTTGTGACCATTTTGGCAAAAAATGAGAGGAGAGTGTGTTAAAAGATAAGAGTATAGCCTAAGGAGGTATAAAAAAGGTGAATGTAGTAGAAATCCCTCTCTATGAAATTCAAGGGAATGAAGAAAAAGTAATTTGTGGGCTTTCAGAATAACTCATTTGTTAGCATTTTCAGTTCTATCCTTTTGAATATGGTTTTAGATTCACCAAACTATTGCCCTGAAGTCTTTGAATTAATGTTACAATTATGCACTAGTGTTTTATCCTATTTGATGGAAGTCCAAAGACCTTTATGGACATTAGAAAAATGAGATTAATTAGCCTCTTTGTTACCAGTTGTAAGAACTATAAATAATCTTTTCATATGTCTGACCCAACCCTGATGTAGAATTTGGTCAGGGGATATGTAGTTTTGTTATCTGTGACCTGGCTGTGACCCCAGTCTTATGCTGCTATAGTAAAAGAACTCTGTTGTAGGGAGTGTTTCTTTTTCCACTTAAGAGAACCCCACTTTCCCGGGGCTGTTTTCTTGACCATGTCATCTTTCTATGATGAAGTTAATGGAAGAGAGCCACCCAGCATGCTGTAGAAGTTTTTATTCTAATTATTGTTTTTAAGAAAACTCTGACGTCAGTTCTTTGCTTATCATTTGATTTCCTCTTGAAAGTGGAGTCTTTAACAAAAACAGCAACAACAAAAAAGAAGTTGTTTCCAATTAATCAAGATTTAACTGCTCTGGAGAAAAGCTGACAGCTGTTAAACAAATGTAGTCTGACATCCCTGCTATGTGCTACTCTTTAGTTTCTGGTTCATTATGTTGTATGTTAGTATTGTTTATATCGAGGCAGGCTGGTGCTCAACAGTGAGAAGTGAGCTAGCTATCGCAGGGTGTTAAGACAGTTGTGGCTTTTGTGCCGATCAAAGAGATCAGATCTTCTGAGCAGCAGAGGAGTAATGGGAAGAGCACTGCATTGGAAATCTAGAACTGAGCTCTAGTTCCGGTTTTGTCGTTGACTACTTGCATGATTTCCTCAACTAAAAAATGAGGGAGATTATGTAGATAATGTCTCCGGTTCTTTCTATGTTTAATTTATCCTTCTTTAGTTCTATGATTCAAAATACTCTTTTTTTAAGGACATGGAAGGCAGGGGAAGTGCCACTAAATGTGTTTTAGAACATCTTCAAAGATTTCAAAACTGTTCAGGCCTTCTTTATATCAATGCACTGAAACACATGGAAGTAACTATTAATACATATTAACAATATCTTAAACTCACACAAGCTATCTTCCTCACATAGAGGTTCCCATCTTCAGGTGGTGGTGATATCATCCCAGAGTGGGTTGGTTGGCTGGTTAAAGAAGAGAAATGTGGTGCTATTGCCCCACTTACTGGTCTTGGGATTAGATCAGCATCCCACACATGGTTTGAAGGTCTTTTTATAATCTGGTCCCTGCCTTTTCCTCTCTAGTCACACTGGCCTTCTTTTAGTTCCTATAATGCAGATTGCTTCCTCTTGACACAGGGTCTTCTTTATACTTGCTACTCTCTTTGCCAGGAATACCCTTTGCTGTTCCACCTCCCTCAGTGGGATGCTCTTTGCTGTGTTACCACTGTGTTAGCTAACTCCTACTCACTCTCTGGGTCTTCCCTCAAACTGCACTTAAAAAGGGCCATTCTCCTGACCTGCCTGACTTGGTCACTCGTCCTTATTATGTACACTTTCAGTGTCATCTAATAATGTCACATTTATTTGTATGGTTCCTTGATTAATTAGTTTCTTCCCCTATATACTATAAGCTCCATGAGAATGCACATGCCCATTTTTGCTGTCTTTTGTATTTCTACTGCCTAACTTAGTGACTGGAACATAGTAGGTGCTCAGTTGGTATTTGTTGAATGAATAAATGAGCTAGAGCTACCAGAGCCTCTTTACTTGGAATAGATAATGGTAATAATAATAACAGCCATCACAGTAACAGCAGCTGTTTGTTATGTACTTCCTGTGTGCCACGCACTATTCTCCTGCTCTTATCCCCGTCCCCATCGTCATTATTTTCAAAATCATCTTTGCCACCGTTCGTGAGTAGTACTATATACCACACACTGGGAAAAGTACTTCATGTGTTATTTCATTTAATTTTAACAGTATACTTTAAGGTAGGTACTCTTATCTCTATTTTTCAGATAAGGAAAGTGAGCCTCATAGAAATTTAATAACTCAGGCTTCGTTCCTAGACTCCACACCCTTGGCCCTCTGTGCTTTACAATTGGAAATATTATAGGAAAAAGATTAAAAACTTTCTGTAGCATTTGTTACTCAGATCAGTGTAACACAATGTAACATCAGTTGGGTCCACCACTACCATCACAGTATAGTGAATATCTTGTCACTTATTTTGGCTACCAGGCATCTAACTCTCTGGGAAATTGCTGTGTGTAGAAATCCTACTTCTCTCCCATGAGGGCAGAACCTACTTACTATTAATAAGCTGAAAATGTCAGATACTTGCTTTCCATGCTTTTCTTGTAGCTAGGGTATGGGCATATGATGCATTTGTCCCAGTTTCTGCATCAGGAGCCAGTGACACAAAGAAGAAGGTACCAGGGAGAGAATCCATTCTGCTGAGAATTAGGCAGGAGCAGTGGCTGTGCTGGGTTTCCAGAAACAGCACTGTCAGCCATTCTAGAGATAGCATCCAGGGCCCAGAGTTAATGGTACAAAGTTAAAGTTTGTGCCCAGAAACAGGGCAGTGGTTTTTACATGGAACCTCTTTTAATGCAGATTTTGGACTTGGTTCCTAAACTGGATGTCTGAGAGGCAGCCTAGAGTATGACTCTGATGCCAGAGTGGCTGGGTTCAAATCTCAGCATGAATCCAGCTCTGCCACTTACCATCTTGCAACCTTGCTTGAGGAGTGCAGTTGACTAACCTCTTTGCGTCTCAGTTCTCTCAAATGTAAGGAGGGGAAGTGATAGCATGTACCTGATAGGGTTGTTATGAGGATTAGATGAGTTAATTAAAGTAAAACTATTAGAACAGTGTCTGGCCTATTTATTGGAATGCACATTAGTGTTTTCTATCATTATACCTTTACCTTCTGGATATTCTCTAAGTACATGTGTTTTTTTTTTACAATTTTTTTCTGATTAAATTTATCAGTTAGTGTGTATAATTAACAACTTAGAACCCTGACTTATATATATAGCACACACTTATTGAATGGAAACTATGTGCAGGATATAGTATAATCATGGGTTTATTTTTAGGAGGGCATTTATAGAACCATTTCTACATGTATGTCCAGGGCCAAGTCTTAAGTTATTTTTATTAAAATGCTCAACTCATTTGCTGTCTAGTTTCTTTGAGATTGACTTCATTCAAGACCTTAGGCTTTGACTCCAGGCTTATTGCAATTTTTGTTTATAAACCCAGAAAGAGAGATTCTCCATGAGAGTGGATTAGTTACAAAGAGAGCTTCTCATGTTAGGATGTACTGGCTGGTGTCAGGCAGTTATTTCCTTATCATCATTGTTGGGATTATTTTGCCATACGTTTATTGCTGATAATTGGTATTCTCTATGAAGAGCCTGTTTAACTCACTTCTCATCCTAAATGAAGGGCCATCCAGAGCCTGAGTTTCCCTCTGGAACCCTCTTTATGTTGCCGAGCAGCACAATGCCTCCTGGCACATTAGCTTTCAGTCTGTGAAAGCAGATACTTTCATATGGGAAAATGTCATGCAAGGTGAACTATTGGTATTTTCACAGCAGGCAAATTCTTATCACCCTCAGTATAAAAACACTACTGAATCACATTTATGGTTTTGTCACCATTACAATGAGAACAGACAGTGACATTTAAACTTAGGAAAATTCAACCCCTGATATTGACTGTTAATGTAGGAAACTTGAAAAAACAGGTAGAACACTGTGACCTTATGATGTGAATTCTCTAATCAGAGCAGACACATCAGTCAAATATTTGACTTATTGATTTTAGGAGAATCAAGCTATTTTGTATGCAAGGTATAAAAATAGTAGAAGTTTTCGCCCTTGATTTAGAACAAGCAATGAGAGTCAGGGTCTTATGCAGTAGATTTGAATTTATGTTAAGTAGTATATACTTTTAATGTTTTAACAGAGGGGATAATCAGTTTTCTCATATATATAAATACAGTTACATATTTAAAACACATTGCTATTTGTATTTTTATTTCAATTTCTGTTTTAAAATGGTATTGATTTATTAATAAAGATATACTATTATTAAGAACCTGGCATAATATTCTAAATTTTAAAAAGATGTCAGCCACACAGTATGATAAACTTCCCCTGCTCCCGTTTTAACATACTTCTTTTCTGCACTCTCATCTCTCTAAACTTTGCTTTTTTGTAAAATTACCCATTTAGAGTTTTATCTCTCAATTTCTAGTACTTTGGAGGCTAAAAATACAGTAGGTTGAATTACCCTGACCTGTTAAAGGAGGCTTCTATTTTAAATTAAGTTCATCTTAAGAAACTGATTATCTTTGGACAAATAGTATTCAATGAATTCTGCTTCCTACAACAATAATGTAGATAGATTAGTCCTTGAACATTGTGGCATTTTATCAAAATGATTCAGTTTTCCCTTAATCTCTTCAATCACGTCTTACAAATATTTGAAAACACTTAACTTCCTCACTCTGGATAACCCTTTTGTGCCTGCAAGCTCTTGTCCTCTCAACCTTCTTTTCTCCTTGGTACTGTGTTCCATAGCTGGCTCTTCATTTAAATTCCATCACAAATTATTTGGCTTGGATTTTTAGTGTGCTAGTTGCTTTAAGTAAAATGAGGGGGCAATTTTTGTGCTGATAGTTTTTTTTTGGGCAAAGGGTAATCTTTAGGCAATTTCTAGCAAAGCTTAAGACGTGGAGCATTGCTGCTTTGGTAAAATAATATGTAGAGAGTAAATAAGAACTGTCATATTTCAGAATGACTTTGGGAATGCTGAAATCCTAGAATTGTGCTTTAATCTTTAAGATGCCATTGAGATTTTATACCAAAAAAGGTATTTATTATGAAATAGTATGTAGCCTTTTGTTAGCAGATACTAATTTTAATTTGGTAGGATTAAAATATATTCTCTTTTAAAAGCTTACTAGATTTCAGTTACAGCTAGCTTTGTTACAGCTTATTATCTTATGCTTTCATATTATGGTTCAAATAGTGCCTGGATTCTAGATTTTCATGAAAACCACACTTCCTTCTCAGTGTTTGGCACTTCAGTTGTTCCTCTCTGCTATCTACCCTCTCCTCATATTAATTTCAAAGATTAAACAAGAGGAGGCAAGCCAGAGTGAGTCCTGGTAGTAGATTCTAAGGCACAATTACAAAGATGTATAAAGCCACTTATTTAATCTTGTAAGATCAGACTGTCATTCATCTCTGCTTCATTTTTGAGAAAGTATTGATGGGAAATTATAATTTTAGCAATAGCCGAGTTGGCCCCATGTTATTTATAGTGTTAGATATTAGGGACATTTATTTTTTGCATCAGTTTAGTTTTTCTAGTTCCTTGGAAATTTAGATCTCGCCTTTCTCCAGGGAGTACCTGGTTTGAGTAAGGTACATGGCAGTGAGTTGTGGTATATGGGCTTGCAGAAAGGAGACCGGCACAGGGTCTTATTGAAACTGCAAGGGGTTTTCGGCCTATGTCTGGTTACTCACTGCACAAAGATCCAGTTATTGAGACAATGACAATTGCTGAGGAAGAAAATAATTTTTTAATATGAAAGGCATCTTGTTGGGAGAATGGGAGAAGCCTCAAATCCATCTCCCCAACTAATGGAGATCATGGGCTTTTTAAGGAGGGGGCATGTGCATTAGGGCATACAGTGGTGTGACTAACAAGAGGCTATGTGCAATGTGGGTAGGTTTTGGGGGTGGGGAGTCTTGGCATCAGGAAGTCTGCCCAGGGGCCTTCAGAATCTCTATTCGTTTGTCTTCTAGAAATTCCATCATTTATGGAAAACAACTTTCCCATAAATCTAAATTTATGAGAATCTAAAACATGAGAGGGAGAGGATTATAAAAGCCATATAGGGATCACTGAAATTTGTTCATAGAGCTGGTTACAAGGGCACTAAACAAACAGTGGGGAGAATGGCTAAGGCAGAGGTAAGAGCAAGAGAGCCCAGGGAAAGGAGTTAATAGGCCAAGAAGAAAAAAAAAGGGTGTTTGATGTACAAGGTAGCATGGATAAAAGGAAGAAGAGATTGAAGAGAGAGAGAATCTAGAGAAAAATAGGTGGTGCAAAAAGGGGGGAAATAGAATGGGTACAAAGTAAGACCAAAAAATTAGTAATAAAAGAGCAGTTAAAGGAAAGTAGGAGATACATAGTAGGGTAAGGTGAGGAAAATAAGAAAGATGGTGAGGCAGTGGCTCACACCTGTAATCCCAGCACTCTGGGAGGCCGAGGCTGGAGGATTGCTTGAGCTCAGGAGTCCGAGACCAGCCTGAGCAAGAGCGAGACCCCGTCTCTACTAAAAATAGAAAAATTAGCCAGGTGTGGGGGCGCGTGCCTGTAGTCCCAGCTACTTGGGAGGCTGAGGCAGGAGGATCGCTTGAGCCCAGGGGTTTGAGGTTGCAGTGAGCTACAATGACACCACTGCACTCTACCTGGGTGGCAGAGCAAGACTCTGTCTCACAAAAAAAAAAAAGATGGTGAGGAAGGAAGAAAGGGATTGATTTCTATATTTAGTGTTCTGCTAACGTATGTAGTAGTCTCTGCTGATGGCTGCTTGGTCTGTTTATGTCAGAGGTGAAATCACAGCAGTGTAGGGCAGATCAAGTGGTGGTTTAATGCTTCATAGTTCCTGAATGTGAATGGATAAATAATGATTCATATCTTTTTACTTTTGCAAAGAGTCATAAGGTTAAACTGAACTAGGTGGATCATCAAATTATCTTACTTTTCCTTTGAAAAAAATTAAGTATATGCTTTGGTAAGAGAATTTCTTTGTGTAATAATAGTGGTTTATTACATACATGAGAAGTTGAATTTTACATGTTTATTTCATTCAAGATAATGAGAAAAAAGAAAACTTAAGCTAAAGCTTTTAAAAGATGCAAGGTATTATAAAGCAGCCTTTGGCAGCATTTATGGTGGAGCATTGGTTTTGATATTGCTGCTTTTCTGGAGAACTGTCATTGTCAACCAGGTAATATTTTAAAACTGGAACTAAGGCCTTTTCTAACCTGGAGTGGTTCTGGAGTCAGCTGCCATTTAGATGACTTTGATGTGTAGAGCAAAGTTCTGCCTAGGGTCGATCCTTCCTGTCTAAGTGAAGGTCTGGTGTGGAATAGAGACCGCTCTGCTTCTCTAATCAGTGATCATTTGGTGGGTTCCTAGCAGGTTCTTGATGCTTGTTACATCGTAAGAATGGTATCTTTCAACCCCTTCTTAATTTGCATTTTTATAGTGGGGCAATTTTACCTAATACATCGTTCTATTTAGAGAATAGAGGAATAACTTAATCAGTATGAAATCTTAGAATGTTCATGCATCAGAATCACTAATTAAATATAAAATAGTCAATTGTGAAAGTTTGGCCTTACCAATCTATTAGATTGAATATAAAAAGGGACAAGAAAAATTATTTTGCTTAAAATAAAAGCATACTTTTTTAAAGTTTGCTTTGGAGAGCAGGAAGCAATTGTTTTGTAAGTATGTGTAATTATCTGCATTCCTTTCCAACCTGTTTGGGATCAAATTGGTTTTCTCCAGGAAAGGCAATTATATGCGGGAGGCCACTTTTTGTTGAATTACTGTGTGTTGCATGTGGTGCATCCCACAAACCTGAAATCAGAGATGTACTGCTATGATTTATAATACCCATTAATTACAGCTTTGTATTAAAGGCTCTTAGTTTTCTGCTTCAGTAAACCTAAATTCTCCTTTTGAAGAAGAATTGCTTACATTAGGTCTTATGCTAAGTAGTGAATCCTGTCTTTTAGAATCTCATCAAAGGTATGATGCAGCGAGAACTTCTCAGTTGGCCTAAATGTGCTTTGCTGAAGCTGTTTAACATTGTAGGGAGATGAGATAACTGGAAGAGATTCTGGTCTTGTGATGAGGAGGTGGTACACAACATGATTCAAAGCATTAATCAAAAAGTATTTATTTACCGGATGTTTATCATCCGTACAGCACCATGCCAGATTTTTTACTGTATCTGGTGTACATTCTTTCCCACTAGCTCAGTGGTTCTCAGCCCCTGCTGTGCTTTAGATTTACCTGGGGAACTTGTTAAAAAACTGCTTCGGTTCCACCCCAGAAGAATTAAATACTGGGCATAGATTCTTTTAAAGGGTTCCTTGTTGAATCTAATGTGCAGCCAAGACTGAAAACATAAGTCTAGTTACTTGGTGGCTTTTCACTTGAAAAGTTAGATTTCCTCTTCCCTTTGTTTTCAGCTTCCTATTCCTTCCAGAAGTAAAGAATATGACCAGTGACCAGGCAAAACAGATAAAACAAAACTAGGTTGCATTATTTTCTCTTGGGCTTCTGTGGTAGTCTTACTCTGTATTCAGGGACAGATGTTTCCCTGGCATCTCCCTTAAGGTTTGTAACTTCACAGATGGGGGAAAAAGTGAAGTTACAAAACTTAAGGGAGGTGCCAGGGAAACAGCATAGTAGTAGAAGGGAGGTACCAGGGAAATAGCATCTAGTCTCAGGTCTCTTTGTGAAACTCAACTGTTTTGTAACCTTATCAGAGACCTGCTTTTCGGTGGGACATAGCCATTTTTTTTTCTCTGTGAATATTTAAAATTACCTTTTGACTTAAAAAAGTTCTAAAATTAGGATTATTGTGTTTCTCATTACATCTTTTTTTTTTTTTTGCAAATTACTCATTAAACTTCATTTTGTTTAGATTTCACATGCCTGAGGAATTTATAGGTATTATCCATCCATTTTTTGAGGAAAGGAGCCCATTAAGTATAGACTAATCTTGCAAAGCGTCAGGTTGTCCATTTGGAAATGGGCTTAGTGTTTGCTATCTACTTCTACTACTATGCTATCTTTTGTTTGAATATATTTGGAAGTAATAATCTACTTGTGGCAGGTGTTGCTAAATGATGTTGTAAGAAGTTCTGAAGGGGAGATATAATACTACTGCTGTGGTTTGAATGTGTTCCCTCCAAAATTCACGTGTTGCCAGTGTGATACTATTAAGAGGTGGGGCTTTTAAGACATGATTAGGCCTTGAGGGCTCCTCCCTTGAGAATGGGATTAGGAGGGAGGCTTGATGGAGGGAGTTGGTTCTCTCTTGCCCTTCTGCCTTCTACCATGTGAGGATACAATGTTCCTCCCCTCTGTAGCATGCAGCTCTCGATAGACCCTAAATGCCAGTGCCTTGATCTTGAACTTCCAGCCTCTGTAACTATGAGAAATAAATTTTTGTTCTTTGTAAATTACTTAGTCTCAGGTATTTTGTTGTAGCAGTGCAAAATGGACTAAGACAACTACTAATAATAGTATAGCAGCTACAGTTTTTTGAAAGCTTACTTATTGCTAATCAGCTATAAGTGCTCCACATGCATTGGTCATCTGAAGCCTCACACTAACATTATGAGCTGTTCATAATGTTGCGATCCCTATTTTATAGGTGAGAAGAAAATGGAGGGTAGTGTGCGGAAGAGCCCAGATTTTCCAGACACCAGAGCCAAGCTACATTTCTGTACTTCACTGCTGACACATTCTAGCATAGAACTCCTGCTAGCCTACCCTTTTTTTCCCCAGAGGAGCACACTGACTTGATTTACCGCAGCCTCTTTGTTTCCTTTCCTGTCAACCTTGAGCATCAGGCAACTGGCTGCCCTTGGCATCCTTTATTCACATGTGGTGGACTAGGCACTGGGGAATGCAGGCGTGCTTTGGGGCTTGGCAGAGTGAAGGGGGAGCCAGAAGGGCCTGCGGAGAGCATTTACTATTTCCCTCACAGACGTAAGTACTGTTTGGTGACTGTTTTCTTTTCTTTTCTATTCCTTCTCCCTGTCTTCTCCTTTTTTTTGCCATCAGCTTTGAGATATAATTCACATATCATACAGTTTACCCATTTAAAGCGTACAATTCAATGGTTTTTATATATTCACCCCAAAGAAACCCTATAACCTTCAGCTTTCATCCCCAATCCACCCATCCCCTCAGATGTAGCAAACACTAATCTACTCTCTCACTTTATAAATTTGCCTATTCTGGACATTTCATATAAATGGAATCATATGTGGTGTGTTGTGACTGGCCTCGTTCATGTAGCATAATATTTTCAAGGTTCATCCATGTTGTAGCATGTGTCAGTATTCCATTACTTTTTGTTGCTGGATAATATTCTATTGTGTTCATATACCAGAATGATGACTGTATTCTGGCTTGTGCATCTCACTTCTCTGACTCCTAGCATTGTTTTGAGTGCTACAGCCAAGGCCACGCCCCTGAGTAACGCAGGAAAGAACAGGCCCAGAGCATGTACAGGATTTTTCAATGTCGCACAGCTAGCTAGGGGTAAAATGGAACTATTCATTCTTTTGCACATACCACATTTTTATGGAGTGCCTAATGTGTACAAAACACTGTGCTAGATTTTATGGTATATACAAACTTAAAAGACATGATCTATTTCCTTTAGGAACTTGAGATCTTCTAGGGATGTTAAGACATGAAGTAATGTGTGTCTGTGCCTTAAGTGTGTTATAAGCAAAGTTAGGTTCAGAGGAAGAAGAGAATTGTTTCTGTTTTTTCGTCTGTGGCTGTAAGTGCACCTGGCTCCTAGGTCAGTGTTTTTCATCATTACCTTACCTCTCATTGTTGTGGCTCTGGGTCTCCTAGATATGCTCTGTATTCCCCAAGTTCATTCCCACACCCCTCCCTATGAATTTAAATATTAAATATGAGCCATTTTGGGAATTTTTCTAGTTTAAAACTGATAAAAGTGAAATTTTTATTAGAATTTTGAAGGTTAACAGTCATAATGGATTTAAAAACTTAGAATGTCAGTTAGTACCAGAAATGTTCAGAAATGGTAAAGTACATTCAGCCACCAAAATTGCACAGAGATGATATCTTGTTTAATTCAGCTGGAATTCAGGTTAAAGGCAGGTTTAATGGATGGGAAACTACAGCTTCTGCATACTCTGATAAGCTTTGCATAAATACCAGTTGTAGCCACTTGAGTGAACTACAGATCCACAAGAGAAATTCTGTTTAGGATATTTTGAAATACCATTCATCTGCTTCAGTTAGATATTTTAGGTAGCATGTCATCCTTTTTTATTTATTAATGTTATTTAATATTATACCATATGAAAGTATTAACAATGTAACCATCTTTGTATTTGCAGTATAGCATAATTAGCTGTGAAAGATGAATGTTCAGATGTATACTTATGGTACTACTCTTTGCAAAAAAAATTCTGTAGACCATCCTGATTCATTGGCTCAAATATCATATAGTGTAAATAATTTGATTATGTGATTTAAAACTTTATAATAAACTGTAAGAAACTGGTAAAAGATTTTAGTAATTTTGTGAATGAGTTGAATATTAAGAGTTTTATGAAATTTAGTTCCTAGTTTTTGAAGAGAAGTTAGATATTGCTTACAAATAGTACTGAATAGTTAGAGTTGGAGCATATGTATTCATTTAAAAGTAGTACAAAGATATCTTTAGAATTAGCAGTATCGAATATCAAAAGTATTTCATTTAAACTTAAAATGCATAGAAAATAGCCTTTCTTCCACTCTTCAAAGGAAACTAAAATGCCTTCCATTTGTATAGCATTTGTTGTTTAAAATTCTTAGATGAGCATTTGTTTTTATGCCACATTCACACATAATTTTGTAATGGGTTGTATGAAAAAACTTCAATAACCCCTTTATGTTTTTTATAATCCTTTCCCTTTCATGTTTTAGATTCCCAGGCCAGTAGGGCTTGATGATCTTTCTGAGTTGTTTCCCAGAAATGATGGAATTTCTGGAAGACAAAAGAGTGGAGGCCACTGGGCAGACTTCCTGATGCCAAGACTCACCACCCCTCACTAACTTGCTCCAATGCACATAGCCCCTTGTTAATTTCAACAAAACCTGCCCCAAAGGATGAGCCCCTTCTTAAAAAGCCCATACTCTCCATTAGTTGGGAAGATGGTTTTGAGGCAGCTTCTCCTGTTTTGACAAGACGTCTTTCGTATTAAAAAAATTCCTTTCTTCCTTGGCAATTCCTGTTGTCTCAATAATTGGATCTTTGTGTGTGATCAACTGGACCTAGGCTGAAACCCTCTTGTGGTTTTGATAACAATTTTTTAACATTCACATATCTCCAAGCTGTATATTATTACTATTAACAATACTACCAGGAATAGATATTTTAGTTAAATAGTGAAAGAGTATAGATTATTAAGGGTAGACTAAGAGACAGGAAGCTGTAATAGTGGGAGTGAGTGGTAATAGGGGATTGGAGACCCTACTCGGGAAAGACATATTTGTTTAAAACCAGATAATAACCTCTGTGGAGTATAAAGCAAAGTATGTGTAAATGATTGTAAACAATATTCTATAAAAGTGAGGATTATAACCCCGCATTTATGTTGTAAGCTGTTTGTGTCTTGTATAGCATTGTATAGCAGTATTCCTTGCTGATAACAGATAATAGTGTGTCAGTGATAATTCAGAATCATGCACTGTACTAAAATGTAAATAATGAAATAATAATATTAATAGCTAATGTTGATTGTTTACTTATAAGTCAGATAATGTATGTATGTTTAATACACACAATCCCATGAGGTATAGGGATTTCTCACTTTACAGATGAAGAAACTGAGGCACAGAAAGGTTAAGTAATTTGCCAGTGATCCCTTAAATTTGACTAATCCCATTCAGAATCTGTCTTCTTGCCCACTGCTATACTGCCTTTAGTTGTTGTTCCTTTCTACTGGATTCCTTTTCTTAGGAAATAACTGTTATGTTTTTTGTAGCACGTTGAACAAGTAAGAGGTATATTGCCTCTTTTATGTACATTTCTTGGTACATACAAAAACACATGAGATATTTAGAGATTAACATACTCTACTAATATTATTTAATGAACATAACTTTTTCTTAGCTGGAAATTTGCAAGTGAACTTAGGTTGACAAGTGTGCTAGAATTTGTATCAACTTTGGAGTTAGACCTGGATTGAAATCTTGGCCTGACAGCTTACTGTGTTCCCTTAGGCTCCTTAACATCACTGAGACTAAGCTTCCTCATCTGTGAAGTAGTTACTGTTATTTCCAGGGTTCTATTACTGGTTTTATTAATATTACTGACTGTCTTAGAGAGTAAAGAAAATCAATTAAGCTGTATTCTAGGTTAAACATTGATTACAGTCATTCCATATAATTTTTAGTCACTGGCCTAAAAATGGAAAGAAATTTCATGATTGAAGAATGGATCATCTGAACCAATTTGAGTGTTGGTTGATAATTTTGAGGACTAACTGGTTGCCTTTCTCATACAGTAATGCATTTGAAATTGTTGATTGGCCATAATTACTTAGTTAATGTGTTGTGGATTGCTCAAAAATTGTGTCAAAATTTAAAATAATTCTTTCAAGAATAACAGGAATAGGAAAAGTTACATGTAGACTGCTTTTATTCATAGCCTTTTGTGATTCATCTTGTTTCTCAGGTCTTAACTTGAGTAGAGAGAGAACTAATGATTCTTCCTGTGTGAGTAAGGGATAATTTGCAGCTGTTCCTTGGAGACTTTTAAAAGAGACATTTTTAAGTATAATCTAAAATGTTCATATTACTGTCTTACAGAGGAAAAAAAGCTCACTCTTTTGTAGCTGGATATATTGTCCCATACACATGTGGCCTTTAAAGAACATTCAAGTGTACCACTGTCCTCATTATGGGGCTCAGATGGCTGAGGGAATAGTGGATAAAGACCTGGCAACATTTTTAAGGATGTCTGTGTGGTGTTTTTTTCTTGTCTTTGATTTGTAAAACACTTTGCCTCTTGAAAATCCAACCATTGTGTACTGCAAGGCCACCAGCTAGATGCTACATAAGATGAAAAGAATAATAATATAGCCATAAACATGAAGAACCATAAAGTCTGAAGGGAAACTAAAACAAGTAACTACAGTATCAGGCAGAATGTGGTAATTTCCACATTGAATAAGAAGTTGTGGTGTTCAGATGAAGGGAGTGATAATGTCTAGATGAAGGAAGCAGAGAAGGCAATTTGAAATGTACTCGAGGGATGAGTTGGATTTCTCAAAATGGAGATGGAGTGGAAAGAGGTAGTTAGGTGGATGCTCGAGGTAGAGAGAGACTTGTGGGCTACCTGCTGGATTCATAAATGCATGGCATGTGTTTAGGGTATAGCAAAGATTCACTTGGCAGTGAGGAGAGAAGGTGAAGAGTAGGGGACAGTGCAAGGAACTTGAAGTCTGAATACATTTGTACATAATTCAGTTGGCAATGGAAACCATCCATGACTTTTTAAATTTAGTTTTTTCTTCTTTCTTTTTATTATTTTAAAACTGTTTATTTTGAAATAATTGTACATAGGAAGTTGAAAAAGAAACGAACAGAGGAGTCCCATGTATGCTTCACCCAGTTTCCTCCAATGGAAACATCTTGCGTAACTTTAGTACAATATCAAAACTAGGAAATTGACATTGACACACAGAACTATTCAGATTTCATCAGTTTTACATGCACTAGTGTGTGTGTGTATGAGTATGAGATTCTATCATATGTATAGATTCGTGTAACCACCACCACAAGGCTTCCCTTTATCTATACTCTGTCTATCCAGCCCCCGCCATGCCTAGTAGCCACTAATTGTTCTCCATTTCTGTGATTTTGTCATTTCAGTATTTTTATTTTTGCCATTCTGATAGTTGCATAGTGCTATCTCATAATGGTTTTAACTTGCCTTTCCCTAACAGCTAGTGATGTTGAACTTTTTTTTTTTCCCATCCAAGACTTTTTGAGTTAGAAATGGACGTGTTTCAGGAAGATTATCTTCTGGCTTGTGGAGGCGAGGTGAGAAATAAGAGGCTAGGAAATTAAGCTGGAAACTATTGCATTGGTCTAGGTGGGAACCTCAGAAGGCTTCTCGGGTGGCCAAGGTGAGAATAGAAAGAATAATGGGATGTCTGCATGGATTTGGATGGGAAGGATAATGGAGAGAAGAGTAAAATGAACATTTGAGTATTGATGTTTGGTGACGGAAGGGGAAGGATACTGTTGACAAAAATAAATAATTCAGAGTTTTATTTTTAATTTAGGGGAAAATGATGAGTTTGGTTTGTAGTATAGTCATTTTGAATTCGGATGAGTTATTTAGATCGAGGTGTCCAGAAAGAAGTTATAAATCTTAGTCTGTAGCTTAGAAAGATTATTGCTAGAACTATTTGAAAATCAAATATAGAGAGATGATAATTCACATTTTGCCTGGCGACGGGCAATAGTAAGCAAAAGAAATATACGAGGGCTGTCCGGAAAGTATCCAGCCATTGTTAATATAAGGAGAACGGTTACATGGCTGAGTACTTTCCGGACAGCCCTTGTATAAATCAGAGATTTAGAAGAAAACCTAGGAGAAACCAATTTAATAGACATTGGTGGTCAGCAGAGTCACCTCCTGTAGAAGACTGAGGAAGATAAGGCTGGAAGAGAGGTGTTGAAGGGAGTTTCAGTCCGTTGGTACACGTAAAGGCCAAATCTAAAGGGATTAAGGTGTATATGTGAACAATACGTTTGGGAATTTTTTTTTTTTTAAACACAGAAGAAATAAGCATGTTTGTATAAAGAGAGAAGACCAGTAGGACCATGAAAGATTTAAGATGCATGTGAGAGCAAATTGTCTCAAAACTGCAGAGCAAACATACTTGATAGAAAGAAACAAGATGTGAGCGGCACATTAGGGATAGCATTAAGAGAAAGGATCCGTATTTTATGGACCCAAGGGGGAAGGAAGAGAAAGGTGTGCCAAACACAGGGATTTTTTTGAGGAGGAAGGCTGAGGACCAGCATCAGATGTCCTCCTTGACCTTCTTAGGAGAGTAGATTGTTCATTATAAGATGTTTTGGATGATTCATTATTTATGTTTAAAACTATGGCTTTGATTAAAGCCTCAGGATATGAGCACAATACAATCTTTCTTGAAATGTTTAAATAGCAGCATCAGCAAAAAGGAAATGCCAGCAGCATAAACAATGTGTCTTATAGTCCTATCAGTGGTTGTTTTAAAAGAAACACACACATATCTACCTATCTATCTTGTCGGAAATAAATTGTTATTTTAAAAAATATTATGGTGAACATGAAAACACACTAGTCACATAAGATCGTTAAAAATACCCACCCATACCAAAACGTATGAGTCTCAGATAACCAGAAGCTAGTATTTTTCAGTGCTGCAAAATAGATGAGGGGATCACTGGGCAAGTTAGTATTAACTGTTAATTCAGTGTAGATTATGAAGTTATGTAGGCTCAGGGAGCACAAGAAGGAAAAGACTTATGTATTGTGTAGCAGGAAGAGAATGGGAATAGCAAAGGAAAGATGCCATTTGTTGTATTGTTTGTAAGGTTTTTGATTAGGAGATGGGGTAGTTGTTAGTGTTGATATAGCATCATCAATCTCTAAGACCTGGTATTTCAAAGAACAAAAGTACCTTTATTGTAAAGTGAAATATTTATTTTCTTTGAAATGTAAGGTAACATAACTTACAATGAAATGTGAGCCAGTATCTAAACTAAACAAAGGCACCAGAAGGCAATTTAATTGTAATGTAGAAAAGTAGTTTAAAAAGTAAATAAAGTGGCCTGGGTTTGGTCCTAAAATGATTAAGACATTAAATAGTTCTGATGTTATTAAAATAGTACTAGGTTTTATATCATTTTACTCATTGATTTAATAATACTGTGTGCTATTCCAAATACTTGGCTCTATGATTTTGGTTACTAGTGATAGTTAAAATTTATTTACTTCATTCTGCTTATTCACAAATATTATTTTGACCTGGCTTGAGCTTTATATATTTAAATGCTTTAGATTTTAAAATAAAATATTATGCTTTTCACTTGAATGATTGCACAAAATGTTTTTATAACAGATTCCAAAGCCTGATACATAATAGTATTTACACAGATGTTCAAAAAGTAAATTACAGAGATAAAGACTGTTGTAGGGATTATGCTGCCATTAGCCATTTTAATTGCTTTCTTTTTTCTCCCAGAGTAGAATAAGAAGGCACAGACTTAAACTGAAAGCAGTTTGCTTGAAATGAGAAGAAACTCACATGGTTTCTTGTCACACTCAGAATAAAAAATACCAATTCCTAACCACACATGATCCAAAGGCATGCTCTGGTTCCTGTCTGTCTGTCTAATTTCATTTTTAAAAACTACTATTTCTTCACTGTTTTCTAGCCATATCATTTTGTTCTTGTTTCAGGGCCTTTATGTTTGTTCTTTCTTCCCATGGACCATTCCTCCCCCTCTCCCTTTTTTTTGTAGTCCCTAGAACACTTAGGCCCTTTGTATTTGCATTTCCTTCATCCTACAGTATTCCCCCCAGCCCCCATAGATGTGCATGATTTGTGCCCTTTACTTTATGCAGGTCTCCCTTCTCAAATGTCATCTTCTCAGAGAAATTTTTCCCATCTAAAGTAGCCTTTTGCTCCCAATTCTCCCTCACCACTCCCCTTCCCCATCCCAGATTGTTTTCATTACAGCACTTAATTGTACTTGACATTAGATTTTGTATTTATTTCCACCGTTAGAAAGCAGGAACTTTGCCTTGTTCATGTCTCTATCCTTAGCATCTAGAACAGTGACTGTCAGGGAGTAGCTACTGGAGTAAGTACTGATGAATGGATAAATACTTGCCTCATTAAGTTGTAAAGACAGGTTCCTATGGAGATGTTATTTTGGAGCTATTTGAATGTGGGTTAGCTATATGGGGTGATTATTAGAGGGGTGAATATCCATGGTGGAGGTCGTGATTCTGCAAACATGTGACAGGCTGGGAAACCATAGTTTCATATCCTTCTGGCCACAGGGGTTAGTCTAGGACATCTTAACCCAAATTGAACTGATGGGCAAAGTACCTGGCTTTATTCTGTGACGCCCTGCCACTGCCCTGTTTAGTGTAACTCTTCCTCAGATTCTGTGAGCTATTTCAACCTGGAATCCTTTTAACAATTGCTGTTTCCCCCTTGGGTGGTTAGAGTTTGGTTTCTGTTCCTTGTCCCTGTAAGAGTTCTGCCTCATACTGGTGGGCAGTGGTAGGTCATGTGAATTAATTCAGAGTTTGATATTTGTAACTATTAACATTAGACCTGAACAGGTATTGGTCTATGGAAAGGGCTGATGAGTATAGAGCTGCATTTTCTTGTCCTTTTAATTTTAGGTCTCCAAACCAGAGTAGAAGTTAGGGAAAAAAAATTTTTACCTGTATTTTGAGAGCTCTTAGATTATAGGAAATGGGAGCATCTGTAGTGGTCCACATATCATTACCAATGGCTAGAGAATCTATTTATTTATTTATTCAGTAGATATTTAATGAGTGTGTACCATGTGTAGGACATTTTCCTTACATACAAAGGCTAACTAATCCATTTGTCAGAGACATTGACTGAGTGAAAATCCATGCTATGCTTTATGGGGTCAGAGATGAACAAGCCCTGGCCTCTGCCCTAAAGGAGCTTGCAGTCCAGGAGAAGGAGCAGGACAAGCAAACAGATTTGTGCAAAGCAGTAAAGGAGTGTGTGTTGCAGGGATGCCAAGGAGGAATTCATCAGCTCTAAGGTTAAAATAGGAGAAGTCTCTTAGAAGTCTCGTAAGGGATGGAAAAGATGAATAGGTGTTTGGCAGAGAGGGGATGGTATGGTGTGTCTGGAAGGAGAACTGAAATTCCAAAGAGCAAAGGCATGGAACTGTTGGATCAGTGAGTGGGAAGAGCTGCATTTCAGAATGGCAGGAGCGTGTAGCCTGAGGAGAAGGAGGGTTGGGTGAGGGATGGGACTGAAGAGGAGGCTGAAAGAGAGAGAACAAGCTAAGTGGGTTGGGACTATAGAGAGTCACTTCAGGGACACATTCAAGGGAATAGCAGAGCATATTTGTACTTTAGCAAGATCCCTGGCATGCCAAAGTGGAGAATGGGCTAGAGGTGTACAAGACTGGAGGCAGGAAGACCACAGAGAGCAGATAATCTGAAGCCTCATGTTCTTAGGTATAGATCAATCCCTAAGGAAGAAGAGACCTTAACCTGAGCAGAGGCTTTAGATATTCTAGTTCAGCTTCAAGAGGGCGCTGAGCACAGCGGACACATTCCTGATAAGTCCAGTATATATGACATGTTCAACTCCTCTAACAGGTATATTATCTTGATAACTCAGCCCATCATATTTCCCATGAAACAACAACCTATGCATCAGAAATGAGATCTTGGAAAACAGCTAGATGATTAGCATTGAGGTAGTATTTATTGTGAAACAACTTGGCTTGGTGAGATGGATGTCTTGGGAAAATGGATGAAAATTGAGTAGACACTCAACAAATATTTCTGTGGTTGGTTATTTATATAAAAGCCTTAATCTCTTCGTCCCCCCTACATAGAGTGTACATTTGATTTCTTCTAGTGTGAAGCATAAGGATTTTGTTCATATTCAAAAAATAAAGCAGTTCAGAAAAACTTGTGTGCAGAGTGACAAATGCATTTAATGTTTATTTTTGGTGACTTTTATATAGCCCTTGAATTTTTATAGTCACTGTTACATCAGGAAAACAATTTAAAAGTTCACTAGTCAAGTTTTAACAATTCCCCTAGAAAGTTACAACAAAGAAATGACTTCTAATAAGCTTGCTTAATATTAAATTTTAATTGGAATGAGCACTCAGCTTGGTTTTGAATCAGTGTCTTCAAGTCTGCCCTCTTCTATGAAATATTCATGTAGGTAAAAACGGACAAAAAGGTGAAAGCATATAAAAAAGACATACATCTAGCTGTGAGTTTCAAGTTGTGTATTTTGTGTATATTTTTATATATGAATGTATATATTATGTTTCTTTAAGAACTGTCTACTTTTGGAATAATATTGTAAAAATGTAGCAGTGCATATCACGTTTGGGGATGAGTTTATTTGATCAATGAAATTTGGAACCTAAAATTATTTTGTAAATAATAAGAAGCAAACACATTTAACTTGTAGAAGGAACATTTTACTAAAAACCATAGGGTAATAAATAGTTTGATTTTGATTTTTTTTTTTAAGAAGCAGATTGGACTCACTGGGAATTGAAATAATATAAGAATTCTGTAAATGTACTCTTAGCATTAATTGTCTCAAGGGTAAGCATATTAATTGTGACTGAAGTTCAGTCACTTGATTTGAAATAGTAGAAGTGAAAGTGATGGCAATGGTGGTAGTTTTAGTAGTGGTTAGTACTAGCAGCAGCCACTAGCTCTTAGCACAGAGTCTGTTGTTTTGCATAGTACATATTTGCTAAATACATAGTTGAAGGCATATTGTCTATATGTTGCTTTCATTTATTCATTTTAGTTCTTACAATGGCCATGTAAAATAGGGACTAGTATCCTCATTTACGGATGAGGAAGTTGAGGCACTAAGTAATTAAGTAATTACTTCAAGGTCGTTAGTAAGAGCTAGGATTTGAATCTAGGTGTGTCTGACTTTAAGCTCATGTTTGCATCATTTGTTACTATGTTCTTTCCACCTGATTTTTGGCTTTCTCTTTCAGTCTTATGTATATTAAAATCCTAGTATGTAATCCCTGGGAAAACTCTAGCGTCTATACACTAGGCTTTCAAAACTGCCTTTTTGACAGTAGAAACTGTGTAATTAGTTCAAAAGAAGAATGTGGGGTAAACAGTCACTTGGAATTTCACCGAGAAATCTGTGATTCTGAGAATGTTTTTGTACGTGTTAAGCAAGTGAGACCTGTTACCACCTTCAGGGGAGGAGTCCCACTGTGTGGAGGAGACCAAGGAGTATAACAACACCTTCTGCCAGGAGCAGCAGTCCCAGGACGTCAACCCACTGCATGGTTTACAGGTGTTGGGGTCATCAAGAAAGACATGACTCACATAGGCACTGGGTGGAACAATGCTTTACTCACATGAAGAGGCAACAAAATCAGCTTTAGTAATGAGAGTTGGTCCCTATGGCTCATCCTTGCAACCAACATAGGGAAGTAGTCTGCACATGCCCCTTTGTGCTGCAGGTGAAAAACCCTGTTCCCTCTTTGCCAGATATAGCAGTGAGGTTGGCCAGGTACCATATGGTGGACATGCTTAAGCAGAACAAAGAAATAAACACCAATCCTGGAGCAGGGGAAAAAATTCCCTAAAAGATATGCCCAGCACAGGCTGTGACAGCTCTTTATCTCTTTGCAAGGAAATGTTGCAGCCCCAAGCCACACTCTGCACACTCTTATTTGGCTGTGCAAGGGGTGACAAGCTACGTATGACTGTCCTTTTCAATGGTCCTTAAGTTGTATCTGAAACATCTCTTGGTTAGGAGTTGTGTAACAGAGTTCTACTGTCTTTTAAGAGTTATTCTTAATTATTGGTTATTAGTCCAACAATTGGATTAGAGATTTGTTTATATTTTTAAGAATGTGTGTGGTGTTTTAAAAGTGTTAGATTACTTATACTCAGTGTCAGCAATTAATCCTTACATGTAATCCTATTTTCTAATACTTTACCAGTTTTCTAAACTGTAGCACAAAGAACTATTCTTTTGTTATTTGGGATTCTGTCAAGATGGAGAGTTAATGGGCTATTGGCTCCTTCTCCCAAAACTAACTGTGGAGAAACTACAGAAGTAAGAGGAAAGCAGGGTTCTGAGAAAATACCTAAAATAACTATGAAAAATTCTAGGGGTGACTGTGGGTGTTGCAAATTGGGGTGTGTGTGTGTGTAGGTGGTTTAGCCTAGGGTGCAGGATGGCCTGAGGCATCAGGAGAATTAAAGTTTTTTTCTTTTAAGTTTTGTTTTTGATCTTTCTCCGATTGCTTTGAGACAATAATTGCCTGACCCTCTGCTACAGAAATTGGTTTCAGTAAGGTTATGTTGGGGCAGCAAGGAAGGCTGCTGGGGTGAGGAGCTGGTGCAAACAGGCACAAGCCAACCAGCTACCCCAGGGCACTCACTCCTCCCAGAGCTTGCAGATTATACCCTACTGAGATTGCTTTCTCCCAGTGCTCCTGCTTTCTAAGACTTTACAGGCTACTCCTTTAAAAGAGTTACCCTTTAAAGGACTTATCTTCTAAGGGAGTTACCTGGTAGTAGGCAGCAGACAGAAGTGGTCAAGAGGGGTTGTTTGGTGCCAGTGGCTCATCCCCTCCATCCTTCTCAAATTTACCAAGAGGGACTTGTGTTTTGGCCATTTTTTTCCATACATGTTTCTAGACCTAGTGTCTCATAGTTTTTGGTGAATATGACCTCACAGGCCAAAATAATTAGAGATATGGAGAGTACAGCCACTGTTGAAAACATATAGAGGAAAACTGAATAGTACAGAACTCACGAAGCAGAATTATTAGAACTGAAAGAGCAATAATTTAAAATAAACATAATAAATGCACACAATGATAAGGGATAATAGCAGTAGCATTAAGGAACAAGAAGTCATAAAAAAAGTAGGAATATTAGCTATGACTTAATTTATTAAGTAAAGAACTTAATAAATCAGACAAGAAGGATGGATATAGGTAAAAATAAATTATTGAACTTGAATATCATATTGAGGGTCTTTGAAGGCAGAAGGAAAAGTAGAGATAGAAAATATTGAAGAAAACTAAGGAATATGGAGGAGAGAAGTAGTGGTGCCAGCATTCAAATAATAAAATTCCCAGAAGGAAGAAAAATTGGAGGAGAGAAAAATATTTGAAGAAATAACAAAGGTAAATTACTTAGAATTAAGAAAGAACAAAAGACTTCAGATTGAAAGGGCTAGTAGAATACCATGCAGGAAAGGTAAGAAAAACCCACACCTTGGTAAACTGTAGTGAAATTCAGGAATATTGAAACCAAAGAACTCTAAAAAATTTTAGAGTGAAAGAATAGATTATCTGCAAAGGAACATGAGTCAGACTAAATTATCTTTTTAGCTCTGAGGGTTCTCAGTTATTCTCTGTATTTGAGGTGAGGAAAATAATCTATATAATATGTAATTCAAAACTTGTAAAATAAATTCATAAGTTCATACTGTATTTGATAAAGTATTTCTCAATGTAATAAGCAATCTATTTTCTTTATAATCTTTCTGATTGAAAAAATATATAGGGTGACAGGTCATGTTACATAATTTTATAACTTTTATATAAATATGTGGAAGAAGTTACTGCCATTTAAGAGGTAGATCTTAAATCCCTTTAAGTTACTATCATTAAAGAGGTAGATCTCTCCTTACTTTTTGGGCGTGTGTTTGTTGTTCTCTTTGATGTCATATTGGAGTATGTATTTTTTGAAGATGTGTTTTTGCAGCCATAGACATGAAATAGATGATTTTCTCTTTCTTACAATAATGTGACACATACGATTTTTAATTGCACTTCTTTATGCTCGTAGATTTTAATTGATTTAAAGAGCATGTTATTACTACTTGTGTACCAGACAGAACATCTTTGGTTCAGAGATCCTGTCCAATAGAAATATAATGCGAGCCACATATGTAATTTAAAATTTTCTGGTATCCATGTTAAAAAAGTTTTAAAAGGATGAGATTTATTTTAATGTATTTGATTTAATCCAATATACGCAAAATATTATAATTTTAATGTGTAAGTAGCATACAAAATTGTTGAGATATTTTACATTTGTTTCTCTATGCTAAGTCAGAAATTCGGTATATATTTTACAGAATATCTCAATTTTGACTAGCCACATTTCAAGAATTCAGTAGCCACGTATGGCTAGTAGCTACTGTTTTGTCAGTACATCCCTAAAGCAAATGATTATTCAGTATTTTGAGGATTGTTGGGCAACTTAAGATCTGCCTTTAAGACTTCCGTTTCATAAGGTATCATAGAATTGGGTAGTTCTGTAGCAAGTGATACTTGTATCTATTAATTATAACTTACAATAAAAAGGAGCACTAAGACTGCAGACAATATTTGTTTGCTCTAGTTTCAGGGTATAAATTATGTTAAAGCACATAAATCCACAGAAAGTTGCAAGGTTGATTGATTTTTACAGTTTTATTTCTTAAGTCCAGATAGTTCTGCCTGGATGTCTAACAGGCAGTTCAGACTTAATATGGACAAAACTGTTTTCTTTCCAAATTTATTCTTGCTCATATTAGTGAAGAGCGTCTTCATCCTTCCCTTGCACAGGGACCAAAAGAGCATCTGTCTTTGACTTTCAGCTAAAATGTTGGTGAAAAGTCACAGTCTGCTTTTGCAAATGTCTAGTTTTCTTAAGTCCCTTGTTGCCCATATGTTTACTGTGATGTGTCTTTAATTAAAAACGCCTACTGAAATTTTAGGTAATGTTAATGTAATTAAAAAAAAAACCTCAGTGGTGATTTATGGCAAATATATATGTTTTTCAGTAGTTGACTTTGAATTCTGTGAACTGTTTGACAGTTCACATGAAAACACTGTTGAAGCATCTTAGTGGGACAGATTTTAGTTCATGCTGGCATTCATTTACATGTGATTAAAATGAGCAAACTGAGGGGGAAATAAATCAGGCACAAATAGCAGAACAGGAAAAATCAAGCTTTACATTTGGTGTACTGTGCTTTATCCAGAGGATCTTGTGATCATTCACTCAAAACATTTTGTTAGAGAAAGCACAATTTAACTAAGAAATGCAAGGTGCAAATCTCTCCCTCCTCCAATTTTATAACTGTTGATGATTCTGTAGTTGCAACAAAGTGCATTTTTATTTAAAGACAGTGGCTGCTTCAAAGTAATACAATTTGGGGCTTCCTGTGTGTAGTGAGGACTTTTTGAACTAACAATTGCCTATAGGTTTTTGTTCCCTTTCCCTTTTCCTAAGATATATAATAAAACATGAAGACGTCAGATGTAAAAAATGGTGATTGCTCCAACTTGTCCTTTGCTTGTCTGGTTATCCATCAAACACTATCAGCCCGATTGTGCCAGAAAGTATGAAATAATGTCATTGGAAAGTAATCAGTCAACTGTATGTCAAGGTCTTTTAAAAGTCTCAACTAGCTGTTCTGATATCAAAGGATGTTTTACAAATATGATATGCTCAAATGATTACTCTTAGAAAGAGCATCTCTAAACATGCTTACTTTACCCCCTCTTGATTTTATACCTTGGTGCTTCGAGTCAGATGGGGTAGGTGCAGACAATAGGACGTCAGAGTGGTCTAGAATCCATACCCTTCTAGCTTGCAGAAAGATACTAGCTATCATCCCTTCCATCACTAAAATGGTAGCTCATGATTTTAGGCAGTCGGAACAGTAGTCAGTTATTATAATAGCTACCTTATTTTTTAAAAACCTAAGCAAACAGGTAAGGATTTTTTCACTTTTCAGACTAGCATCTCCTCTTTACCATGGAATCTAGTTATTGCCTCTAACCTAACCTCTAACCTAAAAAATAATAGAAAAAGGTCATTACCTGAAAGGAAATAAGGAATATGAAAAATATCTACTTTCTTAAGAAAATGGAATTTTACATGCAATTTTGATTTACTAGGTGACCTAAATTAACAGTGAACTGATTTATTCTTTTATTGGTATAATACATTAAATTCAGGGACTTGGGTCTGTGTTCTTAAAGAGACTGAATGTTATTTGAGACTTCTGTGAGTTTAGAAATGAGAAGACATCAGTGATCTAGGTTGCTACTTATGATAATTCCTAATTTTGCTTAAAAAAAAAGATGAAGAAAGAAAGGGATGTGGGGTAACCCTGATGTGTTTGTTGAAACATTTCAAAATATGTCTATTTCATTTTATTATTTCCTCAGTCATATTAAATGAGTTTTGTCTCTAAATTTGTGATGAATTAAAACCTTTGTGAAAATACATCTTATCTAATGTTAGATCACAATGCTGAGGTGAAAAGTCTAAATGGCATTGTTTGTGTCCTTATCACAGTAAAGACATTATACTTTTCTATTTTCATTTTGTAATGGATAGTTGTTACTGATTTTTGTGTTCTAGGAGTGGAAATTATTTATTTTTCGTGTTCTGATTTGTTTTCAATATAATCAGAAAAGTTTTATAATTAATCACAAGGCTCTAGTTTCAATATGCAAGACATGCTTCTGTATGTATAATTGAAAGTTAGTCAAATATTTTAAGAAGCTCCTTTCAGATGGGCTTAAAAACAGAAATTCTTTAGTAGAGGAACAAAATTGTTTAATAGTCTTATTTATTTTTAAAGAAAAACTGTTGGACTACTTCATGTATGCTGAAATAGCTTACATTTCGACTAAACTGAATGAATCAAAAAATAGTGCAATATCTAATTATTTCAGGTTAGAGAAACAGTGAGATATGGAGACACACTGGGCTGTTTCACACTTAACTAAAAACATTTTCTACATCTACAAAAGCAAGGTCTCCGTCAAGGAAGACATCATTGTGCTCTGAGACAGCAGGGAAAATTAAGTCACAGAGGCAAGGAAAAGTAGCTGAAGTACTAAGCAAATGAATACTTTCTGTAGCATCTGTTAACATAAACATTAGAGGTATGTTGTTAGCCATCTGGGGCTACCATCCTAGCATTATACATTTGGATCAGTGGTTAGGGGTTCAGCTGTGGGGGGAATGGAAATCTCTAGGTATTCTTATTGATTACTTGTTTTTATTCACCGAAGGCCCTTCAGTTCTTCAAGTGCATTTCCAAGGACTATGCTTTTTTACACAACTGGCACCCAGACATTAATAAAAATCTTGTCTACCTCCTTCATTCCCCATTGTTCCACCTGCATTCTCAAGTGTTAATAAAAGTTCAAATCAGGGGAAAAAGAGTTCTTGTAGAAAAATGAAAGTGTGTACTTACACATACATACCTCTTCTGTGTCTCTTCGCTTTGGTAATTAAATATTATTGTAGATCCTTTGACATTGCTTTCAGATTATTTAATAAAGAATGTATTAATATTTAAGTGTAGCACAGAATAGATTGTGTTTAAAGTTTCCAGCATTACAAGTGGTACACTGTTTAGTAACAGCTAGGAAAGAGATAAGATTGCTAGTGTAATGGGCAGTTTACATGTCTGGCATTTATAACAGTGAGTGGATTCAGCAGGAAGTTAAAGGAATCATGGCCTATACTGCTTACAGAAGCTAAACAACATGCACTATGAAGGCCACTATTCTGTCTGGGCAGTCCTTTAAGCATTTACTAAAAACCTGTAGATATAGTTGGCAATTCCAGTGCACACAGTAGAATTTATGTGCATATTTAAGAAGTTTTATGAGAAACATACACATAATAAGATTTTGCTGAAGATTCATGTGCACAATAAATAGTAAAGGAACAGTTTGGTTCTGGAAAACCCAGATAAAGGTTTTTTTCTTACAGTAAATAAGAAGTTGACAAATCTGTATTTAGGTAAATATGGTATAGATGTCTTAGAAGACAAAAATGAATGAAAATACAATAATAATGAGTAAGGAACTTTAGAACTTCAGTTATTGCCTCAAAAATTTATTAAATGAATGAAAAATCTAGGAATTTAAATAGTTTTTAGAGTCTTTGCATATAAAGATTTTTGGCTGAAACAAATGGCAGGTCTGTCTCTCTGAATTGAGGTAGTCACATGGAATGACACAGTCAAAAGACCCAGAATCATCTCAGCCAACTCCCAAACCTGATGGTACTACCAGATACTTCTCTCAGGGGGGCTGTAAGGAGTAAAAATGTAGTAATGTTTTCTAAAGTAATAAGATGACCAAATATATGGGGCTAAATATACTAAGGAATACATACAACCATACGATAACAATGGCACTGTTTTACTCAATAGTAAAATAATTAAACATTATTTTTATATTGAAACCAAGAACATGTTTGTATACATCTTTTTAGGTAACTACATGAGACTAAAGGAAGTTGATGATTAGGGCCTAAAGGTTACCTGTTTACTCTCCTTGGATATTGTAGGTACCTTCAGCTGAACAGTTTGATAAACCCTGGGGAGCCTCAGGGATAATATCACAGTTAGGGATATTGTGAGGACAAGAGTCTATTTAGAACTCCTGCATGTAGTAAAACATGAGGAATGCTAGCTGTGTTGCTGCACTGTTATTCCATAAGAACAATCCTTTAAGAGGCCAAACAGAAGGTTGATAGTTCAGTCTGTTGGGTGCCAACATGAAAAACAAAAAACATGTTGAATTCCACTTGCCAGATCTTTGTTTTGCTTATGATAAATCTAATTGTGAAACTGCTTGCTATAGTAGCTTAAGAATTTTGAACCAAAATTATCAGAGTGTTCTAGAAGTAAAATGATTTTATGGGTGCTTTACTCTAAGGGAGAAAATTCAGTGATCCATGTACATTTATCACTGCATATCTCTTAATACCTTTTTATTTTCTTGCTCAAGCAATTGTTTTACATTTCTAAATGATGTAGAGCCTCAGAAAGCTGCTTAGGTTAGACTTTGAATAACAAGCTTCTTTTCACACCATAGGTTTCATGATCAAAAATCAGCACTGGGATGTCTGCTTGCACTATTCCCAGGTTTGCTTCCTCGGTTCTTCATATCATCCAGACCCCTGAACTGGAAATATCTTGTTAACTCTGCACTGTTTAATATTCTTTGGAAATTAAACTACTTGGGCATGTTTAGAGCTCAAATGGAATCTATGCATTTTGCTTGACAAGGTCGTTGGTCGGTTTTTAAAGCTTACATATTGAAAATCATGTTTGTGGCCAGCTGACAGAGAAATTTCCATGTACTGAAGCATTGTACTAATGAAACCACCTCTGTTGTGAAGATCAAGTGGGATAATGTGTGCGAGAGCCCTATGAAAACCAAAAAGTGCTCTGGGCACCTGAGGACCAGACTGTTAGGGTTAGTGATGAACAGCTTCTCAGCCTGCCAATGGAGAACATGAAACTGGAGAACAAATTTGGTTCTAGGAGCAAGGGGAAATGTAATGTGGAATCTCACAGTTTGGGGTTTGTAATTGGGATCCGTTGCTATTATAAGAAAATGTGGTTCAAAAAGACACAGGATTTTCTGTTGTTAAAATCAATGAAGTTAAAAGAGCAGCTGCTTGTAAAAGTTAATTTTATTTGACATCTGCCTTGGTCCCAGTAATAAAAGAGATAGTTCTGTTGAACAACCTGTTCTCTCTAAAGTTGTATCTTTTTGTTACTGTGAGGTCTGTTTAAATAAATTGTTGCCTTTTGGTTTTAAAAAAAAAATTATTTTCTCAATCTATAAATTGTTTGTCTCTTAAAATACTTACATAAACATAATATATGCATTTTTAATTTAGTAGAAAAGGGTTGGCATTCTCAATTTTGAGTTGGTACTCTTAGGGAGTTATAAGATGCAGTAGGAGCCATCTCAAATCTTGTATGAAATGAGGAGAAAGTAAAGACATTTTGAAAAATATTGCCTGCTTGCTTTTCACTTAAAAAAACCCCTAAATTTCATTATTTGTCATTTTAAATAATAAATAATATTTATTTATCTCTGTCATTTGTAAATAATAAGCACCACTGCCCTAAAATCACTGAAAGAGAGTACTGTTGTGCTTCTTTGAGTAGAACAATATTATATGAAAAGAAGGGACCTAAATTGTGCTGATTACCTGTCTTGGGTTTCTTTTAAGGAACAACTTTGATATGAGTGGATATCGTCATTCCTCTTGAGTTTTGCGAGGAAGCTGAAGTGAGTGGTAGAGTGTAAAAACACCAGAGAACAAAATTGAGCAATATTTTCCAAGTGAGCATTGTTTTCCTGTCATTTTTATGTGTTTTAATTTAGCCAGTGTTGGGTGAGCAGTTCAGAGAGAAGGGATTTATTATTTTAAAGTGAAGCCACCCTCTTGTTCTTCATTTTCAACTGATTGAGCCACCTTTGTTTTCAAAATGTCTATTGACTCTTTAAGAACCATTTACCGTATTTGCTGATGTATTTACCTCCTTGTGTATTCTTGTTCCCTCCCTTCATGCCCATCATTTGAAGAAGAAAATCACAAAAAATATTTTCTTCCTACAGGCCCCTTATCAATCCCTTTAAAAAAAATCTGCTTCAAAATAGCAACTGGCTGACAGCAAAATCTTTAGGGGTTTTAAGAGCAACAGTCAGCTTCATAGCTGGAGGCAGAGTGCTTTCCTCAGGGAACATTTTTTCACAAAGTGAAATTCATTTATTCTAGGTGTGCAACAAAAGAGTTAAAGGAGCTACTGGTTATTCTCTCTTTCTAATCTGTAATTGCTTAAAACAAGTGTTAGATAACTTTTAAGTCTATTGGCAAAGTTCCTCATTTCTGTAATTATCTTGCTTCAACTAAGGATGGCACATACCTGGCACATATCTTTAATCTCCTATTCCTTCTCCAGAGCAGACAATGATGATCAATCCTGTACTGTTTCTTGGATGTGGCTTGGAACTGATGGGGTTCATGCTACTCCACAACATGGCACCTTGGCATTTGAGGAAATAACAGAAGCAGAGCGGTTACTCTCAGGTCACTCTCACCTTCTCCTCACCCCTACTCCGCCAAAGCAGGCCATAAAACCTGGCTGACCTCCTCCTGAAGTAGGTCATAAGACCTTCATTATAGAGGTGCCCTCCCTATACCTGGAGGAATGTCCTTATCTTTGAAGAGACAGGGAGATAGAGAAGAATTTGAACAAACAGGCCTTTTTGTCCCTCGATCATACTTCTGCATGACTGTCCATAAAAATATGCAGGGTTCCTTGTTTCTTTGGTCTTCATTTCTGAGGGCTCCCATGTCACGTAAAACTTACATTAAATAAATTTGTATCCTTTTCTCTTGCTAATTTATCTTTCATTATATAGGGGGTCTCAGTCATGAACCTAGTGATGGGAAGGAAAGATAGGACTTTTTCTCCCCTGCAGAATGAACCGTCAACGTAGTACTCTAATAAGCTGCTACTAGTCCATGACGGTTGGACATCCATGCTTTATTCCTAATCGCTGCTTTATGCATATAATATGGGAAGTTTTAGCCAGTGCATGGCTTTATCTGCTACTTATTTGCTGATAACATTTAAATCTAAATCTTTAGCCCCATATCCTCTCCTGGGCTCTAGATCCATATATTTATATTCAGTTGCCTTTTGGATATTCAAAAACACCTCAAATATAGCATGTCTAAAACTAAACTTAAAAATTTCCCTCTTCCTCTCAACTTCCTCGTCTATAGCCACTATCTTGCAATTAATAGAACTATCTGCCTACCTGCATCCTCTCCTCCTCTTTTAGTCACGAAGTTCTGTGGACCCTACCTCTTTCATACTTCTCATGTTCATGTCTTCCCATCTGTCATTTCTGCCTCTACCATACTTTGGTTCTTCATCTTGGATCCCTGGATCACTGCATGTACCACCCACTTAATTGATCTCTTTGCCTCTATTTTAGTTTGCCCTCTTCCAAGCCATTCCTCACACTACTAGAGAATCAGTCAGTCCTCCCTCCCTTCTTTTCTGGAACTACTTCAAACACAAATGTATGCAAAATAGTATAATATACATTCATGTATTTACCTCCAGGAATTAACCAATGTTAACATATTGTCATATTTGATTCAAAAGTTTTTTTGTTTCAATTTAAGAAAAGGGAGAAACTATCACTGATAAAATTGAAGTTTTCATTGTTCTCAGTCCCCTTTCCTTTTGCTTTTCCTAGATTCCACTAAAATTGATTCTTACCCCAATTTTTTTAAGTGATATTGAATAGAGAATATAATTCTAAAAATTACTATTTCCATGCTAATCAAGTTTATTATTAGCTATATTAAAGAGATCTAATTTAAGTGACAAGTCTAAGAAGAAAATATTTTCTGTGTTTGCATTACTCTTGAAAAGATAAGAGAACCAAGCATGCTTTATATCCGGATTTTTCCATCCTTGTGTAGGTTAATCTTCTAATTACTATTTAGATTTCAGATTTCTTAAAACTTTATGTCCTTTTGGGGTGGGAGTGTTTTGAGACAAATATTTTGGACGCTCTTTCAAAATAACTAACCTACCAGAAACTTCAACTTATTTATTTAGAAATAATATCTTGAAAGGTGTTTAAAGACACACTTTAATTTTAGCAATGTGATTTAAATGACAAAGCCTTTTTCTTTACATTGGTCTGAGTCTTATTTGAATAGAGTCACATTTATGTCTGTTCCTTATTTACTTTCTATAAATTTTTGATGCAGTCTCAGTCTTGGCAGTTCAGGTTTTTTTAATGGGTGTTCACTGTAACATCCATAAAAAGTTCATACTGAACTTTGTGTGTTTAAAATTTTTAATGATGTTGGAAAAATATATATTCAGTTGATATTTCTGCTTTTTTTGTAGCTATCATTTAGTGACCATTCTCTGTACCCCCCACCAAAAAGACTAGATTAGAAGAAAGGAACTGTGTCATGCTTACTTTTCTGGTAGTGCCAGTTATAATATATCCATAGGGTTTTGGACTGCTAGTTTTGGGCTACTTGTTTCCTTGGAACCAAGGAGTCCCAGTTTCAACTGCATTGCATGGTAGAGCACTTGCCCCCCTTTTAATGGAAGGACTTAGATATTCCATTTAGCTGGAAATGAAAGGAGAAATGTGTTTGGCCCCTCTGGTTAATAGGTCACGTTTACTAATGAAAATGTTAGAAATGCAAGACCAAGAGGATCAGTGTGTAGGTTACACTTTCTAAATTCATGACTCTTTCGGAAATATTTGAGAGAGGCAAACCTTACATTCACTGTATAGTATTTATTGAGTGCCTACTGCATGCTACACCACATGCTGTTCCAAACAGTGGGGGAAAAGTGGCGGCAAGACAGAAAAGGTTCCTGCCCTGACGGAGCTTATATTCTTGAGAGGAGAGAAACACACAACTGAGAAAATTAATAAGATAATTTCAGGCAGTGATAAATGTTGTGAGATACCTGAGTAATAGAATATCAGCTGCTTTGTCAAGGGTGGTTAGGGAAGGCCTCTGTGAGGAGGTGACATTTAAGCCAAGTCTCAAATGATGTGAAGGAACTTTCCATGCAAAAATTTGGGAATCTTTAAAACGTGCGTGGGTGAGGTGAATCTTGAAGAGTGCTGTCCTGTTTTGAGAAGTGAGGGAATAAAAGTAGACAGAAGCCCTCTAGAATCAGGCAAAGGCTTCTGGCCAGTTCACATGCATCGTATGGAGCGCTTTGAATGGTGGTATGGCAGAGGAAAGTGCCCTGTACGTGGGTCCAGATCTCAGCTGCTAGCAGAGGCTCTGTGCACGTGCCCCAACTAGCTGCTTGTGGCCTGAGGAACTCAGTTTCCTTGTGCATAAAATGACAAGGTTGGACCAGGCACCTCCAGCCTCTTATTTCTGTCTTGTGACTTTGAATTTATCTGATATTTATTGGCATTTGAAGGAGGATTATTAGTTGGTAAAATGCATTATTATTTTTGTACCAAAATGTATGTCAAAATGAAAGATTTACTCAATGATGCTAATCTTTAAAATGAGATTTATTTAAGAGTTAGTAATCTGTTAAACTTGTCTAAAAACAGCCCAAACTCTGTATTGGTTAATTCAATGTGCTAGATATATTCTTAATAATGAAAGGACATCTTAACTCACCTCCTACCTCTCAATGCTCATAAGAAATAAGCTATAAGTTATGCCAACTTTTATGATGGGTTCCCATGAAATAGCCTTAACTCAAACAACCCATTTAGGCTTCACAGATGTAAACTTTGATAGATTTCTTTCTCTTTCATTCTTGGTGATTTATGTGTCAAGGACATTGTTGTGTTTTCTATAAAAAGAAAAAAAAAGTACTAAAACATATTTATAAACCATAGTCTGTTTGACCTAGATAGATAGTTCTTTCAGGTTGTAGAGGAAATGCTAAAAACGTTTAATGCTAAAAATCTTGTTATGATAGTGTATTGCTTTCTCGGAAGGCTGATTACTGTAATTGACTTTAGTTTTGATTTAGATTTAGTTTTGCTCAAAGCAGGAATTTGAAAGGCTTTAACTATGAAACATAGACATATACTTTCCATTTTTATCAATGAATGAAATTATACCATTGCAAGTTCTTGGATTTGCCACACATTCAATAAAGATTTATTAAAAATATCTGTTATGTTGCAAGTGTTGGGGATGTAGTTGCCCCTCATAGTCTAATGGATGTAAGTAGTGACTACGTTAGCTCAGAGAGAAATTTCAGAAGAAACGATGGAGCCAGCAGTCCCTAAAATGGAGTTCACGTTCTGTCAGCAAAAGGTTAGCAGATGGGTTTGCCACTTTAAAGAGGTTTGGAATAGCTTTATTACTTCATCTCCTTAACATGAAGAGATACATGTTCTTTTTGAGATGCTAGTTGTTTTAAAAGCTGAAAACAAAATCTTTGAAAAACTCAAAATATTCCTTGAAGTCATTGTGTTCAGAGCATTGATCCCTGGTTTAGTAATCAGTCTTGCCAGAGATTCAAACTCGAAAGTGAGTTGGAAGTGGGAAGGGGTGAGGATGGGGAGAGACTCCAATCACTGAGCACATATGTTCCAGAAATTGAGCTACGGCAAATTTCTACGTGATTATGGTCCCATTGTGTCTTGTGGAATTGGCAGAAGCTGTGCAGGCAGGCACTCATTTTTGAGCCTAGTGTTTCACTAATGCAACTGCAAAGGAATATTTTAAGAAAATGTCTGATGAAAGACCACTGCAATAACTTCAGCCTGAGAGCCTAAGAGAATTATTAGATGATTTTAATTATGGGAGTGATTAACGCTCATTTTGAAAATTTCACTCGGACCTTGGTGTAGAGAATAAATTAGGGAAGGGTCAAGAATGGAGGCAGAAATAACAGTGAGTGGAGATGTATTAATAGTTTAGGAAAAAGGAAACGAAGGCTGAGGTTACGATGAAGGGGTAGATTTGAAAAATGTTTCCTATATGGAATGAACAGATGTCTAGAAATATTTTGCTGTTACTGAGGTGTTTTTGTTTGTTTGCTTTTGTTTAGAAAAGACAGTTTGATTAGAAAGCATGCTATATAGATTGACAGAAGTGACTGAAAAAGCCCAGTCTACTCTGTTTTCAGAAAATTGACTTTTGGAATACCTAGATGAATCATTTTAATCTTTTTAGAGCATAGGTTTGGTTCCAAGACATGAAATCTCTTGAACAATGAAAATGACATTTTGTAACGTGATTTGACATTAACAGATACAGGGAGTATTAAAGTGTTTTGTTTATAAAACTTGATAACCTTGATAACATTTTATATGTTATGAAATACTAGACTTAACATTTCTCAGGGATGCTAAAAGTCGGGTTGTGCTAAAATTGCAGCAGACTAATTGTCTCACTTTATTGTAATTAATCAATAACTTTGTTGACATGTGTTGACTGTTGTATAAAATTGGGCAAGTTTTTCCAATATTATTAGATATAATAAAAATGACTTCATATATGGCATTTTGGTCAACTTTTTTTTTCACAAATATACTTATTAGATATTTTTAAATGATAGTTTTATTTTTATTTGCATAATATCAAAAATTAGGTTTGATGAGTTAACTGTCTATTTTCCATTATCAGGAAATTTTAAATAACATAAAAAAATTAGAGAGGATACCCTATATATAACCAAAGGATGTCTTTCAGTTTGTTGCTTAAGGTTCTCTTTCATGAATTGTCAAATGATTGATTAGTAGGATACAAGAACTATTTTGATCATAATTGAATCCAGAAGAGATTTATCTTTTATTTTTGTTTTGATGTTTTAAGTTCCCCTCAAGCTATCTGATTGCTTTGAATGTATGTCTTTAATTTCTTTGTGTCAAATTCTTATAAGAGGGCATTCTCTTAAGAACAGAAAGGAAAATAGAGATATGTAGAGGTAATATTATTACAATAAGATATGTCAGAAGCTCACATTTTCATGATATTCTGTCAGCTTGATGCACAGTATTTAACAATAAGGCCTTGGCTCTCACTTTTTATTTCCTAGGTGAATTTGAGCTCATATCTCAATATTAAATCCTTTGGATTGCTTTTGTATGCTTAATGGATGTTCTTGGTTCCTTATAATAATGTGGTTGTCAAAATGAGGGAATAAACACATGTACACATCTGCATGTAACCAGGGTCACAGTGGCTTAGCTATAAATGAAAGTCCCTCTTCCCAATTTTTTCATCATCTTAGGATTCAGTGCCACAAGGTTGGTTGTTATACATTTTAACATTTAGAAATTTTTTCATTTTTATTTACAAAGATAATATTTTCATGAGTAGAGGCTTTTTCGTGAACTGGGATGGACATTCCCTCTTATTCTTCTTAGTCTTTGTTTGGCCTACCTTTTTCTTTACTTCTAAACTCAGTGACATACCCTTTGTCCTTAGAGCCATGTAATTAGCTTTAGTCACATAATATATCAGCTTTTTATATACTTTCTTGATTTTCAAAAAGAGAAACACTATCTTATATTTTAAACTAATATGTAAAACTTACATTTTACTGCCTCCCTCTCTCTCTCCCTTCCCCTGTTTTGCAGTTAGTATTCAAATATGTTCAGTGTTTGGCCTTTGCTGTTTTTATTAACTCTCTTCTCTGCTTTTAGTTAACAGCCAGGTCCTTGCCTGCTGTGCAGTCTGATGAAAGACTTCAGCCTCTGCTCAACCACCTCAGGTAATATAAAGCCACAGCCTTGTTATTCTTATAAATCCAAGTGCATTAAAGTGATTAAAGTATATCAAAGTGGTTAAAACCCCTTTAATTACTAAAAACTTAAAAATTTTTTTCTTGCTTTAATTCCGTTATTCAAATTGAAGCTCTTAATACAATATACTTGTTACCCTTAGCATTAGGGTAACATCACATATGGCAAAAAAGCTCTTATAACTCAACAATAATGTGCAGAACTACTTGTTAAGTTTGCGTTAAAATTAGTAGAGATGTTGAACTTTACAGAAAGATCTCAAATGAATGAGCTGTTAACTTAAATACGAAGCTCAGGCATACTTTTATTGGGGATAGATGAAATGGGTGAAGTCTGTTTTCTAAATACAAAAATAATATAACCTGATTATTAAAAAATAAACTTAGAAAATAGAGGAGAGGAAAAGGAAAAACCCATTATTACTACTCAGAAGTAATATTTCTCCCCTCTATGCTTTTAAAACTCAGTGTTGAAATTATACTTTATATGATTTACTACTTTTTCTACTTTTTATAAACATTATAAGATTTTTTTCCTATTATTAAAATCTTTTTAAAAACATTATTGTTAGTGACTACACGACAGTTTCTTGTATGGCTGTACTATAGTATATTCATCTCCATTTGGGAGGCATTTACACCATTTCCAATTCTTTTCCCTACTGTAAACAATGTTGTGTGTAAATCTTTAACTGTATTTTAGATCACTTCCTTAGGATAGGTTTTCAGAATTGGAATCACTTTGTCAAAGGATGTGAACCATTTTACAGATTTAAGTGTGTGTGTGTGTGTATATATTAAGTGTATGTGTATATATATATATTTTTTTCTTTTTTCAAAGGCAACACCTTATTCTACTTATACTATCATATTGTATAAGACTGCCATGTTATTATACCCTGGAGGAGGTAGGGCAGCCAAAACAGTTGCTAATAGGTTAGTCATAGAGATACTATTGTGATCATATGCATTTCACTTGGTTATTATTAAGAATGATTTTTAGACATTTTATTATCCATTCTTATTTTGGGGTGGGATTAACTATTTGTATTCTTTGCTCACTTATTGGTACCCTCTCCTGATTTTATTTGGTCTTATATGCTTTAGATGTAAAGGATAGTAACTTTTTGTTGTATTTGTTACAAACTTTTTTTTCTTAATTTTTTTTATTATGTTATATTAGTCAATATACCTGCATTTTCAAGTTTTATGTCTCAAGCACCAATAGTGTTTTCTGTTTATGGTTTTTTAAAATTCTTTTTAAACTTAGAAATATCACTTCTCATTCAGAAGTTTAGATAGGTTTTACTTTCTGGTATCTTTTAGTTTTCTTTATTTTTCCTTTTTTTCTTCCTCCTGTCTCCCCTTTCCTCCCCTTTTCTTCTTCCTCTTCAGTAACTTTTTCTTCCTGAACCTACTTTTTAACCTCTATATAATTGCTTTGTTGGTGTGCGAGGAAGGGAGGGGGTCCAGACTAATATTTCGGCAGGGACTTAGTAGCATACATATTATACACGTAGTTGTTAAATTTCCTAGAGCTCTGTCTTAGTGAGTTAAGAAACCCAGAAATCGTGTTTGAGTCTCTTGCCCAACCTCTCTCCCACACCCATTCAAATCTGTTGGTGATTTTCTGTCTTGAGTATCTCTCTTGCTATAATGACATCTTGTCTGTTCTCCTTGACTCCTGCTCTGCTCTAATATATTTCACATCATTGCCATATGTGATTATATTATTCCTCACCTTAAAACCCATCTCTGCCTTCCCAGTTTCATTCTAGCCTGACATATGAAGTCCTTCTGGAACGGGCCTGGCCTGTCTGTCTCTTTGGCCTCCTCTTTTGGCACTGGGACCCTAACGTCACTAAATGCCATGAAGTTTCTCTAATACTTGCTTGCTTGCTTACTTCTGCGTCCTTGCAAATATTTTTCCTTTTGCCACTTCTATTTTGTATATATACACACACACACACAAAATATATATATATATATATGTATATTAGAAATATATACATACAAGTTTATATATAAATATAATTTTAAAATACATGTTTAAATGTATTTATATATATTATATAATTTAAATGTATATAAATATGCACATATGTTTTTATATATCCAAATATGGATAAAATATATTTTTATATTCTCCATCTCCTGTAACTTGACTAACTTGCTTGTCCTTTAAGACTCAGCTCAAATGTTAGCTCCTCTGATAAGTTTTCCCTGACCATTCAGGTCCCTCCCCACCAGTCTGAATTGGATGCCTTTTATAGGTGTTTTCATAATATCCCATGCCTACCTCTGTATTACAGAATTTATGATATTGTTATTGTTTGTTTACTGTCTGATTTCTCCATTATAGTGTGAACTACTTGAGAGCTTATAAAGTGACTTTCATATTTGTATTTCCAGTAGCTAGGACAGTATCTAGTGCATGATAGGTATTTGTTTATATATTTTGTTGAATGAATGACTGCAAGTTATATTAGTAATATTTTGTTATTTATTTCTGCATAAAGTTTTTATAATTTATAAATCATATTGTCACTTTTTTTTTCCTATAAAACCACTGGTTCAAAAGGTATAAACCTAAAGGGTGGAATCTCAACTCTAGTTAATCTCACAGTTGATTCTGTGAGATAATGATGGATTTTCCTTCCTCCATTTCAGTATGGTAATTGCCAGCTAGAATTTAGATTAACTACTGACACATCTCTTCGAGTCCTTGAAACTTGCACAAACTGTACATTCGTTTAGGGCTTTATTCTCTGTGGAGTTCACTCAAAACTGGTTGCTAGGAAACCAGGGCTAGATACTACATGTAATATGCACCAGCTGATGTTGCTTTTTTATTATTATTAAACCAAATGGTTTCTCATTTTATTACCATGTTAGAGACATCTGTACGTAGGGTGGCAGCTGATGTGCATAGTTTGACACTTCCTGTTCTACAAAGTAACCTTGTGATATGCCTTTCAAGCATATTGAATTGTGTCTTTTGGCTGTCTACATGCAATGTTTTTCTTCTGTTTTCCTTTTGCTTAGGCCAAAATAGGAAAGAATATTGTTTGGTTTGAGAGATTCTAGTGATAATCTTGTTAGGAAAAACAATCATTGATTTGCATGAACTGTGTAATTTAAATGTTACTTAGAGGGGGATGGACATTAGGAGGTTGAGACTGAGATCATTATTAGCTCTCATTTTGTTTAGTGCCTCTAATGATGAAAGAGGAGTGATGAGTAGCATTTTAATTAAATTTGTCAATAAAACTAATTTGGGAGATGATACAAATACCTGTAAAAATTGAAATAGCTCAGCCATAGGTCTGACTGAAAGAACAAAAAACTGAAATAGCAATACAGAGAGATTTTCAAATAATTTTATAGGACTTACATTCTCAAAGAGAATTAGCATAACACTTTGCCAACCTAATAATCTAGAATATTGTTTAACAATATATATTATTTTGAGAATGGAGAAGTGATGTGTCCAGATTTTCTTAGTTGAACCTAGTTCTCTAGTTAAAAGTTAAATTAAGCACAGAAAAACATTTTGCTTCAGTGTCTTTTGGCAGTACAAGTTTATTTTTATTTATTAGTAGCATCCTTCAGTTACTGAGTACCGACTATGTGCTTGGAATAAAAAAATAAGGCACAATCTCTGTTCTCAAGGAGTTAACAGGTTTGATTTCATTTGAGAGGGGCTTGAACAAGTTACAAAATTTGTAAACCTTCAATCAGAATTAAACACAAAGTACATAATTTTATTGAACTGTCTCCCACATGGAATTATTTCCTTAAATAATGAGGCCGTGATTTACTTGTTTTGGTTTCCATACATTCTAGCACAGTAGTGGCTCACAGTGGGTGCTCAGATTACACTGAACTTTAATCTCAGTTGGGGAATGATGTTGTCATTAACTAAGAAGGAGAATAAAGGAAGGAAGACAAGGGGATTAGGGAATGAATATGGTTGCTTAGATGGTTTCAGTAGTTTCAGCAATTTTAAACTTCAGATACCTGTGGGACATATGTGGGGAATGTTTAGTAGGTAGGGGAAGAGTGAGGTTTATACCAGGGAGACATTTGCTAATTATCACTGTATAGGTGGTGGTTAAAATCAGGCAAATGGTTGAGATCACTTAGGGAGAGAGTATAGACAGACAAGAAAAGGGGAAATGGCTCTGAATGGAACTCACACAACATCAGTATTTAAGTGACTTGTGATGGGCGGTGGGGGAGATGAGTGATGAGTTAAAAGAGAAACCAGTAAAAATACCAGGGAGGAATCTTGAATGAAAACAGAACACAACAAAAGGATAGTGGCATCAAAGATGTTAAGAGAAAGATTTCAAAAAGGGATGATAAACACTGTCAAATGCACTAGGGAAATCAGGTCAGAACTACACAATGCCAGTTGGATTAGGCACCGGGTGCCACTGGAGTCTTAGCTTCAACGCTGTAATGGTAGGGGTGCGATTCTGAGTCCTGCGAGGAGTTGAGGATAAATGAGAAATGAGACTGTGGAGATATGACTGTGGGCTACTCTTGCGAGAGCTTAATTCTGAGGGCAAGAAAGGAAAAGGAAGGAAAGAAGGCTTCATCCATGAGCTTCATGGTTCAAGAATGTGTTTTATTTTTCCTTAAGATTGAAAAGATGAGCAAGCATATTTACAGGTTAAGGGGGAAATGAGAACTATGGGAATAAAAGGGAACAATTGAAGGTTTTAGAAGAGGTGGGAGGGGATGGGACCAAGAAATCACTGGTTGGAGTTTACAAAGTACTTTGCAACTTAGCTTTTTGGTTCATACCCAGAACAACTCAGTGAGGATGGTACATGGTCATTTATCATTATCCCTATTTCAAAGGTTGGCGATGGAGCCTCAGGAAGTTCTCATTAAGAAAATCTGATTTTTCTAATGAAAAAATACTGCCCTTCCCTCCTTTCAAAAGAGATGAATGAATTATTTCATAAGACTTTACAATTTTTCAAAAGTGATACTAGGAACTCTCCATTTGGAATAAATAAACTTGCTTGGACTTACAAAAGAATGTAAAATTCCAGAAGGCTAGAGAGAATTTGTACAAATCATCATTTCTGCTTTCCCCAAATCTCATATCATTAGATATGTCAATGTGGTGAGCCTACATCTCATTGTGACTTTACTGTTATTCTCATGGTTATATGTCATTGTGTTTTCTAGGGTGAATTATATAGTGTACTGATTTTTTAGTTTGGAGATGTATAAAGGTCTTGGGATATGTTCCCATGAATGAAAGTTTACTGTAAATAAGTATCTTTGCTATCCTAATGATGATACTCATGGGATAATATTTATAAAATGATATTAGGCTATCAAGGCTATATGTTAAAGATTATTATTTTTATTTGTTATCTCACAGGTGAGACTAGAGAGGAAAACTTGCAGCCCATATTCTACATGGGATAACTTAACTTTAATTGTTATTAAGATTGTTTGTTCCCTTAAAAATAATGCCTATCTCCACAGTGTATGTGTCTTCCTCCCTCATCCCTTCACTTCAACCTATGAAGTGAATGGGGGACAGCATATTATCAATCACTTTAATAGTTGCTCTTATTTAATGTTTTGTCCTTAATTAAAGAATAACATGTATTTGTTACACCTCTCCTCATTTTATTAACATGTTTCAGGACAATTAGAAATCAAATAAAGATAAAACAAGCTAGCAAGGAGAAGTATTACTTACAGTAAATACTTAGACTGTATCACATGGATTAACTTGTAATGCATCCTGAATTTGTAAGCAGCTGTTTATAGTGACCTTTATTTTAAAACCATTTAAAATATTATAGGCATTTTCCTTCAGTTGGTATTATTATAGGCTACTTCTGTAAAATTCCCTTTCCTAATGTAGTACATTTGGTTAATATGTGCATGTTTCTATTTATTCCTCTAAAGACTATCCTGTCACAAATTTTATATCAGACATGCAACCTTTGTAAGAAAACTTTTCCTAGTACCCACAGTGGTACAGTTCTCAGTGTTTTCTTTTAAAATTAGCACTCATTTTGAAATTAGAAAATTGTGTGGGCATTCATGTGTCTATTGTGGTAAATATGAAAATAAATGCTAGAAAATGGTTTAGTAGATATGGGCTTCCATCAATCGAGGACTGAAATGAAAGCCTCATTAACACGGTCCACATGCTTCAGTTTTTTGCTAGTTCTTTCTTGTCACCTGTTTCCAGTCTCTGGGACTGTTTATTTCCTTTTCTACATGCAGCAGCAAAGCTTTTAGTTCAGTGATTATTGTGAAGGTTTTCCAGGTGCCAAGTAAGATATTAGTAAATTAGAATATGTTCTTTTCCACTATTTATCACCTTTGAATTATAATTTTTTTCATGTCTGCATGGAAAGTTTTCATGCCTTCTTAGAGATGTACTTGTCAAGAGTCAGCATTTTGTTAGAATCAGCCCATTGTGTTAAGGAATGTATAGAAACACTATAATAGATACTCTGATTATATGCAAAGGAGCTAATAGATGTGGTTTCTTAACTCAAGAAGTTTATATTTTCAAGAAGAAAGAGGACCAAAATTTATAAACACACACCCACCCGCACACACTCCCAAGGCTGCACTGGAATATTTGCTGCAGCTTAGTCAAGTAGGTAGTAAAGAGAGAGAAAGTCTTATGAGAGGCAGTATCTGCATATGGATTATATTACAAATTTAATGTCATTTAATGTTTTTGGTAAAATATATAGTCACAATATATAAAATTTGGAAGAAAAAGAGAAACAAATCCTGCCTCCCTGATACAACCACTGTTAAGCCTTTTTTCCTTTTTCTCTTTTGGGCTGCATGGGCCAGGAATTGAACCCAGGCCTCCTGCATGGCAGGCAAGAATTCTACTACTGAACCAAGCATGCACCTGCCAAGCTTTTGTTGTAATCTCTATACATATTTTTATGTAATTATAATTAAAGTTGTTAAACTTCTTAAAAATTCTTCCACTTAATAAGTCATAACTATGTAACATAGTAGAAAATTGATTTTCATGACCCTAATTTTAAATGCCTGTATAATATTCAATCAAGGGTAGACATATCTGTTTTTACTTAACCATTCCCATTTGATTAGATATTTAGACTTTTTTGGTTGAATAAACCTGTGAATAAAAATTATAGAATGTAAGCAGTTTTTATATGATCAGGCAAAGTAAACTGGGGAAAAGAAATGCTATAATGACTTTATGAAGAAGGAATTGCAGCATAGGTGTTTTCCAGCAGATGGAGATAAGGACAAAGAACAGCAGCAAACTAGGTGGTGCATAGCTTTGAAGATACAGAAGAGTTCATTAGTCTAAAGGTGTCATGTTGCCCAGGAGAGAAAGTGGCAGAGTTCTTAACAAGTGAAACAGTGACTTGAAAAAGAAAGTGGCAGAGTTCTTAAGTGAACTAGTGACTTGGAAAAAGATGGAATTCAGGAAGCTGAATTTTAAACCTTATTAGTGTGTCTAGATTAGAACCTTTATAGCCATCTTATCAAACCATCCTTATAATATTTTAAAAAAACACACGTGTTAATACGTCTGTGTGTAAGTATAATAAATACTTGTGTATATAAATATCCCTGGTATTTAGAAATGACACTAGCATTTTGTATATGGGTAAAATAAAAAGTGGCGAGTGTATTAGTTTTCTATTGCAGCTGTAACCACCACAAATTTAGTGGATAAAAACAATGCCGATTTATTATGTCACAGTTCTATAGGTTAGAAATCTGACATGGGTCTCACCAGGCCACAATCACGGTGTCAGCAGGGGTCGTGTTCCTTACTTCAGACTCTGGGGAAGAATCTGCATCCAAGCTTATTTATGTTGTTGGCCAAATTTAGTTCCTTGCAGTTGTAGGATGGGGATCCTCCTTTTCATGCTGGCTGTCAGCTGGGGCCTGGTCTTTGTTCCCAAAGGCTGCCTACGTTCCTTCTCATGCTTTCCATGAGCTCCTAGAGGTCTCTGTGGTGCTTGCACATGGGACCCATCTCAGAGCCTTCCCATGCTTCACATATCTCTAACTTCCCCTGCTGCTGCATCGGTCTGCCTCTGACCTGAGAAAGTTTTCTGCTTTTAAGGGCCCATGGTATTGGATCAGACCACAGAGATATCCAGGATAATCTCTTCACTTCAAGATCCTTAACCTTAATTATATCTGCAAAGTCCCTTTTGCCATGTAACCTAATGTATCGTAGGTTCCAGGGATTAGAGTACGGACATATTTGGAGGGCCATCAATTTAGTCTATTACAGTGGGGCTTTTCTTTGGGAGTGGGGTGAAGGGTGAAAACAGTTTTTTGCACCACTTTTCATCAGTTTTACAAGTAATTCACCACTCTTAATTTATACAGAATACTAAAGTTTTCTGGGGTTTTGTACTTTTACTTTGCTAGCTTAACATGTCTTCAAGTTGTAAAAAGGGTTAAAAAATGATTTCTTAACACCACTATAAAAAAGTTACTGATTTTCTTTTTAATGATACAGAAAGAAGATAGAAAAATCTTTCCTGTCTCATCAACCAGCTACCTAACCAAGGCAAATACGTACCTTTGTCAGTAGTAGACTTTGTAATGAGGTTGTACATAGTGGCTGTGACTTATGGCAGTACTTTGTGTGAGAGCTATTTAGTAATACATGTTTGCACACCTCTTAGCATTCTAAGAGTTTCTTTTATTGTTTTTTGAACACATTAAGGGAACTTTTACTAGGTGCCTGGCATGGTGTTAGGCTCTAGGGATATGTATTTATTTCTGCCTTTTATAGGACTTTATTAGAAAAAAGAGAATTTTAACTAAAGTAATTACAATAAATCGTGATGACTGATGGCATAGTGGAGATACGTGAGTCTATGGGAGTACACAGCATTATGGAAATAAAAAAGCTTTGCATGTCACAGTGCTCTTGTAGCTTAACCCCAACTAGACATTTTAGATTTCTTTTAGCCCTGTGACTCCAAAGTTTCTTAGGAATTTCTGGATTGTTAATGCTGATGGTCTTCCTGGAAAGCAAAATTTATTATTTCTTATGCTTTTCTGTAGTTATTAAATTTCCTATTCTTCACTCATTGGGTTTCTTTAAAACATTGATTGCCTTCTAGTTAAGTAATAAAGAAAATTAGTTGTTTTACCCTGTGTTAGTCATAAGGCACTAACAAAGTACAAAATGATAATAATGTTATGGGAAATAACTTTCTTAAGAAGCTAGAGAAAGCATTGTAACATCACATTGTTACTGTGATATATTAGCAACTAAAAAGTACCTTGTTAAGTGCTATGCAATAGAACTTTCTGTGATGATGGAAATGTTCTATACTTATGCTGTTTAATCCAGTAGCCAATAGCCACATACAGCTGTTGACTGCTTGAAACATGGCTAGTGCAACTGGAAAACTGAATTTTAAATTTTATTTAATTTTAATTATATAACAATTTAAATTTCAATAGTTATAAGTTACCAGTTATAAGTAATAGTTATTGTATTGGACACTGTCATTCCATATCACATTTGAAATCCATTTAAATAATTACGTATTTTTAAAAATCATAATATTGGGGCCTAGAGTTCTAAATCTGGTGGCCCTGGAAAAGTTGTACCTGTGGAGTTGTTATAAGAGAATGTGGCTACTGAGGGACATGAGGCTTCTAAGTCAGGGCTGCTCTCACACCTACTGGTGTGGAATTTGCCTCTTTGCACCTGAGCTGCCCATCTGTGCAGAACTGTAGCAAGGACTCCATAGACGAGTAATACTTGAAGCTGCCCAGCAGGCAAACTGCGATTCCTGTCCTGGATCTTTTTGAGTAGACTACTCAAAAAGTAGACTGATGCCACAGTGGTCTATGGAAGTCTTGTGAGTCGAAATGTTTAGTTAACCTGAGACCATCCTCTGGCATTCCAGAACCTATTAACCTTTATTCACTCACAGTAAAAACAAAATGAAATATGATAAATTGGGCTGAGGAAAGACAAACTACCAGGACTCACCAAAAGTTTAACGCCCTCTCAGTTGTTTCTAATTGCTACTTAGAAAGTATTGCTCTAAACGATGATACAAGATGAATTAGAAAAGCCCACTTTTAATAGAGCTACCTTGGTTCTTGACTTACTGTATACATATAATTTAAAGGTGGCTGCTAGGAACAGCCGTCAGATTCATATAGCAATGGGTCTTCTCAGACTAAGGTCTGCCCCTAATCACCCGGTTTAAAGTCACCCCCCAAGTGCTTTATAACATTATCTCACTATGTTTTCCTCACAGCAACATCACTAACTGAAATGATCATTTTTATTTATTCATTTGTTTGTTTGATGTTTATTTGCCTAGAATGTAAGCTCCATGAGAGCAAGGAATTTGTCCATCTTGTTTACCACTATCTCTACATTACTTAAAACAATGACTGGCATAATAGTACCTCAGTAAACACTTGAATGAATGAATAAATAAATGAATGGGTAAGTGAATGATAGAAAACACTTTCAGTTGAAACATTTTACCTTTAATTCAGTTTTTTGAGCTGCTAGATGTTGAGACTGAATGAGATGGTAATTTGGACAAAAAGCTGATGGATTTTCTGTCATTTCCAAGGGAAAACTCTGATAAAGAAATGCTCTTTACCTTTGTAAAAACTTTAGTGCTGTTTTTGTCTTTTGTTTTGGGACATGGCGTTCTTCGTGGAATAAGGAACTAATCATGGAGGTCTGAGAGTACTTTATATTCCTCTACGTGATCTCAGAAGAGAAGTGCCCCCTCCCTTTTTCCCCAATGACTTATTCAAATATTGAAGACTTGTCTTTAAAAAAGAACAAAAACAAAGCTGTTATATATCTTACTTTTTTGATCTGTGAAACAAAACCCTTAAATATTATCAGGCATCATCAATGGCTATGTAAGACTATACACGGAAGGTATGTAATGGATTGCTGGACTGTGACTTTTATTAATAGTCCTCATTAGCTGTGCCCATCATCCCCTCTCCTTGCACCAAAACTCCCAAAACTGTGTCCCTGGTCCTGTACTGTTACTGGGGAGCAAAAGTGAGGGGGTAATTTTAGAATGCAATAAACATGTGATAGCCAATCTCAGAAGCATTCCACACTCTGTAGATTATTTGTGGGGGAATGGGAAGATGGTGTCCATCATTTTAATGTATTAATTCTTCTGGTTGTTTGAACTTTGTTCCTCCAGTTCCTCACATTTTCGTTACTACCCTCTCAGGCGTCCTTTTTTTATTGCGATCATTTGAGTATCCTGGGCCCAAGCCAAAAATGAAACAGCTTCTATTAGGATTCATTATATTACCAAAATATACTCTTAGAATACAGAATAAAAGAATATACAAAATTTACTCATGAAAATAGAGATATTTGTTGGGGGCCTTAAATGTGTATGGTGAAAATACCTACATAGGGCTATAGTTTGAATACATATTATAGGGGTGTATTGTGTGTATATTTTACTTTTAAAATCAATTTTATTGAGGTATAATTTATATACAAAGAAATCCACCCATTTTAAGGATACAGTTTGATGACTTTTGACAAATGTAAGGTACAGATATTTTTAGTAGAAATATGAAATGCAACTTTCAGTTCTCTTGCAGTTCATTGGATTGTTGTTATAAATTGGAATAAATAGCAAAATATGGACCATCTGGGGAAAGATAAGGCCAACCTAAAATAAAGTAGCAGTTGTACTATTTATATAGTTCTTACCTGATATGAAAACACATGTGGGGTCCTGATTTTTATGGCTATGTGAGCCTCTTGGAATCATACAATTTCTCCCAGTTATACAGAAATATAGATCATTATACTGCATATTGTCTCATGCTAGTTTTCTGGAGAGATTTTTTTTTTTAAACACAATTGAGTAACATTCATGCTTGTGGAAAAATAATTTATATTTAACCAATTTAAAACAGAATTTTATTGATTGTGTTCTCATTTGGAATAACTGCAGGAAAAATCACCTGGGCTACTATAAGTTGGATACCATTTACTAGGGATTTAGCTGGGGGAAAAAACCTCTTTTCAGTTTCAGTGGTGACAGCTGTTGAGTGAATTTTCCTGTGATATCCTTCACAGCAGGAAATGATATATTGTAACTTTAGCTCCCTTGATTTCCTACCCACCCAACAAATGCAAACTGCAGGGATTGTGTTTTCTAAATGTCTGAATGGCCTGGTTTATATAGACAGAGTTTTTTTTTTTGACGTCCAAAGTTGGTGAAAATGTGATTGCAAAAATAGATATATAGGTAACGTACAGAAACATTTGTTTCCTCTTCCTGAAATTGTTTTCCCATTTGTGCCATGATTACACTTGGCTTTATGTGAAAAGGTTGTATTGGAATTTGGTATACTTTTATAGAATGATGTAGGAGATTATAGTTCATTTTGAAAGATGTATTAGCTTACTTTTTAATGGTCCAAATAAATATGTTTCCTTGATGCAGAAATCAGTTTTGATTACTTGTGATGCTTTCTTTGCTGCTTTTTTATTTCATGCCAGTTTAAAATATGTGATAAACTGTAGTCTGCCAGATAGAAAGGAGTAAATAGTGTTAACCTCTTTAGGTTTGAGAGTACTGGGAAATGCTTGACAAAGAAAGGAAATATGTTTTATATGTTATTGTTTTATGAATCTTAGAATCTCTATCTGTTGGTGGGGAGGGAGGACAGAGAGGCACTCCCTGAGGACAGGGGAAGACTTCTTTCCACTGGGGTTTAGGATCTTGCTGTAATGCACATTCACATCCTGCCTAGCATGGCTTCTTAGAAATGAGAGAAGAATGGAAAGTTGCAATTAGGTGTTGAGGTGGGCCAAGCAGCCCCAAAGATTCCCAAATAGAAATGTGTCACAGCTTTATTTGTCCCCAAAGAAACAATTCAGGTTACTTCCAAACTAATCAGAATTTAGTATTAATTCTGTAATAATATTAATGGCAAACTATGGCTTACATTTAAAAACTTGATCCTCAAGTAAAATGTTGTAAAAACAAGCACATTTACAATAGACTGGAGGCACTTCCTTTAGTGTGCCTGATTGCAGCTTATATTCTGTTTGTGACTGGCAGAGATCTTAATTTGGCAAATAGAAGTCAGGGTAGGTCAGCTGCCTATTCTACAGTTATACCTAGTCCTCCAAGAAATCATTTGATTGTCTCATGTCATTGTGTCCCCACTATACAACAGTGCTGTTCAGTAGAATCATAATAAGAACGATAAATATGAGCCATATGTGTAATTTAAAATTACTTAAGTGATATTAATTTTAATAACATCTTATTTAATCATATTCAAAATATTTTAACATATAATTCATATGAAAAATTATTAATGAAATATTTTACATTATTTTTTCATACTAAGTCTTTGAAATCCAGTATGTACTTTATACTTATTGAACATCTCAATTCAGGCTAAGCTACATTTCAAGTGCTCAGAAGTCACATTTGGCTAGTGAATACTATATTGAACAGTGCCGCTCTACAAAATTGGATTCCATTTAAATCTCCAGTGTTTAAGGTTGAATTTTTGTACTTGGGAAACTTCCTAAAGGTATAAGTATAGGCTGTAATGATAGACTCACAAAACCTTTCACATATCAGTTTATTCAAGGACGTTGAAATTCTCCTACTTCAAGGTTAAATATTTTATGTGATAGTATAAAGAAGGTAATAAAGAAATTATTTTTTTTCCTAGTATTCACGGGAAGAAATTGGTGAATGTTAAGAATAGAAAAAAAAATATCCAAAATGTCTAAGTGTAATAAGTTTAGGCCTAGTGTTGATATTACAATTCCTGGTGGAAAATACTGTGGTAAACTCTACGGACATTTCATTTGATCCTCACAACAATTCTTTGAGGGCAGTACTTTTGTGATCCCTTTTATAACCTCTGTTTTACCAGTGATTAAACTAAAGCGATTAAGAGAGTGTTGCAAAGTCACATAGATAGTGAGAGTATGCAAACCCTTAACTATTGCATTCTGAAACCTGTGCTCTTAATCACTCTTCTCTGCTTACTCCCTTGTTCTTTTATGCCTCCATGATTGCATTGGGCAAACTGGACTTGGAAAAATCATACAAATGAAGAGGAGTTGCAGCTAAGCTAAACTTTTGCAACTATTCCACTACTTCCTGTTTACTCCCTTAAGTTTTCATCTACAGTCTGAAAAGGAGAAAATGATCGCAGACGTAATCACACTGCAAAAGCCGACTTTTGCCCTCTCATTTTGTCAGTTATGCCCTGTGGCATTTATGTCACAGTAGTGGAGCTCATGAATACCACTCTTGGAGCTGACCTGTGATGATTCATCTTCTGCTAAGGATCAGTGCCACAGCATGAAAAGATTATTTTTTTTCTTAACCAGCTAATCTTGCCTTGAGATCTACAAATCCACTTTCACGTAATTTTTGCTTTTTGTTTTCAACTCTCAGTTTCAACACTCAAAAACAATTCCCTGTTGAGTACCTAAGTGCTTATATTGATATTCGTGGTACACTGAACAGGATTTAAATTTCTGTTGTTTATAAAAGTCCAGAAGTAGGGCTGCCTTTCACTTATAATTCACAGATCAGATGTGTGCAGAGGTATCTGTTTCAGATTTATCTTTTTATATATCCACGGTATTTTTATTTTATACGTTAAATGTTTGTGTGATAGTGTTTTGGGAAAACTCCAGTTCATTGTACATGTGATTAATTATGCCTTCCTCGCTCAATCATCCCCCAATATCGGATTGACTTAATTGGATTTAAAATAGGGTCATTTAGAAATATGTATTTTGGATATTTTGAAAGTCTTATCTTCTTTCAGCTTATAAATTATTGAAACTCTGTTAGCTTTACAATTATGTTTACTGTGATTTTAAGCTATATTATAGGAAAACTAGGCATGCTTACCTCTTACTGTTTAGTGAGCAAGATAACATGGGAGGAAAAACTTCCTCAGATGTGACTGAATTTTAATTAAGTTGTAAGTTTATTGAACAAATGCTACAGTAAAAAGATGCTTTTATATATTTCGTGTATCATTAGTTGTCTTATAGTAGATTAGATAATTTAGGACCATCACCTGAAAACAAAACAAAAAATAAGAACAAACACCAAATTACTTCTAAGCAAAGAGTTTTTTTAATGCATGATTGCAAATTCTGTTTTTGTAGAAAATAATATTTTGCACATGGTTAGGTTTTTAAAAACTTGACAAAAGCCTCAAATTTTCATTAAAATGGAGACTTGGCACTGTGAAATGACAAAAGGAAATAGGATTTAAAGTCTGTTTTTTATTTGAGTGGTCTTTGTTTAGAGAACTACATCTCAGGACCTACCTAATTTCAGTTCTTTTTCCCCCCTTGCCTTTGCTTGTCTTTTTATCTAACCTAACCTCTTCAACCGTAAACTGTGATTTAGAAATTTCCTTGGCTTTGCTTATCTCTTTCTGCTGGTCCAGGTGATGGGGCCAGCTTTCCAGATCCTGAGAAAAACAAGACTTTATTATTCTAAAATGCCATCTCCTTATTACATGCTTACTTTAAAACCCCATCAACAGCCTTAATCAACTCAAATCACATACTTTTATGAACCTGATCAAAATTTCAGAATGTTTTTATGCATACAGAATTGTTAATCTACAAATGGTAAAAATACTAAAAAACAAGGCCTTTGACTTTTTTTGTGATCATCACATCATACTTCTAAGCCTCCAAACTTAAATTATTTTCTGACTGCATTCTGTTATTCTTCCACTTTATTCCCCAGACCCTCATTCCCACCGATTGTCATCTTGCCTTCATCCTAAGGAATTTTGTGACCCATTAAAATGTTTTTCAGTCTGCTGTATTGAAAAAAATGGCATTTGTGGCATACCTTACTTTATTCTTTTTTTGAAAGATTAGCAGTAGAAAAGCTTTTGTGCCTACTGAATCTCCCTTGTTAAAAACATGTACATTGGTGAGAGTGAGTATTTCTCAAATAAAACTGTGATTATTTTAAATGGACAGAAAACAGTATTTTCTGCTGGGTTTGCATGTGTTTATACATACATACACACACACACATATATCTTGAACCAATTAAAAATGGTTTTTGCTGTTAAAAATTAATATTACTATTTATGTTTCCCTAGTATAATAATCACTAAGAAAGATTCATTCATAAAATTGATCTCTTATTTAAATCATGAAAATAAAAATATATTTTGACAATTCATTAATGTAGCAGCTGCATTCATTTGGAAGTAGTGTGGTATAAAGCTGACACTGAGCTCTGAATGTGGTAAAAATGTGCTCCACTTTTCCTCTGTCATGAATCTCCTTTAGAAACGTCCCTTAACACTTCCAAGTAAAAGCCAAAGTTCCAGTTTCATGAGCTAATGTGAATTGTTCTTAAGGATTTTTATTCTTTTATGGCAGCATGATTTGTTCCTCTTTCTTCTTCTGTCTTGACTCTTGAGCTTCTGTCAATGTTTCATTATTATGAGGAAAAACAATCTGCCTGGAAACATTCTAATGACTTAAGAAATTTATATTTTTATAATTTCTTTGAAAGTTTATTCCTGAATGGAAGTTTTATTGTTTAGCTAAATAGGTTTTATCTTGTGGAAAGTCAAATAGTATTTTGGAAGCATTCAGTCAATCAGGCTAGAAACGTATATGTTATTCTTGATACTCCTCTTCCTCCTTCATCAAGGTATATCCATTCTTTTCCAAAAAATCTGAATTCATCTGTTGCCTTCCTTTCTCCATCTGTTGCGAGTACTTTACTTCAGGCTCTGACTTTCTCTTGGCTGGATATAACACTGACTGCAATATTCTTTCCCTTTTTAGTCATTTCTCCACATTGCTTTCTTTCTCCAGTGTAAACCTGATTATGTTAGTTCTTGTCTTATATCTTTTCATGGTTTTTCATTGTCTGGAGAGCGCAGGATACAAGGCTTCTCATGACCTGCCTATCTTGTGTTGTTTCTAACAATCTGGTACCCCGCTCCCCCAGCTACATCTATCCATAACTAGTTCAAATATGTATTAAATAGCTGTGATGTTTATTAATTATCAACTCCTCTAACCAAGACATAAGTAAGCTCTTCTGATCATAGAGCAGTAGAGGAGAAATCCCATTCCTAATTCTGATGCTTAACATCTTCATTTCTAGCATACTCTCCCTTTCCTACCCCCCACCCCATGGGTGCCATGCTTGCCAGCACTTGGCTGGTGGCCTTCTTCCTTTCTAGTAATAATATTTTTAGAAATTTGATGTATGTACAGTTTATATATATTCTTTCTGTAGGTATTTATATCTAATAAAGTCTTTGCATTAATCATTGCTACCATTCTCTTGCTTTTTTACTTTTTTCCTTGGAATTTAGCCCTTTTGTATATTCTATCAAAGTGTTGAGGAACAAGCATTTTATACTGTCATTCAGGTAAATGTGTGTGTCCTCTTCATATGCCTTCTCTTTGTACTTAGTATTCATTAATCTGGGCCGAGAACAACTTTCTTGTGGCATAGTAACCATTTGGCTCCATTTACTCAATAACTATAACCATGTTTATACATCATTTAACCATTTATAGAGGACGTTCACATTTGTTAATCTATTTGATCTGAACAATCCTGTTAGACCATTGAAATCACCACCTTCAATTTATAGAGTAAGAAGCGGAGGCTTATAGGGGTCAGTGGCATGGCCTAGTACCTCCCAGCTGTCTTCTTTACCATCCTATTATTTCTGTACTTACTGGTCAAGACTGCAGTTGCTCTGTGTACTGGAATATGCATTACTGATTTTAATTAGCACTTTGAACAAATTATTTCATTTGATTTCCCCAGCATTTCTGTTAATTAGGCAGGCCTGACATTATTAGTGCCATTTTATAAATGAGGATGGTGCAAATCAGGAAGGTTAAGTGACTTGCCCCAATTTGCAGAACTAGTGATTTGAAAAACAGAAAACAAGAAGAGGTCTTCAGACTCCTAGCCTACAGTATTCTCATTGCTGCACACTGCCTCTTTCCTCTACTGTACGACATACTGAAAAGTGAAATATGTTTTTATTCTTGGGATTCCACTGTAACAAGTCTCTGGTGATAACTGTATCAAAGTGTAAGACATTAAAGTGCCTGTTGGTTTAACTGGCAGCTGTTGGTTTAACTTTACATGAGTTTTGTATGCCATAGTTCTATAACTAATGGAATGCATAGAATCCACTGATACACTAATTATTAGAAATTTGTTGCTCAAGGGAAAAATAATACAAGAGGCAAGGAGATGTGTTTCAGAATATGGAATTGTAGGGAAAAATAATAATATTTTTCTTCAACCCCCATAGGTTCTTAGTTGGAATGGACCCCAGTAACAAAAGATAGATTAATAAGAGAATGACAAATAGAAGTTTATTAACATGTGGTATTAGTTTGTTTTCTGTTGCTTATAACTGAATGCCTGAAACTGGGTAATTTATAAAGAAAAAGAATGTATGTTATGGAGGCTGGAAAGTCCAGGGTTGAGGGGACATATCTGGTGAAAGCCTTCTTGCTGGTGGGGATTCTCTGAAGAGTCCTGGGGCAGTGCAGGGTATCATGTGGCGAGGGGGTCTCTCTTCCTCATCCTATGAAGCCACCAGTTCCCCTCCCATGATAACCCACTAAGTCATTAACCCTTTCATTCATTAATCCATGAATGGATTAATCCATTCAAGAGGGCAGAGCCCTAATGATCCAATCACCCTTTAAAGGCCCCACCTCTTAATACTGCCACATTGGGGAATAAGTTTCAACATGAGTTTTGGAAGGAACAGATATTCAAACCATAGCACATGTATATTTCACACATACATGGAAGACACCAGGGAATGAGTAGTTCTCAAAGAGGTAGCTTTAAATTCCAGTTTATATAGTGTCTTCAACGGGGAACAGTAAATTTTTAGAGAAGTAACAAGAAAAAGGAAAAGGATTTTGAGTCTCTGGGGACAGCAACTTGTTGGAATGTAAATAAATGGCAGATAAAGGCTAGTTAGTAAAGCTTGTTCATGTAGGTTCTTCTGGTATCATCTCCAGACAGTAAGGGCCTGAAGTTGTCTTCACTGATGAACCTTTGTTCTCCCTGGTAGAAGGGGGCAGGATACCTTTTGTCTTTGCAAATCTATGTCTTGCTTTTAGGTAAATAGGGGGAGGGCAGAGCTTTCCTGAGTCTGCTTCTTCTTAAATTACCTTCAGCTCAACAGTCCTTTGTATGTTGGGGTGGCATCTTCTGGTCTCCTTCAGTATTATTCTACTCATCCTGCTCTTAGAGTAATTTTCAGGCCCTTAGCCCTTGGAAGGACTAGGGGAGGGGAAATGTGTATTTACTTCTTGCAGTCTCCTAGCCATTAGCTGTAGCATCCCAAGATAGTACTGTAGTTTTGCTTCATAATCTATACCCATTGCTGATTATGGAAACATCATCCCTTCTACAGAGCATCTTGAGTGCATATGTGGTTCAGCAGGAAGAATCTGTACTGAGCAGGTAGAAAGTAGAAAGTCAGGAATTCGTTATGATTGCAATGACACTTCACTCCAGGATTTCCCTTTAATTGCGGTGTCTGTATAAATTCTGGTTTGATTGTGGTTTTCTATGTAATCTAGCATAGATTGTTTTTTTTTGTGTTTTGGGTTTTTTTTGCTATTTCAGACCTGAATTTGTGTTTATGGAGTTGGACGTGGGTAGTGTGTTGTATCAAGGAGATGAAAAATTACAAAGGTGGATGGCTTTAGGTAGTATATACCAAGTTATGTTTTCTAACTTGTAAATAATACTACAGGAAAATTTATTATAGGGAAGAGGATGGCATGGTATAGTGAAGAAACAGGGAATTAGGAGTCAAAAGATTTGAGTTCCTACTGCACTGCTGACTTGCTTTCTGATCCTGACAAGTTTCTACCTTCTCTGAGCCTCCATTTTCTCATTTGTCTAATGTAAAATAAAAATGCTCTCTCAGGGTGGTTGTGAGGATCTAATTGGAGGCTATAGATTAAGACTCCTTGCACACTGTAAAGTGCTATTCAGATATTGTTTATTTTAATAAACAGTGATTACTGTATGTAAGGCTCTTTAACAAAAACTATTTCAATTCAGATCTCCTATCAATACTGCAAAGCAGGAGTTTTATCTCCATTTGACAGATAAGGAACCTGGGATACAGAGTCCAAGCAACTTGCTCAGGGACCTACTACTATTAAGTGATAGTTCCTGATTTAAGTTCCATTTTCTTTTTTTGCTATGTTGTCATGCTGTTAATAAAAGGATTAAATAGTAAAGGTTTGAACTTTAACAATAATTTGGATTACACGTCTAAGAAATGCAGTCTAGACTAGGACTCAGGAGATCCACACTGTCACTATGTTTTTGTATTTTTTTTGGAGTAAGTTACTTAAATGCATTTAATGGAATGTTAAATACATTTAAAATACTTGGTTATGTCTCTGCTAAGGTTTATATATAAAATGTTTTCTTATTCTGACTTTAATCATTATCAGAATAAAAAAATTCCTTTGAAGTGATCAAAAGTATTTTATAAATCCCATTTTAACATTTTATTCTTTCTTCTTTTTTTTTAGTCATTCCTACACTGGCCAAGATTACAGTACACAGGGAAATGTTGGAAAGATTTCTTTAGATCAGATTGATTCGGTAAGCATCACATCCTTTTAAACTTAGGACTTTGTCAATGGAGGAAACACAAATTTTCTTCAAACAAAGATTTTTGGGTGAGGAGATGGGAGAGAATGTTATTTCATTGCTTGTCGATCATTTTTAAAGAAAATCCCATGTCCTCTACGTATGATTTTTTTAAATCATAGGAAAACTAAATTTAATCAGGAACTTATCTGTACTTTGATTAAAAACAGAATTTAATCAATTATTCCAAAAGGGAATTCCAAAGGAAATTAAGTTATGATAGCTAAATGGAGTTTATGTGTTTATATTTAAATACCATATACATTTAGTAAAGGAGACATGGAAAATACTAAAGGTATTAGTTTATTAGGGCTGTCATAACAAAATACCACAGACTGGTGGCTTAAACAACAGAATTTTATTTTCTCACAATCTGGAAGCTAGAAATCCAAGATCAATGTGACAGCAGGTTTGTTTTCTTCTGGGGCCATTTTTCTTGTCTTACAGATGGCTGCCTTCTTGCTGTGTCCTCATGGTTTTTCCACTGCTTGCATACATCCCTGTTGTCTCTTCCTCTTCTTGTAAAGTCACTGGTCACAGTGGACTAGGGCCCCGCCCTTGTAGCCTCATTTAACCTTCATTACCTCTCTAAAGGCTCTATCTCCATATTGAGGTACCGGGGTTTAGGACTTAAACATACGAATTTGGGGAAGGCACAGTTTGTCTCATAATACGAAGGATAGGCTACATCCTTGGGTTGCCACTAGATTAATACATAGCTCATTTCAGCTTAATTTCACTTAGTGGTTCCATAGCAGAATGGAAGAGTAGTGTACTGTGCTATACTTTAATTTATAGAATTTCTCCACCTGTATGATTTGTGTTTATATTATAAGAATATTATAAGAATATTGGAGGTTAATTCTGTTCCTAGTTCTAGCTAGATATTTTCCCATTCACAAGCTAATATGAACTTGGTTGGATACTGTGGGAGTACATAGAAGTATAATCATTAATTCATTTAGTGAATATATATTGGGCCTATCAATTATGTACCAGCCACTGTGCTGTGGATACAGAGGCAAGGAAAACAGAAAATGTCCCTACCTTCATGGATCTTACTAAGGGGAGATAGACAACATAGTAAATAATAAATGAGCAATATAATGCTGAATTATGTTAAGTGTTATGATAACGATCCTATTGTGGGTCTGTGCCTGAGACCCTGTGCTAAAAAATACAGATGTATTTTTATTTGGACTGTTTCCTAACTCTGTATCTATATTGCCTGATCTTAACAACAGCATGTCATTTGCATATCCCTTGATATTTGCATGTCTTCTCTAAATATTTTCTTTAGATTTTTCTTCTAACTGAAATCTGGCTCCCTCAACAGTACTTTCCCTGTGGTCCTCTCCAAGTAGAGGCTGCTTATACCCCCACATTCTATGTAGGTGTGGGGTAAGTGTCTTCCTTGGTCCATATTACCACTTCCAAACCATTTCTCTGCCTTCTATTTAAAGGAGCACCAGCTCCTTTAAAGCCCCTGTGATCATATTATACCACCTGATAACTCCCTTCTTGCTGCTACCTCACACACCCTTATTCACTGATGATTTTAGCACGCACCTAATGGTCTTTTGCACTAACAGTACTCCTGTTATTGTTCTTCACCTCTGCAAGATCCATGTTGATAATTCACCCTGTATCCTGGCCTTATAATTTTTTTGTTTGCTCAATTTCCACAATCACTTTTCTTTCTCATCATGGCCAACCTTGTACCCTATCTTTTTTGTTTCTATTATTTGGACTACTGCCAAAGCCTCATGAGTATTCTTCCTGCTTCCATTCTTGCTTTCATAATAGTCTTTTCACTACATAACAGCCAGAGTTCTTTTTGTTTATCAGATCCTATCAGTCTTCTGGTATGATCTGATAAACCTCTAGTGGGTTTCCATCATATTTAGACAAAAATCCAAACTCATTTTATGGCCTATAAAGCCATATGTACTCATCATCATTTCAATTTTGTCTTCTGCTACATTCTGGCTCACTCACTGTGCTTTAGCCACATGAACCTTACACTGTCTCTTACGTACCAAGTCCATTCCTTCTCGGGGTCTCTGTTTTCATTTTCTTTACATGACCAGCCAGTACTCCTGGATCTTCATGTGACTGGGATCTGACTTAAGATGTATGTCTTAGCTGAGATGCCATCTTCTCAGAGTGGCCTTGCTGGCCACCCAAATTCAAGCACCTCTTCCAAGTCATACTTGATTCCATTCCTCTATTTTTTTTCCCAATGCTTTGGTATCAGATGTTGTCTTTTTTATGTCTGTGTTCATTGTCCGTATCCTCCCATTAGAATGTAAACTCCTTGAGGACAGGGTTTGACTCCTTTGTTCACTGCTGGTGCACCAGGACTATACACATAGTAAGTGTTCAATAAATATTTTGTGATTGAATGAGTAGAAGGTAACCAAGGAATGTGCCAAAGAAAGTTGAAGTTGAATTGGGCCTTGAAGAATGGCTCAGCTTTGGCTAGATGGCATGGGGGTGGGAAGGGTACACAAGGCAGGGCCAGCAAAGTGAGAAAAATGAGAAGGTACAAAACATGACTGTGTGTTCATGGGATAGTGAATAACCCAGCTGACTGGAGCAGAGGAGTCATATTGGAATAGTAGCAAACTGGGCTTTCTCCACTCCCTGTCACAGTGCTTCTGTTGCACCTGATTTATGCCCTTGTTGGAGCCCTCATGATATCATTTATTATATGAGTTTAACTTATGTAATAGTGAATATAATAATTGCTGTGACTTTTTCCCTTATTTAACTGTATTAAAGGGAAAAATTATGTCTTATTAATCTTCTTGTTTTCCAAAAACACATAATAAATATTTGTTCTGTTATGCAAATTGAAAAGTAATTAGTTATTAGATACAGAGGGAACCTCGCATGATCATAGTAAGGATGTTGAATATTCATTGATTTGTTTGGATTAGAACCATGTTTAAGAAAAAGTAATCAGGTAACAGTATGAAGGAACAAAAATGTTCAGGTGAAGATGAGCTGGAAGGCTTTCCAGGGGTCTTGCCAAAGGAGGATATAGATCTAAATGAACTAGGTTGGGGATAGAAAAATTTAGAACAGAAACTGGATGGTCACTAGAGGGAGCAGAAAAGTTGAGCAAAGTAAGAAATGCTTTTTCTTATAGACAAAGTGAACTTGCCAAGCAATATGTGAGGCAGTAAGAATTTAAATCTTAGGAGGAGGAGATTTGAGGAAGTCCCTAGAGAACACATTTGAGACCATAAATGAAAAAGTTGGATTAAAAGTGGGCAATGATGTTTCATTTTTGACACTAAGGGAAATAACTGCACTGTTTTTCCTTTTAACGATTGATTTCTTTAACACATTTATTTGAATTTTCCTTTTGAGAACAATTTCTCTTATTTTTATGTTATCTTTTGTATTTGAGTTATCTTAAAAGTTCATCTGCTACTAAGCAATTGTACTTTTGGACATTTATCTCAGGGAAATGAAATCTTCTGTTCACATAAAAACCTCTTCAAGAATGTTCATAACAGCTTTATTTGAAATATCCCAAAACTGTAAACAACCCAAGTGTTCTTCAGTGAGTGAATGGTTAAACAATTTGTGGTACGTCCATACCATGCAATACTACTTGGTAATAAAAAAAGAAATGAACTTAGATACAACAACTTAGATGAAGCATGAGGAAATTATGTTGAGTAAAAAAAGTCAGTCACAAAGCCTTACATACTATATGATTCTATTATATAATACTCTTGAAATGGCAAAATTATAGAGATGGGAAACAAATTAGTGGTTGCCAACAGTTAGGGAACTAGGGGAGGGCGGGGGCAGAAGGTAAGTGGGGGTGGTTATAAAAGGGAAACATGAGGAATCCTTGTGGTGATGGAACTGTTCTGCATCTTGACTGTGGTGGTGGATGAATGAACCTATACATGTGATAAGATTGCATAAAGTTAAACACACACAAGAAATAAGTACATGAGTATAAACCGAGGAAATTCAAATAAGAGCAGTGGATTGTATCAATGTCAATATCCTGTTTATGATAATATACTATAGTTTTGCAAGATTTTATTTTGGGGGAAACTGGGTACATGATATCTCTTTGTATTGTTTTTTATAACTGTATGTGAATCTACAGTTATCTTCAAAGAAAAAGTTTAAAAAAATTTTTTAAAAAAGAAACAGGGAAAATAAATTTAAATATCTTCTTTAACCCAAAGTATTCAAAATATTATCATGTTAACATGTGACCAGTATAAAAATATTAATAAGAAAAAGCTTACACTGTAATCACAGTAGTATAGTAATACTTTTCTATGGTTTTTGTTTTTATTCCAATTAGACTGAATGTGCAACCACAACAAATATTATGGAAGACCTGGTAAGTCTTCCACATAACTAAAAGCTGTTTTTTCTTGTAGCTTTCTACCAAATCCTTCCCGCCTTGTATGCGTCAGTTACACAAAGCCTTGCGGGAAAATCACCATCTTCGTCATGGGGGCCGAATGCAGTATGGCCTCTTCCTGAAGGGCATTGGTTTAACATTGGAACAGGCACTGCAGTTCTGGAAGCAAGAATTTATCAGAGGAAAGATGGATCCAGACAAGGTAATTTTGAAACATCAGAGTGATAATTGAAATTTTAATCTGGTATGAAAACTAAAGTCTTGTTTTTTGAATACACTCCCTGAAATGTAGTTGAAAATTCTAAAAGATAAATGTGTGTACAATTTAGTTTAGGTAAAAAGAAACTCATGTATTAATCTCATGTGTACTAAACAAATGATTGGAAAAGGAGTCATCATCTTTGTGGTAATTATAAGAATGAAATTGCTTTCAGAGTTACATTTCTATAGGAAGGTATATGTATTTGTATATGCACATATACATACAAATACACATAATGGTGTTTTGAGGACTAGGAGATATTGTGAACAAATAAAGTGAAAATAATTTAAAATATTTTCTATTATGCAGAATCTTTCATAGAACATTTTTAGATAAACAGTAATCACATTAACCTGAGCAACTGCTTTAGAACCTATCCTTAGTACTCAGATTCCCAATCCTACTCCTTATTTTTTTAAAATAGTGTTAGCTAACAACAGTTTGTTTGTAAATATAGTTTCTTGCCCCTGCTATGCCATGGCCACTGTGGTATAAAGTAAATTTGTTATTGTTTATTTCTTGGTTTATTTCCTCTTAAAAAAAGGTAAATTAGAACAAATAATATTTACCAAATAAATTTTATAACATTTTATTATATTGTTTTGCTAGGGTTGCCATAACAAAATACCACAGACTGGTTGGCTTAAACAACAGGAATTTATTTCCTCACATATCTGGAGGCTAAAAGTCCAAGATTAAGGTGTTGGCAGGTTTCGTTTCTCCTGAGGCCTGTCTCCTTGGCTTTCAGAGGGCCTTCTTGCTTTGTCCTCATGTGGCATTTTTCTCTGTGCATGTGCATCCCTGGTGTCTTTTCCTTTTCATATAAATACACCAGGCATATTGGATTAGGGCCCCACCATTTGATCTTCTTTAACCTTAATTACCCCTTTAAAGGCCCTGTCTCCAAATACCATTACATTAGGGCTTCAACATATGAATTTTAAGAGAACACAATTCAGTCCATAACACATCTCTAGTTAAATACTTTATATTAAAAAACTAGATCCTTTTATAACATTATAAAAAGCTCTTACAGTTTTTACAGATTTGTTTTACAAACTGTCTTTATTGATAATTGTCCATAGAATCTTAAATAAGTCATTTAATAGGATTTTGTTGAACATAGTATTGGATGTTTTTTAGACCTCTATTATATTTCTTTTATTTTAAATATAATATATTCTGATTATAGAAAATATGAAAAATACAGAAAAATTTACCTGTCATCCCCTAAGTCAGAAATAATTACTGTCAACATTCTAGCCTTTCTCTCTAGTCTACATAACTAGATACCACTATGTTTTCCCCCATTTAAAAAATCAACATTATATTTTGATGATTTTTCCATATTTTTGACAAATCTTTGAAAATATATTAATTAGTTGCATAATATTATATCCTTTGAAAGTGATATAATTTGTTTAATCATTTCCCTATTGTTTGGACATTTGATTGTGTCTAATTTAACTCTGTCATAAATGTTATTGCAATTAATATCCTGAGGACATAAATCATTGATTATAGTTCTGATTATGTCATGTGTGTGTATATATATTTTCACCAGAAATAAAATTACCTGATAAGAAACTATACACAGTTTTAAAGTTTTGAGACATGCTATGAAATGACTGTTCAGAAATGTTTTAAATTAGACCCTCCTCAGGTTATGTAATAATTTTACTCTGCCATTGTCATCATTGTGTATTATTGCTTTAAAATGCTTTTTGATCTTTTTATTAGGAATTTGATGTATTAAGTAGCTAGGTGTATTAGGGTTCTCCAGAGAAACAGAACCATATGTGTATGTCTACCTGTTTCTCTCTCACAGAGAGAGAGCAAATGAGAGAGAGCATGATTGATTTATTATAAGGAATTGGCTCACATGATTATGGAGGTTGACAAGTCCCAAGGAGGAGACCGTTTGGCAACTTGGAGATCCCGGAGAACAAATGGTGCAGTTCTAGTATGAGTACAAAGGCCTGAAAACCAGGAGATTAATGGTGTACAGTTGATCCTTGAACAACATGAGTTTGAATTGTGTGGGTCCACTTAAATATGGATTTTTTTTCAATAAGTATATTGGAACATTTTTGGAGATTTGTAACAATTTGAAAAAATTCACAGATGAACCATGTAGCCTAGAAATATTTAAAAAATTAAGAAAAAGTTTTGTCATAAATGCATAAAATATAGATACTAGTCTATTTTATCATTTAATACCAGAAGACATACACAAATCTATTCTAAAAAGTTAAAATTTTTCAAAACTTACACAAATACTTAAAAACCATACATGGTGCAATTTGCAGTTGAGAGAAATTTAAATAAATGTAAAGATGCAGTATTAAATCATAACTACATAAAATTAACCGTAACATACTGTACTACTGTAATAATTTCAAAGTCACCTCCTGTTGCTATTGTGGTGAGCCCAAGTGTTGTGAGTATCCACTTAAAATGTGGTGTGACACTAATCATCTCAGCATGAGCAGTAAAAAGTGATCTTTCTTGGTTCTCACGTGTTTTTCATCATGTTTAATGCAATATCATGAACCTTGAATAACACCATGGGACCCATGTGAAGTGCCTCTAAGTGATGCTGGAAGTGCACCCAAGAAGCAGAGAAAAGTCATGACATTACCAGAAAAAGTTGAATTGCTTGATATGTACTGTAGTTGAGGTCTGCAGCTATAGTTGCCAGCCATCTCAGGCTGACGATTCATCTTGCAAATAGATGATGTAAACTTATGGTATCAATAAATATAGTGCAGTACTGTATATGTATTTTATCTTCTTTATGTTTTTGTTAATAACATTTTCTTTTCTCTAGCCTACTTTGTTGTAAGAATACATTATATATTACATATAATATACAAAATATATGTTAATCCACTGTTTATGTTATTGGTAGGGGGCTTCCGGTCAACAATAGGCTATTAGTAGTTAAGGTTTTGGGGAGTCAAAAGTTATATATGGATTTTCAACTGCTTGGGGCAGGATTGGCACTACTAACCCTCACATTGTTCAAGGGTCAACTGTAGTTCCAGTTCAAATACTGGCAGGCTTGAAACCCAGGAAAAGTCAGCATTTCAGTTTGAGTAAGGCAGGGAAAAAAGAGGTCCCAATTTAAGGCAGTCAGGCAGAAGGAAATTCCCTCCTGCTCACAGGAGGGTCAGCCTTTTAGTTCTATTCTGGCCTTCAACTGATTGGATGAGAATTACACACATTAGGGAGGGCAATCTGCTTTACTCTGACTACCAATTGAAATGTTAATCTCATCCAGAAACACCTTCACAGACATACCCAGAATAATGTTTGACCAAATGTCTGGGCACCTTTTGGCCCAATCAAGTTGACATAAAATTAACCATCACAGTAGGTAAAATATTTGTGAGCTGGGTTGTTTTGAAGTGGAAAGAGAGAGAAGTTGAGCTAGCATTTTAGTTTATTTTGTGTGTAAACTAAGAGAGGAAAGAGAAAAGAAGAGAGAAGGGGAAATCAGCCATGCCAGCCAATGTGGACACTTGCTCTGGGTCTTTGGTTTGGATACCTGTTCACTGCCCTGCCTTCTTTTCTGTACATCTGGGATGGCCTATGTAGCAATGTCATGAGTATTTAGTTTTTTTTTTTTTTAAACCTGTGTTTTAAAATTTTCTTATGGGAGTTTTATTTTACTAATACAATGTAAAAGTAGTTTTTTCCAAAAATTATTATAAAAGAAAATCAATTTTTAGCTTTCTAGATAATATATAGCAGCCTATGCTTTTATTAGCTTATTGATCACAGCAGTTGTATTATTTTGACTAAAAGATTGTAAGATATACTTATGACTTTCTATGAGTGGCGTTCTGTTGTTACACAGTCTGTGTATGTAAATAAATATTCATGTCTTTCTCAATTATATCTTCTCTTACATATTTTTGCAATGAAATGTAATGAACTAAGGGATACTAAAGTATAGTCTCTTCAGTTTAATAATTGTACATATTTGTTAAGTGGTATATACAATTAAAAATATGCTTAAGAGGTGTAAAAAATTGTTGGCTTAAGGTACTATTTATAGAATACTTTATAGAATGATTATGGAGGATGGTAGACATTTTTTATGGCACTCTAATTAAGGACCTAGGTTTTGAATCCGGCTTGAAAGATTTGGAATAATAACTTCTGTTGGATCGCTTATTTCCTGACAGTGCAAGAAAAATGATGTGGTAACAGAGTCAGTTTCAACCAGAATCCTCCTTTACTATTGCTTTCCAAATGATCGTAATGTCTGATTTCTTTATGTTTGTGTCCTCATTGTAACTTATTTGAGATACATTGCTATGTGCATCTGAGCAAAAATTATGGGTACTTAGCCATTACTTTTGAGGCAACAGAGAAGGGTATAGTATCTCCAAAACTTTCTAGCTGTAACTCTGCTGCTACAACTACCTTCCATAGATACACTGCCTAGAACCAAATATTGCTTTACCTCAACTCCTTTCTAATGCAGCTCTGTTCTTCTTGAACTGACTGCCTAATCAGTGCCTATCTCTTTCTCCCATGTTTCTTTGCTTGTGCTTGTTGCAGGCATTTTCAAAATACTTTTTAATCTAATGTTATACTTACTATTGGAAGGGAATCATTGTCTGTGTTCTAAAATAATCTAAAACTGTATGCGTTAGTGACTGTCATCCACGGTATAAATATTAAAGCATCATGGCTCTAGATAGCTTTTATTAAGGTTGAGAAGTTTTTGTATTATAGCATACAAAATTTCTGTTTTCTATTATAAACATTTTTGAATAGTAATAATGTGATTGTGGTTCTGATGATCACTATTAGTTATTTTTAATTAGGAATTTGATGTATTAAGTCAATTCCTCTATATATGTGAAAAGTAACCAACTGTCTATAAAATGCTCATTTGGAGTTGTTAGTTTGGATTGGTTATTTTTCTCTTTTTTAAAAACTATTTTCAGACTAGCATATATACTCCAGTAAATGGTATTAATACTATACAGAAGTACCACTTTCTGTAGCTCCTGGTTACTTACCAGATTATGCTCTTATAATTTTGGGCACTATCACTACCTTATATTTGTTGTTTATTCATTTTTTATCTGTATTCTACAACTACAATATAAGCTATATAAAAGCAGATATCTTGTCTTTCTTGTTCACTGCTACATATTCAGATACTTAGAACAGTGCCTGACTTATAGCAGGCACTCAGTATTTATTGAATAAGCTAATACATGGACATTTCCATGTTTTTTCCATAGAAATAAATTTTCATAGCAATTTTCATAGATATTTATTATTTATTTATACTTATGTTGCTGAATATATGGTACATTCTACCAAAGCTTTAAAAATTGGCTTTTGGTATGAGAAAAAAATATTAGTTGGTTTTGGTTCTTTTTAGATAGAGCTATATTTCTAATAAGTTATAGAATATTAAATAATTTTAGTTGCTAGCCAAATTTGTTATCTTTAATGTATTTTTCTAAGTCAAAGTATGGATTGAAAGAATTTACAACTATACAAATATTTAATACAGTGTCTCTATAAAAAGTACAGAGAAATATCCATATGTGTGTATGTATATACATATATATCTACATATTCCATCTACTTGGTATAGATCATTCAGCAGATTCTTATTGAGTGTTCACCATGGATAGGTGCTATTCTGAAGATACTGCAGTAAGTGAAATAGCCCTTATTTATGAGGGCTTTACTGTCTCCTGGAAAAGCCAGAAATTTTCAAATATCTAGCCAGAGAAGAAGGAAATTCCACATGAAGGTGCAGCGTTTCAAAGGACCTTAAAGTATAGCTTATCCTGTAGGTGGTAAGGAACCTGAAATATACCAGTGTAACAGTGGCAAGAGGTGAGTCTAGAATCATAGGTTTTTACCTAATTACCAAAAATAGAGGGCTTAATAGGAACTGGTCTTGCTGAGTAGGTAGCTGCCAACTGGGATCAGGTCAGCTGTATAGGGTCAATTGGTCACCGTAATTTAGTTAAATATGCATAATTTCACAACTTTGAATACTTACTAAAATTTTTATAATCTGGGATGTTATGAAGGTATACTGAAAAAAAGAAAATTGTATGAATAAAGTTTCCACTTGGTTCAAATTAATTTGGCCTCTATAAATATGGATTTCTGATCATATGGGCCAATGTTGATTTTTTTTTTAATTTCAATAAACATTTTTTAAAAACCCCTTTGCTTAATGATTTTAATCTACTTGGTAATAGGTTGAAGTGAGAGAGAAGGTACAAAACATGGTAACAAAACAATTGCAAAACATAATTCTCAGGAGGAAAGTATTGTTGAGGTAATGTGGAGTAAGGAAATTGTTAGAGTGGATCATGTTAGAGAAAACCAATCTTGAATTAGGATTTGAAGGAAGTGAATGACATGGGTTAGTAGAGAGAGCCAAGAACAAGAAAACACAGTGAACAACGAATGAGGGGAAAGCAGGGAAAACATTGTTCACTCTTCCATTACTTGCTTTTCTAATTCTTTTTGCAAAAGAATTTTATAATTTTTCCATTATTTATTATTCATTCACGGAGGCTTCTTTATTAGCTGGTTTGGGGATTGTTGTGGTGTTGGTTGTTGTCATTTAGAAATCTGTTTCCAGACTTCTCCTTGGATTTTACCTTCTCAGTATATTTGAATGCTGTTTTATTTAGATGCATATTGTACTTGAGGATAAGGGATTTTAGTATAAAAACATCAGCCATTTCCAAGAAAACACTCTGTCGTTATGAATGATCTTGTAGCAAACCAATTGCTTTATGCAGTATACCTCACTCCAAAAATGTTGGTTTCATAATGTAGGGTTTTTATTCTTACATTTAATTGTTGAGTAGGAATATTTATGATATATTAAAATTTTAAAAATAAAGCCCTTTCAGCTAACCTTTGACAGTGGAGGGTAGGGACATTTGAAAATTGCACTTAGGTTGTCAAATAGGATTCTTTGGGTTTGTGAATGATTCTACAAGAAGTATTCAAAATTTTGAATGTCTTATTCCTTAAATAATTTCCTAATTCCTGGAATAAATGCACCTATGCTTTATGCAAATAACATGTATTTAATTAATCATAGTAAAGTTTTACACACATTTTTCTTAGTTCTAATTGTAATTTACATGCCAGTCTACCTGAAAAAAGCCTCACCTTGTGTGCAGGAGATAAAATTCCTCAAACCTCAATTTAAAGCATGAAAAAACATACCACTAAAATATTCTTTCACTTGGTACTTGGATATTAAATCACTTCAGCCACTAGTTTTGTTAAGAATTAAGTTAACCTGGATAATTCGTCTAATAAATTCAAAGCAGTGTGTCCTCTCAGTCAGTTTGCTTATAGTGTTGTTATTCTGAATTGCTTTAACCTGGGTTTATTGGATATTAAGCGCAACATAGATCATGTACATTTTATATAGCTGGAATTTCTGTCCCTGATGATAGCATACTTAAGGTCCACTACATGTTGTTATAATTGGATTGGATCAAGGAACGTTTAGTACTGTTTAAAAAGTTTATGTTTTGGCCCAGAATCCAGCTTGCATCATGACTTAGAACAGACTTATGTTGTTAAAAATTGGCTACCAAAGGATTAAATATTTGGTAGGGTGTGAGTACGTGAAACATATATAACATTAGGACTTTTTTTCAAAGACCAGTGAATCTCAGCATCAGCATCATTTGGGAATTTTTTAGAAATGCAGATTCTCTGAATCAAGTTCTAGGGGTAGGGCCCACAATTTGTGGTTTAACAAGTCTTCCAGAAGAAATTGAGGCACACTAAAGATTGAGAACTACTGTTTTAGATACTACCCTGTCTTAGTCCATTTTCTATTGCTTATAACAGAATATTTGAAACTGGATAATTTATAGAGAAAATAAATTTATTTTTTATAGTTACAGAGGCTGAGAAGTCCCAGGTTGAGGGGCTGCGTCTGGTGAGGGCCTTCTTGCTGGTGGGGACTCTCTGGAAAGACCTGAGGCAGCACAGGCTGTTGCATGGCAAGTGAGCTGAATGTGCTAACATGCTAGCTCAGGTCTCTTCCTTATTTTATTAAGCTACTAGTTCCCCTCCCATGATAACCCATTAATCCATGAATTGATTAATCCATTCATGAGGGCAGAGCCTGCATGATCCAATCACCTCTTAAAGGCCCTACCTCTCAGTACTGCCACATTGGGGATTAAATTTCAACATGAGTTTTGGAGGGGACATATATTCAAATGATAGCACCCTTATAGAAATCTAAGTTGTTTATTGGCTTATCCAAAGTATAGGCATTGAAATTCTTCAGCTCTTATTTGTTCTGTCTGCTTCTGTTGGCAATTTGAGCATAATGTATTGTCCTTTGTCAGTAACCCACACATATATTTGAACCCCTACTACATGCCAGGTACTAGTAAATACTAAATGAATATGTATAACAGTTTTTCAGCTGGTGTACTGCTAATGAATTTCTGACATACTCCAATATTGATCCCATAAACCCTTGGGGAAGCTAGGCTGGGCCTGAGATACTCAAAGCTAATTGCCTTCAACTATGAGCAGCTTCTTCCATTTACCCTACAATGCTTTATATATGTCATTTTGTATGTGCTCAATGACATGAAAAAGGTTGAAAAGAACTGATGTAGCATACAGGCTTGGAGTCAGTTCAGATTCGGTTCCATTATATATAAGCTATGTGACCTTAGGCAAGTTACCTGACATGTGTCCTCATGTATAGAATATGGATGATAATTATATGTACATATGTAGATATGTCTCTTTTTATCTATCCATCCATCTATGCATCCATCCATCCATCCTCCATGCATCCATCTACTTTTACAGATTCTGATGTATAGTAAGTGCTATTCTTACTGTAGGTATTCATAGGAAAGAGGCTAGCTTGGCATGGAGTAATCAGTAAAGTTTCCACAAGTAGCATAAAATTTGTGCGAGCTCATTAAGGGGTTTCATATAACCTAGAATGGAGAAGAAGTTTAAGGGCAAAGAAGGGAAATAGGGACTGAATTTCAGCACAGACATTTTGTTTTAGGAAATGTTCAAGGGGTATGATATAATGGAATGGATTTCAGGCTGTTCTTGGGAGCTCTTGAGTTTCACCATAAAGGGGGCAGGAATTGACAGGGGAGATTGAGTTTCCTGGTTTCTGGCCTCCCTTTAACAATTGTAACTGTATCTTCATCTACTTTTATGTGTTGGGAGTTCTGTGTAAGATTTCACTTAAAAGGAGGATTTTGCTACTTAAAAATGTTTAAAAAATACTATTCTGTTTTATTTGTAGTATAGAATTTAGGAAAGTAAGAGGAGATGAGTAGATAGGAGAACGAGATATTAGTGCCAGAATATAGTTGCTTTAAATGAACTTTGTCTTTCAGCTAGGAGAAAGCCATTAGTGAATTCAGAGGAGAAAATATAATTATATTTTCAGAAGATTAACATGGAAGTAGTGTGAAGAAATGGGAGGGACTAGAAATGGGATAAATAGTAGACCAGGTTAGGTCTCATGATAGTGATAAGAACAAAGGGGAAAGGGTGGATTCAAGAAATGTTTTGAGAAATAATTTATAGGACAGCATGAAGAAGGTATTTAATCTAACTCAAGTGGTCAGCCTAAGTAATGAAAAGGTTAGAAACTCCATTAGCACTAGTAATGTGCTAGACCTGACAGGGGAGCTGAATTCAGGGGAGCTGAATTGTCTGGGATTGGAGTGGAGGTGAAATGGATCATGAATTTGGTCCCTCTTTGGTTCCAGTTTTGAGGAATACCCACTGTTTGGAACAGAAATGTGGAGGAACCTAAAGTGAAAAAGGAATTATCAGAAAAATTGGAGAAGAGAGAAAACAACAGTCTGGGTTCCTAGGCACTAATAAAGAGGAGAATTTCAAAAGTAGGAGGTAGTTGGTACTTTCAGAACTGAGAAAGGCATGAATATTGTATTTAGGAAGTCATTTTTAAGAAAAGGAGAGAACAGGAGCCAGATTTCCTAGTCTTACCACACAAACAAATGGAGGCAATGGGAATAGAGTATTTGTTTCAGAAGTTTGGGAAGTCAGGAAGGAAAGAAATAGCTATTTGGCACGGTTACCCTCTATTAGGGTGACTGTGCCAAACAAAGATCATTTTCAAGCTGGGATGGGCAGAAGCAGTGAAAGTCATGGGAATGGAGGATGTGCTGGGAATACTTGAGGCAATTAGGCCTGAGGAGATGGAAAGATAATTTTAAACATATATTTGTCATGTAATTATTATATAGTGCTACGTAATACTCTATGTATAGAGTATTATGTATATTCTTCCTCCTATACGATGCTCCCCGAGTATAGGGTCCATTTCTTTCTTACTGTCATATACCCAGCACTTGACACAGTACCTGACAGGTTGTAGATGCTCAATAAAATTTGTTGAATGAATGAATCAATTGTATACGGTGTTTAGTCAGCATCCCTATTTATCTGACACCTGACAGATATACGAGAGATTATGAATTGGTGAAGGAATTTTTAAAGGTAGAAAGAAGGGCTGTGGAAGCTGATGCCCACTGCTCATCTTTCCAGTAAAGTGGGCAGGGAGATTGCTTACCAGAAGGATTTGGTACAATAAGGGCTTAAGGAAAATTGAAGAGAGTGTAGAATAACACCTTCCATAAGTATGCTAAGGTGTTAATCACTGTTAAATAAAAGGATTGCTAACCTACAGAATGGTTACAGTTTGACCATTTACTGAGTGTCTAGCATATGCCAGGCACTATAATTAATACTTTACATACACTATCTTATGGAATTCTTAAAACAATCCTAGGAGATAAGCATTATTTGTATCTAGTTTACAATGAGAAAGCAGTACTAGCCTATAAATTTGTAATTGGCTAAGTCAGCACTATTATATTGTTTTCTCTAGCAATGTCTTATGGCCTTACAGCAAAAGCAGAGAAGGCATAAGGTAAAGTTTATTCATGTTTAGGAACTGGCAAAGCAAGCATGCTGCTTTAAATCCTTCTGTGTTTCTTACTTAATTTAATTTCACACCAGCACCACGAGGTAAACATCCTCCTCCTTTTATGGAGAGTTTAATGAGTTTTCCTCAGGCAGCAAAGGTTATACATGATCAAACCTGGGTTAAGACCCAGGTCTATTTTATTCCAAACCCTGTACTTTTCCCAGTACTCTAAGAAGGAAGACTAGGCATGTTGTTTAGATTAACACTAATAGGATAACTGTGTAAACTTCAGAGGACACAATGTAGACTAGAGGTTTTCAGTTCTTGGGGACAATAGTAATGCCTGCTAACATGTTGCAAAGAATTAAGTGTATATGTGAAATACTGTGTAATCTATAAACTATTAAACCAATATTAATTAACAATTTTAAAATGTTGACAAATGGGTTATTCCGTAATCATTCACATGTTTTCTCAATTTATTAATATTTATCAACCTATTTACTTGTAGACACAATCCTTAGTTTACAGTTTGGTTATATTTTTTCTTTCTAAGAAAATTTTGTTTTGCTTGCATGTTCGTGTTAGCAATACCCTAGGAAAGTAATTTGAATGTAATTAAAAATAGTTTCTTGCAAAAGTAGTCTAATTTTTGTCATTATTGGTCTTGGGCAGCAATTTTAAAGGTACGCTTAACAGCTCTCAAGTCATCTAGAATATGTATTTTTAAGTTTTATTGTAATAAAATTTCTGTCATATTCTCTCTTCTAAATATTTTAATGTATAATAAAGATGTATGTATGTTAAAAGTTTAACTCTTCTCTGCATGCCTTCCATGGCATTTAGGATACTAATTCGAGATTGTACAGTATAATAATTAATATTTAAACATTGACTTAAGCAAGTTGGACTTGCTTTTGTGAATTGTCAAGAGACTAGCTATTCAAATTTTCAATTAAATTATGATTGGTTTAAGTCTATCATTAGAATAAAACAGGTGTTATTATCTTCCTCGTGACACTATTCTGCTAAAAATTAGCTTTAATAAATTTAATTACTTTTGGTCTTCTACTCCAAATACTTTTCAATTCTTAAATTATAGAAATAAGATAAAAAGTAGAAGACTTCACCTTTCGTCATTTGTTTATAAATGTCATTTTGCCAGTGATACCTTATGGATTATGCTGATATATTAAAATAACATTGTATCCAATGTTTTAAAAGGTCGGTCATATTTTTGTTGCTAGTATATGTGGTGCTTTTTGGGGAAAGTGACAATAGATATGTATCTTCTTAAGAAGGTGCCAGTTTAAGATTTCAAGAGTATGTCTTAATTGGCCATGCCCTCGTGGTAAATTGTCTCTGGATAAATTGGGTATGCATAAGTTCCAAAATGGGTCAGACTTCTGATACTGAGGTCTTTTTTCTGTGGAAGATGTATTAAAGTTAGAAATATCAGGGGCTTGAGTTGGTGGGGAAGGTATATTCTTGGCTTTCTATAACAACCTATTGTGTGTTTATCACCCATCATTTGCCTATAAATCTTTCTTGAATTTATTTTTTGTTTTTACTTTTTAAAAAATTGCTTTGCACCTTCTTCTCAGTAGTTTACTTCTGTATAAAGAAGGATCTTTAAAAAATAACCAAACAGCTATTTTGCACTTGCCTATGTGCAGCTGCTCTATGTACTATATAGTAAGAGAATGTAAGTTTCCACGGTTGTGGGGACTCAGAGAATAGTTAGTTGTACTTTAATAGTGTGATTGTTGTTGTACACAACTCAATCAGAAAAGCAGGAATCCTAACCAGGTAAGCGATAGAAGGATGTTTGCTTAAGGGGAAGTCTAGTCGATTACTGTTTTGTACTGATAAGAATGACAGCAAAGTGAAGCAACTTTTAAGTGAGAATAGATTCAAAGAAGAATGAGATACATAAACTCAGGTTAAGGAAATTTGAGTGATGAGGATGATATTGGTGAGGTACCCTAAGAAATAGATTGCTTTTTGAATTTGATCCCTAGAATAAGCTTGTTATTTTCTTTTGTACTATCTCAGACACACCCACCCTAACCTGTCTTTTCCTAGTGGGCTATTTAAGAGTGTGTTTCATTCATTCATTCTACAAATATTTATTGAGTATCTACTATGTCCCAGGCAGTCTTCTAGATACTAGAGGTATAGCAGTGAACAATACAGACAAAAATATCAATACTCTGGAGTTCACATTCTGGTTGGGGAGAGATAGTAAACCATTAAGTGAATTATGTGCTATATTAGTTGTGATAAGTGCTATGAAGAAAATTTCTCAGGGAGATGAAAGGGCATGCTGGGTGCTACCAGAGTGTGGTTTTAAATAGGGTCGTCAGGGAAGGCTTAAATAAAAACATGACATTTTAACCACAACTTGAGTTTTACACAAGAGCCCTAGGCTTTGTGTTATTATTTATCATATCTTAGTGGGATACGAATAGTAGGTATCAGTGTTCACCAATTTACAATGAAGAAAACTTGAGGCAAGGAAAACTGTCCAAATGTACCCAGAAATAGCAGACATTGGATCTCAGAACTCTTCGATACTATGATTTGGGTCTACAGAGGATGAGCTGCAATGCAGCCAGATCCATCTAAAAAGTCAGGGGTTCAGGGAAGCCCAGCAGGGGGCAGTGGAGCACCCTTAGAAGTTGAGCCCTATGCCCAGGCCTAAAGCTTGGACAAATGTAGCTCAAGTCAGGTGAGCAGCCATGGCTTGGTGGTCTGGGTGTACACAAGGCCTACGCTAAGCTTACTGTATCTCTGCTGTCAGTGAGGAAGGTGGTTTCAGCCCGTTTGTTCTGGAGCAATTATGGTTTAAAATGAGGTGCCAAGCTTTGTCTGTGACTTTAGGACTGATCAGGGCTGACTTTCTTGCTCCCAGACCTTTGATCCCTGTAGCCTGTAGGATAAGTAAAGCAAGATTGTCTTAATCATGCCTCGACCCAAGGATCCTGAGATTTAGTCAAGTTCCTAAAGTTTGCGAGAGGGAAAGGTAAAGGATTTCCTACTAAGAATCTCAAAAGATTTCCTGGCTACCATTTATTCCCCACTGGACAGATACTCTAAAGAGAAATGATTGATGCCTACAATATGGTGTATGGGTCTTGAACTCAATTAATCTTTTTAGCTACTATGTGTTTTAATTTGTCTCCACATCTTTGGACCTCAAGGCCTTTTATTTCAACCTTCCATTTCTCCTTTTCCTTTGGATTGGCTGAGACACACTGTTTCTTACATGTCCTCGGCTCTCCAGATGGATTTCTATATGCCATCCTTAGCCTCTGAATTTTCACATAAACCTCAAAAAAGTAAATATCGGTACACACTGAAGTCCTAGCCCTGCCTCTGACAGGTCAGCTTTGTCATCACCATGCAGAGAGTCCGACTTTCTCTTTACCCAGCTGTCTCTTCTGCCCCTTCCTTTGGTAGTTTTTGGTCAGAAGTTCTTTATATAAATAAATTCTTATTTTCCACCATCTTTCAAAATGAAAACTATGATGAACATTCATCTCAGATATTCTCCATTGTAATATTAAAAAGTCTGAAAATAAATTGTATTTTATCCTATTCAATTTATTTAGACAGTGCAGTGGAAAACATTTGTCAGAATAAGTAAATATTTATTTATGAAATAATACATCACTGTCATTAGCTTAAGTAGTGGGTAAGTAATATTGTCCAGTTAAGCATATGTAAGGATAAAGTCAGAATGGTAAAAACTGACATCCCACAGGAAATGTGTAGATTAAAGGCATTTTTGTTTAAATATAGTTACTTTGTAATTTAGATAAGTGATAATACCGTTAAACTCATTTGAAGGTGAGTTGTGCTTTCTACTTTGATGTTTTTCGATTATATTATAGATGTGATATTTCTTCATGAAAAAGGAAAAAACATATTGATTAATTTTCTTGGATATGAGTTTTACCACAATTATGCTTTTATTTCTATCTTCAGTTTTAAAAATATTCAAAATTGCCCCTTGAAAATCTCTATTATAAAAAATATAAATCCAGAACATAGTCGTTTTAATTAGTATATCTGAATATAATATTCCCTAATGAGAGTAATCTCACTCAAGGCAATTCAAGAAGAGATCATGAAATCTTTCCCTTGCTTTTCTAGGAAATGTATGGTTTTTTTCTGTCCTTAAAGGTGGACCTGGTCTCGCTTTTTTTTTTTGCCAATGTTATATGCACTTTGGTTGCCCTTTCTCTACTTCATGGTATGCCTGTATTTAACTTACCATGAAAACCTTGAGGCTGCATTACTTGCTTTGAGGTTTGGTATTCTCATTCTTTACTGATATTGTGACCGCAGTGCGGTCCTTAGAGTTTCAAGAGTGTCATAGTACTTAAGGCTACTTTTTGTCCTTCATTCTTGCTTTCTTGTCCCTTGCAAGGCTTTACCTTGGCTACACGAGTTCAGGCGGTATGTTTCTGCATTTTCCAAACAGTACTTTATGTAAGGCATTCTCTGTCTCTTACTGTTGTTATCCAAATTATGGACCTTCTAGGAATAGTACAAAACAAATCTGTCTTTATTAATGGGCCCTTTCTGACAAGTCAACACTTAAACATTATTTTAACACAATTTTATGATGATTATTATCTGCTATGGTTTTATGTATTTTAATTATTAACTTATTGATTGTGCCTTGAGGCCTTTTACATAAAGGATGCAATTTGAATAATGCTGTGGTAAAGCCATTTATTCTCTATTTACAACTGTATTATATTTCATTCCAACTAGTAATGATAACTCCTTTCTATGGATAACATGGCATGTATTGTTTACATGTAAATATTGTTTTAAAAGCTCTATTTTGTTAAACTTAGATTTTCACATTCAAGGTCATTCATAAAGCTTTATGGTTTTCTTAAAGATAATTTAAATTTACCTATGATATGCATAAATTTATTACCTAGAGAAACGGAGGAAATTGTGCTTTCTCATGGGGGGAGAGAATTCTCAATAATCAAGGGACGGCTAGATGGAATTAATTTTAGTATACTGGGGATGAACTAGATTTAGTTTAAGCCACTTGTTTATCACATAAGGCCCAGACCTTGTGTTAATCCTTTCCTGAATACCTTAGTCAGCAGTGACTTTCCCCCTGAACACCTCTTTTAATCCCAACTAGATTTTGTGTCTAAAGAGCAGGGACTCTATCTTAAGGTTTTTATATTCTCCCTACCTGCCTCATTGCATAGGAGAGGATGCTCTAAGCCATGTCTTTCCTTAATAGGTGTATTCATTGGTTGAAAATGGACCTAGGTGTGTCAAGCCATTTTATTTTACATAAAATGCCTGGCACTTTATGAAATATTCTTATTTAAGCTTCAGGAACTCATCATATGAGAGTAGGTATTATTATTATCTAAATTTTGGAAAGAAATACCCTGAATATCATTGAATTTCTTACTAAGTGGAAACTCTGGGATTCATATGATCTTTCTGTCTGTTGGATAGGCCATGCCACAAACTCTAGAAATGCTTTGATGGTATTGTCTTCATTTAGAAAGATGAAAAATAAAAACAGAAAATTGAAAGAAAGAGATAAATAGACATTGCTGAATAACCTAGCTGAATTAATTATTCTACTCAAGCGCTAACTTTAGCTAAGTGGGACAAAAAAAAGCCCATGATCCTCATTTTTGGAAAGAAATATAATTTTACTGGACAAGAAGAGCTTACATATTCATATTAATTAAACTGTCTATATAAGCCAATGTTTTAAGAACTGTGAGTGAAAAAGAATATGCACAAGATATGACTTCTGACCTCAAGGAACATAGTCTGTACTGGAAGGACATAACTTCCATTTTATTACAATACAGCTGTTGAATTACCTTCTAATTAATTATAAGCTCTTTGAGGGGCAGAGACCATGTTTTGTAGGGTAACATTTCAAGTAACATTTATTGGATACTTGTAAATTTTTCACATAACTTAATAAATAAATAAACATTAGTCTCCTGAGTAGGTCAGTTCAACCTATTTTGGAAGGTGGTGTGGTGGGGAGAATGTAGACTTTGGAATCAGACCAGAGCTCGGACCTCATCTGCCGATTATTAGCAGTGTCACTTTGGATAAGTCAGCCTCTCTGGACTTCAGTTTTCTCATCCCTCAAATAAGGATAATGATGGAACTGATATGGGGATTACGTATGATAATACTCTTAGTATACTGCTTATTGGCACAGTGTCTAGTCGATAGTCAATAAAATGCCTTCCCCTAAGTTCTGAGTTTACTATGAAGTAGAAAGTGGTAAGTACAGTATGAGGGCAAGCTCAAGAGTGAGATATTACGTCCACCCAGGGGATTCAGAGAGGGCCTCATGGAGGAATTGATGTTTGAATTGAACCCTGAAAGATGGTAGGATTTGGACATATAGAATTGGGATGCATGAGTATTTTATGATCCACAAAGTGTTTATATAAAGGCTGTTGGTAACATAATAAAGGGCCTTTTAAACCATGGCTTGGCTAAAGACATAGAATCATTACTCAAGTGCAGAATCTTTTATTGAAACTTTGTAAAATCTGAGAGCATGTTATTAAATCTCAGTGAAAGTATTCCTGCTAGATGCTGAGTAATTACAGGTTGGTTTCATTGCTGTCTAGTGATCTTTCTTAATACAGAGAGAGAGGTTAGAAAATATAAATGAATAGTTCCTTCATATATGTGTTTGGATTTCCCTTTAAAATGTCAGATGTCCAAAGCAAGTTGGCCGGGAGTGCTGAGCTAAGATCTATTCAGAGTGCAATTTTCTATTCAGTGCCAAAATACTGACTTAGGTAGTCATTTAAGATGTATGTTTTGGGCTTTGAGATGATACAAAGATATTAGATCAGTGCCTCTCAAACTTATGTTTGTCACACATTTTTGAATACTTGAATTTTTGGTAGCATGCTTAAAGGATTTAAGTTGATAACTTCCATGGAAGTTATCATTGCAGAAATCACCTGGGTCACCTTTCAGCACTATGTCGTCATCTGAATAGAACTATTGACTGCCTTGACGTCAAGGTTTTACTTGTTCTAGTGAATTCATGCAGTCTTTACTTGGCTTTACCTTGTACTTATTACCTATAGCAAGTTGTATCTTTCTAAAAATTTTATCTAAGGTCTTACTCAGTTCAGGGTCCCATCTGATTGATTTATAACAACCTACTTCATTTGCAGCAAAGATAAATATACTTGTTTATTTAAAAAAAACACAACTGGTTTAGAAGAGTACATGGGATAGTTGATAGGGTAGATCCTAGACAACATAGATGTCATAGGTATTCAACATCCCTAAGGCAGTACAGGCATACCCTGGAGATATTGTGGATTCAGTTCCAGACCACCACAAAACTAATATACAAATAAAGTGAGCCACAAAAATTTTTTGGTTTCCCAGTGCATATAAAAGCTGTGTTTATACTATACTGCAGTCTGTTAACTGTATAATAGCATAGTGTCTAGAAAAACGGTGTACACACCTTAATTAAAAAACATCTTATTTCTGAAAATTGCTAATGATCATCTGAGCCTTCTCTTTTTGCTGGTGGAGGGTCCTGTCTTGATGTTGATGACTGCTGACCAATCACGGTGGTGGTTGCTGAATGTTGGGGTGGCTGTGGCAATTTCTTAAAATAAGACAACCATGGAGTGTGCCACATTGATTGACTCTTCCTTTTACAAAGGATTTCCCTGTAGCATGTGCTGCTGTTTGACAGAATTTTAACCCTGGTAGAACTTTCAAGATTAGAGTCAATTTTCTCATGCCCTGTGCTGCTTTATTAACTAAGTTTATATAATATTCTAAATACTTTGTTGTCATTTCAACAATGTTCACAGCATCTTCACCAGGAACAGATCCCATCTCAAGAAGCCACTTTCTTTGCTCATCCATTAAAGTTTGATCATGAGATTGCAGCAATTCAGTCACATCTTCAGGCTCCGCTTCTAATTCTAGTTTTCTTGCTACCAACACATCAGCAATGACTTCCTTCACTGAAGTCTTGAACCCCTCAAAGTCATACATGAGGGTTGAAATTAACTTCTTCCAAACTCATGTTCATGTTGATATTTTGACCTTCTCCCATCAATCACAAATATTCTTAATGGCATCTCGAATGGTGAATCCGTTGTAGAAGATTTGCAATTTACTTTGCCCAGATCCATCAGAGGAATCACAATCTATGGCATTGATAGCTTAATGAAATGTATTTCTTAAATAATAAGATGTGAAAGTCAAAATTACTCCTTGATCCATGGGCAGCAGAATGGATGTTGTGTTAGCAGGCATGAAAACAACATTAATGTCCTTGTGCATATCCCTCAAAGCTCTTAGGTGTCTAGGTACATTGTCACTGAATAGTAATATTTTGAAAGGAATCCTTTTTTCTGAGTATTAAGTCTCAACAGTGGAATTAAACTATTCAGTAAACTATGCTGTAAACAGATGTGCTGTCATCCATGTTTTGTTGTTCCATTTCTAGAGCACAGGCAGAGTAGATTTAACATAATTCTTAAGGGCCCTAGGATTTTTCGAATGGTAAATGAGCATTGGCTTAAACTTACAACCACCAGCGGTACTAGTCCCAAGCAAGAGAGTCAGCCTGTCCTTTGAAGGCAGGCATTGACTTCTCTTTAGCTATGAAAGTCCTAGTTGACATCTTCTTCCAACAGAAGGCTGTTTCATCTACATTGAAAATCTGGTGTTTAGTGTAGCCACCTTCATCAATGATCTTAGCTAGATCTTCTGGATAACTTGCTGCAGCTTCTTCATCAGCACTTACTGTGTCACCTTATACTTTTATTTCATGGAGACAGCTTCTTTCATTAAACCTCATGAACCAACCTGTGCTAGCTTTAGACTTTTCTTCTGCAGCTCCTCACCTCTCTCAGCCTTCATAGACGTGAAGAGAGTTAGGGCCTTGTCTGGATTAGACTTTGGCTTAAGGGAATATTGCGGCTGGTTTGATCTCCCATCAGACCACTCAAACTTTCTTCATATCAGCAATAAGGCTGCTTTGTTTTATAATTCATGTGTTAACTGGAGTAGCACTTTTAATTTCCTTCAAGAACTTTTTCTTTGCATTCACAGTTTGGCTAACTAGCACAAAAAGCCTAGCTTTCAGCTCATCTCTCTTTGGACATGCTTTCTTCACTAAGCTTAATCATTTCTAGCTTTTGATTTAAAGTGAGAGATGTGTGTCTCTTCCTTTCACTTGAACACGTAGAGGCCATTGGAGGGTTATTATTTGTCCTAATTTCAATATTTTGTGCTTAGGGAATAGGAAGGCCCAAAGATAGGGAGAAAGACGAGTGTATGGCTGGTTGGTGGAGGAGTCAGAACATACACATTTATTGATTAAGTTTGCCATCTTATATGGATGTGGTTTGTGACACCCCCAAATACGATAGTAACATCAAAGATCACTGACTATAGATCACTATAACAGATATAATAATAATGAAAAAGTTTGAAATATTGCAAGAATTACCAAAATGTGACACAGAGACACGAAGTGAGCACATGCTGTTTGAAAAATGGCACTGATAGACTTGCTCTATGCAGGATTGCCACAAACCTTCAATTTGTATGAAACACAGTATCTGCAAAGTGCAATAAAGCAAAGCACAATACAATGAGGCATGCATGTATTATTCTTCTTGGATAGTTTAGTGCTCCAGGTCACAACTTAGTCTTTTATTTTCTATCCATACTCCTTAGGTGATCTCATCCTTTTTTATGGCTTTACATACATCTATAAGCTGATTAATCCTTATTGTATATTTTTCAGCCTAACCTTCTCCTTGAGCTCCAGACCCAGATATCCAAGTGCTTACTTATGATCTACATTCTAGATTACGCAAACACAATAATGTTTTTGAGGCATCTCACACTTAAAGTATTTAAAACTGAACTCCTCATCTAGTATCCTGCTTCAAACCAACTCCTCATACAGTCTTTCCCATCTCAGATAATGGCAATTCAGTTGTTTCAGTTGCTCAGATCAAAAACCTTGATGTATGTGGTCTTTGACTCCTTTCTCTCATACCTGTGCTGTCATCATCTTGTCCCTATTGCCACAATAGTGGTCCACACCATCACCATCTCTTATGTGGATTATTGCAATAGCTTCATAATTGCTCTTCCAAGCTTCTGTCTCAGATGATTTGATCAGTGTCATTAGATAAGGGAGTAGAAGATACACTGTTTGGAATTCCTTTAAGCCCTAGGACAGAATCTCTAATACCCCCTAGAGTTTCATGCCCCAAATTTTGAAAGAAATGATTCCCCCATGTGTAGTCAATTGACCATAATAGAAGAGCTTTTCAGTATAGCTCCTATGAATGTCTGATTTTGAGTAGAATAGCCTCTTGATGGACAGTTGCCCTATATATCCCAAATGTATTACTAATCTTAAAATAATGAGAATATAATGAAGTACACTCACCACTGAAAGTATACTGAACATAATTTCATCTTCTTTTTAATGATTTAGAATGAACTTCAGGATTTAGAACTGCTTCAGGCTGATCATTAGGAACATCAATTATCATTGCATAGTAAAGGAAGTGCTGGTTAGTAGAGATTTCCAGTTGAGTTAGTGTCAAAAAAGCTTTCTATCTTCTAAAATTAAAAATAGTTTGTTGAACCTTTCTGGTTATTTTCCCCTCTGAAATTTGGGCCATAAGGTCACCTACTGATATTATGATAGTTTGTTTTGGACTCACTAGCAATGATGGTTGACTGGTAGATTTTGTATATTACTTTCAAAAAGGGAAGTTCAGTCATTGAATTTTACAAACATTTTATCTGACTTGTATATGCCTTAACTTTTTAATTTTTTATTTATTTCCCAACCATGTAGACATGAGGCCCTGTCTGGTTTAGTGGCAAAGTAAAAGATACTAATAAGAATGTCTTTGGGACATAATTATGTAGATTTAAAGGAGTGATGTAGTTTTAATTATGCCCTTTAGCTAGTGTACTTGCACATTAAACTCATTCATGTCTCCATTTCCCTCTGAAACATTGCTTTTCTCAGGCCTTAAATTACTAATCAGCTCATGGATGTACCTGAAGGTTATATAAGTTAAAAGTTGAAGGCTGCCAAAGAATGTGTTTAAGCTATTAATCCAAAACATATAGAAGTGTACAGTTAGAAAAAATGGCCTATGAGTTTACAGTGTTTTTTGCTGGATTGATATGGAGGAGATCTCAGCCTTGTATATGATTCCTTTCTTTCATACCTGTGCTATTGGCGTCTTGTCCCTATTGCCACAGATCTGGTCCACACCATCACCTCCTTCTCTCCCCAAATAAAACACATCCCTTGGTTGTAATATGTTGAAACATGTAATATATTGTTTCCCTTGAGCTATTTTATTAAAACTCAGGGAACTTGAAGTAAAATAATAATAATAATAATAGTAATATGAAATTATAATTTTCTTTTTTTTCCTGTTTGCTTTTTTGGCTTGTTTACTTTTATTATAGGCTTAATGATTTAGCAGAAAAGTAACTACCTTGAAGTTATGAAATGATTTATTCACTTAGGCAAAATATTATGAGGCTATCAGACCCTACTTTGTGTGTGGTTTTGCTTTTATTTGTGAGAAGCTAGACTAGAGAAAATCTTTCGGAAATTTTAAAAAGAAAGACTGTGAAAATCTTTTGAGGCTAAATTTCCTCTCAAATAATAGTAAAAATATGGAATTTATAATAGGAATCAGTAAACCTTCTTTAAACAGCCAAATAGTGAATATTTTTGGTTTTGTGTCCTCTCTTTCTCTCCCCCTTCTGCCCCCCCAATGTCCTGTTTATTCTGTTGCTCTGGAGAACCCTGACTAATACAGTATCACATGACTTAGTCTGGAACTTGCTTTTAAACATTCATCTAAAATACAAAGAATAAAAAGGGATAAATAATTTCAATGTAGAAAAATACCGATAATTATTTAGTATGGTGATGGATATATGAGCATTTGGGTTTGTATACATTCGAAATTTTTCAAAATGTTACAATTTTAGGAAGTATTTTCTCTACCTGTTTCATAAGCTATTGTGATGATCATTGATAAAAAGTATATAAAAGTAGCTAAAGCACCTATCAGGTACTTGATGAATATCAGTTTAAAAAAATGAACAAGGAAAAAATTTAAGGAATCCATGTTCTAATTTAGGAAGCTGGCAAACTACGTCTAGCCCACAGGCCAAATCCAGACAGCTTGCCTATTTTTGTTGATAATAACACAGCCACGTCCATTTGTTTATGGTTGCTCTCGTGCTACAACAGCAGAGTAAGTGCAACAGAAATAATCCCCAAAGCCAAAAATATTTCTATCTGGCTCTTTAAAGAAAATTTACTGACTCCTATTATAAATTCTACATTTTTACTATTATTTGAGAGGAAATTTAGCCTCAAAAGATTTTCACATTCTTTCTTTTTAAAATTTACCAAGGATTTTCTCTAGTCTAGCTTCTCACAAGTAAAAACAAAACCACACACAAAGTACAGTCTGGCAGCCTTGTAATGTTTTCCCTAAAGTGAATAAATCATTTCATAGCTTCAAGGTAGTTACTTTTCTGCTGAATCCAAAAGCCTATAATGAAAGTAAACAAGCCAAAAAAAAAGAGGTAAAAAATCATAATTTCATATTATTATTGTTATTATTTTACTTCAAGTTCCCTGAGTTTTAATAAAATAGCTCAAGGGAAACAATATATTACATGTTTCAACACATTACAACCAAGGGATGTTTTTTATTTGGGGAGAGAAGGAGGCGGGAATACATATACATTCAAGGCTGGAATTTCCTTCCTATCAGCCCAGCAAAGAACACTGTATATAAAGAGATTTATTATGAGGAATTGGCTCATGTGATTGTGAAGGCTGAGAAGTCCCACAATCTGCTGTCTGCAAGCTGGAGACTTAGGAAAGCCAGTGGTGTAGTTCAATGAGAGTCCAAAGGCCTGAGAACCAGGGCAGCCGGTGGTGTAGATCCTAGTCTGAGAGAGAAGACCGAAGTCTCAGCTCATGCAGTCGGGCAGAAAGGGCGAATTCTCCACTTTTTATTCTCCCTTCACCTTTTATTCTATTCAAGTGCTCAACAGATTGGATGGTGCCCATCCACATTGGAGAGGGCAATTTGCTTTACTGAGCCTGCTGACTCAAATGTAACTCTCATCTGGAAACAACTAACACCCATAAATAATGTTTAGCTAAATCTCTCCACCCCCACCATGTTATCAAGTCGACAGATATAAAATTAACCATCACAGAGGCCTGCATACTTTTTAGAGGTATGCGCCTCTAAAAAAATATAGACACTTTCTTTCATAATTGTAATACCATTATCTTACCACTTGGCAAAATCAAAAATAATTTTTGGTAACGTGTAATACCCAGGCCATGTTCAGATTTCCCTAATTGCCTAAAAAATGTTGTGTCTTTGTTTTTACATCTGGTTTGTTTGAACCAGGATCTACATGAGGCCACATGTTACATTTGCTGTTGTCTCATAAATAATCCCTTACTCACCTCTCCTTTTCTTTTTTGTTTTTGTTTATTCAGCCCATTAACTTGTTGAAGAAATGAGCCAGTTCTATAAAATGTTTCACATTCTGGATTTATTTGTTTCCTTTCTTGTATCATTTAATTTGTTACTGTATATCCCATTTTTCCTGTAAATGGCTCTAAAGACTTATGTAGATTTGGGTTCAACATTTTCAGCAAGAATCCTTCATAAGTGGTACTTTGTGTTTCATATTATGTCACATCAGGAGGCATTTTGGATAGCAGTAGCCTGAAAGCTCCTTTGTAAAGTTCCTCATCAGTTTTTCATCTAATGGTTTATCCATTGAATGATCTTTCTTAAATCATTTATTTTCATTTATAAATTTATTAGGTGGAATTCGTCTGTAAGGAACATTCCCCTAATCATCTTGGGGGTTTGGTTTCCCCAGAAATATAATTAACAAGGGAGGCAATATTTTTGAATCCCATTTTATAGATTGGGATTGTGTCTCAAAAAGGTTAAATTAATTGCCTAAAGTTATAAACCCTATACCCTCTATAGCTCAAAATCAAACCCAAGTTTTTGATACCAGTTCTCATTATCTCAGATGCAGTGCCAGTGGGAGTCAGTGAATTGACATCCTAAAAAGTTGTTCTTTGTCATTGCATAGTTTTGTAAGTTAAAGGATGAGAAATAGGATGATTTAGGAAAAGCCCCTTTCCTCTGTTTTGTTTTGTTTTGTTTTCAGACTAAATTCAGGAAAGAGTAGTTTTTATGGGATAAACTACAGAGATAGTTTTTCAGAGCAGTTAAGTGCTTGGAAATCAAATTGCTTGGGTTCAAATTCCTGCTGTACCACTTAGCTGCTTGTAACCTGACTTTTGTCAGGTTACTTAACCTTTTCATGCTCCAGTTTCCTTATTTGTGAAATGAGGATCCTCATAGTATTTATCTTAAAGGGTTGTTGTGAGGATTAAATGAAGTTAATATAAAGAAAGTGCTTGGAACAGTGTCTTGTACATAATAAGTACTCAATGCCATTTACCTTTTCAGAAATAAAATTCTACCAGGTATCCAAGAGCAAACATTAGAAATATTGTAGTAATTGTGAACTTGCGGATAGTGGTTGAAAAGATGTAGGAAATTTGAATGTTTGTGTTTTAGATTTTTTATGTTTGAACTTCTTGATGGTTTGATTTACAATTTTTCAACTTTATGATGACGTGAAACCATTCTGTTTTTCACTTGCAGTATGGTATTCAATAACTTAATGAGATATTCAACACTTTATTATAAGATAGGCTTTGTGTGAGATGATTTTGCCCAACTGTAGGCTAATGTAAGTGTTTTGAACATGTTTAAGGTAGGCTAGGCCAAGCTATGATGTTTGGTAGTTTAGGTGTATGAAATGTATTTTCGACTTAGGATAGTTTCAACTTATGAGGAGTTTATCGGAACATAGCCCCATCATAAGTCGAGGAGCATCTGTACTTCTCTTTGGAGTCTTAAAGCTTTTCCCTAAGTGCGGTAGGAAAAGCTGTGAAGTGTATTGTCGTATATTCAACAGGACATGAAATACTTCATTGCGTGTATGTGAGAAAGCAAAATGCCCTCTGCCTTTTTTCCCAGTCTTCAGTTACCTACTTGCTAGAATGGTAGATGATATCACTTCATTTAAATTGTGTTTATAATCATATCTTAGTCACATTTGGGGAGTTTTTTTATACACATATTTTAAAAGATCCTTTTAGGAGGGCATTTTTCATCATTTATAAGGCAAGGGAAATCATATATTTCTAGATGTACTGCAGTGAAGTCTGCCTGTAACTATCATTTTGCATTATTTTCTCATGGCTGATGTCTTAAGATATGATCAAAGGTATGTGTATGCATTTGGTTTGATTATAGACTGTTCCTATTTGTTCATAGGCATTTCTTCTCTGATTTATTGTACAATATTATGAAAGGCTTTTCACTATATATTTCCTGAGTTGTCAAAAAGTGTCTGACTTTTTGAGTATGCCTCAAAAAGTATCTTTTGAGCCATATTTAAAAGGATAGTCGTGTTATAAATATATGGACTATATCATTTAAAATTTTCCTGAGTATTTGAAAGTGCTTTGTATTTGGCCATGTGAATCAGAGTGGATGCACTTGGTCCAATTTTCTAGATGTATAGGTAGGCAAGAAATGGGTCTGTAACCAATAATGTAATTTGTTATGATGTGACCCAAATGCAATGAGTAACTTGGTTTTGTTACTGTAAAGATTCTAACCATTCTTTTAATGGGTCTTTCCCCCTTGTTATTTATGTGAGATTATATCACCTAACCTGAGGTAGGAAGAGATACCATGTGCAGAACTGCAGGCTTGCAGGCCTCTGTATAAATATTTTATGGAAAAAACAAAAAACCGTTTATTCCTCATTTATTCCTTGAACCATCTTTTCAGTGTTATTTGTTCACTACACACTCCAACATTTCTATATTTGAGAATGAAACACCATTGTAGAAAGTTCAGGCAGAATAGAATAAAATTAGGAGCAGTAATCACAGTTTTTCCATTTTAACAGTTTTGATTATCAAATAAAGGAAAATGTGTAGAAAATTCTATTCTTACAGAGATATTAAGGGAATAATAAAAATGGTGAGCAACTATGTGATTAAACGTGAAGATCAGAGAGATATTAAAGTCTTCAAGGGGGTGTACCTGTCCAGGTACTTTGCTACTAATACATATCCTTTCAACTATAGTGGCAAAGCCTGAGTGTTGGAAAGAGCACTGGATATAAAGGCTGGAGGTCACAGGCCAGACCCTTATCTGCTTTGGGAGCTCTGAAAAGCTATTTATCTTCTTTGGGCCTCTGTTTTCTCCTCAACAAAAAGAAGGAAATAATACCTGCTTTTTTGTGAGGATCGCGAATTAAGTATGTTTCCTAGAAGTGGAAATTCTTTCTACTTCTGGTACAGATTGCTATTGCAGCAAAGTTAGGATGTATTGGTTATGAGAGAATACAGTGATGATTGTTTGGGTCTATTAAGAGTTGCCTTTGTTCATTTTATGCTCTTGGTCAAGATACTTACCTTCACCAAGTTCTGTCTCGTGCCCTCTTTTGTATGTGGGAATAATAATCTCTTTTGAGTGGGTTCTTATGAGGAACAGGGATAATATAATGTCTGTCGAGTGCCTAGCGCACTGTCCAGCACATACAGACACTTTGTGCATGGTAGCCATTGTTATTTACTTGTAAAAAGTTACTGATAGTTAACAAATACTCATTTTGTGCATATTAATGTAAAAGAAAGTAAATGAGCCCTTTTGATAGAAGGAGGAAGTTATAAATATTAATAATATGTGGCATTTGTGGAGAGTGTTATCATCTTCTAATAATTTTTTAAGGTAATGGGATTAGGTTTTAAAAAAATCAGTGTTGCAAAATTAAGTAAACAATGTTGATTTTTCTTGAAACCAAAACATTGATAACTACAATGAGTAAGGAAGTTCTAAGCCTAGATTTCAATTATACTTAGGATCTTCCCTTTCTTCGTGAATGCTGTCACCTACTATGTTCATTACTCAGACTTTTTTGAAAATAGAATTTGAACATAAACCTGTAGAAGTTTTAGGATAATTGAATGAGAAAAACATATTGAAGTTTATATTCTGTCTATGAATTCGAAGGTGAATTCATCAACCTTCAGGTTTTATTTCGGTTCTCACTCCTTGCTTTGGTTAACTTTATTAGTTATTCTTGCCCATTATTTTCTTGTGGATGTGGAAATGAATTGTGTGTGCATGTGAAACCATCTTTTTTGTTCGTTAACTCATCATGGCAGCTGCTGAGCCATGGCAGCATCTTTAAGAAAGGTAATAGAAACACTTGTCTAAGAAAATGTTAGGAATTGAAGTTAACTGATGTGAAAGAGCTGTGGATAAGTCTTTTTAAAATTGTGCTATTTTATATAGGTTTATAATAAAAGCCAAATGCCTTTGTTCCAACTTTTTGGTTTGATGCCTTGTCAGTATCATAGAACAGGAAATGATTTTTATTTCTTTTGTGATCACCTAATTGGCAAATGTTTTAATTTCCTTTTAGAATTCATAAACTTGATCTTATTTTCCCACATTGTCAATAATCTTAGCTACCACAGTTCTCTATATTCTGCTGGCTTTCTCTTAGAAAAACAATGCTGTTTATAGGTACTAACATTAAGATAATTTTTCTGATTGTAAGTGTGTAAAATACTTGGGTACTTAACATTGGAAGGATAGATTCTTTTGCGGGGATTCTAATGAAAACGTATCAAGTAGCTTTCTAGGATGTCATACATGAACTATAAAGGTTCTTGTCAGCTTTGTTCCTGTAAAACTGCAGTTCTATTAGGGGGAAAATAAACTATGCCATTCACCATATTTTCAAGAATTAAATTTTAATTGCATAATTAGAATTAAAGCATCGAGATTTTTGTTTGAAAAAAGAAAATATCTTGTCCTATGTGATAAGAGCCAAATGTGCCACCATGACTGTATTTCATATTCTATAATTCACAGTAACTACTTTTTACACTCTCAGAATGTCAAATCTCATAGTTTTTGCAGAATGTTGTGAAGTGTTGTAGGTGTTTCTGTTAGCAAAATTGATTTAACTTTTTATTTACATAAAATAGATCCAATCTTATAACAAAACAGATAACTTCTGGTATAGTTATTCACATTGTAACAATGTATGTTTCAGATAGAATAGTATGATCTAGAAAAAAATAACCAACTATGATGTCTAATTTTCAATCTGAGAAAATAGGAAGAACAATCATACTTTGAAAATATTGTTAGGTGCTGGTTAAATTTTATATTTTATATTTGTAACACATTAATTTGATTTAAAAATAACATTTTCAGAGCAGGTGCTTTAGAGTTACTCAGACCTGAATTCAGATGTCAGTTTCACCACCCATTGGCTGTGCAGCCTTCATTGAGCAAGTTGCTTTATTTCTCTGGGCCTTTGTTCTCTCATCTGTAAAATGGGACTGAAGCCATTTTCATAGTTATTAGGACTTAAGTAAAACAAAAAAATGTAAAACAGTGCCTAGAACAGAGTAAGCACTCAATAAATGATAACTGTTATTATGGTTAGAAAATAACTTTTCTTTGCCAGGTAGTAAACCATAAATTTTGAATTGTGAATTCAAGGTTGTTGCTTAATTTGAATTTTGGAATCACTTTTTCATGACTGATGAGAAGATAAATTTTTGCCGGTCATCAGTTTGTAGTGAGAAACTTTAGAAAAGTATGAGTTTCCTAATCTTCAGGTTACAACAGCTGAAGAGCATTTTTTATTGAAGTTACATCAATTTGGTGTCACTCCTATAATTATTTTGCTCTTAAGATATGCACGTTGTAATTTACATAGAATTTTATTGGAAAAGAAAATCTATTTGATTTACATAATGATAAAACAATAAGGAATGCCTGTGTTCCTGTAGTTTCCCTGTATTAAGGTATCAAAAATCCAAATCAAAAATACATGAAAAGCATTTTCACATCTTTTCTACCTTTCAATCATTTCCCTTTAGGACACATGTCATTTCTGTCAAAAGATTTTGCATAAACTTAGAATTTTATGGCATTATTATTTTGAGTTTTAAGATGGCAAAATTAGAAATGACATATCTTCTTTAAATTATTATCAAAGCAAAGTTCCTACATATCAATCAGGTAATGAATAAGAATTATGTCTCTTCCTCATGATCTCCCTACCCTGCTTGTTATTAGAACAAAAACAGAAATGAATGGATTCTCTTCTTATGTAAGTAACACAATGAAAGTCAGGCTCACAAAACCAAAAATTGTTTTTGAGGGTTCCAGCAAATTTGGCAAATTAGATTATTAACTGGGTTTATAGTCTCTAAAGACTTAAATTCATAACCCCATCTCTTTAATGGATGAGAGAAAATGGGCAATGCACATGAATGAACTTTCAGTCATCGAGATGGAGCTGTCTTGATTCATGTAGAATCTGTGAAAAGAAGCCCTGGTTACTCCTGGTCCTGCCTCTGTGTCAACTCCTGTATGTGTTAAATTCTTACTATCTTACTTTGTGTTTGTTGAAATGTTTCTATTTGTTTATCATTCATGAATATTTTGCATCTCTAACTAGAATTTTTAAAATCCTGGTTTTTAAACTCATGCCCTTTATTTCTTGCCTTCTCCCTCCAGCGTCCAATATAGTACTCCACGGTCTATTTCTTTAAGGAAAAAAAGTTTAAGTAATGAACAAGATGCTGTCAATGTAGTATAGCAAAAATAGAAAGAAAAAAAAGAGAGAGAGAGATTAAACCTCCTTTTTATTTTGCTTTGTTCAATCCCCAGTTGAATGGAATAGTGTTGAGCAGCAGCCAAAACCATGGAATTTGACATTACTTGTTTCAATATTGAATGAAGGCTCAGCTGAGAGAGATGGGTTTTAGTGCATTTTTTTCCCCTTAGTGGAATTAAGGTGACTTTCCTTTGCACATTGTGTCACCTCAATTTAAGAGCTAAACAGCTTGTGCTTGTTGGTCGTTAGCTTAATTTTGCAGGTTTGTGGGACATGATGTTTTCATAACAGAAGGGAAGAGTAGATAATGATCCTCTGAACCTTTAAGGAATTGAGATTTAACAGTTCATTATACATTTATATGCAATTTTGTGTGCATACCTGTGGAATTTAATTTATAATTTTTGAAGATCCTCACTATCCAGGATAGTGGGCATAAGGCAGAGAGATTTAAGGGAATAAGAAATGTCTCTGCCATCACTATCTGGATTGGATTTAATATAGCTAAGGAAGAACAACCTAAACCATGTGATGGGGTACCTTCATTGTTTAAATAAGTCAGAGCAGCAAATTTTGTGAAATGTGAATTGTTTGGTATTATAAGGTAAAACAAAAATTCTCTCAGCCTTTTTACAAATCATCTAATGTTGTAGCTGCTTGGTGAAAGGGCTGTCATTATCTACTACTACTAAAGTTTCAAAAGTTATACTGTGCTTTTATTTCTTTAGAAACGAGTGTATAGACTTGATTTGGGATTATTAGTATTCAAAAAATTACTCTTTAAAGCCACTCATAAAAATATTATTATTCCTATAATTTTATGTGTGTTGTTTTTCTCATTATTGTCTGCTATACAGGACATCAAAGGCAACTTTTGAATTTTAAAGAAAATAAATCTACATATGAAGTGGCTAGTAGACTTGTGATCCTATAAGTTATCATTATCTGAGCCCATGCTTAGATTTGCATAGCTGTCCTAGCTTTCTTTTTTTATTGCTATCTTGTTTAAATGATTAAGTTTGATTTAATATATATTAAGAGTTCTTACTTTAGGAACAGCTTTTCTTTGTAAAACAGAACAGAAAATAATTTCTAGTAAATACTCAGTATATAACATGATAAAACAAAAAGGATTACTATGGAAATTTTCTATAGCAGTATGGTATTTTAAAGCATTATTCATATATGTTTTTAAAGATTATATGTATGTTTGTTTCTGGAGGACAAATGTTTTGTATGATAATCTATTCAGGTAAACTATCCAGGTAAAATTATAAGCAATTGGATTTTTCTTCAAAAGTTTCAAAAGTGACATAACATAGAAAAACAAATGAAGGGTGGGGAATCCCTTTATGTAATTAAATAGAATAGGAGCATGCCTATTATCCATATACATATATAATATTTCTGTATAGTTGGTGGCAGAGACAAGTTGTGATGAATTGAGCACAAAACTGAACTTGGGGACTTTGAGTTTATTTACCTATTCTACTATGGCTTTGGAGAAATAATCCTGTTACTCAGTTATTTTAGCTATAAAATGGTGATTTTAGTACTGAGAAAGGTATTGTAAATGTATTTAAAGTTAACTGCTTATATAATTTGCAAGTGGCTACTCTTAATTTTCTAATAATTATTTATAGGAAATATTAGGAAAGGGTAATTTCTGTCATCACCACCAATAATAAATGTTTATTCAATGGTTATTATTTCCTGCACTAAGCAGGAAAGAGGGAGACTGAGACTCAAGAGGTCCAAAAAGGAGCAAGGACCACCCTCAGGATCTTCCACTCACTCTGCTCTACTCTTTTTCTAGAAAGACAGCAGTTTTTCTAGCTCAGGTCCAGAGGAGAGGCTGTGAAATGAAAAATTATAATTTGTCATTCATTCAGCAAGTATTAAGTAGAATCATATGAAATTGCTATTTATGTAGATCAAAACAGTATGTTATGGCAATTCCCTGTGGTTCCGTCTAATATTTATAGAGCTATTAGCATGTGTCAGGCATTGTTGTAGGAACTGAAAGGCACAGAATTTAACAAAATGGTGAAAATCCCTTTTTTATGGAATTTGCATTCTCAGGAGTCTCCAGTCAGACCTCTGTCCTTAATCTAGGCTCATGTATATCCAACTGCCTATTCCATATCTCCCCTTGGATGCCGAGCAGGCTCCTCAAACATGACACGTCCAAAACCAATCTCCTGGTGGATAAACAATGCACCTAGATTTTACCTGCCTGGTAGATAAAATCGGGGCTAGGACAATGAACATATGACCTAGCCCAGTGATCCCCAGCCTTTTTGGCACAAGGGACCATTTTCATGGAAGACAATTTTTCCATGGACTGGGGGGAGGGGGAGAGGCAGGGCAGGGATGGTTTTGGGATGATTCAAGCGCATTACATTTATTGTGCACTTCTATTATTATTATATTGAAATATATAATGAAATAATTATACAATTCACCACAGGTTGGGGACCCATGACCTAGCCCAAGTTTGGTGTCTCTTCTGTGTCTGTCAAGATAATAGAATCAATAAATAAGGCAGTAATTTCTATAGCACCAAATGATGATTTTTATCTGTTGAACTTTAAAATGTACCCAGATATGAAAATGGAGACTGGTGCTAAACACAACTGTGGTGTATTTGCTCTTTCTAATACACTGCAACAAGCTATTCTGTATCCTTCACTACGCATGGTAAATAGCTGAAAGGTGTTAGGATTCAATGAATGAGCTCTGGAGAGGGAATCAACAGACCTAGGTTAGAGTTTCAGATTTGCTCGTGAGGACCTCTGTTACACAGGTATCCATCAGCAAATACAAACAAATACATTAACTACTTCTACATACTTCAATGATATTGTGAAAATAAATGAGATAATAATTACAAAGTGGTTTGAAAATTCACTCTTGAGGGGCAAGAATTGATATATAAAATATAGATAATTTTAATATTCTTGGTTTAATGCAATCTGTGTCTTTTGTTTGATTTTGTTTTTGTTTTTCTTGATTAAGGTGCTACAGACTTCAAAACTTTGATACACTTTAAAATGTACCTAATTATCTGATTTAGTCTGTGCTCAGCAGGCAGCTTGTTCTTCCCAACTGTTCTTTTAACCATGTTCATTATAATATATCATTGATATTTTAATTTTTAAGTTAAATTCCTATGAGTGAATATACGAGAGATTTGTTAAGCTATTTAAAGCATCTTTTAACATTTAAAAATATGTGTTTTAAAAATTATTAGGTTGGTGGAATTGAAAAAATGCATTTTCCTGGTTTATTTTGTTATCTTTTTCTGTTAGCATGCCCCCAGTGTATAGTTAATTCAAAAGAATACTGTGGCAAAATAAATTCAGTTTCTTAGTGAGAAATCACATTGAAGCTGAGAAGAAAACAGATAACCTGAAGCCAGAAAATGAAGTTCACATAGCCCTCCCTTGGTAGAGCCATCTTCCTGCATTGCTGAGAACGCAATCCATCAATAATTTAATTCAGTTACATTTGGTTATAAGAAAGCAACCACTTTGTTTTGTGGCTTTAATTCTGATTCTTCATCATAATTCACAAGATGAAGTAACCTATCATTATGGTGGTACTTATAAGTAACATCACTGAAAGGGAAACGGGGGATGTATTTCTCTTCTGCATGAACATTTTATTTCTCAGATATTTCTGTAGGGTTTTATATGCTGCTCTTTTGTATTAAATAATATTTATGTGTAAATGGTATAATGCTGCAAGTTGCTAAGAAGAAACCCACCAAGACAAATCTGAAAATTCACTTCAGTTTTCGGATATCTTTTTTTGGATATCTTTGAACAATGTAATGAAACTCCTATGCCTATTGAAGTTAAATGACCTTTGTTACAAATCAACATTTTTAATACTTCATATTGGGAAGCATAGCAATGTGTTGTAATTTGTATAGTTCTGCAAGACTTGCTGGATGTCACAGTAAGTTTAAATGGCTTTATTTAAGTATATAGTAATTTGCCCTTTTTATTATAAGACAGAAAAAGATACTTTTAAACTATGTAAATGTCCTGTTTCCCCACTAATTTTGGCATCCCTCAGTGGATCTTGCCTGCAGGTATTATTGCTAAGGTGTTCTGCTGGTTATTTTCTATTTTATTTATTCCTTCTACTTTTATTATTATAATTCTTCTGTAAGGAAAAGTTGTCCTTTCTCCCTTATTTATTCAGTTATTTATGCCAGGGTACACTCGTGGTTATGTATTTCATTCTGTGGGTTATAATCCAGTACTATTGTTGTTGATTTTGTTGTTTAAATTGTTCCAGCTCTGGGCATTGGGAGCTCTTTCAGTTTGGTTCCAGGGCCCTTTTGACATGTCTGCTTCCTGTTTTCAAGCACGTCCTCTCTCTCTAGCACCACAAGATGCTCCAGACTCATCTTGTATTTTCCCTACCTTAGTCCTAGAATCCACCACTTCTCCAAAAGGCCTTATAAATTCCCTTAAAATATAAATTAGCTATTTGTCACCAAACATACATTTTTCTAATTCTTGGTAGTTTTTTTTTTTGATACATTTCTCTTTTGATCTCCTTCACAGGTAGCTTTTAGAAAAGAAACTAACACTTGCCTACAATAGGAGGCTACAGATCCATATTCTGTTTGTCCCTGAAATTGTATAGGAACAATCTGGCTTGTCACTGAAATTCAAAACTTTATCTCATGATATTTGTCATTTCAGGCATGATATATTTTTCTATCATTTATTGCTAGCTTTTAAAATCTTATGTAATTTTTTCTTTTGTTCCTCTTTGTTATGTAACTAAGCTCAGATGACTAGAAGATAACATATAATCTAATAAATGAAATATCATCTTACTGTATTGTGACTTTGGGAAAATCATTTAATCCTTTAGCAGTTCAGTTTCAGAGTTATTTTAGAGCTAATTTTATAATTATGGTGGAAGTAGAAGTATGCTAAAGATCTTGTCTTTTGTTTGTAGAGTCTGATTCATTTTTGACGTTGATAGAAAAATGTGTATTTTAATTTGCTATGAGTAACCTCTAGGAGGTGTTCATGGGTAACGAATTACCCATTTTCTATTTATTTAAGATGTTCTGACCCTGAAAGATGTTGAAAATAAAGTGGAGGGAGTAGGGTGCAGACACCAGAAAGTGGAATAAAAAAAAATACTTGGAATGACAATATCATACAAAATGTAGTACAAGGAGAAAAGTATTAAAATGGATAAAGAGTTATATTTTTATATGTGATAAAAGGTGTAGTCTAGGAATATTCTACAATTCTGAACCTTCATGCACTCAAACATATCATTGAAATATATCAATATTTTAATATAAATATTTAAATATTTACATATATTAACTATTTATTAACTTTTGTAGGATTAAAGGGTTATAGTTTGCAGTTATCTTGGTAGCTCTTCAAAACCTTAGACTTGTTGCCATATTTTTTACTAGGTTATGAGTAATGTAGGGGGGAGAAAAGATTACTTTTTCTCTCACCCATTGCTAGGTTTATGGCTGAGGCCCTATAACACAAGACAGATTAACAAGCGAAAAGCATACAAATTTATTTATTATAAGTTTTACATGACATGGGAACCTTCATATGGAAATGAAAAACACAAGACACAGGGAAAACTATATTTTTATGCTTAGGTTTGATGAAAAGTGGATTGTCATGGGGAAGTGTGACTGGATAAAGGGGGGTATAATTAAACTAGGGAGACCTTAGCAAGGCCTGTTTGTTCATATTCTTCTATGTATTCCTGTGTCTTCAGAGATAAGGACATTTCTTTCCTCCAAGCCATCTCTGGAATGAAGGTCTTATTCAGAGGTAGGTCAGAGAATTTTTTCTACGTTTTATGACCTGCTTCAGGGGAGAAGGGGCAAGTAGACAGTGAGAGTGATTTTCCTGCTTTTGTTGTTTCCTGAAATACTTGGGATGGCATGTCCTGAACCCCATTAGTAGTATCTTTAGACATCTTTTTGATGATCAAGCTAAATCTTTAAAATTTTATCAAAATAGTCAGTACTAGAAAATACTGTGTGTGTGTTAAAGTGGCCAGATAAGGAAATCCAGAAAAGCAAACCATAGGGGGAAAAAATGGACAAAAAATAAATCTGGGAAAATAAGTAAATAGGATAAAACTAGTCTAGCAGAAGTAAATTTGTGTTCAATTCTTCAAAATGTTTTTTAAAATCATAATTCCTTTATCTATGAAGAAGAGGGATCCTCTCCCTAGGAAATTAGAAGCTCTGATGTCTAACTTTTGTGCAGTCTCTGCAGACTTGGATGATGTTTGTAGTTTCCTTCTCTTGTTTCCTGTGAGTGAAAAGACCAATTTATTCAAGCCGAGCCAACTCATCTCGTACTAGCAAATTCCACATCAGTCAGCCTGCTCCTATGGTTTTCTGGTGATTATTTGTTTTATGTTGGCTCTTTTTCTACCAGTGAGGTGGAGATTAAGTTGACCGTCTTCTAAGGGTTACTAAATTTAGTCTTTTAGGCTGGAAGTATGTGATTGAGTAAATGTTTTATTTTCGTGAATGAAGGGTTGTCTGTGGTTTCTGTCTTCAAATTTTGGCAAATTATATTTGGAATTTTAATAAATTTTTATTACTGTTATGTCAGTGAATAAAGTAGGCTTTTCTAAAACAAGGGTGCCAGGTGAGATGCTGAAAATTCCACCCTTAATGTATCCTGTCCTTAATATTAGGCATACTTGTCTGAACAGATAACCGATTAAGATTACCTACCACACAACTCCCCCAGATCATTTCCTCCAGGTTGAACTATTGACGGCTTCTATTTAAATAGTATGTTAAGTGACAGTATTTAGCAATAGGTATTTGCTAAATCTTTTTTGTCACTGAAAGTTAACAGAGAAATCAATCATAAGATTAGCTTTCAGTCCTCTGGTAGGGATGTCATTATGAAGATATAATACAAAAAAAATTCTTAACAGTTCCACCAAATAAACATGTATTGAACAGCTGCAGTTTGCTAGGTTTTGTGCTACACACGGGGTTTACAGAAGTGAAGGAGAGGTGCGTGAACTAGGCAATGCCGGAACTCCGGCTCTTTCCCTGAGTCACCCTGCGGTTTAGGGTTATGTCTGCTGTACCTTATTCTGCTGTATAACAATGGCTGCACTAGGTGATGTCTGAAGCCTGTTTCAGTTCTTAAATTCTAACTGATAAGAGAGCTAAATGTGCTAAAGCTTCAGATCAAGTTGCCAGTTTAATAAGCAACAGTGTGTTCTGCATCCTTTCCTCTCCATTTTTCATACTCCCTTTTCTCTGATTTTCTACTCTAATTCCTTGTTGTGTCCCCAACTAGAAAATTATAGGAGGTTGGAATCTGAAGAAAACTGGCAATTTGAAAGCAGGCTGAAACACTGTTTAGTATTTTTCAGTTCAGACTTTCAAGTTTGCCATATTTTATTATTCTAAAATCCTGGTATATTCGAAACCAAATAAATGATACGCGAGTGAGTTGGTAGTTACTGTGTCTTTAGAGAGTAGATACTTTTTTCTGGTTTTCACTGGAATCAGAAACATTTGTTTAACTGTGGCTCAGTGTGACTTTCAGATGACCCTGAAGCAATAGAATGACAGTGGGGTGTCAGCCTATAGTTGAATGTCTGCTATGGATAACTGATGGTTGGTTATATGTGTTTATTTCTTTTCTTCATTGAAAATTTTGTAGTATTTTCTAGAAAGTATAAGACTAGGATTTTAATTTCAGCTTTTCCATTAAGTAACTGAAATAACTATTCACTAGACCTCTGGAAACCTTAGTTTCCTCATTTATAAAATAGGATATCTAACTTACATAACTTACAGATAGTAAAGAGTTCAGAAAGAATCATCTTGATAAACACTAAAGACCTGTAGAAATGTAAGCTGTTATTATTGAAACACCACTAAGTGTTACTCTTTTTAATTTCTAAAAACAGTAGTCCATTTGTACTAAGTTTCCCACTATGAATGTAGAAATGATGTTTTTTATTTAATAACCTACTGAATAGATACAATTAGAATTACGTAGATCACACAGCCCCAGGTGACAGATGACTCTCAATTTTGTTTTCTGAGTCTATTTGTGTATAGTCCTTGTAGTAGAATATGAAAAAGACAAAACAAACCCACTAGCCCACCCACCACCTGTACTCTGGAATAGGTAGCTCTTCATTTTCCTCTGATGATTATGGCAGTTTTTTTGATACACAGCTGACCATTCTTTTGATCTACTGACATCACTGAAAGTGGTCTGCTTAATCGGTTGCTTCATCAGATTACATATCATTATTCCATTTAGTACTTACTTTGTGAATTTTTGACATTTCACTATTTCCTGAAAACAATGGGGTCAATCAAAATTTAGAAACTTTAACTTGACCTTGCCCCAGGAGAAATTTGATGAAAGAAAATCTGTATACTCTGGGGTCTAGAAAGAAAATGTTCTCCATGGCTTCGAGGGAAGAGATTCGGACATGAAGATGGAGAACATATGTCCTGCTTCTTTAGTAAATGTTCTGCACACTTTTCGAGGGAACTCCCATGAGTATTCAGAGATACATTTGCATATAAGATGGAACTTATTTTTTTAATTTCACAAACTAGTGGCACAAACTAGTTTGTACAAATTTTATACAAATAATTGTAGCACATAATCATATTATATACTTAGCATCTTACAATTTACAAAGTGCTTTTACACCAAGTGAAGGACAGGTCTCATTATTACAATTTTTGAAAAAAGGAAAAAAAGAGACTGAGGTAACTTATAATAATTGCCTAACATTATTCAGCTAGTAGGTGGCAGAGTTAGAACCAAAATCTGTGTTATCTCTATAACACCTTAAGCTTCATAAACCTATGAAAAGTTCTCACCAATGAGAAATGAATTAACTCTTACAGAGCAGAAGAAGAAATATTTTATATACCATAGGAGGTAATTTGCTGAATTATAGTAATAGCAATGTTTTCCAGCTGTGTTACAGACTTCAAATTGCTGAAATGATTTTTTTAGGGTCCTATGAGGAGGTAGAGGGAATAACTAGATTCAGGTTTTTCTAATGAGGAAGCTAGAGGCAAAACATATAACTAATTTAAGTAATATTAAACCACACACCAGGTCTGACCTACGCAAGATAACTTTTTCTAGTTTAATAGTAAAACTGACAACCTTGGTAATGATAGTTACTCTAAAGCTGCAGTCCCCAACCTCCAGGCCATGGCTTAGAAACCGGGCTGCACAGCAGGAAGTGAGTGGCGGGCTAACAATTGAAGCTTCATCTGTATTTACAGCTGCTCCCCATCACTGGCATCACTGCCAGAGCTCCACCACCCCTCCCCTGAGAAAAGTTGTCTTCCATGAAACCAGTCCCTGGTGCCAAAAAGGTTGGGGACCACTGCTGTAAAGTATTGAATGCTTACTATTTTTAAAGAAAACTAGAGCTGTACAGTGACTAAAGTGGTAAAAACAATTTTTTTATCCAGGAACTATTGCAATAGGGGAAGAGAGACTTCAGAATAGAACTGGACTCAATTCTGAATACAGTGTGGACAAGTGGGAATTTATAGCCAAGGAACAAGGTGGATGAAAAATTCCTGAGAGGAAAGAAACATCAGGGGTAAGGGAATTCTGGTTAAACAGACCTAACAGAATTCTTACTGAAAGCAGGCCAGGGTGATCACATACCAAGGGTGGGGGAGGAGGAATTTGATCAGATATTGAGGGTGGAAAGTTCTCTGTACTGATTCAGCAAGATTCTTGCTATAACTGGGCTATTCGGTGCATGAAATAGTCTTCCTGAAAGGGTGGGAATGTGGGAGAAGAAGGAGCTCCTAAATTTAGGGACAGAAAAATGAACAGGAAGACTGATCTCATGTAAGAAAAAGTCATAGTGAAGGCAGAGAGTAATTGGGAAGTCCAAGAGTGGGTGGTGAGAGCAGAGAGCCCTAAAAGTTCTTGAAAGTATCTGGTTAGAGGATCCCAGACTACTGGGTTTGGGGATGACTCCTTAATCATGGCATAGAGGGATGAAGCAATCATAGGGAAACTAGGAATCCATGTCCCCCAATATCCCACAAGATCCAGAAACCTCTCAGTTGTCATTTTGTTTCAAGGGAGAGGAAAATATTGAATAGTAGAGGCTCAGTCTGTGAAGATAATTTTACCTGCAACTGAAATATCATGACCCAGATATTGAACACACAGTGAACATAATTCAATTTTGTCTCTAGAAACTTTTGGCCCTTTCTTGCTGTTGCCTTAAGAAGGTATTCAGTGTCTAAAAGGGAACTGTCATAACTGTCAGAGCATAGAAGGAGGTTATCTACATAGTGGATTAAAGTGGAGTCTCCTGGGAATTTTAAGGTCATCACATAGGCATTTAGGGTGCGTGAGAAGTATGTAGGGCCTCAGTAAATCCTTGGGGCATAACAGTCCAGGTGTATTGTTGATTTTCCCAGGTGAAGACAAACAAGTATTGGAATTGTTTATGAAGGTAAATGCTAAAAAAGGGCAGAACACAAGCTGATGACTATGAAATACTGCGTGTTGAAAGAGATAACAGAGATGATAGTATTCTGATTAGCACAAAGGGAAATCCAGATTTGACAATTTTGTTGACAGATCTCAGATCTTGGACTGATCTCCTTTCCTATTTGGCTTTTTAATGGCCAAAGGAATTGTGATTAGAAGGGGATGAGTGAATCTGCATAGGGAGAAGTTTTGGTAATGATGGTCTGGAAGCATGGAGGATTGTTCTACCATGGGTCTATATCATAAGCCAATGGGGACTCTAAGGAGGATGCAAGTTATTTTTTTAGGTGTAAGGGGTCCCTGAGGAATCGCAAACATTCTTGCCTATAGAAGGCTAGTTGTCTGGAGATAGTTCCTAACGCTGGGGTGGCGAAAAGTGTGTTGACCTTTAAGAGGTCCCACAGAGATAGGATGAGATGGAGGCAAATCATGAGATAAATTATCAAAACCTATTGCTGGTAAAGTTGGGTGGCTCTGGGGAAGGGGTGCAGGAAATGAGGTGATGTTAAGGGTAGGAACGTGTTATCCTGGTGTCAGTGAGAAACATAGTGGGGTGTCCTTTAGCTTGTAGCATTATTGCTTCTTGTAAGTCCAGTGGTAGTTGAGGATGCTGAACATTCACTTTCGCAGAGGAAAATCGACAAATCTCCAGTAAGGAGGAGACTTCGGGTTTTTCCCTCCTTTTGAGAGCTGGGCAATTCTGGGTCCAGCATCCGTTTCCCCGTAATATCAGCACGTGTCCAGATCAATGGGAGCCCTCCATTGTGGAGCTTGCTGTGAGTTAAATTTTTCAGGTCTTTCCAACTGTTTTAATTGCAAGGCCATAGCTTGCATTGTGTATTTTCCAATTTTTTTGAAATACTATCATCATAATGCTGGGCTAATGTCTGGAGCCCAGGCATGTATGCATTTTGCCAATTAATATTATTTTTCTGTAATGTGTCATGGAACTCAGCCTGAGATTATTTACAAAGCTTTCGTGGCCAGAGCAGAGGCTGTTTGGGAAGTTAGCTGAAGCCCTGAACGATCTTTCCGTGTTGTCTCTAATTGATGGTGATAGCCACAGTTTCATCCCATTGTTGTTTACAATTTTGGATACATGACCAGTCAATTTTGATGGGGTAGATCTGAGGAATGGCTCCTAGCAATTTCTCTCTTACTTCCCTCAGGGAATTAGGGATAGTCTGATACCCTGAAGGTCTTCAGCAATAGTAGTCCATTTGGCTTTTTTAAACCAAAGAGAAGGCATCTCCAGGCATAAACAATATACAGATAAGTTCATAAAACCCAGCGAATCTCAGAGAATGTGCTCCTGGAATGATTCTAAATTGTTCAACAAACCTTTCCCCTTCCTTCCTGGGGTTGGGAAAGTCTTTGATGATGGAATAATTTGGACATAGGCCAAAGGTTAAATGCTCTCTCCTCTGTTGGCCTCACTTGGGGTTGGGTACTGGCCAACCCTGGGCTTCATCTGTAGAAGATGGGGGCCCCGGAAAAGCTACGTTTACAGGTAGTTGAGGGGCTGAGGGTAGAGATGGTGGAAGACAATCTGGGAGAGAAGGATATAAGGAGAGCTGAGAGGGGAATATGGGGGTGCAGTGGTGAGCTCTTGGTGATTTACTGAGTCAGAAAATTTTTCTGAAGACATTGTTTAAGAGCCTTAGTAGTTTGAGGGAGGTTTGAATTATTTAGCTTTCTTTTTTTTTTTGGCTGCTTCATACCAAGTGAAATAAGTAGACCACTGTGCACCCACAAGTTTTATTCCTTTTTGCTCTAGGGCTCTTTTTACGTGAACTAATTTAGGGATATCCCAGGAGCCCCAGAAGGGCCACCACAGCTGAAGAGAGTTTTTAGTAAGGTTTTTCCAGTGAGAAAGAAAGCAGGCAGTATTTAGGACTGTAGTGGCAAAGCATATACTCAGCAGGGGTTTGAGAAGAGGGTATTTCAGTTGACTGAGAAGTTCCCACAAGAGAAGCAGGATTAGAGAGAGAACAGAGAGGCCTCATAAAGAGTCAGGGAAAAGATTTCCAGCCCAGGAGTCAGGGAATGAATCCCTACTTGAAACAACAAAGCTGGAAAGAAAGACTTCCAGTCCACTAGGTACCTTTCAGACAAAGAAGTCTGGGCCTCTAACACAGCTTCAGACTGTATAATCAGAATCTTAAGAATCGAAATCTGTCCTTACTGTGTGCTTCAGTGGACATTTATCTGGAGCACTGGATTTTGGAGTCACACTCATCACCAGATACCCAAACAAGCAAGCAGACTGGAGACAAAGGTCTCGATGTGTGCTGAAAGTTGGTTATTGTATTCGAGGGTCCAATGGTGGTTCGGATCCACATCCTAATCATGGACCAAAAACTGTTAAAGAAAAACCAGAGCTGGACAGGACTTAAAGCAGTAAAAAGAGATTTTATTCAAGACGTATTGTAATAGGGGAAGAGATCCCAGTATAGAACTGAGCTGAATTCCACATAGAGCATGGACAAGTGGGGATTTGTAGCCGAGGAGCAGAGTAGGGGTCAGTGGATGCAAAATTACTAAGAGGAAGGAAACATCAGTGGATAGGGAATTCTGGTTAAACAGACCTTACAGGTTTCTTGTTGCAGGCTGGGCAGGGTGATCAGATACCAAGGGTGGGGGATGAGGAATTTGATCAGATATTAGAGGGGGAAGATTCTCTCTAAACTGATTTAGCAAGATTCTTGCTACAACTGGGTGACGCTAAGTGGAATACAAAAGTCTGAGGCCCGGTTGAGAAGAGGATTCAGAAGAGTCTGACTAAAGTTTAGTTAAGGAGGGCAACTTATCACTGTGCACCAGACGCTATACCAAGTGCTTTATGAAAATGAGCTAATTTAATCCCCACCCAACCCTATGTGATAGATATAACTCCTTTTTTATATATAAGGGAACTGTTGCAGAGAGGTTAAGTAGCCTGCTGAAGGTCACACAGCTAGCATGTAGTACAGACAAGATTTAAACTTGGGTATCCGACTTCAGAGCCCTTGGCTTAACCATTAGCCATTACTGCCTCCTGGACCCTTTGGGGCCTCCAAGTTTCCTTTAGTTGATGTTTGGTTAGAATATGTGTGCTGTTCCAGGGACCTCGAAGAATTAAACTGTGGTTCAAGTTAAGAGTTAAAGGGAAGTATTTGGAATCTATAGGTGGCTGATTACAAAATTAGTTTTACAGATAGTAATTGAGTAATTTAGCACATAAACATGGAAAAGGGAGGCACCACATATTAAATGCCTATAACATGCATTCTGGTTTTTAAAATTATAAGTAAAACTTTAAGGTAGTGACCCAAGAAGACATAATCAACAGATCAAAAAATTATAGCAAGAATATGTGCTAAGAAAAGGCCACAGGATGATTTCATGTTCTTTTCCAGTGGCAGGTTCATTTATATGTATGACCCCGATTGCTTAGCTTGAGTTCCTGTTAGTATTTATGGTAACTAATCTTCCTAGGACTCCCTTGGAATGATTTTGGTATGCCAAATTCTGGGCATTGGTGAGTAATAGTGAGGTCACTTTGTATAATACTTTAGCAGACCCTCCCTCTTTTTTTAATATGTAAATTAGAGTTCCAAATTCTTGAGGGTAAGAAATAACTGTTACTAAGAAAGAAGAGTTGAAAATGTCTTCCTTAAAAAATGCCATATTCGTACCCTGATCTCTGCCCATATGTATTCAGCTGTTTTGCCTCATTTAGGTCAAGAAGATTTTCTTATTTGAATATAAATCTCTCTCTGAAGGGTACTTACTCTTTAACCATTCTCACTTACTGTCCAAGTTGAGTTTGACCACAATGAATAGCAGTTTCTGTTGCTTTGAAAATAGGAGTAATATTTGGTCTTGGGGTTTTTCTTGGTAAGAAAAACTTTAAGAAAAAGACCTTTCACTGTCCTTCTAAGCAAACAAATGTTTACACCATGGTGTCTGAGTAGATTTGGACATAAATGCTTTTAAAAGTGTAATTAGAGGCTGGGCACAGTGGCTCATGCCTGTAATCCCAGCACTTTGGGAGGTTAAGGCGGGAGGATCACTTGAGGCCAGGAGTTTGAGACCAGCCTGGGCAATGTAGTGAGACCCTGTCTATACAAAAAATAAAAAAGCCAGGCATGGTGGCACATGCCTGGCCTGTAGTCCCAGCTACTTGGGAGGCTGAGGCAAGAGGATCGCTTGAGCCCAGGAGTTCGAGGTTACAGTAAGCTATGATCGTGCCACTGCACTCCCGCCCGGGCAACTGAGCAAGACCCTGTCTCTTTAAAAAAATTAATTAATTAAAAAGTGTAATAAGATATTTAGACCCTGAGTGGGACAGGGAAAGAAGGCAAAGTTGTGAGAGAGACTCTGAAAGAGAGACTGGGTTGAAGCAGGATTATGATGTGCCTACTTTGTAATTTTTCTTGAGTTCAATTGGTAACATAATGCCCCTGAAAATAATTTACTGCTGTCTTTGGCAGAAATGCATATTGATATGTTGTCAGTGCCATAGCTGTGATGTCAGGATTAATTTGGAAAGTTGCAGGCTGCCACTCACCCACCTTCAGACCTGTCTTGACTTCCTGGCTTTTCCCAACACTGAATAGAGTGGAAGGAATCAAGACAGAAAAGTGTGTTGTCCCCTTAGTACTCCCTACCTCTTCCCATATGAATACTTAAAGATTTTCCTTTGAGTTGTGGATATGAAGACATAGAAAGTATTTTCTTAAAATATCTCCCAATAAATACACCTTCTGTGCAATATTTCATGAGTTTGCCAATTTGAAAACTAGAGAAGACAATTCGTGTGATAAATACGTGGGTAGTTTGAAAGCTTGGTAAGATCCAAATTTTAGCCATACATATACAAAGGCAGTAAATAAATTAGAAAGAAGAGGGAGCCAAAAGATAATAATTTTGGCTTTTCTCTTTTAGAGAGAGTAGCTTTCTGTTACTTTAACGGACTAGCTGACCAAAAAAAGTTCTTTTGCTGTTTTCTAATGAACATACGGCAATCTTACATCTAATTAAATTCAATTCATACCTGAAAGTTTGCACAAAAAGATAGATTACAGTTAATGTTTGTGACTAAAGAAACAAACAGAAGTTTTTAATAAAAGTTTTGCTGGAAATTTTTAACGTTCTCAATGAAATTTGATGACTTGAAAATCTTTCTTTCTTGAAAATTTTCTTTTAGTTGGAATGCCATTTGTTTTGAAATGCCAATTGATCATTGATTGCTTATGGGCAGATAGGTAGTTATGAAGCCATAAACTACAGACTGTTGAAAATTCCAGCAGTCTCTTTGGCAAGCTGATTCTAAAATTTGTATATAAAAAGAACAAAGCAGGAGAACTTACGTTATCTGACTTTGAAAACTTTCTCTAAAGCTGTTGTAATCAAGACGTGGTATTGGCAAAAGTACAGACATATAGATCAATGGAATAGAGAGTCCAAAAATAGACCCTCACATATGTGGTCAAATTTGACAAGGATGCCAAAACAATTTAATGGGGAAAAGAAAGTATCTTCAACGTACGGTGTTGGGAAAAGTGTTTTATCTACATGGGGAGTAACAAAGAACTTTGATTCCTACCTTACACCACAGACAAAAATTAACTTGAGATGAATCAAGACCTAGACTTAAAAGCTAAAACATTACAGCTTCTAAAGGACATCTTTGCAATTTATCTTAGAGAGGACACAGAGAGAACTACCATTAAAAAATTGATAAATTTGGCTTCATCAAAAATAAAAGCATCTGCTCATCAGAAGATAATGTCAGGAAAATAAATAGGCAAGCCACAGACTGTGAGAAAAATATTTCTAATGCCTATATTTGAAAAAGGGTGGTTTATATCCAGAATATATTAAGAATTCTACAATTGAATAATTAAAAGAAGGTAATCTAATTTTTAAGATGGGCAAAAGATTTGAACAGACACTTCACAAAATGAGATACCACTGCCTACCCATTAAGATAGCTAAAATGAACAAGATTGATAGCACTGAATGTCAGGGAGAAATGTGGAACTCTAATTTATAGCTGGTGTGAGTATGAAACTATACAACTACTCTGGAAAACTGTTGGCAGTAATTCTACCCCTATGTATTTATCCCAGAGAAATGAAAATATATGTCCACAAAAGTCATATGCAATGCAAGAATATTCACAGTAGCTTCACTGACAAGAGCTCAAAAGTAGAAAACCCTGGTGTATATGGTAGGAAAAAACAAACTAGTAGTTTGTTCGTACTATACTCTCAACACAGAACATTTTATGACCAGATGTGGGATTTTCCCCACACTGACCAGATTTCTGACACCAGGCAGGTGGCCTACAATTCAATTTAATTCTGACACTAACCAGAGTTAGTGCGGACAGACCCCTCACAGGTTAAGGGCTCAGTCTCACAAGACTACCCCCTACTTTAGACACTAACCATAGGTTCCCAAGTTACTCACAGCTTCTGCCCGACTTGGTTAGAAACTGGAGGTTATGGCAACTGGAGGTTCGATAATTTGCTAGAGCAGCTCACAGAACACAGGGAAACACTTATGTTTACCAGTTTATTAAAAAGAGTATTTTAAAGGATTCAGATGAACAGCCAGATGAAGAGGTACTCTGGGCTAAGTATGTGAGAAGCGGTGCAGAGCTTCCATGCCCTTTCTGGGTGCACCACCCTCCTAGCATCTCAATGTGTTTAGCAACCCCGAAGCTCCCCGAACCTCTTAGTTCAGGGACTTTTATGGAGGCTTCATCTCATGGGCATGATGAATTATTAACTTAATTTCCAGCCCCTCTCCCCTTCCTGGAAGATGGGGGAATGGAGCTGAACGTTCCAAGTTTCTAATCATGTCTTGGTCTTTCTGGTGACCCACCCCCATCCAGGAGCCCACCAAGAGTTGCCTCATTAGAAGAAAAGACACTCCTAGTACCCAGAAAATTCCAAAGGATTAGAAGCTCTGTGTCAGGAACTTGGACCAAAGACCAAATATTAGAACAAAAGATGCCCCTAGCATCCTCTCACTGAGGAGATTACAATGATTTTGGGAGCTCTGTGCCAGAAACTGGGGGGCAGAGACCAAATATATATTTCTTATTATATCACAATATCACCCCCAAATGTCCATCAGTAAGAACCTAGATAAACAATCTTGTCTATCCGTACACTAGAACACTACTCAGTAATAAAAAGAAACAAACTACTGATACATGTAATGGCATGGATAAATCTCAAAAGCATTAAAAGACATGGAAGAAGGCAGACACAAAACACTTTATACTGTATGATTCCATTTATATAAAGTTATAGAATAGCTAAAGCTAATCTATGGTGACAAAAATCAGATCAGTAGTTGCTTCTGGGTGTGGAGGAAGAGGAAGAATGTTGACTAAGAGGCAGGAGGGAGCTCTATGGGCTGATGGAAATGTTCTATCTTTTGATAGGGGTGTAGGTTATATATTTGTAGTCATTTGCCAAAACCAATCAAACTACAGACTTGAGATCTGTACATTTCACTATATGTAAATTATAACCTCAAATTGAAAAATCTCACAAGACTTAGCATAGTATTTTCCTACCTCTTATTCTGATTTTCTTTTCCGCTATCCTTGAAGCATTAACCCAGTCCCACTATACGGAGATTTTTGAAAGTAAAATAAAATTAATTAATTTTGTTATCTTTTGATATGTCCACTATACTTGATAGAAGGCATCATTTGAATTCTGGTTCAATCTTTGCTGTTGTTATAGTGAAGAAGAAAAGCCATCAAGAAGAACAAAACAGCATAGCAATGTGAACTTGCAATGATTTGGCAATTTTTTGAAGTTATTTAATCCTGATAAATTAAAATCTCTTGAAGTGTATTTATTCATTCATCCTTTCAGCCATCTACTTATTTGCTCTTTCATTCAAGTGAAGGTTATTGAGTACCTCCTGTGAGTAGATGTCTAACACTGAATGGGCATGCTAAGTCCACAACCAAGTCCCTGCCCTTAGGGTATTAATAGTTTAGATGTGATAAATGCAAAAATAACTTCTACTGTAACAAGAAATGTGCAGCACTGTACAAACTGCTGCTGTGTGTTCTTTTGAGGAAGCAATATACTTTGCCTGGGGTGCTTGTAGGAAGGTTTTATACAGGAAATGACATTTGAGCCAGGTTTGTAGGAATAGTTTGTCAGAGTTTGGATGGGAGTTAGAAGAAGGGAGGACATTTTAGGCAGATGACTAGAAATTTAATTAAATAGTTCAATGAGTCTTTTATCCTCCCTAAACCTTTATGTGAAGATTCTGTTAATATCTATTGATGATAGAAGCCTTTATCATTGGCATAGTCAATGTTAAAATTTGGACACCAAAATATTTATCTTTTTCTTATCAATAACAGCTAATATCTATTGAGAACAAAGGATGTAACAGGCCCTCTGCTTAATGTTTAATTTAATCTTCATAGCAACTTAAGGCATTAATACTAATGTCCCTGTATATTAGGAAAATTGAGGGTTGAAGTCACACCCTTTGTAAGTGGCCAGGCTGAGGGTTCTCTCCCTGGTCTCTCTGCCTTCAAAGCCTGGGACCTTTAACAACCCTGCTATGTGGTGTGTTGCTATTAGTATGAGCCTAGAGAAAGAGAGCAAAGGGCAACTCTGCCATACTGAGGTGCCTTGGGATCACTTAAAATAGGAGGGATTTAGCTGTTTTCCAAAATATGGTCTGCCCATTTTTTGCATTCCTTTTAAGTTTCAATTCAATAGGCACTATTATTTATAAACTCAAAATAATCTATTTTTATTCCTAACTTCAGAATACTTTTTAGTATTATGCTTAGTAATTTCACATATGAAAATTTGCTGATTAATCATTATCTAAGCTTTCTAGAGTATCCCTTTTATAAGTTAAGTTTAAAGAATTATGGAAGTAAAAACTATAACCTCTTTATTGCTATTTTGCTCTTAATTATTAGATTTAGAACCTTGAAGATTTTGCCCTTTGAAAATGACTTGTTATTTAGGCTCTCAGGCTTCTCACTACTTAGCAAGTATTGCTTAAAGTGTCATGTGGGAACATTTGATGTGCTCCACAGCCACTCACAGCTTCTGATAGTTCTGTTTTTGAAAGCCTTAAGAGATCTCTGAGTAGTAAAAGCAGGTGGTAATCTAAGATTGTACTCCACTATAAATATGGCAAAGCTTTTCTTTTAAGCAAACATGTATTTTTCAGTATAGAAGATAGCTTTTTGACTAAATCTGTGATTTGCCATAGTCTAAAATTCATTTTAGAAACTTGGTTTCTGGTCTATAGTTTCTGCGCAAATGATCACTTGACATGGGATACTCACCCTAGCCTCTACCTCCTTCCCAGGAAAGTTGGATTTTTGTCCATGATTCCACCAGTATTGAACATTTCCTCTTGCCAAACATCTTGTCAAAGGTACATTGTCTGCCTTTGATTGACCAGTGGGGTATGGATTACTACACCAAATGCATATCACCTAATAGTGGAACTAGAAAGTTGCTAACCATCAGACGCTGGAAAACATTTAATGGAAGCAGGATAATGGGATGGTACCCTTTAAAATGCTATAGTAGACCAAGGAGTACTTTACATTCAAGTAACACATTTTTTATGCATGCTGATACTGAGCTGGGTGCAAAGATCTAATAGATCTTACGTCAAGGAGCTTACAGTCCAGGAGGAGCTAATCACTAGATTAATTAATTAATAGAAAAATAGATTAATAGAAAATAGAGTGATAATGTGTCATAAGAGAAGTACAGTTAAGTGCCATAAAAATCAAATGTGTAGTATAGATAAATCTACAGAGGAATAAGTGTAGGTAAAATGCTATTGAAGTCTGGAGGAAGAAGAGATTACTTCTGATTTTGGGCTTCAAGATGAAGTGTCATTTGAGGTAGGGTCTGAAAGGAATAAGTTATGTCCTAAAAAGATTTAATTAGAACCTGTGATTTAAAAATATCTTATTATTAAGAAAGTGTATTATGAAAAGAAACATGGCTTTGGAATCAGAGTTGTCTGTACATGATTTTGAACTCTGCCTTTTATTTACAGCTGTCTTACATCACGTTGCTTCCTTTCTTTGAACATCGGTTTTCTCTTATGTAACATCACAGGGAAGTTGTGATGATGTAAATGATTGAATGGGATTATATTTTTAAAAGCACCTAGCAAAATGCCTGGCACCTAATTGCTTTTCAGTAGATGTTAGTTCCTTTTGTTCCCCTATCTGACCCATTTCAAAGTCTTTTCCATTGCATTAGCTTGTTTTATAAACATGAAGGCAGGGATTCCAGGTAGGAGGCAATTGCAGAGTTCATTTATTCATCAAGGATTTGCTGACTACTTGCTTTGTATGGTGGAAATGCAGAGGAAGGGATTAATTATTTTAAGAGGCATTTCAGAACTAGAATGGGTAGGATGTGGGAATTCAGGGAGAATCAGGGGAAGGGGAGTAGAGAAAAGGCTAAACTGATTTTCATCTAGTATAATCTCTGGAATCAAACTAAGAGACGGCAAATTGATTACTTTTCTTAGGAAAGGATTATCCTCAGCTTTAAACATATAAGGTATAATAACATCAGCTGTTTCTACCTGAAAAATTTGTTTTCTATAAGTTTTGCACCTTTTTAAAAAATTATTTGTATCATAAAGGACCCAAATGATATAATTGGCATGAATACATCTGCCTGTGAATGCTGAATGTATTCTAGAAAGTATTACTTTGCACTCTGATTCTAGCTGGCATTACTAACATCACTAGTAACAATTACTGGCTGACTTTGTCTATTCTTTCTTTTTCTCCCAGTTTGATAAAGGTTATTCTTACAACATCCGTCATAGCTTTGGAAAGGAAGGCAAGAGGACAGACTATACACCTTTCAGTTGCCTGAAGATTATTCTAACCAATCCACCAAGCCAAGGGGATTATCATGGTAAGTGCTTCCTCTGGATATGTTGGCAAAGTACAGAAACCAAGGAGCTCTGTAAGAAACACTGAAACAGTGTAACGGCTTTTTTCATTACTGACAGGACCTAGTTTGTAGCTTATGTCAGTCATCAGTGTCAAGCTAGAGCTCCATTACTCTTACAGTGATTTGTCTTATTACTGAACTAGGTCAGGCAAGAGAAATTCATTCAGCTGCACTCCTGTTTGTGCTGGACTAGGCTTTTCAGTTCTCATTTTGCCCTTCGCCTGCTGTTCTCTGTCTTTCTCATGTTCTTCAAGTGTCTTAGAAGACTGATACAAGTTTTTCAAAGCTTTTTGAAGTTGGAAAACTCTAATTTTGGAACAGTAGATTTATTAATTTCAACAGGCTAACTACTAAGGAAAAGTATATTTTATTCTCATTACTACCATCTGATTAACCAACAGAGATTTAGCGAGTGATTTAACAAGTCATGGTATCAGATCTACCTATCATTTGCCTGAGCTGTTAAAAAAAAACAAACTATGTCAAACTTCTCTCTGTGTAGACTTCTGCTTCAACAACTTTTTTTCTAAAATAATTTTCTAAGCATACCTTGAAAAGTACCTCATTTGTCTGGTATGTCAGAGAGTGATTTAATATTCTGTACTAGTAAATTTTCCAGATTACCAAAGCTTAAAACTTTTTTGTTTTAGAATTTTAAATGAAACACTTTTAAAAAGACCACACACTTTCAGGCTGTTAAAGATCAAATAATCACAAACAACATTTTTAGAAAGATGTTCCAGGTGTTCAGAACATTAAAAAATGCCTATAGATTTTGATAGGTACTGACTGCATTGATTCTGTAGATCACTTTAGGTAGTATAGACATTTTAACAATGTTGATTCTACCTATCCAGGAGCATGGTAGGGTTTTCCATCTGTTTACATCCTCTGCAATTTCTTTTCTCAGTGTTTCGTAGTTCTCTATATAGGTCTCTCACCTCCTTGGTTAAATATGTTCCTAAATGTTTAATTTTCTTTGATGCTATTGTGAAAAGTATTGTGTCTTTGATTTGTTTCTCAGCTTGACTGTTATTGGTGTATATGAAGGCTACTGATTTGTGTGTATTGATTTTGTATCCTGAGACTTTGCTGAATTCATGTATCAATTCCAGTAGTCTCTTGGTTGACTCTTTGAGGTTTTCTAGATATAATATTGTATCATTCGCAAAAAGTGAAAGTTTGATCTCTTCTGTCCCCATTTGGACACCCCTGATTCCTCTCTCTTGTCTGATTGCTCTGGCCAGGACTTCTAGCACTATGTTGATTAGAAGTGGAGATAGTGGGCAACCTTGTCTGGTTCCAGTTTTAAGGGGGAATGCTTTCAATTTTTCCCCATTCAGCATGATATTGGCTGTGGAGTAAATGCAGTCCCTATCAAAATACCAACATCATTTTTTTGCAGATCTAGAAAAAATAATTATACACTTTGTGTGGAACCAGAGAAGTCCCCGTCTAGCCAAAGCAATCTTACACAAAAAGAACAAATTGGGAGGCATCAATCTACCAGACTTCAAACTATACTACAAGGCTATAGTAACCAAAACAGCATGGCACTGGCACAAGAACAGAGACATAGACCAATGGAACAGGACTAAGAACCCGGATATAAGACCATCCTCATACTGTCATCTGATCTTTGACAAATTACACAAAAACATACACTGGGGAAAAGAATCCCTATTCAATAAATGGTGCTGGGAAAATTGGATGGCTACATGTAGAAGACTGAAACTAGATCCACACTTCTCACCTCTCACAAAAATCAACTCACGATGGATAACAGACTTAAACCTAAGACATGAAACCCTAAGAATTCTAGAAGAAAACATTGGAAAAACTCTTATAGACATTGGCCTAGGCAAAGAATTTATGAAGAAGACCCCCAAAGCAATCACAGCAGCAACCAAAATAAATACATGGGACCTGATCAAATTAAAAAGCTTCTGCACAGCCAAGGAAATTATCACTAGAGTGAACAGACAACCTACAGTATGGGAGAAAATATTTGCATGCTACACATCTGATAAAGGGCTGATAACCAGAATCTATACAGAACTTAGGAAAATCAACAAGAAAAAATCAAACAACCCCATGAAAATACGGGCAAAAGACCTGAACAGAAACTTTTCAAAAGAAGACAGAATAATGGCCAGCAAACATATAAAAAATTGCTCAACTTCTCTAATCATCAGGGAAATGCAAATCAAAACCACAATGAGATATCATTTAACTCCAGTGAGATTGGCTTCTACCAAAAAGTCCCAAAGCAACAAATGTCAGCAGGGATGCAGACAGATAGGAACACTCATACACTGCTGGTGGGAGTACAAATTAGTACAAGCTCTATAGGAAGTAATATGGAGATACCTCAAAGAACTAAAAGTAGAACTACCATTTGATCCGGCAATCCCACTACTGGGTATTTACCCAAAGGAAAAAAAGACATTCTGTAATAAAGACATCTGCATTCGAATGTTTATAGCAGCACAATTCACAATTGCAAAGATGTGGAAACAACCTAGGTGCCCATCAATATACGAGTGGATTAATAAAATGTGGTATATGTATACCATGGAGTATTACACAGCAATAAAAAACGGTGAATTAACACATCTGGTATTATCCTGGGTGGTGCTAGAGCCCATTCTTCGAAGCGAAGTATCACAAGAATGGAAAAACAAGCACCACTGGTACTCACCATCAAATTGGTACTAACTGATCAATACTTATGTGCACACATGGAATAATATTCATCAGGGGTTGGGCAGGTGGGACAGGGGTGAAGGGGATGGGAAAACTCTCACCTAATGGGTGTGGGGCACACAGTTTGGGGGATGTCCACGATTGTAGCTCTGACTTGGGCAGTGCATGGGCAATATATATAACCAAAGTGTTGTACCACCATAATATTCTGAAATTTTTAAAAAATGCCTATACATTCATTATTTAATAGACAAAGAGATGGCCAGTACTGGTAATATACATTGAGTGGTTCTTATCACTTGTGTCATCCCCTTGAGGTACCTTTAAGAAATGCAGATTCTCAGGCCCCACCCTCAGACATATAAAATCAGACTTTACTTGCAAGTTCCCTGGGTGATTTTTATATACAATGAAGTTTGAAAACTCTGGGTCTGATGCTTGTTCAGTGTCTTCAAACTGTGAACTTCCCTAGTGCTTCACAACCTCCCCCACTCCCGCCCCTACCTTAAGTGGGACAAGATGGCTAGAGGGGGCTAGAATTGGGTATTTCCCTCCCCCTAAGTAGATTAGGCTCTGATAAAACCTCTGCAGGGCTCTGGTAAAATAGTTTCTCCTGAGGGAAGACCTTGCCAAGAAGAACACAACGCTCTAGTACTACAGTCCCCAACCCCTGGGCCTCTGACCTCTACTGGTCTGTGGCCTGTTAGGAACCATGCCGCATAGCAGGAGGTGAGCGGGCTTGAGAGAGCAAAGCTTCATCTGTATTTACAGCTGCTCCCCTTCACTCACATCACCACATAAGCTCCGTCTCCTGTCAGATCAGCAGTGGCGGCATTAGATTCTCATAGGAATGTGAACCCTACTGTGCATGCAAGGGATCTAGGTTGCGTGCTTCTTATGAGACTCTAATGACTGATGATCTGACATGGAGCTGAGGCAGTGATATTAGTGCTGGGGAGCGGCTGCAAATACAGATTATCATTAGCACAGAGGTTTGACTGCACAGAGACCATAATAAATCAATTGCTTGAAGACTTATATTAAAACCCTATCAGTGAGTGGCAAGTGACAATTAAGCTACATCTGGTGGCAGGCTTTATAGTGGCAAGTGAGTTCAATTATACAGCTGCATCTTGTGGCAATCTTTAAGTCAGAATCCGGCACTTATTTTAGTCCATGCATGGCCTGCCCATTATTTTATTTACCACTTCTGTCCGTGCCTCTTTCCTGCACTGCGCACTTGTCTCAGTCACAGTTTTGGTAGCCCACAAGCTAACCCTAGCAAAAATGAGTAAAAAACAAACATTGCTGGAGAGCTTCTTTGAAAAAGGGGAAAGACCCAATGAGACAGCAGAAGACTCTAAAACTGCCAGCAAAATGAAAGTTGCATTTAAAAGAAAATACCAAGAGTCCTACTTAAATTACGGGTTCATTGCAACAGGTGATTCACATTCTCCAAGCCCGCTTTGTATAATATGTGGCGACCGGCTATCCAGCGAAGGCATGAAACCTTTAAAACTGCTTTGCCACATGGAGATCAAGTATCCTGCATTAAAAGATAAGCATTTGGAGTTTTTCAAAAGAAAAAGCCATAAACGTGAAGAACAGAAGCAATTATTGAAGGCCATCACTTCATGAAATGCATCTGCACTGAAAGCATCATTCTTAGTGGCTAACCGCATTGCTAAAGCTAAGAAGCCCTTTACTATTGGTGAAGAGTTGATCCTGCCTGCTGCTAAGGACATTTGCTGTGAACTTTTAGGAGAGGCTGCAGTTCAAAAGGTGGCATGGCTAGCACCATAACTAGATGAATTGATGAAATAGCAGAGGATACTGAGGCACAATTGTTAGAGAGGACTAATGAGTCACCATGGTATGCAGTCCAGGTTAAAGAGTCTACCAATGTTGGCAACAAGGCAACAATGCTTGTTTCTGTGCAATATGTTTTTCAGGAGGATGTGCATGAAGATATGTTATGTGCGCTTTTGTTGCCAACCAACACCATAGCTGCAGAACTTTTCATGTCTTTGAATGATTACATATCAGGAAAACTGAATTGGTCATTCTGTGTCGGTGTATGCATGGACGGAGTGGCTGCCATGACTGGATGGCCTTCTGGTTTCACTACTTGGGTCAAGGAGGTCGCTTCTGAATGTGAGGCTACACACTGTGTCATCCATAGAGAAATGCTGGCTAGCCAAAAAATGTCAACTGAACTAAACAATGTTTTGTAGGATGCGATTAAAATTATCAACCACATGAAAGTACATGCCCTTAACTCACATCTTTTCTTGCAGCTCCTTGAGGAGATGGACACAGAGCATACACGTCTTCTCTTATACACAGAAGTGAGATGGCTTTCTAAAGGTAGATCACTGGCCAGAGTTTTTGAGTTACGAGAGCCACTCCAGAGATTTCTTTTAGAAAAACAGTCACCACTGGCAGTAAACTTCATTGACACAGAATGGGTCGCAAACCTTGCTTACTTGTGTGACATATTCATCCTGCTCAATGAACTCAATCTGTCACTTCAGGGGAGAACGACAACTGTGCTCAAGTCAGCAGATAAAGTGGCTGCATTCAAAGCCAAACGGGAATTATGAGGGTGATTTGTGAACATTGGGATTTTTGACACGTTTTAAACATTAGCAGAGATTTTGAAAGAGACTGAACGAGGGCCTTCTTTCTCCCACTTGGTGCATGATCACCTACTTCAGCTTTCAAAAGAGTTTCAGCAGTACTTCCCAACCAAAAAAAGACCCCCAAACTGAGAAGGAATGGATCCATGACCCATTTGTGAATAAGCCAGGTGAATCAACTTTGTCCATGCTAGAAGAGGATCAACTGCTTGAGATCGAAAATGATGGTGGCCTTAAAAGTGTGTTTGAGACAACTTCAAATCTCCATACGTTCTGGATTAAAGTCAAGGTGGAATATTCCGAGATTGCCACAAAAGCACTGAAAAGCCTGCTTCCATTTCCAACATCCTGTCTTTGTGAAGCAGGGTTTTCTGCAGTGACAGCAACCACAACAAGATTACGGAGTAGACTGGACGTAAGCAACGCACTTCGGGTGTCACTGTCTCCCATCACCCCCAGATGGGACTGTCTAGTTGCAGGAAAACAAGCTTAGGGCTCCCACTGATTCTGCATCATGGTGAGTTGTATAGTTATTTCATTATATATTACAGTGTAATAATAATAGAAATAAAGTGCACAATAAAGGTAATGCGCTTGAATCATCCTGAAACCATCCACCCCACCCCCCTGGTCCGTGGAAAAATTGTCTTTCATGAAACTGGTCCCTGGTGCCAAAAAGGTTGAGGACTGCTGCTCTAGTATATTTCAAAGTGTTTCCTTTTCCCTTCCTGCTGGAAGCATGAGGATATTTTCCTTGCTATTCACTATGAGGTAGAGCTCCTGGAAGTAAAACTCACAAAAGTATGGGGACCTCCCCCGCCCCCATGATGGGGATCCCCTTAGAGTTTTTAACTCTCAGACATGTCCACACTGAAACTCCAGCAATTTGTCAATTACAGTTTAGGTTTTCCTACTCTGGCACTGGTTCCATGGAGATTCTACTTGGGCTTCTGCTCTAGTAAATTGTAATTCTCTGTATTTGCCTGTCTTTCTCTCCAATCTGGGGGGACATGGCTTGCCCTGTGACCTCACTTCTCTGTTGGATCTAAGAAGAGTTGTTAATTTTTCAGTTTGTTCAGCTTTTTTTCTTGTTCAGGATGGAGTGGCAACTTCTAAGCTATTTATGTGCCCAACCAGATTCTGGAAGTCAGTCTATCCTTCTTGGTTTTGTGTTATTTGCAAAACATTTTTGTCACCTAGATTGACATTATTTCATTAACCAACACTACCTGAAACAGCTGTTCAACCAGTTATGAATCTACATAGGTATAACTATATTCTGGCCTATGTTTAGTTATTTCTTTCATAAATATATGTTGGGAAGCTTTGTCAGACACTTAGCTGTGATTAATATGGTTGTATATGCATTCACCTCATCTTCTGTTATCTTGTTAGTTCAACCCTTTCTAGTTTGAAAATCATTCTCTTTGATGCAGAAGATAGAAGCAAAGTAGGTGTTGACAAGTTCTATTTCCTTTTTATCATCTGCTAAAATAAGACCAGCTTCTCTTAAGTCTGTTTCTTCTGTTTTCTTATAGTGAGCATAGCTTCATAAGAACTTTTTGTGGTCATTAGCACTTTGGCAAACTTCAGTTTCTTCTTGGCTTTGTCCTTTTTGACCTTCCATACAAGTCTAGCCATTATTTAAAATGTAATTTGGATAATTCAGGTCAGTCTGTCTCCTTTTTTGTGCCTTTTAATAATTCTGGGCTTAACCAAGAATTCTTTGCATATTCCCATTTCTGTCTCATTAGGATCCTTTGGAATTTTGTTATCAGATTTTTCAAGAATAATAACAATAGCTAACACATGTTGAATGCTTACTATGTGCCAGAAGCATGTAAGAGCTTTATATTCCATTCTCATAGGAAATTTGTGAGGTGGGTGCTATTATTTCTCTCACTTGACAGGAAGTAAAGCCTTCTCAATAAGAAGATAAAAAATTTGCCTAAGGTCCCCCAACTAGTAAGTGGTAATCAGATTCAAACCCAGGCAGTATAGCTCCAGATTCTGCATATTATACAATTTCTCAAGATGTTTTCTTTTACTAAAAATTATTAGTTTTAAACTGAATAAAGTGTATACTGTAAATCTTATAAATTTTATAGGACCCCATAGTGTTATAATGGATGTTTTTATTTATAGTTAAGATTTTGGTAAATACATTTGTTTGGCATCCTGGCTCTTTTCCGTTATTTTATCATCAACCAATTTCCCATTGATTTCATTAAAAATGCACAGTTGTTTATGATTAACTTACAGATCCCTCATCTGTGTGGCTGAAAAAAAAAATCGGACTTTCTGGTATTTAATTTTCAAATAAATATTTTGATTTACCATTGCAGTTTCTTATTAAAATATCTAAAATTTTCTAGATTTTGGCCTAAAACAGCTTTTACATTTCAATTCTTCTGTATTCTTATTTATGCAAATATTTCTAATAGTCCATCTTTATTTTTCTCATGAAATAATACAGAGATGACCTGTGTCTACTGTAAGTTGTTTTTCTATGAAACAATTTATTTGTCCATCTCATTTCCTTCTGTGATTCCTTTAAGTTTATACAGATTCTACTCTATAGGAAATAGGCATAGAATTTACATTTGAAAATGATGTGGAATTTTTTATTTCTCAGAGTTTGCACATTTTTCTTTTTGTTTATATTATTTATCTCCCCTCCCTTCCCTCATATGCCTTTTATGTAATTTTTTAGACTAGAAAAAATGTGAGATGGTATGAAGTTTTTAGATAAACTATTATAGCTTTTTGTGATTATTTGTGCTTGTTAGCATGTAGCATAACTAAAGCTGTTTTCTTCTACCTAGTGGATGGACATCTTAGTGTGAGAATGCTGCAATGTTTTATGTAACTCTTGAGCCTGTAGTACCCTGATAACCATACAGCTAAGTTGACATTTATACAAAGAGAGGAAAGCAGTTGCACCCGTGGGCAATTAACTTTTTTATTAATAAGCCGTTAGACAATTAAGGGGAGCTTAGACGGTCTCTGGAGTGTGGTATTGTACTAAGTTCTGGGTAAATAACCTTGTTTCTGTGCTGGCTTATTTTTTGTTGTCAGGGTGCCCATTCCGTCACAGTGATCCAGAGCTGCTGAAGCAGAAGTTGCAGTCATATAAGATCTCTCCCGGAGGGATAAACCAGGTAGGTCAGATTCTGCTCTGCATCCTCAGTAATGAGGCATCCGACAGATCCTCCAGTTTTATTTAATGTTCTTGCAGTGATGCTGTGTACTACTTGTCAGGCCTCACACCAGACATTCTATCTTCAAGACGAATTAAGCTAAAGCCTGGACTTTTCTGGCTTAGAATCTTTGGAAATTCTAGTTCTTCTGTCTGCTAGGCTGCATTTTTACTTTTTCTTAGTAATAAAGGAAACTAGAAACCTTTTCTCCCCCTCAATTTGTTTTACCATCTCAATTGAGGACCACATTTTAAAAGATAAATTTTTAGGACAATGCATTGAAGCTTATTAATGAAGCTGAAAATTAATGACAGAATATTTCACTTTGGGAAATTGTTTTCTGAGCAGATGATAATGTAGCACATACTGGCTGAATGTTCTGATAGGCATCAGTTGTTGCTATGTTTAGTTTACACTTCTGATGGTAGTTCATTAGGTCTAATAGTTTGTCAAAACATTTCATCTTATGAACAGTTTAAATAAAAAAGAAATGCTCAAATTGTAAAACCAAACATGTAAGAGTACATCTTGTAGTAAATCTACCTTTACCACAAGATAAATATTGTGACATTGCAAAGACTATTATCTACAGTGTGCTTTCAAGTTGACTGGGATTTTGATGGATTTGAGGAGGAGCTTCTGCTTCCTTAGCTTAAGAAGAACACTATATATTTTAGAACTGGAACATCTAATCATCATTGATCCTTAAAAAGCATTGTTACTTAAAGAAAATTGTTACTCTAGAAAACTTCACTCCTTCTTCTGTGTCCAAAGTTCAGATTGAGTTAACTCAGTTCAAATCTTACAATATTTTTTGGCACTTTGAGCAAGGCAGTACTAAAGGTACCAGGGGTATGCAAGGAAGATTCAAATATAAATCCTGCTCCCACAGAAGCAGGGTCTAGAGGAAAACATAAGCCAAGTGTTATGAGAGGTACACACAGAGTGTCTTGGGTCTTTTGATGAGGGAGAGACTATAACAATATGGGGAGGCCAAGGACCACTTTCTGGAACAGATGCTCTTTGAAGTAGGCCTTGAGGGAAGGTTGGGAATTAGGAAGAGTGAATGCACAAATAAAAGGCAGAAAATGTATAGGACTATTAGGATTTCAAGCTTAGGGTAATGATGGCACCAGTACATAAACACTAATAGGCAACTTAAGGGAAGTAGTTGGTTTGGGAGATTTAGTTTTAGTGGTTAGAAACTGCCACTGACAAATTTGATAGGGAATCTAGAAAAAGAGAATTAGAAGCTTTGTTAGCAATTATAAGGAATCACTTTTTTTAAAAAAAATGGACTATTAACATATCTATATTAACATATCATATCTGCGTTTAAATGGCATTGATGTGGATTTGGGGCCTTAGAGGAGTTAGGACTAGAAATCTGATGTTCTTTCCAGTGAGAATTGTAGAACCATGAGATTGCAAAGAACATTAGAAAGTCGTTCTTTTTTATGGGATCCTAGGATGGGACATGCTTTGGGTGTATAGCTAGTAAGTTAGTGGTAGAACCAAAACTTGAAGTCAGGCCTTCTGACTCGTAAGATTTTTTTTTCTCAACCCCACTCTACTTAAGAGCTGATTATCATGTGTTTGCTCGGGGAGAGAGGAGGTGGGGAGTCAAAAGCCGTGTTTCAAAATGGAATCTTGGCTAATGTTTTTGTCAGGCATTAACAGGAGGTGGCATCAGTGAAGAATGAACAGAAATGGAAGGAGAGGGAGGAAATACATAAGGGAAGTGACATATCACAAAAGCCAAGGAGAAAATTTTGAGACCAGGGTAAAGTCCACAGAGTCCCTTCTAGCAGAGAAATTGTTTAAGAGAAGGACTGAGAAAAGGTGACTGGATGTCCTGAGTGGATTACTCAACTTTGGCTTTGATAAGAGGTGTCAATATTATGGTAGAAACCAAAAGCAAGATTATACTTAAAAGATGAAGGAATAAGAGACAACCTTTTCAAAAAATGTGCTAGTAAAGGGGATGTTAGAATTTTATTAGCTTAAGCATCATGGGATTGTTTATTTGTGGGTTTAAGACTGAGGGAGACCTGAGCCTGTCTGTAGGAAGAGGAGGAAAAAAGAACCCATCAGAGAGGGTGGGCTTGAAGAAGATAAAAAATAAAGAAAATCTCTCAAACCGAGCAGAGTTAAGCTCTCTTTCCTTTATACCACAACTATATTGTACATGCCTTTGCTTCAGTGCTTATTACACTAGATTGTAATTATTTGTTTACCTATTCCTCTTTCCCACTAGTTTGTGAGTTTCCTGAGAGGAGTATTTAACTTTCTGTCTCAATGTGATCCAGCAACTTAAATACTTGATAGATGCTTAAAAAATGTTGGAAGAATGAGTGGTATATTTAGGTATGAGGTGGATCCTAGAGTATGCTTGGTGGTATGCAGAGAGAGGCAAATAGGAAGTAAAAGACCCAAGTGAAAAAGTAACTTATTGAAGGAAGGAGGGTATATACTTGGACAAAGGGATGGTGACAGAGATAGGCATGCCCCTCAGCCAATATGGGAATATAGGGAAAAAGTCTGAGATAGAGCAAAAGGAATTTGATGGAGTGTATCAATTGTTCTTACTCTTACTTATAAAGTAAGAGGTCTGGTCATCTGCTGAGAGTAAAGGGGTTGGTAATGGTGTTCTGGATGTAGAAAAGGTTAGGAACTGCCACCAACATATTTGATAGGAAATCTAGAAGAAGAGAATATAGAGACTTTTTTAGCAGTCATAATCACCTTTTAACAAAAAGGCTATTAACATATCATATGAACATTATCTTGAGAAGATTAATGTTTATAGTTAATGGTAATGACTATGTTTGTATACCCTTTGCTTTTGACTCCACTGTATTTCTCCATTTACCCTTGATCCACATGTGTATCCTTTACTTAGCTGAAGCTACTTAGTAATTTCTACCTCATCCTTTGGACCTGCATTGTAACTTTTTGTCTGAGATGAACACAGATGTATAGTGCATGTGGGCAAGCTGTAAATAATATTTTTCTTTTATTTGATGTATTTATTGAGTAGATCTCAGTAGAGTGAAACAGCTGGTGGACTGTACTCTAAAGGGCAGAGAGTTGATGAAAAATCCATGTAAAACATTTTGATAAGGTTGCATTTTGCAGCTTGGCCTAAGTGCAAATTAGATCTTGAAAACTCCAGATGCACATTAAAATATTGAATGAAAGTCAAGAACAACATCATTAAAACATGTGTAAGGTAAAATTCAGTGTAGCTATTTTTTATCTCAGGGGAAAACTACTTGAAAAAGATTCCTTCAACTATAGAAAATAGATGTTTTAAATAACCAGAATTTTGATGATCAGGAAAGAGATTATTGTGATTTACCTAGCATCACCTACTTTTTCTAAAAGTACACCTTTTCTAAAAAGATCACATTTCACTTTCCTTTTTGATTAGCCTGAATAGTGTTACAAAATGACTGAAAATTAATAAGCTTGATGTATCCTGTTTAAGAGGACAGCAATTGAACAACAGAATATGGCCAAAGAAAATGGTCAGTCTGACATATATTCTCCTCTCCTTTCCTAAAAGAGGAAAACATGGTGATCAATTCACCAACAAGACATAAAAATTCTAAATGTTTATCCCCCAACAACATAACTTCAAAATACATGAAATAATAACAGAGAACTGAAAGAAAAACTAGATAAATCCACAATTATATTTGGAGATTTCATCACTCCTCTCTCAAGTGATTAATAGAACAAGTAGACAGAAAATCAGTAAGGATACAGAAGCCTTGAACAACACTGTCAACCAACTTTACCTGATCGACATCAATAGAAAATTTTACCCAACAACAGGAGAATACACCTTTTTTTTTCATGTGTATATGAAACATTAACTCAGGTCATAGTCTGGGTCTTTAAAGATCCATTATAAATTTAAATGAATTAAAATCATATAAAGTATGTTCTCTGACCAAAACCAGTGCAATAAAGCAAGAAATACAAGCAGATTAGAAAGGAAGAAAGAAAACCTTTCACTATTCTCAGAAAAAGTGATTATGTAAATAATCTCGACAATCCTACCAAAATGCTGCCATAACTAATAGGTGGCAGGATACTAAGTCAATATACAAAAATCAATTATATTTCTTATAATGAACAACTGAGAATTAAACATTTTTAAAAGTACTGTTTGCAATAGTACTAAAAAGATGCAAAATGTATGCAAGATCCTTATGCTGAAACATGAGTGAAATGAATCAAAGAACAAAGTTGGAGGCACATACTACCTGAATTCAAGATTTACTATAAGGCTATTGTAATTAAGACTGTGGTATTGGAGAAATGATAAAGGTAGAGATCTATTAGACAGAATAAAGAGTTCGGCAATAGACCCACATATATATGGGCAACTGATTTTTAAACAAAGGTAGAAGAGCAATTCAATAGGGAAATGATAGTCTAGAGTTCTAAAATAACTCTATAGTATTCTAGAACAAGTAGTTCCAGAACAATTGGATGTCCATATGCAAAAACACAAAAACAAAAACCTAGACATATACTTCACACCTTATACAAAAATTAATTTGAAATGGATCATAGACCTAAATATAAAATGTAAAATTTGCAGAACAAAACAGAATATCGGTGTGACCTTGGGTTTGGCACATTCCATAAAAGAAAATAGTGATAAATTGGACTTTATCAAAATTAAAATTTTTGCTCTGCAAAAGACTATGTTAAGACTATAAGCCACAGACTGGAAGAAAATATTTTCAAATCATATATTTCATAAAAGACTTGAATCCAAAAGATATAAAGAACTCTCAAAACATTTGAAGACATTTCACTAAAGAAAAAATGTGAATGGTAAATAAACACATGATGGATAAAGCTTGTTAGTGAAATGCAATTTAAAACTACAATGAATACTATGATATGCCTATTAGAATTGGTCTAATAAAAAAAAAAATCTGACAATACCAAGTGCTAGTAAGGATATAGAGTGACCAAAAGTCTCATACAATAGTGGAGGAAATGCAAGCAGTAGAGCTACTTTGAAAAGGAGTTTGGCAGTTTCTTATAAAGTTAAACTTACACACACACTGTATAAAACACTGATACCACTACTACATATTTATTTATACAATTAAAATAAAGTCATAAGTTCACACAAAAACCTATACATAAATGTTTATAGTGGCTTTACTCATAATTGCCCAAAAGTGGAAACAACACAAACATGTGGCTGGATGAACAAATTGTGGTATAGTCATTCAATGGATTACTACTCAGCAATAAAAAGGAAAAACTACTGATACAACAAACACCATATATGGTTCTAAAAAGCATTATGCTTAAGTGAAAGAAATCAGACTCAAAAGATCCATACTGTATGATTCCATTATCTGACATTCTGGAAAAGACAAATCTATAGGTACAGAAAACACAGTGGTTGCTGGGGGAGGAGGGAGGTGTTAGTTACAATGGGATGGGGGAAATATTTTGGGGTGATGGGAATGTTCCATTTTGATTGAGGTGGTGATATCATGACCAAATTTGTCAAATTTTGCAGAACTATTGTAAAAGGGATATATTTTACTGTATTAAAATTATAATTTTTAAAAATAGGATAAAAAGAGGGTGAGTAGAAAGTAGCGTAATGAGCCAAATATTTATCTTTCATAGCAAAAATTCAATAAAGTTAATAAATCAAGAACTCAAAGTATAAGCATGCAATTTAGAGGGATATAGGCAACATCCTATATAACCAAAAATGGAAATGGTTAAAGTATAAGCCTCTTGGGAGCACACCAAGCAATAGGAAGAAATGTGATGTGGGAGGTGTTGATGTTAATAATAAGCCATATTGTACTTAAAACAAATTTTTTTTGCTTCCACATGGATTACTTTGATTAAAGGTTGAAAAGATGTTTCATCTTATATACGAAGTTTAAGTGGTCATGTGCCTAATGGATAGATGGTAATAGCAGTAGTGTTAGATGCCCGTGAGATCTTGGTGTATGGATCTATATTAACCCACATCCCTCCAAGCTCCCACCACCTAGCATATTTATCTGGTCCATGTTAGGAACTGTGAAGGATCTGAGACTTTACACTACTTGTAAGCTAAGAACTTAGCTGCCACAGTTCCATGGATGCTGGCAGAAGACGCGACAGTTCTAGTAACAGCAGCATATCATCATTTTCTTGCAGTAGTTCCTTGAGCCCCAGTTTCCACAGAGCAACGTGAAGAGGGCCAGGTACCTACTGCATGTGCAGTGCCTGGTGTTGGAGGAGAGAGACCTGAGTTTAGGGAATCTGAATCTTTCATAATGGATGGTGAGCATGTCTACACATTAATTCAGTGGAAGGTACTATATCTTTCAAGGCTATTCATTTTATGAACATCCTTGAAAAAGCATTCTGGAACAAAGGCCCTTGTTGCCTCTGCTTGCAAAATGTTCACAAACTTGAGACTCCTGGGAAATTCTCTCTCAACAGTACATAGGTGGTGCCCACTGAATAAATAATATATTAGTCTACAAGCTACATTGGTCAATTTTTTATTGGCACCTTAGCTTTTTTCCTTAAAATATTGGTATGCATTTTAATCTCAACTTACTTTCATTAACATTTCTTTTTAAAATTTTCAATGAGTTAAAAATCTTTTTAGTGTTTTGTTAACTTGTTTAGTTAACCATATCTATCAGTAGTTCCTGCCTAATTTAGATATCTGAACTTTCTAATTATTCTAAAGACAGTTTTATTTTGGTTTTTAGCTTTCATTTTATTTTTACCCTTTCCTTTAAATAACCTGCAATGTTATGATATAAATATATTTCAAGATAACAGTAATTTTAAGAATATGTTCAAAATATTGAGAATAAAATCTTTCATTGGTCTTAAATGCTTTTCTTTCTCTGAAGAGATTTTTTTTTTCTGATTGTGAAAAGGCATACATGACACTTTCAAATTGCAGTTTTTTCACTGGAGCCCATAACAGTGTGCTGTGTCCTATTATAATAGGAAAATTGTCCTTTTGCTATACTAAATCACATATGGCATATCTTTAACTCTCACAAAGCTTAATCAATAAACAACAATAATTGCTGCCCACAGACTAATCTAAAGTTGCTAGTTCATTATAATATATGCCACAGTGAAGTTAACATCTTTTGTTGTAATCTCTGAATGCTTTTACTCCTTAGTAGTTTTTCTTTCTTATAGTGTAGTATAGTAGTGAGTGGTGTGGTTGCTCTGTCTCTGGAAATAGAACAATTTGAAGCCATAGTATTTATATTTTTTAAAATTTTTTGGCCTACTCTGTGCCAAGCCCTGTGTTGGAGGCTTTAACCAAATAAACTGTATCTTACTTGATTCCCACCACAATATGATCTCTATTTTATAGATGAGAAAGCTGAGGTTTGGAGAAGGTAAAAAACTGCTCAAAACCATAGAGCTGATATACAATAAGGCCAGGATTAACACCTGTGCCTGACACTGAAGCTAAAGTTCCTTCCACTGCATTGTTCTGCTTCTCTGTAGTATTTTTCTTTCTATTTTAAATTCAGTTGAAATTCTTTTTGGTTTCTTCTTCCATGGAAAGCCATTACTGTGATGTGAATAGTGATTTTTGTGTACCTAAATTTAGGAATATGTGTAATGCATTATTTAAACACTGGCAAATATTAAATAAAAATGAGAATAATTCACAAAATGTAAATTATAGGTGGTAACAGGGTTTCAGAGGATCTGGTTGCTTTTTTTTTGTTGTTGAGGTGAAATTCACATAATATAAAATCAGCCATTTTAAAGTGTACAATTAAGTGCCTTTAGTACATCCATAATGTTGTGCAAGCACCACCTCTGTCAAGTTCCAAACATTTTCATCACCCCCAGAAAAACCTCATACCCTTTAAGCAATCACTGCCTAGCCCCTGGCTCCTTTCTGTCTGTATAGATTTACCTATTCTGAATATTTCATATAAATAGAATCATCCACTATGTGACCTTTTGTGTTTGGCTTATTTCGTATAGCATATTTTTGAGTTTCATCCATGTTTTGTAGCATGTTTCAGTACTTCAACACTTTTAATGGCTGAATAATATTCCATCATATGTCTTTGCCACATTTTGTTTATCCATTCATTCATCAATGGGCACTGGGTTATTTCCACCAACTGTGTAGCTTAAAAAAATTCTCCCTGTGTCTTCTCACCACCTTGCCTCTGTGAGTTCTGTCTCTGTGTCCAGTTTCCTCTTTTTGTAAGGACACCATTCATGTTGGATGAGGGCCCACCTTAATGACCTCATTTTAATTACCTCTGTAAATACCCTGTTTCCAAATAAGATCACATTCTGAGGTAGTGGGGGTCAGGACTTCAACATATCTTTGAGGGACAAAATTCAACCTATAACACCATCCTAATAGGTGTAAAGTGGTACCTCATTGTGGTTTGATTTGCATTTCTCTAATGACTAATGATGTTGAGCATCTTTTTATATGCTTTTTGGCCATTTGCATATCTTCTTTGAAGAAATGTCTATCCAGTTCATTTGCTCATTTTTGAATTGGGTTGTCTTTTTGTTGTTGAGTTTAAGAGTTCTTAAAAATAGTTTGGATACGAGACTATTATCAGATACATGATTTGCAAATACATTCTCCCATTCTGTAGATTTTCTTATCAAAATCTTGATAATGTCTCTTGATGGACAAAAGTTTTTAATTTTGAAGTCTAATAAATTTTCTTTTGTTGCTTTTGCTTTTGGTGTCATATGTAAAAATCTGTTGCCAAATTCAAGATCATAAAGATTGATGGCTATATTTTCTTATAAGAGTTTTATAGTTCTAGCTTTTATATTTAGGCCATTGATCCATTTTGAGTTATTTTTGTATATGGTATGATGTAGGGGTGAATATCCCCTATGTCATTCTTTTGCATGTGAATATCCACTTACTCAGCACTATTTGAAGAGACTCATTTTTCAAGAGGTTTCATTGAAATGATGTATTATTCACAAATGTGTTTTGGAAACTGTCTTTTTTTCTCATTTTAGGTTTTTTAATAGAGAAAGGAAATGTGTTATAGAATTTTGATTTGGCATATTTTTAAAGCAGGTCTAATTGGTGCTTACAAGAAACTTAATAGTGATATTAAAACCATGCAGTATTAATATGAAAAAAAAAAGTATGCTCTTACTACCTCTTGAGAGGTTGATTAACCTCTGCTTTTCATAGTCCAAAGTTCTCAAGAAGTTAGTGGCCATATTAAATCTAAAACTGGTAAATGCCTTTTAATGAAGAAATCTTTCAAAAGGGACAGTTTAAAAGACTTAAAAGTAACTCTATGTCAAGAAGATTTTATGGCAAAGATAAATCTCAATGACTCCTTACTCAATGTTCATATAAATCTAAACTACCTAAAAACTCCTATGATTTTCTTAGGTAAGGAGTACTTATCAATAGATGATAGTATTCAGTCTGTCCATTACTTTTTGAACAGTAACTGCTTTTAAGAGCAGCTTTTGTGTCTATTTCATCTCTAGGAACATCGCTTCTGATTTATGAGAATAGTACTTTGATTGCTACACTTAGCTTTGCTTTTCTTAGTGTTGTAGTTGAAAAATGTGTACATTGTTCTTGGTAAATCCCAGAACTACATTAAGGTAAAAATGGGAAGTTAAGCATTAGAATTGGTGTCAGCAGGTCATGGTTGTATTTTTGGCTTTATCACAAAGATCACTGAACATCTAACTTGATTTCTGTGTGTAGCCTTCCTTTCTTATGTTGTGAAAGGTAGTTCAAAGAAAAATCACTTTGAAAGTAACATATGCCATTGTTAGCTAAACCTATTAATTAAAACTTAAATTCATTAAAATTGTATTAAGTGGAAAATATTCTTAAGAAATTTTAGTACTCTGTTTATGGTTAAGCATCTTTCTATAATTATTTTATCATTTTTTCATTACATGAGAAATTACGGATATTTATAGAAGATTTTATTCAGTGGCACACAATACTATCATTTATGATAGATAGTTATATAAAATCCAACCTGTCTACCTGTAGTCATAAAACAATTCTCCTAGATTAGTTCTATGTCTTGATCAGCTTTATCAAGTATACTCCCAAAGGCACCCTCCCCTTTTTTGGAGAAGCAAACTTCAAGTACCCAGAAAATTAAGTAACTAACTTTAGTTCATAAAACAAATACTTTAGATTTTTAGTCTGCTTAGCTTTAAGCCATTTCAGACTTCTTAGTGGTGTTTACCATCAATTTACAATATATTAAAGGTTATTAAGTACGGAATGTCCTATTTCCTTAAGTACTAAGTTTGACAGTTGATATCTCTGACATTTCACTTTGACACTTCTTATTGTTTTGTTGTTGTGAAGGTATATCCTTATTCTTTCAAATGCACATTTTGGCTTGTGGTTATCTTTCAAATTTTTTTTTAGAACAATTTTTGTGAAACTAAGGATAAATAAAAAATTCATGTTATTTTTGAATATGAGTTCCGTCGTGGAACCAATGGAGTGCAGACAGCTCATAATATCAATAAAGTGTTTGAGAAGGATGTGGCTAATGAACGCACTGTACGTCGATGGTTTGAGAAGTTCCATTCTGGTGATTTTAATCTTGAAAATGAACCATGTGGGTGACCTGAGACCAAGGTGGATAATGATGAGCTGAAAGCTGTAGTGGAAGCAAATCCATTTCAACCTACGTGTGAATTAGCAGCAAGGTTTGACATTACTATTCCAACAATATTGGACCATTTGAAGCAAATCGGCAACGTAAAGAAGCTGGATAGATGGGTACCACATGAACTAAACAAGCCTCAGAAGAGAAATTATCTCAAAGCTTGCCTTTCTTTGCTGTCACGACATAAAGGTGAACCATTTCTATACTGTATTGTCACATGTGATGAAAAATGGATTCTTTTTGACAATCACAAGCATTCGGCACAATGGTTGGATAAAGATGAAGTGCCGAAACACAGTCCAAAACCAAATATTCATCAAAAAAAAGCTAATGGTATCTGTTTGGTGGTCCAGTGCTGGTATTATCCACTACAGCTTCATGAAATCTGGTCAATCGATTACAGCGGATGTTTACTGCAACCAGTTGGATGAAATGATAAGGATACTTGTGATTAAACAACAGAGATTGGTCAGTAGAGACAGTCCAGTCCTCTTGCAAGACCACATGTCGCAAAAAACAACACTGCTCAAACTACAGAAGCTGGACTTGGAAACTCTATCATTCACCGTATTTGCCAGACCTTGCACCAACTGACTACCACTTCTTCCAGGCTTTGAACCACTTCTTGCAAGGAAAAATATTCATTTCTCAACAAACTGTGGAAAACGCCTTTCATGATTTCACGGCCACTGGCTCTCCAGGCTTCTCCGCTGTTGGCATAAACAAACTACCGTTAAGATGGCAAAACTGTGTCGATAGTTTAGGCAAATAGTTTGATAAATTGTACTGCTTCTTGTTTGAGATATAATAAACTAAACTTTTGATTAAAAATCATATTTAATCATATTTCATATTTAATGACCTAAATGTTTCTTATTAGGTAAAGTTTCTATCTCTGAATTTATATTATTTTTCTTCTTAATCCTCTAGTCCTTGGGAAAACCTTTAAGTGACAGATTTTAAGTTTAGCTTCTGTTTTCAGTAGCATATCAAGGAGGTAATGATACATCTTTTTTTAAAGTAATATCTTTGAAAATAATTATTAAATCAGTATAAATGCTTTTCATCATTTTCATAAAGATCACAGGGCATAGTGATTCTGAACTGGCTTTCTTTTATATTAGGCAAAATAATAGAATACTCAAAGCACAGTAACAGTAACTGGACCACAGAACTGAGGTTTGGCAATACTTTTCTCCATGTCTCTAAGCAGGCTTTACACATATGTTCTCATTTGTCTTCCCTCCTCTTCTTTGCTCTCCTCTTCCTTTTCTTTTCTTCCCTCCTCCATTCCAGGTTCACTTAGTTGTTGATGTTCCCTAAAGATTAATCCTTTAATCCAAAATGTTGGTATTAATGTACACTGAGAAAATCAGTATTTTGGGTAGTAGTTTAAATTGCTTTGCAAGAATCATTTTCTTGGTGCCTATTTAACTACAATAAAGTATGATAAGTGCTTTAATAATTAACTATAATAAAGTATAAGTACTTTAGTAAAAATATGTTCAAAGTGTGAGTTGTAGAATCAGAGGGGAAAGATCTGTTGAGGAGAGAGCGGAAGGGAACGCTGCACATAGGAAGTGACATATGACTTGGGTTTGAATATCGAGTAGGAGTTTCCCCAGTGGAGGGAAGTTGAGTCATATTAGGCAAAAGGAACAGCATTCATTCAACAGCAACAAATAATCGTTGGGTGATGACTGTATTCCAGTTACTGTTCAAGGCACTGGGAATATAGTGATGAATAAAACTGATGAGACCCCTGCCTTCATGGAGCTGATCTTCCCGTGGGGGTGACGAACAAATAAGTGGAGAAAGAAAACTACAGCAGGATAAGGGAGTAGAATGGGACTTGCCAGATCAATTTAGATAAGGTTGTCAGGATGTGTTTTCAGGAACCCTAGTCCTGGGAGATCTATGAAAAATGAGTTCTGGGGACAAATTATTATAGTTTGAGAAACACCACCCTGATAAAAATCCTGCCATAAAGAAACTTAGGTAATTCTGGATTAAACCAAGTCAAACAATATGTTAGTCAAGAAAATCCCCTGATCATCGCTAGGATTTGGGGAGCTAAAATTCCAAAGAACACACTGCAGAAGAAGCTGGACTAGAGTGTGAGGGCCCTGGTGGCCAGGTGGGGCAAGAAGGGAGCCCAGAGAGGGAAGCTGGGCCTGAGGAGAGAAAGGCCTTTGAACCATGATGAAAAGTTTGTGTCCCGTGCACGGCTGGGAGCCAGCAGTGCCAGAATTACATTTGGCTTTTAGAAAAGTTACTTTGGTGGCAATGTAGAAGGTATCTTGAGTGAGGAAATGATAAATCGAGAAGCTTTGCAATAAAAAAGAGAATGATGAGGGCCTGAACAATGGAGTAGAAAGGGGAGATTTTAAAGACATTTGGAGGTAGAACTGACTCAGTCAGATGACTTTGCTTATAGACAATAGTCAGAAAAATTATTGACAAATAATGTTTTAAATGAATGAAACTACATTTTCAAGAGAGGGAAACTTGGCCTCGATCTGACAATAAGTGCAGGAAGGTCACAGCAGGGGTTTAAGGCAGCAGCAGGCTAAGCTGTGCTGAGTTTGTGAGAAATGGGAGCAAAGTAATACGTTCAGAAGAATACCAGACTTGGCATCTCCACCGCGTTTTTCTTTCACCTTTGAAATAGGCAAGGTTAGAAATGGAGTGGAAAAATATCATTGTGGTCTAGTTTTGAGAGGTTGAGCTTTTTAGGAAGAAGCAAGCTTGTTGTCACTTTTAAATAAGACAGAACATGACCTTGAGTTAGAGACAGATTAGCTGCATGGCTAATTGGTGAGTGTAGCATACCTAGCTGTACAGCACTCTACTCACCAAAGCCAAGGATGGGCAGGTGGCTATATTCTGCTGCCAGGTAATCATCTGAACCTCATTGGCAGCACTGAAGCAAAAGGCAGAGAGGAATTTGCAGCTGGCAGGAAATATTAGAGAATTATTAGGAAAAGAGAAGGAACTGTGGCTCAAAGTTACAAAATGTGTGTATATATAGAGGAAGAAAGAGAGTTTTATTTTTGTATATATAGTTCTATTTTATATATCTATGTGTATATAGCATTTCCCACCAGTGTTTTTGTATCGTATGTTCCTCAACTGGCTATACTCTATCAGTGATCAATTAGAAAAATGTCACCTTATTTGCTCTTTGTTCCTCAAGTGCAAAGATATCTTAGTTAGCTACTTTATTAGAATTCTCTTACAGAAAAAAACAAAACAGTAATTCACCTTGAGGTGAATTAGTAGGTTGAGAATTAGTAGGTTGAGGATGAAATAGTAGGTTAAGTATAGTTAATACTTTTGCCAAACTTAGCAAATACAAATATGATAAACTTTTTTTTTGGAAAATGATAAACTGCATTGTTTTTTTTGGAAACTTTTTTTTTGGAAAATGATAAACTGCATTGTTTTATTTTTAAAAATCTAATATTATTTAATATTAGATTTAATATTAGATTTAATATTTTAATATTAAAAATCTAATATTCTTCTTGGTGGACTTTAGTTAACTAGTAAAGAATAGTTAAAAAGAGAGAAAAGCTAAAGAATATGAATTACCAAAGTATAGTAGTTGATATCACTACTCCTAATTTTTTCTTAGCCTTTTGATTATTGATGAACTAGATTAGAACAATAAATGGATTGCTACATTTGACATTTTGTACTTTAGTCTGGAAATATTGGCATTAAAAACAAAGTCATACTGCTATTTGAGCAATATTCTTAGATCTTCATAGAAATTTTTCTTTAAGTAAAAATTTTATAATTTTCAAATGTCTTTATTTGATATGATTGTTCAATTTGTTGAGTTATGTTTTTCTAAAGAAAAATTAGGAAACTTCTAGCCCAGGTATCAGAGTTGGCCCTTGATTTGGTTTCCTCTGACCTTTGGAGAATTGTTCTTTGGTATTAATGCTGTATGCAAGAGGAAATCATGATGTGCTCTGGTTCTTCTAGAATAGAATATGAAAATTGGAGACTCAGTTAAACATTTTTTGTGAGCTGTGGGTTGCACTTTGATGTTTACAAGCCACATAACTTGCAAGACATGGACTCCATTTCACTTACCCATTTCTCTGGCTTTTCACATTTTTCTTCCACCTGTTTCTTTCTCCTTCCTGTTTGCTTCCTTTTGTCTCCTTCTTACATTTCTTCCTGTCAATGGGTTTCCACCTCTGTGCAATATGTGTTCCCCTGACCCATTCTGTTTCTGACCCTCACTCTGGGCCAGTCCCTACCTGCCAACCTTGGAGAGCTCTCTCTTTAAGAAGGGCCAAGGTCAGTGTGTAAGGAGAGATGTCTGGGTCTTCAGATGCTGTGCTGAGGAAACTGTCAGATAGTACTGTTGCCTGACTACATCTTCATTCTGAGTTCTTTACGCTGTGGAGTATTTTGATTTTGACCCCAAATTCTGTTCCACAGAGTCCACCGCAGGCATCTGTCCTTCTTGGATTTTGGTGTTTGTTTGTCAGGTTTTGACAAAATTTTGACAAATTTTGCTTCTATGTCACAAACTGAATTTTAGTGTCTTGCTCATACCTTAGCTATTCTTTCCCTTTCCCTGATCTTCAGCTTTGTATTTCCTGCCTGGAAGTCATCCAGCCCATCAGCAAGATGTATTAGCGCCATCCTCAAAATAGAGATACCTGCAGAATATTTAATATAATGCTTACTGGTGATGTTCATATCAAAAAAACTTAACAAAATGAGGTGTAGAAAAGGTCTCAAGTTGCACTCCATATACAAATGCTAGAACATCAGAATCACTTGTGAAAATTTTGAAGTCAGCAAATTGGGTGTTGCTAACACTAAAAGAGACTTGAGGTGTCATACTCATGTTAGTGCACACGAAGCATCTGTTGGCTAATCATGTTGTTTAGTGGCTAGTAAGTGCTATTTTTGGTATTGTACATTTATTTTATATGATAGGTTGTTTCTTATATATTGGCATTTTCCTGAGTTTTAAAACCAGTTAGTTTTATTTAGGAAATCATCAGTCTCAGTGGGGTGGGGGGTAGGGTTGCATGTAATGCTTTAATTTAAAACACTGGGGAACAGATTCCTCTTGAGCATTTTCATGCTGAACATCTGATTTTCAGAAACAGTTTATAGCAGTTAAGTGGGAAATGCTTCTATCTCCAAATCTGACCACTTTTCACCACCACTGCTGTTACCACCCTGATCCAGGGACTGATCATCTATTCCCTGGATTCTTATAATGAGCTCCTTATTTCTACACCTGCCCTTTCCGATCTATTCCCGACACAGCAGGCAGAATGATCCTGTTAAACATGTAAGTCAGTTCACTTTACTCCTGCACTTAGAACAGTGCAGTAGCTCCCCATTTTACTCAGAGGAAAAGCCAAACTTCATTCATTGGTCCACAAGAATTTCTCTTTCTCTTTCTCTTTCTTTTCCTTTTCCTATATCTCTATAATATAGATCATAATCTGAAATTAAAGTATATATTTTTATTAGTTGGATTTTTTTGAGTAATGTTTCATGTTTTCTATCTTCATTTTAAAAGCATGTAAGTTTTTTATATTCCTCTTAAAGCAAGATCAAGTTGCATGTGATTTTTTAAGTCTTTCTGCTATAAATGGCCTTCATGAGACAGACACCCCTATTTTAAGAGGATATATTTCTTCATCTCTGAAATGAAGATAATATCAACCTTTAATACCTACTCACCTCCAAGCAGTCTTTTTCTTGGATTTCTTATTAGCTCCTTTTTTGGTCCCCTGTATTTCTGTTACTCGGTATTCTCTCTTCTCTTCTTCGCTACCTCAGCCCCTTAGGCCTAAATTTGTGTCTGTCTTTGAATAGCATTTCTGCGCAAAGAGGGAATAAAACTTCTACTGCCTTTTTTTCTCATCACACCTTTACATATGTACAGACACTTTCATTCACCTCAAATATGCTGCAACATGATTGGTAAAGTTAAGGATAGATGGTTGGGTGATTTATTTGTAGACTTGTAAACAAATTTCAAATAAAAATTCTTCCTAAAAAGATAAAGCAAAAAGTAAAAGTAAATTATTTTTGTTAAGGAAGAGCCCTCCCTGAGAGTGGAGTGGGGGTGGGGGGAGATTGTTGTGTAATTAATCTAAATTTAATTTTTTTTATAGAACCTAAAATTTCCAGTAAATCTCCATTTCTCGCATTCTGTGGCTTGTGTGTAAGTTGTCCTTAATAACTTCTTTACGTATGTAACTATCACCCAACTAAATATTTTTATTAATATGTTTCTTATAAGTATTTCTTCATAGCATGCTTCCCAAACATATATATTAGTTTGTATGTATGTAATGGTACATATTTACTTTGCAAGGAAGATATTTAAATGTATTACTTCTGTTTTATATACATAGAACAAGAAATTTATATACATAGAATAAAATGTTGGACTTATTGTTTTGTTTTTACATAAAAGGAACTTATATACCACATAGTTGAGCTTTTTTATTTCTGTGAATTAATTTTCTCTTCAGGTAATTTATGGGATCATTTAAAGCTTAAATTTGTGTTTGAAGTCTTTACTTCTCCAAAATTCTAATTCACAGATATTAATATATTGTTATTATTGATGTTTGCCAATAATTATTTGCAAGTGTATTTCAATACAATTTAAAAATCTGTGTGTAAAAGCATGAGAGAATAGGAGCTCAGAGTGTGTTAGCATGTCTTGGAAAACTTTGATACTTTCTTCATTTTTAAATTTGTCATTCATTTAAAATTGATGTGTTTTTCATTTTTGCTCTAATAATTCAAGAAAAGTAGACAGGTCAAATGGATTCTGTGATTGGTTGGCATTTACACAGGTCTTTCATAAGATTTAATAAAAGGTGACATCAAGTCAGAAGTGTAATCTATAAGACAATCAGAGAAAAACAATCTTTTACGCACATTCTTGTCAGTATTGTGTGATGCCCATTCTGCAACTGTAATCTTTTTGTGTATCTGTCAAAAGATGTAAAGCTATATTCAATAATGAGGATGGCAGGAATTTGGGACTTCATGTTCATTTCTTTTTGTGACAGGAAGGTCAGGCTTTTGAAAAGGGATAGAAATTAACATTTCTCTAGAATTATGTTTGCCTTCATTTGAGGTTATCTCTTAATTCCAGCATTTTACTGTGTTTGATAAATAGGCCAAATATATATTTTATTTATTTGGGGATGTGGGGAGGACTTTACAAATTTCAACTGGCATTGCACTCTGCTGATAAGGATGGGAGTTTGCACCACTCTAAAGTGATTACATGAAGTAGAATTGGAAAGCAAATCGTATTTACAAAAGATAGGATGATGTTCCTAATAGGTGTTCAGAATAGACTATTCACTCTTATATTCTGCTGAGCTTTACTAGAAATAACTTCATTTCAAAAAGGACAAATCTGATTGAAGGTAAAAGCATTCCCTCTTCACAGATACTCATCCAAAGGGTTTACATTAAATTTTCCTGATGGGCACACAGCAGTATTTTATGCTGTATCTGTATAAACTAGTAATGTGGAAAATAAAACTCTAAATAGTATACTTGATTGCTTCATGCACGAACCATTAGATTGCGAGATTTATATCTACAGTTTTGGAAGAGATGTTGCAATATGATGTTCTGACAATAACTGTCAAAGTCATAATACCAGGATCTATTTTCATCTTGTTGTTGAGGTAAAGTTATTAAAATGCACAGTTGGTAGGTCAGAAAGATCACTTACTATCTCTTGTCATCTGTAGTTTAATGCTGACCTAAACTGCTACTGTATAATGTCAGAATTATCACAGTGTCCAGGCTGCAGAAGTACAACATGCTACATGATTTATTGCATTTCCTATCTGGAATGAAGATTACAGAAAGGCCAACAACCGTGAGCTACAGTGGCTTAGGAGAAACTTAATTTCTAATTTTGCTCTTTTTCTTCATTCATTTTAGATTTTGGATTTAGTAAAGGGTACACATTACCAGGTAGCCTGTCAGAAATACTTCGAGATGACACATAATGTAAGTACATTTTTTTACTTTATAGCTTAATTCTTTGTCTTTTGTTACTCTCTCTCTCATTCACAGTGTTTAGTTGCAGCAGTGGAAACCGCTCTAGCTATTTTCAGCAGAAAGGGATTTATTACACAGTATTAAGTAACTTATATTTATAGAAGGTCCAGAGAACTAAGCTTGGATGCTGCAGAAGCAGGGATATTGGAACTAGAAGCTACATCATGAGAAAATCTTACCTTACTGCAGCTGCCACCCACCACTCCATATCTAGGGATGAGACCAAGGGTCAGTAAATTTTTTCTGTAACGAGCCAGATTATAAAAATTTAGGCTTTGCGGTCCATATGGTCTCTGTCACAAGTACTCAACTCTGCCATTGTAGTGAAAAAGCAGCCACAGAAAATATGTAAATGAATAGGTATGACTCTAATCCAGTAGAAGGTTGTTTGTAAAAATAGGTAGGGTCCAGATTTCACCCACAGGCCTTAATGTGCCAACCCCTGGACTAGATCTAGAACCTTTGCCACAGCTGCCCAAAAGAACCAAAGGTTTTTGCCACCTTCCATGCAGAAAATCTGATCCTTCTACTTGTGGCTGCCACCTCATATCGCAGTAATCTACTTTCCAAGTCTCATATTTATCTGCATGGAAGAACCTAAATTACATGTGGACCCCAAACTGTAAGGGAGTCAGGGAAATGTATTTGGTTTTTATCTTGCCAGACTTCTTAGTACAAAAAGGCCTGCTAGGTTATTAGAGTGAGTGCTGAATGACCCAACCTGTCTCAGAGTAGATTCTGAAATGTGTAAAGCAAGGGTCACAAACTCTGAGGCCTACAGAAATCAGGCAAATAACCCAAAAAATGAAGCTGGCTGAGATTAATACCAGAGAGTAAGGTAGAACTATGGTACACTGAAGAGTTTATGCCATTAGAGGAATTCCTATTGACAGATTTTAAGGCCCTGTGCAGGCCAACAGAACACATCTGCAGGTCAGATTCAGCACGCTGGCCCCCAGTTTGCAACCACTGATCCTGAGCATGGATTCCTAACCTGGGACAGACATCCAAGAATGGACTTTGGAGGCCCATGCTCCTCTAGAAACATTTCTTCTCTGAGCACATATGTGCATTTTTCTGGAGTCTGTGGTATTTGTCAGGGATCCGTGACCCTCCCCAAAAAGATGTTGCATTTATTGAATTCATTATCAGTTGCTATGCTAAGTTTTACAATTATTTTTATGTTTCTATTGAGTTGTCACAAAATAATTTTTCTATTCTGGTTATATAATTGCAGAATTTCTTGATAAAATATTTCATAGGAAAAATATATTGTATAACATACCAATAAAAATTAAAATAATAATAGTAATACCTGCTGGTATCTATAGAACCCTTAATGCGTGCTAGGCACAGCACTAAATTCTTTGAACATATTAGCTCTTTTAATTCATACTACAGCAAAGTGTACTATATATATATATCTCCATTTATGAATAGAAATTAGAGAGGCTGAGCAACCTGTGTAAGGTCATATTGCTAAGAGGGATGGAACTTGGATTTGAACCCAGGCTGTCTAACTCATCTGAAAGCTTGTGCTGTTCCATGGTATTTGGTATTGGATTTGCACTGATGACTGTGGAGGTGATTGGCATTTTCCTGTTTAGATTCATAGAGTAATAAACATGGAGGGAATTTAGAGGTCATCTGATCCAACCTTCATCATTTACATACAAAAAAACAGAGGCCTAGTGATTCTAAGTGACTTGCTCTACGTACCACAGCTGGTTAATGGACAATCTGGAGCCAGAGCCCTGCTCTGCTGTGGGTCCAGTCCCCTTCTTCTACACCTAAGTTTTGAAAATATTACTGTTATTTTAAAACATAGTTTATGTTTACAAAATTTAAAGGACTAAACATCAAGAAAATAGTAAGCGACAACAAAATCTCCTTAGTTTTATTACAATTGGAATCACACCAGAAAAGCCTCATGTTTGTTATTTTCAGGACAGTTTTGTATGACTCACTCCTCGAAGACTACATTCCTTAATTTGCTGGCTCAGCTTGACAGTTTTAGTTTCATTTATGTGCTTAATCATTTGCAGACCCTTTTAACTAAGAGGCCTCAGAACTTTCACAAATTGAGGTCTGATATCTAACCTCTTTCCTTTCTTAAAAAATAAGATATAAAAATTAGAGTTAAACATTGAGTCTGTATATAGAAATAATCATATAGCAATAATCTAACTTAAACCACCTGTAAATCAATGAAGTAAAAGGCTGTATGTATTCACTAGCCATCTCCTTATAGGTTTTTAAAATGTATCCTCCTTCATTTATTATCTTTTCTAGTGTAAAAATAGAATCTATTTTTGTCAGGTTCTGCCTTCCTGCCCCCCACTCCCCAAATAAAACCCTATGCTTATTTTCCTGAGGCCTCTGTGATCAAATTCGCTTAAATGAAAGTTTTGAAAATGAACCAGTTAATTGATACCATTTGCAGCAGCACTATGATAGTTCCATATGGCTGTTTTGGTAATACCAGCTGCCTCATTATAAGCTGTCATTGCAAAACCTCTTGATTAAAACCCAAATATCCCATAGGTAAAACAATATTGCTTTCATTCCTTCAAAATCTACATTTGCAGTGGCAGAAATATGAGACCCATGTTTGTGTGAAGGTCATTGTGTGCAAAATGTGCTGATTCCAAGCAAATGTCTAAGAGATATTCATTTAGTATATGTCAAAAGCTGGCCTGCTTAAAACCTATTTTCCTCAGTATTTTTAGGGATCAGTGTTTAAAATAATTTTATCCTGTAGTATATTCTTTACTTTCTCCATGCTCCATGTATAAATGAAAACACTAGTCCTTGTGTAGATTAATCTCTGACTTTTAATTGAAAATAATGTTTTCAGAAATAAACCTCTTTAGACATAGAGTAATTGTGGATACTTATTTTCTAAACAGCTGAGCATAATTTTTCCCCACCATATAAATCTCTACAGAAATCTTGTTAAAGCTATCACACATTTTCCTGCCATCTTAAACAGGATATATGAAATACAGTTAAGCCTTTTTATAATAACTCAGGGTCATCATTATGGTTATCAATTAGAATGTTGGGCTAGCAGCCACCATCGTCTCACTTGGATCACTGCAATAGCTTCCTAACTCATTTCCCAGCATCTACACATGCCCCAGTCCAATTCTTTCTCCTCCACACAGCTGCTGGAGTGACCTTTAAAATAGAGGAATCTGATCATTTCAGTAACCTGCTTTAAAAAAAATCTTAAATGGCTTCCCACTTCTCTCAAGATGAAATCTAAAATTTATAACATAGCCTATTAAGGCCTCCACTCCACCCCCTCTTCCTCTAGACTCCAGCTATACTAATCTTGTTTCAGATCCTTTACAGTACTTTGGATCTTGCAAGCTAATATGGCAGAGTGAAAATGCATCACAGAATTTTCCTTTCCCAATACCTAACAAAATGTATGAAACATAATAAAAAATCATCAATCACGAAGAAAAATGTCACCAATAGCAACCATACACGAAAAGGGGCAAGGAAAGAAACAGAAGATTCACAGTAGACAAAAATCATGAAAATACTCACTCGATATTTCCAAATGAGGAGTAAACGAGATGATAGCTGCTGGCTCTTGAGCAGAAATAAGCGAAATGGGGATTGGGATGTACATAGCTCTTTCTCTATTCTCTTTCCTAATTTGCTTTTAAAGGTCTGTTTTCATACTGTTTAGTTTATGCTCTTCTCCTTCCCCCAAAGACCCCTAAGTTTTTTTTCTTGAGCAAGATAAAAGGAAACTTAATGGCAACTATATACACTTTCTTTAAAATAACAGTGAAAGAAAGAAACACTCAAAAGACAAAAGAACCCATCCTAAAAGAAAACACAATTCAGTAAAAAGAAGGAAACTTCATCATTTCATCTTGCTATCAAGCAACTTAATAGATCATAATGAGCTTAACAAAATAGTTAAGAAAGGCAATTGCAGGTCTAAGAGAGAAAGTTGAGAAACATAACATCACACAGAGCCATGGTTCAAGCCCTTATTTCAAGGCCGTTGGCACAGTTTTAGTTGGTTAATAAAAAATATTAATTAAAATGAAGATTCATAAAAAACATGTATGTTCCTTAAATATTATATTTTAAAGTTAAGACATTTAAATGTCATTCATTTGCTAATCTTTTGATGTAATGGCAAGGTCTTTTGAGTGAGTAAAGCTTAGTGCTTGGAATTCTATTTCATCTTTCTTTCACAAACCATACCCATAACACTCCATCAACAGTTTCCAGTGTGGGTTTCTTTAAACTGGAAAAGAAACTTAATAATACATACAAAGCAGTATGATCTTTTTCCCTGTTCTTCTGGGAATTCAACTTTTAAGTGACTTGCCTTTCTTGAGTCTTTCTATAACATTTAATTTAGGTATCATAGAACCAACTCTTTCTTCTAACATTCATATTTCTTTGGTTTTCCCATAGCAACCCTATGACATAGCACTATTATCTCCATTTCCTAGAGGAAACTGAGACTTAAAAAGATTACCATATTTCATTTTGTCCACACTGAAGTCTAATAATTCAGAGTTGTCTTCTGTGATAGAGGTATTGAAAACTTTAACAACTTGAAGCAAGGTGTAGAAAATCCTCAATGTGTTATTATAGCACAAGGTATTGGATTCTTTTTGCATGAAATAATACGACTGTGTTTTTTATAATCTTTATAGCCAAGTTTAGAAATAATTATAATGAAGATATCATTGTCAGTTTATTTGACTTTGCATAAAATCTCTCAAAATAGCTTTCAGAGCAACTAAATGATCTAGTCAAAAGGCCTGAATTTTAATTCAGACAAAACCAATTACTAGTTCTAGGACTTTGAGTAAACCATGTATTCTCTTTAGGCCTCAGTTTCCTAATCTGCATGCAGGAGGTTCAATTTAACAGATCCCAAGGTCCTCCTAATCTCTAATTTTTTCTGTTTATAAAATGTAAAGCCTTCTGATTGAAATGTATTAGGGAATAAAACTTACTTTTTGTGAAACACTTTGTAAAATGCAAAGTTTATATTGATTGGATCTCCCAGTTTTTAATGAATTGGGTGAAAATCAAATATAATAAAGAAGTACACAAATGATTCCATTGTTAATAAAAATTATAGATGTATCCTAAAACATTCAGGAAACATTTTGAAATTAAGCAGCCAAGTTAAAAAAAAAAAAAAAAGTAAAGCAAAGAGAAACATTTGTTCTTACTGATCTATGTCTCTTAAAATCAGTCTGTATACTATCTGTTACACACTGAAGTTACTATAAAATTATTTGCCCAACATATATTAAGTTACTAAAGAGACTTGGAGAATCCTGGGGTGCTTAAGTATTACCAGAAAAGATCTTGTTGCTATTTATTGGTCCACTCATCAGGAGGGTTTATTCTAGACCATAACAGCAACTCCTTTTTCCCCCTGCCAATTCATTTTAATCTACCAGAAGATTATGCATAGCTCTTATCACACCAGCTCCCTTCTTAAGGATTTGCAGTGACTCCCTGTTGCTAGAGAATTCAGTCTAGACTACTTACCCCAGTTTTCAAGGCTCTCAGAGGTCTGGTCCCTGCTTTCCAGCCTTATTCCCTATTATTCCCTTTCTCGTGCCTCTCGCACCAGGCTGTGTGAACTACTTGCTTTCCCAGGACATTTCCTCTTTGCCTTGCTCATGTGGCCCTGCGGTCTGCATTGCCCTTTCCCTCATTGTCCCAGCTTTTCACTCTCTCCGTCTTTCCAGACCCAACCCAAATAGCACTTCCCTTACAAAGCCTTCCTTGATCTTCCCAGCTGGAATTTCTCTCTACTGTGGAGTCTAATAGGCCTTTATCTGTAACCCTTATCACTTCGCCATTCTTGGCAGAGGTTTTTAAGTATATGACTTACTGGGCTGGAAATTTCTTGAATTAGTCTTAGTCAAATGCATTATTATATTCTGAAAAAATACTAGCTTATAACATGATCTTTTACATAGTAAGTCTTCAATTAACATGTGAAATGTGTGACTGGTATACACTGGCTATTTCTGGGCCCAACTCACCAAATATTTATTAGATACCTATTGTATGCAAGTCACTTCAGTACAAAAAGTGAGATGTAAAAAGATTGGTAAATATAAGGCAAGTGAACAAAAGAAGTGTAATGGCTTCTTAGTTTCCAAAAAATATAAAGTGAAAATACCACCCAAAAAACCACAACTAAGTCACTAACTTAAGCAAAATGGTATTTTTGTTGTCAATTCCATATGCAGAAGGCAGCAGGGGAGCAGGGATTTGAAACTGCAGAAAGCAAAACTTCAGATAAGGGGAAATTAGTGTAATGCATAATTTGAAATGATGCTCAAAATAAAAGTTTTGTGGTAGTATTTGAGAAAAGATATAGCATAATACTATGAACCGAGGCATGTTTGTATTAAGTCACAGTGGAAATTAAAAGAAAAAAATTTCTATAAAAAGTAAGACCAGGGAAAGCCCAAGATTAGAATGAAGAAATTACATTGAATTAGGTTGCTTTTTCAGAGTTTATATTATACTAAATGAGATTACATATGCTAGTCTATATAAGCTCTAAAATACAAGTGGTCTCAGGGACCGTTATCAAAATGATCAAAAGTGGTTTTAAGATTGTTTTTAAAAAAAATATTTATTGGCCTACAATGTGCTAGGTCTTTTGCTTGGAACTGGGGATACAATAATGAATCACACAGGTCCCTAACCTGGTGCATCACTGACGCACAATGTGGCACAAATATGCACACACCCAGGTTTGTTTCCCAAACATATTTTTATTACTTTTTTCCAATTTTTTATTTTGAGGTAATAGTCGACCAGAATGGTTTGGGTATTGCCAGAATTGAGGGCATCGTGTGGATGGGAGGTGGGGTGCTGGGGAGGTGACTGAAAGGTGTCCAGTACACCCCAAGAATGGATGGTGATACCAGTCACTGAGAGCAAAGGGCAGGGGAGAGGGGAAAGGATAAGTTTCATATTGAGTTTGAGCTGCCTTTGAGCCATCCTAGATGTTGAGTAGGCACTGGAAAGGAAACTAGAGCTGGATAGGAACTGGAACTAAGTGCAGAGGTTTGGGCTGAAAATATAAATGCAGGAGTCATTAATTTCCAGGTATTAGTTGAAACTCCTTCTGAATGAAACGGTGCAAGTAGTGGATTGAGTATTACGGACTAGAACAGCTAGGATCCATGTTTCAGGTATTAAGTAAGTTTTGAATGAGGGCTGGGACAGAGTTTGAAACTCCTGTATTTATAGCTTTGCTGTGTATTAATGTGATATAAATTTGCTTCCTTATACAGGTGGATGACTGTGGCTTTTCTTTGAATCATCCTAATCAGTTCTTTTGCGAGAGTCAACGTATTCTAAATGGAGGTAAAGACAACAAGAAGGAAGCTGTCCAAGCAGAAACTCCTCAACACAAACCAAGTGTCCAGAAAACTAAGGATGCATCATCTGCTCTGGCCTCTTTAAATTCCTCTCTGGACATGGATATGGAGGGACTAGAAGATTACTTTAGTGAGTGATTCTTGGGCAGTTCAGTAACCTTTTTCCTCTCTAGCCCTCTTTCCTATTTTTAAGATTCTGCCTTTTTCTTTAACTTCTCTCTTCTCCCCTCCCTAGTCCATCCACATGTACACACACTCATTAGGAAAGCGCTTGTAGCTAAAAACATAGACCCCCACTATGTTTTGCTTTGACAAAAGGGAGGAGGACGAGTTTCTATTAAAATCTGTCACTTGAATGGTGTGATTTAAGTCCTGTTTTAGGAGACGAAAACAGCTTTCTGGACTGATTAAAGTCCAGAAGTACAGCTAAAAATGACTTTTATTTTAACAAATATCACTTTGTCATTTTGACCCAGTTACTCCTTTGACCATTATTGTTAATAAATATCAAAATGTACATGACTGTGTCTGTGTGTAATTGGGAGAATCTTATTATGTCTTAAGATTGGACATTACCTCAGTTTTTAAAGTGGCGCTTGGAACATCCAACGCACTGCTGATCACCACAGAATATTTTAAACTGTTTCCTTTTTTGTTGTGTTTTTTTGTTTGTTTCGTTTTAGTTGACCTATTTGTGGTTATTCTACATCGGCAAGGAGAACTTTGGCCCCTTTGAGTAGCAGCAAACTCTACTGAAATGAATTGTGACCTAAGAATTAAACAGAATTTGTATAGCCAGTTATATTTATTACAGAATAGGAGTTTTTATGTAAAATAATCATACTTCTCTGCTGTCATTTTTCATTCACTCTGGGGGCAGGTTCATGAAGAATAGATAATTTCTGAAGCAAGAAGGTCATAGGTCTGGAGTGTTTATTTATCCCACCCTCCAACTTCCATGTCTTATTACTTCTGTGGTTGCTCTGAATTACCAAATAGGTTTGGTAAATCCATTAACTTCAGTAATGAATATTCTGATATTCATAGTACCCCCCCCTCCTTTCAGTGCCAGCAACAGGATTTAGTAAATACTGTGGATGATTGTAGACATACGAGATCAATGCCCTGCTCTCTTTGCCTGCCTTTGGCAAGGAAGTAAGGGGATGGGGGGTGCACGACCCCTGGCGCGTTATGCCTTGCAGAGCAGTGTCACTGTGGATGCCCTTATCTGATTTCCTCCCCGGGCTCTCTACTCACTCACCCTGAGTTTTGGGGGCTCTTAGGAAACCCAGTTTGAAACATAACTCTTCCTCACCTATTACCTTGGAATATGTGAAAAATATTAGTCTATTTCTGTCCTCTTTTCCTGGTAAAGAGGGGTACTTTTATCCTTTTGAATCAGACACATAACTAAATTGAAAAGAGGACATTGTATTCAGAAAACTGGTCTATTAGAAGCACCGCGTTTTTAATCCTGTGATAAAATGCATCAATATGAAAGGATTTAAACAGGATCAGATCATCAAAACCTAAAAATCTCGACTAATCAGGTTTTTATTTTAGGCTTCTGAGTCAAAGATTTCTTGGAATATTTGGTAACATATAATTAAATGAAATACTATCTGAACTTTTACTTGTCTTGGTGAATTATTATCACCTAGTTTGGAAAATAGTATTATTCCACGACAAATTACCCCTATAAATCTCTCCCTTCTGAAACCATCTGCTACTTCCTTCATCATTTGTAGTTCTCAACAGGAATCTGATGATTGCCTACCACTTTATCCATGAGCTGCAAAACCGCAAGTCCTTTGTTTCTTTTTTTAAATTAAGAACAAGTGCTACATGGAGCTGTTTTAACCACAGAATTAAGTTAGCTTTAGAAAGCCAAGCACAGAAATGCAGGTCTCTGTTGTATTAAAAGAAGGAAAATATTAGAAGCACTTTCTCCGCTGTAGTTCAGTGAGAAATCTTATGACATGATGTTTCATATCTGGCAACATTTTGCAAGGCTGTCTTTTTCTACTGCCTCATGTTCTCCTTTTATGAAGCCTGTGCTCCCACCAGCTAAAAGGACAGAACCATTAACAGCATGGCAGATGTGCCTTAGTGGACTATTTATTTTATACTGGCAGCCCCAAGAATTTGTGTCATCCTACTTGAATGTTTTATAAGTGTCTAGTCAAACTCCAAAATAACACTAGTTTAAATGTTAGTTGTATTACTAACAACTAACAGGTTCAATTTCTTCATAATAAGGTTTTATCTCCTGTCATGTATTATACAGAAGAATATATAAGCATTTTGTGAAGTCTATAGATTAAAGGATACGGGATAGAGGTGTATAAAAGAAGACAGAAATTAATGCTTTTTTGGTGCTTTTTGGAGTTGGAAAAAGCAATTTATTTTTCATGCTTCACAGGTCTTGACAATTTTGATTTGTTTTCTTTGAGAGCAGACCTGTTTGAATTGGATGATGTAGGAAGAACCCAAAAGAAAAATCAAAAGCCAACAGCCTCTTTTCAAAACAGTAGCCAGTAAAAAAGAATATGAGTCTTCCAGATCTTTTAACTTTTAGTCTTTTATTACCTCTTCGAGAAAGAGAGGCTGTGTGATTATCAAAGACAAAAGAAGAAACAGCAGAAGAAAGAAACTAGGTTGGATAGTTGTAGCTGGTTGAAGCAATGACATTGTTAGTAGAGATTCTATCATACTTCTTTAATGTTTCTCCATAATGTTTTCCACTCTGCCCATACAGTACAAAACTCTTAATTGCTGTGTGCATAAAAGAACACTAGGAATGTTTTCAGTAAACTTTTTAGGACTGCTTATAATATTATAGAGTCATTAAAGTGAATAGTTATAGATTTTGAATGAGCTGGGAGTGGAATAAAGCAATGGGAAGGATCTTTAATTCACATAGAATTTTAATAAGCTGAGGGATTTCTTCTCTCTCTAAAAGCATACAGGGTGTTTTGCTTGTTACACTTTGCTGTCTTACTGATACTCAAGATCTTTGCAAGCAAACTTTTGTAATTCTTTCCAGAGAAGAATAGGAAACTTCTGGGATTTCAGCTTGAAAGGCAAAATGAGACAACTCTAAAGTTCTGGTTCGGTTAGAGTCTACTGTTTGCAAATTTAATCAAGGTCTTCCACAGGCATCAGCTTGACATTAAATTTAAGTGCCCATTAAAGTGAGAGTTTGACAGCAGTTCTGAATGTGAAGCTCAGTCTGAGGACATCTTTACAGCTGGAAGGGAAAAAAAAGTTGAGAAGCCTCAAACCACTGTGGTAATTAGATCCATTTGTTAACTTCTCTTCTAATGTTGGCGAAGGGAGGGGGAGGAAAGGTTGCCAGGCCGCAATCAGGAAGGCACTCCAGAGTTCCCTATGGAATTGGGCATGCACAGGGTCCTGTGTTGCAGAGAATACTGGTCAATATCCTCTCTGACAAATGAGTAAGATGGGGCACTTATTTCAAGAACTTTATTCAGTTTTTCTCCCTTGTAACACAAACAGAACCAGTGTGTGGACGTTGTATTTTGAATGGGTATGCCAGTTTGGTTATAAGTCACCTTGGAAGACATACAACATTATTTGTGAGTGGACCTCTAGTGGTACATTGTTGGCCTGAAGAGTTCGTGTTCCTCACAAGAGTATCAGACTTACATTCAGGTAATCATTTATTTACCCAAAGCATCTGGTCGTCTTTTCAGTATTGAGTTCCTTTGTGACAGATAGCTATTGCCCTAGTCTAAGGCCTCTCACCATAATTGGCATGTAGGCAATCAACTTTGTGACTGTATGGAGATCGTGTCACCTGAGGAAATTATCTTCTGACATCATCTGACTGACTTTCCTGCCAAAAATGATACTATTTCCTGTTGTTAGAGTTGCTTTCTATCCTGTAAGCTCTTTTTGTCCTTTGCTTCATATTTTATTTTTTTCAAAAATTATTACTGTAGAACCTTATCAAAGGCTAAAGAATATGTCTGTATATAAATCTCCAGTATTTCCCTTGAGCCTTCAATTGTAGTACTGTTTTTGAACATTGATGACAAGGTAGTGAAACAACATTGCTAATAAATGTATGATGGATTTTTCAATTCAGACTTGCATTTCTAGGTATATTCATTCACCGTAATAGAACTATGAGGCTTTTTAAGGTTTTGTTTTGTTTAGTTTTGCACTGAAAGCACAGAGAGAAAATAAATTCAACAAATACTGCATTTGATTTAAGACTCTTTGTAATGCAGAAATTAACCATCTCATGCAAATTTCCCAGCTTCCCCACACCCACCATTTTTTTTTTTTTTTTTTTTTTTAGAAATTTTAGCTTTCACTTGGGTCATAGAGGATACCAAGGTGTTCATTACTGATTAAAAAGAACATAGTGATACATGCTTCTTTTTTATCTTCCCTTTCGCTAACCAAGGATTAAATCATGATTTAAACAATTCTCTACCACCCTTAACACTTGGCTGTCCATAGAGTTCCTGCCTGGTCCTCTTCTCACTCCACGAGTCTCCCCAAGTGATCTCATCCACTTCCATGGTATTGCTTTCCATCTGTATGCAGATAATTCCCAAATCTACATCTCCAACTGAGAACTATCCTTTGAAAACAAACCCATCCACCCGACTACCTCTTGGACCTCTTCGTTAGGATATCCCACTAGTATCTCAAATTTAATGTGTCCAAAATCAAACCTGTTCTCTTTCTTTGTTAACTTTGATGACTCTCTTTCCTACCTTCTCCACACATCCAGGTGCAGTTGATTCTGTTTTAATACCAGCATGTCTAAACCAGTGGATCTCAACTGGGGGCAATTTTGCCCTGCAGGAGACATTTGGTAATGTCTGGAGACATTTTTGCTTATCACAACTGGGGGTGGGGGGAGGAGACTACTCTTGGCATCTAGTGGACAGGGGCTGAGGATGCTACTAAACAAACTATGGTGCACAGGACAGCCCCCCACAACAGAGAAATATCTGGCCCAAAATGTCAGTAGTGCTGAGGTTGAGAAATTCTGTTCTAAAGCATCTCCTCTCCTCCTTTCCTTACTTGTACTACATTAGATTGCCCTCTCAGCACTTCTAGTCATGGTGATCTCTTAACTTACTATCCTAGTCCCCATTTGCCTACCCTGAACCCCATCCCACGTCCTTCTTCAAAATGTAACCCAAGTCTTTTTTTCCCCCAAAACGCGTGTCTTCTTAAACATGGCTCACCATTACCTATATGAGGAAGTCTAGCTGCCTATTATGTTGTGTATGAGGCCCTCAATGACCTGACGCCTGCCTACCTCTCCAGTTCCCTCTATTGCCATTTACCCCTCATTCTATAATCCAATCCAGTGATTTAGCCGTTCTGAACAAGCTTTCCCTGCACACTCACTGTGCTCTCTTCCTCTCCTCTGTTAACCTTACTACTCTTCCTGCCTGGAGCACCCTTCCATGCCTTGCCCTGCTAGCTGTTATTTCTCCTCTAAGACTTAGGTTAGGTACACATTCTTGCAGCCTTCTCTGATGACCCCAGCATGAGTTCATTGTCCCTTTTTAGGCCATCTAAAACATCTATATGCCATAGATGTTATCATACTTATGATGCCTATAATCACAGTACTTATCATACTTATAGTCATCCATTTACATATGTTTCCCTTCATTATGTTGTAAAATCCTTGAGGACAGGAACTATATCACTTTCTTATTTGAATCCCTAGTAATTAGCATTGTCTCTAATTCTTAGCATGATGCATGACATTCTTGGGCACTCAGTAAACATGTGTAGAGTGAATGAATGGTTACTTGCTTATTATCCCACAGGAATCTCAAATTAAATGTTTCTAAAATCTACAAACAAGGTGTGAAATGGATTCTGGGCCCCATACTGGAGCCACCACTTAGTGTGTGACCTTGGGCAAGCTCCTTAATTTCCCTGTGCTTCATTTGCTTCACGTATGACATGGGGATAATAATTGCACCCACTTCAATGTTATTCTATTAGGTACTATTACATCTACAGCACTCGGAACACTGTCTGGCACATGGAAATACTTAGTAAATATTAGGTGTTGCTATTTGATAGTCAACTCTTCCAACAAATATACTACACGGGTCCTCCCTGTTGGAGGGGTATCCATTCTGAAGATCCCTTACCTGGAGTGATCCTCTTATGTGCACCATAGTGTAGTAGGTAGAGAAAAAAAGCCACTAAATAAGGTTTTAGCAAAAAGACCTCATGTCAGTGGATCTACTCTTTGACTGCCATACCTTTGACACCTTTGTGGCCAGGCAGGGTAGATGAAGAATGGCAAACTATGAAAATGGAGGATTTCCTAGGTATGGCATACACTGAGGTATGGAAAGTTGCTGAAATGGTGTCACAGAGTACTGCTTGTTCTTAAAAGGGAAGAACTGAGGCAACCTGAGCTTCAGTATATAGAAGCATGATAAAGTTTTCACTCTTTGGGTGGCAATATATCAGTGGGCTTACATATAATTCCCAATGAAAATAATGCCTGTGTGGTACCTAGTCTCCAAGGACTTAAAAAGTACTTTTAGGCAGATCAAATCAGGTGCTATCATGGCACTTCTGGAAGTGGATGAGAATAGTAGTCATCTGAATTTTCCCTAATAAAGACACTGAGAGGTTAAATTCCATGCATTGGCTCACAGACTCTCTGATTGAATCCGGTGCTATGTCTCCCTGGGCTGTGCACTTTCTTCTCCATCACTGGTTTTCACACCAAGGGCCTTAGGACCATCCTTTCATGGATGAGCAGCCCAAACTGCAGGCTCCAACTAAACCAGCTCTTTTCTATTATCTTTGGCAAGTTAATTAACCCTCTTGCTTCAGTTTCTTCATCTGTAAAATTGGGATAATAACATTACCTACATCATAGAATTGGTGTGAGATTAAATGAGATAGCCAGTGTCGATTGTTTTGCACACAGTCTGACACATGGTAAGCTCTAAATAATTGTTGGTTATTATAAAAAGGTTCTACTATATTTTGTCTGAAATAAAGGCTTATCCAAATAAAGTTTAGAAGCTATAATAAATAGAATATTTTGTGTATTAAAGGGCAAGAATTATGTTTTAATTTTTTTCTACAGAATAAAAATTCTAGAACCCTTAGCCCTTCAGATAAAAAACAAACTACAGAATCCCAGAATTATAAGGAGTTTCTACCACCAGGATTTCTCCTAACTGTGGCTTCCTTGGCATTATGAAATAATCTAGAAAGAGTAGAGCCAGACCATCATACAAAGTCATGGGAAGTTTTATATGCCTTGTATTGTCTACCAGTTTCTCAAGAATATTTAACATCATCTCCTGCCTTGGTTAGAGGAGTATGCTTTTATTCCCTGGTCTACACCAGGGCATCTTCCCTGTCATCTCAATTCAATCCCCCTTCCTGAACTATAACAACCTATCTTCCATAAAAAGTGATCTGGGTGGTTAGTCATAGAGATCAAAGAGAGAAGCCTTAGATTTTTCTCTTTTGGTGTCCCACCCAGCCCCTGGTTCTATTATGGTGGATGTCCCCTGTCAATATCCCTGTTAAGAAGCTAGGAGCTTTGGGGCACATCCAACTTTTTGGTACTAAGCACACCACTTAAACCTATCTTCCTTAATAATTAGATCTTTTTTAATCAAAATAAGTGCTAGGGTTATATATACAGCTTCTATCCATACTCAAATTGCAAGCTATAAAATGTAACAAGGCAGAAGAGAACACAGAATGCCTGTGTGTGACCTTGCCTTTACTGAGGAAAAACAGCCTATTTGTGAAGGTGATATCCATTGTTTAGCAGAATAAAGTTGACGAGAAAGGCTCTCTGCAGATTCCTGCCACTTACACTGGGAGAATACAGCTCACCCCCAATCCATTTGTATAGTCCCTCCTTGTAAGCCTGCACAACAGCAGGCTCTTTAGAAGTGTTCTAATTCAATCTCTAAACCAACACAGTAGTTTTCACTTATTGGCAGGGGATATATTCCCACTCCCCCAGTGGATGCTTGAATGTGTGGGTAGTCCCGAACCCTATATACACTATATTTTTTTGATCTGATGACCAAGATGCTACTAAGTGACGAACAGGTAAGTAGCATATACAGTGTGAATATGCTGGACAAAGGGATGATTCACGTTCCAGGCAGGACAGAGCAGGACAGTTCGAGATTTCATCATGCTACTCAGAACAGTGCACAATTTAAAACTTATAAATTGTTTATTTCTGGAATTTTCCATTCAATATTTTTAGACCACTGTTGACCTCAGGTAACTGAAACCACTGAAAGTGAAATTGTGGATGAGGGGGAACTGCTATTTAGTTAGTATTTTCAGCTTGTGGGCCCTGTGGTCTCTGCTGCAACTACTCAACTCTGTTGTTATAGTGGAAAAGCAGCATAGACAATACATAAATAAATGAGTGTGACTAGATTTGGCCTGAAATGAGCCAGATTTGACCTGTGGCACAGTTTGCCAATCCCTGACCTAAATGAAAGGGGCAAAATCTCTTAAGGATACAAATTACCAAAACCGACTCAGAAAAGAAGTAGAATACCTGAATATCCCTACATCAATTAAAAGTAGAATTTGTAACCTAAAACTTTCCCATAAAAATATTCTAGATCCAGATGGCTTCAGTGATAAATCCTATCCAATATTGAAAAATATAATGCCAATCCTACATAAACTGTTTTAGAAACTAAAGGACAGAACATTTTCCAATTCATTTGGAAATGAGTTGGTTATGAGGCTAGCACTGCCCTGAAACCAAAACCAGACAATCACGTTACAAGAAAAAAAATTACAGACCAATATCTCTCATGAACATAATGGCAAAAATCCTTAATAAAACATTAGCAATTAAAATCAAGCAATATATATAAAAAGGGCCATACATCATGACCAAACGGAGTTTATCTCAAGATTGTAAGGTCAGCTTAACGTCTAATAGTCCATCAACGTAATTTACCATGTTAACAAGATAATGGAAAAAACGATCCTTCCAATAGATGCAGAAAAAGCATTTGGCAAAATTCAACATCTGTTCATGATAAAAACTCTCAGTAAATAAGCAACAGAAGGAAACTTCCCTAATCTGAAAGGGCATCTATGAAAATCCTAGAGGTAGCAATCATATTTAATGGTGAAAGGTCGAATGCTTTCCTTTTAAGATCTGGAACAAGACAAGTATATTTGTTTTTACCACTTCTCTTCAACATTGTACTGGGGATCCTAGCTAATGCAGTAGGCAAGAACAAGAAATGAAAGGCATACAGTTTGGAAAAGAAAGCAAGCTACTTTTATTCACCAGTGACATTGTATATTTAGAAAATCTTATGAAATCTTCAGAAATGTTACTAGAATGACTAGGTGAGTTCAATAAGGTCACAGGAGACAAGGCCAATATAAAAAAATTACTTATAGTTCTATATATTAACAACAAGCAATTAGAAATTGAGAATTTTAAAAACACCATTTACGATAGCATCTAAAACATGAGATACTTAGAAATAAATATATGTAAGCCCTATACACCAAATACTACAAAACACAGCTGAAAGAAATTAAAGAAAACCTAAATAAATGGAGAGATATGCCATGTTCATGGATTAGAAGTCTCAATATTGTTAACATCCCAGTTCTCTCCAAATTGATCTGTAGAGTTAAAGTAATCCCAACCAAAATCCCGGCAAGGTTTTTTTTTTCTGTACAAATTAACAAGCTGATACTAAAATCTATTTGAAAAAGCAAAGGACCCAGCAGAGCCAAAACAATTTTGAACAAGCAAAACAAAGTTGGAAGTCTTCCTTACTCATATTCCTTCTTTTGCTTTAAATGCAAAAGGGACAGAAAATTCATTTTCAACTAAAGGCCATTTCCACGTTCCAGCTTCTCTTTGAAGCTTCTTGCACATACATTAGGAGATAGTTGAAATCTTAAAGTTATTTGTAATGTTATGTATTAATTCAACTAAGTTTGCACAAAAGTAATTTTCTTCTTATTTTTAAACTACAGAAAATAACAAATTTTTTCAATTACTATCCAATTACTCAGACTTATTTTTACAATTTGCCTCTTTATTCAATCATATTGTCTGTTATTTCCTGACTTTTATTCTGATAAAAATTTCATTCATAGACTTTCCCATTGTGATCTAACGATCTTTAAATTTTCCATAAATCCTAGAATTCTGATTAAACCATCTCAAGGCATTTTTCAATGTAAAGCCCAAATCACGTGTAATTTGTGTCCATGAACATAAAAAGTTAATGATGGCTTGAAAAATGTGCTATGACCAAACAGCTGCTTTTGCTGCTTTGGAGCTCTGTGACTATTTGCTTTCCAAATTTCTCCCCACTGTGGTTTCAGATACTTTGGGAAACAGAGTCCTAGAGATAAGGGAAGGAGGGGGTGGTAGTGGGTACATGGGAGGATGAGGGTGGTTCTTCTCTATACCTCTGGTTCTACACCCTGCGATAACACCAGTACAGGGCACTCAACACTGAGGTGGCAATTCTAACTCTGGGAACTTTGTTAAGGACTCCCCTACCTCCAGATGGTCTTTTTGTTGATCCCTTGATTTCTTTGTTTTACTAAGAATGTATTTTAACTAACCTGTTATAGCTTTTATACTATTTAAATTGTTTTTCTGGTAATTTTTTCCCAATTTACTATCTTCCCACTATCTAAGCATCATGTTTGGAAATGCTTCCTCTTTTCATTAATATGCTTTTTAATTGAATATAAAATATATATAAAAAGTGCATGAAACACAAATAGACAAACTCTTACAAATTGAACTCATTCATATAAACAACCCAGATTAAGAAACTGAATCCCACCAGCACTCCAGAAGACCCCTTCATGCCACCTTCCAGTCACCAGCCCCTTCCTCTCCAAAGGCAATCGCTTATTCCAACTTCTACCACCATAGTTAGTTTTCCCTGTATTTGGACTTTCATATGCAGTGTGCACTCTTATGTACCAGGGCTTGTGATTTCACTGAACATTATCTTTGTAAGACTTATCTTTGTTGTTGCATGTAACAGTAGTTTCTTTTTTTTAATGTGTAGTATTTCATTGCATGAATACATCATTATTTATTCATTCTAATAGACATTTGGGTCATTACTAGTTTTTGTCCATTACAAATAATGCTACTGTGAACATTTTGGTACATATTTCTTGGTGTACCTATGTATGCATTTCTTTGGGCATATACCTAGAAGTGAAGTTGCTGGTGTGCCATTTGCTCAGCTTTAGCAGATCTCACCTACAGTCGGCAGTTTCCAAGATGACCCTCAATGATCACTGCCTCCTGGTATTCACACCTTATATTAATCCTCTACCCTGAGGGTAGACTGGGCTTACTGAATCACTTATAACAAATAGAATGTGGCAGAGGTGATAGGATGTCAATTTCAATATGAAGTTATAAAGATTGTGTCTTTTGTTTTGAATGTTCTCTCTCCATATTTCTTGGATTTTCCTTGTAAAGAAAGCCAGATGCCCTATACAGAGGAAGCCCTAAGGGGGGACTCTTGGAAGTGCACCTTGTGTGGCCACCAATAGCCCTGTGAGCGAAGTGGGCCCTCCCTAAACTGAGCCTTGAGATGACTGTAGCTCCAGTCAATACCTTTGTTACTGCCTTTTGAGAAACTGAATCAGAACTACCTGGCTCCCATATGCCTGATCCACAGAAACTGTGAGACAATAGAAGTTCCTTGCTTCCTGCTCCTAAGTTTTCAGGCAACTTGCTATGCAGCAACAGATGATGCAATACGTAATAAGCACATTGCCAAACAGGTTTTCAAATGGTTGTATCAATTTGCATTAACATAAGCAGTTCCTATTGCTTTACATTCTTGCCACCTCTCCATCATATTACTTATTGTGCTGGGGTTTTTCTCATTTGTTTTTTATTTTGTTTAGTCATTCTAGTGGTTGAGTAGTGGTGGTTTCCATTGTGGCTTTATTTTGCTTTTTTTTTTTTTAATTTAAGACCTTTATTAACAGGTGCTTGCAGTTTGTTGATCTTTTTTTTTCTGAAAAAATCAAGTTGTAAAATTTTATTACAAATTAAAAAGGAAGTTTTTAAAAATCTCGACCAGATATAATACAATTTAAAAACCTTTAAAGGTGTATTGAGAAAAACCAGGCTTTTTAAAATAAAACATGCCTGTTATTACCAAAAAAGTTATCCTAGAAAATATGGCAAGAATCTTCAACTTATTAAAGTCTCATATAAATTAGTACTTAATTTACTACTTTCAAGACAATGCAAGCACCTTTATTTTCATATATCTTTCTTCTGCCTTGTGTGTTAATATTTAACTCTGCATATATTTTAAACAATATATTATTATTATTTTACACAGTCATTGTCCATTTTGCTCTATCTACATATTTGCCCTTTTCGTTACTCTTTATTCCTTCCTGCATTTCCATCTGTGATTATTTTCTTTCTCCCTGAAGAATTCCTTTTAGTATTTCCTTTAGTGCGGATCAGCTGATGACATCTTCTCCTAGTTTTTGTTTGCCTGGTAATTTCTTTATTTGACATTCATTTTTGAAGGTTATTTTTACTATATATAAAATTCTAGGTTTGCACCCAAGTGTCCGTTGACAGATGAATGAATAATAAAAATGTAGTATATATATATAATGGAATATTATTCAGGCTTGAAAAGTAAGGAAATTCTGATACATGCTGCAACATAGATGAACTTTGAGGACATTATGCTAAGTGAAACAAGCCAGTCACAGAAAGACAAATATTGTATAATCACTACTTATATGAGGTATCTAGAGTGCTCAAGTTTATAGAAACAGAAAGTAGAATGGTGATTACTAGTGGGATGGGGGAAGGGAAGATGAGGAGTTTTTGTTTAATGGTATTATGGGCTGAATATTTATGTTTACTCCAAATCTATATGTTGAAACCCTAATCCCTGTTGTGATGGTCGTTGGAGGTGGGACATTTGAGAAGTAGTTAGGTTGTGAGGGTGGAGACCTCATGAATAGCATTAGTGTGCCCTTATAAGAAGAGACATGAGGGAGATGGTCTCTCTCTCCCCATCATGTGAGAATACAGCATGAGGGCAGCCATCTGCAAACCAAGAAGAGGGTCACACCAGACACCAAATCAGTTGGCACTTTGATCTTGGTCTTTTTAACCTCCAGAACTGTGAGAAATAAATGTTTGTTGTTTAAGCCACTCAGTGTATGGTATTTTGTTATAGCAGCCTGAACTAAGACAAATGGATATAGAGTTTCAGTTTTGCAAAACAAAAAAGTTCTGGAGATTGGTTGTACAACAATGCACATATACTTAACCACTTTTAAGAGTAAAGTTTGGTAGTGTTAAGATGGTAAATTTTATGTTGTATGTATCTCATCACAGTTCAATTTTTTTAAATAAAAAGTCTAGGTTTGAAGTTTTTTCTCCATCACTCTAAATGTTATTTTGTTGTTTTTTGGCTTCCATTGTTTCTGTTTAAAAATTAGCTGTCAGTCTTATAATTGCTCCTTTGAAGGTAATACATCTTTTGTTTCTCACTGCTTTTATGCTTTTCTCTTTGTCTTTAATTTTCAACAGTTTGATTATAACATACATGAGGTGGTTTTGTTTTATAATTCTGTAGGTGATGTGTGGTACTTCTGAAATCCAAAATTTGATGTCTTCAGTTTTGGAAAATTTCCTGCTGTTGTCTCTTCAAATATCACTTCTTCCCTATTTTCTCTTTCTTCTATTTCTCGAGACTATCTTTTCACTTTCTGTTCTTTATCAGATATTTTTATTGGGGGACAGTTCTCCATGACATTTCTACACATTTTGTAAGATCTTTTTAAGGATGTTTGCATAGCAAACAACCTTGACAGAAGTAGTGTTTCCTTCCAGGGCAAAGGGTGGCTTTGTCTCCTCACCAGCATAATAAAGATAATATCTCCCTCTGAAACAAACATTGGACATACTTGCTAGAAGTCCCTCATAGGACTGCGGATCTCCTAAGCTTGGGGTTCCTCAGCTGTGACACAGACCTATTATATCCAGAGCCTCCTCTTAGGCCCACCTCTGTATCACCCATGGGACTGGGGGTGGGGAGCAGGTTAAAGGAGAATTTATGCAAACATAAAACCTTGAGTAATAAAGACCTTTCTCTCTTACCCAGGAGTCTGTTTTCTTCCAGCATCTATGAAACTGTGGCAGCCTAACTTGTTAGCTTGAAAGTAGGGTAAAATCTCAGAACCTTGAGAGTTCCTGAAAGTTTTCTACTGACTTATATTTTAGCTTACTAATGCTCTCTTTATTGTGTGTCTAATCTGCTGGTAAATCTATTTATTAAGATTTTAATTTCTGTTATTGTGTTTTTTAGTTCTGGAACATCCACTTGATTCTTCTGTATAATTTCCAGTTCTCTGTTAAGATTCCCCACTGAATTCCCAATTTTTTAAAAAAACCATCACAGTTATGTTAAAGCCCTTGTTTGTTAACTTCAAAATATTCGATTGCCTGTGGGTTTATTTCTATTGTTTGATTTTTTTTCCCTTGGTTTTGATGGGCTTATCTCCATGTCTGCCTCATAATTTTTGATTGCATGTCAGGAATAGTGCATGAGAAATTGTAGAGATAATTTAAGGCTGTGGATGATGTTGTCTTCTTTCAGAAATGATTTTCTTTTGCTTCTGTCAAGCAGTTAGGCAGTAGCATATCATACCAGTCCAGTCAGGGATTGAAGTGGCTTGAGGCACAATTTTAGCCTTTATGAGAGCTGGTCTATTTTTCCCTTTTCACATCCTCCTAGTTTGTAGTCTTTCAGGAGTCCCAGGTGGGAGCTCCGGGTGTCCATCAAGGCCAGTTCTCCTTGGAAAGCCTGGAACTTCAATTTTTGTCTTCCCCAACTCCATGAATCTGCTGTAAGCTCTGCTCAGCTTTTCAGCCTCTAGGTGGCAGTTTAGGCTAGAAGTAGAGGAGCACCATCCAAGCGGGGATGGGTATCATTCAAGGCTAAGTTTCAGTCTTTGTGATGATTTGCCTTTTCCTGGTTTATTTTATTCAAAGATATACCTTTTGAGGGGTCTAAAATTAAAGCAAAGAATGTTTAGGAGGACTCTCTATCTTGCTGGGCCTTGAAAGGAGGTTGACTAACTTCTTCCAGTTTGTCTGGGACTTTCTCAATTATGGCACTAAAAGTCTTGAATCCTGAGAAACCTGTCAGTCCCATGATAACCGGACAGTCCAACTGAACTTCAATTTTTATCTCCATCTTTATTTCAGATGGCTAAAAACTCCGATCAGCTTCTCGGTCTTTTGGCTGGTCACTGTGAATCAGCAAATGCCAAATGGGTTAAGAGGATGTCCAGTGTCCCCATATACATCAAGCAATTTCCATTGTCAGGTCTTTGAACTTGCTTTTCCTTTGCCTGGCATGCTCTTCTACTAAATCTTCCTGCAACTATCAACATTCATGGCTCAGCTCAAATAGCATCTCCTAAGAACAACTTACATAAAGTGGCCCCATTTTTAGGGCAGTTGCTTTCCTAATGCTCTATTATATGTTCTTCATAGCTCTTATCATGATCCCAAATTATTTGTTTGATTACATGTTTATCATCTAAGCATATATTCCAGGAAATATGCTCCATAAGAGAAGGGACCTTGTCTATCTGGTTTGCTTCCATGTTCTAGTTTGCTTCTGGAACAGTTTCTACAACTTAGTAGGTCCTCAATAAATACCTGTTGCATAAATAAAGGAATGAATGAATATCTCCTGCTGAGTTGAGTTTCCAAAGTTTCTCAAGACCTCAAGGCTGCCTCACTGCAAGTTATGCCACAGCTAATAATTCCTTGCCTATTTGGACTCCCTCTCCAGTAGACTGAAATTGAGTTGTTTTATAGGGCTCATTTGTCCAATTGGTTTTTCATTTAAACAAATGCTATGGTTTGAGTATCCCCTGTAAAACTCATGTTGAAATTCAGTTGTTATTGTCATGGTATTAGAAGGTGGGACTTTTAAGAGGTGATTAGGTCATGAGGGCTCTCCCCTGATAAATGGATTAATGCCATTATCATGGGGGTAGGTTAGTTTTCTTAGGAGTCAGTTCCTGATAAAAAGGATGAGTTCAGCCCAATTTCTCTCTTGCATGGGTGATCCTCACCACATGATGCCTTCTGCCATCTTATGATGCAGCAAGGAGGCCCTCACCAGATGCCTTGGACTCAGTCTCTCAGTCTTGGACTTCCCAGCCTCAAGAGCTGTGAGATAAATAAATCTCTTTTCTTTATAAGCTACCCAGACTGTGGTATTCTATTATAGCAGCAGTAAACAGACTAAGACAACCAGAGAGCACACTGCAAGACTCCGAGAAGTTTAATGTAGAATAATTTAAATTCTCTAAGAAATCCACAGGTTAACAGCCCATGAATGTCACATAGGAGTGGCTTTATGTTAATGATCAGTCTGTCAAAGCAAAATGCAAATGATTATGAGTCACTTTGTCGAGTGAGTGTACTAGTGCTGTGGGTTGTTGATGAGCCCAAGGGAAGAGGTCATGCACTAGCGAACTCACACTGTGGCAAAGATTCTCGTCAGTATTAGATTTCTAAGAGCTCTTACCAGCCAATAAGGCTCTAAAGAAAAAATTAAGAAAGCCAGAACTGGAGGCTGACTTTGGGAGAACGATTGTGCTGCTATTGTAATGTTGCTTATGGAGTACTTCCCTGACAATAAATAACAGCATTCCTAAAATATAATTTCCTTGGGATACATTATTCAGTAAGCTGGAGAATATCTTATCCATGGAGCAGTGGTATTAGGATCTGATGGTGGGCAAAACATTTTTATTGCATGCTTACAGAAATCAGGTTAAGAAAGTAAGATTTATAAACATAAGTATACAAACATAATAATAATAGCTACCATTTACTGAGCGAACTGAAATCTACAGAGCTAGCTTCAACTCCTTCCATCTTCTTATACCCTACATTCAGTTCTCCTACAGATTCTGTTGCTTCTACCATTAAAATATATCCACAATGTGATAATTTCCTACCACCTGAACTGTTGCCACTCTATTTCAAGGTCTTATCAATTGTTGCCTGAATTATTGCAATGACCTTTAACTGGTGTAATCCATTTCTAAATTAGTTGAACATCTAATGACAGCTTGAACAAAAAACAGTATTTTAAAATTTGTTCATGAACAGTAAGGTACATAAAATTGAAACAGCTGTTTTTCTAAGCTTATGCAAAGAGGGGGGAAGCTACTGGGGATGGGGGTGGGGCAGAAGCAAACTATGGCCAAATCTAACCTGTGGCCTGTTTCTGTAAATAAAGCTTTATTGGAACACAACCATGCCCATTCATTTATGTACTACCTATGGCTATTTGCACTATAATGGCAGGGTTGAGCAGTTTAAGACTGCATGGCCTTCAAAGCTTAAAATATTTACTATTTGGCCTTTAAAGAAAGAGCTTGCCAATTCCTGAACTATAGGATATATCTCATATTCTTGTAGAACCATTATAATAGATCATCCTATTTTTATTTTCCTTAAGTATCTACATATATTATTGTTAAACTTCCAGAATATTTATGTAAAGAAATTTTGTCCAAAGTCAAATCTAAAGTTGCCTTCCCTAACACAACCCTAGTATTTCCAGGAAACATAAAGCTTGGTTCCAAAGATCTGGAAACCAATATTCTGTCCATTGAAGTAATTAAAGTCCTCAGGCCACCACCATTTAAAATTAGTGCTCCGGCCAAATTGCCACAAATGTTCTATGTGGCTCCATTTTTTGTTGTGTTTTCTTTTAAGATTTGATTTTTTCACTGAAGTGGACCAATTTGTGGAAGAACATCATTCTATTTGGGAAACTTCCTATAAGGCATATGTTCATTAATTGCATGACATGAAATGCTCTTACTAATGGATTACCTACATTCCCATGCCTTTAAACACCACATATAAACTACATGTTCTCATAGACCTCAACTTTACACCCTCTACTTCTGCTCACTTGACATTTCCCTGCATCTTATATTCATCCCAAACTGAACTTTCAATCTAACCAGCACCCCCTGCCCCCACCTAGACCTGCTTCACCTTCACTTTAGCCACCTCCGTCTAGTTATGGCAGCTCCACCCTTCCAGTCTCTCAGGGTAAATAACTTGGGCTCATCCTTAGACTTCTCTCTCGCACATTGTATATCCAAACTGTCAGATAATCTTATCACTTTCTAAATAGATCCAGAATCTTGCCACTTCTTACCATCTCCACAACTACCACCTGAGCTAAAGCCATCATCATCTCCCACCCAGACCACTGCTGTGGCCTCCCTGCTGACCTCCCTGCTCCTGCCCCTTGCAGTCTATTCCAGACACAGCAGCTGAGTGATCCTGTCAAAACTTAAGTCTGGTCACATCACTCCTCTGCTTGAAACCCTCTGATGGCATCCTGACTGGCTCAGAGTAAAATTGGAAGTCCCTACAGTGACCTAGAAGGTCTAGGTAGCCTTGACCTCTCTGGCCTCATCTCGTTACTCCCCCTTTGCTCCTGCTCTTCCCTCCCTCTGTCTGGAATAGACTTTCCCCCAGTAATCCATGTAGCTTACCCCCTCTCTTCAGGTCTCTGGTCAACTATCACTTTATCAAAAAAGCCATTGCTGACCACCCTGTAAAACAGCACCCCTGCCCCACCATCAATCTCTGTCTAGAATATCCTTCTCCTTTATCGTGGCATCTAACACCATCTCATATATACTTGTTCACTTTTAGGGTCTCAGAATAGGGACTTTGTTTTATTAACTGCTGTAAGCCCAGTATCTAGTGTAGTGTTTAGTACTTAGGAGATTCTTAATACATATTTCTCGAATGAATGACTGAATGAATGGGCACTTAACTGTGTTCTAGGCTGTGTGTTAAATTCTTTACATACGTTTTTTATTGAATCCTCATGGCAAAAATAAGGGCCCATGTTGTTGCCTACTTTTAATGCTGAGGAGTGACTTTCCTAAAGTCACACAGACAGGAATTACATTGAAATGAGCTGGCTCAGGATTGCTAAGCTTTACCACCATCTCTCCTGCTTCTTACGAGAAGTTTATAAGAAACTTATAAAAATATCACTAACGTTATAAAATGTTAAAATTGAACCACAGGTATTTCTCGAACACAGGAATGGGATAGATCTGTGTCAGCAATGAGAGGAGTTGTATTTCCATCTCAGAGGTGCCTAAGGATCTAAGACAGTAGATACTAACCACCTCCACATTTCAAACTCCACAGCACCTGCATATTTGATGTACAAAAATAAGTTTCCTGACCTTTAGCTATTCTTTTACAGTGAGGGGGGAAAAAAGGCTGAGGTTTAATTGGCCAAAGGGTTGAAGATTTAGAGAGATTTGGTGCCTTTCATAGTGGGGGTGGAGAGATTTTACCTAAAGCCTAATGTGAGAGTTCAATAAAAGGACTGTTTACAAAGGTATGGGAAGAATGTAGGGAAACTGCAAGGCATGCTTCAGTATTCTGGAACTTGCACCAACTGGGTGCTTTTACCACTTCTATGACTGGAAGAGCCATGGGGGTAGAGAATGGAGCTGGAGAGGTAAGTGCAGGATACCCAGCACAGCAGGGGAAGGAGGGACCCTGGGTTTTCCAAATATGCAGACAGATTCAAATTGCAACGCTATGTAAGACCTTGTGGTAGACACTTTTGCTGCAAGTATCTGTGCCTCTCCTGAGGGGTTTCTCTGATCTCAGGAGGAAGCTTGGGCACTTGTAGAATAGGTTGAAAGTGCCAGGGGAATTAACACCCTTGGAGCCACCCTCAACCAATGACGAGCAAGAGTTGGTGGACAGCTATCCAAGCTTCCTCTCTTTTTGAGGACGATGACTCTGCAGCCTATTCTCTGCCATCCCCCAGAGGGGCCTGACAAGACTGAGTTCCAGTAGCTTCCAGCAGTAACCTATCAACACTCCTTCTAGTGGCCTCTTTTCCTTTCCTGTCTCACGCTCTCACTGGTGTTTCTCCTCCCAGACAAACTACTTGCCTTCCAATCCTAATCTCGGGGTCCACCTCTGGGGAACCCAACCTAACAGAGAGCTTGGCAAAAATCTATGATCTATGATAAGTTGGAGTTCAGGAATAGTTAACATCCAAGCAGAATGGCACAATTCTGGAATCTACGATGACAGGGCAAATTCTTCTGCCAGGATTGCCAGGAAGGTTTTCCAATTTCTGAATGCAAAATGTGAGCCGGCGTTCCTTTCCAAGAGGAATCCTCGGCAGATAGACTGGACTGTACTCTACAGAAGAAAGCACAAAAAGGGACAGTTGGAGGAAATTTAAAAAAAAGAACCCGCTGTGCAGTCAGATTCCAGAGGGCCATCTGGTGCATCTCTTGCTGATGTAATGGCCAAGCAAAATCAGAAACCTGAAGTTAGAAAGGCTCAATGAGAACAAGCTATCGGGACTGCAAGGGAAGCAAAAAAGGCTGAGCAAGCATCTGAAAGACTGCCATGGCTGCTGCTAAGGCACCCACAAAGGCAGCACCTAAGCAAAAGGTTGTGAAGCCCTTGAAGGTTTCTGCTTCCTAAGTTCGTGGAAAATGCTAAGTTGGCAGATTAGATTTTTAAATAAAGATGCAACTCTTAAAAATTTTTTTTTTCCGGCTGACCTTTGCCCTGGAAGGGAAGAATGGGCAAGAAGCAGAGTGGAGCAAAAAGAATTGGGAACCACAGGCTTTGTGTTCTTGGATCCTCTGAGTGTGGCTTTGGGAGGCAAAGGAGGGAGGGCAAGGAGCGGTTATTCACCCTGGGTTTACCAAGTGCCAGTGTCAGGCTGGGCAGCTCGAAGGTGCTCTTGCCTAACTGTTGTCTGCGAGGAGTGAGTGAACAGCCCCCTCCCAGGCCCTCTGTGTTCTCATTCACCTGGGCGAGGGTAGCACATGAGAAGGGAGGAGCCCCAACTATGTTTAGGCAGAATTAATTAATTCATTTGGTGAATGTTGACTGACCATGATGAAATGCGAGGTAAGATGCTAATGATTATGCAAGTTGTGTTCACTAATGCAACCTTACAAAATAAACACATAAGAATTAAATTCAAATATGACAGGTTACAAAATGACCAAACTTAACCATTTATTTTCTAGGATGCTTTCTGTAGGACATCATTTAGAACTTCAGACTCCTAAGGCCATTCTGCACATCGTAGATGAAAATGATTTTGTTACTTAGAGATGGTGTACATGTATATATTTAAATTTTCTTTTTATTCAAATTTTATCAATCTGTGAAACTCTTTTGTAAAGACCAGAAATATATCTACATATCACAATTTTAGCTAAACTTTATTTGTCAAATTCATATTGGTCGTAAGTCATGTATCATATTCATCTTCCTATTTTATCCTCTGGTTTTTAAAAAAAACTTTCAGCTTAGCTTTTAAAAAATTCTAAGCCATCTTTCTTTTTCAACCATAGCAAATATGGTTGAGTAAAAACATATTGTACCTATCCTAGTGTATAAATTTTATACACAGACTATTGCTTCTTAAACATACTTTATTATACCATCTCTTCTTAGATTTCCCATTATAAGTGGGTGTTTGCCTAATTTGAAGAAATTATCTTTTCTCTCCAAAATGTATTTCTTTATTATCTGAACTCCCTCTCATTTTTCAACATGACATCTTTTATTTTAGAAATACATTTAAAGCACAGATTTCATAATTATAGAATTAAAATAACCTTTAAAAATATATACATACTTTTTTCCCCCTCATAGAAAGTCAGTCCACTTCCCATGGCATTAAATCTTTTTTATATTAAATATCATAAGGCGCATTATTGAATTCCATGCTAGATTTTCACTGGGCTTACTGAACACCTAAGCCGTTCCATCTTATATCTTGAATTTCATTATTTTGTACATGGTATATATAAATATATATTTTATATCTAAACACACACAATATTTTGAACTTAATTTTCAATCGTTCCACTTTATCTCTGTGGTGTTCATTCTTTAAAAGTCCTCTCCCTCCTCACCTTGCCTGTCTCAGGGGCAGGTGCACGTGATTTGTGGGTTTGACTCTTTCAGTGACCATTTGTAGGGCTGATGTGTGATGTGTTACACTGATCTATTTAGGTAGCAACTGAACCGCGTCCTTCCAGGGACGGCCGGTGGGGGCTCAGTGGAGATGCAGGTTATGTGCAAGAGGTGGCGGCAGCCACTTTCTCACTCCCCTTCCCAGATGTAATTCACTCTGGTTTTTGGTAAGTTCCTTCAGCTTTGCTTGAAAATACAAAACTGCTTGATAATAGTTGAGGGCACATAACTGAGTTGTGTTTCTAGTTTTGCCACTGGAATTGACCTTGGGCAGGCAAGAGAAGAACATCTCTCCACTTTGTTTTGTCAGTGTGAGAAATGAGAATAAGCCTGCCTGCTTTACGAGGTGAGCCTTAATGAATTTTGCTTCTGTACAGCACTGTGAGATCCTGAGGCGGGGGTGCCAGGAGGGCTGGGCTCCTCCAGAAACCTAAAAGGGCCATTGCTCTCGGTATTTCAAAGATATTCTCTCAGGGTCACGGCAGTCTCTCACCAGAGCTTTTGAATGGTTGTGAATAAAAAGTGGAATCTAGTAGGAAGAAACTGGAAATCTTTGACTTAAATTTTTTTATCTTTGCCCTAAACCTGAGCTTTCTGTTTACCTGTGTGATTCTCTAAAATTAATTAGCTTGGTTATTCCCTATAAAAACAAAAACAGAACTGGAAGTGACATCTGCCACACCTCTAACAAAACAACACATCAGCACCCAGATGTCCATGGTTCAGAGAAGGCCAGCAGTAGAGGGAAGAGGATGATGATGGCAAAACAGACATCCAGCCCCATTCTGGGGGACTTCACTGTGGATGTGGGTTATAACAGGGACGGTGGCATACCATGGCTCTCTGTAACAAACTGTGCTGTTTGAAGACTGTCACTACGGGCCTAGAGATTCAGCTTAATCCCATTTGGACTCCTGGAAAGTCTGTCTGTATTCCTGTCTCTATTGCTGATCAGATCAGAAGGAGGCAGTCAGGACAATGGATGTGTAAATGTCATTTAGCCTTTCCAGCCTGCAAGTGGTTATCTGTTCTGTAGGAGCCTCTTCTCTGGTTTCCCTTCTGCCAGCCTTTCCTCAGCCTTTTCCATCCTTCATGCTGCTGCCAGCACATTTCCCTCCTGGAAACAAATCTAACTCTAACTCTCTAACTCTAACTAACTCTCTAATACTATACCTCTCTCTTTCTCTCTTTCTCTCTCTCTCTCTCCACTGTAATCCTATGCCCTAAATTCCAGCTTCAGTAAATTCTCCTGCATTTCTTTAAGCAGTAGTTCCCTTTATCTGCCTTACCCAAACTGGAAGCTCTGTCTGCCTATGACCACCTTACAAACGCTTGTCCTTCTACACTGTGCACAAAGGCTGTGCAGCCTTCCCTGGGACATCCCTCCCTCTGGTCTCCCCAGCCCTCAGTACACATCTCCTCTCCACCGCTCACAGAATTAAAGTTACCTCTGCTCCCCTGAAGGTAAGGACTATGCCTTTCACCTTTTTACCCCCAGCTCTAACCGTAGAGCTGGTGTTTGTACTAGAGCATTTGTACTTTTGAGTGAGCGAACTATATCTTAGGTTTGCAGTTTATAGGTGTGCTGTGAAGACCTGTGGGAGATGCAGCTTCCAAAAGTGAGCTTGAGTAGATCCTTGTTTTAGGTGATAGCTTTAGAGGAGATACTGGGCTTTCACGGAGTCCTCCTGCCCCACACAGACAGGGTCCCAGTGGACTCATGTCTTATCTCACTGAATCCCACGCAAGGCAGGCTGCAAGGAGGCAAGGCTTTGGTCAGTAGATGCTCAACACCTTTTATTGTAGGGTACTAGAGCTAGAAGGGCCTCATAGAGGTCTCCAGTCTAATCTCAGGTTGGTAGATAAGGAAATTGAGACTAGAAAAGCTTGGGCAATGCTCAAGGTAACACAACAAGCTAGTATCACAGCTGTAATCTGCACAACACCAGGCTACTGCTCTTTATGTCCAACCCTAGCTCTGCCAAGGCACTTCCCCTGCCACTCAGCAAGCCCAGGGGTGCAGGCCAGGAGGCGACATGCTAAGACTCTCTTACTTCATATGAGAGCAATTGGATATGGAAGGAAAATTGGCCATGATATTTTTTCTAAACTGTGGGTCTGTCACAGTGGCCTGGCTCCTCTTCCACTCCTGCTTTTAGGGAGCTGCTCTGATCTACTCAGACCAAGCAAGGGCCTGGTGAGAACCTGAGTCTTTCCTTTGCTCCCAAGCTTCCTTCTACCCTTGGAGCCTCACAAGTGCTTTCCATAGTTTGGCTTTTTCTTTCTTCCATCCCACTACTCCTTGCTTCCTTAGCATTTGGGCACCTCAGGATCAAGGATTTAATGTGTTTTTTCCCCCCTTAATCCTTACTCAGGAGAGGTCATTGCATTAGAGCCTGTGGAGGCAACATGCAAAGGAAATAAAATAATCTATAATAAGCACATCCTGTGTAACTGTCACATTGGATAGTCACGCACAAGTATATATGTAAAGAAATTTTAAATAGGGGCATTCGTTTATGCCAGCAAATGGATAAATGAGGTGTGAAATAAAATTAGGGTGGGGAAAGCTGTTGAACTAAAAGATCTCTAAACATATTTCCAGGGACAAATTCTGTGATTCTTTTAAGTGATGAAATCCTACTGAAAGCCTAAAAGTTTCCACTAGAGCTGTTGGTTGGTTTTTTCCTTGGTTAAAATGGAAATAAAAACTCAGCCAACCACAAATAAATTTTCTTTTGAGCGCATGGGCCCTGGATGCCCATCAGTTCGTGCATGACAGTGCCAGTCAGGCTCTCTGTCATGCCTCTTATAAACATTACCTACAGTCACTTGTTAGCACGCTATAAAGGACCTTCAGTGAGAAGCTTGCCCTTTGACCTCTGCCATAGAGAGCTCCCCCAGCACTGCTCCACACAGAGGGGACGTTGTAACGCCTGCTGCGATCCCAGTTTCTCTTCCTTGGTCCTCATCGGGACCCAGCATTAAGGGCAACAGAACACATTTCCAGAGTGTACATTCCAGTGTCCAAAATAAGTGTCATAACTGAGGTACTTTAGTGGTAAGATCAATGTTGTAGTATATATAATAACTGATTATAATTACATATCACTAAGGTGTTCAAACTGGCTATGAAGTGTTTAAAAGGTTCAAAAGGAAAATAGAAAAAAGTCAACTATAAGGATATCAAATAGTCCCACAATTTACACAAGATTACACATTTGATAAACACTTAATAGAAATTAGAAATGTCTTTTGAATACTGAAATACCCTCTAAAGGTTTAATTGTGACACTGTGAAAGAACATATATAGGAATGGTTAAAAAATTTCTTAAAATTTCAGAGATAGGCAAAAATCAAAACAGAGCATGTGGACAGTTGCACAGACATTCAGAGGGGCACTAAAATTTCAACAATATGATTATTTGATTTGAGTATCAGGTAAATGGGTTTTAGGAGGAAAGGCTTGACACTGAAGTGTACAGACTCAAAGCTACAAACACCGTTTCTGACCTCCATTTGACAATTCTCTTGTCTTTGTCTGCCCTCCCTCTCATTTCCCACAAGGTAAACCTTCACCACCCTCTATACCCTCTACCAACCTGCACCTATCCCCAAACTAAACAGACACCTTTGCCACCTCATCAGGAAATGCAGTGCATGTGAATTCAACTGTTTACTCCCAAACTACAAGAGGATCTATTCTCCCACCCACCCATTTCTTTTTTTTCCAAGCTGAGAAAACAAGACGTCTTCCTGCTCAAGACTGAGGAGTTAAACAGGCAGGGTGAGAGAGGTGCAAAGGAAGCATATGCCTGGCAGAGGTAACGGCATTTAAGATGATCTGGACATGAGAAGCAATATGACAAGTTCGAGGAAGTGAAAAAAGTTAGCATGTTGGAGTTGAGGGGGCTTGATCCTGAGGGCAGTGAGGAGCCATCACATGTTTTAATCAGGAAAGTGGCATGATGAGATTTGTGTTTGAGAAAGATCACTCTGGCTGCAGTGGGGGATCAGCTGGAGAATGAGGAAGGAGGTTTCAAAATTGGAAGCAGAGAGACCAGAAATTCAGGCAAAAAATAATGGTGGTTCAAACTTGGGAAGTGGCCATGTGGATGATTCAAGATACATTTAGGAGGCAGAACTGACAGAACGTGATGATTGCTATAGTTTGGATGTTTGGTCCCTCCAAATCTCATGTTGAAATTTGATCCCCAGTGTTGGATATGGGGCCTGGTGGGAGGTGTTTGGGTCATGAGGGCAGATGCCTCATGAATGGCTTAGGCTTAGTGCCTTCCCAGCAATAATAATAACTCTATTAGTTCACATGAGAGCTGGTTGTTTAAAAGAGCCTGGCACCACCTCCTCCCTTTCCTTCTCTCTATGTGACACACCTGCTCCCCCTTCTCCTTCCACCTTGATTGGAAATGCCCTGAAGCCCTTACCAGAAGCAGATGCTGGTGCTGTGCTGCTTGTACAGTCTACAGAACCATGAGCTAAATAAACATCTCTTCTTTATAAATTACTCAGCCTCAGACATTTCTTTATAGCAGCAAAAAAATGGACTCACACAGTGATTATTGATGAGGATGGAAAGGATGATACCCAGAGTTTTGGCTTATTCAACCAAGTGATTAGTGTGGCATTTACTAAGATGGACAATATGAGGGGCAAAGTATGTCAAGCAACAGGAGCAAACAATAAATTCAGTTTTTAGTATGTTAAAATTGAACTTCAATCAATAGTAGAATATGTGGATCTGAAGCTCAGGAGACAGGTCTGACTGGAGAGATGGATTTGGGAGCAATTTGTCTAAGGATGATAATTAAGCTATGTAACTGCCCAGGGAGAATGTGCAGAATTATAACAAGTTCATAACAGGACCCCAAAGAACAGTAAAATGTCTGGATGAGGCACCAGGAGAGGAGCCCATAAAGGAGACTGGAAACACCTGGCAGAGAGGTAGCAAGAAAGCCAGGAGTGTAGGGCCACAGAAACCAAGAGAATCAAGAGTTTCAAGATGAAGAAATTGGTCAACGTTGTGTCACATGCTGTTAAAAAAAAGATAAGGAATAAAATATGGCCTTTGAATTTAATGAGAAAGTCCACTGATTACAATGGGGGAAATGGTTTTATGAATGAAAGCCAGAGAAAGTAAATAATAAAGAAAAGCTATTTCAAGATGTTTGGCTATAAAAGTACAGAGAGAAGTTGGCATTATCTGGAGAGTTCAATGTGGGGAGTTCAAACTGGAGAGAAAGTCTTTAAATGATTTTTGTTATTTATTCATTTATGCACAACAAATAGGCCATATGGTAAATAAGGCAGATATATTCTCTACTCTTGAGAAAGAAATAAGCAGATAAGATTTAATAACATATAGAGAAAAAGAAAATAACTGATAGCATGTGGCACCAGAAAATTAAGAAATGGATGGGAATTAGAGCAGTCATTGTGATAGGCAGAATAATGGCCCCCCCAAAATGTCCACCCATAATCCCTGACCCTGTGAATGTGTTAGATTATGTTATGGCAAAGGGGAATTAAGGTTGCAGGTAGAATTAAGATTGCTAATAAACTGATTTTGAGAAGGGAAGATTATCCTGGGTTATCTGGGTGGGCCCACTGTAATCACAAGGTCCTTATAAGTCAAAGGGGGAGGCAGGTAAGACAAAACCACAGAAATGGCAGCATGAGAAGGATTTAGCCTAATGTTGCTGGCTTTGAAGATGGAGGAACGTGGTCACGAGCCAAGAAGTGTGGGTGGCTCTGAAGCTGGAAAGGAAAGAAGATGAATTCTCTCCCAGATCCCTCATGAAGAAATACAGACTTGCCAACACCTTGATTTAAACCCAGTGAAACCCATGTGAGACTTCTGACCTACAGAACTGTAAAATAACAAATGTGTATTGATTTAAGTCACTGTGTTTGTGGTAACTTGCTATGGTAGCAAAAGGAAATAAATATAGTGGTCTTCAAATATTTTTGCTCAGATAACTCAAATTTTTAAAAACTACATACTTCCTCACAAGTTTTTCATGCAAACCTCTAATAAGTTTAAATAGTTGAAAAGGATATGATTTTTGGTGCATGTATATATTGCATTTCAAAACAAAACTGAAAAGAAAGAATGAAAAGGAATCAAGAAAGCTTATGATATTTATGGGACAACATCAAAAGAACAAATATTTGAGTTACAGTAGTTAAAGTAGGAGAAGAGAGAGACAAAAGGATAGAGGGTTTATTTATAAAAATAATAGAAAACTTCCCAAATCTGGGGAAAGATATTTAATATAAATAGTCAGGTACAGGAAGGTCAAAGGTCTCCAATAAGATTCAGTCCAAACAAGACTACACCAAGACATATTATAATCAAATTGTCAAAAATCAAAGACAAAGAAAGAATCCTGAAAGCAGCAAGAGAGAAGAAGTAAATTATATATAAGAGAGTTCCAATAAGACTAGCAGCAGACTTCTCAACAGAAACCTTACAGGCTAGGAGAGAATAGGATGATATATTCAAAGTACTGAAGGAAAAAAAAACCCCTACCAACCAGGAATACTGTTTCCAGCAAAGCTATCCTTCAGAAATGAAGGAGAGATAAAGACTCCCAGACAAACAAAAGCTGAGGGAGTTCATCACCGCCAGATCTGTCTTTCAAGAAATGTTAAAGGGAGTTCTTTAAGCTGAAAGAAAAGGATGCTAATGAGTACCACAAAAACATTTAAAGGTATAAAACTTGCTGGTAAAAGTATGCAAATTCAGAATACTCTAATACTGTAATGATGGTATGTAAATCACTTATCTTTAGTATAAAGTTAAAAACCAAAACTACTAAAAAAAATAGCTGCAATAATTAGTTAAGGGATACACAACAAACATAAAAGATATAAACTGTGACATCAAAAACATAAAATGTGTGGTGGGTTGAAGTAAAACTATTGAGTTTTTAATGTAATCAGTTATTATTTTAAAATAGCCTGTTATAACTATAAGATGTTTTATTAAGCCTCATGGTAACCACAAAACAAAATCAAAAGTTGCAGACAGATGCCTACCCACAGATGGCTGTTCTTGGAAAGAACATTGTAAAACTCTGGAGAACTGATGGGGGACATTCACAGTGAAGGAGAAGGTGACAGGGTGATTCATCAGGCAAGATCAAGGGGAACTTTGGGGAGGTATCCACACGTGGGGCGGGTCAAGAGAAGAGAGCCCTGGGGATCTGCAGCCTGACCTGTGAGGGGGACCCCTACCCCCACTGCAGACCTCTGGACTGATTGGGGAGCTGCTTGGAGTCCTTGCAGAGATACTGCACCAGGGAGTGGGCACAGCAGGGATTTGGCGGCTATCGTTCCTGGGTTTCTGCAACTGATGCCATTCTGAGCTCTCAGGTAGAGGGCACCAGTTCTGCACAGGGCTTGGCTTTGCAATGGCAGCCTCCACATAGCCCCCACATAACTGGGGAAGGAGCAGGCAGAGTGGATGCTCTTCTTTGCTATTCCCTGGGTGCCAAGCACCTCTCCCACAAATGCAGGATCTGAGCAGAAGGGGTGCCTTAGGTGCCACAGACACTGATGGTGGGACTACAAATTAGTACAACCTCTGTGGAAAATAGTATGAAGATTCCTCAAAGAAATAAATACAGACTTACTATTTGACCCAGCAATCCCACTACTGGGTATCTACCCAAAGGAAAATAAGTCATTTTATCAAAAGGACACCTGCACTCAAATGTTTATTGCAGCACAATTCACAATCACAAAGATGTGGAATCAGCCTAAGTGCCCATCAATTCATGAGTGGATTAAAAAATGTGGTATGTATATACCATGGAGTAGCACTTAGCCATAAAAAGGAATGCATTAATGTCTTTTCTTTTGCATCAATTTGGATGGAACTGGAGACCATTATCCTAAGTGAAGTATCTCAGGAATGGAAAAACAAACACCACATGTGCTCACTAATAATTTGGAACTAACACATGGGCACAGAGAGAAATAAATGTCATTTGAAATCAAGAAGGGAGAGAGAGGTGGTGGGGAGGGGTAAAAACCTACCTAAGAAGTACAATGAACACCATGCAGGTGATAGGCACACTAGTAACACTGACTTAAGCATTATAAAAGCTATCCATGAATCCAACCTACTCAGAAATAGACCAATGACAAGTAAGGAGATTGAATCAGTAATAAAAAGTCTTCCATCAAAGAAAAGTCTTCAGATTCTGCTGAATCCATTGCTGAATTCTGCCAAACATTTAAAGGAAAACTAATACCAATCTTTCTTAAACTCTTCCAAAATACTGAAGACAGCAGATTTTCAAACTCTTTTTACAAGGCCAGTATTACCCTGATATTAAGGCCAGACAAGGACACTACAATAAAAGAAAATTACAAGCCAATATCCCTGATAAACATAGATGCAAAACTCCTCACCAAAATGCTAGAAAACCATATTCAAGGAGACATTAAAAGGATCATTCACCATGATCAAATGGGATTTACCCCAAGGATATAAGGATGGTTCAATATGCAAAAAATAAATATGATACACCACATTAATGAAACAAAGGAGAAAAACCATATGATCATCTCAATAGATGCAGAAAAAGCATTTCACAAAATTCAACATCCTTTTGTGATAAAAACTTTCAGCAATTAGGTATAGAAGGAATGTACCTCAACACAACAAAGGCATATATGGCAAAAGCCCATAGCTGACATTATACTCAATGGTAAAGAGTTGAAAACTTTTCCTCTAATACCAGGAACAAGACAAGGATTTCCACTCTCACCACTTCTTTTCAACATACTACTGAAAGTCCTAGCCAGAGCAATTAGACAAGAGAATGAAATAAAAGGCATCCAAATCGGAAAGGAAAAGGTAAATTGTCCCTGTTTGTGGATGACATGATTTTATATGTAGAAAACTCTAAAGACTCTACTAAAAAACTGTTAGAATAAATGAATTCAGTAAAATTGCAGGATACAAAATTAACATATGAAAAGTCAGTAGCATTTCTATACACTAACAATGAACTATCCAAAAAAACCAAAAAATTAGAAAACAATCCCATTTGTAATAGCTACCAAAAAAATAAAATACTTAGGAATAAATTTACCCAAGGAGGTGAAAGATCTATACACTGAAAACTATAAAACATTGATGAAAGAAATTGAAGAAGACACAAATAAATGGAAAGCTATCCTTTGTTCATGGAATTGAAGAACATTGCTAAAATATCTATACTACCCAAAGTGATCTACAGATTCAATGCAATCCCTATCAAATTCCAATGACATTTTCCGCAGAAATAGAAAAACAATCCTAAATTTGTGTGGAATCACAAAGACTTTGAATAACCAAAGTAATCTTGAACAAAAAGAACAAAGCTGGAGATATCTTAATGTACTGACTTCAAAATATACTACAGAGCTATAGTAATCAAAACAACATGGTACTGGCATAAAAACAGACATATAGACCAATAGAGCACAATAGCAAGCACAGAAATAAACCTATACAATTTCAGTCAATTGATTTTTGACAACAGTGCCAAGAACACACAATGGGAAAAAGTCTCTTCAGCAAATGGGGCTGGGAAAACTGGGTAACCACATGCAGAATGAAATTAGACCCTTGTCTCACACCATATACAAAAATTGACTCAAAATGGATTAAGGACTTAAATGTAAGACCTGAAACTGTGAAACTATTAGAAGAAAACAGGCAAAAAAACTCATGACATTGGTCTGGGCAATATATATACATATATATATATGTATTTTTTTATATGAACCTGAAAGCATAGGCAGAAAAGTGAAAATAAACAAATGGGATTACATCAAACTAAAAAGCTTCTGTACAAACAAGGAAACAGTTAACAGAGTAAAGAGACAACCTATGGAATTGGGAGAAAATATTTGCAAACCATACATCTAATAAGAGGTTAATATCCAAAATATATAAGGAGCTCAACTCAATAGCAAGAAAACAAATAATCCAATTAAAAAAATGGGCAAACATTTTTTAAATGAACAGACATTTCTGAAAAGATGATGTACAAATGGCCAATAGGTACATGAAAAAATACTCGTTATTACTAATCATCATGAAAATGCAAAGTAAAACCAGGAGATATCACTTCACACCTGTTAGAATGGCTATTACCAAAAAGACAAAAGATAACTGTTGCCAAGGATGTGTGGCAAAGGGAACCCTTGTACACTGTTGGTGGAAATGTAAATTAGTATAGCCATTATGGAAAACAGTATGGAGGTTCCTCAAAAATTATAAATAGAACTACCATATGATTCAGCAATCCCGCTAACAGGTTTATATCCAAAGGATATGAAATAAGTCTGCTGTAGAGATATCTGCACTCCTATGTTCATTGTAGCATTACTCAAAATAGTTAAGACATTGAATTAATCTAAGTGTCCATGAGTGGATGAATAGATAAAGAATATGTAGTATGTATACCCAATGGAACACTATTCAGCCTTAAAAAGAATGAAATCCTGTCATTTTTGACAACATGGATGAACCTGGAGGACATTATATTAAGTGAAAGAAGCCAGGCACAGAGAGACAAACACTGCATGATCTCATTGAGATGTGGAATCCAAAAAAGTAGAACTCATAGAAACAGAGCAGAATGGTGGTTACCAGGAACTGGGGTGGAGGGGATCAGGGAGATGTTGGTCAAAGGGTACAAAATTTCAGTTAAATAAGAGGAATAAATTCAATAGATCTATTGTACAACCTGGTGACTACAGTTAATAATGATGTATTGTATTCTTGAAAATCACTGAGGGTAGATTCTCACCACAAAAAATTGACAAATATGTGAGATAATGCATTGATTTGCTCTATTTAGCCATTCCACAATGTATACATATTTCAAAACATCATGTTGGACCCAATAAACGTATACAATTGAAAAAATAAATTGAGGGGCAAAACTCCTCCCCAGATTGTTATATCACTCATTAAATGTAAATAAGGACACCTAAATTTCATAATTAGATTTAATATTCACCATCATCTATTAAAAATACATATTTGAGCTTTTTTTTAACAGATGAAAAATCTCCATCATTACCTTTTCTTCTTGAAGTCATATTTTCATTCTCGTTTCCTCTCCAAATTGTATCCTAATTTTATGCTTAAATGTCTTATTCTATCAAACTTCTGTGATAAAAATATGTATATAAATGAAAATGTAATATTTTTCTCAAAGATAAGGCTGTATGTCTTAGTGTAAGTTATAATTAATAATACACGATTATCAAATCATATAAATGTTATAGGAACTGATAATTATTAAACATAGAAATTAAAATTTTATGGGAACTGCATTGCTTTGTGAGATGGATAGTTTTCTTTTCCTAATTCAATCATTTATCCAGAGATAAATATGACTTATTGCTAGAATGAGACAGGATTCAATATTAACTATATTTCTATTCTTATATATGCTGAGAAATATTATTTAAATAGTAAATAGAAGAAAATGGAGTAATTTTGATAACATCACTCAATTCTTGGAAATTCTTCCAAGTTATATACTCAAATTCATAGTGATATATTACCAAAAATGATATTTAAAAATCTAGCTGTTGACCACTGTCATACCTACCTTTAATTTTGTGGAAGGCAAACAATAGAAGAGGGCTGACTTACCAAAGGGTTTTTTGTTTAACCTAGTTTTTATTAAATAGAATCATTAACTTTCCCATTTTCTGGAAAATACACCAAGAAGGCTTTATCAAGTCTTACCAAATGCCTCTTAATTATACCTGTTATACTTTTTATTTATAGGCACCTTGTTAATGGAGCTAAGACTAGATGACGACAGAGTAAAAACTAACCACACAAATTAGAAATTGTGAACTTTTAGGACTTTTCCCATTGGCTGTGAATGGAGACACATATTCATCTAAATTTTAATTTTCTAGATAATCTCAAAGTGCCTTAGAAAGATATGAAGTCAGACAGAGAGTCACACTCTTATTATTATACATAGATTGGTAATTTCATTTTATAGTTTCAGATAATTGTTCGCACATTTGAGAGAATTAAACAGGATATCTGCCGCAGAGAGGGAGGAGGAATTAATACTAATTTAATAGAGTGAGTTTTCTAACTTTCAAGGCATTATATCCTAGATATATTTGGGAACATTTTATCCTATTTCCATACACAAGGAAATGTTTTGCTTTGAAGGTGAAATTTGATCTGCTTTGTACAATTTTATAGCCAAAAACAAAACAAAACAAAACAAAAAAAGAACGTATTGGGCCACCAGTAAATGTGGAACTTATAAGAGGGGAATTAACAATTTTTAACTATTTACAATAGAATCAATTATATATTTCTATTAAGTTAATCTAAACCTAATATACACATAATAGGAATGAATAAAAGAGCCGAGAAGTGACTGACAAGGGGTGGCAAACAAGGAGACTTACAACTCACTTTAATAACATTTTAGTAACAAGTTAATGAAATTGTTTCTCCTACATGTCTGAATAAACGTTCAAGATAGTATAAAATGTTAACTTACCTTCAGTATATGTTCCTTTTACTTGAAGCTGTGCTGTAACGCTGACCAGTTGAGGAACTTTTTCTACTTCATCCTTCTACTCATGAAAATACACACCTGCGTTCTAGGTGGAGCGGCAGCTGAATTGAGTTCTCACCACGCTCTTTTCATTAAAAAAAAAATGCAGAGAGGATGCAGCTTACAGCCGACTGGATTTGTCGATATGCCTACCACGTATCTCAAATATTCTATTCTAGGACAGATAGAAGGGTAAGCCACACAGCCTTGTCTTGAATTTGTCACCTGGGTAAAATAAGGCACTGCAGCGTTCCATATTTTTCCCGTGCTCTCTCTCACTGCACGCTAAGGGGACACGTTCTTTGGCAGTAGTTCAGGAATGGAAGAGGGGAAGTTGGTAAATGAAATTGCTGCTACTCCTTCTGCCCCATCCTACAAAATATCTGAATTCAGAGTACACCGACTTTCCTAGCCTGGGTTCCCGCAAGGCGGAGCCTGAGACAAAGGCTCGCACACAGGGAGCAGTGAGACAGGAGGGTGAAGGACGAAAAGGAAGAACCAAAAGAAGGAAGCTTTTTCCCGTTGGCCACTACTATAGAAGACTGGCTGCTGGACGCCACAGGATCATCTGTGAAGCCTAATGAAATGTGTGTCAGGACCATCTCTCGGTGAAGAGAGGGGAAAGCCTCTCCCTACCTGCTGCCGAGGCTCAAGGATTACGCTGCGGAGAGTTAACTCCCGGCACAGCGGGACTGCACCTGCGTGAGTTCCCGCTCTCACTCCGCCACAGCAGAGAAGCTGAGCTCAGGAACTTCTAGGTTGTACCCGCATGAAGCTGGTTAAAGCCTGCACGGACCTCGACGTGGGAGTAAGAGGTGAGATGCCGAGGATTGGAAGAGGCCACAAAAGGTGATGGATACAGAATACAGGATTTTAGAGCCATGCTGTGCCCTTAACAGAAATATATAGGACAAGGAAAGACACAAGGCCCATCACATGTTTCATGTACCTTACTTCATTCAAGAAGGCTTTGCTAAGACTAAAATTTTGAATTGTTTCTTTGACTCTTTGGCGGTTTTTATACCCTAGGGAAATGTATCTGACTACAATTAGGAATACGTGAGGAGAATGCATTTCTTTTGTGAAGAGAAAAGGTGATTGCTAATGGGGAAGTGGGAAAGGAGAATTTTCCTAATGCCTGGACCCAAAGTACATGCTCAGGTAGGTCAGTTTTAGGAGCGTTTATGTAGAATTTGAGGATCAGGAAATTGATCCCCTTAAGACTTTTCTTGACAACAGATCAATGTTCTTCATGGGTTTACATAGTCACTTTTGAAGTCATTTACAGCCCAGGTGGAGAAATTGGCCTTTGGGAGGAGGAGGCATTTTTCAACCATATCCAGTACAAGGGAGGGCAGAGGGTTTGTGCTGACGGCTTCTAGCTTTCAGGCTTAATGGCCTGAAGTTACCTTCAATGATCTCTGGATTCTTCTGCCACATCTACACCCATTTCTGCTCAGTCTTCCTTGAGGGATCTTTGGTGGCTCCCATTCAGTGTGGCGATCCCAGAGTTCCAACCTTGGTTCTCTTCTCCCCTAGTCTCCAGTCTTCATAGTCTCCAAGGAGATCTTCACTTCCATGGTTTTAATTGCCAGCTATATATGGATGAACACCAAATATTTATCTTTAGCTTTAAATTTTCCCCCAGAGCTACAGACCTATTTATGCATGTGTTTCATGGATATGCTCCCCAGGGGTGTCTCAAGTAAGACTGGAATTCAACTTGCATTAACCCTTTATCTTCCCTGCCACTCCTTCACCTGCACTTCCCTCTAATTCCTCAGCCCAGTGATTGCAATCATCACCCACCCATTCCACCAAGCTAGAAACCTGAGGGGCATCCTGGACTTCCTGCTGCACCCTGCACATCAGACTCCTGTTGATTTTATTTCCTAAATACTTTTGCATTCATCTACTTTTCTTCATTCTCAGTGCCACTAGTCCAGGACTGCATTGTCTCCTGCCTGTATCATTGCAAAAGCCTTCAAGCTGGTCTTACTACTTCCATTCACTTCAACCCTTTATTCTATTCCCCAAGTTGCTCCCCAACAGTGATCTCACTAAAATGTAAACCAAATCATGTTACTCTCTTGCTTAAAATTCAGTGACCTTCAGTTGCCAACAGGATAGAATTCCAACTGCTTAGCATGACTTACAAGGTCCTTCATGATTTAACTCTGACTACTAGTGTTACCTAAAATAAGCAATTATGCAAATACAGTTTTCTCCACCTGGAATGCTTTTATAAATATAATTGAGCCTCATTAATATCACACTGTGTTAAAGGGACTTGTTTATCTGGTTTCCCCCCCACTTTGGGGAACAGAATCTTTTTTTAATTATGAAATCTTTCAAGCACATAGGAAAGCAGAGAGAAATACCAAACTACCAAGCTTTGTCACATCTTGAAACCTTGAAACATTCCTTCAGATATATTTTCTTCTTTAAGAAATAAATCATTGCAGATACAGTTGAAGCCCGTCAGTCCCCCTTTCTCCTCCCCCTCTCCAGTGGTAGCCATTCCACTGAATTTGGTGTTCATCATTTTATACTTTTACTATGTTTCTTATGTATCCATAAATTATATGCAGTATTATGTTGCACACTTTTAAGCTTTATGCAGCTGTGTTACATGGTATGTATTCTGCAACTTGTTCATTTGCTCAACAATGCTTTTTAGATTTATCAAAGTTGATGCATGAGGCTCTACTAATTTTCCTCTATTACAAGTAATGTGCAATAAACATTTTATGTACATCTCTCCTGTACACATGTGGGAGGGTTTCCCTAGGTTATATACATAGGATGGAATTCCTAGGAGAAGGACGTGTACATCTTAAACGTTTGTTCCTATTTTTCTCCAAAAATTCTTCAAGAAAAATGTTAGTATAAATTTTTCTCTCCAGGCAGTAGAAACTTGACCCTACTAGTCAGATAAGGTCCAAGTACAAATCTAGTCCAAGTATAAATATATAACCATACTTATGATGAGGTTCTTAAATTAGAAACTTTATAAAGTTTATGAGGGCCTTATAATGATTGAGTCTGCATTCAAATATGAGAATTTTAGTGTGTGTGTATGGGCATGTGTGTTTGTGCATTTTGTTTGTATAAGCAAGAAAGGAATTATGTTTCTGGTATTGTTAGGTTGATAGTGAGGGATTCCGGACCTCCTAGGGACGAAAGTGGGTGCTGTTGCAGTTCACCCCCCTAATTGGGCTTTCAGGCTCATGGGAGATCTGCATGCGCAGTAAGACTCAGGTCATATCACTCCCAACTGCCCAATCAAAGTAGTTCCATGACGATGTGTGAACCACAGGGAGGCCCCAATCCAGAAACTATAAAACAAGACCCAGACCATAATGAAGGTCTCTCTCTTTTGCTATGGCGATGGGTCCAGTCATCATCTGTGGCGTATGTATCTTGCTCTTGCTCTATAATCCTATCTTTCTGTCCTCAATAAACCTCATTTTCGTGCTTACCTTGCTTTCGGTGTGTGCGGTCATTCTTCAGCCGAGAGTGCACCAAGAACTGACATTGCAGACTGCAATCCGACAGTATCAGTCTGTAGCTCCTTCTTTCTTGAGGAGCTGGTGCTAATGGCCTTCAGAAGAATTGGCTTTCTTCTGAATGCTTAGAGGCTAGAAGCCATTTCTGTTCATTCATGTAGTTAGTAAATGTTTTGTGGGTGCCTACCACATAACTGGCACTATTCTAGGTGCTGGGGGTACACCAGTGAACACAGCAGACAAAGTCCTGGCCCTCAAGAACTTATCTTCTGGTGAGGGTAGATAGACAAATAAATACAGACATAAAAATGTAATATGTCAACTGGTAATAAGAGTAATTTAGAAAAAGCAGGGAAGGGTAATAGGGAATGCTTGAGTAAGGGGAAAAAGTTGCTGTTTTATAAAAAGTGGTCATGGAAGACCTTGTTGCAAAGGTGATATTTAAATAAGTACTAAAGAAAGACAGGAAGGGAACCATTGATTCCATGAGGGAAGAGCTTTTTAAGCAGAGGGAATAGTAAGGACAAAAACTCTGAAGTGGGAGAGTTCTTGGCATGTTTGAGGACTAGCAAGGAGTCCATTGTGGCTGAGGCAGGGCCAGCAGGGACTGGGTAAAAGTGATGGCCAGTGAGGTCAAGAGTTAGCAGTGCTGGGAGGGAACTTGGGTGGGAAGTCATTGAGGGATTTGAGTGGAGGAATGCCATGATCTCAGTTTGTGAACAATCACTCTGATTACAAGAACAGAAGCAGGGAGCCCCATTGTGAAGGCTGTTACAGTGTTTCCAGTGAGAGATGACTGTGGCTTGGACCAGGATTTGGGCAGTAGGGGTGCCGAGAAGGGGTCAGATTCTGGATGTATTTTGAAAGAGGAGCCAACAAGATTTGGTGTTGGATTGGATATGGGATGTAAGTGAAAGAGAGGACTCCTGGGTGACAGCAAGATTTCTGGCATGAATAATGGAAAAATGGACATGCTATTATTGAGATTAGGGTTGAAAAGGGTTGGGGAGGAGTAAAGTGTCTTTTAGGACATCTTCAGGCTGAAATTTCTATGACACTTACAAGTAAAAATCTTTAGTAGGCAGTGAGATATACAAACTTGGAATTCAAGGTTAAGATCTGGGCCAGAGGTGTGTGAATTTTGGATTCATGAGCTTTTTAAAAGTATACTTTTTAAGATGCTTTTTAAAAGTATGAAACTGGATAAGGTTTCCTAGGAAGTTAGTTTGAATAGAGCAAAGAAGAGGTCTGAGGGCTGAGTCTTGGGGCCCTCCAACATTTGCAGTGCAAAGAAATGAGGGGGAAAGTGCAAAGGACACCTAAGGGGTTGTCTTTCAGATAGAAGGAGAAACAAGAGACCGTGCTGCCCCAGGAGCCAAAGGAAGACAGCGTTTCCAGAAAAAGGATGTGGTACATTCTATCAAATGTTGCTGGTAGGTCAAATTTGTGAGGATTGAAAATTGATTTAGAATTTAGCAACAGAAAGATTATGGGTGACCTTCACAAAAACTATTTTAGCGGAGTGGTGAAGTCAAATGCCTGTTTGGAGTAGGTTCAAGGAAAAATGTGAAGAGAAGAATTGGAGAAAAGGGAAATAACTCTCTCAAGGAAGATTTTGTTGCGATGTCTGTTAATACTTAGGGTCTAAACTTAAAAGGGCACCCACGGTGGACAGCAACTTGACCTTGCTGTATCATGCCCTTCAGTGTTCCTCAGCAATAGTGGTTCCTGGATATCTATTCCAATTACTTCATCCTTAGGGTCAGGTGGATATGGCCTTTCCTAACTCATCTACATAGTTCATTCATGTTCACGCTTCAAAATCATGCTTAAGCATCTCTGCATGTATGAATTCTTTTTGGCCTTTCAGACAGAACAAATTATTCTGGGCTTTATATATGTTTTTAACTTAACCTTATTGTGGTATTATAACTTATCCTCCACTAGGCAGTAACTTCATGAAAGCAAGTGTCGTGACTTTCCAGGATCCCCAGTGCTAAGTACAGTGTCTACCCAGCACCTAGTAATGTTCAATTAATGTTTGTTGAACTAAACTGAATTATTGTAAAGAAATGTAAGAACCAGGCCTTCTCTTCCATTTCCAAGGGGATAGCAGCATGCCCTACTATTTCTGTAGGGGAAGGAGCAACATTATTCATCCCCAGGTGAACCTGAAACAGGATTCTTGTGGGGAGTTTGGCAAAGCCCCTGTTTTTATATTTACTTTTCTTATCCTGAGTGCTTTCAGTTGAAGTTGGCAGTGGGGGGGATGGTGGGGGGAGCAGGAAGGTTGCTGATGTGCACAACCAAGGTGCCTGCCTGGTATCTCTGGTGTGTTCCGTTATGTTGATTTGTGGTGGCACTGAAGTGGGTGACCCTTCAATGGACCTTTTCCCACACATCATTAGGCCAACCTGAAGGCTCTGTTAGTTTTTTACTTGAGCAACTGTATTTTTGGAATATGCCTTCACCAAGTACTGACATTGTTTCATTCCCAGAGTCATTTCAGTTACATTTGAAACGGTCTTTTATTGCACTTTGGAAGCTTTCTGAGATGATGAATTATTTATTTCTATATTCAATTGGTGGTTCTTTTCTTTCTCTGGCTCTTCATGGCTGAGAGTCCCTGTGTTTTATTTTGTGTGTTATCTGGCCAGAGGGCAGTTGTCTGAAATATATTTCAAAATCATTCCTAAAGAATATAATTCTTTTGCATTTATTCTCTCTGTTTACTCCTGAGTTTCCACTATTAATTAGCAAATTCATTTCCTGATAGCCTGATGAGGTTAGAATAAATGTACCTAGGTAGGTATCCAGCAAAGCCCAATGTATTCAGAGTGGTAACAAGAGACCAATTCTATTCTGATAAACACCATTAAAAGGAAAAGATAAATCAAATCTTATGACCTTAGTCAGCAAGTTTTATTCTACAAGAGGAATCTAAGCTGAACCACGGCTGTAATTTGGAGTCTTAGCTCAAAGTGACTGTTTTGTATTTTTCTCAAGGGTCGGAAGATTAAATCTGTATTCTGCTAGTCAGGCACACCATAAAGAGTGCCACCTTCACCTGGGTTGTTTGGAAGACCCATAAGTCTTTGTAACTTGGTGGATTTTGATGCACAGACATGAGTTCCACAGGGCATTAATTCTGCTCCATTGCTTGTGCATTTGAACTAAAAAGTGTTGGTGAATACATTATACTTGGGGACCTCCAAACCTCACTTGAGTTCATTGTCATTCTTGAGGTCACTGATCTCTTTTACTATCTCTCAGTGTACAGAGCACATTTGAAGTTTGTTGCTATTGTGTCCTTTTTCTTTTATCTTTGACAACTGCATCAGTTCTTATTCTTGAGGAAGTTAACATTGCCTTTTGTTCACAAAGCAAGATTATTTGGAAAGGTCAATGTGTGTGGCATAGAACTCTGTTATATTTCTACAGAGAAATATATCTGCTATATTGCAGTGATGCCTTGGGTTAAAGGCTACCTTATGTATGGTGAATACCCATGTAGAAATGATCACTGTAAATTCATTTGTTATTTGAAAGAAACTACTTTCATTTGGAAGATTTTATGAGTGATCTATTAAAGGAAATGTAACCAAACCATTGTTACAGAGTGGCTCTGTGGGGATTTGGAAGCTATGCTTGTCTTCATCTGGTTGTCCTTAGGATGTCCTTCTTGAGTGGGAAAGTCACTGTTTGCAATCCACCTAGGGAGTTAGCCAATTTTTTTTTCATTTTTATTAGGTATTTCCATTTTAGAGATTTGGGCTAAACCATACTAAATCTATTGTATTTCCTTCTACTTTTTGTAATAGTGGATTTTTTTTATGCTATCAATACTACAAATGTTTAGGTTTGAATACAAATTATGAAGGATGGAATTTTCTAACCATGAAAAATAAAAAAAATATGTCAGTAACTTCTGAGGGTAGATAGAGGTACATAGAAATGAAGCTGGAGGATGTGAAAAATCATGATTTCAGCAAGAAGCATCTGAATTATATCAGTAGATCATCTGATTAGAAATTTATATGTGTAAGAGGTGCATGAATGTTTTATTGAGAAAAATGATGGGTCAAGAAGGGTCCAGGCTTGGCATATGAATAACAGATACAAACCAAGTATATAGGCTTTATTAATGTCTACTCTTATTTTCATTTTGTCAGAAATCCTTCTTAATGCTCTAGTTATATGATATAATTTTAGGAGAATTAAATTTAACAGCTCAAACTTATAGAATTAATTGAATTTAGTCTCAACTCCAATTGCTGATTTATTAGCCTTTTAATAGTTTGTGGTACAATGGCACAGGGATGCTGGTTAGGCCATGTGAATCTGCTAGTTTATGAATGCTAGTTAATGTGGGCAAAATTCCTTCTGTGGTATTCTGATGAAAGCTGGTCTTCATCTGGTCTACAAACAAGGTAAACATATAATTTATCATCTAAAGTAGGAGAATTTTGAGAGTAAGCATTGCTGTTAATAACTAAATTAATCATAGGCAATCTCACCTTGTCAGATTTTATTAGAAATGAAACACCTTTAAAATATTCCTGTTCTTGTAAAAAGATCTCTGTTCTTATATAGTTTTGGCATAAAAATTTTTTTTGTTTTTTTTTTTTTATAGAGATGGGGTCTCACTATGTTGCCCAGGCTGAGCTTTAACTCTTGGCCTTAAGTGATCCTCCCACCTTGGCCTCCCGAAGTGTTGGGATTACACATGCATACAGGCGTGGGCCACTGCACCTTGTTCTTATATAATTTGTAGCAGAAATTTGAATTCACCTACCATAGGCTTGGCAAAAATAAAGTAGTTGTAGAAGAAACTGGAAAAGTTTTTCTCTAGGACCAATAAATGTTGGGCTATGGAAAGAAACACTTGCTTTGATTTTATCTTAATAGGCTTAAGTGTAAGCCTATTAAACCAGATTGGAAGAAACGGAAACGGAAACCTGTTTTTCCCTACTAACATGACAGTTATTCAGAACGTATCATAGAGTGGAGCAGGAAAGAGAAGCCATTGAAAGACTGCCCATAGAGACTGCAGGAGATTTTCAATCCAGCAAAGGAACAGCCTATAGGAAAAAAGCAAAAGTTGAACATAGAAAGGAGCGGTCAACGTGGCAACACAGAGATAAAAGGAAGCACTGTCTCTCCTCTTTGTCTTCTTTTGAAGACATGGAACAAGTCAATCACAAGATCTGATTTTTAGAAGATCTGGAAATGCTGCCCTTAGGAGAGGCCAAGGGGTTTCTTCAGTTCAGTGGGTGAAGTAAAAAACATCTACCAATTGAATTTTGATGGCAGAGAGTATGAAATTATTCACTTGCTATCCTTTATGTGGCTTTCCTTGTTTATTATATTTCTTTTTAATTAATTGGTAGAACACATGTCTGACCTGTATGTCAGATACCTTCAGGAGGGTAGGTTGGAGACTGGAAATTGGATAGGGATTTTAAGGGGTGATGTTAGGCAGCTAGTTTCACCCCTACCTGAATGTTAAAATCACCTCAGGAGCCCAGATTCCACTCAGTGTGAATCTTAATTAATTGCTCTGGAGTGGAACCTGGATAACCGTACTTTTAAAAAGTTTTTCAGATAGTTCTAATGTGTAGACAGGCTTGGGAACCCCTGAGTTAGAGTATAGGACAATATAGTAATGGTCCATGAAATTAATTCACTGGGGGAATTGAGAATGTTAAGCCTACGTAGCTTTACTTGAAGGTCTGGAGTTCATTAGCTTGGTTAAGGGCAGCTGTGCTGATGAGATTCTCTCAGCTTTTATTGATCTGAATGAGACTTTATTTTTATTTCTCTTTTAGAGGATATTGGGTCCTTGGGTATAATCTAAGTTTTCCCTTTCATCCCATAAAAGATATTATTCCATCGTCATCTGGTCTTCATGGTTTCCATTTAGAAGTCAGCTGTTATTATCTTTGTTCTGCTGTAAATAATGTGGGATTTTTCTTCTTTTCTAGCCTTGTTTAAGATTTTCTCTTTATCACTTAGTTTCAGCAATTTGATTATGATGTGCTTTGTTTTTATTCTGTTTGTTTTTTAAAGTGTTTCTTCTTGGAGTTTGTTGAACATCTTGGATCTGTTGCTTTGTAGTTTCATCACATTTTTGGTCACTGTTTATTCAAATATTTTTTCTGTCTTGCTTCTTTTATGGGACTCTATATGGGTCTTATCTTAGTTCATTTTGTGTTGCTATAACAGAATACCACAGACTGAGTAATTTATAATAAACAGAAATTTATTTGGCTCACATTGTTGTAATGGATCTTTAGAACTTTTTCATCTTGTTTATTTTTCAATCTAAACTTTACAATCAACTTACATATAGCTGGGGGAAAAATTGTAGGCAGTTTTTGGGGATTGAAGCAATTTATAAATTAACTTAGGGAGAACAGATATTTTTATAATGGTCAGTCTTTATATAAAAATTGTCTTTTCATTTGTCTCCTATTTTATATTTTAAAAGTAATATAAAATTTCCTCATATGAGTTTGTATATCTCATCTTAATCTTATAACCAAATAATTTTCTTTGCTGTTTTTTCTGTAAATTGGCTTCTCTCTCATTATATCTTTAAACTGGTTATTGTTTGTATACAAGAAAGCTCTTTATTTCTGGATATTGCTATTAGAGTTTCATTAGTAAATTCTCTTATTGTTTTTGGTGGTTTTCCATTAATTCTCTTCGGGTTTCCAGATATACAATTATGTCATCTGCAAGTGGACATTGTTTTATTTCTGTCTTTGAAACAAATGCCTCTAATTGCTTCCTCTTGTCTATTGCATTATATATCTAATTTTTGTCCAATATTTTGGTTTTATCTTCTTTTTCAACTCTATAAATTAGGTATTAATATTATTTTATGCCATACCTTCCTTACAGTGCTAAGGATGATGAATTATTTTGGTTTTTAACTATTTAGGAAAATTCTTATTTCAGTGTGTTTTAAACATTCTTTTAAATGTAAGCATTTAAGTTTAAAGATTTCCCTCTAAGAATTATTTGAGTAGCATTTTACAAGTTTGGATATGTAGCATTTTCCTTATTATTTAGTTCTAATATTTTCTAATTTCCATTATTATTTGATTGACAAATTATAGAAAAGTGGGTTTTAAAATTACCAAATACATGCTTAATTTTTTTTTCCAACTTAATTTTATTCAATACAAGGATACCACCTATATGGTAGCATGTTTTTGTTATTTTCTGAGACTTGGTTTAAAGCTCAGTAGACAATCAAATTTTGTGCATATTTCATATCTGCTTCTGTTAGGTAGACAGCCAGGGGCCTCTGGTCCCTCCTGGGGGCAAAGCTGGACACCCCAGGCAATTGCTACATCTGGGGGAGGAGAGAATGCCCTATGAATCTGCCAATCAGAACTTAGTGTGCCAACTGCAAAAGAATGCAGGGGATTCTCTAGCCCACGGGCCAAGCAGCACAGGTACAATGGAATCTGGACGGTGACCTAGGACAACCTTAGGCTAATTATCGTGTCATTAGCTTAAAGCTACATTGCAGTTCACCCCCCGAAATGGGCTTTCAGAGAGACTGATGGGAGATTTGCATGTGCAGTAAGACTCAGGTCATAAAACTCCCAACTGTCCATCAAAGTGGTCCAATGGTGATGTCAGAACCATGAGGAGGGTCCACTCCAGACACTATAAAACCAGACCCCAGACCATGACCAAGGCCTTTTTGTTATAACAAGGGGTCCATTCATCATCTGTGGCAAATGTATCTTGATCTTGCTCCGTAAACCTATATCTTGCTCTTGCTCTATAATCCTGTCTTTCTCTCCTCAATAAACCTCATTTCATGCTTACCTTGATTTTGGTGTGTCTGGTCATTCTTTAGCCATGAACAAACAAAGAACTGACATTTGAGACTGCTGACTGGACACTATGTGTAGCTGCCAATTATTGAGTATTGGCTTCCAGGTATGTCATCAGTTGTTCAAACTTGCTAAGTGTGTTGTAATATTTATCCCTACTATTTCCTTGCTCTGCTTGAGCTCTCTTTTTATTAACAAATATGTTCAATAATCTATATAAATGTTCTTCCAAATCTTCAATTTTTACTTTACCTATATATTAAAATTATATCATTATTTGCATACTGATTTAGAATTTTTATTTCTTCCTGGTTAAATATTTTATTAGTATATGATGAATATCTTCATCCCTAAAAAATCCTTTTTGCCTTAAAGTGGAAGTTATTAATCCTGATTTTGCATCATAATGTCAATGGAAAAGAAGTCAATCTCTATAAATCATTTAAAGAGGTTTATTCTGAGCCAAATTTGAGGACCATGTCCTGGAGCCATGCCCAAGAACCTTTGAGCAAGTAGACTTGCTGTGGTTGGGTTATAGTCTGGTTTTATACATTTCAGGGAGACAGAATTACACATGAAGTCATAAATCAACACATGGAAGGAGTATGTTGGTTTGGCACAAAAAGGTGGGACATCTCAAAGTGGGGGCTTACAGGTTATAGGTGGGTTTAAAGACTCTTTGATTTGTAATTGGTTAAAGAAATGAAGGTTTCTCTAAAGGTTTGGAATGTTTTAAGTTAAGATAAGGAAGTCTGTTAATTAGAGATGGGCCACCAGACATATACCCAGACTGAGTGATTTGTTACTTAAATTGAGGATCTGCAAGCTTGTCTTGCATAGCCTTAGGCCTGTTAATGAGTTACAAAGGATATCTACAAGAAGAGAGGCAGGCATGATGAGGCATGTCTGACCTCCCTTCTCATGGCCAGCAACTCAATTTTAGTGCATCCCTTTGGCCAAGAGGGGGTCCATTCAGTCAGCTTGGTGGAGAAGGCATAATATTTTATTTTAGTTAATGATAACCATGTAGCAACTTTTAGAAGCATTCATAATCAGACATCACTTTTAGAAATTCTGAGTTGATTGTTGTGGGTCAGGTGTTGGTTGGTAATTTAAAAAATTTCCCCAAATTATTCTAATGTGCAACCAGGCTTGAGAACTACTAAAGTCTTCTTTTTTCTTTCTGATATTAATCCTGTGCCTTAGACTGCTCAGCCACACTATCTTCTTTCTAATATTAACAGAATTACACTGACTATTGTTTGGTTAGTTTTGCCTGGATAGTTTTTCTTTGCTTTAACTTTCTAACTTTCTCTATTTGTTACACTTTAACTAGTCTTTTGTAAGTAGCATAGAGCTGGATTTCTTAAAAAGAAAATCACTAATTTGAAATGTCTATCTTTTTGCTAGCAAGTTTAGTCCATTTACTTTTATTGTCATTTGTAATATTTTGGATTTATTTCTACCACCTAAGTACTTTCTCTGTGTATTGCTTTTCCTATGTTCCCTTTTTCTTTCATTTTTATTTTCTATCTTCTGAATTTACTGTAATTTTAAAAAATTTCACCCCCACCCCCAACCTGGTTTGGAAGTCACACACTCTACTTCCATTCTTTTAGAGATTACATTTGAAATATTAATAATTACAGCATATACCTAAAGCCTAAAGTTAATCAATATCATAACTTCATGAACTTTGGAAGGGACTTAGAGCAATTTCAACTTAATTCCAATCATACTCTTGCATCTTATATCTAGTTTTTGCCCAATATTTTAGGTCTATCTTATTTTAAACACCACAAATTAAATGTTATTATCTTATACAGATATATTTTAGATTTATTATCATGTTTACCAAGAAGATAGAGAAAGATAAAATTAAGTACTTAAAAGTCAGTACAGATAAGTAGAAGAGTGGCAAATTATTAAATAATTTGAGTACCAAAACAGAATTATAAAATAGTTATAAACTTCCTTTGTATGAAAATGAAAGGTTGTGGTTATTACCTAAAGACAAAGAAGTGTTAATAAAATGTTTCTTGATGAAGTCAGATCAACATATGTCTAAAAGTTAAAATACTTGGCATTTTTATCAAGGAAACTGAAACTAAAAGAAAATATTCATTATCCTATTATAGTAGTAATATTTTCACCTGAAATCTGGAAGATCATAGGCAATTCTGATGCATCTTAAGAAAGATATAGTAGATTAAGATTCGATGACTAAAGATGTATTTTTGGCTTCTGGTGATAATATCTGCCACATAAAGATAATTGGGAAACTTCAATTTAGGAAGTTAAAGGTGAAGTAGGATGTGATTAAAATTTTTAAATTAAACAATGTGTAAGTTGACACATGATCTTCAAACTGGAAGAACAGTGTGGAATTCTTTAAAACTCATTCCTACATTTAGGTAAATGAAGGAAGTAGTTGTGGAAGATATAGGGAGCTTAATAAATGGGGGAAGTTGTAAGTGAATTCAAGGATGACTTGAATGAATTTATGAATGGTAAATCTACAGGGGGATAGAAAAAGAAGTTGGAATATAAATATGAATATATGAATGTGTGCATGTGCATGCACACACACTCTCCACAGCATGTCATTTGGAGCCATTTGATGCAATAGAGTATTGGATTTTATTGTCCAGTTTGACAATTATCATATTTTGATGTTCAAGTGAGAGAATGAAGAAGTATTTTGGAACAGATATCAAGAAAAGGCACACTGCAGTGTTGGGTGGGACTTGAGCTGATTATTGAAGAGTCATTGAAAGGAATCTAGAGAGTGGAGGGAATAAGATATTTCAAGATAAATGGCAGAGAGTGGGCAGGGGCGGGGAAGGCAAGGAGACTGAAATTAGCCAGTTTGAGTAAGAGAGCCTTGTTACTGCATGACCGCTGAATTGAAACCTTCCAGATGGTTGGGATAGTGCAGTAGTTGAAAGGATAGGCTCTAGACCAGTGGGGCCAGTAAAAATATAATGTGGGCTATATCTGTATTTTAAATTTCCTCAAACAAAATAAATAGGTGACATTAATTGTAATATGTTTTCATTGAACCCAATATATCCAAAATATTTCAATATGTGGTCAGTATGAAAAATTATCAATGAGATATTTTACATTCTTGTGTGTAATAGCAGGTCTTCAAAATCTGATGTATATTTTACACTTACAGCACATTTCAGTTTGGAAGCTAAATTTACATCAGAAATACTTAATATGTATTTAGATTTCATAAATTTCATAAATGTATAGTTGAAAACTATATTCACATACTCGATAACTGAATTAGCTTTTTTTTTTTTTTCAGAGACAGGGTCTTACTCTGTCACTCAGGCTGGAGTACAATGTCATGATCATAGCTCACTGTAGCCTTGAACTCCAGGGCCCTGGGCTCAAGTGATCCTCCTGCTTCAGCCTCCTGAGTAGTTAGGACTACAGGTATGCACCACCATGTCTGGCTAATTTTTAAAATTTTTTGTAGAGATGGGATCTCGCTATGTTGCCCAGGCTGATCTCAAACTCCTGGCCTCAAGCAATTCTCCTCCCATGGCCTCCCAAAGTACTGGGATTACAGGTGTGATCTTTGAGCCACTGCACATGGCCAACTATTGGTTTTTAAAATTAAATTTAAATTAGTTAAATAAAATTGAAAATTTAGCTTCTCAATTGCATTAGCCATATTTCAAATGTTCAATAGCTATATGTGGCTATAGTACAGTGCAGGTCTAGAATGTGATTTTTCAAAACCTGTCTGCATCTATCACTTTCTAATTATTTGGGCATATTACTTAACCTTTTTAAGTCTTGGTTTCCTTATTTGTAAAATGAACTAGTATTACCTAGTTCATAGGACTATTTTGAAGTTTAAGTCAGATAATCTGTGTAATGCACATAATGTAATGCCTCGTACATAGTAAGTACTCATTGCTGGTTATTATTTGACAATTAGGAATCTAGGGATGAGAACCAGGGTGGGCTTGAGAATAGTGGAGAATCTGCCTTGAACATCCTGACTTTGAGGTGAAGATGGGGAATCCAACTGAAAAAGTGGATTAGAATTTAGATGAAGGGCTTAGGCCCAGAGAAAGCATGGGAGAATAATGCCTCACAGATGTTCTTTTGACTGCTATAGCACTGATCATGCACTTTTCTCTCTTTCCCACCATACTGTAAGCCAGTTGATGTCTCCTGGCTAGTGCAACTTGGAAACTGATTCGATTTTATGTGCCTGGAATTGTGCCTGCACATAGTAGGCATTTAAGAAATGCCTATTGAGCAAAGATAAGGAATCAACCTAAGTGTCCATCAATGGAGGATTGGATTAAAAAAATGTGATATATATACATAATGGAATACTATTCAGCTGTAAAAAAGAATGAAATCATGTCTTTTGCAGCGGCATGAGTGGAAATGGAGGCCATTATCTTAAGTGAAACAACTCAGACATGGAAAGACAAACACCATATGTTTCCCCTTAAAAGTGGGAGCTAAATAATGTGTACACATGGAGGCAGAGTGTAGAATGATGGACAATGGAGACTTGGAGGGGTGAGGGGCTGGAAGAGGGGTGGATGATGGGAGGTTGCTTGGTGCGTACACTGTGCTTTGCTTCAGTGATGGATGCACTGAAGACACTGACTTCACCACAATGAAATATATCAATGTAGCAACATTGTACTTGTACTTCATAAATATACACAAATAAAAAATAAATGGGAAAAAAAATGAAAGGAAAAAAGAGAAATGCCTATTGAATGAACAAACTGAAATCACCAAGGGACTAAATATAACAAGAGAATAGAAAATTGAATACTTAAAATAAATATTTTAGAAGATTTTGGCCAATTACAATCTGAGCATATGCTTCTAAAGTAATGACAGTTCAAATTAACACTTTGGCATACTCTCAGATATATCTTTTGAAATGAATAAAAACCATCAATTTTGAGCTAAAAGTTTGGTATATAAAAGCTACTCTGAGAAATTAAAAATAATATGCTTCATTCACAAAAGTGTACTGTTTTAATTCAAATTAATAGTCTTTTTTGTTGTTGTTTCTTCTCATTATTTGCATTTTTGAGCCCATCTCTATGCTTTTGAGAGTTTGAGAGTTTGAAGACTATGAAAGTCCTATGAAAGGTACAAAAGAGATTACACAGCACTCCTCCCTCCGTACAAATCTTTCTCTCTCAACAGGTACACGTCAGAGAAATCTATTAGTGGACAACAAAGAGGCAATCTAGTTAGTGTGACGTCCCTTCCCTATTTCGTGACACTTTTCTATAGCATTCTTCAGGCTATCTCATTTGACACTTTGGAACAGCTGCCAAGTCCTTTCTTGCTTCCTGTAAACAAGGCTGTCACTCACAGAGCATTCCCCTTACCTCAGGTAGGGAATGGAGGTTAATGACTTTGGAAATGGGAAACAGAACCACCATCAAAATGACTTTTAATACCAGGAGAATTATAGGAGAATAATTGAATCAAATAAAATAAGAATATAAATAGACCGTGTTACAAGCTGCGTTTGTTAAAAGGTTTCATATCAGTTGAAGTTTTGTGCTACCTAGGAAGAGTAATAAAAAGAAATAAAATAGATTGAAAACGGTTACCCTTGAGAAGCTATTTCTGGCTTTTTGGCAGGATTCTCCTGTGGCTACTGATGCCCATACAGTATGTCTCATTCCTGCTTTCTTTTCAACTTCAATTCTGCTTTACAAGAGAGACTTCTGATCGTTTTTTACCCCTATTTGAGTGTCTTTGATTTACCATTAGTTTAGTGGTTAAAGAGATGAGCCAAACCTCTGTATCTGGGGAAAAACTGACATTTTTAGGCTTCTGATAGGTGACCTTTTAATGTCAAATACTCTAAAAGGAATCAAGAGCTTTTTTTTTTTGGGACAGATTCAATCTGAATCAGAAGGTACTAGAAGCAGGAATTAGAAGAGTAGAGAAGGACTTTTAAGAAAGAAATACAACCTCATACCTATAATACATACACAAATATTAATATATAGCTGGTGGAGATAGGAATAGATTTTGCATCATTGTGTTTAATAAGCTTCTCAAATGCAAGGCATAATGATAACATATGTACCTTTTCCAAAAGATTGGCCGGTTTGCTTATAAAAGTCTTTTGATTTTGTAGCTCTTAAACTGAATATTCTTTATTTTATGAGACTCATATAGTATTGTCATTATTATTAATTCAAAAAATAATAATGGCTTAATGTATCCAAAGTATTGTTCTAGATACTGAATTTAGAATGAAGAATGAAAAGGACAAGGTGATTTGCTTATGGAGTTTACAGTCTGGTAGGGTTAGTTATTGGATTGACAAATTTACAATGATAAACTATAAAGAATTCATAAAAAGAGAGAAGAAGAGAAGAGGGAATCTGATTAGGGAATTATATATTATTTAATCTCAACTAGAAAAGATAATAGAAAACTAATCCAATAAAGAGCCTGGTAGGTGGGACAGGAGTGGGGGCTTACTTTAGGCAGAGTGAAATTGGGGAAATTTGTTATGCAGCAATAGTTAACTAATATACCATTATGTTCTTCCTACTCTACAAGCTGCCTCTTATCTGGGAGCTGTTAAATAATTACAATTTATAATGGTAACTATGAAGGTCCAAGGCAGGAAGAACTATGATCCCTAGGTCCAGGGCTCTAGGAAATGAAAGGTCCATGTAATTATAGTGCACGAGTGAACAGTGGCACTGCATGAGAGGCAGAGGAGTTGTGAGTTTGTTATGTGTCATCTTTTTAGATGATTTTTTTCTGGCTACTGTGTGGGGAATAGATTGGAGGAAAGCAAACTGGAAGAGGGAACTATTACAGTATTACAGGTGAAAGATGGTGGTGGCTTGTACTAGGTTGGTGGAATTGAACATAGAGTTAGGGGCATGGATTCAAGGCACATTTTGGAGGTAGACTCTAGAGGACTTACAGTTGGGTTGAATATGAATAGAGGTCAAGGGAGAAGAAGAAATCATGAATAACACCCCAGTTAGTTTCAGGATTGAGTATGTAGGTGGATGAGGATGCCAGGGAGAATAATTTGTTTGGGAATGAAGAGTTCTGTTGTAGACATGTTAAGTTGAATATGTACACATGGCAAGTGGAGATCTCCAGTTGACAGCTGGATATATGAGTCTAGATGCATCAGTGTGGGATCTTATTTTGGTATTTATATAAACTTTCATGTCTCGGAAGCAACTTGGAGGAGAGGGAAGAGATGTTATTGGACCAAATCCTGAGAAGGGGTAACATTTAGAAAGCAGGCACAAGAGGAAGAGTCAGGAAAGGAGACCGAGCAAAAGTAGCCAGAGAGGTAGGAGGAAGACTGTGACAGTGGGGTGTCTGAGGAACCAAGGGAGGAGAGTATTTTCATAAGGAGGGAGTGACCACTTGATTGGATGTGAGATTGAGTAAATTGAAGGTAGTAAAGTGTCCACTGGAAGTGGCAAAACATGGTATTTATTATTAATTGATAAAAGTAACATTAGCAGAGTAATGGGATCAAAAACCCAATTAGAATGGGTTAAGGCAAAAATGAAAGGTGGCAAAACAGAGAAATCAAAAATCAACAACTGCTTTGAGGGGGCGCTGCCCAGGAAGATCAGAGAAATGGGATGAAGGTAGGGTATTTTCAAGGTGGTGGTATGAAAGCATATTGATATGTTTCTGAGATTAATATGAAGACAGGGAGAATTGATGATGCAGGAAAGACAGAGTAGAAAATGTTAGAATTAAAATCCTTGAGCAGTTGAGAGGGATGGAGTGTGAAGCATTGATCAAAGGGAGGAACATGGATAGGACTTCCATTGTGGATTCAGATGCAGATTGGTTGGTGGGTTTGGTGGTAAAATAGTGGAGAAGTCCTTGTCTGATTGTGTCTGTGTTCTTAGTGAGGTCACTGACAATGATGACATGAATAAAAGGAACAAGGAGACTGAGAGCCAGATACAGGAGACTTTAGTAAATGAGGAGAAAAGGCCAGGAGCACAGTGGATGTCAGTAATAATAAACTTTTCTGTGAACATATTTTTCTTCTTGTATATTTTGCTTTCACAATGTAGAAGATAATATATGCTGATTTCTTCTTCTCCATGTTTTTCCTCCTGTCAGGCTCTTTGTTTGTTAGCAACATTGGAAGAATGTTGGGAAGTTTGACCAGAATATATGGAGAACCATGGGTGGAATTGTTTACAGTTAGCATAGGCAAAAAGCAGAAGGTAGTGTCCATGGTACCACTCTGTTTCAATGAATCTTTGGAGGCTCTACCATAAGGTACGTGATATGATTGGATTGTCTTGATAGCAAAAGCAGGAACAATTTACCTGAGAAGTTATCCTACTTTAAAATGCTATGCCTTGCTTTTATGGAGTTGCAAAACAACAACAACAACAACAAGAACAAAATACACACACACACAAAGAAAACCTCTCCTGATCAGGGTTAGGAGGAAAAAGAATGACAAAATATGTGATATTTAATTTTTCTCTTCTTAAATGGAGAAATATAAATCAAAGTTATGCCCACAAAGAATGATTAGTGTTTGAATTTTAACCCAAGCAGCCTGGAAAATAATTACAAATATTTAACAGTACCTAGATAAGAGGCAGCTTTTGGAGTATAAACAGCAAAAATGTGTATTAGTTATCTATTACTGCATAACAAATTTCCCCAAACCAGCAGCTTAAAACAATTTATTATCTCACTATTTCTGTGGGTCAGGAATTCAGGAGTATCTTAGCTGGATGGTTCTGGCTCTTGGTCTGTCATGAGGTTTAATCAGGCTGTCATCTGGGGCTGCAGTCTCATCTGAAAGCTCAACTAGGGAAGGATAGGCTTCCAAGCTCACTCATGGGGTTGGTAGCAGTTCCTGGCCACAAGGGCTTCTTCACAGCCTTCTTGAATGTCATCATGACATTCAGCTAGTTTCCCAAGAATGAGTGATAGGAGAGGGAGAGAAGCAGAGGAGGGGACTACACAAGAATGTGAATACCAGGAGGTGAGAATCACTGGGGCGATCGTGGAGGCTGGCTGTCACAGTGATGTGTTAGTTGTCCGCAATATACAATATCCTCATCATTTGGCTGTGTGATTTTGGCAAAGTCAGTTAACATTTTTGAGATGCTATTTTCTCATCTGGTGGATCTCTAGTAAATATCTAGTAACCCTTCTTGCTCTAAAAAAGTCAGCCTATTCCCTAAACATTGTTTATAAAGATGGTTAAAAAATGAAATCGCAGTTCTCATCTACCTTCTTAATTACATATTTTTCACTGTTGATGGACAACTTTGGCAAGATTTTTGAAGATTTATAAGGAAATATAGACTAATCAATCAGCTATAGAGAAGAGTTTCCAAATTTTGTGAAGATATTTTAAAGCAAAAGATTCAAATTGATATTTGAGAATAATTAAACTACTAGACATTGGTCACATTTAGGCTGCCCATTACCTTTTTTTCCCTAAGAAATAACAGCTTTATTGAGATATAATTTACCCCTTATCACAAATAACCCCCCCATAGGCACAATGTCCCCCACCCGACTACTAATCTTTTGTCTCTGTAGATTTGTATATTCTGAACATTTCTTATGCATTTGAATAATATAATAGATGATGTTTTGTGTGTAGCTTCTTTCAGTTAGCAAGTTTTCAAGATTCATCTACATTCTGGTATGTATTGGTACTTCATTCTTTTTATTACTGAATAATACTCCAGTGCGTGAATACACAACATTTTATTTATCCATTCAACAGTTTACATATCTTGGTTATGAATAATATTGCTATGAACATTCATACTCAAGTTTTTGTGTGGATGTGTGTTTTCATTTCTCCAGCTTATATATCTAGGAGTGGAATTGCTGGTTCATGGGGTAACTCTGTGTTTAACATTTTGAGAAACTGCCAAACTGTTTTCCAAAGCAGCTGCACCATTTTGCATTCCTCCCAGCAATGTGTGAGGCTCCAATTTTGCCACATCCTTGACAACTTTTTTTGTCTGTCTTTTTTTTTTTGAGACAGAGTCTCACTCTGTTGCCCAGGCTAGAGTACAGTGGTGTCATCATAGCTCACTGCAACCTCAAACTTATGGGCTCAAGTGATCCTCCTGCCTCAGCCTCCAGAGTGCTGGGACTGCAGGCATGTGCCACTACACCCAGCTATTTTTTTCTATTTTTTGTAGAGATGGGGTCTCACTCTTTCTCAGGCTGGTTTTGAACTCCTGGCCTCAAGAAATCCTCCTGCCTTGGCCTCCCAAAATGCTAGGATTACAGGCGTGAGCCACTGGGCCCAGCCTGTCTTTTTGATCATAGTCAAACTAGTAGATGTAGAGTGGTATCTCCTTGCATTTTCCTAATGGCCAATAATGTTGAGCATCTTTTTGTGTGCTTGTTGGCCATTTGTGTATCTTCTCTGGAGATATGTTTTTTGAAACCCTTTATCCATTTTCTTTCTATTTTGTTTAGAATTTCTCTTTGTATAGTTTTCTTTTTAAATTCTTTAAATAAATTTTACTGTGTATATTTAAGGTATATAATATGATGTCATGGAATACATATAGATAGTAAAGAAGTTACTATAGGGAAGAAAATTAACATATCCATCATCTCACATAGTTATCCTTTTTTTTGTTTTTATGGTGAGAGCAGCTAAAATCTACTCATTTAGCATCAGTGCCATATACAGTACTATTTTATTACCTATAATCCTCATGTTGTATGTTAAATCTCTAGGCCTGTTCATCCTACATATCTGCTACTTTTTATCCTCTGATCTACATTTCTCCATTTCCTTTCCTACCCCTTGCCCCTGGTGACCATTATTTCATTTTCTGTCTCTGTATATTTGAATTTTTTTTAGATTCCATATATACATGAGATTATGCCATATTTCTCTTTCTTTTCCTGGCTTATTTCACTTAGCATAATTTCCTCCAGGCTTATCTATGTTTTGGCAAATGGCACAATTTTGTTCTTTTTTAGGACTGAATAATATTCTGTTACATATATGTGCCACAGTTTCTTTATCCATCTGTCCATTGATAGAAACTTATGTTGTTTACATGTCTAGGTTGTTGTGAATAATGCTTCAATGAACATGGGAGTACAGCTATCTTTATGAGGTGGTGATTTCATTTCCTTTGGGTATCTGACCGCAAGAGGCATTGCTGGGTCATGTGGTAGTTCTATTTTTAATTTCTTTAGTAAATTTCTATATTTTTTGTAATAGCTGTATCAATCTACATTTCCACTAATAGTGTATAAGAGTTCTCTTTTCTCTGTCCTCTCACCAACATTTGTTATCTTTTGACTTTTTGATTATAGCTATGCTAACAGGGATAAGGTGGTATCTCATAGTGGTTTTGATTTGCATTTTCCTGATGATTAATGATGTTAAACACCTTTTCATATGCCTGTTGGCTATTTTTATGTCTCCTTGAAGAACTGTCTATTCAGGTCTTTTGCCCATTTTTTAATTGGGTTATTTATTTTTCCACTATTAAGTTGTATGAGTTTTTAATAAATTTTGGATATTAATCCCTTATCAGATATATGGTTTGCAAAATTTCTTTTCCAATCTGTAGGCTACCATTTCCTTTTGTTGATTGTTTCTTTTGCTGTGCAGAAGCTCCTGCAAGGCTGGTTTAACATACACAAATCAATCAATGTGATACAGCACATTAACAAAATGAAAGATAAAAAACACATAATTGTCTCAATTGGCATGGAAAAAGCAATTGACAAAGTCTAACATCCTTTCTTGATAACAACTCTTAATAGTTTAGGTATAGAAGGAATAAAAGTTCCTCAATATAATAAAGGCCATTTATGAAAACCCCACAGCTAACATTATAGTCAATGAGGAAAAATTGAAAGCTTTTCCGCTAAGATCTGATACAAGGGAAGGATGCCCACTGTTGCCACTTCTATTCAACATAGTACTGGAAGTATTAACAAGAGCAATTAGACAAGAAAAAGAAATAAAAGGCATCCAAATCAGAAAGGAAGTTGTAAACTTATCTTTATTTGCAGATGACATGATCCTATATATACAAACCCCCAAAGATTCCACACAAAAAACCTGTTAGAACTAATAAGTGAACTCAGTAAGTTGCAAGATACAAAACCAACATACAAAAAGCAGTAGCATTTTTATACCCAAATAAAGACCTAACTGAAAAAGAAGTCAAGAAAACAATCCCATTTACAATAGCATTAAAAAAAAGTAGAAATAATTTAACTAAGGAGGTAAGAGATATGTACACTGAAAACTATAAAACATTTTTGAAAGAAATTGAAGAAGACACAAATAAATGCAAAGATATCCTGTCCTCATGGATAAGAAGAATTAATATTTTTAAAATGTCCATATTACTCAAAGCAATATACAGATTCAATGTAATCCTTATCAAATCCCAATGGCATTCTTCACAGAAATAGAAAAAACAATCCTAAAATTCATATGGAACCATAAAAGACCCTGAATAGTCAAAACAATTCTGAGAAAGAAAAACAAAGTTGGAGGCATCACACTTCCTGATTTGAAATTCTATTACAAAGCTATAGGTAATCAAAACAGTATGATACTGGCATAAAAACAGACACATAGACCTGTGGAATAGAATAGAGAGCCCAGAAATAAATCCAAACGTATGTGGCCAACTAATTTTTGACAAGGGCACTAAAAGGGCACAATGGGGAAAGAATAGTATCTTCATTCAATAAACGGTGCTGTGAAAACTGAATTTCCACATGTGAAAGAATGAAACTGGACCCTTATTTTCTACCATACACAAAAATCAATTCAAAATGAATAAAAGACCTAAATATAAGATTAGAAACTATAAAACTTCTAGAAGAGAACATAGGGGAAAAGCTCCTGGACATTGGCCTTGGCAATGATATTTGGATATCACACCAAAAGCTCAGGCCACAAAAGCAAAAATAAATAAATGAGACAATGTCAAACCTCTACCATTTAAAAATTGTATTATTTGTATTTTTATTGTTGAATTGTAAGTCTTAAAAAATACATCCTGGCTACAAGTCCCTTATAAGATATGGTGGTAGAAAATGTAAAATTAAGGTTCAATATTATGTGTGGCCTTGACATCTGGAAAAATTGAAAGAGCCTTGAATGGCCTAACTACAAGTTTTCCTCCCCATTCTGCTCCTGTAGGTAAGGTCCCCTAGTTAAGTAACCTCTTCATCGAATGGACCAAATGAGGTTCCTGCCTATTCGTGAGTAGCAGGTTTCAATTCCCTGCAGCCCATGAAATTATTCAAATGAGTATATCCCATGCTCTCATGGGAACCAGGGGACATTTTATCCTCTTGGTACTACAAAGTCAGCCTCCCTCAGTTCCTGGTTGTTCACTCTGTTTTGAGTACAACCTCTGTGTGGCTGTATGTGGCATAGTGTCCTCCTGCCCTAAGGTGTGAGTGTATGTGACTAATAAACTGTTGTTGATCTTATCCGTTCTGTGTTAGATACTGTATGTTGGGCCATCCCCATACCTCTTGGGTGGGAACCCCTCCTTCACCGATGGGATGAAGAGGAGGCAATCAAAACAAATACATGATTTGCAAATATTTTCTCCCATTCTGTGTGTGGTCTTATACTTTCTTGATAATATCATTTGAAGCACAAAACTTTTAAATTTTGATGAAGTCTTATTTATCTTTTTGTTTTATTTTGTTTTGTTCACTTGTGCTTTTGGTCCCATATCTAAGAAGGCTTTGCTTAACCCAAGATCACAAAGATGCACTCCTATGTTTTCTTCTAAGAGTTTTATAGTTTAAGCTCTTGCATTTAGGTCTATGATCCATTTGGAATTAACTTTTATGGATTGTGTAAAGAATGTTTCCAACTTCATTCTTCCACATGTGGATATCCAGTTATTCAACACCATTTGTTGAAAAGAGTATTTCTCCCCATCGAATTATCTTGGCACCTCTGTCAAAAGTTGCCCATTACCTTTTCAATAGTTTTTCTGTATTTTGAGAATTTTCTATTTTTGAGTTCCATATTCTCAGGGTAGAGTCAAAACTCAAGTTTATAGTCTCTCTTGCAGCTAAAATGTAGGCATGTGTCCGAGGATTCATTCCTGAGAGGCTCTGATACAGAGAGTAATATGAGCAAACGGGCTCTAAGTACAGCCTCCTGCTTGCTGGTGCAGTAGTGGCAATAGCCATATTACTTTCCTCTAGTCTGTGGTGGGGCCATGGGAGTTGTGATTGTTTCTTCAACATGCCAGCTGTATCAAGGTTTGTGGCATTGTAAACAAGCTTATCACTGGGCCTGATTCTCCAGGCCTCCCAACAAACACTTCTGTGGATTATTATGGATTTTTAAAATTCTTTTTGCTTCATTAGTCAGTGTCAACTTCTGTTGCTTACAACCAAGAGCCTTACAGATACACTCTCTATGGACAGAGAGGGAGAATTTAAGGTAATAAATTGCACTTTAATTTTGCATAGAACATAGATCTGATACTTCTAACTGACTTTTGTGATTGCGGTCTAGGTAAAAAGTAAGTAGCATCTGTTTTAGTTACTAAATAGTTTCAGTTACTAAATAGTTGCATGTCAGTGAGATGCAACTGTCTGCTGCCACATTAAAGATAAGCAGTGGACTCCCCAATCAAATTTGCATAGATGCTTCATATTTTCATCTCTGACCAGCTCTGCTCCAGTTCTTTTCCTGCTTCTGATTCTTCACTCCATCCCGTAGTTAGGCCTGTTTGACATTCTTGGACCTGGTTGTATAATTAGACTCCTTGGTTTAACTCACATCTCTTCCTCGAGGAAGGGGACCCAGACCAACCTCTTTGGTTGTTCGTATCAGAATTGTCAGCCTGTTCATCAGACCCTTAGGACCTAATCCTTGGCTCTAGTTATCTTGGCAGGTTAAAGGTTGGACTTGCCTAGCCAAACTCAATCCATTTTACACCAGTTCTGTGGATTCAGGGGCATGCCAATTGCTACATAGAGTAGTGAGAAGTTGTATCTCATGAGAAACATGGTATGGAGGAAGTAGAATGCCTGCATTTGAGGGGAGATACCAGCTATAATGAGCCAATTGAAGAGGGTGAGAGAGCAGCAGTAAGTCACCTGGCACTTGCGGATCCCCCCTTCTGGGTTCTCTTTGAGAGAGACTTCCAATTCTATACCCACTACTTTCTCCAGGAAAAAGTTTTTGGTAAACTATACAGATGGTTTGCTTCTTCATGGAGGTGCAAATCCTTAAGAAACAGAGCCTACTATTTGTTAATTAATTCAGAAATTTGGCCTTTTTTATGTCCTATGAGTGCATTATAAATATACGTTACCAGAATCCTCTCTTCTATAGAAATTACACATTCCACATTTCCTGCTTTACCTCACCAGTAAATTCACAGTTCAGGGCTCTGAAGCTACTTATATTGGCTACCTCAATAGCTACAATGAACGGTCTGGGAATAAGTTGAGGGGGAGGATGGAAGAGGAGAATTCTTCAAGGATCTTGTCAAGCTGTCAAGACTGTCTCCTTTAGCTGTCATAGTGGTTGCTGGGTAATGCAATACTGATGGTTCCTAACATGGACATGTATTGCATGTTCTCTAGCTATCTTGGAGAATTGAATTCTACTGTCATTTTCTTTTTGCCTCATAGACAATCAGCTTAAATCTTTGCCTATGTTGTTAAAAACCAGAATCAGTGTGAACAGTGTCATTGGAAAGTTAGACGTTTCTGAGAGCATGAACCAAAAAAAAATAGATTGGTAAAAGTAATGTGAAATGGTCTCTATCAAAGTCATTATGTTTGATAGGTTTTTCTAAGGCATTAACCTCAGAGGTGTCTTCAAGAGATGCTTTCAAGATATAACACTCTTATAAAAGAAGACAGCAGTCAGTGGGCTAAAAAATAGACTAGGACCTAGAGGGACTCTTTTTGAAATTCCATTTCACTACTGAATCTCTGAGGTACAGTGTCAAAGTCACTTAGCCCAACACTACTTCAGTTTTGCTATCTGTAAATGGGAGCAATAGCTTCTTATGTAGTTTAATAGCTTACAATTTCTTCATATTAGAGAAGAACACACATTTATTCATGAAAAAATTTCAGTTAGACAAAAAGAATGCAAAATATATCTGCAATCCTCCTATCCAACCCAGAGGAAGTAAATACTTCATTTTGGTACACATCCTTTGGGATTTCCAGATTATCTTCTTTGCACCCCTAGTTTCCAGAACCATAGCAATAACTGATGTACATTGAAGATTCAATCAAATTTCACCACATGTCACTCTATCACCCTTCTCTCTCTTTTCTCTCTCTTTCTCTCCTTGAGGTAAAATAAGGTCCGTCATACCAAAAGATCAATAAAATCAGCATAAGAAATAGACTATCTTATATCACAAAATTGTTATTTTGCATCACATGAAGCGGGTAAGATTTCAAACGCAGATATATATGCCTAAGGCAGCCGCAATGGTAAACACTGATCTTATGTAATCTTGTGGAATATTCATAAATGGTTCTCAATCAACAGTGTATGGCAGAATAATAGTTGTCAATGTGGAGTCACAGGGAGGAGTAGGGCAAGTCCCTTTGCAGATGGAAAAACCCTCCTAAGGTGGGAACCACAGTTCAAGGACTGAGAAAGACCCTGATCTCTTCGTGATGCTGCATAAGCCAGCCTGTATGACCGTGGTGACCCAGCAACCACGCAGGGGATGGTTAGTTCAATTGAACCTTGGTTGTCTTCACAGAAGCGTGTGTTTTCCTAACATGCCCAGGGATTCAGGCTGGTTTTAGGGTCCCGGACCCAGAGGGCCTCTCTGGAATAGTTTTTTTGTTAAGAATTTTTTTTGTGAAGAGGTAAGTGGGGGTCCTTCCAGTATCATCACCTCAGCACAGGAAGGAAGAGAATGAGGTCTAGATCTCCTGAGATGGTGCCCCCCTATGACCCTGATTGCTCATGAATGGGGAACTAGTTGCCTGGAGAAAACAGATGGAAGAGAAATTTTACATAGTACCTAGTTTTTTGTATATTTGGCTTTTATTTTATACCATGTACAAATGTTATCTATTCTAAAAGCAAATGCAAATTAACATTTTTAAAAAAATATAAAAATACAAATGACAAAAAAAATCAGGCATTTCAGGTGGAGGTTAAATTGCTATGTGGAATTTTAAAAACCTGTACACAGTTTAGTTCTCATGGAAGCATCAAAGGAATATGACAAAATATTTGCCTGCAGAAAATGCTACTTCCAATTACTATCCTGGATTAATTAAAAAAATCTAGAGGGGATGTTGCTCTTATAGCAAACTGTATTCCAATATAGGTGCTATGGGTATAGGATTCAAATCACCCTGACTAAACCCACCAAAAATACAGAAGGATACCCCAACTCACACATGAACTACGTATACCATGCTGCAGTCTTCCTCCACTGAGTAAAACTTGTTTTCTGTTATCTTCTCCACAACAGAGAAACTTTTCAAATCCTAACCATGTTTGGTTATTTTTTAGCTTTATAATGAGTTTTTGGGCTAATGAATAATTTTTGAGACTCCCTGACAGTTTTTGTCTCTTGGTTTATTAGGCTATGCATAATAGCATTTGGAATGTCTTTTACTGCACAAATAGGTAATTTATGTACTCTATTTGTATGATTTGAATACATGCAAGTAGTGGCACTAGATTGGAGTATGTGATTATTCCACACAGTAGATTATATAGTTACTGAATAAGCCATTAATGTGACCACATTGAAATAGGCTACATTTATCCTATGACCCTGTATTTATTTTCCTAATATTTTATATTTTACTTTCAATTTGAGCAAGGAATGAGCAGGCCTGCTAGAAAACACACTTAACATACACTGTATTCCATTCACTTGACGTTTGTTTAGAAATTTCTTTCATAGTTTGGGAAAGTAAACATTTTGACTTTTCTACCTACCCATTTTATTCAGATATCATGAGGATTATCAAGAAGTTAATAACTAAAAGAACTTATCAAATGAAATTGTCTCTATGCTAATAACCCAAGGTCAGATATGAGTATACATTTGTTGTGTGTGTTGTGTGCCCTTTTTGTATCCAGCTGCCTTTGCAAAAACTAAAAATAACTTGGTTTTGTATATTTCTGATCTCTTTGTTCTATCTTTTCCTTTTCCTTGTCATTGTGCCCCTCCTGCTCGAGCACTACATCGCTCTTTCTTCGTCTTCTTGTCTTTCCTTCTAGTCTTTCCTTCTATCCTCTGGGCCAACTCAATCAACTAGAGGCTTGTAAACGGATAACCCAGGTTAAATCTCAGTGCAATTAGAGGAAACAGAATGCTCAACACTCCTGATTTCTGCTTTTCTCTCCAAACTGTGTGAGTCTGATTAAATTATGCACTTGACATCTATGTTCTTAAAACAGAAGTGGATTTACTGGAATGCGGCAATCAAAATTTTCCCCGTATTTTTTTCTGAGTAGTTTTTATGGTGAAAAACAGCAAACACACAGCAAAATTGCATACAACATAAATGTACCACTTAATAAATATTATAAGGCAGAGAGTATTTAACCATCACCCAGGTAAATATATAGAATATTGGCAGCACCTGAGAATTCCCTCCATCTCCCTCCCATTCTCCCCACAAATTAACCACTCTCCTTATTTTTTTGGTAATTACTTCCTTTCTTTTCTCTGTAATTTTATCACCTATGCATGCATTTTCCCAAAGTGTAGTTTTGTCTATTTTTAAAACTTTATGTGAATGTAGCTTGTAAGTTTTGGGGTCTGGTTTTGTATGAGTCAGGAAACAAACAACATATTCAAAAAGAGAATAGAAAAGAGTTTCACAAAGAGGCCACACACAAGTTGTGTGCAAGGTTAAAAGACATCAGCAAAGGATGTTGCAAAACTCCAGAGCTAGCAACAGTTGGTGAGCGGAGAGCCTTTGCCTCCTCTAGACCTGAAGGGCTCAGGGGAGGGGCACGCAGTTTCAGGAACTCTGTGCCTGCTATTGCCGTACAGAACAGCGCAACAGCAAATGTGGGCGCCTGTGGAGAAGAGCAGCCACTACCCACTATGCACTGGTGGAGGGAGTACAAAGGGACAAATATCCTGGACTCTTGCCCTCTGATCTGCCTCTCGTTGGCTGTATCTGACCAAAAGCCAGAGTGTAAGCAGCCTATTTGAAGATGGCCATACTGGCCAGGCCCCAGGCACAGAGAAGGGTAGAGAGTGTATCTGGAAGGGTGAATGGACCATGTCCTAAACAGACTTCTTTTGCTTGACCTTATTTTGAGAAACTTATTCACAATGTTGTATATTGCTGGTATTTTGTTTATTCCCACTGCTGTGTAGTGCTCTATTATGGAAACATATCATTATTTATAGATTTTATTGTTGATGGACATTTGGTTTGTATCTTGTTTTTGGCTATCATAATTAAAGTACACCTGTTGAGTCACATAGGTATATTTTCTGTTGGGTGTATATCAAGCAGCAGAATTACTGGAAAATATGGTGTGTATGTATTTAGCTTTAATGAATAATGTCAAAGTATTTTCCAGAGTTTTTGCAACAATTTACACTCCCACCAGCAGTTTATGAAATTTCTGTTTTTCCATAGCCTTGAAAATCTTACATATTGTCAATTTTTTTAATTTTAGCCATATTGGCGTGTGGTATAATGTTATTCAATTTGCATTTCCATCATTATTAATGAGGCCACACATTGTACACTTTCATTAGCCCTTTGGATAACCTTTATGTTCCAGTTTCTTGTCCATTTTTCTATTACATGATCTGTCTTTTCCTTATTTATATGAAGGAAGATTTAAAAATATAAATCTGGTTACTAGTTCTTTGTTGGATCATACACACACCTTCCTACTTTATGTTTTATTTCTTTTTCCCTGTCTTAATCATATATTTTGATAAATAAAAGCTTTTTAATTTATTATAGCCTAATTTATCAATCTTTTCTTTTATAGTTAGTGCTTGTGTGTTTTATATTAAAAATAATTCCCTCTCCATTAATTTAGATTCTCTGCAATTTTTCTAAGTGTTTTATAGTTTTCTGAGTAAAGGCCTTACCTATCTTTCACTAGTTTTATTTCTAGGCATTTAAATTTTTTTACACTATTGCAAATAGTATCTTTTTAAACTTCATTTTATAATTGTCTTCTGCTAGAGAAATAAAAATTTTTATATAGCAATTTATTTTCCAACCATGAAAATAGAGACTATTCTAAGCATTTTGTACAGAGGGTATTTAATACAAGGGATTTATAACAGAAATGATAGAGCAACTGAGACTCCAAAGAGGGGAAGTAATGGAGCAATCCAGAAGTTACAAAAAAGCAGTAAACTGCTTCCACTTCTAGACTAGGGGAGAGGCAGTGTTACTGAAGCCCAGAGACCAGAATCATTCAGCAGAAGTGGAACCCCAGGGAGCCTGGGTAACAGGAGCTGGAATCTGTAGTTATCTGAGATGCTGCAGAAAACAGAGACAGAGGGAAATACCCTGCCTTTTCCTCTTCCCTTCCTGCCAATATTCATCCAGTTCCTTCCATTGGCTGAATGTATGTAGAATCCAGAGGCAAAGGAGACTGAAATATTGTTCCTCTGAATACAGTGCAGAAAAAGGGAAAAATGAAGGATGGATCTGAGATGAATAGATAGCTGACTGGCCTACACATTGTTTATTCTGATAATTTATCTCCCCCCATCTACCTTTTCATTTGTATTTGAATATACACAACTATATCTTCCATAAAAAACAGTTTTATTGCTTCCTTTTCAATCCTTATAACTTTTATTTATTTTTCCTGCCTTATTGTATTAGCTAGATATAGGCAGAATTATAAGCTACTAAAGCATTCTGAGTTGCCTTGAAGTCTTCCTGGATCCATCTGCAGTGTCTTCTTGGACAGTTTAAACCTATTTGATAGGTATCACTCTGCCTAGCTCATTTCTAGAATTATAGTCTCATAGAATTTCAGAGCTGGAAGGGATCTAAAAGGTCATCTAGTTCAGGGGTTGGCAAACTGGTCCTTGGGCCAAATCTGGCTGCTGCCTGTCTTTGTAAATAAAGTTTTCTTGGAATATAGCCACATTTCTTTCTGTAATATCTGTGGTTGCCTTTGTGCTACAATGGCAGAGTTGAGTATTTGGACAGAGAACATGAGTCCCTCAAAGCCCAAAATATTTATTATCTGGTTCTTTACAGAATAAGTTTGCCTACTCCTGATCTAGTTCATCCTCTTCATTTGACAGATGAGGAGATTGGTCACCCCCCATGGTCATACAGCTATTAGTGGCAGAGTGTGGATAGGATCACAGATCTCCACATTCATAAACTAATGTTTTTTATCACTGTACCGCATGATCAAAAGCCTCTCTCTGATCCAACATGAAAGTCTGTGTCATAGGATGGGGCTTATCCTGGGCGGGATGGAGGTCCCCAAGTGGAGATGATCAGGGCCCTGGCCAGTCAGATGGAAGGTCAGCTCAGACTCTGTGGGTGTGACCCACCTGTCTGTCACGGCCTTTCTGTCCATCATGCATAAGACTCTGACAATAATAGCTCTCTTTCACTCTTGAGCACTAAAGAAAGGAAAAAACACACACGACAAGCTGCTTCTCTTCTTGTCCACAGCCTTCTCCTCCACATGCAGTACGAGTTGATGTTAGGAAATGTTTACTAGCAATTTAAATTTGTTAATTTCAACTCGGAAGTATTGCATTACTGTTTACTTGAAAGTTAAGAATTCCAGAGAACCTTGAAGTATTATTTATTGTCCCTGTTGCCATCATTCACAGCTTCCTGAACATAAAAACATTCAGTTAAATTTTCAAGCAGTGCTGTTTGGCGATGGATACAGGGAGAATTTCTATTGAAAAAGGCATGACCTCAAAGCTACTTTTTTTCAATACTGAGGCCTAGGCTTTCTTCTATTTGAAAAGGCATAGCAATAATTAAAGAGCATGTTAAATTATTTTACATTCTTTCTTTCTCACATCTTTATATTCTACTTTCTCACTATTTCTGATAAAACACAGATGTCTTCACATGGAAAAACTGATTCTCAGCTTTAAGCATGTCCTTGTCCTCTTATTTACCACTGCGTTGCTTCTGGGTGGTATGGCCGATTGTCATAAAAGAGGTTTTACTTAACTAGATATTTCTATGGGTGAGGACCTTTTAGTAAGAGTGATAAGGCACTTAATTTGGTTTTTATTAACCTAAACTTGTCATTCTTCTTTTACTACTCTGTAGGATAACTCTCTTTTTAAAGTTCACTTCAATCCCTTCCTGCTTTGAATATCTTTGCAAAGCTATGACTTCAGCTGGACAATTTTAGAATGAAAACATTGGATTTAAATTTTGGTTTTTATTTATTTATAGAGTTAAGGGAATGGTTGTTATTTTTTTTTTTTCTCTCCATCAGTGCTTTCTTTCAGCTCTGGTCTTGCATCTCTCTATCTTTTCCCCTAGACAAACCATGGGGAAGTGTCTTAGTAATATGCAGGTAGTTGCAGACAGGACACCTGCATCATTCCCCATTGCATGATTTTACCATGCTTTGAACCATTTTCCTCAGTGATATTTCTCAGGGAAGAGACATAAGAAGAAACATTATGGGTTGTCTGTCTTGTTGTTTTCTAAACTGTGGAATAGCAGTTCCACATTATGTAAGACCTTTCACTATGCCATGGTTCTAGAAACAGGCTGGATACTTGCCTCAGAAGTGGGGCAGTAGAGGGAACCAGGTAATATTAAGTTGAGCATGAAATCTAGTGTCATCTTCTCCTTTTTTTGACATGAGTCCCCTAGAGCTAACAATCTGAACATTTGATTCCCTATTGACTGTGTAATGGGAAAGTCTTAGGTTTTGCCCATCTATAACTAAGTGAGGCCACAGTTATAGTAATACCCAGATCTCAGTCCCTTAAGGTTCTACCTCCTTTACCAAAGACAATTAGTTGTTTTTCCCCCACAGTGTTCCTCCCTGTTAATTTCTGAGAACCCTCAGGGGCTTGTATACCTCCACAATTTAGTTCTGAGCACTGCTCACTGCTGTTGCTTGCAAAAGTATGTTGTCATAGTTTCTCTACTGCAGAAATCACATGTATTCTTAACCCGATAGCCCCCTACCTCATTCAGAGGTTTTCTTCTCCAAGCACTGGTTCTGCTGGTGTCTCAACTCATTGCTAAAGCCAGGCATCTAAAGCAGCAGTCCCAACCTTTTTGGCACCAGGGACTGGTTTCATGGAAGACAATTTTTCCACGGACCAGGGGTGGGGGAGAGGATTTTGGGATGATTCAAGCTCATTACCTTTATTGTGCAGTCAAACCTCTCTGCAAATGATAATCTGTATTTGCAGCCGCTGCCCAGCGTTAGCATCACCACCTCAAATCCACCTCAGATCATCAGGCATTAGATTCTCATAAGGAGCGCACAACCTAGATCCCTCGCATGTGCAGTTTACAGTAGGATTTGCGCTCCTATGAGAATCTAATGCCACTGCTGATCTGACGGGAGGTTGAACTTATGTAGTGATGTGAGCAAAGGGGAGTGGCTATAAATACAGATGAAGCTTTGCTCACTCATCTCCTGCTGTGCGGCCCTGTTCCTAATAGGCCACAGACTGGTACCGGTCTGGCCTGGGGGTTGGGGACCACAGATCTAAAGAGCCCAATACCACTTTGCTACTCAGTTGCAGGACCAGAGATCTGTAAATGGACACGTTCAAATAGAAGACGACAATGCTCCTTTTACGCTGTGCTCCCACACCAGTTGTACACGGGCCTCTCTAATGTTATATTTCTACCAGGTGTCTTGATCTGGCAATTAGCTTTTGGGCAGGAAGCTCTAATTAAGATCTCGTTGGCTTCATGGAGGATCTCAGCCAATTTGCCCAAATGATCATGATACTGTAAGGTGAAAGAACATTCCTTCTCTGAGTGATGTTTGGTCAGAGGCCATAAATGTCAAAGATCTTAATGGTATGGCTCTTCCAATTCATAAATTGCTATTTCCTCACCCTGCTCTCTCTACCCAGGGGGGCTGACATGTATCCAGAGTGGTTGGGTAGAAGCAAGTATAAGTATTAACTGCTTCAGAGACATACCCAGTGAAGTCTGGGGCTGGGCTAGGCCAAAAGGCAGGGCTAGGACCTTTGATTTAGAGAGAATCAAATGTTTAAAAAGATGCTACCTTTGATTTCCTTCTCTCTGTTTCTCAAGATCCTGTATACCCGTATACCTGTATACCTATTGATTCCTTTCATGCCTGTTCATCACAGTTTTAGAAGGGGTTGCATCAACATACCACCTTAAAAAAATGGCATCACTTTTGGAGACTATGCTTAGAGGGCAACTGGTTCCCTTTCTTGTCTCCCACCTCAGTTACCTTTGGACTACCTTGCTGTGTTCAGAACAAACTGCCCTCTATTTCTCAGGTTTGGTGCTGAGTCTGACTTTTAAAACAAATTCCTTACTCCTGTATGACTCTCTACATTTTTTAATGCCATGGACTTCTCTGGCAGTCTGAAGCCTGTGGACCTTTCTCAGGATGCTTTATTTAAATGACATAAAATACATAGGATTATAAAGGAGGCTAATTAGAGTGAAGTACAGTTAACCAAAGATATTTTAAAAAATTTTTGCTTCTTTATTTACACAGTTGATAACAAGATTTAGTGATGGGTCTGATAACCAATTTTGAAATGGTGATAATATGATTTTTTAAATTAACTGCAATAACTGTAGTATTATGTGAAAACACCTGTGTTTTCTATTGGTGACAAAGTCACAGATATTGCTAACACTGCTTTGCTTTGTGATAAAAGAAAATGCTATGTTGTTGTTAAAGATTAGTAAAACTAAAGATACTGGGTTTTTTTCCTATTCAAGTTCATGGACTTCTGAATTTGGAGTTCATGGGCCTCTGGTTAATATGGTGTGCTCTGGGCAAGGTCCCCATAGTTCTTCTTGTAATCTGGTCTTGGTCAGGGTTGATGTGGTCCATTTGACATGCTGTGATATCTTTGTCCCTTGAAGGGAATCGGAGTTTCTGGACCCCTGATTCAAGTAGAATTTTAGGCCCTTAGGGAATAAGAAGACATTAATACTAACAGGTACATGGAAAGGGGGTGCTGCTCAGCTATACTGCTGAAAAGAATCCAACCCTCAAGGACAAATGGGACCTGGGGCAATGTGGAGGAGGGTTGTTATCTACTTCTCTCTTCAGCAACCTCTTAACTCAGTTCCCTGTTAGGACTTTTAGGTTGAAGTGAGAGGATCACTTAAGGCCAGGAGTTTGAGACCAGCCTGAGCAAAGTAGTAAGACCTTGTTTCTACTAAAAAAAAAAAAAATTAGCTGGGTGTGGTGGTGCACGCCTGTAGTTCCAGGTAGTTGGGAGGCTGAGGCAGGAGGATCACTTGAGCCCAGGAGTTCGAGGTTGCAGTGAGCTATGATGACGCCACTGCACTCTAGCCTGGGCAACAGAGAAAAAGAGTGTGGATCTGGTGGGACCATGGGTGATTTGTTTTATTTCTTTTCCTTCATTAAAATGCACCCCCCTCCCTCCACCCCAGAATAGCTACTGCTTATGTTGTGAGCACACAATACTCTTACTATGGAAAAATACGCAATATTTATTTTAAAACATTTTGCCAGTCTTTTCAGGTCTCATTCAAATCCAGCTACTTCCTTGAAGCTTCTCCTGATATTATCAGTTTCCAAGGGACTCCCAACCTGAACGCTTATTACCTCCCCACGTGCTTCTCATTAGTGAATGAATTGCTTATTGAATGAATGGCTCATCTCTTTTCTTCCAGATTGTCTTTTGAAAATAGTGCTCACGTGTTTGTTCATAGCCATATTCTCCCAGCACCTAGCCTAATATCTTGCACATAATATCCTATTTTATCATATTCTAATTAGGTAATTATTTAATATGCCACATGGTAAGTACCTAAGAAAACACTTGTGGACACATTTTGAATGTAAGTGATGATCAGTAACACTTTGGTTGAATTAATATAAAGTTGCTTTGAAAAGGCTACTATTCGCTGTAATGAGAGCTGTTTGTTAGAAGGGTAACATTTCTACTCATCTTTTTGTGTCAGACTGGCCTCAGCCCAGTCCTGTCCTAGTTCCAGCAAACCAGGGAAGGATTTTTTTGTTAATCAGATTGGTCAGGCCCTTTGTTGGGCTGCATGTTAGGAAGGAAGGCATTTCCTTTGATTCCTAGTCTTCTATTATATTTTGCATATCATTTCCTAAGTTCAGATTTTCTCAGGGAGGATGGGTGAGCAGGCAGGAACTGACTATTTCTGGGTTTCTGTCCATAAGCAATAGATGTCATCAAAATTTTGCCAAAATCTCACATCTAACTTAAACATCACAGAGAAGAGCTACAACGGGAAGTTGACTTCATTCTGTTTAATATATAGGCAGTTGTGTTTCTGTATTTATTTAGGATTTTCGAACATGATGAAAAATCACCCCATTTCACAATATGGATGGTAGGAAATACTGTTTGCTGGCTTCAGACCCTCATGGCAGATTTGGGCCAGATTTTGAGATTTGTGCAGTGAAGGGAGATCCAAAGGACATAAGCTTTTTGTAGTGGTGTGTCTCTCCCATGTTTGGTAATGAAGGAGAGCAGATTGGCTCAACAGGGTGGGTTTGCTCTAGCCTGAGGTGATGAGAAGAATCCCTGAGTAGAGCTGCAAGTTTTGCATCCAGCTCTACAGCTGGCAGCCACGGTGTCATTCTGGTGCCTCCAGGTGCCTCTGCTCTTGGTGTATACCTCCCTTATATGCCATAAACTCTGTGTTATTTCTCAATTTATGCTTCCTTTTGCTGGAGCTGTGACCTGGTTTTGCAACTTATTCCACTGTGATATAAACAATATGGATGAAAATCTATTAACATCACAGAAAAATGCAAGTACAGAGTGCCCATGGCATGGTTTTACAATATCTCAAATGTTTATAACTTAAACGTTTTATACTCTAAACCATATTTTGGGGTTTCCACCTCTTTATAACATTGTCCCTTCAGCAGTAGGCAATAGTCACGGAAGTTGGGCAGTAGATTAACCAGCTAACACTTTCTAGGGATTAACTCAGCAGCTTTTTGTATGAAAGTTTCTTGGAATTTCTTAAATATTTTATGAGCCACTTTTTCCCCCCCAGCAATGCATTGTAGGATTCAAGTGAAACAAAACAGAGATTGTGGTCAGCTGAAAAGAAGACATTCATCTCCAAGGACATAATTTTGTTCACCTGTAATATTTTGTTTTAAAGTTAAAGAACCTTTGTTTAAATTCACATGCCTTAAATACTTGTAGGGAAAAATATATTTTGGTGAATTTCTGTTCTTGCCCTTTTTTTCCAACATGACATTGCAAGAGGTTTTCAGAATTCTGATGAAACTAGAGAATCAAATAGAGTGCTGGAAATAAATGGGCTTGGTCCTATGAGCTATTGTTCTATAAGAAAACATATTATTTGTCTACACTGGAAATGACTAAGTGGGAAAATAATGGACATTTACACTGAGCTCTACAAAAAATTAGCCACAGAGCTCCAGACTTGTATATTCAATTGCCTTTTTAATGTTTCCTCTTGCCTATCTCAAAGGCATCACAACTCATAATACCAGAAACCAGACTTGTGGTCTCCTGCCTCAAACCTAGTCATTGTATTGCTTTCCTTACCTCAGTGAATGGTACCCTACTTCCAGTGAAATGTGGCAGAATAATTGTATTGAAATATGAAATTGTGCTTTTTCTTATTCATTTAAAAACAATGTCCCTCTCTCATATAGTAAGTCTCTCTGTATGACTCTAAGCCTTAGGGATCTTGGTTGGGCCTCAAATCTAGGCCTGGTCTTTACAGACAGAAGAGTTGAGAAAGAAACCTTTTGAGACCGGGAAAGAGGGAGGACAGTACCCCAAATAGGAAGGGAAACAAGAAGCCCAAGAGGACCTCTGCAGGGGACCTCTGTGGTGCTTCCATGGCTGTGTGCCTGGGAGGTGGGAGTCCTCAGGGAAATGACTGCATGGACACTGCACAGCATCTCTAGGGAGGCTGGATGCAGCCTGCTTACAGCAAAGGTTCCTGTAACCTGGCAGTAGTGATACTGCAGGAGCCAAAGGGAAGGAGGGGACTGGAACAATGGCCAGCTCAATGGTAACAGTGGGCAGACAACCACTGAACCAGGAGGGGGACTGCCTGAAATTTGACACAACCTGGAGAAGAGGCAGAGGGAGGAAATCTTAGCAGCCTGGCAGGATGGGGTCTTAAATTTGGAATTGAATTCAAAAAAGTTATAAATGTGATCTTTCTTACATACCTGATCAGTGGAGTAAAGTTCATACCCACTACACAGGCAAGCCACAGTCCTTCTTACCACTTGCCTCACTCTTATGCCTCGTATCAAATGTATTATCCAAACTTGTGTATTCTACCTCCTGAATCCATTGACTTCTTTTCATATCTACTACTACCACCCTAGTCAAATTTTCCATAAGTTCAAGCCTTACCATTTTAACTTATTTTTTTATATCAAATATTGTTCCCCTTAATGGTGAACAAGTCATTATACATTTGTCAAAACCCATAGAATGTATCATACTAAGAATGAATCCTGAGGTCAACTATGGACTTTTGGTGATAATGATGTGCCAATGTAGGTTCATCAATTGTATAAATGAGCCTCTCTGCTGGGGAGTGTTGGTAATGGGAGGGGCTGTACACGTATGAGGGCAGGAGGTATATGGGAACTCTCTGTACTTTCTGTGCAAATTTGCTGTGACCTTGAAATTGCTCTAAAAATTAAAGTCTATTATTTAAAAAAAATTTTGTTCTCCTCGAATCCATATATATCTTTTAAAAACACACATCTGATCATACAAACTCTTGAATGGATTCCCAATGTTATTAGAATAAAGGCTAAATTCTTTAACCTAGGCCATGAGGTTCTGTATGGACTGCTTCCTGCCTACCTGTCAAGCTTCCTCTCTCATCATGGTTACCCCCAGTTTCTCATCTCCAGCAACTGCCAAGCCCAGGACCTTTTCATAGCCTGTTCCTTCTATTTGGAATGCTTTTTCTAGTCCTTGTTGACTGATTAACTCCTGCTCATTATATCTTTCTCAGGAAAGTCTTCTGGGCCTCTCTGGTTACACTGAATCTTTTGCTATCTTATTATATATCTCATGGCATCATGCCCACCTTCTTCATAGCAACTATTACAGTTGTATTTTATTTTGTTGTATGATCATTTGATTCAAGTCCCTTATCAGTAGTATTATAGACTCCAGGAAGGTATGGATATTGCAAATCTAGTACTTAGATCATGTACCTGGCTCTGTATTAGGGGTCTCCAAGATCACTGCCAGGTTCAGTGATTCACTGGAAAGACTCATAGGACTCAGCATGTAATAATACTCACCTATGATTTATTATGGTGAAAAGATACAAATCAAAATCAGCTAAGGAAAAAGGCACATGGAGCCAAGTTTGGAAGAAATCAAGCACAAGCTTCTAAGAGTTCTTCCCCAGTGGAGTCACAAGGATGCATTTAATTCTTCTACTGGTGAGTGTGAAGTATTACCTACCAAAGAAGCTCTTTAGAGACTCAGTGCTCAAGGTCTCTACTGGGGCTGGTCACATAGGCATGAACTCAACTCCCAGACTCCCAGAAGGAAAGAGGGTGTTCAGTACAAACCACACTGTTTGTACAGTTTAGGTACAATGAGCCACTTTTCTCATTTAGAGAAAGTTTTATATCATTGTAGGGAAATATTTACCAGTCATCTTCCTAGATACCAGCCAAACACCAATCACATAAGCAGAATTTTCTAAGGCTAGCCAGTCTCCAGCCTGCAATGTTAACTCTTTTCTGCACATAAACATTTGCCCTTTTCTGTAAATATTTGTTGAATGAGTACACTTAACATCAGTGAGAATTTGCCACGCATTTACAAAATACAGAGTTAAATTAGCCCTATGAAGTCTTCCCTAATTAATTATAGCTCACAGTCTCCCTCCCCCCACCTTCCTTCTTTTCTTTTAGTCAGAGTTTACTGTACGTGAGGCACTTTGCTAGCTTAATAAGAGTGAATAACACCTTGTCCCTCCGTCAAGGTGTCACCACACACTTATGTTCTTACTGCACAAAGTTTATATTTCAAGTTTTACTTTTTAGTTGATGATGTATCACTTGAAATATAATTAATATAAATCCTCTTCATGTAAAATGTGTTTTAACTAAATAAAATGAGGGTTTTGATTCCTGAAACGAATCTTACCTTTCTTGAGGTTTTCACCTATAATAGCAATGAAGATTAAAAAAATATGATCCAAAATTTATCAAATTGATTTCCACCACTGCATTACAAGGCTCTTATGTTGTGGATCCCTTGACTCAGCCCATCAAGGCTTTTAGAAACCTGCTTTCCTTGTGCTAAGCAGCAGGGCTTTTTCTCACCCTGACAGTCTCTTTGTTGTACTCTCTCTTGCGTCAGTGGCCAAATATGGAGCACTGTCTAGTCCTGGGGTTGATTCCTCGGCACTCACAAGAAAATGGTGAAGAGCTGTTACCATAAAACTAGTAAAATTACTTTTAGTGTATTTTGTGCTCTGCAACTATGTGACTCACAGGCAGTCGTCTGCTCATAGGTTGTTCTCTACAGCTTCTTTTCTAAGTGTAACCGGCATTCGTCTGAGGATGCCTGTCTAGCTTTGTTAAATTTCTTCACGCCTTTGAATCACTTAAAAATGTATGATTACCTAACACATAGATAATTTTTAAAGTTGTTGAATGTAAGATTTCCCTTTGTGAAGAAGAAAGCAGTGTCCTTTTTCCCCTTGGCATCTTGTGACGTCTTAGCAATGTCAGAACTTACCCGGGGCTCCTTGCCTCTGTAGTCCCAGTCTCTGTAGCTGGAGACTCTTGAGTCTTGACTCTCCCATGTACCTGGCTTTGTCCTGGGTCTTCAGCCAGTTATATTCTAAAGGAGAACTGAAGGATTAGGTACGCAGAAGCTTGGATGACTCAGGTCAGCTGGCTGCCCTTGTTCAGTGTGGCATACCTTCTAACTTCTGACACCTCGACTTCTGCCTCACTCTTGAGCCAGGCACCATCATAAGCAAGACAAGAATTTGTTCTCATCAGACTTAGAGTCTAGCCAAGGAAATAGACAATGGCTGGTAAATATTGAATTAATTACCATCTCAAGATCCTTAATTTGATCACATCTGCCTACAAAAATCCCCTTTTTTGGCCATATAAAGTAACATTCACAGATTCCAAGGATTAGTATATGGATACTTTGGAGGGGCATTTTTCAACCCACCATGCTAGTGCTTGTCCATAGCTGGTTCTCCCCTTCTACCTAGGCATATAGAGGACTGTACTTGTCATGATTGGGGGAGTCATGTGACTAATTCTAGGTAATAAAATGTGAATGGAAGTGAGGTGCATCCCTTTTGGCAGAGGCCGTGTGAAGAACCTGTCCCTGTCTGCTCTTGCTTCTTTTCTCTGGCCACCATGGTCACCTCATGCTGAGATGGAGGAACCGCAGTTGAAAGCATTCTGGATTGCTGGACCAGCACACTGAAGATAGCGCCCTTGGAGAGTAGACTTTACGGAAATAAAGAAAATAAACTTTTGTTGGGTCAAATCATTGTGATTTTCTAGTTAATTTGGTGACACTGCACAGCATGGCCTATCCTCAGTAACACAGCATACAACTATCAAATTCCAGAGCCAGAATTCAAACCCAAGCAGTCTGACCCCAGAACCGGGCTCTAAAATTATTCATAAATTTGATTAATTGCAATTAAATATTGTAATTATTGAGAGCATATACCACAGGACCTGAATTTAGTTCTGGGGAGATGTGCGTTGACTTTCTCTTAGCATTTTAGTGGGTGGGGGAAGGGAGGGAAAGTAGAAGAGTCTGAATGGAGGAGAGCTGGCACTCTGGTCCCCTTTGTCCCTCTCCCTGGAAGGCAGCCCGCCTGGAATGTCCAAGTTCTTGGATCATACAGTTCCCCGGGGACCCGCCAGCCCCCTGTGGCCACTGCAGTCTGAGCAGGAGTTGGGAAATGTTTGGATGGGGACCAGTGACACAAAAACTGAAAGGCTGAAGCTCCCTGGGGAGGACAAAGGCACACAATGGGTGGAGAAGCAGTATGGCACCCGCCACCTTGGCTTGGGTCTGTGGTGATGGGGAGCAACCCCGAGGGGGCTGGCAGCGTGGTACTTTGTTTTCAAGAAGCTCCCAGTTCACTGGCAGCAACAGCTTTTGGGCTTGTGAGGGTAGAGAAACTCTCCAGCATCTTGAGAGCCTGCTGACTACCAGAGCTGTAAGGGGAGGAGAAACAAAACTTCCACCTACCCTTTCGATGGGACTCCAAGTTTCTCCGGAGTTGATCTCTGCTGATATCTTGCTCCTTCTTGTTCTGTTCTGCAACTTCTTCCCATGGAATCTCCGGTAGGTTCTGGCACTTTTCCCTCAGAATTACACCTGAGCTATGTTTTTTTTCCATCTAAAACTTTTCCTTCTTTCTGACACGATCTGGTGGCCGATGTCTCTAGCCAGCCGTCTTTCCCCGCCCTCCAGCCTAGAGTTTTAATCTGTGTGTTAGAGGATGTTAGGATTGGCCAGGTTAAGGGTAATGGTGCCGGAAGTGGTGAGGCCAGGGCATTTCAAGCAAAGGGAACAGTGGTTGCAAATGACCTTATTTGATGTGTATGAAAATAAGCCAATGTGGCTGGAGAGGAAAAGCAAGATGGAGAGTGGGGCAAGATAGAACAGAGAAGCAGGAAGGGATCTTTGTACATCGGCCAGCCGTGATATTAATAACTTGCTTAGCACACAGGCTTCTGGAAACAAGAATGCTAGATTGGCCTCATCAGTCATCCCTCCAGGGAAACGGTACTCTGCCTAAAACTGAACGCCATGGGGTCTTCTTATTGACTCCTGTCCTCCTTTTCTCCCTCCCTCTGCTCCTCCTTTCCTTTCTTACTTCCATTTAATTAAGTGTGCCCGCAATTGAAATTCTAAATTTATAGTGAAAGGCAAAGGAGCTAAAATTGTCAAAATGAATTTTTAAAACATGTTTTTAATTTGTAAGACTCCAGGACAGGATTTTAGTGTTTCAAGATTTACTATAAAAGTATATCAATCAAAATAGTGTGGTATTGATGAAAAGATAGACACATAGATCAATGGAACAGGATAGAGAGTTCAGATAAATAGCCCCACACATATACAGTCAATTGATTTTCAACCATATCACCATGGAGGTAATGTAGTGTAGATAGGATAATCTTTTCAACAAATTCTGCTGGAACAGTTGGACAGCCATATGCCAAAACATGAATTCCAACCCATACTTCACACCTTATACAAAAACTAACTAGAAATGGATGACAAATCTAAATGTAAAACCTAAGACTAAAACTTCTGGAGGAAAACACAGGGGAAAATATTTGTGATGTTGAGTGAAGCAAAGACTTTCTTAGAAATGACACAAACGTCACAAAATATAGAACAAATTTTTGAGTTAGACTTCATCAAAGTTAAAAATTTCTTCAAAGAAACAGTTAAAAGAATAAAAAGACAAGTCAAAGATTGGGAGAAATATTTTCTTATCACATTTCTAACAAAAGACTTGTATCCAGAATATATAAATAACTTTCTTTTTTTTAATTTCAGAATATTATGGAGGTACAACACTTTGGTTATATATATGCCTATGTACTGCCCAAGTTAGAGCTACAATCGTGGACATCCCCCAAACTGTGCACCCCGCACCCATTAGGTGATAGTTTTCCCATCCCCTCCACCCCCCCACCTGCCCGACCCCTGATGAATATTATTTACATGTGTGACATAAGTATTGATCAGTTAATACCAATTTGATGGTGAGTACCAGTGGTGTTTGTTTCTCCATTCTTGTGATACTTCACTTCGAAGAATGGGCTCTAGCTCCATCCAGGATAATACCAGATGTGTTAATTCACCATTGTTTTTTATTGCTGAGTAATACTCCATTGTATACATATACCACATTTCAGAATATATAAATACCTTTCTTTGATAACAAGAGACCAAACAACCTAATAACAAAATTTGCAAAAGATCTGAACAGATACTTCACTGAAGAAAATCTGCATATGGCAAATAAACCCATAAAATATGCAAGCAAGAAAGGCAAATTATAACCACAATATGATACCATTAGTAGCCTATTGCAAGAGTTATATATTTTTTTAAAAACACCTAATACCAATTGCTTGCAAGGATATGGAGCATCCAGAATTGTCATACACTACTGGTGGGGATGCAAAATGGTTTGCCTGCCTTGAAAAACAATTTAACAGTTTCTTATAAAATTAAATATATCCTCACAACTCAGCAATCCTACTCCTAGGTATATAAAAAAAAGAATTACATAAGTTTTAGACTCCATGAAACCTGGTTCTATATGAAGAGCTTTTCAATTTTGATGAGAGATGGAGCCATTGTTCTTACTGTGTTTTTTAAAAGTAAAACTTGTTGCTTATGTCCACAGTCTTATGCCCCTTCACATGTAGCAGGCAGCTTTCATTTTAACTCTAATGATGCTTATATTTCATTGCTTCTTCATCTGGGGATCTCCCCGTAAGAACAAAAACTAGTCTTTTAAAAAAATATGCAAGCAATTGATGAAAATATTTTTGTTGTTAAAATTATATAGTACAAAGCCTGAATATCCTTTTCAGGCCTTACCCTCATCCAATTTTACTTCCCAAAGAGCACTACTATTAACCATTTGGGTCTAACTTTCCAGCTCTTTCTCTTCATTTGCATATATGTGTATACTTAAAACATTTTAAACTATTCTGTATTCTGTTCATAAATAATCACACTATGTATATTGCTTTGCAAATTTTTTATTTAACAATATATGTAGGATATCTTTCCAACCAATACATATAGATTTACCTAATTCTTTTTAACTTTTAGGTAATTTCCATGGATCTGTCATTTAATTAACCATTCATCAATTGATAATATTCAGGTTGTTTCTCATTTTTACCACTACAAATAATACTATAACAAATATCTACATACATAGATTTGTTTTGGTATTTGTGTGAGGATTTCTGTGAGATGGATTCTTAAGAATAGAATGGCAGGAATTCACTTGATACTGACAAATTGTTCTCTTTAATTCCGTACCAATTATATTCCCATTAATAATAATTTCTGTTGAATATATTACTATGAGTGGAATTGTGGGGTCCTAGATTATACATATAAAGCTTGAATTTACAAATATTATTAAACTGTATTCCCAAGTGGTGGTGCCAGTTTACATTTCCACTATCAATAAGTGAGAGTTTCCATTGCTCTATAACCTTGCCAGTGTTTGAATTGTGACTTACTGAAATTTTTGCCACTATTGTGGGTGTGTTGTGGTATCTCACTTTTATTTTAATCTACACTTTTCTATTGACTAAACTGATTAACCACCTTTCCAGTTGTTTATTTGCCATTTGGACACTCCTACTTGTGAAGTTGCCCATTTCAGAAACAAATTAGGCTGTCTTATTCTTATTGATTTGTAGGATACAAATCCTTGTGGGGTTATATATGTGTTGTATAGATCTTCTACTCTATTGGTTGCCTTTTTCTTATTTTAATGGTGTCTATTAATGAATAGAAGTTTTTAATTTTAATGTAACCTAATTTATCTGTCTCTTCCATTATGGTTAGTGCTATTTTTGCCCCATTTAAGAAATCTTTGCCTACCTTCAAGGTGATAAAGATATTTTCTATGTTGTCTTTTAGATATTTTATTGTCTTACCTTTCACATTAAGATCCACAATCTGCCTGGAGTCAATTTTAGTGTGTGGTATAAGCTAGGAATCAAAATTTACTTTATTCCCCATGAATAGCCAATTGAGCCAGGACCATTTATTGAAAAGATCATTTTTCACCCACTGTTCTGTAGTGTCACTTTTTTCATAAATCAAGTGACACTTTTTCATAAATATGTTTCTCAACTCTCTTATCCATTCCATTGGTCTATTTCTCCATTCTTGTGACCTCATCACACTTTTTTTTAATTGACTATGCTTTTTATTGAAGCCAGGTGGAAGATACATCAGTGTTCATCATACTAATCACACTTTCTTAATTACTGAACTGTTTAATAAGTCTTGATATCCTGCAGTATATGTACTCCAGTTTTATTTTTCAAGATTGTCTGATCTATACTTGGCACTTTGCATATTTCATGTATATTTTGGAAAAAGCCTTCAATTTTCCACAAAAAAACTTATTTGAATTTTGTAACAGCTTTATTGAAGTATAATCAATATATAATAAACTATACATATTTAAAGTGTAATTTTATGTTTTGGCATATGTAAATACCTGCAAAGCTATCACCAGTATCAAGATAATGAACATATCCATCACCCTAAAACTTTCCTCATACCCCTTCATAATTTCTCCCTCCTGTCCTTCCCAACACCTCATCCACAGACAACTACTGATGTTATAGATTATATAGATTTGTTTGCATTTTCTATAATTTTATATAAGTGGAATCATATAGTATATACATTTTTCTTGGTCCACCTTCTTTCACTCAGCATATTTATTTTAAGATTCATTCATTCATTCTGTTGTTGTTTATCAATAGTTCATTCTTTTTTATTGTTGAATAGGATTACATTGTATGGATTTGTTTATTCACCTGTTGATTGACATTTTGGTTGGTTTCAGTTTTTGGCTATTACAAAACTAAGAACATTCATGTGCAAGTCTTTATATAGACATATGCTTTTATATCTCTTGAGTATATTACTAGGAATGGAATGGTTAGGTCATTAGTAAATACCTGTTCAACTTTTTAGGAAATCTCCAAACTGTTTTCCAAACTGGTTAACCATTTTACCTGTTAAGCAGAATACCGGCACCAGTTATTAATACAATTGGAGCACTCTAAACGCTTCTGCCCATTGTATCTTGGTATTGGAGTTGGTAAGGAAGACACAGCACAGTCAAGCACTGGAAGGAAAAACGCTTTACTTACATAGAGAAAAGAGAGCAAGATCAGCTTCAATAGTGTGCATCAGTCTCCCATGGCCAGTGGGTATCTCCCAGGAGTTAAGGCAGGGCAGTTTTCCTACATGTATGCCTCTTGTGCCACAGAAGAAGGACCCCATCTCCTCCACAAGGAGGACAGAAATAGCAGAGGGGTTGGCCAGGTATCATGTGACGCATATGTTTAAGCAGAACAAAGGAATGTACATTGAGCTTGCGAAAGAGAAAGGCATTTCTACAGAAGGGGATGAGACTGGCACGGGTCATGTGGGCTCTTTACCTCTTGGTAAGAAAGTGTTCTAGGCCCAAAATCCATTCTTATGTGGCCAAGTGGGAGTTGAAAGACTGCACACATGAGACTTCCTTTCCCAAGATTACATCTCCACCAATGGTGTATGAGAATTTCAACTATTGAACATCTCAAGGGGAACTTGTTATGGTCAGTATTTTTTTTTTTTTTTTTTTTGGAAACAGGGTCTCGCTCTGTTGCCTGGGCATGAGGGCGGTGGAGTCGTCACAGCTTACTGCAGCCTCAAACTCCTAAACTCAAGTGATCCTCCTGCCTCAGCCTCTTGACTAGCTGGTACTACAGGAATGTGCCACCATGTGTGGATAATTTTTCTATTTTTTGTAGAGACGAGTTCATGCTATGTTGCTCAGGCTGGAATATTTTTGATTTTAGACATTCTAATAGATGTAAAGTGAGTTTAATTTGCATTTTCCTCATGATTGATGATGTTGAGCATCTTTTCATGTGCTTATCTGCTATCTGTATATCTTCTTTGGTAATTTGTCTATTCAAATGTTTTGTCCAGATTTTGTTGGTTTGTTCATTTTCTTACTGTTGAGTTTTGAGAGTTCTTTAAATATTGTGGATACAAAGCCTTACCAGATATATACTTTGCAATTATTTCTTCCCTGTTTGTGGCTTTATTTTCTTAAGAATGTCCTGAAGAGCAGAAGTTCTTAATTTTGATGAAGTTCAATTTATCATTTTTTTTTCTGTTATCAATCATGCTTTGGTTTTGTATATAAGAAATATTTGCACAATCCAAAGTCACAAAGATTTTCTTCTATGTTTGCTCCTAGAAGTTTTATATTTTTTAGTTTTACATTTAGGTCTATGATCCATTTAGGATAATATTTGTATATGGTGTGGGGTATGGATAAAAGTTAAGTTTTTTTTACAAGTGGTTATCCAATTTGTCTATCTTGATACCAATACCAGACTCTCTTGATTACTCCAGCTTTTTAATAAGTCCTGAGATTTTGTAATGTTAGGCCCCTACCTTTGTTCTCCTTTTTCAAAATACTTTTGGCTATTCTAAGCCCTTTACATTTCTGTATTGATTTTAGAATAATCCTGTCAATTTCTAGCTGGAATTTTGCTGTGATTACATGGATTTGATAGCTAATTTTAGGAAGAATTGACATCTGAACTTATTGAGTCTTCTGATCTATAAACATAGTATATCTCTGTATTTGTTTATGTATCCTTTAAGGTATTTCAGCAATATTTTGTTATTTTCAGTATGCAAGTCTTACACATTTTTAACAGACTTATCCCTAATTATTTCATGATTTTGATGTTATTATAAATGATATTGTTTTATTATTTATAATTTTAATTTTTTCACTGTTAGTATATTAAAATATCATTGATTTTTATATATTGATCACTTATCTGCAACACTGCTAAGCACTTACTAGTTCTGACAGCTTTTCTGTAGTTTCCTTGGGATTTTCTGCATAGACAATCATGTTGTACATGAATATGAAGAATTTTACTTCTTCCTTTACAATCTGGATACCTCGTATTTCTTTTTCTTTCCTTAGTGCACTGGCTAGATTCTGTAGTGCAGTTTTGAATAGAAATGGTAAGAATGGACATCCTTTTATTGTTCATGGTGTTAGGAGGAAAGCATTTAGTCTTTCACTATTAAGTATTAATATTATGGCAGCTGTAAGTATCTTGTAGATGCCCTAGAAACCTAGAAGAGATTCTCTTCTATTCCTAATTTTCTGAGAGTTTTTATCAGGAACGAACATTAGGTTTTGTTAAATGCTTTTGCTATATCTATTGAGATAATCATGTAGTTTCTCCTTTTTTAGTTTAATATGGTGAATTTCATTGACTGGTTTTCATCTCTTGGGATTTTGATTAGGATCTTATCAAATCTTTAAAAAATAAGGAGGATTAACATCTTTACCAAAATAAGTTCTCCAATCTATGAATCTTGATAATGTTTTATAGTTTTCTGTGTAGAGGTCTTACATATCTTTCTTTTTTTTCCTTTCCTTTTCTTTTCTTTCTTTCTTTCTTTTGAACCCTTTAAGAGTAGGTTGCCTACATACATGTTTTAAAACATGTACCCATATTTTTGGCGTTCATTATTCTATCAAGTGGTGGGATATATGTCCTTTTTCCCTGAATCTGGGTTGACCTCAGTGACTTGGTTAAAACTAACAGAATGCAGCAGAGTGACACTGTGTGACTTTGCAGACTGGTCAGAAAAGGCCAGATCTCACCAGAAACATTTTCTTTTTAAAATTTTTGACACAAAATTATCTTTCAGTAATTTAGCTTCTACCATGGTGCCTACACTCTATAAATATGTTTAAAATAATTTTTTGAACAGTATGTTGTTACACCTTTAGGAACTTGGTATGGCGGGAAGTGGTAGGATAGGGTGGAGGTAGGTGGGAGAGAGGAAGTGGAAGTAAACACGTGAAGGAAATATTTCTATTTCAATTGTACATATGGGAAAACTAAGGCCTAGAGAGGTAAATTATTTGCCCTTGTAAGAGGTAAAGGCAAACTTCAAGCCCCCAGCCATATTTGGCTCTAATATTCTCGTTTCTTCCACACTATGCTTCTTAGAAGCAGGAAAAGCATGTCATCAAACAGTATAGGATTACTAAGTCATATCTTCCTGAAGGACAAGGTAATTAATTTAAATCTCAAAATATGCATGATACATTATGGCATATAACAAATAATTTCTCATCTTTTAAAGATACAACAGAATTCAAAGAAATATCATTCTTAAAGCTGCATGTTTTAGACCATAACTCTAAAGTTATCAAGTTACATCCTCTGCTTTGGGAGGAATTTTCAAAATTCATTATACTGCGCCTTATTAATTCTGATCCAGGGAAAGAATGAAGTGTTTTTGTGCCATAATTTGCAGGTCACTGATGTATGCAGTTCTAAGGATTACTAATACTCTTTTGGTTGTTGGTATATGCCAAACACTGTGCTTAGCACTTTGCCTCATATATACTTACAGAATTCCTGCAAGAAGGCAATATTACATCGTATTCTAGGTGAGGTACCAGAGCCTTAGAGAGGTTAAGCAATTTGCCTACATTTTCACAAGCAAAGTAGGGATTCAACAACAGGTCTGTTTATCTCCTAGGACTGTGCTCTTAACCCCTTTGTTTAAGTAAAGGATTTCTTGAACTGGAGCTCTCTGTATAACTTATACGGTTGGGAATATTCATTGTAGGTGTGGACAATACCTAATTAGGCTCAAAGAGGGCCTAATTCTGCATTCCAGAATAGTTGGAAATGGGACCATTCTATACCAGTTGGATCTCTGATCTCCCTGGATAGAATTCATAATTGCTTCAGAGCGCAATTCTTAGCTGCTCCCTGATTGGCTGGGATGTCTGCAGTGAGGTATCATACCTGTGTGTGCATCTGCTCAGCCATCTGCAGTGTAAAATGTTGTCAACCATTCTCACCTTGGGCACCATGGGATTTTAGTTTTGCAAAATTACTGTCATATAGAAGGATAAAGCAGGATGCTAGTGGTAAAGATATTTTAACATCATCTCTTACTTTAGATGAATTCCTGGATATATGGATTGTAGACTTAGAATTTTAAAGTACATAAATAATCTCTCAGCCTATGAAAGTAGTTCATTTTATGCCTACTGGATTACTAGGTCATAAGTTTTCTTCCCCGAAATAGACTGTATTATCAAGTCTGACAGTCAAGGTGTCTCAGGCCAAGTGAAATCGAAGTGTCATTGGGATATAATAAATTATTCAAACTCACTGTTTGGACACTCTGTTAGTTCTCTGGTTTTAGTAGTCGTGGTTGTGGTAGGAATGCGTGGTGGTAGAGTTGGGTATAATGAACCATAATCCTACCGGTAACTCAGCAGTTTCTCAGAAAGGCCACCAGTTCAGTGAGGAGGTAAGTCTACTGGTTTGTGATTTATTTTTTCAAAAAAGCCTGAAATTCTTACATATACCTTTAGCCCACACCACGTCTACTGTCACCAAGCCAAAAAACTTTGAATAACTTTACCTTTATTGTATATCTAATCAATACAGACTGACTTTGCAGATTTATTTGAGCCCTATATCACCTTTGCACAAATGTTGAGGGTAAGTGTCTAGAGGGAGGTTTTATTTTAATTTCTAGTGATGACTCAAAATTGAAGGGACTGGACAAGGATGTCAGGAGACCTATGGCTATTTCTCATTCCAGATTTGCAGTTTGGGCTCATTTGGATATTTTTTATTACTTCCTGTTACCTTTGTTGACAGAATTCACAGATTGTGGTTATATAAATAGAACTACTTTTGGTGACATGATGTGACCTTCCTTCTCAAACCTGGCCTCTTTCCCATTCTCAGTGAATGGGACTGTCATCTGCCCAGTGGCTTATGCCAGAAACCTAGGAGCTATCCTGTTACCACCCCCTCTCCTAGGCTATATTCAATCCATCGCAAAGTCCTTCTATTTAGTTCTGGAATAGCCCCTTAAATGGCCTCCCTTGTCCCTTCTTGCTCCCCTTCCAATCAGTAATCTCCACACTATAGCCAGAGTGATATTCTCAAAAGTTATCTATTCATGTATTAACTAATCTCACAAATGTTTTTAGTGCCTACTATGTATGTGTATGGGATATGGTGGGGAACAAGATACAGTTCTTTCCTCATGAAAAAGCAAAACAAATTGTGTCAGGCTCCCACCCCCACCTTCCTACCACTTTATGTTAAAACACTTTCTGGTTTTTCTTAGGTTAAAATCTTCCCAATGGTCTTCATAACCAGGTCCCTATAGCTTCACCTTTGTCAGCATTCACTTCACTCTAACCACCCTGGCCTTATTTCTGTTTCTTAATCATGCCATTTTCTCTGCCACCTCAGGGCCTTTACATGTGCTGTACTTTTGGTCTGGACTGCTTTCAGCCCCTGCTACCCTTCATCAGCTCTCAGATAACAGTTTAAGTGTCTCTATCTTAGGGAAATCTTCCCAGATCCCAAAGATTAGGCCACATCTTTGAACTCCATTCTTTCATGGTATAATGAAAATTTCTTTTTGTGGAAGTCATCAGAGTTATTTTTGGGATAAGTTGATTAATAAGTTAATCCCCACTAATCTTTAAGTTCCATGGGTTTGTTTCTCACCATTTGTATCCCCATAGGCTAGTCGGGGTCTTACAGAGTAGGTCTTCACTTGTTAACCCACTCTTGGGTTGGCCACATACACTGATGATGTTGAGAGCGCAGGCTCTTGCATTGAGCATACCTTAGATGCGATTCCATTCCCTCTGATTGTTAGCAAGTTATTCAGCCTGAGGCCTCAGTTTTGGCACTGATTTCTTACGGTTGTTGTAAACATTAAATGGAACAATGACAAAACTGTTCAGCATGGTGATGGGCATGTGGTAAGCTTTCAAACAGTGATAGTCATCATAATAACAATCAATCATTATCATTTAACACGGCCTCTGTCTGCATTTATAAAGTAACAGCACTTGACCTTTCCTGTTATCAGGGAGTTCTGTGTAAACAGAGAGTTCTCTGGGGAGAAGGGCTTCAGACATCCCAAGTGTCATTCTTCTCGTTTTCGACTCTCTTCCGTCCAGGAGGCTATTAGCTGTTGGTGTAGAGACTGCTCCATTATCCATTCTCTACTTCTGTTGTAATAATAGAATTTTTAAAGACAAACAGCTGCCCAGAAAAAAGCCTACATTTGCCAAAATTTCTTGTGTCTAGGTGTGTCCATTTGACTAAGTTCTGGTAGATGGGATAATGTTTGTGGCAGTACTGGGAATGTCCTCCAACTGGCACATACCTCCTGCCCTTTTTATTATTTTCTCTTTCCTTCTACCTTTTGATTGGAATGCTATGATGATGGCTGGACCTAGATCTGCCATTTTGGGCCATGAGGTGACCATGGGGAGGGAGGCCATGCAAGGTGGAGCTACAAGGAATAACCAGGATTCCCAAGACCTTCTTAGGTTCGAAACCTGCTATGTGGAGCAGAGCCACCACACACTCTGGACTGTTTCCCTCTCAATTCTGATATCAGGGAGAAACAAACTTCTGTCTTGTTCAAGCCATTGTCATAAGTTTTATTCACTGCCCAAACTAATGTTAGCCAACACAGCTCTATATATGTAAAGCAAGACCATAGGCAACAAGAGCCTTCTGCTTTTCCCATCCCTGTGTGTTCTTAGCTATCTGTTTTTCTCTTCAGGCTTCATGGCAGAGCAATGCACTGATCATCTCTTAGTCTTAGCGCCGCAGAGCTGAAGAATCATTTACTTTTCCATAGGCAGGCCCAAGTTAGAGACTCAGTACATTATTTGGCTTGTTCAGTCATTAATTCAGACATCAAATATTTATCCATTATGCACTATGGAACAGGCACTGCTCTAGGTTCTTGGGGTACATCAATAAACTAAGCAGCTGAGCTTTATTCAAATCATTTCTCTCTTTCTGGCAACCTCTTCTTCTGTGGAGAAGCTCAGTATTTTGGTTGATTTTTTTGGACTATAATTTAGGCTTTTGGGAGATTTTCAATGTGTGGAAGACTTACAGTTAACATGGCTTATTTTTGAGTGTCAAATGTTTAGATGATATAAAAGGCTCTTTTATATTTTATGGTCAAATTTGGTCTCATAGTCATTGAATATTCAGTACTGCTGCAAGGCACTTCTCTCTACCCTTGAAGAATATAGGCCATGTTGAGTAGATGGAGAGTCCATTGGTTCACCAAGTGCAAGGCACTGTCCCTGGGTCACCAAGGACATAGCAACTGTTTTCACTCCTTTGGTTCAAGTGCTAGTGCTGGTTTTTTTTTTTTGAGCACGTCTCCTTTTCCCAGGTGGAGCGCAGGGGTCACGATGCCTCGGTAGTCTGGTTTCACATATACCCCAGGCCCCGAGCAGCCCACGATTGAGACCTGGGGAAGGATGTGGTTTCAGCCCTGTCCCAGGCCGGTCATCCCTGACATGCTAGGGATGGGTAGGTATTGCCCAAGGGTGCCCAGGCAGGTTGAGTCCCTCAGCAGGGCGTGCCCTGTCTGAGGTTCGCAGGCAAGTAGCACCACTGGGAAGGCTGCTGGGAGCTCATGTCCCAGGCACCCGCGCTGCGGACCAAAGAAGTAGAGACTAGTGGAGGAAAGTCCGCACTCTGGTGGACTCTGACCCTCTCACTGGGAGGCAGTCTGCCCCGAATGACCAGGCTCTGGAGTCATGCAGATCACCTGGGACCCACTGGACCCCCGTGGCTCCTGCAGTCTAGGCTGGAGTTGGGAAATGTCTGTGTGGGAATGAGCATGGTAGGTAGAGAAGCAATATGGCACCTGCCATCTGGGCTCGGGTGTGTGGGGCAGGAGGTGCCCTAGGGGGACTGGGAGCCTGGTGCGCTGTCCACAAGAAGCTCCCAGCTCACTGGCGGCAGCAGTCTCTGGGCTTGTGTGGGTAGAAAGTCTCTCCAGCAGCTCGGAAACCCACCGACTGTCAGGGATGCGAGGGAGGGAGAAACAAACCGTTACACCTACCCTTCTCGCTGGCCTCCAAGCCTCTCAGGGATTAATCTCTGCTGATACCTTTCTCCTTCCAGTTCTGCCACATAACCTTTTCCCGTGGAGTCTCCTGAAGGTTCTGGGACCCTTCCTTCAGACCCTCATCTAGTCTATGTTTGTATGTTCATTTTTTCTCTTTCATCTAAAACTACTCCTTCTTACTGAGGCACTCTGGCTGGTGGTGTCTCTGGTCCGCCATCTTGAAGCCTCTCCCTCTGCAGCCTTGAACTCCTGGGCTCAAATGATCCTTCTGCCTCAGCCTCCTGAGTAGCTGGGACTACAGGCCTGCATCGTCACACCTAGCTAATTTTTAAAATTTTTTGTAGAGACGGGGTCCATTATGTTGTCCAGGCTGGTCTTGAACTCCCAGCCTCAAGTGGTCCTCTTGCCTCTGCCTCCCAAAGTGCTGGGATTACATGTATGAGCCACCACCAGGCTCTGGTCTGCTCTTGATGTTGGGCAGGATGTCCACAAGAGAGAACCACTTTTTTCTCTTGCTTAGTCACTGCCACTCCGCAACAGCCCGAAAGAGGCCATACTTACTTCAGCATCTTGGTATGCAGGGTGGGTAAACTGGATTCTTTTCATTATAGTGGAGCCAAAGTTTTTTCCCTCTTGACTGTTCAATTGTTATTTATCTATTGACTAGTTTTCAAGTGTGGCTGTACAAAATTTTGAAATATTTCTTTATGGTTCATTTCCTAATTCAAGGAGATAGTATGCCGTGTTTTTCCTTACCTCAGAGAAGGTTTATTTCAGAGATTTTCTGTACTGTTTTCGAAAAGCATAAACCTATTGAAGAGAATAGAATTTCTGGGGAGAGGGAAGTTGTATGATTACTCCCTGCACCTTCACCATACCTAAGATGTGGCAGGACTCAGGAGGCCTGGTCCTGTGGAGCGCCAGGAAATATGGCTTCTTGGAACATCAGGGAAGATGACCCCATGGAGTATCCAGGGGACTGTGCCCAAGATTCCTGCATCCTTGAGTGGTATAGGAGCAGTGGCCCAGGGAACCTGATAGGACCACATGGATAGGATAATTTAGAAGTGACTACTATAGAGGGATGACCAATGATAAGAGAGGCCTCATTAATGTTGGGCACCCTCTATGATCTTAGACTGGCACAATATCAGAGAGTGTGCATGGGGGAAGCCCTAAGAATGAGCCTGGTTAGATAATGGGAACTTGTAGTTCAAATTAAGGTGGAAAATCAAAGCATATGTTGTTTATTGAATATCTGTGTCCTCAAGTAGAGTATAGTGGTTAAGTGCCTGGGCTTAGAACTGGCTTTTCTGCTTATTGGCAGTGTGATTTTGGACAAATTAGTCAATGATAATCAATAATAATGATGACTGTCTCAGTTATCTCATGTGTATAATGGGGCAGCAGTAGCATTTACATCATATGTTTTTTGTGAGAATTAAAGCATTTAATCCATATAGTGCTTGGTACATAGCAACCATTCTATATATTAGTAGTTATTAAGATTCACTGTTTATGAAAGATGTGCTTTTTTCTGTTGGCCATATTCTTTTTTACTTTTTTAATTTTAATTTTAATTGACATAATAATTGTACATGTTTATAGGGTATAATGTGATATTTCAATACATGTATACATTGTGCAATGATCAAATCATGGTAATTAGCATATTCATCACCCAAACATCTATCATTTCTTTGTGGTGGGAAAATTGAAAATCCTCTCTACTAACTATTTTGAGATATACAATAACTTATTGTTAACTATATTCACCCTACCATGCAATAGGACAGCAAAACTTATTCTTCCTTTCTAATTGTACCTTTGTACCTGTTGACCATCCCCTCTTCCCATCTTTTCATTATGGTGGAGCCAAAGTTCTTCCCCTCTTGACAGCCTCAGTTGTTATTTATCTATTGACTAGTTGATAGTCAATAGTCTAGTTAATAGTCTCTGGTAATCACTGTTTTATTCGCTACTTCTATGAGATTGACTTTTTAAGATTCAGCATATGAGTAAGAACATGTGGAATTTGTCTTTCTGTGTCTGGCTTATTCTACTTAATATAATGTCCTCCAGGTTACCCATGTTGTCAAAGGATTTCATTCCTTTAAATGGCTAAACAGTATTCCATTGTGTATATAAACCACATTTTCTTTACCCATTTATTCATTGTTGGACACTTAGGTTGATTCAATAAACGTGCTAGTGCAGATACCTCTTCAACATACTAATTTCATTTCCTTTGGATATATACCCAGTATTGGGATTGCTGGATCATATGGTAGTTCTATTTTAAATTTTTTTAGGAACCTCCATACTGTTTCCATAATGGCTGTACCAATTTACATTCCCACCAACACTGTACAAGGGTTCCCTTTTCACCACATTCTTGCCAACGCTTGTTGCTATGGTATGAATATATTTTGTCCCTTGCAAAACTCATGTTGAAATTGATCCCTAATGTGACAGTGTTGGGAGGAGGGGACTAGTGGGAGGTTTGGCCTAGTGGGAGGTTTGTGGATCCTGGGGGTGGATCCCTCATGAATAGAATAATATTAAATGAATAATGCCTTCCTGAGTGGGGTGGGGGGTCGGGGAGTGGGTGAGTGAATTCTTACTATTGCAGGAATGCATTAGTTCCCTTGAGATTGGGTTGTTAAAAAGAGTCTGGCTTCCTTGGTTTCTCTTTCTTTCTAGCCATAAAATCTCTGTGCACATGTTTGCTCCCCTTTTGCTTTCTGCCATGAGTTGAAGTAGCCTGAGCCTCTCACCAGATGTAGCTATCCAATCTTGAATGTCCCAAATTCCATAAACATTCATGTGTCCACACAGTACACAACATTCTACCAGGTTGTAGAATAAATTGCAAGTTAATAGATTTCTATTATTGTAACTCTTCTTTTTTGCTACAAGTTTACTGTCATATTAACTGGCTGAGTGAGAGGTAAAAGCCCTGTGATTTTTTTGTGTGATTTTATTTGACAATAACATTCATATGACATTAAAATTTAACTCTACAATATTAATAAAGTATGTTTTTAGATGTAAAGTATCCATGACATGTAAAAATATTGATGCATATCTATTTGTTAGCATTGTGATTGGCACAGAGGCAAAACGTCCAAAAGCAGACTCCTGAAAGTATCAAACAGAAAATGGCATTGCATATGCAAGCATATAGTAGAATTAATATATAGTAGGGCAATATATACTTGCTCACTGTTAGGTACTTCTCTTACTCCTTCCCAATTAAGTATCTTTCTCCTGCCTCAACCTAATTTATCCAGAATCAGGGTATTGCAAAGAGCTGACACAAGAGAATTCCAGTTTTCATAATTAATGAATAGTACTGATTGTGGAAGGGTACAGTGGTATAGGAAGAGAGACACCAAAGGATAAATCCTTTTCCTCTTTAGGAGTTTCAAATCATGTTAGAGAGAATACTCTCTTGCATTAAACCATTAGTGAACAATTCAAGATAATATATTACAGTGATTCTCACATTTTGGTCAGTATCAGAATTATCTGGGGAAATGGTAGAGATACAAAAACCCAGGCTCTCCCCTAGTTCAAAGAGCTTGTGTTCTTGATTAGCCCTCCAGGTAGGACCTGATACCAGACTGTGAACCACTGGTATTATATACTTGGTTGCTAATTTATAAGGCAATTGAGATTCCCGAGAGAGACGGGCTGGGATAATGGGAGGAGGCATCACGGAGAAGGTGTGGGCTGACAGGAGACTTGCAGTGAGTGTGAAGATGGATAGGGAGTCAGGGAAGGCTTTCTTGAGGAGGTGTCATGATCTTAGAGTTGATGGGACTCTACGGATTAGCTAGATGGAGACAAAGGATGAAATGAGACATACCATTCAAGGGAACAGTATGGATAAAACATGGAAGCAAGAAGCAGCCCAACTTGTTGGGAAAAGAAAAATCTAAATGTCTGGAGCAAAGGGTTCAGGTGAGAAAATAGAAGAGATAGGATGAGAGAGATGGGCCAGAGAGTGAAGGGTGTGGTGTGAAACTCAGAAATTTGGAGTTCTTCCTGGGTGATGTAGAATCATTGCAAACTCTTATGCAGAAGAATAACATGATCTTATTTGCAAGGTAGAATGATTGCTGGGTCATTTTGTGCCTAGAAACAGGGAGTCAGGCTAATATGCTGTGGATACTTCTTGGACAAGAAAGGATGACATCCTGAACCAAGGCTGTGAGAAGGGAAGATAAAAAGGAGTCAGTGCAGCATGATGGGAAACTGCACAGGTTCCCAAGTCAAACAGACCTGAAGTCAAATCCTTTCCTTGTTTAAAATTAACTGAGTGGCTTTGGGCAAGTTATTGAATGCTTCTGAAGCTGTTTCCTCATATTTAAAATTGGTATAATAATCACTCCAACATTCCTAGAATGTAGAGATTCATGAGATAATGTATTTAAAAGACCCAACACAGTGTCCAACATGTAGGATTTGTCCAGTAAATGGTATCTATTATTATTAGAAAAAATATAAATTGGAGCTCATTGATGGCAATGGAGCATAAATAAGACAGAAGAAACAGGATGGTTTTAAGACAGTGGTTCTTAGCTGAGGATTATTCCCACCCCCAAACCCCAGGGGACATTTGGCAATGACTGGAGACATCTTGGTTGTCACAACTTGGGGGTGGGGTAGTGTTACTGGCATCTAGTGGGCAGAAGACAGGAATGTTGCTAAACATTCTGTAATACAAAGGTCAGTCCCCACAGTAAAAATTATCCAGCCCTGACTGTCAGTGGTGCCAACGTTGAGAAACTCTGCTCTAAGGTTTCTGTCATAGATTATGAAATTGATGGTGGAACATTGTACTGATAGAGAAACCAGGAAGCAAAGCAAGTTAAGGGAGAAAATGATGACTTTGGTTTTGTACATATTGAATTTGTGGTACCTGTGGGACCAAGTTGGCTATTCAGATCCTTGTTCTTCATCACTATCCCTGTTCTCTATCATTGTATCTAGTTCCTGTTTATAGATGAAAAGGAATGGCCAAGGAACTGGAAGAGCTGAATACAGTTGAAGAATAGGTGTATTTGGGAGAGTAGGGGGGAGAGAGAGAGAGAGAGGGAGGGAGAGACGGAGAGTGAATGCGTAGCTAACTGAGAGCAAGAGTGGGAGGTTTTGAGAGGACAGTTGGTGCTAGGAAGTGCAAAGGTAGAATGCTCCTGTTGATGACCTGCTCAGCATGTGACACTGGCAGGGGGGTTGCTGATGTGGAGGTAAGTTAAGGTGGTTGGAGTTGAAGATTGAAGAGGTGAAGTAGCTTGTGGAGCTATAGTTCATCTTCTTGAACACTAAAGTCATCCTAGATAATGGTTGGACCAGGGGACAAGAGTAAGACAGTAATCTGGTGTCATCTGCCCTTCTCCCCACACTAGGCTTGCCATTTTCCAACTACCCTTAAGGGAGGAACAATTGCTAATTTAATTGAGCAGACACTCAGTGTGCCATGTTTTAACTGAGGAGTCACAAACCCGTGCAATTTCTTACTCCCTGCCTCCATGAGATAAGCAAACCTAAGCCAATCTCTCTTTTTCTTCAGTTTTATGTGGCTAGCTGGGAAAGTCAGATATCCTACTGGATTTAGGCCAAAACTGATACCTCTTCACTATACTTGGTCCCTCCTCTAAGTTTTTATTCGAAATTTGCCCACCACAACTTACACAATTCTTGGGATACTTGGATATCCCAGTTGATTCTTAATACAACCTCACAAGTGAGCTGGACATTTGAGGACTGCAAGTTTTTGCATCCATTCTGAGTGGCTTTTGGTGTTTTCCAATTGAAATCTCATTGCTGACTCATCAACCTCTTACCACATTGCATCTTAATTCTCAGAAAAAAAAAGTCTCCCAATACTCTCCCATCATACCCATCTTCTTCAAGGGCATAACAGGCTAATATTATTTCTCTGGCTGTTTTTCTGTTTTCTTCACTGTCTTGGCTTCCTGCTTTTTTTCCTTGATGTGGTCTAAACTGGATTAGTTCCCAACCCTCTGATGTTAATCTCTATAGCCTCTATGTTGAGGATTTAGGAGATGTTCAAATTTTTAAACTCAGGTCCCAAATTGAGCTCTCTAGACCTGATCTCTGATTTGAACTCCATCAAACTATCTATTGAACACTTAACTACATAACAAAGGTTGAGTGTTTCACATGCAAGATTTCATTTAATCCTAATTATACAATGCATCTCTCATCATTTGATTCCTATCATACACTGTCTTATTTTTCTAGTTGTCTTGTTAAGTGTGTCTGCCCAACAACTTGTAGAGAATCTTTTATAGGCCTGAAAAAATTTCCTTTACCTGCAGATCAATTTCTTGGCCAAATGCTTGCTGATCTCATAAGTTAACTCAATTCTAAATCAGAGGAAATACAAGAAGAGAGAGATGAAGGAGTAGAGATAGAAAGCATATTAAATGTCTATAAATGAATCTCAGCTAAATGCCTTATTTTAATTTACGTAGAAATACAGGTATTTGAGCAACTATGCAATTCCTTTCCTTCTTCTCTCCCCTTTCATTTTTTTCTTAATACCAAGAATAAAAGACATGCTTTAAGTATTCCATTCAAGGTAAAAGTGCAATTACATTTTAAAAATGTGTCCTTTGCCTTCCATTTACAGAAATCATAGCAGTAAATGGTTTTAGCCAATAAAATGAATTGCAGGAATTTCGATGGATTGAAAAGCTGAAAAAAAAATTCATTAACATCTCTTTTATCCAGTAAAAAGCCATGTTTGTATTCACTGGGGAATTTAAAGGAAAGAAAAAACTTTTGAAGAAAGCCTATCGATTTTTGCTTAATAATACAAGAGAAATGAAGGTGGATTGCCAGGTACAAGTTTCTCTGGCAATTATGAAGGGATAAAAAAATTACACCAGCACAATGTTGAAACATATCCAGTAGCTATTATTGATTTATAAATGTAAGTCCAAGTCAAAACTATTAGAAAATGTAGTTACTCTCTGACAGTTTTTTTTCATATACATTATACAAACAAACAGTATTCCACTTACCTTAGAAAGCTTTGTTTTAAAGCAGTTTCTGGCCTTACTATAATAACTCTTGCTTTTTACCCAATTTACCAGCTGGATTATTTCTTCTAAAAAACTAAAAAAAAGTATTGTATAATTTGTGAATTAGTCAGGCTTAGTTAGAAACATGTACAACAAACAGACTTTTAAGGCCAAAATTTTGTTCTGACAAAAGTCTAAGAGTCGATTGCTGAAGACTTTGTCATGGTTTTTTTTCTTTTAATGGAATTGAGTTTTTATGAAGGATGTTGGTATTTGATGGGTTATACAAGCTTTTTGAAAGTTATACAGTACAAAAAGAGAAATTGTAATATAGGATACTCATTCAAAAGTGCACATGCTGAACTGATTTAGAAAGTCAGTAGAAAATATAAGCAAACATAGGTCATACGTACTGTATCACTCTGATATAAAGAAAGGTGACTGTTATGTTCAATTACTACTATATTGTCAATTTAGTCTGTTCAGTGTTTTGTGTTTTAAAAAAGAAAGAAAAAGAAAACCTAGGCAATGTAGTGCAAACAATAAGTTAATCCAAGTATTTGACCAGCTTTTAATTTTTTAATAAGATGTCTAATTACAAGAATCAATTTGGTTATATTGTGTAAAAAAATTTAAATAAATGCTTCAAGTTTATGTGACGAGAAAGCCAGGTTAAATGTGCCAATTTTATTTCTTTTCTTTACATACACATCCCTCCTCCCCCATTGATAATATTAGCTGCTAGGCTGACTTTTCTGTTATATATAGAAATATGATGAAACTTTACATGTTTGCCTTTCTTAAATAGGTCACTTATAGTTGATCAGATTCAGATCTATTATTCAGTATTTCCCTAATCCAAACTCTCATATTAGGAACTTAGGACTTTTATTACCTAATTAGACAAATAGTAAATTTTCCTGTTTTCTTGATAGAGTATACTTTTGGTTTCTTAGTGCCAAAGAGTTCAAATATTTAACTCAGTGAATGTCACAATCTTGGAAAATTCTGAGTTCAGAAAAAGTGATTTCTAATCTAAAAAAGAATTAGAATCTGAGTGATGGTATGGGAAGACAGCAGTGAACACCACTGGTGCTATTTTTTTTTTTTCAAGTTAAAAAGAAAGTGAAGTCTATCTTCAATAGTAGCTGGTGAAATGATCAGGGTTTAGGAGGGAAGTTGAACTTGGAGCCTTGTATAAAGACACTTAGCATGATTGTGAGGATATGACTGGTCATGGTTTAATTTCCAAAATGGAGTCTATGCTTTATTTAAAAAACAAAACAACACATTTTGCTTTGTTATTGAGAAGAGAATTTAAGATCTGGCTACCCTTGTTGTGTCCTCACCTTGCATTTCAATGAAACTCAGAAGTATGATCCAAGAGAGGAAGATTGGGTGGTTAGGCAGAGAGATGGTGCAGATGCCTGGGATCCAAAATAGGATTCAACTACACAGACCTTAGTTTGAGAGACAAGAGAAAGTCTTCAAATGAACTCTTTCCCTTTGAGATTTTGATAAAGCACAATATAATTGTGCAATGGAATAGCTACCAAGGAGAAACACATTTTTTTAAGCCAGAGATGATTCTAGCTGCTACTCAAAATATTTAAAGTATGAGACATTTCAAACATAATAGGAACCTATAGAAAGTTACGTGGCTATCCACATACTCATCGCTGAGATTATACGCATATTTTTTGCCAAATTTGCTTAATATTTCTCATTCTGTTATAAATAAATACATTTTATATATATGACTAAAACGCAGCCATTCCACCCCTTTCGACCTTCTCTTCTCAAGTTAGCTTCTCTTCTGAATTTGGTGTATAGCATTCCCATGCATGTTATTTAGTATTTATCTATCTATCTATCTATATATTTATGCATGTTAAAACAGTATTTGCGTGTTTTGGAAAATTGACATAAGCAGTGTCATATTATATATATCTTTTTTACAGTCTGCTTTTTTCTTCTCTTAACATTATTTTTAAAGATTTGTCCATGTAGATACTGCATTCATTTAATTTGCTGTGCGATATTCATTATATAAACATGTCAGTTTATTCAACTGCTTTCCTACTGAGGTACAATTAGGTTGTTTCCAAATCTTACCAACAGTGCTGCAATGAACATCTGTGTCTATGTCGTCTTGTAGATATGTGCAAGAGTTGATTCATAGAATATGCCCATATTCAACTTTTCTAGGTATTGTCAAATTTCTTTATAAAGTAATTGTATTAATTTTGGCACTTCACATTAATGTATAAAAGAAATCATTTCTTAACATCTCTGGTACTGCTTTGGGTTATCAAATTTAAAAATTTTCCCCAGCCAAAGGGGTTTAAAATCTCCTTGATTTGTACTTTCCTGATTACTGATGAAGTTGTGTTTTTACTGAAACATTAGTTATCTATGAACAAATCTATTTTAATATGTATATAAAAGATAGCCTAAAAACAGAGCTATGGATATATGGAAGTTATCACTGTGCTGATGCCACACTGTTTAACTTACTGTGGCATTATAGAGTATTTTAATATGTTGTGGGTGACAACTCCTCTAATTACTTTTCTTCAAAATTATTTTGCCTAGTCTTGACCTTTTTCTCTTCCTTATGAATTTTATAAATGTATAGCCAAGTTTTGGGAAAAATCCTTTCGAATTTATAGCATTGAATCTATAGATGAATTTGCAGAGAACTGTCATCTTTAAGTGTCATTCCTGATATGATATATTTTTCTATTAATTTATGACTTCTTTATGTTCTTCAGTAATAAAGTTTTATAATTTTCTCACATTTTTAGATTTATTTATAGATACCTAATAGTTTTTATATTGGGTACATAGGAACTAATATTTTATATATATTTTACTGTAAATGATAGCTTTTAAATATTAAATATTTTAAGCATTTGTTCATGGTGGATAGAAATACCTTACTTTTTGATTATGATCTTGTATCCAGAAAACTTGCTGAACTCTATTATTAGGTCTGCTAATTTTCAAAAGATTTTCGTAGATATTTCTATATAGGCAACCACATTGTTTATTCATTTCCTTTGTGTATATACTCAAAAGCAGAATTGCTAGATGCAGAGTACATAAATGTTTAGCTTTAGTTAAAAGGTACTACCAGTTTTCCAAAGTAGTTGTACCAATTTACATTCTATCTGGCAATCTAAGAGAGTTACAGTTGCTTTTCGTCCTTGCTAACATTTTGTGGGGTCAGTCTTTTAAATTTTAGACGTTTTAGTGGGTTTGTGATATCTCCTTGTCTTTTTTTTCCTTTTAGAGAAAGAGTCTTGCTCTGTCACCCAGGCTGGAGTGCAGTGGCATGATCATAGCTCACTGCAGCCTTGAACTCCTGGGCTCAACAGATCCTTCTGCCTCAGCCTCCTGAGTAGTTGGGACTACAGGTGTGTGCCACCACACTCAGATAATTTTTCTTATTTTTTGTAGGGCGGGTGGTCTTGTGATGTTGCCCAAGCTGGTCTTGAACTCCTGGCCTCAGGTGATCCTCCTGCCTTTGCCTCCGAAGTGCTGGGATTACAGGTGTAAGCCACCATGCCCGGCCTTCTCCTTGTTATTTTAATTTGCATTTCTTTGATTACTAATGACATTTGAGTACCATTTAATGTGTTTATTGGTTATACAGTGTATTGATATTCTTTTCTGTGAAGTGTCTACTGACATATTTTTCCCATTTTAAAATTGGATTTTCTGCTTTTTAGATAATTGAAAATATAATTATAGGATACAAATATAATTGATTTATAGAATACAAATCCTTTGTTTGATGTAAGTATTCTCCTGGCATGCAGTTAGTTTTTCTTACCTTCTTAATGGTATCTTTTGGTGAGCAGATGTTCTTTGTTTAATGAAGTCCAATTTATCAATCTTTTCTTTTGTGATTATTATATTTTGTGTCTTAAATTCTTGTTTATCTCCAAATCAAGAAGATATTCTCTTATATTTCTTTTAGAAACTTGAATGTTTTGGCTTTCATATGTAAGTCAATAACTATTTCCAATTTAATTTTTGTTTATGATTGTAATAGTTATAGATATATCTAATTGCTTCATCATCATTTATTAAAAAGACCACCTTTTTTAACTGAGTTGAATTGGCATCTTTGTTATAAATCAGATGACTATGAGTGTGTTACCAATTTTGAGATGCTCTATGTCATTGTTATCTGCCTTTAATTTTTTCTGCCATCTATTATGATGTCTTTCTCTCAGCCATGTTTTATAATTTTCAAATATTTCCTCTTTGTAATTCTTTTTATTTTTATTTTAAACATTTAAAGTTATGTTGGTAGGTGCATATAAGTTCAGAAGTATTATATCTTCTAGGTGAATTAATTCCTTCATTCACTTAACAAATTTTATTGAGAATCACATTGTTTTGAGGGCCTAGGGATACACAAGTGAGCAGAAGAAAAAAAATCTGTTTACATGGGTCCTACATCTACTGACTATAGAATGCCAATAAACAATGTAAAGTATAGGGGTGTGTGTGTGTGTATCTATACACACACATTCATGCATATATGTACACATATTTATGTGTGTAGACATACACATTCATGTACATATATGTTTACATATATATGTTAGATGGTGTTAAGTGTATTGCTGGAGAAAAATTGCTGTGAAGGGTGGCAGGATATGTTTGAGGTTGATACTTGTGATTTTAAATAGGGTGAACAGTGAAGGCCTCACTTAGAAGGTGACATTTCAGCAAAGCCTTGAAGCAGGTAAGAGTATTAGTCATGCAAATATCTGAAGGTAGAAGATTCTAGGTGGAGAGTACAGCAAGCACAAATGCCCTGTATAACATATTCTAAGAACAGGAAGGAGGCCAGTGTGGTTAGATTTGGGTGAGTGTGAGAGAAAGCAGTTAAGAGACAAGTCATGGAAGTAACAGGGCAAACATACTGAATAGTGCCTTGAGAGCCATCTTAATGCCTTTGGATTTTTATTTTTAGTGAAATGAGAATGCACTGGGAGGTTTTGAGCAGAGGAGTGATATGATATAGCTTTTGTTTTAACAGGATCACTTTGGTTACTGTGATGAGGATAGACAGAAGGCGAGTGAGGGCACCAACAGGAAACCGTCAGGACGCTATTGTCATAATAGAGGGGAAAGATTATGGCTTGGAGGAAGATGATGGGGTGGGGGTAGTGAGAAGAGGTCTGGCTCTGCAAAGTTCTTTTAAAGACAGAGCCAAAAGAATTTGCCGATGGTTTGGATTTATAATGCAAAAGCACAAAATGTCAAGGATGACTTCAGGTTTTTGGTCCAAGCAGGTTTTATGTCCTGTTGTATCTCTAATAATTTGTGTTTGCCTTAAAATCTATTCTAAACTATATTAATGCCGTTAAGTATTTGCCTTTTACCCTCATCCTTTTTGTGGCCTCTTTAACCAGCATACAGTGGAATTTCCTTTTTAAAATTCATACTCAGATCTTCTAAATTTTATTGGGTTAATATATTTAGATTTATAGTTAATAGTGGTATTTATTTCTACCACCTTATTTTGTGCTTTCTATATTTTACTCTGCTGATTACTTTATTCTCTTATTTTCTCTTTAGTGTTTTGGAAATTATCTATTTTATATTTATTCTTTTAGTAGTTACCCTTAAATTTGTAACATACCCTTCTTGATTTAACAAAGTCTAAAGAGTACTTCTCTACTCCTCTCAAAACATATCAGAACAGAAAATTCTTAGACTCTAATCTTTCCTTCCATTTCATAAATTATTGTTTTTAGTATTTTATCTTAAACTTTTCATAATGGAATTTCACACATTTTCACAAAAGCACAGAGAAAAGTGTAATAAACCCCATATACTCTTCACTCAGCTTCATTATACCAGTATATTCCCAGCCTGTTTCGTCTGTACCTCCTCATTTCCCCTCACCCCTTCCACTTATCATTGAATATTTTAAAGCAAAAGCCAAACATTTTAGGTGTAATAATTGTATATGTTCTCTAAGAGAGAAATGGTGCACTATTTTAGTTCCACTTTGTTTATATTCCCTTAAATTAGTTATTGTTATTACTGTTTTATACAGTGGTTCCTATTGGATTTACCCACACAGTCCCCAGTCTTATTGCTCATCTTTGCATTTTGCATCTCGTTCATTCACTTTGGCTTCAGTTCCCTTCTTCCTAAACTGCATGTTTTTAGTAGTTCTTTCAGCAAAAGTAAATGGTTGTGACTTCTTGTGAATATTCTCTTTGTCTCATTTTTTAAAATTGTACTCCCTATTGAATAATATTCACCTGGGAATAAAATACGTGGCTGACAGTTATTTTCCATAACATTTTGAAGTAATTTCTCCATTGTCTTCTAATCCTACTGTTGCTTTCATGAAATCAGCTATCAATCTAATTGTTGTCTATTTCATGTTCTATCAGTTCACTGCAGTGTGTGGCTGTAAATTTTTAGCTTGTTTATCTTAGACTTCTTGACGCTGAGAATTGTTGGATGTAATCAATTCTGAAAATTTTCACTATTATCTCTTTAAATTGCTTCTCCTCATTCTTTCAGTTCTCTTTTGGAAACTCCTATTTTAAAAATATTGGACTTTCTTAGTTGGTTTTCTGAGATTTTTAACTTGTTTTTTATGATTTCTGTCTCTGGGCTGCAGTGATAGTCTCAGATTTACCTTTCAGTTCTCTAATTTTCTTTTCAACTATAGATTTCATTTGTCAAAGCTCCATTGATTTCTACACACATCAGATTTCTTGCTGATTACTTATTTATTTTCTTAATGTCTTACCTTTTGGGATAGGGTGATTAATTCTTTCTCTTATCACTTTAAAAATGCTGTTTTACATTCTCTTTCACATTGTCTTTCAGTTATTTCACGTTCTTGGAGCTCCAACCCTCTTTTTTGTGTCTATTGACTCTTTCCCATGGTGGATTCATCCCTAAGTGATTGTGACTCATTTTGGAGGAGATTTGTTTGTTGCTTTTTTTTTTTTTTTTGGTGGAAAGTCTCCTCCTTGAAGCCTAGGATGTGAAAGAATTTCTCCAGAGCAGTTTGGCATTCCCTCCTGCCATATTACACATGGGCATCACTGATTCAGGATGGACTTTTGTGGTAATTTCTCAGCTTAGAGTTCCCCAGACTACAAAGGTATGTGAAATCAAGATTACAAATCTATGTGACTTATAAACCTGGAATTTAAATTTATCAGAAATACTTCTCTTTTCTTTTTTTTCTTTATTGTGAGCTTATCCAGAGTTAGATGTTTCCCCGTTGTCTTACTAAGCAGATTCTAAAATAAATGAATTTCTAGAATTCCTAGACTATTGTAATATGCTATAAAAGAAATTTATATGTATTTTAGTAAATGTGGAAAGACTAGAAAATACATGATGAAGAAAATAAAAATTACCTGTTAGCCTACCACCAGGCTGATGACCACTTTAACATTCTGATATTTCCTAAAGTTCTATTTTTTGTATACATATACATTTTTTCAAAAATAGAATTAGACCACATAGTACATTTTATTTTATTTTATAACTATTTTTCACTTAAAAATCTTATTTATTATTTATTCAAAAATATTTACTTGTGTAACATTTATTATTTATTAAAATAATATTTAAAATTTATTTCACTTAATATTATAAAAATGTCACATATCTTTAAATATTTTTCTACAACAGGTTTTCAACTAGGATGATTTTTCTCATTCGGGGGACATTTAGCAATTTCTGAGGACATTTTTGATTGTCACTGATGGTGAGTGCTACTGTTATCTCGTAGGCAGAGGCTAGGAATGCTGCTAAGCATCCTACAATACATAGGATAGCCACCACAACAAAGAATTACACAACGCCAAGTGTCAATAGTGTCAAGACTAATAAACTTTTCTGCAACATCGTTTTAGTGGGTACTAATAAGGTTTTCCTTCTAATGTCCTTTATTCTGATCATCATAGTCCTCAGTGACCAAAAACTCTAATAACCCTTATTATTTGTATTACTCCTTAAGCAATAATATATGTTATTTGAAGTATTAATCATCTCTTTATGCTGTTCAACTGACCTGTGTACTCTCTAAGGAGTTGCTTCTCTGTGCTCTGTTTTGTTGGTGACCAGTAGGCCCTTAATTCTGTCTGATGATAATGGCGAAGATGATCAGTATTACTGAATAATGAGAACGCAAGCTCTTCTTTTGTAGAGAGACAATGTAGTATGTTGGAATATGCTTGGACCTGTCGTCAAATTCAGGCTCTGTTCCTTAGTAGTTTCTGTGACCTGGACCTATGTTTTTCTAGCCTCAATCTCAATATCTGTAATATGAGCATAGTAACACTTAGCTTGCAGAGTTTTTGTTAGAATTTGAGAGCATGTGGGTAAAATACCTGGTAATAGTAGGTAATTAACAGTTGTTATTACAGTGATAGAACATGTGTCTTGTTGGGCACCCATACGTGGAATATCTTGACTAATATTTAGCTTCCAGTGGACCAGTAAAAAGTAGGCATTACTGAGTCAGACTCTACTAGGCTGTGAAACAATTCCTTTGGAGTGAGTTGTTTTCTTCAGGGAATTGTAGTCCCTTCTTCAGACAACTGGGACACCATTCAGTGCACTGAAGCAGTAATTGAGTAGTAGCCTGAAAGCAGTACTAAATGAGTATAACATAGCAGCATGTCATAGGATTTGCAATTATTGAGCAAGATATCTTTATGATAAAAATCACTTAACAGGGCTGGCCTTGAGCAATATTATGAAACAAGCAAGGTTGCTCTTTGTTTCTCCCCCTCCACAACACTCAATGCCAAGCTTTACAGTCAGTCCTGGGCAGCTGCCTTGTACCTTGTTCCTGGAGAGTGTTATTCTTTGCCAGCTGTCACAGCAAAAATACCAGCTGATCAGAATTCCCTCTACATGTTAGCTAACAGAAACACCAGTGGTAAGTACACTTTAATAGCAGTCTTCTAAAGACCAAAAAGACTTTAGAACTAAAATTTAGTTGGGAATTATAGGTAATGGAAAAGATAGTAAGAGGTGGGAGAAACTTTCCAGCACCTCCAAAATTGTATTTCCATATACTGCTGCTTTCTTATAAGACTAATCAGGCCTTTGAGATTTAGGTAGAAATTCTGAGGATCACTTTGAAGAACTATAAAGTACTTGCAGGTGGTGTATGTTTATTTTAATTTATTGAGCATCTCTCATGTGGGATGCTGTGCTTGTCAGTCTTGCATACATTAGTACCTCAGCAAATATTTATATTTGTCTTCTGACACAGATAATCTCATTTATAGATGAGGTGGAAGGAGGTTGTATGAATGCATCACAGAAGTTGTGAATGAATATATTTTCATACCATTTGTATAAGAAGAGTCACTAGGTATTCCTCTACTGGCCCTGAAAAACACCAGTGACGTTTCCATGGTAGTTTGTGGTGAACTAAGAGCTTAGGACTTCTGTACCTCTGTGTTAAAGGTTCCAAGGGATTCTGCCAAGATAAACAGCTATTGGCCCTAGGGTAAAGGAAAAATTATTATGGTTTATTTCATGTATTTCCTGTCATCTTTATTGCTAGTTATTGCTAATTTAGTTCTGAAAAGGATGGGTTATAAATCTATATATGTGGGCATTCACGTGTACAGGTATGTGCATGGGCATGTGTGGCTATGTATATGAAATTTTTAATTGAATTGGTTTTTGAAGAGTCCTAGACCATTGAACACAGTGTCTCTTAACCTGTCCCAAGTAGTTTTAGAAACAGTTAGCATTGCCTAATTATACAAAGCCCCTGGACTATCTTGTTTATCCTCTGTAAATGTTGAAATTGGTATACTTTCAGTGTTTTCCCTTCCACTTGATAAAGTTCATTACGGTTTGCAAGATTTTGTCTGATGGATTTTGATGAGACTTCCAGGTAGATATTGTAGGACCCATTTGCTGCTTGTTACATATTGCCTCATGCTTTTATACTGAGAGAGAGCAAGAGCTTTGGAGTCATAGAATAAAGTTCTAATCCTGCAACATACCGACAATGTGACCTTTCAGAATCCCATCTGTAAACTGGGGACCATAATATCTACCTAATGTTGGGGAACTGGAGACAATATATTTAAAGCACATAAAACTATTCCTGGCACATAGTAGGAGTTTGAACAAAAAGGCTTGTATCTGTTTATGAATGTGTCTCATAAATGAACTCCTATATATTGAAAGAATTGAACACTATGTCCTGCATACAGTGCTCCATAATTATTTTTTTGCACAGCTGCAAAAATTGTGTTTTATTCATTTTCTGTATATATCCACTCATGGCAACAATTGACAACTGTGAATACTGGTCCTTAAATATGAGAAATCACAGTGGTCCACCAAGAAAAGCTGCTGCTTCTAAAACTTGCCTACAATGCAGTGTCACAAAAGTCTCCCAGTTAAAAAGTCTTTTTTTGTGTGTGTGTTTAATATTTGTGAGAAGAAAACATTTGTGTTAGTGTTCACAAATTGATATGCTTCAATATCTTGAAAATTAGAACAATAGTTTGGAGAAGAGATTCTTAAATTTCATGAAAATTGCATGCAATAATTTTCTTAATTTCTCTTAAGAATATTTTGGAAATTTTGGGTAATGTTTCTAAAGTTGGACAAAAGATGACCTATAGAGGTGAAATGCATTTTTCTTCTCTCCAGGCATAGGATGGGCTATTTCCACATATCAACTGAAACAAGATCTTGACTGATGCACTTGGTTTCAAAAAACAGGTCAAGGTTTTGTGACATTGCTCTGAGAGAAAGAGGAATCAGAATGTCTGGAAAAAAATTGAGATGTCAGTCTTCTTTCTTTTACATAGCAAAAAGAAAGCAAGTTTCTGTTATTATCTCAATATCTGAAGACTCACAGACAGTGTAGGACAAAATTCTGCTTTAGATGCTTCTAATGTTCCCAACTGTTTCAGGAGGAACTGAGTTCAGAACTCAGATCTTGACTGGTATGTGAATAGGACAACATGCATTCTTGATTTTCACAGGGTCACTTTTATAGCTCAGTGCCTATAGGGCAGAATACAAAATAGGACCAGAATGCCCTAGAACAGCTATCCTTAAAATATCATTGTAAATGTTCCAAGGAATAACTCTGTTCATGATGGAAATAAAACCTTCAGCAATGCTTACAAATGATACTAATTCAAATAGCACCCGTACAATTGACCTCATTGTGGTTGATGGTAAGTAGTGAGACCCAAGTGAGCAGTATTGGGTCATTAAGTGCTTTGGAAACACCAAATGGTGGCCTGGATCTCTTACCATGTTGTCGGTTCCTTTAGGGCAGGAGGTGTATATTGTTTACCTTCGCAGCACCTGCACCAATTCTTAGACCATACTCTTCATGTGGTTGGCACTCAATAACCATTTGTTGGTTGGAAGAGTGAAAGACACTATTGGCTACACTGACAAAGGACAGGCTCCAGGCCATATTAATTAAGGCTATAAAATATGCCACATGGAATTCTGGACAGATCTCTAAGTCTTCACTTCCTGGGAGAGGCACGGAAGACATATAGTACATCTTGTGGCTGGGAGGTGTCACTGCACCGTTACTCACATGGCTCTGGATTGAATGAATTCCTAAAATGAATGACCCCTCCCCTGGTTTTTTGCAGGGGAGGGGTCAGAAAACTGAGTGTATTATATAATACATAAATTGATAATGTATCTATGTTGTTTTTATCTTGATGCTTCTTGAATGTAACTTCCTTGAAAATCACGTTTGTGTCTTGTTCTGTTACACTGAGATGCGATGTTGTGTAATGGATAAAAAAATTGGAATCTGGATCACACTGCCTAAACGAGAAGTTCTGGCTCTGCCAATTTCTGTGTGACCAGGACAAGTTACATAACCTGTCAGTGTCTTGGTGTCCTCTGAAAAATGGAATTAGAGGGATATTGTGAGGATGAAATAAAGCTAATGTACATAAAACATCTAAAATGGTACTTGGCATATGGTAAATTCTCAGTAAAAGGTAGCCATTTGACAGAACCTTGTGCTTATACTTTGCAACAGAATGGGAGAACAGAGACTTTTATTTTATGAATAACTACTATATGCCTATTGTTTTACATAACTTATTTATTATGAAGCAAAGTTTTGTATAAAGCAGATTTGCCTTGCTCCATATCCAAGGATATCTAGTAACTGTAGGGCTAAAGTACCTGCATTAGTTTCCTGAGCCTGCTGTAACATACTATCACAAATTGAGTGGGTTAAAAAAACAGAAACTAATTCTCTCATAGAACTGGAGGTCAGAAGTCTGAAATCATGTTCACAGGGCTGAAATCAAGGTGTCAGGCAAGGCCACATTCCCTTTGGGTACTCCAGAGGAAAATCCATTCCTTGCCTCTTCTAGCTTCTGGTGGCTGTCAACATTCCTTGGCTTATAGCGGCATCAGTCCCAGCTCTGTCTCCATGGTCACATTGCCTTCTCTGCTTTGTGTGTAAAATCTCCCTTTGTCTCCATCTTACAAGGATACTTGTGATTACATTTAGGGCCCACCCAGATAATCCAGGATAATTTTCTTATTTCAATATCTTTCACTTAATCATAGCTGTGAAGACCAATTTTGAGTTATATAAGATAACATTCATAGGTTCCAGGGATTAGGACATGGATATCTTTTTGAGGGTAATTTCTTAGCCCACCACAGTATCCTATAAAGATATCTCGGAGTAGGAACTCTATGACTTTATAATAAGACTCAGTACACTTATTAAATCATCCTCAAAATGGATATTAAATAGTCTAAATAATGGCATACCTCAGCATTGAGTTTCACTAAATTTAAGTTAATCATTGTTTCTTTTCATTTTTTATCCTTATATTTAAACCTACTTTTAAAAATTTCTGACACCATTTTATTTATTAATTAATTAGATTAATCCTGACATTCTATCATTTCATATTCCCAACAATTATCTGAATTGTAGACATGACTGAAGTTGGATTTGTTTTATAAATGAGAAAACTTATGTTTAGGAAAGGTAAATGCCTTGCCCAAGATTAAAACTTTAAGTAGATCCATGATACCAGGCAAGGACTTTTGACTTCTAAGCACGTATTCTTACATTTCATCCTGGTGACAAATTGCCTTCTTAGAAAGAGCTTCTGGTTTTTTAAAAAATATTTTTTAACCTTTTAAAGAATCTTTAAAAATATTTTTTGAATTTCTTTTTTTTAGTCTTTAGAAAATGTTTTAATAGTGAGTCAGTCATTTTATTTTAGAAAGAATAAATATTGCTCTGTGGGGAAAAAAAGTAAAGAATAAGGAGAGCACATTTGGGGAATATTTTCCCTTTTTCTTTCTTTTTTTTCTCCTCTAGTTTAATATCCATAATTTTTAGAAAGTATAGATTTGCTATAGCATAACTTCTATGGAGTTCTATCTGTGTAAAAGTCAGGCTAATGTTGGTTTGTTGAGCTGCCTATGTACAATATAAACATTAAAGCACAAGCAATTGTTGCCTGGCAAGGTTGAAAGAAAAGTGAAATATTGGCAGTAACAGAAGGATGGATGGCAAGCAATAGCCGATGAAAGGAAATTGTGCACTATTAGATGAGTAGAAATTGGTGGCTTGGCTGAGAGGACAGCCCAGGTCATTAATATCTTTGTCAAATTTTCATTTCCTTTGTTTCACTGTTCTCCCACTATCTTGCAATATTTACACATCTGAGAGCTAACACAGCTATAATTGGAATAGATTATTCCCAAAGGTTTTTTTTAATACTTCTTAGTCACAAGAATGAGCTCTAACCATGAAAATCATATCTAGACTATACTTTAGTAAGTTCTCCATCCAAAAGATAGAGAGAGAGAGTTAGGGTCAAGTAATGACTTATTCCTTGTATATATGTTTTAAAAACTGTAATATAGAGTGAAGACACAGATAAATCTAATAGAATTGCAGTAAAAATTAAAATAAACACACTTTGAGGTTAATCCTATTTACCATTATGTGAAGGAAATGGAATTTTCTCTAGCTATTTTGGAGAAATAACATCAGATTGGAAAAGAACAATAAAATAAGCCAAAACAGGAAAATAATTGTCCCAGATGTTCCCTGGGTATCCCTACATCATCCCCTGACTAGTAAGTGACTTTCTATTTTAAAATCCATCCAAGGACCAAGAGAGAAAATAAAATGAAATAAAATAGCACCTGAGTTCTCTGATGGGAAGGGGTTCTATAACGCAAGGAATAAATATTCGTTAGATATCATAAGTGCTCCTCAAGACAAAAAGAGTTCTACATCAATTAAACATTTCCTCAGAGGAATATCATAAATAGATTAGATACCAGCAAATGTGGTCCCTAAAATGGTCAAAGTGCATTATTCACAAATATATTATTATTTATATAGATGCTGCAGTTTTTTGTTAAAACCACACATAAAAGCATATACACAAAACCTACTACTACCTCACCTCCAATTTTATTATTCTCTCTCTCTTTTTTATCTTGAAATAATCTTTGTGGCAAGGTTAATATCTGAGAATAGCAGCCCAGAACCTAAGGTACCTTAGAGTATCAAATTACAATGGAAAATCCAAAGTTTCATAAAATGGCCAAAATTAAAGGGAAGTTATTGAGCAATAAATCTCAATTTATTTAGGCTAGACTGTTGGCCTAAATTAGTGAATCAATCAGCTTTTGTGGCTTAAAAACCACCCCAAATTTCAGTGGCTCAAAATAACATTGTTTACTTTTGATCTTGGCTACATGTTGGCAAGGGGTGTGGGTGTGGTGTGGTTTTGGGGCATCCATGCATCTCTCCTCTCCCAGCTGGATCATGTTCTTCACATGGTGATGGTGGAAGCCACAAAGAACAAGTCCAACCATGTGAACACATATCAGATCTCTGTGTCCAATCTGCTAAAGTCAAATCTACAATAAGAATTGCAATGAGAATTGGCCAAAGTGAGTCATGACCAAGCCCAACATTAATGAAGTGAAGATACTCTTTCCATGGAAGTAGAGGGAAGAGACTGACTATATCTGAAAAATAATCCAAATTATCACAAATACAAAAAACTTACTTTTGCCCTACTCATAAGCAGCATGAAGAAGAGCAGTGACAGCACAGTGTTACATGGCACCTAATGCCATTTCCCAGACGGCCCTGGATTCTAGAGGAAGCCAGAGATGCACTGCACAGCAGCTGCCACTTCCCAGCATATTTTGCCACCTCCATTGCCGTCTGTGGCTGGGAAAGAGAACTGCCATTTGTTATCTATGTGTTATAAAGGGAAGTGGTGTCCTGCAATGCAAAGAGCTTGGGCAATGCTATCAGAGAACCATGGGCTAAATTCCAGTTCTGATACTTACCTCTGACATGACTTTGATACGGTCATTACTTGTGAGTCTCATTTTTCTTAATGCAAACTGAGAATAATAATATCTTCCTCCCAATATCCTTGTGAAAACAAAATGATCTCATGAGTGATACGTCTACGTGGTGCCTGGCCCCGTGTAGGTGCTTTCTTCTCTCCTAAAGACCTAGGGGGTTTCAGAAGGAGTTAAGTAGTATGAGTGATGTTGACCTCTGTGACACAACCATTCATCTCTGTATTATTGCTTTGAATGGCACTTACTTCTGGTACTATTGTTTTACTTTCAATATGCCTCTGTCTCTATCATTACATTAAAAGATTTTTGGAAGAAAGGGACTTATTGTATGTTCTATGTCTCACACAGTCCCTAGTAGAGTCTCACCCTTGTGAAGCAGTGTCAGAAGAGGGAGAAAACTTGCTTTGAAATTAAGAGATCTCCATATTAGTCTTGGGCTTGCCACCTTGAGCTGGCTGTTCCCTTCTCTGGCTCTCTTTCCATCATCTCAAGAATGAGGAGATTGGACTCCAGCCCCTAGAACTGTTCCTGACCCATAGTAAATGCTTAGTGAAAATGTTTTGGGTGAACGAATACTCTCTACTTAAAATTTCATCAGACTCTAAAATTCTATAATAAAGTTGACTTAAGGCAGAGAAATAAGTGAAATTTTTAGAATAAAATGAATTAAACATCATTTCTAACAATGCATTATCAGATTTCATACTTCTCCTTCCCAGAAAAATAATAAATTGAAGGAAATAAAATCCTAGGAAAAAACATTTTCTGTGTGAGAAGACAGATGGAAACATGCTTTCCTTTTGAAGCAACTTATGATTTCTATTTAACTACGAAAACAATATCTATTTAAGCAGACATCTTTCTAAGTTCATCACGTTGACAAAACCCCCAACTATGGTATACAATTTGACACATTTAGTCTGTCCTGATGAGTTACAGCTTTTATGTGATAACTCAATGGACCTGTTGGATATTGAATAACTTTCATGGGTTCCCTATTGACTCTCAATGACAAAAATTCCTGTATCAGCCTGAAATACATTTACCACCAAAACACAGGAATGTTTTTTGTTGGTTTCTTTTGTACAAACAAATTGTCTGTAGTTTTTCTATAAAAACTTGTAAGAAATATATCTAAACATCTCAGTCTATTAAAGTAGCAGGAGAGAGGTTGAAACCAGACCATTGTTATGCTTTCATATGAAATTTTTGGCAGATAACTTACGGAGATTTAGGCAGTGTTGCTATTTTTATTGCTCCTCTGGCACCAACCTATCCTGGGGAACATTTTTTTTTCACTGCCCTTAAGAAACTATGAGACTTCTGAAGAGATAAGGAAGGATGGAGTATCTACTCTCCTCTTTCCGGCCTCACTGTCCCAAGAGAAAATAGTCCAGCAATTTCTTCCAGGCTCACAGGATGTTTTTTGTTCTCCTAAACTGGATGTTTTAGGCTCTATTGTATAGGGTGAGAGCCTGGAATCTAGAGACAGAGCTGCCTGTGTTTAAATCCTGGCTCCATCCCTTGGACGATTTACTTAACCTTTTTGCGGCTCAATTTCCTTATCTATAAAATGGAAATTAGAATTACTCCTGTTGTGAAGATTAAATGAGTTACTATACATTAAGAATGCAGTGGTTCTGGCATGTAGTAAGCACTATGTAATTACTTGCTTATCATTATTATGTCAATAACATCTTTCCTGGTTTATTGTTCTATTCCTGTTGTTTGAGGCTAGATGCTATTGTGGTTACAAGTTCACCAACTTCTTCCTTTTTGCCTTTCACAATTCATTCCATTTTCAGAAACATCCATTCAATTTGAGGAAAAACAGTAAACTTTTTAATAAAAGCAGTTTATCAGGCAGGGAGAAATTTCTAAGCTATTTAGAGCTGTTACTGTCTTTCTCCAGCTTTGGTGTGTTTTATGTTTTCCTTTGGGCAGCAAACTCATTTTGAAATTGTAAAAAGAGTTGTGAAGCTCTGGTCTTGCATCAGAATGATTTTGGATGCACCCAATTTACATGTTGAAAGTCATTTTTCCAGAAACACAAAGCCATCAGTTGGGGAAAATAATCATTTCTCCAATTCAGTGTCAGTAAAGAATTTCCTGCAGTAGGAATGAAAGACAAGCTTAGAGGATGCATCTGATAAGAAAGTAAAAATGATCAGACTTTATTTATAATGGAATTCACACTGTATTAGGGACCTTTGGGGCATTGTCGTGTTCTTTTATTAGTTTTTCATGTGTTCTGCTGTCTTTCATTAAGATGTCTCATCTCCCTCTTTGTGGAGAATCAAAGCAGGAATTTAAACTCCCAGGGCATATCAATAACCCACCTGTTGTACAGATTCTTCGTATTGTTGCTGTGTGAGTGACGATGGAAAAAAAAGAGATGCAACATTTTTAAAAATTGGGGTGCTGCAAACTGGGTCAAATATTTGCCTTTAAAAGTTAATGTCTTAGAATGCAAATAACTTATTTGACAAGTGTCCTAGAGGGCTTATTAGAATACGGTAAATGTACAGAATGCCTGGACATTTTGCTGAAGAGAATGACTTCCCTCCATTGCCAAAAAAATTACCTTGGATACAATTAATACGTCCCTAGAATATCTATTAGGAGGCAGCCCTTCACCTTGAATGTGAATACTTAAGCAGAAATTCGTTCATTGTTTGCAAAGAAATTGCGGGAATTGGCCAAGACTCCATGTAAAATTTGAAAACAAAGACCATTTTGAAACCGGTGGCTGGGGGGAATGTGTTGTAACCAAATATGAGGGCCATGGACTTAAACTACTTTCCTTTTAGGACCTCATGACTTTAACCTGGCTTGTAAAATCCGGAATCGCTTTTGGAAAAAATCACCAACCAAGTTTGTACGGTCATTGGACCGGTATGTTTTTAATATGGTCCTCGTTTGCCCCTAATTGCTTTCTTGGGTGTTTTTTAAAATGAGACATAAAATGGAGATATTTTCTTTGGATTTTGTTAAATTCTTGTGACCTTTTCACATCTCTATGAATGAAATGCAGAAGGTGAGAGGAGCAAGTTCCATCTATTCTTGGGTAACATTTAAAAATATCTTACTCTTTTCCTCCTTTTTCACAGCCAGATCCTAATTGACTTTCCTCTGGGCTCTGGTAAAATTCCTGCATCAGGCTTCTTGTGTGCCTTTCTCTCAGAGCTGCTCTCTCTTACAGGTCATTTGGACCACGTTATTTCTTTTTATTTGAGTCCTCCAGATTTGCCCCTCAATTGCTTTTCTTGGGGGGTGGTTTTTTTTAAAATAATAATTTGTATTTTTATTTTTGGAATTCTTTTTTTAATATTTTCAAATAGGATATTTTTAAAAATTTTATTTCAGAATATTATGGGGGTACAAATGTTTTGGTTACATAAATTTCTTTTGTACTGTTTGAGTCAAAGTTATAAGTGTGCCTATCCCCCAGATAGTGTGCACTGTACCCGTTAGGTGTGAATTTACCCATCCCCTCCTCCCCCTCCCTCCTGCTTGATTTCCCATGAATGTTATTTCCATATGTGCACATAAGTGTTGATTGATTAGTTCCATCTCAATTGCTTTTTTTCTTGGTCAGGAGAAAAACTTTCAAGCTTATTTTTAAAAATTTGAAAAATATAATAAATCATGAAAAACAAAGCAAGTGAAAATTCCAAACTTAAATTCCCCATAATCCCTAAACTGTTTTGCACATGCACACATTTAACCTATTTCTTGTAACAAAATACCCCAAAAACTTAGTGGCTTTCAACACAATTGCTTTAACTTATCTTATGACTGTGTGGGTTATTATTTGAGCAGATCTTGTCTAGGTGATTCTTCTGCTCCATGTAGTATCGACGGAGGTCACATGGTAGTATTTAATTGGTGGCTAGCATGGTCTAGGGGGTCATCTTGACCACAATGGCTCGGCCTTCCTCCAGATTAGGGCCTGATACTAACCCTCACCCTCCAGCAGGGAGTTGGAATCCTACTAGGGACTCGGTCCAAGGAAGTCCAGGACATGTAAGCTGCCAGTTTCTTAGAGGGGAGGACGCCAGCACAATGTCACTTCTACTGTATTCTGTTGGTCAAAGCAGTCCCAGAGTCTGCCTAGATTCTCAGGGAGAAGTGTCAAAGAATTCATGGCCATCTTTAATCTGCTGTATATAGTCCACCCTTTGTTCACAAATGATTTACATGTAACTATAAATCTTACTCCTGTTCCAGATCACCAAAATCTCATCCCTGTTACATCAGGGATTGGCAAACTATGGCTTTCTGCTTACTTTCATAAATAAGGTTTAATTGGAACAGAGCCATGCCTACTAATTTATATATTGTCTGTGGCTGCTTTCATCCTCCAACAGTAGAGTTGAGTAGTTGTAGCAGAGACCTTCTGGCCTGCAAGTCTAAAATATTTACTACCTGGCTACCTTCTTTCTATCAGCTCAAAGTCTAGGATCTCATATTCTAAATTAGGGCAATGGTGCAGATGAGGCTCCTTAAGTGCAGTTCTTTGAGTACGGTCACTTTCTACCTAAAGACTTGTGAACTAAAGAGATGTGTTACAACCCCCATAATATATAATGGTGGCTCAGAGATAGGGTGACCTCAATAGACACTCTTCTTTTAAAAAAGATTGGTAGCCACGTAGCAGTCACTAGTCCACAGCAACTCTAAAGTCCAGCTAAGCAGAGTTTGCCAGTTCCTTGATCATGGCCCTTACTTTCTCCCTGGGAAGACTTTTCCATGGCTCTTGTCTCTATCCTCTGGGCTTTTGGTTCTGCAAAAACAATCCTTCCTTTTCTGTGTAACCTGTGTTTGGAGCTGAGTAGTTTTCTCACCCTGCTTCCTGCCCATAGAATGTTCGGATCCAATGGTGTCTTTTCATTCTGAGCTGTCTCTGTCCCTTTCAGTCTAAGCTAATAAAATTCTTTTATAAACTTTTTGGGTTTTTTAGATATCAATTTATAATAAACTTCTTTAGACAAAAGCCATATCAGTATTTCTTTCTTAGCCCCTTCTCTACATTTGGCAGCTGTGAATCTTCTATGGAATAATGCCCTTAGGATTCTAAAAAGACCCATTGCTTAACTGAAAAAGTTGATGAAGCATACCCTTGAAGATTCTTTGAAGTCCTACTAGGCACATTCTTAAATATTTCTGAATGGTCTTATAGCCATACCTTGAAATCTTTACCCTGAAGTCATGCTTTACTGATGGAACCCTGGAATTGTCTTTGCCTTGAAGTTACTTCATTGAGAATATTTTCCTGGGAGAGACTGGGGATAAGAAATAACTTTTACTTTCAAACTAAGCAATTCTTTTTTTAAAAAATTTTTTATTTTTAATTATTATGGGTACATAATAGTTGTATATAGTTATAGGGTACATGTGATGTTTTCATACAGGCATACAATGAATTAATCAAATCAGGGTAATTGGGGTTCCATCGCCTCAGGCATTTATCATGTTTTTTGTGTTAGGAACATTCCAATTCTACTCTTTTAGTTATTTTAAGGTATACCATCACTTATTGTTGACTATAGACACTTTGTTGTGCTATCAAATATTGTTCATTCTATTTAACTATCTAACTATATTTTCACACCATTATCCATCCCCACTTTATCTCCCTGTCCCCTGCTACCCTTTCCAGCCTCTGGTAACCATCATTCTAGAAACTAAGCAATTCTTCATGCCTTTATACTTTCTCTAAATTCCGCTAGAAAATTAATAGTTCTTTTTCAGATTTATCAATCTTTTCTAGTATGTTGTCATAGGCATCTTGAAGCAAGTTGGCACCTTCTACATTCCCTCTGTCACTCTCCCCAGCCAGATTCATGAATTCATTAGGTATCTTTTCTATTTTCCACATGACCACAGATGTTGGTGCTGCCAAACTTTCCACCACTATCTTCCTCACCTCCTTCAAACCCTCACAGACAGTCTTCCTAGGCCCTTCGAGCTTCTACTTGTTGCTAACCCAGAACCAGGGGCTCTTATTTTAAATTTTCTGTTAGGGCAGCATTCCATTTCCAGGCACTAAATTCTTATAATATATATTTAATGCATAATTACTGGCATCATTCTCTTTTACCTATATCCTCCTACAACTTGACATATTCTCTCTACTGCACATGCACAAAATTAAATTACTCTTCCTTATTCTCTCTCCTAGGTTTTCTGCTACAAAGTGTGTTCTGAATATTCTGATAAAGATTTGTGTGTTAAAGAATCCCTAAGTCAAATATAATTGTTTATACTTAAATTATTTCTTAGGATTGCTTTCTTCAATCTCTTTTAATGCTGCAACTTGGCAGGAAAAAAATTGAAAGAGAAACACAAAAGGAAATTAAATATAAGGACAGGAGAAAGGTCATAGGCAGCTACTTCTTTATCTGGGGTCTAGTTTAGGAAATACTTTAAGAAGTGCTTGGTAGTTATCATGACAAATGGCCATAGCATGGACTCTGGCCTTTTTTTTTCTTTTTGGTTTTTTATTATTCTCTACACATCTTCCACCTAATAGATGGGCAAAGCTGAGAGGTTAGCAGGTGAATATAGACTGTGTATCCAAACAACTAGTTGTTTCTGGGTTGCAAATACTGTTTTGTCTCAACAAGTTTTTGGTTAACTGTCTTAATTCACTACCACCATTTCCTCAGACCTATTAGGGTAGTGATTCTTGGGCAGGTAGTGAGGTTGGGATGGCAGAGAGGAAGGAATTGGAAGGAGAGGAAATGGACGGATATATATCAGAAAAAATATCACCTGGAAAGCTTTTTAAAAATACACATTCCTAGACTTCCAATAGGAATCACTAGAACTAGGTAGATGGTAGTTGTTTTTTCAAGTGCCCTTCATGGTTTGATAGTATCTTCTTCAATATTTGGGCTTTTAATTCTATCTGATCAGACAATTCCACTTGCTTCAAAGTCTTTTTTAGCCTATCATTGGGCACTGGATTTGTGGTCAGATGAACTTTCTAGTACAGAACTTTGAAGAAGTAACTTCTGCCTCTTTGAGGGCCTCATTTAGTACCCATCCTTTCTTACCTTACAGAGGAATTTCAAATACTATAATGGATATGAAGTACCTGAAAACTCTAAAGAGCCTTGAGGGTCCTTTCAAAGGGCCTTTGGAAGGTTATCCTATAGAAGAAGCATTATCCACATTGTCTGTGTTCCCACAGGAAGCATGATTTAAAGTGGAACTAAATCAGTTTTGCTTCCAGCTGCACCTTAAGTGTGGGCAGCCAGCTACTCTGCATCTGAGAGTGAGGTATTAAACCATCATGAAAGATTTCTAAGGAAGAATTAAAAATCCAGTCAGGCAACTGTTAGCTCCTCTTCCTCATCAAGGATATGGAAGGGTTGAGTTGGAGTCTTGAAGACGATTTTTTTAGACAGGGCTCTTAGCGTGTTTTGAGTTTTCCCAGTAATGCGGGGCAGGAGTAAAGAGGGTGCTTTTTAGTCTTTTCAAGTTTAGGCAAAGGAGTTTCAGTGGACCCCTGTGGAGAGCTAGACATGCTTTTCTTAAAGCTGCAGTCTGTCTTATTCCCCCAAAATATCTACATGGCTGAAGACTATGGTTATCTGGCTGTGACTGTGGAGAGAAGAGAGGCAGATACGGTGGCAGTAACCTGCTCAGAAATTGGGATTTTACTGCTGTTTGGCCAGACCATTGCAGAGTTAGTCTAGCTAAGGATGCATGAGTATTTCCTCTGGTCTGTGTGAGGTCGCACATGAGGAATGGGAAGAGGGTCTTTCCTAAGAGTGCCACAGAAGAAAGAGGCTGGAATGTTAAGGGAACTACCAGTGAGAAACCCAATGGTGGTGGGATGTAAAGGGGCTTCCAGGAATCCACAGAGTGTGTTATGAGAGAAAAGCCCAGCCTTAAACATCTGCCAAGCTCAGACAGCATTGTCAAGATAGTACCAACGAAAATGAGATCTTCCTTGACTCTGTCCTCCTCTACCTCCCTACCTTCAACCTGGAGGAGGCAGAGGTAGCCTAGTGAGGGGCTGAGAGAAGAAGGAAAGAGCAAAGATGGTGACCACAACATCCCCCTTTCCCACTGCAGGCTGCTAGCCCAGAGCAGCATAAAGTTCAGGCAGGGGTCAGAGGTGAAGGGGGAGAAAACCTTTAACTCTAAATGAAGTTGTAAGTTTATTCTTCTTATATGGGTATACTTATATATATATATTTTATCCTATGAGAATAAAGAAAAAAGTTGTGGGGACTTCCCAAGTGTTTATAGGAGCATGAAAAGAAAAGAACCAGCTCCCCAGAGCAAGCTTAAATGGCAGTGGTGGGAAAAATAAAGTTATTTTCTGTTGTACCTTTGGAGTCTTGTCTTGTTCAACGTAATGACTGCACAGAGGCTAATGTTAGGACTCAGAATGGAAGTTGCAGGGATTATTACTAAGAAAATGTTTGTAACCACAAGAGCTATTCAAAAAAAGTTTTTTAGTGGAAGAGCTTTCTTTGACTTAATTACAAAAGTGGTGATGGCTACAAAATGAGGACTAAAAAAATATGCTACATAATAAATTTGTTCACTATCAGTGTGCTTATCAGTTCTTTTTTTTTTTTTTCTCACCTTATTTTGCAAAGTACCTTTGGCTGAGGTAAATTGCCACATTATTCCACACTATTTTCTGGTCTCACCTCCACAGATAACATATCGATTTAGCTGCTAAAGTGTTTCTCTAGTTTTCAGAAATGTAGGCGAAAGTTGGAAACCAGATCTCTTTCCAGACAACCTACCTACTTTTTGAGGGACAGAAATCATCCGCAGATAATGAGGGCAGAATCTTTTCTCATGCTATAGACCACATTTTAATTTCCAGAGATTGTCTGATTAATCCTCAACTAAAATATGTGGACAGTAGATATGACAGACTTATCATTTGGCACAACTTCCCAGAGTCAGTGTCAAGGTAATAGTCTAACATACTCATCAGAACCAGAAACTGATAACAAATTGTGTGGGAAATACCTTTTAGAGACTGTGAGAAGTCTCCTATTTTGAAAAGCTCTTCTCTGTTGCTATTTCCAGACATTGAATACTGCAAAAGGTTTTCTAGCTGAGCTCAGCTGATTACTTGTAAAAAAGTCAAAGAGTAGAAAAAGAGGTGTAGAATTATTTTGCTTCTTTTTTTTTTTTTTGAATCATTCTGAGCTTTCTGGAAACGGTCTTGGGGCTTTTCCTTTAATTACACTAGGGATTTCCTCAAATGAAGGAGAAGTTGTGCTGCTGTTAAAAATCAATATGGACACCCACTTTCCTCTGTGGTGGTCTTAGCCCCTCTGTTACAGTTTATAATGTGGCTTTTTTTTTTAAGGGAACGCCAGGCAAATTATTATTCTTTAGTTTTGAAATAACCCCGCTTTACTAATTTTATTCACAAAACTGAACATAAGTTTGATCTATTATCTAACTTTATAGGCCTTTAGTAAAAAACTCCATTCTCATAGATGCATTTTTAGAGCATCTGCCCAGCCTACAACCCTTCTTCCCCGAGGAGCCGCACTGTCACTGGCTACCCACCCTGGCGGGCCTAACAACAGTGTTCGTAAGTGACTCTTCCTCTTCGGCCATAGTGGATTGGAATGAGCTGGGTCAATTTAGTCTTTTTGCCAGGAATTTGGAATTGGTATTCAGAAATCATAGTTGATTTCTTCAATTGTCTTAATTGAGGCCACACAAATTCTTGAACAAAGGCTGCCATTGTGGTGGTCATTTTGAGTCATACTGGTTTTCAGAGAAAGAGAAAAAGGAAGCCAACATGCTGAGAGATGAAGTGATGAGAGCACAGGGACAAGAGAATGTGAGAGAGGCCAGAAGAGTAGTTGCCATGGTTTCAGATGGGTTTCCTCTGATGGTTCTGGTCTTTGGTGATGCCAATGATAGGCCTTTGGTTCCATGACATACTTCAATATCCTCATAACATTTTGTCCTTTTTGCTTGTCCTTTGTCCTTATTGGATTAAGTAGGTTTCTACTATTTGCAACCAAAAAAACCCCAAATATACTGAGAGATTCATCCAATTGCAAAAACAAATTTTGAAAGCTCAACAAACTCTTTGACTTCCGTTGCCAGTAGCTGATTACTTAGATGTGTACCTCTGATGCCAACTCAGTAATCTCAAAGAACACACTGTTTATATTCTCTGAATTTCCATTGTTGTTTGAACCTTTGTCTTGAAGCCTCTGTAGAGCACACTCACTTATTATTTATAGTTACAGGAAAACTGACCTTCTTAAGAATACATCATTAATCAATATTTGTGTCCATTGCTGGAACCAGGGCTCCTGTAGATTATGTCTTCTCCTGTTATCACCACAGGAGTCAGAAAGACTAAGATTCAAATCCTACATCTCCTACTTTCTGGCTGTGTGATTTTGATTAATTACTTAACATCTCTAAGATTCAATTACTACATATATAAAATGAGAATGAGAGACTAATATCAATTCTAGATTAATCAATTTGGGAAGAAAATGGCTAATTACAGTAAAAACAACTCTGGATTATCTAGCAACATGTTACCTGGTTTGCAGATTGAGGCAGAGACTGGAGGAGCACCAATATGCATTCTCTCCTTCTTCGCTTAAAATATAAGCTCTATTTTGTTAGTGGATCCATGATCAGCCAGCTGAAGACCACATTTCCTAGCCTCCTCTATCTAATAACCATATTACTCTTATATAGTCCATGCTATGAGACAGGCAGTGTTTCAAGCAGTTTATATATATTACCTTGATCAATACTCAACAACACTCTGAGACATGTCAATCTTCACAAGAACCACATGAGATAGAGACCATTGTTATCCTCATTTTACAGTCCAGAGACTTGCCCAAGGCCACACAGAGAAAAAGCAGAGCCAGGTATTAAAGCCGGACAATGTGGCTTTAGAGCCTGTGTCTTCACCCCTGCATTATGCTGTCACTGCAGCAAGATGATTAGAACTTCATATTCTCTGCCTTCCAACTAGATACAGATAGGGCAAAATCTGAGCCTGCGGAGAAGAGGGGAGGGAGGAAAAGAAGAATCTCCTAGATTGCCTGAAGATAGAAAATTAGTTATGCTTCAATTTTTTTAATTTAAAAAATAGTCCACATTTATTATGAAAAATATACAAAGGACCAAAAGCACAAAAGGCAAATGTAGAAATCACTAACAAAGGCTATGCAGAGGTAACCATCATTTGTTCTTAAGAGTCTCCCTCCCAGTCTTTTCTCTATGCCTATGGATAATATAGGTGCATGCAGATATACAAATATGTCTGTCATGTTTTACTCAAGGGGCGCATGCATTCCTGAAAACATCCCATAATTCAAAATGTATGTAATTCAAGGCTGATACTGACAAAGACTGTGGGCAGTGCAACATGGCACAACCATGTGGCAATAATATAAGTGTGATTAAAATTAGCTTTGAAATTATATAGTCCATAATAAATTTTAATTTGGGAGAGATTAATATTATTTCAAATTATCTGCATAAACTGATATTTTATTAACATTTTTATGTGACAATATTCCAAATTCACTTAATTTAACTTTGAGTAAAATTATAAACACATAGAAGACTATTTTAATGTTTTCTAATTGTTTGATTTCTGCATTTATTTTTAATCCTTCCACTTTATTTTAGTTCAATTATCAATATTCTTCTATCAGCGTGAGTCAAATTCTCAGTACTTTTTCTATTCTTTTCTGCTTATAATAATAAGACCAGGAGTTTTTCTCCAAGCACAACTTTGGCAGCATCCCATAAATTTTGATTTGTCATATTCTGATTTTTTACTTCCTGAAGCATCTTGGCAGTTTTGTTTTCCTCTTTGATGTAAGAGTTATTTAGGAGTTTTTAAATTTTTAAATGGTTGAGTTTTTAAAAATCATTTGATATTTAAAACTATGACTTTTTTGGGTTTAACCTATTTGTATGTTGTCTGTCTTTCTCCACTAGAATATAAGCACAATGAAAACAAAGATCTTACTTATCTTATTCCTGCTTTACTTCTGATACCTACTCAAGGACTTGGCACATAGTAGGCCCATAGTAAATATTTGTTGAATGGAAAATTGATTGCTAGATTTACTGTGCTGCGATCATAGAATATGGGCAGTCCAGTTTCTCCTTTTTGAAAATAATTGAGATTTTCTAAGTGGTTTATTACATGATCTATTTTCAAAATGTTCTAAGATGACTGGAAAAGATGCAAAGTTTAGTGTATGTCTCTGAAAGCAACCTTATTAATCATATTATTCAGATTTTGCATGTATTTATTGCCTACTGGTTTTCTCCAAGATTGGGAGTTGTATTTAAATTCACCCCATAAAATTGAGAGGCTTTTTCTTTTTTCCAGTTTTTCCTTGAATTTCTAATAGTTTTTATTCATTATTGATCTCCCACCATGTTTCAGGCCTTGTACTAGGCCCTGGCTATACAGTGGTGAACAATAACGATGAAAAAGACTTGGTCTTGCTTTTACTGGGGGAAATGGGTATTGAACACATGAACCAGTACAATAATCGCTCCCAATGGTGATAAGAGCTCTGAAAGAAACAAAGTGAAAATATGGAAGGTAACAGAGGAAACCCAACTGCTAGAGTTGCCAGAGAAGGCTTCTCAGCAGGGTGACATTTCATTAATGTTGGAACAGCTGAGAAATAAAGGAGTCAGTCAGTCTCTAGACAGGGAATTGAGGATTTTAGGATTTGCAGTAAGGGTGGAGGGCAGTGAACTTCACCCCTATGGAAACCCCGAGTTGGGAAAAAGCTTGGCATGTTGGAATAATTGAGGGAGGACAATGTGGAACCCTTTTATAACAAATATTTTACAGTACCCCTTTTAATATCCTGAAATGAAATTCACATATACTGACATATATCATTAAAAAGAAAAATCAATATAATGTCCTAACTGAAATACAAAAAGAAACAAAAGGAAATAACTATATTACAAATTAATAAGGATTTTAATATGTGAACTCTTGGCCATGAATATTCTAAAAAATATAATGAAGTTGTCAGATGCTTGTATCCAAATAACGAATCACTATGAATGCAACACTTACCCAGATTGATTCGGTCATGCTGGTTGGTAACTCACATTTCATAAACTAGGCTGAAATTGATGACATGATATTCCCACATGGTGAACAACTTTTGGTAAATTTCTGAACAAAATGAAATGCCACTTCCTTTGATTGACACAAAAGTTGTTTATATTAAAACCTTGCAAAACTAATTTATTAAATGTAAAAATATAATTAGGTCCAGGTAATAATAAATCTGGGGAAAAATGTTTAATTTACATGAATGTCTGGTGGGATATTCTAAAGTTGTGTGGAGTGTAGGAAGTTTCTTCACCATGCTGGTTCCACACATTAAATGTCAATAGTGACCTACAATCACTCTGACAAACAAAAATGTACTTCCCAGGGAATGTGCTACACCATTGAGAACCACAGGAGTTGAGCATTGTCACTAACTGGAAGAGATGCTCCAGGTGACGCTGGAGGAATGTGCTGGGCTGGCTCATCCAGGAAGTCTGCAACTCAGTGGATGGTCAAAGGGCTCAGGGTCCCTTTGGTCTTTGCATAAACTTAGCTTTTTAGTCTTTTGGCTTTGTTTTATGACTATTTCTTATAAATAGCATGTTTTTTTCTACATCATTTTTAAATGATTTAAATGTACATTCACAGACTAGAGCAGTGCTAATAAACACTGGATGCTCAAAATGCATTTGATAAGTGAATAGATCAACTACTTCAATGCTTTAGAAGTTATACATCTTGCTTTTTACTTTATATGTAATTTTTTTAAAAAAGTTTTAAAAATTTTTTGGAGAGACAGGGTCTCACAATGTTCACTGGTCTTGAACTCCTGGCCTCAAGTGATCCTCCTGCTTCAGCCTCCCAAAGTGCTGGGATTATGGGCATGAGCCACTGCACCTGACCTGTATGTGATTATTTTCAAGTTTTACTAAAGCATTCATTAACATTTTCTATAACTGTTGAAATCGAGAGTGAAATGATTTACTTTGAAATCTTTTTATTTAAGAGGATTTCTATTCTTTCTTCATTGCTTCTTAGTCTTTGTTAATCAAACCTTGGGATTTAGATCTATATTATTACTAAGACTTTGTTTCACTTAAGAAACCTTTCTTTTTGACATTTATCTCTCATTTTATAACTAGATTTACACTTATTTGGATATCTGATTTTAATTGGTCTCCATGTTCACTGACTCTCCTTTTATGCTGACTTTTCTGTTCTTGAGCTGAATAATTATATTTCTTATTCTGTTTGTCTTCAAATAATTTTTTTCAAAAAGGGTACAAAAGTGGTACCTTACTAGAAACCTTGTATTTGATCACCTTCTGTGAGAGACCACTTAGATAAGTATTGAATTCTTGAGTTACAACCCTTGAATAATTAGTTCCTGAGTAACTGAGAGTTGATTTGAATAACACAGCATTTTGAAGAACACCAGTTCCAAGAACACTGTTATCTTCATTGTTTTCAAATGTAAATTTAAGAAAACAGATTTTTTTCAGCTTTTTTTATGTGGATAAATTTCTTTATTGCTAGTCATGAGAAGCCCCCTTCCACCTCTCCCTTAGAAGATCAGATACGGTAGAGACATCAGAGGGTTTGGCAGTCATTTACTCTTTTACTTGTTCAACCACGAATACAAAGGAGTATGATTCACCTATCTTTTATTGAGAAGTTACAATTTTTGCTTATAAACACCATTCAACAGAAGAGGAATTCAAGATCTCCAACATTTGAGGAACTTACTGTCTGGTTGGAGAGACAAGAAATCCATAAAAATAACCAGGGAGCCAATTAAGAGGCAGTATACATATAAGGTATGCCTGTAAAGCAGAGACAGATGTTACATGTCACAAGTAAAAAACTATTTTAATGATATATATATGCACTTTATATACATGAGTCATAAAACTATTTATTTAATTTTGCATGTAGTGTAGGCCCATCTCTGTTTAGGATATTGAAAATCTAAAAATAATTAAAATTGAGTAAGGCATTCAAAGAGCTTATACAATGGTGAGGAAGAGAATCGGTCATAAGAAAATGCATCTGGAGTGAAACTGGACAGCACGGACTTCTTAGAGGAGGCATGTCTTGATGCTATTTCAGGGTGTTATTTGGCTAGATACATAGTTGAACAGAGTTCAACCTCAGGTTGAAGGTACAATGCCACTATATTTATTATTTGTATATAATTTTATCAGCACAGAAGTGTTGGTGCCTAGCACTGCATCTTGTGTATTTGGCACCCAGAATTATTGCTTGATTTGATTTTATTTTAATCCAAAGCTTTTTTTGTAATATTAACATTTGGGGAATTTCTGCTCTGCTGTTCTTCAGAAAATAGAACACAGAGATGGTGGAATTGGTAAACTCTAAATTGATGTGGATGAACCTAAAAGGTTTTGTAACAGCTAATTTTGTGTTAGCTTAACTAGGCCACTCACTGGGTGCCCAGGTATTTGGTTACACATTATTCTGGATAATACGTGTCTGTGAGTGTGTTTCTGGGTAAATTAACATTTGAATCGGTAAGCTAAGTAAAGCAGATTGCCCTCCCTGATGTGAGTGGGCTGCATCCAATCCATTGAGGGTCTGAATAAAACAAAAGGCTGAGTAAGGGAGAATTCACTATCTCTGCTCAACACTCTTTGAGCTGGCACATCAGTTTTATTCTGCTTTTGGACTTAGAGTCAAACTGGAACTTACACACTCAGCTTTCCTGCTTCTCAGGCCGTCAGAGTTGGACTGGAGCTATAGCATCGCCTGTCCTGGGTCTCCACCTTGCTGCCTGCAGATCTTGGGACTTGTTAGCTTCCATATTGCATAAGCCAATTCCTTATAATAAATCTCTCTCTCTTTCTGTATATACATACACACACAAACATATATATACACAGACACACTAGTGGTTCTATTTCTCTGAAGAACCCTGAATAATACAGATTTTGGCACCAAGAATGGTTCTAGTGGAAGAGAATTTTAAGGATGAGTTTTCTGAGTTGGTTCTGGGGTTTCTGGAATAGGCTCTCTAAAGTAATTAGATTTAAAGATGCTAATGACTTTATTTCCAGTAGTAAAGAGAACATTAATAGTCCATAGTATGATCTGACAATGGAGATACAAAAAATATCACCACTGGATATCCCCCAAACTACTTCTTGATGGCCTTTTCAGAACTAGATACAGTTTATTCACATCAATATACCTATTGCAGACATAATATCTGTATAGACTTTGTTCAAAGAAAGTATTATCTGTTCTTTAATTTCTGTTTCATGTCATTCTCTCACAGGATGGTGCTAACCTGTGTAAAACTGAAATGCCAAAGGAAGGCCTCCGTGGATGTTAATAAAATTCTTCTGTGAGTACACTTCATGCCATATAGGAAGTTGTCCAGTATCAACTAACAAATGTTTGGGTAATAAAGGGTTAATATGCTTCCATCTATAAAAGTTCCAAGTTTGATTATTATGATTTGCTAATCAGGGCAGGATGACAACAGGCCTGATGTGGTCAGGATAAATGTGTTCTCTCTTCCCCAACCATTATGTAAGGATGCCCTTATTCTAGAACCTCCTAATCTGATTTTGAACATTCCCAGCCATCATTCCTAAAAATGTAATATTATCTACTATGTACATGAGCTCATGAGAGCTTTCAGAGCTGTAATTAAGTATGCGTAAAAGGCAAGGAACACTTTCAACTCAAGTCATATGCTGGTCTATTTTATCAGATATTCGCAAAGGTTCTCCTGATTGGTGATTAAAAGTGGATTAACAATTTGGTTTTCTTCCTTCAGGGTTATCAGTGAGATTCTTTAGCAGAGTATTTGAGTCATGCCTTGAGGCACATGCAGCAAGTTACTACATCCAGTTTTAAACTGCAGATTGAGCTTTACATATTAAAGGTGCACATTTGTTTTTGGATTCTTGAGCTTTGCCCCAGGCACCCTCTCTAATTAATCATCCCACAGGCTTAGAAAACTTCTGCCCAATCCTTTCTGATTTGTTAAAGGAAAGGGAGAAGGTTTTAGTTTGAAGAAGTCCTTATCTGTTAAGCATCACATCATATATATTTTAACATTTAAATACATTTTCTTTTTAAATCCAGTGGCTTTCCCAAACTAGCAAGATGGAATATTTGCACATATCTACCATCCACCAATATTGGCAGACAGAAAGTTTCGTATAGTAAAGGCAAGAAATGGCTATTTAATAGTTCTTTCATTTTCCATTCAGATCACATACACTTAGACTGAAAGCGGCCTCACAGCGCGGAGTCTGATATTACAGCAGTGTTTTCAGGAAGCAATAATTGAATACTCCTCATTAAAAAGGTTCATAAAAGAATCCTATTAAAACTAATACAAATAATAAACCTTGGAAATGCTGCTTTAAATTCCAAGAGGTTGGTGAAGATATGCTACAGTAACATCTTCCTATTCATAGGGTGATTTTGAAAATCTTGTGGGCTGAATTTTTCTAAGCCAAGCAGGCACCTCACTACCAATGAAAGACCCAGGGAATATTTTAACACATTAACTGCCACGTGGGTTGTATTTAACTCATGCTAGTTTTGAGCCTGGGGCCTCGTGACGCAAAACCTGGGCAAAACCCTGCAGTTGGTTTGTGAAAATTGTACTTGTTGATGTACTTACTGTTACAATTAATATTGACAAATTAATTCTAAAAATGTGGATTAAATGGCTAGAAGTCAATAAGTTTCATTTTTCATTAAATTTTTCATTAAATCAGAAAGGGTCATTTTGTTTTCGAAGTTTTTATTCTACTTTCATAATAAAACACTATGGGCCCAAGGAAAAAGTTTTTTTTTCTAGTGTGGCAGTCAATGTGTTAAATGTATTCAATCCAAGCCGGTGCCTTTTATAGTCAGTCTTCAAGAATTTATCCCTAATCCTGACAGGATACCCAACTGAAAGGCTAATTATCTTAATTAATAGGTAATTCTTACAAAGAAGCTAAACACCTGAACCCACCAAGTCCTCTTTGCATGGGCAAATCCAGCTGGTTCGATGCACTAATTTCACTAAATGAGAATTTGGCCAAACTATGTTGCTGCAAATAATGGTAAATGTATCCAATTCAAAAATAGTAATGAAAAAGTTATTTTTTGTTCCCTTTTTAATCACAGAGGCGGCTGTGGAAGGCCCCAAATGCACAGGGCATATGGCTCACCTCACTACCCCAGATGGTGCTTCTGGCCCAGCCTCCCCAGTGTCCACTCTGGCGGCCTTTCCTCATTCCCTTGGCCCTCACCCCTTGTCCTCAGCCTCCCAGCTGCAATGCTGCTTTATGCTGCCCTTTCTTGGCAATCTCCCCTTATTTTCTGTTATCTCTCAGTGTTTTCTCTCCTTCTCAGAAGTTTTCCAAGCTGCTTCCTGACTCAGGTGCTCGGACCTGTTTATGGTATGGCCTCTGAAGGAGATCAAAATTCATATGAACAGGCATTTGTGTCTTAGCCAAGGGTTACTAATGCATCTCTTGATTGTAGATCTCAGGGAAATGGGATGATATATCTTAGATTTTTATACCTTCTAGTTCAATGGTTTCTCAGTTTTTCTGATCTGCAAAGTGTAAGGGACCCCTTTTAGCGAAGCCCTTTTGTTTTGTATTTTATCCTCTTGGGACATGTAGTGACTATTTTTATTACCAACCCAATGGTCATTTAATAAAAAACTGAATGTCTGTAGCATTTCTTCTCATTCATTTCAATACGTGCTGTTCTTTTCTGTTTTTTTTTTTTTTCCTCTAGGCAATATTTCTTGCACCCTCTTATTCCCCAGCCTTTGGATTCTAGATCAGTGGTTCTCAAATTTCACCTGTATCAGAACACCTGAAGGGCTTTCACAACACAGATTGCTGGACCACATCCCCAGAGTTTCTGATTTGGTAGGTCCTGATAGGCCAGGGAATTTGCATTTCCAACAAGTTCCTAAGTGATTCTGATGCTACTGGTCCAGGGACAGCAATTTGGGAACTGCTGTTCTAGAGATAAGAGAAACTAAAGGGGTTAAGTGTTTTAGCTTGAGAGTCACTTATAATCCCTGCTTCATTACCTTTCTAGCTGGGTAGCCTCCCAGCTGATAAAGCTCCCTAAACTTCAGTTTCTTCACTCTGAAAATGAGTTTAGCAAAACAATCCTTGCTGGGTTGTTCAAAGGAAGAAAGGAGATAATGTTTATTAAGCATTTGAAAAAAAAGCGATTGTGGTGGGTATTTTTATTGTTATTACTTTTTATTTCTTCCCTAGAACTCAATTTTTAGGACTTCTAATTGAATCATAAAGGATCCTTAAGCACCCAATTTGATTAAGGAAAGTGTGTTTCTGTTTAGAAAATAAGAAAATAAAATCCCTTTGCGAGGATTGTGACAAAATAATGACTCTAAAATCCATCTGGACATGCAGAATAATGGACAAGAGAGTTTTGAAAGGAAATGCCTCTTTTGGTCGGGGTCTTACCCCAATCATCAAAACATATAGTCACGAGATATCAAAACATGTTATAAAGTCATAATAATCAAAACAGCATGGTATTCGCTTAAGAAAAGGCAAATAGATTACATGAGCAGAGTAAAAATTTTTATATCACATGAAGGCACATACAAACATACTCATATATATGAATATATATGAATATGAATATGATTTCAGATCAGTGATAGAAATATAGACTGCTAAATTATGTTGGGCAATTAGCTATTGATTTTAAAACAACTTTGGTATTTGCCTTATATGATACAAAAATAATTGCTGGGTGGGTTTTTAAAACTTAAAAAGTATTGAAAGGAAATATAGTGTGATATTTCTATTATCGTGGGGGATAAAAAGAAATAAAGGTTAAAATGTCAGATTTAAAGTGACAAAAATTTGAAACTTCTGTATGGAAAAGGTGTTTATTGCAGGTAAAATTGAAAGACAGGAAAAAAATTTGAATCAGATTATAGAAAAGGAGTATTATCTGGATAATAAAACCACCTTTTCAAAGCAATAAGAAAACAGAACGTACAGTGCAATAAAAAAAATGCAGGCAAAGCATATCAACAGCCAATTCAAAACAAGAAGAAGAAATACAAATGCCATATAAAGATTGATAAGATTTAGTATTGTTAAGGCTATGGAAACCCAGTCACTCATTTAATATTGACAGAAATGTAGATTTAGCCAGCTTTTTGGTGAGCAAACTAAAAGTGCACGTACACTTTGAAACAACAAGTCTACTTCTAGACATTTATGCAATAGAAATATTTTCATGTAGATACAATAATATATTCACAAGAATGTTTGAGGCATTTCTATTAGTACTAAAATATTAAAAACAATCTAAATGTGCATCACCAGAAAAATGGTTAATTATATTATGGTACCTCCACACTATGGCATACACATATAAAAGGTAGGACTTAAACTTTCAGCAAAATGAAAAATCAGATATCACGAAAAACCCTTTGCTGGATAAAATATAACAAACATCCATTTGAAGGCATAGTTGAACTTGCAAGAAAGTAAGAAATATTTACAAGGGTCAAAAAGAAGAATTAGGAAAGCAGAATGTCAGGCAAGCCCAAGAATGCTCTGAAGACATTTATTTAGAGTGGAAATTGGAAATAGGGGATAGATGACGAGGTCTCAGGCCTCTGTGGGGTGGGAACTAGAACTGAGGCTTCCGGATGAAGCGATTCCTTGTGGGTAGATCTTGTGTGAAAAAGAGTGTGCTAGATATCTCCATCTGACAGCAAAAGGGAGAGGAAAACAGAGGGGGAAAAAGACACTTTGTCTCAAATAGGGCTCTGGGAAAAAAAAAATTGTGTGTGTGTGTAAACTCTTTCGCATTAATAAGAAAGGGCCAAAATAGTCCAACAGAAAAATGGGAAAAAGCATGTGGTTTTCTGAAGAGGAATCGTAAATAGCCGATAAATATACCAAAAAATGCTTAACTCCACTAGTGATTAGAAAATTGCAATGTAAAACCAAAATGAAATATTCATCAGATTGGCAAACAATTACAAGTCAGAAGATACCTGTTATTACAGTATCAGAACTTATGGTGGGAGAATAAAATGGAACAACTGTCTTGTACAATAATATGGCAATAACTAGAAAATTTGAAGATATAATATCCCATGAATCAGCAATCCATTCCTACATTCATACCTTAGAGAAACTCCCACACACGCACACAAGGCTGTATTTATAAGAATGATAATAACATTTGTAATAGCAAATATTAGAAACAACCTAAGTGTTCAACAAGAGAAGAAAGTATAAATCAATTATGGTATAATCAAATAGTAGAATGATAAATTGCAGTGAAAATTAGAAAACTGGAGCAATATATATCCACCCAGATAATTCTTACAACTTGATTTTGAGTGAAAAATGTAAGTTGTAGAGAAATACATACATTATGATACCATTCTGATAAAGCTTAAAAGCATGCAAAACAGTACTAAATACTGCTTAGAAATACACACATTTCTACATTTGTAGGAAAAATAAAGAAAAGGACAGGGATGAAAGACACACATTTAAAATAATAGTTACCTTTGGTGAAGCTGTGAGGGGATGAGGTGGTTGTGGGATAAATAATATGGAACAAAATTTAGTGTCTAGTGGTGGGTAACACTGTAATAAATGTTAACACATTTCAGAATATTTTCAATCTTCCAAAATGACAATTATGTAGATTATATATCAACCTGGAGAAAGATTTTGATATGAGTAATGAAAACACAATACAAATTAGAAGCACATACATTATGCTACACTAAAAAACACCAGAGAGTGTGGACAAAGATTGAAAGGTAATATGCAAAAATGGAAATCATTTTTCTGATAAAGGGGTCTGACTATGAATAATTAAAAACTAATTGTCTTTAATATTGATATATAATATTCTCAACTTTTAACCAGTTTTTAGATTCACCTAAGAATCAAATCAAAAACCCCAAGGCCTATAAGTATTGATCTGATAATCAGAATCTCAATAAACTGCAATTCAGAACTTTTACAACTCAGAGCCACTAAAGTATGTTAAAGGTTTGAAGCAGCTAAGTGGACATAGTTTTTGTTATGGATAAAGTGTATATGGCAGATTGTATTATTTCAGCAACTTTTATACACATTTAAAATTATTTAAAAATAAAATGCTAAAATATTCATGTGGAAAAATAAATATGGACCAAAGATCCTAAAAAGTAAGAGCAGTGAGAATCATTGAAATATATATTAATGCATATTATATAATTAAATGTATATTAACCCAAAGTTTCTATCATTAAAAGAATATGATATTAGAAGCAAATAATCAGGCTTGGTGCTTACTACTCAGTTGGGAACAATGGAGCCAAGAGCAACACCTAACCATGTGGTGAGACTCTTCTAGTAAAAACACCATCATTGCCATAGCTCACCACTTGGCATTGACAAGGCTACAGAAGCTTTGCCACAGCTCCCAAAGAACTAGACATCTCCACCACCGTGCTAGCCCCAGGACCAATTTATCTGTTTGTGGCAATCATTTCATACTGCCCCTTCCACATTCAGTTCTCATTTCAATGCATCTAGTTGATGTGATCTAGGCCACATGCCCACTCACTAGGAGCAAGGAAGTGTGAGAAATTTAAGATTTTGGAATCTACTTTGGAAGGGTGGACACACAATATATGAAACTATCAAGGTATTGAGGAGATGTTCAAAAAATGTTTAAGAATACAGATGGCTATCTAATTCCTGACTTAGGAAATGGTCATTCCTGGAAAGAACATCCACAAAGGGACACCAAAACGTGGACCAGAAGACAACCTAGAATTGACTGATGAGAGAAGTCAAGATAAACTAGACTAGTTGGTCTTAAACTTGAATGTGCATCAGAATCACCTGGAGGGTTTGTTAAAGCACAGACTGTTTGGTCCCAGCCATGGTTTCTCATGCAGGAGGCCTGGTGTGGGACAGGAGATTCCATAGGTCTAACAAACTTGCAGGTACACTTGATAAGATGAGACCAGGCCCACATCCTGAGAACCCCTAGACTTCTTAGACCATAAATATTTCCTTCAGTAATAGCTGGTTGGTTTTCACAAATTCAGTCCTTGATGTTGAATTGAAAGTTGGTAGCAAAATCACATGTATGTTACTAGTAATTTTATTTATTTTTTGAGTAAATTTATTTAAATTTTTTAAAAAAGAATATACTGGCACATGAATAGATAGGCCATTGTAAAGAATAGAAGGTTCAGAAACAGACCCAAGTATATACAGAAATTAGACCCAAGTAAATATGGAAAATAAGTATATGATAAATTTGTATATTAAATTACTATGGACAAGGTAGATGTTTAAGTAAATGGTATTGGAACAACTGGGTAATTTTGGAAAAAGGAAAAATAAAATCTATATTTATAGCATGCATTATAATAAATTCCAAATAGATCATTTATAGTAATGAACTGATAATTTTAATAGATTTTCTTTCCTAGCTTTGTCCAGGCCCTTGGAAAGGGCCAAGACACACTGACACCTTGCAAGCAAGGTTATAGTAGTTTCTAAATACTATTCCCATTAAAAGGAACCAGGAATCCCTGGAGTACTGGATGATTCCAGGCCTTGCATGAGATAAACATGGAACACCTTGTGCCAGAAAGCAAGGAATTGCTAAAAGAGTAATGGAAACATTAAAAAAAAAAAATCACAGGAACAACCACTTGACTGGCTAAATCTGAGACAATATAAGCATAAAAAAATTACAATAATAGATTATAGCATATCGAATAATGACAAGGACACTCAGACTAATACAGATCATAGGACATTTCCTAAGACTATTGATCTGAACTCTTCAAAATATGCCAATGTCATGAAAAACTTAAATGGGCAAAAATCAGGATACTGTATAAATTAAAGAAGACTAAAGAGACATAAAAAACTAATGGAATGTGTAATCATTGACTGGATCTTGTGTTTAAAAAACAGCTAGAAAGGACATTTTTATAGACAATCAGGGAAATTTGAGTATGGACTACATATTAGAGAATATTGTATCAATATTAAATTTCTTGGGTATGATGATGGTGGTGTGCTTATGTAAGAGAATGTTCTTACTCTTAAGATTTGCATGAGATGTAATTAGTGGTGAGGTAGCATGACATTATCTTTAACTTACTTTCAAGTGGTTTTGTCATAAAGTGCACATGTCTGTGTGTGAGAGAAGGATATACAGAGATAAAGCAAATGTGAGAAGACATTAACAACTCGTGGATCTTGATGAAGAAAATATACTGTTCATTGAATTATTCTTTCAATAGCTTTGGAATTTTTCAAAATAGAAAGTAGAGGAATAGAAGATAAAAAATACCATCAAATAATTAAATCATCATTTAGATATATAAAGAATATTTATAGATCATGCAATTATGGCATGATAAATTACATTTGCATTTATAAATTAAGGCAAATGTAAGAAATAAATACATAAGTACATAAAGGAATAAATGACCTAAGTAGAAACCATCTGTCTCTTTACTTGATAGATGAAGATATAGATCCATGAATAAATTAACTCCCCTAAGGTCACACTCCAATGTGTATAAGATTCCATTTCTGTGAGCTTTATATGACAACTGAGTATCAAATATGGTCCTTTGAATACTTGAAATTTTCTTCCCAGGCTGTTGGTTTGAGGAAGCTCACTGTATTACACTTTATCTGAAAGAACAGACCTTTCAAGATTTGGTTTCCTTTTTATATCTGCTATTTTTCTCTCACATTTCAGTAGGGATTGAAATCTCAGTAGGGATACTTTCTATTTCTTAACCCAGTTCTTCATAAACTGGTGAAACAGTTGGACGTCTATTAGGTCTATTGAATAATGTTATAGAGATGCTGAAATGAACAATAAAGCAAGAATGTTAAAACAGATTCTAGCCAAGACTTAATATTTTGAAAATGTACACAATCCTCTGTTTTTGTGTGTTAAGCAAGGATTCAATTTGCAACCATAGATCATCATGATCATGATGTCGCACATCACTATTGGTACCACCTGCCTGGACAAAGGAAACTGTGTGACGCCACTGTTTGTTCCTGTAGTGCAGCCGGAGTGCTGGGTTTGTATCTTGCTCTGACCTTATTGGCTGTGTGATTTCAAGCAAATTACTTAGCTTCTCTAACTTCAATTTCCTCAGGTATAAAAAGGGAGTAATAACAGTAGATTCGTTGAGAAGATTAAATGAGAATGTTCATAGCACAAGGCCTTGTATATAGTAAACATGTAGTTATTTTGTATTAAGCTTTATATTATCAATTAGGTATTTCTCAAATGACTGGAAAAAATGTAAAATGGTTTCTATTTTACAGATCTCTCTGAGTTTTCTATTTTTACATTTACATATTATGAGGATTTGACCAGAAATTGCCCATAAAAACTAGACTTTTTATTTTTGACATGAAAATACATTTAACAAAATAATCTGTGTCTGCTATTCTTCTAGAATTTTTTTTTTTTTGCTTAATGCAGAGTCTCGCTCTATCACCCTGGGTAGAGTACAGTGGCGTCATCACAGCTCACTGCAACCTCAGACTCCTGGGCTCAAGTGATCCTCCTGCCTCAGCCTCCCGAGTAGCTGGGAGTACGGGCATGCACCATGACACCTGGCTAGTTTTTCTATTTTTAGTAGTCTTCCAGAATTTTTTATTTGATTATATACACTTATTTAATATATATATTTTTCCTATATATATTATCAGGAAATATTACCCTGATATATATAAGCCAAAGTTGTTTTTTTTCCAAACATGTTAGATTGAAACTGGTGCTTTAGTGATGCTTTTATTCTCGTATTTTTTTTTTCCTGTGGAGTAATTTCACATATGATTGGCTTTTACAATGTGCTTAAGGATTTGGAGTTATACATGGACATTCAACAATGAAGATTTAGGGTTCAACAGGAATCTCAGTTGATCTGACTCAGCTTAGATCTCTGTTCTGACCTCTTCTCACTTCTTTACTTCATGTAAAATCAAACTGCAAATTGGGTCATTTGTTCATTCTTCTAGAAATATTTATCAAGTGCCTGCTATGCTCAATGTTAAGGAAAAAATATAAGGAATAGTACCTGTTCTCTACGAGGAACCAATATAGTTGGAAACATAAATCATACACATAAACATGTATGTAAGAATGAATGATAATAGATAAATGGCCAGAATGAGTGGTGTAGGTAGGTGAAGGTCAGTATAGCCAGCACTGCTCAGAAAGATTCCCAGGTTAATGTTAAATGAGTAGCTTTTGAAAGAATAGGCAGGAGTTGTCTGGAAAAGAAGGGAGAGGCATTCCATGTGAAGGAACTGCACGATCAAAAGCTTAGAATGGAGACTTGGCTTAATGTGTTGTCAAAAGAATGAAATAATAAGCAATCTAGAGTGTAAGGTAGGTTTTGGGGAGAAGTCAGAAGTAAGTAGTACAGAAAGAGATTATAGAGCACCTTAGCTAGAAATGCTGTGTATTTTGCCCTGAAGGAAATGGGAAGCTGTAGAGGATGTTCGGCAGTGGGATAACTTGATGAAAGGATATTTTACAGAAATTTAAAATGTACAGGTGTAATCAAAAGGACGGGGAAAAAGATACAGAAAGCAGAGAAAACATAAAATATGTTCTGCATTTAGTTTTTTCTGAGAAAGATGATGTTGGACATGTTGTATTTACCAGAATAGTAGAACAGACACATGGGAATTCAGGGCTGGAGATAGAACTTTGAGTCATTATTATTAAGAGGGTAATTTAACAGTTTACAAAGATGAGGACAGAAGCCTAAGGATTCACTGAGGCACGGAACTGAGCCAACAAGGGCAACAGAAAAGGAGTGCTGAAAGTTAAGAAAGCTTCATGCTAAACTTTCTTAATATCTGTGTTTGTGTTTTACATGTTAAAGCTGTTTGATGTAACTGGTTCAGTAGGTCCAAATGCCAGACATAGTTTTTTAAAGGACCACAGCATAATCTGTTTTGCCTAATGACTCTGAATTGAAAAATATTTGATAAGGCATTAAATGTATTGCTTAAGTAACTTGCAAGGGTTCATCTTCAATGTCCTAACTACATGCTGTTTTTTAAGCTTCTGGATGAGTATTATAGGCATTTATGATCATGAAGAATATTCTAGATTCAAATGGAAAGACCACAGAATCTGTGTATTTGTGGCAGATGGATTAATCAGGAAGTCAATGGGGAAAATAGTGAAAGCAGAAGGTTTGGTGGAGGATCATGTGAACTTTCATGGGTAAACTTTGATCATAAAAAAGTTAGTATAGGATAGGGAGTGACCTAAAAAGGAGCTTGGCTTTTTGAAGGCCAAGTGTGCATCAGGCATAATGCCCTGCAGTCCAAGCTTAAGGTTACGCATTCTTGGGTCCAGTGAAGCATGAGATAAAGACTTAGCAAGAATGGCTCACACGACTGTTTCACAGCTGTGAACAGGCATGGCTCAGTGGGTTAAAGTCAAAAACAAATGATCACCTGAAAGGGCCCATGGAAGTGGGGCATAAAGGAAAAGTTACCTCTTCTCACTTGGTTGGAGAGAGATGTGGTTGTCACCTGATTTGGTAGCCAACTCGACCTAGAGGACACTCTAGTAGTGTGTCTGTGTGACAGCCTGGACAGTAAATCTTAATGCAGTCCTGGTCAGAAGTCTCATAGGACCTCTGGGGAATTGGCAAAGAGGGCAATTCTGACCTAGATCTTCAGAGGGTTCTTGATCCTTACACCATTTGGGGCCCAAGATGGGCATCTGAGCAGAACAGCTTCTCTCCAGCTTTCATATTCCTACCTTCTTGTCTGTGATCCTTTGAAGGCCTTCTCCCCTTCTCTTGGGCGACAGTATTAGGTTGCCTGTGGGAGAGGTCAGGGGAGGGCCTTACATTTTGATAGTTCTGTTTGGGCATTGGCCCACACTGTCTTCCTGGCTTAACTTATATCTGGTGCTGTGCTCAGTGTTTTATATACATTTCAAAATTGCTAGGGAGTTACATTGTGAAACGCCTGGTAATTTCAATGAGGGTCTTGAAGCCCACTAGGGAGTTGGCTGACAGTGGAGAACAAACATTTATAGTGGGTCTAGGAAAAGAATAACATTTGAGGAATTTGGTGATGGCTAGGTAGTTTTCTTTGCTTTAAGCTACTTAAAATCAAATGGCTTATGTGTCGAGTTCCCTTGGAGGTGCCAAACAAATAAAAATAACTGCCAAGGCGTGATTTTCTAATGAATATGAAATTTCATCATAAACAACCTATCTCAATGGAAATACTGGCCTTGTTGAGAGAGAAACTAAGGAGAACTTATATCTTGGTGTGAAAGTCAGAATGATTTTTCTTTTGGTAGTTTGTTTCCTGGCCTGAGAAAATATTAGCATATAAATATGTAAGGGAAATTACAGAAGTAGAGCTAAAATTTATTTTCTCTGAGCACATGTTAATATAATACTACTGAAATGGAAAGATCTGGTTGTCTGAATACATTCTTGAAGTATTCCTAGAAACTGCCGTCTCAAGATCAGGCAATATTTATTAAAATAAATCTTCACTAAAGAGGAAAGAAGAGAAACAAGTATGAATGGAATGGCCTAATAATTTGTTTCCAAGTGTGTGCATGTGTGTGCGTTCTCTGGAGATGCTCTTTCCCCTTAAGAAAAAATGTTATATTTATTCCTCAGAGGCTTATTCCAAGGGAACGATGAAAGCAAATGGAAACATTTATGTGTGGTTCAAGTTGTTAATTTTGTTAAATATTTGCACCTCTGCCTATGGGTTCCACAAGAAAACAGAATGGGCATTTTTAAAGAAATGAATAAATTAGAATCAATGAATTTAGATGACTTAATTTAATTAAAAATTCAGAAATATAGGATAAATTTTTAAGCAGAACATGGATAATTTAATTTTTTGTTGTCTACAATGGGAGAATATTTCATTCCCTGATCTTGTTGTCTTAGAAGGGTGCTAAATGTAGTCTGGAGTTTTTGGGAAGCAGCTGCAAACCTGGATGTCCCACTTACTTGCCAATATTTTATGACCAAACAGATGTGTACGCAAATCACACCTGTTCTAATTCCAGAAGCTCTGTTTCAGTCAATCACTTTAAAATAAATTCTGTCTCTAAGACATAAAATGTACTAAAGAATCCTGAAGGCTGGACAATGAAGGTGTCAGCAGCTCCCCGACTAAGGGCACGGCTGAAACATATGGTCACATTTTCCATGATTTCATGGGACTCCAGGGAGCACTCAATGACAAATCAATGAAAACTTCTCACGGATGGGAAAGTGAGAAGCCCAGAGAATGTGTTGGGGGGACAATAAGGCACATCTTGCTTTGTGGATGCTTTTCTTTTGCTGCTCTGTTCAGAAAAATCTTGAAGTAGTAATGGCCTTGTGTGACATAGTAACAGCAGGTAAATCTCATTTTGGAGTCAAACTTGTCCTCTGAGAAGGTGAAAGGTAAAGTACTTGGAATTAACTGTTTTGATTACTCAAAATATTTTTGTGTTTTTCTGGCACAAAGCAGGTATCATAACCCAGAAGAGCAGACAGACACTTTTTCTTTTCTATAATGATATACTATCAAGGTAAAAATCTCCTGGTTCTATAACCCACATACCCAAGTACTACTGTTTGAGTTGAATCCAGAGTGTTAAAAAATTCTGAAGGGTTTTTTCACAGAAATATAAATTGATTTTGAATTGTCAATGGGCATTGCGTAAACTGGGTTCTGACAGGTCCCTGTACTTTTCTTCTCTGCGTGTGGTCTCATGTTATTTCTGCTTGCTAAAAGCAGGCTGTTTGGTATATGGTCAGAATTTACTGTACTCTGTTTGAAAACAGCACAGTTATTTTCCATTGTATTCCTTGCAGATGCTTAACAGTTAATTGTTGGTGCGAGGAAGTGTCTCTGTTGCACCTGGCTTTTTAAATCCATAGCAGCCACATTCATGGTAGTCCCTTCGGTTACCCAGCTGATTATCTCACCAATAGCCACAGTCCTTTGTCATTAAGAATTTCATATCCTTTTTATTCTCAATTGTTTTTTCCTGTATCACCAGTGTAAACTCTTCGATGTACAGAGAACATGCTTAGATCTTTTTTAAAGGAATTTTTGTTATTTTATTTTATTTTTTACTTTTTATTGACACATGACACACATAAAGAAAAATGAACATATTATAAGTGTGAAGACTCTTTGTAAAAATTCATGTGAATACATCCAGGTAACCATGACCCAGATAGAAAAATGGAACATTACCAGGACCACCTTCCAGATTCTATCCCCAACTTCCATAGATAACAACAGTCCTGATATCTAAAAGCCTGGCTTAGCTTTACATGTTTCTGAATTTCATTTAAATGTTTACAGTTACAAACATTTTGCTTGTATGTAGTTTAGTCTGTTTATTCTCATTGCTATATAATATTCCATTGTGTAAATATGCCACAATTTTTTCATCCATTCTAGAGTGGGGCATTATGTGGTCTCTAATTTTTAGAATAGAGCTTTTATGCACATTCTAGTATATGCCATTTGGTGGACATATGTATGTGTTCTGTTGGATGTACCCCTAGGAGTGGCATTGCTAGATTATAGTATATACTTGATTGTAGAATTTCAGGAAAGTAACTGATCAAATTAGGCTTTCAGAAAGATCTTTCTCACAGTAATGAAAAGAACAGATTAAAGAATGATGAGAAGAATTTAGATGAGGAAGGAAAGAGTTTGAACTAACGCATGTCAATGAGATAGAAAGTGATGGATATGAGAACTATTTACACGGAAAAATAATTGGACTTGAGGGCCTAGTTAGACATGGGGGTGAGGTCAGGACGACTTCCAGGTATCTAGCTGAGTGGATATTGGTGTCATTCATGAAGATAAGAGCTATAGGAATCTCATTAGATGAGTATGAATATACTTCCAAGAAGGTGTTATTATTTATTTTGGAGATGAGGAATTAAAGACTGATAAAATAATATTTAATAAGTGGCTTATTTCCTCCAAAATGTTATACTAATTCTTTAAACAGCCAGAATGGTGCCTGGATTCCTTTATCAATTCCATGCATTCTGATAATTATATCCATTGACACTTACAGAGGGCTGAAACATACAGACCTGGTTCAATCTACCTCTGTCATTTAGAAATTATATGGATTTGGGCTAGTTATTTAACATTTAAGATGCAGTTGTTTTTCACATGTAACACAAGGATAATAATATACATCTTGCATGATTCAATGAGACCAAGTATATAAAGCACCTAATTAGTGCCTGGCACATACTAATTTTAAATGATAGCTATTATTAGTGTTACATTTAATTATGACATCTTAATACTTTTTTTAACCACTTGTATTCTCAAAGAGAAGATACTGCCTTTCTCTTCTCCACACCCCCTAAACAATTTACCCTAAAATCTGGGCATTTGGGTGTTAAATAAAAACTGACATTGTATTAAACCAGACTTAACCAGTCCTCCCCAGGTAGTGTCTGATTTAAAATAAGGATATGAGCATTCTTAGATCTTATTACAAATATATTCTAATTTTATCCAATAAACTTGTCCTGATCTTTTATTGATAAGTATCCTACAATTGCTATTCAGAATCTCAAAGTTTGCAGCCAAGTTGAATCTCCACCCGTAAGATTCTACTATCTGTTCCTGAGTTTTAAGGAATAAAACTCCACTTGCCTTGGGAAAAATTTGTACAGAATACAATCTGAAAAAAGCTACAACTTCAGTTTTATAGCATGGGGATTATTGTTATTCACCATGTGTATCTACATCTGTACAGGAAACAAAAGGATCAAACACAGTAGTGGCTTCCAAATCCTAAAACCTTTTGTGGTACTCTGTAGACGCAATGATACTCTTGCAATCCAGCTAGATCTGTTTTTTGTGCTGTCATTTCCAGGAGCAACGAGCAAGACCAGGGGTCCCCTCCCTGTCTTTGGTCCCTAATGTTTAGATCTGCTGACTGTAATACAGGCTGGGAAGGAATTTTGAGGATGAAAATTTTGAGCATAATGTTGATTTCATTATTGAAACTATCAGGATTGCTGAAGGATACTTTCAGAGAGCCTTTTAAATCTTCAGCTATTTGCTTCTAGGCGATCTACTCCCCCATGATTGTCAGTTTCTGTCTCCTACCCTCCCTTCACACACAAATCTCATATTCCTGTATATTTATGTACTGATAACAATAAAAATATTGTAACAGTTTCAGCTAATTATTATTATGAAGTAATGTTAATTATCTGTAAAAGTTGACGGTCATACATGCTGTTCATGATTCACTGATTTTTCTGACATCTGAAAAGGACTCGTGATTATATCTGTACTAGAACACATCACTCACTTGGAGATAGTCTCTGGTTACCAAGCTATAGAAAATATTAATAGCATCATATAGCTATACTTTGAGCTCGGAAAAACAGATGGAAAGGACACTATTTTAAAAATATCTCAGACTGATTTTGATGGTTTGTCTTAGTGGGGCATGAGGTAACTGAAGGAAGGTGAGAATGTTTTAAGAAGTTGAGCAGACCCGTAGCAATGACACTCCTGTTGATTACAGGGAATGCCACATGCAAGGTAGCTACAGTGTATGTCTCATTATACTGATTTGAAGACTCAGAAGGAATGTTTTGTCCGCTAAAACACCAGGAAAGATGAACATACACATAGCAACAGCAAAAGAGTGGTAAAGGCAGAAATTTCTGAGGTTGCCTCCAAACACTTGTCTCCTGAGTCCAAACTTAATATAGCCCTTAAGCATCATCACAAGGAACAACTTAGGGGATAATGCTATCCAAGCTGCAGTAGCATATTTGGGGAAATTGATCCCCTCACCACTACACCAGCCTCAATGTCCTCCATACGTTTTACAATTCTTTGCCTGAGACATGAATATAATTAAACAAAATGAACAGAATCTTAGAAATTCTGTTTACCGCAGCTGTTCAATGCAGAGTCTCTTGAGGCTGGATTTATTGGCAGCGGGGAAGGGTGAGTCAGGTATTGGTAAGGGGTACTGGGGAGCGGAGTGGTGCTCAAGTCCGCTGGTATGTAGCCCGCACTAGGGTCCATTCCCTGCCAGTGCGGAGCAGTTGATGATATCGACTGGAGACTAGGATTACAGCCCTCAGGATGTGGTATGTCTGGTTAATAAGGGTGAGTCAACAGGAGCAAGCTTTATCAGTTAAATATTGAGAACTCGTCCCATAAGGAAAACTATATTCTGTTGTGTTGCTTATCTGTCTACAGCAAATTCATGGTTTCCCTGTAAATTCATATTTCTACAAAAAATCAAGGAAAAGACAGAGAAATGGAATGTATTGAGTATTTTAGCATTGGTTTTCATGAGGACCCTGAGTTCAGTGTTGGTCTGTTTGTTTTGATTTGTTGTACTGGTTTTTGGCTTGAATTTGTTTTCAGTTTAAGCCTTTGTTTTATGACCATTCTTCATTAAAATGTGGAAAGGGGAGATACATAAAATTCCTTTTCTTGTGAGACAGGGTTACCATATGAATGTTTAAAAATTTGACAAGATACTATGGATCTGGGAGATTCAATCCCTTTTAGTGACATAGATGATGATGTGTTATTTGAATTGCTCTTTCCAAATGTGCAATTTTTTTTTCCCTGTTAAGGGCCTGTCTTTATCAGAAAGTCTAGAAACATTTTTAGGATAATACATGTGACATGTACTTATACATAAATTTCCCCAGATATTTTGGTTGTAGAATATTATCATTTGGGATTTCAGAAACTCCCAGAAATATCTTAAACAGGATAGATGTTTTTCCCTCAGTCATATTAGGCATTTATTTAACATAAAACATGCCATATGATGTTTTGTATATGAAATTGAGAGTGTGTGCATGAGGTACAAAATTTGAAAGGTACAAAGAGGATTCAGTGAAAAGTAAGTCTTTATGCAGCACCCCCAGCCACGGGGTACTCCTCCATCACCACTTTTAACATTTTCTTATCTGTGTTTACACATATGTATACATAATACATATATTACATATCCACATACATATATTACTATATCCATAATACATATATTACTCTCTCCATATAGGAATGTGTGTATGTATATATAATATATGTGATTTACTTAATCAAGCCTCTATTGGTAATAGTTAGATTGTTTTCGATCTTTTACCTATAATGCTGTGACAACGTGTATTTAGAACACTCTTCCCACATGTATGTACATAGCTTGTTTCCTTATTTCCTCCAGGTTTCTGTTTAAATGTCACCTCCTTATCTACCTTACATAAAATAGCATGCCTCCTTCATTACCCCTACTGTTCTTCCTCTACTCTATTTTTCTTCATGGCACTTGCCACCAGTGGAAATATTACATATTTGTTTGTTTATAGGCTCTTTCTCCCAACAAATATAAGCTTCATGAGACCCTCTACTGTGTTTGCTGTTCTATCCTCAGTGCCTAGAACAGTAGCTGGCATGCAATTGCTGCTCACTAAGTACTTATTAAGTGAATAGGTCATTTTGCACATTTGAGAGTAGATTTGTAGGAAAAAGTACTAGAAGTAGAGTTGCTGTGTTAAAGGTTGTGGACATTTGTAATTGTGACACATATTGAAAAATTACTTTCCCTGGAAGTTGTAGAAATTCATACTTCTATCAGCAATGTACCCACACCATCACCAGCATCCAACCTTCTAATATTTTCCAAGTTGATATAACTTATGATATCTAATTTTGGTTATAATTTGCATTTCCCTATTATGAGTGATGTGCATACTGCCAAGAGTCTTTAGCTGTTTATGATGACTGAACATTTATGAAGTGTTTTCATTCAATCTTTCTCAAAGACCCAAAGATCTTCCTGACACTCATGCTCTGATACCACAAGTTGCTTAATATCTGCCCTCCTGGACTCTATAGGTACATAGTGGTTCCTGACTGCCCTAGTTATGTCTTTGCTCATTTACTCTGAAATCCATAACTTACATGTATTGGACACTGGCTGATAAAATCAGGGATTTAATTTATTTCCTTAATTGTAGTCCCTAAGTTTTCTCCTTATGAAAATGTCTTTTCAAGAGACTTCCTGTTCCAGCCTTTAACTGCCAGGCCACACAAGAGTTTCCAGCATACAGAGAAAGCCTCTTCTAGCCACATAATCCTTAGTATCTTTTCCCTATAAAGGGTCCCACACAGCACTGTTGGTTGACCAGCCTGATAAACAAGCTCATATGTAAATTTTGGTAGTAGCTTTTGACTTCTAGATTTCTTATGCTATAAAATTTATCTAATTTTCCTTTTACCTTATGCCATTTAATGCTCTCCTACTTCCAGGTCATATTTGGGACCTCAGTCTATACCACCTGTAATACCAACACCAAGTAGTACATCTTACCATAACAAAGTTAAAAATACCAGGGCTTTGATGTATAATTTAGAAAGTAGTATCAAACCATTGTGCTGTTTCTTAGTTAATCATGTTTCAGGAGTTCTTTGGACACCCCCTTTAAAAATGTTTACATAGTCTAAACTTATATGTTTGAACAACCATGATTTTATTGGAAAGTAAAATTGGAGTTTCCTGTTGGAATTCATTCTTGGGCTTGTTAGGTGAAATTTACATGCACAAAATACAGATTCTTCATAGCTAGAATACAATAATGTCACTAAGGTGATCTTCAACACTGGAACCTCTTGCAACTGCACCTTGAATCATACCAACACTTTTACAGCCCCCTCCCAAAGAGAAAAAAGTTATGGATTATTTACCTTTTACAAACTGTACCAAAGCTTTGAAAAAATGCTGCTGTTACAAGAACATGGAGGCAAAAACATCAGTTTTCAGGGCTCCTGAAAACTTGTGTTGTCTTATTTCTGACAAGAAATCAAATGCATTATAGCATATGATTTTTTATTTTTAGGTGTTAGCCTAGAGTTCTCTGAATTTTAATGTGGTTTGTGCTTATAATTTGTTGTAAGATATTTGTTTGACAATACTTTCATTCTTTTCTTTCTCATTAGGTGGGGTATTATGAAGAGTCATTGTTTAACACATATGAATATAAATGATACTAATAAGGTACAGTGTTTAAACCAGTTTAGTCATATATTGATCAATATACAATTGAAAGATCCGAGAAACTTTTTTAATAAAATTTCTTTCTGAAGTTTTCAAATCAGTAAATGTTATATTTAGAAAATTTAATGAGCTGGAAACAGATCATATGTATACATCTACTGGTCAAAGAAAGAGGAGGTAACAAAGGATTTTTATAAGAAAAACTTGCATTAATGTTAATGTTGGATATAACCTTGATGAGAAAATTTTTATAAGCAGCAGCCATAATGTTAGGGGCCAATGATTATGAAAAACTGCTGTGGCTAGGAGAAGATAACCTTGACACCATAATATAAAATCCCTGAAGTGTTATGGATGACTATGTTATATAAATGTAACTTAGAAACATCTTCATGCTGAGATTTAATACTTGGGGGTCAGTGCAGTGGTAAAGTTAAAAAAAAAATAAACATATCAACTAAACAACCTTCATTATTGTGTCCACCAGGGAATCTCTGTATGAAATCTTTTCACATCAAGAAAAATTTTAACACTGAGTCAAAAGCCTAAAGCATGAGGGAGATCAACCAAGCAATGATGAAATTCTCAAAAAGAAACATGAACTCCTGAACTCTTGCATATAAAATTTTATATATATTATACTTAAACATATATTATTTAAAGATAAATTTTTCAAGTATACCAAGATACATTTTTTAATCATTTACTTATTTTCCAAAAGGTAGTTGAGTTAATCAAAAAGATAAAAATGTTACTTTAGAATCATTATCACATAAAATACTCATAAAATTAAAGTATTAAAAGAAGTTAAAAAAACTCATTCTTTCATTTGCTTTTATATTAAAAAACTAACAGCTTTTTTGAGGTATAACTGACATATAATCAACTGCACATATTTATAGTGAACATTTTGGTAAGTTTTGACATGTATGTGCACCCTTATGAAAATGTCTTTCATAAGGGTGCCTTTCATAAGAATTGAAAAGAAGTATCAACACAATCAAAATGGTGAACATTTCCATTACCCCCCAAAGTTTCCTTATGCCCCTTGAAATCCCCCTCCTACCCCACCCAATCCCAGTCTCCAGACAACAACTATTCTACTTTTCTGCACTGTAGATAAGTTGGCATTTTCTAGAGTTTATATAAATAGAATCACATAGTATGTAATTTTTTTTGTCCTCTTTCACTTAGCATAATTATTTTAAAAATCATCCACGTTGTTGCATTTATCATTAGTTTCTTTTTTATTGCTGAATAGGATTCCATTGTATAGATACACCACAGTTCATTTACCCATTTGCCTGTTGATGGACATCTGGGTTGTTTCCAATTATTGGCTTTTACAAATAAAGTTCTTAGGAACATTTGTGTATAAGTCTTGTATGGACATTATGCTCTCTTTTCTCTTGAGAAAATACCTAAAATGGCTGAGCTCTATGATGCGTGTATTTTTAATAAAGTGCCAAACTGTTTCAGAAATCGTGGTCCCATTATATATTACCACCAGTAGTGTGGTAAAAGAGAATCCCAGTTCTATATGCTTGCCAACACTTGGTATGGTCAGTCTTTTTAAATTTTAGACGTTCTAATAGGTGGGTGGTGGTATCCAATTGTAGTTTTAATTTGCATTTCCCTATTACTAATGATATTGAGCATCTTTGCATGTGCTTCTTTGCCATCCATATAAGTTCTTTTGTGAAGTGTCTGTTAAAATCCTTTTCTATCTTTAAGATGAATTATTTGTTTTCTTATTAGTTAGTTTTGAGAAGTTTTAAAAATATATATGTATAATGTGGATATAAGTCTTCTATCAAAGGTCTGCTTTGCAAATAATTTCTCCTAGTCAGTGGTTTGCATTTTCATTCTCTTGTGTCTTTATGAGAAGAGAAATCTACCATTATCCTTATTTTTGTTCCGCTACAAGAAATCTGAATTTTTCTTTTAGCTGCTTTTAAGATTTCCTCTTTATCCTTGTTTTAAGCAATTTGATTATGATGTGCCTTATTGTAGTTTTTTTCACGTTTCTTCTGCTTGAAATTTGTTGAGGTCCTGAATCTGTGGGTTCACAGTTTTCATCAAATTTGGAAAAATTTCAAACATTATTTCTTAAAATATATTTTCCATTTTCCTTTCCCTATTCTGTTCTTTGGGGACTCCAGTTACATATATATTAAGCTATTTGAAGTTGTCTCAAGTTAACTGATTCCCTTTTTACTTTTTAAAAATCTTTTTCTATGTTTCATTTTGTAAAGTTTCTATTGGTATATCTTCATGTTCACCAATCTTTTCTTCTGTACTGTTGAATCTGCTTTTAATCCTATCCATTGTATTTTTCAACTCCAGCATCATAGTTTTCATCTCTGGAAGTTTGAATTGGATCTTATTTTATATCTTCAATGTCTCTACTTAACTTTTGGAAAATACAGAATATAGTTATAATAACTATTTTAGTGTCTAATAATTCTAACATCTGTATCAATTCTGATACAGCCAATTAATTCTCATCATTATGTAGTTTCTTGCTTCTTTGCATGACTGGTAACCTTGCATTAGATGCCAGACCTTGTGAATTTTATCTTGTTGGGTATTGAATATTTTTGTGTTTTTCTAAATTTTCTTGAGCTTTATTCTGAGATGCAGTTAATTTACTTAGAAATAGTTTGATCCTTTCAAGTCTTATTTTTATGATTTGTTAGATGGGTCTGGGTTAATGTTCAGTCTAGGGTAAATTATTTCCTACTACAGAGGTAAGACTCTTCTGAACATTCTACTCAATGCTCTATGAATTGTGAGGTTTTGGGGCCTGGCTGTGTGAACAGGGACTATTCCTAGTCCTGTGAGCATCTGGCACTATTCCTTCTAATCATTTCAGGTGGCTCTTTCCCCAGCCTTGAATAGTCTCCTCACTCATAAGTGCTGATTAATACTTAGCTGAATACTCCAGGAGACCATCTGCAGATGTCTGAGTTTCTCTTTTTTGTCTGGTATTCTGTTTTTTGAACTCTAGCCTCTTTGGTTTCCTGGGACTCTCAACCATGTCTCTTCAACTCAGAGGGTTCTTCATGCTCAGCCTAGCTCCCCTCCCTGTGTAGAAGCCTGGAAATGCTTTCAAGCAGTAAGCTGGGGGAAATTATAGGGCTTACTTCATTCTTTTCCTGTCTCTCAGGAATCATTGTTCTTTGTTCCCTCATATCCAGTATCTTGAAATCTTGTTTCATTGATTTCATCTGGGCTTTTTTTTTTTTTTTTTTTTGGTTGTTTCAGGCCAGGCATTACTTCATTTTGGCCAGAAGTGGAGGTCTCACAAAGACTAATCTTCTAAACATTTGCATTGTTTTTGGAGAGGAATAAGTAATATTTTAAAGATGGGAATAAGGAGAAAGGTGAATGCAGCATTTATGTTTACATAGAGAACTGAGGTACAACGTTAATAGTTTGAGCTTTCATTTAATTTGTTCTGATATTAAAATTATAATTATTTAATGTATGTTCAGCCTTCTAGATATGGACACTATAGCCAGATTTCTGTCTTGAGGAACTTGAAATCTAATGGCATAAAAGACATATAATATTGGAACTCAAATATAGAATTAAAATATAAATGGACAGGGATAGCTAATGTGGAAATGCACTGGGATGAAGCTTTAATCTTCCCTTTTTGAAACTTTCTTTAAATGAGGATTCAAGCTACAAAGTAATAATGAAAGGAATGATTATTGCGAGTTATGAGAGGAGATAAATTATATGAACTCCCACAATAGGAACGCTATAGGATGATCATGCAGAAGTAGAAAAGATGACATGTACCATGTAACAGCCTCCTGAGGTAGTTGGGTAGGTGTTATCTCAGTTTTAAAGATGAATACAGTGAAGTCTTGGGAGAAAAACAATGGATTCTTCAAAGACATACATTCACTGACTGCTTAAGTGGAGCTGATCATACCTCCCCGGTGCCCCCTAGTTGTTCCTTTCTTATACAGCTAGGAGACCACACTGAACCTAAACCAGTAGCTCACATGGTTATCTCCTTTACTACAATGTATATGGATTTATTACATGGAAAAACATATATGTTCGAAGGGGTACAATTTGACCTGGAGATATCTCAGTGAGGTAGCACTCAAGAGTTTATATATGTCTATAATTTTGAGCCATATAACAATTTTATGGTTTTGTACTGACACTCTGTTTGCAGAACTGTACTGTGTCTTATCCATCTTGAATTTCTACTACTCAGCATAGCATCATACATATAGTAAGTGGCCGGTAAATAATTGTGGAGTAAATGAATAAAGGATACTCTGAATTTTAAAAGAATAGGAGTTGAAGTACACAAACTTTAAACTTAAACAACAGCACTATTTTCTTAATTGTGACTTCATATTTCTATAAGTGGGGTAGAGGCAAAACATTTGTAAAGAAAGGCAGGAATCAGAATCTCCTAATCTCGTATCTTCAATGTTTGAAAGAGTAACAATGGATTTATTGTTTTACACACTTTCTTTCTATCTACCGTTCCTTTTCTTCCCATCCACGTCCAAATCACAAATTCACTCTAACCACTCCCCCCCTATTTGAAGCCACTATGCCCTTACCTGCACCCTGGCAAATGGTGTCCCTGCTTCTGCTCTGGTCCTTCTACCTGTTCTTTACATTGCAGCCAGAGTGATTTTTAAATGTAGCTTATCACTCCCCTAGTTAAACATTTGTAATGGTTTCCCATCAAACTGAAAATAAATTCCAAACTCTAGCTCATCAGGCCACACAGTTGTGTTGCCACCACGCCTTCTTCTTTCACCAGTCTCCCCCAACTCACTCTGCTTTTATTGGCCTTGGTGTTCTTTACATACCACTTGTGTTGCACTTGCCCTTCCTTCTACTTGGAAAGCCTTGTCCCATTTTATCCCAAAGTTATTTGAATAATGGTATCTCTAATAGAACAAACATATAAAGCTCCCAATGGACTCCTCTGAAAAGCAACACACATTTGGATATAGAACTTGTAGGTTTGTTAAAGAACCAGTCACAGTGATTTCTAGTTACACCGTGTTTGGAAATAAAGATGGTTTACTCTCATTCTGCAATAGGAATGGTTTGTGATTGAGGAAAAGCCTTTCCACATCTCATGACTGTCTTGGGAAACTTGTGTTAGTGTTTGAACCATGAATTACCCAGCATCTATATTGGTAAAGCAAGCAGCTGCTATTCCTTCTGTCTCCCTCAGTGTGTTGTCACCTCTACAATTGGCTTTTTCCAGCTCGAGTGAGTGTCCTTAGGGATGTAACACCTACCCTTTCCTCCAAGGTCAATTGCAGTTCAGTTGACAGGAACAGAGCTATTACAGCTATGTTACACAATTTGTTTTTTAGGCTGATCTATTTTGTACCATTAATATGGGTATTGCAGTTTTGCTAGAAAAAGGAGGCTATGTTCAGGAAGAAGAACATGAAAAATGACCTGAGGAGAAATGGGATCTTTCTAACAAAGAAATATATCAATGTAAGAACTTATTAAAAACATACCATTTATAATGCACAAATTGTAGTCATTGAAATGGCCATCATTGTTATTCTGAACTGCTTTTCCAGACTTTCAAAGGAGACCAGTGTCCTCAGACAGTCTCTTTTGTCAATGATGGATTTTTCTTTTTATGTTGCAGTACTATAGGATTTGTTCCTCTGCTTAGTTCAAAGGGCTGCACTTCTGTTCATCCCTGTTTTTACCAATTTCCCTTCCATCTTGTCTCTTCTAAGCTGGTTACAGGAGTTAAGATTTTTTTTTCCTTTACAAAAATAAACCAAACAAGAATTACCTTTTTGCTTCAGGGAATTTAAAAACTTCCATAAAAATATTAATAAAAATATGATCCCTGTAGAATATCTGTAACAATCAATTTTGTTTCCTATAAGAATATTTTGATACCTTGTGTTTGAATGGCTAAGAGCACTATGCATTTGTGTGATACCCGGGAAGATGATACATTCTACCTTAGGTGGACTTTTTTATATACCTACATGGAGAGTTTTTGCAAATGTTTGGCTGCTCTTTTTCAGGGTAGAAATAGCCACTGAGGTATCATTTAAACCAGTTCAACCAACATGCTGATAATTGTGAACAAACAGCAGTAGATGGAGTATGCTGGTCTCTAGGAATCAGAAGTTGTATTGCTTAATTTGAAGGAAATATCTGTGCCAGTAGCAGTGTGGCAGGCCTAGAAAACAGCAGCAGATGGAGGGAAGACAATATGTGGTAGAAAAGGAACTATGGATATGCTTCAGTCTCTTAGTGTACACTCATAAACTGAAAAAGTGATATAACTAGTGGCAGTACTTTTCAGTGAAGAATACATGATTCACAGAGCTCAAGTCAGGCAAGGTATAAGATGCTATTGGCAGATTGGGGGCTCTTATGGACTAAATATTTGTGTCCATTCAAAATTCATATGTTGAAATCCTAAACCCCAATGTGATGGTATTAGGGCGTGGGGCCTTTGGGAGGTAATTAGGGTTAAATGAGGTCATGAGAGTGGGCCCCTTGTTACGGGATCAGTGGCCTTATAAGGAGAGACACAAGAGCTTGTTCTCTCTCTCTCTCTCTAATGTTAATACACACACACACACACACACACACATACACACATGCATGAAGAAGAGGTCATGTGAGCACACAGTGACATGGTGGCTGCCTACAAGCCAAGAGAAGAGGCCTCAGAGTGAAACTACTTTACTGGTACCTTGATCTTGGACTTCCCAGCCTCCAGAACTGTGAGAAATAAATTTCTGTTGTTTAAGCCACCTAGTCTGTGGTATATTGTTATGGCAGCCCAAGCAGACTAAGACAGGAGCTATAAGAGAATGTGTTTCATTCAGCATGGCAAGGGGAGAATCTAGTACAATAGTTGTTACATTAAAACTTTTACATTCTCTCTTGTGTTACTGCTGCTTGAATATTGAGGTTAACCCATCTTGGTCTCCCACCATATGATGAGTTATGACTCAAAAAGGAGTAAATTGTAAATCCTGCTCTCTCCTGATCAATGCCTACTATTTATCTTTTTTTAGATCTTCTCTTTATAGAGACAGATTTTTTAAGCAATGAGGGCTCAGATGAAGAACAACTCATCATTTTCTTTCTTTCTTTTTTTTTTTTTTTGAGACAGGGTCTCACTCTGTCACCCTGGCTAGACTACAGTGGTGTCACCATAGCTCACTGCAATCTTAAACTCCTGGGCTCAAGCGATCCTCCTGTCTCAGCCTCCTGAGTAGCTGGGACTATAGGCATGTGCCACTACACCCGGCTAATTTTTCTGTGTTTTGTAGAGATGGGGTCTCGCTCTTGCTCAGGTTGATCTTGAACTCCTGGCCTCAAGCAACCCTCCCACCTCAGCCTCCCAAAGTGCTAGAATTGTAGGCATGAACCACTGGGCCTGCCCATCATCTTCATATATCAGTAACTCTGACAAATATTTCGGGAGTGAAGTTTGGAACTAAAGTTCAGTAAGAATTAGGGAGTCTTACCTCCCAGGGATGTTCAGAAATTAGACAGCACTTGATTATTCTTGGAGAGGTTGGGGGTAATTTCTTCCAGGAGCTGGTACTGTTGCATGTAGGCAGGCCTCAGTCTTCCCCAGGCCTCTTTCTGCTTCCTTCTTCAGTGTTTACCTACCTCTAAGACTCCCTCTCCTTCTGGCTGCCTTTTCTCCCTGCCTCATTGCTCCCATGAGCTACTGTCTTTACAGTAAACCCCACTGGGGAGGAGAGTGCCTAAAGAAATCAGAGGCAATCTCCCACCAGATATTTCGGAGGAGATGGTTGTTTTGTTTTAAGGATAACTTTGAGTTATTCTCCTTTCCCTACCCACCCTGTGTTACACATGACAAATAAATATTAACAGTATTGAGCTGCAGAGATTTATTGACTCACCTCTATATGCTAAACATTGTGTTAGGCCTCAAAGTACAAAGATGAGTAAGATCCAGTCTCTGTACTTGAATAGCTTCCATTCTAAGGTGTTATAGGAGAGGTTGGTGGAGTGAGGCACTAAATAAATAATATTGTATGATGTCTTCCAGTAGAGTAAGCAGAAATTCATTTGGGGGGCAGGGAATGGGTGAGAGGGAGGATTTAATAGGACTTCACAGAGAAGACAAGAGTTGAACTTGGAGCTTGAAATGGGATTTGGCAAGAAGAGCCTTCCAAGCAGAGGACACTGCCTGAACCAAGGCAAGCAGGTATGAAAAGATTTGTGATATTCAGAAAACTGAGACTCTGGCTGTAAGGAATGTTAAGAGGGTTTATGGCAGGGAGGAGGCAGGAGATGAGCTGGGAAATTTAGGTAGGATTTAGATTGAGAAAGGCCTTGAATGACAAGGCTTGGGGAATTTCCCACTCCAATCTTGGCAAAGGGTAACCACCAAGAGTTTTATGCAGGAAAGTGCTATGAGCGTTTGCTTTTTAGAAAACTCACTTAGGCTATATGTGGAGGATGGATTGACTGGGGTTAGGGAGATCAGATTGGAACTTGCAAAAATCTTTGGAGGTAATGGGGATGACACAATTAAAGCAATGGGGATGGAGAGAAGGAGCCAGAGAGGTACCAGAGATAGAATTGACAGTAGATCTAAAAAGGAAGAAGAGCTGGTTGGGTTTGCCTATCTGTTAAACGTTGGAACCAGTGAAAATAAATTAGGAAGTACATGTCTTCAGTTGGGCATGATAACAGACTCTGGTATGATCATTTGTACCTAAAAACACTTAGATTTACATCATATAAATGCTGGATTCTCGATGCAGTGGTAAAGAAGGATGCCTAGTTTTATTCTGTATGCAAATATTTTTAACTGGTTTACCCTACCTCCAAGAAGTATATGGGAGAATAGCCAGTGTCGTACTGGAATTCAAAAGGAAATTAATGTCAAAGTTAAATCTCATTTAAACATAGCTTTTATATAGAATTGTCCATTTAAGCATATGCTGTGGAGAATTTCTGTGTCTCCCTGATATTCATATGTTGAAATCCTCACCCCCAAGGTGATGGTATTAGGAGAGCCTTTTGGGAAGTTATTAAGTCATGAAGGTGGAGCTGTCATGAATGGGATTAGTACTCATATAAAAGATGCCCAAGGAAGATTGTTTTCCCCTTCCACAATGTGAGGACATAGTTAAAAGTTGCTACCTAAGAACATGTGAACCAGCCCTCACCTGATACCAAATCTGTTGGAGTCTTGATCTTGAACTTCCCAGCTTCCAGAACTGTGAGAAATAAATTTCTTTTGTTTATAAGCCACCCAGTCTAAGGCATTTTTTTATAGCAGCCCAAACAGATTAAGTCAATATATATTTGAATTAACCAAAGGCATCCTTTCAGTAAATAGTAACCAAAGACTTTATGGAGTCCCTTCACCACCTCTTGTCTATCACAAATGAATTGTAATTTGACTTACACACATTTAAAGGAAGAAATGTAAGTTGGTAAAAATGTCTTCCAAGGAGTCACAGGAGTAAAACATATTTTCCAAATTCCAATTTTAAAAAATTCTCTTTTAGTTCTGAAAACTCATTACTTGGGATTTCATGAATTTCTGAAGGCTGCAGATTCTCTTTGAGTAACAAAAGTAAAAGCTTTATGACATCTTTTCCCTCAGTCTTAATTAAAACAATGTAAAGTTTTATTTTGCTAGTGTTTTAAGGCTCAGACATTCCTTTCTGGAATAGCATTTTATTCCTTGCCAAGTGGTTTCTTTCATAGATCTTTATAAAAGCAAAGCATAAAAAACAAAATAGTTTAACATTGGTCTGGCAATATTCTAAAAAACCATGCATTTTATTGCTTAATAAAATTTCCACAATAGTTAAATACCCAGGCACATCGACTTCCAGTTCATTCCCTATTTCTTTTTTTTTGTTGTTGTTTCTGTCTTTTTAAAAATTCATTTATTATTCATTAATTAAATATTTATTGAGCATTTACTATGTGCCTAGACAATGTTAGGTGTTGTCTTGCTGTCTTTCTGCTATTTGCCCTTTCTTCCTGCATTATCCTCACTTCCATTTTGTTAGGTAGGATAATAGGGCTGAAGATAAAAAGAGGAATAAAGCATGATTTTCGTCCTCAAGAAGTTCATGGACTGTACATTTACATACATGCATATGTAGTTACATACACTTATGATTTCTTTGTGGTCATGGGTAGTATGTTAAATTTTAAAATTAGAATAACCATTTAATGCAGTTGCAAAGAAATATTGGATATAAGAATATGCAAAATCTTGGCTCATTTAAATTGGCATAATCACATTCTCTCTTTATTTAGTAGTTCTCAAAGAAAGAAAATTAATTCTCTCAATTATAAATGAATTTCAAAAATATGAAATTTATTTAATTTAAAAGTTTTCTTTGAATGTGTATTTTTGTATTCAAAATAATGCCCAAAATTTAGTCTTAAATTTAGTCCTCTTAAAGTATTTAAGAGAGAAATGGATTATTTTACCAAAGATCTTTGCATGTCATACAGCACTGTGAAATAATGAATAAATGCTACTTGCATTTATGATCACCAAATATTCTTTCAACCAGTCATTTAAATTTTATCCCTTGAGAGCCTATGTGCTTATGCTCTAGACAGTTTTTTAGGCACTGGGGACATATTTCTTAACACTGAGATGCTTACAGTTTAGAAAACATGACCTCAAAAAGTAGAGGTTACATAGAGACATGTAGAAGTTGATCTCAATGTGAAACTCATATTAACAGTGTTTAAATACATAAATACTGGTAGGGAAAGATTTGTCTTTCACTTTAAAGTAAAAATCAGTGTGTTTATCCTTTTTTAAAATATTTTAAAATATTCTAATTTACCTTAGAAACAAAACAATTCTGAGAAAAAAAATTATTTTAAATATGTTATTTTTGGTTTTTTTTTCAACTGTTACATTTCTACTCCAAATATTAATACTTTTATTGTAGACTGGTTATAGTAACTTTTACAACTTTGGATCAGACTGATGTAGCATGACTGAAATCCTAATTCTTCTATGTCCTTAGTGATCACAGTACCAGAGGGACTATTTTATGTCTAGTTAAACTGATCAATTTTAAATCACTGTAAATTTTGTCTAAAATGTTGGGATTTTTTCTGAAGTTAATCCATCACCATAACGTACAATGCTATACTAAGAAATATAACTATCTATATGAAATAAAATATTTTATAAGAAAATATGTTGCCAAAACTGAAATTATAAGAGCTGATAACACTTATTAGAAATTTGTCTTGATAGAAATATTGATAAGGTAGTCAGAAATTTATTCATATCAAACACACCTGGCCCGGAAGAATTTAAGAGCAATTTCTATTAAGTAGGAAAATAGATAATTTATAGCATATGAACTGTTTTAGAACGTAGAAAAAGATGGAAAGCTTTTCAATAGTGTAAGGTTTGTATATCAATAACAACAAAATTGAGTGAGTATAACATAAAAAGAGAAAATTGTAGACCCATTTTATTTCTGAACATAAGTACATATAGCTTAAATAATATATTAGCAGATCAAGTTCATCAAATATACTTATCCAAAATTATCACTATTAACATTGTGCAGGTTATCCTAGCCAATGAATAGAACAAGATAATCAATGAATACATTGAAGACACAAAGAAATAAAGTATGAGTATTATGGAAAGAAAAAAGTATGAGTACTTTCAGACATAATTTTCTATCAAAATTTTCAACCAAAAGTCATTAAGTATTCTACGATAATTAAGGAAAGTGGCTTGTTGCTGTAGACTGAATATTTATGTCCCCCCAAAATGCATATGTTGAAATTCTACCCCCAGCATGATAGTATATAGAAGTAGGGCCTTTGGGAAGTGATTAGGTCATGATGGTGAAATGGAGTTTTTGCCTTCATGAATGGGGTTAGTGTCCCTATAAAAGAGACCTAGAGAGCTCCCTGTCCCTTTTGCAATGTAAGGACATAGCGAAAAGACAGACATCTATGAACCAGGAAGTGGGTTCTCACCAGACACGGAATCTGTCAGCACTTTGATCTTAAAGTTTCTAATCTCCAGAACTCTAAGAAATAAATTTCTGTTGTTTATAAGCCCCCAAGTCTATGGTATTCTGTACTAGCAGCCCAAATGGACAACATTTTTGATTCAATCAACATACAAAAATCAATATATTTCAAAGAAATCATCATTTAGAAATGTAATTGGTGAAAGAATGTCCTTTAAAATAGCCGAAAAGTTTATAATATCTAGGAATAAATCTAACAACAAATGTGTAAGATATATGTATTAGTTTTCTATTGCTGCTATAACAAACTGGCACAAACTTCGTGTCTTAAGGCAACAAAAATGTATTATCTTACAACTCTGGAGGTCAGAAATACAAAATGGGTTCACAAGTCTGCATCCTTTCCGGAGGCTCTAGGAGAAAATACTTTTCATTGCCCCTTCCAGCTTCTAGATGCTGATACATTCCTTGGCTCATGACCCCTTCTTCTATCTTCAAAGCCAGCAATCGCTTCAGCCTCTGTTTCTTCTCAGACTCTTCTACCTTCCTCATGCACTTTTTGAGGATTGTGGTTACTTTGGACCCATTCTGATAATCCAGGAAAATCTCTCCATCTCAAGGTCCTTAATTTAATCACATCTGCAAAGTTCCTTTTGCCATGTAAGGTAACATATTCACAGGTTCCAGAGATTAGGAAATGAAAATCTCCAAAAGCCCATTATTCAACCTGCCATAGTCTATATGAAGAAAATGAATGTATTATATGTATAATATAATGTATTATGTATTATATTGTTAAAGTTGTTAGCTCTGATGTCAGACTACCTAAGAGGGAACCCCAATTCTACCACTTTAGATTTACTTGCTTTTTGATCTTAAGAAATTAACATAATCTTATAAGTTTATTTTTCTTTCTGTAAATAATGATAATTATCCTTCATTCCTCAGAGACTGATTGCAAGAAATAATAGGATAATCCTTATAAAGAGTTTGGCAAAGTTTGATAATTTAAGAAAACACTGAATCTGTAAACAAGAACAGCATGCAATGAAAAAGATACCAAAGAATGCTTGGGAAATAAAGTTATGCTTAGCAATATAAAAGTTCAGTAGAAGAATTGAAAAATAAAGTTCAAAAAATAGCACAATGTAAAATAAAATAAAAAGACAATAAAGGGAAAATATGAGCTAGAGACCAGAGAGAGAGAATAATTTCAGAAAGTCCAATATATGTAATAGTCTTTCCAGAAAAAGAACAGAAAAAACTCAACCAAGGAAGTTATAAAAGGAGTAAAAGTATATAGTTTCTCATAGTTAAAGAATAGCATGTCTTTTCAAATGGAAGAGGACTATTAGATGCTAAGTTAAATAAATGTATCAGAGTTTTCAATAGAAATGTTGGATCCTGGAAAGCAGTGGAGCATAATGTTCAAAAATCTGACAAAAAATGAACTTCAACCTAGACTTTTATACCTAGCCAAACTGTCATTTAACATGAAAAGAAAATGCGTTTTTAGATATGCAAGAACATAGAAGGCTTACCTTCCATGTACCCTTTCTTCATGAAGTAAAATGAGGGAATAAAGAGAAGGACTGAGATCCAGGCACTAAAGGAATCAACTAAGGAGAAAAATACAGGTGGTCTCAGAATGACAACTGAGGGTAAGGCCTAGAGAGTAATCAATCTAAGTGGAAGGAAGAGGATAGAGGTATTGTTGATTCATTATTTCTAGTGTGTTGCCCTAATCTGAATGGTCTAAAATGGTTCACTACCATGTATGCGTGTCATCCAGCAGAAAGGGAAAAGGGAAAGAGCAGGGTAAGTACATGATTCAGTTCTGCTCGCATCCACTTGGCCAGAACCTAGTCATATCTAGCTGGAAGAGAAGCTCAGACTCCTGATCCTGTGCTCTAAACTATTTTCTTCAATACTCTTTATTAAGTGCTTACCACATGCCAGACACTGTGATAATTCTTATTTTATCTGTAAAACAATCATAGGAAGTATTATTTGCATTTTGCAAATAAATAATTAGGGACTCAGGAAGTTTAAATAATTTACAACTAGTAATTAGAAGAGCCAGGACTAGAACTCACATTTGTCTGACTGTAGTGTCCATAATCTTAACTGTTAAACCTTACTGCCTTCATCATAATTGCCAACTGATATGATAAGTTATGGTTCTTGACCACCAGAACTGTACTCTTGGTGTCATAGCTGGGGATATGCTGCACCATGCCCTATATTATATTACTGGGAGCTGGGAGCTCTTGAATGATATAAAAAGACACTGATATAAGAGCTTCTTTGGGTAAAGAGCTTTGTAGAATAGGGTTGGGGGTGGGGAGTACGAATGACTCCCAAGCTGTCTGGGGTATAATTGCAGTTTCAAATGTACAAATTAAGGGAAGCCTTTTCCCACCTCTTATCTCTAGACATGAAAGTGCTATATTCATGGCTCAGGTGATAATTGTTTCTCAGGTCTATTCATCTGCTTTGTATGTAGAGACAAATTGTTTCCAAAACTGGGAAATTCCTTCACTGATATTGTTTATTTAAATTCTGTTACAATAATGCATTTTTTTCTGTTTTCATGGGTTTTTTGATTGGAAGGCAGAGGAAGGTGAATCAGACCCCCAGCCTGCTTGAGGCTGCCAAACTTCAAAATTGACCTAGGACCAGTAGTGAGCTATTAAGGGAACAGCTATTAAGATAACAACAGTGGAACAATGGCTACTTTACATTCTCAGCAGGTCTGAACAGACAATTTGACATCAAGGAGGAGAAATTTTTTTTTAAAAAAAGGAAAAGAAAAAATGATTCATTACTCTTTAGCATGTACTTTCTCGGAGAATTAATGCTTGTTTTATGAAGAGATCTGTGTATGTTCGTGCTTATATATGTATTTGTGTGTATAGGTGAGCAAGTGCTTAAGTAGGTGGGAAAAGAAAAAGGTGTGGTTGAAACTCACCTGGTGGGGAAATTGTGAAGGGCACCAGGCTTGAAGTGTCTCTCTGCCCTGGAGGACTTTGGAATATTAAGGTTATTCTTCATTCCTCAAGTCTTTTCTTCAGAAGTAAAATGCCAAACATCACCACTTGCTGTACCCCTGAGGCCCTCCAAGACTTCATTCTAGATCAAATTAATCTGATTTGAATTAATACACTGTTTGGGAGAATTAGCTGCATCTGGTTTGAAAACAGTGCCTGTGTGCATACAATGAAGGACTCACTACCTTCCCACCAGGTAGGTCCCCGGCCACATGCGGGGTTGGGGGTGGAATGGAAAGAAGGGGGTAGGAAAGTGCAAAGTCAGCAGAGAAAGGTCATGAGTGGGTTGTGACTGTGCAAGGAGTCCTGGGAAGGATGCCTTTCCTTTGGATTATGGGAAATTCCTGTTTACTATATAATTTCAGTTTTCCCCTGTAGATAATTCTCTTTAATTTCTCCAGCCCTTCAGAAAGTTGAATTCCCCTGTACAGCCATGTGCGATAGTGTTGTTAAGAATAAAATGAGAGTAAAGGGAAATGTGACTTACCCCTCATCAGTTCTTCAGAGACATAACAAAGGAACTACTTCAATCTCAGGGCCTGAGGGGTGTCAGTTCTTCCTGGTGCTCTAAGTGTCGGGGGACCCCCATCCTCTGCCCCTGCCATTTGGAAGTGGAGAGCTTGGAGAAAGCAGTACAGAAAGGACTCAGGACTCACAGAAACCCCACCTCTTCTCTCCCCATATAACAGTGGGAGGTAACCCTTGCAAGGGGGAGGGAGATGATGGGGGCATACTTGGATATAAGGTGCTCATTTGTGTGTTTTCTGCATTGTCATGATTTTATGACCAGTCTCTTAGTAAGACTAAAAGATCATAAATGGCTTCTTCTGAGAATCATTACCACAAAACCTTGTTTAGGTAAAATATTACTTTTCTCTATGTATATTCTATACAAAAAAAATTTTTTTTTATTCCTATAAGGACATTTGTACACAGAGTAAGTTTTCATGTATCCTTTAACAAGTTCAATTCTGGTTAAAAACCAATATTCTTGGATTAGCATTTACACTGCAATTCAAAGATAACAACGCCTACATAACATACCATACATACTGAAAACCAGGCCTGGGAAGAGTTTGTAAATAATTTAATAGTATTCGGTAGTATAGGCTGTGGAGCATCTGGAATTGCTTCCCTCTTTTTTGGATTGCACAATTTCTTATTTGCTTTGCCATCTTTCCTGTTTTTGTTTTGTTTTGTCTTGTTTTGCCAAAACCACCCAGTAAGAGACAACATAAAATCTGTAATGTGCTTTTCCTCCTGACTGCTTTGGTTCACCCTTCCAACTTCCCTGGCACCAGATTACAGAAGGAAGTTTATCCCCATCATCAAGACACACGGGTCCTATTGAGAACTCATTCTCACGGATAACCTCTCATTGGTGCCCCGCTGTCAGAAGAGTTACTTGGTGTCATTGAAAGTGATCTGCTTTTTCTTGTGATAGTTGCTGCACTGAAGTGAGGTAATGAAAGTCTTAAGAGTCATTTCATGTTTTACTTTTCCATGTTACCCAAGTCAAAAAATCTCTGGGTCTTGATTAAAATGTTCTCTCCTCTATATATAGGATCCAAATTACAGTTTTAATATGTACATCAGCTGATGTGACTAACAATCTTGGAATTCCTGTCCTGTTGAAGAAGAACAGTGTTCTTTTGACTAGGGAGATCCATATGCACAGTAGCAAAGGTCCTGCCTTCATCTATCACATCTGAGCCTTGTGTGGGAGTGTAACGGGTTGCAGCCATCAACATCTTTCCCATGTGGCCTTTCCAGGTCAACAGCTCATCTGAGAAATGTGGTATGAAATGTTCCTGTTTAAAGCTATTCACTTCCACAGCCTTTTTCAATGTATGGGAACTATGAATCCACACTGACAACTAGAGAGTTTGATAGTCACTTGCTCTCTTAGTCTTATCCTAAACCAATAGAGTTTTTGGCCTTTGTAGGGATAGAGAACACAGATATGACTGTATATTTTCTAGAGCCACCTGCTAGTTTGGATCCTGTGTAGTTAAAGGTTATGGAAGTATATGTACTGTCATGGGCATTAATAAGGAAGATATTTTCAGGATGATTTTATTATAAAGAGATGTTACCTCCAGTTTGCAGGTAAAGTAGGAATCAGAATGATTAACCAAGAGCACACAGAATTATTCATATGGCCTTTGGGTCTTCTGGGGAAAGTGATTCTAATTGCTGCAAGAGACAATCCTAAAATCCCTGTGGCATTCCACAATAAAATATCATTTTCACTCATATAAAGTTCAATGGAGGTAGGAGAAGCTTTGTTCCACACTGTCATTCAAGAATTTAGGCTACTTTCATATTAGCCACCATCTTTAAATATGGCCTCCAAGATTATTGCATAATGGGGAGAGAGAGACAGACAGACAGACTACGGCAGGGGTTGGTGAACATTTTCTGTAAAGATGGTAACGATTTTTGATTTTTCAAGTCACATGGTTTTGCAATTACTCAAATTTGCCATTGTAATGGAAAAGCAGCTATAGCTATAGCTTTATTCTAATAAAACTTTATTTTCAAAAAATCATGGTAGACTAAGTTAAGCTGCCAGCTATAATTTTCTGACCCATGGACTAGTCTTGTGTGGGATATATTCATGATTCAGACAAAGAAGTGGCATATATTACTTCCACTCATTCTGTTGGCCAGAAGTCAGTCATGTGGTCTTAGCCTAACTGCAAGAGAGCTGAAAGTATACTTTAGTTGGTTGCCCAGAAGAAAAGAAAAGGATATCATGGGTCCCACTAGTCTCTGCTATGCTTTTCAACAGCGTAATGGGAATTGAGTCTTGCAGGCAAACCAGAATAACTCAACTTTGTGGTTAAGATGCTATATCATTTAAAGTGATATTATTTTCTGCTATGTTTTTTGTTTAAAAAACTACCACAATGACAAAGCTCCAAAAACAGTCATTCTACAAGGTACATTGAGAATTTCACAGTTTTCATGGTCTTGGTCCTGATGTTTTACAGAACTGGAGGAAAGTTGACTGTAGTTAAAGAAAAGTAGATGGGTGCTGCCTCAATCCTCCCTAGTTGGAGGTAGAGCAAGGGAGCCTCCACCTTTCAGCAGAGACTCAACCTAAGGAAGTATAGGGGAAGGGGATAGTGAACTGCAAGTGCCACTATGCCATTTTAAATTTTCTAGTAGCCACATTGGCCCTCAGCAGCTCTCACTCCTATGGCTTTTTGGATTGGGTTGGAAGATCCCTGTTCATATTATTTTTATTCCATATAATAGATAAGCCTCCAAAGACAAAGAGTACATTTTATTTCTCTGAAAAGAACTTTCCCTTCTTCTGATCTTTCTTTTAGCCACATCATTCCCTACCAAGTGGCTAGTAATAAATGTATTTTGAATTTAATAAGCTAATAATAATGTAAGACAGTAGAGAGGTAGAATACAAGCCCAATGATTTTCAAATGCAATCTAAATTTGTCTTGAGCCATTAATGGGATATTTTATATTTTATTAATGTGCCCTCTTCCTTTACCTTTCTGAGGACTAGACCTTCTCCCAAGTTAGCCCAAGGACAAGTTGTCTACGTGAAGAGTATACTGTTTGTTACAGAGAGAATGGGAAGAGAAGAAATAAGGAAATTGTTAACTTTTAACATGTAAAATGGTATTTTCAGAAGTCTTAAGATCCAGAAAGAAACTATTTAAAAATTTTTTTATCTCTTGTTACAAAATATGTAATAACCAAATGTGAAAGACCTATACATAGAATTCTCAGTTTAACACTTGTCACAACTGAAAATATTTTATTTGAACAATGTCACAGTTTAACATTTTCACCAATGATAAGAAAACCTACAAGCCTTGCTGCTTGATGGTGGGAGGGTAAGCCTAAGGAAAATTTTTTAAAAGCAAAACTTAGGGAGATTTGTAGAAGAGAAAGGTGAAAGAAATGTGGGTGTTATCAGGCATATGCCTCAATTCCCTGCCTTGGGTTTTTCTGATTGGACTCTGGAGATTTCAATTTCTCAAGCTTAGATTTCCCAATTTACTCTTGGTTTTTCTATGGCATAGCTGACTACAGAAGTAGCTGAGAGTCTAGTGGAGAAACATGCTAGGGCAAGGAGGGCTTGCTGCTCCATACTGTGGCCCATCTGAGAAAAAGTCGAATGGGAGGTCTGCCTTGGACCTCAAAGAAGTCTGCACCACCAGTGCCAACTGACGTGAGGATGAATCACCCAGGAAATACTATCAGGCCTTGACCTGGTCAAGAGAAAACAAACCATAACTTAAACCTATCATAGATGTCAGCTTTAAATGACATAAGGGTCAACAATTTCTGGAGAGGGAAGGGATATAGTTCTCGACACTGGAAGGGGCCAGATTGTGGTGTGATAAAAGACTCAGTGTGGATCCAAGGACCACATTTAGCTTCAAAGCCAAGAGGTTCCATGTTCCCCTTCACTCCCAAACAACTAGAGACAAACTGAAGGAGAGAACCAGCAGGGAGGGAAAGCCTCTGAGAAGCATTTTATCCGATAGAAACTGAGTAATACTTAAACGTACTATTCAAACCATACGATCAGACCTCAAATAAACAGATTGGACATTTAGGTAATTTTTTTCTTGCTAGCCATCTTGGGAGGAAGGTTAATTAGTTATAGATGAATCAAGAAATTACATTTTCTCTGCACATCTGAATTAGTTTGTGAGTTGAATATTTGCTATCCTGCTACATTGGTTAATGAATTAAAACGGAAAGAAAATTTTAAAAGGTAACCATGTATAAATTTTATTACATTTTAAACTCTCAGCTAATTGGAAAATATTTGTATTATTTAAACATATATATATTTACATATAATAAGTAAAAGCACTTTCTCTTAACATTTGGCAGAGATGAAAATTGGATGTTCTCTAAGCTTTGTAATAATATACTTCAAAAAATTTGTTTAAATACTGTATTTCATAGGCTGATTTTATATACACACAGTAGTTTAAATTACCTCAAACACACACATGTCTTTAAAAAATGTGTCATTATGGGAAAGTTGCTTTCCTTCTTATGCAATTGATAGTATCACAAAAAAAAGGCAAATCATTACACATTTGCTTGTCATTAACATTGACTGAGATGACATGCCATTTTCCACCCTTAAGCTTTCTGCCTATGCTACGTATTATTACTTTGTGCCCAAGATGGAAATTTATCAGAAATAAATCCAATAAATATTAAAGAGGGGAATATTCTCACTGGGGAGAGTGGGGGATACTTTTTGTTTTCACTTGTTTATAAGGGAATATTTTATTCATGTCTTACTCTCCCTCTCCAGGGTAGCATCCAAACAGTCATTCCGCCGTTTGTTGCAGTCCCGCTCTGTCCCTCTGTCTGCACGCATATGTTTGACTTAGATGAGTCTTTCTGGGCATCTGGGAATGCATGAAGAAAGCTAAGCCTCCTTCATGAGGGTCGCCATTTCGGAGACCGAGCCCTTGCCTGGCCGGTTGCTGCAGCTGCTGCCAAAGGCTGGAGAGCTGCTGAGACATGGTGCAGAGGCTTGCGGCAGCTGCACTATCAGGCGGTCAGCCTGACGCTCCCTTCCTCCCTGCCACTGCTACCGCAGTAGATTGTAATTCAATAGAATTCAAATCTTTAGCTGCCTGGAGCAGCCAGGCAGCAGGCCCAGAGGCCCTTTCAAATCAGGGTTTTTACAGTTATTTTAATCCACGGGAGATGCCAGCATTTCTTTGCCTCACAAAGGCAAGCAAAACTGTACAAACATAGAGGCTGGTAAGAGACAAAGTCTTGAGGAGGAAGTTGGGCCAGATTCTCTTATGGAAAAAAAATGAGAGCAAATTCATATGTTTTGTTCATTGTGCTAATCTGCTGTCTATTTTCACTTCTCAGGGACAGCTTCAGAGAGGAAATGATACAATAAATAAATGATGGATGAAAGTATATACACGCATAAACCATAATGTACAAGGAGGCTGTAGCAGGCACCCGGCAGATTGTATGACTCTCTTATTCCACTGAGTAAATATTATTAGAGTCACTAGTTCTTCTTGTTGGATTAGGTTGGACACTAAATCATTGATGGCTACAGTAGTTTAACTCTGCCAGGGCATCCAGATTCAGCTTAGCACTAGTTATTATACAAATCTGAGGAGCAATACAGACCACATAGCCTAGGAAGAGCAGTACAGCTTGGTGTTTACATGAGCACAGCCCCTGGAATCAGGCTGCCTGGGCTCAAAGCCTGCTCTACCATTCACCAACAATGAGAATTTGTAACCTCCCTGTGCCTTCTGGGATGAGAGAGATTATGATGGTAACTATAATGAGGATTGAAAGAGTAAATTTATGCAAAGAACATAAAGCAGTATCTGGCACACAGTAGGTGCTATTCAAAGTGTGGTCTGTAGACCAGCAGCATCACCATTACCCTAGAGGTTATTAGAAATGCAGATTCCTGGCCTTCCCCCACTGACTGCTTCAGAATCTGAATTTCAAGAAAATATCTATTGACATTAAACATTTGAGAAGCATTGCTATGTAAATGCTAGCGTTGGTATTTTAGACTAGATTTTAACTAGCTTAAGCAGTCAGATTGAGAGAAACATCCTTGCTGATTTGCCTTTTCCTTCCAGGCTCTGAGCCCAAAAAAGAGACTGTCCTCTCTGACAGTGGTCTCTGATTGTCCTGACTTCTTGGTGGCCAGTGAACTGTGCTCTTGTGAACCTATGTTCTCTATCATCCTCAATCTGTATCCCAAACTTGAATGTTTACTTTGCATCCAGATCCTGATGTTTCTGATTCCAGCTGGCTAATTTAACCCCAAGTCTCCATTAGCTTCTTTGCTAGTCAGCTTTATTAGACATCCTAAATTATACACTGCATCCTGATGCCTTTGCAGTCCGGTAGGAAGGTTCTATGCCCAACTGCCCTTCCTGAACAAAGTAAGGAAAATATTAGGAACATTTTAGGAGAAATGAAAGAGTTGGGATTATTTAACACTTTCCTCCTAGACTCTACACTGCACAGAAACACTTGATTTTATAGTTGTCTCCAAGAGGCAATTTTTTAACAGAGATTTTATAGCAGAGAAGAGAGCTCAGCCTTTAAAGAATGCAAAGGTCAACAAAGCAAAATTTACTCTATTTGTGGTATGGATGTGACATTTGGACCTCTTAGCAGCCAGTGTTCTGTTGGCTTTAGGAAAGAGTTCATTGCCACACCTGCTTGCTTTATTTCACATCAAATGGTCTTTAGTGAAGAGGTTTGGAAACAGAGATTTTCCGTAGGCATTCATGCCAAGCTTATCATAATTCTACCATGCTTGGCCAATAATGCAATGAGAATGGATGACACTAGGATGCCAGGGCCCTTGGTGTGTGGTGAATTGAAGGGATGTAATTGTATGTGAAATGGACAGAAGAAATGCTTCAAGGGCACACTGGCACCTAACTTAAAGTAGCAGAGCAGCCCTGTAGAGAGGCAGAAATTCACAGTGATAAGCCTTGTATCCTGCCATGGATCAAATTGGAAAAGGGGAGAGGTTAGTTATTTGTAGACTGTGAGATTAATGTGACTCACATACCATTTCAATCGTGGATGTCCAAGCTGCTTGGAAGGACTGCTCAGCTATCCACAATTATTGATTGCCTCCTCTCTGTATGACATTATGAAAACAGCCAAGGGACAAAAAGGAGAAGTATAAAACCTAGATTCTTCTCTTCAAAGAACTTGCAACACACATATATGTAGGTGAAATGAAAATAAAATTTAGCAGGAGGTAAGTTGAAGTCTCTAAACAAATAACAGAGGAGAAGAAATTACTTTTGTCTAGTCTAGAGGGGCCAAGACAGCATTAGTGATGTGTGGCTGCATGCATTTTTTAATACTTTACTGCTGACTTGGATGAAATTAGCTGCCTTGTCACTGGAACAGCTGGACAACCACAGACCACTCCACAGAGATAGGGACTTACTGCATGGTAGAGAGCAGAATAAAATGCACCCTGTCTGCAGGCAGGCATCTAGGAAAGAGAACTCAGAAAGTGGTGGACTATGCTGGCTTAGCACTTTCTTCAAAGTTCACCAGTCAGAAAAGCCATTCCTCCTCCCTGGAAATACATCCTCTCCCCCTCTGCCTACCTGATATCATTCCCCAGAGTTCATGCTATTTTTAATAGACTCTGTAAGTTTATATCTATGCAAGATACCCAGTGAACAAACACTACCACCACCATCATTTATCTTTCTTTAAATCTGTATGTTTTTGTGATGTCAGTATGTATGCATATTTAATGTATATATAGCTTTTTCTGCTTGTTAAACTAGTTTTTTTCATATTTGATACAGTACTACAACCATAAAAATAAGCTTTAGAATGAAGATTGTGCCTTAAAAATAACGACCTCTTCTCCTGATTAATAAATATATTACATCCTTATATTTCATTGTGGTTATTGTCTTGAGGGTCTTAATATAGATGATCACCGGAAAGCTCCTTTCCCATTAGCCTGTTGAGACCTGTTAAAGAAACCCTGGATGATAAGACAAGAGAAGACTATAGGGAAATAAGAAAGCTGCAGTGTTTGGACCGTTAGATGGAAAGCAGGTAAGATTTACTCTGTATGGCCTCATTGCATGTAACTAAGGGCCAAGACTAGAAGTCATATGGAGATATTTTACTTACATATAAGGGAATTTTTTCCAACAACGTGAACCACTTAAATATTGAAGAAGGCTGTTTTGGGAAATTATGAATTTCCTATGCCTAGAAATTTACAAACCAAATGACAGGGATTTTTTTTTTTAGTTTATTTTAAGCCTCAGATGGCTGGTTGGTTAGATCAGAAGCTCCTGAAAGCCTGTTCTAAAACTAGTGTCCTCACTGGCTGTGATAAATTAACTCAAGGAATGTGTAAAATATAAAGAGCTTTCCTATGGGTATAATGTAGTGTGCCATGAATGGGCTTGTTTGGAGTGATGGGATTCAGGATAATGTACCCCAAAATAGGGTAACTTGGCATTTGAGAGAACAGCAGAAGCAGGAAGGTCTCTCTGACCTCCTGCCATTCCTCCCTGAAGCAGGCCATAAAACCTAGGAAGGTCATTCTCTGACCTTTTTCCTCCCTTCTCTCCTAACGACCCTTATGTGACAGGTATCCTGCCCTATACCTAGAGGAAAGGAACAAAGACACAGAGATGCCAAGAAGAATCTGAACAAATGGGCCTTGTTAAATTTCTCCCAGTTTATTACCAATAAATCATACCCTCTTTTGTCCAATCATACTTCTTACACAACTGTCCACTCTTCACCAAACCTAAACATAAAAATACAGTTTTCCCTGAATGCTCTCATGTCATGTAAAACTTATACTAAATAAATTTATATGCTTTCATCTTGTCAACCTATCTTTTATTACATGTACCACCAACATGAATCTCGTGATGGGTGAGGAAAAGATATTACTTCTTCTCTTCTGCAGATGTCCCCAGGATAACCCTCAGGCTCTATGATTCACTAGAAGGACTCACAGGACTCAAGAAAGCTGTTATACTCATGGTTACAGTTTATTGTGAAAGGATACAAATTAATATCAGCAAAGGAAAAAGGTGCATAGGGCAAAGTCCAGGAGAAACCAGATGCAAGCTTCCAAGTGTCTCCTCTCAGTTGGAGTTGCGTGGGAATGCATTTAATTCTTCCAACAATAATGTGTGACAACCTGTGCAAAGTATTGCCAACCAGATAAACTCACCCAAGCCTGGATGTCTAGAGTTTTTTCGGGGGTCAATCACTCAGGCATTCAGCACTTCAGTGAATGACCTTAGCTATTAGTCTCCAGCCCCCCAGAGATCAAACTGATACATCATGGCCCAGGGCTTGGGCATACAAAAACACTCTTATCAGGCAGGATATTCCAAGGGCTCAGAAATTGTCACCCTGGAGCCAGTCAAAGGCCAATTCCTATTTCTGGAAAGTACAGTGTTTGAGAAACCGGGGCCTGCTAAATTAACCATTCACTGGACAGAGCTACAGGTGTGGCTTGAGTTATTGATCCCTCCAGTCCCCCCAGGCCACGTACCTTAGCCATGAGCACCCTCTTTGGGGGCTCCTTAGGATCTGATGCAGGTGGAGTAGGAAAAAGTTGGAAAACACCGATGGATACTTAAATAAACCTCCAGGTGATTCTGATAAAACAGTAAGGCTTGGAACCTTTGGGACTAGATGATCTTTAGGGATTTTCAAACTGTTGTTTCTGTGATTCTTGAAGCTATAGTTCCTTGCAGATGCTTGCTAAGTGTTTTTTATTTTCTCTAGATTCTTATTTGATTAAGGTTTAGTTTCTGGCCAAAGATACTGCATTTTGAAGGAGTATTTCCAACCAATGCTATGACCTCCTTGGGGATGAGAAGTAGATGCGAGTAGAAAACATCCCAAGTGCATTCTCAGAAGAGGAGGTATTGGGAATTATCAAGGCAGAGGGTACTTACATTAACAGGGAGTAGGGGTGGGGGTGGTTCTCGATAGGCTTTATAACGACCTTGGGACAAAAGACTCTTGTCATTGAAAATTGATGTAATGAAAAGATACGAAACAAATTGTTGAACAACAGTGTTTTCAGTTCTGTGAGATTTCTATTTTGTGGGAACTGTAGCACATCACATGTCTCTCTAGGTCCCATTATCTTATTAGCTAATTGGGATTAAAAGAAACTGTCTCTGCATGACTATAGTGCTAAATATAAAAAATATTCTTGAGAAATTTGTAAATGTAAATGTTAAGTAATTATCAGATTAAAATTTTGTAGTCCCTAAAGTTAGTTTATAGCACATGATATGCCTACTTAGGTTATATGTTCCAGGAATGAATTAATTTGCATTTTGGTGTAGGCTTTCTTCTTTGTAATTTTCTACTAGCACATACACTGGATCTGTTATTTTCTTCCCTACACATTACTGTGCTCTCTAAGCTTCTAAGATGTCTCTCTTTCTCAGATCTCTCCCTCGTTTTTGCTATTTTCTCATTCTCCTTTTGTGGAACCTCTGCTCATTCCTGTCCCTTAAATATAGTTGTGCCCCAATTACCTTTATAAGACCCTATTCTTAGGATCTGATGGCCTTATCTTTTTCTTTTATGCTTATTCCCACACAAAAATAATTATTAATAAATAACAAATGTTTACTGAGTGCCTACTCTATGGCAGACAGTGTGCAAGGCACTGGTGACAGGGAGGTAAAAGTCAAAGAAAGACCCTGGCCTCAAAGACTCAAAGACTTAGCCAAATTTGATGATCACTTATATTCAGTTCCTCTGCTCTGCAGTCCCAACCCCAAATCGTACACTAAGTCCCTCTGCTTGGAAGTCCTGTCAGCTGTGCGTACTCAACATAGACAAATACTAAAGTCGTTACCTTTCCCTGTAAACCTACTCTTTTTTTCTGTGTTCCCTTTCTCTATTAAATAGCATTAGCCCAAGCTTCCATGTTAGTAAATTTGTCATCTCTCTGTATCTATTCATTTGCCAATTCCTGTTTATTTTGTCTGTGATACGTCTCTCAGGTCCATTTCCTTTTCTGCATTTCCACTGTCTTAGTATAGGCCCCCATCGGCTCTCACTGGCACAGGTACAGAAGCCTCTTCATTGTGTCCGTGCTTCCGCGTTATCCCATGGCTCTGGCGTTGTCTCTCTACTCCCACTTTCCTGCTTGCTTTCAGTACAGCACAAACCCTTCCGGATGTGGTCCTAACTCTTCTCTCATCTTCCACCATTTTCACTTGTGCGCTTGTGCCCTAGCAACCTTGAACTACACAGAATTCCCTACTTGCTCCCATGTCTTTCCATGCTTTGGTGCCTCTGTTGATGTCTGGGATGCCCTTGCTCTTCATCTTTGTTTGGTGAACTTCAGCTGTCAAGACTTAGTTCAAATTCTTCTTCTGTAAAGCTGTCTCTATATTTCCCAGGGAGCTGTCTCCACAACTCCCAGTTCTCTGGTCATATTTCTCTTATAACACTCTTCACACAGTATTTCGTATTCCCAGGATCTTGTTCAATGTCTGACACAGAATAGCCGATCAATTCTTTTTCTTTTTCTTTCTTTCTTTCTCTTTTGATGGCTACTATATAAGCAAAATAAAATTTGTCATACTTTTATATCTAAGGTTCTGTCTCTATGTAACTCATAACAGCTTATTTTAGCCTTAGCAAAAGATTGGATTGTTGAACGGTAGATATATTAATTGATGCAAATGCAATTATGAGACACAAGCTTTGACTTGCTGGGTTTATGCTTAGCTGGGAATCACACCTTAGTACAAAAAGAGAATTCTTTTTTTTTTTCATATTTCTAGGCTTTTCTTTCTTAAAATATATTCTGATAGAGGAGTTGCACCTGAAAAATTGAGATAGTCCAGTTTGCCTAACATATTTGCGGCAGATAAGTTGAAGAAACTGAAAGCATTCTGAGATTTTAGAAAGCATAATTGCTTTAAATTCTATGCCTACATTTTTCTTAATGTTGTACTTTCCACTTTAATGAAGAAGGTACTGAATAGTGATATGATTTCCTTTTCTTCCTTCATGGGTTAGTGGCAATATAAACGATAGGAAGGCATATAATTAATTCCATTTATTCTATTTATATATTCATTCATAAGCTAGTTATAGACCTATTATCACCATTTTTCATGGTAGGATTACTGATTCCAGTTATTATGTGAATCTTTGGGTTTTCCTTTAAGTTCTAGGTATTCTAGGGTGATATGTGAGTAAGTTTATTATTGCTGCAGTGTGCTCTAGGAGTACATTCCTACTAATCTGATTGTCTCCACAGGGTGGATTTTGCAGATACACTTCAACTCATTTACAGCTCAGGATGACAGAGGAGCTGGGGGACAATAAGATTTAGTAATGCTATTGGTGTGTTTGGCCGTGTGTGGGCATTTTTCCAGATTCTTCTTGGAATTAATATTATTTCCAAGGGATTTTTCTTTTCAGTGAGTTTAAGATTGTTAAGACACATAGAAAAAGAAGGCAAGCTTCTCTTTGACCAAACCACTCAGAATACAGTAAAAAATGGCAATAAAAATTGGGGAAAGTGTTAAACTCACTCCAAATGTTAACTGTTTTTAGTGGATTGGGTGGTGCAGGGGTGTAGAGGACCTATCAAAAATGGTACTGTTAAAAGAGAAATGAATTTTAAATATCTTTTTTCCAACTATGTGTGTGCTATGTTATAACACTTCAGCTATTACTCATTAATTACTGCATAATTTGTGAGGCAAGTCAAACTTAGATCTATAGCCATCAGATAAATGATCCACCCTTCAGCAGCTTGTGGTTCCCTGAACATGCTATGTGTTTTTATTCCTTTTTTGTCTTTGCTGATTAAGTTCCATCTGCTGGAGCCTACCTAACTCCTGCTCTGTTGTTAAGGCTTATAGCAGGTGTCCCTGACACCAGGATGTTTTCCCGTTACCCTCAGGCTGGGTTAGGTGTCTCTCTATCTCTACTACTGTATTTTTTCATCCTATTTTAATAATTATCTGTTCATGTGTCAATTTCCGCTGTTAGATTATGAGCTCCTTGGGATCAGGGGCTGTTCTTTATTCACCTGTGCCTTACATTGTGTCTTCTATCTAGTAGTAAATACTGTAAAAGTGTTTGTAGAATGAATGAATGAAGCCAACTCTCAGGAATTAGAATTTTCATTGCTATCCAGCACCCTTGAAAGCTCTTATTTTGAAAAGCTGGATTAGACATAATATCACCTAAATTTTATGGACACATCTAAATCACTGCATTAAACTACTATGTTTAATTTAGTTCTAAAATAAAAGCAGTATATTTTGTCCTCTAGTTATTTAAAGGGTATATTTTTAAAACAGAAAGTGGAGGTGAATTAAAAAGAGTAGTGAAAGTCGTTAAGTATAAATTGTTTCCCAAAATAATCTCTTGAGTTCATATTTAATAAAGATAAGTTACTCAATCAAAGTTGTTCCATGTGTGAGGGTATTTGTACATAAATCATTTAGTTTAGCTTGGATCTAATATTGATAGGACATAATTGATCTTTACAAGTTTTATGAAGAATCACAGACTGTGAAATTAAAGGCAGTTGAATTGTCTAACTTTGCCTTTCTATCACGCAGACACCTGTTTTCTTGGTAGTGGAAACCTTGTTTTATATGTATTATTGACCAGTCCATTAATTACCTCTGTCCCACAATAATTAACATCATGTTACTTTCTAATTTGTATTGGGAAAACCTACCAGAGTTTTCTAATCTGATAAACTGCCAGGTAGGGTTTTTTCCCACTCCCCAAAAATGTTTCAAGAAGTCAGTAAAGAGGTATTTTATGTTTTCTGACTCACGATTTGGTAAACTAGTTTTTCATTTAACCTTACATATTGGGCAGTGTTGTCATGTGTGATAAGAGGTGGAAAATGTTGATAAGTCAGTTTTACTCTACATCTCTCAATCAACAAGCTGTCTTTTGAAATTTACTTTCTGATTATTCATAACTATTGTCATTATCCTTGGAAAGAGAATAGTTGTGGTTAAAGGAAAAGTACACAATAGTCTAAATTTGTAATTGAAATCTTTGGAAAGTATTGTATGTTTTTGTATTTGTCTCATCCACTAAATTTCATGATCCTTGAGGGCATCTATATTAGTTTCCTATTGCTGCTATAAAAAATTACCACAAAATTAGTGGCTTACAACAACACAAATTTACTAGTTTACTTCTGGAGGTCAGAAGTCCAAAATGGGTTTCACTAACCTAATATCAATGTGTCAGCAGGATTCCTTCTGGATGCTAAGCAAAGAATCCATTTCCTTCCCTTTTCCAGCAGCTAAAGGCCAGTTGCATTCCTTGGCTTATGGTATATTTCTCCATCTTCAAAACCTGCAGTCACATCATCTGACTTTTGCTTGTGTTACATTTGGCCCACCCAGATAATCCAAGATAATCTCCCCATCTCAAGGCCCTTAACTTAATCACCTCTGCAAAATCCCTTTTGCTATGGTGTTGGAAGTCCCTAAGACCAGCAGTCCCCAACATTTTTGGCACCAGGGACCGGTTACATGGAAGGCAATTTTTCCACGGACTAGGGCGGGGGGAGTGGGTGGGATGGTCTCAGGATGATTCAAGCACATTACATTTATTGTGCACTTTATTTATATTATTATTACATTGTAATATATAATGAAATAATTATTCAACTCACCATACTGCATAATCTAATGCCACCACTGATCTGACAGGAGGCGGAGCTCAGGCACTGATACAAGTGATGGGAAGCTGCTGTAATACAGATGAAGCTTCACTTGCTTGTTTCCCTGCTGCTCATCTCCTGCTGTGTGGCCTGGTTCCTAACAGGCCATGGACTGGTACCGGTCCATGGCCCAGGGATTGGGGACCGCAGCCCAAGACCACTCCTAAGTTTAATTCTGTGTTAGGAGGACTCACAGGATTCAGCATATAGTCATTCTCATAGCTATAATTTATTATGGTAAAAAAACAAAAACAAAAACAAAACAAAGCAAAGTCAACCAAGAGAAAAGGCACATGGGCAAGGTTCCAGAAGAAATCAAGGACAAGCTTTCAAGTGTCCTCTCTCGGTGGAGTCACCCAGCATGTGCTTAATTTCTCTAGCAATGAGTTGTGACAACACATGTAAAATGATATTAACCAGAGCAATTAATTAGAGACTTTATGGCCAGTGTTTTTATTGGGACTGGTCATGTAGGCATTCTCTGCCTACCATGTACCAAAATTCCAGACTCCCAGAAGCAAAACAGGTGTTCAACATATACTGTGTTGTTTGCACAAATATTTTAGGCGCAGTGAGCAACTCTTATCAGTTAATGGTGAGAACCCTCCAAAGTCTAAATTTTTAGATACTATCCAAGGGCCAATCCTGTAAGTAGGCCTTTTCCAGGAGGCCAATTTAAGACTGCTATGTTAACTCTCTTATTCACACCATGTAAGATAACTTATTTGCAGGTTTCAGGAATTAGAATGCAGACGTGATTTGAGGAGGGACATTATTCTACCCATAGCATCCTCATTTTATTTTATATTCACACTTTTAGCCCAGTGTCTTTCATTTAGTGAATGCACAGGAAATACTCCTATGGACCATGATTTGTCATATTCCCTGTGGCCTGGTCTTGGTAAATGGCATGAGCATCCACCCAGTACCTGAATAGAAAATCTATTTTGATCCCTTCCTTTTTCTTGTCCTCCACATGCAGTCAGTCACCAAGTCCTATTGATTCTCTCTCTGATCATTTCTTGATTCCCTTCAGATCCACTACTGTACCACCACTGTAGTCTGGGCCACCATAACTTCTTGACTGTCTTTGTCTATAAACTCCGGGCTGGTTTCAAGTTTCTAGGTTTGATTCTTTGTAATCCATTCTCCAGACAGAAAGAAGCATATTCTTTTAGAATACAAATCAAATAGTGTTACTACCCCATTAAAAACCCTTCAATGGTCCCTGTCTATTTCTCCAGACTCAATTTTTGCCCTCATTTTTTTTAAGAAGTAAGGTCTTGATATGTTGCCCAGGTTGGACTGAAACTCCTCCTGGGCTCAAACAATCCTCCATCTCAGCCTCCCAAGTAGCTGGGACTACAGGCACATGCTGCTGCACTTGGCTTAATTTTTGCCCTCTTTCACCTTGCATTCTGTATAGTTTCCAGTCACACTGAATTTCTCTTGGTTCCTCAAACAGAACAAGCTCCCTCTTACTTCCAAGCTATTACATGAGTTTGTTCCTTTGTACCACACTTTCCCCTTTGTCAAGGTAATTCTGATTATCCCTTTACTTGGTTCTCAGTGCAAACATTTCTTTCTCAGGAAGATCTTACCAAACATCTAAATAGTTTAGGTCCCTTTACCTATTCCTAGGTACCTGTACTTTCCCTATTATTGTACTCATCCCCAAAGGTATGATTTTGTTTGTCTTCCCTGCTAGATGATACACTTCATTATGGTAGACATTCTGCCTCTTTTGTTTGCTGTTATGTTACTAATATCTAGCACATGGAATTGGGCATACTAGGTTTTCAATAAATATGTCCTAAATGAGTGAATGAATTAGTGCTTACAGCTTTTAAGAGTGATTGTAGGGCTGCTTTGGAAAACAGTCTGGCAGTTCCTCAAAAGGTTAAACATAGAGTTAACATATGACCCAGCAATTCCACTCCTAGGTATATGCCCAAGAGAAATGAAAACATTCATTTGTATGCAAAAGTTTATAGAAGCACTATTAATAATAGTCCCCAAATGAAAACAATCCAAATGTCCACCAACTCATTAAAGGATAAATAAAATGTGACATACCCATATAATGGAATATTTTTTGGTAGTAAAAAGGAATGGAGCACTGATATACACTACCACATGGATAAACCTCAAAAAACACGCTAAGTACAAGATGCCAATCACAAAAGACCACTTATTATATGATTCCATTTATATGAAATGTCCAGAATAGACAAATCTATAGAGAAAAAAAGTAGATTAGTGATTTCTTAGTGCTCAGGAGGTTGGGAAGAAATGGAGAGTGACTGCTAATATGTGTGGTGGTTTCTTTTTGAGGTAATCACAATGTTGTAAAGCTGATTGTGATGATGGTTGCACAATTCTGTGAATATATTAAAAACCAGTGAATTGTGCAGAATTTGTGAATTGTACAGTGATATGTGAATCGTAGGTCAATAAAGCTGCTGTTAAAAAAAGAATGATTGAAAACCAACCAATGTATCATTCAACTTTCAAAGAGAACTGATGTCTAATCTAGACTAAAAAAATTAAGCTCGAGAAATACTAGTTGAATGAGTGAACGGACTATTATCTTCCTCAGACTGCTGCATTCTATGTTGACCGAAATGTGTGGTCAGCTAGTTCACTTCACAACTCAAACAATCACATAACTGCTTTGCCTTGAGATGACCATTGTACTTTGGTATGGAGCAGAAGGGCTTTGTGTATATTTTGTCACATAAAATATTAAAAAAAGAATGAGTATAAGAGTTGAGATTTAATAAAATTAGTAATTTTTTACTGATTCACCAAAGACACCCTTAAGTAAAACTGGCTCCCCCTCCTTGCCTGCCCCCACCCCTGCTAGTGTGTGGAACAGAAGAATGTAGTGACTGATTCAGGTTAAGGTGCCAGCCGTTTTACTCACTATTTCCTCTGCACTGTAAGTGCAATATCAACGCAGTGAAGAAGCCAAATAGCTTCTTATTATTATGAAATTAGTTTTGACATGATAATTCCCCTGAGAAGATCTCGAGGACTCCTAACAGGTCTGTAGACCACAGTGCGAGAACTGCTGTCCTAAGTGATTTAAAATCACAGAAGCCTTAATAACAAGGATCCAGAATGTGTTTAAAGATCTCCCTGGTATTAGGTTATGCACAAGTGGTCCTTATTTCTAGGGTTGATAATCATTTCAATCAAGTTGGAAATTATTTGGTCAAGTCTCTCCTTAATATGGTACACTTCTAATTAAGGGGACAGCATCACTAATTGTTAAATAATTAGCATTTTCTTACTTTTCATTGTCAGCGGATATATTAACAGCAATTACTTCAACCTTATGGTATCTCAGATCTTAATTTTGTTTTCCTTTCTTCTTCTCCCTTATCTAGAATAGTGAAATAATGCAGCCAAGGAGGTAGAGGGGAACAGGGACTCTGTGGTAAGTAACCTTCCATAGTCTAAGAAGTTTACAAAATTCTGCTCTGGATATCTTTTCTTAGAGGTTTTCTGTGTGATTTATGGTAAGAAACTGGAGATGGATTGAAACATATTCTGGCTGCCCTACATCTGAAAACTGAGAGGACACCCGCCAAATTTGTGATTTGAGTTTAAAAGATGACATTCAGAGCTTAGTTGCAGGCATAGTTAGCCTCAGCACATGAATAATTCTCTCAACAATGATGTAATGGAGAAACTGCCAAACTAGTCTATAACTTGCATTTAGGTTTTTAGATATAGCTACCATAATTTGTGACAACACTGAAGGAAAATGCACCAGTGATGCGTTAGAGTTTTTCAGTGTGTTAACATTGTCTTTGTTTAGCTTTTTACTACACCTTTCTTCGGGGAACACTGAAATATTTCTTTGTGTTGCAGGAGATTTCTCAGCATGGCCAGGTGGCATTTAAAGAGCCTAATGAGAAAGATGACTTGGCTCCAAGTGGCAATGTCAAAAGACACATCGCAGCTGCCCTATCTCAGAGGGTCTGGAATGAAACCGACGTTCTCAATTATTGCCCAGTGCTGTGGCGTCACTACTGCCTTCTCAGCATCCACCTTCTTCAAGTGGTATTCATGTCCTCTCTTCATCTGTTCAAGTAGGTGCTTTGGCACGAAGGAAGCTAGGCTTTATCTCCCTAATGCATCTTGCTGTCTTTGGCACATTTGTTGTTTGTTGGTCGTGGTGCCAGGACTCAGCTGTTACATGACAGGCTTTGATAGAGTGAATCAATTGTTACTGTTCTTTCTTTTTGAAATACCCATCAGACTTTGTGCTTCCCCTTTAAAAATGAAGGCTGTTTCATAATAGTAACTATAAGTAACAAGAAAAATATGTCACAGAAAATTTATATCATTTTCACATTTGATCATGTTGGATGAATTGTCAGAAGAAAAATAAGTTCTTGATTTTTCACAATGTTCGTTTAGATGGGAACAAATTCTAGATTTCCTAGAAATCTCACCTTTTGGAAATATAGTATTAAGAGTATTTGCAAAGCGAAACTACCAGACAGAAAAAAAAAAAGAGTATGCTGATTTGGCCTTAGCTTTTTAAACTTCTTAGAAAAACAGACAGATATACACACACGTACACAGAGACAGAGAGAGAGAGAGAAAGAGAGACTTCATTATTTCTAGCTTTCCTCTGTCCAGGAGGGCAGGAGCCCTCAAGCCCTCAAAGAAGTACTTTGTGGGGATCCAGGAGATGGCTTTTCACTTGAGTGTTATTTGAAATTTCCTGTGGACTGTGGATCTGAAACCTTGGGGTCACGGTGAGAATTTGCGATCTAAGGATTCTTGACCCTGCCTCCTACAAAACCACAAATTAATGTCGGTAGAACTCATCACCACAGAATAGCTGTCCAGCTGCTCTGTATCCAGATAAAATTCATTTTTAAATTCAGAAAAATTCCTTGCTTTTGAATAATCAAGTTAAACCTTCTATGCCTGACACTGTTATTCAAAATCTAAACCAATTCTAAGTTAAAAAACTATCATAAGAAAACTCCAACTCTGTTAAGGTTTATAGAATGGTATTTAAAATATGGCTGAACCTAATTTATGGTTAAAAAGGGGGGGAGGGAACAGAACGTATTCATGTCCTTCCTTTGTATATAGTTCACCTTCTGGGAAAAAGCTTCCACAGCATTGTACTTATAGGGGGATGTTGAAAAACAGAAGCTTCTTGGGGTTAGTGGCTCCTCTTATCTTTACTAAAGACCCAAACGAGCAATCAGCTAGTTTTTCCAGTTATGTGACCTTGGACAAAGTCACCTTTCCATGCCTCAGTTTCCTCAACTGTGAAATGGGAATAATAATCGTGCTATCTCATAGAGTTATATAAGGACTAGATGAATAAATATAATAATGCACTAGGGCAGTGCCTGATACATAATAAACACCACACAATAGGTAGTTGTAATTGAGATGAAACTAGATGTTCAGGAAAAAAGATAAGTAGAGAGGAGGTGAGAGAGAAGGACAGAAAGAGAGAGAGAGAGAGAGAGAGAGAGAGAAAGAGAGACAGAATCTTCCCCCTGACAGGAAGGGGAGAGAAGTTTCTGGGCCACAGCTGGTTTGATCCCTGGCACTCTTTTTTGGAAACTAACTCTCTTAAGTGGATGGAGAGTTCTCTTGAAAAAGACTGTGTGGTTCATGAAGGCAGGCTTCACTTTGGGCACAGGGCCTCCCAGCCTCACCAAATACTCCCATGTCCCTGGAATCTGCAGAGCCCAGGACATGAAGAATAATCTCAGCCAAGATTATGAGAATTTTAGCATTGATTAGTGAAGACCAATGAACCAGAACGGGGGGTGGGTTGGGTTTAGGGGGTTCCTCTTTATTCTTGGTGCTGTAACATGCACAATCTCGGTGCATTCTTAAAAAGGGAAAACTCAGTAGGCTGGGTAATTGGAGTTGGATTTAGATTTATTTAAAGGTAATAAAGAAATTCAATGTTTTCTGTGCAGCTGGATAGTGAACTGAGATTTATACCCAATGTATTAATTGATTCTTGTAATTACATTGTTTATAGATGTGTTCTTAGATATTTCACATGTATATGTCCCGTTTTCCAAAATTATCATATCTTTGATGTCAGGGCCATTTAAAAATATCTGCCATATTCCTCTACTGTGCAGACATATAAACATATTCTTTCACCAAGTTATTTGATCAAAAACTTTTATCAAAGTTTAACAGTTTTGTCTTTGCTCCAACTGAATACTGTCACTCAGAGCTCTGTGAGATGTCATGTAGAGTGAATGGAGTGTGTGATGCAGTTTTGTTAATATAAAACTGGCATTAAATAAAGAGCATATGCTTATTGGAACACATGGGAACTTTTGTACCATGAGAATATAAGTGGTTAAGGTCAGGGCAAGAGTCAGCTCTATTCAAACAGCTACCCAGTGCAGCAAAGCTGCAAGGGAATGAATGAAGCCATAACTAGGGAGGCTTTTGTGGAAACTGTGAGATGTCGTATTGTAATAATGATTTCCGTGTTATCATTAGTGACTTTGATGATGACTTTGGTGTTTAATCTCTTCAAGTATGCTGCCAAAAATCTAGAATTTAAAAGAGTGTAAAAAATACTGAAAGGTTGAAAATTACTGCTTTGGGATAATTATATCTTTAAAAAAAATAGTGTGAGGCACTTGAATGATAGGTTGTTGATTCTTTCAACATCATCTTGTTGGGCCAAAAAGAGGCATCTCAACTGGATTACCTAAATACCTCCTGCCTATTGTCAAGTGGTCAAGTAGACTTTAAGTAAGCAGCAATGACCCTGGGAGCTGCTGGTTTGACTTCTAACACTTCCACACTTCCACAGATTTCTTTGTAAGGAGACAACAAGCCCAAATTTATTTAAACTGTTTATACATAAGCTTAATAGTCTCATCACTTGCCCCACAAGTCCCATGGAGGTGGTGCAGATGTGGGCTCAGGTAGATGTTGTGTACACAGGGTATGTGTCACTGCTGAGGAACTCTGAGTTTAGAAAACCCTCATCCTTACAAGGGGCTACTGGCAAACGTGTCCAATGTTTGTTCCCAAGGAAGATATTACCTTTATTACTTTGGAATGTAAGAAAATTGCCCCTGGAGAAGGCAGGAAGACTTTATTATCTTGCAGTGACTAAATAAATCTGCTCTCTGACCAGGAGAGTGACAATCTCTTTAGCTTCTATGGGCTGTCTGTTATGCAAATATCCTTGAGAAAAGTTGTTATTGAGCAATCGTCTATGTGTAGTGCCCTGGGTTTAGCACTGTGGAAAAAATGATAGAGACCATCAGATCTGGATTTGAATTTGAGTTCTGCTGTGTACTAATTGGGTCATCATGGGAGAGTTATTTAACCTCCCTGTAAAACAAGGAATAATATTTTCCTTTTTGTAGAGCTATTGAAATAATTAAATTGGAGTGTACATTTCAAGCACATAGTAATATACCTAACACAAATAATAACACGTTGTAAAAGTTAGGATTGCTTTAGGCTGTGAGTGATAGAAAATTTGATCAGCAGTAGCTTAAAATATAGGATTTTTTTTTCTTGCATAACAACAAGGCCAGAAATAGACATCCCAGAACTGGTCCAGCTCCTCTCTAAAGCTGCTGGGGATAGGCTTGCTCTGCCTTCCTTAGCATGTGGCTCTTGTCATTTATGGTGGCAAATCGTTGCTGTTCCTCTAGACCTAAATCTGCATTCCAGGAAGGAAGAGTTGTGGAAGGACCCAAAAGCCTTTTACTTGTAAGCTTTGCATTTTTATTCTGGAGGGCATGCCCTTCTCAGGGACTTTCTCCACACAATAATTGGCAGCTTCTGTTACATGGCTACTCTCAGCTGGGAGATTGGATACTTTTGGTTAGGTACACAGTTGCCCCAAACAAAATTGAAATTCTGTTAAAAAGGAAGAAGGTGGGATAGATACTGGCTAGTCCACTGGCAATGTCTGCCATAGACATGATCCGTGTTCAAGCTGTTCATTTTCTAATATGGTACTTCAGTGAGCAATAAAAACTTTCTGTCCTTGCAGTCACAGATTCTAGTTGATGTACACTTTTTATTAGGCATTTATATTTAAACTTAAAAAGGTTAATTCTACTTGATCCAGTGGTCAAAGGACAGATATATTCCCAGCTTTCAGATTTCAGATATTGTGAATAGCATATTTGGTGAACTCTAAAATGGAACAGAATTAACATATCATAGTTAACAGGCCTACTGGAAAGCCTTATTAGCCCTAACATAGGTAGCTTAATTATGGTACATTTTAATTTCCTCTTCTTCATTAACAGGTACTGTGGGGCATCGTCAATGAATTGGCTCTCAGCATTTTGGCTTTAAGCTTCTGCTTCCATCTTTACATTATCGAGAATTGGTCAGTTGGGTATCAAGTCATTCTGTGTAGCCCAGTTTCTTGGATGTAAATTAACCTGTAAATTTAGGAATATTTATTTCAGCCATTTTCTATGGCATAAATGCTACTAAAATGTATTTCTCACTCCTTCATGAGAGGAAACTGAAAATAATTTATCCTAATTTTGGTGATTCAGAATCACCTATTAAACATCAGTCATTATGAAATTTTATTGTTATGGATATTGATGTAAAACTCCTAGAGTCAACTTACTCATTGCTTATTTGCTTCTTTCTCATAAAATAAAGCTTATTTGTGAGACCCCTTGAGCCAGTGCAATAGGCCCCCCTCAAGAGTCTTTATCATCCTTAAAGAAGTTATCAGTACATTCATTGTTGCTGCTCTTGCCCCTAACTTTTCATCCTCGTTTAAATAATTATTGTTGATATCTATAACATCTATAGTTAGACCACAAGCAGCAACCTATGAACTCGCACCCACTCTCCCTTCTCATTTGTACTAATTTCATTAACAAAGTATAATAGAAGGGGAATCTCCCTCACCCTTTCAAAGAATTTTGAATGGACTTTGAGTGGGCTTACTCCAAAGCAGGACTCAGCAAACATGTTCTGTAAAGGGCAGACAGTAAATATTTCAGTCTTTGTGGGCCACATACAGTCTCTATCACATACTCTTCTTTTTCTTTTTTTTTTTCTTTCTTATCTTGGAGGACCATACATGGGTCAGATTGGCCTGCAGCTGAATTTGCTGACTCTTGCTCCAAAACATACAATTGTTTATCAGTAGGGCAGTGGTCTCCAAAATTTTTTGAAAGTGGACCCCTATCATTAAAAAAGATTTGAGAATATACTCACAGCAAAGGTATCTATTTTTATTTATAAAATATTTACATGTTTTTATCAATCTAATAAATTGTGTACATTATAAAACATGCACAAAAATGGGAATTTAAAAAGCATGAGATAAAATGTAGATATAAATAGGAGCTCTAAAAGTTCTTTTTGTGCCGCAGGAGATCATCTTGCCCACTTTTGGGAAATCTGCATTTCATCTTAGAGCTCTCTATTAGAGGAAAAAGATGACATTTCTTACATGACACTGGCTCATAATTTTCTAGAAGATCTTAATATCAGCTTTTACCTTGAGTCTACTTAAGCCCAAGGGAGCTTGATTCATTGGGACCTGCCAAAATAAAGGTTGAAAAACATTACAAGAACTGACTTTAAAAAAAAAATCAGTTCTCTAAAACTATTTGGAGAATAGACTATTATCAAAAATAAACTCCTCAAGACCATGAAATTCTTCTTCAGGATCACGATTTATTAACCATTTTTTTTACTGGTGAATATACAGTCTTTTAATGTGATATCTCACTTGAAATGCTAACGCCACCTTTCAGGAAACAGCACACAACCCAGACAAACACATTTACTTGTGAAATTGGACCGTTTAGTAACCAATACCTGGAACCCAGGGCACTTTCAAATTATTTTCTAAGAACCATTAGTGAACATGTCCTGCTTCAGGCCCCAAGATTCTTAAGTTTGGGTTCATGGAGTTCATAAGAGGCTGTGAGTGAATTTTAGTGTATCAATGACCACATTAAATTTTTATGTGGAGTGTATGTATGTAATATGTGTAAATTTCTGGGAATATGGCCATAACTATTTAGGAGACAGAAATCACTCCAGCTATTTTGCCAGAAAGAATTTTATGTAAAGAATTGTTAACTAAGTTTAAAATTGTTAACAAGGTAACTGAAAAGGCAAAAGGAGAATTCTAAATGATCATAGAGGTAGCAACTGCAGGAAGCTACTGCTACCCCTAGAGTTGAAAAACAAAGGGAAGGGGCTGGAATAATTAAAATTTAGAAGCTTGGGGATGGGGCCCACACACCTGCAACTCAGATCTCTGAAGAGCCACTGCTTATGTGATACTGGGGCATCTTAGGAGGAATACCAGTCGGCTGGTTGGAGGGGGTCTCTGAGGCTGTGTGCTGGGGCTGGTTCTGAGAGGGTTGGAATCTCCTCACGCGGAATTCACCTGAAGCTTCCAAAACAAACTGGTGTTGCTGCAGTGAAAATGCATTGCCAGGGTAGTGTTCACAGGAACTGCAAACCGACAGACAGCAATCCTACAGGAAAAAGCAGGACCCTTCTTCCTCCTCCAGTCTTGCAGTCTCCCCGAAGTACATCCCTTTGATGGACCCTGACAGGTGACAGCTTGCAAAGCAGAAAGGTGGTTTTCAGCATCAAAAAGCTGGTGGGTTTGAAGCTCAGAGATGATAGTTTAATCACTGGCCCAAAGGCCCATAGATTCTGAATCTTCAAATTCTTAGAGGACTAGGACCCCAAAGGTCAAAACCTCTACTCCACATTTCCTAATATGTGGGAAAGAGGACTGTTTTATGTATGAAGGGACTGCTTCACAGATGAAGATAGATCAGAATCTGAACAATCTGAACTGTTTTAATTTCTGGGTTCTTGTATCACAGAGAACAGACAGACCCATAATTAATCTATCATGAATATTCTGGAAATAAACTTACGAAGTTAGGTGGTGAGGTCCCATTTCTTTTCCTTTAGTGTTCTGCTTATTCCCTTTGGCTTTGTCTGGAAAGCAGTTTCATTTCTTAGGATGGTGTAGCGGACACCATCTGTGGTAGATCCCAGGACCAGGATTCAGGGGCCTATCTGTGCTGCTCTCTTGCTCTCCAGGCCATGACTGATGCAGAGGTTAGAGACAATCAGGGTAGTGCGCTCTGGCCAATGAAGTGGTCCAGTTGTGGGAAGAGGGCATCTCTCTTGAGGGGTGAAGTTGGGAGACATGAGCTACCAGCTGCTGGCAGCTCTTTTCCCCCACTATGAGGAGGCAACCACTTTGGAATAAGAGGAAATTGAGCCAGCCCACATAGTGAGAAAAGTAGAGAGGAGTGGCAGAGGCCTGCAACTTTCCAGCCCTGCTTCCAGTTGCCCCCAAACAGCTGCACCACCACACTGTGTGAACACAGTTTGCTTATAGGAATCAAATGTACTTTCTATTCCCCTTATGTGTATTCAAGTTGATTTTCCATCATTGGTACTCAAAGGAGAGCTGCCTAAAGCAGCTCTGTTGTGCGGTTTTAAATAAACTATTTAGACAATTAACCTAAAAGGGTGATGGTACTTATCTCTGAAGGTTGTTTGAGGAATAAATGAGAAAATGTATGTAAAGCACTTGGCATTGTGCCTACCATGTACTACACATTAGAAAACATTGTTCTGGATAGAGTATTGTATTATCAAAACCCTAGCTTGTCACTAGGCTGTACTATATATAGCAATTTCTCCCTGTACCTCTTTTGCTACACTACCACACCATTTGGTTTGCCCTTTCCCTGACACCCTGGTACTGTCAAGGACTAATAAGGCACAGGGAGGTAGATATTAACCCACAATGGCAGTGCATCATTACTTCCAAGACATTACCTAAGTTTAGTGCAGGTGTCTATGGGGGCAGGTGTCCAGTTAAATGTTAAGGGTATTTAATTTTCTTTTAATTAATTAATTTATTTATTTTTTAATTTCAGAATATCATGGGGGTACAACACTTTGGCCATACACATTGCCCATGCACTGCCCGTGTCAGAGCCACAATTGTGGTCATCCCCCAAACTGTGCTCCCCGCATCCATTCAGTAAGAGTTTTTCCCATCCCTTCCACCCCCCTCCCGCCCGCCCGCCCCCTGATGAATATTTTTGTCCTGTGTGATGTAAGTGTTGATCAGTTAGTACCAATTTGATGGTGAGTACCAGTGGTGCTTGTTTTTCCATTCCTGTGACACTTCACTTCGAAGAATGGGTTCTAGCTCCAACCAGGATAATACCAGATGTGTTAATTAACTATTGTTTTTTATTGCTGAGTAATACTCCATGGTATACATATACCACATTTTATTGATCCACTCGTGTATTGATGGGCACCTGGGTTGTTTCCACATTTTTGCAATTGTGAATTGTGCTGCTATGAACATTCGTGAGCAGATGTCTTCATTATAAAATGTCTTTTTTTCCTTTGGGTAAATACCCAGTAGTGGGATTGCTGGGTCAAATGGTAATTCTACTTTTAATTCTTTGAGGTATCTCCATATTACTTTCCATAGAGATTGTACTAATTTACAGTCCCACCAGCAGTGTATGAGTGTTCCTATCTGTCCACATCCCTGCCAACATTTGTTGTTTGGGGATTTTTTGATATGAGCCAATCTCACTGGAGTTAAGTGATATCTCATTGTGGTTTTGATTTGCATTTGCCTGATGATTAGAGACGTTGAGCACTTTTTTATATGTTTGCTGGCCATTATTCTGTCTTCTTTTGAGAAGTTTCTGTTCATGTCCTTTGCCCATTTTTTAATAGGGTTGTTTGATTTTTTCTTATTGATTTTCCTAAGTTCTGTATAGATTCTGGTTATCAGCCCTTTATCAGAGGTGTAGCATGCAAATATTTTCTCCCATTCTGTAGGTTGTCTGTTCACTCTAGTGATAGTTTCCTTGGCTGTGCAGAAGCTTTTTAATTTGATCAGGTCCCATGTATTTATTTTTGTTGCTGCTGTGATTGCTTTGGGGGTCTTCTTCATAAATTCTTTGCCTAGGCCAAAGTCCATAAGAGTTTTTCCAACATTTTCTTCGAGAATTCTTATGGTTTCATGTCTTAGGTTTAGATCTGTTATCCATTGTGAGTTGATTTTTGTGAGAGGTGAGAGGTGTGGGTCCAGTTTCAGTCTTCTACATATGGCCATCCAGTTTTCCCAGCACCATTTGTTGAATAGGGAATCTTTTCCTCAGTGTACGTTTTTCTGGAATTTGTCAAAGATCAGGTGACTGTATGAGGTTGGTTTTATATTTGGGTTCTCAGTCCCGTTCCATTGGTCTACGTGTCTGTTCTTGTGCCAATACCATGCAGTTTTGGTTACTATAGCCTTGTAGTATAGTTTGAAGTCTGGTAGATAGATGCCTCCCAATTTGTTCTTTTTGCTTAAGATTGCTTTGGCTAGACAGGGTCTTCTCTGGTTCCACACGAAGCATAGAATTATTTTTTCTAGATTGGCAAAAAATGATGTTGGTATTTTGATAGGGACTGCATTGATTCTGTAAATCAATTTAGGTAGCAAAGCCATTTTTACTGTGTTGAGTCTGCCTATCCAAGAGCATGGTAGGGCTTTCCATCTATTTACATCCTCTGCAATTTCTTTTCTCAGTGTTTCATAATTCTCTCTATATAGGTCTTTGACCTCCTTAGGTAGATATGTTCCTAAATATTTAATTTTCTTTGCTGCTATTGTGAAAGGTATTGCATCTTTAATTTGTTTCTTGGCTTGATTGTTATTAGCATAAATGAAGGCTATGGATTTGTGTGTATTAATTTTGTATCCTGAGACTTTGCTGAATTCATTTATCAATTCCAGTAATCTCTTGGTTGAATCTTTGGGGTTTTCTATGTATAATATCATATCGTCTGCGAATAGTGAAAGTTTGACCTCTTCTGCCCCCATCTGGACGCCCCTGATTCCTCTGTCTTGTCTAATTGCTGTGGCCAGGACTTCCAGCACTATGTTGAAAAGAAGTGGAGATAGTGGGCACCCTTGTCTGGTGCCTGTTTTAAGGGGGAATGCTTTCGATTTTTCCCCATTCAGTATGATATTGGCTGTGAGTTTATCATATATGGCTTTAATAGTTTCGAGGTATGAGCCATCTATGCCTATATTGTTAAGAGTTCTTATCATAAAAGGATGCTGGATTTTTTCAAAAGCCTTTTCTGCATCTATTGAAAGGATCATATAGTCTTTGTTCTTGCTTTTGTTTATACAGTGAATTACATTTATAGATTTGCGTACGTTGAACCATCCCTGCATCTCGGGAATGAAGCCCACCTGATCGTGATGGATTATTTTTTTGATGTACATTTGAATTCAGTTTGCAAGGATTTTATTGAGAATTTTTGCATCTATATTCATAAGGGATATTGGTCTGTAGTTTTCTTTTCTTGTTGTGTCCTTTCCTGGCTTTGGTATCAAGGTGATATTGGCTTCGTAGAATGAGTTTGGGAGGATTCCATCCTTCTGGATATTTTCAAATAATTTCTGCAGTATAGGCACCTGTTCTTCTTTGTAGGCTTGGTAGAATTCAGGTGTGAACCCATCTGGTCCAGGACTTTTTTTTTGTGGGTAGATTTTTTATTACTGCTTCGATTTCGGTGCTTGGTATTGGTCTGTTTAGAAATTCTGTTTCTTCCTGGTTGAGCCTAGGGAGGTAGTATCTTTCTAAGAATTTGTCCATTTCCTCCACATTTTCGTGTTTGTGGGCATAGAGATTTTTGTAGTATTTGAAGATGATGTTTTGTATTTCCATGGTATCAGTTGTGACTTCTCCTTTTTCATTTCTAATTGAGCTTATTAGAGTCCTTTCCTTTCTGCTTCTGGTCAACCTGGCAAGTGGCCTGTCTATTTTGTTTACCTTTTCCAAGAACCAACTTTTCGTTTTATTAATCTTCTGTATTGTTCTTTTGTTCTCAAATTCATTTAATTCTACTCTGATCTTGGTTATTTCTTTTCTTCTGCTGGCTTTAGGATTGCTTTGCTCTTCCTTTTCCATTTCCTTAAGATGATTCATTAGTTTACTGATTTGTGACCTTTCTGTCTTTTGGATGTGGGCATTTAAGGTGATAAGTTTTCCTCTCAGGACTGCTTTTGCTGTATCCCACAAATTTTGATAACTTGTGTCCCCATTGTCGTTTAGTTCAAAGAATCTTTTGATTTCCATTTGAATCTCCTCCTTGACCCAATAGTCATTCAGCAACAGATTGTTTAGTTTCCATGTTTTTGGATGAAGATGTGAGTTTCTGTTGGAATTGATTTCTAATTTTATTCCACTGTGGTCTGAAAAGATACATGGTATGATTTCTATTTTTTTCAATTTGTTTAGATCTGTTTTGTGGTCAATTTTAGAGAAAGTTCCATGAGCTGATGAGAAGAATGTATATTCAGTGTTATTTGGGTGGAGTGTTCTGTAGATATCTGTTAGGCCCAAATGTTCTAGAGTCCTGTTTAGGTCCTCTATTTCTTTGTTTATTGTTTTTTTGGAGGATCTGTCCAGTTCCTTTAGTGGGGTGTTAAAGTCCCCTGCTATTATGACATTGCTGTTTATTATGTTGTCTAGATCTAGCAGTATTTGCTTTATGTACCTGGGCACTCCTGTGTTGGGTGCATAAATGTTTAGGATTGTTAAATCCTCTTGTAAGATTTTTCCCTTCACCACTATCTAGTGTCCATTTTTGTCCTTCTTTACTTTTATTGCTTTAAAGTTTGTATCATCTGAAATAAGGATGGCTACTCTGGATTTCTTTTGGTTTCCATTAGTCTGGAAAATTGTATTCCATCCTTTCACCTTGAGTCTGAATGCGTCTTTGTGTGTAAGGTGTGTTTCCTGAAGACAACAGATACTGGGCTTGTATTTTTTAATCCATTCAGCCAGCCTATGTCTCTTCAATGGGCAATTCAAGCCATTGACATTTATTGAGATAATTGATATTTGGGGTAAATTTCTGATTATTCTATTGGGTGGTGTCTTTTGTTTTACCTCTTGCATCATTGTGCAATCTGGTTTCTGGGGTTTTAGCTTCTGCGTAGTTTTACATAGGTGGGTGTCTGTTGCTCTGGTTAGCGTATAATGCAGGTCTAAGCATTTCTTGCAAGGCTGGTCTGGATTTCACATTTGCTTATCTGGAAATGTCTTTATTTCTCCCTCATATAAGAAGCTTAGTTTGGCAGGATACAGAATTCTGGGTTGGCCTTTGTTTTGTTTTAGGAGACTGATGATGGCTCCCCATTCCCTTCTGGCTTGTAAGGTTTCAGCTGAGAAGTCTGCATTTAATCTGATCGTTTTCCCATTATAGGTTACCTGCTCTTTTCGTCTTACAGCTCTGAGGAGTGCCTCTTTTGTGTTTACTTTGGTCAGTCTAATAATTATGTGGCGTGGTGAATGCCTTTTCACGTTGACTCTCCCAGGAGCCCTGTGTGCTTCTTGTACTTGGAGATCAAGATTTCTGGCTAAGCCATGGAAATTTTCCTTTATTAGTCCTTCAAATAGATTTTCCAGCCCACGCGAATTTTCTTCCTCTCCCTCAGGGATACCTATGATCCTTATGTTTGGCCTCTTTACATAATCCCACATTTCTTGTATGCTTTGTTCATGCCTCTTGTTTTTGTGTTCTTTCTCTTTGACTGATTTATTTAGCGCATAGGAGTTGTCTTCTAGCTCTGAAATTCTTTCCTCTGCATGGTTCAGCCTATTCTTAAGGCTTTCCACTGTGTTTTGTAGATCCTTGAATGCTTCTTTCATTTCTAGGATTTCTATTTGATTTTTCCGTAATATTTCTATTTCTTTGGAGAATTTTTCATTCATTTCTTGCATTTTTCTTGTGGTTTCTTTGTGCTGGGATTCAATTTTCTCTTGAATTTCATTGAGCTTTCTTATAATCCATAAACGAAATTCCTCTTCTGTCATTCTACCCATTTCATTTGGGTTGGTATCCATTGCTGAGGAACTGATGGTTTCTTTTGGGGGTGACTTTTCACTCTGATTTTTCATGTTCCCTGAGTTCTTTTGCTGGTTTTTTCTCATCTGGCCTCTTGGTTGAGAGCTGGGGGTGTTAGAGCTAGTTTATGGCCCTGTCTCCAGGCCCACAATTTTCGTTCCTTGGCAAAGCCAGGGAGAGAAGTAGTGGCCTGTATTGCCTTAGGTGTACTTTAGCAAGTTTGGTGGATCTTGAGTTATCTCTGGCCTGTTGTCTTCTCCTCTTCCCAGTGGAGTGTGGTGAGAATGACCTCCCAGCTTGGGCTCTAAGCTAGTGAATTGTTCTTGAGGATATGAGTCCACAGCTCCCTATTAGCTAGGTATTCTGTTATGTCCGTGGCAGACTCTGATCCCCCAGTTGGGGTATGTGAAAGCCCCGTGCTTTGGGAGGGGCCTTGTAGCTCCTAGGAGTTACTTTGACCCTGCTCCTCCTGAGGTGCAGGTAGAAACACAATTTCTTTTGGCTGCAGTGTGAGAGCTGAATTGGGAGAATTCTACACAGTTCAGAGGTTGCTTATCTAGCCATGTGTGTCTGCCCTTCTGATGTGCCTCTCCGTGTGATACTGGTTGGTAGGGGGATCTCCAATTGTGCACCCCTTTTCCACCACTAGACCCTAAGGCGAGGCGGTTGGCTGTCTCTATCCCCAGCAGTCTCCACCGTGGGGATGTTCCCACAGGGAGAGGGCAGTAGTGGCCACTGGAAGCGCTCTTGAATGGTGCGAAATTCCCTAATGAAGTGGGCAGGATTATGGGGAGCTGCTCTAGTTCAGCCTGTGGCTCTTGAGGTATTTGGTTGTCATGAGAACCAGCAGTTATACCAAATGAGTCACTATAGCCAGCAACCTTCAAAATGAGCGATCTCTGGGGTACAGGAGGCCTGGGACCTGAAGGGCGGGCACTAGGACCAGCACGTAGCGGACTTGTCGGAGGCCAAAGCTGGGATAGCAGGACCAGATGGATGAGCTGCAAACTGTTTCCAATACACAAAGGTCCTGCCGCTACAGTTCCGGGATCTCGTCCCACCTGGAACCCACGGATGCAGCTGTCCCTGGCCACCAAAGGCTAAGCCTGTCTCGCCCCAGTGGAAGAGCCCCGGGCTGGGGCGGCGCGGAGCTAGAGACCTTGGCACAGCTCCTGTCGGGCGGCTTTAAAGATGGCGGCTGTCGCCAGCCTGGCGCATAGCCGGGCTCTGATCGCACCGGGAGCGCAGCTTTTCTCCGCGGGCAGTTGCTAGCAACCTCTAAGGGCGTGTCCTGCTCTCCGTTAACTCTTGGGCCCAGTCCTGCTGACTTCTAGTGGCGCAGTGACGGCCTGCGGGTTCCCGCGCACTGTCCCGGGAAGCTGTATCTCCGCGCGGTCCCTGCCCAGTTCCTCCCCAGCCCTCGGCAGTCTCTGTATATTGCAGCTGAGAGTTGTGTTTGGCTCTCGCAATTGCCTCCTCTCCACAGGGTCTGTTGCCTTGTGCAACCACTTTGCCCCAACTCTGGGCTTGTCCCTGACTGCGTGGATGGGGAGGCGCGTAACCGCTTGGGGGGCAGGTCGCGCTGCGCTGACCTGGCGAGTGCGTCCTTCCCGCGCTCTGGGCTCTATTGTGCTCCGCGAGCCCTCCGATCTTTTGAAAATTTTGTACCTGTTTTCTTGGACTGGGCGTTCGGCGTTGTTTCTCTGTAATTCACAATGCTGTTTTCGGAGTGAGCGGTCCGTGTTTGCAGGCAGCCGCTGGCGTTTTTCACCTCCTTCCCTGGGAGCAGTGCAGTGGGAGGACTCTATTAGACTGCCATTTTTTTGATATTTTAATTTTATTTTTATCTTCTGCTGTACATCCTGCTGTTCTTCTCTACTATCACTATCACTTGTTGAATCTCTGTTGTTATTCCTAATTGGTGATGTTGAAGCTGCACGTTTAAGTCTATTGTTTCTCAAGCTTTTCCTTTTGTTATGTTTCTTCCAAATCTTTTAGTACATCTCTTTTGTGTCTTGGCTTCTCATGTGAAAAGTCTGGTTATTTATTTATTTGTTTGTTGTATTTCAGAAGATTGGTGTAATAATTTTCCATGAAAATTCTAACTCTCATACAGACCAGTATATTCTTCTGGGCCATGAGATAGGAAGCCAAATTATAATCAGAAGGTTGCTTGGTGATCCAAGAATCAGTGTAAGAGGCATAAGATGACACCCCCACCTCCAGCTGCTTGATGTAGCCATCAATGCTGCAGGCTTGAAAAGATAAAATTACTTAGTTATTCAGAAATTATTTTCAATTATTATCCAACCAGACGGCTAATGATTATGTAATTGCTGCTATTTAAAATGAAGAATTGAAAAATAAAAATAGAATAAAATTGTTTTATGTGTCTGAACAACTATCTCTACCTCATAAACACAAAGAAACGGGAATGTACTCAATTCTGAAAAACAGAAGAGAACAAAACAAAAACCAATAAAGCAAGTGGGAACAAGTAATGTTCAGAAAAAGTTTCTACAATAATCAATAAACAAGTTATTATTATTAAGGAGGCAAATGGCTTCATATAAGCTCTTCCCAGCTCAGTCAAGTGTAGCATTATCAATTTGATACTTTCAGCCACACAGGCTACTAATTTAAATGAGTTGATCCAAACTGACCTTCTGACTGAAATAACTGCTGATCATTCAGCTATTTGGATCACACATGCACCATTTGAAACAAATTTCAAGCTGCATTAGTGCAGTGAGAGAGTATGGTGTAATAATGACATGCTCATATTTCTATTTTGTGCTCCAACCTCCCCCTGCCTTCTAGGTTCGTACATCCAACTGCCCGCTGGACAGTCCACATGAATGATCAGCCTTAACACATCCAAAATAGAATTCTCAATTTTTTCTTACAAAACTAACTCCTCTCTTTCTCTTTATTGTTGGACCAAATGATACCCATCATTCACTCATTTCTCAGGCCAAATTCACAAGTTATTCTTGACTTCTGTGTTTTGCTCACATCCCACACCCACTTTATCAGCTATACTTTCAAAGAACACTCTTTCTTCCAAACATCACATTTATAGTGTTTCTACCTGGTCTAAGCCTCCTTCATCTCTCTCCTGATCTGCAGTAACCCCCTAACTCTCTGCCTCTCAGGCTTTTCAACTATTGTCCACAGAGCAGCCACAGGGATAGTTTAAAAACATAAATCACCACATCTTTCATGTACTCAAAATGCTCAATAAATATCAAATACATTCAAAATAACACCCAGGTGATTTTTCTTTTTCTTATTTACATTTTCTATAATTACCATGTATAATTTTTAAAATGTGGAAGACAACTTGTTTTTACATTTCTGCTTTTATAAAGGATGTAACATTTTAAATACAAATTAAGGAAAGTATTTCTTGGTACAGCTTTGCTTTCTTTAATCACTTGGTTTGTTACACATACCCTGATGCTGATTTCAGAGGCTTCCTTTTGTTTTGACTATTTCTATTGCCAGTTAGATAAAAGATAATACTCAGTGACACTGAGATACAGCATATACAGTGGGAAAGGCACAGATTTTAAACAAAAAGACCTGCAATCTATTATAGTTTGTCAACGGATTTGCCAAATGGTTTTAGCCGGTTGACTTAAACTTTCTCTCCCTCGTCTCAAAAAAGTGAGACTAATAATATCTGGCTTACCTACCACACAGGATTTTTGTGAAGATCAAACAGATATTTAAAAGTGTTTGATGAAGTATAAAACACTCAATGAATGCTAGTTAAAAATAACAGGATTACACAATAGTCAAATGGTGAGTTGCAAAATCTGAAGATGGTGTGATGAATTACCTTAAAACACTTACCAAAGTAAATTAAGGGTTCAAATGGATACTGCATTTGTTATATGCTATAATAACCCCAATATCCACATGCATAAACAATGGTTAGATTAGTAGATGTCAGATGCTAACTGAATAAAAATTAAAATGGCAAATGTAGAGTTGGAGTAGCACTGTTTAACAGAGGAGACAGCTCTGCCCTCTGTACATAGCTCAGAGAAAAACTCTGCCTTGTTAAGTTGTTGGGTCTTCTTATATACCATAAGGGAGCAATTAACAGCATAGAATATGCTGTGGGTGGAAATAGTGCCCTGATCTGAGTGGGGAGAGACGTTGTACTTGGTAGCCTTTTTGGAGAAGCCATAGGCTGACCTTGAGAAAAGGGATCCTTTTGTCAGAAGGTTCTAGGAGAAACTTTGTTTTGCTAGTCCCAGAAGTACCACAGGTAGTGGAGATGAGGCCTATGAAATAAAAGCTCTCTGCCCACTGGGAAAATTTAGAGTTGGAGCCTTAGAAGAAGGAACAAGAAGGGTTTTGAGATGCTTATTCTGTTTAAAGCAATCCAACATTTACTGAATATCAGACACATTGCTAGATCCATTTGTACATTATCATATTTGATCCTTAGCATGCATTTTTAAGTAGGTATCATTATTGCTTTACAGATGGGAAAACTCTAAACTCAGAGAAATTAGAGAAGTTGGTGGTCAAGATTACCCAACTAGTAAATGACCAATCTGGGATTAAAATCTAATTCTGTTGGCTTCTTTATACTACATCCTCTTGAATGCCAATGAACTTCTGTAGTCTCTACTTGGATCTGTTCATATTAAAGATTTTCAGAGAGATAGATGTGAATTTTTTCAGGGATGTTGGCAGAATCTTTGATAATAGGGCATAATGCTATTAGAAGCAACAAATCCCAGTGATGTGTGAGGTTGCTTTTTTTAACAAAGAAGGAAAATTAGATTTGTTGCTCAGCCTCTCTGAAAGATTATCACGATTTTTTTTCAGTCAGATATATTCTTGGCAAAGAAATATTTTGCTATTTTAAATATAGCTTTCACAACACTGAAAAGAACCTCACCAAATCAGTGTGTATTATGTAGGAAACCAAGGATTTTGCTGCACTAAAAGCTCTGGATGGTTTCATTCAGGTGTAGGCAAATGGCATAGCTGCCTATAATTCATGACCTGCTTTGTGAAGTCAGGAACATTATTTGACAAGGACACTGTTTCATTAACATTTTTCTGCTCCAAGTCACAAAACAGAACACGTGATTTCAGTGAGATCTTTTTGGCCGTGTGGGGCTTCTTTTCACATGCTTCAAGACAAGATTTTTGTGTTGGGGCAAATCCAAGATTTAGTAAAATCCAAGCCTTTTTAAATTCGATCTTCTTTTCACAAAGATTCACATTTTCTAATGTATCATGGACATACATAAGGTGCTGTTTTGAATTTGTTGGCTTCATATTTTTATTGGAAAAAAATCTTTTAACACCAAAAAACTGAGACTTTTGTTTCCAATTTATGTTCAATCATGGAAGTAAAATCTAAGAATATAGAAATTATATCACATTTTATTTTTCTTGGCATTTTACAGCTATGCTCTGTAACAAAAATTTGTAAAAATCATGTGTCTGTAAATGTAATGACAGTCTAGGTTCTCTTTAGTTATTGTTAAATAAATTATTCTAGATATCTTGGCATGAAAGCAATGATGGACTATATATTAACTGACCATGTATAGTATAAATAGTGTATTGCTATTCTGTATTATCTGGAGTCAACAATACCTTAATAGCTTAATTTCTGATAAATGGACTATTCATAAAAAAACCATGTTTTAAACTATCCAGAAAAAATTAAAGACAAAAAAATTTGGCATCTGTTTCATGTGGCCCCTGAAGTTAATCCATGGACCTCAAGTCACAGTTTAAGAAATGATGTTTTAGAGGGAAACCAAGCACTAGTTAGACATGGTATAAGAATAGATAATTTCCATGATCTGTAAGATTCACTCTTTCTATTATAAAAATTCTTACTTGTATGATTCAAAATCAAGGATAGCAGATGCCCTTTATATGACAGAATCAAAATGCCCTTTATTTTAGAACCACTTTATAGTTTGCAGAGTTGTCAGGCAAAGTATTTTGTATGTGATAGAATTGTGTTGCAGTTATCTATTTTATGTTAAAAAACTATTACCCCCAAATTTGGGAGCTTTAAACAACATTGATTTTTTTTCTCGTGGTTCTGCAGTGATTGTTTTGTTGCACATGGTGTTGGCTGGGGTCACCCATGGATTTGTGTTCAGCTGGGAGCTTGGCTGGGACACCTTGGTTTATCACATGGCCTCTTTCTCCAGTAGGATAGCTGGTATTCCTTACAGATGGCAGCTAGGCCCTTAGGAGGGAGTGAGCCAATGTGTAAGCCTCTGCTTGTGTCATGCTTGCTTATATTCCACTGATCAAGGCAAATCGTGTGGCCAAGCCCACATGGGAGGGAACTTTACATGATTCACTGGAGGCTACCAATGTGTCTCCTACAGGCTGCTATTTCTCTCTTAATGTCTATCCATGTCTGCCCTTTTTCCTTAGTAATAAAAGTCCTTATTTTTAACAAGATGCATGGCCACCTAAAATAAAGACTACTTTTCCTATTCTAACACTTATCAAATTTGTGGCTGGGAAGCTACATCTTGGGGCGGTGGGATTCAAGCAGAAGTGTTATGTGTGACTTCTGGATAGTGTCTTTATTATGTATTTATTGCTGTCTGACAAGTTATCACCAAACATAGCAGCTTAAAACAACAAACCTTTATTTTCCCACACAGTTTCTGAGGGTCGGATTTGGGAGCAGCTAAGCTGAGTTTCTTTGGTTCAGAGTGTCTCACATGATTGCAATCAAGACATTGAGAAAAGCTGTAGTTGACTAAGGAAGAGGATCAGTTCCACGATGGCTCACTCTCATGGCTGTTGGCTGGAAGTCTCAATTCCTCACTGGCTGTTGGCAGGAGGCCTCAGTCCATTACCATGTGGACCTCTCCATAGGGCTGCATGAAAAGCAGCCAGCCTCATGCCATGGCAGCCACCTTCCCCCAGAGTGAGTGAGCTGAGAGAGAGAAAGTGAGAAAGGAACCAAAATGTGTTTTACAACCTAGCCTTTGCAGTCACATATTTTACTTCTGTATTCATTTGGTCACACAGATCAGCCCTGAGGGATAAGACAATTTCACGTGTGTGTGCGCGCATGCATGACCATCTTGGAGGCTGCCTACCACAGTGTCCTTAAAGGTAAGGTGTAGGTGTTTCTTCTTAGTTTCAGCTTCTAGTATTTTTCAATATTCTAATTAGTTATGTGAGACAAAGCTGAGCAAACGAAATTCTATATAAAAAGTTCTCCACAGTGTTGCTAAGTTCCAATTTATTTGTATTCTTTATTCTCATTAGGGAGAAATAAATTTTTAAAAATTTCTTAAAAGTAAAAACAATTATGATGGTATTAACTGAGAATTCTGTTCTCTAACCTAGTAGGAGTATTTTTGGATTGTTTGAAAACAATTTAGAGAACATGGCCTGAAACAGAAACATTGCTGTCTTATTCATATTCATTGCAGAAATAATTACAGATTATTGTTGGCAAACTCATCTCTTTTTAAAAAAACAAACTATAAATGGGGAAGTGTAAACTGTGTGTGATATGAAAATGAATTTTTGTATTAACTGCTTCTGCTCTTGCTTTCCTGCTGTACTCATGGTGGAGCTGCTGGTTAGATCCTGTCTTTCACACATCTAAGAAAATATGCATACTGTTTACATAACTATTAAATAGAAAGTAAGTCACATCTTATATAACTATTTGGCCCAGTGAAAAATTTTGATGATTTGATTCCAGCAGTGGATAAAAGCATAGACTTTAAGTCAGGGATTCATGGTTTCAGCTTGCAGTTTGTCCTGTACCTAGCCATGTGTCCTTAGTACTCTAAGAGGCAGTTCCCTCATCTCTAAAATGGGGGTAATATCTAATTTACAGGATGTTGTTATCAATAGGATACATAAGGCTCATAGGAAGCACTTGATAAATGAAAATATTATTAGCTAAATGTTCTTGACATCTTTATTAAGTGGCTTTGATGAATGCTTAGCATATTTCCTAACAATATCTTCCTGTTAAGACAATTTCTTGTGTGTGTGTGTTTAAAAAGAAGAGATTAAGGCACTAGATGAGCTTGAACAAAGAAAGTATATTTCCGTTTAAATGTCTCTTCTATTGAAAAATTTCTTTTAGCAATTTGAGTTGTGTTAATATAGACAAATAACTAGAAACTGTCTATCTCTCCATTTATCCAGCCAGTCTATCATTTACCCAACATTTATGAAGTCTCCATTATGTGGTGAGCAATAAAAATGCAAAGAATTAGATATTACCCCTGCCCTCAAAGGTTTCACAGTCTAATGAAGATTTGAATCAAAGAGATGTATAAACATAATTAAAGCAGTGTGTCAGTTGCTGTAGTTGTAGTGTATCCGTTATTACCTGATTACAGCACTAGATGCTTGCGCAAGAAGCACTTACCTGCCCAGGACAGGATTCCTGAGGGACTGATGCTTCATGCTTTGTCAGATGTCTAAGGAAAGGACTGGGGGTGTCACAGGAAAGACAGGGCTTTCTGGGCAAAGGCTGTAGCCTGACAGAAGGTAAAAAGGAACGGAAGAATGTGGTATATTCTGAGGAACCTCTGTAGTTTAGAATGTCAGGACTATGGGGTGCTCAAGGGTGGCAGTCAGGGCAAGGCTGGAAAAGTAGGCAGGGCTAGATCATGAAGGAGCTTGTGTGCTGTGACAAAGAATGTGGACATTACCTTGTAGGTATTGGTGAATGATTACAGGATTTTTTTCGGATTATAGGATTTTTAAGAGAGAGACGATCAGATTAGTGTTAGGCTGAACCCAGAGGCTAGTGGGAAGTTCCATGGGAACTTTGCCTTTAAGACCCCCTCCTCTTTTGAGGGCCCGCCCATACCGGCCCATAAGAGCCCCAGAAGTCTGCCCTTTTGGGGCTGACACCATTTGTTTGGACTCAGCCCATCTGTACGCAGATGCCCTAATAAATCTCTTTCCATCTACCGTGGCCTTGTGTGTTCCTCCCTCAGCATTTCTAACAGTTAGCACTTCCCTTCTGGTGGCAGTGTGAACCGTAGACTGGAGGGATTGAGAAGGGAGGCCGAGAGACCTGGTCGGAGGCCACTGCAAGTATCCAGAGAGGCACGACAAGGGGCTGAACTAAGTTAGTAGTGGTGGATGGAGAGGAAAGGAAATATGTCTGATTGGACGGTGTGTGGGGTAAGGGGTCGAGAGGGAAATGGCGGCAAGGAAAATGGAGGAAGAACTCTAGGAAGACCCTGGGTTTTAGTTTGGGTGATGGAGGGGATGGCAGTGCCAGTCCCTGAGATGGAAACATAGGAGGAGGATTAGGTATGCGGGGGAAGAAAAGATGATGTGTGTCATTTTGGACATGATAAGTCTCATGTGCCAGGGGTAATCCAAGTGGAGATGTCCTGTACCAGTTGGATGAATGTAGCCTAGGGCTGGAGAGGGCTGGAGAGACTCTGAGTTTAATCACTTTTAGGCAAGCAGCAACATGTACACAGCATTGAACTCGGCTCTCTGAGTGGCGCCTGCTCTAGGCAGAACTCTGAAGTAGGTGAGGCCTGTCTTTGATGTCTTCCACCACCTCTTGACCATTTAGTATACATTACTGGCTGCTACTTTTATCTGAGCCATGTCCACCCTTTTAGCCCCACCTTCTATTATTTTTTCATATTCATCTTTTATGCTGGTTACACCACACAACGTGCAGATTTATGGATAGTTCATGAATCTATCATGCTATTCCAAGTTCAGTATGTTCACATCTGTCTTTTGTTTTGAATTCGCTTCCCTGTGTTTACATCTGATTGAAATTCCACTTAATTACTACTTCCTCCAGGAAGTCTACCTGGATTCCCTTTTTTAGATTTCTTGTACACAGCACTTAAGTGAAGGGCATGTTGGACTTTATATCATTTCAGGACAGTATTTATTAATATTATATATTATAGATTTAATATTTTATATAAATGAAATTGTTGACTACTTACAATAGGCCATGTAAGTGATTTATTTACCTGATTTACCCATAAATATTAATGGGAGTATAGTATACTTATTTTTTAGGCCTACTTTCTTCAACAAACAATGTATCATAAACATTTTCTATGTCAGTAAACACATAGCTTCACTATCCTTTATAAATACACAGTATTTTTTAATTGCATGCATTTATTATATTCAATGATTTTTTGAATAATACTATTTCCCTATCTGTCAATTTTTAAATTTATTTCTCTGTCTTTTCCTACAGATTGTAAGTAGGGGCTGAGTTTTGTTAGAAGGCAATTCTCCACAGATTGCTTGTTTCCTGCACATGTTGAGAGCAGAGACACTGGTAGCCTTTGTTCTGGACTATGTTTTTAAGGATGTTTGTATAGCGAATAGCCCTGGAAGGTATAGTGTCTCCCTCTGAAGCAGAGGACAGGCCTGATTACTGCCCAGTATAATAAGGATAATATTCCCCTCTCCGGAGCAAAGGTCGGGCAGGTTTGCTTGCAGTTCATTGTAAAAGATCTGCGTTTCCTGGGCTCAGTGCCTTCACTGTGACACAAACCTTGTAAGACTTGGGGGATGGGTGGAACTGGCTCATGCAACTTGCTATACTGTAACAAACCCATTGTCTCTGACTCTGTAGTCTGGTGTCTTCTGCCAGCATCCACAAAACTGTGGCAAGCTCCCTTGTCAGCTTGCAAGTAGGGTTAATTCTCAGGCCTTTCACAGTTTATCTCTCAGCACTTATTGTTGTTATTGTTATTATTACTACTGTTTTAAAAAGCTAGCATTTACTAAGTGCTTACTATGGGCCAATCTTACATGCCTTTTTTATTTTAGTTGTCACACAATCATGAGTGGAATGTTATTTTCACATTTTATAGATAAGCAAACTTCATGGAGATGTGAATAACTTGCCAAGATCATGTCATCAGGAAGTGATGGAGTTGAGAGTCAAACCCAGGTCTTGAAGTCCCAAAGTGTTACCTTGCATTATCACTATAGAAAGGCTTAATGTACAAATCATGCCAGGGACCATTTGTACTATAACTGGGCTAATTTCTTAACTCAAATGAATGAATTCTTTGGTTTAAAGAAAATAAACACAGGGGAGGGGAGATATTTTTTGACAAGGAGGCCTTCCCCACACTCTTGAGATAAGATGACAGAAGACAAATGCTCTATATGTATACTCAGCCTGGCTGAAGGGCATAGAATATAGATGTTGGACATAATCCCTGCTGTCAAGGACCTTGTAGTCTTGTTTGGGAGGTAAAATTTACACATAGGAAGCAGTAGAAGAAGGTAAGACAGTATTTAATTAAGCTCCAGATTGAATGGTTCAAGTAATAAGTGAATGACCGGTTGAGAGAGAGGCATGATCAATTAGGACTGTATCCGTGAAATTTGGGAGGAGGCAGGGCTTGAGTAGAGCCTGGAGGAAGGGACAGTCAGTTCCAGGTGGAGTCAAAAGGCTAAGAAAAAATTCCAGAGAAAAGTAATACAATTGCTATCTGTTCCAGGAAAAGATACTTTCTGTGCCTACTTATCTCCATATATGAAAAGAACAGTTTTGCAGTTTTGTGTCTTTTAAAAAATAACAACATATAACCACACACACACACAAATCCAAAGACACACACACAGAGAAACAGAACCCACCATGCTATTTTCTCATTTGCACTTAACTCAGAGGTTGTGAGCCCTTTTTCCTGGTGTGGATGTTGCCACAGGCGCCTGACATTCTCAACTTGATTGGATCCCTGCAGTGCAGTCTACTTCAGACTACCTTTTTTAGACCACTTGAAAGTTTTTCGATTTATTCAGCAGAATATATCAGCCTGCCAGCTTTGGAAAGCTGGTGCCTGCAGAAGATATATCTTTCCTCTGCAGGTGGCACTGGCTGCCAATTTTTCTTTGGGGTGAGCTCTTCTTATTCCGAAGCAGCACGCTGTGGTTTGAGTACCAGTCACATTAGAGTTGATCTCCTTTTCTGTCTACTGCTCTATCTGGATAATGGCTATACCTGCTGTGTGTGAGTGGAGAGAAGAGCCCATTGTAGTGTTTCTTTGCTTTGTGATTAGCAAATTACATTTGGCTTAAACTGGGTCATCCCATCTCTTTTTTTCTTGCCTGAGCAATTTATCTACCTCTATCATCTCCTAGATGTTAATATTAATGTCACTTTGCTTCAGATGGTGTCCCTTGTGTCCCTGAGGTTCCTGCTACCTGTCTTCTCTTTGATTATTTGCCATCTACTCTGCAGAATGGCCTCACTCTCCTCCTGCTGTCCACCCTCATCACGTAAGCAATCTGGTTCAGTTGAACTGCCATGAGCCTTCCCCACTGGGCTTCACAGAAGAAGCAGAAAGATTTCCTCTGGGATTGTCAGAGACCTCTAGAAGGTGCCTCCATTTACTCCTGATAGCACAAGACAGCCTGACGGCAAAACGTACCCACTGCTGTCAGTTTTACTAAGTGGACTTTGTGAAGTGACACTGACAACAAAAATAATAATGGAAGGGGGAAAGGAATTCTGTTTCTGGAATTTTCTTCTTCCACTCCTTTTCTACTCTTTCTCAATGTAAATGTCCTTTTTTCCTTCTGCACAGAAAGTTACCAAATTAGTTAATTAAAAAAAAAATTTCAACCAATTGAATTACAATTCCAGGCTGAGTCTTGAGGGATACTAAGTTTTAGTAATGGAAAAGTCCAGAAGTGACCATTGAGCTCCTTTTACCTCATTCTAGGGGAGAGGACCCTTGAGTATCCCAGACAGATGGGTTTTGAGGCTATTTATAGGTGCCTTGTAAAACAGTCTGTGGGAGGAGAATCTGGCTTATGGTGGATGGGTCTGTTTTTAACAAGTAACAGTAGTAATGAGGACTGTACAATATTAATAAAACAGCTAAGAAAAGGACTGGAGAATTATGGTAGCTAATGGTCTGAAGAGCATTTACTATAAACCTGATTTTATGATACATTTTAGAAGAGCAGTTTGACCATAAATATTCACTCTCTTGTGACATGTTGCACATAAAGTTTGATCCCAGGAACATCTTTAAAATACTTCTAAAATTATGGAAGATAAGAAAAGATAGCTTTCATATGCTAGGAAAGTTCTCTGAGGCTTCTGCCACCCTTGAAGCAGGAATCTTCAATCAAATTATTTTCTACTAAAGATTCATCCTTAGGGAGACTCATAGTAAAGTGAAAAGGTCAACTCACTGAGAATATTTAAACTTCTATAAAAGAATGAGACACTCGTTCAGGTGGTAAGTGGTTCACAGGTGTCTTGTTTGGGGATTTTATTATAATTACAGGGTTTTTTTTTTTTTTTTTTTTTTGCTACTTCTAGGGTTACAGTGTTTGGTCCTTTAGTCATATCATCTTTAACTTAAACATGAGAAAAGATCTCTCTTCCCTTCTGCTTAAAGGTGATGACAACCATCAGGTGAATCTTCCTTGGAGGTGCTAATATTACTGAAAACTCTTTTGCCCAACCCCAGGTACTGTGGGTAAGGCTGTAATTTCAAGCATGGCCAGTAAAACTAGTGCAGAGACGTTTTCCTCCCAATACTTCCTTAGTTCCTCAGGGAATATTTTAATCTGGGATTAAATAGCTCTGGCTTCCCTTAAACCAGAAACAGACAGGAGAACCTCATTGTATTACAACTCAACTTGCTGTTTTTCTTAGATCTCAGGAGCTATTCCTTATTCAGTCTGAATTGGGCAATGAAGAAATATGAAGAAATGTGTTAAAGAAGGAAAGATAAAACAGATATTTAGAACTTCTTTTAAGTTCTCTCTAAGTAAAATCATCAGTGTGGGATTTTATTATTATTTTTTTGCTTTGTGTGCATTCCCTAAAAATAAAACACACTTGTATTCAGAATAAGTATGAAAACAAGAAAACACATCCCAACAGTATATATACTGTATTTGTGAGTTACTTGATGTTTTCTATCATATCTCTTCTTTCTAGCTGAATGATCTATAAACTATTTTATTAATGCATCAGTTGGTAAAATACTTTTAGCATGCACTCCCCAAATATCTTTATATTTATTTATATACTAAATACATTTACCATTATGCTAATAAGTACGTTAAACAAATATACACAGTAATTTTAAAATAAGCTAAAAATAAATAAATAAATTTATTTAAATATTTTTCCAGTCAATGATAGTATCATTTATTCATCATTTATGACACTCCAAAGAGTTAAGACAAGGGTAATTGTTAACCATAGTAAATGTAAATTCATATTTTATTTTATTTTTTCCTATTTTTAAAACTTTTATTCTTTAAATTGATACACAATTGTACATATTTATGGGTTACATAGTGATGTTTTGATACATATAATGTATAGTGATCAGATCAGGGTAATTAGCATATCTATCATCTCAAACATTTATTATTTCTTTGTGTTGGGAACATTCAATATCCTCCTTCTAGCTACTTGAAACTACATATTATTGTTAACTATAGTCACCGTACAGTGCTATAGTACACTGGAAATTACTCCTCCTAATTAGCTGTAACTTTGTATCCTTTAACAAATCTATTCCTATTCCCCCTTCCTTCTACCCTTCCTATTCCTAGTATCCTCTGTTCTATTTTTTACTTCTGAGATCAACTTTTTTAAGCTTCTGCATATGAGTGAGAATATGCAGTATTTAACTTTCTGTTCCTTGCTTATGTCACTTAACATAATGTCCTCCAGCTCCATCCATGTTGCTGCAAATGACAGGATTTCATTCTTCTTTATGCTGAATGGATATTCCATTGTGTAAATATACCACATTTCTTTATCAATTCATCTGTTGTTGGACACCTCGGTTGATTCCACATCTTGGCTATTATGAGTAGAGCTTCAGTAAACATAGAGGTGCAGATGTCTCTTATTAAAGAAACATATTAATACTGATTTTTCTTTCCTTTGGGTAAATGCCCAGTAGTAGGATTGCTGAATCATATTGTAGTTCTATTTTTAGATTTTTGAGGAACCTCAATACTATTCTCCATAGCGGCTGTATTAGTTTACATTCCCACCAAAGTGTATAAGAGTTTCCTTTTCTCTGCATCCTCACCAGCATTTATTATTTATTTATTTATTTTTGAGACAGAGTCTTGCTTTGTCACCCTGGCTTCAGTGCAGTGATGTCATCATAGCTCACTGCAACCTCCAACTTCAGGGCTCAAGCAATCATCCTGCCTTGGCCTCCCAAAGTGCTAGAATTAGAGGCATGAACCACCATACCTGCTATTTGTTATTTTTTGGCTTTTTGATAATGGCCATCCTAACTGGGATAAGATGATATCTCATTGTGGGTTTTTTTTTTTTTTTTTTTTTTTTTTCTGAGAGACAGAGTCTCACTCTATTGCCTGGGCTAGAGTGCAGTGGCATTATCATAGCTCACTGCAATCTCTAACTTCTGGGCTCAAGCGATCCTTCTGCCTCAGGCTCCCCAGCAACTGAGACGACAGGCACGCGCCACTGTGCCCAGCTAATTTTTTCTATTTTTTTGTGCAGGCTGGGTCTCTGTATGTTGCCCAGGCTGGTCTCCGACTCCTGACCTCAAACAATCTTCCCACTTCAACCTCCCCAAGTGCTAGGATTACAGGCATGAGCCACTGCACCTGGCCTCATTGTGGTTTTGATTTGTTTCCCTGATGATTAGTGATGTTGAGTACTTTTTCACATATTTGTTGGCTATTTATATGTCTTCTTTGAGAATTATCTGTTCAGATCATTTCCTCATTTTTAAAATTGGATTGTTTGATTTTTGCTGTTGAGATGTTTGAGTTCCTTATATATTCTGGATGTTAATCACCTGTCAGATGAATAGTTTGCAAATATTTTCTCCTGTTGTAGGTTGTCTTTTCACCCTGTTGATTGTTTCCTTTGCTGTGCAGAAGCTTTTTAGTTTAATATAATCCCATTTGTTTGTTTTTGCTTTTGTTGCCTGTGCTTTTGAGGTCTTATTCATAAAATCTTTTCCCAGACCAATGCCCTGAAGTGTTTCTCCTATGTTTTCTTCTAGTAGTATAGCTTTTGGTCTTATATTTAGTTCTTTAATCCATTTTGAATTGATTTTTGTATAGAGTCAGAGGTGGGGGTCTAGTTTCATTCTTCCACATATGGATATCCAGTTTTCCTAGCACCATTCATTGACGAGACTGTCTTTTCCCCAATGAATGTTCTTGGCGCTTTTGTCAAAAATCATTTGGCTGTAGATATGTGGATTATTATCTGGGTTCTCTAGTCTATTGCACTGTGTCTGTTTTTATGCCAGTACGAGGCTGTTTTGGTTACTATAGCCTTGTAGTATACTTTGAAGTCTGGTAGTGTGATGCCTACAGCTTTGTTCTTTTTGCTCAGGATTGCTTTGGCTATTTGGGATCTTTTGTGGTTCCATACAAATTTTAGGATTTTTTTCTATTTCTGTGAAAAATGTCATTGGTATTTTGACAGAGATTGCATTGAATTTGTAGAATTCTTTGGGTAGTATGTTCATTTTAACAATTACATTTATATTTTAAATAATCTTCTTAATAAAATAAATTTATTTTGGCAGCAGATTATTATTGTTTTCATCTTACAAGGAAAATTTCATATAAAGAGAAGTGTCAGCTTTGCCACTTATTGTCCACTCATTTTTATATTATTAGTATCATATTCAATCTGTGGTCTTTGTGGGAGTATTTTTAAACTACTTGTATAGCTTGGGATAGTTCTTTAGCTAAAACTAGAAAACAATCCATAAATCTAAATAGCCAGTCACACTTCAAGCCCAATATGTCTACTACATTATAAGCAAACAAACAGGTGAGGCATGACTTTTAACCCCTCCACATTGTGGGGAAATTTTTTTCCCTCAATATACCTCATCTCCTATATGTGATGGTGACCACATGATACATGGATGGACAAGGGTGTGAGTGTGCATCTGAATGTTAAATGCCAGAAAATTAGTAAAGCATAATTTTCTTCTTTTGAAGATAAAGTGAATAGAAATGTTAATGTTTTCTTCTCAAATCATATGGATTGTCTTGTATACCCCTGAGAAGAGCGCACCATCTTGGAGACCACTCTTTTTGATAATATAAGAATGGATAGCTTAAAAAAACTATTTGTCTATTTAAGGTGAGTCTTATTTTATTTCATGGTAATAGATATAAAGATGAGTGTCCTAGTCAAGAAGTTCCAGTAGGTCCTCTATTATATAAGGTATCTATGATTCCCAATGACTGTTCGAAATCACCTCATTTAACTCTGCTACTCTGTATGAATTCCATTAAGGACAACTTTTTAGAAAGCAGAAGTCCAGCAATTAAGTTCTAATTAAGTACAGGTTAACTCAAATATGTATTTACTGAGTTATATTATTAAATCCATTAGGTAACATCTATGAGAAATAGTATCAGTCTGTTGTGGATCTAATGGATTCAGATAAAATACAATACCCCAGAACTTAGCTTATGAGCTGCAAGATGGTTCTAATGAAGATACAGCTACAAATGCTCTGAGGGTGTTGGAGAATAGAAATGTTTACTGATGTGATTGATCTTAGAAAACTGGCTCAAGGAAAATGGGCATAAAAGAGATTAAGGGTGTTATTTGGAGAGTGAGAACATCTAAAACAAAACTTCTGATTACTTCTCCTTGATTTTAGATTGCTAAAAAGATTCGTTTCTTACATAAATTTGGAAATCACTATTCTACATAGTTAAGGATTAGAATTAATTTCTTTGTAACCACTTTCTTCAAACCTTAAGGTACAATATATTTAACTCTGGGAAAGATAGTAATGGCTTCCTCAAATCCAGGAGTAAATATGAAACAACTTGTTTTCTCTATTTTTTCCTCTAAATATTTTATACTTGCCTTCTAACTTTTGAAGCATAAGCCATGGTAGAAGCAGTGGCTATATGTTATAGAGACACCAAAGGGCCCCCTGATGTTATTTGCAGGAACGATTGATGGTAAGACCATCTTCAGGTTATGATTTAGGAATTTTCAAAATGTGTCTGAACTATTCAAGTTTATTTGTACAAAAGATGCTAGCATCAGTAGGTGTAACTTCTTAAGATAGAAGTCTGTTAAAATTTTTATCCTAAGTCTTTTTTGTGCCATTGTGTAAAATCAGCCAGTGTATTTGGGAATAGGTACAATAAAGACTCTTTCTCATCCTCAAAAGCTTCTTGATAATAACATTTTCTTTTTTCCAACTTGTGTTGTGAGGCTTAGACATTAAAAATGTTGGATGTATTCCATTCACATATTACATATCCTTTGGACGTCAAGTGGATTTTGGATTCTCTTATAGTGTGAAATCACATCTTTTTTTTGTCAAAGTGCTATACAGCTTTTGTTCCTTTAGCATTTAGAAAATTGTATCAAAATCTATTAATGCTTTTTTATGACCTTCTTACAAATGAATGTAAGGCAAAAAAATTTTTCCTAAAAAATCAATTCAAATTATTATTATGGAAGTATTGAGTGAACATCTGTGCAATAGGAGCAAGTGTTTGACTTTTCTAAAATTAAGGCTTAATTAATAGGCTTATATTGACTATGGATCAGTAGCAAAACCTTAGAGATGTCCATGAATCCTCATATTCTGGAAATTTCTGGAAATATGAAGGAAATTAAAATTAAAAAATTAAAAGTCTTACAGAATATTCTTATTGTCTATACCTAGTATTTCTCTGTATTTGTAGCGTAGTTTGTAGTCTTTGTAGACACTTTTCAATTTTAATGGTAGAAAATAGTGGTTACCAAACATGATTGACCATCAAATCATGGTAGGTAGGGAACAAGATCCCCAGCTCCACCCTCAGAAATTCTGATTCAGTGGTCTGGAGGCAAGGGGTGGGGGTGGGGGAAGGGGGTGTGCAGGAATCAGTATTTTAAAAACCTCCCCATGTGATTCTGGAAATAAACCAGATTTAAGTTTAAGTTTGGAGGTGGTCAGATTTCTTACTACAGCAATTAGAAAGAAAAAAAAATCTCATGTTTTTAGAAGGGCACAATTTTAGGCAATCACAATATCAATACATGTAATAGAGGGCATTTGCTCAATAAGCCTGCTCCTTATTACAGTATTCCTAGCAGAACAATGTGATTTTGTTCCCAGGTCACGCAGCCTGGCATACTTAATGAGAGGGTATACTGAGAGGGTAGTCACAGCCTCTCAGGAAGAGGACTGGAGGAAAGCCATCCTCTGTGGTCCTGGTGGATTGTGGGCAGGAAGACAGAGGGAGATCGGAAAGTCAGTCAACAGTATGTTTAATTCCCTTTCCCCCACTAAAGGCTGATGTGAAAGAGAGTTACTTTGGTTCAAGCAAATAGTTGTGGGAAGCAGCTTAGAGATATTCACCAAGCTTCCTTGGACTTACAAGGAAACGATTGCAAGACGCTTAAGAGAAAACCAGCCTTTAGCTCAGTGCCACAGCTTAGCATAACACACATGGGAGGACATTAGTCATAGAGGACAGTTAGATATATAACAAGAAGTAAAATTCAAATTTTGTGACTCACACCAGTAAAAATTACTACATTATATGTGAACTTTCAAAGTGAGGTGCTACATTACCATGTATAGAATTTACAAAAGGAATGAAAAATACCAAATTTCACACCTTATGGGCCCCTCATGTAGAGGGTCCCTCATTCACATGAAGACTATAAAAAGGTAGAGAAAGTGGACAAGGGGAGATTGTTGAGAAGAGAAAAGGGATGTGTTTATGTGTGTGTGCGGATGGGGAGTGGGGGTGTTTCTCTCTCTCTCACTTCAAGCTCAGTTTGGGACGAGGTCTCAATGAGACCACTCAGAGAGTATGAAATGCATTCTCTGCACTTGGGTGACACAGAGAACTATGCCTGCTTTGTGTCTGTAACAGCAGGGTAGAGGTGGCAGTGTGAGAACTGGCTAACACTTCTATAGCTTTTTGGGACAAAGGATGTGTGAATCTTTCCCATATTGGGCCATGTGGGAGGAAGATCTTGCTTAGAGTTGGGAAGATGAGGGGTCTTTTGATAGTGAGATTAAAAATTGAGTGAGCCACTATAAAAGCCAGGGGCTCAGGACGGGCAGTTGTCCACATGTCATGGGGCAGAAATGGAGGTTTCCAGTGAGAGCAATCTCCAAGGAGCCCACAAAAGTCCCTGTGAGGAAGAGTCAGTGTTAAACACCTTCCCCAGAAGGCCCCCTCACGCACCTGCCCCTGTCCGTGTTCTTTCCCTTAATCCTCTCTCCCTGTGCACCCGATCCTGGAAAGTTCTACATCTTGCTTATCGAGCCAGTGGAAGAAAAGGAGTAGAATGGACCTCAGACAGAGAGAAAGAGGACCCTGCCCTACCTCTGTCACTGCAAGCGGCCAGCTTAGGCCCCTGCAAGGGCGGTGAGAGGGGATTCTAGTTAAAGTCATGTTTTGAGTTTTGATTATCATATGACACAGCTTAATTTACCAAATCAGAATGTTTTTCCATTGTAATGACTAAAGGATTGGTATGAAAGTCTTACACTCTCTGGAGATAAGGGGGTGCAGGGAAGATTTTATTAATCTAAACGATGTTTAAAGCAAGGGGAATAAAGAGAAAAATTGTATTTTGATAACATTGGGTTTTTTTAATATATCAGTTTCGGATAGGCTGGTTAGCAAAGGGATCTGGAAATGTCCGTGTGCCCTGGGCAGAGATGGGGAGGGCAGAAAGGGCTGGGGGGAGTGGTGGAGTCACAAGGCAGTAGTATTCTGGTCCTATAAGACAGGGGGCAAATGGGTGAGTTCAAGGACTTCAGCTTTGAGAACCAGCAAGACATTGAGGAGGAAGATAAATCAGGCAGCTGCTGTGGCACAAGCTCAATGCTTATTTCTTATGCTGATTTTAGGACAGTATTAGGAATCTTACATTACGGTGTTTCTTGGGCCAGAGGAGAAATAATCTGAGGTAGGGGAGAAGAAAGACTGCACTGACGAGAGTGGAGGAGAAGTCATACAATGGCTTATACTTTTGCACTGAGCAGTCAAAAATAGCCAGTGGTTCCTTTAAATTAGCTCTGTTTTAACTAGGCTAAGGGCCAATTGTGTTTAGCTTTTGCCAGCACATATTTCACTTATTTTCTGACAGAGAAAGAGAAGGGGGGAGAGAGAGAGAGAGAGAGAAAGGGGGAGATAGATAGATAGATATTATTGTAAAGGAAATAGTTTTTCTCGGTTTTATTTCTGGAATGGAGGTAATGGTACTGAAGATATGCACAACTATGTGTTATTGTTAAATTATTCTTATTTAACACTTCCATTTTCACAGCTTTTTTTTTTTAAGAAAAAAAAAGGACTGAGAAAATTTACTGTACCAAAAAAATGAGACTACTGAACTTCCTGGATTTCCTAAGCTAACCACGAGGATTCATGCACTCTGAATGACCTTAGAAGTACAAGCTACCTTGTAGATGGCCGCAGTATGGCAGAAGGTCTCTAAGAGGCATGGATATGGATTCTTTTAAGAAATCAATCACTTTGGGTGATCAGACTGTATTACAACAGACAAGGCATGACCTTTCTCCTGGTTAACCTATTTACTTTTTTTCCTCTTGGGTTTATTAAAGAGTCTATTTTTGAGGTGGGGAGGGTAATAGAGGCCTATTATTTAGACCTAACAAATGGTTGATAACGTGGCTCTTTTTCTAGAACATTTTGGTGGCATTTTTTTTTGTAGTTTATTTAAACTTTGAGGGTATTATTTTTAAAAAGAAGGAAGAAAAAGAAAAGGGAAAAAATTACTTTATGAGCTTATGGGGACATCATGATCTCACCTCAGTATGTATTTAAAAAGCCATTAAGCATCCTGATTAGTTTGGGAGATGGTGCAAAGATTGTTACATTACTGGTTCCATGTGCAGCTGAGTACTGAATGCAGCATTTGTCACAGTAAAATGCATTGATCAGAAAATATGGGAAAATTATTATACATTGCAATGGTTGATTCAGCCTAGATATTGGACATAATGAGATTTCTTTTAAAGAGAAGTATTCAAAAGGACAGATACTACAGAAGGGATATCAGCTCATCTGTGGTAGATATGACCACAAAGTAAAGTATGGGATTTTTTAGGCCATACATAGAGAGCATTTTCCTTACTGAATGGTCACACTTTGCATATGTTAATGACTTTTCCTTGTATCTTTAGGTTGAGAGAGCACCTCTAATGATTTATTAAAACTCCAAAAACCCAAAATACTTTTTCCTCAGCATACTAATTGATATGGCATATATTTTTGGAGACTACTTTAATGGAAGGTTTATATTATTAATAACATTTAAAATAACAAATTCATTATGCTCTGAAGTAAGGATAACATGATGTGACTTGAGCCAAGAATGCACATATGTGACTTCAGATCTTACTAAAGAGCCACAGTGGGTTTTCATTGCAAACCCTGCTTTTTCTGGAGATGGACCCTGTACAACATGCTCTGTTATGCAATAGCTGCTTATTCAGCCTGATTTTTCTACTTGCTTACTTTTCTCCACAGCATCCTTAGGAAGCCTGTTGAGAAGATTTCTGACAAAAAATGGCTCAGAGACCCAGCTATCAAAACATGTATGATCTAACCATGCTCTGGGGTCAGGAGAGGTTGTTGGGAGGCATGGCTGGAAAAGACAATGATGGTTTCCAGAATGTACTCACAGGCTCTGCTCACTCTCCCAGGAGACTTGGTTTTGAACTGAGCAGGATTAAGTAGCTTGGGAGGACAGACGCTAATACTATCTGGGGAATTATAACGTGGCTCAGCTACTCTGTTACCCTGAAAGGATTGTGAGAATTGTTGCGTTTTTCTACTTGAGGTTTTGTTTCATAGTTTTGAGAGTAGAAGAAGGTCAGGATTACCCTGAGTTCTGCATAGTTAAAAGCATGAACCATGCGTTAGGAAGTCTTTAAATTTAAAAGGGGGCTTTTTTCAAAAGGCACTTTTATCTGAGCAAAGGGCAGATGGGCATTAATCTTTCCAGATAATAATAACATACAGTGGCAATATGTTGATTATATGTTGAATATATTTGATTTAAGCAAACAGATATCTTAATACCTTAAACATAATATATATGACATTTTTATAAAGAATATATAACATTATTTTATAAGGAAGATGATTAAAACTTCTAAATTCTCATCTCAACTTACAACATATAAGAAGTGTGCCAAGTATATCAGGATGAGCACATACCGTGATCTTGAGATTTGAACTGTAGTATAGTTCCGAAAGAATGGACTGACCATACAAGAACGCCTTGGTGGAATTTCAGTTATAGTGTTGGGAAATGTAAACTTGAAGGTGGAATGAGGTGTTCTCTGGGCATGGAGATTAGGGAACTTAAATAATGGAGCCAATGAACTCAAGGAAAAATTTGTCCATTTAATCAGCATTTGCTGTACTTTAAAAAAAAATGGCTTCTTTAAAAGTTTTTTTTAATTTAAAACAAATCAAAAAAATGTTTTAAGTACACAAAACGTTATATATTTCTTTCCCTGTCTTCCTCTCACCCCATCTCACACTCTGTGTTCACCACCCCCTCTGGTAATCACTGTTACACAGTTCTTATGTGTTCTCGCTGTGGCAGATTGTGTTTCCAAAGATGGCCACAACATCTCCCATCCCACCTGCTCTTTTGCAATGTGACTTTGCCACTTCCCCCATTAAGAGATGGAATCTATTTCCCCTCCTCTTAAATCTGGGCTGCTTCGTGTTCTAACTCTTTATAGGAATTAACTCATTCAATCCCTACAAGAGCCATATGAGGAGGTACCATTATTATCACCATTTTATAAATGAGGAGACAATCAAGGAAATAAGCCAAAAGGTTACTTAAGAGCAACACTCATAAAGTAGAAATGATAGTATATACAGGAAGAAATAGAAACTTTATTTTATTTTATTTTTTGAGACAGGGTCTCACTCTGTTGCTTGGGCTAGGGTGCAGTGGCATCATCATAGCTCACTGTAACCTCCAACTCCTAGGCTCAAGCAATTCTCCTCCCTCAGCTTCCCAAAATGCTGGGATTACAGGCATGAGCCACTGTGCCAGGCAGAAATAGAAACTTTAGCTCATCCTACAGAAAGCACTCAAGAAATGTTGGTTATTATTGGTAGTATTTCAAGTATTTTATTTCTATTTTAATTTTGTATTTTTCTTTTTTATTTTACATTTTTTCCTAATTTTCAAACATATTCTTTTCATTGTTTCTGAAAATCTTCCATTCCCCTTTTGTCTTGTAGTTTTACTATTATTTACTTTTTAAGATCTTAATTCTGTTTATAAACCTTAATCCCACACAATTTTTATTTTCTATTTTTAAACTCACATGTAAAAAAATTATTGTATCTTCTGCATTCCTTTGTCTAGTTTTCAAAGTTCTATTCTCTATTTGAGTTGACACGTCTCAACTCAAATCTCATCTCTAACTTCATTATTTTTAACTCTTCCTATTTAAATCTTATTGGGATTTTAGGGTTTTTTTCTTACTTTTTAAAAATTCATTTTACCTTTATTCTTATTGTACCTTATTCTTAATATATTTTTAATCTAGTAAATTTCTTGTTGTCTTTATGGTGAGAGTTCTTAATAATTTTCCTAATTTGTCTCTCTCACTGGTAACATCATCTAGTTATAAGAACTGGCCCTGAAAGCCTGTAAGCTTCTACCTTGAACTGGATAAGCTTAGCTGTTAAGGACTGGGATAAGGTTCTGCATATGGAGCAGTGAAATTGATGGATTTTAAGCTACTTTCAGTTGTACCTCGTGAGATCCATTATCTTCCCTATTTTACAGAATGTGGCTAGTTGGGGTCAGTAAAGAACGAAAACTGATATAGTGGCTTTACTTGGGTTTTTATATCATACAATTGCGAGAGAAATTAGAATAGTTACTTCTCCATATTCACTGTTTTTGGTTTTTTTCTTGTTCCTGCTGAGAAGTTTAGAAGGTTGGCTGAGATTAGGATTGGGCTTGTTGTTGAGTCCCTCGGGTCATATGACTGGGATTTTTCTTAGCACTTAACCACTATAGTCAAAAGCACACTCTGTATTCTAGACATATGCTGGTCCTCTGTTTGATGATAATTTAATTTCCATTTATTCTACACACCCTGTGATTGAGTTCATCATCAGTGAGTTAGGTAGACAGCAAGGGATTCCAGGTTTCTTAGGGATGAAAGTGGGTGCTGTTGCCTTGGTACAATTGCCCCACCTGGGAAGAAAGGATGGGCCCCAGGCCCCCATCTTGGTCCTGCCCCACCCTAATCCTGCCCTGAGCTACTGCTATACCTGGCGGAGGAGGGAATATCCTATGAATATGCCAATCAGAACTTAGCACGCCAACTGGAAAAGAATGCAGAGGACTCTCTAGCCCATGGGCCAAGCCGTATAGGTATGATAGAGTCTGGAAAGTGACCTAGAACACCCTGCATGTATAGTAAGGCTCAGGTCATGCAACTCCCAACTGTCCAATCAAAATGGTTCCATGGTGACGTCTCAGCTACGAAGGAGGTCCCAATCCAGGCACTATAAAATAAGACGCAGACCATAACCACGTCTTTTTTGCCCTTCCTTTTGCTCTCCCTTTGCTGTGACAATGGGTCCGGTTGTCATCTGTGGCGAATATATCACACTCTGTAAACCTATATCTTGCTCTTGCTGTATAATCCTATCTTTTTCTCCTCAATAAACTTCGTTTTTGTGCTTGCCTTACTTTGGTGTGTCTGGTCTTTCTTTGGCCATGAGTGCGCTAAGAACCAACATTTCAGACTGAAACCTGCCAACTGGTCACTGTCAGAACTGATGTCAAGCTCAAGGAGGCATTTCCTGTGGACCTTGTCCCTTAGACGCAGATGCAGGAACATTGGTGGGGACATTTCCTCCCTGGGGAACAACAGTATAGACCATTTAATATCAAGCCTTCTCTGCTTATATCACCTCAAGATGGATGCTTTAGATTAACTATTACAAGATAGTATCCCTTATTTTCATCTTTGGGAAAAAGTACACCAGAGCCAATATTACCCATGGTTAGAATAATGATATTAGAGGATTAGAGGACAGAGAAGACTATGATGAACACAGGGGCTTTTAGATATATTGTTTACCTGTTGTTATCACAACTCATGATGGTAGTTTAAAGAGATATTTCTCCTCTTATTTCCTGTCAACAGTTTTGATAACTTAAACATAAGGTATCCTAGAAAATGTGCAAGTCACCTTTTAATACTTGCTTTGACAAAGATCTCTAGGTAACAAATAAAACAAAACAATATAAACCAAAAGAAAATTAAACAACTAAAAGAGATTAGTGTTTGACATATGAAACAAAAATCAGAAATTTCCATCTGTGATTTTATCAAATTTAAACCTAAAACTCTATCAGTGTTAAAAAAAAAAAAAGACTGGTAGCATAAAATTATGTGGAAAGCTCCAACAAACTGAATAATAAGAATAGATTTTGAAATATAATTACTTGAGGTAAGATTTTTGGGAAGTGAGGCAGTGGATTGGTGACATGTTTATATTTCCTGACTTTACAAAGGAAGATCATCTGCCCTGAATTTTGTGCTGAACTGCTTCCTTATGCCTCCTTGTATTCCCTAGTTGATTAAAAAGTTTAAGATATTTGTGCAAGGTTTTATGCTTCTTGAAATGCTCAAAGACTTCACATGGTATGTTACAATCTTTGTCAATTTGTTTGTTTATTAATGCCAGGTTTTATCTAAAATACAGTCCTTTTCTTTTTTAAAGGAAAAATGACAGACCTATTAGTGTGTAATTTAATAAATTCCTTTTACAATATAGGCCATTGTCCTTCTTGGTGAATTGCAAATGTGATTTCTTATGTTAATGTCCCTCCTAAGAAACAAGAGTGACAAGAAGCAAGATTTAAGCACCGCTATTCCACTATTGCCTTATCATACTCTTTATTACCTTGTAGAAACCTGTCTTCACAACAGTGTCAAATTGTGTTCAATTCTGACAATGTAGACAAGAATTAATTGACCTTAATTTGTGGGCAGACTTGATTATGGGCAAAACTAAACTGATACATCCCAGTTATTCAAAACGTTAAGGGCAGAAAAACAAGTGAGAGGTAATGGAAATCAGAAAAACAGAACGGAGAAAGCAGTTACAGAAAAGTAATAAGGAGGAAATGGTTGCAGAAAAATAACCAGGGGAAACAGTTATTTCAGTCTTAAAGAATGGGGTGATTAGGCCATGGAACACTGACCACCAGTCAGAGATGGAAATGGAACTTTCCCCACAGTATGTATAACATAACCTTTAAGTCGTGTCCAAATATAGAAAGGAATTCAGTCCTAATTATAACTAACATTTACCTAAACATAAAGCATATAAAAAGAGGAATATGGAACTAAACAGGGTCTTCTCCACTTGAGAAGCCAGACCCATTTCCTTCTTAGGAAACTAACTTTTGCTTTTCCCCTTTGCACCCTTAAATTTTCCTTATAATAAATTCTTCACGCATACTTGGTGAGTGTCTGTCATCTCTCTATTGTGCAGGCCAAGGCTTGCAATTCCTCCAAGCCAAGAGCCCAAGAACTGGGGCAACACTTCAAAATCCAGCTGTGGACTGAACCGTGACCATATTTATATTAAATTGTGCCTTAAATGTTATGATGAGAGCTGGGGTTATTAGTAATAAACTTGTGATTAATCAGGTAACAATTGCTTTTGTGCAGGAAAGAGGGACAGAGTTCTGATTCTCCTTCTTTATAACTTGTACCATATCTTGATAGCTGTTTTTGATTAGCTAGAAGGATATCCCCAGAGAAGATAACAAGTATGTTCTTATAGGTGATGATGGTGGATGTGATTTTTTTGGAACTTAGATTATCTTTTATTGAGGGAAATTAATGAAATCATACTTTTGTACTCTTTTAACAAATTATTACCTAATCTAGGATAGTAACAATTTTTCAAACCCTTCCAGCACTGTAACAATAATAATAAGCTAGCATTTATTGAGCATTTCACATGTGCCAGGCATTTTTCCTAGGGCTTGACACGTATTTTCTCATTTAATTCTCACAACAACCCTTTTAGGTAAATACTATTATTTTCATTTGCATTTTTAAAATGAGGAAACACAGGTAGAGACAGACTAACTCCCCAAATGTCACATAGTAAATGGCAGTGTTAGAATTCAAAACCTGGTTTGACACCAGAAAGCAAATATATACAGTATGATAGTTAAAAATTTGCTAACAGATTAGTGGAAAATTAACTTACTTTAAATAAAAATCTATGATAACATCATTAAGAAATTTTTCCTTATTTAGGCAGTGCAGGTCCTCATTAGTAAGAGATGCCTCCCTTAGCTGGAGGTGGTTGATATACTATCAATTTTTTTTATAGAACAAGTGAAAATAGCCTGGTTATTTCATTGCTTCCTCATCAAAACACTGGAATTCTAATTTGTTTCAAAATGGCATTTTAGATTCAAAGTACACATTTTAAATGTTTTCTTTTTGCACACACCTTCCTTTGATGCTTCCTTCATAGGCAACACATCTGCTATTGGCTTCTTCAAAGGCAATTTTCACAGAAAAATTAGAAACACTATTCTTTATACTAATGTTAGTAATACTTTCAAATACCATATTTGCCAGAGGACCAAAGCCAGTTTGAGAAATTAAAATAATATATTGTTTTCCCAGAATTGTTAACCTATTTATTCCTTTGCAATTATTCCAAACTCTATTCTCATTCATTTGCAGGCTTATTTTCAGCCTTTGATAAACTGCTGGTACCATCTGCAGAAACACTATCGGTAATTTTCAGACATTACACCATTCACATTTAGTTAGGCCAGACGTATTTACTACAGGATCATTTTTTTGGTTCTTCTAGCTGTATCTTGATAAAATCTAAATAAATAATTATAGGCTCTATTAATAGCCAGAAGAGTGTTCCTACTAGTATACTTCCACAGTTTAAAACGACACCTTGAAAGGAACTGCTGGCAGCTTAAAGATATAGGATCAACTAAAATTTCTTGAGAAATCACGTTATGACATGTTAGAAATGTGTTGGTAATAGAATTACCAAACTGGTCTTTCATTCTTGTTTCCCTTGGTAATGTAACCGTCTTTAACTCTGCATCTGCAGGAATGCTTCTTAGTTCATGCTGTACTCTGCAGGTATTTCGATTTAGTGCTGCTTCTACTTTTCCAGAGAATGATGCTAGGCAAGACCATGGTGAATCACTGCTTCAGCACATATGCTTTCTCTTCTGTTAGTCCTGTTATTGTCGTTGTCACCACCACCACCTGACAAGCTGATTGCATCATTTAAGTCCAATAAACTTTTGAAACAGGAGACAAAGGAGCAGACTGATGCTTACCACAGCGACATTTCTGTTATACTTTCCTTTTAATTCCAGACTCCAGTTTGTGATTTGGACTTTTGTTTTCTTCATTACACATTGAACACCTTGGGGCCAACTTAATCTTAAAGGGTTAATTTCAATTGTTTAGACTTGAGATAGTTATTCTTTCCTTTGGGCTGCTGTTTTTAATATTCTTATTTGTGCATTAGCAAAATGAAAACATCTACTATGAATGTTCCAGAAAGTAATGAAGCATTTTGTGTATTTTCACTCAGTTTCTAACTGTGGTTCAATATGTTAAGTCCAATTTCACGGCCTTCGAAGGTTTTAAAACTTCTAGTCTTGCTTTGTCTTATACGTCTTCAAAATGAAATCACCAGAACCATTAACAATTCCGCATCGACAATTTAACTTCCAGAGACGTAACTTCCCCACCCAGCGCCTCTCTCGCGCCTGCCGGCCGCCATCTTCCTTCTGCTGCCGCCGCCGCGGTGCTCGCTGGGACGCTGGGCCGCGGAGAGCAGCCGCCGCAGGGGTGCGGGCCTAGGGCTTCGCAGGCGGGCGGCGCTCCCGCGCGTCCAGACGGGCCTGCGCCAAAGCAGGCCTGGAGCTCCCGGGGCTGTGGGCTGCTGGCGGGAGGCGAGGCCCGCGGTCTGGGCTTCCCCTCAGGCCACTCCGGGACGCGATTGACAACGGCGGCGACAGCGCTTCGCGGGCTGGTTTCTCTCGGTCCACGACTCCCCGTCCACCGCCCAGTCAGGACGCGGGCCCCAGGAAGGTCGGGTGAAGGAGCGCACACGAACACCCATCCTCACACTGGAAGTAAGGTGGCTGCACCCGCCGCGCTGGACGGCGAGGTCTCTCTCCCCGTCAGGGACCCCTTGCCCCAGCCGCATGCGCCTCTCTGGCTTCCGCCCATCGCAGACGCCTCGGCGACAGTCCAGGTGGGTCTCTGCCATATGCTCCCACGCGGCCTCTGGAAGTGCCACCCACCTCCCGTCCCCACCCTGACTCCTGATATTGACCATTTTGTCACAGACTCGCAACATCGTTAATATAAAACTGAATCTGCCGTATGATTATTAACAAAAAGAAGGGCTGCAGGTCTATTATTCTAAACTAAGGCTGTCATTTTGTGATAGTTGTTCCTCGACATTTAACCAGCTTATACTGAACAAAAGTTATAGCAGGTTAGTCCATTCAGTTACTGAGGCATGCATTTAGCGATTGGTTTATCTTGGATGGAACAACACTTCCAACAACAAATCCTTGTGGTGCTCAGCAAGGTCTCTCTTAGACCCAGGCCTGAGGGGTCTCTGGCATCAGCCATGTGCATGGGAGGACCCCTATCACAAACTCATGAAAAATAAATTGATAAGAACATGTGTTCAGGCATCCACTTTTGTGACAGGTTTCAGGAAATGCTTCTTTATGACTCTTGTCCAGTTAAATCCCAATGCCATAAAGATTTGTGGATGGTGCTTTGGTCAGGACAGGAGATACGCAAGTCTTTGGAGTGCAGGGAGGATTTGTGTGGCAGAGGTATTTAAGGTAAATTAGTTTGTCTAAGCCACCACCATCATCATTTCTCGTCTACTCTTCAGTAATCTCATACACCTATTCCTCTTTTGCTTCTCTTTAATTCATCCTCCAAATCTTTATAAGTATAAATCCAATCCCATCACTTCCCCAATTAAAACTCTTCAATGGCTTCAGGTTCTTCTCAACACTCTTGGTCCATGTCACTTTGTCTCTGGTATGTCCACATCCCCGTGAACATCATGTCATCATGTTCCCACAGATTGGCCTTCTCTGGGTTCCTGGGGAGTCCCAAGCTACTTCCTGCCCTAGGGCCTTGTACATACACACTCACATACTGTTTCTTTTTCCCTGAAATTCTTCCTGCTCAACTCCTCCTCTTCACGCAGCTAACTTCTGCCTATGTTCTGCTCCCTGGGGAAAGCCACTTTGACATCCTGGTCCAGATTAGGTTACTATTTAATACACTTTCATATTCTCTTAAACACTCTTAAGACCTTTTATTCCATAGGACTTATTACAGTTTTAATTGGGTAACAATTGAGACAGGTGTCTCACCAGTCCTTTGATCAATGCCTGGCATAAAGAATTCACTTGGTTTTTCTTGGATAGAGTAAAAGTTGTTTTGCATAATAATGCCACCCTTAGATCCAAGCCAGAAGGCCTAGAGAAATGAATGAATGAATAATGCCACTAACCAATTGTGTGATCTCTGGCATGTCTGGGGCTCAATTGCTTTATTTAAAAAAAATTTTTTTTAGTTACTCTATATTTTAATTTATGCACACATACACTGAATAAAGATATTATGATTAATGATAAATGTTTTTATCTGTGCTGTCAAATATATAGGTATAACTACAGTTTGTAATGAGCACATTTATCAGTTAGGGTGAAGTATTAGTAGACTGGACTCAATTGGATTTAAACAGTACCGGGATTATTACCTCTCTTAAGAAGTCCAGTGATCAGGCAAGTTGGCAAGCTCCAGGTGCAGGTTGTCATGACTGTGATTCTACCTCTTTGTCATTTTCTGCTTCACTCTCCTTTGTGGGTAAACCTTGTTCTCAGGCTCACAGCATGAAGGCTATAGCATTTTTGGGCATAGTACTCACATACAACAACATCCAGAGAAAGAAGAGAACATCTATTTCTGTAAAAAGTATGTGTGGTGGGGAGACTTTCCCAGATGCCTCCCAATCTAGGGGCTTTCCTTTCTGGTTAGAGTTGCATCACATTCCTGGTTTATACCAACCCCAGGTAGGGGATAGGACCGTCAAGTTTGGCTTCAACCAAACAGGCTTCAACCCTTTGGTTTGTTGTGGCCCAGCCTCCCTTGAATCACATGGACCCATGGAGAAGGTGGATAAAGGAACACTGTAATTATTTTCAGGAGGAAGGAGGAGTGAGGGGATGGATGTTGGGTAGCCAACGAACAGTGTCTGCTGTACAATATGTCAAATATATATATTTTTAAATTATTTTTCCTATTCATGGAAGGTCTAAGTCACATAGGTATGTGGGCAGATGAAATATTATAGTATCACATAGTACTATAGAGTACAGAATGTTAAAATTATTAGCAAATGATCTCACTAGCAAGGCAGCCTCTGCTGGTATGCAACAATGAACAAAGTTTTTCTGTGTAGGTAAAACTCATGCCTGATTATAAGGCAGAAGGAAATATCCAATAAAAAAAAGCTCTAAAAGCAGTGACAACTATTAAGAATGACGTGCATATTCTCCACTCCCTCCCATGTTTATTGCAGACATAGCTAATCAATCACAGTGTGCGTCCTTGCTGAAGGTATTCATGGTTTAGGGTCCTTTTCAGACAGCTCCTGACCATCAGTTGGAGTTAATCCTCCAGACAAAACCTATCTACCATCTATGACATAGGCATGTTGTTATAGAGCCAATATTCTATCTAAAGAGGAGAATATATATATTATATATTCATTATACATTATATATATGTGTGTATATATATGAGATGCAGCTTGAAAAGTTTAAATGTAATTTCAAATTAAAATGGATAAAGATATGGATCAAAAGCAGAGGAAATAGAAATATAACTTATAGTTTTATACAACTATGGCTTTTGGTATAAGTGACCTTTGAATCAGGCCCTGCAGGATACAAAGATTATATGGATCAGTAGATGAAAAAACAGAGAAACGGAGGAGACAGTTTAGGGCATGAGCAAAGACAGCCAGGCAATAGGATCAATGCTGTTGAAATATTAAGGGATGAAAATGTACATGTCCTGAACCTTCTTTTCTCTCTGCCCTCTTTCTGTGAGGATGCCCTATTCCTTCATCCCTTGGCAGTTTATCCTCATTCTTCTTGCCTTCAACCGAATCCTACTATCAGCAAAAGATCTGATAAACTCAGTCATACTAAATAGCACATGATTGATAAATCTCAACGAGAAATCTTTCCCTGAGCTATTTTGAATATTTGTCAGAAGCAAAGGCTTAAATGGAAGGTGTGAAATTAAGAAAGTGTAATTTTATAAGCTGGTAAAATAGGAGCAGGGCAAGGGCAGGAGATATTTCAGGGACACAGAGGTCTTCCTCAAGTCTATGAAATCGTATCAGGGAAGTAAATACTGAGTAATGACAGAAAGAGAAATACTTCGGGTAAAGGCAATTCATTCTGCCTACAGTGCCCAATGCTTTTATTGAAATGGCTTCATTGAGATATAATTCACATACCATACAATTCAACCATTTAAAGTGTACAGTTGAATGTTTTTTAGTATATTCAGAGTTCTGCAACCATCAGCACTATCTAATTTTAGAACATTTTCATCACCTCTCCAAAAACCCTAAACCCATTAGCAGCCATTCCCTATCCCTCCTCCCTGCAGTTTCTGGCAACCACTAATCTACCTTGTCTCTATAGATTTGCCTATTCTGACCATTATATATAGGAATCATACAATAGGTGGTCTTTTGTGACTGGCTTCTTTCACAGCATAATGTTTTCAAGGGTCATCCATGTTGTAGCATGTATCAGTACTTCATTCCTTTTTATTGCTGAATAATATTCCATTGTATGGATAGTCTACATTTTGTTTATCCATTCATTATTGGTAGACATGTGGGTTGTTTCCACTTTTTGGCTAGTATGAATAATGCTGCTATGAACATTTGTGTACAAGTTTTTGTGTGGGCATGTTTTCATTTCTTTTGGGTATACATCTAGGAGTGCAATTGCTGGGTCCTATGGCAACACTATATCTTAACCTTTTGAGAAACTGCCTGAGTGTTTTCCAAAGTGGTTGTACCATTTTAAATTTCCACCAGCAGTGTGTGAGGGTTCTAGTTTCTCCACATCCACACCAACACCTGTTTGTATGTTTTTTTAAATCTAACCATCCTAATGGATGTGAAGTGATATTTCATTGTAGTTCTGATTTGCATTTCTCTGATGTCTTGACCAATACTTTTTTCACTGTCCTCCTGCAGCCACAAGAGAGACATATTCCACTGTTTTTGTCAAGTAAAATGTCTTCCTTTTTATTTTTCCAGCAAATCAGCACCAGAGATTAACAGAATGGTTGACAACTTCCCTTTCAGTGCTAGAGATTCTGTTTCTGACTAGAAGGTTGATGCTCAAGGTACATTCAGATGAAGATCAGAAGTATTGACCAAAAGTGAAAATATAATTTTATGTGTGAGAGGTGATACCAATGAATAGAAACTAAAAATCTCAGTTCTGTTCCACAAGTCACTTCAATCTTAGTATTAATATACTGCTAGATGGCCCACCACTGTAATTTGAAAGTGTGGGAGAGTAGTGACTGTCCTAAAACTCTTATAGGAGTTGAGAAACGTGAATATTCTACTCCCTTTCCTTAGATCTCAGAACATCAGCAGCAGTTCATCATTGAGGAAAATATTCATATTGCTGTCATTTCCGTTTATCTACAGACAGAAGGAACTCAACTGCAAAGTGATACCAGAAAACCCCTGGTGCAGGATAGTTGCTATTTCTTAAAATTTGCTTGGCTTACTTCACTGTGTCATTATGTCTGAAGTGTTTGCAGAGGCCACCTACCCTTAAGGACTTAGGCAAATCCTTATCATGTCAATTAACTTTGAGGAATCTAATTTTCATTATTTTTTGTATTATGTATATTAGGTTTATTAATTATATTATCTTAATAGCTATCCAGCAAGTATGTAAGCTCCAGGAAGGAATTGTTGTCTGTTTTATTCATTGATATATCCTAGAACAGTATCTAGAACGGTGCCTGGTATATAGTATGTACTCAATAGATATTTGTTGAATGGATAAATAAATGAGTTGAGTGCTTCCTATATCTGGCACATACTAAATGCTCAGTAAATAATAGCTGTTATTTTAAAGTGCCAAGTTCTATGTTAAGCTCTTTACAAAGAATAACTCACTTAATTCTCCCAACAACCAGGAAAAATGAGTACAGTCAGCTTTCCATATCATGGGTTCTGCATCCATAGATTCAACGAACTCTGGGTTGAAAATATTAAAAAAAAAAATGATAAAATAACACTACAACAATAAAAAGTATAAACACATAAAATACTACTTAAAAATACAGTATAACAACTATTTACATTGTTTTAGGTATTATGAGTAATCTAGAGATGATTTAAAGTATGCTTACGGGAGGATGTGTGTAAGTTATATGCAAGTGCTATGCCATTTTTTATAAGGGACTTGAGCATCCACAGATTTTGGTATCTGTGGTGGTGGTTGGGGATGTTCAGGAACCAATTCCCTGAGGATACCGAGGGGCCACTGTATATTCATTTTACAAACAAGGAAAGGAGGGATTTGGAAGTTAAATGATTTGCTCCAGGTCACACACAAGACTGATAAGTGGTAGAGGTGTGGTTGGAACCCAGCCATGCTCATCTCCTTAGTTTGTGCCCTTGTTCACGGTGATTCTCTGCCTTTGCTATTGAAGAATAAACAATCAAAGCCCTGTGCCCTTTTATCATTGCCTGGCAACCCCAAAACTGCTGCATGTTACGATTTAAGCGGAAGAAGAGTGCCATTGTGTATGAGCCACCTCTCCTTGCTCTGCAGTAGATAGTCCTTTGAAGTGGAGAGAACAGATACTCAGGGAATAGAAAAAGGAAACTTCAGACTGCTTGAATTTCATATCAGAAGTTGTCAGTTATTGTTATTGATTCACCCCACATGTAGTAGCTGGTAAAAGGTTTGTTTTAACTTCTTTTTTCTTGTGATGCCTAGAAGTTTTGCCATACTATAGTCACAGAATTGAGAGACTGCTTAAACTCAACCCAGTCCTTTGGATGTGTTACTTTAAGAATTTATACTAATGCTCCCTTCTAATGATAATAGGTATCCTTAGGGGTGAAAAGAGGAAACCTAATGTGGCGGCTTATTCCAGGAGGAAAAAACAAACAGTTTTCCTGAGAATCAGGAAAAACATAAAATAAAACCAAAAATCCATGCTGACTTGTAGTTTAGAGTTTCTTGGAACTACTGTTATGCTAGTAAGTGTTGGTGACCAATTATAGCTAAGAAAAATATGTGGTATTTACAGATTTGAAAGAAATCAGGCCATACATTTAAAAAATATATGAACCTACTGACAAATGATATTTTTAGTAAAAATTGGAAATAGTTTCTGCCACAAATGCTGATCTGTCTAGAAGCATGATTGGAAATTTAAGGGCTAATATGAATTTGTTTCTTTTTTCTTTTTTTTTTGGCCAAACCAAAATAATTTATTTAGCATTATTAGTTCAATTATTCTTGTTTTCAACCACCCTACATATCTCTGTCTTATTTTTTTTTTTATTTCAGAATATTATGGGGGTACAACACTTTGGCTATATATATTGCCCATGCACTGCCCTTGTCAGAGCTACAATCATGGTCATCCCCCAAACTGTGCTCCCCGCATCCGTTCAGTGAGAGTTTTTCCCATCCCCTTCACTCCCTCCCTCCTGCCCACCCCCTGATGAATATTATTGCCCTGTGTGATGTAGGTGTTGATCAGTTAGTACCAATTTGATGGTGAGTACCAGTGGTGCTTGTTTTTCCATTCCAGTGACACTTCACTTCGAAAAATGGGCTCTAGCTCCAACCAGGATAATACCAGATGTGTTAATTCACCATTGTTTTTTATTGCTGAGTAATACTCCATGGTATACATATACCACATTTGATTAATCCACTCGTGTATTGATGGGCACCTGGGTTGTTTCCACATCTTTGTAATTGTGAATTGTGCTGCTATAAACATTCACGAACAGGTGTCTTTATTATAGAATGTCTTTTTTTCCTTTGGGTAAATACCCAGTAGTGGGATTGCTGGGTCAAATGGTAATTCTACTTTTAATTCTTTGAGGTATCTCCATATTACTTTCCATAGAGGTTGTACTAATTTACAGTCCCACCAGCAGTGTATGAGTTTTCCTATCTGTCTGCATCCCTGCCAACATTTGTGGTTTGGGGATTTATTGATATGAGCCAATCTCACTGGAGTTAAGTGATATCTCATTGTGGTTTTGATTTGCATTTCCCTGATGATTAGAGAAGTTGAGCAATTTTTTATATGTTTGCTGGCCATTATTCTGTCTTCTTTTGAGAAGTTTCTATTCATGTCCTTTGCCCATTTTTTAATAGGGTTGTCTGATTTTTTCTTGTTTATTTTCCTAAGTTCTGTATAGATTTATCAGTCCTTTATCAGAGGTGTAGCATGCAAATATTTTCTCCCATTCTGTAGGTTGTCTGTTCACTCTAGTGATAGTTTCCTTGGCTGTGCAGAAGCTTTTTAATTTGATCAGGTCCCATGTATTTATTTTGGTTGCTGCTGTGATTGCTTTGGGGGTCTTCTTCATAAATTCTTTGCCTAGGCCAATGTCCATAAGAGTTTTTCCAGCGTTTTCTTCGAGAATTCTTATGGTTTCACGTCTTAGTTTAAATCTGTTATCCATTGTGAGTTGATTTTTGTGAGAGGTGAGAAGTGTGGGTCCCGTTTCAGTCTTCTACATATGGCCACCCAGTTTTCCCAGCACGATTTATTGAATAGGGAATCTTTTCCCCAGTGTATGTTTTTCTGGAATTTGTCAAAGATCAGGTAACTGTATGAGGTTGGTTTTATATTTGGGTTCTCAGTCCTGTTCCATTGGTCTATGTCTCTGTTCTTGTGCCAATACCATGCTGTTTTGGTTACTATAGCCTTGTAGTATAGTGTGAAGTCTGGTAGATAGATGCCTCCCAAATTGTTCTTTTTGCTTAAGACTGCTTTGGCTAGACGGGGTCTTCTCTGGTTCCACATGAAGTGTAGAATTATGTTTTCTAGATCAGCAAAAAATGATGTTGGTATTTTGATAGGGACTGCATTGATTCTGTAAATCACTTTAGGTAGCAAAGCCATTTTTACTATGTTGATTCTGCCTATCCAAGAGCATGGTAGGGTTTTCCATCTGTTTACGTCCTCTGCAATTTCTTTTCTCAGTGTTTCGTAATTCCATCCAAAGGAGGTCTTTGACCTCCTTAGTTAGATATGTTCCTAAATATTTAATTGTCTTTGGTGCTATTGTGAAAGGTATTGCACCTTTAATTTGTTTCTCGGCTTGATTGTTAGTAGCATATATGAAGGCTATGGATTTGTGTGTATTAATTTTATATCCTGAGACTTTGCTGATTTCATTTATCAATTCCAATAATCTCTTGGTTGAATCTTTGGGGTTTTCTATGTATAATATCATATCATCTGCGAATAGTGAAAGTTTGACCTCTTCTGCCCCCATCTGGACCCCCCTGATTCCTCTGTCTTGTCTGATTGCTCTGGCCAGAACTTCCAGCACTATGCTGAATAGAAGTGGAGATAGTGGACAACCTTGTCAATTTCCAGTTTTAAGGGAGAATGCTTTCAATTTTTCCCCATTCAGTATGATATTGGCTGTGGGTTTATCGTATAGGGCTTTAATAGTTTCGAGGTATGAGCCATCTATGCCTATATTGTTAAGAGTTCTTATCATAAAGGGATGCTGGATTTTGTCAAAAGCCTTTTCTGCATCTATTGAAAGGATCATATAATCTTTGTTCTTGCTTTTATTTATATGGTGAAATACATTTATAGATTTGCGTATGTTGAACCATCCCTGCATCTCGCGAATGAAGCCCACCTGATCGTGATAAATTATTTTTTTCATGTACATTTGAATTCGGTTTGCAAGGATTTCATTGAGAATTTTTGCATCTATATTCATAAGGGATATTGGTCTGTAATTTTCTTTTCTTGTTGTCTCCTTTCCTGGCTTTGGTATCAAGGTGATATTGGCTTTGTAGAATGAGTTTGGGAGGATTCCATCCTTCTGGATATTTTCAAATAATTTCTGCAGTATAGGCACCAGTTCTTCTTTGTAGACTTGGTAGAATTCAGTTGTGAACCCATCTGGTGCAGGACTTTTTTTTTTGTGGGAAGACTTTTTATTACTGCTTCAATTTCAGTGCTTGATATTGGTCTGTTTAGAAATTCTGTTTCTTCCTGGTTGAGCCCTGGGAGGTAGTATGTTTCTAAGAATTTGTCTGTTTCCTCCACGTTTTCGTGTTTGTGGGCATAGAGATTTTTGTAGTGTTTGAAGATGATGTTTTGTATTTCCATGATATCAGTTGTGACTTCTTTTTCATTTCTAATTGAGCTTATTAGAGTCCTTTCCTTTCTGCTTCTGGTCAACCTGGCAAGTGACCTGTCTATTTTGTTTATCTTTTCAAAGAACCAACTTTTTGTTTTATTAATCTTCTGTATTGTTCTTTTGTTCTCAAATTCATTTAATTCTGCTCTGATCTTGGTTATTTCTTTTCTTCTGCTGGCTTTAGGATTGCTTTGCTCTTCCTTTTCCATTTCCTTAAGATGATTCATTAGTATACTGATTTGTGACCTTTCTGTCTTTTGGATGTGGGCATTTAAGGCGGTAACTTTTCCTCTCAAGACTGCTGTTGCTGTATCCCACAGATTTTGATAACTTGTGTCCCCATTATCATTTAGTTCGAAGAATCTTTTGATTTCCATTTGAATCTCCTCCTTGACCCAGTAGTCATTCAGCAACAGATTGTTTAATTTCCATGTTTTTGGATGAAGATGTGAGTTTCTGTTGGAATTGATTTCTAATTTTATTCTGCTGTGGTCTGAAAAGATACATGGTATGATTTCTATTTTTTTGAATTTGTTTAGATCTGTTTTGTGGCCTAGGATGTGGTCAATTTTAGAGAAAGTTCCATGAGCTGATGAGAAGAATGTATATTCAGTGTTATTTGGGTGGAGTTTTCTGTAGATATCTGTTAGGCCCAAATGTTCTAGAGTCCTGTTTAGGTCCTCTATTTCTTTGTTTATTTTTTTTTTGGAGGATCTGTCCAGTTCCGTCAGTGGGGTGTTAAAGTCCCCTGCTATTATGGCATTGTTATTTATTATGTTGTCTAGATCTAGCAGTATTAGCTTTATGTACCTGGATGCTCCTGTGTTGGGTGCAGAAATGTTTAGGATTGTTAAATCCTCTTGTAAGATTTTTCCCTTCACCACTATATAGTGTCCATTTTTGTCCTTCTTTACTTTTGTTGCTTTAAAGTTTATATCATCTGAAATAAGGATGGCTACTCCAGATTTCTTTTGGTTTCCATTAGTCTGGAAAATTGTATTCCATCCTTTCACCTTGAGTCTGAATGCATCTTTGTGTTTAAGGGGTGTTTCCTGGAGACAGCAGATACTTTGCTTGTGTTTTTTAATCCACTCAGCCAGCCTATGTCTCTTCAATGGGCAATTCAAGCCATTCACCTTTATTGAGAGAATTGATATTTGGGGTAAATTTCTGATTCTATTGGGTGGTGTGTTTTGTTTTACCTCTTGTGTCATTGTGGAATCTGGGTTCTGGAGTTTTAGCTTTTGTGTAGTTTTACATTGGTCGGTGTCTGTTGTGCTGGTTAGTGTACAATGCAGGTCTAAGCACTTCTTGCAAGGCGGGTCTGGCTTTTGCAAATTCTATCAGTGATTGCTTGTCTGGTCAAGTCTTTATTTCTCCCTCACATAAGAAGTTTAGTTTGGCAGGATACAGAATTCTGGGTTGGCCTTTGTTCTGTTTTAGGAGACTGATGATGGCTCTCCATTCCCTTCTGACTTGTAATGTTTCAGCAGAGAAATCTGCAGTTAATCTTATCGGTTTCCCTTTATAGGTTACCTGCTCTTTTCATCTTACAGCTCTGTGGAGTGCCTCTTTTGTGTTTACTTTGGTCAGTCTAATAATTATGTGGCGTGGTGAATGCCTTTTCACGTTGACTCTCCCAGGAGTCCTGTGTGCTTCTTGTACTTGGATATTGAGATTTCTGGCTAGGCCATGGAAATTTTCCTCTATTATTCCTTCAAATAGATTTTCCAGCCCATGCAAATTTTCTTCCTCTCCCTCAGGGATGCCTATGATCCTTATGTTTGGCCTCTTTACATAATCCCACATTTCTTGTATGCTTTGTTCATGCCTCTTGTTTTTGTGTTCTTTCTCTTTGACTGATTTATTTAGCACATAGGAGTTGTCTTCTAGCTCTGAAATTCTTTCCTCTGCATGGTCCAGCCTATTCTTAAGGCTTTCCACTGTGTTTTGTAGATCCTTGAATGCTTCTTTCATTTCTAGAATTTCTATTTGATTTTTCTGTATTATTTCTATTTCTTTGGAGAATTTTTCATTCATTTCTTGCACTTTTCTTGTGGTTTCTTTGTGCTGGGATTCAATTTTCTCTTGAATTTCATTGAGCTTTCTTATAATCCATAAATGAAATTCCTCTTCTGTCATTCTACCCATTTCATTTGTGTTGGTATCTACTGCTGGGGAACTGATGATTTCTTTTGGGGGTTACTTTTCACTCTGATTTTTCATGTTTCCTGAGTTCTTTTGCTGGTTTCCTCTCATCTGGTCTCTTGGTTGAGAGCTGGGGGTGTTAGGGCTAGTTTATGGCCATGTCTCCAAGCTCTCGAGTTTGTTCCTTGGCAGAGCCATGGAGAGAAGTAGTGGCTTGTATTGCCTTAGGTGTATTTTAGCAAGTTTGGTGGATCTTGGGTTATCTCTGACCTGTTGTCTTCTCTTTCCGGTGTAGCTTAGGGAGATTGTCCTCCCAGCTTGAGCTCTAAGCTAGTGAATTGTACTTGAGGATATGAATCCACAGCTCCCTAATAGCTATGTATTCTGTTATGTCCGTGGCAGACTCTGATCCCCGAGTTGGAGTATGTGAAAGCCCTGCAATTTGGGAGAGGCTTTGTAGCTCCTAGGGGTTACTTTGACCCTGCTCCTCCTGAGGTCCAGGTAGAAACAGAATTTCTTTTGGCTGCAGTGTGAGAGCTGAATTGGGAAAAGGTTGCTTATCTAGCCACGTGTGTCTGTCCTTCTGATGTGCATCTCCACGTAATACTGTCTGATAGGGGATCTCCAATTGTGCACCCCTTTTCCACCACTAGATCCCACGGCTAGGAGGGTGGGCGTCTCTATCCCCAGCAGTCTCTGCTGAGGGGATGTTCCCACGGGGAGGGGGGAATATTGGCCACTGGAAGCGCTCTTGGATGGCGTGAAATTCCCTAATGGAGTGGGCAGGGTTATGGGGAGCTGCTCTGGTTCAGCCTGTGGCTCTTGAGGTATTTGGTTGTCATGAGAACGGCAGTTATACCAAATGAGTCACTATAGCCAGCAACCTTCAAAATTCACAATGCTGTTTTCCGAGTGAGTGGTCTGTGCTCGCAGGTAGCCAGTGACATTTTTCACCTCCTTCCCTGGGAGCGGTGCGGTGGGAGGACTCTATCAGATGAATTTGTTTCTTAAAGCTGAAATTTTTCAAGCACATTCTGCAAGGCCAGATCTAATCAGTATTCTTTGGGTGATAGTAGATTTCTTGGTATCTGTTCTTCTCAGTGTCACAGATACCTGGGGTAAACTTATAGTGAGTGCTACATGGCCAAAGATAAGCAGAGTATTCAGTAATGACCGAGACATAAGAAGCAAACCTGGGTTGATGTTTCCCTAAGTAGTTCATTTCCTATATGGCTTTGCAAATGGGAAATCTGACAGTGGATTCTTCTGGGTTTGTCAGGCCTCCATTCTTTTCTTTTCTTTTTTTTTTTTCTGATGCTATCTGGTTGGGGTCCAGCCTGAGCCAATCAATATAGCTTACCTTCTCCTGGCCATAGGCGTTGATTTAGGTATAGGCATGTGACCCGATGTGGACCAATGGAATCAAGGTCCAGGACTTTTGTTCAACCTACTGAGGAAAGAAGCTCTTCTTTGAGAATGAAAGCATGTAAGTCTGAGGCTGCTGAGAGTCATTTTATTCTCTCTTCTGTCACTATGGTAGGAGTGGCTTCCTGAGGGTAGAAGCAACACAGAGGGAAACAGAGCCAGGATAGGGAGAGACTGGGTCCTGGTGACATGGTTTGAGCCCTTAGATCCACCTGTGCTCAAAATTATCCTTGCCCTTTGACTAAGTTCCATGAGCCAATTAATGCCCCCACTTCACTTTTTTTTTTTGGTATTGATTTGATTTGGATATTCTGTTCCTTGTAACCAACAGCATATTTGACTATTCTGGTGAGATAACTTCTAATTTAGTGACTCCTACTGACTTCCCAACCAAAGATTCACATTTACACATACTCACACACTAAGGCTATTTACAATGTAACACCATTCTGGTCATATTTAAAGGGTTATATCTTTTATTGCTAAGTTTCCAATTAGACATATTGTTACATCCGAGTATTTGGGAGGCGGGTCTCTTGTGTAGAAAAAAGACAAGAGTATCTTGGTAATAGTATCTTGGATACCTCTTTATTCTGTGCGAGTTTTCATTTAGTGGTAAGTTGAGTAACAGTGCAGTCTTTATTTTTGGGTCTCAGAAAAAACCAGGATGTTGTTATAGCCTATCTTAGGGCCTATTATGGTCTTATCATTAGGAAGCAATCCATAAATATATGAATAACTGTTCATTTGTTTCTATTAATTAAAATATGACTTATTTTCTTTTCTGTTTGGGAATAAGAATGTTACTGAAAGAAAATTTAATTTCAGCATTGTCAGATTATTTTTTTTCTGTTTGTGCTTTTGTCTCAACAAAGCATAAGATGACTTACCTTCCTTAGCATTTCCTTATTCTTTAGGTCAAAAGATTGTTTATTAACATTTATACCCTGCATGCTTTGTCTTTGAAAATATATTTAATTGAAAGTATTTTGATAAGTTTATGTTTTATTCAAAAAGCTATACTTGCTACATTAGTCAGGCTTACTAATAGAAACAGAACCACTGTGAGTTATGGGATAAAGGATTTGCTATAGGAATTAGAATTACACAGCTGTGGGAGGAGCTAGAAAACAGAAGGTCCAAAAAGGAAGTTGAAGGATCAGAGACAAAATCATCAACCAGCTAATATGCAAAGTTTTCAAAGTTAGTATGAAAAGTTCACAAAGGATGTCCAGCTGCCAAAATGAGACTGAAGGGAAAGTTCGTGGAGAGGTCTGTGGGGAACTTGACTCTGGGTAAATAATGCCTTTGTGTATCCACTGCCAAACATCTGGGGGTGGACCTGGGACTGCTGTTGAGAAGAAGAGGTGGATGTGGAGTGGAAAAGAGCCAGGACTGACTGAAACTTGCTGCCAACTCCATGTCAATCTATCCCTACATCTGACACAATGACCTTCAGAGAGTCATAGTTGGTCCTTCACTTCTACTTTCTAATTCCCATGAAATTTCTTTATCAATTCCAAACTGGAAACATATAGGAAAGGGGATTTGGGGAAGTATCATTCTAACTTTACCACCATATTTGCTCCTAACATTTTAATTATGATTAATTTAAATTGAAAGTAATTGGAGTATTGTGCAAAAGTTCATCACAACGATGACAAGTTGATACAAATAATTAATTTGGTATTCCAATATAAATATCTACTGAGATACCACTAATTATATAGCACAGCATAATGGTTAAGGGCAGGGGTTTAGAGTCAAATGAAAATGAGTCTAAGTCCTGGTTTCACCATTTTCTAGTTGGACAGATTTTTTTGTTTTTGGTTTTTTTTTTGGGACAGGGTCTTGCTCTGTTGCTGGGCTGGAGTGCAGTGGCGGGATTCATAGCTCACTGCAGCCTCGAACTCCTGGACTCAAGCGATTCTCCTGCCTCAGCCTCCTAAATAGCTGAGACTATAGGCATGTACCATGCATGGCTAATATTTTTCATTTTTTGTAGAGATGGGGTCTTGGTTTGTTGCGTAGGCTGGTTTCAAACTCCTGGCCTCAAGCTATCCTCCCGCCTTGGCCTCCCAAAATGCTGGGATTATAGGTGTGAGCCACTGTGCCTGGCCTAGTTGGACAGTTTTTTTAAAAAGAAAAATTTCTTTAAGCCTTAGTTATTTCATCTGTGAAATGGAGATGCTAATAATATCTATTATATGAAATTGTTAAAAGAATTAAACAGGTATGTTAGACCTAACATAGTGAATGGCAAATCACAATCATGTATGGCTTATTATTGTACATTCATTCATGTATATTTTATTATCTTCATAAATAATGTCAAGTCTCATTGAGGAGATGAAGAAGGAGAGAGCTTTAGACGACAACAGTCAGTTGGATGTGGATTCTTCCTCAGCACAGTCCTGCTTTCCTGCACTCTTAATTTTCTGGTGATTATTCTTGTTGATTTGGATTTCACAAAAGCATAGTGTATGTGTGCTCACCTCACCGTAAACTGTGAGGTTTTATGTTCTCCAAGTAAGTCTTTGTTCATTTTTGTCTTGTAAACTCCTAATTAATTCTTCTCCAAAGTATGATAGTTTAATATTTTAATCGGTTTCCACCAGTTTGGGTAACTTTCCTCCCCCCTCCATCCCCCAATGTATAAGCATTCTATAGTCTTTCATTTCTACAATGTTTCTGATTGGCCTGTTCCATAAAATATAATTGCCTTGGCCACAATCAGTAACAGTGGCTTATATGATAAGAACATGTCTGTCAAATACCACGGTGATATTTTGGTTTTATTAGATTCTCTGCTAAGCTGTTATTTTTTTGTTTTTCCTTATGATAACTAGCTAATAGGTTTGTGCAAATCAACTCCTAGTTAAATATACTAAACTATGCCATCAAAATTGCTACAGTGGGGAGAACATCTGTTTAGTTCATCTGGTTGCTATTTCAAATTATTAAAGTTAAATTTAAAAGAAGTGGTTAGAAAATGGCTTTGTTTCATATTTGTAATGAGTTGACATTTTATTCATCAGAGACTTTCCCTATGTGTTTTATTTTAAAACTCATTTTCTTGATAATGAAATATTAATAGAAATAAGTTGAAGAAAGAAAGTTTGGAAACTACAGAAAAATATAAAGAACAAAATACTTGTAATCTCACTACTCAAAGAAGACTACTGTTACTATTTTGTTGTTTTTGTTTCATTTCAGATGTGTTTTTATAAGAGTTGATCATGCTATTTGTATGTATACACATAGGTGCACAAATACATTCACTCTTATTTGGTTTTGCATCCCACTTTATATCATGTGATTTTTTCCATGTTAGTAAATATTATTAATTCCCTATTATTTTTATTATTCATGTCATTCTTGCATGTAAAGATATATAAACATTTATTGTGATGCCTGGGGCATAGTAAGTCTCAAATGGTAACTGTTGTTAATATCTGTGCACATAAACTATTGGAATAAATAGCAATAAAAAGGAATGAACCATTGATATATGCAACAACATAGATGGCCCTCATAGTACACATTCTATAATTCCGTTTGCATAACATTCTTGAAAATGCCAATGAATCTATAATGACAGAAAGAAGATGATCAGTGCTTGCTTGGGGATGAGGTAAAGAGAGAGTTGTGGGAGAAAGAGGTTTTAAAGGGACTTGAATAAACTCTAGGGATTGATGGATATGTACCTTGTCTTAATGTGTGGTGATAGTTTCAAAGGTGCATACTTATGTCAAAATTTACCAAATTGTATACTTTAAATACATTCACTGTATTGCATGTATAGTATACATCAATAAAGCTCTAAAAAGAAAAAAAAATAGGTAAATACAGTTAAAGAAATAAAATAGCCATAAATCTTATATATCAGATGTTCAGCATCATTGATTGTTGGGTAAATGCAAATCAAAACCACAATGAGATACCATTTCAATCCCATTAGGATGACTATTCTGAAAAAAACAAAAACCAAGAAATGTCGGTGAGGATGTGGAGAAATTGGAACCCTTGTGAATTGCTTGTGGGAATGTAATATGGTACACCTGCTATGGAATACATTTTGGTGGTTCCTCAACAAATTAAACATAGAATTACCATATCATCTAGCAATTTCACTTCTGGGTATATGCACAAAAGCATTGAAAGCATTGACTTGAGCAGATATTTGCATACTAGTGTTTATGGCAGCATTATTTACAATAGCTGAAAGGTGGAAACAAACAAATGTCCATTGAAGGAAGAATGGATAAACAAAATGTAGTCTGCACATACAGTGGAATGTTATTCATACTTAAAAAGGAATGGAATTCTGACACATGCTACAACATGAATGCACCTTGAGAACATTATGCTAAGTGAAATAAGCCAGACACCAAAGACAAATACTATATGATTCCACTTATATGAGGTACCTAGAATAGGCAAATTCACAGAGAAAGAAAATGTAAGGGGAAGAGAAACCTTCCCTCTACACTATTAGGTTTGCTGTCAGGGGCATACTAATTAAACTGACAAAAGGCAGGTTAACAGGAGAAAAGGCATACAAGTGTTAATATTTTTATATGCACAGGGGCTTCACAGAAAAGAAGTGAAAATCCAAAGAAGCTGTTAGACTTACGAGTTTATATACCATTTTAACAAAAGATGATAAGTTGTGGAGAAGTGACTAGAAAAGGAAAAGGGGGTTTGAGTTCCTAGGGATGGTAAATTGTAGGAAGGTGACTAGGAAACATATCGTAGATAGGGGCTGTTTAGTAAGGTTTATTATGCATTCTTATCTTGGTGCTGACTGTGGTCTTGCTAGTACTGGACAGGGGAATGCCTTTACAAACAGAAACTTACGTGACTTTTACAAAGGGAAATTTATGCCCTGCTTTCAGGCAGAAAGGGGAAGGGCAGAAAGCGTTTCTTGTATCTGCTATTTCTCAATTACCCTCAGCTCAAATTAATCCTTATGCCAGTCTGGTGTGGTGGCTCATGCCTGTAATCCCAGCACTTTGGGTGACTGAGGCAAAAGGATCACTTGAGCCCAGGAGTTCAAGGGTGCAGTGAGCTATGATCATGCCACTGAACTCCAGCCTTAGTGACAAAGTGAGATGTTGTCTCAAGAAATATAAATAAATAAATAAACAAGTAAAACAAACAAAAAATCCTTCTGCCAGAGTGGCATATTTTGGGGTGGCATTATCTGATCCCCTTCAGTAGAATAGTGGTTATCAGGAGTTTGGGGGAGAAGAATGGGAGTTACCATTTAATGGGTACATAGTTCCATTTTGGGAAGATTGGTAAGAGTTCTGGAGATGGATAATGGTGATAGTTGCACAACTATGTGAATGTACTTAATACCACTCAACTGTATACCTAAAAATTGTTAAAATGATAGATTTTATGTTATGTATATTTTACCACAATAAAATATTGAAAACATATTCTTACATGTCAAATAGAACCCCTAAGAGGCAAACAAATTTTTGTGTCTAAGCTAAAGGTATTCCTTTGGGGAAGAAATTTTCTGAAAGGCTGTGGTATAGGCTGACCGTAGTTGAAGAGGTGGGCACAGACCACTTTAGATATCTCAAGCTAGAGATATGTGTATTATATATTAAAGAGTGGAGAGGGAGATTCCTGTTGAAGAGGAGGCTCACCAACAGTTCACCCTGCCAGCCAGGGGCATGTCTTAAGGTAGAAGCCTCTCTTGTTCTGGCCTGGTACGTAGCTGAGTTCCTGATCGCTTGACCTGCAAATGGCTCCATTCACCTGTTCTTCTGGAGCCTTGGTTTCTAGATTTGTCATGCTATGATGACAGTATCTGCTGTCTTACAACTTTATAGTGTCATTTGAAAATGGGCTAAATTTAAATAAGCCGGCAAATTGCCTTTAGATCCTGAGACTAAGTGGTGTTATTTCTGCTAGCTGCTCAGTCCATATGAGTGCAGCATCAGTCTTCAGAGTCCTGCTGCCTTTTACTACACAGTGTGTCAAGAGAACAGTAATAGATGACTCGGATGATGTTTATCAGGGGTTAGGACTAAAGGCTTTCTCATTTAGAGTAGTCCCTATCTCTATAATTTTTTAAAAAAGGAACACCCTAAAAGCAACTTACATAATGGAAATAAATACAGTAAAGTTGCCATAGCTAAGACAATCTTGAAACTGTTCATGATTTTCCTCTATTCCTTGCATGATTTCCTTAATATGAAAGAAACAGATCAGTTTTCTGGGAGCATTTTGCAGGTTTTTGTTGAAGGATAAAACATATGATTGTATTTGTGATTAATGTAAGAAAGGTAATGTATTTTCTTTCTAGGTTACTTTTTCTTATATTTTTTAACAAAGACTAATTTTGGATTACCCATAATTTGAGAAATATCTATTCTCAACATCCCACAGAGCTGTATGTTCTTTGCTTGTTTATTGGGCTCCTGCTGTGCAATTTAGACCCTTCTTTGTCATCATTTCTTTAAGGGTTTTCAGCTTTCTCCCTTTGAGTATGTTAGAGCAATGCACACTTATTCCTTGCAGCCCCTTGGGTGGTAGGCAGCTTTGCTACCTGGTGGGTAGTTGTCATGGAGGTGGCAGAGATAATTCACAGAGAAGTAAGCAGGAAGCGCTTTAAATTTAGGGTTTAGGAATGTTGCTCCTGCTGGTGGTCTACTGGGAAGGTGGGGCTTTTCTTTTTTCTTAAACCCAGCATTTCTGGGGAGAGAATTTGTTCCATCCTGCAGTAAATGAGACTTAGAAAGATATACTCAGTCAAGTCAGTGGTCAGCTGGAGGTGAATCCATGACCTGAAACTTCATTGCTGGGTAGATGGCTCTGGAATACGTGAACTTGATTCAGGAAGTAGCTAAAAGTCAGGAATAGCTTAGAAGAAAAAAGTGGGCTCAGTGCAGTGGCTCATGCCTGTAATCCCAGCACTTTGGAAGGCCAAGGTGGGAGGATTGCTTGAGCCCAGAGAGGTTGAGTTTGAGGTTACAGTGAACTATGATTGTCCACTGCACTCCAGACTGGGTGACAGAATGAGACCCTGTCTCTAAAAAAAAAAAGAAAAAAAAATTTTAAAAATTAAAGAAAAAAGCAATGGTAGCATAGGAAAGCAGCAGCCAGAAAGCAAAATTCAGAGAGTGTACAAGTCATAGGAGAGAGGTGTCACAGATTAGAATAGGGAGTTTATAGGAGAAAAGGAAAGCAAGTCACAGGGATTTATGGTTGGGAAAGCAAAGACCCTGTATGGTAAAAAAAAAATGAACATTACACATCGTGCTTGTAAACTGTTTATAATAATAGAAAAGAAGGGACAGAAGAGGAAAAATAGGGTTATTTGACAAAGAGAGGGGGATTGAACCTATGACTTTGTCATATCCAATTAAGAATTTATCCTTTCCTTTATTTGAGAAAGGATTGGGAGGTCAAAGGTAATTTCAAATTGTATAAGGTGTTTGCTACTAATGTAGCATTGAACCATTCAATTCAATATTGAACCATTCAGTAATCTGATTCAGTCATCCATGAAACTCTTATTCTCCTGCAAATGATTATTCATGTTATCAGTTGGTGTTTAAGGCTCCTAAAAAGGCATTGCTTATATAAACGTATCCTTAACCCTATAGTCCTTGTCACCCATTTAGCCCATGCTCTAATGGTCTGTCTGTATTTGAGTTACGGGATTGATGATCCATGGAAGAATGTAGGAATGTGCTTTTATCTTGTTTTTAAGGAAAATACCATAATGATTTCTTTCTTTAAAAAAATTTATTTTGATAACTCCTTTCTACCAAGTAAGCAACTTTGAAAGTTGTCTCGCCTGTGAAGGAGACATAGGCACTGGGATCGAGATTCATGTTGAGTGTAAGTTTGCCTGTCCTTGAAGATCTTGTAGATCTACTTTATACCATATGGTCTCTGAAAATATGATGATATGTAGTGCATGTGAAGGATATTTCCAAACTGATTTGGTTCATAAAACTGTCAGTTGATTTCATACCTCTAATTGAAATGTTTTCTATGTAAAATAGGGCAATTTACAGAATTGTCTCTCTGGTTTATTTACATTGCATATTCACATAAAGCAGCAGGTTTGCAATAAAGCATTTGACACCCCCATGGTATTTTGAAAAAACAATACACAATCTGGCACAAGTTAGTACCATAGTGAAATGGCAGACTGGGGGGAGATCTTAAATAGCAGCAACTTTCAAAACTAAATGAAGTGTCATCTTAAGGAGTCTGCTGCTAATGCAATTTAAATTACTCACCTGAAATTAATATTCTGCTGAGGGAAATAAAGCAATTTAAAAGACCACATAATTTCTGATCACATTAATGACATTATGTGGTCATGGACTGTTCCCTTATCTAATATAGTAACACTCTAGTTTCTTTTGACACTAAACACATTTTTCCATTTTAATTACTTGGCTTCTGAACAAAAAGATCCACTCATTCCCTGTAGATGGGTAACAATTTGAGATTTATAATTTGCTTCATTAGAATTAGGTAAACATGACCTTGACATACTTATTATTGTACCTAATATTCATTCCTAGAGAGGACGGTGGAAATCAAAGAACTGTGACCTATCATGCGAATTCTTTGAGGCCCATTTTGTTTGTCTTCCCCTTTCTAGCTAGAGGCAGTTTGATTAACTTGCACCATTTTACTTCTTCCCATTTTGGCATATGAAAATGCTAAAGGAAGAAAGCAGTTTTTATAATGGCTCAGCTATCTTGTGGAATGAAGAAAACATGCTGGATTCTTCTAGATGAGAAAGAGATTCAAGATTTCTAGGTTGTTGGATTGACTGGATGAGATAATGAAAAGACAAATGTGCTGACTGTCAACACATGCTGGAGTTGATACTGTATCTGAGTGGAGATTAAAAAATAAAAAGAATAACCCTTATTTCAGAGTTGGTTTGAAAAAGAAAATGTGAAACATAAAAGCGTAGCTAAACATGTCATGCCTAGTATATATTCTTATTTTTTATTTTTATTTTTTGGAGAGCGAGTCTCACTCTCTTGCCCAGGCTGGAGTGCACTGGCACGATCATAGCTCACTGCAGCCTTGAACTTCTGGGCTCAAGCAACCCTCCTGCCTCAGCCTCCAGAGTAGCTGGGATTACAGGTATGAGCCACTGCACCCAGCAATATCCTCATTTCTTAATGTTTCCCTAGCATTCTTTGCTTTTAGCCCCATGATCATGAAAGGCCTGGGCCTCAGGCAGGAAGAAAAGGCTACTGGGACACTGAGTTCTGTTGGTGGTTCTCACTTACCTATGACTGTGTGTGAAATCACGTAGCATCTTTTTATTCCAATGCCCAAATTACACCCAAGACTAATTAAATCTGAATCTCTGAGGGTAGGATTCATGCATTTTGTATATATTTTAAAGCTCAAGTGATTACAAAGTTGAGAACTGTGATATAGAAACTTTTCTGAGGGCAAAGGTGTTTGTGTTGGCGTCACTACTTTATAGAGAATTCTGTTATCCATTTAACATATCTGTTAGCTTCCAGTTTGAAGGCAAAAGAGGAAATTCTGTTAATTTGTATTCGGTCAAAGTGACAGTGAACTTCTCTAGGGCAAGGACTGGCTTCAATTTTTTTTAGTTCAATTTTTAACCCAGGGCCTAGCATATAGTAATTGATGAATATTTCTTGAATAAATGCTTAGTTGGCCTATTTAAGTTTATTTTGAAGGAAACTATTTATCATTCTGAGACCCTGTTAATAGAGTATATAAAAGTATTTAGGAAGAATATATTTCTCATTTAGTACACCATCACTTGAGATGAATAAATAAACCTTTTAAGTAAAACAATACAGAAATATTTTTTTGCCCAAAGAACACTCACCTCTTTCAGGATCTAATACAAATATCACCTCCAAATAACTGTTCCATGTCTATTTGTTATCCTAAGTGCCCTCTATTTGGGGAATGAATAATATAAATTATCAATTATAGAGAGAATGGAATAGTATACATTCATTAAAATAAATAACTAGCTCAACATATATGTTGAATAAATTTCAAAACCAATGTTAAGAGTAAGGCAAAAAAAATTTATTTATATACATTTTTTAAAATACCCAAACAATAGAATCTATTTCATTCATGGATACATGCATATGTAGACATTAGAAAACATGCATAGGAATAATACACATCAACTTCAAAAGTGTGGTGACCCCTAGGGAAAAAGGAAGGAACAAGAGTGAATAGATGAAGCTTTAGCTATGGTTGCAAATTAAAAGTGGGATAAAGATCTAGCTGGAAACACTGAATGTATATCAGAATACAATTGATTGAAAAACTGGAATCCCTTTGAACTCATTGGAACTCATTGCTTAGTCTTGAAAAGTCAAAAATGATCCAAAAGGAGAGAAAGAAGAAGAGAGGGAGATTTTCCAGAGTTATAAGCATTCCAGGAAGAAGGATAAACAAAGGCTTAGAGCTGAGTCCTGGCAAACTTTAAATACCACGTGACGGATGTGGATGAAACTTCCTATCACAAGTTCCTATTAAGAAAATATCGAGTAACATTGATATGCAGTTTCAAAGGGATATTATAAATTGTCAAATAATATCTCAATTGAAATATTCTTGGAATTATTTTTTAATAACCTCAGTCTTGAAATGAGTGACAATAAAGCTATGATACAAACCTGCTTATGGATATCAAGATACCAGCCTTAGGTTTTGTTTCCCCTCATTTTTAATGAGAAAAATTAGTTTGACTTCTTTCTCTCAATTCTTTGTGTCGTATTTTTAAGGCAAGATTTTTTTTTTAAATCTTGAAGATTCTTAGAATCTTGAATTATTAAAAATTTAAATTCTTAAATACTGTTGAGGGTCTGCCGAGTATTAAACATTGTGGTAGGCATGGCATTATGCCCAGTGGTGCATGAAGGATATAGAGATAGAACACTGATGCCTGATTTGAGGAGGTCATAGTCTCAAATGAACGGGAGAATAATACCTAAAGGGGACCACAGAACTAGGGATCTTCAAAACTTTATAAATGCCTGTTGAATTTTTAATGTAAATCACCCCAACTCATTGAATATCATGCTTCTCAACAGTGTGATGCTGCAAGAGATAGTCTGTGATCTTTTTATAGGCATGCCTCCAAATGTGTAAGAATTTTTTCTCCTACATCTGAGCTTAGACACTGTTGGTGATGCCCACCAGAGGGAAAGCAGCTGATCAGGCCATGTCATATTGTGTTGATATGTGTGTACTTTCCCTATTTATTTTGATTTTTAGTTAACAAATTTTTGAGATTTATCCATGACATATATAGAGCTAGTTTTTAATTGCTGTATGTGTCTATGGAGACCCACTCAGAAACCCCAGAGTTATATGAAGGGTTTTAAACTGAAGACATTTGAGAATCAACCGATATGAAAGAAACCTTCCAGAAGCTGTCTTAACTGACTAAAGGAGAAACTTCTGGAAAATGAGGCTGCCATCAATTCCCTCTTCATGTCTACTCCCAAGAGATGCAGAGTAAACCAATCATAAATGCCCTCTTTTGGGGAGTTTCATGGTCAAGAAGAAGCCAGAAATACCACTCTCACCTGCATAAATAAACATTGTCACAACTTTCTTATATTCCATTTATTTTTCTACAAACACATTTGTGTTTCCTAAAGAAACGTATTTGTTCTTCCCATAGAAACTTTTTCTCCCCCCTCTTTTTTTCCCTACTAAGGGAGATATGTAAACCTCTAACTTTACCCATTTAATGAACTAGGTCCTTCTTTTGTTATCTTCGGTTTGCACATGAATAAACTTTTTCTCCTATTAATCTGCCTTTTGTCTGTTTAATTAACAGGCCACCAGACACTCAACCTATGATAGCAGAAGAAAAGTTTTTCCTCATGGACATATTAATTCTATAAATGGTGATTAGGGAAAGCAGTGGATCAATCCATGTAATATTGTTTTGAGGGAGGTATACAGTTCACTGTGAGTCAGAAAGAGGCAAGGAGCTTATTGTAATGTCAAACTGGTAACAAGGAAGATAGCATATTTATTAGATTATTCCAAAATGTTCCCTGATGGTATATATAGGAGACTCTATCAGGGCAATAAGCACTTTTAACCAAATATCTATACTATAATGGTAGGCAATAGATGAATAGTGTGGTGCATATATTTAAATGTACTAAGACATTCTTATACCGTATAAGTGATTGCATATATTACTGTCTTGTATGACCCTGTTTAGAGTGTTTAATACCAGAATTAATTCAATATTAGTGTTGACTACTAGAATTTTTGTGGTCAGATTCAAAGGTGCCACAAACACAAATAATTTAGACTCAGTGAGTGCTTGGTTTCATTGGCTAGGATACATAAATTAGAAAAAAATCTTAGTAAAACATTTGATAGTTGCATTTTCATATAATTAAGATTTCTATTCAATAATACCTTTCTTTTCAGTTTAAATAATACTAGAGTATGCAATATTACTGAATTTTGATCAGTGCCCAGTTTTACTATATGTCAATTATGTACATAGGTTATCTGATTGCTTATTTTATCATACACATATGTAGCACAGATAGAATTGAATTTGGTTTTGCTGTAGCAAAATTTTAATTTACATATTCTATGAAATGACTCCTTTTTTGGATTTGGAATTTTTAATAGCTTATTCTTATTCATGATGCATTGATATACAAAAACATTATTAACCTTATATGTTTAGGTCTCTGAAATCTTAGAATATGAGAATAATTTTCATATGTTGTAGCAACAATAATCATTTAAAGTAAAACCTCAAACTCTTTTAAAGAACAATTTATACAGATGTGCTTTTTTTCTGAGAAAAAATTATGTGCCTTTAGGAAAGAACAGGGTCAAATATGTATTCCATAGCAGAACTCTTTTGGAGTGCCAAATCTAAGAATACAACTGATTTCATAAAGTATGCCTCATGCCATTTTTGTACTTATTTTTGTGTTATGGTGAGTTTTAACTTTTATGAATTAATTTACTCTAAAGAATGAAATTTGCATTTAAAAATTTTCTATTTGAAAATGAGAAAGTATCTTTCCTGCCATTCAGTAGACAAGAGAGCAAAAATAAGACTAAACTGATAACATTTGAACTCTGTCCTTATATATAATGAGCATATGCAATTATGCATTTAAAAAAGCCATTGAGCTAAATATGGCCAGTTCATAATCTTAAAAAAGATTAGTCTAAGTAATCCAGTGATGTCATATAAGAAATAAATGACGTCAGTTCATTCACGTGATATCATAACAAGGGTTAATGATGTGCATGTTTTTATACACTATTAAAAAGGAATGTAATTGCTTAGTTTGTTATATACTCATTTCTAATTTCCAAATTGTATTGTCTTCCTTTGAAAAAATGATTGCTGAAATCTTCCTCACTAGTAATTACCCCTTGCTGAATCTCATTATTGAGTGGAATAAAATAAACCATAGACTTGATATCCAAAGGAAAAGCTTGGCTAACCTTGAAGTTTTATGTAGCTAGGTATACACACACACACACACACACACACGCACACGCACATATATGCTCACTAGGTAATTTAAGATTTAATAAGGGCATCACACATACTTTTTAACGGCAAAAACTGGAGTCACGTTGCCGAGAGAAACACTGAGAGGTACAGGAGGATGCAGAGAGATCAGGTTTATTAATGCTGGCAGGTTCAGAGGGAATCCTCTGCCAAATTCTGAGCCCCCCCCCGTCAGGGGGACTTGTCTTTTATACTTCAAGAGCAAGGAAGGTACAGAGCGGCTTATACCAGGAAGTGTACACATACAGAAGTTACTGTAATTTACAAGGTAGCTGCTTCAAGGGGGAGCTGTTTACAGGAGCATGAGCTGCAGGCATTAGTCAATTTCAATTTCTTTCTTTATAACATCAGTTTCATGAACATTCCTGTGCGTGTGGCAACAAGCAGTCTTACAGAAGCAGATTAAGCAATTAACACACATAGGGCTTTAGCTTGTCCATTTCAGGGTAAAAGGTTTTTAGTGAATTTCCATTTTTCCCTCACAACTTAATGCATTAATAGGAATTTGTAAGAGCAAAGAAGACAGGCATACATTAGATGAAGACTAATTGTTCATTAAATTTTCACTCTACTATACTTAATTTAGGAATTTTAAAATACTAAAATATCCCACTGGGTCATTTTTGACTTTTCAGGACTAAGCAGCAATGAGTACAAACGGATTCCAGTTTTTTACTCAATTTTATTCTGGTATTCATTCAGTGTTTACAGCTAGATCTTTATCCCACTTTTAATTTTAAAATATTATTTTGAATTTTCCTACATTTTGATGCTGTTATGAACTCTTTATGTTCACTAAAAAGTATCTGCAAACATCTCTGTGTTAATTTCTTAGGGCTGATGTAGCAAAGTACCACAAACTGTGTGGCTCAGAACAACGGAAATTTGTTGTCTCAGTTTTAGAAGCTAGGAGTCCGAAATTAAGGTATTGGTAGGGCCATGCTCCCTCTGAAATCTGAACCCATGTTGTCTGGTCCATGGTTTAACTTTCCTGTTTGCTCTTAGTAATGTGGGGTTTTGTAATTTTTCTGCTTTATGTTATCTCTGGACTGGCTGTAGGTCAATAATATTGACCTAAAGATAAATCAAAAAGCAAACATATCACACTGCAGCCAAAAGAAATTGTGTTTCTACCTGCACCTCAGGAGGAGCAGGGTCAAAGTGACCCCTTGGAGCTACAAGGCCCCTCCCAAAGCACGGAGCTTTCGCATACCCCAACTGGGGGATCAGAGTCTGCCACGGACATAACCGAATACCTAGCTAATAGGGAGCAGAGGACTCATATCCTCAAGTACAATTCATTAGCTCAGAGCCCAAGCTGGGAGGTCATTCTCACCACACTCCACTGGGAAGAGGAGAAGACCACAGGTCAGAGTTAACTCAAGATCCACCAAACTTGCTAAAATACACCTAAGGCAATACAGGCCACTAATTCTCTCCCTGGCTTTGCCAAGGAACAATAATTGTGGGCCTGGTGACAGGGCCATAAAATAGCTCTAACACCCTCAGCTCTTGACCAAGAGGCCAGATGAGAAAAAACCAGCAAAAGAACTCAGGGAACATGAAAAATCAGAGTGAAAAGTCACCCCCAAAAGAAATTATCAGTTCCTCAGCAATGGATACCAACCCAAATGAAATGGGTAGAATGACAGAAGAGGAATTTCGTTTATGGATTATAAGAAAGCTCAATGAAATTCAAGAGAAAATTGAATCCCAGCACAAAGAAACCACAAGAAAAATGCAAGAAATGAATGAAAAATTCTCCAAAGAAATAGAAATATTACGGAAAAATCAAATAGAAATCCTAGAAATGAAAGAAGCATTCAAGGATCTACAAAACACAGTGGAAAGCCTTAAGAATAGGCTGGACCATGCAGAGGAAAGAATTTCAGAGCTAGAAGACAGCTCCTATGTGCTAAATAAATCAGCTGAAGAGAAGAACACAAAAACAAGAGGCAGGAAAAAAGCATACAAGAAATGTGGGATTATGTAAAGAAGCCAAACATAAGGATAATAGGTATCCCTGAGGGAGAGGAAGAAAATTTGCATGGGCTGGAAAATTTATTTGAAGGAATAATAGAGGAAAATTTCCATGGCCTAGCCAGAAATCTCGATATCCAAGTACAAGAAGCACACAGGACTCCTGGGAGAGTCAACGTGAAAAGGCATTCACCATGCCACATAATTATTAGACTGACCAAAGTAAACACAAAAGAGGCACTCCTCAGAGCTGTAAGACAAAAAAAGGAGGTAACCTACAAAGGGAAACCCATCAGATTAACTTCAGATTTCTCAGCTGAAACCTTACAAGCCAGAAGGGAATGGGGAGACATCATCAATCTCCTAAAACAAAACAAAGGCCAACCCAGAATTCTGTATCCTGCCAAACTAAGCTTCTTATATGAGGGAGAAATAAAGACCTTTCCAGATAAGCAATCACTGATAGAATTTGCGAAATCCAGACCGGCCTTGCAAGAAATGCTTAGGCCTGCATTGTACACTAAACAGAGCAACAGACACCCACCTGTGTAAAACTATGCAAAAGCTAAAACTCCAGAAACCAGATTCCACAATGACGCAAGAGGTAAAACAAAAGATACCACCCAACAGAATAATCAGAAATTTACCCCAAATATCAATTCTCTCAATGAATGTAAATGGCTTGAACTGCCCATTGAAGAGACATAGGCTGGCTGAATGGATTAAAAAATGCAAACCAAGTATCTGTTGTCTTCAGGAAACACACCTTACACACAAAGACACATTCAGACTCAAGGTGAAAGGATGGAATACAATTTTTCAGGCTAATGGAAACCAAAAGAAATCTGGAGTAGCCATCCTCATTTCAGATGACATAAACTTTAAAGCAATAAAAGTAAAGAAGGACAAAAATGGACACTATATAGTGGTGAAGGGAAAAATCTCACAAGAGGATTTAACAATCCTAAACATTTATGCACCCAACACAGGAGCATCCAGGTACATAAAGCAAATACTGCTAGATCTAGACAACATAATAAGCAGCAATGCCATAATAGCAGGGGACTTCAACACCCCACTGACGGAACTGGACAGATCCTCCAAACAAAAAACAAATAGAGAAATAAAAGACCTAAACAGGACTCTAGAACATTTGGGCCTAACAGATATCTACAGAAAACTCCACCCAAATAACACTGAATATACATTCTTCTCATCAGCTCATGGAACTTTCTCTAAAATTGACCACATCCTAGGCCACAAAACAGATCTAAACAAATTCAAAAAAATAGAAATCATACCATGTATCTTTTCAGATCACAGCGGAATAAAATTAGATATCAATTCCAACAGAAACTCACATCTTCCTCCAAAAACTTGGAAACTAAACAATCTATTGCTGAAAGTTTATTGGGTCAAGGAGGAGATTCAAATGGAAATCAAAAGATTCTTCAAATTAAATGATAATGGGGACACAAGTTATCAAAATCTGTGGGATACAGCAAAAGCAGTCCTGAGAGGAAAACTTATCGCCCTAAATTCCCACATCCAAAAGACAGAAAAGTCACAAATCAGTAAACTAATGAATCATCTTAAGGAAATGGAAAAGGAAGAGCAAAGCAATCCTAAAGCCAGCAGAAGAAAAGAAATAACCAAAATTAGAGCAGAATTAAATGAAATCGAGAACAAAAGAACAATACAGAAGATCAATGAAACGAAAAGTTGGTTCTTTGAAAAGATAAACAAAATAGACAGGCCACTTGCCAGGTTGACCAGAAGCAGAAAGGAAAGGACTCTAATAAGCTCAATTAGAAATGAAAAAGGAGAAGTCACAACTGATACCATGGAAATACAAAACATCATGTTCGAATACTACAAAAATCTCTATGCCCACAAACATGAAAGCGTGGAGGAAATGGACAAATTCTTAGAAACACACTACCTCCCTAGGCTCAACCAGGAAGAAACAGAATTTCTAAACAGACCAATATCAAGCACCGAAATTGAAGCAGTAATTAAAAATCTACCCACAAAAAAAAGTCCCGGAGCAGATGGGTTCACACCTGAATTCTACCAAGCCTACAAAGAAGAACTGGTGCCTATACTGCAGAAATTATTTGAAAATATCCAGAAGGATGGAATCCTCCCAAACTCATTCTACGAAGCCAATATCACCTTGATACCAAAGCCAGGAAAGGACACAACAAGAATAGAAAAGTACAGACCAATATCCCTTATGAATATAGATGCAAAAATTCTCAATAAAATCCTTGCAAACTGAATTCAAATGTACATTAAAAAAATAATCCATCACAATCAGGTGGGCTTCATTCCCGAGATGCAGGGATGGTTCAACATACGCAAATCTATAAATGTAATTCACCATATAAATAAAAGCAGGAACAAAGATTATATGATCCTTTCAATAGATGCAGAAAAGGCTTTTGACAAAATCCAGCATCCTTTTATGATAAGAACTCTTAACAATATAGGCATAGATGGCTCATTCCTAGAAACTATTAAAGCCCTATACGATAAACCCACAGCCAATATCATACTGAATGGGGAAAAATGGAAGGCATTCCCCCTTAAAACTGGCACCAGACAAGGGTGCCCACTATCTCCACTTCTTTTCAACATAGTGCTGGAAGTCCTGGCCACAGCAATTAGACAAGACAGAGGAATCAGGGGCGTCCAGATGGGGGCAGAAGAGGTCAAACTTTCACTATTCGCAGACGATATGATATTATACATAGAAAACCCCAAAGATTCAACCAAGAGATTACTGGAATTGATAAATGAATTCAGCAAAGTCTCAGGATACAAAATTAATACACACAAATCCATAGCCTTCATATATGCTACTAACAATCAAGCCGAGAAACAAATTAAAGATGCTATACCTTTTGCAATAGCAACAAAGAAAATTAAATATTTAGGAACATATCTAACTAAGGACATCAAAGACCTATATAGAGAGAATTATGAAACACTGAGAAAAGAAATTGCAGAGGATGTAAATAGATGGAAAGCCCTACCATGCTCTTGGATAGGCAGAGTCAACATAGTAAAAATGGCTTTGCTACCTAAATTAATTTACAGAATCAATGCAATCCCTATCAAAATACCAACATCATTTTTTGCCGATCTAGAAAAAATAATTCTACGCTTCGTGTGGAACCAGAGAAGACCCCGTCTAGCCAAAGCAATCTTAAGCAAAAAGAACAAATTGGGAGGCATCTGTCTACCAGACTTCAAACTATACTACAAGGCTATAGTAACCAAAACTGCATGGTATTGGCACAAGAACAGAGACATAGACCAATGGAATGGGACTGAGAACCCAAATATAAAACCAACCTCATACAGTCACCTGATCTTTGACAAATTCCAGAAAAATGTATACTGGGGAAAAGATCCCCTATTCAACAAATGGTGCTGGGAAAACTGGGTAGCCATATGTAGAGGAGTGAAAGTGGACCCACACCTCTCACCTCTCACAAAAATCAATTCACAATGGATAACAGATCTAAACCTAAGACATGAAACCATAAGAATTCTCGAAGAAAACGTTGGAAAAACTGTTATGGACATTGGCCTAGGCAAAGAATTTATGAAGAAGACCCCCAAAGCAATCACAGCAGCAACAAAAATAAATACATGGGACCTGATCAAATTGAAAAACTTCTGCACAGCCAAGGAAACTATCACTAGAGTGAACAGACAACCTACAGAATGGGAGAAAATATTTGCATGCTACACCTCTGATAAAGGGCTGATAACCAGAAACTATACAGAACTTAGGAAAATCAACAAGAAAAAATCAAACAATCCTATTAAAAAATGGGCAAAGGACATGAACAAAAACTTTTCCAAAGAAGACAGAATGATGGCCAGCAAACATATAAAAAAGTGCTCAACTTCTCTAATCATCGGGGAAATGCAAATCAAAACCACAATGAGATATCACTTAACTCCAGTGAGATTGGCTCATATCAAAAAATCCCCAAATAACAAATGTTGGCGGGGATGTGGACAGATAGGAACACTCATACACTGCTGGTGGGACTGAAAATTAGTACAACCTCTATGGAAAAGAATATGGAGATACCTCAAAGAATTAAAAGTAGAATTACCATTTGACCCAGCAATCCCACTACTGGGTATTTATCCAAAAGAAAAAAAGTCATTTTATAATGAAGACATCTGCTCTCGAATGTTCATAGCAGCACAATTCACAATTGCAAAGTTGTGGAAACAACCCAGGTGCCCATCAATACACGAGTGGATCAATAAAATGTGGTATATGTATACCATGAAGTATTACTCAGCAATAAGGAACAACAGTGAATTAACACATCTGGTATTATCCTGGTTGGAGCTAGAACCCATTCTTCGAAGCGAAGTGTCGCAGGATTGGAAAAACAAGCACCACTGGTACTCACCATCAAACTGGTACTAACTGATGAACACTTACATCACACAGGGCAATAACATTCATCTGAGGGCGGGCGGGCGGGAGGGTGGTGGAAGGGATGGGAAAAACTCTCACTGAATGGATGTGGGGAGCACAGTTTGGGAGAAGACCACGGTTGTGGTTCTGACACGGGCAGAACAGGGGCAATGTGTATGGCCAAAGTGTTGTACCCCCATGATATTCTGAAAATAAAAAAATAAATTAAAAAAAAAAATAAATAAAAAAATAAAAAAAAGCAAACATACAAGTTAAAACATTTTTTTTCAAGTACACATTGACTGCACATTAGCTCTTAAGTAGTCTTGACAAATTTCAAAAAGTAGACATCATATGGAGCATTTTCTCATATCTTAAAACAATTTAATTAGAAATTAACAATAAAAGGAAAATAGAATTTCAAAAAGTGAAAATTGAAAACTCATTCTCAAATAACTCATGAGTCATAAATGTTTTAGAACTGAACAATAATAAAAATAGATATGAAAACTTGTGGGATGCAGATAAAGTGGCATTTAGAAAAAATCTACAATCTTAAATTTATTAAGAAATAATATTTTATAGGTCTCATGTTGGCTCTTTTCTCTTTACTCATTTTTGAAAGAGGTGTTATCTACCCAAACTCTGTTTTTCAGTAGGCAAGATGTTGGATTGTTATTTTTCAGTTTCTTTGTCCATTTGAGTCAGGACTGAATCCACTTCTCAGATTTATGCTTGGAGGACAGGTTGAGAAAAAAAATGTACTTAGGCATTCGATTTCCACTGAATTAATCTCTCTTTTGCCTTGTGGAGATTCTTTCAAGATGTTAGCTTTAAGTTGTTTGTCAATCTTAATTTCAGGTGGTGGTATGTTTTCATCTTTTCCTATGTTTGTATAAGTACTTTAGTGAAAAGATAGGAGAGGCAACATTAAGGAATGTTAATGAGTGCCATTTTAAGTAAGAAATCCTGCTAGTTCTTCCTTTGCTTTTGAAGATGTGAGTAAGGTATATTAGTAATTTACCTATGCTATACTTTGATCAAATTCAGACAGAATTCAGGCAGATGTCAAGTTAGTTCAAGTCCATAATCACTTCTTTACTTGCCTCTGTCTTGGTTTCGTAATTTGCTTACAGAAAGAGCTCTCTTTATTCTTTGTGTGCCTCAGTGGTTTATACTCCAGCAATATAATTTCCTGCTCCCATTTTACCTTAAATATCCTTTATCAGTTTCCACTCCTAGGTTTGCAGATTGGTTAACAAGTTTATTCACTAAAAGCTCCAATAGACTCTAAGACAATTTCACATAACATACTAACTTTAAGTTGAATTATTTAACCCAGGAGTTTCCACACTAAAAATTAAAATAGATACAGATTAACAAGCCTTGTCTCAGACTTTTAAATCAGAATTCTAAGATTGAGGTTTTGGCATCTATAGTTTTAAAAAGGGGTTCTCATCCATACCCCTGGTTGAAAAAAAAGTCAGTACTTTAATCTGTTATATGCAAATTAACTAATTAATTAATTAATATGGTGGCTAGGTTTTAAATTATACTCCATCTAGCTTGATTTCTTAAACACAGATCACTGCAGTGCAACTGAAACAATTTAGGGGTTCAACAGAGCTTAGCGTAAATCTTGCTCTGTCACTGGTAAGACTTGTGCTTTGAGCCTCAGTTTTCTCATTTGGAAAACGGAGATAATATCTTCTATGACAATGGATTTGTTTAATAGGTTACCATTTTGTTTAGGAGTTCTGGATGGAAACTCAATGCTGAAAATAATAAGTGACAAGATCCCAAATATTCTAAATGGAATGACTTGCTAAGAAGCCAAAGCTACTTACAACACAATGGTCACAAGTAAGAGAGAATCTGAGGGTTAAATTGATCTCGAGGAGGATTTATTTGAAGAGATTTGTTAGCCTAGAAGGCACGACCCCAATTTTCTGTTTCAGTACGTCCCGTACTGCTTCTCCCTGATGCAGTGGCCTCACCCTTGCTGGCAAGTCCTTGAAGGACAGGGTCCTATTAAGATGCTTTTGCCTATACCTCCTGCTTTTCAGCCCTGATCATTAGGAAACACTCTTGTTCCACTGTTTATGAAGTAAGAGCTTGCCCCCACTGCAACCCACCAAATGGATGGGAGATATAATAGAACAGACTGGAAAGATAGCAGTAAGAAGAAAAAGAAGTATTTTTAAGTTATACCCTACTGAATAAGCTAATTTAATATACTAGTTATATATTTAACCCATATGATCCATTCTGTCAGCTTTGGGTACACTTATGATCATATGTCACCTGAGTACCCTTTTACCCTATTAGCCAAAACCTAGAATCTTTTTCTTGAGGCTTCCCCACCACAGAACTGGCAAAGAACCCTGGGTTCTTATTTAGTTCAAAGTGGGAGATGGGAGGAGTCAGTATTATACATGCTGGGATTTGGAGTCTGACATCCCCTCCTATCCTTGTTTCTTGCTGTTAGAGTGCTTTTGGCACTGCTGCTTGGCATCTAAAGTCGTAGATCTTTTTTTTAAACTTGGCACCTTGTGCTTAGCCATTGTTCTCCAAAGCCCAGTGTCTTCTAATGCATGCAAAATATATGGATTATTGTATAATGTTTGATATACAATGATTGGTCAATAACTGAACCACATTTCTTGGGCTATGATACACATAGAGCTGTAAATTTATCTGTTAACAGTATGGCACACACAACTTGAGGGTTTACACTTTGTCCTACAATAGGGGCTCTCAGTCTTCTCATCTATTGGTTGACTATACTTGGCTCACCGATGTTATGTTTTTTGGGATTAGTTAGATAGAAGTGGCTCTCTTTCCACAGACCTCTAATGTTGGAGTTACCAAGGCTCCATCTTAGCTTTCTTTCTTTCTTTCTTTTTTTTAGTTGTGCACTCTCCTTTGGTAATCCCATGTATTTGCATGGCTTCCAGTAGCACTTTTAGGCAAACAACTCAAATTCTTATCTCCGGTTCAGGCTGGAGTTCTTTCTCTTGATACCGATATTACACTGCCTATCTTTTTCGTATTTCTCACAAGCATCTCAAATATAATGTGTCTGAGACCAAACTTTTGAATTCCAATCCTCAAACCTGCTCTTCCTGTATTATTTCTATTTGGTAGTAGATATCATCTCTCTACCCAATTTCTCACACAAGAAAACACTGTTATACAAACTACCATCATCCCTTGCCTAGCATATTTCTTTCTTATTCCTTCCTTATTTCCTTTCTTGACTACCTCCATCCATTTTCCACATAGTGACCAGAGTGATTTTAGAAAAAGAAAAAGATTAACCATTCTTGCTTAAAACCTCTTAGTAACTCCCACAGCACTTAAAATAAAGCCCAAAGGCTTGATAATGGCTTCAAGTCCTGCATGATTTGATCTATGAGTATTTATTTCACATCATCTCTCTTCATTCTTCCCCTCGTTCATTTTCTCCAACTATTCTACCTCTCAGACACTAAGTCATTAAGCTGCTTGTTTCCACCTCAGGGCCTTTGCACTTGCTTTACATAGTGCCTACAGCTCTCTTCCCCAATACCCTGAGCTCCTTCCTCTATACTCTCCACCTAGTTCACTCTAATCTAATAAATCTGTTTAAAAGTCACTTTTTCATAGAGGCCTTTTCTTATCCTTTGCCATTATTCTCTTTCATCATACCCACTCCTGAGTTTTAGAACTTATTGCACTTTTAAAATTTGCATGTTTGCTTGTTTAGTGCTTATCTCCCTTACCAGATAGTGAGTTCCATAATGATAGTGACCATGTCTGTCTTGTTCATTGTTGAATAAGCAGAACATGGGATAATGTCTGGCATAACCTGCTAAATTAATGAATTAATGAAGAGAGCATGCATAGAAGTTAGAGCAGGAGATGTAAAGTTTTTTTTTTGAGCTTGCAAGGGTGAAGAGACTGATCTACAAGGTAGTAGTTTGCCTCTACTCTTCAGTTTATGAATCCATCTTCTCTCCCTTCTCCTTGTTGCTAACTTTCCTCTTTTTCAAGAAAGTCCATAATTTGCTGTTCCTGTTTCTGGTAGCTATCTCCACCACCACCACCACTGCCATCATTTCTGCTGCTTGTCTTTCTGTTCTCCTTCTTTCAAATTGTATAAGGCATTTTTGCTGAAGCCATAGAAGTATAAAGTATAAATGAATTAATGTAATATTGTTTTATGCTGATGAAATGGGAAAAGAGATAATGGTAAAGCAATTAAAGCCTAGGGCAGTGATTCTCAAACTTTAATATCTAAGTGTTTCATGGGGAGCTTATTAAAAGAAATAGCTATTCGTGGACTCCATCTCTAAAGAGTTTGATTCAGTAGATCTGGTTTGAGGGAAGTGTGACAAAGTCCTCTGAAATGAGTATGTTATGGTGGGATTTGGCAGGAGATGAAAGTGGAAATCCTCCAGAGATTAAATTTGCATGAGTTTTATTTTCTTTAGTGAGGAAAGTTGCCTGTGTGTCATAGTAAATTTGGGAACCTGAAATTCTGCTGGAATCATGGAACATTGTCTTCTTTAAGATGATGGGTGGAGGACACCTTGCAATCACTAGACCTGGAGGGAAATGTGGCTTACCTGGAAAGTTAGAGGAAGTGAGATTTTATAGCCCCAAAGTGGAAGGTACCAGGTGGTATATGGACCTAAGGCTCTGGGTGCTGGCTTGCATTCCCAAGTATGTCAGGGTACGGGGTGGTAAACTGAAAGGCTAATACTGTAGATATAACACTTTGTGCTTTAGTCTGGTAGGGTGAGAGGGGTCCATTTCTGAGCATGGCAATGTGTGTGTGCCTTTGCCTCAAGTGCTGCTGATGGGCTCTGTCCATTAGCATCCATGGTGTTCCAGAGCAGGGGACACAGCCTCCGCCATTGTGTGCTGGGCCCAACCTTCAGGAACCTTACCTCCATGGAGCCTGTGTCTTTCATGGCAGCTGTGATAGCTGCCACCTTATACCTGTTAGATGACAGAATTGAATGAACTGTAACAGAAGAGGTGTGGGCAGCTACCCTCAAAGATTCACAACTCTGATGATGGCCAAAATCTCAGCACCTTTACCTTCACAGTGAGCTAAGGACTTTGCCCAGACTCTGTGCTTCAGACAGGATAGGCTCCTTTCTAACAGCCCATTCAATCAGAAGGGAACTGAATTGAACTTGGGAGTCCTGACTCCTATGCCCTCACCAAGACAGTTATGAGCAATAAGGGACCACTGGGCTATAATAAAGAAGTGGTGAAAGCCTTGGAGGGTGGTAGACTGGGCTTCTTGACCTCCTGCTTATTACCAGAAGGTGGGACACTCCCTGGGGAGGTATGGGTTGCAATTTGTGCTATGTTGGGGCACCTTAGTTACAGGCTGGCAGACTTAGCAGGTGCCCACTTTTTATGACTTGAAGTAAAATATAAATGTCTCACTGTAAAACAATACTTTTTCAGGGATATCTGATGTATCATCATTGTTAATGCATAGAGGCACAGAATTTGAGTTGCAGGAAATGGTACAGAACAGCTTATGGCCCAGTAAGATTCTCTCTATTATACCCCTTCTATTACATCTCTCAGTTGAACACTTCCAGTGATAGGAAATTGAGAATCTGTTAGGTTATTTCATTAATTTGCTCTTAATCTTATATTTTAATATCTGGTAGTTAACATCTTTTTCTCATTATTTTTGTGTTCAAATTGGTCTTGCTATTTTTTTCTGGGTCATTTAATCTTTCCAATAAGCTCCAAAATCATTTTGTTAAGTTCTAAATTTATCCATTAATTTAGGGAGCTTTGAAATCTTTGCAATGTCTACATTTTCATTAGAGAACATGGTTATATCTGTCCATTTGCTTAAGTCTTATCTATTTCTCTCGATAAAGTTTTCTTTTTATTGGTCCTGGAGATTTCTTGTTAGTTTTCTATTCCATTTTCTGTTAGTGGGATCTTTTTCTATTTTGTTTTCTAATTGGTTATTGCAAGAATATATGAAAGCTTTCCTTCTTTTACGAAGGACAAAAAAAAAAAGAATATATGAAAGCTATTGAATTTTGTTTACTGGAATTATAATAAATAATTTACTCTGAATTCCAATTATTTTTCTCAGTTAATTCTCATATATTTATTATCCAGATGGAATACCAAAATATTTTAAAATAATGATCATTTTATCTTATTCAGAAGTAAGAGTTTCTAGCCTTGTTGCATTGTCTAGAACTTCTGAAACAATTAAAATGAGGATTTACCTTTTCAATAATTATACCATTCATTTCTGTTTCCTGCATTGGTGCATTGGTTCATTGGTTAAAACATTCTCAGACTGTACTGCATCAAATTGTATCTATCTTGTTTTGAGGTAAATGAATTTTGAGACTCTTTAACCATGCTATTGAGGCCTCTACCTATTATATCTCTCCTCATTGTCCAAAATTACATGAATTATTACTATTATTATTATTGTTATTCCTGTTCACAAAATGATGAGAACATATCAAATTTGAAAAAGTGAACAAACTACAATTCCATTACTTTTATATATTAACTATTATTAGAGTTGGGGGATACTTCTTTTCTATTTTAAATTAAATGTATACCCATTTTATATATCATATTATTGTAATCCTAATGGTCTTAACATTATAACTGCAAAAATAGCTTCCAAGTACAAAACTTCTTGTTTTAGCCAAGAGTATCTAATTTTGGAAACTGTAGTTCATTTAGGGTACACAAAAAAGGATAATATATTACAGTGATATTAAATTTTTATCTAAAAATTAAGTGACATATGGTTATAGATAGCAACACCTAAGTTATATTTAATAAAGTCACATTGCTACTTTAAAGTAGTTTTATTTCTTGGGTTTATGTTAAAAAATGCTTTTCATAAATTTTATATTCTACAATTATTCTCATAAAAGGATCACAATTCATAATATATAGTACAGAAATAAACATAAATATTCTTAATTTTTCTATCAGGTACCCATGCAGATTACCATTTTGATTGTTAATTATAAAAATTATGTGTGTTTGTATGTCATCAACTCAGGTCAGAGGCTGTATACTTGTCTAAGTATTTATCTGTAAGCATACACGTTACAAGATAATACAATATGTATAATCATAATGTCTCAAGCACAGATAAATGAAGAAGTCCACTTACTTTAAAGCTCAGGAGATAGGGAGAAACTGGGATTTTTCTTTCTTTCTTGACAGACACATCCATTCTGTCTGACATTCCCTCAATTCCCTTAGTGTCTCCACGCTAACAGTATAGTATGTACAGACTTCAACCTTGAATGGGAGAACACAGATTATATCAGTTTTGATGTAATGGCATGAGCTTGTGAAAGAGGAAGTTAAGGGATGTTTTTGTGGTACTGGAAGACTAATATCTGCTTATTTTAACCACATATACCTATTTCCAGATATTTTTCCGTGATGGATATTCAATTTCCCCATATAATTTTTCCTTAGTCTTCCTTTTCATTTGTTTTGTCTGTGAAGTTTAGATAAATCTGTCAAGGTGGTGGCTGATTTTATGTTGCATGTTGCTCTTGATGTATGCTTGCTTTTGTGATCACTATGATTGTTATTATTGCCACCATATCATTTTAACGCTAGATCTTCCTTGCTCTGTAAATCTAATTATTTTTATACCATTTCTGCTTAGGAAGTTGGATTACAACCCACAGAACACACATGAATAATAGAATTGCAGTCTTACCCTTAGAAAATAAATAGTTTATGTATAGTGAAGAAATGGAGTTTTAAGGGTGTTCAGATGTTTGTGGAAGGTAAGGAAGGAAGTTTACCCACCCTGTCCTCTCCTGATCTCTGGTTGATATCTTACAAAAATTCCTATTATGAAAACTTCACCTCTTTGGCTTAAAATGATAATTTATGTAAATATCAATTCCTGTGCCATCATATGACTGTGTATTATTTACTTCAGCATATCAATTCTGTTAAAATAATATTGATTGATCACCCTGATGTGTTATGAACCAGAGGTACTGTACTACACCCTGGAAATAACCCAATAAATGAGCTGGCATTCATGCCCTTAAGAAACTTTAGAATGGTGGTTTCAAATACTGGACATTAACAATTCCCGTATGTAACATAATAATTATATATAAGAGAGAACAGTATAAGGTTTAATATAACAATTAGATACTCAGTAAATATTTATTGTAACATTGGCTGTCTTTGTCTTTGGACTTGATGAGCTAGTTTTCATTAAAGAGGAAAATAAGTACTTCATTTTTAATATATTTAATGCTTTAAAATAGCCACAATTTATTGTTCTCTTACTCTAGGCCAAATGCTTTATGTAAAATCTTTGCATTTTTCCCTATTGCATCAGTGTGTCAAATGTGATGGTAAATGTTGTGTGTCATCTTGACTGGGCAAAGGGATGCTCAGATAGCTGGTAAAACATTATTTCTGGGTGTGCTTGTGAGGGTGTTTCCAGAAGAGGTGAGAATTTGAATCAGTAGACTGAGTAAAAAAATCTGCCTTCACCCATGTGCATGGGTGTCATCCAATTCATACGGAACAAAAATACGCAGGAAGGGTAAATTTTCTTTCTTTCTTTTTTAGCTGAGACATCCATCTTCTCCTGCCCATGGACATTAGAGCGCCTGGTTTTCTGGACTTTGGACTCTGGGACTTATACCAGTGCTGCCACAGTTCTCAGGCCCTCTGACTTGAACTGAATTACACAACTGGTTTTTCTGGTTCTCCAGCTTGCAAATGGCAGATGGTGGGACTTCTCAGCCTCCATAATTACATGAGCCAATTCCCATAATAAATGTCTATCTATATCTATATATTGCCTATTGAGATATATATAATATATTACACATATAAAATCTTATATGTGAGGAAATTATGTATTCTCTCTCTATATATACACACATACAAAAAAACACACACACATAACATATACACATTTCCTATTGGTTCTGTTTCTCTGAAGAACCCTGACTAATGGCATCAGTTAATGCATACTTAGTATAATAATTTTTGAAATTTCATGAAGGTATACCGAAGAAAATAAAGATCTCCAATAACTCAAAGATAGTCATGATAAATATTTTGGCATAGATCTTTCAGTTACTTTTTCTATGCATATTCTAAACATACATTGGCAATTTAAATGAAAATATAACCTGGTGTACTGTATTTTATTTTTTTCCCATTGAATCAATCCAGCCATTGATTTTTTCATTTACTAAATATTTATTAAAATCTTCATGGGTTTGAATATTCTCCTATCATGTTTTTGTGGCTAGATGATATTACATTTTCTGGAAGTGAAGAGATCTGTTCAAACAATCAAGTACTGTTGTTCTTGTTGACTATCACACTTTAGGCCATTGTAAACAATACTGGGTGATATTCTGGAATTGGAATTTCTCTGTTTAGGCTTGTATATATTACCATAGAGCTCTCCAGGAAAGTTTCCTATTCTGTGAAATAATAAATGAAAGTGTCCATTTTCTAGGACTAGTCAGTATTATCAGTTAAAAAATAATTGCTACTAGTCTTAATTTATATTTCTTTGCCTAAAAGCAAGGTTGATCTTTTGTTTTTTTTCAGTTTATTGCATTTTTTATTTTCTTTTAGTTGCTTACTTGATCATATTTTTGAATTGGGTTATTCATCATACTACTATGTAAATTTTCCTAATATGTTAAGGATAATAGTCCTCTAGATGTTTTATACATTGGCCTAATTTTTCCAGTTTATTCACTTTTGGGTTTTGAGTTTATTTAATTTTGGGTTTTGAGTTTATTTACTTTGGCTTTCCTACAGTCAAACATACTTTCAGATAATTTCTTTCTGGTTGGTTTTTACACAGAAAGGTAGAGTAATAATTTTAGGTTTTATGGCTGGCTTTGGGGAAAAGGGGTCCTGGTTTCTATGACCCACCTTGGGGAAGAGGGATTCTAGTTTCTATGGCTACCCTCAGGAGAGAATGGGACTGAGAAGAAGGAGAGCAGGAGGAGATCAGAGAAAAAATTTTGCTTCCAAGGCTGCTTCTGAGGCCTCATTTTGGGGTACTGTTTTCTGAGCTGCAACAGTAGCAACACTGTATTGAACAAGTCTATCAGTGCTATTTTTTCCAACAGCATGTGCTCACTTTGTGTCTCTATGTCACATTTTGGTAATTCTTGAAATAATTCGAACTTTTTATTTTATTATATCTGTTATGATATTAGTGATCCTTATTGTTACTATTGTAATTGCAGATGTAGTGGAAACAGCAAGGAAACTAAAATTACAAGTGGTGCCTAAAGATTTGACTGAATTGCTGCAATATCATGATAGAATATAAATGGATGAGGATTTGCTTCTTATGGATGAGCAAAGAAAGTGGTTTCTTGAGATGGAATCTATTCCTGGTGAAGATGCTGTGAACACTGTTGAAAAGACAACAAAGGATTTAGAATATTATATGAACTTAGATGATAAAACTGTGGTAGGGTTTGAGAGAGGATTGACTCTAATTTTGAAAGAAGTTCTACAGTGGGTAAAATGCTGTTGAACAGCATTGCCTGCTACAGAGAAATCTTTTGTGAAAGGAAGAGTCAATTGATGTAGCAAACTTCATTGTTGTCTTATTTTAAGAAATTACCACAGCCACCTACCCCAACCTTCAGCAACCACCCTCCTGATCATTTAGCAGCTATCGACATTGAGGCAGGATCCTCCACCAGCAAAAAGATTACGACTCACTGAAGGCTCAAATAATCATTAGCATTTTTAGCAATAAACTATTTTTTAATTAAGGTATGTACTTTTTTTAGATGTACGCTTTGCTTAATATAGACAATAGCATGCGCTGGGAAACCAAAAAATTCATGTGACTTGCTTCATTATCATATTGTTTGCTTTATTAAGGTGGTCTGGATTTGAACCTGTGATATCTCTGAGGTATGGCTGTATGTATTTTACTAAAAAAATTTATTTTTTTATCATCTTAATTCCTGTATTTTATTTTGTTCTCTCTGCTCCACTGCTGAGTGTCAGAGCAGTAACTATTCCCAGAAAAAGGGAACAGGCTTCTTCCAAAGGCATTTCTATGGCACCTCCATAAATCAGCAAAGGCACTAAGAGAGCAGTAAATCAGCACCCTGGGCTCTGTCTTCCTCTCATTATACCTTCCTTCCTGAGCACAATGAGGCTATATTTATTCCCTAAAACAGGTCTTCCATGTGAATGTTTGAAAAATATATATATATTTTTTGGCTTTTTGGAAACTTTAGGAACATGTTTTACTTCTTGTACATAAAAATCTATTTCTGTATGTATTTTTGACTATTTGGTGCATAAGTATATATAATCTGTGAGTATTGGCCTCTTTTTTTTTCTCTTATTGTTATCCTTCCACTTCCTGATATGTGTTTAATTTCAATTCAGTATATATCCACTGAGTAACCTGCTACCTCATAAACATTGTAGGTGTTGGGGATATAGAAATAAATATAGCATGATTCCTGCGTGCATATATAATTTGTTTGTAAACACTGTAGGAGCAAAGTAGAGTTTTCCCTTCCTCTGTGAAGGTTCAAGTCTGCTGAAATAAAGATTAACAGGAGAAAAGACTAACAGGAGAAAAGGCATATAAATTTATTAACGTGCAAGTGTGCATGAGAGCCATACAAAATATGAGACTCAAAGAAGGGGCCAGATGTTTGAAGGTTAAACAGCATAAAGGAATAGGGGCTTGAGGCTTTTGGAGGAGGTGACTATAAGTTATGGGAGTGAAAGGGGAGGAATCACATGGGGAGCAAAGGTTGTCGTCTTATACAGATAAAAGTCTTTCAGATAGTAAAATTTCTTAGGGAGCAGCCTTCAGAAGAATTGGCTGTCTGAGGGTAGTGATGACTGTTAATCTCCTCTCTGGTGAATAATCTTTTCTGGTTATTTGATGAGTTTCCTTGTAAGGGGGTTCAAGACAATTGCATTCCTTTTGGAAGAACTTCCTTTAGCCAGATAAGGGAATTTCAGAGGGAGCCTCTCCCTGTTTAGGGAAGGGAAAGGAGAGGGTTCAGGAGAAGATCAGAGAGAAAGACTTTGGCTCTGAGGCTCATTTCTGAGGCTTTTCAATCTTCTTTGTTCAAAGCACTCAGCATGGCAAAATGCCATATTTTAGGGTAATGTCTTTTGAGCCCCAACAGTACATAAGCATATAATTCTAGTTAAAATATTTAGCATGCTTATCAGGTCACAATATTTTTAGGCCACAAAAAACAAGTAAAGCTTTGATTTTCATTAAGCCTTTAGAGAGGTGGCATGAGTTTACAATTGGGCCATGTTAAAATAAATTATGCAGAACTCTAGAGAGGTGGGGAAATAGGCATTATTCCCTTTCATCTTTACCCTTTTATGCTGACCCAGCCACAAAAGTCAGTTGTCTATTTCCCTGGCAAGTTAAAAAATATCCTAAGGCCCTAGGAATATTTATTAGCCCTTTTCCTGTTTCATAAAATGATATCTAACTTTAAAAAGCATTCGTTGCCTAATGGAAAGCATATTATGGTGGGAAACATCTAGTAATTTGGGAACTTGGCCTGTTGAACCCCATAATTGCTCAAAATTTACTTACTCTGATGATTTAATCTAGGTCACAGCTGAAACTTTAATTCAATGGAATAGGAAATTTGTTTTTATAAATTATTTTAATCTCATGTAAACTTTCAAGAAATTTATCATCTTTTGTAAGCCAGTTTCGTAGAAATCAGTACATAACCTATAACCCAGTTGCAATTACCTAAAAAGATACAAAGGGACAGGGGCAGTATTTAAGTTTGGCATATATGAATTTTGCATAGTTATAGCAAAAGCTAAGTTTTAGAATCACAAACATGTAATATAGTTTCTAAACATAAACTGATCTGAAGGATTTGCCTGTAATCTGAAAAAAAATATGTAATCGAAGTTAAATAATTTTGGGGATAGAATAATTTATATAGTCTTAATGTTGGATAGGGACATTATTCAGCCTTGATTGAGCAAATAGATAAATGACCCAAAATGAAACAATATTTAGAAATGGAATTTTTCAAGAGAATAGCTTATAAGCTAAAGTAAATATTTTCAGTGTTTCTTATGTTGTCAAAGTTATAAAATAAAGAAAGCTGGAGACCTTGCTCTTTAGCTCTATATAAGACGATGGGTATATCTATGAACCTTTCTACATATAAATATGTAGGAATGTATTGGAGGGCCTATTTTGGGGATAGATCTGTGCTGATAAGGGATGGTTAGGCTGGACCAGCTTCATCAGAGAGACCCTGGCCTTTTGGGGGCTTATATCTAACTAAGACACCTGATCATAAAACCCAAGATTCTTCATTCTAGTGTGAAAAGCTCATAGCTGGAGAGGTAGTAAGTGTGTCTGAGGCTTTTACAGGGTCAGAACCACATGGCTCTGTGTGTATGTGTGTGTTAGTGTGCATGTGTTTAGAAGGTGGTGTCTCAAATTGAGAGTCATTATAATATGAGGTACCTTTTATGGCATGTTTCTTATGTTCCTGGGTGTGCCCCTGTAGTATGAAAACAGTGTGGGGGAGAAGGGAAAACTTCCCTTTTGCTCCCAGAAAGTTCATTGAAAGTTCAACTCACAATAAGGCAGATTAATAAGAGAAAGAGATTACAAATTTATTTACTGTGCACATGGGGAAAATCATAGAGTGATTACCCAATATCTCAATGGGGTCCAGAAGTTTATATGCCCTCATTTTAAAGGGGAGGGAGATGAGGAATATAGGTAATTTTGTTGAGGGGCAATAAATGATTACTAGGGAGGATGAATAGATGCTTGGGAGAATGAATTGTTGGGGGAAAACAGATTGACTTGTAACTGATTCTCTTTGGAAATTAAATTAACTTGAGAGACAGGTATTATTTTTAAAATGGGTTGAGCCAAGTGTGGTTACATTCTTGATCTTCCTTCCTGCAATAGATACGGGAAGGAAAGACAGTTGTTTTCTTAGGTGGGTGTGGATCTCAGGCAGATAAAGAAACTTCAAAGATTTTGGGAGAGCTGATGGTGGGTCAGGGAAGATCAGAAAGACTTTGAAGCTTTTTCAATCAATCTAGTATGTCAAAATGCCATATTTTGGGGTAAAAATATTTCTAGTTTCCTTCAATAGGAAGTGGGCACGTCATTGCTCAGTCCTTTCAGCCATCAGCTAACCTAGAGGTTGAACCTCATAACCCAGAGTAGAAGGTGCCTTGAATTCCTGATGAGGCAACTGGTTTGTAATTGTGGTTGAGGCCAAAGATGAAACAGTTTGCTTCAGTCAGTGCATTTGCATTTAAGATTTGCATTTAAGACAACTGATTGGACTGGAAATGGACTGTCAGGCCACTTGCAAAACATTCTACTTTCAGAATTTATCTAAAAAATTTATTTTAAATTTAATCAGTATGATTTTTTTTCAGGCTCATGTATATATTAGCATAATTACAGCCAAACTTGCTTCGGATTTGTGAAAAAGACTTCAAGTTTGTTAAATAGGAAAAAAGAAATATACAATAATGTATATTGTTAAAGCTTTAAAAGAAACCTCACTAACTATGCATAATAAAATATTTTCAGGATTTGGGCACTAAACTATCCACCTGAAATCTTACTTCATAAATAAATTATGTTTTGGCTTAAGGAATGAGATAATATTTTTCACCATAAAGCCAAATAACTGGGTCATATTTGATTTAAATCAAGAGTTTGACTATTATAATGATCCTCCTCTAATTAAATGTGGGCAATTCTGTATTGTTCATGTTACCTGAGACTCTAGGGTGATTAACATATTTGATCAGAAAAGCATAATTTGTGAGTGTAAATTTGATAAGCATGTCAGCAAAATACTCATCTCTGCCTTTTTACTTTCTTTTTCTTTTTTTTCCTTCCCTTGCTTCTTCGTGGAATGAACCAAATCATAGCTTCCTCTTAGAGGGCCAGAGAGCTGTTTGTCTCTGAATAAGAACATACAGAAAAGACACCAAGCATTTCTTTTCTCACATTTTAAAATAAAGAGCCCCAACATTTCCAGTGTGAATTTTAAGGTTTATGGCTCTGAAAATTACAAATTAAAAAGCACATTAGCAATTATTTCTGAATTGCACTAGAAATTATGGACCAGTTCAAAACAGATTGTTGATATTCTAATGTCACCATAGGTGCAACAAAAATATTTTGCAATGGAGGTTTTTGTTTATGACTGTATCTTTGCCCTGTATCCTTTCTCTGCAACATCACTGCCTTTTCCTTTAAAAGAAGTTATTAAAAATAATTCCTAAGGATATAATGTGGTCTACTGCTTAGAACAGGATAACAAAAATGAAAAATTCCATGTTCTATTTCTGAGCTTTGCCCATAGCAATTTAGTAGGAAGTTCAGTATCTGGGTCTCCTCATTACAAAAAATAGAAGTTTAATTACTATTTATCCTCCGAGATACCTAATTATCAGTAGGAAAGACTTGACACTATTTAGTGATCCTCGGATCAAAGTAATTTAAACATGCATGATTTTAACAATATACAAGTGCAAAAACTAAGAGATTATCTTTAGTGTGAGGTTCCTCTCCCTCCCTGTGTGATTTTTTTTCTCATGCTGCATGAGTAACCTAAATACTGAAGCTGATATATACAAGGAGCATCTGTTAGAGGGAGAGGAAATTATTTCCTTTGCCTTTTGTTTTGTTTTCTGCATAAAAGGAATTGCAGATATTTTTGCAGATAAAAAGTTTTATTTATCCAGGGATTCCTTTGAACTCATAATCTTTTTTTTTTTTTTTTTTGCCAAAATCATTTAGAAGATTGTGTATGGGGAATAAAAGCAATAGTCACTTTGTAACAGGACAGTGAGTCATTGTTAATAACATTTAAAGGACAGTAAAATGGACAAGACATAGTTCTTAAAGTAGAAATAAAGTGCTTGCTTTAATGCATAGTTATCACTGGCATAATTGGGTATTTCATCATATGCTGTGATGGGCTTTTAGTTATTCATCCTGTTTGTATATTCTTTTAACTATCTGAGTCTTCATACAAATGAAAGACTCTTCTTGAGTAAGTGTTTTCTAAAGGGGAAATTGTGTTGGACTTTGAACACTATAATCAATTGGTTAGCCCATAAATATATGAAAATACAGGTACTATAAATAATGCTTTTACTTCTTATTTTTGATCTCCCACTTTCTTTCATTTTCAGCCTTTCAGAGCTTTCCAACATCTCACAGTCATTCTGCTCTATCTTTTTCTGTTAGTGATTATATTAGCTCAACAGTACTTAACTACAGTTTTCACGGTCAATTATTAATGAATGTTTCATTTTATCTGTGGTATTACATTGCCAAGAAAACTGCTGTGAAGTTAATTACCTGGCAGTTTTTTAAAGGATAAAATTGAAAGAAATGGCTTTTGCTGTTAGATTGTCATGCAGACCCACTTTTGTCATTACAGGATAACAACAGATCCCTTTGATAACTAAGCCAAGCAGGTCAGCTGCTCCCTATTGTTCAAATGGTTGATAAAATATTCACGAAACTGAAATCTGGTGGGGCCTGGAACCTATGGCGTTGCAATTTGGACAGCATTTGATTATGTCCTTTGTGGATTGTTCATGTTCTTTGAACCTGGTTGAAAAAATATTTATATTTCAACCTGCAGAGCTCCTAACATTTAAAAGAGAATAAGTGGCTCCCACAAATCAAGGCACCCCGGGCAGAAAGGTTTGCCTCACAAACAATGGCTGAGAGAGACACCTGGCCTTAGGCACATCAAGAGCTGGCTTTGTTAGGTCTATGCATTGTGGAGAATGGATGCTCAGGAAAAGGCTATTCCTAAAAGGTTACTGTACTTACAAGCTTAAGGCTCCTGTTTGTCTTGACTCATTCAAAAAATTCTTGTCCACAAAAATACTAAGGCAATAGCTTTAAGATTTTTAATTAGAAATTTTCTGTGTTCTTTTAGGGAAAGGACAAGCATAATCTCCACCTTAGGGTGGCCAGATTTAGCAAATAGGAAGTACAAAGCACCCAGTAAGATTTGAATTTCAGAAAACAAGTATGTGCCATGTGTCCTGTATTTTATCTCGAATCCCTGCATTTAAGTTCTATTTCTTTTTATTCCACATTAAAGTTACACTTATTTTATACTGATTTTACACTATCACATATAGTGAATAAGGGGAGATTTCATGAACACAACACAAATGAAATATGATCATGTTATTGTGTCAGTACTCCATATAATTTAGTTTGAGGCAGTCTTGAGAGTTTTTCTAAATATCTCAAAGCATGGGTTTCCAAACGTGGGTACCTATCAGATTCTTATCTGGAGAACTAATCAAACTCATGGAGGTATGATCAAGATGGCCTCGATGATCCCTTCAGCTTGATTAGACTTTAGACAGGTTTCTTCCTGATTATAGGCCTCTGACCTCCCTTTTCTTAGAACATTTACTTCAGAAAATTTGCAGCTGTAAATTCTTCTTCTATCCCTTTGAGATGTAAGTCTTCTCCCAGCCTCTTGCCAATTTTATAACCCATTGACGTCTTTCTCAAGGACATGGGACCCATCCTTTTGAAATGTAATCAAGGAAGAAAGTGCCACTATTTCCCAGTCTCTGTGGGAGGGTAAGAGTCTAACTTCAATAAGAGACAATTAGCAAACACAGATGACCTAATCACATTGACAATCTTCCCCCTAAGGAACTCTAGCAGTCTTTCACTAGCTCACCCCAGTGCTTAAAAACTCTCTTGCCTTTTGTTTCAGTGGATTTGAGCTCAGTCCTGTTGATTGAAAGTTGAAAAACAGGCACTAGACAACACCCCCTCCTCATTGCCCCTTTGTTTAGCTCAATATCCTCCAAGGGACAACTTTGAAAACCAAATAATATAAGTGAAGGATCTGATAAATCCCATTTATTAGTATTACAGTATAGGAGGGATCAAATCAAATTGGAGTTCTAAAATGCCCTTGTTCTGGTTTTCACTCATATGAGACTCCTGAAGGCTCTCCTTTTTTTCCCAGCATGTGAGAGAAGTCCCCATCCCATGCTCATGTTGCCTCCTTTCTCTAAGATTATTTGCATGTAGTATTCATTTTTTTTCCCCTTCAGTAGCCATTTTCCAATGTGGTAGCATATCACAGGCAAGGGGACCTGAGTTGGCCAAAAGAATATCCAACTGGATGTTCCTCCGACCTTCCTTTTAACAGCCTTGAGACCTTAGGGCTAGGAGATGTTAAAGCAGGAAACCTATCTCAACTGGTCAGGATAAAATAAAAATATATTGGGCAAGTGGGCAGTGTAGGGATCAAAGGTCCTTAGCCCCACAAAGCTTCACCAAACTGTAGGAAGCAAAGACCCCTGTTCCCATAAAGGTTGGCTGAAAAATCACTGACATGAGGCAGATCAATTAATAGGAGGAAAAGGATACAAACTTATTTAACATGTGTCCCAGGGAATGATACCAAAAGCTCAGCACTTGTCCCCAAGGCCACATCAGAAGAACAAGGACTAGTGGTTTGAGGAGAAGGAAAGAGAAGTTTATTAATTTGCCGGCAAATGAGGAGGTTGGCAGACTCCTGTCTTAAAGTACCAACATCCTGGTTGTGTGCAGGAATACAGAACTTTTAAAGGGGAGGTTTACAGCTTCAGGCTATTGCTGTTCAACTATAGTTGATGGTTCTGATTCATCCCATCTTTGGCTAAGACAATCTTGTGAGGCCTAGTCCCTTGAGCTATCTCCTGTGGTACAAAGAACAAAGGACACTTCCCTGCCCCTCCTCACCACTGGCCTGAGGCAGTGATGCAGCTTTTAATTCCCAAAAGGAGTGGGGGAGGTTTTAGAGAGACAGAAAACATTTTTATCCTTTTTCAGGCCATTCCCCCTGTTACAGGAACCCTCAGAATGAAGATTCAACTCCCCAGTAGGGTTTAGATGCTTATATTGCCTTTCTGGTGAAATGTGTTATGAGGGGTGGAGAAAGAGAAATTCTGTTGAGGGGCAATAAAGGATTGCTAAGGAGGATGAATGGATGGTGAACAGAGATAAGCTGGTAAGTAATTCTCTTTGGAATTTGAATGAATCTGAGAGAGGGGACGTTATCTTCTTAAAGAGTTTGTTCAGGTGTGGTCAGGTTCCTAGTCTTACAGTGAGGGAAGAAAAGAACAATTGTTCTCCTAGGTGGGTCTGGATCTTAGGAAGATAAAGAAACTAACTTTTTTGGAGAGTGCCTATGGTGGTGGTGGAGTGGGGGAGGTCAGAGAGACCTTGAGGCTTCTTCAGTCAGTCCAGCGTATCAAAATACCATACTTTGGAGTAAAATATTTCTAATTTCCTTCAGCAAAACCTCCATTTTATATACATTTCATGGTCATTAATTCAAATTGGTGAATTGACATTATTTGAGCTGAAGTTTTATCTTTTTGGCAACATTTACAATTTTTGTAACATAACATAGAAATATGAGGAGAATAACCAATAATACAGTAAATAATTGGGGGGTTCACTGGGGTAAGGATGGTGAAGAAAAGAAACAGTGTATATCATAGAAAGGAAACCAGAAAATACATTTTGATAGTCTTTGACTAATCAGGTAATTTTTTCCCCCTTTAATGGTTTGTATTTGTACCTTATGATATTTTTGACTGGATTCATTTAAAACTATGATGAACTGATGACCAATCATGCCTAATTGTTCATCTGACCATTCCCCTTTAGCTGGGAGTATAATTTGAGAAGGGTTGAGTTCTGATTCCCAGAATATTTGATTATCAATATCTATATTATTGTAAGTGTCCTTTTGTCCCCCAAAATAATTTTTCTTTGAATCCATTGTTGTACCAAATAACAGTATGATTTAAATCACATGTTGTCTTAATGTAAGTGAGGCCTGAGATGGTCACAGTCTTATTTATCTTTCCTTCCCAACAAAAATTCCCTTTCCCATATACTGTATATTATTTTGAACAGGAGTAGAGACTAAAGTCCATGTTTCCTTAATTTTAGGATTCCAGACATTTTGTGGACAATACCATTTCTCTTGAATCTGTTTATAATTCAAAAAACAGAGATGAGGTTCCAAATGTTATTGTGTGGTATGGCCCATTGGCTGCCCATGGGAAGAATGTGGGTATTGTTAAATATAATTTCTATTTTGACTAGTTGTGCTACATCATAGGTCTGGTTCTCATATATACAATGTGCTAAAGCTATAAGAGTATGGCAAATTAGACTATACATCCTGGTAGTAAATTTCTAGGAGGAAGAGCATTCATAGGGTTTTTTTCTAAGTACAAATCTTACGCTTTTCATCTAAGAGAGTTAAGCATGTTTTAGAGGCCACTTTTGTTTCCATTTGAATTTAACATAGTTAATAACCCTTGTTGAGTTTGGACACATGTTCTTTCCCATTATTGGACCTTGGCATTTTTTCTCATTAATTGGGCAGTTTGATTTACCCATTTTACAATAATGTCTTCATCTTTCCATGCTGCTTCCCAACCTTTACTTTTTGGAAAAGTACTCCTTCTAAATTAGGTCAGTAAGTATTGATTTTTCTTGGAAGTGTCTTTTTTTCACTATATGTACCCTCTGCTTGTGCTAACACCGTCAGTCCTGTACCTATCCCCTAAGGATCTCTTTGGTTGGCCATTGTTGCCGTATCCCCCAAACACATTGTGTCATTGAGTATTTATGGCAGAAGTATAGTTTGGGTGTAAGTTATGGACCCCAAAATGTTAGGTGCTCCAAGTCAAGGTGAAGTGAGTTATAGTTACTCCTAGATGGAGCTTAGTCTGAGTATGCAGTAGGGCTTTCCACATTTTTCCTGGGTGGATGCCTATGTTATTTTCTAGTGGGATCCTAATCCACCAAGTGAATTCCATTGTGTGATACCAGGTTACATTAAATTGTTTCATAGATTTCCAACCACAAAAACAAGGTTTCTATCCTCTTGGGGATGACATACTATGATAGGGCATACAGGCTGCTGCTAACTATCTTTTGTCATGCCCAGGGATCTTGGACAATAATTGAATATCTATATTTACAGAAATACCATTGTATTTGTTGAGTATTAAAAATCATTTGCTGAGTATTAAATATAGACTGATGAGGCATAGAATTGGGAAAGACTTCCTGGATATTTTCCCTTAAGTAGGGACCTCAGTAGTATGTTATGCCTGAAAAGAAATTATCATAAGCTATAGGCATGTTAGATTGGCTTCAAGGGGTTGACATTAGGGTTTCAATGTCCTCTTGATATTAGAAAATAAGGGTCTGTCCCATTTTCATATCTCTCAATTTCTGATTTCCCAATATAAGGTGAAGGGATTAAATAAAGGAAGAGATGTCATTAAACATTCAGACATTATAAGAGGAAAGAATGAGAGTAGAAGGCATATATAGAAGAAATTTATTGTACAGGCCTGGTCTGGTATCTTGGGATATGCTGTCTACCCTGTCGTCATTGTCTTCTTTCCTTAGAGGAGTCAGGGGGCTTTGAAATCTTTAAATGATAGTTTCTAGAAGTACATTTAGGAGTTGGGCTTTCTTTAAATGAGAAATGTGAATCCAAGGGTCAACTCCTTTGAGTTTGGTTGCACAATCATTAGTCAGTGGTACCTAATAAGGTCCCTTTTAGTGAGGTCAAGAGAGTCCTTTAGCTGATGTCTTTTCCAATAAATGTAGTCACCTGGTTGGAGGTTGTGATGTTTGAGGTCTTTGTCTCCCAGGACTGTGCTATGAAAGGAATCTTTTATCAACTTAGTCTTTTGAGAGAGAAGCTTAGTTAGGTCTTGACAGTAGTAAAGTATATCTCCTTTTAAACAGGTTGGTTCATATACTCCACCATCTAATTGCATAGGTTGTCCTGTAATTATATCATAAGGAGTTAGTTAATGTTTTCCAAAAGGGATTGCTCATTGGCTGAGCAATACCAATGGAAAAGACTTGGGCCAAGTAATATGAAAAGCTTCTGTAAATTTTGCCAGATGAGTTTTTATTATTTCATTTGTGTGTTCCACCAAACCAGAAGATTAGGGGTGGTACGTGCAATGGAAGTGTTGGAGGAAGGGCCAGATTTTAAATTGAATGTGCCATCTCTCCAATAAAATGAATTCCTCTATCACTATGCAATTCAGAAGGAATTTTCAAGGAAGGAATTATTTGTTCCAATAGACATTTTCCTATGGTTTGCACTGTGGCTTTTTTGCATGGGGATGTTTTGACCCAATGGGAAAACATGCAAATTATAACTAATGTGTATTTATATCCCTGAACAGGAGATATTTGGATAAAATCCCTTTGCCAAATATCAAAGGGTCCAGCAGGGAGAAGAAAGTACCCCTCTGACCCATAAAGGGGCTTTCCTTGATTATGTTGGGGGAAAATTGGGCATTTAGCATAAACCTTATAAACTATTGTGGGTGATGGATTCTAGTAGTAGTGGTTTCCTAAAGTAATCATTTTTTCAGATCCCCAATGTGTAAGCTTACTGATGTGTTGTAACATAGGTAATTGAAATCCCATAGACAAAATAGGTTTGTCTTTGAGTCCATCCCAGAGGTTACAAGTAGGTTGAAAATGCCCCCCTGCCTTTGTTAATTTTAATTGTTTTTCCTTTTCTGAGGCTCTTTCTTGAGCATCTTGGAGTTCCCTTTCAACTGGGCTCAATTTAAGCATGGCTACTCTTATAATTTGATCTGATACTGGTGATAGGGTAGCTTTTCTTGCTGCCATATCAGCAAAATGGTTTCTCTTACTCTCCAGAGTCAGTTTGGGAATGTCCAGGAATCTTAATAATAGCCACTTTTTTTGGTAATTGAATGACCTCTAAAAGATCAGAGACCTGAGAGCCATGCTTAATAGGGTGTCCAGAGGAGGTTCAATAACATTTCAGAGTTGTGAGCTACACCAAAGGCATAATGGCTGTCAGTGTAAATATTAGCTGTCTGATCTTTGGCCAATTGACAAGCTCTAGTGAGCACTATTAATTCAGTCAGCTGAGCTAGTCTTACCCTAGGTAAAGGGTTACTTTTTATAACATCCACAAGGGGCACAACAGCATACCCCATCTAATATTTCTCAGATTCATCCTTTAGATATGATCCATGTGTGGATCAAATGTCAGCATTCCCCAGTGGTGCTTCTTGCAAATCTTGCCTGGGCATCAAGAGCTGTTCTGTTAGTGATATATAATCATGGAGTATCTCTTTGGTAACTTTAGGCCACAAGATAGTGGGATTAAGAGTATTAAAATGATATTTCCCCCAAGACGGTTGACTAGAGGCATTGGTCACCAGATCATCTCAGAAAGAAGGAAAAGTTTTAGATGAAAAAAGACATGACTCAGGTGTTACTCTGAAGGAAAAGTGCCAGAACCTACTGGAAATTCACTGGGAAGAAGTTGTGGAGCAGGACAAGAAGCAGCAAGATATTGGCAGAGATCAATCCCTGAGAAACTTGGAGTCCCCTGGAAAGGGTAGGTGGGGGTTTTGTTTCTTCTTCCCTCACACCTTTGGTAGTCAGCAGGCTCCTGAGTGGCTGGAGAGCTTTTCTACTTTTGTGAGCCCAAAAGCTGCTGCTGCCAGTGAACTGGGAGCTTCTTGAAAAACAAAGCACCAAGCTGCCAATCCCTTCACATCATTACCCATCACCACAGACCTGGGCCAAGGTGTAGGTGCCATACTGCTTCTCTGAGGTGTGCCTTTGTCCTACCTAGGGAGCTTCAGTCTTTCAGTTTTCCTGTCTCTTATTGCCACACAAACATTTCTCAAGTCCTGCTCAGAATGCAGTGGCCACAGGGGCCAGTGGGTCCCAGGGTGACTGTGTGATCCCAGAGCTTGGACATTCTGGGCAGGCTGCCTTCCAGGGAGAGGGACAAAGATGACCACAGTGCCAGCTCTCCTCCATTCAGACTCTTTTCCTCCCCCTCTTCTCCAATGCCCACTGCTGATGAGTGGCACAGGTGCCCCAAAGGATGATTTAGCTGGGGCTCTCAGGAATGGCTGCTTCCCCTCTGTTGGTGCACCCACCACAACAAGGCTTCCACAGAGAGTGAGGCTCACACCTTTCCTCTAAGACACCTGCAGAGGACCAAGGGGGGGGCTCAGACTCTGAGCTCCCTGCCTGCCAGTCCTCCCTAGTACTGCTTGTCTGGCTGCTCCAGCAGAGCAGGGCATACCCTGGAGTGGAGGGACATTAAACCCTAACCCTAACCCTAACCCTAACCCTAACCCTAACTTGGGGGACGAGGGGACAGGCCTGCAGTCCAGCTCCCATACCCCTGGGACTTGATTGTGTTGCTTGGGGGCATGGAGGGGAGATTTATGAACTAAGTTTGGGAGGTGAGGGAGCCGACGTGGGCAGAATTAAAAGAGTGCAGTGTGGGTCTGAGCCACAGCATACTCATGGAGCACCCCTCCCCCCACAGGAAGGCCACTCTTTCAGTCTGGGGTGGAATCCTGGGCAGGGAAGCTCCCAGCCTGAGGCACCATTGCTGGTGAGCTCAGCTTGTTTGGGCTTCTGTTTGTATCCGGACACTGGAAGGAGAACTCAGGACAGAGGAGGAGGGAGAAGAGTGAAACCTACTCCCAATAGCCAGTCTGTGAATCCCAGTTGGCCCCTCCCCCATGAGCAGACTTTCTGGCTTGGTGGGGCTACTTCAGCCCCTTCCAGGTGGCTTTCTGCAGTGGCCTGGGAACCTCGACCCCCACTGAAACAGCTCTTGTGCCTGCCTTTGTGGAGCCTGAAGGGAGGCTCACTCAACCCATCCCCACCCAGTGTTGCTCCTCTACCCAACTCTGGTGGAGAATAAGGTATCCCCTGGGAGCTCCAGGGCCCTGCCCATTGCCTGGGGTATTTGAGTGCTTCTCCTGATGGACTAGAACTGGTCACAGGTCCTAAAAAACAACACTGCTGCTGGGTCTTCCCTGCAAGCACCATGTACTGGCAGGGAGGACAACTTGTACAGCCCATTACAGCATTTACTGACTCAGTCATACAGGATGTAGCTGACTTTTACCCACAAGCAACATCTACTGTCTCAGGTATTAAAATGGGCATCCCAACATAATTCACACTGTTAAGAAGACCACAGGGCTGGCGAAAGAGAAAGTACTTCAAAGACCTCCATCGTCCCTCATCAACAAAAGATAGGGAACCTGTACGTACACAAAGTACACCACTGCTACAGCCTACAAATAACTAGTAATTGAGAAAACCACCACACTAAGGATATCCATAACCAAGGTATGCATCCAGAACTTAGATCCCTAGCAAAGTACCCACAAGCAAAGCCAAATGTCTTTACCTAACATATGCTACAGACACACCCATAAGTGGGGGGGAAGGAAATCCCCATCTAAACAATAAGACAATCACAAAAAAAGATGTGACAGCTGCCCCAGGTGAGAAGGAATCAGTGGAAGAACTCTGGAAGTATGAAAAATCAGAGTGAAAGGACACCTACAAAGGAGCACACCAGCTCTCTAACAATGGATCCCAACTGAAATAAAAATACTGAAATGACAGATAAAGAATTCCAAACATGGATTGTTAGGAAGCTCAATGAAATCCAAGAGAAAATGGAAAACCAACTCAAAGAAACCAGAAAAACAATTCAGAAACTGAATGAAAAATTTACTAAAGAGATGGATATATTTAAAAAAACCAAATAGAACTTCTGGAAATGAAAAATTCATTTCAGGAAGTACAAAACACAGTGGAAAGTTTTAAGAATAGACCAGATGAAGCAGAGGAAAGAATTTCAGAGCTTAAAGAGAACTCTTTCAAATTAACCCAATCAGTCAAAAATAACAAAGAATTAAGAGGAATGAACAAAGTCTATGAGAAAAATGGGATCATGTAAAACGGCCAAATGTAAGAATCATAGGCAACCCTGAGGGTAAAGAAGAAAAAGCAGAAGGCCTGGAAAACCTATTTGAGGGAATAATTGAGGAAAACTTCCCTGGTCTCGCTAGAGATTTAGACAACAGATACAATGAACACCTGGAAGATTCATTGCAAAAAGTGAATCACTAAGGCATATAGTTATCAGACTGGCCAAAGTCAACACAAAGGAGGACATCTTATGAGCTATGACGTAAAAACATCAGGTAACTTACAAAGGAAAACCTATTAGACTAACAGCAGAATTATCAAGAGAAACCTCACAAGCCAGAAAGGAATGGGGTCCTATTTTTATTCTCCTGAAACAGAATAACTGCCAGCCAAGAATTTTGTATCCTGCTAAACTAAGTTTCATTAATGAATTAGAAATAAAAATCTTTCCTAGACAAGCAAACACTAAGGGAATTTGTTACTACCAAATTTACCCTACAGGAAATGCTCAAAAGTGCCTTATACATGCAACAGAACAATAGATACCAACCAGTATAAAAACACCCAAAAGTTACAGCTCACAGCTCTTATAAAACAATAGCACAAGAGGGAACACGAAACAATAAGGAATCATCCAACATGCTGAACAGAACACCACCCTACATATCAATAGTAACACTCCATGTTAATGGTCTGAATGTCCCACTTAAAAGACACAGACTGGCTGAATGGGTGGAAGACACAACCCAACTAGTTGCTGTTTCCAAGAAACACATCTAAACCACAAGGACTGACACATAAGCAAGGTAATAGGATGGAAAAAAATACTCCATGTGAATGGAAACCAAAAGAGGGCAGGTGTAGCCATTCTCATATCAGATAAAATAGACTTTACATTAACAATGGTAAAAAAAAGACAAAGATGGTCATTATGTAGTGGTAAAGGGAGCAATGCAACAAGAAGACATAACAATCTTAAGTATATATGCACCTAACACAGGAGCTCCCAGTTTCATAAAGCAAGTTCTTGTAGATCTAAGCAAAGAAATAAATAGTAGCATCTTAATAGTTGGGGACTTCAACACTCCACTGGCAGAACAGGACAGCTCACAAAAGCATAAAATGAATAAAGAAACACTGGACTTAAACAGGATTCTAGAACAAATGGACAAAACAGACATTTACAGAACATTTTACCCAAAAACTACTGAAGATAGATTTTTCTTATCAGAACATGGGACATTTTTTAAGATTGATCATATCTTAGGCCACAAGTCTCAGCAAACTAAAAAATATGAAATAAAATAAAATAAAATAATAAATAAAATAAAAATAATAAAAATAAAATTAAAATCATACCATGTATCTTCTCAGACCACAGTGGAATAAAAGTAGAAATCAATTCCAAGAGAAACATTCAAATCTACACAGATGCATGGAAATTAAACAACCTGATGCTGAATGATCCTTGGGTCAATGATGAAATTAAGATGGAAATCAAAAGATTCCTTGAACTGAATGACAAAGGGGACATAAGCTTTCAAAAAATCTATGTGATACAGTGAATGCAGCACTAAAGGGAAAGTTTATAGCCTTAAATGTCTATATCAAAAAGAAACATGCTGAACTAACAATCTAATGTCACATCTCAAGGAAGGAGAAAAAGAAGAACAAACCAAACCAAAAGCCAGCAGAAGAAAAGAAATAACAAAGCTCAGAGCAGAACTAAATGAAATGGAAACAAACAAAAAAAGAATACAAAGGATCAATGAAACAGTAAGTTGGTTCCTTGAAAAGGTAAACAAGATTGATAGACCACTAGCCAGATTAACCAGAAATAAAAGAGAAACGACTCAAATAACTTTAATCAAAAAATGAAAAAGTAGACATGACAACTGATACTGCAGGAATACAAAATATCATCCATGAAAACTACAAAAGCCCATATGCATACAAACTAGAAAACAGAGGAAATGGATAAACTCTTGGAAACACACAACCTCCTGGATCAGAAAGAAATAGAAATCCTGAATAGACCAATAATGAGCGGTGAGATTGAAGCAGTAATAAAAAATCTTCCAACAAAAAAAATCCTGGATCAGATGGATTCACAGCTGAATTCTACAGGAGCTACAAAGAAGAGCTGATATCTATCCTACAGAATCTATTCCATAACATCAAGAATCCTACCTAACTAATTCTATGAAGCCAGTATCACCCTGATACCAAAGCCGGGAAAGGATGCAACACAAAAAGAAAACTATAGCCCAATATCCCTTATGAACATAGATGCAAAAATCCTCAACAAAATACTAGCAAACTGAATTCAACAGTACAACAATAAGATAATTCACCATGATCATGTGGGTTTCATCCCAAGGGTGATTTAACATAAGCAAATCAATAAATGTGACTCACCACATAAACAGAAACAAAAACAAAGACCACATGATCATCTCAATAGATGCAGAAAAGTTATTTGATAAAATCCAGCACCCCTTCATGATAAAAAGTCTCAACAAACTAGGCATAGAAGGAACATACCCCAAAATTATAAAAGCCATATATCGCAAACCCATGCCCAACATCATAGTGAATGGGGAAAATTTGAAAGCATTCCCCCAAAGGACTGGAACAAGACAATGGTGCCCACTGTTGCCACTTCTATTCAACATAGTATGGGAAGTCCTAGCCAGAGCAATCAGGCAAGAGAAAGAAATAAAGGGCATCCAAATTGGGAAAGAGGAGGTCAAATGATCTCTATTTTCTGATGATATGATTTTGAATCTAGAAAACCCTAAAGATTACACCGATATATTCCTGAATTGATAAATAAATTCAGCAAAGTCTCAGGTTACACAATCAATGTACATAAATCAGTAGCATTTCTATATACTAATAAAGTCAAGCAGAGAGTCAAATCAAGACTCAATACCACTTATCATAGCTACAAAGAATATAAAATACATAGGAATACACTTAACCAAGGAGGTAAATGACCTCTACGAGGAGAACTACAGAACACTGATGAAAGAAATCTCAGATGACTGAAACAAATGGAAAAACATCCCTTGTTCATGGATAGGTAGAATCAACATCTTTAAAAATGTCCATGCTACCCAAAGTGATTTACAGATTCAATGCAATCCCCATCAAAATGCCGGCATCATATTTCATAGATCTAGGAAAAATAATCCTAAGCTTTATTTGCAACCAAAAAGAGCCCAAATAGCCAAAGTAATCTTAAGTAAAAAGAACAAATCTGGAGGCATCACATTACCTTCCTTTAAATTATACTACAAGGCTATAGTAACCAAAACAGCATGGTACTGGTATAAAAGTAGAGACATAGACCAATGGAACAGAATAGAGAACCTAGAAATAAAACCATCTACCTACAACCAACTGACCTTCAACAAATCAGGCAACAACATACACTGGGGAAAGGATGCCCTGTTTAATAAATGGTGCTGGAAAAACTGGATAGCTGCATGCAAAGGAATGAAACTGGATCCCTATCTCTCACCATATACAGAAATTAATTCAAGATGGATTAAAGACTTAAATGTAAGGCATGAAACCATAAAAATGCTAGAAGAAAATGTAGGAAAAACTCTTCTAGGTATCGGCCTAGGCAAAGAATTTATGACTAAGACCCCAAAGGCAATTACAGCAACAACAACAATAAGTAGTGGGACTTAATCAAATTAAAAAGCTTCTGCGCAGCAAAGAAAATAGTCAACAGAGTGCATAGACAACCTACAGAATGGGAGAAAATATTCATGAACTATACATCCAACAAAGAACTGATACCCAGAGTCTTCAAAGAATTCAAACAAATCATCAAGAAAAAAACATACAGCCCCACTAAAAAGTGGGCAAATGACATGAACAGAAGTTTTTTGAACTGTGATAGACAAATGGCCAACAAACATATGACAAAATGCTCTACATCACTAGTCATCAGGGTAATGCAAATTAAAACTACAATGAGATACCTCCTTACTCCTATCAGAATGGCTATTATTAAAGAGTAAAAAAGCGATAGAAGTTAGATTGGATGCAGAGAGAAAGGAACACTTAAACACTGTTGGTGGGACTGCAAATTAGTACAACCTCTACGGAAAACAGTATGGAGATTCCTCAAAGTAATAAATGTAGACCTACCATTCAATCCAGCAATCCCAATGCTGGGTATGTATCCAAAGTAAATGAAGTCATTTAATCAAAAAGACATCTGAACTTGAATGTTTATTGCAGCCCAATTCACAATTGAAAAGATGTGGAATCAATCTAAGTGCCCTTCAATTAATGAGTAGATAAAGAAAATGTGGCATATACACACACACACACACACACACACACACACACACACCATGGAGTACTGCTAAGCCATAAAAAGGAATGAAATAATGTCATTTGCAGCAATATGGAGTGAACTGGAAACCATTAACCTAAGTGAAGTATCTGAGGAATGGAAAACCAAATACCATATGTTGTCACTAATAAGTGGGAGCTAATAGATGGGTACACATGGGTACAAAGTGATATAAAGGACATGAAAAACCAAGAAGGAGGGAGGGAGGGAGGGTGGGCATAGGATAAAAACTTACCTATTGGGAATAATGAACACTATTCTGGTGATGAGCACTCCAAAAATCCTCACTTAAGCATTATACATGATATCTATGTAACAAAAACACTTGTGCCCCCCTAATTAACATTTTGAAATAAAAAAAGAGTATTACAATGAGAGAGAGTAATATGTAAAGGGGAGAGTAAAAGTATCTCATAAGAAGCCATCCTGCTAATAGAAAAATGCTGAGTGTGGTGTGAATTTAGAAGAGCTTTAACCGAATGAGGTGCATAGTCAGTGGAGTTTTCATTACTATTTCCTGAGTATCCTTCAGTAGTGCTGCTATGGCTGAGATGACTCTTAAACAAGAGGGTAACCCACATGCTACAGAGTCTAATTATTGACTATAATAGCCAATAGGTCTATATTGTCCCCATATTTTGGGGCCAGAATATCTAAGGTGTTTCCATGACTTTTATGGACAAAGAGGAAATACAGTAACTAGTAATTTAGATGTCCTAAAGCAGAATCCAGATGTGATAGTAACCAGCTAAGCCTCAGATCTCTTCAGTTGTCTTTTAGTTTTTGGAGTCTGGTATGTAAGAATTCTGGTTATTTAATCTGGGTTTATTTGTAACACTTCTTTAGAAATCAAATGTCCTATGTATTTTACTTTTGTCAGGCAAAACTTAAGATTTTCCTTAGATACTTTATGTCCCTTTTTTTGCTAATTGTTTCAGTAAATATAGAGAATTCCTTTTATGTTTATCTCAGCTGGAAGAGCATAACAAGAGGTCATCCACATCTTGGAGCAGAGCAGAATTTCCTTCAAAATTTAGTTCAGATAAATTAGCTTTTAATATTTGTGAAGAGTAAGTCGAGCTTTCAGTGTAACCCTGGGGCATGACTGTCCAGGTGTATTGGTGGCTGTCCCAAGTGAAGGCAAACAAATAGTGATTATCAGGATCTACCAGTATACTGAAAAAAACACTACATAAGTAAGTCAACTACAGTGAAAAATTTGCTGTTTATAGGTATATTAGACAAGAGGGCTTGGGGGTTTGGAACTACTGGATGACGGGGAACAACAATGTGGTTAATAGCTCTGAAACCTTGTACAAATCTCCATCCCTTTCTACTGGGTTTTTGTACTGGGTGGATGGGTGTATTACAAGGACTAGTACAAGGAATGATTAGTCCTTTATCAATGAATTCTTTAATTATCTGCTTTGTGCCTATTATGGCTTTCTGTTTTAATGGATATTGTTTAATATTAGGAAGTGGTTTATTTGTATGTACTTGTATTTTTATTGGTGCTACCATCAAAATTTTTCCTATATCCATGGATGAATGGACCATAGTGATCAGGAGTGAGGTCTAACAAATCATTGAGGTCTAACAAATCATTTGCTTTGGTGTCTAGTAATTGAACCTGAATGATCATTTGATAGAAATTTTCTATGGTATCATTTTTAGTCAATTTTTTCCTCAGCTATTTCCAAGAACATTTCTCCCCTTTTTGAAATGAGATATGAGTATTATAAAGCTCCAAGAAATCTCTCCTTGTAAGATGTATTGGTGCAGAAGGCACCAGAAGAAAGGAATGACATCTGCCTAAGTTCCCTAGTTGGAAGGATAAGGGTTTTGCTCTATATACAGTCCTGGGTCGATTAGATACCCCTATCATCTGAACTGTTTGGTTACTCCAAGGTATAGGGCTCTTTAGGAGGGTAGGGTTGAGAACAGAAAGCATAGCTCTTATATCAGTGAAAGCCTAAGTTTGTTCTCCATATATACATAGTTACTTCCCCCAGAGTATTGTTTAGGAGGAATGGAAAAGCCCTCTCTATTTCCTCAGAACCTCCCTATTCTTCCTTTCCTTCTTTTTCTTTCTTCTCTTTTTGTTTCTGCACCCATTTTAGCTTTCTACAGTCTTTTTAAAGATGTCCTGGATTTTTACAATAATAACAGACATCTTTAGAATGTTTCTGGGGCCTGCTTTCAAAAGCGAGGCCTCTGTTCTAGCAACTTGGCCAGTAAGTTGCTGGAGTTGTAAATTCTTAATTTTAGTGGCCTTGTTATCCTTTTTCTGTTTTATAACCCTCATCGACTTATCATTGAGGATTACCAGTTCAGAAGTATGCACTGAGTTCCAGTTTATTTCATGCAATTTGACTACTTTGGCCAATTGTTTGTCTAACCCATTGGGGAAAGTTGAATGTAGTAAGGGATCATTCTGATGATCTCTTAGACTGTCCTCATTCATTCTCAAATATTGTCTAAACACCTTTTCAAGTCTTTCAGAGTAGTCCAATACAGTTTCATTTGGCCTTTACTTACATTGTTGTAACTTATACCAATCAGTGGTTTGGGGAAATATTTGGGGAATTACTTGTGCTACACTATTTGCTAGTTTTGGAGCATCTGTTCGATCCTGTACCATTTGTTTATGGAAATCACTTAATGGGTGTTTACAATTTGCCTTTGATCGCTATTCTCTAGCTTTCCTTTCAGATACCAACATGTGAAAAAGCTGATATAAATCTGAATATCCTGGTTCATAAGTCCTTATCACCAAAGTAAATGCCTTAGTAAAACCTACAGGATCTTGAGTAGGCTGTTACTAAGGAAATTTCTTAGTAACAGCCTTGAGTTCTGCTTTGGTCCAGGAGGTATAAGCCACTGAAGCGTTCCCCTTTGATTTGGCTTTTCCCTGAAGGGTGCTGATGAAACTTTGGTAGATGGGGGAGGATGAAGTGAAGGAAGGTCTGGAAAAGGCAGTTCTGAGAGCAAAGGATAATAAGGTTCAGAGAGAGCAAGGGAGTAGGAATGGTAGGAGGAGAGAAAGAAACAGTAAACACTTTAGTAGTTTTTTCCAATCAAGAAACAGCTTCCAGGATCTTGTGATTCACCTCCTGCATGGAAGCAATTTTATCATTCCCCTTTTAGATGCTTCTAGATGCCATTGAAAGTAGCTTTCCCATTCTTTTTGTTTAATCTTTCAGCTGGCTCTCTCTGTTTGTGTCTATAGGCAAAATAACTTCAGGATTTTGAATGAACCCCATTTTGGCCAAGATAAACTTATTTTTAGTGATGTTAGTCCTGTGAGTCCAAAATTTACAAGATGAGATACCATATTTTTTAGTCATAAGTTCAGCTAGTGATTCAGAAGGTGGTGACCCCTATTCAGTAGTTTCAATTTTATATTATTTATTTATTTTGGTAGATACAGGGTCTTGCTATATTGCCCAGTCTGATCTCCAATTCCTGGCCTTAAGCGATCCTCCCTCCTTGGCCTCCCAAAGTGTTGGGATTACAAGCATAAGCCACCATTCCCAGCCAGTAGTTTCAATGTTAAGTGTCTTGTTTCCCATGTTTCTTTCCTTCTGCTGTCTGTCTGCACCAAGCTAAGGATGGGTTTAGCGTCAAAAGTGCGCTGCTTAAGAGCTTCACTCCATGGGATCTCTTACCTGTCTCAGCAAAACTTGCCTGCCAAAACAGTGAGGTGTTCCGACCGCTAGGTGTCCAACCTTCATCAGCATTCCCAGGAGGAGTGAGAGGATTTCAGATGTTCTTCTGTTTACTGAGGAGCCCCATGAGCCTCAGGAGGGATTTCCTCTGACACCTCCACATGATTGTTAGTCACCTAAGAATACCTGAAATTCGGGCTGAGAAAGCATTATGTCCCTTATCTTTGGAACAATTTTATCTTAATTGTTGTCGTATGAAGGGAGAAGGGTTGGTACAGGCAGAAGAAGGTTTTGAAAAGAGAAATATTCAGCTGAGCCAAAAGATCTACCACTTAAACTGCAGCAATGTTTGGTTGACCTAACTAACCTCCTATCCTTCCTTTCCAGCAATTCAGAACAAGCGATATCAACCCTAGGAAGAGTTTAGCAAATCTGAGATTTACTGCTATTTCTTAGTGGCCCTTAAAACAGCTCAGAATTAAATAAACCTAGACCCTTACCAAGAGTGGGTAGTCTGGATTCTAGGCACTTACCGTGTACACCCAGTGGAGACAGCTGGAACACAATGGGTTAGAGGCACTACCAAGTGCCTAGTCTTGAGAGAATGAGTCCTGGTATCCATGAATTTTGCTGGAATCCTACAGACTGTGCCATTTGTCAACCAAAAGTTGAATAACAGGCACTAGAATTTAGAGAAATCATGGGTAGATTTATTTTGAGCCAAGTTTGTGGACTTAAGCCCAGGAACACAAATCCAGTACAGAACGAGAATGTGTCCCAAAGTAGGTTACATCAGGCATGGTATATATATATTTTCTGACAGAGGAATACATGTAGCATGGAAGGTGGGAAAAGTGGATAGTGAAGCAACAGTTACCTTCTTGTGATTTCATTGGTGCTCAGTGACGCTTTACCCAAGATAAAGTAAATATGTGTTTGCGTGAGTAGGGAGAAAGGTTAATAATTGCGTAGGTGTCTTAAGGTCAGGTGGAGGATGACTGATTTCATTATATCTTTGTTTTACATCTGATAAACAGGATTACAATCAGTACCTGTCAGTGAAATACTTTTTTAGAACTCCAGTTCTACAGGCAAGAGGTAAGCTTTAGTTTATAGGCTTAGGTTTTATTATCCATGTGCCAAACTGTAGCCATCTTAGGCCACTGTTAATGAAGTTTCTTTTGAATTTTCCTTTCTTTGCCAGTCCTCTACTGGTCTTTCTCCCCTACTGCAGTAGCCTCAATAAAATTGTCTTACGGTTTTTAACAAATGTCCAGTGCATTTTTACTTTGACAGGTAGGAAAAACCCTGGGCCTTGGTACTTACCAAGTCCCTTGGGTGATTCTGATACTGATCCAAATTTGAGAACACTTTTAGCTTTTGCGGTATTTTACAAAACACTGCAGTAGTAAGTCTTGAAATTATAAGGCAAAATTTTAGTGTTCTGAGAATTAATATTCCCTTACCTCAGTGGCATCTTTTTAAATGAAAAAGAAAAAAACAAAACAACAACCAAAAAAACAACAAAACCAAACAGTCATTGCTCACTTTGTCTTATTCTTCAATTAAATCTAGTAATGATTTTCTACCTTTTAACCAACCTAACATTCCTGGTTTCTGAGGAATATGGCCTAGGTCCCTCAGTGAGAGTGGCTTAACATGGCAGTCACTCTAAGGAGGCAGAGAAATGGAGTGCGGTGAAGATGAGGGATGTGGGGTGTGTTAAAGCCCTTTGGGTGGTTCTGCTTTTTGAATCTCCCCCGTCATTGAGAAAAGCTACTTGTGGCATTCTTGGGTTGTTCCCTGGTTTGTCTGGGTGGATTGCTCAGCAAGGAGATATTGTCTTGCTTATTTTTTGTTTTCTTACTTCCTAGCACAATGCCTGGCAATAAATAAAAGCTTAATAAAATATTTTTTTCCCAGAAATTTGCAGGATTTTCCTCACCTTTTCAGTGTATATCCTAATCCATCCTTTTTTTCTTTGCCTGGCATGGCATAAAGTTAATTTAATTTTGCATGTGAAATTTTTCTGTGGGACTTCATTTGTTGATGGGGCAGGGAGAGTATTCCAATTTAGAATAGGAAGGAGATTAGTAACTTTGTCTTTTATTTCTCTAGCAAAAAATTACCAATTCCAAATCATTTAACACATTTAAAAATATTATTCATCAAATCTAAATACATATTTTCAGTAGTGGAAACAAAGGCAAAAATACTTCAATTGCTCCAAGTCATATAGCGAGTGGTGCTTAAGTTAGAACTCAACTTCTGTCTTTTTATCATTCGGTCCTAATTTATCTATTCAGTAAACAGTTACTGAGAGCCTACTACGTACCATGTACCATGTTAGGTCCTAGGGATACAAAAACATGTTATATGGTTCCTATACCTTATGCTTTGGATGAAGAGAAAGAAAAGAAAACAAACCAGTGTAATATTATTTGAGAAGTATTTTGACCAAGATATGAGCAAATATTTCTTTCTACTACACTTTTAATAACTGTTATTTCCCAGAGAATTTTTATTAATATTTTGCTTTTCAAAAATAAATTTTAATAAAAACTTTGGGGTAACTTCTACTTAAACTCAATGTTTTAAAAAGAATTTATACCTTGAGTAAGAGCCTCCTGGCAAGTTGTATCTGCCAGTTACCAATGGTCAGCCTCTTGGCAGCTCGTCGTTTCTGTGAATGCCCTTTGCACAGATCCACCTAGACATTCATCTGGTCGGATACATCCAGAAGTTTGAGTACTGGCAGTGCTTGCCTTGATTGATATTGTGGGGCCATAAAAATGACCATGCAAGCTGAAATAGTGCAAAGAGATCATGTCAAATCATGTAGACTATAACATTTGGAATGAAGACTACTGAATGGATTTGGAGTAGGGAATGGGAAAATGGGGAAGTAGAAGGGAAAGAATATTCACAAATTAGCATATATTCTTCATTGTAGTAGAGCAGGGTTTCTCAGACTCAAACTATTGACATTTTGGGCTGGATAAATCTTTGCTGTAGGGAGCTGTCCATACAACTGCAGGATGTTTAGCAGTATCCCTGGCTGGATGCCAGTAGCACCCACCAGATGCCAGTAGCATTTTCCAAGTTTAACAAACAAAAATGTTCCCAGACACAGCCCAATTTCCTCTGGGGGAAAAATCATCCCATATTGAGAACCACTGTTCTAGAAGAAATATTTAGATGGGCCGCACTGAGGTGAAATCATACAGAATCATGAAGTTTAGAAACGTTAATTAGGTTTATTGGAATATTCTATATTTTTTTTGAGGAGAAGGAAAGAGAGATTTATTAATTTGCTGGCAAATGAGGAGGATGGAAACTCCTGTCTAAAATGCCATTGTCCTAATCATAAGCAGAAATACAGAGCTTTTTAAAGGGAGGTTTTCAGCTTTAGGCAATTGCTGTTCACTTACAGCTGGTGATCCTGATCCATCCCATCTCCGGGGAAGACAATCTTGGGACCTCTGTCTAGATCTCTGCCTGCCTGGACCCAGGCCTCTGCCCAAACAGTTCCACTGAGCCATCTCCTATAGCACAAAGAACAAAGGACATTCGTCTGCCCCTCCCGACCACTGGCCTGAGGCAGGGATGCAGGTTTTAGTCCTCCAAAAGGAGTGAGGGATGTTTTAAAGAGACAGAAGACATTTTTGCCATTTTTTTTTCAGGCCATTCCCTCTGTTACATATTCCCCACTGTCAATTTTACCCTTCCATATCTATGGGAGGAGGGGCAACATCATCATCGAGCTACTTCCTGCTGAATTGGGGCAAAGTTTCAGATGGAAAGTTTATACTCATGTATACCATTGCAAAGCTTTGGCAGTGTATTTACAACAACAGATTACCAGGCCAAAAAAGTTGTAAGCAACAACTACAACAGTGAGGATTGACAAGGTGGAATGGACTGTCACCTTGTACACAATATCTGATACAGGACTGGGTTAGAAAGAAACATGGAATGTCTGAGAACAGAACTATTGGTTGTACGTTGTAGGTGATCCAAGAGACCAGTTTCTGCAAATTCAGAAATCATGTACAGAAGTATTTGCTTGAACGAGGTCTAGGATGACAAACCCAGAAGCAAGACAGATCAGCAGAAGAGGCAATAGCCTGGGGAAATCCTCACTAAGTAGTTGTCTCTCCATCCTATAGACAGAACGAATAACCAAAGAAAGGTTAGCAAAAATATCAACACTTTCATTTTTCCCTTTTCCTTAAACAGATATTTTAGATCACCTAAAGCCTGGCTCCTCTACTGGGGACTTGGGTCCTCTTCTTCCATGGAACACCTCTTTACTTTGGTATCATGGACCCAAGGTTTTACTTGTGACAATTTCAATGGGGTGTGAGTTGTTAGAGGTACTTCATAGGGTCCCTTCCACCTCTCTGCTTCCAATCGGGGCAGGGACCTGAAAGAGACAAACTCATGCATAGTGGTTAGTATCTGACCTACTCATTTGACATATTGCTTTACTTTGCTTTCTTTTACTCATGGTTATATTACCATACTTACCTCAGGGCGTTAGGAAGAGTCTCTCATAAACTATTTCTTAGGAACTTAACTTAAGCCTGCTTCTAAGGGTACCCTTATCTAGAGGAGGGAAAGTGGCAACACTCTATTCTACTTTCCTGCATCAATTCCAGGATGCATATAATTTCCATTCTAGATGTAGGACTTTGCTTACTTGCTGGATTATCTCTGCTACAAAGGGGGGTCCATTATCACTCTGGCAAAATGCCCAGGGCTCTGTGGAGTGTGCTCCTGGATCCTGTTGACAATGGGGCTGTTGGTCCAGATACTGAGCTAATAGAAGCCAGGGCAGCAACCTGTCTGAGCCTTGTCTGCCTCCAGGTTCCAGGTCTCTTCCTTCTTGGCCCTGGCCTTGTGCAGCTTGGCTGTGCTGTTGTGGTGCCTGCTGACTTCCCCACTGTAGGAGGAAGAGCTGCTGAGCTGTCTCTGCAGCTGCCTGCCCATGGCATCCATCACCAGCATGTCATTCTCCATCTGCTTGGCCTCTTTCCCCCTGGGCTGCTGATGCCCATCATTCCGTCGTCCTCCCAGGCCTGTTTGTGCTCGGTGCTGACATGCACATGCAGGAACTCAGCAAAGGCCCTATCTGAGGCCAGCAGCTATCTTACAGTGAGTTCCTTCAGAAGGATTCTGGAAACTTCAGCTGCTCCTTCTGTCTACCCAGCCTGTCTACCCAGCCTGAAAAGATATACTAATACAAGCCCAGGCAGCTGAGTGAAACTGCCAGTCATCGGAAGGGGGGACCCCCGTATGTTGGGCTCCCTGTGTAGTGGGTCACTTTTCTGTCCTTGGACCACCCCAAGCACATAAACAGTTTGTTGCAAATGGGGTCCTCCCAAATCCATTAAGGCATCACACCCCTAATGTGTGCATTCATGTAGTTGCCTCATAAGAGGCCAGACCAAAACATCAGATAGGATCCAGATCAGGGGCTCTACATCTGTCCCTCTAAGGGCCCCATAAATGAAGACTTTGCCATCAGTCCAAAGTCTGGAATCCAGATGCCATTCCTAGGGACCCCGGATAAGTAACCTGCTGTTTGCAAATCTGTCCAATTATAGGTTGCACAAGTCCTGTTAAGCACCCATCAAACAGGGTAGGAGAGCCCTTTTAAAACCATGAGGCCACTCCAGTCCCAGGATCCTGCTACTCAAATGCAACTGAGTATCATTCACTGTCATTTGTGCAATATCATTAGTGGCACATCTGTCCTGCACATATCTATATTCATTGGTATGGGGAATTTAAATTCTCTCTGTACATCCCAGGGTCTTGTCAGCCTACATGGCCTTTGGTGCCTTTCTTCTTGCAAATGATGTAATGATGTGCAGGCCTGCTGAGGCCCGAACTTCAAAGCACAATGACACTCTCCTGTATACTTCACCGGGCCCTGGTATTCATCCATCCAGCAGGAGCTTGGTGGCACCCCCCCCTAGAGGTGAGCTTCTGTTACTTCTGAAACAACTCTCAGTGCTCCTGCTGCTCACCCAGGTGTGCCTCCTGGGCCCCCTGTGACAAGCTTCTCAGCTACCACTTGCCTATGGCTGCCTCACTGCCACTTGGCCTCTCCCCTGCTGCCCCCTGTCTGGCTCACAGAGCACTGGGTGTGACTGGTGTCTGGAGGTTGGGGTGGCAGCTGGGGAAAGGGGCCCCCAGACCACTTCTGTCCATGCAACTTGGCATCACTTGAATCCCCACTGTCAGTTTTGCCCGGGGTTCCTGTAGGGAATATTTGGATTGGAGCTACTAGTGAGGCAGGGGGTGGTGGCACCCCTCCCTCATCATCTGAGTCCTGGCCTTGAAAAAGAAGCTATTTGCTCTCCTGAGGGTTTCTTGCTACCTGGAGTCCTTTGTAAATTTGGGGCAATGTTTTTTTTTTTTTCAATGTCCTTCCTCTTTACAATAAGCACACTAATTGTACATAAATTGTCCTGTTCCAGTTATGGGTGCCCTCTGGCCAAATTGTTCCCTGATGGGTCTTAGAAGTTGAGACCATTCCTATTCTTGAGTCATAACCTAGTGACTGAAGAATTAACTCTAGTCATGGCGGTGGGCGGCAGTTGCCACGGGCCAGAATCTGCACGGGGCCCCATTAGCACAAGCTCGAGCTTGCCTGAGTCTGTGTCTTCCCATGGGTTGCCCCAACTGCGGTGGGCTTTGCAGTCGCCCCTGGGGAGCTGGTGGGCATCAGAGCCTCCCCACCACATCACACATATGCCCAGGGGTGGTTGGTTGGTGGGCGCTCCCTCCCCGCCCCTCGTTTCCCCCTCACTGCTTAGTGGTGGGCCACATGCGCCAGTCCCTCCTCCCACTGGCAGAATCTGACCATTTAACTAAAAGAAAATACCATGACTATCTCACCCACTGCCAGTAGAGATCTCTCTTGTACCATTAACTTTATCCCAGGCCTTTAATATTGTACATATGGGATCTCATCCCATTTACCTGACCTTTGACAACATAATTCCAGTTGTAAGGCAGCATAATAATTCAAGGCTTCATTCAACAGCCACTTTTCCTCACACTCCAGCATGTACATTGGATTATAATAACACCATTCTCTTTAGACATAGGTTTGTAGCTATAAGTTGACCATTCAGCCAAAATTTTTCTTAAGGGACTTTGAGATGGGGCTTCCTTATGTTGCAACAAAACTCACAAATAACAAACAGACAATACAGGAGATCTTCAACACAAAAATTCCAGGGCCTATCAAACAAATGGGAATCCAAAGGGGACAAAATGCCATCCCAAATGGCACCTCTAATGGCACCTCAAATGCCCTGCTACAGGGCTGGAAGGTTCAAAACCCTCCCCAAATGGTGGCCTAGTCCCCCCATTCCCTGGGAACCACAAATCAGCTCCAAATTCAAACCAGGTTCAAACCAAGTTCCACTCAATCTTGTGATTTCTACCCCCTAAACGGCGCCTCCAAACAATCAATGGGAAGGTGTGAAAACTTCCCAAATGGGTGGAATCAGGGTCTCAGCATGCATGCCAGGGAATTTACCAAACAAATAAATGGCTATGGTGTCCAGAAACTTCCCAAATCCATTTCCTTCCCCTCAGCTCAGTTTAGGTTGTGGGGAGCTGCATCTTCTTCAGTGGGGTGAGATGGGAGTTCCCCACAGCTAAAACAGGATCTGGCATCTGCTGGGACCATCCTGTACTCTCTCACCTCAAAAAGAACCCACTCCTTCCAGTGAAGACCCATGGCTTGTTCCAAAGCTGATTCCTGCTTCCAGCAGTCACAGAGTGCTGTTCCAGCGAGGCACCAATGGTCCCACCCAGGGATGCTGAATTCTGTTACCAAAAGCTTGGCACTTGTCCCTGAGGCTGCATCAGAAGAATGAGGACAAGTGGTTTGAGGAGAAGGAAAGATAGATTTATTAGTTTGCCAGCAAATGAGGAGGATGGAGACTCCTGTCTAAAATGCCACCATCCTCTAGAATATTCTATATATTAAGGACTATACATTTTATATGACCAATAAATAGTGAGCTCTGCATACAAGAAAACCAACAATTTTGAAGAATATCATCTGCTCATTAAACAATTCAGAAGGGTACATCTGTGTTCATTTACTTACTATGAAATTTATGTATGGGTTATATGGCAGCAATTTGTCTCTTTCTCAACCTCAATTTGTCATTATACCTTCATCTGTGTCTGTACATCACACCCCACTCTCACACCCCTAGATGTCAGGCTTATAGAGATTAAAACTTACTTAAAAACTCTGTGTGTGTGTGTGTGTGTGTGTGTGTGTGTGTGTGTTAAGTACTGTGATACTTTGATTAACAAATTCTTTTAAAAATAATCTTTATAGTAAAGTCTATGTTTAAAAATAGCAACAACTCTTTATAAATCATTCAAATAGAGTTGCATGGAGATCCAGCTGAACATAATAGAAACATCTTGACACAGCTTCTTTTTTCTCTAGAGAGACTCTAGGTAGCATGGAGTTTCCTAGACTGACTTATGAATCCTGCAAGGATTGTTTGCTGCTTTCCAATAACTCATTTTCTGAATCTCTTCTCACTTTAGTAGAGACATTCCTTCCTTTCAGGTACGCAATATACTTAGGTTTTCTTGTGGCATACCTTCCCTTACTACTTACCCTATAAAAATATATAAGATTTTGATTCCTGTGATAGATGCTAGTTGCCAGCCTTTGAATCAGCTTCAGTAAACCAAGCACATGTACATTAATTTAATAATAATAAAAAAAAGGACTCTGTATCTCTTCCACACCTTGATTTCAAACATCGTTAACCATATAAGGAGATGGAGGAGATTCCGTGCAATCAAATATTGGTGGTTTCTTTTGAACACTTCATTTACAATCAAGTCTAGAGGTCTGATTCTGAGATGAGAAATTTAATCTGCATAAATTCTTCATGAGACTTTCTCACAAGGAAGGTAATTAAAGGATGAGAACAGCTTCACCTCCCAGGCTGCTCTGCATGCCTCCCTCCATGTGCAGCAGGGGAGGGGAAATGGTGGAGGTAAGGAGACTTCCAGGTTTCCACAGTAGCTTTGGCCCAGTGGGCAACAGTGGAAATCCCTGTGGTCATGTCTGGGAAGGAGATGGTTTGGCAGGGTGTGAGATTAGGCACGGAATGGAGAGGAGTGAGGTGGTGAGGACACCTTGGGGCTGTTGGAGGGTTGGGAGCTGTTTCCTTAGAGAGGAAAAAAAGGAATACCAGAAAGCCAGTGCCGTCCATTAGAAGTGTCTGAATGAGGCAGTGATGGTGAGAGGACTGTTAAATATATTTGAATGTACTTTAGAAAAGTTTATCATCCTTTGGCCTTTTCTTAAGAGACTGAGTAGAGACTGACATACTTTTAATTAATTTTTATTTGTCGGACATACCTTAATTAGTTTTTCCATGTGGAATGGGAATAACTGTTTTTGCTCTATTCTAGAAGTTATTGGTCATAGAGGGACCCACGTCTATTTATCAACTCTGCCTGATGCAGCCCCACAATATGTCATCTCTCTTTTCTGAGAGAGGATGGGGGACATCTCTGTCACTTTCCCCAAACATTTCTCTTCTTCTTTTGGCTCAGGGTTTTCAGGAAAATCTGTATTTTTAAAGCACATTTAAAATTTTCTTAATTTTTAAATATTTTCTTAACCACAGACTTTGCTATTAGTATATTATCTGATGTATTCTATTCTAATGCCTTAAGCAGTGTATCTACTTTTACTTCCAATAACAATCCCCCCAATAAACTGTTACATTGAAATACATTCTTTTTATTTTTAGCTACAGCATTTTAATCAGTTTTTATTAGTGCATGACAATGTAGGGGCCAATGCTCTTGACCCCAAAAATGTTTGCTGAAAAATCACTGACATGAGGCCGATTGATTAATATGAGAAAAGGCATATAAATTTATTTAATGTGTATACATAGGAGCATCCAGAATGAAGACTCAAAGGTGCAGGGGAAATTGTCCATTTTTGTGCTTAAATTCAACAAAGTAGGGACAGCCATGTAGAAATATGACTGGACAAAAAGGGTATAATCTAATGCTAATAGACTGAGTAGGGTAATCCATCAAGGCCTGTCTGTCTAGATTCTTTTTGGTCTCTTTGAGCATGTATTTTTTTTTCTTCTGAGTGTGGGTCAGGGCCCTCTCTGGACTGGGGGTCTTATGACCTACAGTCAAACAAGGTAGGTCAGATTATTTCTTCATGGCCAATTCTTTTACAGAATAATTTTAGGTCTTGTGGCTAGCTTTTGGAAAAATGGTTTCTGGCTTTTATGAGAAGAGGGATTCTAGTTTCTATGGCTCGCCTCAGGGAAGAATGAGACTAAAAGGTAGGAAGATAGGAGAAGGTCAGAGAAAAACTTTTGCCACTGAGGCCTTCATTCTGGGGTACTGTTTTCTGAGCTCCATCAACCACAAGCTCCATTTCTTTTAGTTCTAGAATTTTGGACTTAACAGGATGTATTCTTTTTTTCTACTTCCTTGAAATCATCTCAAATAAAATAGGCCCACAGTCTACTTTTGTTATATGTTGAATATCCTGAATCTTATTAACTTTTTTCCTTTAAAAATAACCTCCTCTTTTTTTCCTAGAAGATTATTTAGTTATTTTATATTTTCCCCCATTTTTTTTCATTTAGAGGGTAGATTATTAAATGTTTGTAGAAAATGTATATTTAAATACTTGATCGGATCTCATTAGTGAAAAATGGTACATATTTGAATTTATTATGGTTGAACCTGTTAATCCAAATGAGAAAAAAAAGAGACTGGTTATCTTTGATTTTGAAATTGGATGTAAACTCTGTCATTGAGAAGCACATTCAAGAATACTTTTTATTAATCTATGTGCATGTGAAAAGAAGTTAATTCTTGTGCTCATAGGAACTTGCTTTACTTTAGATGTTTGTCTTTCCAAACCTCATATTGAATTTTGATCCCCAGTGTTGGAGGTGGGGCCTAATGGGAGGTGTTTGGGTCATGGGGTGGATCCCTCCTGAATGGCTTGGTCATGTCCTCATGATAATGACTGAGTACTTGCTCCACTAATTTTAATGAGAGCTGGTTGTTAAAAAAAGCCTGGCACCTTGCTTCCTCTCTTGCCATGTGATCTCTGCACATGCCAGCTCCCCTTCACTTTCTGCCATGAGTGGAAGCAGTCTGAAGCCCTCACCAGAAGCAGATGCTGATGCCATGCTTATTGTACAGCCTGCAGAACTGTGAGCAAAATAAGCCTCTTTTCTTTATAAATTACCCAGCCTTAGATATTCCTCTTTAGCAACACAAATGGACTGAGACAGTACTGGAACCTAAACTTTGTCTCCAAAATGTGTTTACAAGTTTGATAAAATCAAGTAAGTGTTAGAAAAAAAGATTCTTATTGTATGTGCATGAATACACACATATATGTATGTATGTATGTATATGTTGTAGGAGCCAAGCCCCTTGGCCCCTTGAAGTTTCGTTAGAAATCACTGACATGAGGCAGATTGATTAAGAGGAAAAAAGGCACACACGTTTATTTAACATGTATACACAGGAGATTCAGAATGAAGACCCAATTCCCCAGAGGCTTATATGCTATTTAATAGCTTGATGTTACAGAAAGAATGCAGGCTCAGAGCATGGCCAAAAACAGGTTATGGTAGTAAATCAGGTTTTAGTGGCAAGACAGGTTATGGGAGGGGAAGAAGAGGAGAATTGACTAGCAAAGGTGGTCTTGTTATGTAGATGAAACCTTACAGGTAGGTAGCAGCCCTCAGAGAGAATACATAATAAATATTTCTTTCAGATCTTTAGAGGTGTCAGATTCTCAGTTAGTCTTTCTTATATCTGGACAAAGGAAGGCCTGGCTACATTAATGCAGATTCTCTATAAATGCAAATTTCCCCCACAAAAGACAGTTTTGTTGGGCTACTTCTGTTTGCTAACCCTCTGGTAGCCATCTCAAAATATGTCAAAGAAATACATTTTGGGGTAAAATATTTTTATTTAGTTCAATATACATATATACCTCTATCTATCTATTTTCTATCTACACATACACACAAACATGTATATGTTCCTCTATACAGGAAGCCACCAAAATTTTTTGATAAACTTATACTTTAAGTGTTTACTTGGTTGTTTCTATACATGCATATATGCATATTTATACTGCAGCCCACTTCAGCAATTTCACAATTTGCTTCATAGCAAAATACCTCTTCCTATTTTAAACAAAGTACCTTGGTCTTTTAAAAAAGGATGTAAGGGAAATAATTACTTTTTTTTGTATTTTATACCCAAAGCACATCCAAAAGCTTTAGGATTCACACACAAAGTAGCAAGCATTTACGCAGAAAGTAAATCCAAAGAAAAGAGGATTTATATGAGACCAACTAACCGAGCAGGGAGTGAATTCCAAGTTTAAAAAAAAAAAAGGTTTTTTAAAATATGTCAGCTCATCAATTTCCAGGTTATACTTTTGAAATAGCCAGTGGCCCTCCTTTAGGTGATTTTAGACAGTGGTTCATTTTTCTTTTAGGTAGTAGGAATGGATAATTAGAGAAGGAAGTATTTCTGAATAATATTTAATCCCTTGATGCTGGCATGTGTCAGCATATTATATAACCATGCTTCTATTTATGGTTTATGGTTTAAGTATTTGTTTTGTTACATTTACATTATAAAAATAATTTCAGTCCATGACCATTTATAGTGGATCCTAGCTAAGATCAAATTGAGAGTAAGCTTCTTACTGTTTGCTGAGCCAGTGTTCTGGTGACCCATAAGGACATCTATTAGCATACACTGCTATACATAAGAAATTTTGTTTTAGGTTAAAGCAGAATTTTTTTTTTTTTAAATTACAGGAGTACCTGGGGGTGGGGTGGTGGAAATATGAACAATGGAAGAAGTAGAATGGCTACAGCCTATTTGGGTTTTTGAGCCCTAATGGAATGATAGAGGGGAAAAAGCTGAAGGAGCTGCTTCCATGAGAAATGCCATGATACTTGTGGGACAAGCTGGGCTACTCCAAGGACACTGGCAGAGCACTGCACAGAGTATGTGAGAGAGACATATTTCCAACCTCAGACAGCAACTGGCATAGCTCTGAATCCTCCAAGGCTAGCTACTTTGGGAACACAGAGGTGGCACCTTGACATGGGCACAGGAATTTCATAGGGGTCATAGGAAGCTATGGCAGTGACTGGCAGTTTTCCTCCAGGAAAGAAGCCCCCAGAAGGAGAAGTTGGGAGCAGATAACATAGCAGATTTATTATTCCCCTTTCAGAAACTCCCAGAAATACCTGGGCAGGGGACCCTTCTGGGGATTGAAGTCCTTCATCCATGAGCCAGTTGGGACAGTGAACCCATGAATTTTGGATGCCTACTATTAATACAGCTCCCTCTCTTTCCACAGGCTGGTGAGGTCTGGGGACATGCACATTATCTTTATCTATGGAGTTTCAAAATTATTGTGATAACATTTTTAAAAGAAGCCTGCATGTAATTACAAACAAATAAATTTAAAGAAATACAAACAACACCTGGCTGATATTCACTAATACAGTTTTGTTTCCATAATCTAGGTATGTTATAAAACTTCCAAATTGTCTGTGTGCATACTAATGGGTTTAATAATTTGATAAGGATGAGGGAGAGAATGTAGTCCAGAAGCAATTAGTCAAGATTTTGAGAATACAACCTATAAATTGTATCTATATTTATTCAGAAAGATTACATTCTGAGTTTCAGAATTTAAGAACTACATATTAAATTATCAGATAACTTATTTGGTAGTAAAATTAGGATTACCATTGTATTTTTATTCTACTAGTGCTGAAACATGCATTAAACTAAAGCCCATTTTATTTTAGTATGCTATTCTAAAAACTGGAGAGATATTAGCTAGACAATGGCTAATTTTCTTTTCTTTTAAAAAAAATTTATTTCTTATTATTATAGGTACATAGTTGTATATCTTTATAAGGTACATGTGATGTTTTGATACAGGCATACAATGTGAATTAATCTAATCAGGGTGATTGGGATATCCATCACCTTAGGCATTTATCATTTCTTTGTGTTAGGAACATTCTAATTCCATTCTTTTAGGGTTATTTTAGAGTATACCTTAACTTATTGTTGAATATAGTCACTTTGTTGTGCTATCAAATATTGTTCATTCTATCTAACTATCTATTAACATATTTTTGCACCCATTAATTATCCCCACTTTATCCTCCCCTCCCTGTTACCCTTCCCCTCCTCTGGCAACCATCATTCTACCCTCAGACAATGGCTAATTTTCAGTATAACCTGTGCTATATTACTTTACTTAAAAACTTGAAAAACACTTCAGATTGGGGAACACTATGAGAATACCATGAGATGTTGTGAGTCACTATCAGTATATTTAATTTATTTTGAGATTATGCTTCTGTTCTATTTTACAGTGATTTGGGGCTGTTATCTCTGAGAAAAATCTCCACTGTGGCACAGAAACATAGAGCTATTTATTTCATTTGCACTCTTTTACTACTAAAGTAGCAGTATGTTCCTCTCCCTACTGACTGAGAGATTAAATTAAACAGGTTATTAATATTTTTCAGCCTCAGTTTTTTCATCTGTAAAGCGGGGATAAAAGAAGTCCTGATATTGATGTGGTAAGACTTGAGCATTCTCCAGCTTCCTTCTTGTATTGCAATTCTTATAAACAGCAAAAACTTGGCTTTAAATTCTAGTCTATGTTCTTTTTTCTACCAAATGTTCCAGGTTTATACTTACATTGTCTTCACAACTTATTTTATACTTAAATGGCCTGTCAATGATGTGGGATAAAACATATTTATTTCTAACTCCAATAAATCTCCAGTTCCATTATTTTTCTTTGAAATGTCTTCTATATTCTTCATCTCTCTTTCCTTCCTAACACCATCTTTATATTAATAGTTGGGGTTCTTATCATCTCATGCAAGGATGACTGAGCAACACCCAGTAGGTGTTCCTAACAATAGATTTCCCCTTTTCCATTCAATATGCATAATGTTGCTAAGATTATTTTCTTTAAAAGTCTTATCATTCCCCTGATCAGCAAAAGAAGATTTCAGTGGGTTGATAAAATTGTAAATCATATTATTATATGTCCTAATTTCTTTCCTAGCTTTGATAGCTCTTTATAACAAAAATGTTTTATCTCCTGTCCCTTAATATCCCTCTCCCTATCTATTCCACACTACAGGAAGGAGGATTTTTTTTTATTGTGGTTGGTTGTTCTGGCCTCTGTACCTTTCTATTTACTGTTCCCCTCATCTGGCATGTTTCTCCTTCTTCCCCACTCATCCTTCAGGGATCATTCTGGCTTTTCTTTGCCTTTGATTTTTCCAATCCAAATTATAAGAAAACTCACCAAATAATTATGTCTAGTACTCCTTTACCAGTGAGTGTTATACATACAACAACTAACTGACCCTGACCTCTTTTTTATTGTGATAAAATATTCATAATATAAAATTTACTATTTATCCTTTTAGAGTATACAATTCAGTGGCATTAAGTACATTCACATTGTTGTGCAACCATCAACACTATCCATATCTGGAACTTTTTTATCATCCCAAAGTGACACTCTGTACCCATTAAACGATAACTCCTCATTTCCCCCTCCCCCATCCCCTGGTGATCACCATTCTACTTTTTTCTATGAATTTGACTATTCTAGGTACCTGATATAAGTAGAATCACATAGTATTTATCCTTTTGTGTCTACCTTATTTCACTTAGCATAATGTCCTCAATGCTCATCCATGTTGTAGCATGTGTCAGATTTTTATTCTTTTTTAAGGCTGTATAATATTCCATTATATATATAGATCACTTTTTGTTTATCTGTTCATCTGTTGATGGAATTTTGGTTTGTTTCTACCTTTTGGCTGTTGTGAATAATGCTTCTATGAACACTGGTATACAAATATCTGTTTGATATTTGTATACTTGCTTTCTTTTTTTTTTTTTGACACAGAGTCTCTCTCTGTCATCCAGGCTAGAGTGCTGTGGCATCAGCCTAGCTCACAGCAACTTCAAACTCTTGGGCTCAAGCAATCCTCCTGGCTGAGCCTCCTGGGTAGCTGGAACTATAGGCACGCACCACCACACCCAGCTAATTTTTTCTATTTTTAGTAGAGATGGGGTCTAGCTCTTGCTCAGGCTGGTGGTGAACTCCTGAGCTCAAGTGATCCTCCCACCTTGGCCTCCCAGAGTGCTAGGATTACAGGTGTGAGCCACCCGCCCGGCCTGAGTCCCTGCTTTCAATTACTTTGTGTATATACCCAGCAGTGGAATTGTGGGTCATATGGTCATTCTATGTTTAATTTTTTGAGGAACCACAATTCTATCTTCATAGTGGCTGTACCAATTTACATTCCCACCAGCCATATTCAAGGGTTCCAGTTTCTCCATATCCTTGCCAATACTTGTTATTTTCTGCTTTTTTGGACAATAGCCATTCTGATGGGTGTGAAGTGGTATTTTATTGTGGTTTTGATTTGCATTTCCCTAATGATAGTAATGTTGAGCATCTTTCAAAGTGCTTCTTGGCTTTTTTATATCTTCTTTGGAGAAACAGCTATTTAAGTCCTTTGTTCATCTTGAATTATTTGTTTTTGTTGTTGTTGTTATTGAGAACCCCCAACCTTTTAATCAGCATATGCTCACACATAGTTTATTAGGTGTTTGAAAACTTAAGTCATCGTAGGGAACATGAACTAATGCCTTGTGTGTATGATGCCCTAGGAACCATTGAGAGGGATAGGGCTTCTGAGTGGTCTTATATACCTTGCTTCTTGAGTTATTGGTTATACTATTTCTATCAATTCTTTTGTTTATAGCAGTTCTTCTCTTTTGTATCAGTGTGCCTATCTGTAAGCAATTTTCTTTCTAACTTGATGCCTTAATCTGATTTTTTTCTTGAAAACCAGATGATCCAGTTTGTTAGATTTACACATAAAGTTAGACTAAATAAGCTCTTATGAAGGCCTAAGGGACTCTCCAATGATAAGAGTAGAAGCTTTAATGTATGAAGTTCATGATGTCAAACATATTGCTTACTTTTCTTCTGTTTTTTACCGATGGAACTAGATGAGATTTCTTGATAGTCTTGTTCTGGAGAAGTGAGGTTTTTCAGCGTAAACTTCTCAAGGGTAGCAGCCATATTTGGTTATTTGCCTACCCTCTATGTTTTATTAAAAATACTATGTTTACCATGTTGAATATTTAGTGGTTATCTAGAGAATATATTAAGTTGCTTTGTGGTAGGTTCATTCAAGTTATATCACATGGCAGTTTCTACATTCTCCCTTGGCTATTTTAATGAGTTTTTTTCATTGATTAATTGATTCTAAAATCATAGTCATTATTGAGGGAGAGGCCTTTAGATTTATTTTGATACTTTTAGAAATATGAACTGTACCAATAAGCTGTGCTGTGTTATAAATAACCCCAAAACTTAGTGGTGTAAAACAAAGGTAGTTAACTCCTTTGCTCACAATTCTGTGGGTCAACAGTTTGGCCTAAGCTTAGCTGGGCAGCTCTGATAGTCTCACCTGGGCTCACTCCCGTGGCTGCAGTCAACTGGCAGGTTGGCTGGGATCTCTGGTTGGTTCCATATGTCTTTTTTCACAACTGTGGCAGTTGCCTTAAGTGGCCAGGGTGACTGGGTCACATATCTACCCTCTAGCAGGCTAGCCCAGGCTTCTTCACAGGGTTCTAATAGCAACAGGTAAAGGCAAGCTCCAGTGTGCAAGCTTTCTTCATGCCTCTGCTTATGTCTTGTTTGCTAAGTCACATGGCAAGCCCAGATTCAGGAGAAAGAAAAATAGATTTATCTCTACATTGAAGGAGCTGCGAACTGTTGTGATTAGTTTTTGTTCTCAATCTATCAGAATGTCAACATAACTCATGGCCTTGATTTTTGTTGATGTAGTATAATTCCCATATGAAAACAGATTTCAAAAATATAACATTAACATGTTTTATGTAGATTGAAACAATAGATGCAGAATGCGAAATGGCATGGGGCTTGGCAATCCCTTGTTTGAATTTATAGTTTAAAATATTTTTCAACAGGTTAAGAAAATCAATTGTTTGCTTTTGTATCAGAGTTTACAAGATAAAAGAATTACTAAAATGCCAAAATCTCTGTGTATTAATCATATGAGACAACTGAATGCCAAAAATCTTAACATCAAGTCACTACCCAAAATAGCTTTGTCCTTTTAAATTTTAACTTCTATAGAATATCAGAAAAGGAAAAAAAGGGAGTAAAAAAGCAAATGTAGAGTAAAATTGTAGTCATAAATCTATTGAAGTTACCCTAAGTTATTTGGAAGCTAATTATGACTGTGTGCAAAGCAAATGAAGTGCAAACTGAATTAATGAATACCAGTTACCTCCCACAAGCTAATGAGGCATGCTTTATACCAATAGTGCCTAAAATTGAAAAATTAAACCTTTTCATGGGGAGAAAAAGGAGCAGCCCAAGTTAAGAATAACACACAAGTCCAAAGAACTTCCTAAAGGAGTCCTCTGGGATTAACAGTATTTGCTTACTTTTACTTGGTATGGAATACCGAGTGTAGAATCCCTGTGATTTGCACATTTTAGTTTTTTTCTCCCTCACCCCCAGAAAATTCATACACGGTGGTTTGCTATAGCCCCACAAAGTCAATGCAGGGTAAAAGTGCTAGTGTTCACATGTGTTATGCTTAACTTCTGTGTAATGGTAGCCTTTCTTTTTGCTTTTCTTGGCATGATACATAGGTGATTTTCAACCACATTCTTTACATATGCTTTCCCCATTAAACTCATATATATATGTGTATATATGTGTGTGTATATATATATGTGTGTATATATGTATACATGAGAGAAATATATATATGAGAAAATATGGAAGCAAAAAATTCCAAAAGTAACTAATATATACTTTCTTTTGGAATTTTTTGCTTCTATGCTTCCTTTCTTGTCCTCTCTTTTACATTCGTAAATCAAGATCCCTATCTTAGGGTTACTGCACTCAATATATCTCTCTTTCACTGTACATCTCAAATTATATTTTTGACTTTTTAAGGAAGCCACTATATTGCACAAAATATTGTTTTTTCTTAACTTTAAAAATACTTTTATTAAGAATGTATGAAGGCATGCACAATTTTGAAAATAATTTTAAACCTTTTAAAAAAGATTTCATGAATAAATGTAATGCAAGTAGTAACATACACACATACACATATGCACAACATGTCTTAAGCATTGACAGTTTTGAATTTAGAGACATAAAGACATTTGATCAAGTCCTGGAAAATTTTGGAAACTTTAGCAAAAATATTGTGGCAGGAATTTAAATGTCTTATTTTCTTAGGCTTTGCCCTGTTGGTAGCAAACAAGATCATCTTATTGAAGATCTGATAAAAAAAAAGCTTATCATATAGAGTTAATAAGAATAACATATGAAAGGTTAGTTGTTAAATATTTAAAATTCTCATTCTTTTTCAAGTAAAGTAGAATTTAAAAATAATTTGTTTTTTCTACCTTTGGAGGAAAATATTCTAATCACTTAGATTTGTTAGTTTTCTTCAATGCATTTTTAAAAAACTAACAATTTAAAAATTTTCTGATTATAAAATTAAGACATTTTAGAAAATTGGGGCTGGGTGTGGTGGCTCACGCCTGTAATCTTAGCACTTTGGGAGGACGAGGAAGAAGGATTGCTTGAGGTCAGGAATTTGAGACCAGCCTGAACAAAAGCGAGACTCTGTCTCTATAAAAAATAGAAAAATTAGCCAGGCATGGTGGCATACACCTGTAGCCCCAGCTACTCGGGAGGCTGAGGCAAGAGGATTGCTTGAGCCCAGGAGTTTGAGGTTGCGGTGAGCTACTATAATGCTACTGCATTCCAGCCCAGGCAACAGGGCGAGACCCTGTTTCAAAAAACAAAAAGAAAAAAAAGAAAATTGTAAATAGCAAATACATATCACATTTATAATATCATCACCTAAGATTTATTAGTTAATGTTTTGGCATATTTCCTTCTTACCTTTCCTACGTATATGTGTAATATTTAAATACAATTTTATACTATATATAATTTATCCTCTCTCTATATATATAGTTTACATATTTCGCTTTTGCATTTAACATGATCATGAACGTTTTCCTATGATATGAAATATATGTCAGAGCATGCATTAAATATATTCTAAAACCATAATATTAATGCTGCCTAACATTCCATCTTATGCGTTTACTGTAATTTATTTAAATTACTATTCTGCTGTCTATATTTTAAATGAGTAGAGATAATTAAAAGCTACATATTAAATATACCAGTATTAGAAAAAAATAAGGGATCTAATATTTTCTCTTTTTTTTCCTTCCTCCCTCTCTCCTTCACTCCTTCTCTCCTGGTCTTTCTCTCTCCTATAATAACAAATTCTAATAGAAATAGTCTAGCCATTTTACCATTTGTTTATTGATATTTTTCATGCCAAGTACCTACAATCTTTCTTTTGCCATTTAATCTTGTATAGGCTGTTTTGCTATAACCTGATAATTATGTTTTTAGGAAAATGCATGAAACCAAAAATGATATAATTAAAATAACACAGGGCAAGTATGTAGAGAGTTGCAATTATGTACTAGTTTCAGATCGGCAAAAATATATTTCAACAACAAAGGTATAGCTATAACTGTGCACATACGCAGCCTAAAGACCACTCAGTCAATCAGTATTTGATTACGTCCATCTCCCTTGCTATTATTAACATAGCACTTCTTAAACATTCTTATCTCCTGTATCTCCTGTGGTTAAGAGAAACAAAGCATGAAGTCACTCAAACAGAGGGTTAGGCTTTTAGTGTTTGGTGCCAATTCTGAATCTTGATCACTTGTAACAGCTGGCAGAATACAAATTATTTACCCTAAGTAATGGATCACCAATATTTCTACAAGGAATTATGAAAACTCTTGCTGGGACGCAGTAGAAATGTGGATGTAGTTTTCTTCTGAATTGTCTACATTCTGCTAGTTACTATGAATATGGTTTATCTTTAGGGAGTGTTGAGACCCTTCTATAAAAGCTGAGCTATTCATGATTTCATTAAATAGCAAGAAAAGAAGATGTGAACTGTTTCTGAGGGCAATCTATAGTTATCTCACATCTACCACAGTACCTGACATGGGTTAAGTGTGATGGTTATATGTGGCATGTGTAGTTATTGCCTTCTATTATTTATTGCAGACAACTGGTATGATGTGACTAATTTATCGAGAACTTTATATGTCCCAGAAATGATTCTAAGCAATTTATTTGTTCTAACAACACTATGATGTAGGTACTCAAATTATCGCCACTTATAAATGAGAAAACTGAGGTACAAATAAGCTAGCAAGACCGAGGACTCACAGCTAGTAAATAATGCCATCTTATTCTAGAGCCCACATTTTTAACTGCTATGCCATGCTCTACCTCTGTATGTAGAATAGTCTGACTCACTTTGGAGAGATGGATTTAATAAATATTTGAGAAACATTAATATTAATATATTGGACCTAATTCAACCATAGAAATAAAATACTTTTTGGAATGATTGAACACTAGTCTTAAAATGGAAAGATGTAAGCTTAGATCTTATATTATCTACTGCTACTTCTGTGAACTTGTTCAAGACACTTCAAATAAACATTTCAACTAATGCTGTGAGAATTGTGTATAGTTAATTGCATAGTCTCCATAGAGAAATATTAAGATTTTATTACCATCTGTAAAATAGAGCACTGAACTATAAATTGGGAGCCAAGTCTAACTCTTATCTTGTGCTAGATGGTTATGATTCCATAAATCACTTAAAATTCTTTTATTTCCTCATTTATAAAATAAGAACAATTTTTAAATTTATTCTCTAAAATTATCAAAGGGATGTTGGTAATGAGAATGGGAAAATAAATGAAAGTGCTTTGAAAAGGCATGCTGTAAGTCTAAACTGATGGCATTGCTATAAATAGAACTCAGAAATATTAAGCTTTATGTGATAATGAAGTCCTTTTTCAGGTCTTTCTGTGTCCAAATGGCTGTCGCCATTGAGAACAGTTCGTGTTTACTGAAATCATATAATATCTGTTTTGGGTGGGAAGCTATATGATATATCCTATATGTTTCCTTCCTTTATGATTTCACATTAAATTTTCTTACTGGCTTCCAAGTATGAGGGAGCCAATTATTAATATAATAAAGTTTTTTACTATTTTATTTATATAGTATATGTATATATACAAATATCTATATACCTATACACATACACACACATATAGATATATTTTTCACCTTTAGAAAGTCCTTATTAGAATTGGAGGCATTTTTGGAAGTGGATTTTATTCAAAACTCACATTTTATAACTAACAATAATATCTCATTGTTTTCATTAACCACTGTTTCCAAGTTGAGAGTAAAGCTAAGTCTCCTACAATAGAATGTAGGGCATTTTCCACTCTCTGTGGAAGTGGTTACATCTTCTACCAATGTTCTGACATACTATTTTCTTTCTTTGATCTTATCATTTGCTTTTACTTCTTTCTATTTTGTTCATTCCTTCATTTTCATTTTCAAATATCCTCTCTCCTCTATTTTCTTATCATAACTTACAGGTCAGAATTTTAAAAATACAATCAAAATTGATCAAGGAAAATGAAATAACTTCTATCCATTCATATTTTTGGCAAAAAGAGATACTTTTAATTTTACTGTATTTGTTTAAATATGTAGCTGCCACAAAGAGTTCAGGTTAGGCTTCTCTTGTATCTAGGGACATCTATGATTCTGAGCCAAGCAGTGCTTTTCCATGATTGTTGTTGCAAGTGCTCTAGCACAAATTTTTATTAAGAAGTTTATATAGTATGCAGAATCTGCATGCAAGCTCCCAAGAAGGTAGACTGTTTATGAACATAGATTTCCCAGAAAAACATGGTCTTCACAAAGCCCATATACTTTCCCTATGACCAGGAAAAATGAGCACCTTTCTTGAGTTCAAATATCTAACTGTAGCTAAAGTTGTTTCTTTGTTCAATCCCACGTAGCTCCTGACTTTCTTTGAACGCAACTGGATGATCAAACTTGATGTCCTCTAACATCAGACCACTCTTGGAGACAATGAATACACTATATTTCCCTTTGGTTTTAAAGGAAGTTTAAATAGGAGGTACAGGAGGACAGATGACATACCTTCTTTGAATTATTTCCTTACATTCTTTTAAAAATAATTAGCATAGTGGCTTATTATACAAGCAATATTCAACTTTAATCAATAGTTTATTTCTTATAATTTCACTGTAAAATATAACCACAATGGACAGGGATGAGTAGAGGTTATGATTAAGGAATTGGATGGATGAATATACACTCATTTGCCAAATACATGTTAGTACTGTAGGCAGTCCCTGAAACTCTAATAAGGAAAGTATAGGACCAATAAAATGAAATAAAAAATTTACCCAGTGAGTAATTTGTTGAGCTCATGCCTCTGGTGAGCATTTTTAGGACAGCTAGTCCAGGCCTTCCTGAATTACCCACCATTTGGCTCTATTAGCAATGACTGACTATTAAATAGAATGGGTCAATGTCCTTATCTGGTGGGATCATTTTTCTGTTACTTTTGCATTTAGGTTCATAAATAATCCCAGCTTCCATGATGGACACTGATAGAAAATCTACTTTGGAGTAAGACTGTTCAAGAAGAAAACTTTGCTTGTGGCTTAAAGGGTGCACTTTTGCAAGGGACGTGACATCAGCAGTGCTTATCAGTTTCTTATGAAAATTTAATGGAACTTGTGCTATAAAATGAAATATTGGATGAACTTATGACAGGTTGTCTTTAATGACAGTTCAAGATACAAATAGCTCATTCCAGAGACCATTTACCTAAGGCTTTTAAATTAAATTTTTTAAGTACCTTGCATTTTCAACTCTACATTTAAAACAAGCAGCATTCCACTTTAGGGAAATGAAACCACTTATGGTCATAAAATAATAGATTCAGATTGGCCTTTCAATAAAGGGGTGAGTGTGCCAAAAATATGAAGGGTATTACTGAAAATAAAATCTTTACTAAGAACTAAAGAGTGCAAATTGATTCTAAAGGTTGTCATCCTTGCTGGCACATGATAAAATACAATAATAATAATCAATATTAAAATGTTCCCTAGGAAGGAAGATGTCCTGAAGCAATACAGAGCTCTAGTTCTGCATGGCTCTGTGCCATTGATGAGGATTGCCCAGTGCGTAAGAGTGATGAGTTATCTCGGTTGGAGGACTGTGTGGATGAGACCCAGGCATGAAGGACAAAGTTCAACAGTTCACCAGAGGTTAATTTGTTCCTTAGTCAGAAGCATTTTTACCCAAGTCAATCAGTCAATGTTTGTTTCCTACAGGGTGCTTTGGCAAACAGAGCTGGTTCTAAGGAAAACTGCATAAGTTAGTAACAGTTGAAATTAGCATTTCTCTCTTGAAAGTTTTCTGTATCTTTTTCCTCCCTTTTGATCCACCTCTCTCCCACACACCTGTATATACCTATAATAGAAGGCTAAAGCAAACCTATGGAGTTAGTGACTCAAAGTGGCATCCATTTTTCCTTAGCTATCCCAGGGATATTGGCCTTTTCAAAGAGAGCAGGCAATGTTTTCCTCAAAGGATTCAAACAATAACTAATAGTACTTTACTCATTTTGCATATTGGAAAATTGAGGTTGAGGGTAGAATAAACTACTTATTCAAGATCACATGGTTAGGAAGTTGCAGAATAAGAATTTGCACCCAGATCCAATTAATTACCAGGCTCTTGAGCATTGAGCTCTGTCACCTCCCAATCTCTAGTAGACGTGTTGCAGGAAAACCCTTATGTAGGAAGATGAGGAAGAGTTCTTGGTCTCCCACAAACCCATGTTATATTACCACCTCTCCTCTGCTGGCACACAAAAGCAGTCCGTCTGGCTCAGGCCTCCTAAAGAAGCTATCTTGGTTGCTAACTTATGGCTATTTATGTTGGCTTTTACCTCAGCCTTGGCCTTCCTTTTGATTTGCAGCAAGTCTTCATTTTTTTATTTTAACTCCTCCACACTTCACATTTCTTCCTTTCTCCTCAGGTTTTCACTCTCCGGGGATGACCTAGGTATAGAATCTGCCTTTATGGTTTGACTCCATCCTCTCACCTATCTCATGAGACCACTGTGAAGTTCTGAGATGCAGCAAAGGACAGAAAGAGGGCATAGAAGATGCTTTTGAATTAGTTGTTTATTCTTACTGGTAAAATTAACACTTCATGATTGTCTTAGTCTGCTCAGGCTGCCATGATGAAATACCCCAGACTGGGTGGCTTAAACAACAGAAATTTATTTTCTCACAGTTCTGGAGGCTGAACGTCCAAGATCAAGGTGCCATCAGGATTGGTTTCCTCTGAGGCTTCTCTCCTTGGCTTACAGATGGTGCCTTCTTGCTATGTCCTCACATGGCCTTTTCTCTGCACGAGAGAGAGAGAGAGAGAGAGAGAGAGAGAGAGAGATATCTGTGTCTCTTCCTCTTCTTATAAAGACACCAATCCTGTTAGATTAGAGTCTCACCCTTATGACCTCATTTAACCTTAAGTACCTCTTTAAAGGCCCTATCTCCAAATATGGTATTATTGGAGGTTACAGTTTCAGACTGTGAATTTTGGGGGACACAATTCAGCCCATAATAATTATCCATGTAGAAAGTACAATACATGAGTATGCAGTAACTTGAGAGTCTGACTTTATTTGTTTTTCTCTAAATCTGTAAGCAAAGTCCCAGGCCTTTAGGTAAGGTTTCTTCCACTGCAGATGAAAAGAAAAATAGTCCGCCATTGAAGGAAAAACCTTATAAAAATGACTTAAGATATGATTTGCTTTTCTTATATTTACTCATTTATGAGAAATGCTTCTTCATGTCTGTGCTCAATTATTCTCATAGCTATCTGTAGAATGAACATTCATCCTGATTGGCTAGGATAAAAGATTCAGTAGTGCTTATTGTCCTGACCAATTATCAATAGTGTTTCCTTTTTCCTCCAAAGTTTCGGTGATAACGGACATCCTACCTATACAGGAGTTTTCCAGGTTTAAGCTATTTTTTACTATCTAGCTTTAATGATTTTCTCATTTTCCTCTCCAAGTGAATGTACCAATATATCTCTATCACTCTTGTAGTTTTGTCTCTGCTCTTCTCTGCGTTTCTTGCTCTTGCCCCTTCTTCTTTTTGTATTTATGGAGTTTCTTTCCTTGTACTCTCTTGTCCTGCATGTATCTACCCATACAATCAGTCTCTGTGAACTCTAGTCTGCTGCTAAGGAATTGGTTTTCTCTGTGTCTGTTAATGCCAGTTACAATTTCTCACATTCAATCAATGCTAGAAGTTTGAGAAGTTAAGATCAGCAGACACGTGACTCTTAACCAGATTTTAAAATGTATGATGCTAATTTTATAGCTTTACTTATTACAGAAAAACATCCACACTTATCTCCTGTGGTAGAAGCTAAGCTGATTAGTGCATGGAGCTAATGAAACTGACAGCTTTGTCTCCCTTCCTAAGACTGTCCATTGTTTTGGTCTTATCTATAGCCAATGCCTGCTTCTGTGGTCCTCCCACTTATCAACCAATGTTGACACTTACTGTTGGTCACAGGAGGCTTGAGTGAGAAAGAGGATCAGCTTCCTTCCTGCTACTAGCAAAGCAACTCGTGGCACATGCTGGGGAAGCAGGGGTGCTCAGCAGGACAATCTTCTTATGTTAAGGTCAGCATATTATTAAATATTCTCCATAGGGAGGTGATTGGATTAAATAATTAGTGAATGTAAAGTGTTTTAAACTCCTAATTATTATTCTTTGTGGGTCCACTTTGCAGATGATCTGCAGTTGGTGAATCTATTAGGAGGCATGGGGAGCAAGATGATGTTCTCTCTCATTTATCTCCATTCCCCATGAGTGTTTATAATTACATCATGGATGTGTTTTGGCATTTTACAGCATTTACAAATGTAATCTACCATTGTGACTTCTCAAACTTTGGTGCCTAAGAAAAAAAGGGCAGGATTGCTAAGAAGAAAAGGAAGATTAGAAGCACTAGATTAGCAAACAGCTCACACTATTAATCATGTATCACCATACCAGCATAAGTACTGTGATTTTGTGTTGTATAGGGAAAAAAAAGCCTAGAAATAAAGCTCAACTACTGATAAGTCTGTTATGGGCTACTTGCTCCAATAGTTCAATTTAATCTCCTGTTGTAGCATGGAGATTTGAGAGGCAGAGAAGTAATTACTCCTGTCCCTGGAAGATCAGGATCTTGCCCATTAAGGAATTATAGGCAGTTCTAGAGATGATTTAAGAAGCTATCTGACATATACAGTAGGTAAAATTGAATAACTCATAGACAATCATGTCAGTATGGTTTCCAATAGATTTAAAATAATGTGTCTTTGTTAATGAGCTTGCTGTGTTTAGTAGCCACACCTTTCCTTTAAAAACCACAAGGGAACATAAGAAAATTTAAACATATAGCATTTACTCCAGAGTTGGCATGAAATTAATTAAATGCACTTGATGCTATTACTTTTATGTAAAGATATTCTCGAGTATTGATAGGAGGGGGGAGTATGAAATTAGAAGACAGTGTTACATTGAGTATGGAAACCCCACATGCTGTTATTGCCTTATGTATATGGGGGTAGAATGAAGTGAATCAATAGAAATCAAATATGTTAAGATAAAGGAGAACCAAATATTTCAAAATATTTGTTAATGGTAGATAACTAATCACTTGAAGGGAAGAGGATTTCTGGAAACAGGCTTTCCTTACATTCTCTTAGCCCCTCATTACTCTACCTCTGTGCCGTGTATGATTTGAAAAGAAAAAAAAAAAAGATATGTAAGCCAGTGATGGTAAGCCAGTGAGAAATGACTTTCTATATCTGTGCTGGACCCAAGCCTGAGGAAAGTTGATTGTGTGTGCAGCATTTGAAGAAATTGCCTCTCTGAAGGCTTCCTGGAAAGGGGTGGGGAAAGGAAGGAGGAAGGAGGGAGGAAAAACTTATTAACTTTCTGCATCTTAGCTAGAGAATAGGGAGCAGCACCACAACCTCCTGAGGCCATTAGAGAAGGCAGGAGGGCTGGAACAGAGCTGGGAGTAGCATCTGGGGGTGGCTCTGAAAGGCAGCATACTCAATGGTTGAGAGTGTGGAGTCTGAATCCAAATTGCCTCAGGTCATGAACCCAGCTCTCTCAGGTGCTAGCTGTATGTCCTTGGGCAGATTATTTAATTTGCTTGGGCCTCAGTTTATTTGTCTGTAAAATGGGGATAATAATAGAATTGCTATGAAAATTAAAGTGCTTAGAACAATATATGGGATGTTGTAAACACTATATGAATGTTTCTTACTATTAAAACTACTGTTGTTTATAAAATGAAATTACAATTATTAAATAAAATCTAAAAATTATTATTATTAATAAGTGTGAAAGATATGCAAGATCTAGTTTCTAATCCTCAACTGAGAACAAATTAATTGTTAACTATTAGGAAATTAATTAACTATTTCCTAATTAACTCTTAGGAAAGACAGATAAGAGACCAAACACCTGAGTTGAAATTAAGACTCTGCCATTGGTATATTCTGTATTGAAGTTCTCCTCTTTTCCCCCAGACTCACTTTTTCTCCCCTGGACTTTGGTTCATTTAATGGCACCAACATTCTCTGGAGTCAGTTGCGACTTCCACTCTCTCTTCCTGAATTCAGCCCTTGCCAGGTGGAGATAAGTGCCACTGGGGACCTGCACTGTCACCTGCCTCCACCAGCACTGTCCTTGTGTGCTACATCACCTGGGCTTTTGCAAGAACCTTCTATTCTAGATCTTGACTATTCAAACCATATGATATTCTGCTATTGGAATAATTTTCTTAAGGCACCATTCTTTGTGATTATATTTCTTCCCTGCTTGACAACCTTCCATAAGTCTTCATTTTTTAACAAAATAAAGTCAATATTTCTTTGCAGGGTACTCTAGATTTTTCACAATGTGACCTCAGCCTAACTTTTTAGCTTTATTATATGTACCTTCCTGATCCCACCAAACTAAGCCAAATTAACCTCCCACTCTACCATTGCTCATGGTCTAACCTCCCCAACTTCCACCACCCAATTTCAAATTTGTCCTTTCTGAATTCTTTGTTCTTGTCTCTGATTTTCCATATCTCTAATCTCCTTTAAGATACTGTGTACATTCTAGTTGATCATACATTACAACAATTGGTATTATAGCTATGTGGGCAGACACCTTATCTTCACTCCATGGACCTAAGTCCTCATATAAGGCTGGGCTGGGTCTTCATCATCTTGATATTCTCCACAGTCCTCATGGTACTTCCTTAAACTTAGAAGGCACTTAAGTATGTGATGACTAAATAAATTAAATTAATGAATAAATGCCATTAATTAACTATAAGACCCATGAAATCTCACTTTTGGTTCAAATTTTCTGATTTATAAAATAATAAGTTTGAAGGAAAATCTTGATTTCTGTGTTTTTCTCCAATTTATAAAGGTTATGATCCTATATCATCCTATGTCATCATCTAATGAGAAACTACAGTATATTTTAAATAAATACATAAAACACTGTACTTGAAATAGGTATAAAAATCTCTTTGAATATAATTATTGATTGTTTCCCCAGCTTCACGCTTCTATTACTTTTAACTCCTTGCTAATGTTAGCATATTAAGTACAAATGCCATTATTGTTCAAAAACTGATTAATAAAAAACTGCTTTCTTAAAAATAGATTAATGCATAATGGGATTTTCAGTGGCTAATAGGCTAATATTATATTAATAGAATCTGTTTATGCCAAAATTTTTATGATCTGGCAGATTTTCCCAAAATTTGGGGTTGTTGCTATTTGGTAAGATGTAGGAAGCTTACATATTCACTTTTATTTTAATTTTAGATAAGTTGATTAGAGCTAGTGGTTCTCTTCCTTTTTTATATCATTTTTTCATTTCGTATTGTCACTGATTTGTTATAAGCTACATCTATTTTCCTGTAGAGATGCAGTAGTTCACCATTGCTGTCATGGTCCAGGACTCATAACTCTATCTGATAGAGTTTTCCATGTTTGTCTTATGTGCTCTGTATCATTATGTACACAGGGGACATGCTCAGATCTAGACAGTAACCAAAACTGTGGTATAGCAAGACACTTCCTAATGGCATTTTATTGTGTTTTGAAAGAATGCTATGAGAGGGGATGTTACTTTGAGTCATCATCATTCAGTTAAACAGATAGATGCATGCTTTGGAATTCTTGACAGTATGAAAATTCTTTTTCACTTGGCATTTCACTGAATATTTGAATTTAAAAGTTTTCCTACCTAGTATACAAGTAAAATAATTCCAGTGCTTATCTTGCTTCCTACTTCAGAGAAACAATAGGAATTTCTGTACTGTGTTTGCAGCAAGACTGGTGTTTTGAGGTCATTTTATCACATGACTTGATTTCTATGCATCCATAAATTTTCATGTGTAGGAAGTTTTTGTGTCTTATCATGAAAGGGTTTATCGTTGACAATTTCAGCTCCTTTGGAGGTTGGAATAATTCAACATTCAGCTTATAATTGCTTCTTTGCTTTGCATTGCAAGAACAATTCTCTTGTAGTTGTAATTTTAATGCTATTTTGCCATTCTTGCAATTTCAGAACACTCTTATTAATTGGATATATTTTAATATATAAGGGAGAGAATAAATATTTAATCAACTGCTTAACCTTTAGTTCTAAGAAAATTATGTTTATCCTGTATCAATTATTTTTAAAATTATTACATAGTCAATATCCTTTCAACCCCCAAACTCATTGATCCCATCTAATTTATTGAATAACATGAGTAACTTTGACTTTGCTAACATTTGTCATTTTTCAAAATAGGCAAATTCTCCTACCTGTTGTGTTGAAGGGACTCTACTCAATAGCACGCATTTGGGAAACAACTTTGTTTTCACCACCACTGTCTTAAATCCATATAGTTAGGTCTCTCTTTCAAGGCCCTAAGTGAGATCGCTGGCAAACTTCTTGGCTTTTCCAGTTACTTTGAAATACCGAATAGTCTTGTTTTTAGGCATTAAGAAGTATTGCCTAATTCAAATAAGAAAATTCATTCCACATGCAGTTTAAAACTTCTCCTCTCTTGCTTCCTCCAGTATCCCCTGATACCAGCTTAGGCATAACCCAGGTTCCATAACCTGCAGCCATGGGAGGTGGGAGCAAGACGTGGCCTTTTTTTTTTTTTTTTAACCGATTTTGTCCTATTTCTTCTTCCACTTGTTAGCTGTTCCTTCTGCCTCCTCCAGGGTCAGGCAGGGAGGAGGAACTAGAAGAAAAGGGCAAGGTTTTCCTTGATCATTGCCATTAGAATCTGGCATTGAGGCTATCACTTTGGCAGATGTGCAAATGCTGGTTCTTCTTCTCCAAGGATGCTTTTTTGGACTGTAGGATCCTTCCTATTGCCTTCCCCCCATCCACCCCAGGACGTCTAGCCCTATACCTTTTTCTGACATGGATGACATATTCTCTGGCTGGCTTGAGTGGATATCATCCCCTCAGTTCTTGCTCCTAAGAGCATATCTTGCACATCCTTGCCCTGGAAGGCAATCTTCCTGAGCTGGGTAAACTCAGATGTCTCAAGCCCAGATACCTTCTTCTAGCCTAAAAGAAAACTCTGCACCTTTGCTTTTGCATCCAAAACTTGGACATCGAGCATGTGATACTGCATCTCTCCTTTCAAATATTTGCCACCCTAAACCTTTTTCAGGTGAGAGTCTAAACTCTAGGCAATGCAGATGAAGGTACCAGGAGAATTGTCTTCTATATGCAGGTTCAGTACTAACATTAAAGTCACCTATGAGTTTCTATAGCTGAATAAACATAGGAGCTGGGGGCAGAGAGGATGAGGAGAGAGGGTTTAAGATGTCATTCTCTCCTTTTCAGTCCATAGCTGTTCAGACACAACTACCCTAGAATATAAAAAAGTATGTTTAGATACTTGTACCTACTTTTAATTAATGATTTTGGATTTAAGTGAATAAAAATTTTCTTTCTTTTTAACATTATGAAGTGAGCACTAAATAAGTATATATACACATATACACAGAATCATCATAAACATGAATGCAATAGTGGTAAATGCATGATGTAAATGTCCTGTATCGGTGGCTCAGGTACCACTTTTCTCATTGATAATGTGATTTTCTGACATTTTAGTAAGTTTCTGAACAAAAAATTATAATGATCCTCAACTTACGCAGTAGTTACATTTCTAGGAAATTCTGTGCATTTTAAAGCCATGCCAGACTTTCACTTTCAGCTATGATGGACTAAATTGTGGCGGTTGAAACCTCCTCCCAAAAGCCAAGAGGGGAGAAAAACACTGTTCAAAAGCATCTCAGAGTCACCAAGGTAGCCCAGAGCTGGAAGAACCATGCTCCTGGAAAAAAGGAAACATATTATGCATCAGCTTCCCCTTTAAGACGTTGGCTAATTTGTAAGCAGTGAATAGTGAGAGGCTAAAACTATGAGCAGAAACTGGCTGCCAACACGGTAAGAAACTAAGCAAAATTTTTGGAAGTCTTATGATGCTGAGGGGACAGAAATTAGAGGTTAGGGCCTGCCAAGGAGGAAGGACTCAGGCTGTCACTTGGGACACTAAAGGGACATTGTCTAAAAATAACATAAATAGACCAGCTCTTACAAACACTGAAGCTCAGCCTTGAATTAACTAAATATCTAATTTAAATCCTAGCCAAATGCTAAAATAAATCCTTTTTGGAGAAAAACAACAATATACAGAGTCTCTCCAAATTTTCATACCTAATGTTCAGCATTCAATAAAAATTATCAGGTATACTGAAAAATGAGACCAAGAGAAAAAATAGACAATGGAAGCAGACCCACAAGTGATATAAATATTAGACATAGATATTAAAATAAAATAATGAGATCAATAAAATAGAAGAAAATATATAGAATTTTATCACAGAAGTGTGCCCAACACTATGATCTGAATGTTGCCCTCCTCCCCAATTCATATGTTTAAAACTAACCCCCAAGTTGATGGTATTAAGAGATGGGGCATTTAGAAGGTGATTAAGTCATGAGGGCAGAGCCCTCATGAAGGAGATTAGTGCCCTTTAATAAAAGAAGCTTGAGAGAGTCTGTTTGCCCTTTCCACCATATGAGGTCACAGCTAGAAGATGCCGTCTGTGAGGAACAGGCCCTCACCAGACACCAGATCTTCAGGCATGTTGATCTTGGACTTCTCAGCTTCTAAAACTATAACACATAAGTTTCTGTTGTTTATAAATTACCCAGTGTAAGGTATTTTGTTATAGCAGCCAGAACAGACTAAGACATATACAAACCTATGTATATATTATTAGTAGTATTATATAATATGAAGCAGTTAGGTTCTAGGCCCAGATAAACATAAATATAACATAAACATAAAGAAACATAAATAGGTTTTGTACCTATATGAGAATGTCTGGTGGGACATTTGAAAATCTGTGGGATGTGAAAATATTCTTCATGGTGTAGAACTGTCATGAGCATTGCAGGGTATCTAGTATCCCTGCTTGCCCAAATTTCAATAGCACCTTAAAATCATCATGAAAACCAAAAACACCCCCACAAGTTTCCCAGATATCCTTTGGGGGCAATACTGCCCCTGTTGAAAACTACTGCTCAGTTGCTCAGTCCAATCCATTTTTATGCGGAGGGGTGAAGCCCAGAGAGCTGTGATAGCTACACAAATCTGTACAGATCATATAGCTGGTTATTTGCAAAGATGAGAGGTTTGAATGCTGACCTCCTAACTTTTAATACAGTGCTCTTCTACAAACCTTCGATTCCACCTAATTTTTAAAATTCTTTGGAGATCTGGTTTTGATTTCTGGGTCAATCAGCAATTTGAGGACTTTTTTAATGTGCCCACTAGATGAATGATACAGGATATCTGAAAACCATTGATTATATTTTAACTCCTTTTAATATAGTGTTGCAAATTCCTTCCCAAAATTCTGAAGTAGATTGAGACTTATTGCTGAGAGTTTAAAGGTCTCAAAACACCTCACCCTGCTTCAGCTTAGGGGAATCAAAGGAATACTTCAAAGATCTCAAGTTTGAAAAATATCAGAAAGTCCTACTTGTAGTATAGTTCAAAGCAATCACAGGTGAATCATGAGGGATTTGTGTGGAAACTTAGTATCCAAATATATTTTTCCTTTGAAATTCACACAGGCTTCTAAATTCAGTTGTATTATCATTTTTATAAATTCTTTCACAACTTTACAGTTCATCACCTGAAACCATATCCTCTACTCCAACTTTAATGGTGAGATATCTGTCATGTCTCACAGACTTCTGAGATATCTACTTTCCATCCATTTGCCCTCTGCTTCTCTTACAAGTAGAAAATAGAGCTTGTCTGAAAGATTTGACTTTTCTCTGCCTCTGTTTTTATAGGCAACTTCAGATTTGCATTTTTATCACTCCTCTCTCAAAACATGTTGGTATTGCTGCTGAGTTTTAATGGCTCTTTATTGGTAGTGCTCAAAATTAGTGAATCATTGTTTATTGTTCTGGGTAGGTTTGTATACAAGCTCCTATTTCCTATTATTTTTCCCCTGGTCTAGTAGATTCCTAGTATCTACAAGTGAGCTATAATGCATTTTATACACACACACACACATACTAATAATATATACACACACATATATATATACACACACTAGTTTGATGTATATTTACTAGTGATATATATATATTAATATATGCAAGTGATACATACAGGCGTATCTCAGAGATATTGTGGGTCTGGTTCCAGACCACCTTAACAAAGTGAATATTGTGATAAAGTGAGTTGCATGAGTTTTTTGGTTTCCTGATGTATATAAAAGTTATGTTTACACTATATGGTAGTCTATTAAGTGTGCAATAGCATTATGTCTAAAATAACAATGTACATAGCTTAATTAAAAAACACTATATTGCTAGAGATTGCTAATGATCATCTGAACCTTCAGCGAGTTGTCATCTTTTTGCTGGTGGAGGGTCTTGCCTCAATGTTGATGGCTGCTGACTAATCAGGGCAGTGGTTGCTGAAGGTTGGGGTGGTTGTGGCAATTTCTTAAAATAAGACAACAATGAAGTTTGCCACATTGATTGACTCTTCTGTTCACAAAATATTTCTCTGTAGCACGTTATGTTGTTTGATAGCATTTTATCCACAGTGGAACTTCTTCCAAATTGGAGTCAATCCTTTCAAACCCTGCTGCTGCTTTATCAACTCAGTTGATGTACTATTCCTAATCCTTTGTTGTCATTTCAACAATGTTCACAGCATCTTCACCGGGAGTAGATGCCATCTCAAGAAACCACTTTCTTTGCTCATCCATAAGAAACAACTCTTTATCCATTCAAGTTTTATCATGAGATTGCAACAATTCAGTCATATTTTCAGGTTCCTAATTCTGAAGTTCTAGTATTTCTAGAATGTCTAATTCTAATTATCTTGTTCTTTCTACCACATCTGCAGTTGCATGCTCCACTGAAGTCCTGAACCCCTCAAAGTCATCTGTGAGGGTTAGAACTTCTTCCAAACTCTTGTTAATGTTAATATTTTGACTTCCTCCCAGGAATCACAAATTTTCCTAAAGGATGTAAAATGGGGAATCCTTTCCAGAAAGTTTTCCATTTATTTTGCCCAGATATCATCAGAGGAATGGCAGCTGTAGCCTTATGAAATATATTTCTTAAATAATCAGACTTAAAAATCAAAATTACTCCTTTATCCATGGGCAGACGAATGGATGTTGTGTTAGCAGACATGAAGACAATATTAATCTCCTTGTACATCTCCATCAGAGCTCTTGGGTGACTAGGTACATTGTCATTGAGTAGTAATATTTTGAAAGGAATCTTTTTTTCTGAGCAGTAGGTCTCAACAGTGGGCTTAAAATATTCAGTAAACCCTGCTGTAAACAGATTATGCTGTCATCCAGGCTTTGTTGTTTCATTTATAGAGCACAGGCAGAGTAGATTTAACATAATTCTTAAGGGCCCTAGGATTTTCAGAATGGTAAATGAGCACTGGCTTCAACTTAAAGTCACCAGCTGCATTAGCCCCTAATGAGAGAGTCAGCCTGTCTTTTGAAACCAGACATTGACTTCTTTCTAGCTATGAAAGTGCTGGATGGCATCTTCTTCCAACATAAGGCTGTTTCATCTACATTATAAATCTGTTGTTTAGTTTAGCCACCTTCATAAATTATTTTAGCTAGATTTGGATAACTTGCTGCAGCTTTGCCATCAGCATTTTCTGCTTCACCTTATACTTTTATGTTTCTTCAAACCTCGTGAACCAACTCTGCTAGTGTCCAGCTTTTCTTCTGCAGCTTCCTCACCTCTCTCAGCCTACATATAATGGAAGAGAGTTAAGGCCTTTCTCTGGATTAGGCTTTGGTTTAAGGGAATATTGTGGCTGGTTTGATCTTCTATCTAGACTACTCAAGCTTTCTCCATATCTGCAATAAGGCTGTTTCATTTTCTTATCATTTATATGTTCACTGGAGTAACACTTCTAATTTCCTTCAAGAACTTTTCCTTTGCATTTACAACTTGGCTAACTGGTGCAAGAGGCCTAGCTTTCAGCCTATCTTGGGTTTTGACATGCCTTCTTCACTAAGCTTAATCATTTCTAGCTTTTGATTTAACATGAGATATGTGTGACTCTTCCTTTCACTTAAATACTTAGAGGTCATTGTAGGGTTATTAATTGGCCTAATTTCAGTATTATCATGTCTCAAAAATAGGGAGGCCTGAGGAGAGGGAGAGCGAGAAGGGAACACCTGGTGGGTGGAAAAGTCAGAACACACACAACATTTATTGATTAGGTTCATTGTCTTATATGCATGCAGTTCATGGTCCCAATACAATGACAATAGTAACGTCAAAGATCACTGATCACAGACCACCGTAACAGATATAATAATAACAAAAAAGTTTGAAATATTGTGAGAATTACCAAAACGTGACACAGTCACATGAAGTGAACACTTGCTATTGGGAAAATGGCACCGATAGACTAGCTCGATGCAGGTTTGCCACAAACCTTCCATTTGTAAAAAATAATATCTGCAAAGTATAATAAAATAAAGTATGACTGCATAAATAATATATATAATCTCTCTCTCTCTCTATATATATATATGTATAATATCTACAATGTCTACGTGTGGGGTGCTCATTACTAGGCTCTTGCACTAGTAATGAGCACCTCTACATATTCTACAGAAAGTAAATACAGAGCCACTAATTCTATTTATAAATGAACACAAAGCCAAACAATTCCACATCTATCAGAGCCTCAGTAAATTCCACCTCAGTGAGGCCTTGGTGGAACGTCCTACGCCTCATAAAGGGATAGGCTTTTATTTGCTGGAACTCTGGGTGTGCCGGGGAGGCTTGGGAAATTGTGAATGCCAGTTGTCATCCTCATTTAGCAATGACCTTAGTAGTGATATATCTCTAAGAGTTAATTTGTCTTCATTCCTCCATTCAACAATCAATTATACTTGACTACTTGCTTAAGTGCAAGGCTCCTCTGCTGGCATATATATTACTATTTGGTTCATATTCAAATATTTTAGTCCTTGTCCTTTTATGTGCTTTTTAGAAGTCTGTGCAAACATTATTTCAGTCCTAATTCTTTGCCTGAATCCTTTTATGTAGCTGTACCATTGGAGCAAACCACATGCAGTTCATAGCAACTGTGAAGATAGATTTCAGAGGTATTATAAAGGCCTCTGAGTTCCCTCTTGCCCCACCTTCATTTTTTCCTTCCACCAGCCCAAAAATACTTCTCCTACCAGCTCATGGGGTATTATTCTATTACTTTGGAATCATTTATTTGATACATTTTTTTTTTGTTCTTTTAAAAAATTTAAGCCTATTGTTTGGTTGCACATTAGTATGAATTGGCCTTTACTTTCAGGAGAGCAAGTTTTGATTATGAGAAGGTGATGGATTTTGGTTACTTTGAGGAAAAATGCCTCTTGGGTAGAGAAGGAAGTACTGTTGTAGGAGAAAGCCGGTGGTACCTAAGCACCTAGACTAGACTGTGCTGATCACAATATAACTTATTGTTGGTTTAGAGAACTGTTCCTAGAATTGTGTTTTTCACCTTGTATTGGGTGTTATCTCAGGGAGAGAGAAATATGTAGCCTAACTGCCTTTTTAGGTTGACTTCTTAGACTTTTAGTGTGTGCTGGTTCAGGCTAGAGGAAATCACTTAGAATATTAGATTCAACAAGATTTTTTTCTTTTCATAATCCAGGGTGAGAGTTGGTTACATTATGTGAAAAAAGAAGAGTAATACATTTTTTGCTCACTTTACTATATCCTTATATTTTTAGTAATTATATACTTCTCTATAGATTAGTGTTGAAAGTATAGACACTAGAGTCAGATAGCCTGGTTTCAAATCCTGACTATGTCACTTACTAACAGTGTGACCTTGAACAAATTAGCCTCATTGTGCTTAAGTTGCCTCCAAAATGGGGAATAATAACAGGATTTACATCATAGGGTGGTTGTAGGGATTAAATAAGAAAATATATAGGTAAAATTTAGCACAGTTTGTGGAATAATGTTAGTATTAATTATATTAAAGTTTAATTAATGAGTTCCTTTATGATTTCATACAATTTCAAAATATGGTTCATTAACATCCTGTTAGGTGTTATTTTGATCATTTTCAATGGCTATTTACTATGGTACTTTCATTATCTTTTTGCAATCCAAAGTATGACAGCTATTTTTTGAATATATTGGTTCCAGGGAAATACTTGCCCTTTTAGAGAATTTACTACCCATGGCACCTTAACTTAAACATCATTGTGCAGATATGTTTGTATCTCAACTGTTTTATCAATGGTTAATCCTATACTCTTTAATTTAAAAGAGATGAAAACTGTGACAACAGCATAGGCTAAGTTTATAATTGCCCAGCAAATATTTTCTTTAAACTTGCAAATATAAAGTATCCCAAATACTCTCACAAATGTACTCATCTTTTATTTTCACCAAAGTAGCTTTACAAAAGACATCTTCCAAACAACTCTTTTGTAGACTAGTTTGAGTTACTACTTTCTTTAATTAACACTTGCTGTTCTTCCAAATTAAGTCCAAATCTATTTACTTAGACCCGGTCTCTGAACCCTTGTTAGCATGTCTGGTATATATGACCAAAGTAAGGCTATTATTAAATATGTATGTAGTAGATATAACTTGGTGTGGTTGCCTTGCTCACAATAACTTCCCAGGTCGTCATGAATGTGCTGTTTTCCTAGTTTGGGTAATGAACTCCATTGAAGAAGGTAGGTCAATCAGAGTGCCTCCTCCCAGCTCACAAGTAATTGTAGTATCCAAAATCACATCAACATGCAAACTGGATCAATCTTGCCTGGGAATTTTGCAAACTTGAGAAATAACTTGTTTTTATTTTTAAATATCTCTTGTCAATACCAGTAAGATGTTATTAAATAGCTTGGAGCTGTCTCCAGTCATACTTCTAGCCCCCTAGTGACACTTGGCCTGAGAGAAGCAGAGATGAAATTTATGGAGGAGAAGAGAGCATCTGGATAGCATTTGAGTTCCTGGATTCACTATGTGAAGCCAGAATTACTCCTCTTTTTACCCTGAAAATGTTTTGTTTAGGTTTAAGTTTGATTGAGTTGTTTATCACTTGAAAGTAAAAGGTATTAATACAATACCTTTAACCTTCAACGTCAAAGTCAATAAAAGGGTCTTAATATTTCTAATTTAACACTTATTAATAGTTTAAGACTAAGACCACCTATGCCAGAATTCAGCTAGTCTAAAACAGAAAGAATTACAACTTGTGTGAAACCTTGTTACCATTAACTGTGTAAACTACAGTGGAAATGTCCTAAGGTAGGGTGAGCTTAAATTCAACTTGTGCCCTTGCTGAAGAGTCAGATGAAGCAACAGAATCTAGGTTCAAACCCTGAAGCAACTTACTGCCTAGGTGATCTTAGCCTTGTCATTTACATTTTTCCTTTGTAAAATGAGGATTCTAATGACCCCATAGTGTGATCATGAGGAGTAAATGACATAATGAATAAAACAGAGTTTAATAGGCTTTTTTCATATCTCATATCTTTCAGCCTTTTTCTTGGCATTCAAACTTCTGTTCAGACTTTTTGTTCTGCTGCAAAATATCTTTGTGTGAGCAGCGGTTGGGGTGAAACTCATCTTGGCAGCAGACCACAAGAGCTTTTATACACCTGGCTTTCGGTTTTATTGAGACCTTTTCACTGTTATTCAAACCCTAAGCATCTGAAACAAAATAGTTGTTTGCTTCTTCCATTGTCACATATTCCTCAATACCTACTTTCCAAAGCACCATACAGCCATTTCATATGCAAGGAATCTTTGACACAGAGAGGGAACTGATGAAAATAGACTTTCCCTTAGCTGAACCTCCTCCCAGGCAACTTAACTCTTCATCATCACCTTAGTCCATTTTCTAGTTTTCCTTTGTTGTTATTTGTCCCTAATATCAGGTCTAATTAAACAGTGAGTTTCAGTTTTCCTTCTCTTTTCCACCTGCAGAACTCCTCAGTCAATAGAAGTTCCACCGTCCGTCATCCTCTGGTCGTTAACTACTCTGGACTTCCAATATTAGAGGCTTCTACTCAAGGTGTGTGTTTCTCTTTGATGCTCTGGATCCACTAGGCCCTGAAACATATTAAACACTGAATAAATGGTCACTATACTTATCATCATCATAATCATGATACTCACTGTGCTTATAGGTGCTAAGATGCTAGATGAACTGATACCTATCATCTCATTTGTCACCAGATTCTATTCTTTTTACTAACCTGATTGATTGGATGGGTATCTCTTTCCTTCTTCTCCATACCATGTGTGTCTTATCTGAAAGTTTACTCAATCAAGAAAGATTACCTTTCTTGATAGAAGAGGACTCTTTTTTGCACAAGGGCATATGAGTTAAGATCTTCTCCTACTAGAATTTCCAAATAACATTTAGTAGATCCACAGCTGTTATACCTGTAGTAATTAAACTTAAAATAATTCTGTATTAAGTCACTACACCTGAATGGAGACTATAATGCACAGATGCTATAATAGCAATAAGCCTGTAAATAAATTTTCATGTTTTATGTTCTTGATAAGAAAAAATAAGTCAGTTATGATGTTTCTCCTTGGAAATACTTCTCAAGTTCAAGAATGGTTTTATTATTGCCTTTTGAAACAAGTGGAATATTTGGATGACCAGGCAATCAGTAAAATGTCCTTGCCTTAGTGCTAATAAACTTTGAAGAAGAGTTTTCGGCTGCTTTTCTCTGATAGCTTGTGAGTAATTCAAGTTGTAATTTCCACTGTTGGTATGGCCTAGCTATCGCTTTAGCATGAAGGAGAGAAAATGAAACTGTTGATAGGAGTCATCTATCAGAATAACTAGATCCGCGTGTTCAAGTGGGAAGGAGAAGAGACCAAGAAGAAGTGATTTTTCTGTCAGTTATACTGTGTTTTATCTGAAGTAATTATGTATTAGGAAGAAGTGTGTTGGATGTTAGATTCTCTGCACTCCCAGACACACATTGTCCCTGCCTTCCCAAGCCTTTCTTTCAACTTCCCACTAATGGTGAAAAGAAGTAGGTATTGCATTTGTGAATTACCTTGATAGTCACTGCTTGCCTATTGAGTTGAGGTGTGTGTTAGTGGTGGTGTGAATTAGAAAAAAATGATGTATGGTAAGCATCACTTTGAGCAGTAATATGTCAAAGTAAAAATAATGAAGAGATGGAGATGTGATATTGGAGTCAGTTCTGGAGACAACTGAAATACCTTAGGTGGTGAGGTATTTTGGTGTTATAGATTAGTTTCTTGACCAACTTATTACAATCTTTCTTAGCACATCATTATATTTCAATGAAGTTGAGCAAACTTTATGTCAGGCAATTTAAAGAAGACTGGGCCTATTAGTTTTGTAAAATCAGCAAATAAAGATGTGATATCAGTGTGCTGATTTCCCTTTGTCCAACCCCAGGCCCAGGGAAGATGCCTTTCAGTGTGGGTTTTATTTTCTCTGATGGGTCTAGCTTCCAGTGAATGTGATGTTTAAGACTCTGTGGACCATTTCTCCTGTCCTGAGGATAGGGATAGGGTTGAATCTGAAGTCATCATTGGTAGTGATGGATATAATGCAGCACCAGCAGCATTAGTCTGTGAAGAGGACTCAGGCCTTTCATTATGCTCCCCTCAGCTGCCATTCATCTCAGTAAGGCTAGTGCCTCACAGGACCATCAGCTCTCAATTCTCTTACATTGGAGTGAAGTTAGGAGGCTTATCTTTAATTGGCTTATTTACTGCTAACATCTGTTCATGAAATGTTTGTGGAAAGACTTAAAATCAGTTTATTGTATTTGCAGTTGTGGTTCTTAGTGCTCTGATGAGTATGCTGTGTTACAATAAACTATTAGGCAATTTGAATAATTTTCTTTGCTTTAAATTGTATTGTATAAATACTTTATTGAAGGATTGCTCCTGTAGTTGAGCCATCAACTAATTGTAATTACGGTAGTCACCTCTTATCCGTAGTTTTGCTTTCTGCTATTTCAGTTACCTGTGGTCAATTGTGGTCTAAAGATATTAAGTGGAAAATTCCAGAAATAAGCAATTCATAGGTTTTAAATAGCATACCATTCTGACTAGTGTGATGAAATTTCATGCTGTCCCACTCTGTCCTGACTGGGATGTGAATCATCTCTTTGTCCATCATATCCATGTGGTATATGTTCTCTGCCTGTCAGTCACTTAGTAGCTGCCTCAGTTATCTGATTGACTATCATGGTATCACAGTATTTGTCTTCAAGTAACCCTTATTTTATTTAATAATGACCCCAAAGTACAAGAGCAGTGTGGCTGGCAATTCAGATATGCCAGAGAGAAACCATAAAATGGTTCCTTTAAGTGAAAAGGTGAAAGTTCTCGACTTAATAAGGATAGAAAAAAGATGGTAGGGCTGTTAAATTCTATGGTGGGAACACTATTAATGACATTGTGTAGAAAAAAAAAGAAGTCCATGCTAGTTTTGCTACCGTACCTCAAACTGCAAAAGTGTGTGTCACACTGTGTGTGTAGGAGAAAACATAGTATATAGAGAGTTTGGTACCATCTGTAGTTTCAGGCATTCACTGAGGGTCTTGGGACATATCCTTCATGGATAAAGGGGGATTACTGTATTGTCTAATGACATTTAATACAAAAGCATAAGGAAAGTACAAAGATTTCTTGGGTGTCCTGACTTTGATTTCTGAGGAAGCTCACTGGCTGAAAGAGAGGACATTTTCCTCTTCACTTGACAAAATGGTGACCTAAGTGCAACTAGGTTGATTCTTACCTCATGGGAAATTATGACACAACTTCAACAAGTTGTATTAGCTTCCTGTGGCTGCTATAGCAAATTACCACAAATTTGTGGTAATTTATTCACTCACAGTTCTGGAGGCTAGAAGTCTAAAATCGGTTTCACGGGGCCAAATCAAGGCTGTGCTCCCTCTGGAGGCTCCAGGGCAGAGTTCATACCTTGCCTCTTCCAGCTTCTGGTAGCTGCCAGCATTCCTTGGCCTGTGGTCCCACCACTCTAATCTCTGCCTCCAAAGTCACATTGCCTTCTCCTCTTCTATCTGTATCATATAATCTTTCTCTGCATCACTCTTCTGAGGACACATATGATTGTATTTAGGGCCCACCCAGATTATCTAAAATAATCTGTCCATCTCAAGATCCTTAACTTAATCACATCAGTAAAGTCCTTTTTTTTTTTTGCCATGTAAAGTAATGGTCAAAGGTTCTAGGGATTAGAATGCAGTTATCTTTTGGGGACCCATTATTCAGCCTACCACGTGAGTGCTACCAGAATGTTAAATAGATAAATGGCATTATCGAAACTACCACCCAAAACAGTGCTTTTTAGAAATTAGCAACATTCTTTACTAAGACTAGAGAATCTAAAGTGGCAAATTTGGGGGCAATTTGGCCTATGAACCAGAATGTTACAAAACAAAAATGAAACTTGCAGACTTTGTGTAGATTTAGGGTTGTGTGGAATTGTGCATTCAAATTTTTGTAAATTTTAAATTAGGTATGTGTTACTGTTGCCTAGCCACAATTTTGAATATTTTCTAAAATCTAGAGCTTGTCTGCTAGGTCAGTATTTTCTGTTCTGCAGATACTATTTAAGATATGAAGTTTAAAATGGACTTTTTCCCCCTCATCAATACATATATTGACTATATATTTGCATGTTCTAGAAGCTGTGAAAAACACTGCATAAAATTTGTTTTTTTCCTCCATATTAAGGGATTTATCTTTCATCATCATAACAGAATTTGATGACCTGGAACTGATCCCTTAGCTCATATATTGATCCCAGGGTTTCCATATCAGATAATCTGACCCAGAAACTGATACATAGTGGTACTCATTGGGGTCCTATATTAAATTATAACTTCCTCCCTGATCCCACATGTTCTTTATTACATCTCTTCCCCATTATACATACTCTAATTTTGAGGTCTTGTGTTGTGATTTGGTTCTTGTAGTCCTGAATTATTCTCATCATTATTTTGATGCTGATGACAGACTAATGGCTGGCTTCTTATTATCTGTGTATGCTATTCCTGGGCAGTGACTGCTTCCCACCCTTTAACCTGCCTATCTGAGGAATCTTGAGATATGATTACGTTTCCTTCTTGATTATGGTATAGTAAAAGATAATAATGTGAAGAAACCCAAACATTATGGTTAATAGCTTGAAAAGTCTTGTCTTCCTTAGCTGAATTATGCAAATGAATTGCCCAGGCTGTAGTCTTCTAGGTTATTGGCATGCTAAATGTAGAATACAAGAAACAGTTATTTTAGTGTTTTAGAAAAGACTAACCCACAGACATTGATTGATTCATTCAACAAGAAGAATATTTCTATTTTCTAGGACCTTTGCTAGGTGATAGGAGTAAAATTATAAACAAAAATAGACTTGCTTTGTGTCCTCTTAGAGTTTACATGGAGAGTCAGATATTAGTCACCAAAAATTGCACATTACAATTATGAGTGATAAAATACCTATCTCAGGAAAACTTAGAGCTTGTAATTGGTTACTCAACCTAGTTGGAGAGGTGCATTCAGGGAGAGTTTCTCTGAAGAAGCAATACTTGTATGGGAATTTGAGGGATGAATGGGAGTTAACAGGATGGGGTGAGGAGAGAGCATTCCATGCAAAGGGCACATGGGCAAACACCTTATGGTGAGAAGGAGCATGGCATGTTGAAGGAACTGACACAAGACCAATGCAGCTGGAGTAAGTAGTATGTAGCTTGGTAAGATTGGAGGGGTAAGTAAGAATCAGATTATATTAGCGTTTATAGGTCTTTTAAAAATTTGGTTTTGCCAGAGAGTCGTAGGAAACTATTGATTGCTTTAAGCAGAAGCATGATGTGATCAGATTTATGTTTTATTTTAATTAAATATTTAATTAATTGGACTATTAATTACTTTACTCTAAAGGATATTTCATTTGTACTGAAAGATTTAATAGACAAGTATCTCCAGTTACAATGTTTGTTGTATATCATATCCACAGCTGTGGACTGTTTTTGTTGTTGCTATTGTCTTCTAATTTCTCAGGGTTTTATTTATTTATTTTTAGATGTATTTTTTAAAATTTTATTTTATGTGGTGATAACACAACATCAGACCTACCCTCTTAACAAATTTTTAAGTGTATAATACATTGTTGTTGAGTATAGATATGATGTTGCACAGCAGATCTCTCCAGAGCTTGTTCATCTTGCTTAACTAAAACTTTTTGCCAGTTTATTAGTAACTCCCCATTTACCCAGCAAGGGAGATACCATGATCAGATTTATGTTTTGAAGAGGACACACTACTTCGTAGAGGTGAGTTTATAGGAAAACAAGAATGGATGTGGGAAACTAGTCAGGAGACTGCTGCAAAAATAAAGATAAAAATTGATTCACTCTATTTTTCCATATTCTTTGATTTTATCATTTTTTGGCTTTTAGCATTGTGCCTGGATCAATATGTATTTGCTTAAAGAATAATAAAAGATTCGTGAAGGAATAAGTCCAGCTATGGCTTGGTGCAAGAGAAAGAATGAACCAGCTATACTTTGTGTCTTCAGTGTCTGTATTGTTTGTCACTGATGCCCATATTCAATTTGAAAGACTCAAAAGTTCTATAGCATCATCTAAATACAGAGACAAAAATGTTCTAAATATAACAAGTCACTCATTGGTGCATTAAGGAAAGAAGTTACAGAAGTTATAGGGATATAGGGCAGATATCCCAAATCTCAATCCTTGTGGACCAGTAAGTGATTAAGCAAAATTAAAAGTCTGATTAATACTGCAAAAGGTATAGAGATTCCTGAGGTTCTTGGTAATTATGCAATAGGAATTTAATCCAAATTGGCAGGAAATTAGTCTTTGAAGGATAAGAAGATGATAACTAGGTCAGTTGACATTATGGTATGAATATTTTTTCTAGGCTTAAGAAGAGGTCATTCTAACTGCTTCATTAAGACTCAAATATTCTATTAAAATGAAAATATTCTAAGTATGTTAGGCTTTAGGAAACAAAATCCAGGACCTACAAAAAGATATTTTATGTTCCAGGTGCTTGATGCCCATCCAGGAATTGAATTGATAGCCACAAAAATATGATATTAATATTTCTACTGAAAATTCCCTTATATCTGCTCCCCAAGTTTATAAAAATACCCCAAGTTAAAATAAAGTTGAGGCTTTAAAACTTCAAAAGTGTTCTCTGTTGGCTTTACGAGTTGGATTCAATGGGTTCTGCGTGCCTCAGTCAAAAGTCCTGTTAGTGTGTCTTGCTTAATGAAGGGCAGAATTGAGGCAGCAAGAATCTGCCTTGATTGGCTTTTACCAGGAGAACTAGTATTTTCCCATTTTTTTGATTTTCAGAGCTCAGATCCAGAGCCTGATAAGTTTACCTGGAGAAGTAAAATCTAGGTTGTGGAAGAAAAGATTGAAAACACAACTGTAAGGGAAGGAGTAATCTGATCACTTGGATTCTCATTGGTCAAAAAGCCATTGTACCTTGGACCCAGTGCAAATCCCATGCTTCACAGCAGAATCCTTCTAACTTTATTGAAAAAGGAGGTAGCCTGGCAAATAATACCAAGGGTATTGTTTCTGGGGTTCAATTAATACAAAGACAATTCTTCATTTTACTAAAATTCATGGCTAGTGCCCACAAAATTATAGTTGTAATAGGTAAATACATAGGCTTTAGTCCTATACACTTGGAGCAGATTCTGGCTCTACTATTGTAGTTGTTAGCCATGATCCATGGTCAACCATGAGCCATGGTTCTTCTCCAAGTTTCTCATCTTTAAAATGGGAATAATAATGCTATTTACTTTATACAATTATTGGGAGGATGACATAACTTCATAAATATAAAGAACTTAGTATAGTGAATGGCACATAATAAACCCTAAATAATTGCAGCAACTGCTTTTATTAAGTCTTTCAGATCTTTCATGATCTTTGTCCAGTTCTCATTACAGACAGAAATAAAAGAATGAAAAATTTCCATAGATTATGATGATGATTATATAAACATAATAAATATTCTATGAAACTAATGTAGATTCTCAGAGGCAGTTATTCAATTTTAGGAGAAAACACTATTTTAAAATTCACCATTAAAGCATTGTTGTAAAGTTCAATAAAAAAATTGCCTGACCTACTAAAACATTTACAGCTTTCTCCCCACTTTTTATAGCCATGGATGGAGAAGTGGTAATGGCATATTGTATGGTTTTTTTTTTATATTCAGAAAGTTTATCCTTGGGAAAATATTAACTGTTTAAGCAAATTCTGCAGTTAGTGACTGGAGGGAATAAAACTAATGCATATGTTGAATATCCTAGTGTTTTCCCAATTTGTTTAAATGGGATAAATCATGTGATTTTTTAAAAAATGCAATTTATATGAAAATGTAATTTCTAGACATTCAGCAGCCCATTCACATGGTAAAAAAACTTGTCATAAATAAAAAAAAATGCAATCTTACATTCTCATGACTGTTTATAAAAAATGAAATATTTTTCTGCAGGCATGATAGACAACTTATTATTATACATTTGGGGTTTTTAAAGATTCATATTTTGTTTCAGAAACAGACTATTATTTCTGATTGACTGCTTTGAGTTTTAAAACCAATATTGTCATTAGCAAAGAAGCACACCAAGTTATGTAAGCATAAACAGGCAGATTTGAACAGCACCTCAGAGGAAGTTTCTAAAGAAGTCATTTACGTAATTTAGAAAATATTTTTTTCTCTGATGTTTTGATATGCTACATACATATACAAGAGTTTAATTGCCCTTGTGTTTTATTTTAGTCTTTTCAGGCTGCTATAACAGAATACCACAAACCGAGTGGCTTATAAACAACAGAAAAATTTATTTCTCACAGTTTTGGAGGCTAGGAAGTCCAAGATCAAGGTGCAGATTCAGTGTTTCATAAGGGCCCACTTTCTTGTTCATAGATGATGGGTTCTCCCTGTATTGTTATCACGTGATGGAGGGGCAAAGCAGCTCTCTGGGGCCTTTTATAAGGGCACTAATCCCATTCATGAGGGCTCCATCCTTATGACCTAATCCCCTTCCAAAAGCCCCATCTCCTAATACCATTACATTGGTGATTAGGTTTCAGCATATGAATTTTGCGGGGGACACAGACATTCAGACTATAGCACCTTGGGTGATCCTTTTTCAAGGAATAACAAAACTATCTTAATCCCTTCATTTCTACGTGCCTCACAATGCTTCCCTTGCAATCATCTGGTTTATCTCTTCTTAGCTAATTAATCCTAGAGAAATTCTTCTGAGTATTCCTACCTTTTCCATATGCAAGTATCTGCTGTTGATTGTATTTTGAAAGAACATTATTAAAGATATTTGGGAGTATGTACCTCATCTATGATCCTTTTCTTTGAAAAATCTTTCCCATCTATGTTACTGAACCCTTTCAGCTATTTTTTATGTCACATGATCTCCACCCTCTGAACCCTGACCCTAGTTGCTTGGGCCAGAGCCAGACTGAAACTCATTCAATAAGATTCTCTTTCATATTACTTAGAGACTGAATTTCTGAGCCCATAGTCAGTTGCAGTTTCAATGGCTGAGTTTTTCATTTTGGGGTAACTCTCTTCCAAAATTTCCTTAGAAAGTAGGAAACTTAGTTTTCAGAGAGAGAAAAACTAGAAAGATTATACAGAGAGAAGCAAATATAAGTCCATGAAGTCCCCAAAAGTTAGAGAGTAATTTTGTTTCCTGACACTACAGTTGCTGATTCCAGACTCTCAGGAGACCCAACGCTCCATGAGTTCCATGAGCTATTCTCTTGTTCCTTTGAAATTTAGCTATTGTTGGTTCTGCTATTTTGAGACCAAACTGCCTTACAACGAGGAAATTCAAGTCTAGCTATAGGGGGAAATAATTATGTATGGGGTAAAATTTTTCCCTATGAAGTGTGCAAGTTGAATTTATATACCCCTCAAATTTTACACTTGCATTGTTTCAAGGGAATGTATGAACCCGTGTGGAGTAATTTTTGAAACGTGCATTGGAAAAAGGAAAATGTTATTTCTGGTAGTAATGAACTTACTACCATTTGGAAAAGAAAAGATGTCAAGAAAAAATTCGCAAGCGTGAAAGAGATGAAGGATTATTTCCAAGAGTGAATTTTACAATTAGGGATTTTTGCCTCTGATTTTAGAATCTATCTAACCCCTTTATGTAAAGTGTGAGTCCACTGTACATAGTCTAAGAATTTAAGTCATTTTCCTAAAGTCACAGCATATGTATGCCAGAACTGCGATCAATTCCAAGATACATTTTCTCAACTATTTTGCTATTCTGCCTCCTTAGGTGATCCTAAAACTTGGAGTGTTTCCAAGCTTAATTCTTCCAGGAAGTACATTTTTTCAATTAGTGATATATACAAAGAAAGGATATAAATAAAGGGAGCTTCTGATGTTCCTTATAAACATCTCTTGCTCCTTCTAGGTATTCATCCTCCACCCATCCATCTCTGCCCCTTCTCAGGTCTAGGCCCACTAGAGAGTAAAACACTTGGGAGTTACCGTTATTTGTGGCATATAACTGCCAACCACCCATCTTTACTGTCCCTTCCTCTACTTTTCTTGTGGTTCTGTAGGACTAAGTCACATTTGAGATATTAGAAAGCAGGGTGCTGACACTGAGAATCTTCCAAAGAAAAGAGGCTTCTGGTGTAAGGTATTTGTTTCTTTTTATACTGTACTAGCTAATGGCCTTAAGTATCGTGTGTAAATGATTATATTTTTCAGCTATCACAATTTAAAATTGGGCTCTAAAGACCTAATAGTTCTTATTACTTTAAATAAAGCTGATAGCATCAGGGGATTCTAGTATAATTTTTTTTAAGTGTATTTAGGTGACTGTCTATACTTGACAATCACAGATAAGCACAGCTTAGGGATCTTTTCATATGAATTGATCCATGCTAAAAAGACCGATATATCTCTTATTGCATTATGTTGTAAATGTAAGAAACAATGGACAAATTTATGATGAGTCAGTTACCCAAACTATATAGCAAAATAAAATATGAAATATTAGCCCCCCTTTTGGATGTAAGAATAAACACTATAGCTACTATAATGACTAAAAACATCTCTGATAGAATTACTATAATTTTCTTCACTTAGAGAAATTACATATCATATGATTTGAGGGTCATACTTGTAGTGCCAGAGATCAGTTTAGTTATTATTGCTTCCATGAGTCTAGCAGGAAAAAGGAACAACATTAAGAATAATTGATAGTGAAGGGATGAGAGAGATAAACAGAGATGGACTGGGAAGAATTTAATGACTCTTTGAGGCTTTACATCTATCACAGTTTTTGTGCTACATTAAAGTTTCATTATTTTCACATTTCGTGTTTTCATATTTTTCCATCCCCTTCTTTCTGCTAAATTTACCAAGTAATACAATGTAGATAATGGAGAGCTATTTCTGCAAATGTCATCGAATCTGTTACTGGAAATGAATAAAGTATTTCACTGATGCATTTCCTTCAAAATACATTTTCAATTAGCAGAAGAGGATTTGTGTACAAATATGTTCTTTATGAAATTACATAAAAAATAGACCATGGAATGAAAAAAATGAAAACCTAAAATCGTGAGTATTTGTATCTTTGTCTCTTTGTTCAATTTCTTTGGGTCAGATGATTGTGTCACCCTGCTTTTTTACAAACTTAATTTTCTTGTAATATTTGGAATTTACCTAGAAATGTACTCTACCTCAGCTCCTTGACCTTTCATTTGCCACAGGATGCATTTTAATTATGCTTTCTGTTAATTTCACCAATGGGTTAAAGATATTTTTATGTTTGAATACCTGAGAGCATTGATTGAATGATTTCTATAACCATGGATTTGCCTAATTATTTTAGAGTAAATCTTCATTATGAGTTAAGAAAGAACAATGATTCTATTCTGTTTCCATGAGAATTATCATGTAACCTCTTCCAAGAACTTGTATTTTTGGTGCCTTAGTTGACTCGAGTAGAAGTGGAAAGTTTTTTAATAGCTTGCCCTAAGCGTGTTTGTTCCGTGGATGTGTGGATGGGCCCTATAACTCAAGATGCTGCTGCTTTGAACAAGCACTAAACTGCTAACTGCTAGATCAGTACTGTAGAAAGACCAGGAGGGAAGGGATCTATGTCTTCATTCACCATTTATTTCTTTCATTCCATATCTTGCCATGTACACAACCCTGCTTAGCTTTAGGAATCATGTAGATAGAATATTCATTCTCTCCTCAAACTGTTTAGCATAGGGAATACTATTAAATGTGTTAAATGTGTTAAATATGTTTATGAATATGAATATCACATGTTTTAAATTCAACTGTTTACCGGTCTACATGCAAAAAATATCTATACTAGCACTAACCACCCAGTGTACTTGTTGTTTCTCGTAAAAATAAAAGAATTCCTCAGATTTCAGTGCCATTTGTATTACTGAACTGGATCAGCATCTCTTCTTTTCTTATCTATGTGTTGTGGGGTGAGAGATGGAGATTCAGTCTCATGGAGCTAAATGATGGAAAAAGCCATGATATTCTGATTGAAAATTGAGCTTGTCCTCCTCGGGAAATGTTGTTGAATTAACATCATCACTTTTTAGCCTATTGTGTACTCTTTTGGGGTGGCTTTTCCTTTAGAGATCATTCTCTCATTCTTTGGATGCCAATAATGTTTTATGATAAGTGATATTAACTGTTAGCATCCAGTTTGCCTCCCTTGAATAAAACCAAGTTGTATATGTTGTGTCTATGATTATAGGCGAGCAAGTTAAAGAGCAATTAAGAATAGGAATGCTTTCACTGATATCTATTTAGTCTCATATCATGTGAGAAAGAGTATCGTAATATCAAGACAGTTTGCTATTCATATATACTGTAGCTCATTTTTTATTTCTTTCAGTAAACTTTTATTATAACATTTCTTTGTGCCACTTAAGTTATGTGCAAGAAGATAAATCCATGGCTAGAGCTGCCAGAGTTACAATGTGCCCTGTGGCTTACCACCTTTTTATACAATGGTCATAATCCTGTGTACCTGTACTTAAACTTTCTAAGCAGCTGCTGTAAAATTGAAAGAGATACAGGCTTGGAGTTGGAAAACCGAGTTGAAATCCAGGTTCTGATTCTTGGTAGCTTTACAGTTTTGGTTAAATTAGTTTTCTTTCTTGAGCCTCAATATTCTCTTATGTCAAAAACAGACAAACATGTTTGTTTTAGATTTGTATGAGATAATGCAGGAAAAGCATTTGTAAATTCTAGGGAGGTTCACAAATTTAAGCTATTAGAATTATTACAAAGTACGTAGGCAGTTATAAGTATGGAGCAAATGAAAAGCACTTTCAATGAAAATGCCATGCCAGCAGAGACATTGCCAGAATATCTTACCCAGGGCTCCTTTGAAAACTGGATTGTGGCTGGACTTAGGGCCTTGATTGACAGTAGCATGCTTGGAGCACTACATAGCCCTGCTTCAGCGTTTCCACTGTGTTTTCACACAGCCTGCTCGTTGTTAATTAAACTGAGCCAAGAGTGTCAGCATTTATTAGGCTGGACTCTGGACAAGCATGGAACTGTGAAAGCTAAAAAGAATTTAAAATTTGTGAAAGGTTATTTAAAATATATAGGCTTTGAGGTTTACATACCTTGCCTTCTTGAGTATTATAATTTAAAATAGGCATCTTACCCAAACAAAGAAAATGCAAAAGAAATGTCCAGCTTTGCTAATGCTGATGGGCATGTGGGTCTTTCAGTGCCATTGAAGCATTTAGATTTTAATCCACAAGAGGCCTGTGGTCTTCACTCAACTGGAACAAGTGGGAAAGGATTTCAGAGATAACAACATTACAGCCAGAATGTCTAGAGCAATTTTCATCTGCATGATGTGTTTTACTTTCTTCACGTTTTAAATGGAAAAAAAAAAAGAGCCTTGTTCCTTTCTTTTTTTCTAATTGAGTAGTACAACTCACATCTTGAAGAGCTGTTGACAGACTCCCATTTCTTTGATATATTAACCAGAAGGGGTTCTTGATGAGAGATCATTTACAGATACTTTCAAAGGTAGTAGTTAATGGTAGTGAAAATAAAAGGAGAAATTACTTTTATTCCTTACTATGACTTCCAGTTAAAAGATTTTTAGCCTTGTCTGAAAGAAACTTTCCTCATTCACCTGCCTGGTGATTATTGATGAATATTGACTTATGTATTTACCACACCAGCATTAACATGTCGTGATTTTTCTTTATCTTTCTTCTTTAAGTCATTAAAGTCAGATATAAAAGGGTTTTCTCCCACACTTCTTTAAAGGAGAACACAGTCAATATGAAGGAGTGTACGTAAACATAAATTGTACTTTGGTGCTTCTCTAATAACTGAAAGTGAAAACGAGGACAATTTCTTTGGAATTAGAGAAAAATGTGCTCATATTTACCAATATTTATAAAAAATCAAATATTTCTTAGACAGATTGACTAGTCAGTGACACACAGCATATACTAGTGTGTCTGAAGTTTTGACCAGGGGCTCCTGTATGACATGAAAGTTGTATTTTCAGCTACACATTTTTACTTGTCAGCAGCTCTAATTTGTACAAATTTTCAGCTTATTTTCAGAAGTTTTGTTGAGTATATAAATAAGTTTTATTGAATATGTAAAGGGCTTTTAAAAAATATTGGATTGCAGTTTATAAGTCAAAAATTATAACGAATGAATTATGCATACTGAATTACATTAAAAATAATCTCCTTTAGGCCAGGTGCAGTGGCTCATGCCTGTAATCCCAGCACTGTGGGAGGCCAAGGCAGGAGGATCACTTGAGGCCACAAGTTCAAGACCAGCCTGGGCAAACATAGCAAGACCTCCATCTCTACAAAAAATAAAAAATACTAGCTGGACATGGTGGTGTGCACCTGTAGTGCCAGATACTCAGGAGGTTGAGGCAGGAGGATCACTTGATCCAGGTGTTTGAGGCTGCAGTGAGCTATGATTGCACTACTGCACTCCAACCTAGGTAACAGAAACCCTTCCTAAAAACACACACACACACACACACACACACCAAAAAAACCTCCATTATACCATAGAAATAGACAATATATAATTGTTTTACACATTTCTACTTGATTTTATCATAAATCAATTTGAGACCATTCTCTTACATTTTGTAAGAGAATGACCTCATATAGGTCAGACAGGAGATCAGTGCTTCTCAATGTTTCTAATTTTCAAAGTGGTTAAAATTTGATTTCCCATTTTAACAATTTTTAGCTACTAGGCCTATTTATAACAACTAAGGAGAAAAATGAAATGGATCTTGTGAAAAGACATTTATTAATGGGCAAGTATATGGGGATTAGAAAAGCCTGTCTGAATAACAAGGCAGGAATGGCATTTAGTATCCAAGTCTGCATCTAGACAAAATTAGCAAAGGCTGCAGTGAAGTTAAAGCCTGCTGGTTGCAAAATTGGAAATTGGTTTCCTGGGGCTCTCTGTAAACTCTTCATTACTTTACTCAATCATGGTTCATTAGCAAGTTAACAGACAGAAGACCAGTGCACGTTGGGATATATGTGGAGCCAATCCTTCCATCTCCTTGAGCATCACTTAAAACTTGAATGTCACAGGAGCTTAGACATTGCATCAAAGTGCATTTGCATATAATGCTGTACATGGTCAGCTGCAGATCATATCCACCTAACCTCTAAATATTGTCAGGTGTTTTGGCTTTATCATGAATTTACAGGGCGGCAAGGGTTTTAATTCAAAGCGACTCTGATGGAGCAAATAAAAAATCTCAAAAGGCATCTGAGAAAGAAACAACTTGAAGAAACTCAGTTAAGAGACTCAACTAAAGTAGATTTAATGGTTCTCATTAACTTGGATCTAATTCACTGGAGGGGAAAAAAATCCATAGGGACTTTAGAGCATTTAAATGTGCTGCTGAAAATGGTTGGACAAACTGTAGCCTTGGCACATGTAATAGTTTTGCTCAACCTAAGCAAATGGCTTTGACTCTTAAACCAAAACAATTCATTTTATGTAGTTTATATTGCAGGAAAGTATTTTTGTAGTCTTATGACTGGTAAAAACCACTAACTAGGAAATGTATGTAGCTCCCAAGGACCCACTGGAAGTTATGGCATATTTCTATTTTGGTCTAATAGGTATTTGTATTACTCAGAGGATCTATTATTAGTTGTTGTCTAGACTATCCATTACTCAAATCTTATGTGTGTTTCATATTCTGAGAGTGTTTCATATTCAGGCAGTAGGCCTAACTATCAGATGAAATAAAACGGGATGGATGTTTAGTATAAGAAGGACTGAGTTTGATGGAAAGGAAAAAAATAACACCAAAGGGTGGATTGTACACTATTTTTAAAAGGTCAGTGTAGTAGCATGTAGTCTCCAACAATAAGTATCAAAACAAAAATGGTATTTTATTTAACACTTATTTTACACAGGAGGAAAAAAACATGACAATGATTTATCCTGGCTTTCCTCTGAGATCAAGGATTTTTCATTTTTTTTCACTTTTATTTCAGTAGTATGTTTCCTGCATTTATTTAACAATTTCTAGATCAGCCTTCCCTAAATCATTTTCTAATTTGTTTTCATGTAAAATAAGAGGATTTTATAAAACAGAGCCTGTGTGCTGGCAAGTGAGGACACAGATGTCTGATCATTGCACTTCAGTGTTGCCTGATAGATACAAATGTATTGATTGCAATGAGATGTTCACCACAATTTTTAAAACCCCATTGAAGTTTGATTCAGTAACAGGCAATATGTTTATTTATATTCAGGCTACAAAATTCCATTGTCATTCTTTTTTGACATTTTAATAAATGATGAACAGGTCCCTTTGTAGAAATTTACCCTATAGAAAAACCCTGTTGTAAGGTAAAAATTGTTCTGTCCTCTGCCTCCATAAAATTAGACTGCTTCTGGTTTAAATTACAAACAACAGATCTGGCCAAGAAGGAGCCCGTGTTTGGAAGATATTTGGGAGCTGAGATGGTCTGTGTGCCAATTTGGGCTGTCGGGCTTCTTATGGTTTATGCTGAGGGACTCATGGGTACTCTACTGTACTGGCCTCAAATTAACCCAAATTCTAGGGTAATGATACAGAATCAGGAGGAAGAGAGGTTTGAACTGGTCCTGAGACCTGCACAATTGGATGCGTTTGATTTATTTTCTTAGGCCTTCACTCTAGGAAAGATGCCACATCATGCATTGAATTTCTGTACTTTTCTTTTTTTGCATCCTTATCAGTGCTTAGCTCATTCTCAACTGTCCTCTCTTTTCCTTTATACTCTCTCTGACGGAATTCAACCGCACTATAGGATGACTTGAAAATATTCTCAGATAGCACAATAAACAAAACTATTATAAAAATATCCCTTGCATAAATCAGGCTGACTTCTTTTACGTTTATGTCTTTGGCATTAATGTTTTAGATTATAAATTCTTAGCAAGTAAGGGTAATGCAAACTTTGATTAACTTTTGTCCAATACCGTGTGATTAAACCTTAATACATATTGACTATTTTTACCCATTAACATAATCTTGTTTATCCAAATGCATTATTTTCCTTCTTATTTCCTTAATTTATATTATATAATGTACACTTTAAAGTGGAGTCAATAGGAAAACAGTTTTTTGCACTTACTTTTTGGACAGTTTTACTTTTATCAGTATTTGCCCTCCCCCCTCCCCCCTCTATTCTTAGGCAGAGACAAATATTTTCTCCATTAGCAAAGACATTATTCTATCTTCTGCAGGAGTCTCTTTCAGGTTGCCTTTTGGTTACTAGCTACTTTGTTTACAAGCATCCCAAGAAACATTATTCTTCTCTTGTGTAGAAGTGCACAGTCCTTACTTTACAACTAAATGCCTGAGGGAGCTGATGAGTGTGGGTGTCATTGCTCTCAAGTCTCTTAACATAATAAATTTCTCAGTGTATACATCTCCTGTTTGTGGGGCTGTGCCACACTTTGATGGATTCTGACCTAATTTCTTCAGCAACACCTAACCTGCAGAGAAATATTTTTGTCTTGTTCCCTGAGAACAGCTACCTAATGAAACAATTAATCACCTTCCAAATCAAATGCAAAAATTTCAATTAACAAGGCTGAAGAAATGGAAATTGTAAGTGCCACACCCTGAGTAGGAAAGTGAGTGAAGTATAGAACTAGTCAAACCCATTGAATAGAAGACATTGGATAATAATAATCTGCTTCAAAGAGAAGAATCAAGTTGGCATTTAGAGTAAAGGCTAGACTTGAATCACTAGGATACAGTACAGAATACCATGACAAATTCTTCATATACAGCATTCCTAGGGCAGGATGCAGAATGGTATGAGAAATTCTACATAGGTAGCATCCTTTCTTTGTTTTAAGAGGGCCTACATCTCAAGATGCATAGGGTCATAAACACTGAGTTTTCTCATAATTTCTGAATATTCTGAGTCCCATAAGTGCTTTTTCTCATCATTAGTAGGTAGGCATCTGTTAATTGTTGTTTCAGCTTTTTAATGACAGGAGAGTACTCTCCATAGAAGGTTCAAGGTAGCCCTTTGTGTCTAGAGTTCTCTCAGAATCAGTTAGGAGAACTGGAGGCTGAGGGCAGAAGCAGAATAGAGGGAGAGAAAGGCCTGGTGAGCAAGGTGTCTTGATAAAGTAGTACATAGGAGGAGGTGAGAGTGGGTCAGGTAAAAGGCTGGGTTCAGACAGAAAAGTAGAATTAAGAATCTTGGACTATGAATTTGTACTGGGGTGAGGAAGGGTAGGATTATAGAAAGTGCACTGGACTGGGACTTAGAAAGACCAAATTCTGGGCTTGGTTCTGCCACAAATGATTTGTTTGACTTTGGGCATATTATTTAACTTTACTGGCTTGCAGTTTCATTGTCTCTAAAATAAATGGAAACACCAACTAATTTCTAAGTTCCATCACAGTTTTAAAATCTATGATTTTATGGTATGTCTCATTCTCAGCCATCACACTGTTAAAAGGAATAAGGCTGCTTAAAGAACATTAGAATTAAGTTGAAAATGAACATACTAGATCAATCCTTTTGACACTGATGGTTAGTTAGCAATTTAACAACTGTAGTTAGCAAATGAATTCATGAGAAAGATAAAGAGAACATTCACCAAAACACTCTATTAAGAAACACTTTCTATTTTATGTGCTGACAGTAACAGATTAGAAAAGTTACTTAAAGTAACTTGTGTATTTAAAAAAATTATTTTAACAGAGGAATGCACTGATTTTAGATTTTGTTTGAGTGCTATTATTAAAAAGCCATGCTTGCACATAAACAAAAATGCTTAGAATAAAAACACTAGAAACTTTTCATTTTACTTTTTTTGCAGAGGAAGTTATTTGAAAATCATATTGAAAATTCTATTGAAAGTGAATATGGTACATATTTTTAACCTCTCTGCAGGCAAGTGTTGGAATGCAGACTCGATATATCTAGACCCAAATCCCCTAGGTATTTTAACAAAAAATGAATATAGAGAAAAATAGATATTATTCAGAGGAAAAATGGAAAGCCAACTTGTAGTATACTGCTTGAGGTAGCAGAAACAGCTGCACAACAGCTTAATCCTTGTGACAAGCCCAGAACTCTACAATAACGGCTGGCACTGTCTGATGAAATTGCCAAGGAGCCAGATGCCACAGCTGGGAACATTATCCTTGTGTTTCAGATCAAATTGATACAGCAAATGGCACTCCATTCTTAACTGTTTGGTATCCATTTGAGCTTTCTACAAAGAATTGAAATCTTCTATTATAAAGGGTAAGTTGCAAAGGGTAATGAGGAGGGGTAAATGAAAAGGATAATACTTTTATTAGAAAAAGAAAGTGAAGAAGAGACAGTAAATATTGCTCAAAGAAGGAAAAATAGAAAATAAGGAGACGTTTTTAAATGAAAAACTATAGAGGGATAGAGGAGTTGAGACAGCATCGGGTCGATGGATGCCCTAAAAATTACAGACTACTTATATATCCTCTGAAGTAGGTAGTGGCATTTCTGCCAGAGACAACGAGAAAAACAACAGGGAGAACGTTTGACCTGAAAACGATGAGGAAGAATTCTTCTCATAACATTCTATATAATCCGTAAATGTTAACTAAACACATAGAAAGTTTAAAAGGTTAAGGAGTCTATATATAGAATAGTACAGTCTATAAATATAGTCTGTGTACAGTGTATAATAAATATGGCATAGTTTATGTACAATGTGTAAGACCCTGTGTGAAATACTGGATGGTTTGAGTCTATAGTTTAGTCTAGTATAAATTATATACTGTAATTATTGTATAGTGTATATGGTATGCCCAATAACCCACCCCCCCAATGCCTGCAAGATGTCTAAACTCTGGGATATGTTATCTTACATTGTAAAAGGAACTTTGCATATGTGATTAAGGGTATGGAATTTGAGATGGGGAGGTTATCCTGGATTATTTGGGTGGGCCCAATCTAAATATATCAGTCCTTAAAAGCAGACAATCTCTCTGCCTGGGTCAGAGAGATGAGATAAAAGGAGGAGAGTTCAAAGCATGAGAGAGATTCAACTCCTCATAGCTAGCTTTGAAATTAGAGGAAAGGGGCCACGAGTCAAAGAATGTGAATGGCCTCTAGTAGCTGGGAATGGTTCTCAGCTGACAGCCAGCAAGAAAACAGGATCAGTCCTACAACCACAAGAAACTAAATTTTGTCAACAACTAAATGAGCAAGAAAATAGGTTCTCCCCTAGAACCTCCAGAAAGGAACACAGCCCTGATTATACCTTGATATTTTTTCCTGGTAAGACCTGTGTCATACTTCTGACCTATAGAACTATAAGACAATAAATTTGTGTTATTTTAAGCTGCTAAATTTGTTGTAATTTGTTACAGCAGAAATAGAAAGTGAATACAGTCTATAATTATTGAATGCATAAAAAGTTAAAAATACAAGGGGAAATAGCATTATAAATTGTGATCTATTGAAATGACCACATCCCTGATATCTACTGAATTAGTAGTTAAAGTGAAGGCAACTGATTTGAGCTCATGTGAGACTCAGTTGGACTGAGAAGATTTTATGGATGACAGAGTTGATAGATTTGGAAGGATGTGAAGGATTTGTTGAGAAGGAGATAAATCATATGAAGATTATGTGTGGGGGAATGACAAAAGAAAAGTTTTATTTGTAGGAAAAATATGAGATGTTTTGTGGAAGAAATGGGTGAGAATGTAAGTTTTATATATAGGAATTGTAGAACAATAAGGTAAAGTGGACTTGGGAAAGACTGTATAAAGTGTTTGGAATTCCTTGTAATGCCAGAAAGAAACCTTTTATTTTTGAAGACATGCATGCAAATGTTTCTGGGTCTCAGAAAATATAGAATTATGCATTTTAACTATACCATGGTGGCTTAGCATTACTATGAAATAGAAGTGAAATGGCCTAATCTTTGCTGGTATTAAATTATCATTAAGGTATCACTAAACTACTCATTCTTTCCTTAAGCCTTTATTCTACCCCACCTTTGCACCTGTCATGTTCCTGCCTGGATTTCTGTCTCCTCCTATGCTCATGGGAACACCTTTGAAATGTAATCCCTTCTGTGAGACCTTTCTGGATGTTTCTGAGCAGACCTACCCTCTCTCAACTTTATGCTTCTAATATATGTTGTACTATATGTACCTGTATTATAGCATCCACTCTTGCCACATTTCAGTTATTTGTGTTCATGTCCATCTCCTTAATGCAACCATCTCTCTTTTCCTTAGAGTTCAACAAAAAGAACATAGTAGCTATTATTATTTAAACAATTATTAGAAAGGTACTTTATACATATAATTTCATTTAATCCTTACAATTCTATGAAGCAGAGTTTTAAAAGTTTTCATTTTTTAAATCAAAGTAATAATGTATATTGTGAAAATTTTTTGAGTCCAAAATAATAGAAGTTATATGAAATGTAACAGTTCCCCAACCTGCATCCCCACCCTACAGTTCTGTGCCCAGAAGGGACCTTTTAAAACTATTTCTGTTTTAATGTCCTTATGTGGTTACCTCCATATAGCTAAGTAATGTGTGCTTTTAACTCCATGTCTTGATCAGTCAACTTTGGAACTTTATTTATTGGTTATCTACTGTGAAAGATGCAGACTATTAACTTCCTAACTTTAAATCATTCGCTTTTACTTCTATTTTCTATTTTAGTATGTGTAGCCAACGTCTCCATACAGCTTTGGAGAAGATGAGAATATGTGTGTTCCACCCTTCCTCCCACCTTCTCTCTCCACTTTCGCCTTCCAGCTTGTTAGCTGCACTTTAACTTTTATACTGCCAATGAGCTCTCCTGTCTCTTTTAGAGATTGAAAAAACTATAATTGAGTGGAAACAATTTAGTCAAGGGGCTGAAAAATCAGGTTGGAGGAAGTCTCCCAGGAAGTAGAGTAAAAAGATAGAGACAGTAAAATGAACTAGGACACATCTCATAGTGGCTAATCCAGGTGATCTTTTATCTAACCAATAGCTATCCAGAAAGAGATAATGGAAAAAATATCCATTATATTTTATCCATAGATTTATTCTGAAAACTGATAACCAATAAATAGTCATTGCATTATTCAGACTGTAAATACTGTTCACTGGAAAGCCATTTCTTTCTTCAAGTGACTCATGGCCTAACTCCTGAAGAGTATGGTTACTGTGGAAGTAAAATGAGCCTTCACCATCCTCTCAAGGTCTTTTATTTTTTAATCATTTCAATCATACTAGCAATTTCAAAGAGTTTCCTTTTGTTTCTTGTGGATGTGTCTCTAGAGTTTTTTAACCTCCTGTTCCTATCTGCCCTGGTTGCTCAACTCTTCTTGACTGCTGGTTGTCATCTAGCAATTTCCCTTCACTGCTCTTAGGATTGAATGTTCTTTCCTGGAGCCACATCTTACTGCTCCTGCTTTACTCCTTCCTTTTCCTTCTAAATGACTTCAACTAACACCCTAAGAAAGGGGTGGGAGTGGGGTTTGGGGTGGAAGGTCAACATTCTGAGTTCTTGCATACTTGAAGTATCTTTATTTTTCACTTAATTTCACTGATATATCTGCATATAGAATTTTAGGCCCCAATTTCTTTGCTCTCAGAACTTGAGAACTATTCCTCCATTGTTTTCTGGGGTCCAGTTTACTGAGGAGATATACTATGTTAAAATGAGACTTACTTCACTATAGTAGCTTCTAGGATTTCTCTTTATCCTTGAGATTCTAAAATGTTATGAGGGTATATCTAGGTGTGGGTCTTTTGCTATTCACTACTCTGGGGATTTTTCAGTCTAAAGAGTTATATACAGCACTTCTTTAACTCTTTTATTATCTTTTCCTTTTATTCTCTCCATTGCCTCTTTCTGGATACCTATTGGTTAAAAGTTAAAATATGTCCAGAGAAAGACTCAAAATAAAGTAGCAAAAAAATTTTTTAAGACAAAAATGAGAATGGACAAAGATTTATTTAGAAAACAAGCAAAAATGAAGCAAATGTGATATTAAATTCAAACAAAATAAAATTAATATAATATTTATGGAGAATATTATATACAATAACATCGGTCATGTAGTTAAAGCGCAGGAAAAGATATAATTGTATATATCTAAAAATCCAAACTATTAGATATAAAAGGAGAAATAAAAAACACAGTTATTGTGGAAAGCAGCATGTAGTTTAATGAGTATAAAACTATAGGCTAAGAGTTTTTTTGCATTAATATTTAATCCTCCAATGATGCTGAGGTACATACTATTTTTCTCATTTTATAGGTAAGAAAATTTAGTGATGGAGATTTCAAGTAACATGCCAAGGGTCAAACAACTAAGAAGTAGTAGAGGTGGATTTCAAACTCAAGTGCATCTGATTCTGGAGTTTTGGGTTCTAATACTCTGGACTTTGCCATTTCTTACTCCCTTCTGCAGAGAAAGCAAATGAAACTCAGTAACATAGAGACTGCAAATGATGATTGTTTGATTTAAAAGGTACATGTGGCAAACTTTCAACTCAATGAAGTACCAATGTCTCTTTGTTGCAAGCATCAAGAAAATTAATATGATCATATTTTGGGCCAAAGAAAGCATTAACCAGTCCTTGAAGTAGAAATTGTGTATTGTCTGACCATCTTCAATAAAAGGTATAATTTTATATAGTGGGATCAAAATGTTGTACACTTTAACTGAGATATGCACAAATCATTATTTTCTTCATTCCTTTGACTTGACTTGCTATGGATTTTACCATTCCTACTGGTGGTGGGAAAATTGTATATTTTTCAAATAAAGATAACTCAGTACCTTCTTATTAAAAACCTATCTCTTTTTTCTTCCTCCTCTACCTCTTCCTTCCCAAGATGGGATCTTGGTGCGGGGAAGCTGGCATACCCTCATGGCTTTTAGGAGAAGGTGTTTTGGCCCACATGCTGTCTTAGCATTGTTGCTGTGTCTCATCCTTCCTTTATTCTGTCCTCACTGCTCACGTGTCTGTAGCTGGTGTAAGCTGGATCAGTTTTCTCAGTGACAGGACTGCTTTCATGATGCTGGGGCCCACTATGGTCCAGGGGTTTAGTGGACCTATCCCCCAAGGTCTTGTAAGGTCCTGGGCTTGGGAGTCAGCATTGTAGCTCTCTGCTATAGAATTAAGTGGATGTCTCATAGGCCAAGAGCACTGCTTCAGGCCAGCCTTCCACCTGCCTAAACACACGCTCTGCCACTTCTCTTCTACTGTGACCACTCCTTGATTAAAGTGTAAAATCATTGCATATTTCTGTAATAGTTCCTGAGAAATGGAGAGTCATGGAGAATTTAAAATTTACAGAAAACCCTAGAGAGCAACGTAATGAATACTCATATTTTTGATTCATCTATTTCTGCTGAACAATTTTAAAGTAAATTATAGATGTCATGACATTTTGCCTTCAATATTTAAATACAAATCTTCAAAAATAGATGATTTTCTACATAGTCACAATACTATTATCAGACCTGACAGAGTTAAAATAATTCCCTAATATCAGTTAATATCCAGCATATATGAAAAATTTCCAAATTGTTCTCCAAATGTCTTTTGTAAATGGGCCACATATTGCATGGTTATGATGGCTCTTAAGTTTCATTTGATAGAATGGTCCTCAAAATTTTGTTTTTCTTATGATATTGTTTGAGGGGATCTGCTTAGTTGTCTTATAAAATGTATCATTTTCTACATTTGTCTGATGGTATTCCTCATAAGTTTTAATTTTTAAAACTTAGTTGAAGTCATATTTTTTTAAATGTGAACACTCTTTTTATTTTAGAATAATTCTATGGTTACATAAAAGTTGCAGAGATATAACAGTACAGAGTTCTTATATATCCCAAACCCAATTTCTCCTATTGTTAATATCTCATATTATAATCTGTGGTACATTTGTCACAACTAACAAACCAATAAGTTTATGCTTTATTTGCATTTGATTTGTTTCTCTTTCTATTTCAGGATCCCATCCAGGCTACCACATTTTATTTAGTTGTCATGTCTGATTTCCATGGTGTAAAAACTGCTGCCATGGCCTATGTCAAGATATCAAGAGGTTGAAACTACCTGGCAAAATTCTGGAATATTTAACAATCAGCTTTCCCAATCTGGTAAGAGTTGGCTCTAGAACACAACTGAATTATTCCCAATTTAATTTGTATGTTTAATGTAATTACATTCTAAGCACCATTATTATGTTTTTTGAAGACAAAGTATAAAATTCATATGACATTCATTTTGAAAATAAAATCATGATACTAGCCAGCAAAATTTTGCAAAATAAGTGAGGAGAGGATGTGCTACTAAATATGAAGGCATGTTATAAAACTACAATAAAAAACAATGTGTTGTAAGCACAAAAATTAACAGATCTTTGGCTCACAATAAGGCAAGGAATAGATTCTCGTATGTGTAGAAAAAATACTTAGCTTTACTTTTAGGTGTAGAATTGCAAACTTATACATTGAGACACCATTTTATAAAACTTAACAAATGAGTACAGTTTTAAAAGTGTTAAAATACAAGGGGAAATAGCATTATAAATTGTGATCTATTGAAATGACCACATCCCTGATATCTACTGAATTAGTAGTTAAAGTGAAGGCAACTGATTTGAGCTCATGTGAGACTCAGTTGGACTGAGAAGATTTTATGGATGACAGAGTTGATAGATTTGGAAGGATGTGAATTTCTTTCCAGTAATTCTCTGAGGGCCTCTCTTGAATAGTCCTCTAAACTATTCTGTGTCTCAGTAAATTTCTGTTTTACAGCCATATTACATAATATGACCCCAAAGAGAAAAGAGTAACAAAATTAAAATAACATATTGACATTTGCATTTAAAGGGCAAATATAAATGTGCCATATAATGAATATTTTGTGCATGCCCTTTAAGGTAAACTTGTGGAATTTCTGGATCAAAGAGTGTTAAGGTTTTTAAGATATAACCCCAAAATTGTTTTCCTGAAAGACTTCACTGTTAAGTTCCCATCAGTATGTATGAGAAAAACGTTTTTCATCTTTCTTGCATTTCTTTGTTTCATGTTTATAACTTCCATGCTTAATAGAGTTCTGACTTTCAGTAACTACAGAAAACATTTGCTAAACTGATTTGGACTAAAAATATCTTTGCCAAAGATATGTAGTTTAAGGTAGGGATGCTTATATTACTAAATTAAATGAATAGAAAACTTCAAAATGAAATAGGTATTATTTTTCAACTAGTTACTACACTACTAGTACTGATGAAAAAGTACTTAAGATGAAAATTTAGAATCCCAAATTGTGCTGACATAGCAAATACAATTTGGAATAAAATGACATCCATAAAATGTTAAAGTAATGATTCCCACATAAGAATAAGAGTTTGGCATCATTTTACTAAAATAATTGCTCAGACTCTGCCAATTTACTTTTCTATTTATGATGATGGGTGTCAATTCCCATTTATTGCTCTTATATGTACTTTGGGGATTTTTCTAAAAATTGATATTGTTGTATTATTCAATGTACTAGTACTTCTTATAAATGCAGTCAACAAAAAAGCTCTACCCTAAAATAAAAAAAAGATATCTAACAAAAGCCATAAAGACTATTGAACATCATAAGAGTTTGCAGATTTTATGAGCAACAGCTCAGGACAAATATATCTGGTTACATCTTGACAAGTTACTCATCTTGGGTCTGTGGAGAAGGAAGTAGCCACTCCAGCCTGCTCAGTCTTACCTGCTGAGAGTACCAACTGAATGGCTAGATCCTTATTTATGAGGAGGTTTCTGTTAAGAAAGACTAGGAAGTAAATTCAAATCTGTAGAGGTGGCTAAATTGTCCCTGATAAAATGGGACAATTTTGCTCAATGAGGAAAATCATTATGGATTTTAAAATTGAACTATGATTCTGACATGACTTGCATAATTGTATACACCATATAAAATAGTTGATATAAATGTCGTGAAAATTGAGACTCCAAACGCTTTTATTTAAATTAGTAAGGTAAATTCATGTAAATGTAGGTGTTTAGTGTCAGTTTACTGTATTCTTGCTCCAGTGCTTAAGTTGTGTATGTATATACAGAAAACCAGAATACTGTAAAATATAATGGCTTTATCTAAAGAATGCTTTAATATGGAAAGAAATCAAAAGGTGCTTTTGTGAAAAAGCCCAATGTTTCAAAGAAAACATATGTGAAGTAACAGATCTATGTGAAGGTGAAACAGATTTTAAGCTTCTAAAGTCTGTTTGCTTCAGTAGCTTTAGCAAAAAAGGAGAATAAAAACCTGAGGTAAGAAAAGCAGTGAGACTCTGTTTTTAATGCTCAATCTTAGGTGTGGTTCTCTGTTCAGTTTGATAACAGAAATCATCTTTACTTTTGCTTATGCCAGACACCTAACAGAAATTTCCCTTTGGAGTCTCCTAATCCCACTTTTGTTCATTCTTTTCTGTACGTTGCATGTTTAGAAGAGCTATCTTTCTTTTTTGTAACCAGGTAACTTCCCTTCGTTGCTTTTATAAACATAGCTATTCTGTGAGTCTATTGCAGTGACAACCCATCAAAAAAAGACTGATGTTAAGCCAAGAATGAACAGTAGGAAAAATATCAAGAATCCATGAACCTCCTGAGACATAACCTCCTTATCTGAACTATGACTATTAAATTAATTTTATATCTTATTCACATTATAAACTACCAGGCTAGAAGAACGCATTTCAAAAAAAAATTGGAAATATGTAAAAATTGGCTTGTGTATTTGTTGTTATTTTCAACAATAGAAATAATTTTATAAACCATTTCAATTTTGTTACTAACATTGGATCTGCATAGCAGCTTTCAGTGTCTTCATTATTTATATTAATTCTTTTATCTAAGTTGTACAAGCACATGGATGAAAAATCAAATAGTACAGAAGTGCTGGTTTAAAAAAAAGCTCCTGAATATACTTATTCCCATCCATTCCCATCCAGGCCTGCTCCCAGGGGCAGTGACTCTAACTGGTTTCCTCCATTACCTATACAGTTGAGTTATGCCACTCTTTCTTTTCTTGTCAACTATAGGCATTATCTGTCAACTTCCTGTAATAATGCATCAGATTTTGCTCATTTCCCAACCCTTCAAATTTATCTCCCCGGCCTGATATTGCTATTCTGTTTCCTCAATTGTCTACCTATGCAATCTATAGTATACATAATATATGTACCATATTTAACCTAGATATTTTGGACCATCAACTCTAGTCAATATCTCTTGACTCCTTAATTTGTCAGATGAAAAAATTAGTGCCCCTACCTGTCCTTTCCTCCTTCCTTCCACCTCCACTTCTGTCAATTCAGTTTTACTTTTAATTTGGCAAGTTTGCAAACATTTGCTACCTGTTCTGTAACCACAATTAATATTTCTATGTTTTGCTATTGGTTGATTTTCAAAGTTAACAGCTGGTAATGAACATTTATATTATTATGACTATGGGACTATTCCTCATTACAAAGCCAAGCTGTTTGCTAAGATTTCTTTTCTTTCTCTGTAGTTCCAATATTACAACTTCTGTTTCATTCAAAGATGATTGTTCAAATGGGTTCTCCTTTCCCACACTCTACCAATCACATTAGAGTTTGCCCCATATTCATATTGTGCCTACTTTTACAGTTTCCTCCCCCCCGGAACCCATGCTGGTTTAAACTGCTGTTTTCTTCTTTGGGAAAGAACTAAGTCTTTTTCACCAAAATCTAATGTCCTCAGCTTCTTCTCATTCTGGCTGTTTCTTAAAATACATTCCATTTTTCTTCTTGAAACTCACTGATTGTTTCTTAGAATTTGGATTAACTGTGGTTTTATATTTCAAACATAGTTTTATTTTACAGTGTTTGGTTTTTTCATAATTGAGTTTTTCCTAGCATTTTGTGCCTCTTTCATAGCCCCAAGTTTTTCCAGGTTGTCAGTCCTACCGAATGATCTATGTTGTCCCCTTTTTGCAAATCTTCCCCCTAGAGTCTATCACTTTCCTCTTGTCTGGACTGGTTGCTGCCAGCTGTCATCTTGGCCCTTTCCTTCACTGCTATTCTGTTTTGCCTCCTCTGTTTCCTGAATCCCGAATTTTCTTCTCATATTTCACTTCCTTGTTTTGCTGGAGGGCGTTCTCAAATAACTTCCTAAAAAGGAATGTTGGAGTCTTGTGTGTCTGAAAACATCTTTAATCGAAGCATGCACTGAATTGATGATTCGGCAGCTGACGGGACTCGAAGGTCAGCAGCATCCTTCCTCAGAACTTGGAGGGCATTTTCCCATGCCTTACCTGCGCTTTTGCCATCTCTCACCCCTTATCTCTCTGAGTCTAGAACTTCTCCAAGAATCTGTGGGTTAAGCTGGCTCTCCCCTTGACCTTATACTCTTCTGTGCATATCTTAACCATTTTATCCCATGGTTTCCTCTCCTCAGCTCTATCCATTCTCTTTCATTTACTTTCTGTCTTTTGAAATCTCAAATCTGCTGATGACTATTCTATTTGTTTTGAGGGTTTTCAGCCTTAAAAAATCATTTGTTATCATTTTTGTGAAGAAGAAAGGAAATAAACAAATGTAATCAGTCCTCCATCTTGTACCAGAAATCTATATCGATATTTTTTAACATTTTAATTTAAAAATTTAACATTAATATTTAATGACTGATATATTGGTTTATATATTTGCCTTTAGCCCTCACAACAACTCTGAGGTATTTTCCTCATATGTTAGATGTGGAAACTGGGGAATGGATATGGATAGATAATATAATTTGTCAAGGTTTTATCAGATAATGTTTCCAAATCTAAATTTATCTGATTCTGAAAACCATGCTCATTCTCTCTGCCTAGCTGGTCCATATACTATTCTTATATTGGTGACTAGTTTTTTTTCTGGGAATGCTTGAGAAAAGATATATCAGCACAGATTTCTCAAAATGGAAAAGAGAAAGAAAGCAAACTTCTTTCTCTATTTCACACAAATTTCCACTTCTGAGGTCAATTATAGGATGGTTAGAATATGGGTGGAAACATTGTTGCATGATGACAATTTAGGATTGCTTGAGATTTGAAGAGGATTTCCTAGGTCTCCTCAAAATGTGGATATTGGTGTACATATTTCAAATAATAAATATGTATCAAATACCTAATATGGGTAGAACATTATACTCAATGCTATACTAAATACAAAGGTAAGCAAGATATAGTCTTTGTCACTTATTTATACAAAGAGCAATGCAAAAATAGTTATAATGAAAAGCAATATATTAATAAGCACCACAAGAGATATATGATATGCTATGGAAATTCAGGAAGAGAGGTAAGCGAGGGTCAGTGAGGGATGGGAGAGGGAATGAAAGAAGAATATTTATGAAAGGCTTCATGGGGAAGATGTTATTTGAAATGAGTTTTTTTAGATGGATAGGAATTTAGCAGAAGTAAGTGCATTCCGGTCTGACGGAAGAGTATAATTAACAGCAGTAGTAAACCATAAACATACTCATCCCCAGGAAAGAGAGGACAATTCAGGATTCTTGATTATTTGGGAAATACGTAACATAAGAAATCAGAGCCTTGCACAGAGTAGGCAATCATTTATTAAGAAGAAATTACTGAATTCCTACTATATGTAAGACAGGGAGGGGATGCAACAGTGAATCAGGATGACATGGTCCTTCCTCTTATTGAATTCACCATTATGTGAACTAAACCAAATAAAGGAATAAACACAAAATGAATGCACATTATGCTGGTGTCATGAAGGAATAACACTGATCTCATGGAGTTATGTGGATTACATGTGCTAACATATGGCACCTAGACCCCTGCCATTATTATTTTTATGATAATTTTTGTTATATTATTAAGATGTAGGTAAACAGAGTGTGTTACAAAAAATAACAGTGACCATCAGCTTAATATACAGGGGTTAGGAAAGGTCTTTCCACTAAGGTGATGTTTACAAACTTGAAATATGAGAAGATGCTAAGCCATGCAAATAATGGAGGATGGAGTTATTGAATTGAAGGAATGGAGGAACAAATGCCACAAGGCAGAACATTTGAGGAGGGAGTTATAGGAAGGGAGTATTGGCCCCTTTGGCTGTAGTAATTAGGTAGGGGAGAGATTTGTGAGAAAGTTGGAGAGGCAGGCAAAAGTATGGTATGCACATCTTTGTAGGCCATGATAACATTTAATAAAGATTCATTGAATAGATGAAGAAATGGAAGAATAAAGACCTATTGAACCATGCCATGGTTGACAAGTCAGGAGAAGCAGATTGGGGCCATGTAAGAGGCCCTGAATGCTGGTCTGGAATGAATATCATTATTTTAATAAACACTGACAATGTGCTGTTTATATTCCAAACAAGGGAGTGATGTGGCCAGGACTGTCTACATAACTTGAGGGCCTCAGTGCAAAATAAAAGTGGGGTCCCTTGTTCATAAATTAAAAATTTCAAGCAGGCAACAGTAGGACGTTAAACAAAGCATGGGCCCTTATTAGCATGAGCCCTGCGTGACTGCAGAGGTCTCATGCCTATGAAGCTGGCTTTGGACATGAATAATAATCTATTAAAAATTAGTCTTTCAGGACACAATGTGGATACAGACAGACAACCTAGCAAATAATTAAAATACTCTTTGTATGAAGTAACAGGGAGCAGCTGAGCGGTGGCTGTGAAAACGATAAGAAAGGTACCAATGGAAAAACTGTGGCAGAAATAGACTGTAGAAATGGTGATATTGGTTGGATAGAGGGGGTATAGTTGGATAAGGAAAATTCAGAGGTGATTTAGGTATTGAGCCTGAGTGACTATGGAAAATGGGAACTACTACTTGTTAAATTGTTTACTGTATGTCAGAATCTTGAAGGAGTTCAGAAATTCCACCCTAAAATATGCTGCTTTGGTATACTGATTACTTGAGCTGAAGGTGCTTGGAAAATGGCAAATGCAAGGAGAGCCTTTCTTTGAACTCCCTGTATCTGCCTAAAGACAGATCCTCCAAAAACAACTCAATTGTCATCAATTGGGGTCCCTGGGAGTTTCATCAACCAGGAAAAATTAACTCTTATCACAGGATAGGAAGACTAGAAGTCAGCACCACAACCAGACAAACTTTGTCATAAACTGTTATCTATTTTTCTAAGGGCCCATTCATCTTTCCCCAAAACCATTTACTCTCCCCTCAAGTTGCCTACATCTCCTCTTCTCTCCCTCTGTGAAGAGGGTATATAAGCTCCTAAATCTCCCTATGTTTTTGGCTATTCACTTTTCCTTTCTTGTGATGTCTCTGTGCACATAATAAATTTGTATACCCTTTCTCCTGTTAATCTACCTGCTGTCAGTTTGTTTCATAGACTCATTATTAAACACTCAGAGGGTAGAGTGAAAGTTTTCCCTCTCCAAGAATCTCTTAGATACTTTATCAAAATTTAATGCTCAAAACAACACATTTGTGAATTACTGTAATTTTAAAGACAAAGAAACTGTGGCTTAAAGAATCTACGTAAGTTGTCTAAGGTCATAAATCTAGTAAGCAGTATTGCTATATGGATTTCAACTTTTAAGTCTGATTCTACAGCCTGTGCTCTTTCCACTGTAATACATTGCCTCCTTCCACCAAGAAGAGTAATGATAATGGTAATAAACTAATGCTGTTCTTAGTTTGAGATACAACAATTTAAGTGGGTATTCTCTGGATCTGATTTCTTTTTCATTCATTTATTCAATATATACTCATCAAGTGCCACCTATACGCCTAGGTTCTGTGCTCAGTAATGGTGATAAAAAGAAGAAAGAGGTGCCTAGGCTTGGTGGCTCACGCCTGTCATCCTAGCACTCTGGGAGGCCGAGGCAGGAGGATTACTTGAGCTCAGGAGTTCGAGGCCAGCCTGAGCAAGAGCGAGACCCCTGTCTCTATTAAAAATAGAAAAATTAGCCGGGCGTGGTGGCACGTGCCTGTAGTCCCAGCTACTCGGGAGGCTGAGCCAAGAGGATCACTGGAGCCCAGGAGCCTGAGGTTGCAGTGAGCTATGATGATGCCACTGAACTCTACCCAGGGTGACAGAATGAGACTCTGTCTCAAAAGGAAAAAAAAAAAAGAAAGGATGAAAGAGGTTATTTTAGCAACTCCTGTATGATGAAGAACTCGATGGTGGTGCCCCTCCAAAATATAAGTCATTTGAAAACTTCCTTTCTTTATTATGATTTCACTTCTAGACCATACTGCTGACATATTTGTACCACTGATTAGAGTTGCTGATCTTAATATATTTTACTACTTTATACATACATATATACATATGGTGGCATCATAGTGTAGTAGTTACAATGACATAGCCAAATTTTCTGTCACTTACTAGCTACATGACCTTGGACAAATTGACTAGCCTCTCTGTACCTCAGTTGCCTGAAAAAATGGAGATAGTAAGTGTGATGGTTAATTTTAGTTGTCAACTTGACTGGTTTAAAGAATGCCTAGAGAACTGATAAGGCATTATTTCTGGATGTGTCTGGGAAGGTCTTTCCAGAGGAGACTGGCATGTGAGTCAGTGGAGTGAATGGAGTATCGGCACTCAATGTAAGTGGGCACCATTCAATTGGCTGGGGGCCTGAATAGAGCAAAAAAGGCAGAGGAAAGATTGTTTTCTTTTTTTATCTCTCCTGGATCTGGTACACTCTTCTTCTCCTGCCCTTGGACATCAGAATTCTAGGCTCTCCAGCCTTTGGATTCCAGGACTTATACCAGCAGCCCCGGGTTCTTAGGCCTTAGACTTCTGACTGAGAGTTACACCATTGGCTTCCCCGGTTCTCAGGTTTTTGGACTTGGACTGAATGAGCCACGCCACCTGCATCCCAGAGTCTCCACCTTGCAGACAGCTTTTCATGGGACTTCTCAGCCTCCATAATCATGTGAGCAAATTCCCCTAGTGAATCCCCTCTGATGTATGTATCTATCTATACACATCCATTGGTTCTGTTTCTCTGGCGAACCCTGACTAATACAGTCAGAGTGACTACCTTGATTACTGTTAAAAGACCAGTGAGTAAAAACATAAACTACCTTGAACAGTATCTAGCACATAATCAACCTTCAATAAATGTTGACTCTGACCATTATTTCTGGCCCACGCTTATTTTAGGTAAGTTCTAGATTTCCAGTTGATAAATTTTATGGCCAATATAATGAGTATATGGAAAGGCATGAAGATAAAAATGGGTTTGTGATTTTTATCCATTATAATGTAAGAAATTTTCAATGGAGCTTGTGGCAAGAAAAAATAAATTATGTTATTTTTGGACCAGTAAATCCTAAAAAAACAGGGTCTAGTTTGTTACTAATTATTCCACTAGGCATTAGCATGCTTTACTAGTTAGTCAAATAATATCATTCATATATATTTTATGTGATCATACACACATATACATATAAGTGCAGACATATTTTGGATGCTAACTCTGCAATGTAGTAAGTGGTGATAATGATTATCCATATAGTATTCTCGATAGTTTTCCACATAAAATAAAACTTGAGAAATATTAGTAATTAAGCCATAAACCTATGCTTGTAAACTGTACTGGAGTCATATAATATGTACTTGGTGGTTTTACATTTCTCCTGTGTTGTACTTTATCTTGTCTATCTAGTAAAACTCAAACTATTTCAGTAAAAGGAAATTAGTGGTAGCATTATACAGTTCCTAAAAGTAGTGTAGTAGTGTTCTTTCTTATGACCTTTCCATTGAAAAAGAATACTTCATTTGTATTATCAATTTGTTCATTGATTTTATCACAAAGAATAGAAATAATTGATTATACTTTTTAACTGCATTAGCAGTTAATTATTTTTTAAAAAGAATATTCAGGTCTGTGGAATATTTTTTGACTAATTTTATTTTAGCTCTAATACTTTGTTTTCTGATCTTCAGTATTATCCATGAATAAAGCTACTTCACTGAGCACCCATCCCCCATTTTCCCATCATAAGGTCCTCTTTTCCTGGAGTGCCTTGTCTTTCCATCTCTGTAATCCCAAACATTTACTTAATTACTTTATCCTGAAACAATTTCTTCTTTTTCTATATTTCTAAAACAGTGTGTCTGTATGTCTCTTTTAGCACTTAATCACTTTATATCATACAGTTGGGAAGGGGGAAAAGGCCAAATTCTACACTTCATGGCATGCTAGATGACATCAACTTTGCCTAATTGAGGCTTATTCTAAGGCTCATGGAAGTTTTTGCAGCCTATAAAGCAAATCTAAGGCTTTATAGGCTTACTTTCTATTGTTAATAGAAGTTAGTCAGGGGCTCTTTATGACTCTCGTGACTTTGAGGGGGTGAGTAAAGGACAACAGAATGCCAAATTTGTTTTCACATGGCAAGTACTAAGAAAATGGAAGTAACTACCTGGTTTCAGACAGTAACTATGAATCATAAAAGTGCTCTCTTCCTTGTATTAAAAAAAATTATCTCACTGGGCAAGATACAAATCGATCTAACAAAAATTAGTGACCCACTTCAAATGAAAAAGTCTTAAGAGTAAATAAGCCAGTGGAAAGTCGGCCTCTACTCTGGAGTCATCATTTTGGTAAGACTTTGGCAAGGAGGAATAGGTGGAGTGTGCCTGAGCCAGCAGTGGCAGGGAAGGGCAAAAGTGTGAGAAGAATGACCCTGGACTATGGGATAAAGTATCAACACCCAACTGGACCCCTTTGCTTCTTCTGCTCTTAAATAAACACCTAGTAATTGGAGCCCAAGAGGAGACAAATTCTGGGTCAAGGGGAGTCACCAAGAACATACGCGTCATCAACTCAAATAAGTGTATAGTTCTGGGGTCTTCGTTCAGGCCTAAGCCCGAAGACTACGGGAAGAATGACTGGATGACTAGGATTACCACCTTCCCTTTTGTTTATTGCTGTTAGTTAAATGGAGTTTATTCTCTGCTGGGAACATGATGTGATAAGAGAGCTTGTTAAGAGTGGCATTAATCCATGTGGATTAGTTATGGAGGACTGGAATAAGCCGTTTACTCCTTTCCTTAAATCCTCTAACTCATGTGACAACTGGAACAAAAAGGAGAAGAAGGGACAGAGGGTTATCAGGTAAGGAAAATTTCTAGAAAACAGGCCAGAAAAGAAATAGCTGAAGAAACTGGCTGTTAATTCTGGAAAAGAGACAATTTTACAGGTGTTATGATAACTTTTCAAATAATTATAGACCATTTATATAGGACAACTGTACTTCTTCTGTGTCAACAGAAGAAGCAAGCCTAAGACTAATGAATATTCTCTATCGGGAGGTAGATTTAGGCTAGTGGAAGGGAAAAACTAATGAATCACTAACCATCCAACCAACAAACACAAACTTTTACCACAAGAGAAACTTTTACCACATGCTTTCTCATGAAGTAATGAGTTCTGGGTCATTGGAAGTGTTCAAGCAGAGATTGAATGACCACTTTTAGGGCATAGTGCAGAAAAGATTCCAACATCTGATAATGGTTGGGTTAAATGACCTGTAAAGTTTCTCTGAAATGTAACATTTTATGTTTCTAAGAATGTACCAAATTTTATGCCTTAGATATAAGGTTCAGGAAGCCATATTATTTCTAAGCAATTTCTCATGTCCCATTTAGTAAAAAATAAAGAAATGAACTAGTTCCTGAATGAGAAAGGAATAGAATTGGAGCTTTGTATTTTATTGGTCAAAAGAGGCCTTCAACATCTTTTGTCCTGTGGAATCTAAGAAAATAATGCATTACATTCTAACACCTTTTCTCTTTTTAATATTTCCTTTTGTGAAAGCTAGTTTCATTTCTTACCTTGTGAGGAAGGAGTCAGCTCTGTGGCTTTTCCCCTTTTATGATCCCCTGTACCTTAGAGAGCAGGGTTTCTCAGTGTGTAGTCGGAGCACCATTTAATTCAGACTATCCTGAGGTGCTTGTTTAAAATTTAGATTCCTGCCCCCACTCAAGCATAATGAATCAGAATCTTTGGAATGGTACCCTTTGAATCCTAACATTTAACAAATACCTTCAGATGATTCTTATGCATATTAAAGTTCAAGAATGTTTGCAGTAGATCTTCAAGATTTGGGGTTTCAGTATGTAAACATGTTTTATTTTCATGTTATCAAAAGCCCCAAACCCTCTTTTTCTGGTGCAATTCCTGGGGCAAAGACCTTCACAAGAATAAATAGTTATCCTCCAAAAATACTTTTCTTGATGTAGCTTTTTCATTTGCTTGCTTTCATTCATCAATTTAAGAATAAGAAAAAAATCACAGTATTTTTCCATATGAGCATATACTTTTAATGGGAGGAGCATGTCAGAGGATTTCAAAAAGAAGGAGGAAAATTTTTAATCTTTTATTTCTTCTTGTAAAAATAGTTGGCAGTGGGTTAGTTTATGATTTACAACAATATACTACTGAATTCAAAGATATGCCTGATTCATATGTGGTAGATAATGGTGTTATTTCATTCCATGGTTTTAAAAATTCATGCTTTTATTAGAAGGAGGAACTGTATTTTTCAGGACTTTTTTTGTAATAGCCTCTGACAGAAATGACAGTCAAACTAGCTTAAGAAAATAAAATAACCTCATAACTGGAAAGGATAGGAATGAACTTCAAGTATGTCTGGAGCTGGGTCTCAAATGGTGTCATCAGAAGCCTGTCTTGAGCCATCACTTAACTCAAATTTTTTCTGGGTTAACTTCATTCTGTAATTGCTCCCTATATGGTGGCAATGATGGCTATCATTGGCATTAGGCTCATAATGTTCTTACACCTAGTGGTCCAAGAGAAAAGAAAGTGTAACTCTCCAAATTCCTCTTGCAAAACTCCTGGGCAGCATGAGTCATGTGCTTATTCCAGACTTTATCACAGTGGCCAGTGGGATAAAGTACTTGGAGTTCTCTGATTGTTCATACCTAGATCACACATCCATCTTTGGAGCTAAGTTTGTGTCATCCCATGGGAACCTAAGGGTATATGTGAGTAAGCAAGGGCTTAGTTCTCTCAAAGAAGGAGATCCTGAGCAAAAGAAAGTAGGTGATATCCTTCAATGGAACTACCCTTCTTTCAACAGATATTTGTTTATTACAAAATATTGGAGATTTAGAGGAGAACCCCACACTGACCTCCTCTCATTAGGCTCAGTCAAGTGGGTAGGACTAGTCTTTGATAATTGCTGTGTAAAATGGTAAGGGCTGTGGTGGAGATAGGAGTGAAGTTCTGAGGGAGCCAAGGGAAGTGTGTAGCTAAGTGGGACTTAGCGAATTGAAGAGGAAACTCAGAGGTGACAAGTGAGCTGGATTTGGAGAATGAGTAGTGGCTAAAGGTAGATGTAGTGGGAGGGCAAGCCCAGGAAGAAGGACATACTTTTAAAAGGCAAATAAGTGAGAGTATCATCTTCTTATATGATAGCTGGCATTTATATTATGATCAAAATAAAATTTTAAAGCAAGTGGCTTGAGAAGAAAATCCTGACTCAGGGTAAAATTTGAGTTGTTTGTCCATTTTGGCTGGGAGCCAGTACAACTTAACCTAGATAACTCAGTTTCTGTTAAACTGAACTGTGTTTCTACTTGTAAGGAAAGTCCTATAGTGGGAATAAAGATTTTTTTTTTCAGATGAAGTTATTAAGATAAAATGTTAGAAACCTCTTAAAGACAATTGCAGTGATCTTTAACACTTTTACTTCTTATTGAAGGAAAAAAATAATATGGCAGCAATTCAGGAAAGGCATGATTAAAATTCAGTGAAATGTAGAAACACTAGAAGTTAAATGTGAAACAGTTCTCTGTAGATTTTGGTTGTTTTTAAAGATGACAAGGACAAGTATTGCATCAATGTGTCATTGGTGATGATTCAAGTGTGGAATATTCTGAATAAAATGTTGGTTGAAAATGTAAAAACAAAAGTGGTTTTAAATATTTTGGTGTGAGATGGAGTAAAGAGGAGCCAGGAAAGAGACTGTGTGATAAGGTGGCACAATAGCAAAACTATGTTTGGATCCAGCTTTTCACAAGTGACTTTATAGGCATTAGGCTAAATGATACAGTCTGCTTTAGAGAGATAAACAATCACATGATGCAGATGATGATATTAACAGCACTGTTTCAAACCCTATACTTATATTGTTGTATTTAATCTTCAAAATGACCTTTTAATGTAGGCTTTAGTATCATCCCCATTTTAGAGATGAGAGAACAAGACACAGAGAACTTGAGTAAACATGGCCAAGGTCAGGGAGCTGCTGTTAGAGCTGGGATCCTGACTCATGCAGAGTGACACTGGAGTCCAACTTTGGATAATATTATTTAGTATTTATTAAGCACCTACTATGAGTCCAGACTTTTGCTTGTATCTTCTGTTCTTGAAACATGCTGTATGAATAGATATTTTATACCCCATTTTACAGATAAAGAATGACTTGAGATGCTGAGGAAATTGCCTAAGTAAAGTTGATAAATGCCCAAATTTGGACTAAAAAATAGATCTTCAGGATTTCACAGACTGCACTCAAATCACTACTCTATATGATCTCTTTCCTGTGCTAGATACAATAATAATCATGAGCAAGGGGAAATCTAGTTTTTTATTATCCTTCATGAATCTATAGCAAATACCTATTTATTTATTTAGTTATTGAGACAGGGGCTTGCTCTGTTGCCCAGGCTAGAGTGCAGTGGCTCGATCATAGCTCACTGTAGCTCAGACTCCTGAGCTCAAGTGATCCTCCTAGCTTAGCCTCCTGAGTAACTCATACTGCAGGTGCGTGCAACCATACCTGGCTAACTTTTCTCATTTTTTGTAGAGATGAGGTCTCACTATGTTTACCCAGGTTGGTCTTGAACTCCTGGCCTCAATTGATCCTCCCTCCTTGGCTTCCCAAAGTGATGGGATTATAGACATAAGCCACTGTGCTTGGCCAAATGCCCATGTAATTACAAGATGCTATTCTACTGAGATTTTGGTAGTAAAGAATTACTGAAAAATTTAAATGTGCTAGTCACAAAAATAGTTAATTTTAAAGCAACCTATGTCTGTACTATAAAGAACTATGTACAGTAGTTAGAAATTTAAATTCATTTATGAAATATTGCAGTAAGGTATGTCCTATATATTAATTCTCAATACCTCTCCAACTTTTTCTTATTTTAAAAATACTTCTTTGAATTTTGATATTGATTTCAGATATAAAATTGTTAGATCTCTGCTTAAGTATGCCTGGTAACGTTTATTAGAGGTTGAAAATTTAGCACAGGCTTATGGTTCAATATGGTAGATTGAGCATATGCTGCTATTTACTACTGTGTTCCAAAACTCATTATAATAAGAATAAAAATATAGAAATAGGAAGTGGAGAGGGCACCAATAGTGTGTGAAAGATTTTATCAAATCTAATGGGAGGTAGAGAGTGAATGAAATGCAGACCAGTTAAAAAGAATGAAAGAAACCAAGAAAATGCCCAAAGAGGGGCACAAATCAGAAGAGCCTTACCTTACAAATACTGGGGTGTCTTGTGGGACTTGGAAACTCCAGGTTAAAATAGACATAGGTGCATGTAGCCTTGAAAACAAGAGGGTAGAGGGTAATGGAGAGCCTGTACCTAGATAATGTTCACTTCCCACACATCTTTCTTTCCTTCAAGCACAAAACTCAAGCCAAAAAAAATGCCTCTAAACAAAAAATAAAAATTAAATAAAAATGAACACAGAAGGTAAAACAGTGATTAGTTACCAGAAGCTGAGGGGAGGGAAGGGACGGGAAGTTACTGTGTAATGGGTATAAGATTTCAGTATGAGATGATGAAATATCCTGGAGATAGATAGCAGTGATAGGTAGCACAACAGTGTGAATGTACTTAATAGTACTGAACTGTACGCTTAGAAATGGTTAAAATGGTAAATTTTATGTTATGGATATTTTACCACAATAAAAGGAGAATTCTTATCTGTAGTAATTAAAAGGATGATATGGTAAAACTAGGACAACTAATGTGGGAATTAGCATCCTAGTGTGAAGCCTTCAACTTCAACATTTTAGCCAATTATAGTGATTGACTTGGCTCAACATAAGGTGAAGCCTACCAGTTAGTAAACTCTTGCACATCAGTAAAAAAGGCCTCAGCTGGATTTTCTGTTGTCTTAACCTTAAACACAAACAGGCAGTCAAGGATGGCCAGACAAATGAGGAATGTGAAAGAAAAAGAGTAAGATAAATAATTAGCAGCAATGGTCTGAAAGGGAATAGTTAATCCAGGAAACAGAAGAGAATTTGAAAATTCTCTGTGATTAGTATCATTAGAGAGATTTTAGAGAGATATTACATTTATTAAGTAAGAACAGTATGTTCTAAAAAAAGCAGCACATAAAAATGTTACCAGTAGGAAAATCAGTATAAGATAAAGGAAAAAATTAAACAAATCTCCTAGAAATATAATAAAAAGAAAAAAAACAAGAAAGGAAAATATGAGAATAAAGATTAAAGTCATAAGGATCAATCCAAGGTTTGCAATCTAAATAATGAAAGTTCCTGAAAGAGATAACAGAGAAAAGAGAGGTCAAGAAATTATCAAATAAATAATGAAAGAGGCAACCCTGAGCTGAAGTTTGAGTCTTCAGGTTGGAAGGGCCTACCATGTGCCCAGCAAAGTGAAGCAAAAAGCATTTGCCTAGATATGTTATCATGAAAATTCAGAATATCAAAGATAAAGAGAAGATGCTAAAGTTTTCAGAAAGAAAACAACAAAGTCAAAAAACAGGTCACCTAACAACTCAATAATAAAAAGACAACCCAATTTAAAAATGGGCAAAGGATCTGAATAGACATCTGTCCCAAGAAGAGAAACTAATGGCCAATAAGCATATGAAAAGATGCCCAGTATCAATAGCCATCAAGGAAATGCAAATCAAAACCTCAATGGGATATCACTTTATACCATCTAGGGTGGCTATAATCAAAGAGACAGATAATAACAAAACCCTTGACAGGGTTTTGTCAAACAAAACCCTTGACAGATAAATCAAAACCCTCAGACCTTGCAGGTAAGAATGTAGACTAGTATATTGCTTTGGAAAACAGTTTCTCAAAAGGTTAAACATAGAGTACCATATATATCACCAAACAATTCCAATCCTAGATATATAGCCAAGAGAAATGAAAACAAATGTCCACACAAAAACTTGTGCATAAATGTTCATAGGAGGATTATTCATAATAGCCTCAAAGTTTAAACAACCCAAATGTTTATCAACTGATGAATGAATAAACAAAATAAAGTATATACATATAATGGAATATTGTTAGGCCATGAAAAGGAATGAAGTACTGATACATGCTACAACACAGATGAACCTTGAGAACATTATGCTAAGTGAAAGAAGTCAGTCACAAAAGACCACATATTTAAGATTCCATTCATAAGCTATGGCCAGAATTGGCAAATCTATTAGGATAGAGCACAGATTAGTGGTTGCCTAGGGATGTGGGGTCAAGGGAACATGGAAAGTGACTGCTTACTGGATAGAGGTTTCTTTTTTGAAGATGAAAACATTCCAAATATCATGTAGGGATGGTTGCACGGGTCCGTGAGTATACTAAAAATTACTGAATTGTACACTTTAAATGAGTGAATTGTTTTGTGTATGTGACTTATATCCCAACAAAGCTATTATTTTTAAAAATCACACTGTCATCAGTCTTCTTATCAACAGCATTGATTCTAAACCTCTATATACAATGTGTCAATAGGCAAACACCATCCAGATAAAAACAAACAAAGGCTGTGTATTCAGAGCTTTCTATAGCAAGGGAGTCAGCCACTATTACTTGGTTTTGGCAGAGACTCAAAGGGAGGCAGGAGAGTGGGAAAGCTTTATAATGGAAAAAGAGGAAGGCTTTAGGTATGCTCTGATTGGAAGCCGTTGGCATAAAGAAACTGTAGGCAGGCTAACTAGAAGTGGTGCATCTTATGTGATTGGTTGGGGTGTATACTGTATTTAGCTTTCTTTGGCTGGTAATAAGTTTGAAGCAGGGACAAAAACTAGGGAAACTGTAAGTTATTAATCAATTTATAGCTGTTTTGGGCTCCTTTTCTTAGGATGAACCAAACAATGCAAGACCAAACAATAACCATTTGGTCTTCTTCAGTTGTTTGCTAGAGACAGTGGTCTGACTTCCTACAAGTCTGACTTGTAGATAGTAGCCTGGCTTCCTGGGCTCTTCACTGTAGATAATGGATTTGTTCCTTAAACTAGTTGCTGAAGATTGTGGGTTATAGTTCTATTTTTATATATGGTCTGCACATTGTCCATTTGTATATTTAGTTTCTTAATAAAATGCTTTCAAAATTATGAAGAAAAAAATCCATTTAAAAATATGTACCTAAGAAGCAATAAAATCTGAAGGCTGAATAAAGCATTTCATACATTCAAGGATTCATAAACTTTGGCCCATAAGCACCTTTCCTTAGGAAGTGAATTGAAGACACATTATGAAAAATAAGCAAGAAAACTAAAGACATGACATCCAGAAAGAGGTGATGCAGTCCAGAAGAGCAGGAACCTGAAGTCCCAGGAAGAGTGTGGTGTGTCAGGCCTAGACAGCAGCCTGGAGACTGAGGATGCCAGCAGGGAATTCTATGTGGGGAAGAAAGGAAGGAAGTTTCTAAAAGAGTTGATGTAAAGCACTGTTTCCAATGAAAATAAGGACATGTTAAGGGTGCAAGAAAAAAAAAGTCTGTTTATTTATTTTTTTATTTACATGTAGAAGACTGAAATAGGATCTACACTTCTCGCCACTCACAAAAATTAATTCATGATAGATAACAGACAAACCTAAGGCATGAAACTATAAGAATTCTAGAATAAAAGGTTGGAAAAGCTCTTATAGATATTGGCCTAGGCAAAGAATTTATGAAGAAAACCCCAAAGGCAATCATGGCAACAACAAAAATAAATACATGGGACCTGATTAAATTAAAAAGTTTCTGCACAGCCAAGGAAACAATCAATAGAGCAAATAGACAACCTACAGAATGGGAGAAAATATTTGCATGCTATGCATAAAGGGCTAATAACCAGAATCTACAGAGAACTCACGCAAATCAGCAAGAAAACATCAAACAACCCCATTAAAAAGTGGGCAAAAGACATAAACAGAAGATTTTCAAAAGAACATAGACTAATGGCCAAGAAACATAGGAAAAAATGCTCAACGTCTCTAATCATCAGGGTAATGCAAATCAAAACCACAATGAGATATCACTTAACTCCAGTGAGATTGGCTCATATCAAAAAGTCCCCAAACAACAAATGTTGGCGGGGATATGGACAGATAGGAACACTCATACACTGCTGGTGGGACTGCAAACTAGTACAACCTCTATGGAAAGTAGTATGGAAATACCTTAAAGAACTAAAAGTAGACCTACCATTTGATCTAGCAATCCCACTATTGGGTATTTACCCAAAGGAAAAAAAACATTTTATAAAAAAGACACTCGCACTTGAATGTTTATAGCAGCACAATTCACAATTGCAAAGATGTGGAAACAGCCCAAGTGCCCATCAATACGTGAGTGGATTAATAAAATATGGTATATGTATACCACGGAGTATTACTCTGCCATAAAAAAGTCAATTTAAAAAGGCATTAGATACTCTAGGAAAAACAAAAATATATTTTATTGTTTGCAGTTTTATAATTTCAAATTATTATTCACAGAAGAGGCTGTAATTACAAAGTCACAATAACACAACCACTATTTTTTTTATCAATAAAGACAAACTGTAAAATAATTGGTTGTAGTTACAGAATGGATTGTAAATATTGTCATCCTTGATAAAGTAAAAGTACAGGTGACAGAAGTGGGGAGGTGAAGAGTGGGGAAAAAGTGAAAGGAAAGGCAAAGGTACAGATATTATCATTATAAGATAGGAAACCAAGAGTTACTGTCTATAGTTAGGGAATAAATAAATGAATGGGTCAGTTTTTCAAAGATTTTATTTTCTAAAATCTGTTTAATGCTGAGATTCTCTGATTTTTTAAAAAGAGTGTATTTTGAACAGCCATCTCCATATTTCTCTTCTTTCCTGACTAATCGAGTTCAAGACCACAATTTACCTTCACTGTTGACTGTTTACTTCCATTCCCATCAACTTACATCATTTCTCAGCCATTGACCTGATGGCCAAATCAGAAGGATTATTTTTAGTCTTTTGGGTCTTTTGCTAATGAGGATTCATTTTCTTAAAACTCTCTCCCATTAGCTTTCCTGAGATTACTAACTTCTTGTTCTCCCCATGGCTCTTTGTCCTGATAATTCCTGAAATATAAGGACTTTCCAAAGTTCTATTCTTGGTCTGCTTCTCATACTATAAAATTCTTTTTAAGATTTCAACCACTCCTAAGACCTCACTCATTATTACCTGTGTTGAATTCTAAATCTATGTCTCTAAACTCAGAACTCTCTCCAGGGTTCCAGACTTACATATTCAATTGCTTGATAAATAGATTCATCTGCGTGTCCAATGGGTCAGTTTATTACTGAAAGAAATAATGGTATTTACATACATTCTCACATCAGTACAGGCATATAAATTTTCACCTGCATTTTTCTTTAACAATATATTGTAGACATATCTCTATGCCAAGAAATAAATGATGTACATTATTATCTGTAACTGCTCTGTGCTGTAAAATTTATTATAGCATGCATTTATTGCTAGATTTTGGGTTGTTTCTAATTACTGACTATTGTAAACAGCGCTACAAGAATGTCCTAGTTTGTACAATATTTATTTAATTGGCATGTTATTTCCTTATAATAATTTCCTAAAAATGCAATTCTATGTCTAAGGTTATCTATATGTGAAAATTCAAATCTATGTCTAGATTTGTATATAGATATGTTTATTGAAAGGACAGCAAGATAACAGACAAGAAGCAGCCCACGCAAACCACCCTCAAGGAGAGGATTGAAAGTTGTAGGTGGATGCTCACCTTTGGATGGGCCTTCTTGGAGAAAACATTGTGAATCATCAGAGAATCAATGGGAGACACTCAGAACAAAGAAGAAGGTGACAGGGCAGTCTACCTGGCAAGATTGGAAGGTACCTGGGGGAGGCATCCACACATGGGGAAGGAGAGGGGGAGAGAACCCCAGGGCTCCATGGTCCCCTGGTGGACACTGCAGCCTGAGCTGTGAGGGGGACCCCACCAACACTGCAGACCTCCACACTGATCATGGAGCTGCTTGGAGTCTGTGTAGTGATGGTGTACCAGAGAGTGGGCACAGCAGGGACCTGGTAGCTTCCATTTCCGGGTTGCTGCAACTGATGCCATTCTAAACTTTCAGGTCCAGAGCCCCTGGTCTACCCAGGGCTTGGCTTTGCTGCAGGCACCTCCACATTACCCTGGCTGGGCAGGGGAGGGAACAGGGAGAGCGGACACTCTTGTATGCTTTGTGACTGGGAGCCAAGAACCCTTCCTCCCCATGGGGGATTTGAGCAGAATGGATACCTCCAACATCACCTGAGAAGCCCTGGGTGACTGCTTCAGAGAGACCTGGACTAAAGGAGAGCCCTGACTACCTGGTAGCCTGGCCCCATGGCCCTGCCCCCATGATTTGCACTACCACCTGGCTCACAAGCTCCAGCCATGCAGCTCCTGTGCTGCTGCCCAGACACAAGGCTCCACCTCTGAAGCTCCCCTGCTTCTGCCTGGCACCACAGTCATGTGCCTGAGGTGTCTGCAGCTCCTGTGCCACAGCCCAGCCTCATAGCCACACCTCCATGGTTCCTGTGCTGCCTCCTGGCCCCATGGCCCCATCCTCACAGCTCCCACTTGCCTCCTGTTGGGACCCACCCCTGAAGTCCAATGCTCCAAAATGGACCAGCTAGCCACATGCCACCATTGCACCTGGACCTGGGTGGAATGAATACCTGCAGATCTGACACCCATGACCACTGCCTAGACAGCCTCACCCAGCTGTCACTGCCACCAGTGTGGGGAGACCCAGGCAGAGCAATCTCCTGCAACTCCAGCGTCTGTGGAGCAGGACTTGCCCAACCATCAACCTGAGCTTCCAACAGCAGCCTGGGGAACAACCCACCACTTTATACAGAGATCATCCAGCACTGGCTTGGACTGTGACAATAACAGGGGAATGGGACAACACAGAACAGCTGCATTACAGGCTCTCAGTGAATCTGTCCCTCTTCTGCCAGGTCAGTCTTTCGGAGTAGGACACAAAAGTTCCATCTAGGGAGTCCTCCTTTTTCTCACTAAGTTGGAGAGTTCCCAGCAAAGGAGAACAGGTGCATCACACACCTGTCTACCCTGAGCTGAGAGAAGAGGTTTCAGATGAGAAAAAACCAGCAAAAGAACTCTGACAACATGAAAAAACAAGCTAGTTCTACACCCCAAAGGATCACAATAAATCCACAGCAAAAGACCCCAACCAAAATAAAATTGTCAAAATGTCAGAAATGGAATTCAGAATATGGACAGCAAAAAAGATTAATGGAATTGAAGAGAAAGTTGAAAACCAACCCAAAGAAGCAAAAAAAAAAAAAAATTCAAGATATAAATGAAAAAAAAGAAAAAGTTGCTAAAGAGATAAACAACATATGAAAGGATATAGCAGAACTTAAAGTAATTAAAAAACTCATTTAGGGAATTTCAAAATACAACAGAAAGCTTCAACAGCAGGATAGACCGAGCAGAGGAAGGAATCTCAGAGCTCTAACACAAGGCTTTTGAATTAACTCAGTCAGTCAAAAAGGCAGAAAAAGGAATAAAGAAGAAAAACATCTAACTTGCAAGGACTTGCACAGACTTAAGGTAAAGGGATGCAAAAAAGTATTTCATGCAAATAGAAACCAAAAGTGAGCAGGTGTCGCCATCCTCATATCAGATAAAATAAACTTTAAATTAAAGATGATAAAAAAAAATGAAGATGATTATTACATAATGGTAAAGGGAACAATTCAACAAGCAAACATAACAATCCTAAAGATATATGCATCTAACACAGGAGCTCCCAGATTCATAAAGTAAATTCTACTAGATCTAAGGAAAAGAATAAATAGCAGCATCATAATTGCCAGGGACTTCAACACCCCACTGATAGAACTTGACAGACCATCAAAGCTGAAAATCAATAAAGAAACACTAGACTTCAATGTAACTCTAGAACAAATGGACCTAACACACATTTACAGAATATTCTACCACAAAACTACTGAATATACATTTTTCTCATCAGTACATGGGACATTTTCTAAGATTGATCATATGTTAGGCCACAAAACAAGTCTTAGCAAATTCAAAAAAATCAAAACCATACTATGTATCTTCTCAGACCAGTAGAATAAAACTAGAAATCAATTCCAAGAAAAACATAAAATCTACACAAAGTCATAGAATTAAAAAACCTGCTGCTGAACGATTCTTGGGTCAATGATGAAATTAAGATGGAAATCAAAAGATTCCTTGAACTGAATGATAAAGGGACACAAGCTTTCAAAATCTATGGCATACAGAAAAAGCAGTCCTATGTGGAAAGTTCATGGTCTTAAATGGCTACATCAAAAAGATTACAAATTAACAACCTAATGTCACATCTCAGGGAACTAGAAAAAGAAGAACAAACTGAACCCAAAGCCAGCAGAAGAAAAGAAATAACAAAATTCAGAGCAGAACTAAAAGATATGGAAATGAGAAAAAGAATGCAAAGGATCAATGAAACAAAAAGTTAGTTCTTTGAAAAGATAAACAAAATTGATAGACCACTAGCCAGAAATAGAAGACAAAGGATTCAAATAATCTCAATCAGAAAAGAAAAAGAAGACATTACAACTGATACCACAAAATACAAAATATCATTCATGAATACTACAAATACCTCTATGCACACAAACTAGAAAACCCAAAGGGAATGGATAAATTCATGGAAACACACAACCTCCCAAGTCTGAATCAGAAAGAAATAGAAATCCTGAACAGACCAATAATAAGCAGAGATATTGAAGCCATAATAAAAATATCTCCCAATAGAAAAAAGCCCTGGACCATTCATATTTACAGACAAATTTTACCAGACCTACAAAGAAGAACTGCTACCTATCCTACATAAATTATTCCATAACATTGAGAAGGAGAGATTCCTTCCTAACTCATTTTATGAAGTCAGTATTACCTTGTTTCCAAAGCCAGGAAAGGACACACAACAACAACAAAAAAAGAAACTATAGCACAATATCCCTAATGATCATAGATGCAAAAATTTTCAACAAAATACTAGCAAACCAAATTCAACAGCACATCAAAAAGATAATTCACCATGATAAAGCACGTTTCATCCCAAGAATGCAAGGATTGTTCAACATATGCAAATTAATAAACGTGATTCACCATATAAACAGAAACAAAAACAAAGACCATATGATCGTGTCAATAGATGCAGAAAAAGCATTTGATAAAATCTGCCCTTTCATGATAAAAACCCTCAACAAACTAGGCATAGAAGGAACCTATCTCAAAATTATAAAAGGCATATATTCAGCATCCCTTCATGATAAAAGCCCTCAAAACTCAGCAAAGAAGGAACATACCTCAAAATAATAAAAGCCATATATGATAACCCATAGCTGACATTATATTGAATGGGAAAATGTTGAACGCATTTGCCCTGAGAACTGCAACAAGGCAAGGGTGCCCACTGTCACCACTTTTATTCAACATAGAACTGGAAGTCCTAGCCAGATCAATCAGGCAAGAGAAAGCAATAAAGGGTATCCAAATCAGAAAGAGGAGGTCAAACTATCCCTATTTGTTGATGATATATTCTTATACTTAGAAAACCTTAAAGACTCCACCAAAGGACTCCTAGAATTGATAAATAAATTCAACAGAGTCTCATGTTACAAAATCAATGTACATAAATCAGTAGCATTTCTATATCCTGATAACAGTAAAGCTGACAGTGAAGTCAAGGACTCAATACTGTTTACAATAGCTACAAAGAAAATAAAATCCTAGGAATATACTTAACCAAGGAGGTAAAAAATCTCTACAAGGAGACATATACAACACTGATGATAGAAATCATAGCTGACACAAACAAATGGAAAAACATCTCATGCTCATGGATTGGTAGAATCAACATTGTTAAAATGTCCATTCTGCCTAAAGTGATTTACTGATTCAATGCACTCCCCATCAAAATACCAGCATCATATTTCACAGATCTAGAAAAAATAATTCTAAGCTTTATTTGAAAACATAAAAGAGCCCAAATAGCCAAATCAATCTTAAGGAAAAAAAACCTCAGAAAACAAAACACCAAATCTGGAGGCATCACTTTACCTGACTTCAAATCATTGCTATAAGGCTATAGTATCCAGAACAACATGATACTGGTATAAAGGTAGAGATATAGACAATGGAAAAGAATAGAGAACCTGGAAGTAAAACCATGTTCCTAAAACCAATTGATCTTTGACAAAGTAGATAACAACATACACAGGAAAGGAAGTCCTATTCAATAAATGGTGCTAGGAAAACTGGATAGCTGCATGCAGAAGAATCAAACAGTATCCCATCTTACCATATACAAATTTAATTCAAGATGGATAAAAGACTGAAATATAAGGCACAAAACCATAACAATTCTAGAAGAACACATTCAAAAAACTATTCTAAGTATCCTCCTAGGCAAAGAATTTATGACTAAGACCCCAAAGGTTAATACAGCAACAACAAAAATAAATAAAGGGGACTTCATTAAATTAAAAAGCTTCTGCACAGCAAAGGAAATAATCAATAGAGTAAATAAATACCCTATAGAATGGGAGAAAATGTTCTCAAACTATGCATTCGATAAAGGGCTAATATCCAGAACATATGAGGAACTCTAACAAATCAGCAAGAAAAAAACAAACAAACCCATCAAAAAGTGGGCAAAAGACATGAACAGAAGTTTTTCAAAAGAAGATAGACTAATGGCCAAATTACATGAAAAAATGCTTAACATCTTTAATCATCAGAGATACGCAAATTAAAACCACAATGAAATACCACCTTACCCCTCTCAGAAAGGCCATTATTAAAAAGTCAGAAAGCAATTGATGCTTGCTTGGATGCAGAGAGAAAGAAATGCTTATACACTGTTGGTAGGACCGCAAATTAGTACAACTTCTATGGAAAACAGTATGGAGATTTCTCAAAGAAGTAAAAGTAGCCTTACCATTCAATCCAGCAATCCCATTCCTGGATATCTGCCCAATGGAAAAGAAGTCATTTTATCAAAAAGACACCTGCACTCAAATGTTTGTCACAGGACAATTCACAACTCCAGAGATTTGGAATAAAGTTAAAATTCAAATGAAATGGGCGAAAAAAATTGTAACAAGTGGTTTAGATTGATTAATAAAAGACAAATGTTCCAATGTCTCCAAGAGTAACAAAAGAGTAAAATACAAATGGCAATAACACAAAAATGTGTACAACTTTAGTTGTAATTTTAAATTGTTAGTAATCAAATAATGCTAATTTAAATAACAATGATATCAGATGACAAATATGAAAAAGTTTGATAGCAGTGGGTGTTGGTAAGTTTAGTCTAGAAACAGAAAATAGATACTATTGTTGAGAATAGATTCATAAATATTTTTGGTTTTTATTTCAAAATATTAAGTGGATACAAGTGTTTTTGTTACATAAATACCTTGTATAGTGCTTAAGTTGGGGCTTTTAGTATGCCCGTCACCAGAACAGTATTCATTGTACCCGATAGGTAAGTTTTACCCCTCACTTCTCTCACACCATCCTCCCTTTTTGGTTTACAATGTTCTTTACATCTCTTTGTGTTCATGTGTGCCCATAGTTTAGCTCCTCATTGTTAATGAGTACATGTGGTGTTTGTTTTTCCATTCTTGAGACACTTCACTTAGGGTAATTGTCTCTAGTTCCATACAAGTTACTGCAAAATACATTATTTCATTCTTGTTATAGCTGAGTAGTAGAAATCCTCCATTAGCTTTTTGTGTGAGGGAGCATATGGGCTAAATGTAAATGTTTTGTTACTGTGTGGGTATAAAAATGCCTATATATTTCAACTTGGCATATGATTGATAGTTTGGCTGAATATGGAATTCTGGGTTGCAAATATTTTTCCTTCAGAATTTTAAGGTTTCCATTGTCTTTTATTTTTCCTGATTGTTGCTGGGACGTCTGAAACCATTCTCACTCCCAAACTTATGTACATAAACTGTTCTTCTTGGAGGCTTCTAGAATATTTTTTCTTCTTCCTAGCATTTTAAAATTTTACAAAGAAGTGCTTTGTGTGGATGTATTCTCATCCATTTTGAGTTATTTCTGTGATTTTTTTACCCCTCTGTTTGTCACTATTCTCTTTGGAGGAATTAGTTATTTTGCACCTATAATCTAGAAGGAACAAAAAATATTAGATCATTAAATATGAAATGTCAGATTTTGAATCAAAAGTTTAGTTTATTATATCTCAAACAAGAAGCAGTACAATTAATCAAAGTATGTGCCTAAACTATCCACACAGTTTTGCCATCTTAACAGTAGCTTGTTTATGCCAGCAGCTAAGAGGCCTTGGAGAGCAAGGGGTGATGAAATTGTGAAAGGCATTTTCCACAGCTGGTTGAGAATTGAATATTTTTCCTTGCAAGAAGAGGTCCAAAGCCTGGAAGAAGTGGTAGTCAGTTGGTGGAAGGTCTGGTGAATATGGTGGATGACAGAGAGTTTACAATTCCAGCTGCTATAGTTTGAACAGCATTGTTTTTTGCAACATATGGTCTTGCAAGAGGATTGGCCTGTCTCTATTGACCAATCTCAGCTGCTTAATAGCAAGCATCCTCATCATTTTGTCCAACTGGTTGCAGTAGACATCTGCTGTAGTTGATTGACCAGGTTTCATGAAGCTGTAGTGGATAATACCAACACTGGACTACCAAACAGACACCATTAGCTTTTTTTTTTCGTGAATATTCAGTTTTGGACTGTGTTTCAGCACTTCATCTTTATCCAACCATTGTGCTGAATGCTTGCGATTGTCAAAAACAGGCCATTATTCATCACATGTAACAATACAGTGTAGAAATGGTTTGCCTTTACATCATGAAAACAAAGAAAGGCAAGCTTCGAGACTATTTCTCTTCTAATGCTCGTTTAATTCATGTGGTACCCATCTACCCAGCTTCTTTACCTTGCCCATTTGTTTTAAATGGTCCAATATTGTTGGAATAGTAATGTCAAATCTTGCTGCTAATTCATGCCTAGTTTGAGATGGATTTGCTTCCACTACAGTTTTCAGCTCATCATTATCCACGTTGGTCTCAGGTCACCCACATGGCTCATTTTCAAGATTAAAATCACCAGAATGGAACTTCTCAAACCATCGACCTACTATGAATTCATTAGCCACATCCTTCCCAAATACTTTTTGATATTTTCAGGTGTCTGTGCTGCATTGGTTCCATGATGGAACTCATATTTGAAAATAACACAAATTTTTTACTTATCCATAGTTTCACAAAAGTTGTTCTAAAAAAAATTTGAAAGATAATGTAAGCCAAACCATGCATTTGAAAGAATGAGGATGTACCTTCACAATAAACATAAAATAAAAAGTGTCAAAGTGAAATGTCAGAGATATCAACTGTCAAACTTAGTACTTAAGGAAATCGGACATTTCATACTTAATAACCTAATAAGTTTTTCTCCAATCTGCCATATTTAGCAGGAATTCTTGCATGTTTCTTGAAACTTCTATATATTTTATGTTCTTCATGATTATTTATAGACATTTTATCATAATTTATAGCTGTTTTTAGTATATAATAAAGCTACATAGGCCTATTTTATTTATTTCTACCTTTTTATTTTTTCACTTTATTTCTGCCCTGTCTTCAGTTGATTCTCTTGAATTTTCTATGCATACAATTATAACAATTGAAAAATAATTTGTTCATCCTTCTCACTATTTATATTTGTTATTTTGTTTTCTTGGTAAATTGCATTAATTAACTTTGAATACAAGGTTAAATTCTAGTAATGATAGTAGGCATTTTTGTCATATTCCTTTTAGTGAGAATAATTCAAGCATTTTGTTATTAAAAATGATTTATTATATTTTCCAAGGAACTTATTTTCAAGAATGAGTGTTAAATTGTAGAAGTTCATTTTCAATATTTATGGAAATTATCTTTATTTTTCTTTCAGCTGTTATTATGGAGGACTATAAGAATATATTTTCTAATATTAAAATATCTTCGAATTTCTGGAATGAATCATGCTTAGTTATAGTGCATTACCTGTTTGAAATAGTCTTTATTCTGTTGACAAACACTTTAAGATTTTTGCACGTATAATTTTCAGTAATTTGGTCTATAGTGTTTATCTTTGGGGACTATCTATGCCACGTTTGAATGTTTGAGTAATATCCTCTTACAAATAACTGTCAAGTTTGCTTTCTTTCTCTTTGGTCTTGAAAAGTAAAACGTTTTTTGTTGATTTGTAAGCTTAACATAGTATTGGTTCACAAAGAATTAGGTAAGAGAGAGAAATTCTCACATTCTATATGGTTTCATCTCTTGTCTCTACCCTGCCCCCCTCCACATCTCTCAACTTCTGTCATCTGTATTTGTATTGGGAAGGATAATACTTATATTATGCTCTGTAACTTTTCTATGGAATAAATTAAAGAATTAAAAATCAATAAACAGCTTTTTAAAACATTAAGTTTATGTAAATATTATTCACTATATCACAAAGCAACCATTGAGCCAATTATTAAGAAATTATTGGAAAAAGATTAAAAAAATCCACCTGCAATGCTTTGGCTAAAAAGAAAAATGAAAAAAAATAAAATAAAAAGAAATTATATCATCCTGTGTCATTAAATCTGTGCTACCCACAGTACACTCTTCTAACTACCAAAGTCAAATCTTTTTCTCCAAAAATTCCTCATAGTCTTGTCATATTCTTGTTTGCTTAATATGTGTAACTTGGTCTTATAAGGACTTTTTCCAGTTTGTGAGACTCTATAGTATGTATAGTTAAATCTACATTAATATCTTTATTTATATTTACATGGTTATTTATGTATTTGTTTTTATTTACATATATTACCTGGATGTATTACTCCGTGAAATCCCATTTGGGCTCCTTCTCAATCAAAATGACCCTAATATGACCAGTGCTCTGGGGAAAGTTGGGGAAAGGACCTACAAAGCTCCCATCGTATCCTTGTCATCCCCAGCATCCGGACAACCTCTGAAATCTCCATTTCTAGTATTCTACTCACCCCACCATCTCCTATCTCTCTGAAACACTGGCTCTAGTGCCCTCACTACTATATTTCTTAGACCTTCCATCCAGTGGTTTTCTCCATCTTCTCAGAGCCATCAACCACTTCTTTTTTATATCCTTCTTTATTCCAGTTAGATTGTATGACTCATCGTTATAATCACTCCTTAAAAATAACTTCTACCTTCTTACCTTTCTCTTATTCCATTGCACTCACGTGGTAAAATCTGGGTTAAGCCCAGTTTAATCTAATCCCTTGGAGCCAAAAATTGCTTCAGAAAATTCACACAATTCTGATTTGTTTCACTTCAAATTCACAAAAAATAAAACTTAAATGGACACTCTATAATGTCCCGAAATCCTACCAAGTTGTCTTTAACTGTGAGTGACTGGTGACCCAGTAATTTCACCAAGATGTATCATTATGTTGATAAAGTTTCAGAAATTCTGCTCATCTTGAATTCAATTCTCTGCATGTAATTTCTACTATTTACTGCTTCTAATGCTGTTAAGGTTTTTCCATCACATTGCACACCTCTTTCTTCTCAGTATGTTGTCTTCCAGTACATCTTTTGTGTTTTCTTTAATTTACTTGAGAATATAAAGGAATTGTTGTCTAAAATATGCTTTCATTTATAGAGATAAATCTTCAAATGCACATTCTTTGTGTTGTGCATGTGCATTTTGTTGTTTTTTGTTGTTGTTATCATTTTGTTTCCTTTGATTTTTAAAAAATTTAAATATAAGTCTATGTAGAATTGTTTTTATTTAATTATAGGAAATATTTTATCTAAGCCTGAAAATTTGCCCCAAAATAAAACAGAAGAATTTTCCTTACATCATTTGCCTGCCTATCTAGGCACTGTTTAGAGTGTCTCTTAGAACTGAAGAATGAAGGTTTATATTTTCAGTTAGGCAGGGCCACTGCATATGGTTGAGCAGCTTGTGCATTGCATTAGGAAGGCCATCTGAGAGCATGAGTGGGGACTGGAAATGAAGCCTATGTTCTTCTCAACAAGCCCTGTGCCCCCATGCAGAGTGATGTTTTTCTAGAGGAAAGGGTTCCTTTTTACTGGCTGTGTGCTTACAGAGCAGTCTGTCTTCTGGGAAACATAAGTAATCAGAAGAAAACTTTTCCATGATCCCACAAACACAAACCCCATACCCACCTATATCTCTGTGCGTATATATGCTTTCCCTTCTGAGCTACTCATACTCCTAAGGCCAGTTCTTTCAATACCATCCAGCAATTTCCCTCTTTCTCCTGCAATAAATTATCTCCCTATCTACTGGAATAAACCTATGAGCTTACAAACTTGTTGTACTTTCTTCCATCTAAATAAATGGTTCTCTTGTCTCTACCTGCTTCTCCATCTACTGTCCCATTTCTCTGCTGTACAGTCAGAGCAGAACTCCTCAGCAAGGCAGAATACTCTTCTCTCATAGTACATCAGCTTGGAGAGCTCCCTCACATTCTTCAGACCTCTGCTCAAATTCACTGAAATTGACTTTCTCAGTGAAAACATCCTCTTTTAACACATTAACTGCCATGTGAGTTGTATTTAACTCATACTAGTTTTGAACCCGGGGCCTCATAAAGCATATGTAACTCATACATCTCTTTATCTTGGGAGCCATGTGGTGTGCAGGCAACTCATGCTGCCATGGTGTAGCATACATGTTATGTGATGGGTGACCCCCGGGCAAAACCCTGTAGTTGGTTCGTGAAAATCTTACTTGTTGATGTTCTTATTGTTACAATTAATATTGACAATTTAATTGCATATAACTCATGGACAGAAAGCAATAAAAAATAACAAATTTTTCATTAAATTAGAAAGGATCATTTTATTTTCAAAGTTTTTATTCTATTTTTGTAATTAAACACTGTGGCCCCAAGGAAAAATTGTTTTTTCCTCGTGTGGCAGTCAATGTGTTAAAATCCCTGTCCCCTCCATCTTAGCACTTCTTATCTCCTTTCCCTAAATTATTTTTCTCCATAGCATTATAACCATCTGATATATTGTAAATATTGTTTAGTTTCAGCTCTGAGGCATAGAGCTAGATCAAAGTTTATATATTAGCATTTTCTAGACCATGGCCCCAAACCATTATTTCAGCCAGATTAAAAGGGTTACCTTGCCATAGAGACAAATTTATTATTAGGGTAATGAAGTTTAAGCTTTAGGGTCCCTCTCTCACTTGCACAGACCAGTGAGAATACTGGGAGTTGCTGAGAGTTGTAGAGTGTTCTAGTTGGGAAGAGAAGAAAGGTTACCACCACGAAGCATTTCTGTGGAAGCATTTCTAGTATATTGTCCACAGAGAGCTCAGAAGAAAAGAGACATGGATCTCCAAGAGCTTTCGGATGATTTCTAAATAAATATATACTGTGCCTCTAACTTTATATTAAATTAATTAATTAATTAATTATTTTCATAAAGAAGCCTCCCAAACTGTATGTTTCAGACCCACAAAACCTAGATTCAGTACCACTTGGTCAGATACATTTGGTTGCCATAGAGCTAAACAAAGTGAAACAGGTTTTTATGATACAGAATTTTGGAGGTGCTTACCATGCAAATCTGTGATGTAAATCTTTTAGAGGGGCTTGGAACATGCAGTATTTCTCAAATGTGCACATCCATTTTTTCAGAGAGCCTCTTAAGCAATCAGTATTCTGTGGAACATACTTTGGAAAGTGCTTCTCTGGAAACTTGCTCAGTTGCTCGCTCTGTTTTCTATCCCATTTCCATCAAAAAGGGTGAGCAATTCTTACCTTGTTCCTAGCAGTTTCAGTGAGCCTCTTGAAGTGAATGCAATGTCATTTCAAAATGTATTTTATATCGATGGAGATATAAAGTAGATTCTTTCTGACATTGACTGAACACCGCATGTTTAGCATGACTTTGTATGAAATAAGAAGAAAAATAATTACCTTAAACACAATCTCAGCTGCCTACAGTAGTCACCATTTTTAACCTTTTCATTGATGAAGGAGTTTAGAGTTGCTTTCCTGAAAAAAGGAGAACCTGTGCCATAATAATATTTTCAGATTTAATTTGTATTTTCACATTCCACTGCCCCACTGGGAGCTGGAAGTAACCTTAATGATACCTAAAAGGCATTTTGATGTAATTGCCAATTGGAAACTCCAACAATAGTTTTAAAATAGTTTCAAAATGTTTTAAGTTACTAAATATAAAAAAGAACTATGACTTTTTATAACAGAATTAAACTAGGTAAGACACACTCTAAGTAGTGGATAATAGATTAAACAGTTCAAAATCTGTATTAGAAGAAAAAAATGTCCCAGATGGTAGAAGTGAAATTATACTTTATCCAAACCAGGTGGCATTTTAAGCAATACTTCCTATGGGAAACCGAGTGATGAAAATGTGTGTGTTTATTAGTGAGAATTATATTTTTCTTTGTATTTGGCTTTCTTCTAATGTACCATACAGTTTTCTAACTTTTCATTTGAGTTCTGTCACATTTATAGCATCTGCATTCACAAGATTACTCCCTTCCCTAGCTCAGATTTCATGGCATTTAACAACTATAATTATACTTTTCAAGTGCTGTACCAATCTTCAGTATTATATTCCCTGGCAAGGATATTAGCTTTCAAAAATGCTGAAAAGGTCTTAGAAGTTTCATTTGTAAAGATGGACTGTACTTAATTTTGATGACAGTTATCTTGTTCAGAACCACAATAAAAAGATCAATCTCATTAAAAGTGTATTACAATTGGCAAATCTAAATATGACGGACTAAATTCTACATCAAATTTGTAGAAATGGTTTTAGATATGAGTTATCTGGAGCTTTAAGGGAGAAGTGATGAAAATGAAATTTTCTTACTTTCTAGATAAATGTTGCTCAAGATTCATAGATAGGGTGAAAATATATCCTGGTTTGCCTAGCACAGCCCCAGTTTATACCTGCTGTGTTAGCTTAATTATTAATAGCACCTCCCTTCTCTCTCAAATGTGTCCTGGTATGGATGATTATATAGTCACCCTATTTATAGATCATCTGTTAAGAGCCCAATAAATCTGGAATGATTTGATCTCAGTCATTAAAATTTTTCTTTCTTCTGCTTTCCTCTTATACCTATTATACTACGAGGCTTGGATGGATTTGTAATAATAATTTAAATTTATATATATATAAATAATACGATTAAAAGTCGACTTTGGACTATACATAAATGTGTATATCCTTAAAATATTATCAAGCATATTAAGCTACTAAACAGATGACTATGTTATTTTAACACAGTGTCTCACCTTCATACATCAGATGGTTTGTTACATATACTGTATCTTGCCTATTCCACTTCCATGGATTTTGGGGCGACTGTATCAACAAATAAAATTTCTTGCTCTCTAAATCAAGGAAAACCTGCATATATAACACCTTCAAAAACATCTAAGAAAAGTATGATTGTTCAAAGACAATTGGAATTTAAATCATGGAATTATTGTCTTTTTTAAAATTCAAATTTGACCTAATGATAATGTCTCAGCATTATCAGAAATAGTATGATGAAGACTAGTAAGTGGTTTATTGTTTATAGTATTGCAAAACAACTTCCTTGCCTGATGGTGATAGAATTATTAGGGCTATGTGACACTTAAAATGTTTCCATCTTATTTATTATGTATTTATAAGACATAGAATATAATACATAATATTTACATAGTTCATATTCCCACCAGTTAACTAATCCCTATTAATATTTAAATATCCAAAACACCACCCAACATAAAATTTTATATATATAATACATGATGCATTTGTTATTTACTGTTGTATAACAAACTACTCCTCAAAGTTAGTAGGTTAAAACACCAAACTATTATTCTTATTATGTGTGTGTGTGTATATTTCCACAGCATGGGTGAGCACCGACATTTCCTTTTTTTTTTTTAAGGCTAGTCAAGTGAAGCAGTGGGAGTGGAGAAGGAACAAAGAAATCTGTAACTGTGATCAATTAGTTGTAAATACCACTGCACTTGGACCAGCCAACAAACTGTTATTATTTCCCAGTTTCTATGGGTCAGGAATTCAGGAGTAGCTTAACTTGGTGGTTCTGGCTCAGTGTCTCTTGAGAGGATGCAGTCAAGCCGTAGGCCAGAGCTAATAGTCATCTGACGGCTTGAGTAGGGCTGTAGGATCCATTTCCAAGATGGTTTACTTACATAGCTGCTGGCAGGAGGCCTCAGTTCCTTGCTCGTTGCTGGTCGTAAGTCTTTGTTCCTTGCCATAAGACCTCTTCATAGGGCTGCTTGGCTGTCTTCATGAAACGGAAGTGGGATTTCCCCAGAGCAAGTGATCCAGGAGATCCAAGAAGGATGCTGCAATGCTTTTGTTATTATACTTAGACTCAAAAGTTACACATCACTCCTGCCATATCTTGTTTATTAAAAGCAAGTCACAAAGTCTAGTCCACACTCAAGGGGAAGGGAATTGATTACCACCTCTTGGATGGAGGAATATCACAGAATTTGTGTATGTATTTTAAAACCACAGCATGTGGTGAAAATGTAGGAAGCAAGTAGTATAAAGTGGAAGCACTGAAAATTATAAAACACTGCTGAGAGAAATTAAAGATCCAAACAAATGGAAAGATATAACATATTCACAGATTAGAGACTCAATACTGTTAATATGTTAATTCACTCCAGATTGATTAATATACTCAGTGTTATCACAATAAAAATCCAGCAGTCTTTCCAGAAATTGACAAGATGGTTCCTAAATTAATATGGAAATGCAAAAGGCTTAGAGTAGCAAGACAATCGTGAAGAAAAGTAACAAAATTAGAGAACACATACCCACAAATTTCAAGATTTACTACGAAGTTATAGTAATTAAGACAAGAGTGTTTTTGGCGTAAAGATAGACAAACAATCCAATGAAACAGAACACAAAGTCTAAAAAGAGACACATATAAAGTAACTTGATTTTTAGCAAAAGTGCCAAGCAATTTAAAGGGCAAAATCCTAAACTGGAAACAATGAAATAACCATCAATAAGAGAATAAATAAACAAATTGTGGTATTGTCATACTCTGGAATACTACTCAGCAATAAAAGGAACAAAATACTGATACATGCGAAAACATGAATAAATCTTTGAAACATTTTGCTGAGCAAGAAACCACATGCAAATTAGTACATATATATGTTGTCATTTATATGAAGTTAAGAACAGGCAAAACTAATCTGTGGAAATAGAAATCAGAATGGTGGTTACTGTTGGGGGCCAGTATACCCAGAGGAAGGGAGGGCATGGGGAAACTTTCTGGGGTAACGTAAATGTTTGGTATCTTGATCTACATGGTGTTTATATGAGTATATGCATAAGTAAAAATGCATTGAGCTTTACATGTAACATTTGCAAATTTTCTTCTGTGTGTAAGTTATTCCTCAATTAAAAAAACAAAAAATAACAAAACAAAAGCCTTGCAATTTCTACAAGGGCACTAAAATGCTACACAATCTGTATATTAAAGGGATATGCCAGATCAAAGTGCAGAATATACCAAAAAACAAACAAAAAAATGTTTAAAGCACTTTCACAACTTTTGGACTCCTCAGCAAAATCAAGGCAACATATGTTCTATGCTGGAGAAGAAACTCTACTCTCCTTATTTGGTAGATCACAGGATGTTGGAATGTTTACCTTAAATCAAATATAGATCACATAGGAGAGAGAACTGGCTTGCCATGTTTTTAATTCCTACCTGGGATGGCAACAAGACCCCAAAGATGAGATTCTGTGTATGCAGAGGATGACCAGAAGACTAGAGACTGAGGGAGTGGCCAGCTAAAGACAAGTATTATCCATGTTACAGTCAGTCTGGACAAAAGATTGATGAAATGTCTAGAAAAGGAAGAGCCAGCTTTAGCCAATAGCCAGGTTTATGAGAGTAATCATTCATGCCATATTTTTGCTTCTCCTCTACATTCTCTGATGGGTAGTTCATGAGTGCAAGAGGAGGTACAGAAGAAAAGGAGCAGAAAGGAAGAAGAAATACTTCCATTCTCCTCTCTACAGCATGAGACACAGCATGTATAAGCCTGAGGAAGGAGAAGTCTTAGTTTTGAATAAAGATTAATGTGTTGCTTAATAGTTTGTATTTGGCACTTTGAATTCTGAATTGAGACTGAGGTTTGTGTTTTAAAATGACTCTAGCACTATTATCTAATAGCAGAAAAGTCACAGAGACAGCCAAGCTTTCATTCTATGAGGGACAAAATTTCCTCTCTGAATACAGTTTGTAGGGGAGAGGAGAATAAAAATAAAATGGTGTATTCATTACATCCCACATGTGCTCTTTCAACTACCAGCTATATTAATATTGCATGGAATTAAGATATATTTTTTGAAGAATATGTGTATGTATTTTCCCAGTTTTCAAAAAGGTGAATAAAATGTTGATTCTGGAAGTTATACTGCATTGAGTCTGTTTAATTATATAGCCTCCTTTTTAAATCAGTGATATGGAGGAAGCTAAGATAGGAATGTTTATCAAATGTACAGAAAATAAAATACTCAGAGGAATAGCACATAGAATGTGCCTTTTGAATTAATTCTAGCTTAAAAAAAACAAACCAAGGACGATGTCAGAGATGATGGTATAACCTGCGTTGTTACCTTGACTTGATTTCCACTCTGCCTTCTACAGAACTTCTACCAATTGTTTAAAGAATCATTTGCCCAATTCCCACCATCCTTTGTGGTTTCCAAAACCAAACTCTGGATCATACTTAAAATGATTAGCCTATGAGTCATAGCATATTAATCCAGATCACAGGATGTTATAGTATTGACCAGATCACACCTGGATTACACATTGCTTTGTATTCCAGAGTATTACCCATTTAAAAATATCCCACTGAGCGTGATGAGAATTATGATGTATCTGAAAGAGTTGAGTTGAAGTTGGATACTTAGCCCAGAGATTCTTAAAAGAGAAAAGCTAGTGATACTAATGTTTTAAAATTGACATGAAATAGAATCTATCTTTGTCACTTTACAAACAAAAGAATTTTCAGAAAAGGCTATTTCAGCTGTCTAACAATTAGAGCAATTTAGTGACAAATTGTTCTTCCCTGTGGGTTGTTGCAATCTCTGTCACTGAAAATATTCAACCAGAGTTAATTGCTACTTCTCACGAAGCTTATAAATGGGACTAGGACACTTACTGATTGAAATTCATCTGAATTTCCTCATGATACTAAGGTATTATGACTCTATTGGTATATAAATGTCCTTTATGAATTTCCAACAGCAAAGTTATATAAAGTTCAGAATATGTAAAAAATAGGAAGAAGAGATATTTTTAACATATGTATTCCTACCACTCAAAGATATTCACTTCCAGAAATTATCTATGTATAAATTTTTGTTATGTAGTTTTAATCATAATTCTGTATAATAAGCGGTATTTATATTTTTGTTTTATGGATTTTTAACTACCATCATAAGTTGAGTCTTTTCCATGCTATACTAATTATTTGAACATATTTTTATTGACAGTATGTTTTTCATGTAGAAGTTCTAAAATTTGTCAAATTCTTTTCTTCCTGAAAATTTAAATTGTTTCCAATTATTTACTATTATAAATAATACTGTTCTAAGCAACTTTGTTTATAAAGGTTTTTTGTGTGTGCATGTGCGTGTGTTTTTCTTATATTTATTATTTTGCCTTATGATAGATTTCCATGAATAATTATTGGGTTAAAGGGATTTAGATTTGTGAGACTTAAAACACACTGTTGAATTGCTTTATAGATTTTTCTAATTTTCATTGCCATCAGCAATGTAAGACAGTGAGTTTCTCCTGTAACTCTCCTTAGCTTTCACTATGCATATTTGCATGGTTTTATTATATATGATTGAGAATTTTCCCATATGTCTGTTATCTGGCTAGTTTTTAAATTATCTGTTTATAATTTTTGATCATTTATTTGAAGAAATAGGGTTTCAAAAATATATATGATTATGTGCTATAAAGATCATGTTCTTGTGAATGCAGTCCCTGGATCTTTAGCAGCTCTACATGCTCCATGATATTATTATCATGGCCATTTTTTAAGTAAGTATATATGTCTTTTTTTTTTTTTCCAGTTGAGAGCCCATAGCTTTCAACCAGTTCTCATGAAGGGTCTCATGAAAATGAAGGTTAAGAACCATTAGTATAAAAAGACTACTTGTTTGTATTTTTTTCTGTAAATATACAGTAAGTCCTTACTTAATGTTGGTGATAGGTTCTCAGAAACTGCAAACTTTAAATAAAATGATGTGTAACAAAACCAATTTTACCACGGTCTAATTGACAAGAGTTAAGTTCCTCTGGCATATTTCTGGTCACAAAAACATCACCAATCTTATAAATAAAGACCAAAACACTTCTAATATTAAACATTGAAATAAATGTGAGCTATACATACATTTAAGAAAGGTTAATAAAAACAACTAAGATCATTATTTACCTAGGGATTCCAGTTTTGGGTCACAGGTGGCCGGAGCCTATCCCAGCAGCCCAGAGCGTAAGACAGGAACCAGCCCTAAGGTGTTATTCCATCACCAAGCGCGCACACAAACACAGACACACACACACACTCATGCAGACTGGAACCATTTAGACCTGCCAGTGAATGTAACATGCACATCTTTGAGATGTGGGAGGAAACTGGAGTACCAGGAGAAAGCCCACGCAGACGTGGGGAGAATGTGCAAACTCCGCAGACATTGGCCCCAGCTGGGAATTGATTTTTTTTCCTCATCAACATTGTAATGAAACGATGTTGAATCAAACAGTGTAGTTCAAGGACTTGCTGTATTCTGAAAATAATTTTCCTAATTATCTGTTTGCTTTTTATTATAATTTCAACCCTGCTTATTTTGTTGGATGGTTTAAATGTAGCCACATCTTTCCATCTTTTCTGATTTCATCCGTTGCTTCTTGTTTCTCTGGAGAGTTAATAAATATTTACTTCTATATTCTTCCAAATTGAAAATTCAGCCTTATATATAAGTTATTTGAAGACATGGAAACTGAATGAATAAATTTTAACTAGCTTTCTATTTAACATTTGTGTAACAATTCATCAAATGGTTCACCTTCTAAAAATGCTCCACTTGTACTTAGGCTGTGCTAGCAGGATCTGGCATATTTTATTTTCAACCAAAATATCAGTGATTTTATTACTGATAATCCTGTTGTTAACAGTTCATACTTACCTTATCAGTGCCACAATTCCTTTCTGGAGTGCTAAGTCATGTTTTGCTAGATAAAATGAATCATGCAATTTAATATTCATAATTTAAGAAAGGATGTTTGTAAAATTATTATTACAAACCTAAAGAAAATATGATTCCTTTTCTTGCAATTTCTTCACTGTCTAATTCCTGTTTAAGGAGTATGGTGGTAGAGGGAATACAATGCACTCAAGTAACATGGACTCATCATTTTTGAAGAGTTTTACATGTTAGAATTTAGTATATAATGAATGTGCCTGAGAAGGGAGTTTATTGGGTCTATCTGAAAGCAGTGCTCTCAGAATGTGCACTGTGGTGGATGTGTATCCCACAAATCATCATATATTTAGCATCACTGGTAGTACATTAGGAGGCTATACTTAGGAAAATGAAACTCAGGGTAGCTCAGGATGGCAAAAACAAATATTTTGAAACAAGTGGTAGACACAATGAGTGTTGCCAGTTTTATACTTCAGCTATCAGCTACGTTTTCATAACTGCTCAAATGTCTATTCAAAGCTCTGATGTGTTCTTTCTTGTTCTGATTCAGAATGGGAGTTATCATCTTCTCTCTTAGGGTTGGAGCTCCTGGAAGGCAGGGAAAGTGGCTCTTCAATCTTATGTGTGTGGTACCTACACCACCATTCTGTAACATTCAAATGAATGATTTCCTTAAGATAGTGACAACTTGGAGGGAGAAGAGCTGTAAGGAAAACTGCAGATTTCCTTAATATAATCGAATTCTGAGACTCTGAGATTAGCAATGAAAAGGCAATATACAGGTTGGATCAACACCCCTCACTCTTACCGTGGAGGCTCTTCTTTCTTGCTAAATCCTCCACCATCCTGGCCCGGGGAGACAAGAGTCAGGGATTTGTAGGCAAACTATGCTTTTCTAGGAGGATATGCTCTCATTTTTGTCAACTCTGGAAGACTGGGGTTTAACTTACCAAGGGACTCATTAGGATTTCCTTTCAGCAGTTGGTTGTTTCTTTCCTATTATAGCACTGTATTCACCCTTGTTTAGTTTTTCAACCCTGGCCTCCTGAGTCACTGCGCTCAAATTACTACTTAGTACTCTTAACCTCACTTTACAGAGAAGGGAAAACTGAAATTCAGAGAGATTAAATGACTTGGCTTAGGTTAAAAAATGGGTCATCTTGAATGTGATATAGGAACCAATTCTTTTGATCGTATTTCATAGGTTTCACTCCATGTGACTATGCCATCTGCACAAGGCTGATTCAATCCTGCTTTTCTTCTTCATATTCTCTAGCAGGATTGTGCCATCGATCAGTTTTCAGTGACAAGGAGGCCATTTGTTCTTATGTGGAGGGCTGTCTTTTACTTCAATACATCTTAGGTATTCTGGTCTTTTTTTTTAAGCTGCTAATTCCATTTTGTTTTTTACGTTGCATTCTCAATTTTATGAACTTGTTCTCCCCTTAATAGTCTTTCTATTTTATATTTTATTTACTTTGATAAATGATTTACCCATCTTTTGCCTTTATTTATTTTTATCGTGATACTTTGATTTTTTTCTTTAAAGTTGTCTTTCATATTTATCTGTCTTGCTTTTTCCATTCCCACCAGTGCCTAACTCACTGCTAATTCACTTCCTTGGCTGGCCTCACTGATTCCCATCCATCCTACATACCACCAGATTAATCTTTTTAAACACACATCTTATCATTTTACTCTTCTCAGAAACCTACAATTCAGGATGATGAATAATAAAGGATGAATAGAGACAGAAAATATTTTCAAACCCAGTCCTGGCAACATGTATGACAGAAGTAGTGATGATAATAATAATAATAATAATAAAAAGGTAAGGAGCTTCCCGCACAGGAGTAAAATCTCTGGCATGGAATGTGATACAGGTGGGTGAGAGGTAGAGAGCAAAGAACCCAGGAGGAAGCACCTATTGGAAATGGAAACAACTCCAAATTGGTCCAAGGATCTTTCCCAAGATAAGCATCAGGCATGAGAATTAATTTTTGACATTAATTATTGACTTGAGGGATGAACTTGAGAGGATCTCCCAAAGGGAAAGAATAAGACAAACACAAAATAATGGGAGAGAAGGTAAATTGGATAAAGAGATGATTTTCTCTATTTCCAAATAAGTAATCAATATCATAAATATAAAATTACATGAATGTTTAAAGAGAATCATACTGAGACGATCTTGGCAAATTTTTTGAGATGCTGGAAATATCCCTACTAACAGTAAGCAAGTTACCTCAAAAGGCATAAACTTCAGATTTCTCCTCTGTGATACTGTCAAAAGCTAATAACTCCTACAATATTTGCCAAAGATATTATTGAGTATTTACAGTGATAGACATTGTTTGGCACTTTACAAGGATTATTTTATTTCCTCGTTGTGACTATGAGGATCCTCTAAAAGAGGAAAACTGCCATACTAAGGCACACAGCTCAAGGTGGCAGAGCGGTTTATAAGTGAGGGTGTATGTAGAATGACCTTGGTATTGTCCCTGAGTTCCTTCTTTCTCTTGCCCCGTCACATCTAATCCCTCATCAAACCCTTTGGCTCTACCTTCAAAATGTATCATCTGCTTTCCACCTCCGCTGCTACTAATCTGGTCCAAACTACCATTACTTTGGTTTTGTTTACTGAAATAGTCTCTGACCAATATGACTTTAATGTACCTCTCAGTTTCACTAAACTTTAGACAGGCTTCTTTCTTATTTTGGGGTCCTCACCTCCCTTTTCTTAGAGCATTTACTTTAAAAAAAACTTGCAATTGTAAATCCTCTCTCTGCCCTTTTGAGATGTCAATCTTTTTAAAAACCTCTTGCCAGGTTTACAACCCAGGACTATCATTTCCAAGGACCTGGGAGCCATTTCTTTGAAATGTAGTTATCAAGGAAGGTAGTGCTCCTGTCTCCCAGTGTCTACAGGAGCACTGATGCCTAACTTTTCCACTGGGTGCCTTGCTACAAGTTGTAAAACTATTTCCTTTCATGAAGATAAAAGACAGTTTACTTTTCCTTTGGGTAAAGCCAATTAACAAATAGAGATGGCCCAAAATCTCCACCTCAGTCCAGATCTTAAAAACCTTACTGCCTTTCGTTTCAGCAGAGTTGAGCTCAGAACAAGCTCTGAACTTTCTCACCTACTACAATAGTCTTTTATGTTTTTATGGTTGACATATAAAAAGCTGTAGATATTTATTTATTTATTTTTACTTCAGAATATTATGGTGGTACACCACTTTGGTTATATATATTGCCCATGCACTGCCCATGTCAGAGCTACAATCGTGGACATTCCCCAAACTGTGCACCCTGCATCCATTCAGTGAGAGTTTTCCCATCTCCTCCACCCCGCTCCCACCTGCCCGCCTCCTGATGAATATTATTGAACAGAAACTTTTCAAAAGAAGACAAAATAATGGCCAGCAAACATATAAAAAATTGCTCAACTTCTCTAATCATCAGGGAAATGTAAATCAAAACCACAATGAGATATCACCTAACTCCGGTGAGATTGCCTCATATCAGAAAGTCCCAAAACAACAAATGTTGGTGGGGATGCAGACAGGTAGGAACACTCATACACTGCTGGTGGGACTGCAAATTAGCACAACCTCTATGGAAAGTAATATGGAAATACCTCAAAGAACTAAAAGTAAGAACTACCATTTGATCCAGAAATCCCATTACTGGGTATTTACCCAAAGGAAAAAAAGACATTCTATAATAAAGGCATTTGCTCGCAAGTGTTTATAGAAAAGCTGTAGACGTTTAATGTGTGTAACTTGATGTATTTGGAGATAAGTATATACCTATGAAACTATCATCTCCATCAATGCCATAATCTTATTTGTCATCTATGAAAATTTTCTCTTGATCCTCCCCCCTTTTTTGCTGTTGTTGTTGTTTTATTGCTGTTGTTTTCCTTCTGTGGTTAGAGCACTTAACATAAGATCTATTCTCTTAGCAAAATTTTAAGTGTATAATACAGTATTGTTAGTCAAAGGGCCTATGTTTTACAGTAGATTTCAAGAACTTATTTATTTTGCATAATTTAAATTTTGTACCCTTTGACCAACATCTCCCCACATCTTTCTCCCTCAAGCCCCTGATAACCACAATTCTACTCTTTGCTTCTATGTGTTTGAGTATTTTAGATTCTACATGTAAGTGAGATCATGTAATATTTGTCTTTCTGTGTCTGGTTTATTTCACTTAGCATAATGTCCTCTGGGTCCATCCATTTGTTCCAAATGGCAGGATTTTGCTTTTTTTTTAAGGATGAATAATATTCCATTGTGTGTATATATCACATTTTTTAATTCATCTGTCAATGGATATTTAGGTTGTTCCCATATCTTAGCTATTGTGAATAGTACTGCAATGAACATGGGAGTGCAGATATTTCTTCGAACTCCTGATTTCAATTCTTTGGATATATACCCAGAAGTGGGATTGCTGGATCAAATGGTAATTCTGTTTTTAATTTTTTAAGGAACTTTCTTATTGTTTTCCATAGTGGCTGCACCAATTTACATTTCCACCAATACTGTAAAAGGGTTCCCTTTTCTTCACACCCTCGCCAATACTTGTCCTTTGTCTTTTGATAATAGCCATCCTAACACGTATGAGGTGATATCTCATTGTGGTTTTGATTTGCATTTCCCTGATGATTAGTGTTGTTGGGTACTTTTTCATATACTCATTGGCCATTTGTATGTCTTAGATCTGGTACCAAAAGCACAGGCTAAAAAAGCAAAAATTGACAAGTGAGATTACATCAAACAAAAATGTTTTTGCACAGCAAATGAAAATATTAATAAAATGAAAAGGCAACCTATGGAATGCAAAATATTTTCAGACCACATATCTTATTAGGGGCTAATATCCAAAATATATAAAGAATTACTATAACTCAATAGCAAAAAATGAAATAACCCAATTGAAAAATTGCCAAAGGGCTTGAGAAGACATTGCTCCAAAGAAGACCTACTGCAATTGTAATGAATGAAGTATTCCTTGCCTGATTAACTGTGGTGCAGTTTTTGTTTTGACATCACCTAACAGGTCTCTCTGCTTCTATCTACATTGTCGTATTGCATTTTACTTTCAGTTCAGCCCCAGAGTGATAAGTTCACATCCCCCCATAATCAAAACTATCCAATGGCTCCCAATTTCAATGAAAGAAAAACCAAAGTCCTTATAAAATTTAGGAGGCACCCTGAAAGTTGCCCTTCATTACCTTTCTGACATCATGATCTACACCTCTCAAACTCATTCACTCCACTTCAACCACGTGGGCCTCTGTGCATTTCTTGAACACAAATGTGCTCCTACTTCAAGGCCTTTACTGGAGTTACCCCTCTGCCTAAAGATCCACTTGACTAATTCTATTTCCTTCTTCAAATTTTGGTGCAGTTATCCCTTCCTCAATGAGGCTTACTCTGACCACTTTATTTAATGTGTATGTTAGGCTAAAGAGTGGTCCCCAAAGATGTCCACATTCTAATCCCCTGAACCTGTGAATATGTTATCATATAAGGCAAAAGGGACTTTGCAGATGTGATTAAATTTTGGATCTTGAGATGGGGGGAATATCCTGGATTATCCAGGTGGGCCCAATATAATTACAAAGGTCCTTATAAGAGGGAGGTGGGAGGGTCAGAATGAGAGAAAATGTGACAATCAAGGCAGAGGTGGGAGTAATGCAGCCATGAGCCAAAGAATGCAGGCAGCCTCCAGAAGATGGAAAAGGAAACAAACTCTCCTCCTGAGCCTCCAGAAGGAACACAGCCCTGCCCACACCTTGATTTTAGACCAGTGAGAATTATTTGAACTTCTGACTTACAATCAGTAAGATAATAAATCTGTGTTGTTTTAAGCCACTAAGTTTGTGGTAATTTATTACACAGCAGTAGAAAACTAATACAGTGTCTAACCTGCAGCCCCAACACTCTCTGACTTTATCCTGATCTACTTTTTATTTTTTCTATAATAATTGTCACCTTTAACATATTGAATCATTTTCTTATATAGTCTTCCTTTTTTCTCTTCTCCCATAAGAATGTAAGTGTCTCGAGTTTTGAGATCCCTTTTTGTTTTATTCTCTTAGCACTTAGAACAATGTATAGCCCAATGTAAGAGCTTACAAATGTTTGTTGAATTAATTAAGGGAAGAGAAAAATCAATCTCAGATATGTAAGGGCCAATATAATGAATTGCCTTTGATCCATACTGTATAATTTTGCTTTAGACGCACTGAAGTTGACAAAGGGATGAGTCAAAATGATGAAGAATACAATACAAAAGCCTTTTGGCTCTTCCTTACTTGGTTTGGTTCCTGTGATAGAGATGATTTGTGTGCAATGACTGTTCCATGAGTTCCCCCACTTCATCATTTTCCTTCCTCTTTTGCAGTTAGTTTTCATTAATGGACTATAAGTGGTAGTGACATGTGTCACTTCTGGGAGGAGAAATTTAAGAGCCAGTGTGCTCTCTCTGTCTCTCTCTTCCCCACAGTTATGATCATATGGCTACATGTTCCAAATGGCAGAGCTAAAGGTGGAGGAGGGCTGCCTGAACCATATGAAGCTTTACAATTGAGAAAAGTAAACCTTAGTTGTGTTAAGTGACTAAGGTTCTGATGGCTTCTTCTAGTTGCAGCAGTTAGCCTTAATTATAGAAGCAAAATCTGAAATGCAATTATATTACAAGGTTTTTGGCTTCTGCAAGCTGAAAATGAAAATTGTTCTTTTCATATATCTTTTAGCTATTACATATTTGCTTCTATTTCTTTCTCAGTACCAGGAAATGTGTTCCTTAAGACATATCCTTCATTATACAGTTCATATAAAATTGTTGACCTCATCGTTGACCATTTAAAATAATAGTGCTGTTGTTCTATTACTGCACTTGATAACTGTGTCTAGGCAAATAATCCAGCTGGGAAATTTCTATGAGAAGTATTAGAACTGCATTAGAACAACATAATGACCATAGAACTTTGGTAAGATTCTACATGTCCTCAAAAGAAAAAACCCTGACACTGAATCAACTGACCTTTTTTAAATTGAAAGGTTAATAAACCATCTAATGGCAGATATTTTTGTTATCAAGTTCAGTACATATATCTTTCAGCCTTTTTATGTGATCTAATTTTCTAATGCAGGATCAGCAAATTTTCTCTATAAAGGACCAAATAGTAAATATTTTCACCTTTTCAGGCCATGTATTCACTCTTATAGCTACTCAACTCTGCTATTGTAGCATGAAAGCAGCCACAGACAATACATAAATGAATGGGTGTGTCTGTGTTCTAATAAAACTTTATTTATAAAAACAAATGCTGGCTGTAATTTGTCAACTTCTATTCAAGAGGAATACAGGACATTCCTCTTTGTTGCAGTGCCTCAGTCTTGGCAGTAATTTTCAACTGAGGGCTCAGAATCTTCCAGGAGGGAGTTGGTAAGTGTGTTAGTCAGGGTTCCCTAGAGGAGTAGGATGAGTAGGATTATATATATATGTGTGTGTATATACACACATATACACACACAGTTGGTTCTTGTTACTCACTGTAGTTATGCTCCTTAAAGCCTCCATAAACATTGAATCAGTGAATAATAAATAATTGCTCCTAGGGAAAATACAGGTAGTTTCCTGGAAACCTCTACTCACAATATTTTTGTCAACCAATCACTATATGTCATGTTTTATGTGTATTTCTGTTTCAAGGCACTTTATTTATATATTGTTGATTCATTAACATTAAACTCACAGCCAACAGCACTGTAACTCATGCCTGAACAAAGCCAATCTAACACATGTATTTTATAACACATATATTTTTCTTCACATCACAGGCTTCTTGTGCTTAGAAACATTAGACGGCACTTTACCACCATGCTTGGAGGATGTTTTAAACAGCAAAATCACCAAATGCACAAAAATGTACAAAAAAAAAGAGCACTGAATAGATTGTGAAAAGGATGCTTTTTTTTACAGTATGAGAACTGGAACAAGAAAGCAGAGCATCATGTTGTTCAATCTCAGTTGGGAACATGTGCAGTGGTGACTCAAACTTTTTGCCGTTCTGCAGATCTCTGGGAATGACCACAAAAGTGCTATAAATATTGCTTTTGGGGTTACAAATAAATTTTAGTAAGCAGGAAAATTCACGAATATGGAGCATTCCTCCTGTGAATAATGAGGATCTACTATATACACATAACATACACACATGAATTCAAGGAATTGACTTACATGATTGTGGGAACTGACAAGTCTGAAACTTGTAGGGCAAGCTGGCAGGCTGGAAACTCCAGCAAGAGCTGGTGTTGCAGTTCTTAGACTGCAGAATTTCTTTCCCTCAGAGAAACCTGTTTTCCTCTTAATATCTTTCAAGTGATTGGAAGTGGCCCACCCAGATTATTACAGATTATCTCCTTTACTTAAAGTTAACTGATTGTAGATGTTAACTACATCTACAAATTACCTTCACAGCAACACCTTGATTAGTGTTTCATTGAATAACTGGGACTAGAACCTAGCCAAGTTGACACATTAAACTAACCATCGCTATGCGTATAGCTTGGAAAAGCACAGAGGACTTAAAGGTGGGATAATTGTATTGTGGTTGTGCTTTTTAAAAAGACAGTTTATCTTTTAAAGATATGTAATAACGTATTTATAGATGCAAACATAAAAATTCTGATGAACTAAACAAAATATGAAGTGTAATTATCTGGATCCAGTTACCTTCTCAGTGGTTATTATACTTTTCTATATTTGCAAATTTTCTACATTTCTCTTGTGCATGTAATTACACAATCAATTCACAGCATTATATATATATGATATGTATTAGTTTTCTATTCCTACACAACAAATTGCTACAAATTTAATGGCTTAAATCAATACAAATTCATTATCTCACAGTTTCTGTTGGTTAGGAGACTGGGCTACTTTTATCTGGATCTTCTGTTCATGGTTTCATCAGACTAAAATCAAGGTGTTGGCAAGGGCTGCAATGGGCTTGGAGTTTTTTACAAGCTCACTTGTTTGTTGGTAGAATTCAGTTCCCTGCAGTTATAGGGCTGAAGTCTGGTTTTTTTACTGGCTGTTGGCCATAAGTTGCTCTCAAGTCTTAAAGGCCACCTTCAGGCCCTAACCATTCTCATAGCATGGAGCTCACTTCTTCAAAGCTAGCAGGAGAATTTCTCTTTAGTCTGCTAAGACAGAGTCTTATGTAACATAACCTTATCAAGGGAGCAACTATCCAATCATACTCACAGGACCTGTCCAAACTCAATAGAAGGAAATTATAAAGGGTATGTACACAGTGGGGCAAGAATTTGGGGAATTATCTTAGGATTCTGCCTTCCATACCATGTGATCACAACTAAAAAAACGTGCATGGCAAAAAGCTGGAAGAAATAAGCAACAAATATTAAATGTTATTATCTCTGAGAGTTGGCATTATGAGGGAAGGTATATTTTTCCCTACTACTCTGTAGTTTTAAATCTCTTCTGTAACAAGCACTTTTTAATTTTCTGTATTCATTCAATTTTAATTAATTTCTTTTATAGAAGTGATACCAGTTCATGAAGGGAAAAATCAAAGAATAGTGAAAGGTTTAAAGTTAAAAGTACAATTAAACTTGACCCCTTCCTCTGTACTTCTCTCTAGATCCCCTCTAGAGGGTAAATAACTCTTTGGAGGTATCCTTCTGTATGTGTTCTTCAACTTTCCATCTTTACTAAACAATATATATTAGACATTTAGTATATAAATGTACCTATAAGGTCTTAGTTATGATAGTTATATTTTTCAGTTCTAGGAATTCCAGGTTTTTTTCCCCTCAGAGTTTCAATTCCTTGGTAAATATTTTCATCTCATTGTACATTTTTAAAAAATCATATCCTATGAGTTGATCATGTTTGGCAACAAAGTCCATGTTGGATAACTTCAATATGTGGATTACCTATGGGTCTGTTTCTATTTTTTTTTCCTCTTCATTTTGGCTATTTGATCTTGTCTCTTGACATGCTTGGTAATTTTGAGCTGAATGCCATACATTTTGTATGAAAAACTGCAGAAGTTTCGCATAATCTTGTTTTACTCCAGAGGAGTATTACTTTTATTTTGGCAGTCAGTTAGCATAAGGACAAAGCAATTGATTCCAAACATGGATTAGAAGGTTTGGATTGATGCTGGGTTTTAACCTTTGTAAGGCTTCCAATTTTGGTTTCTAAAGTATAGCCCATCAAGGGTTACAATTGAAAGCTCAATAAACCAGGGTTACTTCTCCTTGGTGAGCCCTGACCTCTGATTTTGTTTCTCCAGGATCATTGGACTGACAAAACCTCTTCTTGATTCTTAGCTCCTTGGCTGCCACTTTCTGCTTGGGTTCCTATCTGCTTGTTCTATGCAAGGTAGGAATCAAAAATGCCTTTAGACAAAAAGCCAATTGGAAAGTTAGGCTAATTTCTCTCAGTTTTCTTTTCTCTGGGACCATGGCCCCTCATATTCTGGATGATGTGGTATCACTGACCTCTGGTTTTTGTCTCGTGAACCCCCTGAGACAGCTGACACTTTGAGTCACTGCTTTTGCTTGGTCTCTCAGGCTGTGCTACTTAGGCATTGTCTCATGCCTCCAGGGGAAAAGTCAGCAGGATGTCAGGCTTACCTCAAGGTGGGCCCTCAACTCTTTGTTACTATCCAAACAGCTATTTTATGTTTTACTTTCCCCCAAGATTTTCTTGTTGTTCTTTTTTAAAATTTTATTTTATTTCAAAATATTAAGGGGGTACAAATGTTTTTGTTACGTGGATGGCTTTTGTAATGCTTCAGTCAGGGCTATTAGTGTGCCCATCATGCAAGTAGTGTTCAATGTACCTGTTAGGTAGGTTTTTGTCCCTCTTCTCCTACTTCCTCCCCCATGCTTGATTTCCAATGACTTTTACTTCCCTGTGTGCACATGTGTGCCCATCGGTCAGTTCCAATTTATTAGAGGGTACATATGGTATTTTTTTTCCATTCTTGAGATACTTCACTTAGGATAATGGTCTCCAGTTCCATCCAAATTGCTACAAAAGACATTAATTCATCCTTTTTTGTGGCTGAGTAGTATTCTGTGGTATACATATACCACGTTTTGTTAATCCACTCATGAATTGATGGGCACGTGGGTTGATTCTGCATCTTTGCAATTGTGAATTGTGCTGAAATAAACATTTGAGTGCAGGTGGCTTTTTGATGAAAAGTCTTCTTTTCCTTTGGGTAAATACCCAATAGTGAGATTGCTGGATCATATGGTAGGTCTATTTTTAGTTCTTTGAGGAATCTCCATACTGTTTTCCAAACAGGTTGTACTAATTTGCAGTCCTACCAACAGTGTATAAGTGTTCTTTTCTCTCTGCATCCATGCCAGCATCTATTGTTTTTGGACTTTTTAATAAAAGCCATTCTAGCAGGGGTAAGGTGATTTTTCATTGTGGTTTTAATTTGCATTTCCCTGATGATTAGTGATGACAAGCATTTCTTCATATGTTTCTTGGCCATTTGTCTATCTTCTTTTGAAAAGGTTCTGTTCATGTCTTTTTTTTAATGGGGCTGTTTGGTCTTTTCTTGCTAATTTGTTTGAGTTCTTTTTAGATTCTGGATATTAGGCCTTCATCAGATGTATAGTTGGCAAATATTTTCTCCCATTCTGTAGGTTGTCTATTTGCTCTGTTGATTATTAACTTTGCTGTGCAGAACCTTTTTAATTTAATCAAGTCCCATTTATTTATTTTTCTTCTTGCCATTTGCCATTGGGGTCTTAGTCATAAATTCTTAGCCTAGGCTGATGTCTAGAACAGTTTTTCCTACATTTCCTTCTAGAATTCTTATGGTTTCATGCCTTACATTTAAGTCTTTTATTCACCTTGAATTAATTTTTGTAAATGGTGAGATTTACGCCATTTGGTGGATAGCCAAATGCTTCTTTCTTCTGCATTTGGCTATCTATTTTCCCAGCACCATTTATTGCATAGGGCTTCTTTTTCCCAGTGTATGTCATTGTCTGCTTTGTTGAAGGTAAGTTGATTATAGGTAGCTGATTTTATATCTGGGTTCTCTGTTCTGTTCTATTGGTCTATGTCTATTTTTGTACCAATACTATGCTATTTTGGTTACTATAGCCTTGTAGTATGCTTTGAAGTCTGGTAATGTTATGCCTCCAGATTTGTTCTGTTTGCTTAAGATTGCTTTGGCTATTTGGGCTCTTTGTTGGTTCCAGAAAAAGTGTAGAATTATTTTTTCTAGATCTGTGAAATATCATGTTGGTATTTTGATGGGGATTGAGTTGATCTGTAAATCACTTTGGTCAGTATGAATATTTTAACAATGTTGATCCTAATGATCCATGAGCATGATAATGTTTTTCCATTTGTTTGCATCAGCTGCAATTTCTTTCATTTTTTTGTGGTTCTCCTTGTAGACATCTTTCACCTCTTCGGTTAGGTATATTACTAGGTATTTTATTTTCTTTGTAGCTATTGTAAACAGTATTGAGTCCTTGAGTTGACTGTCAGCTTGGCTGTTATTAGTATATAGAAATGCCAGAGATTTGTATACATTGATTTTGTAACCTGAGACTTTGTTGAATTTATTTATCAATTCCAGGAGTCCTTTGGTGGAGTCCTTAGGGTTTTCTAAGTATAAGATCATATCATCAGCAAATAGGAATAGTTTGACCTCCTTTTTCCTGATTTGGATACCCTTTATTTCTTTCTCTGGCCTGACTGCTGTGGCTAAGACTTCCAGTTCTGTGTTGAACAGAAGTGGTAACAGTGGGCACCCTTGTCTTGTTCTGGTTCTTAGGGGTAATGCTTTCAACTTTTCCCCATTCACTATGATGTTGGCTATGGGTTTATTGTATATAGGTTTTATAAATTTGATAAAGGTTCCTTCTATGCCTATTTTGTTGAGGGTTTTTATCATGAAAGGGTGCTGGATTTTGTCAAATGCTTTTTCTGCATCTATTGAGATGATCATATGGTCTTTGATTTTGCTTATGTTTATGTGGTGAATCACATTTATGGATTTACATATGTTGAATCATCCTTGCCTCCCTGGGATGAAGCCTACTTGATCATTGTGGATTATTTTTTTGATGTGTTGCTGAATTCGGTTTGCTAGAATTTTATTGAGAATTTTTGCATCTATATTCATAAGGGATATTGGTCTGTAATTTTATTTTTTGTTGTGTCCTTTCCTAGCTTTGGTATCAAGGTGATACTGGCTACATTGAATGAGTTGGGGAGGAATCCCTCCTTCTCGACGTTATGGAATAATTTCTGTAGTATTGGGTACCAGTTCTTCTTTGTAGGTCTGGTAGAATTTGGCAGTGAATCCATCTGGTCTGGGGCTTTTTTTGTTGTTGTTGGAAGACGTTTTATTACTGCTTCAATCTCACTGCTCGTTGTTGGTCTGTTCAGGAGTTCTATTTGTTCCTGATTGAGTCTTGGAAGGTTGTGTGTTTTCAGGGATTTGTTCATTTCCCCTATGTTTTCTTGTTTATGTGCATAGAGATTTTCATAGTATTCATGGATGATGTTTTGTATTTCTGTGGTATCAGTTGTAATACTCCTTTTTCATTTCTGATTGAGCTTATTTTTGGGTCCTTTTTCTTCTATTCCTGGTTAATCTGATGAGAGGTCTATCTATTTTATCTTTTCAAAAAACCAACTTTTTGTTTCATTGATCCTTTGTATTTTTTTTTCCATTTCATTTAGTTCTGCTCTGTCCTTTGTTATTTCTTTTCTTCTGCTAGCTTTAGGTTTGGTTTGCTCATCTTTTTCTAGTTCCTTAAGATGTGACATTAGGTTGTTAATTTGGGATGCTTCTGTCTTTTTGATGTAGGCATGTAAGGCTATGAATTTTTCCCTGAGGACTGCTTTTGCTGAATCCCATGGATTTTGATAGCTTGTGTCCCTTTTGTTGTTCAGTTCAAGGAATTTTTTTTTATTTCCATCTTAATTCCATTCTTGACCCAATAATTGTTCAGGTTGTTTAATTTTCATGACTTTGTGTAGATTTGAGTGATTGATTTCAAGTTTTATTCCACTGTGGTCTGGGAAGATACATGGTATGATTTTGATTTTTTTTTAATTTGTTGAGACCTGTTTTGTGGCCTAAGATATAATCAATCTTGGAGATTGTCCCATGTGCTGATAAGAAGAATGTATATTCAGTAGTTTTTGGGTAGGATGTTCTGTACATATCTGTTAAGTCCATTTGTTTTAGTGTCCTGTTTAAGTCCAGTGTTTATTTTCTGCTCTGATTATTTGTACAGCTCTGACAGTGGGGTGGTGAAGTCCCTGGCAATTACAATGCAGCTATTTATTTCTTTCCTTAGCGCTAGTAAAATTTGCTTTATGTATTTGGGAGTTCCTGTATTAGGTGTGTATATGTTTAGGATTGCTAAGTCTTCTTGTTGAATTTCTCCCTTTACCATTGTATAATGACCATCTTTGTCTTTCTTTACCTTTGTTGATTTAAAGTCAATTTTATCTGATATAAGAATGGCTACACCTGCTCTCTTTTGGTTTCCATTTATGCCAAATATTTGTTTCAACTTTTCACATTGAGTCTATGCCCATTCTTGTAGTTTAAATGTGTTTTCTGGAGACAACAGATACTTGAGTTGTGTTTTTTCATCCATTCAGCCAGCCTATGTCTTTTGAGTGGAGTATTGAGACCATTAATGTTGAGTGATAGAATTAATATGTGGGATGTTGATCTGTTCATTGTGTTGGGTAGTACCTTATTGCTTTGTTTTCCCTCTTGTGCTCTTGTTTTATAAGGGTTATGGGTTTTATTTTTGGGGGGTGTTTTTACACTGATGGGTATCTATTGTGCTGATTCGTGTATAATGCAGTTCTGAGTATTTTCTGCAGGGCAGGTCTGGTCATGACAAATTCCCTCAGTGTTTGCTTGTCTGGAAAAAACTTAATTTCTCCATCAGTTGTGAAACTTAGTTTTTCAGGAACAAAATTCTAGGCTGGCAGTTGTTCTGTTTAAGAAGATTGAAGATGGGGCTTCAATCCTTTCTGGCTTGTAAGGTCTCTGTTGAGAAGTCTGCTGTTAGCCTGATAGGTTTTCCTTTGTAGGTTAGTTGTTGCTTTCACCTTGTAGCTTTTAGAATTTTCTCCTTCATTTTGACTTTGGCCATGTTGATTACTGTGTGTCTTGGAGATGTTTTATTTGCTATGAATCTTCCTGGTGTTGGATGACCATTTTGCATCTGGATGTCTGAATCTCTAGCTAAACCAGGGAACTTTTTCTCAATAATTTCCTCAAATAGTATTTCCATGCTTTTAGCTCTCTCTTGTTCTCCCTCAGGAATACCTATAATTCATATGTTAGTTCCCTTCACAGAGTCCCATATCTCTCTCAGTAACTGCTTAGGGTTTTTTATTCTCTTCTCTGTCTCTTTGAATGACTGGGTTAGCTCGAGAGCCTTATCTTTAAGCTCTGAGATTCTTCCCCTTGGTTTAGTCTGTTGTTGAAACTTTCTCCTGTGTTTTGAAATTCCCTAAATGACGATTTTATTTCTTTAAGTTCCATTGTATCCTTTCTTATGTTTTCTAGCTCTTTAGTGACTTTTTCATTGATTTCCTGGAATTTTTATTTTGGCTTCATTTTGTTGGTTTTCAACTTTCTCTTCAATTCTTTTCATCTTATTGCCATCCATATTCTGAATTCCATTTCTGTCATTTCAGCAATTTCCTTGTGGTTGGAGTCTACTACTGTAGCTCCAGTGTGATCCCTTGGGGGTGTCAAACTGTTTTGTTTTTTCATATTTCCAGGGTACTTCTGCTGGTTTCTTCTCATCTGACTCCTCTTCTCTCAGCCCTGGGCTAATAGGATTGCAGGGCACCTGTTCTTATTTCCTGGGAATACTCCTGTTTAGTTAGGGGAATGGAGGGACACTAGATGGAGCTTTTGTGTCCTACTCTGGAATGTTCACCTGGCAGGGGAGGGGTGGGTATACTGAGAGCCTTTAGAACAACTGTTCTGTTTTGACCCATTCCCCTGTGATTGCCTCACTTTAAGCTGGTACTGGATGATCTTCGTGTGGGGTGGTGGGTTGTTCCCCAGCTTGTTGTTGGAAGTTTGAGTTGGGGCCTGGAAGCAACCCTCTCCATGGTGGCTGTTGTTGATGGGATTGCTCTGCCTGGGGTCACCCAATGGAGGTGACAGTGGCAGCTGGATGAGTCTATCTAGGTAGTGTTCATGGGTGACCAGGCTGTGGGCATTTGCTCAAACCAGGTCCAGGAATAATGGCTGCTCAAGGCTGGGGGATCCCTGGTGAAGCATTGGAACTCAGGGTGGTTCTGCCAGCCCAGTGACCATGGTGGAGACTCAGTGGTGGAGAGGTGGGGCCCATACACAACTCTGGAATCTTGAGGGTTATGTCACAGGCCCAGTTGGGGCCCTGGAACCACAGGGGCTGAGCCTCGGACTCAGGTGCAGAGAGAGCCTCCTGAGCTGGATCTGGGGATTACAGGGGCAGAGCTGCACAGATGGGAGGCTATTCTGCCAGCAGGGAGACTGCTGATGCCCCGTCACACAAGCAGGGGTTTGTCCCAGAGGCCCAGGGACTACAGAGACAGGCTGGGGCTGCTGGCCATCGGAGGTTCTCCCCCACTGTCTTGCTCCTGCTAAGGCAGTCACCCAAGTCTTCCCAGTGGTGCCTGTGGCATCTGAGACGACTCCTCTGCTCAGATCCCATGCTGGGGGGGAGGGGTGCTTGTCTCCCAGTCTCAGGGCATGGCATAGGGGAGCGTATGTTCTGTCTTCTCCCTCCCTGGCCCAGCAGGGGTGATGTAAAGGCTACTGCTAGAAAGGCGAGTCCTGAACAGACCTGGCACCATGTACCTGAGTGTTCAGGATGGTGTTAGCTGCAGAAACCCAGGATCAGCAGCCACTAGGTCTCTGCTCCACCTGGTCATTGGTGCAATGCCTCTGCATAGACTCTGAGCAGCTCCCCAATCAGTCCAGAAGTCTGCAGTGGTGGAGGAGTCCCTGCACAGCTTGAGCAACATGCAACTTTTACTCCTCTTCATAAAAGCGGCACCCCTGTGAGCTGTTTCTATTTTGCTATCTTCCCCTCCTCCCAGCAGTATGAATTATATTGGGATGCCCAGCTTAATCTCTGAGATGGGTGGTGGTGCTTATGAGTAAGAACCAGCCACGCCCTGTTTGATTGAGTCAGTAGATGCTGTAATGGGCTGTACAAGTTTTTCTCCCTGTCAGCAGGTGATGCTTACAGGAAAAAGCCAGCTTCAATGTAGTTCTTTGGGGCCTGTGACTGGCTCTAGCCCCTCAGGAGAAGCCCTTAAATTCCCAAGGCAGTGGGAAGGACCCTAGAGCTCCCAGGGGATTCCTTGTTCTCCAACACAGCAGAGATGAGTGGAGGAGTGAGGCTGGGAGGGGCTAGATCAGGTGAGCCTACCTTCAGGGTCCATAGAGGAAGGCCCTAGAACTGTCTTGGCAGGGATCGAAAATTGGCTTCCAGGCCATTGGGGAAAGCCACTGGGAAGGGACTGAAGCGGCCACATCAAACCAGAAAGTCTGCTCATGTGGAAGGGGCCATCTCGGCTTCACAGACTGGTTGTAGGGAGTGAATTTTGCTCTTCTCCCTCCTCCCCTGCCCTGAGAGTCTCCTTCTAGTGTCTGGTTGCAAACAGGAGGCTGAATTTGCTGAGCTAACCAACAATGGCACCATAAGTTGGGAACTTTTCTGCCCTTGTTCCTGCCCCAGTCTGAAAGCGTGGCTTTCCTGTGCGGGGAGGGGTGCTCCACCAGTGCGTTGCCGCTTGGACCCATGCTGCACTCTCCTGTCAGTTCTGTCCATGTGGGCTCCCTTGCCTCCCAAGTTTAGTTCTCAAATCTCCCCTCTGTGCCCCCTAGCAACCTGATTGAGTCCTGGGGGTATGGGATCCAGCCTATGCACCTGTACCACTGGTGTGCAGCTCTGGGGAGTGCTAGCAGGCAGTGATCTCTCAGACCAAGGACCCTAGGTCCACTGCAGGTCCTCAAGGGGAAAGGTGTGAGCCCCACTCTCTGTGGAGACCTCAGACTCATGGGAGCACTAACAGAAGGGAGTCAGCCACTTTTGAGAATCTTGGCTCAATTGCCCCTCCAGGCTGCAGTGGGCAGGGGAGGGGCAGGGGAGGAAAAGAGCCTATATGGAGGAGAGCCATCACTCCAGCCTTCCTCTTCCCTTTCCCTGGAAGGAAGCCCACATGGAATGTCCAAGCTCTTGGATCACACAATTTCTCCGGGGCCCTCTGCAATCTGGGTAGGAGTTGGGAACTGTCTGTGTAGGAACAGGTGACAGGAAAACTGAAGGGCTGGAGCTCCCTGAGTGGGTGAAGGAACACTGTGGGTGGAGGAGCAGTATGGTACCCACCATCTTGGCTCTGGACCATGGCTATGGGGAGTGACCCTGAAGGGGCTGGAAGCCTGATGCTTTATTTTCAAGAAGGTTCCAGTTAGGTGGTTGCGGCAGCCCTTGGGCTTATGAGGGTACAAAAACTCTCCAGCAGCTCGGAGGCCCACTGACTGCCTGAGGTGTGAGGGAAGGAGAAATGAAACCCCCACCTACCCTCTCCACCACCAGGCTTCAAGCTTCTCTGGGGTTGATCTCTGCCAATATCTTTTTTCTTCCTGTTCTGCTCTGCAACTTCCTCCCATGAAATCTCCAGCAGGCTCTGGCACCTTTCCCCTCTGAACTACACTTGAGCTGTGTTTTTTTCCCCCTCTCCTTTATCTGAAACCTTTCCTTCCCTCCAGGACAATCTGGTAGCCAATGTCTCTGGTCAGCCACCTTCCCTGTGCCCCCTCTTATTGTTCTTAGTGAGATATCTGTAATAAACCGTTCTTTAATTTTCAGAAGCTGAAGTCCTCTATCTCTATTTTTATCTCCTAATTTAAATATTATTTTTGCTTTAAATGGTCAATGCTTAAATTTATCCATATGCTTTATTTGCTGTCCTTTTTTCTGTTTATTTATTTGTTTATTTTTTTTTTACTGGAGTATATTGTTTAACATTGCTTAATTCTTTTGGTGAGAGTCTCTTGGTACTAGATTTCCCATTTTGTCTTATCCAAAAATGTCATTTTTAAACACATAGCTCTTTAATAAAAATTTAGTCAGTTACATAATTCTTGGCTAACCATTACTTTCTCTTAACTATTTGAAGATATTATTAATATTATACCACATGTCTTGGTTGTCAGTTTTGGAGAAATTAGCCCTCAGTCTGATCATTGCTTATTTTAAGTTACCAGGTTTTTCCTTCTGGGTGCTTTTAGAAGCTTTTTTCACTTAGTGAAAGACAATATAATGTGTCTAAATGTTTCTTTTTAATTTTAATTTCATTTCATTGGAATTTTAAAGCATATACAAAAATAGAAGAGAAAATTTTAATGAACTCACCATTGTTCCCAGTCTTTGCTCTAGCTTAATAATTACTATTCTTTTGCCATTCCCATTGTATCTTTATTTGTATAGTTTCAGATTTTTGTTACTTCCCTAATCAGCGGATTTATTTCCATTACCCGTCCTGGACAAATCTCAGTTGTCATCTCTTTGAAAAGTGTTTTTCTTTCACTTCTTTATTCTCTCCTTCTGAGAAAGCTACTAGATGATTAAATCTTAATATCTTTTCTTTATGTCTTAAACCTTGGGTTCCATTACCTTATCTTTGTCCACTGTAATCTGAATAATGATTGAATGTCTTGTAGTTCTAATTCTCTCCTCAGCTATGTCTAATCTACAATTTAACTGACCATTGAGTTTTTACTTTCAATTATATTTCTAGTCTAGTAGTTCTATTTTTTTCATTTTTAAAAATAGACCAGGTAATTGTTGATAGATTTTTGATGCTTGCTTACAACATAATTATTTGAAGCACAGATTCTGAAGCCATATTCCCTTTGGAATTTGGATTTGGATTTTAGCACCACACTTCTGCTGTGTAAATTTAGGCAAGTTGCTTAACTTCTCTAAGTTTTAGTTCCCTTATCCATAAAATTAATAGCACCTACTTTATAGAGTTGTTGATGATTAAATGAGTAAATATATAAATAAAGGATGTAGAACAGTGCCTGACACAAATAAATATTATAAAAGTATTTATTAAATAAAATATTTGTTTCTTCTTTTATTTCTTTAAAGCTTTAAAAAAGTTATTTTTGCATTCTTATTTGATCATTTTAATAGCTGAAATCTTTGTGGTTATAATTCTATTGATTTTATTTCTGCTGATTTTCATTAATATCATCTTGCTGTCTTATATATTTTGGAAACTTGGTTTTTGTACTTGTTCCTGACTAATCTTAGTTTCTAAGAATATTGAAAGCCTGATTTGAAAGTGTATTCCTGCATTTCTTTTGGATCTACTGTAATTCTGAGAGTGCTGTACTCCCTGCATCACTTTAATTTACTGTTCTCATTTGGGAACCCAAAACCAATTTGAGGGCAGACCTATGGTTCTGAATTCTTTCTGGACATTATTATCTAAATGTATGAAGAAACAGACTCATACTTTCCCTTTGCTAGGGGGCAGTTTCAATTATAGCTTACTCTTTCACTGAAAGTGTAGATTTTGAGGGTCCTGGCACTGTAAAGGGGTCTTAGAGTCCAGCCTTCCAAGTTACGTGGGCCCAAGGCCCTATCTTGACATGGGCATTAATACTCAGGCTCTAGGATTCTTATATCCATAAATAATCAGGGCAGTTATGGCTCAAGGGCCAGTTTACCTCTCTGGCTTCAGCTTCTTCTTTTTGAGCCACTGGGGTGTTTCTTATTTTCATGTGGACTTAGTTATAGTTTAGAGTAAAATTTGTCATAATTTCTTTTGGCATCTACAAACTTTTTATTGACTCTTTCAGAATGTCTATGCTACTAAATTGTTGGAAGTGGAAGTCTCCCTCCTTTGTTTTTATATCTTTTGTTACACAGTATTTTCTTTGGGTTGTGTGTACGTGCATGTTTGTGTGTGTGTGTGTGTGTGTGTGTACATATGCATGTATCTGTATTTTCCCTTTTTATATTTGGAATTTTTATATCCTATTCTTGTTCTTTAATAGCTTGATTAAACTTTTACACTAACAACTGATTTCTTCCTGTGAAATATAATAAAATCATTAGCTTGTACTTCCTTAAGTACGAGCCTATCTTTCTTGACTCCTGAATTTTTGTTTTGTTATTTTTTCATTGGATTTTCATTTCAGGGTTATACCATTTTATTATATTCAGCTACTGTAACTCCAACAGTTGATTTTTCTTAGTTCTATGTTTAAATATATTCAGTGTTTATCCTCAATTCTTTTATAACACAGTGCTCTAGTTTCTGAATTCTTTATTTGATTCATCTTTGAATTGATCAGATTTTTGTCACTGAGTAGATTTTTAAAAAGAAAAGACTTCATGAGTGCTGTAATTCCTGAACTTTTTGCTGATTTGCAAGTGTTTCTGTTGCCTTTATAAATGAATGACAAATTGGGTATTACAAGTAGGGCTCACTCTTGCTTTTTCTCAGAACTATGTAAATATTGATTCACTCTTTCACATTTGTAAAATAAAATTCTCCACAGAAATTTGAAGGCAGTCTTATTTTTGCTTATTGTAGATGACTTGTTTTTATTCCCTAGATATTCATAAGATTTTTTTTCCCCTCAAAATTTAGCAACTTCACCAGGAAGTTGCAAAAAAATTACAGAGAGGTCCTATGTACCCTTTACCCAGTTTCTCTTGATGGTTCATATAACTAGATTACAACAACAAAGCTAGGAAAGTGACATTGGTAAAATGTGTATACATAGTTCTATGTGATTTGATCACATGTGTAGATTCCTATAATCACCACTACACAGATACAGAACTGTTCAATTGCCACAAATATCTACCTCATGCTACCCACTCATAGTCAAACTCACTCCTACCCACACCGTCCCTAACACCTGGCAACCAAAGATCTATTTACTATCTCTATAATTTTGCCATTTTTAGAATGCTACATAAATGAAATCATACAATAGGTGACCTTTTGATATTGGCTTTTCTCCACTCAGCATAATACCCTGGAGATCCATCCAAGCTTTTGCAGTTGGTTGTTTCCACTTTTTGACTATTACAAATAAAGTTGCTGTGAACTTTCTTGTGCAGGTTTTTGTGAAAATGTAAATTTTCATTTCTCTGTGATAAATGCCCAGGAGTGTGATTCCTGGTCCATATGGTAAGTTCATGCTGAGTTTTCTAAGAAACTGCCAAACAGTTTTCCGGAGTGCAGGTACAATTTTACATGCCCACCAGCAACGCATAAGAGATCAGTTTCTCCACATCTTTGCCAGCATTTGGCATTGTCATTTTTTCCCCTAATGTTCCCAATAGATTCTAATAGTCATAATATTAATAGAACCTTTGTAGTCTTAATATGTGTTTCCCCAATAGAAAGTGATGTTGAGCATATTTTCATGTGTCTATTTGCCACCCAAATATCCTTTTCAGTGAAATATTTCTTCATGTCCTTTGCCCATTTTCTAATTGGGTTGTTTGTATATTTACTGTTGAGTTTTGAAAGTTCTTTATGTATTTTAGAGATGAGCCCTGTGTCAGATGTATGGTTTGCAAATATTTTCTCCCAGTCTGAATATTATATGTTAATTCTTTAACAGGGTTTTTCACAGAGCAAAATTTTAAATTTTGGTGAAGTTTAATTCATAGATTTTTTTCTTTTATGGATTATGCTTTTGCTGTCATGTCTAAGAACTTTTCACAAGTCTTGTGTCCTGATGATTTTCTCCTAAAATTTTTTATAGTCTTATGTTTTACACTTAAATCCATAATCCTTTTGAGTTAACTTTTGTATAAGGTATGAGGTTTAGGTTGAGATGGTTTATTTATTTATTTTCTGTATGGATATCCAATTGCCTCAGCAACATTTGTTGAAAATATTTTCACTCCATTGAGTTGCCTTTGCATCTTTATTAAAAAATCATTTGGCCATGCGTGTGTGGATCTACTTTTGGGCCCACTACTCTGATTCATTGATCTGTGTGTCAGCCTGTCTGCCAATACCACACAGTCTTGATTAACATAGTTAAATAAGATTTAAAATCAGGTAGAGTTCTTCCTCCCACTTCATTCTTCTCTTTCGTCATTGTCTTAGTTATTCTATTTCCTTTGTCATATAAATTTTAGAATAAGCTTTTTTATATCTACAAAGAATCTTTTGATTGGAATTATGTTAAACTTATATGTCTTTTAGGAGAAAATTTACATCCTTATTATATGGAATCTTTTAATCTATGAGTGCAATAAGTAGAATATAGAATTCTCTTTGGTCAGCATATACATCCTTTTAGAACATGTTTTTCTTTTAAAATATTTTAAATTTCTTTTCAGTTTGCTGAATTTCTTCTTTATTTTATTTTTTAAATTGATGAATAAAATTATATGTATTTATTATATATTATACAACATGATGGTTTGGAGTATATATACATTGTGGAATGACTACATCTAGCTAATTAACATATGCATTACCTCACATAGTTGTTATTTTTGTGGTGAAAATACTTAACGTCCACTCTCTTAATTGTATTTTTATTAACTATAGTCACCATGTTGTACAATACCTCTCTTGAACTTATTCCTGCTGTCTAACTGCAATTTTGTATCCTTTGACCAACATTGTCCCAGCCCCTGATAACCACCATTCTATTCTCTAGGTCTATGAGATCAACTTTTTAGATTTCACGTATAAGTGAGATCATATGATATTTGTCTTTCTGTGCCTGGCTTATTTCACTTAACATAATGTCCTTTAGGTTTATCCACATTGTTGCAAATAGGATTTCCTTCTTTTTCATGGCTAAATAGTAGTCTATTGTGTATATATGCCACATTTTCTTTATCCATTTATCCTCTGATGGACACTTAGGTTGATTCCATATCTCAGCTATTGTGAATAATGCTGCAGTGAAATGGGAGTGCATATACCTCTTTGACATACTGATTTCATTTCCTTTGGAAAGATATCCAGTAGTGGGATTGCTGGATCCTATGGTAGTTCTATTTTTATTTTTTTGGAGAACTTCCATACTGATTTCTATATTGGCTATATTAATTTACACTCCCACCCACATGGGAGTGGGGGTTCCTTTTTCTCCACATCCTCACCAATACTTGTAATCTTTTGTCTTTATGATGATAGCTATTCTAATAAGTGTGAGGTGATATCTAATTTTGGTTTTAATTTACATTTCCCTGATGATTAGGGATTTTGAGCATTTTTTTCATATGCCTGTTGGCAATTCTTATGTCTTCTTTTTGAGAAATGTCTATTCAGGTCCTTTGCTGATTTTAAAATTGCAGTATTTGTTTTCTTGCTTTTGAGTTGTTTGATTTTCTTAAATAGTTTAGATATTAACCCCTTGTCAGATGTATAGTTTGCAAATATTTTCTACCATTAGGTGGCTTGTCTTTTCACTCTGTTAATTGGTTCTTTTGCTGTGCAGAAACATTTTATTTTGATGTAGTCTCATTTGTATATTTCTGCTTTTTTTTATTGCCTTTGCTTTTGGGGTGATATCATAAAAATCATTGCCCAGACCAATGTCATGGAAATTTCCCCCTGTGTTTCTTCTAGTAATTTCATAGTTTCAGGTATTACATGTAAGTATTTAGTACATTTTGAGTTAATTTTTGTATATTGTATGAGATAAAAGTATATTTTCATTCTTATGCATCTGAATATCCAGTTTTCCCAGCACAATTTATTAGAGAGACTGTCCTTTCCCCATTGCATATTCTTGGTACCTTTGTCAAAAATCAGTTGGCTGTAAATATGTGGATCCATTTCTGGGTTCTCTCTTCTGTTCCATTGATCTATGTGTCTGTTTATATGCCAGTACTATGCTGTTTTGGTTACCATAGCTTTGTAGCATACAGTTGGCGCTTACATAGGTTTAAACTGTGCTGGTCCACTTATATTCAGATTTTCCTCTGCATCTCTCACCTGAGACAGCAAGACTAATCCCTCCTCTCTATCCTCCTCCTCAGTCTACTCAATGTAAAGACGATGAGGATGAAGACCTTTAGGATGATCCACTTCCACTTAATCAGTAGTAAATATCTTTTCACTTCTTTATGATTTTCTTAATAACACCTTCTTTTGTCTACCTTACTTTATAGTAAGGATACAGCATATTATACATATAACGTACAAAATACGTGTTAATTGACTATGTTATCAGTAAAACTTCCAGTCAACATTAGGCTATTAGTATTTAAGTTTTGGGGGAGTCAAAACTTATATGTGGATATTTGACTGAATGGGGTGTTGTTATTCCTAACTCCCACATTGTTCAAGGGCTAACTGTATTTTAAAACCAGGTAGTGTGGTGCCTCCAGCTTTGTTCTTTTAGCTCAAGATTGCTTTGGCTATTTGGAGTTTTTGTTGTTCCACACAAATTTTATAATTGTTTTTTCTATTTTTGTGAAGAATGTCATTGGTATTTTGATAGGGATTGCATTGAGTCTGTAGATTACTTTAAGTACTATGAACATTTTAAGAACATTAATTCTTCTAATACATGAATATGCAATATCTTTCCATTTATTTGTGTCTTCTTCAATTTCTTTTCTCAGTATTTTATAGTTTTCAGTGTAGAGATCTTTTACCTCCTTGGTTAAATTTATTTCTAACTATTTCATTCTTTTTTTGTAGTTATCATAAATAGGATATTTAATTTCTTTTTCAGATAGTTCAATATTAGTATATAGAAATGTTACCAATTTTTTGTATGTGAATTTTGTATCCTGAAACTTTATTGAATTTATTTATTCTAACATTTTTTTTGGTGGCATCATTAAGGTTTTCTATATATAAGATCATGTCACCTGCAAACAGGGACAAGTTATCTTCTTCCTTTCCAATTTGGATACCATTTCTTACTTTCTCTTGTCTAATTGTCCTGTCTAGGATCTCCAGTGCTATATTGAATAGATGTGGTGAGAGTGGGCAGCCTTGTCTTATTCTTGATCTTTGAGGAAAAGCTTTCAACTTTTCCCTAGTGAGTATGATGTTAGCTGTGGGTTTGCCTTTATTATGTTCTATACCTAATTTACTAAGGGTTTTTATCATGAAAGGTTGTTGAATTGTGTCAAGTGCTTTTTTTTTGCATCTATTGAAATGATTATATGATTTTTGTTCTTCATTTTGTTCATGTGATGTATTACATTTATTGATTTGTGTATGTTGAACCATCCTTTTATCCCTGGGATGAATCTCAGTTGATCACGGCCAATGATCTTTTTAAAGTGCTGTTGAACTTGGTTTGCTAGCATTGTGTTGAGAATTTTTTAAATCTATATCCATCAGGAATATTGGCCTATAATTTTTTTTTTGTAATGTCCTCATTTGTCTTTCATATCAAGGTAATGATGCTCTTGTAAAATGAGATTGGAAATATTTCCTCCTCTTCAATTTTTTTGGAAGAGTTTGAGAAGAATTGGTATTACTTCTTTAAATGTTTGGTAGAATTCAGCAGTGAAGGCATCAGGTTTTGGGCTTTTCTTCACTGGGAGACTTTTTATTACTGATTCATCTTGTTACTTATAATTGAACTGTTCAGGTTTTCTATTTTTTTCTTGGTTGACTCTTGGTAGATTGTTATGTGAGAATTTATCCATTTCTCTAGATTATCCAATTTGTTGGCATATAATTATTCATAATAACATCTTATGATCCTTTGTATTTCTGTTGTATCAGATGTAATATGTCCTTTTTTGTTTCTGATTTTATTTATTTGAGTCTCATCTCTTTTTTTCTTCATCTAACTATTAATAGATGTTAGTGAATTTTGTTTATTTTCTCAAAAAACCAACTCTTACTTTTTTCATCTTTTTTATTATTTTCCTAGTCTCTATTTTATTTATTTCTTCTCGAATCTTTATAATTTTCTTTATTCTACTAACTTTGAGTTTAGTTTGTTCTTATTTTTCTAGTTACTTGAGGTGCAATATTAGGTTGTTTATTTAAGATCTGTCTTCTTTTTTGATGTAGGTGTTTATTACTATAAAATTCCCTCTTAGAACTGCTTTTACTGTATCTCATAAGTTTTGGTATGTTGTGTTTATGTATTCATTTGCCTCAGAAAATTTTTAAATTTCCCTTTTTGTTTTTTCATTGACCCATTTGTTGTTCAGGAGCATGTTGTTTAATTTACAAGTATTTGTGAATTTTCCTAAGTTCTTCCTGTTACTGATTTCTAGTTTTATACCATTGTGGTCAGAAAAGATATTTGATATAATTTAAATGTTCTTAAACTTGTTAAGACTTGTTTTGTGGCATAACATATGATCTATACTGGAGAGTGTTCTATGTGCAGTTGAGAAGAATGTGTATTCTGCAACTATTGGATAAAATGTATTTATATGTCTTCCAAATGTTAGGTCCATTTGGTCTAGAGTGTAGTCTAAGCCCAATCTTCCCTTATTACTTATCTGTCTGAATGACCTGTCTATTGTTGAAAATGGGGTATTGAAGTACCCTACTATTATGGTATTGCAGACTTTCTCCCTTCAGACCTACAAATATTTGCTTAATATATTTAGGTGCTTTGATGTTGGATGCATATATATTTACAAGTATTATATTTTCTTTTTGAATTGACCCCTTTATCATTTCATAATGACCTTCCTCGTGTCTTTTTACAGTTTTTAACTTAAAGTCTATGTTATCTGATATAAGTATAGCTACTTCTGGTCTTTTTTTATATCCATTTGCATGGCATATCTTTTTCCATCCCTTTACTGTCAGTTTATGTGTGTCCTTAAAGGTGATGTAAGTCTCTTGTAGACAACAAATAGTTGTGTCTTTAAAAAAATTATTTTCCATTCAGCCATTCTGTGTCTTTTGATTGAACAACTTAATCCATCTGCATTCAAGGTAATTATTGATAAGTGAGGAATTATTACTGCCATTTTGTTAATTGTTGCCTAGTTGTTTTGTAGATCCTTTGTTCCTTTCTTTCTCTCTTGCTGTTTTCCTTTGTGGTTAAGAGATTTTCTCTAGTAGTATGTTTTGATACCTTCCTCTTTATTTTTTGTGTATCTACGGTAGGATTTTGCCTTGGGATTACCATGAATCTTACACAAAATCTTATAGTTATGTTATTTTAAGCTAGTAATAACAATGTAATTTTGATCACTTAAAAACATCTCTACATTGTTATGCCATTCCTTTTCCACATTTTGAATTTTTGATGTCATAATTTATACCTTTTTAATTTGTATATCTCTTGCCAAATTGTCGTAGCTTTATTATTTTATTAGTTTTGTCTTTTAACCTTCATACTAAAGATATAAGTGATTTACACACCACCCTTACAGTATCAGTATTCTAAATTTGAGTTTTATACTTTCATATATTTTTGTGTTACTCATTAGCATTTCTTGTAAGATAGGTCTGGTGGTGATGAATTCCCTCAGCTATTGTTTGTCTGGGAAATTTTTTCTCTCTCCTTCATTTCTGAAGGATAATTTTGTTGAAAACAATATTCTTGGTTGATAGTTTTTTCTGCCTTCATCACTTCAAATATATCGTCTCATTCTCTCCTGACCTGTAAGGTTTCTGCTGAGAAATCTGCTGTTAGCCACATTTGGAACTTCCTGATACATTATTTGCTTCTTTTCTCTTGCTACTTTCAGAATCCTCTGTATTGATTCTTGATGGTGATTATTATATGTCTTTGAGTAGTTTTGTTTTGATTGAATCTGATTGGAGACTTTGACCTTCTTGTACCTGGATAATTACATCTTTCTCCAGGTTTGGAAAGTTTTCTGCTATTATTTCTTTATACAAGCTTTCTACTTTTTAAATCTTTCTCTTTTCCTTCTTTGACTCCTGTGACTAGAAAATTTACCCTTGGATGCTGTTCCATAAATCCCATAAGCTTTCTTCATTCTGTTTCATTATCTTTTCTTTATTCTCCTCAGACTATACATTTTCAAATAGCCTAATTTTGAGATTCCTTATGCTCTCCCTCTGTTTAACAACATCTCTGTCTAACCACATTGCTCACCCTTTGGTTTTTCAACCAAACTTGATCCTGCTTCAAGTCCTTTAGATTTATTCTTTCCTCTGCACCAGAAATTCTTGCCATGATTTTGCTATGTCTGACCCTGTTTTGTCATTTAGGCTCCAATCAAATATCACCTCTTCAAAAATGCCTTCTTTGACTGTCTTGTGAGATGTTGTCTGCCCTTCAGTCTCCTTGGCAATTATCATCCCTTTCAGTGTTTTCATGGAACTTATCCTTAAATTTCTTCCTATATGGATGATAGAGAATGATTTAAAGATTGTATTTCAGAGTCATAGCTGGCCTCACCAGTAAGTGGAAATACAAAAGTGAATCTGGTAGATGTATAGAAACATGTACCAAGTAGCATGAGAAAGGAATAGGCTCGTAAATAATTTTCTCTGTGGTGTTGGAGAGTTGTCCTCATTGAACTACAAGAGTAAAACTATCATTCTGTGCAAAGTCATGCAGTTTAGGTTTTAATACTGGTTGGTGACGGTAAAGCTATTGCCTCTTTCCCTCAGCTTTCCATTTCTCTTCATGTAAAACAAGGGGGTGGTTAGTCTTTGTTTATATTTTACTTGAAACATCAATGATTTTGAGTTGTAAAGTCAGTTTTTTATTAAGAAGTTCTAAAATTTCCTGGATTGTCTAAGCCAGCAGTTTTTAAAGTGTGGTCACTGGAGGTCTCAGAGACCTTGTCAGAGGGCTTCAGAGGTTAAAAGTGCTTTTTGAAAGAAAAAAATTCATTTTTCTTTTTCACTATGTTGACATTTACTCTGATGATACAAAAACAAAACTACTAGCATCTTATCACAAATGAAAGCAGTGGCACCAAATTGTAAAAGTTATTATTGCCTTCTTCAGGACATTAAAAAAGAAATGTATTCACATAAATAATCTGTTTTGCTTAAGAATGTTAGGCAATAAAAATTATTAAATTTTGTTAACACTTGACCTTTGAATGCACATCTTTTTAATATTCTGTATGACAAAAAGAGAAGCTGGTATAAAACACTTCTGCCACATCAAAATACCAAATTATGGTGATTGTCTAGAGGATAAAGAACTTGTGTGATTGAGCTGCAAATGGAACCAGGCACTGTTTTATAGAACACCATTTTTAATATATATATATAAAAGAATTTCAGACAAACTATGGTTATTCAGACTTTAGTATTCGGCCGACATTTTCCCAAATTTGAACAAAGTGAACCTGCCATTTCAGGAAACACCCCTGACAGTATTTGTTACCAAAAATAAAATGAACTTTCAACTTAAAATTAGAATTTTGTAAATTTTGTGTAAACCTCCCAAACACTTAAAGACTTTTTAGTGAGAATAGTGTTATATTAATGAATGTGTTTTTTATATTGAATAATGAAATATATCAACATATGAAAGATCTCAGTGATAACTCAACAAATATTTTCTAAATGAAAAATTCATGACATTACAATTCGTGAATAAAAGATATACTCAAAATGCAAAATAGATCAATGGATTTAATAAAACAGCACAAAAACCTCATTGATATGGTTTCAGATTCCAAATTATTATAACTTTCTCAACAAGAAAGCACTACTTGTTGAATTTGAGTGTAGTATCAAAGAACAATATTCACATTTATCTCAAAAGACTTTTAAATTCTCCTTTCCAATTATGTAGTTGTGTGAGACTGGATTTTCCTTGTTCACTTCAACCATAATAACATATTCCAACAAATTGAATGTAGAAGCAGATATAAGAATGCAACTGTCTTATATTTAGCCTGATATCAAAGAGATTTTTAAAAATGTAAAACAATGCCACTTTTCTAACTAAAGTTACTTGTATCTTGAAAAATATTTCATAAAATGTGTTACTTATATTATTTAATGGATTTATTATAATTTTAAATGGACTAATAAATTTTAAAATTTTCTCAGTTTTAATTTCTAATATAGCAAATATCAATAGATATAATCCATATAAACAAAAAGTCTTTGGGGTCCTCATTAATTTTTAGGAGTGTAAAAAAGTCCTGAGACCAAAAAGCTTAAAAACTGTTGGTATCAGCAGAACCAAAGATGTTTTGTTCAGTAGAGTTGACTATTTTTTTCAGTTGTGTCCTTTGATGCACAAAAAAATTTTTTTTTCATGTAGTCCAATTTGTCTATTTTTTTTTGTTGCCTGTGATTTTGGTGTCATATCAAAAAAACCATTGCCAAATCCAATGTAATAAAGATTTTCCTCTGTTTTCTGCTAAGAGTTTTATAGTTTTAACTCTTATGTTTAGGTCTTTTATCCATTTTGAGTTTATTTTTATATATGGTGTAAGGTGAGGGTCCAACTTCATTCTTTTATATGTGGATATACAGTTTTTCCAGCATCATTTGTTGAAAAGACTGTTATTTCTCCATTACATGGTCTTGGCATTCTTGTCAAAAATCATTTCACCATATATGTGAGAATTTATTTCTGGGTATTCTATTCCATTCCATTGGTCTGTACATCTCTCTTTATGCTAGTACCACACTATTTCAATTAATGTAGCTTTGCAATAGGCTTTGAAATCAGAAAGTGTGAGTCTTCTAGCTTTGTTCCTCTTTTTGAAGATTGTATTGGTTATTCAGTGTCCCTTGATATTCCACATAAATTTTAGGATATATTTTTCTATTTCTGCAAAAAAAAATGCCATTGAGATTTTGATAGGAATTGCATTGAATCTGTAGATCATGTTGGGTAGTATTGACATCTTAACAATATAAAGTCTTCCAATCCATGAACATGAGATATCTTTTCACTTATTCGTGTCTTTAATTTCTTTTAGTAATAGTTTATAGTTTTCAGTGTACAAGTGTTTTGCATCCACAGTTAAATTTGTGGATCAATTAAATAATTTGATTCTCAGATGTATTTGGTTGAAAAATTTGTCCCTGGATACTTGTTCTAAAACTTACTAAAACCAAAAGTCAAAACATAATATTAGTTAAAAGGAAATTGCTTTGATATATGCAGTACGAGAGAATTGAAAGCTTTATTTCCAAATCAATTGTGCCACATAAATTCAGCCAAATATGAGTCCAACATATTGTGACAAACTTCTGTCATTGTCCCTCACTTTGCTTTACATTTGTTTCAATAGGATCCAAGGTTTTGTGTAAGAACGCCAAGAGGTAATACAACACAGAAGTTGGGATCATTATGGTTAACCTGAGCATGTCGGAAACCAAGGAGAGGCTGGGTGTGTTATATGCAGCTCATGAATCAGAGTGAATGGTAGAATCAGGATGAACTACATGCTGCAAAATAGGCAGCAAAGTTTGTGCAGAATGGTTGCCAACATATTCCAAATAACCATTAGCTGATTGATGGGTAGTACTGACAATACCAAAAACTCATATTCCTCTCTCTTGGAGCACAGACAGCCATGACAATACTTGAATCTGTGGCTAAAACAGGACTTGTTGGTTTGCAAGTAATGACCTGGACCACCAAGTTGTATCAGATGCAGTTCAAAGTAATGCTTGCATACTTCATGACAGAAATTGTAGATATCAGACATAGTATGATCCAAAATTCTGAAATAGCAGTAGTTTTTTTTTTCTGTGACTTGCATAGACTATAAGAATATAAAATAAAATCACATTTTTAGGGAAATGTTGAATTTTACAAAAAAAAAAGATTCCTTTCAAAGAGAGACCCATAATGATTGGCAATTACGGGGGACATATTTCCACAAATAGCTGTCTTTGCATTGGCATCATGCTGTAAGTGTTGGTGACATGAGGAACATTCAGGAGCCACAGAAAACAAATTACACTGCTTCAAGAAGTCAATGGCTGGTAGGTTTGAAGTGTTGACAATAATATTCTGCAGTGTATCTTGACATAAACCTCTATTCATTGGGAGAGGTGAAATAAAAATTTTCCTAAAAATAAAGCCACTAAAAAAATACAATTTGAATTTGACCTTCACGGGTTGATTACAATTGAGGAATTTGACTCAGCACAATTGACTTTCACCCACTGGGACAAATTGTTTGATTGATCCAAGTTTATTCCTAAGTATTTTATTCTTTTTGATGCTTCAGTATGGTTGACTATTGCTTGTAAGCAACATTTATTGAACACAAGCAGTGTTTTGGGGATTTGAAATAGAATATGAAATGGATCATATGCTCAATTCATATCAAAGAGGGAAATGATACATTGTAATATGTGCTATAAAGGAAATTTTCACAGTGTGTTATTGGAGAATACAGAACAATCATTTTTACCCCAACTTGAGACATGCATATCAGCTTGGAAGTTACATCTCAATGAACCTTGAAGGATGCTGTGGTTTGAATGTTTGTCTCCTCCGAAACATCTGTTGAAATTTGATTCCCAATATAACAATGTTAAGAGGTGGGATGTTTAAGAGGTGATTGGGTCATGAGGACTCTGTCCTCATGAATGGATTAATGGATTAATGCGTTATCATGAGAGTGGATTTGTTATAAAAGCCAGTTTGGCTCTCTCTGGTGTGCCCCTCTTGCCCTGTCATGCCTTCCACCATGTTATGATGCAGCACAAGGCCATCACCAGATGCAGCTGTCCAATCTTGAACTTCCCAGCCTCCAGAACCATAAGCTAAATAAACCTCTTTTCTTTATAAATTACCTAGTCTCATGTGTCTAAGTATAGCAACAGAAAACAGACTAAAACAAAGGAAAAGTAGACTTGAGAAGGAATAAAGGAAGATGGGCAGAGAATAATGTTAAAAGTAGAGGGAAGAGCTCCTGAACAAGGAATTGGAGGTATAAAACAGCATGATGTGCAGAGAGAACTGCAAACAGTTTGACATTGAGCATAGAGTGGCCTGAAAGGAGGTCAGGAATCAGAAGCTAGAAAAGCAGACAGGATCAGTTCTTATGGTTTTGGTTCAGACTGCTACTCCTCTTAAAATCCAGGTGTTTGCCAAGTCCAAGAACCCCTCACTGACACCTTTCCCTTTCTCCAGGTTAAGTTGGGTCCCCATTGCTATGCTTCCATTACTACTTTGTAAAAAGGACTTTTACTTAATACACTTAAAAGTTGTATTGTAATCTGCTTTTATGCTCAACATTGTGCCTGGAACATTCCATTGTTTATTAAATATCTCTGAATTGGCTACACATTTTTTAATAGATAAGTTACACAGTAACACTAATGTTTAAGGAAGATAATTTTTGTTGCCATTTGCCTGATAGTGAGGGCTAATTTAGATTGGAGACAGGTAGGTACACCTGGGAAGGTCTCATGGAGAAACAAAGTGATTAGGGCCCGGGTCAGCATAGTGGCTCTGGAAATGGATGAAAATGAATGCAGAATGTGCTGCATTTCACATATGGGGAAAATATGTGTTCCTAGTGAAGCATGACAGTAAGGTGAGATACTGAATGATGGCATATGTAAGCTGAGCTCTGAACAAAGACCAGTGCTCACAAAGATTTTGGGTTGAGCACAAAACAGTCAAGTTTATTATCTCTTAGGTAAAATGCAGCCAGAAGCATGGCATGGAAGATAAAATACAAATGGGTGTGTAAATTGTTAAGAGAGGTTTCAGAAAAATTTGAAGGGCCTGAAAACAAAAGTGGCCTCTCGCAGAAGGCCCCCTGCTTAACTCAAGGCAGCGCATGTTTCTTAGATGTGGAGCTGAACTAACCATCTGTCTTTTCAACCTTTCCTTGGAAGTGCTCAGGCTCTGCTGCCAAGGTTGAGTGCTCCTTTCCTAGGTCTATCCATCTGCACCTACAGTGTAATGTGAAGATTTTTTTTTTCTGTAACAAGGCAAAATCATTTTAGAAAGTAGGTTTTCTCAAAAATTTCAAAGTGTAGTATTAATCTTTAGTAGACTAGTGCAAAATAAAGTCACTGCTACTTCACATATTTTTTAAAGAAAGAAATGTGCAAAATTATTCAAGTTGGCAGTAACCACCTTCAACTTTTTGATGTGCCAACAATGTAAATTTTTTTATGGAGTGACCTTGAATCAATGAAACAGTGAAGATAATCAGGTATAATGTATTGGGGTTACTGTAAAACTGCCATGAAAAAAGGGAAGTAAAAAGAATCTTTACAATGTGAAATTCTTGTAATCCACCATTTTAAAAACCAGATACTACATTAGAGTATATTGTTTTCTCTTTTAGGGCACTTCCAATAATGTTCCAGCTAGGATTACTAGAGTAATCTTAGTTACCATGTAGAATACAGTAAAAATAAAGTGATATATAAATTCAATACATAGGCATATATTTTTTACTTTGTAATCATCAATTTTTTTCTGCATAGTCTTTTGAAAACCATGTTATTTATTATTCAGAGACCTAAGTTGAAGAGAGAAGCAGTATGTTTGGATTAAATTGATGACCAAGCCGAATTTGAGTTTTTTAAAAATTTTAACTTGAGATGTTCCTTTGCTTTATTTGAACTTTTACAATAAAGCACAAACTTTTGGATATGTGACTAAAGTAATTAAAATTAATTTAATTTTGTTATAGTATAACATATCAACAACTCAAATGTTCAGCATTTGGCCTGAGAACCAGAAAGGAAGCAACTTTACAACAGCCAAAATTGATGATAAATAATACTAAAGCTTGAATACTACTGAGAGAATCTTAAAAGTACTGCTTTTAATTTTATTTTTATTTCACACAGCAGTCCAATAAGATTCATCATCTCATTTTCAAATCCCAGGAGATCAAAAGTAGCACAGTTGAATAGTGAAGAGTTATTGCTACAAGTAGACACATAGGCAGAGTGAGGAGATAACATGGCAGTAAGATGGAGATATCTCCCCTCCAAAACAAACAAACAAACACACACACAAAGAACAAAAATTAACTGTTTGCACCCTTTAATATAGGACAAAACATTACTAATCTTAGCATTTCCCAAGTGTAGGAGTGCTTATAGCACAGTACAATCACTGATGTTTACCATCACACCTTGAATCATCTAGAAAAGATTAAGTAATGTACAGTAATAAATGCATTTTTAGAAAATACAAAAATATCTTAACTCTTGTGTAAAGAGGCTAAACTCTTTGATCTTTGGTACATTTTCCTATGCAGACTTATTTCTTAATGAATCTAAATAATTATGATTTTACAGTGGTTTGAGTTAACTGGTAAGGCAGGGTTTACAATGACACAGTCCTTGTGTGACAGCTGTATTAGAAAATAAAAATATACTTTCTCATTTATCATCACATATTTTTATTGGGGAAAATAGGTAAGTAGTACCTCCTAGTTTCTAGGCAAAAGTCAGTTCATAAATTGACTTCTATGTCAATATCATATAATTCATAAGAATGTTACTAGGCTTGCTATATGCCACAAAGTCAGTAGTGGAAATAAAACGCTGATCTTAGCTCCTTATTACCAGTTCAGCATTATAGTATCACGTCTAATTCTTTTCAGCCTGTTTAATAAAGAAGAAAACTGATTCTATTTACATTTGTTTTATGTTACTGTTATAAAAAAGCATGTTTTGAGAAGCTAAGTTGAATGAAATAAGAACACTTATGTAAGACAAATTACTGCTCCCTCTAGGAGTTTAAACTAGAGTTAGAAAGCAAGACTAAAATAAAGGAAGGAGGAACAAAGAAAAGAACTAGTTTATTGAGTACCTCATATAAGTCAGGCTTTGTGCTCAAAATAAGAATTTGATTCTCAAGAATTCCTTTGTTACAGATGAATAATATGAAGCTCAGTCTATATTTGAACAACTGGAAATTAGCAAAATGAGAATTCTAATTGAGGCCTGTCTGGCTTCAAAATCCCTACTCTTTCCACTCCCCTTCGTGGCATCCAGGAACATGCCCAGCCAGGCGTATGATTTGTGGAAAATGTGTGATACAAAAATAAGATCTAAAGAATAGCCAAAGGAGGCAATCGGTTGAACTGGAGGGATGAGAAAAAGTGTCATTTAGAAAAGGGAAGCTTTTATAGATGTCACACTCAAAAAAATCTTGGTAAGAGGAGCAGGAGGGGAAGTTTATTAGATTTTGATCACCATTTACCATAAAAAAACTATAATGATCCTTATATGAAAGATTAATATCTTCAGTTCTGGTAATATCAGGGAAGTGTTTTCATTTTTACAGAGTGTGTACTTACCACATATTCAGGGATTCTTCAGAATTACATAAATATAAAAATTTCCTAAAAAAAGGGTAAACAAATTTAGAAATTTTTCAAAATGGTAGAAATTGTATAACTTTTATAAGCACAATTACATATGAATATATTTCTCTGCATATTGATATTAAATCAGTTATGTTCATGTTAATAGTAGTAGCTGGTATTTACTGACTACTTTTTTCTTTGCTAGCCACTGATTTGAGTAAATTGAATGTACCATCTCATTTAGTCCTCAGAATAACGACATGAAATACTATTGTCATCCTCACTTTACATACAAGTGAACTGCAGTTTAGAATATTTAAGTAACTTGTCCAAGGTAACACTGTGTGTGCTGTGTACCTTCATTTGTCCTTTCTATCTCTCTGTATCCTCGTGCATTCTTCTGTGTGTCCCGGGAGCAGCCTGGCTTCACGAGCGTGTGACCTACACAGTTGCACAGAGTTCCACGCTCAGAAGGATCCTGCGCTTGATTTATTGTTTTACTGTCACCATCTTATAGTGTCATGTCTAATTCTTTTCAGCCTGTTTAATAAAGAAGAAAACTGATTCTATTTACATTTATTTTATGTTACTGTTGTAAAAAAAGCATGTTTTGAGAAGCTAAGTTGAATGAAATAAGAACACTTATGTAAGACAAATTACTGCTCCCTCTAGGAGTTTAAGTCTTGAAATCCTTAACAATTTTTTTAAAATAAAGGGACACTGCATTTTTATTTTGCACTGGACCCACAAATTACATAGCCAGTCTCGTCTGGGTAGCTAACCCATTTGCTTGGCATCAATGTCCCCCCTTTTCCCTAGTTTTAGGTTGGTAGCCAAAGGGGGGCACTGGCAAGAGACAAAAGGGTGGGAGGAAAGTGAGGGTGTAGGATTAATTACTCCACAGAAGGCACAGCCCATGCCAGGGGTCTCACACTGCTCCCTTCTCTGAGTTTGGGTACTGCTCCCTACCTTCCTTCTCTTCAGAGTGGTTCTCCATTTTTACTTACCCCATTGTTTGACTGGCATTGTTGATCTCCTTAAATCTTGTTCGTACCTTTCTAAATAGTTTCTTTATCACATTCTCCTCAAATTTTCCAGCTTGACTGTGGCATCTGTTTCCTATAGGGACCCTGACTAATATATACAGTTACTTAAAGAAATAAAAATCTATGCATAATAATTAGAAAAAATAAATAGCTCGGAGTTGGAAAAAGCATAGCTTAGAAAAACAAACTGGACTCCACCTATTTCCATTCTATGCCATGCATCTTTCTGATCTAGTGAACGGTAGAAATCAGCTCAGGACAGTGGGGTAGGAGCCGGCTGAGAGAAAACTAGGAAATTGAATTTCACATGAAGGGACCAGAGACAATAAGCTCCCGGACATTGCTGCCAATTTTCTCTCCACAAAGCTTGAATCAGCTTATATGCCCAACAGCTATATTCTTGATGCCTGTTTCCTCGAACCTTTGCTTTAACTGGGTTTTATAATTTTCTCCAACCCCATCTCTGATTCTTAAAGGAAAAAGGGCCCAGAACTGGCTTGGAGTGATATCTGACCCTGGGAGGCTGGGAGTGGGGAGCAGAGTGGTGGTAGAATCTATGTAACTAAATTCTATATATGGGTTTAAATTCCTAAGGCTATTAGTTCAGTTTCTGAGAAATACCCACATAATTACTTTCTGAGGCAAGCTCTAGAGTTTAAAATAAATGTATTAGTTCTGTGAATTCTTTGACATTACAAATGAAAATGAAAGAAAGTACTTATCATGGGAAAAAAAGTGAGGTATTAGCATTTACTCTACATTTCACTTTCAGTTTGTATGTTTAAAGGTTCTTGTTTTTTATATTAAGATGTTTAAATCACCATTTTTTTTATTGTTACTGGAAAATAAAAGGATATTCCTTAAAGTTCAATTTTATTATGTTTCAATTTCTTATTGTAGGATATTTCTTTAAAGGCAGAAAAGGTAAGCTCGTGGAAATACTTCCATGGGTATTAATAGCATCTATAAAATAAAAATCCAAATTTTGGAAATGGCATTTTGTATTTGCACTATCCGAATGGTACTAATGCATTAGCTAGCTCACTGGTGTTGACTTAAAGTGTACATGAGAGGTAGGGTTTTCAATTAGGAGGCAATATATTATAGAACAAGAGTAACTCAAGATTTTTAGTGCAAAGGAAAATTAGAAATAACCACATATAGAGCCTCAATCACTAAACTTTCATCTCATTCTGTAAAAACCAAAACACTGTCCTGCAGAGAAGTTTGTTTTTCTTTTCTATGTACCCTTACTTCCTTGGTGATTTCACTCAGGCTATGATTTTAAATACCATCTATATGCTGATAACTCACAAATTTCCATCTCCAGCCCAGATTCCTCCTCAGAACTCCTAATTTGTGTCCATGGTCCAATTTAATATCTCCCCTTGGATGTTAAATTTAACCCCTAGAACTTGGCTCCTGATCTATGCTCCAGAACTGATCTACATATATCCTTGCCCATCCGAGTTAATGGCGCTTTATCTTTCTTACTGATCAGGCCAAACCCTGGAATCATCCTCTCTGTTTTCCTCTCACATCCCATATCTAATGTGTCAGGAAATCCTATAGACATTACTTCAAGATCCAAGTACCTTTTACCACCTCTACTGCTACTTCCCTGGTTTAAGCCTCTACCACCTGCCTCCCGGACTACTGCAATAGCCTCCTACCCGTGGAATAATCTGTTCTTCCTGCATTGCTTTTGTTTCCCCTCCATTGATTCTCAACACAACAGCAAGAGGAATTATTAGAAATATGTCAGATTATATCACTTTTTGCTCAAAACCCTGAAATGACTTCCCACTACACATAGAGTAAAAGCCAAAGTCTATGAGGCCTCATGTTATCTGACCTCCCTGCTTCTCTGCTCATCCCCTTCTACCTCCGCCCCTCACAGACACTGAGCAGATATTCTGGGTCACGCTCCTTTCCTGCTCCCTTCCCTTCCGCTCCCAATCCTCCTTACCTTTCTCCATTTTTCCTCATTCCAGAGCACCTACCACCTTTTAACACATGGTGTAGTTTACTTATTTATTGTGTTTATTATTTATGTCTGTCTCTCACTGTTTGAAAGTAAGCCTCATGAGAGCAGAGAACTTTCTCTGTTTTGTTCGCTGATTTATCCCCTATTCCTAAAATAGTGCCTGGCTGGTAGTAACCAGTCAATATTTGTTGAATGACTGAAAGTTTTGTGTACTCCCCCTTTTAAAACCTGCCTATTTGAAGGGTTGGGTAGAGAGGTAAGTTCATGCCCAATCTATTTGCAGATTGATAAGACAAACTTCAGATAGATACCAGGTCTTTTCTAAGTATAGAAAGATTTTAAGAACTATTATAGAACACTCAGAGTTAATATTTCCTAGCAGAAACCTAAAAGTGATTATTTCTCACTTTTGCTATGAGGAATGTTCATGTAGGAAAAAGAAAATGAATTTTAGAGTTAGTCAGACTTGAGTTCTGCACATGCCTCTGACACTTTCAAGATGAGTAACCTTGAATGAGACATTAACCTCTCTGAGCCTTGGTGCTGTCATGTGTGAACTGATGATAATGTTCCCTACCTCCTAGGGTTAGTTTAAAGATCAGTGAGTTAGTATTATATATGTAAAACACCAGCCCAGGACATGCTGTGGAGCCCGACAGAATTCCCAACCAGTGTACTTGATTCAGAATGTGGCTAATTGGGCTTCTTTTCTACAAGGACAAAGATAAACTTGATCTTTGTTTATTCTGCTATTTGAGATATTTTCAAACCTGTTCTGTCCTCATGAATAGTTAAAAAAGAGATGAAGACTTGCAAAATGAGGAAGATTCATCACTGAGTCAGTGAAACTACTGTTACTGAGTGAACAGAGCTGAGGGAATGTGAACATTTGCAGGTATGTACTAGATAAATCATTGAGTCAGTGATTTAGTGGTAAACTGAATCTTGACAAGTTCTTGGCAAGTTCTCAGTAAACCAAATCTAAGAATAAATTTGTCTTGCAAGGGAATCTTATTGATGGAATGGCTTTCCATGGTGCAAACATAAATTAAAACAACAACGACTTTTTCAAGTAATCTCAAAAGTATTTCTGGAGTGGTGTAATTAATGGCTGTTGATAATTTAGAAATTTAGTATTTTTATATCACTTATGTATTTGAGCAAGTTTACACGTACAAGTTTACATGTACTATTTGATTTATTCTGTAATTTCCGGTTATCATATGATCATTTATATAATTAGGTATTTACTCAACTTTCCTTAATAATACATAGAAATGATCTTTTTTCTTCCTTTATAGAGAGAGAAAATTTACAAGAAGAGAGGTTAAATGGCTAATCCAGGCTTAGTTATTCAACCAGTAATAAAAATGGAATTAAACAGTTATTTTGATTTTCTTACCAGATCTGTCAAATGTGATAATCTCTCCAAATGCCATTGAAATTTTCTTTCTTTTTGGAAAATGCTTACACAGGGCAGATTAAGTGGAAGAAATATGGCAGCATTTTTTTGCTATAGTAAACTAAATATGAATGTTCCTAACATGATCCTGAACAACTAGTGATGGCAGAAGCAAGTGCTTCTTTTCTCTATTGACCTACTGGGGGAAGCTTTCCCCTATTTCAGTATCTTAGAAGAAATATTCATGTTGGTTAACTATAGCAGAAGTGTGAATAAAAATATGACTCATCTGAGGGGGGTTCTAAAAAATGGCGGTGTGATAGGGTCCTCCCACCGTACCGCTCCCAGGAAAGGAGGTGAAGAACGCCAGCGGCTGCCTGCGAGCACAGACCGCTCACTCCGAAAACAGCATTGCGAATGACAGAGAAACAACGCCGAACGCCCAGCCCAAGAAAACAGGTACAAAATTTTCACAAAGATCGGAGGGCGCACGGAGCACAATAGAGCCCAGAGCGCGGGAAGGACGCGCTCACCAGGTCGGCGCAGCGCGACCTGCCCCCCAAGCGGTTACGCGCCTCCCCATACACGCAGTCAGGGACAAGCCCAGAGTTGGGACAGAGCGGTTGCTCGGGCCGGCGAGCCCTGTGGAGAGGAGGAAGTAGCCAGAGCCAGACACAACTCGCAGCTACAATATACAGAGACTACCGAGGGCTGGGGAGGAACCGGGCGGGGACCGAGACACAGCTTCCCAGGACAGTGCGCGGGAACCCGCAGGCCGGCACTGCGCCACTAGAAGTCAGAGGGACTGGGCCCAGGAGTTTAACGGAGAGCGGGACGCGCCCTTAGAGGTTGCTTACAACTACCGGCGGAGAAAAACTGCGCTCCCGGCGCGATCGGAGCCCGGCTGTGCGCCAGGCTGGCGGCGGCCGCCATCTTTACAGCCGCCCGCGCGGAGCCGTGAGCCGCGTCTCTAGCTCCGCCCCGCCCCGGCCCAGGGCTCATCCGCTGGGGCGAGACAGGCTTTGCCTGTGGTGGCCAGGGACAGCGGCATCCGTGGGTTCCAGGTGGGACGAGATCCCGGAACTGTAGAGGTGGGACCTTTGAGTATTGGAAACAGTTTGCAGCTCGTCCATCTGGTTCTGCTACCCCGGCTCTGGCCTCCGACAACTCCGCTCCGTGCCGGTCCTAGTGCCCGCCCCTCAGGTCCCAGCCCTCCTGTACCCCAGAGATCGCTCATTTTGAAGGTTGCTGGCCATAGTGACTCATTTGGTATAACTGCTGGTTCCCATGACAACCAAATACCTCAAGAGCCACAGGCTGAACCAGAGCAGCTCCCCATAATCCTGCCCACTTCAATAGGGAATTTCGCGCCATCCAAGAGCGCTTCCAGCGGCCACTACTACCCCCTCCCCGTGGGAACATCCCCCCGGTGGAGACTGCTGGGGATAGAGACGGCCACCTGCCTCGCCTTGAGGTCTAGTGGTGGAAAAGGGGTGCACAATTGGAGATCCCCCTATCAACCAGTATCACGCGGAGACACACATCAGAAGGGCAGCCACACGTGGCTAGATGAGCAACCTCTGAGCTGTGTAGAATTTTCCCAACTCGGCTCTCACACTGCAGCCAAAAGAAATTGTGTTTCTACCAGAACCTCAGGAAGAGCAGGGTCAAAGTAACCCCTAGGAGCTACAAGACCCCTCCCAAAGCACAGGGCTTTCGCATACCCCAACTGGGGAATCAGAGTCTGCCACGGACATAACAGAATACCTAGCTAATAGGGAGCGGAGGACTCATATTCTCAAGTACAATCCATTAGCTCAGAGCCCAAGCTGGGAGGTCATTCTCACCACACTCCACTGGGAAGAGGAGAAGACCACAGGTCAGAGTTAACTCAAGATCCAACAAACTTGCTAAAATACACCTAAGGCAATACAGGCCACTACTTCTCTCCTTGGCTTTGCCAAGGAACAATAATTGTGGGCCTGGTGACAGGACCATAAACTAGCTCTAACACCCCCAGCTCTCGACCAAGAGGCCAGATGAGAAAAAACCAGCGAAAGAACTCAGGGAACATGAAAAATCAGAGTGAAAAGTCACCCCCAAAAGAAATTATCAGTTCCTCAGCAATGGATACCAACCCAAATGAAATGGGTAGAATGACAGAAGAGGAATTTCGTTTATGGATTATAAGAAAGCTCAATGAAATTCAAGAGAAAATTGAATCCCAGCACAAAGAAACCACAAGAAAAATGCAAGAAATGAATGAAAAATTCTCCAAAGAAATAGAAATATTACGGAAAAATCAAATAGAAATCCTAGAAATGAAAGAAGCATTCAAGGATCTACAAAACACAGTGGAAAGCCTTAAGAATAGGCTGGACCATGCAGAGGAAAGAATTTCAGAGCTAGAAGACAGCTCCTATGTGCTAAATAAATCAGCTGAAGAGAAAGAACACAAAAACAAGAGGCAGGAAAAAAGCATACAAGAAATGTGGGATTATGTAAAGAAGCCAAACATAAGGATAATAGGTATCCCTGAGGGAGAGGAAGAAAATTTGCATGGGCTGGAAAATTTATTTGAAGGAATAATAGAGGAAAATTTCCATGGCCTAGCCAGAAATCTCGATATCCAAGTACAAGAAGCACACAGGACTCCTGGGAGAGTCAACGTGAAAAGGCATTCACCATGCCACATAATTATTAGACTGACCAAAGTAAACACAAAAGAGGCACTCCTCAGAGCTGTAAGACAAAAAAAGGAGGTAACCTACAAAGGGAAACCCATCAGATTAACTTCAGATTTCTCAGCTGAAACCTTACAAGCCAGAAGGGAATGGGGAGACATCATCAATCTCCTAAAACAAAACAAAGGTCAACCCAGAATTCTGTATCCTGCCAAACTAAGCTTCTTATATGAGGGAGAAATAAAGACCTTTCCAGATAAGCAATCACTGATAGAATTTGCGAAATCCAGACCGGCCTTGCAAGAAATGCTTAGACCTGCATTATACACTAAACAGAGCAACAGACACCCACCTATGTAAAACTATGCAAAGGCTAAAACCCCAGAAACCAGATTCCACAATGATGCAAGAGGTAAAACAAAAGATACCACCCAACAGAATAATCAGAAATTTACCCCAAATATCAATTCTCTCAATAAATGTAAATGGCTTGAACTGCCCATTGAAGAGACATAGGCTGGCTGAATGGATTAAAAAATACAAACCAAGTATCTGTTGTCTTCAGGAAACACACCTTACACACAAAGACGCATTCAGACTCAAGGTGAAAGGATGGAATACAATTTTTCAGGCTAATGGAAACCAAAAGAAATCTGGAGTAGCCATCCTCATTTCAGATGACATCAACTTTAAAGCAATAAAAGTAAAGAAGGACAAAAATGGACACTATATAGTGGTGAAGGGAAAAATTTCACAAGAGGATTTAACAATCCTAAACATTTATGCACCCAACACAGGAGCACCCAGGTACATAAAGCAAATGCTGCTAGATCTAGACAACATAATAAGCAGGAATGCCATAATTGCAGGAGACTTCAACACCCCACTGACGGAACTGGACAGATCCTCCAAACAAAAATTAAATAGAGAAATAAAAGACCTAAACAGGACTCTAGGACATTTGGGCCTAACAGATATCTACAGAACACTCCACCCAAATAACACTGAATATACATTCTTCTCATCAGCTCATGGAACTTTCTCTAAAATTGACCACATCCTAGGCCACAAAACAGATCTAAACAAATTCAAAAAATAGAAATCATACCATGTATCTTTTCAGACCACAGCGGAATAAAATTAGATAATTTTTGGGTCAAAGAGGAGATTCAAAATGAAATCAAAAGATTCTTCGAACTAAACGATAATGGGGACACAAGTTATCAAAATCTGTGGGATACAGCAAAAGCAGTCCTGAGAGGAAAACTTATCGCCCTAAATTCCCACATCCAAAAGACAGAAAAGTCACAAATTAGTAAACTAATGAATCATCTTAAGGAAATGGAAAAGGAAGAGCAAAGCAATCCTAAAACCAGCAGAAGAAAAGAAATAACCAAAATTAGAGCAGAATTAAATGAAATCGAGAACAAAAAAACAATACAGAAGATCAATGAAACGAAAAGCTGGTTCTTTGAAAAGATAAACAAAATAGACAGGCCACTTGCCAGGTTGACCAGAAGCAGAAAGGAAAGGACTCTAATAAGCTCAATTAGAAATGAGAGAGGAGAAGTCACAACTGATACCATGGAAATACAAAACATCATCTTTGAATACTACAAAAATCTCTATGCTCACAAACATGAAAACATGGAGGAAATGGACAAATTCTTAGAAACACACTACCTCCCTAGGCTCAACCAGGAAGAAACTGAATTTCTAAACAGACCAATATCAAGCACCGAAACTGAAGCAGTAATTAAAAATCTACCCACAAAAAAAAGTCCCGGACCAGATGGGTTCACACCTGAATTCTACCAAGCCTACAAAGAAGAACTGGTGCCTATACTGCAGAAATTATTTGAAAATATCCAGAAGGATGGAATCCTCCCAAACTCATTCTACGAAGCCAATATCACCTTGATACCAAAGCCAGGAAAGGACACAACAAAAAAAGAAAACTACAGACCAATATCCCTTATGAATATAGATGCAAAAATTCTCAATAAAATCCTTGCAAACTGAATTCAAATGTACATCAAAAAAATAATCCATCATGATCAGGTGGGCTTCATTCCCGAGATGCAGGGATGGTTCAACATACGCAAATCTATAACTGTAATTCACCATATAAATAAAAGCAAGAACAAAGATTATATGATCCTTTCAATAGATGCAGAAAAGGCTTTTGACAAAATCCAACACCCTTTTATGATAGAACTCTTAACAATATAGGCATAGATGGCTCATTCCTAGAAACTATTAAAGCCATATACGATAAACCCACAGCCAATATCATACTGAATGGGGAAAAATTGAAGGCATTCCCCCTTAAAACTGGCACCAGACAAGGGTGTCCACTATCTCCACTTCTTTTCAACATAGTGCTGGAAGTCCTGGCCACAGCAATTAGACAAGACAGAGGAATCAGGGGCGTCCAGATAGGGGCAGAAGAGGTCAAACTTTCACTATTCGCAGATGATATGATATATACATAGAAAACCCCAAGGATTCAACCAAGAGATTACTGGAATGATAAATGAATTCAGCAAAGTCTCAGGATACAAAATTAATACACACAAATCCATAGCCTTCATATATGCTAATAACAATCAGCCGAGAACAAATAAGATGCTATACCTTTGCAATAGCAACAAAAAATTAAATATTTAGGATATATCTAACTAAGGAGGTCAAAGACCTATATAGAGAGAATTATGAAACACTGAGAAAGGAATTGCAGAGGATGTAAAAAGATGGAAAGCCTTACCATGCTCTGGATAGCAGAGTCAACATAGTAAAAATGGCTTTGCTACCTAATTAATTACAGAATCAATGCAATCCCTATCAAAATACCAACATCATTTTTTGCCGATCTAGAAAAATAATTCTACGCTTCGTGTGGACCAGAGAAGACCCCGTCTAGCCAAAGCAACCTTAGCAAAAAGAACAAATTGGGAGGCATCTGTCTACCAGACTTCAAACTATACTACAAGGCTATAGTAACCAAAACTGCATGGTATTGGCACAAGAACAGACACGTAGACCAATGGAACAGGACTGAGAACCCAAATATAAAACCAACCTCATACAGTCACCTGATCTTTGACAAATTCCAGAAAAACGTACACTGGGGAAAAGATTCCCTATTCAACAAATGGTGCTGGGAAAATTGGATGGCCATATGTAGAAGACTGAAAGTGGACCCACACCTCTCACCTCTCACAAAAATCAATTCACAATGGATAACAGATCTAAACCTAAGACATGAAACCATAAGAATTCTCGAAGAAAATGTTGGAAAAACTCTTATGGACATTGGCCTAGGCAAAGAATTTATGAAGAAGACCCCCAAAGCAATCACAGCAGCAACAAAAATAAATACATGGGACCTGATCAAATTGAAAAGCTTCTGCACAGCCAAGGAAACTATCACTAGAGTGAACAGACAACCTACAGAATGGGAGAAATATTTGCATGCTACACCTCTGATAAGGGCTGATAACCAGAATCTATACAGAACTTAGGAAAATCAACAAGAAAAAATCAAACAACCCTATTAAAAATTGGGCAAAGGACATGAACAAAAACTTTTCCAAATAAGACAGAATGATGGCCAGCAAACATATAAAAAAGTGCTCAACTTCTCTAATCATCAGGGAAATGCAAATCAAAACCACAATGAGATATCACTTAACTCCAGTGAGATTGGCTCATATCAAAAAATCCCCAAATAACAAACGTTGGCGGGGATGTGGACAGGTAGGAACACTCATACACTGCTAGTGGGACTGCAAATTAGTACAACCTCTATGGAAAAGAATATGGAGATACCTCAAAGAATTAAAAGTAGAATTACCATTTGACCCAGCAATCCCACTACTGGGTATTTATCCAAAAGAAAAAAAGACATTTTATAATAAAGACAACTGCTCTCGAATGTTCATAGCAGCACAATTCACAATTGCAAAGTTGTGGAAACAACCCAGGTGCCCATCAATACACGAGTGGATCAATAAATGTGGTATATGTATACCATGGAGTATTACTCAGCAATAAGGAACAACAGTGAATTAACACATCTGGTATTATCCTGGTTGGAGCTAGAACCCATTCTTCGAAGCGAAGTGTCACAGGATTGGAAAAACAAGCATCACTGGTACTCACCATCAAACTGGTACTAACTGATGAACACTTACATCACACAGGGCAATAACATTCATCAGAGGGCGGGCGGGCGGGAGGGGGGTAGAAGGGATGGGAAAAACTCTCACTGAATGGATGTGGGGAGCACAGTTTGGGAGATGACCACGATTGTGGCTCTGACACGGGCAGAACAGGGGCAATGTGAATGGCCAAAGTGTTGTACCCCCATGATATTCTGAAATTAAAAAAATAAATTATATAAAAAAAAAAAATAACTGTTTCAAAAAGAAATGGTATAAACGAGGACATTACGAAAATCACATGGACCTCTCCGAGCGGCACATGATAAACCACAATTGCTGTTGTAACAATTTCAGGGGCTGCCAGGTAGGAGAGCACAGGGACTGTTCTGTCGCGCATGCACTCACACCAGGACCCGCTCTGTCTGCCACACTGAATCTAAATAAAGCAACTTCCCACAGCTACTCATTTCCCTACTATATTGTAGATCTAAACTCCTTCTGCATGCAATCTAAATTTGGAAGTTTTTTCCCTCCCTACCTATGCTCCCTGTTCCCCATCTGACCAATTCCATAGATATTTCCAGTTATATATCCACATGATGCTTTCTGTAATAACATTAACTGCTGTGTTGGCCTCCATTTATCTGCAATGACTAAAAAAAAAAAAAAAAAAAAAATATGACTCATCTGAGAAAAGGTACAGGTCTGTAAAGCTCTACATTTCTCTGGACTTACTCACTTGGGTGATTTCATCTGAAGGTCAGCAAAGAGTTCAAAAATAGAGTTGGCAGCATAAAGTGATAAGATTGTCTTTTAGTCCTGTAACTCTCTGCAAACTAATTTTGTTGAATCTTGGTGCTGGATGCCAACATCAAGGCAGAGTGCATGGAATTTTCTTCACAAAGATGTGATTGCAGCAAAAGCACTGTAATCAATATGTACTCACCATTACTTTCTACAATATAAATAATTGATCGATAAAACAATGCATCAAATCACTGTCAACTTTATTGCCATAACAAGCTTTTTTCCCATATAAATTATTGCTCTATACCCTTTCATTAAATCTAGTTTTGTATTTCAGCATTGTGGAAAATTTTATGCTTGAATTCCCTATAAAGTGGTGTTAGGCTGTCTATTAACCACAGGGGCTTTCAGCTTGATGTTTGAGCACTTTAATTGTCACTGTAATTGATTTTACCTTTGACTTGGCATGGTGATTTCTTTGTAATTTGTTGATGATTAATGACCATCCTCTGGTTATCACTGCTTGGCTGGCCAGAAATGGAGCAATTGGTTTGTCTTGGCTCTTAACTTTTCATAAAAGACTTAAAAAAAATCACTGAGGGGGGCTGTGCAAAAAGGTTTTGAAGTAAAAAGGTTTATACCCTCTGTGGTTTAACTGTCTTGTAGGAAAAGTTGGGAGGCCAAAATTAAGTATATGTCAGTTAATTTTATCTTTATGTCCTTAAGATACATTGACATTCAAAACTTTCTACTTTATAGTATTTTGGTCAACTTCTCAGTTTTAGAAAAGTGGATGCCTTTGAAGATTATGAGACATTAGCATATTTGAATTACTATAAAAATTTTCCAAATAAAAGTTCCCAAAAAGTGATTCAGTTGTTACTAATGGAATTATTAAGATCTAAGGAATGTAAATTGTTGATCAAAACACCAGGAAAAAAAGCAAAAATGACAGTAAGTTACTACAGGGATCTGACAGTAAGAATTGTTCTGAAATGATCTATAACTCAGAATTTTAAATATAAAAATGTGAGTTAATACTATGGAAAAGCATTTTGCCAAATACTGAAGAGACAAGGAAGTACATAGACATAACTTTTTGTCCACCTCTTCCCAATACACACATAATTGTAGAGTAATTATAATCTAGAAAGGAAAATTAAGTGACATAAAAGAAGTAGTTAAAATGCATAGCACATACGAAATGGTTGACAGAAAAATTTGAATTGTGCACAGAATCTTTGTGTATAACTTTCTTTCTTTTAAAAAATATGCACATAGACTAAGATGCATAAATATTTTAAAGCTCTTAGGAAAAGTTTTAGATACTTCATTAACAAGACTAAATGAACAGAATCCTTAGGTGTGAACATATCATTGGTGATAGGAGAGAAAATAATTACTGAGAAATATATTTAATCTAATTTAAAGATTTGTTCTAATATAGTTCTGTGTCAAACATAATAACAAACTATTAAATTTAAATGTAGCTAATCTAATATAATTGATTTTAGGACACCAATTCTTAAGAGCAACAAGTCTTTGGCACGAGTATTTACGTTTGTCTTATAATGTTGAATATAATTACAACCTTGCAATTTAAAAAAAAAATTGAATTGATAACAGGAGAAGTGGTAGGTTAAGGAATATAAATCTATTTCTTGAATTCACAAAATAAGCTAGCAATTTCTGGGTGTTTTTCTAATAAGAAAAAGAAAATTTTTTCTAAGCAAGTGGGAGGGCTGCTCCTTAACCAAGGATTCTGCCCCTGATTTTGAATATTTTCAGGCCTTCAACACATGATGAAGTTCCCAATGGGTTGTGTTTCCAGAAAAAAAACCTTTTTTTAAAAAATTAAATTGTTTAAAAAGTTGAATGTATTTTCCAATAGATAAAATATTTTAAATGATGATTATATTTATATGACATCAATAAAATCTTTGAAACTCCAAATTCCTGATGATATCTCTAAATTGTATAAGGCCTTAATCACTGTAAGTAATGATATTTCAAAAGGAAAATGTTTTTGAAGATCTCCCTTGAGATAGCTGGAACAGATCTTCCCCACTCTACACCTGCCAAGATATCCAAGCAATCTGGGGTAACTTCTGTGATCTGAAGTTCTCCAAGAAGATGGGTTCAGGGAAATGAATGGTGGGAATTAGGTTCTATGCAGGCTCTGGTCGTAGAAATCCTCCCTGCTTTCTACTTTTGCCATTACCTATTTCTTCAGTGAAGAATTTTATTCATTCTTTGCCTTAACCATACTATAGATCACAGTTGCTTAGCTTCTCCTCTACCACTGCATCTGCTAGGCAAGCACATGATTCTTCAACAGTTTTCCGTGGACTCTGGAGGTTGTGTTACAGCAGTCTTTGGAGGAAGGAGAATTCATCTCTCATTAGCTGAATGGCTTTATGCAGTTTTTGTAAAGTTTTGGCTTTTTTCCCACATTAAAACAGTGACCATGATGTATATCTTGTGGAGCTTTGAGAATAAAATAGTGGATATAAAGCAAAACTTGGAATTTAATCTATGCTAGGTCTAGCTAATAATAAAGCCATAAAGAGGTTGATCCTTTTGTTACCATTTGCATTATGTTTTACTCAAACTTGTAGGAAAAGACAAAGTTGTGCAAGAAGGAATTTTAATGGCTCCAGCAGAACATTAGGGGCCACTGAAACAGTCCAGGGGAGAAATGATCCCTTACACAAGGTTATAGTTGATGTACATGTGCAGAAATGGACAGATTAAAAACATTTAGAAGGTAAAATGAGTAAGAATTGTTGATAATTTAGAAAAAAGTAACAGGGCATCTGCCATTGCTACTGGGAATAGCAAAAAATCTTACTCTAATATAGCAGAAAAGGAAAAAGAGTTCTCATAACTAACAGTAGTTGGAGGTGGTAGGTGGTGAGAAGGAGTGGTGAAAATCTTCCAGACAGCTCTTCATTTGGTCCAAGTATAGAATTGCTGTAATTTGTGTTGGCTGCAAACTTATTTTATAAAATGCTGACTTATTTCTTCTTTTCTTCTCCTCCTCACACCTTCGCTTAAAAAAAAAATGAGAAATGACTTTTTTTCCATTTAGAGGTAATTAGTAGAAAGAATCAAGTATTTTCCTTATGTCTTTGTTAACAATCTGTATCAAGTCTCAATGATTTATATTTATAATTATTTCCCCAAAAATTGCTACTTATACTGTACACTTTCTAAAAGTAAGAAATTTACATTATTTGCACAACACACTTGACATATTTATTCAGTGTATACTTTTGAACATTGTTTCTTGATGCAGTTTTCTGTGATTAGATGTACAGGAAAGCATAGATTGTCAAGGTAGACTAAGGGCTACAAAAAAAGCCTCCAAATCTCAGTTGCTTTATGACAGATGAAAGGTGTATGTCTTCTTATTTCACAGTCTAATACAGGTAAGTCAGGGCGAGGGGGATCTGTTTTACTCATTCACAGAGCTAGGCTACTCCCATCCAGTAGCCCCTTTATCTGTTGTATAAAGCCTAGGAGTCCTCATCTGAGTCTTCTATATCCATCAGGCAAGTGATGGAAGGCAGAAAGCGTGGAGGATTGTGTAGAAGGTTTTCAGAGCAGGCCTGGGTATGGTATTACTTTATTTCCACGCACTTCCATTGGCCAGAATTTAGTGACAAAGCCAACCTAACTGCAGGGGAGGCTAGAAATATAATTCAGCTCTTTTTCCAGGAGGAAAAAGAAATCACTTTTGGTAATACAGTTGACTCTTGAACAATGCAGGGGTTAGGGGTGCCCCTGCTCCAATCAGTACCTATAATCCCCCAACTTAACTCCCCCAAAACTTAACTCCCCCAATGAGTTAACACATTGAAGAAGCCTTACCAATTGATTTAAATAAGTGATGATACATTTTGTATTCTATATAAACTGAATCCTATAATAAAGTAAATAGTAAAAAAATTACTAAGAAAAATATTAAGGATATTAAGAATGTATTTACTATTCATTAAGTGAAAGTCATCATCTAAAGGCCTTCATCTAAGCTGAAGGAGGTAGGGAGGAGAAGTGGTCGAGAAAAGGGAAAAATTGGTCTTGCTGTTTCAGGGGTGGCAGGGTGAGGAGGGGCAGGGAGGCAGGAGAGGCGGAACATCGTTGGAACTTATGGAAATACTCATATTTTTGTTTTTGCTTTTCATTTCTCTTAAAAGTTTCTTGTCCATCTTTATTCCATGCTTTGTTCATAAGTCCTGTGTCATAGAAACCTGTCAAAAAAAAGTCAAAAGCAGTCTTTATAAGTGACCTGCATGCAATTGTCTAATGCTTCTTTTCTGCACGGCTTTCTTCACTGTTCTTCTCAGTCTGCACTGGCATTTCCGAGAACCACTCAAACTCCTAAACTCATTCTCTGCTAACTTTCTTGTTTTGCTTTCAATATCTTTGAATTTCTCCAGATCTTATTGAAACCTCATCCCCTTTTTTTTTTTGCCATATCCACAGACTCTTTTATAATTTCCTTGATTGGCTGTATTGTAAATCCTATGAAATCATGCACGACATCTAGACACAGTTTTCTCCAGCAGGAATTTATTGCTCTGGGCTTGATGGCTTTCACAGCTTTTACTGTAACAATGATGGCTCCTCTTCAATGGTGTAATCCTTCCAGACTTTCATGTTGCTCTCTCTATTGGGGTTTTCTTCCATAGCATTGACAATTGTTTTCATAGAGTACTGTGTGTAATGAGCTTTAAACATCCTTATGTCCCCCTATCTAGAGGCTGAATTAGAGACTTGGTGTTTGGGGGCAAGTAGACCACTTTTATGCCTTCAGTGTTGAACTAATGGGGTTCTGGGTAGCCAGGGGCATTGTTCAATATCAAAAGAACTATAAAAGGCAGTTCCTTATTAGCAAGGTACTCCCTGACTTCAGGGACAAAGCGTTGATGGAGCCAATTCAGAAAAAGGTTCTCATTGTCCAGAGCTTCTTGTTGCACAACAAAAAGACTGGTATCTGATGCTTACCTTTTCCCTTCAAGGCTGGGGTGGGGAAGGTGTAGTTAGCAGCTTTATGGATAAGGTCAATTCTGATTATAAACCCATCTGCATTTGCACAAAACAGTAGAGTTAGCTTATCCCTTCCTGCCTTAAATCCTGGTGCTTGCTTCTCTTCCTTACTAATAAATGTCCTTTGTGGCATTTTTTTTTCCAGAATAGGGCACTTTTGTCTGCATTAAAAACCTGTTCAGGCAGATATCTTTCCTCCTCAATGATTTTCTTAATGGTGTCTGGGAACTTGTCTGCTGCTTCTTGGTCAGAAGAAGCTGCTTCTCCTGCTGTCATTTTTAAAGACCTCTTCTAAAATTTACCAAATCATTTTTTGCTAGCATTAAATTCTCTAGCTTTAGATCCTTCACTTTCCTTTTGCTTTAAGTTGTCATACAATAACTTCACTTTCTCTTGGATCATATTAGAGTCTCTAGGTATGGCTTTCTTATATCAAACCTATACCCACATAATAGCTGCATTTTTAATATGAGATAAAAAAAGGTATTTTGCAAATAAGTGCATGGTTTTCACACCTGCTGGCATAGCTGCAGCAACAGCTTTATGAATTTTCTTTCTTTCTTTTTTTTACAACATTTTTTATGCTGGATTAATTTATCTTGAAATGGTGGTCAACCACAGTTGCAGACCTCAATCTATAGTATATATCCGGCAATTCAACTTTTTCTTGTAATATTATGACTTTTCTTTGCTTCTTGGGAGTACTTCCAGTGCTACTAGTGGATCTCATAGTGTTATTCCAGGTTTACAGTATTGCACTAAACACTATGAAAGATACGCAAGAACTGTGAGAGATCACTTTTTACTGCAATATGGAATTTACTGGAGGGGCAAACTACTCACCTGGAGATGATCGGTGTCACATGACATTTTAAGCAGGTACTTGCAACATTTCAGCTCACTGCAATAGCAACAGAAGGTGACTATGAAATTATTGCAGTAGTACTGTATGTACTACAATTAATTTTATGCAGTGATGATTCAATACCCATCGTTACATTTATTTACATTTCTCTTGACTCCGAAGAGCACCATGTATGACCTCTAAGTGTGTGCATAAGTTTTGACAAATTTTAACTTTTTATGATAGATATGTATATATTTTATGGTAGTAAATAATAAAATAGACAAGTATATACATATATTTTATATATTCATGACATACCTAACTTTTTCTTAATTTTTTGATATTACTGGGCTACTCAGTTCATCTGTGAGTTTTTTAAAAATTGTCATAAATCTCCAAAAAATTTTCCAATAAATTTATTTTTAAAAATCCACATATAAGTGGACCCACAAAGTTCAAACCCATGTTATTCAAAGGTCAAGTGTGTAGGTAAATATTTTTGATTAACTATAAACACATGAATTGAGATGTGCTGTAGTGTAAAAATACAGATTTAGAATACAGAACAAATAAAGAATAAAATCATTAATATTTTTATATTGGTTATATGTTGATGTATTATAACATTTATATTACATTTGGGTATATTAGGTTTAGTATATTATTAAAATTAATTCACTTGTTTATTTTTATTTTTCTTAATGTGGTTACTATAAAATTTTAAATTATATATATGGTTTGCATTATTTTTCCATTGGACAGCATTGTTATGAACCAGTTGCACTTATGAAAAAGGATGCATAACAAATAAAAATATTAGCAAACTGGATTCAGCACTGTATAATAATAATAATATATAATTAGTATTTATCATAGGAACTCAAGAATAGTTCAACTGCAGAGAATTTGTCAATGCAGTACATTGCATTGGCAGATTAAAATTTAAGTGCAGTCTTTGTGTTTTTTTGTTTGTCTGGTTTTATCCTTACTGTGTAACTCTTCCTCTTTCTCAGGTAACAACCAGATGGGTAGTACCCAGTAATTTTCTCTATAACTTATATATTCATACAATATGTATATATAAGGAACACAGATATATTTTTGTCATTTATTTGCTTTGCAAATATAAGATTACATTACATTTGTTTCTCCTCTTCTCACTTTTTTTCATTCATCAAAGCCTTATGGAAGCCTCTCCAGAAAAATATGGCAGCTATTATTCTAATAGTTGTGTAATATTCCATGTGGAGATGTATAAAATTGATGTGAAAGCTATTCAACCCTTATTCAGTTGGAAATTTAATTTATTTTAAGTTTTTGCCAGTAGAACAATGTTCAATATTCTTGAATATATAAAGTATTACTGTATACTATGTCTGTCGGATTCCCAGACTAAAGTAATATCATTGCATCACAATTTAAAGTTATAATAAAAGCTTTTAAATGGTTTCCAAAAGGACAGACATGATGTACATTCTCATCATCAGTTATAATGTATATTTCCCTGCACCATCAATAACAGCCATAGATAATATAATTATATGGGGAATTTACTGGGGTAAATTAGAAGGAAGTGGCCAGTTCTGCACAGTTTGAGGAGAATATCAGAATTTTGTAGAGAAGAAAGGCTTAAGATGAGTCTGGAAAGATAATTTTATATATTTATATTTCTGAACATATAAAATGAGGTAACATATTTAGTACAAAAGAGATAGCTTCTTCCATACAATACAGAGATGGCAAATAAGATTTTTTTTAGAAAAAAGTAACTGCTGTCTTATAAATGGTTCTCTAGAGCTCATTCTTTCCTAATCATTAATTTGTAGAACAAAATTTCAAATATAAGAACATGAGATTTTTTTCCAAAAGAATTGTCTTATTGAGATTTTCATTCTAAAGTGTATTCGTGTTTATTATAAAAATATATCATGCAATATAGAATTTTACAAAGTAGAAACTGGAATGTATTATATTACTGTAGCCTTATGATACCATTTGATTTGCTACCAATATGGCTCATCCACTTTTCTCATAATTCTTATTTTTCAAGAATTATTTCATTTAGTTTATAAAAAGTTCTAATGGAATTTTAGATGGAGTTGCATTTAAATTATAGCTTAATTTATGAAGAATTGACAGCTTCATAATAATGAGTCTTTCTTTCTAGAAACATGATACATCTTTTCATTTATTCAGTTATTCTTTAGCTTTTAAAACTTGTTTAGGCCTCTTTGGGAAGACGCGATGGGGAGCAGTAGGAGGTTCAGCTCAGGCAGAATCATTTTCTTTTTCAAGGTGTGATCTTTATTTGTAGTTCATGCCACATTGAGATAAGCTCATAAAATGATAGGCAGTTTCTCAAGTGCAATAAGACCAGAGGGAGCACATATCATTTGAAAAAACATCTTTAAGCCACAAAACACATTTGTTAAATTTGGTTGCTGACATTTTTAGGTTGACTTTACCTAGGCTATGAAATATTTTTCTAACTATCAAAACTTTCTTGGATAAGTTAAAGAAAATATTGAAAAATGCGTGGTTAAATTATGTGATTGCTTATACTTTTAACGAAAGATATTTGTTGGTTAGGCTCCTTAATAACTTTAAAACATCATTTCAGCATTAATTTTGTTTAATATTGTTATTTGGTTTATCCAAGAGTAACACAAAAGTTCTTTTATAAAATTTTATTAAAGAAGTGGAATCACTTGAGCCCAGGAATTTGAGGCTACAGTGAGCTATGATCACGCCACTGCACTCCAGCCTGGGTGACTGAGCGAGACCCTGTATCAAAAAAAAAAAAAAAAAAAAGGAAGTAATGTTAAAAATTAAATGCTTTCTAATATTCTTCCTAATGAAATTTGGTGCAAATGTTTTACTCTATTTTAGACAGCTTATTTAACATCAACTTATTTAATGTCTAATATAGTTTTTCTTTTTTTTTGCTTTGTTTTATTTAGAAACTTGTAGAATTATATACTGTCAAGATTGTCAGAGAGTTATGTGGTTCAAATTATTTAAGCCTGAAGATCATTCAGTTCTTATCAAAAAAACAATTGCTTTATCAATCCTGTTTTAAAAGTTCTCTATGAGTTCAGATTGTGTTACATCTTTTAGAGTTATCCAAAGTTGAATCATGCTTTCTCTCAAGGATTATATTAATTTCTAAATTGATTTTCTTTTGCTGTCCACACATTTGTCATTCTGTAAAGATCATCTGGTTGAAATGCCCAGCTAAAGTCATAGATTTAATTCTCACATGAGCCAGTTAGCTTTTTCCCTACTTAGTGCCCTGAAACTTTATTTCTTATACTGATGAGTATTAGAAATACCTCACAAGGTATATGATCTGTATAGATCCATTAATAACTGCTAGGTAAAATTAATTACTGCTAGGTAAAATTAATTTTAGTTTAAGGGAAGGCTTTTGTACCACTTAGTTTTATCTTTTCACGACCAATTTCCCTTAACTCTTTTCATTTTAATCATAAGATTGATTGTTAAATATCCTTTAAATAATTTTTACTACTTTTCATCCTTTATACTTTTTGGTTTGAACTTGCTAGCTAAAACTGTATATAATATGCTATGCTTGTAATTCTTCTCGAATGAAAGGGAAGATTTGTTCATAAGTCCTTATTCTAGTATCCTTTTTCAATCCAGTATCCAATACATATTAGGAAATAATGATGCCTATATAGTGAAGACTTAACTTTTTTAAATTTTATTTTTAATAAAGTCTTGAGAAGAAGAATTAGCTTTAACCAAACAGAGATCTGGCTTTCACCCTTGGCTACTGTGAGGTGATCTCTAGCCCCCTGGAATCTCCTGCCTGGTAGGAGTTTCTTTTTTTGCCTAAGGACTTTTGCCACTGGTCAGTCTAACAAAGTGATTTATGATGGGGTTGCTGGAACATGCCATATTAGTTCCTACCTCTTGAGAACCTAGATACTAAAGGTATTAGATTGAACCTTCAGGAGGGGCTGGTGACTAAAGGTCAGCCATGTGGGTAATGTGTGATCAATCTCCAATAAAAACTCTGGACTTCAAAGGTTCAGGTAAGCTTCCACTATATCCAGGAAGAGGTAACATCATCCAAGATTCCACAGAAGATGACCTGAAACTCCACATTTGGATTCCTCTTAGATTTTGCCCTCTGCATCTCTTCCTTTGGCTGGTTCTAATTTTTATTAATATCTTTTCACTATAATAAAACTGTAATCATAAGTATAGTGCTTTCTTGAGTTCTGTGAGTTGTTCTAGTGAATTATCAAACCTGAGGGTGGTCAAGGGAACCCTGAAATTTTATAGCCAACTAATCTGAAGTGAGGGTGGCCCTGGGAACCCTCAAACCTGAGGCTGGTGTCTGAAGTGAGGGTGGTCTTGTGGAGACTGTTCCCTCAAGCCTGCATAGTTTTTCTAACTCATAATAATGTCCTTAAATTAATTAAAGCAATATATAAGTACAGGGTAGTGCTTCATGTGTTGTTACCTAGAAATATCCGTATGAAAAAGAACACTTTGTTTAAGAAACCTCAATGAGTGACTACTATTTGTCAAGCACTGAGAAAGGGACATATTTAACAATTCCTTTTCTTGCAAGCAATATTATTTTTGAACTCATGTATTATTTCATCTTAGAAGCATATGCTTACTATAAAGGTAATTAGAATATGATAATATGTTAGGATAAATAAAGTCTGAAAAGAAATCATTATATTAGTGAGCAATTTGAATTACTTGATCTTGGGACACCAGTTACATTTAAAATCTGTTCAGATTAATTGGCTATAACCTAAAATTCTCTTCTGTTGTCATTAGCTGTGTTTTAGTTTGGTAGTAATAGAATAGTCATTCTTGTTTTATAGAATTATCTGAGGAAAGATGGGAAAGATAATTAAACCACAAATTTTGGCAATTTAAAAGAGTCTGTTTTGAATGGAGATAAAATTGTTCTCTATTTGAAGTTTTTCTAGGTTTCATTGTGTTTAAAAGTTACTAGGGATTAAAAACTTCTCTAAAAAAGGGTTGAAAGACCACAAAGATTACTGATAAATAACCCTCTATTGAGTTTGGAGGAAGTGGTTATTGTGAGACCAGATGACTGGCCTGCTAGAATGCCTTTATTAATGATCTGGGAGAGACTGTAAAAGCATTCAAATGAATTTCAAAGATGCTAAATAAAGGTTTTTCAAACACCACAAAATTATGGAGCTGGTAATTAGGAACCTGGGATATAATTATTTCCAAGGATTCAAGTGGTAATATTCAGGAAGAGTTAATGATAATCCTGAAAGCAATATTTTGGTTTCCTGTAAGAACGTTTGTCTGATTTTGTCTTACCAATTCATTACATAACTTATATATACTTGGTGAGTGTTTGGCCATATTCTGATAATTTTCACAATTGCCAATGAATGAGTCATCTATGTCACTTGGAATCTAGTGTTATGGTTAATAACATTCATATTTAAAAGTAATAAAATAGGACCTGACAATTTTGGTTTTGAGAAAAATATCATTGAATAAATCAATTATCCAACTAAAGCTGTTAGACTCTTCCATCCATGAACTCTTTTAGGTGGTTATTTTTACAATAGCAAATATACATGTTTTGCTACACAGTTTGCATAGATTCAGTATCTGTTCTAACAGTTAACAAAAATTCTAAGTATTATAATTTTTTCTTACTAATTCTCTTTGATTTTACAACCTTTGAAATCCTTTAAGGCTTACCATCACTTTCCAAGAATAGAGTTGAGAATAATTCAAAATCATTTAGTAAATTGCTGCTTTTATACCTTCTTTTCAATGGCGGGAGTGGGGATATAGTGGAAAGAGTTAATGAAACTGCGATTGGTGTCTATTTACTACCAAAGAGTGGCGAGCCCAAGGAGAATATGGCTAAGTGCATGTTTGTGAAGTCAGCTAGTAGCAGCAGGATTTCAGAAAATGACTTAATGCTTTGGTCATGTGCTTCAGTTCTAAGGGTTGGTGCTATTAGAATGAAGACAATATTCAGTGTCTTACACCTTCTGAGTGTTTAACATTATGTTATTCTTCCAACTGTGAAATGAATTCTGTCCTCAAATCCCAGTAAGTAACTAAAACTGCAATAATGTAAAGTAGGTAGCAGAGCAGTAATTACTGCACACACTTAAAAATGTACCAAGCTCATTTACCCTGTGTTTTTAAAGTGATACATAGTGGGCTAACCTGACACTAATTAGACTCATGGGTGATGCCACAGGAACAAGAACATGATTGTTGCAATCACAATTTATTCCAAGTCTGGGTTCATAATATTAATATTTTAGAGATTGGGGGCAGTGGGTGTAGTACTCAAACCCCAATCTCTGACAGGGATTACAAGAATTTATGGCCAGAAGTCATTTGTGACCTTAAGGGCATCTTGATTTGGGTTAGGTAGGAGAATGTAGATTTGCAGCAATAAGTGGTTGAGAAACAAGAAAGCATTTTTCAGGCATGTTTCCAAAGATGTGGGTATTCTACTGCATTTTTCCATATTTCAACTGGATCTTTCTCAGCATCAAGCAATGACTTTAATATGTCATCTACTGAGAGCTCAATCAATTATATCTGTAGTTTTTTAGGTGCTTTAGTGATATCAACTAGGTGAGGCTGAAATGCTAATTTGAGTGTGATGTCATGATTCTCAGTCAGTGAACCTTTCATTGTATTCTCCAATTAGTAGGTCTGTAACAGTTGCGTATTCTTCAAATGATTCACATATATCATCCTGCTTATCAGTGACCTTTGCTAACTGGGGAAAATGTTCATCCAAAATTTCCTTTTGAAGAAAAAGTGTTTTGAAAAAAGATAACTTTTTTTGAAATGCTTGGATTTTTTTTGCCACATATCATATATAGACTTAGTTTTACCTTGCAAAGAAATATTCAAGTCGTTTTGATTTGACATGATATCACACATAAATGCTGCATTCCTATAGAAATCTTCTTTCAATAATTCACATTGCTGATTCTGTTCTTCATAAAACTTAACTATCTGTTCTTGCAGAGATAAAACTTTGGCTAACACCTGTCCCTGCAATAGCCAATGCATTTTAGAATGATATGGCAAATCCACACTGAATACCTCATCATTCAATTTTAGCATGTTAGGAAACTGATGATGCCATGTTGCATTTGCAGGAATATAGTTCACAATACTTATAACTTGTTGCAAAGTGTCACTTAAAATAGTAGCTTTAGCACAGAGATTTTGCTGATGCAAGATACAATGAAAAGAAATGAGAGCATCTGGATTTGTTAATACTTTTTTTATCTGTGCAATAAACCCTTCATGTCTTCCTGTCATGGAAGGTGCACCATCTGTACATACAGTCCCTAAATTTACCAAATTCAGTCCAACTTCATCTTGAAAGTTGTTGAAGATATCTATTCCCTGTGTTCTGTTCACAAGAGTGCTGAAAGTGAGTACTCTTCATAGCAAAGAACATCTTCTGTTATGACCCAAATGAAGTATAAAACCTGTGCTGAGTCAGTAGTATCAGTTGATTCATCCAAAGTGATGGAATAATATACATTTTCCTTTTGAAGTATTGCATGAAGTTGTCCTGTTCAGTTGAATGCAATTCATGGGGCCGATCAGTTATGCCTTGAAGAGGCAGTTGTTCGTACTTTGAAGCATTAACAGGGTCTAAGCATCCTATGACTTTGACAATGCGTTTTTTCACAGTTTCTACATCACTGAATGGCTTCCATTTTTTCCCCGAGTACATATACTACTTTATAAGTTGCTCCAGTGTCATTATTTCCAGGTCTTATTGCTTCTTGAAAGAATTGTCTTTGCTTTTGCTATTCATCTTTTAATTTCTGCAATACAACCTTTCATGCCTCTACCTCTAATTTAAAATATTTGTGGTCCTTGTTAGTGTTATAATGCCTATGAGCATCAAATTTCTTTAATGTAGATATTGCAGTATCATAAAGCAAGCAAATCATCTTATCTTTAGCAGAAACAAGATAATATTGCAATTCCCAATCCTCATTAAAAAATCTGTTTTCTTCCTTCAGCATTCTTTTGGTCTTCTTTGACATAATGGGCTGTTAAGCAGACAGAATTTAAAAATACTTTTGAACTGTGCAACTATTCATAAATTCCACTTCAAACAGAAACACAGGGCACTGTTGTCAAAAGCTGATAACAGACTGGCATATTTGACCCCTATAAACTCTCACCAACAGCCTCATGTGTGTGGTAGTGGTGACAGTCAGGCAGGAGAAGTTAGAACTAAATCATGAGCGTAGCAGCCATCAATTTAGCCCTTATGGCTTATTAATGTTCTAATTATGCCGGTCAATCTGGGAGGATTATTTCATTGAAACTTATTTTATTCTTTGGTACTTTAAATATGTTCATTTTAAAAATAAAATTAAAATATTCAAGATGAACAAAAATGTATTAATAAAAATAAAAGGATTTGTTCTGTAAAATTTGGATTCAGTCAAAAGGTTGCACTTAAGGACCTAGAAGGTCACATGTGGCCTTAAGGCCTCAGGTTCCCCACCCCTGGTCTAGATGATGCTTCTTTCCTTCTTTCTCAATGCCAGAATGGTCTTGTTCTTGAACTCATTCATTTTCATTTTCACCTCATCCCCCTACTTCTACCCCTAGCCCATCACCGCATAGAACCAGGCTCTCTACTTTTCTCTCCTTTGCCTACAGCCATGAGAGCTGATAGTAAAGGCAATTCGGTCATTTTTGAAATGAACTCACCATTCTCTTGGCTTACAAAAGGATCCAAACTTCAACCAAAAAATGGCCTGAGGGAGCTTGGCTGTTTCAAGCTCACTTTCCCCCAATTACTTTTCACTCTACTGAGTCTCCTTAGTACATTATGGTTGCCCTGTCTTCCAGAGCCTGAAACTCAGAAAAGTCACCCCTTGTCAGAGGTTACACAGCAAAGCCAAGTTTTAGTCTGTGACTTTCAATCCATGTCATTTATAATTTCTCCCACACATACTGTCCCTTCAGGAAACTTCCTCTCCCCTCCCCTTTCAAGACAGATACAAAACCAAAAATGTACTGGGTGGGGAAAACCCAAATTAGAGAACATGCTCTTCTGGTTTCTTAGATTCTTCCTTAAAACTCTAACTTAGTAAGCTCATCAAGTTTCTATAGGTCAGAAATCTCGATTTGTTATCGATCGATTGATTCATTCATTTATTTATTCTTTATTTCATTCAATGACCTGACATTGTATGAGGTACTAGTGACCTAGCAGTAAAAACGCAGGCAATGCTTTTGTCTCATACAGGTTTAATTCAAAACCAAACTTCCTTTAGGATCTCTGAGCCTCAATTTTAAAATCTTGGGCATTTAATGAATTCTGTGTTCCTAAAGTGAGCAAAATATTTTAATTCTCCTCTGAACAGGGCCATTCATATCTTTGTCACTGTCATGCTAAGTAGCCTCCAGCAAATTACTTAATATTTCGATTTCTTATTAACTGATGAGCATGTATAATAGAGAGAATAGTAACGCTGTGTGATTTTAATGACTAGAAAGTGTCCTAAAAAGATACGGTGCTGAAAGAGCTCCAGGTAGTAAGGGGACCATTTGAAATCTCATTTCCATCTGGCTGCTTATGCAAACGTTTAAGTTGCGTTTTGTCCTCTTTATGTGTATTTCCTTTGTGGTTGCAGCCATCCCTGATGCCATTATCTGCCGTTTGACTTAAAAATTGAACCTGTCTCTTTGAAATATGTTGTATAGTTTACAAAGTGTAAGCAAACTCTGACATTAAAATCAACTTAAATAGAGACAAACAAATGAATATAGATGGGGGTACTTTGCTGCTTTTCCCCTGGCTCCCTCCCCCACTACTCTTTGGCTGGAATGTGCATCCTTTGACAGAGCCATAATTCAGTATATGTTCAAAGGCTACAGATTCAGCTTTGAGCACTTAAATGGTACTGTAAGTGATATCTTAACAACTTCTGTTAGGCTTAAAAATGAATCCTTGTAGAGACTAATATATCGTACAATTTTTTAAAAAGATCAATGGAGAAAATAGCCTGACTTTAATAGAGTGTTCTTCCCATAATAGCTGGAATTTGTGATTCACCAGCATACCCACATAATAGTTTTTGCAGTAGTGGTACTACAGTTTAAGGAAACATCTTGTTTGTAGGCCTTAATTAATTAGAATTTATGTTTAATTACCACAAAAATAGAATTTCAGTAGGAAAATCACTTCTTTAGCATTTCTTAAAGTGGTATGTTTCTGGCATTGCTGCTCTTGTGATTTTGTTCAATATGTTGAATACAGCTATAGGTACTGAATGCTGCAAAGACAAGCCCTGGGACAAATGCTTGTTATGGTTGGCAACGTAGGGCAAGAGTCCCAGGATGGATGGCTGGCTTTCCTTAGTCAAGCTAGTAAACCACATTTGACAAAGTACCATGGCTTTTGTCTACTGCCATTATCTTAATTGCACTGGGGAAAATTAAGATGAGGCCATAAAGAATATGCAAGAACTTGGCAGCTGTGGACCTCTGAGAATAAGGATGAACCATTTTCCAGGGTTCTCAAAGATACACTGTCAGACCTGTTCATGTAGGTCATTGTTCTTTGATGGGGATTTGGAATCAGCTTTGGTTAAGTGTATATGCATAGGGAGATACTAATAAAAGACTGCACTTTTGTTTGCCTTAATCTTCATCTGTCTCTTCAAGTTGTTTTTTCTTTGTCTCCAAGAAACTAATCTCCTAAGGGAAACTGAGACAACAAGTGTATTTTGAAATCATGTTAGCATCCACCTACACCCTTGAGAGTCCAAGCAGTACTATGGAATTTTATTCTAAGCATATCGGATCTATGTGGATAAAGGAGCAAACTAGTTCTGAGGCTTCTGTGCATTTTTGAGATGTGTAGAGCAAATGTGGAAGCAGTGAGAGAGAAGACAGAGTATGCACAGGAGGAGGTTAGACCCGATGAATGTCACCTAATCTTCTTCCTTCTGGTATAGAAATTGACACAAAGTAAGTGAGTGTAGCAATGGGTAGGTAAGTAGATGAAGTTACAATTCTCTGAGCTCCCTGAATGATATGAACTAGAAAGACTAAACCAGGATTAGAGAAAATCCAGAGCATACAAAGAAAAGAAGTTCTCTGAAATATTAACAAAACAATTGACTTCTGTAAGTGGTTTAATTCAACTTCAAATTGGTATCCTACCAATTAGGTGCTAACTGGAAGAGTATAAACTCTGGGAATTTATACAATAGAAAAATATGTTTTCCCTTCACATTTTTAGACTCCCTATCAAGCTCAGAGGAAACAATTTTTGTTCAACTGATAAGTCAACAGTGTTTACTGAACATAGGACAACGTATCCCTCACCACACTTTGTCTGAAAAACTGAATGTGAAAGTTTCTAAGAAGAGACATGGGTTCAAGTCTAGTAACATCAGGGACCTCGTTAGGCACCAACCTCACTGATTCTGTAGTTCAGCTTTGAGGTTCTGAAGGTTGTGTCAGAATGAGGCTTCTTTACATTTATTATTACTTTGGCTTCCTTTCTTAAAGCTGTTAACCTAAAATAATCAAAAGGGCCAGAATCTATATTAAAGAGCATTTATTCAAGCACAAAGTTTGAGGACAGCCACTCAGAAAGCACAGATTCCAAAGAATGGAAGTCGGTGTTCTGTAGTACAGAAGTTTGGGATTGTTTATATAGACAAAGTTTAGTGAAGCTTAACAGAATTTCAACGTCTTTCTATATAAAACTTAATGCATAGTTACAACAATCTGATTCGCTGAGGTGGTCTTTTTCTTTGGAGAAAGGTATATTTAATATTCCACACTGAAGATGTAACAGTCATGGGGTCTTGGGTGCCATCTGGTCTGAGTTAGGTACAGGACAGTAAAGGAGGCAGTTAATTTATAATGAAGGTCAGTGACTAGAAAGGGAGGAGGTCTGATCTCTGGTCTCTCCCAGCCATGTACAGAGCAGTAACAATGAGGATGAGAGTTAATCTATAACCTAAGAAGCAGAAATTGGATACCTATTATGTGACTCAGTCTCCAAAGCTTAACTTCCCCTTGCATAATAAATTTAGAAGGTCCTGAAATTTTTTCTTTTACAAAGCTAAGTGATAAATCATATCCAACTGAAGCAACTGCATTTTATCATTGGTTTCTTCTCTCCAACAAAGGTTCAATCTCCACATGAGGTTTGCTTTAGTATGGATAAACTGTATCAGATTCAGATCATGCTTATAATCAGATGTTGGGATTCAGAGCAGAACTGTTTCTGCAAACAATACTTTTTCTGTCAGGAAATACATGTGACATTCTCTAACAAACTTTAGTTGGTCAGTTCAAATTTCCCCTCTCCCTCTCCTGTCAGTCGTCCTTCTATTTCTCCCCTCCCATCTTTGCTTCCCACCTACCCCTGTGCTATAGATTAGAACACATGTTCTCTGGGGAGAGAGTGTTTATCACTTCTGATGAGTATCTAGCATTACCAGGTCAGTGGAGAAGAGCAATCACAACAAGAATGATAATAAAGGGGTTTCTAGCATGAAGGAAAAAAAGAGCCAGCACCATGCAATTTTCTTGAGTCATGTATAATTCTGGCCATTTAATGTTCAAAAGCCGTAGTAGGACTGCCTTTAATCTCTACACATGTAGGTTTAGCTGCAGTTCTTAGCAGAATGTGAGTTCAAAGGGGAGGGATGCAATACTCAACAACAACAACAAAATGGAACGCATGCCTAGAGGGGCTTAGCGCCCAGAAGTGCTAAACAGATTGTTTTACATAGAGATACAGGTTGGGAGCAGCTCATTAGAGAGAGATCCAAGATAAGAACCATAGCATAGGCAGAAACATGCTGTTTCCATGCAGCAAATTTATGGTTTGAAGCATTGTGGAATGAAACATTACAGAACATTAGAGTCACCTTCAGGGATTAACATGGTAAACCTGCTGTGATGTGATGAGCATGGATTCTATGTGTGTCTTCAGGTCTCAGCCATTTTGAACTCCAAATGTAAACATGGTCAGGCATTATGGAGGTGTGTGTGCTCTGTGTTTGCTTATAAATTGGTGTAAGGTGCTTCTTTTTTCTACCACCCAGGATTTTGAAATTGAGCTTTGTCTCTACATGAAAACCATAAGTATTCTCAGCTTCCCTACATCCCTCCTCTATTCCAAATTGACAAATCAGCGAGTTGGAAGAATTGGTTAATTGCAGCAGCTGTTGCATTAATGGCTTTTGGGTTAATTTGTTTGGAAACAATTTATAGGGGGATGAATTATTGTTCTCCATAATAAATTTTCAAATATTCAAATGCCATTGTCAGAACAACTGCATTAGCTAGTCTTTAGGAATTAAGAAATAATTTCTTTGCGGTTACCTTATTCCAGAATGGTTTCTCTCTAGAATGGTTTTAGGGGATGAGGTTTACCACTCAATAAAAATTAATGCCTTTGGGGAATTGCTTATTCTCCCATAGTATATGTTTAACTATATTGCTGTTTTAGAAGTAATGTGAATACAAAATTAGGTCAGTGTTTTGGGTAGATCCAGAGATTTTTCTTTTTTTAACAACTGGAAACTAGTTTTCAGTAACTTTTTCCACTATTAAGTAATCACTATATAGTTTGAGAATAATTAGTCATGTGTGGCTGCTGGCTTGGTCCTGGACACAGTAAGCTATGCCTAGGCACAGCGTATGTGCCTGAGGTAGTATTTCTCTTCTCCAGAGTTAGCCAATAAAGGTATGAGGCATCCATCTCTCAAACTCATAGATGGAAGGAAGAAAAAAGCCACTTTATTTGCAAGGCCGCCATTCACACAATTATAAATTTGAAGATTTTACCTGGACAACTTAACTAGGAAAAAAACCCTCATTTTCCTTTTTTTTTTTTTCAGCTATATAGCTTTTCAGCTTAAATCAGATTTATTTTGGTGGCTGTTTGTAGAATTTTTCCTAGATACACTATGTCAAGAAAGGTAGCTCTAGTTTATTCAGAAACCCAGACTTCAAATCATAGCACTGGGCTTCAGGACAAACTGTGTCAGTTATCAGCCCTGGGACCTAGGGCAAATTGCTTTATCTGTCTCTAAGCCTTAGTTTACTCATGGGCCAAAGGGAAACTTGAGCTCGTTTACCACAGCATCACTGTGAAAATTAAAAGCACAATACAAATGACAGGCATTTTTGTTGTAGCCTCTGGGGTTTTCTAGATCACATAAGATGATTTAAAATAAAAGTTGCTACAGCTGTACAAATAATGTTTTATACTGATTGATCTCATTCCAGTTTAGGTTTTAATCTATGGGGTATGAATTTCAGATTAGGGCTCTTATAACTTGTTGCTATTAAGTAAATATAAGAGAAAGGGACACTATAAGGAAATCTAAATAATATTCATTTATAAATTTATCAACTCATTCATTCATTCAACATTTATTATGTTCCTACAACGTGAAAGGTACTTAAAGTGTAAAGATGAATATAATAAAGTCTTGCCTTTGTATAAAGACTGTCATCAAAGTAAGTAATTGCAATATGATAGGTATTTTAGCAGAGTTTATAGCAGAGTAGCTTCTTAAAAGAAGAAGATGATAGCTGTCTCTGGGCATGGGAGGGAGGCAGTGAGGATGGAGGGAGTGCAGAACAGGCTTGTGTAATGGTTCTTGTTCTCTAGCAGCCTATGGTCTGGTGGGGAGGCAGGTATACACTTAATTTTAAAGAGAATGATGCTTCAATAAAGATATGTACCGAAAGATAAAGATATGTAAATATGCACAAATATGTACTTTGAGAGCACAGAAGAATGAATGACTATCTGGGGAAGGTGGAAAAGTCTTCATTGTGGGGGAAAAATAGCTCTGAGACTTCTTTCTGGAGGTTTCACTCTTTCTTAAGCTTGTGCCAAACACTTTACATAAACTAGCTTGTTCCATTATCACAGATGTGGCCTGCTTGTTAAGTGTACCCACTTTGAAAATGCTAGTGACCTGGATTTTTATCCTAGTTTCTTGTAACTATCTGATTGTATTACTTAAGATCCTTAGTCTTTTCAACTGTAAAGGAGGGATAAACATACTGCCTCTTTGAAAAGTTAGCATGGGCATTAGTCAGAGTATATATAAAGCATTTAATCTAGTGTCCAGCACATAGTAAACACCCAATATGTAGTGCATTTTATGGTTGTTCTTGTTAGAGTAATAGTGGCAGTAATAAGAGTAACAGCAGTAAAAGCAATAGTAGTAGTACACATATACAAGGTCAGTAGCATTAGTCTCTTCTTAAATGTAAGGACATCAAATCTCAGAGAGCTTAGTTAAGGAACTTCCTCAATGCTAACGGTGACAGAGCCATGATTAGAACCCACTGTTATCTCACTCCAAAGCCCAAGCTCTTAAATACTAAAAAGAAGTTATTATAAAGCACCCCAACATTATAATAAGGACTATGGGAGTTATGAGCCAGGAACCATGGATGCAAACCAATATATATACATCATAACTCCACAGGCCACCCCCTGGTATTTGAACATGGATCCATCCCTTAAATCAAAAGAATATACAACTCAAAAGATACTGCCACATAACTAGAATCTCATTTAGTCACTAATAATTAGTCCAGTTCACCATATTGTATTAATGTCTCCCAGGGTGAGTCCCCTCAGGTTTGCAGGTTTCCATTCCATCTTGTCAGATTCCAAAAGCAAGAGTGGTCTCAGCAAATGTATGGCTTCACTTTTCTGGGAATCTGGTATAATGGAACTAAGATACAATGTCATCTCTTGCTCTGAGATTCTTTCACATTGTTAATGTAATATTGGATTTCCCTCTGTTCATAATGCATTTATTCATTTCTTTACTCTCAGCTACTATTTCTCCTTCTTTCCATTAGTATCAAAACTTTTTCCTCCACTATTTTATCCTTTCTCTTCCCAAACCACATGTTTCCCTGAGGCTGGGCCATTCCAGAAAATTCTATTCCTCTGACATCAGTTGCTTTTGGAAAAAATTCCTTAAACCATACTTTCTTGTAAACTCCACAACAATCAATGATCAACAACATGGAAGAAGACTTCTGTGACCAAATGTGGGTTTTTTCCCCACACATCAAGCAGTGGACACCAGCTGGGTGTCCTCTAATTCAAGTCTCACAATGTCTACCTGGAGATAGCATCAGAACCCACAGGGTAAGGGCTCAGTCCCCAAACTTCCTCCCTAACAGATACTAGTCGCAAATCCAGGCTTCTGGAGCTTCTGACCAACTGACTTCAAATTGGGGTTCCCACAACCTACTTCCTCTTTGGGCTCAATTAATTTGCTGGAGCAGCTCACAGAACTCAGGAAAACATTTATATTTACCAGTTTATTCTAAAGGATATTACAAAGGGTATAGATGAAAAGATGCATAGAGCAAGGTATGGGGGAAGAGGCATGGAGCTTCCATGCCCTCATAGGGTGTGCCACCGTCTGGGAACCTTCACTTATTCAGCTGTCTGGAAGCTCTCATATTTTTATTCTTAATTAACTTTTTGTTAATGGAAAAATAATGCATTTACACTGTCAAAAACTCAAACAGAATAAATGGCATACTGTGAAAACAAGTCTTATTCAAAAACCTTTAAACCCTACTCAGAGGCAATCGCCACCAATTTCTCCTAAATCCTTCAAAAAGATAATTATATGTGGCCAAGGAGAGAGATAGATATCCAAATATGTATACATATGTGTCTATATGTATACATATGACAGCATACACTATAGATTGTTCTGCCTATTGCTGTTTTCATTTAATAAGGTATTGTTATTGTTGTTGTGGAGATTGCATAATATCAGAACATTCAGACACAATTGCCTTTTTGAATAGAGAGAAGTAACTCCTTATGATAATTTCTGTAATGACCATGCAAACTCTTTGTTATGAATCTAATAAGGATTAAATGCACGCTTGTACAGAAGGAAGAAATATCAGACTAACACCTTTTAGCTCCTCATATAGGCAACTAGAGTGCAAAGAGATGACAATGACCAAGCAAAGATGATAAGTAAGCAGTGTTTAGCTGTCAAGGCCAAATATACTCAAGAGTCCACAGATGTTTACTGTTGATAAAAAGTTTTTATGGACTACCATTAGAGATAATGTTTGAAAATTCACAAAGCCCACTGTCATCATAAAGAGGAAGGGAAATGCTGCAGAGAGGGCAGGCGCATTGCAATGATTTCTCTGATTCACCTTCTCACAGAGTCCTTGTCTCCTTGGGCTATCTGTTCTATTTCTTTCTGTCCTTTAACTTGCCCAAGTGAATAAGCTACGTGGGACAGTGCAGAGAACAGATACAAAGACATTCATGGCAATAAATGAACCTTTCAAGTATTTGATTTTGCTAGAAACACTGGCTCTCAATAGCTATCAGATAAAGTTTGCTTTTAATCTCAAATTTTTTTCATAGATCCTTGATTATGCAATATTACTATTATTATATTGGCCAAGTGTTTACATAACTTTCCAAACCTGAGATGTTTTCAAATTATGAAAACTGCCAGGATAGTTTTAGCTGATTTCTTCTACACAGCTGGTCTTGCCCACTGGAAACCTAGAACTAGTAAGGGAAATAAGACACATTCATGAATAAGAGTAATATAATGCAGATGCTATAGGAATCCTAGGTAAAATAAGTAATGAAGGGTTCATAGGAAGGGCTGTTTTCTTTCAGAAGTAGAGAAAGAAGGCTTCATGGGAAAAGATAAATTGCAGATGGATTTTAAGGCTGTGGTAGGATTTTCACAGATGAAATAAGTTTGGGAGAAAAACACTATCTACCACATAGATATAAAGATATAAGCAGAATTGTGAAAGAAAGAAGTAAATAAAACAATAATAATATCAATAGTAATAATTATCATTTATTGAGTATCCATGATGTGCCAGAAATTAAGCTGAGACTTTATATACACTATCTTTAAAACCTACTATATCGAGTAGGAGTACTGTTATTCTTGTTTTATTGAAATGTAAAAAAATAGAGTCTCAGCAAGGTTTAATAATTTGAGAGAAGTCAAATAGCTACAGTGTAGAAAATCCAGAATTTGTGTTTATATGTGTCTGACTCTAAAGTTTGTGATATTTTCATGACGTCCATGCTGTACAGGCCAAGTAAAGAAAGTTCCAAGAGCAGGGGGTGGTAACCCATGTTCAGTGCTACTGAGAGATTGAGTAAGAGGGCTGAGAATTGAACTTTGGATATGATCACAGAGCGGTCACTGATAGCTTTGAAAGGAGTAGTTTCAAAGTTTTATTGAGGCTGAATTCCTGATTAGAGTGGATTCCACAGAGAATGGGAGGTGAGAAAGTGGTGACATTGATGACAAACAAATCTTTCAGGGAATTTGGCTGTGTAGGGGAGTAAAAAATTATTTTCCCTCTACCCTTCGTACTTCTTATCTGGGACCCCTGTAAAAACATAATAACAAGAGAAAAACAAATAGAAATTTATTATTATATATATCTAATGCATACATGGGAGATACTCAGGGAAAAAGGAGTAAACTTCACAAGGTTGCCTAGAACTCTGGCTTATATAAAATCTTCAACTCATCACCCTGATACTAAAGCCAGGAAAAGATGCAACAAAAAAAGAAAACTACAGACCAATATATCTGATGAACATAGATGCAAAAATCCTCAACAAAATACTAGCAAATCAAATCCATTAGCACATCAAAAGGATAATTTACCACAATCAAGTAGGTTTCATCCCAGGGATGCAAAGATGGTTCAATGTACACAAATCAATAAATGTGATTCACCACATAAACAGAATTAATAACAAAAACCATATGATCATCTCAACAGATGCAGAAAAAGCATTCGATAAAATTCAGCATCCCTTCATAATAAAAGCCCTCAAAACTCAGCATAGAAGGAACATACTTCAAAATAATAATAAAAGCCATATATGATAAACCCACAGCCAATATCATACTGAATGGGGAAAAGTTGAAAGCATTCCCCCTAAGAACTAGAACAAGACAAGGATGCCACTCTCACCACTTCTATTCAACATAGTACTGGAAGTCTAGCCAGAACAATCAGCAAGAGAAAGAAATAAAGTGCACGCAAATTGGAAAAGAGGAAGTCAAATTATCTGTTTGCTGATGATGTGATCTCATACCTAGAAAACCCAGAATGGGAGAAAATATTCACAAACTATGTGTCTGACAAAGGACTAATACTCAGAATCTACAAGGAACTCAAACAACTCAGCAAGAAAAAAAAGGCTCCTGCAAAAGACTCCTACATTGGATAAATGAATTCAGCTAATTCTCAAGTTATAAAATCAATGTAGAAAAATCAATACCAATTCTATATACCAACAATGACCAAGCTGAGAACCAAATCAAGAACTCAATCCTGTTTGCAACAGCTGCAAAAAAATAATTAAATAAAATATAATACCTAGGAATAAATTTAATCAAAGAAGCAAATGTCTCTATAAGGAGAACTACAAATCACTGATGACACAAACAAATGGAAAAACATTCTATGCTCACGGATCAGAAGGATCAATATTGTTAAAATGGCCATACTGCCCAAAGCAATCTACAGATTTGACGCAATTCCTATCAAAGTACCAATGTAATTTTTCACAGAATTAGGAAAAACTGTTCTAAAATTCATAGCAATCTAAAAAGAGACTAAATAGCAAAAAAAATCCTAAGCAAAAAGAACAAAACTGGAGGCATCACCTTATCTGACTTCAAATTATACTACAAGTTTATAGTAATTAAACAGCATAGTACTGGCATAAAAGTAGACATATAGATCAATGGAACAGAATAGAGAACCCAGGCCGGGCGCGATGGCTCTCTCATGCCTGTAATCCTAGCACTGAGGCAGGAGGATTGCTTGAGGTCAGGAGTTTGAGATCAGCCTGAGAAGGAGCAAGACCCCATCTCTACTAAAAATAGAAAAAAATCAGCAGGGCATGGTGGTGCGTGCCTATAGTCTCAGCTGCTGAGGAGGCTGAGGCAGGAGGATCGCTTGAACTCAGGAATTTTTTTTTTTAATTTATTTTTTTAATTTATTTTTTTAATTTCAGAATACTGCAAATTGAACTCAGGAATTTGAGGTTGCTGTGAGCTAGGCTGGTGCCACAGCACTCTAGCCCGGGCGACAGAGGGAGACTCTGTCTCAAAAAAATAAAAATAATAAAAAGGGGACCCAGAAATAAAACCATACACCAAACCAACTGATTTTCCACAAAGCAGACAAAAAAATACACTGGGGAAAGGACAAACTAGTTAATAATCGGTCCTGGGAAAACTCGATAGCCATATGCAGAAGAATGAAACTGGCTCCCTATCTCTTACCATATACAAAAATTAACTCAAGATGGATTAAGGACTTAAATGTAAGACCTGAAACCATAAGAATCCAAGAAAAAAACTTATAAAAAACTCTTCTGGACATTGGCCTAGGCAAAGGATTTATGACTAAGACCCCAAAAGCAAATGCAACAAAACCCAAAACAAGTAGGACTTAATTCAACTAAAATGCTTCTGCACAGCAAATGAAATAATAAAAAAGTAACTAGACAACCTACAGAATGGGAGAAAATATTCACAAACTATGTATCCAACAGAAGACTAATATTCAGAATCTACAAGGAATTCAAACAACTCAGCAAGAAAAAAAAAAAAAACCACCCCATTAAAAAATAGGCAAATGGCATGAATAGGTATTTTTCAAAAGGAGATATACAACAAACATTTGAAAAAATGCTCGACATCACTAATCAGAGAAATGCAAATTAAAACTGCAATGAGATACCATTTTACTCCAATTAGGCCATTATTAAGAAGTCAAAGAACAATAGATATTGTCACAAATGTAGTGAAAGGGAACACTTACACACCTTATACACTGTTGGTGGAATTGTAAATTAGTACAATCTCTCTGGAGATTAGTATGGAGATTTCTCAAAGAACTAAAAGTAGATCTACCATTCGATCCTGCAATCCCACTACTGGATATCTACCCAAGGAGAAGAAATCATTATATCAAAAAGACACATGCACTCATATATGTATTGCAGCACAATTCACAATCACAAAAATATGGAATCAATGTAAGTATGTATCAATCAATAAGCAGGTAAAGAAAATGTGGTGTATATATCCATGGAGTACTACTGAGTGATAAGAAAGAATGAAATAATGTTTTTTGCGGCAATTTGGATGGAACTGGAGACCATTATCCTAAGTGAAACAACTCAGGAACAGAAAAATAACATGTTCTCACTAATAAGTGGGAGCTGAACTATGGCTACACAAGGGCACACAGAGTGGTATAATGGACATTGGAGACTTGAAAAAGGGGAGGATGGGAAGGAGTGAAGGATGAAAATTACCTATGGGGTACAATGTACACTATTTGGGTGATGGGTACACCAAAATCCCACACTTCACCACTATACAATATATACATGTAACAGAATTCAACTTGTACCCTCTAAATCCATTAAAATTTAAAAAAGGAAATAAGAACAAAGAATAAAAACAAAACAAAACAAAAAACAAAGAAAGAAGGGTGTGAGGGAGGTAAGTTACAGGAAACTCATGGTAGATAAAAGCTAGTTAGTAAAGTTTGTTATAAAGATTACTCTGGTGCTATCTCCAGGTCAATTAACTTCTGTCCTTCCTGGTAGGGAGGAGAGGAGGGACACCTTTGTAAATATAAGTCCTGCTTTTAGGCAAACAGAGAAAAGGCAGAGAGCTTTTCTTGTATGTGTTTTTTCTGGATTGCCCTCAGCTCAAAATAATCCTCATGTAAAAGTGGCGTATTTTGGGGTGGCGTGTTCTGCTGCCCTTCAGCTATCAAGGGAATCAGGAAAATAAGGCAGTGACTGGATCATGATTTGGAGTCAAGGAAAGATTTTTGGTTTTATGCTTTGTTTGTTGATATGTATGTTTCAATAGAAAGGGGAAAATGATGACATAAGGAGAAAGATCATTGCAGGATCTAAGTCCTTGAGTAGATGGCACTGACTGGCACTCAGTGTGCCAGTGGAAGGGCTGTCTGTAGACAGGAGTGGTGATATAGCAACAGAAAAAGGGGAGAAGACCTGGGCACAGACCCAGGCTGGCTGGTAGTTTTGGTGCTGAGTAAACAAGAAAGGCCTTCTTTGATTTCTCATTGTCAGTGAAATAGGAAGCAAAGTTATCAATTGAAAAACAGAGGCAAGAGGGTATAATGAAGAGTGTGGCAGTGAGTTGCACTGAATCTATAGCATTCTTTGTCTTATTCTGAAAATCACAGTATGAAGTCTGGGGCTGCTTGCATTATGAAGGAAGCATAGCACCAGGAACAGAGAAAAAGGCTGAAGTAAGCAATCCTGAAATAAGAAAATCTTACAAAAGCCTGGAGATCATTTTTACAGACACAGATCTGAGTAGCCCAAAGGGAAATGAGAAACAGATCCCAAAGTATATAAATCATCTTAGAGTCAGACAGTTAAGCATCCACAGGGCATCAGGCAGGAGGAGTGGAACCTGCTGAACATGGGAGAGTAATAGCGGTATGATTCCCAAGCTTGTGTTTCCATGCATGAAACATGGATAAAATTATACATGTTGAGTTAGATGACAAATTCTGTAGCAGCCTTGGAGAAGGGGCAGAGAGGTAAAGCAGGGTAGTTAGGGGACATCTAATGATAACTGAGCAGTTAGGGGACATCTAATGATAACTGAGAAAATGCACATTTATCCAAGTGAAGTGATAAAACAAGGAAATACAGCTATGGAGTAAGGATGAGATTTGATAAATTTTAAGATTAAAAGAATTGTAAACACAACTATGTATTTATAATCTCTTATAGGTGGTAACCTAAAAATATATCGCTAGTCAGGTATTTACTTATTTCTTTACTCATTCATACATTTTAAAAATCATATTATACAAATGTATTGCATAAAATTCGTTTATGTATAACAATCAATTCCATAGAGCCTACAATGTGTCTGGTGCCAAGAGCTTTACATGTATTAACTTATTTAATGGGAATAACAACTCTATGATATATAGTTATTATACCCATTTTACAAATGAGAGAAGAGAACTGAAGCATAGAGGCCTACCAGGATCTCACACTTAGCAATAGGTGGAGCTAGGAAATAAACACAGACTGGCTCTAGCTCTTAGCCTTAGGCTATACTACATTATCTTCTAATTATAGACATTCATGCAATATGTGTATTAAAATAAGAATCTTAGATAAAAAGGTGGACATAGGAAATAGGGAGAAATAATTGTACCAGGACACTAATGTAAGGGCCACTAAGTAGACCACTGAGTATTCAGGGTGAAAATAGAAACATAGTTTTCAAATTTGCAGATTGAGCATAAACTGCTGCCTGTGATGAATTACAGTAGGTACCAGTTTGCAATAACACATCATGGATGTTTTAGGCTGAATTTTGTCCCCTCAGAATTTGTACTTTGAAGCCCTAACCCCCAGTACCTAAGACTGTGACTATGTTTGGAGTTAGGTCCTTTAAAGATATGATTAGGTTAAAAATGAGGCTGTTAGGATGGGCCCTTATGTTCTTTTAAGAAGGAGAAATTTGGACATACAGAAAGATGCCAGGAATACACACACAGAGGAAAGGCCATGTGAGAACACAGCAAGAAGGCAGCCATCTGTGAGTGAAGGAGAAAGACCTCAGGAGAAACCAAACCGGCCAACAACTTGATCTTGGACTTTCAGCCTCTAGAACTTTGAGGTAATAAATTTCTGTTGTTCAAGCAACAGAATTGTGGTATTTTGTTATAGCAGCTGGAGCAAACTAATACAATAGGGGTTGTAATTTTGGAACAAAGCAATTTAGATGGACCTCAGGGCAGAAGTAGGAATTTTGACCAAGTTTATTCATCAATGGACTGTGAATGAAGAAAGCTTTAGGCCATATTATCACCTCTGTAGAACCAGACAACCCCAGCAGCTCTCTAAGCACAAAAATTGAAATCCAATGGTAAAATTATTATAACTGAAATTTATGTACTGGCAATTTTCCCCTGCACATTTCAGAGAAATGTGGGAAGAAACAAAAGACACTTTCACAATAACTGGACAACCCTTCATTATATGATTTTCTTTGCAATAAAAAAAAAGATTTTTTTCTTCCCATCTCTTATTTTAGCCACATACTTTTGTAAAAGCAACTTACAGAAACATATTCTGAAAAGTGACATTTTCAGGCAGGTCCAAGAACTGCACCCAAGCAACCACCTCTCATCATGTTGACCTCTGCCTTTCCCTGCTCAAAGTTCTGATCGCAGCGGGAGATTTGAACTCATTATGAAATAGAATTTGGCTTCCAGAACTGGGTACCATATGTCTTCCTTGGTGATAAGGTTGACATTTGCATCCATTGAAAATACATAAGTCAAGTCATTCTTGTGCAAATGCTCAAGGGAAGAACCTGCTGCTGACTTAAACCCAAGCATTGACAGATAGTAGTCCTGGGATCCTGCAGATTTTCACATCAGCACATCTTCCATAAGGTGTAATTGTAAGGCAGTCATGCCTTGGAATTTTGAAACAGACAATAGACAAAGAGGTAAAAGGAAGTTAGGATTTTTGCTTACTTTTCTCCTTTTGTCCCTTGCTTACACTGCTCATTGAGTGACTTTCCTCTCTATTCAATTTCCACTTGCTACTGTTTTACAGGCAATGAGTTTCTGTATAGAAAATTTTAATAGTCTACTTGTGCTCTGTTTTAATTGGAAAATGTGAATATCACCTTATATCAGCATAGAGTTGAGAAAAATGCATTTATTGAGGTTTCTCATTGTTAACTACATTCTATCAGTTATCTATTATGACCTTCAAGTAATATTTTGTGGAGAGATCAGAATAAAAAGTAAGGAGAAATAACCATTTGTATTATTCTCTGACTAATATGATTGTAATAAACTTAAAAAAATTCTAAGATAAAATGATCATTAACTCACACTTATTTTTTAATTGATATTTTACATCTTAAATATATTCAAGTTCTTGCTTTGTTATTTATTTGACTTTGGTCAAACCACCTTACATCACCATCACAATTACTTAATATGTCCATCATCCTACACACAGTAGAAATAATATTCTTTAATTATTTCGTGGTCAGTTATCCATCTTAGATCTTTGGACAAGTATGTGGTTGCTTAACATTTCACTCTTAGACGACAGGAAGAGGAAGGAAGATTTAATAAAACTCGAATTCATAATCTTTATGTTAATTGGATTTTTGAATGCCTAAGACTTCTCTTTTAATCACTGAAGTCACAGGGAATAATTTGGTCTTTATTTTGTTATTTTGTTGCATTCTTCCAATGCATCCAGACTAAAGGTATTGCATAGTACAAAAACATAAGCTGTGTGGGGTCCTGGCAAAAGCAAGGAGCAAGTAAGTCAAGAGTACCTGGCTTCTCGTCTTGCTTCTGCCACTGATTTTCTGTGTGATCTAAAGCAATTCACAAGGTCTGTTTCATTTTCCACATCTATAAACAGCACTAGTGAGACCTTGTCTATCTACTAAGTTTCTTGTGGTTAAATTAGGTAATGCATGAGAACACATTTAGAAAATATGTAAGTTTAAAGTACTATTACTGTTTTTTTTTTTTTTTTTTTGTGTGTGTGTGTGTGTGTGTGTGTGTGAGACACAGGGTCTCACTGTGTCACCCAGACTGGAGTGCAGTGGTGTGATCACAGCCCACTGAAACCTCCAACTCCCAGGCTCAAATGATCCTCCTGGCTCAGCCTCCCAAGTAGTTAGGACTACAGGCCCAGTCCTCCACACCCAGCTAATTTTTTTATCTTTTGTAGAGCTGGGGTCTTGCAGTATTGCCCAGGCTGGTCTCAAACTCCTGGGCTCAAGCGATCCTTCCACCTCAGCCTCCCAAACTGCCGGGATTACATGCGTGAACTACTGTGCCTGGCCTATACTTACTATTAATTGGAGGTTTATCCATTGTGTAACTTAAATGCTGAGTTAGCCTAAGCATGAAAAGATTCTTTCAGAAGAAGTATTACTCCACAGAATTGATATTGGACTGTACCTAACTTTACTTATCTTTTATTTTAATAACATTCTTATAGATTAAAAAACATATTGACATAGTCTCATTTAATTTTGTATACATCTTTTCAACCCCATGCTACTGGGCAAGGTATTGGTATGGTAGGTACTTGGCAGATAACTGAATGGATTTTGAATGAATGAGTTACCTAATAAATGCAAAAGTGTTAATATTTGATTTTCTAAAAAAGAAAAGAAAATTCAACATTAAAGTATTTTAAAATAAGTTCATGTTAATCATGTAAAATAACCACTGATTCACAGTAATGATGTAGATTGAGAAGAAAAAACCTTTCTGCAAAATTATTATTTTGCCTTATTATTTCAATTATTTATTAGCATAATTTTATCATTTTAAAAATTATTTTTCCCTTGTCAGAAACACCTGGAAGAAACCAGTTTAGCTTGCCTTGTGATACTCCCTGGATGCACGGGGGAGGGTGATGGGTCACTGTTATGAGCTAAAACCTTGGGAAATTCCACCTATTCTAGTTGCATTCAGGAGATCAGGAAAGGCATTGGGGTGAATAGGTAAGACAATAAACGTCAACCTGAAATTGAATGGACCTGTCCTGATCAAATTTAAAATTCAAAAATAGACCCTTCCTTAATGTAACGGAAGATTCAGAAGATGTATCTCCCTCCTTCCCTCTCTTCCTGTCTCCCTTCCTTCTTCTCTTTCCTTTGTTTTTGCTTTCCTTCAGTTATTTGACTCCTTTTTATTCCCTGTCTAGGTTTATAAATAATTGTCCTTTCCCAATGTTACACAGCCATTGCCCTTTGCTTTCAGATAAGTAATTTCTCTCTACTTTAGAGGAAGAAACATAGAGACTGGTCTTGTCCACCATTTCCTTTAACCATCTTCTTGCCATTGATATTACTAAGATTTATCAATACTTCACAGGATATTCCTTTTAATTCTTTTTGTTTTTGCTTATACTTAGGTCCTTGACTAAGTATAACTAGTATTACTACCCACATAATATTGAGTCATCCAAATAAAACATGAATATGAGTAGCTATCCATGTAACAAAAATTGCTTATCTATTTTTTCCCTGGTAAGTTGACTGGCAAGGTCTAGTTATGTATCTAAAAGCACACTATGTTCATGATAGATATTTTATTTCAATGGAAAAGATACCTGGAGCTTTGAAAAGTGAAATACTTGATAGCTAAAAAGTATTACAGATAATACTGTAAAGCTCTAACATTTTATGAGAAAACATATCAGAACCATATACACTAGATTTTTTAGCCCCAGTTTTCAAGGTTCTATTCTATTTTCACCATAAATATAGTATTTAGATTATATTTCTCAATTTTATTTCTGTAACATATTATTTATGTAATTTGCATTTGAAATAGTGGCATAATATTGCCTTTATTAAAAAATTTACTTGTAAAGCTTTATAAAAGGTCTATATAATGATATATCACAATAATTGCATTTAAATTGAGAATTGTCTAACATTAATTTTTTATAGCTGAAAAATAAAATATAATAATATTTTATCCAAGCCTGGTATTAAAATATTTTATGCACATCAGATTCTATTATTGCCATTGTTTTATTCTGATTACTCTATGCTACACTTGCGTATCTGAATTTTTATCCATTTTTCCCTCTATATATGTATGAAACAGTTTCTTATGTACCAATGTAGTGTAATCTCAATGTAATGAAATTTTTAATTAACCTCTCATATTTGAAACCATAACTTCAATTTTCTTGCATTGCAAGATAATATATTTTTTCCAAATAAGGATATTTCTGGGAATTTAACTGTGTGAAATATCCCTATATTTTAAACTTATGACTAAAGTACAAATCATCCCCAACTATTGTGCATTTATACCATGGCATACAAATCAAGAAAATAGATTTCTCAAAGTATATGTAAACAACTCAGTAAATGTAAACTGTGTACTATAACCACATATGTAAATTGATGTATTATGAGGACTAATACTCTGAAAAGGTATTAAAGTTAAAATATTTGAGTTAATATGTGTGTCTGCTGCCAAACACCATGCACTACAAACTATTTTTCTCTGAGACAATTAGGCTTACCCATCTCATTTTTATTTTCTCACCCTATTAATCAAACGTAAAGCATAGTTAATGTAAATAAAAATTCACTGAGAGTTAGCAAAACTAAGAGTAGTAACTCAGATTGTACTTCTTTGTGGCTTTGTGCAAAACACTTATGTTCTTTTACCATCCTTGGCTGTCCAACCTCCATATCACCCTGTCCTGGAAGTCCTGCTGTATCCCCTGAATAGCGATTGATCTCTCTTTTCTCGGCATTTTCACTGTACTGTGTTTGACCATAGGATACACCACATTTTCCTCCTTATGTTTCAATTTAGGTTCATTTCCCTGACTAGATTGTAAATTCTTAGGGGTCAGAAACCAGGCCTTTTCCTGTAGTGTCTCTCAGGACATTTTGGATTAAATGTTTAATGACAAATTGTTAAGTCTGAAACCTTCAAGAGTCTGGAATGTTACCCTAGTCGCAAAATAAAGAATTAGCATGCCAGAGAAAATCGAGACCTCTAGATCAGAGAAAAAAACTTTTACTAATGGAACATCTTATTCCAGTCTCCATATCCCAAATTCTTGCAAACAGTGCAGTGAGAGCCAGGTTTGCACTACAGGATAGGAACCCTGAAATATGAAACTTGGAGCTTATATAGTGCTGGCATGTCTGACCATCTTCCCCTTGGAAGAAAAAAGAGAAACTTTGCTCTGGAATGTAAATGAATCCTCTCTAGGAAGAGGAGGAGAAGGTTACTAAGTCACTACTCTGAAATGTAAACAAATGGCTCTGAGTGGTACATCTCTGTATCTCTCCAGAGTGTCTATCTGTAGGGTTGCTATTCAATCATCCTTTAACCCAAGTGCCAGTGCTTTTTGCTCAGAATGCTCCAATCATGTAGAAACATGAAAATATTCATGGAACATCATCTCCCAACATATATAAATAAGGTGACATATAATTTATTGTCCAAACTAGGACAAAACTTTTGAGAGTGAAAGGGATGCCATTAAATTTTTTGCCAGAACAATAGTATGAAAGACAAAGGAAGGCTAAGAAACCATTTTAGATTAAAAAACCAATAGAGACAAAAGAGACATGTCACCTAAATTCACTATGTAATCTGGATTGGATCCTGAATCTAAAAAATAAATATAAAAACATTGCAATGAAGACAGTATTGGGATAATTGGAAAACTTTTAATATGTACTATATATTGGTTAATATATTACATATAAATATAATATAGTGATGTTAAATTTCCTGACTATGATAATTTTACTGAAGACATTTAAGGAAATGTTCTTGTTCTTGGGATATACATGCTGAAGTAGTCAAAGTTGAATTGTCATGATGTCTATAACTTACTCTAAAATGGGTCAGAAGATAAAATATGTATTTGAGTGTGTGTGCATATATATATACACACAGACACACACAACTCTGAGAGACAGAAAGAGGAGAATAAATAAATGTGACTGAATTGGAGAACTTGGTGAAGAATACATGGGTATTCAATATACTATTCATGCAACTTTTCTGAAGATGTAAACTTTTTCAAAATTAGAAGAAACTGAAAAAAACTTACATTGTGAAAACAGGAGTAGGCTAGGGATGTGCCAAGCAAACTGGGAAATAAGATTACCCTTTATATAGCATACACTATGTGCCAACTATTGTTCTAGGTTCTGGATACACAAAGGTAAGGCAATTTTTTTTTTCTTTTAAAGGAGCTCATGACATAGAGGAAATAACACATAGGTTAACAGATGTGAAATTTGTTGTAGAGAAAATCTGTTGTAGAGAAAATGTTTTTGTGTCCCTGTGCATTTTGGTCATTCTGAACAAATTTTGCTGAAATTTGAGATCTGTGCTAAAAGATCAAACTATGGAAAGAAATTTAGAACTATATAGGTAGATAATGAGAGTTCCAGAGAGATTTACCTAATTCTAGAGGTTTGTGTTTATATTATGTTTCAAGAGTGGATCAGGTCTGGGACCTTAGAGACATTTCTGGGTTGTAAAGCTAGAAACACTCGGCTTATCTGGCTGGTGGAGAGATTTATTTACATATTACAGGTTGAGTTAGAATCCAGGATCCCTCCTCCTATTATATTCTTCAGATTCTCTCACTAGGAGAGGATATCCATATAAGTAGCCAAAATTTATTTTTAACCATTCTTGCCTATGATATAGACTATACATATAGGATGTTTATCTGGCTTTTATTGCATTGCCCCAGGGATAAGAATTGCACCAGCGCTATTTGTTGTAAGCAAATAGAAATTTGTCTCTGATTATAAAAACCTAGTACATGCATTCAGGACAAAGTCAATGATGATGAATGTTAAAAACACAACAGAAATATATTAGCAGTTCTGTGTTCTGTTAACACAGAGAAGGGAGCTGTTACTGTCCTTCAGGATTTGGTCTGGATCTTGAAGACTTACTAGTATTACAGAGAAGAAGGAAAAAGGATTCCCTTAACAGTTTTCAATAAGTGTGCATTTGAATTGGAACATGTGGCATATTTCACTTTTTAAATTTATGAAGTAATACCTGTTTTTGTCTCTCTTCATCTTGAAGGACTACGTGAAAAGACCAACATAACAGTAGATATTACTTAGCAGACACTTAGAGAGACAGCAGGTACAGTAGAGAGAGCATTCATGGGCTTCAGAGCCAGTCAGATGTGAGTTTGAGCTCAGCTGTAGGAGCTTGGACCTGTTAATTCAACTCTGAGTATCAGTTATAATATCTTAAAAAATGAAATATTAACATTTAAATCAAAGAGATGTTGTAAGAAGTAGATGAAATAACCTATGTTAAGTGCTTAATGTAGCAGTTAGAAATAATCAGTGCTAAATTTTGAATATTTGTTCTCTTTCCTTCCTTTTAATCCTTCCTTTTACCACTTTGTAAAAGGCCATCACATTACAGAAAAAAGATCTTGAATAATTGCAGGATGTTATTTCTACTATTTACCTGTGTCTGCAAATATTTTATTCTTGAAATTGAGCTTTTTATACATTGATCTTATGGGGAGAATTGAGTATACATTGTGAACATGTAAAGAATGATATCTGTAAAGAATGGCATTAGGCTTTTGAGAAATCTGAAAAGAATCACAGAAACTGGAAGCATATTTTTATCAGTTATCTACATTCAGGATTGCAAGTGATCTGAGTGTATTAGCCACATTCTAAACTGTTTTTAGGTCAAAGCAATTAAATTAATAGAGAAAATGCCATTTTACTTTTCTTCATTCACTTATAGATTTATACTTTATTATACTTTATTGATTATACTTTATTGAAACTATATGGGTTTCAATACTTTATTATACTTTATTGATTGTACTTTATTGAAACTAAATAGATACTGCAGTAGAATCTTTCTCTTTGAAATTTCTACAGGTACATAATGTGAAAAACAAAAGATATTGGATATTTCTAACTATTTGCTTCAAAAGTTTTTTTTTTTCCTTACCAAGATGGTTACAACTGTCTTAGCAGAAGTAAAGTATTATTTGAAACTGAGGCCATTTCAGAGAAGCTGTGAAACCCAGACTTCAGGCATTCTATATTTCCAAAGCTAAGAACTCCCAAGCTTTTGGCGTGGTTTTAGTTGAATCATATTTGGTTTATATTAATAGGAGCTGAAAATCATTCATAATCTGCTGACTACATGGGCTAAACTTTGTTTCTTCTCCCATCATTGTTTATGGTGTAACACCCATGGATAGAAAATTCCTCTGGACAGAAAAGAGAGTCACGTGCACATATTAATGGGGGAACAGAAGGAAGACCACTAAGGGCAGTGATATAATTGTTTTAAATAATTTCTTTATGTAAGACCAGGTGAAACATAAACATATATTATTGCAAATGTATTGATTATTTTTCCTATGCTATTATTTCAGAGTTTTCTGACATACTAAAACAGTCTGATTTTCCATAAATATATTGCATTAGCTGGATTAGCCAGCACCTTCTATTTCTATTCGCGGTCATAGTCCAACCAAATGGAGCTTTATGTGTGATGTTTGAATTGCCATGAATACCAAAACTGTTTGAAGGAGTGTTCAGTTCACTTTCTAGAGCAGAAGAACAACAGGTTAATTTAACATTATGAATAGTAGTCAATCATTATCAACCTAATTACCTCAAGTTTTTCTACTTTTTCTCTGTCTTTCCTTACCATCTTCCTGGGAGAGACCTTTCACTCAATTGCAACTTAGAGAAATTAAATGGGGAAGGGAGGCCTGGAACATTTTAAATTGGTCTTTCCATCAACCCTGGATCTTTTTACTGTGATAAAGCCAAGAAATCTGTCTCTCCTTCTGTTATATCACTAAAAATTTCAGGATGGTACAATCATTCTGACACATAAATGATTTGACAGAAAGATCCTTAAATATCTAGAGCCAAAGGTTTTCCATTCTGAAGTTGGGATGAGAACATAATCCATCTGCTGGATCCCTCCCTTAAAACACGTATGCCTGAATACTCTTCCTTTAATTACTCCTAAATTTATCTTCCTTGATAGTTACTTTAAAAGATTTTCTATTGAAAGATTTTTTTTTCTGTTTTAGTATATCAAGAAGTTTTGCATCTTTGTAGAGACCAGCATGAGTCTAGTCAATTTTTATCTTCATGATATTTATTTGTTCTTTCAATAAATATTTGCTAAGGACTTACTATGTGATTAGCACAGTCTTTGCCCTCAGGGAAACTGGAGACTGGTGAAAGAGACAAAGAAATAAACATTGTGCATTAAGTGCTATGAAAGAGGTAAAAGAGCACATGGAATGAACATCTACTTCAGTTGAAGGGGTCAGGGAGGACTTTTGGGAGGAGGTAATATCTCATTCATATCTGAAGGATTCATATCTTTCTTTTCTAGGAAGAAGTGAAAAGAGTATTTCAAAAAATAGAATAGGGTATGCTGGTTGAGCTAGTTAATTAAGAATGTGGTTTCCTTCCCAGCAATCCCACTGCTAGGTATATATCCAAAAGAAAGGAAATCAGTATATCGAAAAGATATCTGCATTCCCGTGTTTATCACAGCACTATTCACAATAGCCAAGATTTGGAATCAACTGAAGTGTCCATGAACAGATGAATGGATAAAGAAATTGTGGTACATATATGCAATGGAGTATTATGTAGCCATAAAAAAGAACAAAATCCTGCCATTTGCAACAACATGGATGGAACTGGAAAACATTATGTTAAGTGAAGTAAGCCAAGCACAGAAAGACAAATTCACATGTTCTCACTCATATGTAGGAGCTAAATATTAAAACAATTGATCTCATGGAGACAGAGAGTAGAATGATGGTTACCAGCTGGTAGTAAGGGTGGTGGGGGGAGGGGATAAAGTGGGGATGGTTAATGTGTGCAAAAATATTGTTATATAGTTAGAATGGACAATGTTTGATAGCATAACAAAGTGACTATAATCAACAATAAGTTAGTGTATACTTTAAAATAACTTTTTAAAAGAGTGGAATTGGAATGTTCCTAACAAAGAAATGATAAATGCCTGAGGTGATGAATATCCCAATTACCCTGATTTGATTAAAGCACATTGTATGCCTGTATCAAAACATCACATGTACCCTATAAATATATAACTATTATTTACCCATAGTAATTAATAATAAAAAATTTAAAAAAGAATGTGGTTTCCTTCTTAGAGCTTTTACAGTGATTATCTTAGTAAGTTATTTCATATTTGTATTACTAATTTATTACTCACATCTGAGTAAATGGTAAGTTTCAACCAATCATTTTACATTGTTAGAGGTTTTTCATAATTTAAAGTTCAAATGGTACAAACAATGAATCATCTTTGTTTTACTAGACTTCAAATTTTTAAAAAAGGTGTTCTGATATAAATTAATATAGCTGGCACTGTATGTTGGAATATACATAAAACACATATGATAAATGGATTCCATCATATTGTTTTTCTTACTAGAAAAACTATTTAGCTTGATTTTATAAACTAAAAACATTAGGTAAGGCTTTTGAATAGCTAGACAGGATTTTTCTTCACTTAGTCTTGCATGTGTGTACATTTAATCAGATTATTCTATATTAGTTTATATGAATTTGCATAGGCAACTGGTGTATCATTGCTTGTAAGCCTTATATGTCCCTAATTATAATGATTGTTCTGCCTATTACCAACCATATTAAAGAAGTCCATATAATGAATTAAATAAAGCTGCTTATTGTGAAATTTATTAGCTGTAGTCCTGATCTATTCAACTGAAAGAAAAAACAGATTGGGGAAAGGAATTAACTAATACACATGGACTTAGCTGTTAGTTATGGAATGGGTCTACTCTTTAAAATGTTTTTTCAAAGCAAATATTTCCAGTCAGTGAGTTCTGCTCTTTCAAGGGAATTTGCGCTCATGGAAATGTAACATTTTGCCTCCACCAATGGTACCACATTTACAGGTTTATTCTGCCTCTTAAAATAGTTTACATAAACAAACAACTAAATGTATTCAAATAGTAGGTAAGCTAGAACATTTAAGGACAAGCAACACTATATTCTCTGGGGTTGTTTCCCAAGGTGAAATTTGTCTAAAGTAAATTTTGCCTGGTGAGTCAATGCAATCAGTTACTTCTATCCTTGGAAATTCTGCCTTTGTCACTTCCCCCTCCCCTTGCTTTTCCCATCCACTTCTATGTTTTAAATATTTAGATCTGTTAGAAGACCCTGGATTCCCAGACACCCTCTTGAAATCTTATATGCTCCTCTGTGGTAGCCCAAAACCCTTGAGTATTTCCTTCTAGGTTCTTACCATAATATTGGCATGCCCATATGAAAATCAAAGGACTAATTTATATGACATTCCAAGAGTTAATATATACAAGTATGAGGCGCATAACGACTTTTCAGTCAATGATGGATGGTGGTCCCATAGATTATGATGGAGATGAAAAATTCCTATCACATATTGATGTGGTAGTTGTTGTAACATCTTACCAGAATGTATTGCCTTTTCTATGTTTAGATACGTTTAGATACATAAATACCATTGTGTTGCTTCACAGAAAATTTAAAATCTTATTTAAATAGATTCAAAGTAATTTATAATTAAATAAATACAAATCAGAACAACAGTATACTTTTTTTACCTACCAGATTAGCACACATTCAAAAAGTTTAGTAATATCTAATCTTGAAGAGTGTGTAGAACACATAAACTGTTGGTGAACATATGAACTGATGACTGTTTTTGGCAATTAGTAGTAGTATTCAAATTTTTAAAATGTTCAGTGTTTTACGCAATAATTCTACTTTTAGGATTTAATCCTCAATATAAATTCATATAGTTTAATTTGTAACAAAACAAACAAAAAAGAAGGAAAAAACCCAGAAACAATATAAACTATGGAACATTCATTTAATTCAATACTATGAAGCAGTTAGAAAGATCTGTATATTTTTTCTTTTATTGATATATAATAATTTACATATTTATGGGGTATATGTGAGTGTTGTTGCATGCATAGAATGTATAATATTAAAATCAAGGTATTTGGTGTACCCATCACCTTGAGTGTTTATGATTTTTATGTGTTGGTATCATTTCAAGTCTTCTCTTGTAGTTACTTTAAAATATTGTTGCTAAATATAGTCATCCTAGTCTGCTTTCAGATATTAGAACTTATTTATTCTATCTAACTATATGTTTGTACCCATAACCAACATCTAGTCATCCTCTCCTCCCCTTCATCCACCCTTCCTAATCTCTGGTATCTATCATTTTATTCTCTATTTCCATGAGATCAAGTTTTTTAGTTCCCACATATGAGTGAGAACATGCATATTTGTCTGTCTGTGCCTGGCTTATTTCACTTAACATGGTGACCTCCAGTTCCATTCATTGTGCTGCAAATGATAGGATTTCATTCTTTTTATGGCTGAATAGTATTCCACACATACTACATTTTCTTTATCCATTTGTCTGGTGATAGACACTTAGGTTGATTCCTTATCTTTGCTATTGTGAATAGTGCTGTAATAAATATGCAAGTGCAGGTATCCTTTTGAGGTACTGATTTCTTTTCTTTTGAATAAATACACAATAGTGAAATTGCTAGATGATGTAGTAGTTCCATTTTTAGTTTTTTGAGAAATCTCCATACTATTTTCCATAGCAGTTTTACTAATTCACATTCCCACCAACAGTGTATAAGAGTTCCCTTTTCTCTTCATCCTCACTAACATTTGTTACTTTTTGTCTTTTTAATAATAGCCATTCTAACTGGGATGAGATGCTATTTCATTGTGGCTTTGATTTGCATTTTCCTAATGATTGGTGATATTGAGCATTTTTTCTTATATCTGTCAGCCATTTGTGTGTCTTCTTTTGAGACATGTCTACTCATGTCCTTTGCCCTCTTTTTAATGGGATTATTTGTTTTTCACTATTGAGATATTCAAGTTTCTTGTATATTCTGGATGTCAGTCCCCTGTGAGATGAGTAATTTGCAAATATTTTCTCCCATTCAAGAGGTTGTCTCTTCACTGTGTTGATTGTTTTGTTTATTTGCTGTGCAGAAGCTTTTTATTTTAATATGGTCCTATTTGTCTATTTTTGTTTTTGTTGCCTGTGCTTTTGAGGTCTTAGCCATAAAATCTTTGCCTAGACCTATGTCCTTTAGAGTTTTCTCTGTGTTTTCTTCAGGTAGCTTTATAGCTTTGGGTCTTACATTTAAGTTGTTAATCCATTTTGAGTTGATGTTTGTATATGGTAGGAGATATGGGGTCCAGTTTCATTCTTTGGCGTATGGTTATCCAGTTTTCCCAGAACCATTTATTGAAGAGGGTATCCATTCTCCAAGGTATATTCTTGGCAGCTTTGTCAAAGATCAGTTGGCTATAAATATGTGGTTTTATTTCAGAGTTCTCTATTCAGTTCCATTGGTCTGTGTGTCTATTTTTATACCTATACCATACTGTTTTGATTGCTATAGCCTTGTAATATATTTTGAAGTCAGGGAATGTGATGCCTTCGGCTTTGTACTTTTTGCTCAGGATTGCTTTGGCTATATGGGCTCTTTTTTAGTTCCATATGAACATAGAATTGTTTTTTTCTATTTCTCTAAAAAATCATGTTGGTATATTGAAAGGGATTCTATTGAATCTGTAGATTGATTTGAGCAATATGGTCATTTTAATGATATTAATTCTTTTGATCCATGAGCATGGAATGTCTTTCCATTTTTTTGTGTACTCTTCAATTTTTTTCATCAGCATTTTGTAGTTTTTATTGTAGAGATCTTTCACCTCTTTGGTTAAATTTATTCTTAGGTATTTTATTTATTTATTTATTTTATAGCTATTGTAAATAGGATTGCCTTCTTGATTGCTCTTTTGGCTTTTTCTTTATTGGTAAATAAAAACTCTACTAATTTTTGTATCCTGCAACTTTACTGAATTTGTTTATCAGTTCTAAGAGTTTTCTGATGGAGTCTTTTGCATATTCTAGATATAAGGTCATGTAGCCTGCAAAGACATACATTTTGACTTCCTCTTTTCTAATTTAGATGTCTTTTATTCTTTTTTTTCTTCCCTAATTGCACTGACTAGGACCTCCAGTCCTATGTTGAATAGGAGTAGTGAAAGTAGGCATCCTTGCCTTGTTCCAGTTCTTAGAGGAAAGGCTTTCAACTTTTCCCCCTTCAGTATGATGTTAGCTGTGGTTTGTCATATATGGCCTTTATTATTTTGAGGTATGGTCCTTCTGTGCCTAGTTTGTTGAGAGTTTTTACCATAAAAAGATGTTGAATTTTGTCAAATGCTTTTTCTGTGTCTATTGAGATGATCATATGGTTTTTGCCCTTCATTGTGTTGATTTGATATATCAAATTTATTGATTTGCATATGTTGAACAATCCTTTTGATATGCTGTTGCATACAGTTTGCTAGTATTTTGTTGAGGATTTTTGGTACTATATTCATCATGGATATTGGCCTGTATTTTTCTTTTTTTCTAGTGTCCTTGTCTGGTTTTGGTATTAGGGTAATTCTGGCCTCATAAAATGAGTTAGGGAGAATTCTCTCCTTTTCAATTCTTTGGAATAGTTTGAGGAGAATTACAATTAGTTCTTTATATGTTAGGTGAAATTCCACAGTGAGTCCATCTGGTCCTGAGCTTTCTTTGTTGGGAGACTTTTTATTACTGATTCAATGTCGCTGCTCACATTGTTCTATTCAGGTTTTCTTATTTTTCCTGATTTAATCTTGGTAAGTTGTGTGTTTCCAGGAATTTATTTATCCTTTTCCTGTAGGTTTTCCAGTTTGTTAGTATATAGGTGTCCATAATAGACTCTGATGATCTGTTGTGTTTCTGTGATCTCAGTTATAATGTCTCCTTTTCCATTTCTGATTTTGTTTGTTTGGATCTTCTCTCTTCTTTTCTTGGCTAGTCTAGCTAGTGGTTTATCAGTTTTGTTTTTCTTTTCAAAGAAGCAACTTTCTATTTCATTGATCCCTTGTATTATTTTTCGTCTCTATTTTGTTTAGTTCTGCTTTGACCTGTATTATCTCTTTTATTTATTATGCTAATTTTGAGGTTGATTTGTTCTTGCTTTTCTAGTTCCTTTAGGTTCATCATTAGATTATTTGAAATCTTTCTGGGTTTTTAATCTAGGTGTTTATTACTATAAACCTCCTTCTTAGCACTGTTTTTTCTGTGTCCCACAGATTTTGGTATGTTGTGTTTCCATTTTTATTTTTTTCAAGAATTTTTTTTATTTCTATCTTAATTTCTTTATTGATCCAATGGTCATTTAGGAGCATGTTGTTTAATTTCCATGTATTTGTATAATTTCCAAAGATCCTTTTGGTATTGATTTCTAGCTGTATTCCATTGTGGTCTGAGAAGTTACTTGACATGAATTCAATTTTAAAAATTTGTTGAGACTTCTTTTGTGTATTAACATATGGTCAATCCTGGAGAATGTTCCACATGCTGATGTGAAGACTATGTATTCTGCAGTTGTTGGATAAAATATCTGTAAGTGCCTGTTAGGTCCATTTGGTGACTGAAGTCCAGGTGAAGTCCCATGTTTCTTTGTTGATTTTCTGTCTAGATGATCTGTCTAATGCTGAGAGTGGGGTGTTGAAGTTCCCCACTACTATTGTATTGGAATCTATCTCTTTAGATCTAGTAATATTTGTTTTATGAATCTGGGTGCTCCAGTGCTGGGTGTATATATATTTAGAATTCTTATATACTCATGCTGGATTTATCCCTTTATTTTTATATAATGACCTACACTGACCTATTTTTTCTTTTGTTTTCACATAAAGTTTGCTTTATTTGATATAAGTATAGCTACTCTTCTTTGCTTTTGGTTTCCATTTGTGTAGAATATCTTTTTCCACCCCTTTACTATCAGTCTATATGTGTCTTTACAGGTAAAGTGTGTTTCTTTTAGACAGCATACAGTTGGATTATGTTTTTTCATCCATTCAACTAGTCTATATATTTTAAGTGGAGAATTAATCCCTTTGTGTTCAGGGTTATTATTGATATGTGAAGTTTTTGTTCCAGTCATATTGTAATATTTTTGTTGTTTTGTATATTCTTTGTTACTTTCTTTTTCTCTTATTATTTGTCCTTATAATTTGCTAGTTTTCTGTGGTGGTAACATTTGGGTCTTATTTCTTCCTCATTTGTGTGTTTGCTTTATCAGTGAGTTTTATATTTTTGTGTGCTTTTAGTTCACTTCCAGGCTGGTCTACTGGTGATGAATTCCCTCAGAATTTGCTTGTCTGGGAAAACTTTATTTCTCCTTTATTCATGAAGGATAATTTTCCTGGATATATTATTCTTGTGTGGCACGTTTTTTTCTTTCAGCACTTTGAATATATCATCCCAATCTTTCCTGGCCTATAAGGTTTCTGCTGAGAAGTCTGCTGTTAGTCTGATGGACACTCCTTTATAGCTGACTAGACACTTTGCTCTTGCTGTTTTTAGAATTTTCTCTTTGTCATCGACTTTAGACAGTTTGACTAATAATATGCTGTGGAGAAGACCTTTTTGCATTGTATCTTTGGGGGCCACTGGGGCTCCTGTATCTGAATGTCTAAATCTCTTGATGGACTTGGGATGTTTTCATCTATTATTTCATTAAATAGGTTTTCAAACTCTTCCATTCTCTCTTCACTTTTGGGAATACCAATAATTTAAATATTTGCTCATTTCATGGTGTTCCATATATCACAAAGACTTTGTTCATTCTTTTTTATTCATTTTTATTTATTTTTGTCTGACTGGGGTAGTTTAAAAGACCTGTCTTCAGGTTCTGAGATTCTCTCTTTTGCTTCATCTAGTTTACTGTTGAAGCTTTCAAGTGTATTCTATATTTCATTCAAGGAGTTCTTCACTTTCAGAATATCTTTTTTTTTTCCGTGATATCTATCTCTTTGGTAAATTTCTCATTCATATCCTCAATTGCTTTTCTGATTTCTTTGTATTGTTTCTCAGAGCTTCTTTAGTATTATAATTTTGAACTCTTTTTCTGGGATTTTGTGGATTTCATTTTGATTGGGATTTGTTGCTGGGGAATTATTAATGTTCCTTTGGAAGTGTTGTATTTCCTTGCTTTTTCATTCTTCCTATGCTCTTACATTGATATCTGTGCATCTGGTGTAATAGTCACTTCTTCCAATTTTTTGAATTTGCTTTCACAGTGGAGGACAGGACTTTTCTTAAAGCTGTATCAATGATGTTAGTTGGGTAGGGCCCTTTGACTTTGATTTTGGTTGTGTGCAGTAGTATAGTGTCTGTATGATTTCTTTGGCTGTAAATAGTGTAAGTGGAAATTATGATTTCCTCAGTGGTTTAGGGTACAAATATTAATGGAGGCTGTGGTGAAGTTTTGCTGGGGACAGGGATGCCAGATTGGCCAGTCTTTAGGCCCCAGTGGTGGCAGCAGTGGGCTGATTGTGCCTGTCTTGGGCCCCAGGGTGGCATACCATGGCACCAGTGTTAGCAGGACCAGGCTGGTTGATTCTTAGGCCTCCAGATAGCTTTCTCAGATGCTGGCAGTGGTAGTAGTAGGCCAGGTGGGTGACCAAATTCTTGGGTCCCTAGGCAGCCAGTGAGGTGTGGATGATGGCAATAGCTGTGGCAGGACAACCCTATGAGTCCCAAGTGGTGTGTGCTGGTATTGGTGGTTGCTGTGGTATGAGGTTGACACCCATAGCCCCAGACCCACCTGCTCTGAGTGGCAGCAGCTCTGCAGTGTGTTAAGGGGGATGAGGGATCCCACCCTTCATGTACTCACCTGGTCTTGGAGGCCATGCCACCAGTGGGGCACAGTCATCACTCACATCACCAGACAGCAGCTCTCTGGTTTACCCACCCCACCCTCTAGTGGCAGTAGCAATGGCTGTGCCTGCAGTGGTAGGTGGAATGGGAAAAGGGGTCCTGCGTTCTGTGTGTGAGCCTGTGCACAGAGGCAGCTTTGCTGGTGGGAGGGGATCTTTCTCCACTTGCAATGCTGAGCACAGAGTTTATACCATTGCTGGGGGCTTCTCATAGCCCCAGACAGGGAACTCTCAGGCTTTGGAAAGCACATGCTTTGGTTTCCTTTGTCCCAGGGGCTACTTTATGATAAGCTACACTGTTCTTGCCCTGGGGAGTAGTACTTCCTGTAGAATAGAGTCGTGGAGACCCCAAAGCACCTTTGGGTCCAGCCAATACTGTGCCACTGTAGTCCTCTGGGTGGATGTTGGGGGATGTCAGTGGGGGATCTGGGGATGTGGAGATATGGGGGTAGGATGCAGTCCTGTGATGGCTGTGCTCTCATGATGGAGCCCTGTTGCAGCTGCTTAGGTTTTTTTGAGGGGGCAGTGAGTGACCCAGTGCAAGTTCCCTGATGGTGCAATGCCCTCACGGGGTCTCCACATCACCACCTGTGCTAGTGTCAGGGTTTGTGTAGGTAGAGGAACTCTCCCCCAGTTAAGATCACAACAGTCTGTAGTGGGGATGTGGACTGATAAAGTTCTCTCACTTACCCTTGCCCTAAAATTCTGAGCCCCTCTGGGCTCCCAGTCAATCTCAGCCAAGCTGGCCACTTGCTTGCCTCTCTGTCTGTGCCTCAGGTATTTCCCATGGCTTTTCTGTTGGACTCTAGTGTCCTTTCAAAGATGTTCTGTTTAAGGTATGGTTATTCATAATTTTGGTTCTTCTTTCTGGAGAGGGCAGGTGTTCAATGTGTCTAGTCAGTCATCTTGACCAGAGCTCCCTTCTAGAAATACTTATGAGATATTATCTGGGGTGAGAGTGGGGGGCAAGTTGTGGTGTATGTGGCATGAATTAGGCCAAGATATCTTGGACTCAAGTGGGATGGACCTTCTCTAGGAGTGAGTATGGATCAAATTCAGGCTAAGGAGATATCACAGAAAGATTATAGGAGTATCCTGAAAAAGTTTCCACTCCTCAATAAAGGGTGAGACTAGGTGGAGATGAGAGCCTCTGTTAGCTCCATACTGTACCCACCTTTCTGTTTTAACTATTATAGCAAGGAATTAATAGCTGAGCTACAGCCCTTTCTTGTGATCATGAAGCCACAGAGTGGAGATAAAAAGCCAAGATGTGGAAGATGTCAAAACAGAAATAATGGGGACGCTGGATCCTTGATGTTGTTGTTGAGCTGCTAAATCAGTCCTGGAATGCCTAGCCCCATACTTCTTTTTTTTTTTTTTTCTCACAAGAGCAGCTCTTTATTGTAGAATAAAACGGGTTTGTCTCCGCGAGTGGACAGAGACAGACCAACTCACTCACTGACTGACCCACTCACTACCCTCCGTAGTTCTTATTCAGTAAATAATAAGTGTCCTTGTGATTCATGCCACTGTTAGTCATGTTCTGGGTTACTTATAACTGAAACCACTTTTCCTTGATAAAATATGGATAATGTGATTACATTTGTGTAAATATATGTATGTTTGTGGTATTATTTGTTAATTCATGACTTTAATGAGTGGTTTTTTTAGTTCATTCTATTAAGAGACTACTTGGAATATATACTGAATATACATTGTTAAAAAGACAGACATGATTACTATATTCATGTAGATTACAGTCTAGTAGGGAAAAAGGACAATCAGCAAACAAACAAATTATTATGAATTATAAAAGCTTTCTGGAGTAAAGGAACAAAGTATTATTTTTGAGGTTGTGTTTGGCCATGAACCTTCTTCTGGCCGATGGGATGTTAGCAATGTGACTTGAGCAACAGTCGTAAGTAATCTTGTATGGCTTGGTTTGGTTTGGCTTTTGCACTCTTGCCATTCACTCTAAGAAGAGCATGTGTTGGGTAACTGCTGTTCCTAGACAGATAAGACACATAGAGAAGACCTGAATTCATTCTGGTCTTGTCCAGTTGAAGCCAACCCACAGATCTGTAAGTGAGAAATAAATAGTTTCTATTTCAAGCCACTGAGTTTTGAGGTGGTTTGTTACAGAGCATCATTGTGGCAATAGCTGGCTGATCCGTGTGCAGTATTTTCATGTGTTCCTCAATGACTCCACCTCTTTCTTATACAATAAAGTTAAGTCTCCTGAAAGCCTCATCCTTTGTATTATGTTTAACTTTTCTTCTGTGTTTGTGTTGCTTTTGTGTTATTTCTATGCAGACAACTTCTAATTCTATATATCAAGCCCTAACTATCTTATCTTTTTTAAGAATTCAATAATATTTGACAACAAGAGTGGTACTTGTGGGATTTTATATAACTCACCCTTAAAAAGAATGGGGACCTGACTGTGGTGCCATGTTGGGGTGGAGCACATGGGGATATCCCCTTCTCAAGAAGGAAAATCAGTAATTGGTAGCAACTGAAGAGTCAATAAAATGAACTGTACCTTCAAAAGGTGAAGCTGTGGGGGACTTTAAAGGTACAACAACAGAGCAATTTCCACAGAATAAAGAATTCAAAAAAAGTACAATTTAATACTTATTTCAGAGCATTAGATGATGCCTATGAGAGAAAGTATGAATTCAGTTCCCGGTTTCTGGGCACGAAGCAGACCACCATATGATTCTGCTAAAGGGTATATTTCCTCCTGCAGCCAGTACTTTAAGCTTTCTGAACATCATCAGGTCAGTTATCTGTTTGCGTCTGTGTGTATGTGCGCGTGCTGAATTGAAACTTCTGATAATTTCTAGACCATTTATTTTTTTTTTTTACTTCTGTGGTGAAAGTTAATCATTTAATTGTGAAAAATGAGATGAAGCTATTTAGGAGGAGTAGAAGTTTCTGAACATCCAGTCCAGTCAAAACCATTTCCCCCTGAGTACTTTCCCCAAACACCTGTCTTACTCAGAGATATATTCAGTCATGAGGTATTTAATATGCCTTAGGCCTTAGGGATGTAAGAAGTCAGAGTGGAAAAATAATTTTAAAACATCCATGCTTTTGTCAATGATTATATAAATAAATAAAATGATTATATAAAGACCATAATAGAAAACTGTACATACTACTACTGTATATAGCAGTGTTTCCCAAATATGCCTTATCACTAGAATCACCTGAGACTCTTATTAAACACACTGATTTCTGATCCCAGTGCAAACTTATTGAATCAGACTCTCTAAAAGAGGGTAATTAATATGTTTAAAAGGTGCCCCAGGTGAATTATATGATTAGGTCAGTTTGAGAATGCTGGTAAAATTGGTTTTACTCTACAGCAGTGGTTCTCAACATGTGATTTCTGGTCCAGGAACACATCATCTTCTGAAAACTTGTTAGAAATGCAAAGTTTGAAGGTCCTTATCAGACCTACTGCAACAGAAATTCTGGGGTGGGGCCCAGCAATCTGTGTCAGTATAAGCCTTCCAGATAATTCTGAGGAATGCTAACATTTGTGAACCACTGTTCTACAGCTTTCAGAATGATGATGAGTAACACCTGGGTGTTCCTACAACAACTCTATAGTAAAAAAGGGTCAATACCAGGGGATGTTAGACTCTAAGACAGATAAAAAGATTTTAAAAATGGACCTTGACATTGTCTCTGTAAATAATATATGAACTACAACTTTTGGATTTTCTCCTCCTGGGAAGAGGATGCTATTGTCAGTCAATTGAATGGCTACTATGTGCTCAGCACTGATTAAGCACCTTTAGTATATTGCAATAATCATTAAACCCCATTTACAGGTGAGCATTTCATGGAGGAGTTGGAATTGTAGTGGGGCCTTGGAAGGTAACTAGTGTTTCAACAGGTAAAAGTTGGGAAAAGAAAATTAATTCAGGGCAGAGGAAAGAGCATTAGCAAAAGCAAAACCAAAGAAAACTAAGTTGTATTTGGACAATAGTGAATGGTGCAGGGCAGTGGGTCTCAAACTTTATCTGCATCACTAACACCGAGGACTTTTTAAAACGCTGGGCTTCAACCTCAGAGTTTCTGATTTAGGACATCTTGGGTGAGTCCCAAGAATTTGAACTTCTAGTACATTCCCAGGTAGTGCTGATGCTGCTGGTCTGGGGACTACACTCTGAGAATCGTTAAGGCCAGTGTCATTCTGGACTATTCTGATGTAATATGCTAGGATGGGTCAAGTAAGGAGAGACTGAGACATTTTCCAAATTACTTAACTCCAGTCTCCCTACCCTACTGCTACTACTTCCATTCTTCAGCTCCTCATCCTTATCAGATGACATATCAAATTTTTCAATTTTGAACATAAGCAAACTAATGCTGTCAGACTACAGTGTGAATGACTGATAATTATTTACTATGCCTTAATTATTTGCAATTTGAAGGTGGTACATATTAATCTTAATTAACTTTAATTCTGGAACTCCAGCTACTATTAGGATGTTAAAAGAAAAATGTCAAGCTGTGTGCATATGAGGGGAAAGGGAAAATACCTTTTGTGGGTGGGAGGGCTTCCTTGGAGGTTGTTCCCAAGGACAATTCTCCCCAGCTGTTTTCTGCTTTTTGGATATTACCTGGTTCCCTTTGTCAACCCACAGATATTAAACAGTGCAGGGTTTCTTTGTGGTAGATTAGTCTCTGACTGAAGTTGTATTCTGATCGATTGCTAACCAATCAGCTGTGCCAACTATGCATAGTAACCTAGTTTTAGTTAGGATTTGGACTTTCAGAATCTATTTAGTTGGAGTATTCATGTTCCTTAGGTGATAATGCTTATGGATATGACACACCAGTTTTTAGTTTGTATGTGAAAATATTCCAATGTCTATGTAGTTTTGGTCTTTCATTCTTATTTTAAATGCCCTGTGCAAATTCTGCTTTTATTGTAAGTTTCATGAAGTCCTTTATGAAGTTGGTGAGGATATAAGTAAATAAAACATAGGAATATCATCATAATAGTGTTGTCATTTATTTGCTCTGATTCCAGTTAGCACTTCAACTTCATATTATAGAGACATGTAAAAAAGAAAAAGAATTTGCTTAGGTAAGAGAATGTTATTTTCTCAGCAAATGATCCAATAAATAAAAATCTTCCCAGAGAATAACCTGGCAGAGGTATTATTTGGCTCTCTGATGAACATAATGAACAGCTTCCTTGTCTGCAGTCAAGTTCCTCTTGCCATTGCTGTTTCAAGAAAACCAGAGAATACTTTAGTAGACAAAGCTGCGGTCCCCAACCCTGGCCGTGGACCGGCACCGGTCTGCAGCTGTCCAGGAACCGGGCCACACAGCAGGAGGGCCACGCACACCCAAGGCCAAGCACCACCCCCCTGTCAGATCAGTGCGGGCATCACACCCTCATAAGATCGTGAACCCCACTGCGAATTGCACATGGGAGGGATCCGGGTTGCGTGCTCCTCATGAGAATCCAACGCCTGATGATCCGAGGTGCAGCCGAGGCAGCGATCGCCCCTCCCCCCACCCGTGGAAAAACTGTCTTCCACGAAACCGGTCCCTGGTGTCAAAAAGGTTGGGGACCGCTGCAAAAGTGGACCATAAAGAGAGGGACACTGGAACTTTATCCAGGAAAGAAAATATAGCAGACTTTAACAGCCAACAGTGAGAAGATGACAATACTTTTCAAGGAAATACATGAAGTTACTAAGAATAGTGATAACTAGATTAAGATTAAGAGCTGATTGTTTGAAAGACAGAGATGACTAGAATAAGATAGAAATGTAATGCAAAATGAGTGGCCTAGAAATTAAAATAATTGAAAAATAATTGAAAAATAGACTTAGGAATGCAATAAGTGGCCAATTTAGCTATGTTGTCCAAATGTGTTGAGACTCGTAAATGTAAGAGCACCTTTTTTTTGACTTATGATAATGAATACCAGGGTCATTAAACTTATTATTTTCTCTTCTCAGCAAAGTCAGTAGAAAACTACTCAAAGACATAAGTATACACATATATAAAACACACCTAATATAGTATTTTACATTATAGGGAAATAACAACAGTGAAATAAATTGGATCTATTTTCTGACTGGTCACGTGTTTTAAAATGTATCAGAAATGATGCTGCTGACCAATAATTTTATTTCACTATCTCAGAAAATCGATACATGAGCTTTCCGGCAACACCATCAGGCTGATTATGGCAGTGATTAATTAGACTTGATTGAGATTTGAGTGTTTCAAATGATATTTTACCAACACCATTTTTTCTGAAATAAATTGCTATTGGTGATATTTCTCGTGTATCTTTTCGTCTTTCAGTATGGAGCAAATATAGAAAAGCAAAGCACAAATAATAGTTGGGGCAAGGTCAGTGTTTAAATCAGGGTGTAAATCTCAGGGGATTTCATATTTTTGCTGTTGACATCAGGGGAAAAGGTTAAGATATCTACTTTCAGCTTATAGGGATCTGTTACCCTTTGGTTTATGGTTTATGCTGAGAACTCTGAGAATAGTGGCACTGTCCCAGAAGACTAATGGAAAAAATATTTTTAAAATATGCTATCGAAATTGCTACTGAGTATATAAATATAACAGTATGTATTTCTATCTTTCCCTGTAAATGATATTAATGATATAGATGGTGTCTTTAAATTTTTTTTTAACCATTTATACCTGTCATGGTGCTAGTCACTCAGTGAATGATGATATTGGAAACATAATGCAAGGGAGGAAAACATAATGCATATGTATAGTTTCAGGATTATTGGAACTGAAAAGAAACTCAGAGATCATCATGGATGGTATAGCATAAAAGCATGGGATTTGTATCATGGTGTAGTAAATTTGCAATGAAGTCTCCATCACTTTTTGGCCACATGACTTTGGACCGTGTCTCAGTTTCCCTAGTTACAAAATGAAATTCTTCAAATCTACTGTCGTACAGTGAGCTCCCCCCAAAATAGAGTCTGAGTCAAGAAGCTGGGTGCAGGTAGCTTATTTAGGACATGAGCCTAGGATGTAGGAGTAGAAAAGCAGGGAAAACGAGACTGAGAAAGGGGCAAATCCAACAGCATGAGGGTTCATTATTGAGTTTGCTACTTTAGGTAGCAAAACTTAATTCCACCAGGACTTCTGAGAAGAGTTCAGAATGCCTCCTAGAAATGGTGCTCCAAAGAACAAGAGGCTGGGGCATTTGTTCCCTACTGATTGAGAGTTGTCCCCAGGGGCATTAATTCCTTCACCATTTCAGATTGTCTTTGCAAATGATCCTAGCTGGCTCTTGAAGCTGTAGAGGCAGAACGAATGAATGGTGGAGACATATGAAAACCTCTTAGTGCATATAAGACTGTCCACCAGAGTTGCAACAAAAATCAGAGATAATTAGGTCAAAGGGATGTGTGGCATCAAAAGTATATAAAGTTATTTGAAATATTTAATATGAGTGTGTAATTAAGGTGCTTGATACTTTGTGGGCACTTAGAACATGTTTCCTTTTCCTTCATTTTAAAAATGAGAGAAGACCTTAGGGGAAGTATTATTCAATTTCATAAAATTGCTTAACCCCAGAACTGGAGCTGGACCCCATGTCACTTAACTCTTATTTAGTTCATTCCTTTTTTTGGTATACCACCATAAACTTGGCTTTAAGGTACAAGATTGTGTTCTTATTATCCTATCTTCAATCAAGCTTAGAATAAATGCTGGACATTTTATTTGTAATGGTCTGCAATTTCTACCTACATCCTTCTAAAGAAGGAACAATGAGAAGTATAGCATTAACATAAATTTGATCTTGTAGAAATGTGATTAGCTGACCACATGGTTTTAATCATGAAGAAATATTGAGATAATTTTTTGAAAACTCTTTTGCTATCTTTTGGAATTAAGGTAGCACTTTTTCTCCCCACAATAGTGGTTGAAAAATATTGACCCTTGGCAAGGAAAGACACTGTATTTGGGTTTTGTTTTTTGTTATTTTTTAGTGTGGCTTATAGCTTTGACTGATATTCAGATCTTTGTTTGCTTTTGAAGTCCACTGCTTTTGCCTTCACTTATTCACAGTTTCCATTAAGCTATTTCTGTAAGTCTGCATTTCAAAAACTTGTTGCAATAGCTCTCCTCTATCCCACAGACTTGTCTAGAGGCTTGCTATAGACTCTTCTTTCCCCCTATCCTACCACCAACCTGTCTACCATAACTCGACAGATAACTCTTTCCAATCTTTTTCTTAGGATTTTATTTTTACTCTCTGAGACAAACTTTATGGCAGGCAGTTACCTCTTGGTTTCCAAACAATTTATTCATATTCATTTTTTTGTCCCATTCTTTGAATGAACTTGAATGTAAATTTAATGATTGTATTAATATATAGGGTGTCCTAAAAGTCTCCATAAAAAGGGAAAAGCTTGTAAAATTTGTAATGAATATTTGGTAAATAAAGATACATTTAGCTACAATTTCCCATTTTCCCTATGCATGGCAACTTTTGGGATACCCTATATAAAAGGGCATAACCAAAATGATCAGGTAATTAGAGAGCTTTAATATTGTGGCGCTAACATTACCAACTCACTTCTTCTTCCCAGCTTCCCTTTCAGTTAGGTAAGGCCATGTGACTGAGTACTAGCCAATGGAAATCAGTGGAAATAATGTATGTCAGGCCTTTCATTCCTAGTCCATAAAAACCTCTTAAGTGATCCTCAGTGTTCATTTCCATTTGTCAGTGAAATGCCAATACCTAGGGAGACTCAGGAAGCCACTTTTTGCTAGCAGAAACTGAAGCAACTTTGGTCATTGAGTAACTGGGTGGAGCAGCAGACCTTTCTCCTTCCCACTCCCAATTGAACCCAGTCTAATCTGCCATACAAATGAGAAATAAACTTATATGGTTTTAAGTTTATGAGTTTATTATGGCAGTTATCCAACTTTAACTAATGTAGAAATATTACCTTATAATTGAAAACATTTCACAAAACGTATTTATGTATTCACTTGACTGTTACTATTTTGTATGATGTATTTTTATACCTATTTTCAAATAAAGGAAATGAATTAAGTAGCATTATCAAGGGCTTTGGGTCAAGTACCAGATAGATTTACAGGACTTGAGACAGTAGACAAATATCAACTATTGAGGCAATTGGTTGAATGAAAGCAGTAAGATAAGACACAGGAGTCCACAATATATAAATATCTAGTCAGGCAGGAGACATTAAATATAAGGGCTGATCCTGGGCCAGATATGTAGTATTTTCTTCTGTGTATTGGAACAGCAAGGGTTGGCCAACAGGGTGGGAATGTGTAGCTGAAGGGAATGAAGCATCCCCAGAGGTGCAGCTCATTCCTGATTAAATTAGGTTAGAAGGCTAGGCCTTCTGGGAGATGCTTACACTAAATGAAACTATGCTAACACATGCTACATTCCCAGCCACTAGACAACACTCAGCTCTCCAAAATTATATCCTTCCTAGGTGCTTCTGAGGAATCCCTGTAAAATCTGCCATAATGTGATAAGTGGAGTTCAGAAGTTTCAAAAATATAAAATATAGCATCATGTTATTGTGAGGAGAATGAAATCTCTAAGAGCCTGTGCAAGCTAGCTGGCAGGGAGTCAAATGTCCTGCTGCATAATCCAGGTGTCCTTTTCCATTTATGGTTTGGCATCCCCTATTTGCAATTATCCTCTCCATTTATTGTTTCCAGCTATTCTATGGAAGCAATACTGGGCCCTGTGGCTGACTGGGGCCCCCTACAAAAATGGAAGATCTATTTGCCTACCTCGTGCCAATATTACAGTGTCTTGACTAATATAATTTTATAATAATCTTCATGCCTAGGAAAATATGACTACTTTCTTGGTTCTACTTCAAGAATTTTTATTTCTTCTTGACCTTTTTGCATTTCCATATAAATTTTAGAATAAGCTTGTAATTGATTGACATTGTGCTGACTCTAAAGCTATATTTGAGGGGCATTTAATTATGTTTAATATGTAGTTTTCCAATCCATGAACATTTAATATTTCTCCATTTATATACATCTTCTCTAATTTCTCCCAATAGTATGTTATAGGTTTTCCAGGTAGATTTTAAAAAATAAAATCTTTCTTGAAATATAATTTATGTACCATAAAGTTCAACCCTTTAAAACATAGAATTCAGTGGTTTTTAGTATATTTAGTATATTTATCCATTGACACTATCTAAATTCAGAATACAGGCAGTCCCCAGGTTACAGATGAGATACATTTCTGAGAATGTCTTTAGGTTGAATTTGTATGTAACTCGGATCCCTGATGAACAGTGCATATATGGTAATAATAATGACAATACAATAATGGCTTATATGTGGTAATAGTAATACAGTGTAATACTGTAATAGTAATAATAATACCCCTGTACTGTAATAATTAGTTACAGAAACTATTGTGCTCTTTCTTTTAATTCCTAGGCTAATAGGAATGTTATGCTTATTTTGACCTTCTAACCAAATCAATGATGATATTTCCATTTCAATAATTAATCCACTATGCTGCTTAGTAATAATTGATGCTTTCATTGGAGCACTGCCTTTCACATGTTCCATTATTCTTGCTTTATCCTTTATAATTGTTCCGATAGTCAATTGACTGAAACTTAGCACTTTCCCAATGAATGATGGCTTCTGGCCTTTCTTCCAATGCTTAATTATTTCTACTTTTATTTCCATTGTAATCTCTTTTCTCTTCACTGAAGGCTCACCTAGACCTGCAATGGAATTTCACTTTGGAGGATGGTCATAAGAGTAAACACAGACTCACAAAATCAAATAAAAAAGTTGAGACCGAAGTGATGCTGTGGATAAATGACCATATAAACAATGAGGCTAGCCACTAGTGTAAAGATGCTGTGCCAACGAACTGCTTATGCTATGCAGATTTGTTTACATGCATGGAAGAAATTGGTTCCAAAATTATTAATTTAATTATTTAATTATAAATTATCCTTATGGGGAGGCTCGGGAACCCGTTCACAAAACACAGTAAGTTGGGTTGTCCGTAACCTGGGACTGCCCGGTACTTCATCACTCCAGAAAGAAACTCCATACCTATTTGCAGTCACTCCACATTTCTCTCTCCCCCAGCCCTTGGCAACCATTACTTTCTGTCACTATGGATTTACATATTCTGGACATTTCATATAAATGGAATCATACAATATGTGGTCTTTTCTGACCAGACTCTTTCACTTAGCATAATGTTTTCAAGCTTCATCCATGTTGTAGCATGTACCAATTTTTCATTTCTTTTTATGGTCAAATAATATTCCATTGTATGAATATAACATATTTTGTTTATCCATTCACCCTTTGATATATAGCTCAGTTGTTTCCACTTTTTAGCTATTATGAATAATGCTTCTATGAACATTCATGTACAAGTGTTTTTGTGGACATATGTTTTCAGTTTTCTTGGGTATATATCTAGGAGTTCAATTGCCTATATGTGGATTATATGGTAACTATTTTTAACTTTTTGAGGAACTGCCATACTGTTTTCTAAAGAGGCTCATCATTTCACATTCCCACCTGCAGTGTATGAAGTTTTCAATTTCTCAAACTCCATTCCAATATTTGTTATTATCTGTTTTTCTTTTAATTATAGACATCCTAGTAGGTATGAAATGGTATCTCATTATGGTTTTGATTTGTATTTCCTGAATTACAAATGACATTGAGAATTTTTTTCTGTGCTCATTGCCATTTGTATATCTTCTTTGGAGACATATCTATTCAGATCCTTTGCCCATTTTTATATTGGATTATTTGTCTATTTATTTTTTAGTTGTAAAAATCCTTCATATATTCTGGATAGAAGTCCTTTATCAGATATATGATTTATAAATACTTCCTCCAATTCAATGGGTTGTCTTTGCACTTACTTGTTAGTGTACTTTGAAGTGAAAAAGTTTTCAATGTCCATAAAGTCCAATTTATTTTTTTCTTTTGCCCCCTTATGCTTTTGGTGTCATATTTAAGAAAGTATTGCCTAATTCAAGGTAATACTAAATCACATAGATTTACTCATGTTGTCTTCTAAGAGTTTTATAGTTTTATCTCTTATATTTAGGTCTCTGGTCCTTTTTTTGTATTTATGTTATTTTTTCATATCTTTGGGATACATGTGATATTTTGATACATGTATACAATATATAATGATCAAATCAGGGTAATTAAAATATTCATCACTTCATAAAAATGTCTTTTCTTTGTGTTGGGAACATTACAATTCTCCTTTATCTATTTTGAAACATAAAGTATATTATTGTTAACTATAATTTTTCTACTGCATGATTGAATAATAGAACTTATTATTTCTAACTGTATTTTTGTACCCATTAGCCAAGTTCTCTTCATATCTCCCCTCCCCTCTTCCCTTCCCAGGCTCTGGTAACAACGATTCTACTTTCTACCTCCATGAGATCCGCTTTTTTTAGCACCTGCATATGAATGAGAACATGCATATTTGTTTTTCTGTGTCTGTTTTTTTTCACTTAACAGAATGACGTCTAGTTCCATCCATGTTGATGCAAACGACAGATTTGCAAATGACAAATCTTTTCTATGGCTGAATAATATTCCATTGTGTATCAATACCACATTTTCTTTATTCATCCATCCACTGATAGACACCTAGGTTGAGTCCATGTCTTGGCTATTGTGAATAGTGTTGCAATAAACACAGGAGTGCAGATTATCTCTTCAATATACTGATTTCATTTCTTTTAGATATATACCCAGCAGTGGGATTGCTGGATCATATGGTAGTTTTATTTTTAGTTGTTTGAGAAACCTCCATACTGTTTTCCATAGTGACTGCACTACTTTACATTCCTACCAACAGTGTACGAGTGTTCCCCTTTCTTCACATCCTCACCAGCATTTGTTATTTTGTGTCTTTTTGATAATGGCAATTCCAACTGAGGTGAGATGATGTCTCATTGTCATTTTAATTTGCATTTCCTTGATGATTAGTGATGTTGAGCATTTTTTTATAGACCTGTTAACTATTTTCTTTGTGGGAAATGTTTTTGATTACTAAATCTCTGTACACTATATAGGTCTATTTAGAGTTTTTTTTAGTCACTTTTGACACTTTTTGTGTTTTTGGGAATCTCTCCGTTTTGTCTAGGTTATCTAATTTGTTGGCATACGATGTTCATAGTATTCTTTTACATAAAGGTTGGTAGTAATGTCTACTCTTTCATTCCTGATTTTAGTAACTTTAGTCTTTTCTCCTTTTTCATTTGGTCATTGTTGCTAAAGACTTGTCAATTTTGTTGATCATTTTAAAGAACCAGCTTTTAGCTTCATTGCTTTTTCGTTATTGATTTTTGTTATCTATTTCATTAATTTCTGATCTAATCTTTATTATTTCTTTCCTCTGCTTCCTTTAGATTTATTTTACCATTTTTTTCTAGTTTACCAAGGTGGAAGGATAAGTTATTGATCTTTCTTCTTTTTTAATATAGGCATTTGCAACTATAAACTTTCCTGTGAGTATTGCTTTTCCTGTGTCTTGTATGTATTATGTTGTGTTCTCACTTTGATTCATCTCAAAATATTTTCTACTTTCCTTTGTGATTTTTCCTTTGACCCATTAATTAGGAGACCCATTAATTTTTGTATATTTGTGAATTGCACAAAGTCCTTCTGTTATTGATGACTAATTTCATCCCAATGTGGTTGTAGAACATAATTTGTATATTTTTATTCCTTTTAATTTTATTGAGGCTTGTTTTGTGGCCTAATATGTGATCTGTCCTAGAAAATGGTTTCTGTACATTCTGCTGTTTTGGGGTTCAGTGATTTACAGATGTCTGTTATATCTTGTTGGTTTATAGTATTGTCCAAGAACTCTATTTCCTTGATAATCTTCTGAATAGTTGTTCTAGCCACTATTGAATGCGGGTATTGAAATATTCAGCTGTTATTGTTGAATTATCTATTTCTTCTTTCAAGTCTGTCAATTTTTGATTTATGGATTTTTTAGTTCAGATATTAGGTGTATATGTTAATAAATGTTAATTTGTCCTTATAAATTTTCATTTTTATCACTATAAAATGTCTTTTTTTCTATAGTTACAATTTTTTCTTAAAGTTATTTTGTCTGATATTAATATAGCTACCCCAGCTCTCTTTGGGGTACTTTCTACATGGTATATATTTTTTTCCATCCTTGTACTTTCAACTTATTGATGTCTTTTATAGAAAGCATATAGTAGGATCATTATTTTTAATCTACTCTGCTAAAATCTGCCTTTTGATTGGGGTTTTTCATATATTTACAGTTGCTATAATTACTATTTAATATGCAAGGCTTTACATCTGTCTTTTCCTATTGTTTTCTGTATGTCTTATGACATCTGTTTCTCCATACCTCTGTCAGTGTTCTTTAGTGTTAAGTAGATAGTTTGTACTATATCATTTTAATTATTTTGTCTTATTTACTATATTTCCTTGAGATATTTTCTTAGCGGTTGTTCTGAGATTACATTTAGCAACATAATTTAAGACAACTAGATTTGAATTAATACCAATTTAATTTCAGTAGTAGTGACAGAGTATTTCAGTTTTTGTTTATCTATGATTGTCTCAATTTCACCTTCTTTTTTTAAAAATTTACCATTCTTTCCAAGTTTTATTCCAACAAAAATAAGATTAAAATGTCCATGAAAATAATCATCATCATTACAATAAAGTATTCAGTTGGACAGAAATGACAAGCATACAATTCAGTATGTAATGTTTTGCACAAGTTAAAAAAAAAGTCAAAGCTTTCTCAGGGTGGAAGATTAGGAAAGCTTTTACACTGAAATGGCACCCTGAATGAGTTCTAAAATCCCTGAGTTTTGTCTTCTATTTATCTTTTTGTTTATGTTCTTTTTCTTTCTTCTCGTGCTTAGCTTTAGTTTCTTCTTTCTCATGTTTGTTGATCAACAATTCCACTTTCTTTTGTTTGAGAACTGATTACCATTTTTTCATTCTCTCTTGTTAGTATGGCAATTTCCAGTTTTTCAGCAGTTTGCTAACATTCACGTACTTAACACTTCAATAGCTAAACCAAGTTCTGACTTCAAAGTCATTTCTTCTTCCTTGTATTCTTGTTTTAACACTGACACAGATGCAGCACTATTATTTCCAATGCATATGGCTTTCCATTACCCATTATTTCCACTAGAGCCACTCTGATAGAGATGAAAGCCATGGTCCTTGTTCTAGCCAATGTACAGCAATGAAACACCAAAGGGAAGTTTTTCTCCAAACTATGAGTAAGCTTGTTTGATATTATATAGTGCTGTAAAGAACTGCTCATAGGAATTGGCTTCTGAAACTGTAGTAAATACTTTTTAGCAATAAGCCTCAGTTTATTAGTCAGAACATTAGCATTTCCTGCCACACTGCAAGCCATGTCCTCACTGAATTCATATATTGTTTTGGAGAAAACGACTTTATCAGGAGGCTTGTGGATGTTGTATCTTTCTGCTGCAAGCAAAATGGCATTGTTTGCTAAAATTTCCAAACAGGTGCCTGTATGTTTGATGCATGGCATGCAAATTGCCATGCAAATTGATGCTTCCATGTCATATTCAACTTGGTACAAGTGACATTTTAGAGAAAATACAGAGGTCTTGGAGGTCATATCTTGAAGACATCTTTTTTTTTCTTTTCCTAATAAGCCCTTTTTAAAGCATGAAGGACATCTTTTTTGAGCTTTATATAATTCCAGAGGGAAGACACTGAAGAGTCAAGATCTACACAGAGTACTTTACTCTGCAGGAGAAAAAAACACCACTACTTTCCAGCTATTTACTTCTAATATGGTCCACATGTATGTGCAGAACCATTCTTCTCCTTAAGTTTTGAAGGATATTTTTGCTGGTTACAAAATTCTTGGCTATTACTTCAAGCACATTGAATATTTTATCCCACTGCCTTCCTGCCTCCATTGTTTCTGATGAGAAGTCAGGTGTTATTTTTTGTCAAGGATCTCTTGTAATAATGAGCCACATTTTTCTTGCTGATTTTAAGATTCTCTCTGTCTTTGGCTCTTGACAGCTTGAATATGATGTAATCAAGTTGTGAATCTCTTTTAGTTTATGCCACCTGTAATTTGTTGAGTTTTTTGGACATGCAGATAAATGCTTTTCACAAAATTTGGGAAATTTTTGGCCATAATTTCTTCATTTATTCTTTCTTCCCCTTTCATTCTCTCTCCTCTCCTTCTGAAACTCACATTATGCATATGTTGGTGCACTTGATGGTGTTCCACTGGTTTCTGAGCCTATGTTTATATTTCTTCTTTTTTTCGCATTCTTCAGATGGGATAATTTCATTTTACCTGTTTTTAAGTTTACCGGTTTGTTCTGCCTACTGAAATCTACTGTTGAGACCCTTTAGTGAATTTTTAATTTCTGTTATTGTTCTTTTCAATTTGGTCTTTGTTAAAAATAATTTCTATGCCTTTATTCATATTCTTTCTTTGGTGAGGCATTGTTCTTATACTTTCTTTTAATTTTTCCTTTAGTTTTTTGAAGATATTTATAACAACTGTTATGTCCCTCTGAGTTGTCTGACTGTGCTAAGCTGTACTAGTTGTCTAGTAATACCAACACCTGGACTTCCTCAGGGACAATTTCTATTGTTTTCATTTATTTTTCTTGTGAATGGGACATACTTTTCTGCTTCTTTGTGTGTCAAAAACTGGACATCTTAAATAAAATAATGTGTCAACTCTGGAAATTGGGTTCTCTCCAGCCCCCAACATTTGTTGTTGTTGTTTTTCTTTGTTGTTATTGTTGTTGCTGTTTGTTTGTTTAGTGACTTTCCTGAACTAATTCTCTAAAGCCTGTAATCTTTGTTTTGTGTGGCCACTGGAGCCTCTGCTCGGTTAGCTACCTCATGATTAGACAGAGATTTTCTTAAGTGCCTTGAATATGTATATCTCCCAGCCTTTGCTGAAGGTGTGTGTGTGTGTGTGTGTGTGTGTGTGTGTGTGTGTGTGTTGGGGTATGTTTTTGATGCTCTGGCAGGCAGTTTAAAACTTTTCTTTAACCTTTAATTCTTGCTCACACAGAACCTCAAGGCCAATTGCAAGTGAGAGATTAAGGCTTATTTTAGGTCTTTCCTGGGCTGGCCCCTAACCCTGGACATACACAGCCCTGTGCATGTGCATGACCTTCTAGATTCCCAGGTATATGTTGGAGTTTATCAAAGTCCCTTTGGAAATATCATTTTCAAATTTTCCTTTATATTTTTAATCAGCCACTGTTAGCCCCAACTCATAATGCTGACTCAGGCAGCTGTGTTGTTAAACAATTGTTTTCATTGTTTTTTTGACAAATGCACTAGAGATAACATTGATCTCACAGCTCTGAGTCAGGTCACAAAAACACAAGCTCTGAGAATATAGCTTTATAGTGAACTGCCAACAGGGTTAAATAGTGACAATTGTCTGGGATGGGTCTTTTAAGGAGCTCCAAATCAATTCTTTCTCTTTCGGTGGCAGCTAGGCTAGGGCTACTGGTTTTCACAGATACTGTAGTTGCAAAGCTGATGATCTCCAAGGCTACCACAGAGCTAGGGAGAGAGGGATGATATTAGCTCTTTTTCTTTTATTTTGGTTTTCAGAAGTTTTACCATGATGTTTCTAGGTAGTTTTTTGATGTTGTTATTGCTGTTATTGTTTTTGTTTATCCTGATTAGATTTCATAGAGCTTACTGAATCTATTGCTTAATGTCATTCACCAATTTTGGAGTGTTCTCAGCCATTTTCTCTTCAATGATTGCTTCTACCTCATTTCCTTTATTTTCCCTCCATTCATGAATTCAAATAAATTTACATTATGACTATTTATCATGTCTTGTATTTCCCTTATGCCTTTTTTTACATTATTCATTCTTTTTAATATCTGTGCTTCAGTAAGAATATTTTTTCTAATTTATCATCCAGTTTACTAATCCTTCTTCAACTGTAACTCATTCATTGAATTCTTAGTTTTTTCTGTTGTATTTTTCAGTTCTAGAATTTTCACTTTTTAAAAAATTTTCGTTTTTTCTTTAAAATTCTCAGTTTTGTCTTTTAATTACTTGAACATATTAATCATAATTTTTCTAAAATTTGTTTTTGATATCTTTATTTGAATTTCTTGTGAGAAATAATCTATAATATCTGTAAAGTTTTGGTCCATATAATTTTATTTCCTTTTAATCTTGCTTATTTTGAGTAAGTTCTAGACATTGTATGTGAGAACTTTGAGAAATTATAGAGAAAATTTGAAGCCCTGGAAGATATTATTATGTATTCTTCCAGAGAAAATTTAGTTTGTTTTTGGCAGACAACTAGGTTAGGTATATTAATAATTCCAGATTACTTCAATTCACTGAAGTATTGATACGATTTAAATCTGAGCTTTCCTTCATCCCTGTAAAGGCTGATCCATTTCTGGTGCAACCTTATTCTTAGTGTGTAGCCCTTTATTAAAGTTCCCATTTGAACTTTGTGGCGTTGGCCAGGGAACCTCCTCTTTGGTGTTCTGTAAATTCCAATTCTACTTCTCCCATACCTATTAGTCTGATTGAAGCTCAATTCAGCTTGTCATACATTAGTCATAGTATCAGCATTAGTAAACATTTCTAGGGAAAAGGGGGCCTAAATGCTTGACTCACTTCTGTAGTCATATCTCCTTTCCTTACTGCCTACAAAGGTGTCCAAAGCCTTCAAACAAATGTTTCTTTTATACTATTTTTTCTGGCTTTTCTAGTTGTTTTCAGAGAGAGGGCTTTTTTCCCCCTCTTCTTTTAATCTTCAGTTGCTAGAGAGGAAATGTTCATATCAAATTTAAGACAAAACACTTACTTTTCAGGAAATATCTTGCTTTTAAGGGTAATTCATTACAATATGAGATGCCACATGAACTTTTTTACTTTTCTTTTTTGTTGTGGGAACATTTCACATGACATTTTGAGAATTATAGGAATGCGTTTTGAGGGGAAAAAGAGAGAGACAAAAGAGAAGAAAGAAAGAAAGACAAAGGAGAGAGAAAGAGGGAGATAAAATCTAATGGGGACAATAATAATTTTTTCTCAAAACTGGGCATCCAATAAATGCCATATTTCTTAATTTTCTAAATGACATATTAATGTGAAATAAAATCTCAGTCATTTTAATTTTGTCCCTCCTTAGTATGGCCTAGTGTCTAGGGAAAATCTGTCCAATAGAACTTTCTGTGATGAAGGAAAAGTTCTATTCTGTGAGGTTTAATATAGTAGCCATTAGCCTCATGTGGCCATTGAGAATTTGAAATGTGGCTAGTGGAATGAGGAATTAGATTGTTAATTTTATCTCATTATAATCCATTTAAATTCAAATTTAAATAGCCACGTGGGGGTAGTAGCTACAATGTTAGACAGCACAGCTCTAGTGGACTCAGTCTGCTTTTTCTCCTTGCGCAGTTTGCATGATCCATTTGAGAGTGAGTTTCTCTGGTGACAACGTCCACTCTCTCCTTGTCTAACTTTGACACAGGACTTTCTCCATGGTCCCAGAACATCATGCTTCATGCCACACATACACACAGTCACACTTTTTGGAGGCTTTGTCACTTCTGGAGTGCTGCATGAAGAGTAAAATACTAATGGTCTCAAAAACCCCAACTCTTTCTAGGGAGATTTACCTCCTAGATGGCTCCTCATTTTGACGGAATGAGGATGGGAAAATCTCTCTTTTTAAAAAATTTTTAATGCTGAGCTCACAATAGTGGGGGAAAAAAAACAAAGTTAATTTCTCAGTCAGGCCATCTTGGTACATGTAGCTCAATGTGACCAAAAAAAAAAAAAAAGGAAAAACCAGCAAATGAGGAAAATCATGTGTATTCTACATTATAAACTATTATAAATGCTAGCAATGTTTTTACCTCATTATCAAGCACATGGTAAATGAGAAAAGAATGCTCAGAAATATTCTTTGCAGGCATCAATTTTGCATTTCTGGGAACCAAATGAAAGGTAATAACTATGTAATAATTTGTGAATTATTTTAGCAGTCTAGCAACATTTCTATATAAGCAAATTTGAAACATAGGGAGATAGTAATATAAGCAGTTATAAAGATTCAATGATGACTGCCTTAAAATGTCCTTGTTTCCATGGCATTTCTAGAGTAATTATCTCATCTCCCAGTAAACATATAAATTCTGCTTTAGTTACAGAATATTCTGATTATATGTGTGTGTCTTGTTATTATAAAAACAACCTACCTATTTTTTTGTTAGTGAAAACACTAGTGATTATTACAGCTTACCTCAGACACTTAGCTAAACAGTTTTTGCAAATTAAGCAAGTAAAATTTATTTAAAATATGTGTATGACTTATGAATTGTAATAAGAAGAAAAAAGTAAACATTAGCCACAGTAATTCTTGTTGTTAAAATACATTGTATTCATGGTGTAAAAATATACTATGGAATAAGTAATATTATAATATTGGTTTCAATTAACTTACAGAAATGGGGAAATCACAATTGACTTGGCTACAAACATAAAAAATAATATGGCTTCATTTTTAGTAATCATTCAGGATGTAGACTAAGTTGAAGTATGTAATTTCTTTGCTGTTACAGAGATGATACCTGATAAAATATATATTTAAAACTTCACTACTCATTTTGAAATAAATGATACAGTGACAGTAAATAAATAATATATGAGGTACTGAAAATAATATGATTTAAAGGATTTGGAAATTATCCTGTGTTAAAATTTAAGATTTTAAAAAATGTTACATATGGGTTTTTATTATATATAGATGCTTTTTCTGCTATATATTAAAGAGTAGACATGTAGAGCAAGAGACAGACATAATATTTTCTAATCCTGATTCTATAGCTCCCCAGCATGAGACCATGAGAAAATTATTTTGCTATTTCTTGTCACAGTTTCCTCATTAAATAGCAATAATTTCCATCCTGGCCACCTTATAGCCATGTGGTAATGATCAAATGATACTATTATAATATAGGGAATTTGTGACTAGATAGAGAGCTACTGAATAGTCAAAGCACATCTGATTTCAAGACATAAGATAGGTATTCTAGTTTGAAGATGATTTGGGATAGGGATTACGTATAACAAAGGTATACTTATCATTACTGATCTATTTGGTTTAGAAAGTGTATAAACCTGTATAACTGTGTATAAAAGTTATAATGGCTGCTTAGTATGAATATCCAGAAGCCATATTTCAGAATATAATTCCTTCCCAACAATATTATGGAATAATACAACATGGAAAGGATAAATATGCAGTAAAATAATATATTACAGGACATTGTTGGAATGTTAGTAATGGGGATGCGATGTGAGAAGCCTTTAGGTATAAGTTACGAAGAAATTCACCTGCATATAAAAGAAAGCCCAAAATAGTGGCTACACAAAAAGAAGTTTATTTCTCTCCCACAAATAAGACATCCAAAGCAGGCAGTCCTCAGCTGGTGTAGCAGCTCCATAATTATTCAGAACCCAGGTTCCTTTGATCCTTTACTCCACTATCCACAATGACATAACTTCTCAAGGTTGCCACATGGTCCAAAATAGCCACCAAGTCTTTGTTCCAGGGAAGCTGGGTGAAGGGTATTCAGAAATTCTTTATACTATATTTTGCAATTTTTGTAAACCTGAATTAATTTCAAAATGAAGTTACAAATTAAAATACAAAGGAAAGGAGGGGTTCTTAACAGTTAATGGAAACTGTTATAGTTTGACCTATGTTATTATAATGGACAAGAGAATGTACTGAGTTTACAAAGTAATAAGGATTATTTTAGAGGAGTAGTTCTTAATTTCAACGTGTGGGGGAGGTCCATGAGTAAATATATAATTCTGTTTATTTGTGCATTTAGTAGTTTTGAGGAGCAAAAGCCTTCATTATTTTCATCAAAATTTTAGTAGAGGCTGGGTGCAGTGGTTCATGCCTGTAATCCTAGCTCTTTGGGAGGCTGAGGTGGGAGAATCACTTGAGGCCAGGAGTTTGAGACCAGCCTGAGCAACATAGTGAGACCTCATCTCTACAAAAAATTAAAAAATTAACCAGGCATGATGGTGTGCTCCTGTAGTCCTAGCTACTCAGGAGGCGAAGGAAGGAGGATTGTGTGAGCCCAGGAATTTGAGGTTACAGTGAGCTATGATGATGCCACTACACTCTAGCACCAGCAGACTGAGACCCTGTCTAAAAAAAAAAAAATTAGTAGAGAGTAACAGAATAAATAGTTTCAAATTTTATACTTAAATATTCTCTTCTTATTCAATAAGTGTTCTCAAATATGGGTCAAAACAAAACTCATGAGTTCATAATATTACATAAAAATGAGAAAACCAAAAGCAATATAAATAAAAACAAAATAAAACCCACCAACTCATTGGTCATAGGAAGTAACTAGAACACAACTCCTTATTATGTGAATTGGCAATATGAAGGAAAATAGGCATTTATTTTGTTTTTTCTGCACAACTTCCTCGTAGGGTAACCAAGTAGTTCATATTAATAAGAGAAAATTATTCTTTACAGAAGATTTTGTGCTAATAAATGTAGAAAAAGCACTAGAATTGTAAAATCATGATTTTGTAATTCCTGATAATATAATGGTCATCATTGCTTGAAATGATTAAATAAAAAATTGATGGGTAATGTTATGATAGAGGAATCAGTCTCCTAACACATAAATACAATACGAATTTCAAGCAGCATCTATGAAGTATTTTTGCCAAAAATGTTGAACCTTAATCTAACCAAGGCTTCATAGGTAACTTTCAGTTTATCAGAAATATAGAGGATAAGAGGTGGGGAACCTGCAGCTTTGGGGCCACATGTAGCCTTCTGGATCCTTGAGCGCGGCCTTTTGACTGAATCCAATTTTTACAGAAGTTTGGATTTGGTCGAGGGGGTCACACTTGAGGATCTGGAGGGCCACATGTGATCTTGAGGCCACAGGTTCTCCACCCCTCCGACAGGCTCCAGATGCGAATTTTTGTAGGTTCTTGGCCTTTTTTCTCTGCTCTAGCTAGTGAGTGAGCAAGATGTGGTATAGGAGTACACCATTTCTTTCCAAGATGGGACGCCTCTAATGGGCTCCAGAGTTTTCTGTTAGGCTGGCAGAAATTTTGCCACAACGGCACCATGGTGCTGCGGCTCCCCCTACCCAGTCCTGCTTTTTCTCTTCTCTTCTCTTCACTTTTCTCTTCCTTTTCTTTTCTTCTTTTCTTTTCTCTTCCTTTTCTTTTCTCCTTTTCTTTCTTTCTTTTTTACTCCCAATAAATCTTTTACACTCTTAATGCCATCTTAATGCTTCCTGGAAGACTCATCTAAGTTGCAATGTTGGGGAGAACTGACATGAACTGGGAGTCACAAAACCAACTGTGAATTTCTTTTTTTTTAAATGGGGTCTCTCAATGCCCAGGCTGGAGTGCAGTGGCACAATCAGTTCCTTGTAGCCTCCAACCCCTGGGCTCAAGCGATCTTCCCACCTCAGCCTCTCTGTGAAACACAATTTTTTAGTTAATCAAAAATATTTGAATATAACTTGAGTATGAGCTTTTACTTAGGTATTTTGTTAATTTTATTGTGTGTGACAATGGCCTTAGCATTGTAGGAGAAAATGTTTCTATTTTTTGGACATGTTTACTAAAATAAGTGGTAAAATAACATGACATCTGGGATTTACTTTAAAATATTTCAGCTAAGAAAAAAGGATAGATGAAACAGGTAGAGCAGTAATCTTGATAATTTTGGTGATGAGATCATTATGGTCTTTGTATTATGGTGATTATAAAACACTAAGCACACATTTTGAGGCATTTAACATGTGACCTTTGGTGAATTGACAATGAGGAGGCTTCAAGCACTTTTTTAGAGAGTACGTGAAATGGAAAAATGAAATAGAAGATGAGTAGTTTATAAAGACAGAAGACTGGATATGATGCTGTTTGGAAATAAGAAGAATGGTTTTCTTATTCATCACTTTCTATTTTATGATCTATGTTTTCAACTAACAATTTTAAAAGATGAGTTGCTATAAGGGAAAGTACATTTTCCTTTAAATCAAATGACCTAGACCTTATTATTACCTCCAACACTTGCAAATCATCTCTCATAGGATAAATTATTTAACTATACTGAGCTTTAGTTTCTAAAAATATAAAATGGGAATAATGATCTCCATTGTCTAGTTCATTATTGATGTTTTATATTATAAACATGTAAAATAAATAGACAAAAATGCAAGGCACAACATTATATACTACATGAAATTGCCATTTTTGTAGGTCTAAAATTTGAGTATTGCCATCTCATAAGTTTGAACTTATTATCTCAATGAGGTAAAAATATGCACAGAAAGTTAAAAAAGAACAAAGGAAATACACAAAACCATTAAGAGTGGCTAATGGTTTTGGGTAGAGTTTTGGGTGGTTTTATTTTCTTCATATTTTATTCCTTTGTGTTTATTTCTTCATATTTTATTCTTTATGATATTTTCCAGGTAGATGGAATGAATATTAAATATTTTTATAATTAGAGGAGAACCTTTAGAGAAAAAGATCATGCTTCTTTGAATTTAAAATCATCACACAAGATAATATGGAAAAGTTCTTCTAAAATGTACTATATGATAATAATAGTTAACATTTATTTAATAATAATTATGTCTAAGTGCTTTACATGTATTACCTCATTTAATCTAAAAAACCCTGTGATTTTGGAATGATACACGTGAGGTACAGAGAAGTAAAGCTCATTGTTCAAATTTAACTGGCTAAGGGCATGGTTAGAATTTGAACCCAGGCATTCTGGAGTCCAAACCTGTACTTTTAACTATATAAATATACTATAGTATATCATCCTATCATTAAGACATGGGAATGTGATAGTGGAATGATATGTTTGAATCCCCATACATCATTTTAGAAACCATATTGTGATACTCTTCACCTTCTCTTGAAGCAGAATCATCATTTAAACTATATTTTTGAGAAAAATAAAGAATAAATGCAAGCAAATGAAATTCCACTGCTTTCTAGGACTACCTGAAACCTCCCACTTACTTCATTGGAACGTGTCAAAGTCTTACACCTTTCATCTAGTCAGCAAGCATGTGTGGAGTAGCCATATTCACTCTGTACATACTGGTAAACTATATTTTTCTGTTTCTATATAATTGCAGTGATGACCTGTCCCCATCCTCCTTACTGTTTCTCTCACTGCAAGAAATGAGCAGAGCTATTGAGAAGTGTCATGATTGATTTACATGAATTTCACCTTCTTCTCCATTTGCTGCCCACTCTTGGGAGTGGGTGCTAATGAACACTGGAATGCAGGGGGCCAGGCAGTAAGAAGGAGACCAGAAATGAAAGCTCAGTAATCAGCTCCTAAAAACTTGAGAATTGGCAGGATTTATTGAGAGCTTAATTACTTGAGTTATAGCTGGCCAGTCATCAATATTTTATTTAATGCCATTTATAGCATTTTCCTCCATTCTAATACTTGAGAAAGCAGAAACATAGAGACATCTAGATTGCCTGAAGCCACAAAATGAAATTAGAATATAATTCAGATATTTCTGACAATCATTTCTGTACTTGGAGCATGAAAGTCATTATTGTGATCTTTATAGTGCTCTTCTCTATATATACATTTCACTATTTTTTTGAAAATGTTCAGTAAAACTTAGAGGTCTGTCTGATAAAATGACAAAATTCACTTATAAAGCATCTTAGTGTAATCAGTTATACTATAGGTCAAGTCATATTCCTCCAAGGATAGCTATCTATCTACCTATATCTATAGGTAAAAATTTAGGGCATATTAAAATCATCTGATATGCTTATTCAAAGGCATATTTCAGAATTCACCCTCAAAAATACGCTATGATCAATTGACAGAAGAGAAGAGAGTAGGGCCTGGTTTACAGATGGTTCTACATGATATGTAGGCACCACCAAAAGTGGCACTATAGCCCCTTTCTGGAACATTCCTGAAGGACAGTGGGGAAGAGAAATCTTCTCAGTGGGCAGAACTTTGGGCAGTGCACCTGGCTGTGCACTTTGCTTTGAAGGAGAAATGATCAGATGTGCAATTATATACTGACTTATGGGCTGTAGTCAATGGTTTAGCTGAATGATCAGGGATTTGGAAGGAACGTGATTGGAAAATTAATGGCAAAGAAATTTGGGAAAGAAATATGTGGATAGACCTTTATGAATGGTCAAAGGATGTGAAGATATTTCTGTCCCATGTGAATGCCCACCAAAGGATGGCTTCAGCAGAGGAGGACTTTAATTATCAAGTCTAGGATGACCCGTTTTGTGGATACCAGTCAGCCTCTTTCCCCAGCCACCCTGTCATAACCCAATGGGCTCATGAACAAAGTGGCCATGGGAATAGGGATGGAGATTACGCATGGGCTCATCAACATGGACTTCCACTAACCGAGGCTGACCTGGCTGCAGCCATTGCTGAGTGCTCAATCTGCCATCAGCAGAAACCGACACTGAGCCCCCAATATGGCACCATCCCCCAGAGTGATCAGTCAGCTACTTGGTGGCAGGTTGATTATATTGGACCCCTTCCATCATGGAAGGGGCAGTGTTTTGTCCTTACTGGAATAGACACTCTGGATAGGTATTTGTCTTCTTTACACACAGAACTTCTGCCAAAACTACCATTCATGGGCTTATATAATGCCTTATTTACCATCATGATATTGCACACAGCATTGTTTCTGAATAAAGAACTCACTTCACAGCTAAAGAAGTGTGGCAATGGGCTCATGCTTATGGAATTCACTGGTCCTACTATGTTCCTCATCATCTTGAAGCAGCTGGCCTGAAAGAACAGTGTTCTGGCCTTTTGGAGACACAGTTACAACATCAGCTACATGACAATACTTTGCAGGGCTGGGGCAAGTTTCTCCAGAAGGTTGTATGTGCTCTGAATCAGCATCCAATACATGTTACCATTTCTCCCATAGCCAGGATTCATGGGTCCAGAAATCAAGGAGTAGAAATGAGAATGGCACTTACCATTACCCCTAGTGACTCACTAGAAAAATTTTTGTTTCCTGTTCTCATAACTTTATGCTCTGCTGGCCTAGAGATATTCATTCCAGAGGGAGCAATGCTTCTACCAAGAGACACAATGATTCCATTGAACTGAAAGTTAAAACTGCCATCTGGCCACTTTTGGCTCCTCATTTGTCTGAGTCAATAAGCTAAAAAGGGAGCTGGGGTGATTGATCCAACTACCAAGGGGAAATTGGAAATTGGACTAGTACTCCATAATGGAGGTAAGAAAGAGTATGCCTGAAATACAGGAGGTCTTTTAGGGCCTCTCTTAGTATCACCATACCCTGTGATTAAGATCAATCAGAAACTGCTACATCCGAATCCAGGCAGGACTACAAGTGGCCTAGACCTTTCACGAATAAAGGTTTGGGTCACTCCACCAGGTAATGAACCACAACCAGCTGAGGTGCTTATTGAAGGCAAAGAGAATACAGAATAAGTAATAGAAGAATGTACTTGTAAATAGCAGTGATGAACACATGACCAGGTACAGAAATGAGGATTGTAATTGACATGAATATTTCTCTTTTTCTAAGAATGTGTTTGTGTGCACATATACATATACTATGCAAATATCTTTTTCTTTCCTTCTTTTATTCTTTTATCATGTAACTTACGATGTATTGAGTTTATATCAGTATTTAAGTGTTGTTAATTTTACATCATAGTATTTAAGGTATGGCATATCAAGAGAAGAGTAAAAATCGCTCACGGACTTTACCTCTTATTCTGGGGAAGGGACTAGTGCATTTTTTATTGTACCCAGGATTGTTGTTATCACTTGGTCATGCCATATAATCTTTTTACTTGCTGCTGAAATTGGTTTGCTAGTATTTTCTTGAGGATTTTTGCATTAATGTTCACAAGGGATATTAGTCTGTAGTTTTCTTTTCTTGCAGTATCTTTTTCTGGCTTTATTGTCGGGGTAATGCTGGCCTCATAAAATAAGTTGGAGAGTTTGCCTTCCTCTTCAATTTTTTGAAAAGTCTAAAAATGATTGATGTTAGTTCTTCCTTAAATGTTTGGTAGAATTTACCAGTGAAGCCATCAAGTCCAGGGCTTTTCTTTGTCAAGAGTTTTTTGATGACGAATTCAATGTCCTTACTAGTTATAGATCTATTCAGATTTTTTATTTCCTCATAGTTTAGCCTTGATAGGATTTGTGTTCTTAGTAATTTATCAATTTTATCTAAGTTATCTAATTTGTTGATGTACAATTGTTATAACACTCTCTTACAATCCTTTCTGTAAATTTGATAGTAATATATGGTCTTTATCAATTTTGTAAAATTTACCAGTTTCTGTAAAATTGATAGTAATATTCCCTCTTTAATTTCTGATTTTATTTACTTGAGGCTTTTCTATTTTTTCTCTACCACTCTAGCTGAAGATTTTTCAATTTTGTTGATCTTTTCTAACTTTTGATTTTGTTGATTTTCTCTATTATTTTTCTATTCTCTACTTTGTTCACCTCTGCTCTAATCTTTATTATTTCTTTTCTTCTGCTAGCTTTGGGTTTACCTTGTTCTTCTTTTTCTAGTTTAAGTTGTAAAGTTTGTTTTTTTATTAAAGATATTTCTTGTTTTTTAATGTAAGCATTTGTGGCTATAAATTCCTCCCTTAGCACTGTTTTTGCTGTGCCCATAGGTTTTCTTGTTATGTTATGTTTTCATTTTCATTTGTCTCTAAGTATTTTCTAATCTCCCTTGTGATTTCTTCTCTGATCCATTGGTTGTTTAAAAGTTTGTTGTTTAATTTTCACAAATTTATACATTTTCCAGTTTTCCTTCTGTATCAATTTCTAACTTGATCCCATTGTAGTTGGAGAGTATATTTTGTATGATATCTATCTTTTTAAATCTATTGATACTGAATTTGTAACTTAGTATATGGTCTATCAAGGAAAATGTCCTGTGTGTACTTTTAAAGAATGTATATTCTATTAATATTATTTTTGGGTACAGTGTTCTGTAATATCTATTATATCTACTGTAGTTGGCTTATTGTGTTCTTCAAGTTGTCTATTTTCTTACTTATCTTCTATCTGTTTTTCCATCCATTATTGATAATGGGGTATTGATAATAGTTGTAGAACTATTACAATAATAGTTGTAATAGTTCTACAACTAATTACAATAATAGTTGTAACACTTCTACAACTATTATTGTAGAACTTTTTATTTATCCCTTCAATTCTGTCAACCATTGCTTCATGTATTTTGATTCTCTTATTAGGTGTGTAGATGTTTATAATTGTTATATCTTTTTGCTGTATTGAACATTTATTAATATGTAATATTCTTATTTGTGTCTTGTAAACTTTTTTGATTTAAAGTCTATTTTTGTTTAAAATTTGTATAGTCACTCCTGCTCTCTTTTGGTTACTCTTTGCATGAAATATTTTGTCCCATTCTTTCATTTTCAACCTATTTGTGTCTTTGGATCTGAAGTGAGTCTCTTGGAGATAGCATATAATTGGATCATGTTTTTATCCATTCTAACCATCTCTGTCTTTTGAATGGATAGTTTAACCATTTACATTTAAAGTAATTCCTGATAAGGAAGGACTTATGTCATTTTGCTATTTGGTTTTTATATGCCTAATAGCTTTTGTGTTCTTCATTTCTTGCATTACTTCTTTTGTGTTTACTTTGGAGTGAAAAGTTTAAATTTTTTTCTTATTTCCATTTGTATATTTTCTTTAGCTATTTCTTTTGTGGTTACCATGAAAGACTACATTTAACATCCTAACATTATAACACTCTAATTTGAATTTATACCAGCTTACCTTCAATAACATACAAAACTCTGCTCCTTTAACAGCTTTGTCCTCATCCCTTTCAGTTGTTGATACCACAAAATTATATGTTTATATATTATGTGTCCAAAAATATAAACTAATAATTTTTAATGCATTAGTCTCTTAAATTATGTAGAAAACAAACTGTGGAGCTACAAACCATAGTTACAATGATACAAGCTTTTGTAATTGCCCATGTATTTACCTTTACTGAGATCTTTATTTCTTCATATAGCTACAAGTTACTATGTAACATCCTTTCATTTCAACCTACAGGAAACCTGTTAGCATTTCTGGCAGGGCAAGTCATGTGGTAATAAACTGCCTCAGATTTTGTTTATCTGGGAATGATTTACTTATTTATGAGATTGCTTCACATATTTTTAACAATTTTTTTAATTTTTAGTTTTCACATAATAATTGTGCATATTTGTAGGATACAGAGTGATATTTTGATACATGTGTGTAATGTGTAATGATCAAATTATGATAATTAGCATTAAATCACCTCAAACATTTATTATTTCTTTGTTTTATGATCATCAAAATCTTCTTTTCTAGCTTTTTGAACATATACTTTTCAAGTCCAAAATAAATTATTGTTAACCATCTTTACCCTACAGTGTTATAGGACACTAGAATTTATTCCTCCTATCTGTGATTTTGTATTCATAACCAACCTCTCCCTATTCTCCCTTCCCCATTTTTCCCAGCCTCTAATAATCACAGTTCTACTTTCTACTTCTATGAGCTCAATTTTTATTAGCTCCTACATATGAATGAGAACATGTAGTATTTATCTTTCTGTGTCTGACTTATTTCACTTAACACGATGACCTTCAGCTCATCCATGTTGTCACAAGTGACAGGATTTCATTCTTTTTCACGGATGAATAGTATTCCATAGTGTGTATATACCACATTTTCTTTAGCCATTCATCTGTTAATGATTACATACCTTGGCTATTGTGAATGGTGCTGTAGATATCTCTTCAGTATGCTGATTTCCTTTCCTTTGGGTAAAAATCCAGTAGTGAGATTGCTGGATCATATGGTAGTTCTGTTTTTAGTTTTTTGGAAAACCACCACACTGTTTTCCATAATGCTTGTACTAATTTATATTACCACAAACCGTGTACAAGAGTTCCCTTTTCTTTGCATCCTTGCCAGCATTATTACTTATTGTCCTTTTGATAATAATCATTCTAATTGGGGTGAGATCATATCGTATTGTGGTTTTGATTTGCATCTTTCTGATGATTAGTGATATTGACCTGATGATTAGTGATACTGAGATTTCATTGTATACTTCTTGACCATTTGTATGTCTTCTTTTGAGAAATGTCTATTCAGATCCTTTGCCCATTTTTAAATCAGTTTTTTTGTTTGTTTTTTTGGGGTTTTTTTTGGCTGTTGAGTTGTTATGGTTCCTTGTATATTCTGGATATTCATACCTTGTCTGATGAATAGTATGCAAATATTTTCTTCCATCTACAAGTTGTCTTTTCAAACTGTTGATTGTTTCCTTAGCTGTGCAGAAGCCTTTTGGTTTAGTTTAGTCCCATTTGCTTATTTTTTTCTTGTTGCTTGTGCTTTTGAAGTTTTATCAACAAAATATTTGCTTAGACCAATATCCTAAAGCATTTCTCCTATGTTTTCCACTAGTAGTTTTATAGTTTCAGATCTTATGTTTAAGTCTTTAATCTATTTTGATTTGATTTTTGTGTATGGTGAGACACTGGGGTCAAGGTTCATTCTTCTGCATATGAATATACAGTTTTCTCGACACCATTTATTAAAGAGCGTGTCCTTTCTCTAATGTGCATTCATGGCACCTTTGTTGAAAATCAGTTGGCTGTAAATATGTGGGTTTATTTCTGGCTTCTCTATTATGCTCCACTGGTCTATGTGTCTGTTTTTGTACCAATACCATGCTATTTTGTTTACTATAGCTTTGTAGTATATTTTGAAGTCAGCTAGTGTGATGACTCCAGCTTTGTTCTTTTTGCTGGGTTTTGCTTTGGCTATTTGGGGTCTTTTGTGGTTTCATACAAATTTTAGGATTGTTTTTTCTATTTCTGTGAAGAGTGTCATTGGTATTTTGATAGAGATGGCATTGAATCTATAGATTGCTTTGGATAATATGGTCATTCTACCAATATTAAACCTTCTAATCCATTAGCATGGGATACATTTCCATTTTTTTGTGACCACATCAATTTCTTTTATGGGTTTTGTAGTATTTATTGTAGAGATATTTCACCTCTTTGTTTAAATTTATTTCTAGGTTTTTTTGGTAGCTATTGTAAATGAAATTGCTTTCTTGATTTCTTTTTCAGATAGTTCACTATTAGCACTGATTTTTGTATGTTGATTTTGTATTATGTGACTTTGCTAAATTTGTTTATTAGTTCTAAGTTTTTTCATGGAGTCTTTAGGTTTTTATATGTAAAATTATGTCTTCTGCAAAGAGGGACAATTTGACTTCCTCTTTTCCAATTTGGGTGCCCTTTATTTCTATCTCTTGCCTAATTTCCCTGGCTGGTACATCCAGTTCTACCTTGAATAAAAGTGGTGAAAGTGGGCTTCCTTGTTTTGCTCCAGTGTGAGAGGAAAGTGTTTCAGCTTTTCCTCATTCAGTATGGCATTAGCTGTGGGTTTGCCACATATGGCCTTTATTGTATTTAGGTATGTACCTTCTATACCTAATTTATTGAGAGTTTTAATTATGAAGCAATGTTGAATTTTATCACATGCTTTTTCTGCATCTATTGATATGACCATATGTAGTTTGTCCCTCATTCTGTTGATGTGATGTATCATTTATTAATTTGCATCCTGGCATTCCTGGGATAAATCCCACTTCATCATGGTGTATTGTTTGTTTGTTTTTTATGTGCTGTTGAATTCAGTTTGCTAGTATTTTGGTGAGGATTTTTTTCATCTGTTCATCAGGGATATTGCCTGTAGTTTTCTTTTCTTTTGTGGTTGTGGTTTTTTTTCTCTTCTGGTTTTGGTAAACCAGGGTAAAGCTGGCTTCATAGAATGTGTTAAGCAGAATTCCCTTCTCTTCAACTTTTAAGAATAGTTTAAGAAGAATTGTTATTAGTTTTTCTTTAAAAGTTTGATAGAATTTAGCAGTAAAGCTATTAAGTCCTGGGCTTTTCTTTTTTGGGAGAATTTTTATTACTGATTCAATCTTGTTACTTATTTTTGGTCTGTTCAGATTTTCTATTTTTCCTGGTTCAATCTTGATATGTTATATATGTCCAAGAATTGATACATTTTCTCTAGGTTTTCCAATTTGTTGGAATGTAGTTGTTCATAATAGTCTCTAACAATCCTTTGTATTTCTATGATCTCAGTTGTATTTTTTCCTTTTTCATTTTGATTTTATTGAGTCTTCTCTCTTTTTTCCTAGTCTACCTAATGATTTGCCAACTTTGTTTACCTTTTAAAATAACCAACTTTTTGTTCTTTTGGTCTTTTGGTTTGCTTTTTAAATCTCTATTTTGTTTAGCTCTGCTCTGATCTTTATTATTTCTTTCTTCTACTAATTTGGGTTTTGTTTGTTCTTGCTTTGCTAGTTCCTTGAGGTGTGTTATTACATTTTTTTCTTTGAAATATTTCTAATTTTTTGATATAGATATTTATTACTATAAACTTTCCTTTTAGTACTGTTTTGCTACATTACATAAGTTTTGGTATGTTGTGCTTCTATTTCCATTTTTTTGAGAAACTTTTTGATTTTCTTCTTAATTTCTTCATTGACCTAGTGGTCATTCAGGAGAATGTTGTTTAATTTCTATGCTTATATGGTTTCCAAAGTGCCTCTTGTTATTGATTTCTTGTTTCATGTTATTATTGTCTGAGAGGATATTTGATAGTATTTCAGCTTTTAAAAGTTTCTTGAGACTTGTTTTTTGGCCTAACATATGGTCTATTCTGGAGAATGTCTCACGTACTAATGAGAAAAAAATGTGTATTCTATAGCTGTTGGATGAATTATTCTGTATATGTCTGTTAGTTCCCTTTGGTCTATAGTAAAGTTTAACTCTGATGTTTCTTAGTTGATTTTCTGTCTAGATGATCTGTCCATTGCTGCTAGTGGGATGGTGAAGTTCCCAACTATAATTGTATTGGAGTCTATCTCTCTCTTTAGCTCTAATAACATTTGCTCTATCTATCTGGATGTTTTGCTGGTAGGTCCATATATATTTAAAATTGTTATATCCTCTTTCTACATTGATCCCTTTATTATTATATAATGACCTTCTTCATCTCTTTTTATATTTTTTGACTTAACGTCTATTTTGTGTGATATAAATATAGCTACTCCTACACATTTTTGGTTTTCTTTTGCATGAGATATCTTTTTTCCTCTCTTTACATTTAGTCTATTTGTGTCTTTACAGGTGAAGTGAGTTTCTTGTAGGCAGTATATAGTTAGGTCTTGGTTTTTTTTTTATCTATTCATCCAGTGTTTATGTTTTATTTGAGAAATTTAAACCTTTTACATTCAAGATTGTTTCTGATAGGTGAGGAGTTACTCCTGACATTTTACTAATTGTTTTCTGATTGTTTTGTATATCCTTTGTTTCTTTCTTCCTCTATTATTGTTTATTTTTGTGATTTGGTGGTTTTCTGTAGTAATAATGTTTGATTCCTTTCTCTTTCTCATTTGTGTATCTACTAGTGAGTTTTATGCTTTCATGTGTTTTCATGTTAGATATTGTCCTTTTGCTTCCAGATGTAAGACTACTTTAAGCATTTCTTATAGGGTCAGTCTAGTGGTGATGAATTCCTTCAATTTTTTCTTGTCTGTGAAAGATTTTATTTCTCCTTCATTCCTGAAGGGGATAGCTTTGTTGAGTATAGCATTTATGGCTGGCAGATTTTTTTTTTCCCCAGCACTTGGAATATATCATCTCATTTTTTCCTGGTGTGTAAGGTTTCTGCTGAGAAATCTGTTTATCTGCTGGGATTCCCTTGACTCTTTTCTCTTGCTCTTTTTAGAATTCTCTCTTTGTCTTTCACTTTTGACAGTTTAACTATAATATGCCTCAGAGAGAAGTTTTTAGTTGGATCTATTGGGTAATCTTTGAGCCGGATATCTATTTCTCTCCCAGGACTTGGGATGTTTTTAGGTATTATTTTATTAAATAGGTTTCCTTTGCCTTTTCTTATCTCTTTTATTTCTGGAACTTCCAAAATGCCAATATTTGTTCACATAGGGGTATCCCATATGGCACATAGGCTATCTTCATTATTTTTTACTCCTTTTTTTTTTTGTTGTTGTTATTATCTGACTTGGTTATTTCAAAGGTCCTGTCTTCAAGTTTAGAAATTTTTTTCTTCTGCTTCATCTCATCTATTGTTGACGTTCTTGATTATATTTTTTATTTCATTCATTGAGTTCTTCATTTCTATAACTTCTGTTGGTTCTTTTTTATGGTATCTCTTATTTGAATTTCTCATTCAGTTCATAAATTTTTTCCTGATTTCTTTGAATCATCTATCTCTGTTCTTTTGTATGTTGCTGACTTTCTGTAAAGGCTTTATTTTGAATTTCTTTTTTAGCATTTCATAGATTTTCTTTTATTTGGGGGTCTGTTACTGGAGAATTATTGTTTTTCTTTGGAGGTGGAATTTTTCATTATTTGTCATGTTTCTTGTGTCCCTATGTTGATATCTGTGCATCTGGTGTAACAGTAGCTTCTTCCAGTTTTATTGAGTAGCTTTTGTAGGACAAAAATTTTTCATATAGATGTTTCTATAGTGTTGGTTGTAAAGGGATCTTTGACTTTGGTTCTGAGTGGGTGCAGTCTTATAGTCTCTGTATGATTTCTTCAGCTGTAATTATCAGTGTTATCTATGAGTTCCTCAGTGGCTTAGGCTGTGGTTGTTTGTGGAGGCTGTGGCAAGGCTTTTTTTTTTTTTTTTTTTTTATTTATTTTTTTAATTTCAGAATATCATGGGGGTACAACATTTTGGCCATACACATTGCCCCTGTTCTGCCCGTGTCAGAGCCACAATCGTGGTCGTCTCCCAAACTGTGCTCCCCACATCCATTCAGTGAGAGTTTTTCCCATCCCTTCCACCCCCCTCCCGCCCGCCCACCCTCTGATGAATGTTATTGCCCTGTGTGATGTAAGTGTTCATCAGTTAGTACCAGTTTGATGGTGAGTACCAGTGATGCTTGTTTTTCCAATCCTGTGACACTTCGCTTCGAAGAATGGGTTCTAGCTCCGACCAGGATAATACCAGATGTGTTAATTCACTATTGTTCCTTATTGCTGAGTAATACTCCATGGTATACATATACCACATTTTATTGATCCACTCGTGTATTGATGGGCACCTGGGTTGTTTCCACAACTTTGCAATTGTGAATTGTGCTGCTATGAACATTCGAGAGCAGTTGTCTTTATTATAAAATGTCTTTTTTTCTTTTGGATAAATACCCAGTAGTGGGATTGCTGGGTCAAATGGTAATTCTACTTTTAATTCTTTGAGATATCTCCATATTCTTTTCCATAGAGGTTGTACTAATTTGCAGTCCCACCAGCAGTGTATGAGTGTTCCTACCTGTCCACATCCCCGCCAACATTTGTTATTTGGGGATTTTTTGATATGAGCCAATCTCACTGGAGTTAAGTGATATCTCATTGTGGTTTTGATTTGCATTTCCCTGATGATTAGAGAAGTTGAGCACTTTTTTATATGTTTGCTGGCCATCATTCTGTCTTCTTTAGAAAAGTTTTTGTTCATGTCCTTTGCCCATTTTTAATAGGGTTGTTTGATTTTTTCTTGTTGATTTTCCTAAGTTCTGTATAGATTCTGGTTATAAGCCCTTTATCAGAGGTGTAGCATGCAAATATTTTCTCCCATTCTGTAGGTTGTCTGTTCACTCTAGTGATAGTTTCCTTGGCTGTGCAGAAGCTTTTCAATTTGATCAGGTCCCATGTATTTATTTTTGTTGTTGCTGTGATTGCTTTGGGGGTCTTCTTCATAAATTCTTTGCCTAGGCCAATGTCCATAAGAGTTTTTCCAACATTTTCTTCGAGAATTCTTATGGTTTCATGTCTTAGGTTTAGATCTGTTATCCATTGTGAATTGATTTTTGTGAGAGGTGAGAGGTGTGGGTCCACTTTCAGTCTTCTACATATGGCCATCCAATTTTCCAGCACCATTTGTTGAATAGGGAATCTTTTCCCCAGTGTACGTTTTTCTGGAATTGTCAAAGATCAGGTGACTGTATGAGGTGGTTTTATATTTGGGTTCTCAGTCCTGTTCCATTGGTCTACTGTCTGTTCTTGTGCCAATACCATGCAGTTTTGGTTACTATAGCCTTGTAGTATAGTTGAAGTCTGGTAGACAGATGCCTCCCAATTTGTTCTTTTGCTTAAGATGCTTGGCTAGACGGGTCTTCTCTGGTTCCACACGAAGCGTAGAATATTTTTCTAGATCGGCAAAAATGATGTTGGTATTTTGATAGGGATTGCATTGATTCTGTAAATTATTTAGGTAGCAAAGCCATTTTTACTATGTTGACTCTGCCTATCCAAGAGCATGGTAAGGTTTTCCATCTATTTACATCCTCTGCAATTTCCTTTCTCAGTGTTTCATAATTCTCTCTATATAGGTCTTTGATCTCCTTAGTTAGATATATTCCTAAATATTTAATTTTCTTTGTTGCTATTGCAAAAGGTATAGCATCTTTAATTTGTTTCTCGGCTTGATTGTTATTAGCATATATGAAGGCTATGGATTTGTGTGTATTAATTTTGTATCCTGAGACTTTGCTGAATTCATTTATCAATTCCAGTAATCTCTTGGTTGAATCTTTGGGGTTTTCTATGTATAATATCATATCGTCTGCGAATAGTGAAAGTTTGACCTCTTCTGCCCCTATCTGGACGCCTCTGATTCCTCTGTCTTGTCTAATTGCTGTGGCCAGGACTTCCAGCACTATGTTGAAAAGAAGTGGAGATAGTGGACACCCTTGTCTGGTGCCAGTTTTAAGGGGGAATGCCTTCAATTTTTCCCCATTCAGTATGATATTGGCTGTGGGTTTATCGTATATGGCTTTAATAGTTTCTAGGAATGAGCCATCTATGCCTATATTGTTAAGAGTTCTTATCATAAAAGGGTGTTGGATTTTGTCAAAAGCCTTTTCTGCATCTATTGAAAGGATCATATAATCTTTGTTCTTGCTTTTATTTATATGGTGAATTACATTTATAGATTTACGTACGTTGAACCATCCCTGCATCTCGGGAATAAAGCCCACCTGATCATGATGGATTATTTTTTTGATGTACATTTGAATTCGGTTTGCAAGGATTTTATTGAGAATTTTTGCATCTATATTCATAAGGGATATTGGTCTGTAGTTTTCTTTTTTTTGTTGTGTCCTTTCCTGGCTTTGGTATCAAGGTGATATTGGCTTCGTAGAATGAGTTTGGGAGGATTCCATCCTTCTGGATATTTTCAAATAATTTCTGCAGTATAGGCACCAGTTCTTCTTTGTAGGCTTGGTAGAATTCAGGTGTGAACTCATCTGGTCCGGGACTTTTTTTGTGGGTAGATTTTTAATTACTGCGTCAATTTCGGTGCTTGATATTGGTCTGTTTAGAAATTCAGTTTCTTCCTGGTTGAGCCTAGGGAGGTAGTGTGTTTCTAAGAATTTGTCTGTTTCCTCCACGTTTTCGTGTTTGTGGGCATAGAGATTTTTGTAGTATTCAAAGATGATGTTTTGTATTTCCATGGTATCAGTTGTGACTTCTCCTTTTTCATTTCTAATTGAGCTTATTAGAGTCCTTTCCTTTCTGCTTCTGGTCAACCTGGCAAGTGGCCTGTCTATTTTGTTTATCTTTTCAAGGAACCAGCTTTTCGTTTCATTGATCTTCTGTATTGTTCTTTTGTTCTCGATTTCATTAATTCTGCTCTAATTTTGGTTATTTCTTTCTTCTGCTGGTTTTAGGATTGCTTTGCTCTTCCTTTTCCATTTCCTTAAGATGATTCATTAGTTTACTGATTTGTGACTTTTCTGTCTTTGGATGTGGGAATTTAGAGCGATAAATTTTCCTCTCAGGACTGCTTTTGCTGTATCCCACAGATTTTGATAACTTGTGTCCCCATTATCGTTTAGATCGAAGAATCTTTTGATTTCATTTTTAATCTCCTCTTTGACCCAAAACTCATTCATCAATAGATTGTTTAGTTTCCAGTTTTTGGAGGAAGATGTGAGTTTCTGTTGGAATTGATATCTATTTTATTCCGCTGTGGTCTGAAAGATACATGATATGATTTCTATTTTTTTGAATTTGTTTAGATCTGTTTTGTGGCCTAGGATGTGGTCAATTTTAGAGAAAGTTCCATGAGCTGATGAGAAGAATGTATATTCAGTGTTATTTGGGTGGAGTGTTCTGTAGATATCTGTTAGGCCCAAATGTTCTAGAGTCCTGTTTAGGTCTTTTATTTCTCTATTTACTTTTTGTTTGGAGGATCTGTCCAGTTCCGTCAGTGGGGTGTTGAAGTCCCCTGCAATTATGGCATTCCTGCTTATTATGTTGTCTAGATCTAGCAGCATTTGCTTTATGTACCTGGGTGCTCCTGTGTTGGGTGCATAAATGTTTAGGATTGTTAAATCCTCTTGTGAAATTTTTCCCTTCACCACTATATAGTGTCCATTTTCGTCCTTCTTTACTTTTATTGCTTTAAAGTTGATGTCATCTGAAATGAGGATGGCTACTCCAGATTTCTTTTGGTTTCCATTAGCCTGAAAAATTGTATTCCATCCTTTCACCTTGAGTCTGAATGCGTCTTTGTGTGTTAGGTGTGTTTCCTGAAGACAACAGATACTTGGTTTGTATTTTTTAATCCATTCAGCCAGCCTATGTCTCTTCAATGGGCAGTTCAAGCCATTTACATTTATTGAGAGAATTGATATTTGGGGTAAATTTCTGATTATTCTGTTGGGTGGTATCTTTTGTTTTACCTCTTGCGTCATTGTGGAATCTGGTTTCTGGGGTTTTAGCCTTTGCCTAATTTTACATAGGTGGGTGTCTGTTGCGCTGGTTAGTGTATAATGCAGGTCTAAGCATTTCTTGCAAGGCCGGTCTGGATTTCGCAAATTCTATCAGTGATTGCTTATCTGGAAAGGTCTTTATTTCTCCCTCATATAAGAAGCTTAATTTGGCAGGATACAGAATTCTGGGTTGACCTTTGTTTTGTTTTAGGAGATTGATGATGTCTCCCCATTCCCTTCTGGCTTGTAAGGTTTCAGTTGAGAAATCTGCAGTTAATCTGATGGGTTTCCCTTTGTAGGTTACCTCCTTTTTTTGTCTTACAGCTCTGAGGAGTGCCTCTTTTGTGTTTACTTTGGTCAGTCTAATAATATGTGGCGTGGTGAATGCCTTTTCACGTTGACTCTCCCAGGAGTCCTGTGTGCTTCTTGTACTTGGATGTCGAGATTTCTGGCTAAGCCATGGAAATTTTCCTCTATTATTCCTTCAAATAAATTTTCCAGCCCATGCAAATTTTCTTCCTCTCCCTCAGGGATACCTATTATCCTTATGTTTGGCCTCTTTACATAATCCCACATTTCTTGTATGCTTTTTTCCTGTCTCTTGTTTTTGTGTTCTTTCTCTTCAGCTGATTTATTTAGCACATAGGAGCTGTCTTCTAGCTCTGAAATTCTTTCCTCTGCATGGTCCAGCCTATTCTTAAGGCTTTCCACTGTGTTTTGTAGATCCTTGAATGCTTCTTTCATTTCTAGGATTTCTATTTGATTTTTCCGTAATATTTCTATTTCTTTGGAGAATTTTTCATTCATTTCTTGCATTTTTCTTGTGGTTTCTTTGTGCTGGGATTCAATTTTCTCTTGAATTTCATTGAGCTTTCTTATAATCCATAAACGAAATTCCTCTTCTGTCATTCTACCCATTTCATTTGGGTTGGTATCCATTGCTGAGGAACTGATAATTTCTTTTGGGGGTGACTTTTCACTCTGATTTTTCATGTTCCCTGAGTTCTTTCGCTGGTTTTTTCTCATCTGGTCTCTTGGTCGAGAGCTGGGGGTGTTAGAGCTAGTTTATGGCCCTGTCACCAGGCCCACAATTATTTTTCCTTGGCAAAGCCAGGGAGAGAAGTAGTGGCCTGTATTGCCTTAGGTGTATTTTAGCAAGTTTGTTGGATCTTGAGTTAACTCTGACCTGTGGTCTTCTCCTCTTCCCAGTGGAGTGTGGTGAGAATGACCTCCCAGCTTGGGCTCTGAGCTAATGGATTGTACTTGAGAATATGAGTCCTCCGCTCCCTATTAGCTAGGTATTCTGTTATGTCCGTAGCAGACTCTGATTCCCCAGTTGGGGTATGCGAAAGCCCTGTGCTTTGGGAGGGGTCTTGTAGCTCCTAGGGTTACTTTGACCCTGCTCTTCCTGAGGTTCTGGTAGAAACACAATTTCCTTTGGCTGCAGTGTGAGAGCTGAGTTGGGAAAATTTTACACAGCTCAGAGGTTGCTCATCTAGCCACGTGTGGCTGCCCTTCTGATGTGTGTCTCCGCGTGAAACTGGTTGATAGGGGGATCTCCAATTGTGTACCCCTTTTCCACCACTAGACCTCAAGGCGAGGCAGGTGGCTGTCTCTATCCCCAGCAGTCTCCACCGGGGGATGTTCCCACGGGGAGGGGGGAGTAGTGGCAGCTGGAAGCACTCTTGGGTGGCGCGAAATTCCCTATTGAAGTGGGCAGGATTATGGGGAGCTGCTCTGGTTCAGCCTGTGGCTCTTGAGGTATTTGGTTGTCATGGGAACCAGCAGTTATACCAAATGAGTCACTATGGCCAGCAACCTTCAAATGAGCGATCTCTGGGGTACAGGAGGGCTGGGACCTGAGGGGCGGGCACTAGGACCGGCACGGAGCGGAGTTGTCGGAGGCCAGAGCCGGGGTAGCAGAACCAGATGGACGAGCTGCAAACTGTTTCCAATACTCAAAGGTCCCACCTCTACAGTTCCGGGATCTCGTCCCACCTGGAACCCACGGATGCCGCTGTCCCTGGCCACCACAGGCAAAGCCTGTCTCGCCCCAGCGGATGAGCCCTGGGCCGGGGCGGGGCGGAGCTAGAGACGCGGCTCACGGCTCCGCGCGGGCGGCTGTAAAGATGGCGGCCGCCGCCAGCCTGGCGCACAGCCGGGCTCCGATCGCGCCGGGAGCGCAGTTTTTCTCCGCCGGTAGTTGTAAGCAACCTCTAAGGGCGCGTCCCGCTCTCCGTTAAACTCCTGGGCCCAGTCCCTCTGACTTCTAGTGGCGCAGTGCCGGCCTGCGGGTTCCCGCGCACTGTCCCGGGAAGCTGAATCTCGGTCCCCGCCCAGTTCCTCCCCAGCCCTTGGCAGTCTCTGTATATCGTAGCTGCGAGTTGTGTCTGGCTCTGGCTACTTCCTCCTCTCCACAGGGCTCGCCGGCCCGAGCAACCGCTCTGTCCCAACTCTGGGCTTGTCCCTGACTGCGTGTATGGGGAGGCGCGTAACCGCTTGGGGGGCAGGTCGCGCTGCGCCGACCTGGCGAGTGCGTCCTTCCCGCGCTCTGGGCTCTATTGTGCTCCGTGCGCCCTCCGATCTTTGTGAAAATTTTGTACCTGTTTTCTTGGGCTGGGCGTTCGGCGTTGTTTCTCTGTCATTCGCAATGCTGTTTTTGGAGTGAGCGGTCCGTGCTCGCAGGCAGCCGCTGGCGTTCTTCATCTCCTTTCCTGGGAGCGGTATGGTGGGAGGACCCTATCACACCGCCATTTTTTCCCCCCTGTGGCAAGGCTTTGTGTTGGGAATGAGGATGCTGGATAGGCCAGGCCTCAGGCCCCTGGAGGGGGCTCATGGGCAATAGCTTTGGCAGTGGTGGGCTCTGGGTGAACCAGTCCTCAGACTCCTAGGTGGCAAGTGCAGATGTATGGCAGCCCTGCTGCTGGAGTGGTCAGGGTCACCAGCAATGATAGTGGTAGGCCCCGGGTGGACTGGTCCTCAGTCCCCAGATGGTGCATGTGGATGCTGGTAATGGCAGTGCAGACCCCATATGGGCTGGTTCTTGGGTCCCCAGCATGCATGGGCACTAGTGGTTGTGGTGGCAGCAGCAGGGCCAGGTGAATTAGTCCTTGGACTCCTGGGTGGTGCATGCAGTGGCCCCTCTGCTGGAGGGGGAAGTGGGCCTGGCAGGTGGCTCTCAGATTCTGGGGAACATATGCTTATGCCTGGGAACAGCCTTCCTAATACACTGGTCCACCTGTTCCCCAAGGTGTAGGGTGCTGTATGGGTTTGGGTGCCTGGCAAATAGCTGCATTACTGGGTCCAACTAGTGTTATGGTGCTGAGGCCCTCTCAGTGGATGTGGTGAGATGTTTATGGGGCCTCAAGGATGTGGAAATGCAGGGACTATTGGGCCTCAGGGCAGGGTGTAGTCTGATAGTGGCTCCACTCTTAAAATAATGCCATGCTGTAGCAGCTTAAGTCCTAGTGAATAGGTGGGACTTAGTATGAATTCTCTCTCTGGAACAATGCAGTCACATGGACTCCAGGTAGTTCCCTATAGTATGCTTAGAGCCTGTTTGGACCAGTGGGCTCTCCTATAGCTAGGATTGCAGGTCTCTGAGATGGAAATATGAACTACTGGGGATCTCTCACTTGTCTTTTCCCCCACAATGGGTAGTAATTTTTGGACAGCCTCCTAGTTGGCTGCTTCACTTCCCTTGTCGTACTGCCGTCTCGAGTTTCCATGCCTCAGAGGGCCCCTGTCACTTCCTTGCTGAATTCTAGTTTCTTTCTTAGATACTCTATTTGATGTATGGTTATCTACTTGTTGCTTTGCTCCTTCTTTATGGAGGAGGTGAGTGCTGGGTGCCTCTAGTCAGCCATCTTAATGATGTCCTCTCTAACTGGGAATGCTTTAATTTCTCCCTCACTTTTGAAAATCAGTTTTGGCTGAATACAGGATTTTTGGTCAATAGTTTGGTTTTTTTTTTCTTTTGCACTTTGAATGTCAGCCTATTTCCTTCTGGCCTTTAAGGTTTCTGATGAGAATTCTGCTTATACTCTTATTGAGAATCCTTTGTATGTTTCGATATATTTTTTCTTGCTGTTTTCAAGATTCTCTCTTTGTCTTTGTCTTTTGACAATTTGATTCTAAAGTGTCTCAGTGTTCATCTCTTTGAGTTCACCCTACTTGGAGATAGTTGTGTCTCTTAGATGTTTATATTCATGTATTTCATCAAATTTGGGAATTTTTTTGCCATTTTTCCTCAAGTGTTTTCTTTAAGCCTTTCTCTTTTTCTTCTCCTGGGATTCTCATATGTTTATATTGGTATGGTTGATGGTATCCCAGAAGTCACTTAGGCTCTGTTTCTTCAATTTGTTTTCATTCTGTTCCTTAGCCCTAACAGTTTCCAGTATCTTATCTTCAAGTTTGCTGACTCTTTCTTCTGCCTGCTCAAATCTGCCTTGAAATCCTCTAGTAATTTTTTTTATTTCAGTTATTGTGATTTTTAGCTCAAGAATTTCTTTTTTTAGGTTTTCTATCTTATTGATATTTGTATTCTGTTTAAACATCATTTTCCTTTCTTTATCTATGTCTTCTTTTAGTTCATTGATAACCTTTAAGACAGATGTTTTAAAGTCTATAGATCCATCATCAGGGTTTTATCAGGGGCAGTTTCTGTTCACTTATTTGTTTTTCCTCTGAGTTAACATACTTTCCTATTTTTTGTATGCTTTGTATTTATTTTTGTGAACTAGACATTTGAATATAATATTGCAGTAATTATGGAAATCAGATTCTTCCCCTTCTCCAGGATTTGCTGTTTTCTTTTCTTAATTGTTGTAGCCTGTACCTCTGTGCTCAGCATCAGCGTAAGGTGTAAACTTAAGGTCTTTTCAGGTCTTTTCTGAGCCTGTGCCTTATCCTGGGCATGCATATTGACTTTCTAATTTCGCCTGCATATGTGATTCCTTTTTAATGTCCTATTCTTCAGTGTCTGGCTCTCAAAATGGGAAAAACAGAAAAATGAAGAGAGGAAAGGTACTGGCCCTTTAAGTGCCCTGGAAGTCATTTCAGCCAGAGAGAGAGTCTTCTCTCTTGCAACCATGGAGGAGGGTGGTACAACAGTGGTTGCTGTCTCTTTGTCTGGATATCCGTGATCAGAATTAGCAGTTGGTGAACAGAGCATAGATCCCCAATATTTAGAGAACAGGGTCCTTTTTGTCCACTCTGAATGTCACAAGCTATGTGCAAGCTGCATCTCTTCAACTCAGGGAGTCTTATCTGGCTCCGCTTGAGTTCCCTCTCCTGGTGCCATGGCCTGAAAATTTTGGCAAAGCAGTGAGCTTGGGCAATTGTAGGATGCCTTGTTCTGTTTTGTGTTGCTATAACAGAATAACACAGACTACATAATTTATAATATATAATTTATAAATAATAGAATTGTATTTGGCTCACAGTTCTAGAGACTGGAAAGTCCAAGAGCATGGTGCCGGCATCCGGTGAGGGCTTTCATGCCACATTATCCCATCCAGAAGGTAGAAGAACAAAAGAGGATGAGATCAAGCATGTGAGCTAGGGAAAGTCAAACTCACTTTTATAACAACCCAACCCCATGATAACAACATTAATCCATTCATGAAGTCAGAGCCCTCATAGTCTAATCACCTCTTAATGGTCCCACTTCTTAATACCATTACAATGGCAATTAAATTTCAACATGAGTTTTGAAGGGGACATTCAAACCATAGCATAGAACTCACCTCATTTGTTTCCCTTCTCTCAGGGATCACTGTCTTTGTTGCCCATATACTATTGCTTCCTATATTTTGTCCATTTTTAGTAGTTTCAGGTGTGAGGATATATCAGGTCCCTATTTTTTCATCTTGTCTAGAGGCTTACTCTTTTTTAACAATACTTTTATTTAACACCTTTATATAATTGCTTTCCTGATACTCATCCTACTTATATCTACATATCTTTCTATAATCAATGCTCTGCAATCCACCCAAAACATCCTAATGTGCTCGTCTAATCAGACCTTGCCTTGTGTCTGTCTATAGGATATATAGTGATTGAGTTGGGATGAGATAATTATGTTTTAATAGATTTAGTCACATCCTCTGTGAGTAACCTAATCCACAGTTGTAAAGAAAAGATACACCACTGGAAGGCAATTTTGGCATAAAGACAAATCTAGTGATTATAACTATTGCACAAAAATATGTCTAGATCATGAAGTATACAAATAATTTTCTGCAGGTTTATAGTTCTTTGCATGCAACTCACATGCAAATATAGGAAATTCAAATATAGGAAACACAACCTGCTGGACAATATAGTGTTCCTCTCTCAGTGAAAAATCAAATCATAAAATACATTTTGATAACAATATTAGGCAAAACTTTCTGTGGCCTTGAAAGTAGCAGTACACTGCCCCTCCTTATAAGTGCTTGGAACACTCCAAGTTCATTGATAGCCAGTGCTAGGATCTAGCATGTTTCATTAAGAGACCTCTCTTCACTTGGTTAACTTCTACTTCTTATTTGGCCAGTACTATTGACATGTTAATAATTACAATAAACACTGTTAGTGGTTCTTTATTATGTGTAATCTGGTGTCTTAAGGATTACATATGCATGGTTTTATTTATTCCTCAAAAGCTCCATTTTAAAGTTGAGAAAACAGACTCAGAGGATATAAACGACTTACCCAGGGACATACATAGTTGGTAAGAACTAAAACTTATGTTTATTTGATTCCACAGTGCTTATATAGAGCAGCTGTAAGAAACTACCCTTAGTTGCTGTAAGAAATAATAATAATAACAACAGTTAACACTTAATGGTTGTTACACATAAGAGTTAATCTTAAATACATCACAGATATTAACTCATTTAATCCTTAAAACTATCTTATGATATGAGATAGCTTCCATTATTATACTAATTTTACAGATTATAAAATGGAAGCAGGTTGAGGGGATGGGTAAATTCATACCTAAGGGGTGCAGAACACACTCTTTGGGAGATGGGCTCGCTTGTAGCTCTGACTCAGGCAGTGCCAAGGCAATACATGTAACCTAAACATCTGTACCACGTAATACTCTTAAATAAATAATAAATAAATAAAATAAAATAAAATGGAGGCCCAGATAGGTCATATACCTAATAAGTGGCAGAGCTGGAATCTGAACCCCAAAACTGTTTTTGGAGCTTATAATCTTAACCTCTAATCTATGCTGACCATCATGTGCTACCATATGACCTGCTGGTTTTCATTCTAGCTTTTATTTGCCTTCTTTGGTTTTTTTCCTAATTATCTGCCACCAGTAACTGGCCAAGGAAACAGAGTTTTTATATTTTTCTATCTTTTTATCTCATGTACTATTGACTTGTTTGGGAAATGGCAGATGGCTACAAGGTCTTCTCAGTTAAGGTTACCTCTGACTCACTTTAGCTTTGTATTGTTGGAAAAATCAGGGTGTTCTTTCACATGTGTGCTTTTGTCTGTTTCATTTGCCCTCAGTTACTGCTAACAGATACTGGGATATGTTTTCCAAATGAAGTACCCACACACCACATACACATGTACAACCCCCACCAACAAACCACAATGGGGTGTATTAATAAAGAATACAAATTATAAATGTGTATGAATGTGTGTGTGTGTGTGCATATGTGTGTGGACCTATTTCCTCTTATCAGATGAGTGTAGTAGCTCTTCCCATGATCATTACATTTATTTAGTCTTTCCTTGTCTATCTCATTAGACACTAAGTCTCTGAAGACAAGGAGCTTTTAAACTAGTGCAATAATATAAGTTAAATGAAATCTTATATGTAATTCACTTACTAAAGTCTAGGGAACTTTAATGTTAGTGGGACTATGACTTTGATCTATTTGCAAATAAATTTCTGACAACTCTTTCTCCCCCATACATCATGCCCCCATCCCAATCCTCACAATTCTTTCCTGTAAATTTCCCCCTTGCCCACTACTTTATTTTCTCTTATTGATGTGTTTGGAGCTTATAGGCTATCTACTATTGTAAGTTAGACTTTCCATCTGTGTCGTAAGCCTTACAAACTAAAAATGCTATAGAAATTCAGAAATTATTCCTAAAATCAAGTTTAAAAAGTAAATTCAGACTGATCCAAACATTCATAGTATGGTGTTCCAATTAGTTCTTGGCATTAAGAGTTGTATTTATGATCATCCATCAATTTCTTTACAACATAGAGGTTGTACTTACTAAGCTTCTATTAACAAGAGTGAACACAGAGAATGGGAGTTGGAACTCTAGAGTTAAAAGAGAATTTGAGGCCTCTCTTAACTCCTTTTCTCCAGGCAGAAACAGTCCTAATCCTTACTAGAAAGCTTGGTGTGTGTCCTACTTTTAAGAAAAGAAGATAACTCTTGCAACACCTACTAACATTTACTAAATATTCCAGGTTTTACAGTGGAAAAAGCTGACAAACACCACTTTAGCCAGGTAATCAAAGTCAACATCAACAGTGATAAGTCGGTGATTACATGTATTCTTGCATATGATATGTTAAGAATGGCATTTTATCTGTTTGGTCATCCTCTCCCAAACTCATAGCCCTACTCTTACCATGGGAAAAACATCACACAAACACAAATTGAGGGATATTTTACAAATTACCTAGAATTTTGAAACTAGTATTTACCAAAACTGTCAAAGTCATCAAAAACAAGGAAAGTCTAAGAAAGTGTCACAGCCCAAAGAAGGCTGAGGAGACATGACAACTAAATGTAATACATTGCCCCAGATGGGATCCTGGAACAGAAAATGATTATGAGAGAGACAGCACTAAAATCCAAATTAAGTGGATTTTAGTTAATAACAGTGTATCAATATTGGTTCATTAGTTGTGACGAATGCACCTTACTAATATGTTCATAATAGGAAAAACTGAGTACAGGGCATATGAGAACCCTCTGTACTATCCTTGAAACTTTTCTTTATAAAATTAAACAATTATAAAATTAAAAATTTAGTTAGGTATGAAAAAAAATCATCCAACTACAGAAAGGTTGTTTTTCATTTAGACAAAAGAATACCTTGATGCAAGAAAAGATGAATGTTTGTCATGTTTTACTACAATGACCAAAGCTGTTACAGAATTGTAGATTATGAAAATGTTAGTATTGGAGTTGGTTATTGTTACAGACCTTTGAAAATCCAAAAGGTTTAATCAACATCTCAGCCTTTTAAAACTAAACCAATGGTTCCTTACTTTTTGGCAATTTCTGTTAAAGTGAAAGTCCAGTTATAGTGAAAAATTTCTTGTTCATGTTCAATTTGTTTCAGAGAGATTTAATATCAGTAGGAAGGATAATTACTTCCAAAATTTTGGGGAAACAATATAGGTATGGTCATTTAACATAGGCCAGGGATCCTGACACTTCTTGAAGTGGTGTTCTAAAAATAGCACACTAATTTTTTTGTATAACCAGAGCCATCATTATACCTTATTTTATGTTCTAAATTCCTTCTTTAAGAATCATGCTATTGTATTTTTAAAATCTCATATAGAGGAAACACTTCCTACTTTGATCATGTCTTATTCCAAGAATGCACATAGTTTATGCCATTCTGAGACATCATTTTTTTCTCTGAACAAATAATGTAAAAGATAGTAATTGCACATGTTATATTTTATGTCTCTATGCCTATTTCATTTAATTTTTAGGATTGTCCTCTTAAAATTTTATCTCTAACAAATGAGTTAGTAGCACTTTCAATACTTTGTATAAAATTTTTCTGCTAGTCAGAAATACATAAATCCATTTATTTGACCTTCATAATTAGGCAGAGTTGATATTGTAAGGTTAATGAGGCAATTATTCTTATAGAGAACATCAGTCATAAGGGCATAGTTTCTTCCTCCCTTAATATGCACATTAATTAAAATAATTTTTCTTTGCTATTTGCATTGATAAGTAATCATCAATGAGGGAAAGAATAATTAAGATTCTAAGTATTTCCTATGTAATTTTGGGTCTCAAATTCCATGATATAAAACTTTTTCTGATATAATAGGTACTTTCAGATTTTCTTTGTATAATTTTCTATATTTTTATTTGTTTATTACTGAGGCAGAAGCAATGGGTGTTGCTATGACTATCTATCAAATACTTGGGGAGAACATATCCTGAAAGTATATTTCCAGAATCTGCCCTTGACTAGTACCTCAAATACAGCTCAGCTGGTTAACCATGACATTTAATCATAAATTGATAGCTCAAAATTATTTATTGAGTTTTCTTCCAGGTTGACCTGTAGAATCTACCTCAGGGCACAGTAAAAATTATTTTCTATTAATAGAAAAATACCATTTATAGGTACACATCAGAACACAGATTCTTAATAATTTTTTTACTAACACAAGAGAAATCCACCATAGCAATGAGCCAGCCAAATCTATGGGAATGTAAAATTATGAATAAATTTAATTAGGTATTATTTGGCTCATGCACAGTAACTTTCTAAATTAAACCTATACCAAAATTATTATGGTTTAAATATACATACCTGTCTTTATATTTATATTTAGAAATAGATACTTATACACACATATTGAAGAGAAAATATAGTTGCATTTTGTAAAACTCTAACCGTATATCTGCTTCTGTAACTTAGAGAAATGGAACAGTTTTTTTTCAGTTTGACTTTTTTTGCTTAGCAAAATGCTTTCATGAGACATTTGCATGTGGAAAATGTGGTTTAGATATAGTTAGGAGGGCTGAGGAGAGAGACAAATATCAGGTTGCTCTTCATAATAAAATAAGACTTTTTGAATTTCTTGACAAGTGATAGAGAAGGGCGAAATGGAAGGAGAGACGCCCTGAAAGGAAGGAAGAGAAAGGAGGCCAGTAACCTGAGGAAAGCTGTGTGATGGCAAATGAGAATGGCTGAAGGACAGTTTGTAAACAGGAGTGTTCAATTTCCCATGATAAATCCTTGCTCGGTCCTGCAGATCTCTGCTCTCCCCCACCAAACTAGCACATTGTAACCCCTTAAACTTCAGGGATTGTCTGAGCGAGGGCATATCCACCTGGGGAATGGACATGTAAGGGTGCTTTTCAGAACTGAGAAGACCCAAAGAAGAGTATGAAGGAAATTAGAAACATTTTACATCTGTAATCCTAGCACTTTGGGAGGCTGAGGCAGGAAGATCGCTTGAGCCCAGGAATTTGACATTGCAGTGAGCTATGATGACTCAACTTAACTCTAGCCTGGGCAACACAGCAGGACCCTGTCTGAAAAAAAAAAAAAAGAAGTATTTTACCCCCAAAATATGGCATTTTGATATGTAGGACTGACTGAAGCAGCCTCTCTGATCTTCCCCCCAATCCCCTACAATAGGCACTCCTAAAAAAGTTAAAGTTTCTTTATCTGCCTAAAGTCCAGACCCACTTAGGAGAATAATTATTCTTTGCATCCCTCCCTGTAAGACCAGGGATGTGACCACACCTGAACAGACTCTTTAAGAAGATAATGTTCCTTCTCTCAGACTCATTTACATTCCAAACAGAACTGTTTACCAGTTTATTTCTGCTCCCCATCCATTCATCCTCCCTAGAAAATCTTTATTGGCCCTGAACAGAATTTCTCTTTACCCCCCTCCCATAACCCATTTTACCAGAAAGGCATAAAAGCTTCTAAACCCTGTTGGGGAGTTGAATCTTTATCCTGAGGGTTCCCATGTGTACATGTTAAATAAATTTGTATCCTTTTCCTCCTATTAATCAATCTGCCTCATGTAAGTAATTTTTCAGCAAACCTTTATGTGGCCAGGGGCTTTTGGTCCCTACAGTTTGGCAAAGCTTTGGGGGGCCAGGAGGCTTTTATCCCTACAAGTAGCAGTAGCTTGTCTTGGATAGAGAGAGAATCCACAGACTGATCCACCTGGGCAAAGCAGGAACTCAGAGCTAGCAGGTTTCAGAAACCAGTGGAATAGATTCTCCCTTATATTAAATTTGAATGTTAAAGTTTCCAGTGCCTTAGCTATATCCATGTTACATACATAATGCATCTAATACTTTGTATACATGATCTGCTAGATCTGAATCACTAATAGCATCACCACATTCCTTCGAACATTATCTAATGATTTATTAGTGAATCCTCTGACACCCAAAATGAAACGAAGTCTGATTATGAGGAAAAAAAGAGCTTCACATAGTAAAACCTCAGCCAGCTCCCTCATATACTGTTATAATGTCAGATTGTTACCAAAAGTTTGGTACTTGTCCCCATGGCTGAATGAAGAATGAGGACAAATAGTTTGAGGAAAAGGAAAGAGAAGTTTATTAATTTGCCAGTAAATAAGGAGGATGGCAGACTCTTGTCTTAAAGTACCATCATCCTCACTTGAAGCAGAAATACAGAGCTTTTCAAGGGAGTTTTCAGCTTCGGGTTATTGCTGTTTCACTATAGCATCTCAGGGGAAGACAATCTCGTGACCTCTGCCCAGACAATTCCATTGAGCCATCTCCTGTGGTACAAAAAAACAAAGAACACTCCCCTGTCCCTCTGATTACTGGCCTTGGGTAGCAATGAAGGTTTTTTTTTTTTTCTTTTCTTTTTTAATTTATTTTTTTAATTTCAGAATATCATTGGGGTACAACACTTTGGCAATACACATTGCCCCTGTTCTGCCCGTGTCAGAGCCACAATCGTGGTCGTCTCCCAAACTGTGCTCCCCACATCCATTCAGTGAGAGTTTTTCCCATCCCTTCCACCCCCCTCCCGCCTGCCCGCCCTCAGATGAATCTTATTGCTCTGTGTGATGTAAGTGTTCATCAGTTAGTACCAGTTTGATGGTGAGTACCAGTGGTGCTTGTTTTTCCAATCCTGTGACACTTTACTTCAAAGAATGGGTTGTAGCTCCAACCAGGATAATACCAGATGTGTTAATTCACTGTTGTTCCTTATTGCTGAGTAATACTCCATGGTATACATATACCACATTTTATTGATCCACTCGTGTATTGATGGGCACCTGGGTTGTTTCCACAACTTTGCACTTGTGAATTGTGCTGCTGTGAACATTCGTGAGCAGATGTCTTTGTTATAAAATGTCTTTTTTTCCTTTGGATAAATACCCAGTAGTGGGATTGCTGGGTCAAATGGTAATTCTACTTTTAATTCTTTGAGGTATCTCCATATTCTTTTCCATAGAGGTTGTACTAATTTACAGTCCCACCAGCAGTGTATGAGTGTTCCTATCTGTCCACATCCCCGCCAACATTTGTTGTTTGGGGATTTTTTGATATGAGCCAATCTCACTGGAGTTAAGTGATATCTCATTGTGGTTTTGATTTGCATTTCCCTGATGATTAGAGACGTTGAGCACTTTTTTTTATGTTTGCTGGCCATTATTCTGTCTTCTTTGGAAAAGTTTCTGTTCATGTCCTTTGCCCATTTTTTAATAGGGTTGTTTGATTTTTTTCTTGTTGATTTTCCTAAGTTCTGTATAGACTCTGGTTATCAGCCCTTTATCAGAGGTGTAGCATGCAAATATTTTCTCCCATTCTGTAGGTTGTCTGTTCACTCTAGTGATAGTTTCCTTGGCTGTGCAGAAGCTTTTCAATTTGATCAGGTCCCATGTATTTATTTTTGTTGTTGCTGTGATTGCTTTGGGGTCTTCTTCATAAATTCTTTGCCTAGGCCAATGTCCATAAGAGTTTTTCCAACGTTTTCTTCGAGATTCTTATGGTTTCATGTCTTAGGTTTAGATCTGTTACCCATTGTGAGTTGATTTTTGTGAGAGGTGACAGGTGTGGGTCCAGTTTCAGTCTTCTACATATGGCCATCCAGTTTTCCCAGCACCATTTGTTGGATAGGGAATCTTTTCCCCATTGTACATTTTTCTGGAATTTGTCAAAGATCAGGTGACTGTATGAGGTTGGTTTTATATTTGGGTTCTCAGTCCCGTTCCATTGGTCTATGTCTCTGTTCTTGTGCCAATACCATGCAGTTTTGGTTACTATAGCCTTGTAGTATAGTTTGAAGTCTGGTAGGTAGATGCCTCTCAATTTGTTCTTTTTGCTTAAGATTGCTTTGGCTAGACAGGGTCTTCTGTGGTTCCACACGAAGCGTAGAATTATTTTTTCTAGATTGGCAAAAAATGATGTTGGTATTTTGATAAGGGTTGCATTGATTCTGTAAATTAATTTAGGTAGCAAAGCCATTTTTACTATGTTGACTCTGCCTATCCAAGAGCATGGTAGGGCTTTCCATCTATTTACATCCTCTGCAATTTCTTTTCTCAGTGTTTCATAATTCTCTATATATAGGTCTTTGACCTCCTTAGTTAGATATGTTCCTAAATATTTAATTTTCTTTGTTGCTATTGTGAAAGGTGTTGCATCTTTAATTTGTTTCTTGGCTTGATTGTTATTAGCATATATGAAGGCTATGGATTTGTGTGTATTAATTTTGTATCCTGAGACTTTGCTGAATTCATTTATCGATTCCAGTAATCTCTTGGTTGAATCTTTGGGGTTTTCTATGTATAATATCATATCATCTGCGAATAGTGAAAGTTTGACCTCTTCTGCCCCCATCTGGATGCCCCTAATTCCTCTGTCTTGTCTAATTGCTGTGGCCAGGACTTCCAGCACTATGTTGAAAAGAAGTGGAGATAGTGGGCACCTTTGTCTGGTGCCAGTTTTAAGGGGGAATGCCTTCAATTTTTCCCCATTCAGTATGATATTGGCTGTGGGTTTATCATATATGGCTTTAATAGTTTCTAGGAATGAGCCATCTATGCCTATATTGTTAAGAGTTCTTATCATAAAAGGATGCTGGATTTTGTCAAAAGCCTTTTCTGCATCTATTGAAAGGATCATATAATCTTTGTTCTTGCTTTTTTTTATATGATGAATTACATTTATAGATTTGCGTATGTTGAACCATCCCTGCATCTTGGGAATAAAGCCCACCTGATCGTGATGAATTATTTTTTTGATGTACATTTGAATTAAGTTTGCAAGGATTTTATTGAGAATATTTGCATCTATATTCATAAGGGATATTGGTCTGTAGTTTTCTTTTTTTGTTGTGTCCTTTCCTGGCTTTGGTATCAAGGTGATATTGGCTTCGTAGAATGAGTTTGGGAGGATTCCATCCTTCTGGATATTTTCAAATAATTTCTGCAGTATAGGCACCAGTTCTTCTTTGTAGGCTTGGTAGAATTCAGGTGTGAACCCATCTGGTCCGGGACTTATTTTTGTGGGTAGATTTTTTATTACTGCTTCAATTTTGGTGCTTGATATTGGTCTGTTTAGAAATTCTGTTTCTTCCTGGTTGACCCTAGGGAGGTAGTATGTTTCTAAGAATTTGTCCATTTCCTCCGTGTTTTCATGTTTGTGGGCATAGAGATTTTTGTAGTATTCAAAGATGATGTTTTGTATTTCCATGGTATCAGTTGTGACTTCTCCTTTTTCATTTCTAATTGAGCTTATTAGAGTCCTTTCCATTCTGCTCTGGTCAACCTGGCAAGTGGCCTATTTTGTTTATCTTTTCCAAGAACCAACTTTTCGTTTTATTAATCTTCTGTATTGTTCTTTTGTTCTCGATTTCATTTAATTCTGCTCTGATTTTGGTTATTTCTTTTCTTCTGCTGGCTTTAGGATTGCTTTGCTCTTCCTTTTCCATTTCCTTAAGATAATTCATTAGTTTACTGATTTGTGACCTTTCTGTCTTTTGGATGTGGGAATTTAAGGCGATAAGTTTTCCTCTCAGGACTGCTTTTGCTGTATCCCACAGACTTTGATAACTTGTGTCCCCGTGATTGTTTAGTTCGAAGAATCTTTTGATTTCCATTTGAATCTCCTCCTTGACCCAGTAGTCATTCAGCAACAGATTGTTTAGTTTCCAAGTTTTTGGATGAAGATGTGAGTTTCTGTTGGAATTGATTTCAAATTTTATTCCGCTGTGGTCTGAAGAGATACATGGTATGATTTCTATTTTTTTTAATTTGTTTAGATCTGTTTTGTGGCCTAGGATGTGGTCAATTTTAGAGAAAGTTCCATGAGGTGATGAGAAGAATGTATAGTCAGTGTTATTTGGGTAGAGTGTTCTGTAGATATCTGTTAGGCCCAAATGTTCTAGAGTCCTGTTTAGGTCCTCTATTTCTTTGTTTATTGTTTTTTTGGAGGATCTGTCCAGTTCTGTCAGTGGGGTGTTGAAGTCCCCTGCTATTATGGCATTGCTGCTTATTATGTTGTCTAGATCTAGCAGTATTTGCTTTATGTACCTGGGCGCTCCTGTGTTGGGTGCATAAATGTTTAGGATTGTTAAATCCTCCTGTGAGATTTTTCCCTTCACCACTATCTAGTGTCCATTTTTGTCCTTCTTTACTTTTGTTGCTTTAAAGTTTATGTCATCTGAAATAAGGATGGCTACTCTGGATTTCTTTTGGTTTCCATTAACCTGCAAAATTGTATTCCATCCTTTCACCTTGAGTCTGAATGCGTCTTTGTGCATAAGGTGTGTTTCAGGGAGACAACAGATACTTGGCTTGTATTTTTTAATCCATTCAGCCAGCCTATGTCTCTTCAGTGGGCAGTTCAAGCCATTTACATTTATTGAGAGAATTGATATTTGGGGTAAATTTCTGATTATTCTATTCGGTGGTGTCTTTTGTTTTACCTCTTGCGTCATTGTCTAATCTGGTTTCTGGGGTTTTAGCTTTTGCATAGTTTTACATATGTGGTTGTCTATTTTTCTGGTTAGTGTATAATGCAGGTCTAAGCACTTCTTGCAAGGCTGGTCTGGATTTCGCATATTCTATCAGTGATTGCTTATCTGGAAATGTCTTTATTTCTCCCTCGTATAAGAAGCTTAGTTTGGCAGGATACAGAATTCTGGGTTGGCCTTTATTTTGTTTTAGGAGATTGATGATGTCTCCCCATTCCCTTCTGGCTTGTAAGGTTTCAGCTGAGAAATCTGCAGTTAATCTGATCGGTTTCCCTTTGTAGGTTACGTGTTCTTTTCGTCTTACAGCTGTGAGGAGTGCCTCTTTTGTGTTTACTTTGGTCAGTCTAATAATTATGTGGCGTGGTGAATGCCTTTTCACATTGACTCTCTCAGGAGTCCTGTGTGTTTCTCATACTTGGATATCGAGATTTCTGGCTAAGCCATGGAAATTTTCCTCTATTATTCCTTCAAATAAATTTTCCAGCCCATGCAAATTTTCCTCCTCTCCGTCAGGGATACCTGTGATCCTTATGTTTGGCCTCTTTACATAATCCCACATTTCTTGTATGCTTTGTTCATGCCTTTTGTTTTTGTGTTCTTTCTCTTTGGCTGAAATTTAGTGCATAGGAGTTGTCTTCTAGCTCTGAAATTCTTTCCTCTGCATGGTCCAACCTATTCTTAAGGCTTTCCACTGTGTTTTGTAGATCCTTGAATGCTTCTTTCATTTCTAGGATTTCTATTTGATTTTTCCGTAATATTTCTATTTCTTTGGAGAATTTTTCGTTCATTTCTTGCATTTTTCTTGTGGTTTCTTTGTGCTGGGATTCAATTTTCTCTTGAATTTCATTGAGCTTTCTTATAATCCATAAACGAAATTCCTCTTCTGTCATGCTACCCATTTCATTTGGGTTGGTATCCATTGCTGAGGAACTGAGGGTTTCTTTTGGGGGTGACTTTTCACTCTGATTTTTCATGTTCCCTGAGTTCTTTCACTGGTTTTTTCTCATCTGGCCTCTTGGTCGAGAGCTGGGGGTGTTAGAGCTAATTTATGGCCCTGTCACCAGGCCTACAATTTTTGTTCCTTGGCAAAGCCAGGGAGAGAAGTAATGGCCTGTATTGCCTTAGGTGTATTTTAGCAAGTTTGGTGGATCTTGAGTTAACTCTGGCCTGTGGTCTTCTCCTCTTCCCAGTGGAGTGTGGTGAGAATGACCTCCCAGCTTGGGCTCTAAGCTATTGAATTGTACTTGAGGATATGAGTCCACAGGTCCCTATTAGCTAAGTATTCTGTTATGTCCGTGGCAGACTCTGATCCCACAGTTGGGGTATGCGAAAGCCCTGTGCTTTGGGAGGGGCCTTGTAGCTCCTAGGGGTTACTTTGACCCTGCTCCTCTTGAGGTGCACGTAGAAACACAATTTCTTTTGGCTGCAGTGTAAGAGCTGAACTGGGAAAATTCTACACAGCTCAGAGCTTGCTTATCTAGCCACGTGTGTCTGCCCTTCTGATGTGTGTCTCCGCATGATACTGGTTGATAGGGAGATCTCCAATTGTGCACCCCTTTTCCACCACTAGACCCCAAGGTGAGGCGGGTGGCCATCTCTATCCCCAGCAGTCTCCACCGGGGGGATGTTCCCACGGGGAGGGGGGAGTAGTGGCCGCTGGAAGCGCTCTTGTATGGCGTGAAATTCCCTATTGAAGTGGGCAGGATTATGGGGAGCTGCTCTGGTTCAGCCTGTGGCTCTTGAGGTATTTGGTTGTCATGGGAACCAGCAGTTATACCAAATGAGTCACTATAGCCAGCAGCAATGAAGGTTTTAATTCCCAAAAAGAGGGGGTGGGTATGGGTTTAAAGAGACAACTTGTAATCATTTTGCCAGTTTTCAGGCCCTTACTTCTGTTACAAGATTAAAGGGTCATATTTCTCTAAGATCATACAACCAACTTGACAGAAATCTGGGAGAGAGAGTGTGTTATTGTTCATAGCCTCCCAAACTGAATAGAGGGAAGTTGGGCTCAATTTTGATTTTCCATTTAAGGACTATTATAAGTAGCCTAAAAATTTAGTATTTATTGAGAGATAAAATGTAAGAAATGATTCAGGATCATAATTAGAGTTAATCTCTGTTAAAATGATGTTTAATCCTTCTCCCATGTGGCTGACAATCAACCCAAAACACTGTTAATACTGTTAATTGATATATTTTCTTGTTCATATATTTTGAACAAAAAATAAGTTTTACACAAGTTGTTACACTGATTATGGTTGAGTAATTTTTCCCCTTATTAGATTACAAAGAAAATTGCATTTTAGTCTCTCCCACCCAGATTAATTTCACAATTTAGCAACTCATTTGGTTAATAAGTGACTTCTTTTAAAGTGGAAATGTATGGGGGCCTTTAGTTATTTATTGTCAGGTCCAGCTTCTTGGTGGACTGTTGTCCTGGTTCTTTGGCTCCTTGGTTGGAAAATTTACAAGCAGGGCCACAGTGGCAGAGTGACCACAGATAGGAAGCAATTCCCCACAAACAACTTTTATTGCAGAAAAGAAGGTTGATATACAAAGCAAGACTACATTCCAGAGAGGAACGGGTTAGTCTCCATGAGTGAATAAAGACATGAGGGCTCCCAGGTGGGTTTCCTTTTATTGGCCTGGTCTGGGGGAGGGTTTACAGGAGGTGTGGGATGTTACCAGATGATTGATATACATGATTGACAGGTGTTCTTATAACAAAGTTGCAGCTCCGCAGGTATGTATGCCTCAAAACCTCAAGTTCCTGCTCTTTGTGTCTGTTAGCTGCGTTTTCCTGCAGTCCTTCCCCTTCCTCTTCTCAGTCCCTAGGAACCCCCCTCCTGGCCTGTATCTGCCACCTGCAGATTTGGTCCCTGCCTAACATTTATACTTTAGTATGAATTGTTTATTAGATGCCCTTTCTTCTAACATAACGTAAAATCATCCACAATGAATAACTGAGAATGTTAATAGAGCCTCAGAGGGAGGTTTAATTTTGAGTAAGGATCAATGACAATAGCATCCCTGACAGTGACCCTGCAGGTGGTTAAGGCAATGAAAAAATGAAAGTGAAATAAGAAAGCAAGGTAAACTGTCTTCTTCACCATTTTCCTACAGTAACACATATACTTATAATAATTCAAGTATTAAGGTAAACATTTAAACTTAAGATAACAAGAAAAAATGTGAGGAAAATACATTCTTTTTTTCCAAGTAAAAGTAACGGGACAAAAATTTTAAAATCTATTTATGTCCTACGTTAAAAAAAAAATTGCACTATTTCTGTGTATCTCCTCTCTAGGCTCCTGCATCTACCAACAGTAAATCATTAGCAACCTTATGAAATGCCACAGAGAATGGGCTTTTGTGGTAGAAAGATGAACATAAAAGGAGAAGCTGAGAGCAATCAAACATCCACTTAGGAAGCAGTTTTACCTATGGGAATCTTCATTGGGTGCCTTTATTTCATTTTGATTACTAGCTTTACTGTTTCCTGGAGAACAAAGCCCTGATTTCTAGAAGTATGCTTTCTCTCCTGAGCACATAATTTCTGAGCCTATGGGTATCTTATAGACACTAACTACACTGATTCAATGGATTTAGACAATTTCACGTTTCCTGATTTTTTTTTTCCTGTGTGGATTCCAAAGATTTAGGATAGCTTTTTTTCCCAGAAATACATATAACATGGTATAAAAATAAATTTGCATTGCTATGACTATCTTGTAGGATATCTTTCTTTAAAGAAGCTCAACAAACTTTTTGGTGTGAGTCAAATTCACTGGGGCCTCAATTACAGAGTGGAGACAGCATGTAAGTTGAATTTCATTCTGGCACCCCTAAACAGTAACTACTGTCCATAGGACTATGAAAAAAAATCACTTGAGTTTATGAGATAAGATTTGTAAAAATACTATAAACTACAAAGTGCATATAATTGCTATAATCCTTGCAATCTATTCTTATCACTTAATATAACACACTTTGCCTTATACTATCATACCAGAATACTCTAAGGTATGGGAAAGGTATGTTAACATAAAGAGAGTACGTAAAAATTATGGTATATAAGGTAGAAGAAACTATTTCTTGCAGTAAATCAGGTAACTAATTTATCCTATAATTAATTGATGTTAATTATATTTGAAAACCTGGACTTGAGAGTAGGCTGTCCTTTAAGTTTTCCAAATTTCACTTACCTTTTCTGTTATACAAGGGCAGGGGTGGCAGGAAGAGCAATTAGATCAGATAACCTGTGAGGTTCCTTTCAATCCTAAGATTTTATCATTTGAGGAATAGCACATATTTCATAATAAGTAGTGAGCTTCCAAAGTAGAGTGCAGCTAGATTTCAAGAAAACTTCCCTTATTATTTTAAATATCTTGACATTTTTGTTAAATAGTATGGCAAACTATTTTTAGTCTAAGACACGTCTATTTATAGAAACTAAGTGCACAATGTGCTCATGGTTTCCCACGAATGAATCACAGATGAAATTTCCTGACTTTGAACATTTTCTTAACATCTTTGTGTGTTCTATTGCATCAGGATTTAGTACAGCAAACAGAAACCAAGCTGGACGTTTTATGCAGGATAATTAGGTGCTTATGAAATCATCTGAAAGGCTGGAAGAAGCAGAGATTATGCTGGGCGTCCAAGTAAGATTCCCCAAACACCATCAGAACTGACCAACCAGAGAAGCTAGCGCCCGTGCCACAGTCAGAAGATGACTCTGGAGGCCACTGTGAGAATCTCATTGCTGAAGCTGTGCTCCAGGGAATAGGAAGCTGAAGTCAGGCCACCTCTACTGCTATTGCTGCTGCCACTGCCACGACAGAGGCCTCTCAGTCTCCATGAATCTTGCACTTGACTAGATAATGCCAAGTCCCGCCACCACCTTTGCTGGAAGCTGGGCACAGGAATGCTACTGTGGAAAACCTTCAGTTCTCTATACCCTTGTTTACCACAGAAAATAGCCAAAAAAAGCATGAAATTAGCTTTCGCCTTTCAGTCATCCTCCAAATTACAGGAGAGGACATGTAATTGATGGAACCTAGTTCACATCCAGATCCCTAGCTACAAGGGAATCTGGAAAATGTAGTTTTTGCTTTCCAGTCTCTGCAGTACGACAAGGCAGTGAGTCTCAAAGTGTGATCGTCGGTGCAGTAGTATCAGCATCCACCCGGAACTTGTGAAAAATGCAAATTTTTGGCCCAACCTACATTTCCTGAATCAAAAACTCTCGGGATGTGGTCCAGCAGCCTGTGTTTTAACAAGACCTTCAGGTGATTCTGATGCATGCTGAAGTTTGAAACCACTGTAATAAGGCAAACTAGGAACAGCTGGGGAAGGATGCTGATTACTATTCAACCATAGTTGAAAAATATGTCAAGAAACTCATACCATAACATGCCAGGTGACCCAAATAGGGAAAAAGAAACATAAATTAATTATTGAAAATATAAATCATAGTCCTGTTTATGTTAGCCTTTTAGTAGTATTATTATTTATATTATATTAATTATTATTATTAGAGGTATAAGGATTTAAATTCTTACTGATGAAATTGGATAAGTGCCTCATGATTTTTATGAGTTCAAGAAAAGTGATTTTTATGCTTTGTTTTTGATCTTTCAATTACAGCAATACTATCCTTAATATACCACTAGGTGGCACATGCTGGCGTGAACTTCTAAGAGGTTAGCTCCCAAAAACCCTGGCAGAAAAGGAATCAACAAAGCTTATCAGCTTTTATATGTTTTTTCTAGAATTAAAAAAAAAAATTTACAAGAATCTTTGCAGTTAGTGTTTCTTTTCAAGCCAAATCGTAAACTTTCTTGAAAAATAGACAGTTTTGTTCATACTGACAAGGCATAAATTTGTTTGATGTAAGATATTTTTTTCAAAGAAAATGAACTTACATTGCTACAGACTCATATATTTATTTGTTTCCAGAATGTGAAAATTAGCAAAAAAGTGAAAATCCCCCTATAATCTTACTACTTAAAGGTAATATAAAGTCAATCCTCCTTCCCATCCTTTTCTTCTAATCCTCTTTCAGAGGAATCAAATAATAAAAGTTTTCAGAATACTAATACTTATATAGATACATGCGCACACATAGAAGACAACAGTTGAACTGTTAGATATTTATTCATTCATTTGAAAAAAATATTTTTATGTATGAACTCACTTTTTTCAATTATCAATTCTATCATGAATTTCTTTATGAATCAGTAGTTCATTATTTGTGATGGTTGCATGATATTTTGATTGAATGAATGTACCCAATTTCCTTAACTATTCTCCTATCACTATATGTTTTTATTCTTTTCAATCATTTCATATTGTGAATAATAATGCATTGAATATCCTTGTACACACATCCTGTGTATTACCCTTTCTATTTTTTAGGCTATATCTTAAAAGTGTATTTACTGAGCATCACATTTTAAAAATATTAATAGATATTGCTAAGTATCTTCCAAAGTGGATGCTCCAATTTAAAATTTCAATAGCAGTGCAACTTTTGAAACTTTTATTAGAATAGCTTTAAAATGAAATTTATAGGCTCTTTCAATTTTCACTTCTTTAATTAGATGTAGAGGTGAACAACTGTTTAAAAGTCTTCTGGTCATTACTATGTCTTCCTCTGTGAATTATCTGTTCTTATCTATGACTCATTTTTTTTTCCTATTGCACTGTTTTGCTTTTCTTCTTTGTGAATAGGAGCTTTTTGTATATTTGAGATATTAACTGATTTTTGAATGTATTACAAATATTTTCTCTCAGTGAATTGCTTTAAAATAATTTTTATTTGTTTTATTTTTTACCATGACTTAGTTTTAAATTTTAGAAAGTCTAATTTGTCAAAATAATTTAATGGGTTTTGGGCTTAGAAAAGTGTTCCCACCTCAGGATTATTTTTTAAATGACTTAATGTTTAATTAATTATAATTATAATTAGTTTTATTTTATACATTGTATTCATAATATTCCAGTAATATATTTTATGATGTACATTGCCTTATATAAATGGATAGACAACATCACTTAGTAGGTAATCTATCTCTTTCCCATTACTTTGTATAGTCACCTTTAGGACATATTAAATTCTCATATACTATTGGCCCTGTACCTTACCCTACTCACCTTATGTTTATTCTGTCAGTACCTCATTGCTTTAATGACAGCGATTTTTTAAATGTTAAATTTTGTCCCCTTGTGATGACTTTTAAACTAGCATACTAGCAGAGCCATCTCATTTTCCTTACCTTACAACAATCTTTAAAAATGCTATGTGTATGGAAATTTCTAAGGCATCTGAATTGTCATTTTTTTCAATCACTTGTCTAATCACTGCGTTTTCAGGGTTTGATATAAATATTAATTAACCTTTAATCAGATACAGCATAAAAACCCTGTATAAATACCTGTTTATAAATTCCTGGGGGTGTTTCTATTATAATGTTTTCAATTTAACATTGCTTATATATAAGGAATATTTTTAGTAATGTATCTTTTCAAGGAAAACCTAAAAAATCAATTACATTTCAACCACCTGACTAAGAAAATGGAGTTGTCCTTGTTAAAACTCTAAGTTGTTATTTAGTCACGTTCAGTCTTATTAGGAACTAGTCAATAATAGTAACTTTTAACAAATGTATATTGAGCACCCAAATGATATGTGTACACCGTAGGAATTCTCTGGAGGACAAAGTAATTCTCTAAAGAATTCTCTAACTTCTTAACTATTCAATAAGATCATCACTTACCTCTGAAAAGCTCAGAGTGAAACAATATTACCATAGATTTTTCAGGAAAGGAGTTTCAGGGGGTGGAAATGGGGGAGATTCTGGGACTGGCAGTCCTTTCTTGAGATAAAGATTTTCCTACCTACTGAAATATGACAGGCCTTTCTTCTTAGATCTGACCCATACTGAAATTTATAAAGAAACAATAGCATAAATCTACTCAGGAAATAACTAGAATTTTATGTTTCAATTCTATGGACATGCTCAGTGAGTCAATGCTATGGGTTAGCAATCAATCTATTAGGTTGCAATCACCTTTCTAATTAATTTATATTTGAAACTCCTAATTTTCTAACACTCACATATTTAGTGCTGCTGACTTTTGCATAATTATTCGCAGTTAATTCTTTCTTTCCAGTATTTTATGTGTATCATCACTTAGGTTGACAGTGTCATAATTAGAAATGATGACAGAGATACTAGTACTGCCTGCTTTTGAAAAAGCCACAATATGAGATAAATTATGCCATTCAATGGTTAAGTGTAGCTCTCTCACTTTTAGGGAAGATTTTGTAGTTTTTATATAACAATATGCCATAAAATAAAATCATTTATTAACTTTTCACCTGGAAAAAATAGAAGTAGTTAAATTTTAATACATCAGAGAAAAACTATTTCTGTTGTTAATCAGAAAGCCTGATTTATAAACACTAATAGATGAACAAGTTAATTCCAACCATGATTTGTTCAATATACATGAACTTTCTTTGATTTGCATGTCTGAAGATGCTGGTATGACTCACAATATTTTTTAACTTTTATTTTTATTCAACTGGTATTTTTAGTAACTTATATAACCATACGTTCTTGCCCCTTGTTTATATATATCTTTCTCTATACTTTCCACAAAGTATAAAACCTCATTAAAATGCTGTTTTACAAAATCAGATGTACTACAACTCAAATCATGTCTCCTAAAACATAACTACATACAGTGAAACCTTGATATAAGACAGTTTAAACAAATGGGTGTTTTTACTGTTCTCTGACAGCATCATAAAGAATTTCTGTGAATACCTATGTGTAATCCAAGGGTGGGGAAACAGGATAGATGACTATTTTGTAAACAACAGAAATACTTTAAGAATCAATCCTTTCTTCGGTGAGTAGCCTGAGTAACCCTTGGTGGGGTCAGGACCTAGAGGAGGTTGTCTGTTGCATTGATTGTGATTAAAGGGCATCCACTCTCTGCTGTGGTGTTGTGCTTGGGGAAATTCTGAACAGAGATTAAGAAAGACTTTCTTCTCCTCCTTGCCCTATTAAAATTAATGATTTTGTAAATTTTTCTAAGCAATGATTCAGAATTCAAAGAGACAAGTTAAAACAGTGCTTCTCAGATTTTAATGTGCACAGTAATCGCCTGGGGATCTTTTTAAATGAAGATTTTGATGCAGTAGGTTTAGGGCAAGCCTGAGGTTCTGCATTTCTAACATTTAAGAGTAGTAAGTATCTAAAGGGTGTTTCATCAATTTTTAAAATTTTTCTACTCAAAATAATACTGGGTAATAATCATGTATTGTCTTCACTGTGTCTCAGCCCTCTGCTGGTGAGGTTATACTTTGTATAAAAGTAGTTCTAGTGCATACCACCCCTTCTCACACTGGTTGTTTAAGAAGGGTGGCTAAAGAGAGTTTTGGGCATGACCTGGTCACTACTTCCAAAGATGTCCAGAATATATGGGAAATATAAAAACAAACAAACAAAAGTAATCACTCTATTTGAGGAATTTTCAATTTAGTTATTTTTTAATCTTAGCTATACAATAAAATATTTTTATATAAGATGTAAATGTCTGAATGAAAGGATAGAGCATAACATCTCTTTTCATGTTTGAGTGCAAAGAAAATTTGTCTAATCATTTCCAAAATGAGACTTTAAATTTATCTTAAATTTTGTTTGTGATTTGCTTAAAAATTGAAAAGAAATTTGTCATTTTGTCAGATCTAACAAAGGCTAAAATTTCTCAGTCATTTGGTGAATGGACATTCCTGAATAGTATATTTATTACCCACTTTTTTTCTGTCATAGATCTTAACCTTTCTCTGTTAATCACATGAATAAATTTCTTTCCAGTGCCTCCTGTTCTGTGCCTTCATAATGCTTAGCACTGATTTTCCTTTAATCTATCTTAGTCATAATAAGTAGCCTCCTCCATATAGTATCCATCAGCTATGTTCCCCTCCATCTCACAATTACCCTAATCTCTCCTCCCTTTTTTGTAGCTCTCCTTTGCATCCAATTTTATTATTTCACCAATCAAATGAGCTCCAGCTCCTTATGTTTATTCTCAGGCATTCAGCTTTTTTCCAGAAGTAACACAGCATTCTGCTTCATATGTATTTTTACCTGTATTTTTATTGTGTCTCTTTTACCTTTTGGATTTTTTTTTGGTGGGAGTTTCCCTTTGTTTCTCTAGTATCTCATTCTAGCATCACATTAAACATTGTGACTGTTATTTCCTGATATTTAGTGACTAGACCTTGTGGGGAATACCATACCCAGGGTTTTATCAGATTCATCTCAAATGCTGTAAAGGAATTATCAGTTTTTCAACTAGAGGTTTTCTTTTCCAGTTCTGTAGGTAAAATCACAATCTGTGAAAACAGAGTCTGGTAGAAAAACCTTCACCAACTTCTCTGATCCAGAGGAACTGAATTCTCCGTCTTGGTAAAGTCCTTGGTCATTCTTATCAATAATGGACAGGTTATAAAATTGGCTTCATTTTATAAGAAACATTTTTAAATTTTCAGTCCTTCCATATGTGAAACTTCCTTGAGAATCAGAATTTATGTGTAACATGTGTATGTATAATTATAATTCATACCTCATCTTTTTCCTAAAAGATTTTGAGTCAGATTTTAATAAAATACATACATAAATAAGATTATTAAAATCTGCAGTCAAAAGTCAGTGAAACAAGTAAAGAAAATATAGAGGATTTAAATCAAATCTAATATTCCATTCATTTATTCTTGAAACACTCTCTAATACCCATTATGTTGCAGGTATTAATTAGGTATTGGATACAAGAATAAAACAAAACTAAGGACATGATGTAGTTCCCAATTTTCAGAAGACCACTAACTAGTAAAAAGAGGCAGACAAGTGAAAATAATTAAATGTCAATATGTTGAATGCTATGTTATATGTATGTGATAATTGAAATTCATGGGGCCAGAGGATTTGACTTATGCTTCCTTTAAAACACAAGTCACTTTACCTTGGTTCTCCTACAATACCATGGCTGTCTTGGCTATATGTAAAGGTGAGGCTCATCTAGATCTTTTAATGATAAAAGGAAGAATACTTTTCTGCATCTTATGAAAAATAACCTTAGTTATTCTTTTATGAGTCTCTTTGTTCCAGTCTATTAATACATACATCCCACAGGTCAATTTAAAACATGAAAAGAAAAGCCAGGTTCAGGCTTCTAGTGCTTTTAGATACTGGGATACTGGTGGAAATTGCTGTGAGTCACAGTCAGAAATAATCTATCACCATTGTATATCCTGAAGAAATCAAGTATTATGGAATTGCATCAGATTTGAAAATAGCTTGTGGTAACCCTTAATCTACCATAGGATTGACTTGTGAGTAGGATGATTCTCTGAAAAATGAGGTCTGGATTAAGTTGAAAGAGCATAAGTAGCAATAATGTTGGCAACAGAATTGCCAAATTATTTATACTGGGGAAAAGTAGGGGTTAAAGGATGTGATTATGGAATATCAGGGGATAGCAAATCAGCTAGACAGTGTATACTCACCTGTGCACACCAGCTCTGTTGAATTCTGGGGTTAGCCTATAGTACTAGTAGAGTTTTCTTCCCATTAAAGATGAACAAGACTTCAGACAGATGCACAGAATTTACAAATTCAACTACTTATCATTATCCCTGGCACCAACTTAGCAAAAACTACCTAACTTGCCTTTCATTTTTGCTTTCCTTTTTTCCATTCCAATTCATACTTCCAACTGATGCTATCAGTGTGTTCTCTAAGCCCAGCTCTGGATATCAGCCTGGTATTTTCCTTCTAAAAGCCCAAACCCTATAGTCAGTCATTGATGACTCTCTATTAGCTGAAATCAGCCTATCTTTCCAAATTTGACTCCTGCTATCCCTCATCATTCACCAGATATTCAAATGTACCCGCACACCATTTGCCACTGACACCCAACATGTCCACACTTTCACATTTATGTCTTTGCTCATATAGGGGTGAAGGGAAAACTTCCCCTTCATACTTGGAAGGTTTGCTGGAAAATCAACTCACAAACGGCAGATTAATAAGAGAAAAGGTATATAAACTTATTAGTGTGCATAGGGGGAAAAATCACAGAGTGATTACTCCAACCCCCCAGTGGGGTACAGTACAGAAGCTTATATACAATCTTGAAGTTACCTAAAGAACGATGGCTCAAAGCATGGCCAAAAACAGGGTATGGTGGTAAATCAGGTTATAGTTGCAAAACAGGTGAAGAGAGGAGAAGGCCTGGCTAGCAAAGGTCATGTTGTTATGTAGATGAAACCTCACAAGTAGTAGCCCTCAGAGAGAATAGATGGTAAATGTTTATTTCAGACCTTTAAATGTGTCAGTCATTCAGTTAATCTTTCCTAGATTGGACAAGGGAAGGTGTCAGAGAAAGCCTGGCTGCTTTCTCTGGATGCAGATTCTTTATAGATGGAACTCTTTCCCACAAAAGACAGCTCTGCAGGGCTACTTTTGTTTGCAGGCCCTCTGAACAGCTATCTCAAAATATGTCAAAGAAGTATATTTTAGGATGAAATATTGTGATTTCCTTCACTCACATGATTCCTTCTGTACTTCTATATGTATATCCAAATTCTACATCTCTTTCAAACTCCAGCCCAAATTCCTCCCCCTGTTCAGGCTTCCTTGGTACCTCAAGCTGGAAACAAATTTTCTGTTCTCTAATTATTAACAAAGAAGAAAAACACATCTGTATCTCTTTATATACACTTACTACTTTCTGAGTAACATTATAATTGAATATGTTAACGGAAAAAAACACAAACTTTATAAAATAACTTAAAGAGGTTTATTCTGAGCTGAATGTGTGTGACCGCTGGCCTGGAGCACATGGCCTCAAGAGGTCCTGAAAAAATGTGCTGAAGGCCACCAGGTTGGGATGGAGGTGGGACATCTTGAAGCAGGAGACTTACATGTTATAGGTGGGTTCAAAGATAGTTTGATTTGTAATTGATTAAAGAAATAAGGCTTTGTCATGTTTTAAGGTGACATAAGGAAGTCTGTTAATCAGAGGTAAGTCACCAGACATAAACCAGCTCAAGTGATCTCTTAAACAAATTGATGGTCTGCAGGTGATTTAAACTTTGCCCTGCATGGCCTTACGTCCTATTAATAATTTAGTATCTTATTGTTTGAGGTATGTCCAACTTCCCTTCCCTTCATGTCAAGGAACTCAATTTTAAGGTTTTTCTGGGATCCTGTTGGCCAAGAGGGGCCCGTTCAATTGGTGGGGGCTTAGGGTTTTATTTTAGTCCACAAGTATAAGTACTGTTCCCTTTAAAGTTCTTCAGAAAAGAGCCTGTGTCTTACTCATCGTTAAAATAGTAATAATAATAGCTAACATCTGTTGAGCACTCTCTTATTTTAATATGTTTAATACAACTGGGCAGTAAAGATTACTGAATAAAAAGAGAGTTCACTTAAGAAATACAACGAAAAGATGACTAAATTAACTGCCCCATTAATGTGAGACATGATTGATCGAACTTAGTGCTATAACAAACCTATGAGGAAAATATTATTACCCCTTTTTAAATGGGAGGAAACCAAGGCTCAGAGAGTTCAGAAACATCCCCAGCTTCACACAGTGAATTAGTGGTGGGCTGCAATTCTAATCCACATGTATCTGACTTCAGATATAAACCGTTGACTATTATTCTATTTTGCTGCTCACACATTCCCACATGCATTTTTGTTTCCTTTTGCCTCTAAAGGTACATATATTTTTTTTGGTTTGTTTTGCTACCATAGTAAGAACTTATAAAGCTCTATTGGATAAACAAATAAGTCACTCATTAATCAAATATTGATTAATCAATATTTAATCAATCAATCAATCAATATTTAAGAGTTATATATGTTTATTTATATCTAAGCTCCAAGACGGGAAAATTTAATTTTTTGTGTATAGTAGATAGTTGACATAAGATTTTCTCCCTGACATATAAGTTCTAAGATTTATGCTAGAGTTCTGATTTTTACTTTGTATCACATAAAATAGGAGAGTTATAGGAGTTTTAAAAATTAATTTACTCCTTTGAAATTTTTAAGAGCTTCAGGACAAAAATTGAATACTTCATTCATCAGAAGGAAGATATTACTACAAATCCAAATTTTTATAATACAGGCATATCTCAGAGAAATTGTGGGCTCAGTTCCAGACTACTATAAAAAATCAAATATCACAATAAAGCAAGTAATGCAAATTTTTTGGTTTCCCAGTGCATATAAAAGCTATGTTTACAATATACTGTAGTCTATTAAGTGTGCAATGGATTATGTGTAAAAAATAATGTGTCTTAATTAAAAAATACTCTATTGCTAAAAAATGCTAATGATCATCTAAGCCTTGAGCAAGTTATAATCTTTTTGCTGGTAGATAGTCTTGCCTCGATGTTGATGTCTGCTGGCTGATCAGGGTGTTGGTTGCTGAAGATTGGAGTGGATGTGGCAATTTCTTTAAAAAGACGGCAATGAAATTTGTCACATCAATTTACTCTTCCTTTGATGAAAGATTTGTTGGTAGCATGTGATGTTTTTGATAGCATTTTACCACAGCAGAAGTTTCAAAATTAGAGTAAATTCTCTCAAATCCTACAACTGCTTATAAACTAAGGTTATGTAATATTCCAAATACTTTACTGTCATTTCAACATTGTTCACAGCATTTTCACCTGGAGTAAATTTTATCTCAAGAAGCCATTTTCTTTGTTCATACTTAAGAAAGAACTCCTCATCCGTTTGATCATGAGATTGGAGAAATTCAGTCACATCTACAGGCTCCACTTCTATTTCTAGTTCACTTGCTATTTCCACCACATCTGCAGTTGCTTCCTCCACTGAAGTATTGAATCCCTCAAAGTCATCCACAAAGGTTGGAATCAACTTCTACTAAATTCTGTTAATGTTGATATTATGACCTCTTCGCGTGAATCACAAATGTTCTTACTGGCATCTAGAATGATGAAGGTTTTCAATTTACTTGGCCCAGATCCACCAGAGGAACCACTTTGTATGGTAGCTATAGCTTTAAAAATGTATTTCTTAAATAATAAGACTTGAAAGTTGAAATTACTACTTGATCCATGGGCTGCAGAATGGATGTTGTGTTAGTGGCATGAAAACAGCATTAATCTCCTTGTACACATCTCCATCAGAGCTCTTGGGTGACCAGGTGCATTGTCAATGGGCAGTAATATTTTGAGAGGAATCTTTTTTCTGAGCAGTGGGTCTCAAAAGTGGGCTTAAAATATTCAGTAAACCATGCTATAAACAGATGTATTGTCATCCAGGCTTTGTTGTTCCATTAATAGAGCACAGGCAGAGTAGATTTAACATAATTCTTAAGGGTCCTAGGATTTTCAGAATGGTAAATGAGCATTACCTTCCACTTAAAGTCACCACCTGCATTAGCCCCTTTGAAGGTTTGAAGCCAGGCACTGACTTTTCCTCTCTAGCTTTGGAAGTCCTAGATGGCACCTTTTTCAAATAGAAGGCTGCTTCATCTATGTGGAAAATCTGTTGTTTAGTATAGCCACCTTTGTAATTTATCTTATCTAGATCTTATGGATAACTTGCTGCAGCTTCTCCATCAGCACTCACTGCTTCACCTTGCATTTTTATAATATGTTATGGAGATGACTCTTTCCTTAAACCTTATGAACCAACCGCTGATAGCTTCAGACTTTTCTTCTGCAGCTTCCTCACCTCTCTCAGCCTGCATAGAACTGGAGAGTTAGGGTCTTGTTCTGGATTAGGCTTTGGGTTAAGGAAAGATTGTGGCTGGTTGTATCTTCTATCCAGATGACTAAAACTTCCTCCATATCAGCAATAAGGCTGTTTCACTTTCTTAATATTCATGTGTTCACTGGAGTAGCAGTTTTAATTTCCTTCAGTATCTTTCCTTGGTGTTCACAACTTGGCTGTTTGGCACAAGAGGCCTAGCTTTTGGCCAATCTTGGCTTTCAACATGCCTTCCTCACTAAACTTAATCATTTCTAGCTTTTGATTTAAAGTGGGAGATGAGTGACCTTTTCTTTCACTTGAATACTTAGAAGACATCGTAGGGTCATTAATTGTCCTAATTTCAATATTCTTGTGTCTCAGAGAATAGGGAGGCTCAAGGAGAGGGAGAGAGATGGGGGAATGCCTGGTCAGTGAAACAAGCAAAATACATACAACATTTATTTTTCAAGTTCACTGCCTTTATGTGCACATGGTTTGTAGTGCCCCCAAACAATTACAATAGTAATATTAATATCAAAGATCCCTGATCATAGATCACCCTAACAGGTATAATAATAATTTAAAAATTTGAAATATTGCAAGAATTACCAAAATGCAATATAGAGACACAAAGTGAGCACATGCTGTTGGAAAAATGGCACCAATAGGCTTGCTCAATGCAGGGTTGCCACAAGCCTTCCATTTGTAAAAAATGTAAAATCTGCAAAGTGCAATAAAACTGAGCACAGTAAAATGTGGTATGCCTGGAGATACAAGGAAACTGAAAACATTTCAGCCCAAATATTCTTAATTGACATATTTTAAGGACCCACAGACAGGAATAGCCCTGCAAAGCTGCCTATTGTGGAGATTTGCATCTACATAAAAAAATGTGCATTGGTAAAATAAACATCCAGCCTTTCTCTGAGTCCTTTCCTTTTCCAGATCTAGGAAAGATTAACTCAACCATAGGCTATCATCTATTCTTTCTGAGTGCAGTTCCTAGATTACCTGAGATATTTTTGTCTGCATAACAAGACAGCCTTTGTTTTACATACTTTCCTCCCTTTACTCTCCCATAACTTGTGATGCCACCTCCCCTAGAGCTCAGAGAAACTTGATCCCAGGACTTTGTTCTTGGGGCTCATTCATTTCCCCTGAAAACCATTTAGTCCTATAACCCCACCTCATGTCCCCTATCCTTAATGAAGAGGATATTTAAACATCAACCATCTTGCCTTTCTTTGAGTTTTTGTATTTTGTATGACTTCCAGGAACACATGTGTATGTTAATAAAGTTGTATGCCTTTTTTCCTATTAATCTATTATCAGTTTGTTTTATATACTCAAATTTTTGAACTTTCAGGGGAAAAATTTAAACTTTCTTACACATTTAATGTCTGATCCAAGGCTTGACCTATTTGCCCTTTGATCAAGTTATTCCTCTTTCTTCTTCTGCTCTAGATCATGGAGCTGATCCCTGTAGACTGTTTCCCAGGCTTTCCTGTCACTGGCTTCCAACTCTGTGTGGACAATGGGAGACACTTGAAGAAGGAGAGAAGGAGGAAGGGAAAAGCTATGGTATTTCCTGCCTTCTTGATCTGTCTCAAGTGTCATCGTCTGTACTAGCTACATATCTGCTTTGCCTCTGGCTTCCCCAGACAAGCCAATTATGGTCCCAGGTTCCACCAAGTGACTCTAGCCCTGAGCTCTGTTACTGCCCAACCATGTTCATTGCCTGTGCTCAAGAAGAAGCCAATTCACTGAGACAGTAGGGATTACAGCAGAGAAAGGGTTTAATATCACAGGGCACCAATTGAGGAGAAGAGAGACATATCTTAAATCTGTTTCCCCAGAATTTTTAGGTCAGCGTTTTTAAAGATAGTTTGATAGACAAAGGGCTAGGGAATTGAGTCTCCTGATTGGCTGGGGATGAACTCCATAGGTTTGAGAAACAGAAATTGCCTTCTTGCACTGAGTCAGTTTCCAGGAAGATGGTCACAAGACCAGTTGAGTCAGTTCCATGGCCGCTTGTCTGATTGGACCAGTTGTTCTATCAGAATGTGATGTTATCTATGGGGGCAATGAAGAAAGGTAAGAATCTTTATGACCATCAACTATATGACTCCTGAATAGTAAGCAATTATAGGAAAGTAAGCTAGGGAACAATGGCTGATTATATGTATATATTTTTAACTATTCCTATATCTTTATAGACTTCATACCCTTACCATAGTTACCACCTTATGGCCTCTTATTAATTTTATAAAGGGCAATTTCAGCTCTGTTAATACCACCAGTTCCTCTGCATCTCCAATTTAGAAATGGTTCCTTCCTTCCTCAATTGGTCATCTCTGGCTGCTTCACTATCCCTGGTTAGCTTCTCAGCAATTCTGTCATCTGTGTACCAGTTTCTGGTACTAAATTCCTTTAGTTTTCAGTACTAATAGTGGTTCCTCTTTTTCTGGTTGGATTCTGAATGATAAAATGCCCTATGAAATTGCTGGTGATAAAGTAGGAAAAATTTTTGATTTAATATTAGGAACATTTAAAAATCTTTATGTATGCTATCTTTATATATGAAGATAAATAATGCAAATATAGGACATGTTGTTTTCTTTTCCTTAGAAGAGAAATGTTAAGTTAGATTTATTCTCACATTGCTGTCTTGTAACTAATGATGCATGATCCTGGGGTAGCTAGCCACAGTTAGTGATTTAGTCCATGGGCATGAATGGAATGGAGTTAACTGGAATGGAGTTGATATGGAAATCAAAGGTATTGCCTCAAATCCACTAACCCAACTTTGAATCAAATTAGTCAACTATGAAGGATACAGTAATACATACTGTAGTAGTATATATTTGACAATGAATGGTTGAAGGTAAACTTACAAAGCAATCACATATTTTTAAATTACAGCTTAAAATCAAATTCAATTAGCAGAACTATCCATTGAACTTATTATGACATGCAGCACATCAGCTAACCTTTATTTTACTCCCTATTGCTTGATTCAGCAAGGCTTTAAACAGGCCGACAAACCAGAAGAAACTCAACTAACATTTAATTTACTGTACAAAATATTCATCAAGTGTTGGGAAATGCTTATATGCATGTAGTTCTCAATCTTGCCACTAAATGGCAAAAATAGTGATAACTTTAGTTGAAAAGGGGATTATCTGAATTTGCTTCTTCACATTTAGACTTTAGTTTTTAAACAATGGTGCAGAGCACTGTAAGGTGTCAAGGATCTATATTTACATATTATGTAAATGTTTTTACTATAACTAGATGGCGTAGGAAAGTTTCAGTGTTTTCCCTGAAGTTTCAATAATTCAAGTCTGTAAAACAAATGGATAATAGATCAATAGGAAAAAAAGGCATACAAATTTTATTATGTGCATGTATGTGCACAGGAGTCATACAACATATAAAAACTCAAAGGCTAGATAGCTGATACCTTTATATTATCTTGAGGTTACAGAAACAATGTGGCTTAGACCATGACAGGTTATGGTGGCCAGACAGGTTATGGGAGGGAGAAAAGAGTAAAGGCCTGGCTAGCAAAGCCAGTATTGTTATGCAGCTGAAACATCACAGGTAGAAGTCCTCAGAAAGAATAGATGGTAGTGTGTGGAAAATATTTCTGACAGACATTTAAAGGTGTCAGACTTTCAGTTAATCTTTCCTAGATCCAGAGAAGTGGAGGGGGGTTCAGAGAAAGCCTATTTACATCTGTTGTTTATTTCACTTTATTTCCTCTACAGATACAAATATCCTCCACAGAAGTCAGCTTTCCTGCTATTCATGTATTTCCAGACCCTCTGAATAGCCATCTTGAAATATGTCAAAGAAGTATATTCTGGGGTTAAATATTTTGGTTTCCTTTAGTCCCCCCTTTGAAAATTTACTTTCAGAAAATTTTATGTATTTAAAGCCAAGTAAATATCTTTAGAGAGATTTGGGTTAGAGATTGTTAGGTAAGAGATTGGCAAAAGGGGAAGAAAACACGGAACTAGTAGAAAGAACAAATTTAAACTATCCCATATCTTTTTGAATCAGTCTCTTAGTTCTGGGAATAGGTCAATTTGGTTAAACAGTTGTATCTTATTTCAGGAGGTGGTATTGCAGTCAGGTTCTCATCAAAGTTAGGCCTCTATATATGATGCAGGCAAACAGATTTTTTAATCAGAGGTGTTTTTATGAAACAGAAGAAAAAGACAAAGGTTAATGTCTGGAGTAGTCCATAAACTAGTTGTTCTAGAGTTTCTGGAGCATCTTCAGTTGAAGTTGCAATCTGACAGATTTTTCTAGTTTGTACTTTGAATCAGGTGTTCAAGTGAACTTTCTTAGTAGTCCATACATCAACAGACATGAAGGCTTTTTGTATATAAGTTGCTGTAGTGGTTTCTTCCAAAGTCTACATCAAGTTTTCTAGCTTCAGTTTGCAGGGCTTCAAGAAAAGCACAGTTTTAATTTCTAGTGATTTTAAGTCATAAGAGTGGGAGAAAAATTGGAAACATTAGGCTGAAGAGCCACACCTGATATCAGGAGGAATTAAAAATTCAGAATTTAGTCCAGATAAATAATAAAAACTCAAAAACAATGATCAGGGCTAGACTCTAATGACAGTTGTACAATAGGATTTCTTCGGAAACATATTTTTCTCTTCAGTCCCCCATTTCTATCAACAACAAATCACAGTAAAATCAATTTATTGGCAAAATAAGTTTTAGTCTTATTATACTTGGACTGATTATTTGCGTAAAGTGCAGCAAGAATAATGATTGGCCATATAAGCTCTTTTTAAGTTGGCTTTGCTGGAATTTTTTATAAGAAATTTCAGATTACTTTTAAAAACATCTCAAGGCTTGGGAGCCAAGCCAAAGACTGTGTCTCTAACATCTGTATAAATTTGGTGAATTCCTTTCTTCTCGAGGTCCTTAAAATATCTTGAGTTTCCATGCGCTGTCAGAAAGTGACATTCTTTACTTACCACAAGATCAGGAACCCTGTAAGGTAACTATGTACATAAGGTACCAGGCCAGTCTTTTTCCAAGTCTATTGGCTTTAAAGTCAACCTCAATTTTTTAAAGCATCTGGTCATATCTAAAAACATGACATTTCAGTCAAAGCCTTAGTAAAATAACCAGCATTTCCAGTTGTGTCTAGTTACAAGAGAAAACAGTTTCTTATTGAACTTATGCAAATAACTATATTGCCATAAAATAAAAATACTTATGAATAGTTTCTGAATTCTGGAGAAATCAGGTAGCGATTCAGTTTCACTCACAAAAGTATACTTTACCCAAGTGCTGTGGGCTATAAATAGCATAATAGAAAAAAAAGAGTTTTATTGAGTCTGGAAAACAAAACATAAAATTGAATCAGCAATGTTTCAAACAAAAAGTCATAAAAATATTTCCATCTTCCATCAGTTTAGTCCCATGTAATTAATTCTTATTCTGCTTGTAATTAATTCTTGTTCTGCTTATGTAACTCTTAAAAACAATTTTATGAGTCCAGTTTGTTTTTAATTAGAGTTTTTTACATTCTTATCCAGTCCAGATGAATAATCTCAAAGTTATAGCAGAGGTCTATATTTCAGAGTAACTGTTAGAGTCTTTTCATCCTTTCCATGAACCTCCTTGAAGACAAAACACTTTAGGATTTGCAAGGAGCTTTTAGGAAAAAAAATTCAGAATACAGCTATTTACTGTGGACAAACAAAACTTAAAATAGCCATGGTTAAAGATGCAGTTGACATAAAAATTTGCTTATTTTCTGTGGACTACAACAATTTTAACATAATAATCATAATTATGATGAACAAATACCAAGACATATCAGAAATTTAGAAATTTTATACAATTTTGAAGCACATCTTATTAACATAACCATACAAATATAACTTTAAAAAAGTTAAACATCATTTCTTATTTGACAAAGCTTCCCATATAATTATAATATACCAAATAAGCACAATATGTCTCTTTTGAACTTCCAGGATCCTCCTCTTTTTTTAGTATCCAAAAGTTAGTTTGATGTCCTAAAGACTTAATTTTAGAATTTTGAAATTTTATTTTGGGAAGCATGTCAAATATCAAAAGTTTAAAACAATCAAAATAAGATCACAATCACTGTAAGATAATAGTCATTCATTTAGCCAAAGTAATCATTAAACTATTTCAAAAAACAAAAACTTTCACTCTTTGATAGAGAGGAGTTTTCCAGACAAAACACCTAATAAAGGTATTATAGCATGAGGCAAACTGCTGCCAGTTTTTTGCAGTTCACTCAAAAGGTGAACTAAAAAGACTTTTATTATCTCTTACTAATACTGTATGAAAATCTTGTTCAAAAGAGAAAGCCAAATTCTTCCTTTGCATTGATATATTATTATACTAAATATAATTTTAACAAAACCTTATAAACTGAGCCATCCAATCTCAATCAGCTTTGACCATACAAGATAAGATTTTCATAAACTTTTTGTAACCTCTTATAAAATTTTTATTCTTTCTTTTTTATACTTTCTATATCCATTTAGTTTTATCTATATCATTTTTATTACCTTAATTTGAAACAACCTTTAAATAACCTCTAGACAAAATTATTTTTTTAAACAAAAATCACATTCTCATGTCTTTTTTATAAACTTCCTTACCAAAAACAAATCCTACTTTCCTTGTACACTTTCCATACAGAATTTTTTTCCTTATATCCAGTAGTTTTAATTACATATGTTAATTACAATTTTAATTCTTAGTATCCCTAATTTCCAGTGAAAAAATCTAGGAACTAAACAATTTTAATTGTTATGTACCAGGTGCAGAGCCCCAGACAGAGAACAGAGCTTTGAAAACAATCCCTGAAGGATACAACCCCTCCCAGCATGGCCAGGAGGCAGAGCTGGGCCAGGGAGGGCAGGACTATATTGGGCTTGGCTTTGTTCTGTAACTGATGGCCCAGGTGCAGTGACACACTTATGTCCTTAGACCTCACCAAAGCCACTTATTTGATATCAGAATCAAAAGGCTCAAAACCAAAGACATAAGCTCACAGACAAATCAAGCAAGTATCAAAAAATCACAGAATCAACAGTTTTAGGACTTTAAAACATCTATCAGAGACAGTATTAATTTGTCTGACCAGTAGACCCAGGCAAAAATGTCTAAATTAAATTCTGAAGATATTTGTATTTTATTTTTACTAACAATTTAAAAACTAGCTTTATTTATCAAAGATTACTAGTCCGGTGAACTTGGAAAAGCATTTGGGATAGTTATTTATTTTTATGAGTGCTCACTTACTTTTAAGTCAGTTTGATATCACATAGACAATATACAAACATAGACATGTAGACATGTATACATAAAAATACAGACAAACATAAATAAAGATTTTATAGCTCTGATTTTAAAATTTTAACCATGAGACAGGTAAAACTCACTCTTTTAAAAGGACAGTTGGATTAAATTGTGCCTCTGTAAATACAAGTTAAAGTTTATCTGTCCCATATGGCTGAAGACCTTACCGAGTTCTAGAGAAAACAGGGTAGCAAATTTACATCACAAAGCACAGAGAAAGAATTAAGCTTTTTCAAGAATGAGTTTGGGTATGTTAGTTAAAGGGAGATTAAAAATCAATGCTAAGGAACAAAAAATTATAAGAATTCATCTAGGATTATAAAGATGAGCCTAGGAAAATAATTTAGAAGCCTGTTCAAAATACTGGCCGAATGTCAAAAGGTTGTATTTTGGAGACCAATTTTGCTGATAGGTTGCTTTTTGATTTAGTTTCTGTTCAACAAAGCATTTGCAGTTTTCAGGGCCTAATGCTTATATATGTGAGAAGCAGTTATAGCTGGAAAGCAGAGCATCTAAATCTCCAGAAAACAAGAATCCCATTTTTATACTGAATCTTACCATCCCCCCCACCCCGGCCAAATAGGGAAATGCCACACAAGACTGGGCTATGCAATGCTTCTACAGTGCACCTCACTGAAAGGACATTCCCCTGAGGCTGGTAGGAGACCCAGTGCCAATCAGCCCATTGTGTAATTAGCCCATCCCCATGGGAGTCTTATCCCTTGGTGAGATGACTAGTGTTCCCACAACCTTCACGTGTCCAAACTGCACCTTTTTATCTAATCATGCAAAGAAATGAATATCCCCCTGTAGTAATAACCACTTACTACAAACAACCATTGTCAGCTACCTTCAAAACTATAGCTCTCACCAATGTCTTGCCAACCATCACACACTTAAAGGTCAAGTGCTGTCTCACAGTACAAAGTAATCCGTGGTACCTTCCAAAGCCAAAGAGATCAGGGAACTCAATGCAAAAGACAGCAGAGCTTTAGATCTGAGTGAATCCTGCCCATGACTTTTGAGTTTCCATGAGGAAGACAGATGACCCCACAAAGGGGGCATGTTATGCCTTTTCTGTGTTCCTCGAGGGGTCTCAGGGCCACTAGAAGTCCACTCTAGATTTCTTTATGTGGTGTCAAAGGTAGCAAAAAATGGAGAAGTAGAAGTAAATGGGAGAACAAATCTTAGGGGTTCCAATTTGAAGAGATTTTAAGCTTCCCAAAAAGACCAAGGAAATTTTACATTTTTCTCAGCAAAAACATCATACCAATGAGAAAGGAAGCAAATAGAGGACCAAACATATAATTTAAAAAGGGTTTCAGATGACTGAAAAAAATTCCCAGAAACAGAATCCAAAAGAGAAAAAGCAGAAATGCCTCTTTAAAAATTATAACCTGAATATCACCTTTTAATTAAACTGACTTTTGACCATAGACCTCTTTTAAAAAAAAAAACCTTTTCAAATCATTTATCATCAGATTTTAGCAGGGATGAATAGCCAATATTCCTGGGTTTTCAACTGTTTTTTTTTTCTTTCTATCAAACCAAAGGTACCTTCCAAGTGATTTACCAAAACCAATAAGCCTTAACCAAGATTATGATTGAACCAAGGATGTATAAGTCATCTCCTAAGAGGTGTAAAGAAGCAGTCCTCACAAGATCCAGAACCACCTCAATGACAGCTCAAAGAAAGGAAAGTTACATTAGCTGCAAATGGAGTACAACCCACATTTCTTTCTAGCCATATTCTGTAGAGTCTCAGCTTCTTAGCTTATCATCTACACTCAAAGTCCAACCATCCCTTATGCTCCATATACATAATATGAAAAGAGACAGTCATCATGACAGAAAATCAAAAGCTGTCCATGGAAGGGAAAAGGATCAAAACAAATGGGTATTTACAAAAGTCAAGAGTCATCAAATATCAAACCAATTTTTATAAATGTTTCTTCTCCTGAGTTAAAGGACTTACAATTCCCTGGCCAGGAGTTGAACCTAGGCCACGGTAGTGAAAGCTTGAAATTTTAACTACTAGACTACAAAATAGAATGGCCTTCATTGCAAATCCCACAGAAGATCCAAAGCAGGCAGTCTGAGCAGACAAAGGATTTTAACTTTATTTTAAATTTGATTTCTTGTTTCTTTAAAAAAAAGTTTGCTAAGGGAGTTTCTAGGATCATATTTCTTTTGTATCTTTTCATAGGTACTAATAAGATCGCTGTTTAAGACAAGAGCTTTCTAAAATTTTCTTTTAAATATAGCCAATTTATTCATTTTATAAGTGAGCTAGTTCACATATATTTTTTCCTGTTAACCCAATTTTGGGAAGTGAAAAAGACCCTCATTTACCTCATTACCACCCTCATTTGACCTGGGGGCCATAGACAGAGATCTGGGAAAACTGACTTGGTAAAAAAAATCTTACCTTTCTTTGCTGGCTTTTTGTCAGTTGTCCCAAGATCTCATCTGTAGGCTCCAGAACGAAGGGAGTGATTTGTTTCACTGCTCACTGCACCAAAATTGTAGGGAAGTTTAATTTTTCCTCCTGAATTTTTAATAATTTGAGTCTATAAAACTAACTGATAATAGATTAACAGGAAAAAAAGGCATGCAAATTTTATTGCATGCACGTGTGTACATGGAAGTTATACAAAATATAAAAACTCAAAGAAAGGCAAGATTATTCATGTTTTTATACTATCTTGAGGTTACAGAAAGAATAGGGACTCTGATTGTGACAGGTTATGGTGGCAAAATGGGTTATGGGAGAGAGAGAAATGGAAAGGCCTGGCTAACAAAGGTGGTCATGTTATGCAGATGAAACCTCCATACACAATTGAACCTAACCATAAAAATGGACAGTTTCCCCTGTATCTTTGGGTCTTTATTCTGAAGTTTCCCATGTATACACGTTAAATAAATTTGTATGTCTTTTTCTCCAGTTAATTAATCTGCCTGATATCAGTGATTTTTTTTAGCCAACTCTTAGGGGGCTTGGTCCCTACATCATGACAGTGACTTTGCAAGAAGAGCGTACTGTATTTCACATTTGGGAAATAATCCACTGTCATGAAAAAATTATCAAAATCAGAAAACAATGTTCATTTTTCCCCTGTGACAATCTGAGAAGTGGTAAGTGAGAAAATTTCTTTCTATTTGTTTATTTTTTCTTTAGTAAACATAATGATGGTGAGGAATTGTACCAAAATGGTATACTTTGGTAATTTTCAAGGTATATTATTCATTTCTTATTTTGGAAACCTTAAAGCTGAATTCAAGCTCCTTTAAATGACATACATATTTAACCTTATAACTATTTGATCTAATTCCAAAATGTTCCCCCTTCTAACCAGTATATTGTAATTCTGAAAATATGACTTATACTTCTTTCAGATACACTTTCAACAAAAATGTTAGATTTATTGCCTTGCTATTGAGGATATTTAAATATATTCATAAGTTTTCACAAGTGCTCTTGAAAAATGGTTTGCTTTTTCATAATAATATTGATGATTTTGTTAGTATTGCTGGCATACACTTTGGGTTATATTTTTCTTAAAGTAAAATATTCACAGTTGGAATTACCCTTATTTCTGAATATTATTATATCTCCATTCTATACATTATTTGTTGTCTTCCAGTGTAAAACTTGAGAGGATTTTGTTACTTTGTACTATAACCCCTTTGCCTCCTCCCCCAATGCCTCAATTTTTGTGTAATTGAATTTTTTGCACTATTGGGACTATGTAAACATTGTTAACTGCTGAGCCAAACAGTGTATTTTTATTAAATATTACTTCTTGTAGAATTTTTTTCTGGGTATTTGCCTCTTTTCTACATTTCATATTTTTTGTATACTCAATTGTAATTTTTTTGGTTTTTTTGCACACTCTCCAACAGCTTCTTTATATAGTCTCCTGTAGGGTTGAACCCATTGTCAGTCAGTTGTCCATTTTCCTAGAAGCCACACTCCGGGATTCCTCCTTCTTCCTGTTTTACAACTCTGTTTTTCTTTTCGTGATCTTGGGAAGTCCCTTCTCCTTTCTCTTGTATTGAATCTCTAGTTTCCTGGATTTTGTCATTACTCTTTCTTGGTTTTGTACTCTAGATTTGATGGTGGATATTCTTCAGTAGTTTCCATTGAAAGTGTATAGGAGAGGTAAATGTTTGGAGGCAGTTCATGTCTGAAAATATTACTTTACCTTTGCACTTGATTAATGGTTTGTCTGTAAAAATTTGGGGTAATTTGATTTCCTGTCAGAGTTTTCTTTATCCCTGATGTTCTGAAATTTCAGAATAAGCCCTGATGTCAATCTTTCTATACTCATGTGGATAAGCAATAGACCCTATCAATTTGCAGACATTGATCCTTTAGCACTGGGTAATTTTTGGTATAATTTTTTTGATCATGTTTCTACATTTTTCCCTGCATTATCTTTCAGGAACTCCTATTAGGCAACTGTTAAGTCTTCTGGAATAAATCTCAAATTTTTGTATGTTTTTGTTTATGATTTTTTTCATGTCTTTGTTTTTACTCTGCTTTTGTGTGAAATTTTTTCAAAACGTTCTAAGCCTTTGTCTCTAATCCTTCTATTGAGTTTTAAATGCATTTCATGTATGCTTTTAAAATGTTTCATTTTGAATAGCATCCCTTTTTGCTGCATAGACCTAATTTTTTATGTTTAGGGAAGTTAATTTTAATTTTTTGACAAGTTTTTCCTTTCACTCTGTTGTTTCAGTTGTCTCATATTTCCCCATTTTTGTTAATTTTGGTGTCCATCATTTAGGAACTATTCTGAAATGTTTGATATCTTTGGGTGTCTGTGAATGGGGCACTAAGAAGCTGGATGGAGATTGTGTACCTAGGAAGGGCTGTGTGCTAGAGACTTCATTTTGCTAGTGATGTTAGCAAAATTGACCATATTTTATTTTTTAAGAAATTCTCAAATGACAATATCTATGTTTCTTTCTTTGGGATTTCCTCTAGAAACTGTTCCTCCATTCTGCTGTTTTAGGGGCAGGCTGGCTATAGGCTAGGGAAGGTGGTGGAGGTCTCAGCATTAGGTATATAGTTATCTATTGAATCTCATGTTTTCAGTCCTGAGTCTTGCCCTCACCTCTGCTGTGCTTGGTGTCTGAGTCCATCACCTTTCTTCAATTCATTCAGTGGGGGAACACTCCAGGTCTCCTCTGTATAGGAAATAAGTAGCCACCTGCATGGTGGGGTAAGGCAGAGGTCTGGGAAACCTTCGAGATCATTCTTGCTCTTTTCAGCTCTGTATCTCACTCTCTCCTTCTGTGGTATCTAACATTGCCATCAGTTTTGCTTTTTTGGGGTTCTGAAAAGGCACTTGATTTTCAACTCCCTTTGCTCTGCTACTGCAGTTCTTTCTTAGTTTTTCATCTTCCAAAATTTTACTGACATCTCATGTTGACTTCTGTTTCCTTATCCCTGGAGATTTACATCTGTTTTAGTTCTTTACTTTCATCTTTGTAGAGTTGTGGGGGTGAGAAAGAGGGATGTTTGATACATTCAACAGAAAGTCTGGTTTTACATTTATGAAACTTCAATTTTATATTTTAAAGCACAAAAAGGGAGTTAAATAATCTCCTCAAATACATGAGATCTTTTAAAAATTGCATTTTAGGCTGCTCTCCTAGTTCAGAGATATTTTAAACATGCATATGTGAACATTTTTATTTCAAAATGTGGCCTGCTACTTTACCTCGAGCTGTTGAAAAAACCTATGGGTCAAAACATACTAATGGAAGTCTGTAACCAGTGACTACAGCCATAGTTTATATTTAGAAAAACATGGGTTACTAAAACATTTATTTAAAAAATCAAATTATTTCCCAGAAAAGGCTGTAGCTTCTTCTTTAAAGGATAAAATATGTCATGAACTTTAGTCTCTTGATGCCAAAATCAGTGTTAAATTGTGCCAACTTAGTTCAATAACAGCATTGAGTCTTGGATGATTTTATCTAGCTCTCACTGTGAATTGGCCTCCTAAGCCTCTGACTTTGTTACTTTCAGTCTTATCACTTAGTTTAGGTAGTATAAAAACTTCATCCCAGTGTTGAAGTGCGAGGGTATGAGATAAAGATCAAATTACCTGTACAAGAAAGAGAAATGATGACTTATCATGTTTTCACATTCTTAAGGTTTCGAGGTGAAATTTCCTACCCATAAATGTCAGTCAAATAAGTGTCTGAAACTATGTGACATTCTTTAACTAAGACTGACATTAGAATTGCTATGACTTATTTTGCCTGTGGGACTAAATTAGAGACAGAGCCCCAGAATTTGTTCTGCTATCACCTTTACATTTTTAGGAGTGAGCTTTATTTGATTAAAATGATTGGGAAAGGCTCACAAAGGCAGTAGCCATATAAATAGTGAGAAATTTATAGTCTCTGTTACAAAAGTTTTCTTTCCAGAACCAATCATTTAATTTTTTTTTTCATGGCTTTCTTTCCCTGCCATGAAGAAATGGCTTATATAATTTTCTGTGATGAGTTGTAAGACAATGTTTAAAAAAAGGAGGTCACAGTCGTATATTATTGCTACTCTGACAACTCATTCCGTAGCATATGAAGGCTGGTACGTCTTAACACATAAGAAATACACATGTAAAAGAAAACCACATTTTAAAAAATTTTAAAACAAGTCATACATTTGTTATTTAAAGATGAATTCTCAGGGTACATATTTCGTACCTGTAAAAATCTGTATCTCTTCCTGAAAATGTTTTCAATTCCTGTCAGAGAAGTGAATACTGCTAATTTATAAAGAAAACACTCTCTATGACTGGGGCCTGAAAAATGTCTACTCGCTTTCTTCAAATGCATTTGCACATGTGCTCATTATACCACGAATGTGAGAGAGCATACCTAGGTGGATCCCATATCTTGCCCCACAACACCCCAAGTTTTATGCTATGGAATACTCTTGAGACCATGTCTAAAACATATATCACTTCTGTTCTGTGGAAGAGATGTTCCTGGATTTCTTGCTGATGACCCATAATCCTTCTAGAGGGGCATCCTTAAGATCAAGGACTCTTAAGTGTCCTTGCAGTAGTCTCAGGGTTTTGTAAATCAAGAAATCTGCTGGTCCACACTCTCTGATTGATATATTCAGATCTTGGCATAGTGGGCTCTGCTCTAGCAAGGTCTACCTGCACATCTGAACCTGTCATGAAAAGTCAAAAGTGCTGACTCACATGCCTAAAGCCTAAAATAAGTCAGGACAGACCCACAAAAGGTTTAGAAAGCAAAACTAATGAGGTCCAGGCAGGGAGTCTATAGAAAAGGGTAATATACTCTACTTTCCCTTCATACTCTCTTTTGATTAGTTTTTTATTGGGCTCTGGGGAGCGAATTCTAGAGTGTATATGCAATGGGAGGATGCTTGTGCTCTGCAGACTAGCGTTATGGGAGCAGTAGCTGGGGATTGTTAAATGTGGATGGAAATAATATAAACTTGGCCAGCTGTATTAAAACTTTGTGAGTCTATGGAGTTTTGAAAACTCCACACAGTATTATTACAGCGGGAGGGCATCATTATGGCTTAGAAATCTAAGTTAGACTAAATAACCTCTGAAGTAAAGGTCAACATTTTGAATTAGTGTTTTGTTTTTTCCTCAACATCTATCTTAAAGGTAATCTAGAGGGTATTTTATAAGACATAACTTCCTTGTCTAATTGTTAGTATAAACAAAGATGCAAAGGTCTTAGCTTTCTTAGTTTCTGACAATTTCAATTTTATATCAAATTATACTAGTTTTGAATGAAAATAATGCATCTGCAGATGGTGCTGAATTGCATAAAATTAATTACTACATGTGGAAGTTTTCAGTAATTAATTCCAGGGAGGCCTGTAAAAATCCATTGTGAGCAGAATTACATGCTTCTCAGCCTCTTCTTGTCCAACCTGATAATGGTTTTTTCACTTTTGAGAACAAGTTAAAGTGACATGGAATCATAAAGGTCATTCAGGGAAATGCATTAGGTTTCTTGGGATATAAAAGAACCAAGCTTTTGGATTATGGTGAGTTCCTACAGTTCCCAAATGCTTGTAGGTTTTGATTTAAAGGGTGATTATCTCTCAGTGATGGACTGGGAATGTCAATATTGGAAGTGCCAGTGCTGTTGCCTTGTGTATGTTGTCCAGTCATGCCTGGATTGACAGTGAGATTTGTCCAATGTCTAAGTTGTTGGCATTAGTACTGCGACACAATGTTCATGTACTCATCATTTTCTGTGGTCTTTATGAAAGAATATTTGCAATCTAAAAACTTAATCCATGCAATTAAATATATTGAGTATAATATTAAGTGTATTTTGTCAATAATAGTAAAATGTCTGGATTCACTAGGAGGCTACTACTATTGAATGATGTAGAAACAGGAAAATTTCAGACTTTTAATTTAGACTGATAATATTTCTTTCTTTTTTTTTTCTTTTTTAAATTTTTAATTATGGGTACATAATAGTTGTATATCTTTATAGGGTACATGTGAGATTTTGATACAGGCATACAATGTGAATTAATCAAATCAGGGGAATTGGGGTATCCATCACCTCGGGCATTTATCATTACTTTGTGTTAGGAACATTACAATTCCACTATTTTAGTTATTGTTGATTATAGTCACTTTGTTGTGCTATCAAATATTATTCATTCTCTCTAACTATATTTTTGTACCCATTAATCATCCCCACTTTATCCTCCCCTCCCCACTACCCTTCCCAACCTCGGGTAACCATTATTCTACTCTCTGTCTCCGTGTGAGATCTATTGTTTTTACTATTTAGCTCCCATATATGGGTGAGAACATGTGAGATTTGTCTTTATGTACTTGGCTTATTTCACTTAATGTTCTCCAGTTCAATCCATGTTTTTGCAAATGGTAGGATTTCATTCTTTTTGTGGCTGTATAATATTCCATTGTGTATATGTACCACAATTTCTTTATCCATTCATCCATTGGTGGACACTTAGGTTGATTCCAAATCTTGGCTGTTGTAAATAATGCTCCAATAAACATGAGAGTGCAGATATCTTTTCGATATACTGAATTCCACTCCTTTAGATATATACCCAGCGGTGGGATTGCTGGATCATATAGTAGTTCTATTTTTAGTTTTTTGAGGAGCCTCCATGGTGTTTTCCCTAGTGGTCACACTAATTTACATTCCCACCAACAATGTACAAGAGTTCCCTTTTCTCCACATCCTCACCAGCATCTGTTATTGCCTGTCTTTTTGAAAAAAGCCATTTTATGTGGGATGAGATGATATCTCATTGTAGTTTTGATTTGCCTTTCTCTGATGACTAAAGATGTTGAGCATTTTTTCATATACCTGTTGACCACTTGTATGTCTTCTTTTGAGAAATGTCTGTTCAGAACCTTTGCCCATTTTTAAATCAGATTATTTGATTTTTTCTTTTGAGTTGTTGGAGCTCATTATATATTCTAGTTATTACTCTCTTGTCAGATGGTTAGTTTGCAAACATTTTCTCCCATTCAGTGGGTTGTCTCTTCACTTTGTTGATTGCTTCCTTAGCTGTGCAGAAGCTTTTTAGCTTGCTGTGATCCCATTTGTCCAGTTTTGCTTTGGTTGCCTGTGCTTTGGGGATATTATTCAAGAATACTCAAGAATAATGTCCTGAAGCACTTCTCCAATGTTTTCTTTTAGTAGTTTCATAGTTTCAGGTCTTAGATTTAAGTCTTTAATCCATTTCGATGTGATTTTCACATATGGTGAGGGATAAGGGTCTAGTTTCATTCTTCTGAATATGGATATCCAGTTTTTCCAGGACTATTTATTGAAGGGACTGTCCTATCCCCACTGCATGTTCCTGACACATTTGTTGAAGATAAGTTCACCATATATGTGTGGATTTATTTCTGGGTTTTCTAGTTTGTTCCATTGGTCTATGTTTCCATTTTTATGTCAGTACCAGGCTGTTTTGGTTACTATAACTCTGTAGTATAATTTGAAGTCAGGTAATGTGATTGCTCCAGTTTCATTCTTTTTGCTCAGGATGGCTTTGGCTCTTCTGGGTCTTTTGTGTTTCCATATAAATTTTAGGATTATTTTTTCTATTTCTGTGAAGAATGTCATTGGCATTTTGAAGGGGATTGCATTGAATCTGTAGGTGGCTTTGGGTAGTATGGACATTTTAACAATATTGATTCTTCCAATCCGTGAGCATGGAATATCCTTCCATTTTGGGGGGGTCCTCTTCAATATATTTCTTTAATGTTTTATACCTTTTGTTATAGAGATCTTTCACTTCTTTGGTTAAGTTTATTCCTGGGGATTTTATTTTATTTGTAGCTATTATAAATTAGATTACTTTCTTGGTTTCCTTTTCAGATTGTTTATTTTTGGTGTATAGAACAGCTACTGATTTTTGTATGTTAATTTTGTATTCTGCAACTTTACTAAATTAGTTTATCAGATCTAATAGTTTTTTTTGTGGAGTCTTTACATTTCTCTAGATATAAGATCATGTTGTCTTTGGACAAGGATAATTTGACTTCTTCCTTTCCAATTTGTATGCCGTTTATTTCTTTATATTGTCTGGTTGCTCCACCTAGAACTTCAAGTACTATGTTGAGTAACAGTGGTGAGAGTGGTCATCCTTGTCTTGGTCCAGATCCTAGAGGAAAAACTTTCTATTTTTCTCCATTCAATATGATAGTAGCTGTGGGTCTGTCATATATGGCTTTCATCATGTTGAGGTAAGTTCCTTCGATACCCTGTTTTTTGAGAGTTTTTATCAAGAAGGATCAAGAAGGTATGTGAATCTATCTTACTGAATGCCTTCTCAGCATCAATTGAAATGATCATATGGTTTTTGTCTTTCATTCTGTTGATATGATGTATCACATTGATTGATTTGCATATGTTGAACCATCCTTGCATACCTGGGATGAATCCCTCTTGATCACAATGAATAATCTTTTTAATGTGCTGGTGAATTTGGTTTGCTATTATTTTGGGGGGACTTTTGTATCTATGATTCATCAGAGATATTGGCCTATAGTTTTCTGTTTTTTGTTGTGCCTTTGTGTGATTTTGGTATCAGGGTGATACAGGCCTTGTAGAATGAGTTTGGGAACATTCCCCCCTCCTTGATTTTTTGGAACAGTTTAAGGACGATTGATATTAGTTCTTCTTTTAATCTTTGGTAGAATTTAGTGAAGCCATCAGGTCCTGGACTTTTCTTACTTTTTATTACTGCTTCTATGTCATTACTTGTTAATGATTTATTCAGGTTTTGGATTTCTCTGTGGTTCAGTCTTGGTAGGCTGTATGTGGCTAGGAATTTATCCATTTCTTCTAGGTTTTCCAATTTATTGGCATGTTCATAGTAATCTCTAATGATCCTTTGGATTTCTACAGTATCAGTTGTAATGTCTCCTTTTCATTTCTGATTTTATTTATTTGGGTCTTCTCTTTTTCTTAGTCTGGCTAAAGGTATGTCAATTTTGTTTATCTTTTCTAAAAACCAACTTTTCATTTAATTGATCTTTTGTATTTTTTTGTTTACATTTCATTTATTTCTGCTCTGATCTTTATTATTTCTTTTCTTCTACTGATTTTGAGTTTGGTTTACTCTTGTTTTTCTAGTTCTTTGAGATGCATTGTTAGATTGTTATTTCAAGCTTTTCTGCTTTTTTGATGTAGGCACTTACTGCTATAAACTTTCCTTTTATTAGTGCTTTTTTTGTAAGCCATAGGTTTTGATATGTTGTATTTTCATTTTCATTTGTTTTGAGAAATTTTTAAATTTCATTCTTAATCTCTTCATTGAGCCACTGTCCATTCAGGATCATATTGTTTAATTTCCATGTGTTTGTATAGTTTCTAATGTTTCTCTTTTTATTCATTTCTAGTTTTACTCCATTGTGGTCAGAGAAAACATTTGGTATGATTTCAATTTTTAAAAATTTTTTTAAGACTAGTGTTGTGGCCTAACGTATGGTCTATCCTTAAGAATGATCCATGAGCTAAGGAGAAAACAGGTATTCTGCAGCTGTTGGATGAAACATTCTGTAAATATCTATTAGGTCCATTTGGTCTATAGTGCAGATTAAGTCCAATGTTTCTTTATTGATTTACTATCTGGATAATCTGGTAGTACTTAAAGGGGAGTGTTGAGGTCTCCAATAATTATTGTATTGAAATCTATCTCTCTCTTTAGCTCTGATAGTATTTGCTTTATTTATCTGGGTGCTCCAGTGTTGGGTGCATATATATTTAGAATTAGAAGTGTTATATCCTCTTGATGAAATTACCTGTTTATCATTATATAATGACCTTCCTTTTCTCTTTTGACAATTTGTGTCTTGAAATCTATTTTATCTGATAGACACATAGACACTTTTGCTCTTTTTTCATTTCCATTTGAATGAAATATCTTTTTACATCACTTTATTTTCAGTCTATGTGTGTCTTTACAGGTGAACTGGGTTTCTTTCAGACAACATATAGTTGGTTCTTGTTTCTTATTCATTCAGCCACTCTCTGTCTTTTGATTGGAGAGTTTAGTCCATTCACATTTAATGTTATTATTGATAGGTAAGGGCTTACTCCTGCCATGTTCTTATGTGATTTTTGGTTGTTTTGTGTTTCTCTCTTTCTTTTTTACTTTCTTCCTGTCTTCCTTTGTTAAAAGTGATTTTCTCTGGTAGTGTGTTTTAATTTCTTGCTTTTTATTTTTTGTGTGTCTGTTGTAAGTTTTTTGATTTGAGGTTACCATGAAACTTGCTAAAAACATTTTATAACCAATTATTTTAAACATATGACAACTCTGCTTACAAACAAACAAATAAGCAGGCAAAGAGAAATTTAACAGTAATGATGCACTTCACCTTCAACCCCCTTCCTGCTTTTTAACTTTTTATTGTTTCCATCCATATCTTTTTATACTATCTTTCTCTCAAAAAGTTGTAGCAATTTTGATAAGTTTGTCTTGTGGTCTTCCTACTCAAGATATAAGTGGTGTATACGCTGCTATTAGAGCAATAGAGTATTCTGTATTTGTGTACTTCTTGTTACCAATGAGTTATATATCTTTAGATGATTTCTTATTATTCATTAATGTCCTTTTCTTCAGCTTGAAGGACTCCTTTTAGCATTTCTTGTAGGATAGGTCTGGTTTTGATGAAATCCCTCAGCTTTTATTTGTCTAGGAAAGTCTTATTTGTCCTTCATGTTTGAAGGAATTTTTGCAGTATACAATATTCTAGTATTAAAGTTTTTTTCCTTCATCATTTTGAATATGTCATGCCACTCTCTTCTCACTTGTAAGGTTTCCCCTGAGAAGTCAGCTGCAAGATGTATCAGAGCTCCTTTATGTGTTAGTCTTTTCTTTTTTCTTGCTTCTCTCAGAACCTTTTCTTTATACATGACCTTTTGGAGCTTGATTTTTAGATGCTTTGAGGTAGTCTTTTCTGGGTTAAATCAGCTTGGTATTCTATGACCTTCTTGTACCTGAATATTGATATCTTTCTGTAGGTTTGGAAAGTTCTCTGTTATTATTTCTTCGAACAAACTTTCTGCCCCAGTCTCTCTCTCTACCTCCTCTTTAAGGCCAACAACTCTTAGACTTGCCCTTTCGAGGCTATATTCTAGGACCTGTAGATATGCTTCATTCTTTTTTACTCTTTTTAAATTTTTCCTCTTCTGACTGTGTGTTTTCAAATGGCCTGTCTTCCAGCTCACTAATTCTTTTTTCTACTTGGTCAATTCTGCTGTTGAGAGATTCTGATGCATTTCTCTGTTTGTCAATTGAATTTTTCAGGTCCAGAATTTCTGCTTGATCTTTTAAAATTATTCAATCTCTTTGTTAAATTTCTCTGATAGGTTTCTAAATTCCTTCTCTGTGTTATCTTGAAGTTTATTGAGCTTCTTCAGGACAGCTATTTTGAATTCTCTGCCTGGAAGGTCACATGTCTCCATCACTCCAGGATTGGTCACTGGTACCTTTTTTAGTTCATTTGGCAAGGTCATGCTTTCCTGGATGTTCTTGATTCTTGTGGATGTTCACTGATGTCTGGGCATTGAAGAGTTAGGTATTTATTTTAATCATTGCAGTCTGAGCTTATTTGGACCTGTCCTTCTTGAGAAGGCTTTTTTACTCAAAGGGAATTGAGTGTTGTGCTCTAAGTCTTTGGTCACTGCAGCCATATCAGCACTGGGGATGCTCCAAGTCCAGTAATGCTGTGACTCTTGCAGACTTCTGGCGGGCTTGGGTAAGATACAAGAGAATTCCCTGCATTACCAGGCAAAGTCTCTCACTCTCTTCCCTCTCTCTCTTTGCTGGGCTGCTGGAGTTGGAAGAGGAGTGATGTGGGCACTTGCTCATGGCCACCAGCACCAGGTCACACTTGAAGCCAGCCCAGTCTCACCCAAAGCCCATAGTTACTGTTGCCTGGCTACCTCTGATGTTTATTCAAAGCCCAAGAGCTCTTTAGTCAGCAGGTGGTGAATCCTGCCAGGACTGGGTCCTTCCCTTCAGGACAGCATTTTTTTCTGGCCCGGGGGGTCCAGAAATGCTGTCTGCAAACTAAGGCCTGGAATCAGGGGCTTCAGGAGTCTGCTTGGTACTTTATTTTGCTGTAGCTAAGCTAATACCCAAGTTGTAAAACAAAGTCCTCTGATTTCTTTCTTTTCCTTTCCCCAAGTGGAATAAGGCTCTCCTTGAACTCTACTGCCTGGAGTTGGGGCAGGGGTGACACAGGCATTGGCTTGGTGCCCACAGCTTATGTTTCACTGGATCACATGCACCCCAAATCCACTGTCTCTGAGCCAATACAGTCACAGAAATTGCCCAAGGACTACAGCCTTTGTGGACTAACTGCTTTACAAATTTAGTCCAGGGCCCAGGCTGCTTTTTGTCAGCCAGTGGTGAGGCTAGCCAGAACTTGGGTTTCGGGGTGGAGAATTTCCCTCTGGCTGGGCTAGTCTAAATGCTCCCTCCATGGGCACTGACATGGGCACTGTGCTGTGTTCTGCTGTGACAGGGCAGCCCTGAGTTTCAATGCAAAGTCCCACAATCACTTTCCTCTCCCTCCCCATGGCACATATAATTTCTCTCCACTTGTCATGCTGGAATGGCACTGCAGGTGGATGGGGGAGGGGTGGCATAGGCAATGTAAGACTGTCTTCTCTGTCCTTTTCAGTGTCTCTTTCCTTGATATAATGCTGAAACCAGGTAGTATGATTGCTCACCTGATTTTTTGTTCTCCTGAAAGTGCTTGCTTGTGTGTTGTTAAATGTATTAAATTTGCTGTTTGTGCAGAGGGACAATCCCTGGAGGTTTCTGTTTGGCCATTTTTCTCTGCCCCCTCTCCCAGACTGATAATTTATAAGTCAGGAATTTTACAAGGCATTTAGATTCTGTTTTGAATCATGTGCCTTCAAATATTTATGAAGTTTGGGAATTGTGGAAACTTCTAAGCCATTCTCATCCCAGTCACATAGGATAAGGCTGTCTCAATTATGAAATCTGATGCTAGATTTGGATAATGTTTAAATAGAGGCATTTGGTTTAGTCATCATTTATTCATGTGAATGAAATTAAGTACTTTCTTAATAGGTGGAAGTATTTTATATATAATTTTGGAAGACCCTTAAAGATAACTGTTCTTCATAAGATACAATGCATAACCTTTTAAGCATCAGTATTCTATTTCTTCATGCACACATATGCAAAATTAACTATGAGGCTTTTCAAAATAAATTTGATACTTTGGCCTCACCCTAGACGAAGGACAATTCACGTATATGTACACACATACTTAACCACTCACACACTCATAACTAAGCTGTTTCTTAAATCTAATAACTAAGCTGTTATCTTGCTTAAAGAAACCTGTACCAAATTTTGGGAGGAAATTTGTTTACTCCTTTTGCTTTCTATGTATATATATGATCTTCATTCTAGACTCCATGAGGCATCCCATTCCTGGGTGCAGATTAGGATGACTTACAGAAAGAGTTCAAATATTAAAATTAAGTAATATTCAGTTTCTGACATTCAAAAATAGAACTTCTCCATAAAAAATAGATTATATATAAAACTCTTATTTGGGGAAAGGATTGTTTAAATTTCTTTAACTCTCATTCAACTAATCAAGGGACAGGCTTAGCAGCTAATACCTTAGGGTTTTAGATAAAATAGGTCTTCTCTTTCTGACTCTGAGGAAATTGTGAGCAGAAGGAGAAAGAGAATTAGAAGTGCAAATGAGCTGATGTGTAATATTTTGCTTCTCCAAGTTTTGTTCCTCAGAGGAAGAGAATTCTTGTCTTCCTGCTCCCTGTTTGAGACACTGAGAAGAGGCCAATTTGCAATTCAACAATTTGGACCACAGCTATATCAAATAAAATTGACACCCCAGAAAGTGGAAAGATGGAGGCTTTAAAGTGGATCTTGCCTGAGGTGCCCTTGGTTTTTAAGTGAAATCAAACAGACTCATAAGTAGCCAAGGTCAGGCTAGGAAACTTGATAGAGGAGGGAACTGTGTTGGTGCAGAGTAAACTTATAGTGTAGTGCAGAGGAGACACCTTGAGCTGAGAGTGAATGGGAGTCAAAACTAGATGAGAAAAACCGAGATGAAGTCAAGTTCAACAGGGAGCACCACCAGAAGTCTTGTCTGGACCAAGAGAAGAACCGTGAGTAATCAGCTGCAAATTTCAGCATAGGAGGCCAACAGGACACTCAGTCACCTGGCAGTCAATGGACATTGCCTCAGTGACTAGTTAATGCCAGCCTAAGGAATCATGCAAGCCTGCAGGTCTCCCTTCTGTCCCACTTCATGAGTACATGCATGCTGCACTACTCTCCCTCTATGTTTCCAGATGCCATACTAGGAAGAATAGTGGGAGAAAGGGGCAATTATCAGATAGACTATGCTAAAATTATATCAGACTAAGCAATTAAGCTTTAAACCTATTAAGACTAACTGGTTTGCTTATTTATTGCTTATATATTTGTTTCTTTTAGCCATCAGATCAGGACTTGGGAGAAATACTGGATTGGTCCTATAGAAATATTTTGCCTGCAATTTGAGTTGTAACATAAGATTTATATGATTTACATTCTTAGAAAAATTAGCTGATGAATAAGGTGAATCTATATATTTCCATTTTTACCACATACTTCTTCAAATGTAATTCAAAAGTATTCATTGAAATTGAAAATTCTTTTAAATTTGAGTTTTAGCCAGCTAAATATCTAACTGCCTAAAAATAAAATTTTAAATTTGTGAAATTTTTGCTAGATACAATCAATGAATAGTAAAACCTCATTGATTCAGAATCCAATTAACAATTGTGTTAGTGTTCTCAGGCTGCCATAACAAAATACAACAAGCTGGGTGGTTTAACCAACAAAAATTTGTTTTCTCACAGTCTGGAAACTAGAAATCCAAAATCAAAGTTCCAGTAGGGTTGATAGCTGGTGAGGGCTCTTCCCTTGGGTTGCAAACAACCACTTTCTTTTATGTACTCACATGACTCCTTTGTGTACACTTGGGGGAAGAGAGCGAGTGATAGATAGAGAAGAAGAGAGGGGGTGTGTGTGTTTTTTCTCTCTTCCTATTCTTATAAGGCCAGCAATCCTATTGGACTAGGGCCCCACCCTTACAACCTCATTTATCCGTAATTACCACCTAACGGCCTTATCTCCAAATACAGTCACATTGGGGGTTAGGACTTCAACATATGAGTTTGGGAGGACAAAATTCAGTCCATAGCAGGCTTTAAACTCAAATGTATACTTTTAATATAGTTTTGTCCAATTATAATTTATGTGTATTAACATGACCTTAGACAACCTAAGATACTAAAGTATCTTTTGAAGCATAAGCAATGAATTAAATTACGTTCAGTATACTTCCTGTGCTAAATTGCTTTTTAAACTGATAATCCATGCATAGAGCATATGGTAATATTTGATAACTGGCATAATAAATTGGCTGCCCATTCCATTCTTTATTAATTCTGAGAAAAATAGAAATCATCACATTCTCAGTTTTGGAACTGATCTAACTTATAAGATATTTGAATATGCTTTAGTACAAGCATTCATTTAAGCTAAAACTTTTATAAAGTGAAGAATAGCTAGTAACAAGCTACTTTATTTAGCCATGCTCAGGGTCATAAACAATAATTAATTAAGCATATATAATTGGCATAATATCTTGAAACCATCATAATGATATGGTTTTCATTCTTTGTTCTTATAAATCACATTCCCCAGCACTCTACCACCATTTCAGCTACAGCAACAAAGGCAAATAAAATGCTCTTTAGGAGGTAATAGTCTCTACCTCAGGGCTGCTCCACATAATTGTATCACCTGTGTACTACATGAGGCTACCACATCTAGCAAGGCTCCATTCACATTATAGACATCATAGTTTGAATACTTATCTTAACAAAAATTTTCCAGAAGATGGCAGTAAAATGTCTTAATCTGAGAAAATCAGTATAAAGCAACAATTTTCTGACAGGTGGAATAAAGTCTTTTGAGGAAGGACCACTGTTTTCAAATTTGTAAAAAGGCACTGAATGGGCTAGTTGATGGGGGATATACCTTATGGAGGAATTATAAGGATTACATGACTCATAATAGTTCCTTGCTCATAGAAAGCTCTGAATAAATGTTAGCTACTAACACTTCTACTACAATTACTACCACTGCCACCATTATTATTAGCTCCACGAGAACAAGCCAAGAGTCCTCATACATATAGGCAATATCATTTGGGAGAAAAGAAATAGCAAGGGATTCTTTTTTACCTAGAACGACAGAATCTTTCATAAGATATGATTTAAACAAGCCCAGTGGGGACTTAACTTTAAATAGAATGTTAAAAATGGAAGAGACTGGTAAGTTTAAGTTTCCCTCTAATAAGGTGGACAGTGAGGGTCAAGGACTTGTAAGGAAGATCACATCAGTCCTCAAAAAGCTGCTATTTTTTCCCCACTTCTGAGTGAGGTGTTGTGTCAGTTCAAGTCCTCTGAGAAGAAGACTCCAACACAGCATTCCAGTGCGGGAAATTTATAAAGCGCAGCACCTGTAAAGGATAAAGTGAGACAGAACAGGAATAGACACCTATTTCACCTGTCTGAAAACCTTCAGACTGTGATACTGATCTGATGCCCGTGAAAGGAGAACAGAAGGAAGGAGAATTGGGCAGGAATGACTTCAGATCATAGCACATTTCTGAGAAAGCCTCAGTCAAGCTGATGGGTGTTTCCAAGCAAAAAGTTGCCCACTGAAGGAGTCTCGCATTGGACAAGAATAGCTCAACTCTAGAATTCTTGCCATGCTCTGTTATTAGCTGGGAACAGAACAGAGAATTGTGTTCTCTGACTGAATGGAATGATTGATCTAAAGGTGCAGCAGCTGGGGTTGTCAGTCAACTATGTTCTTTATAGCAGGTTGCTTAAAGGGACATCTGAGTGAGACACCTACATGGTGGTCACCACAGGTGTGAATACTTGTTCTAATCCTGCTTCAAGTGTTTAAAGGCATAAATATAATCCCCTCACACTCACCCTTAGAAATACAAAAGAGTATGAAGCAAACATTTACAGAATTAAAAGGAAAACAGACAGTACTATAATATAGTAGCAGACTTCCATACTTTCAATAATGTATAGAACAACTAGACAAAAGATTAATAAGGAAATAGAGGACTTGAATAATACCATAGACTAATTTAACCTAACAGACATATACAGGACACTCTACCAACAATAGCAGAATAAACATTTTTTTCAAGCACACATAGAACATTCTCCAGGATAGGTCATATATTAGGCCACAAAACTAGTCTTAATAAATTTCAAAAGATTGAAATCATATACAGTATCTTTTGTGATCACAATGGAATGAGTAGAAATCAATCATGGAAGGAAAGCTGAAAAATACACAATTATGTGGAAATTATATTCTTTAAAACATATTTCCAATTATGTGGAAACATATTCTTTAAAAACCAGTGGGTCAAAGAAGAAACCACAAGAGAAATTAGAAAATATCCTGAGAAAAATGAAAATGAAAACACAATATACCAAAATGTATGAGATACAACAAAAGCAGTACTAAGAAATTTTTATGTGTAAATGCTTACACTACAAAAGAAGAAAGATCTCAAATCAATAATCTAACTTGACACCTGAAGGAACTAAAAAAGAGGAACATACTAAATCTAAAACTAGCAGAAGGAAGAAAAAAATAAAGATGAGAACAAAGATAAACAAAATAAACAATAAAAAAATGGAGAAAATTAATGAAACCAAGAATTGAGTCTTCAAAAGACCAGCTAAATTGACAAAACTTACATGGATTGATGAAGAAAAAAGAGAGAAGACTCAACTAAAATCAGCAATGAAAGTGGGTACATTACTACTGATTTTATAGAAATAAAAAGAATATAAGGAGATAAAGTCAGTCTGTAATAAAAAAATCTCACAACAAAGAAAAGTCCAGGACCAAATTGTGTAAATAGTGAATTCTACCAAACATTTAAAGAAAAAACAATACTAATCCTCCTCAAATTCTTAAAAAAAAATTGAAGAGAAAGGAATACTTCCAAACTCATTTCATGAGGCCCATATTATTCTGATACCAAAACTGGACAAAGACACTTCAAGAAAAGAAAAGTACAGACCAATATCCCTGATGAATATTGATGCAAAAATCCTCAACAAAACATAAGCAAACAAAATTCAATAGCATTTTTAAAGTATCATACATTATAACCAAGTGGGATTTATTCCTGGAATGCAAGAACATTTCAACATATGAAAATTGATCAGTATCATATACCACATTTGCAGAATGAAGGGGAAAAACACATGATCATCTCAATTGATGAGGAAATAGGATTTGACAAAATCCAACACTCTTTCATTATGAAAACTCTTAACAAACTGGAAATAAAAGGAAACTACAACATAATACAAACCATATATTATTATAAAAAGTCACAGCTAACATCCTATTCAATGGTGAAAGACAAAAAGCTTTTCTTCTAAGATAAGAAACAAGGCAAGGAAGCCTGATTTTACTACTTCTATTTTACATAGTCCTAAAAGTCCTAGCCAGAAAAATTAGTCAGGAAAAAGAAATAAAAGGCATCCAAATTGGAAAGGAAGAAGTAAAATTACCTCTGTTCACAGACAACATGATATAATATGTAGAAAACCCTAAGGATTTCACAAAAAACCAATTAAGACTATAAACAAGTTTAGCAAAGTTGTAGGATACAAAATCAACACTCAAAAATCAGTTGCATTTCTATACACGAACAGTGAACATTCTGAAAAGGAAATTAAGAAAACAATTCCATTTACAGTAGCATCAGAAAGAATAAAATATTTAAGAATGAACTAAGAAGACAAAAGACTTGTACACTGAAAACTATAAAATGTTGCTGAAAGAAATTAAAGAAGACACAAATAAATAGAAAGACATCCTATGTTCATGGATTAGAAGGTTTAATATTTTTAAGATGCTAATACTACCTAAAGTGATCTACAGATTAAATGAAATCTCTATCAAAATTCCAATGGCAATTTTTTCAGAAATAGAAAAATCCATCCAAAAATGCATATAGAATTTTAAGGAACCCTGAGTAGAAAAAATAATCTTGAAAAATAGGAACAAAGTTGGAATTCTCACACTTCCTAACTTCAAAACTTACTATAGTGCTACAGTGATCAAAACAGTGTGGTACTACCATAAAGACAAACAGAGAGTGAGAGAGAATAGAGCCCAGAAATAAACCTTCACATATATGGTCAAATGATTTTTGGAAAGGGTGCCAAGACCATTCAATAGAGAAAGGACAGTCTTCTCAACAACCAGTGTTGGGGAAATTGGATATCCACATGCAAAAGAGTGAAGTTGGACCCTTGCCTTACACTATATACAAAAATGAACTCAAATTGAATTAAAGACCAACATGTAAGCACCAAAACTATAAAACTCTAAGAAGAAAACATAGAGGAACAGCTTCATTATATTTGATTTGGCAATGATTTCTTGGATATGACATCAAATGCACAGGCAACAAAAGAAAAAATAGACAAATTAGACTACATCAACATTTAAAACTTTTTTCATCAAAAGGCACTATGAACAGAGTGAAAAGGCAACCCAATGGAATGGGGGAAAATATTTGCTAATCATATATCTGATAAGGGGTTAATATCCAATATATAAAGAATGCCTACAATTCAGCAACCAAAAAACAAACTCAATTTAAAAATGGCCAAAGAACTAGACATTGAATATACATTTCTCCAAAGATACACCAATGACTAATAAGATCATGAATAGATGTGCAATGTAACTAATTATTAGGGAAATGTAAATGAAAACCACAATGAGATACTACTTCACACTCATAAGAATGATATTGTCAAAAATAACAGAAAATAACAAGTGCTGATAAGAATGCGAAGAAACAGAAACCCCTCTACACTGCTGGTGGAAATGTAAAATGGTGCTTCTGCAATGGAAAAATGTATGGTGGTTCCTCAAAAAATTAAAAATAGAATTACCATATTATCATATTACCAGCAATTCCATTTCTATGCATATACCCAATGCCCAAAATAATTGAAAACAGGGACTTGAGCAGATATTTGTACACCCATGTTCATATTAGCATTATGCACAATAGCCAAAAGGTGGAAGTAACCCTTTTGTAACTCTGTATCTTTCTCTCTGTTGCTTTGTTTCTTTCTCTCTATTTTTAGCTTTCTCCCGCCTCCTCTCCCTCTTCCCTTCTCCTTTCTCTCTAGTTCTTCCCATCATATTAATGTTCCATTAATGTTCCTATCTTTCTCCTGCCCATCAGTGGATGAATAAATAAAATGTGGTATATACATATAAAGGAATATCATTCAGGCTTAAAAAGGAAAGAAATTCTGACATATGCTATATAATATGGATGAACCTTGAAGACATTGTGCCAAGTGAAATAAGCCAATTACAAAAGGACAAAAACATATTATACTACTTTAATGATGTACCTAGAGTAGTTAAATTCATGGATATAAAAAGTGGAATGGTGGTTGCCAAGGGCTAGGGGGAAGGAAAAATGGGGAGTTATTGTTCAATGGGTATGGAATTCCAGTGTCAAAGGATGAAAAAAGTTCTGGAGATGGATGGAGGTGACGGTTGTGCAATGATGTCAATATGTTTAATGCCATTGAACTGTACTCTTAAAATGGTTAAAATTTTAAAATTTATGTTTTCTGTGTTTTACCTTAATTAAAGAAAAAGAATTTACCCAAAATTATATTAAGATGCATAGACCAACCAACTCACTTCAAAAATATACACATTAGAGTTGAACAATACGAATCATAAATAATTCAAGCAATGATGATTTGGATCAGGAGAGCTGGATTGGATTTATAAATATCTAGTTAGTCATTAATTTGTCAAAGGAAAACAGGATCTAAACATTCAATTTCTTTGAAATCTCCTGGATGTATTTGTATTCCAAGAATGAGAGAAATTTTCAGAAAAAAAACAAAAACAAAAACCCGTACAAACTCAAAGGAAATGACACATTGGTAAATTAGTCCTAATATTCTGCAAGGCGTTTTTATGAAAGAATTGAAGCTCTAGGATTTGGGCCCTTCTCTAGACTAAAACTTTGTTACTATTTCAGGACACTTCCTCTTAAGTATATAGTATATATACTATTAAGGTTTTATGGCCAGGATCTATTAAAACACTTCAGTAAATTGAAAAAAAACAGTGTCATCATTAGGTGATTATCTGTTTCATTCTTTAATGAGAAAGTTTGCTACATACCAGAATAATTGAAATCAATATGTGGCCAAAAGAAACACAACATTATTGAAAAACCACTAACCCCAACAATTGTCATTATTTAACAACCCAAAATATATCCAATATCAATCTTTATCTGTGTAACTACTCCATATTTTGAGAAAATTTGTTAGCATAAATATTTTCTATTACTCTATAATATGTTCAGAGCATTGGATAAATAACAAATTCAGATACATCTAACATTTCTGCCAAAATTTAACATCTATAAAAAGGAAATAATTCCCAAAGTAGTTTTTCTTTAAGAAATAATCATTTTTTCTGATGAAAAGAAAGTGGAAAAAAATATATGTAGAGACACATGCATACAGATATATACAAAAATAATGTTAATACCTCTAGTGATGGAAAATTATAAAAATAATAGTGACATTTAAAATAGTTTATATAATAACAATGAGATTGCTAAGTCTATCTGAATGCATTAGAGTCAAAATTAAATTTAGCCCCTGTGTCTTTATACTGTGTAAATTTACACATTAACTCCCAGAAAGTTAAAAACCATGTATTGGAGACGGGTATAAGATAGGAGAGAGTTGCTTTCTCATTTTGATTCAAAGTATAATGAATAGGAACATACCCTTGTGAATCAACTGTATTTACATTAGTTGAATGAAAATTACATGGTTGAAAGAGCCTTGGTATATGTACCCATGCTCAGGATCACATAAAAAAAAGTCAAATGAAAGCATTAGTAAGCACACATTTCTATCAATACTGTAAATAACATTTTTTGTGTATCTGCCCAATGCAGCTGACTTAACCACACCATATCCCTCCACTCGCCACTTCACTTAATAAGCTCCAGCTGTACTAACCATTCTCCAACACTCCACAATGCTCCAATTCTTTCTCTCAAAGATTAGCAAAATGAGGAAAGAGTCAGTATTCCCTAGCTACTTCCAACTGAGGAGGAAAATCAAATTGAGAAGAATTGGCAGGAATAAGTATAGATAAAAATGGGTCCCAGTGGGACCCATTCCTACCCATATGTAAGGCTCCCTCCAGCCTGAACTTTATTGAATTTACAGAATATTTCAGTTGATTTTGGTAGCTATTTATTTAATGACTTATTTTCATGAAAATATTTCCTTTGTCATGTTCCAAACTAAATCACCACGAATCAAATCGCCCATCATCCTGAAGTTCTGATATAACTAGGCAGGGGTGGGGGTAAGTTTCTCAATATAATTCTATTTTTAGTGTGGAGGTTCTACTAAATAGTATAGTAAGAAAAAATATGAAAGGCAAGAACCAAATGCATTTTCTATACCTCGGGTGCTCAGGCTAAGTGACTCAGTGACCTTTCCTATGTCTGTAAGACCAAGGTGTGTGTATGCTTTCTGAGAGTGCTTTCAGTAACCTTATAAACCAGACTTCTCTGTATGAGTACCCAATAAGTCATTACCTGGTTTCCAATCAAAGGACATGCAGTAAGCCAGAAAGCAAACCCAGTTTACATTTCTGTTATCCTATAGTTGTACTTTTATTTCAAGCCAACCAATTATAGATTCTATTCTAAAGTTTTTGTAAGGTAACAAAGTAGAAAATTATGTTCTCCAGAAATATGCACCTTGTGAGAAAATCCCGAAGTAGGCACTCTGTGAGGCTTTTGGTAAAAGCAGAAAACTGTGCAGAGAGGGTGGGCTTTGGAAAGGGAATGGATGATGTGGAGAGAAGAGGAGGTGGTAAAGAGATGAAGTATGAAAGGAGAGTGCTAAAGGGAGGAAAGGGGGAGAGAGAGGAGGAGAGAGAGAGAGAAATTTTCAGAGAAAGACAGCAGACACTGAACATCACAAACAGAGAAATTTGTTTGGCAACTCTGAAGGGTTAAGAAACTGCAGGTAAAGAGTGGTAGCAAACAAAGAAAAGAAGAACACGTACACAGCAATGTTAGGTGCTATATAACTTCTTTCTTTTGTTCCTCTAAGATTTTTCCAAGTCTTCAGATTCACTAAGATTTCTACAAAGAAATGCTTTTGGAGTTGAATTTTTTTAATGTGGCAGTGTATGGAACTGGCCCCAGAGGTCAAAGAAAGAGCCAAGTTACTTTTGGGTTATATTTATATACCTCCAATTTAATGGTATATAGAAAACTGGTAGTCATTTTTGAAGGGAAGTAAAAGAATGTGCCCTTTAGCATTGTTGTCTTTATTTACTTGACTCCATCTTATAAGACTATTTAAAATCAATTAGAATTTTGTATGTCCATTTTCATGTTTCATACAGTTCAATTTATGCTTGAATGCCACCATTAACCCAACCATGCCAACTTTCTCCTTCTAATAATTTTACGTAGTTTCAGCAAAAAGTAGGCTAATATAAAGAATTTAACAGTCTCTTTTCCTTAAATTATTAATAAAATATTCTACACAGATTTCCACAATTATGTAAATCAACAAGCAAGCCAGATTTACAAAACACAGTTGTTTTTAAGGTTCATATATGGACTATCTATGAGAAATATAAAGAATTTAAAATATGAGTGTGGGAGTAATGGTCTAGGAACCAAGAGACTGGGGTTCCCTACACAGCTGTTCCTCAAATTAGTCATGTGACCTTGGCCACCCCATTGAAACTCTGTTGCCTTCTGTTTTCTTATCTCATGTGAGAAATTTTATCTAGATGACCTTTTTAATCTCTTCTACCTCTAAACCTTTATGTGTATTCTAAGGGTTGATCACTTAGAAAATCAGGAGTCAAAGGGTACACCACCAATGTTTGCAGTGAAAAAAGGTGTTTATGTTTTGCTGTGATTTTGATACTCAGCTGTAAAGTAGTTAGTATCCTACAATATAGCCTATTTAATGAACTATTTTTAAAAGCACTGTGAATTATCACTCTCTTCATACACTAAAAAATATTTTCTGAAAACTTTCCTAAAATTTCTGTGTTCACATAGGCTTAAGGTTTGATGGAAGGAGAGGAGACCCTTCCATATGTTTTTTCAAATTATGGTTTCTATTTTGAGATGATTATAGACTCACATACAGTTGTAAGATATAATACAGAGAGATCATGGGTACCCTTTACTCAGTTTTCCCAGATGGTTGCATCTTGCAAAACTGTAATGCAATCTCATAACCAGGATTTTGACATTGATATGCTTCAGATAGAGGACACTGCCATAACCACAAGCACCCCACCATAAGACACCCACATTTCCCTCTCACCCTCACCTCTACCTCAACTCTTTACAACTAATCTGTTTTCCATTTCTACAATTTTTCATTTCAAGAATGTTGTGTAAATGGAATTACATAGTATTTAACCTTTTGGGGTTGAATTTTATCATTCAGCAAAATTTTCTGGAGATTCATCCAGGTCATTGTGTGTATTAATAGTTCATTTCTTTTTATTGCTGAGTAGTATTCCATGGTTGTGTTACAGCTTGTTTACTAATTCACCCATAGAATGACATTGGGTTGTACCAGCTTTTAGCTGTTATGAACAAAGCTGCTATAAGTGTTTGTGTACAGGTTTTTGTGTGAACACAGCTTTCCATTTCTGTGAGATAAATGACCAAGAGTGCAATTGCTGAGTTGTATGGTCGCTGCTTATTTCATTTTTTAAGAAACTGACAGACTGTTTTCCAGAGTGGCTGCACCATATTACATTTCTATCATCAATACATGAATGATCCAGTTTCTCCACAAACTTGGCAGCAATTGGTGGTGTCCCCAGTTTTTTTAATAGGCTTTATTTTTTAGAATAATTTTAGATTTACATAAAAATTGAGCAGATAGTAGAGTTCCCATATACTACCATACACAGTTCCTCTATTATTAACCTTTCACATTATATGCTACATTCCTTACAATTAATAAACCAGCATTAGTACATTATTTTTAACTAAAGCTGATATTTATCAGTTTATTAGGATTTTTTTGGTTTTTAACTAATCTTTTTCTATTCCAGAATCCCATCCAGGGTACCACATTACATTTAGTTGCCATGTCTCCTTAGGCTATTTTTGGCTGTGATAGTTTCTCAGAATTTCCTTTATCTTGTTGAACTGGTGTTGAGATTTTTACCAGTTCAAGTGACGTGAGAAACCTCCCATTACATTCCATTACCCTTCCCCATTTATAATTGCCTTAAACATTTCCTCTACATTCATTTAAAATCATATCCGTGTTACAATTTTTGCTTTAACTTTCAAACAATTAAGAGGAGAAAAAAATAATTCTCAAGAAGAGAAGAAAAGTCTATTTAATCTACCCATATTTTACTATGTTCTTTCTTTATTCTTGATGCTCCAAGATTTTTTCTTTTATTGTATACTTTTTATTTCAAAATATTATGAGGGTAAAAATGTTGAGGTTATATACATTGCCTTTGTACTGTCCGAGTCAGAGCTACAAGCATGCCCATCCCCAGATGGTGCATACCACACCCATTAGGTGTGAGTTTACCCATCCCCTCCTCCCCTCTCCCTCCTGCCCAACACCCGAAGAATGTTGCTTCCATATGTGCACCTAAGTGTTGATCAATTAGTACCAATTTGATAGTGAGTACATGTGATGCTTGTTTTTCCATTCTTGTGATACTTCACTTAAAAGAATGGGCTCCAGAACCATCCAGGATAATACAAGATGTTAGTTCAACATTGTTTTTTGTGGCTGAGTAGTACTCCATGGAATACATATACACATATTCTTAATCCACTATGTATTGATGGGCATTTGGGTTGTTTCCACATCTTTTCAATTGTGGATTGTGCTGCTATAAACACTTGAGTGCAGATGTCTTTATTATAGGGTAACTTTTTTTCCTTTGGGTAGATACCCAGTAGTGGGATTGCTGGATCAAATGGTAGTTCTACTTTTAGTCCTTTGAGGTACCTCCAAATTACTTTCCATAGAGGTTGTACTAGTTTTCAGTACCACCAGCAGTGTATGAGTGTTCCTATCTCCCTGCATCCATGCCAACATTTGTTGTTTTGGGACTTTTTGATAAAAGCCATTCTTACTGGAGTTAAGTGATATCTCATTGTGGTTTTGATTTGCATTTCCCTGATGATTAGAGATGTTGAGCATTTTTTCATATGTTTCTTGGCCATTAGTCTATCTTCTTTTGAAAAATTTCTGTTCATGTTCCTTGCCCACTTTTAAATGGGGTTGTTTGAATTTTTCTTACTGATTTTCCTGAGTTCTATATAGATTCAAATTATCAGCCCTTTATCGGATGTATAGGTTGCAAATATTTTTCTCCCATTCTTGTTTGTCTATTCACTCTAGTGATAGTTTCTTTGGCTGTGCAGAAACTATTTAATTTGATCAGGTTCCATTTATTTATTTTTGTTGATGCTGTGATTGCTTTTGGGGTCTTCTTTATGAATTCTTTGCCTAGGCCAATGTCTATAAGAGTTTTTCAAATATTTTCTTCAAGGATTCTTATGGTTTCATGTCTTAGGTTTAGGTCTATTATCCATCATGAACTGATTTTTGTGAGAGGTGAGAGGTAAGAGGTGCAGGTCCTGTTTCAGTCTTCTACATGTGGCTATCCAGTTTGCCCAGCACTGTTTATTGACTAGCAATTCTTTTCCCCAGTGTATGTTCTTGTCTGCTTTGTCAAAAATCAGGTGGCTATATGTGGATGGTTTTATGTCAGGTTTTCACTCCTGTTCCATTGGTCTATGTCTCTGTTCTTGTGCCAGTACCATGCTGTTTTGGTTACTATAGCCTTGTAGTATAGCTTGAAGTCTGGTAGATTGATGCCTCCCAATTTGTTGTTTTTGCTTTAAGGTTGCTTTGGCTATACGGGGTCTTCTCTGGTTCCATATGAAACATAGAATTATTTTTTATATATCTGTGAAAAATGATGTTGGTATTTTAATAGGGATTGCATTGATGCTGTAGATCACTTTGGTTAGTATAGACATTTGAACAATGTTGGTTCTGCCAATCCATGAGCATGGTATGTTTTTCCGTCTGTTTGCATCCTCTGCAATTTCCTTCCTCAGTGTTTCATAATTCTCCCTGTAGAGATCCTTCACCTCCTTAGTTAAATGTATACTTAGGTATTTTATTTTCTTTGTTGCTATTGTGAAAGATATTGATTCTTTGATTTGGTTCTCAGTTTGATTGTTGTTGAATGCTACTGATTTGTGTACATTGATTTTGTAAGCTGAGACTTTGCTGAACTTATTTATCAGTTCCGGTAGTCTCTTGGCAGAGTCTTTGGGGTTTTCTAGATATAAGATCATATCGTCTGCAAAGAGCGATAGTTTGACATGTCTGCCCCCGTTTGGATGCCCTTGATTTCCTTCTTTTGTCTGATTGCTATGGCTAGGACTTTTAGCACTATGTTGAATAGAAGTGGTGATAGAGGGCATCCTTGTCTGGTCCCAGTTCTAAGTGGGAATGCTTTCAATTTTTCCCCATTCAGTATGATGTTGGTTGTAGGCTTGTCATATATGGCTTTTATCATTTTGAGGTAAGTCCCGTGTATGCCTATCTTGTTAAGCATTCTTATAAAAGGGTGCTGAATTTTGTCAAATGCTTTTTCTGCATCTATTGTGAGGATCATATGGTCTTTGTTTTTACTTCTATTTATGTGGTGTATTACATTTATAGATTTTCGTATGTTGAACCGTCCTTGTATCTCTGGGATGAAGCCCATTTGGTCATGATGGGTTATTTTTTTTGATGAGCAGCTGAATTTGATTTACTAGGATTTTACTGAGAATTTTTGCATCTATATTCATAAGGGACATTGATCTGTAGTTTTCTTTTTTTGTTGGGTCCTTTCTTGGCTTTGGTGTCAGGGTGATGTTGGGTTCATAAAACGTGTTGGGGAGGATTCCTTCCCTTTCATTGTTGTGGAATAATTTCTGCAGGATAAGCACCAGTTCTTCTTTGTAAGTCTTGTAGAATTCGGGTGTGAAACCATCTGGTCTGGGACTTTTTTTTTTTAGGAAGGCTTTTTATGACTGCTTCAAATTCGGTGCTTGATATTGGTCTGTTCAGGACTTCTATATCTTCCTGATTGAGCTTAGGGAGGCTTTTGTTTCTAAGAATTTGTCCATTCCCTCCACATTTTTGAGTGTGTGTGCATAGAGATGTTCATAGTATTCAGAGATGATATTTTATATTTCTGTGGTATCAGTTGTAATTTCTCCTTTTTCATTCCTAATTGAGCTTATTAGAGTCCTTTCTTTTCTGCTTCTGGTTAATCTAGCGAGAAGCATGTCAATTTTGTTTATCTTTTCAAAGAACCAACTATTTGTTTTATTAATCTTCTATATAGTTTTTTTGTTATTGATTTCATTTAGTTCTGCTCTGATCTTTGTTATTTCTTTTCTTCTGCTGGGTTTGGGATTGGTTTGGTCATCCTTTTCCAGATCTTTGAGATGATTCATTAGATTGTTAATTGTGATCTTTCTGTCTTTTGGATGTAGGTATTTATGGCTATGAATTTTCCTGTCAGGACTTCTTTTGCTGTATCCCACAGATTTTGATAACTTGTGTCCCTATTATCATTTAGTTCAAATAATTTTTTGATTTCCATCTTAATTTCCTCCTTGACCTGCCAATCATTCAGCAGTAGGTTCTTTAGTTTCCATGGCTTTGTGTAGAGATGAGTGTTTTTGTTGGAGTTGATTTCTAATTTTATACCACTGTAGTCTGAGAAGATTCATGGTATAATTCCTATTTTTTTAAATTTGTTGAGACATGTTTTGTGGTCTAGGATGTGATCAATCTTAGAGAATGTCCCACGAGCTGGTGAGAAGAATGCATATTTGGTGGTTTTTGGGTAGAATGTTCTGTAAATGTCTGTTAATCCCGTATGTTCTAGCATTCTATTTAAGTCCCTTTTTCCCTTGTTTATTTGTTTATTTTCTGTTTGGAGGATCTGTCCAGTTCTGTCAGTGGGGTGTTGAAGACCCCAGCTATTACAGTCCTGCTGTCTACCTTTTTGTTTGGATCAAGTAGGATTTGCTTTGTGAATCTGGGCAGTCCTGTGTTAGGTGTGTAAATATTTAAGATTGTTACATCTTCTTGATGAATTGTTCCCTTTACCATTATATAATGACCATCTTTGTCTTTTATTACTTTTGTTGATTTGAAGACCAAGTTATCTGATATGAGAATTGCTATGCCAGCTTTCTTCTGGTTTCCAATTAGCATGGAATATTGTTTTCCACCCCTTCACCTTGAGCCTGGATGAGTCCTTGTGGGTTAGATGTGTTTCCTGAAGACAGCAGGTCAGCTGTGCAGAGAACGTGGCTCTCCCCACCCTGTCCAGAGCCCGCCAAAGTGGCTGTCCAAGGTCTTTTAGGTCAACTCCTCCTGGTCTCTGGTCAATTCCCTTGGCCTGGGCTCACTGATTTCCAGCCATTGTTAATATAACAAGAATGGTTACATGGCTGGATGCTTTCCAGACAGTCCTGGTATTCTGGCTGGATATAGGATTTAAAGTTTATAATTCTTTTCTTTCAACCTTAAAAAATAATGTTCTCTTCTTTTTTTACCTTCATGGTTTCTCATGAGAAATCTGTCATTCAAATTGTTGTCCACTATAGGTAAGGTGCTCTCTCATTGCTTACAAATGTTTTTCTTTTTGCTTAGTTTTCCAAAGTTTGACTATGATGTGTCTTGGTGTGAACTTATTTGGGTTTATCCTGTTTGGAATTTGCTTAGCTTCTTGAATCTCTAGGTTTATGTCTTTAGCCAAATCTGAGACATTTCAAGCTATCATTTATTAAATAATATTTTAGCCCTGCCCTCTTTTTCCTCTCCTTCTTGGAGTCTGATAGCACAGGTCTCTGAGGCTCTATTCTTTTTTTAAAATTTTCTCTCTGTTGTTCAGATTGGCTAATTTCTCTATGTTCGAGTTTACTGTTTCTTTTCTCTGTTTCTTACATTCTGCTCTTGAACCCGTCTATTGAGTGTTTTTATTTCAGTTCCATAGTATTCAGTCTAAATTCCATTTAGTTCTTCTCTAGCTAAGACTTCCTCTTTTTTTCCATTTATTTCAAGCATGTTCATGATTACTTATTGAAATATTTTTATGATGGATGTTTTTAAATCTTTGCCAGATAATTCTAACATCTCTGTCATCTTGTATTGACATCTATTAATGGTATTCTTTTCATTAAATTTGAGATCTTCCTGATTTTTGGTATGACAAGAGATTTTTGACTGGACATTTCTTTTTATGTTATGAGACTCTGTGTCTTATATAAACCCTCTGTTTTAGTTGGCTAACTCTAACATTTTTCTGACAGTGGGACAGGGTGTGTACTGCCTTTGTTATTGCCAGGTGTTGATAGAAGTCCATCTTCCCCACTTGTCCTCAGGGGAGGGGGGCTCCTCACTATTGCTGAGTGGAGGTAAGCATCTTGGCTCCACCTTAGCCTTCACTGATACCTGTTGGCTTGGAGACATAGGAATGTCTTGTTACTGCTCATGAAGTGCCCTCTAATGACACCAAATTCAAGGGGGAAGGTGAAATGTGGCCTTGGTATCACTGGGTGATAGCAAAAGTCCTGTTTCTCAATTAGGCCTCCTCTGACACTATCCCAGTGGGAATGGGCAGGGTGTGTCTTTATTGCTAGGTGAGGTAGAAGCCCAGGCTCCCCACTTGGTCTCTAGGCATTGTCACTGCTTGGTGTAGATGAAAGTCCCAGCTCTCTTCTTGGTCTCTTCTGGCACCACCAGAGGGAGGGATGAAACACCCCATTACAGCCTGGAAAGTGTGAAAGTCTAGGCTCCCCTCTCAGGCTTTGCTGGCATTGGTGGGGATTGGTCTACAGTTTTTTCTATGTTTTTTGGCTGGTTTAGAGTAGTTATTTTCTAAGAATTTACTCTCTAGATTGCCCCTTTCCTGATTCTTTGGCTAAAAAGAGAAGACTTTTGGTGTTTGTTTGTTTGTTTGTTTGTTTATGTATGTATGTATGTATGTATGTATGGCTTCACTCATTGGTGTTTGTGGGTTTCCAGCTTTCAGTTCCACATCTAAGATATATGAGGCATAAAAAGAAAAAAAAAATCCCAGGGAATTTGCTTTCATGTTCCTCAGGTCCTGAGGTCCCTATCTGGTCTGTGTTCTTCTCTCCCCCTTTCACAGTCTTCCTATGTTTGTTTTGTTTGTAATGTCCAGGGTTCTTCTTGGAGTTATAGGGAAAAGCATGTCTACTCCATTTTCTCAGAAGTGGAAATCTAATCCTTTCTGTATATATTTAATGATTTATTTTAGAACTTCAAATAGTAAGTTAAAATTAGATGTCATTTGTTTGTCCATTCCAACAAAAACAAGAAGAAAATTCTGTCCTTTGAAATAGTAAGAATCTTCTATGATTCTTACTATTTTATAACAAAATTACCTGTTTAATCTGTGGCCACTCTACTTTTTTGGTATTTATACCTCTATGTTTCTTATCTTGATTTCTGAACTTCCTCTAGCATTTGCATTTCCAGATGACACCACTAACTGCTCCAGAGAGTTAATAGTTCCAGAAGCTAAATTATGTAAATGGGTTTTTTTGCTTGATTAGTTGATTAATTGAATAAGTGAATGTGCATTTATTTAGTCACTGCTAACTACCCACTTCTCTCCCAAGACTGAAAAATTTAAGTTAACTTATCTCTTCTTGAACTTAAATTGTTTTATTTTCCCTTAATTGTGGAGTCTTGATACTGATAACCAACAGCAAAAGTCAAGGAATCCTAAGAAATAAAAAGATGCATCTCTGCTTTTGTTGTGTATCAAACAGAAATGTTTCTTGTAGGATCTCAGCTATTTGCTTCTTGAGGTTTGCCAGAAAGTGGGGAGACTCATAAAATGTACCTAAATTATCTCAATTAGAATCTCAGTGTGCCTGTATAAACTCTACTTACAGACTGGGGGGAAAGAGAGACTCAGAGAAGTTAATAAATTTGCCCAAGTTTATACAGTGAATAATTTCTTACCCCCAAACCTGAAATCTTTTTATATATTATCTCTCTTTCTGAGGCTGGTGATGCTCAAGAGAGAGAAGAGGTGGGAGAGCATATCCTTCTGTGCAGCTACTCTGAATGTCAGTGTGGAAACATTTCCACACACATTCATTAAGCACCTATTGTATGGAGAATATAGTGCTAGGCTCTGGGTATAGATGTGTCAAGGAGGAAGTGGGCTGAAGAGATGATAGGGCCAGCAAGCAGTACTTTTCAGTCAAGGGTACATATTTTTTCTTACCTGGAGCCCTGGGCTGCCATGTTTTAGAATTTAAAAATTTTGTGGACATTGCTAGATACAAAATTTATAGACCCAATGCAAAATAAAAACATGAGTTCCTTATTCAAAAAGTAGGAAAAGAAGCCACAAGGGTACTAAAATACAGAGTTTTTTCTTTTCTTCCACTGTTTTTCTCTTGGCTTATCATGGTGTTTTCTTATTTACTACTTAATATCACTCTAAGTAGAAAAAATTAAAACTTTTAAATTATTACCAAAAAATTTACCATTCATTAACTTTTTTCTAACAATTTGTCTATAGAGATAGAGTCTCACTATGTTGCCCAAGCTGGTCTTCAACTCTTGGCCTCAAGTGATCCTCCCACCTTAGCCTCCCAAAGTACTGGGATTATAGGCATGAGCCACCATGCAAGCCCATTTATTCTTATATTCATGCCAGTTTTAATGCAAAATAAAAGCATTTGAATACTTTCTTTCCAGTTCGGATGCCCTTTATTTTGTTCTCTTGTCTGGTTGCTCTACCTAGAACTTTCAGTAGTAGGTTGAATAACAGTGGTGAGAGTGGTCATCCTTGCCTTGTTCCAGATCTTAGAGGAAAAGCTTTCAGTTTTTCTCCATTCAGTGTGAATGGGGTGGCTCTGTCATATATGGCTTTTATCATGTTGGGGTAAGTTCCCTGTGTTTTGAGAGTTTTTATCATGAAGGGATGTTGAATTTTATCGAATGCTTTTTCAGCATCAACTGAAATTATTTTTGTCCTTCATTCTGTTGATATGATGTATCACATTGATTTATTTGCATATGTTGGACCATCCTTTCATCACCGGGATGAATCCCATTTGGTCATGATGAATAATCTTTTTAATGTGCCGTTGAATTTGGTTTCCTAGTATTTTGTTGAGGACTTTTGCATCTGTGTTCATCAGAGATATTGGCCTATAGTTTTCTTTTTTTTGTTGTGCCTTTGTGTGGTTTTGCTATCAGGGTGATACAAGCCTTGTAGAATGAGTTTGGGAGTATTCCCTCCTCCTTGATTTTTTTGGAATAGTTCAAGGAGGATTGATATTAGTTCTTCTTTGAATGCTTGGTAGAATTTAGTGAAGCCATCAGGTGCTGGACTTTTCTTTGATGGGAGAGTTTTTATTACTCCTTCTATCTCATTACTTACTATTGGTTTATTCAGGTTTTGGATTTCTTCCTAGTTAAATCTTGGTAGGTTGTGTGTGTCTTGGAATTTATCTATGTCTTCTAGGTTTTCCAATTTATTAGCAAATAGTTGCTCATAGTAGTCTCTAATGATCTTTTGGATTTCTGCAGTATCAGTTGTAATGTCTCCTTTTTACCTTTGATTTTATTTATTTGGATTGTCTCACTTTTTTTCTTAGTCTGGCTAAAGGTGTGTCAATTTTGTTTATCTTTTCTAAAAACAAACTTTTCATTTCATTGATATTTTGTATTTTGTGGAGTTTCAGTTTCATTTATTTCTGCTCTGATCTTTATTATTAATGTTTCTTTTCTTCTACTGATTTTGGGTTTGGTTTGCTCTTGTTTTCCTAGTTCTTTGAAGTGTATCATTAGGTTTTTCATTTGAAGTTTTTCTACTTTTTTGAGGTAGGCACTTATTACTATAAACTTTCTTCTTATTACTGCTTTTACTATATCTCATATGTTTTGATATGTTGTGTTTTTGTTTTCATTTGTTTTGAGAAATTTTTAAATTTCATTCTTAATCTCTTCATTGACCCACTGGCCATTCAGGAGCATATTGTTTAATTTCCATGTGTCATATAGTTTCCAGTTTTCCTCTTTTTATTGATTTCTAGTTCTATTCCATCGTGGTCAGAAAAAATACTTATTATGGTTTCAATTTTTTTGAATTTTTTAAGACTAGTGTTGTGGCCTAACATATGGTCTGTCCTTGAGAATGATCCATGAGCTGAGGAGAAAACATGTGTTCTGCAGCTCTTGGATGAAATATTCTGTAAATATCTGTCAGATCCATTTAGTCTATAGTACAGATTGAATCCAATGTTTCTTTGTTGATTTACTGTCTAGATGATCTGTCCAATACTGACAGTGGAGTGTTGAGGTCTCTAATGATTATTGCATTGGAATATATCTTGCTCTTTAGCTCTGATAGTATTTGCTTTATATATCTGGATGCTCCAGTGTAGGTGCATATATATTTAGAATTGTTATAGTCTCTTGCTTGCTGAATTTACCACTTTATCATTATATGATGACCTTATTTTCCTTTTTTGACAGTTTGTGTTTTGAAATCTATTTTATCTTATAGAAGTATAGATACCCTTGCTCTTTCTTGGCTTCCATCTGCATGGAATATCTTTTTCCATCCCTTTATTTTCAGTCTATTTGTGTCTTTATAGGTGAAGTGGGTTTCTTGAAGACAACATATACTTGGCTCTTTTTTTTTATTCATTCAGCCACTCTGTTTTTTGATTGGAGAGTTTAGTCCATTCATATTCAATGTTACTATTGTTAGGTAAGGACTTACTCCTGCCATGTTCTTATTTGATTTCTGGTTGTTTTATGGTCCTCTCTTTCTTTCTTATTTTCTTCCTGTCTTCCTTTGTTAAAAATAATTTTCTCTGGTAGTGTGTTTTAATTTATTGCTTTTTACTTTTTATGTATCTGTTGTAGGTTTTTTTGATTTGAGGTTACCATGAGGCTTGCAAAAAACATTTTATAACTAATTATTTTAAACATATGACAACTCTGCTTACAAACAAACACACAAATAAATAAACAAAGAGAAATCTAACAGAAATTCTACACCTTAACTCAAACCTCTCTCCTCGCTTTTTAACTTTACATTGTTTCCATCCATTCCTATCTCTCAAAAAGTTGTTGTAGTAATTTTTGATAGGTTTGTCTTTTAGTCTTCCCACTCACAATATAAGTGGTTTATACACTTCAATTAGAGCAAGAGAGTACAGTCTTTACTGTTTCCAGTGAGTCAAATTATCATTGGCTACAGGTGATATGATCTTATAGCTAGAGAAACCTAAAGACTTCACAAAAAAACTATTAGAATTGATAAACAAATTCAGCAAAGTTACAGGATACACAAGCACCATACCAAAATCAGTAGTATTTCTATGTTTCAACAGTGAACAATCTAAACAAGAAACCAAGAAAGTAATCCCATTTGCAATAGCTACAAATAAAACAAAACACCTGCAAATAAACTTAACCAAAGAAGTGAAGGATCTTTATAACGAGAACTATAAAACATTGATGAAAGAAATTGAAGAGGACACAAAAACATGGAAAGATAATTCATGATCATGGATTTTAAGAATCAATATTGTTAAAATTTCCATACTACCCAAAGCAATCTACAGATTCAATGCAATCCTCATCCAGTGACATTCTTCACAGAAATAGAAAAAATAATCCTAAAATTTATATTAAAACATAAAAGACCCAGAAGAGCCAAAGCCATCTTGAGCAAAAAGAATGAAACTGGAGGAATCACATTATCTGACTTCAAATTATAATACAGAGCCATAGTAACCAAAACAACCAGGTCCTGACATAAAAACAGACACATAGACCAATGGAACAGACTAGAGAACTCAGAAATAAATCCACACATCTATAGTGAACTTATCTTCAACAAAGGTGCCAAGAACATATAGTAGAGAAAGGACAGTCTCTTCAATATATGGTACTGGGAAAACTGTATATCCATATGTAGAAGAATGAAACTAGACCCTTATCTCTCACCACATATAAAACTCACATCAGAATGAATTAAAGACTTACATCTATCCATGAAACTATGAAACTACTAAAAAAAAAAATGGAGAAATGTTTCAGGACATTGGTCTGAGCAAGGATTTCTTGAGTAACACCCCTAAAGCACAGGCAACCAAAGCAAAATTGGACAAATGGGATCACATCAAGCTAAAAAGCTTCTGGACAGCAAAGGAAACAATGAACAATGTGAAGAGACAACCCACAGAATGGGAGAAAATATTTGCAAACTAATCATCTGACAAGGGATTACTGACTAGAACACATGGGGAGCTCCAACAACTCAAATAGGAAAAAAATCAAATAATCTGATTAAAAAATGGGCAAAGGATCGGAATAGACATTTATGAAAAGAAGACATACAAATGGTCAACAGGTATATGAAAAAATGCTCAACATCATTAATCACCAGAGAAATGTGAATCAAAACTACAATGAGATATCATCTCACCCCACTTATAATGGCTTTTACCAAAAAGACAGACAATAACAAAAGCTGGTAAGGATGTGAAGAAAGGGGAACCCACTTACATTGTTGGTGGGAATATAAATTAGTGCAACCACTATGGAGAATAGTATGGAGATTCCTCAGTAAACTAAAAACAGAACTACTATATGACCCAGCAACCCACTGCTCGGTATATATCCAAAGGAGTGGAATTCAGTATGTCAAAAAGATATCTGTACTCCCATGTTTATTGGAGCACTATTCACAAAAGCTAAAATTTGGAATCATCCTAAGTGTTCATAAACAGATGAATGGATAATGAAATTGTGGTACGTATACATAATGGAATATTGCATGGCCACAAAAAAGAATGAAATCCTGCCATTTACAAAAACATGGATTGAACTGGAAAACATTATGTTAAGTGAAATAAGCCAAGTACAGAAAGACAAATCTCACATGTTCTCACTCATGTGTGGGAGCTAAATAGTAAAAACAATTGATCTCATGGAGACAGAGATTAGAATGATGGTTACCAGAGACTGGGAAGGGTAGCAGGGAAGGGGGGATAAAGTGGGCATGGTTAATGTGTACAAAAATGTGGTTAGATAGTTAGATAGGATGAACAATATTTGATAGCACAACAAAGTGACTATAATCAACAATAACTTAGGGTATAGTTTAAAATAACTAAAATAGTGGAATTGGAATGTTCCTAACACAAAGAAATGATAAATGTGCTAAATGTAATAAAAGTGATGGATACCCCAATTCCCCTGATTTGATTAATTCACATTGTATGCCAGTATCAAAACATCACATGTAACCTATAAAGATATACAACTAGTATGTGCCCATAGTAATTAAAAATTTAAAAATTTAAAAAATTTTATTATTTTTTTTTGTTGTTGAGACAGAGTCCTCGCTCTGTCACCCTGGGTAGAGTGCAGTGGCGTCATCATAGCTCACTGCAACCTCCAACTCCTGGGCTCAAGCGATTCTCTTGCCTCAGCCTCCCAAGTAGCTGGGACTATGGGGGTGTGCCACAAGGCCAGGCTGATTTTTTGTTCCTTTTTTTTTTGGTAGAGACAAGGTCTTACTCTTCCTCAGGCTGGTTTCGAACTCCTGAGCTCAAGCAGTCCACTCGCCTTGGCCTCCCAGAGTGCTAGGATTACAGGTGTGAGCCACTGTACCCGGCCCCAAAAATTAAAAAAATTTTAAAAGATGCATTTATCTCATATATAGAATCACCAAAAATAATTACCAAAAATAACAAAAAATTTTATGCATACATATGGATTTTGTTCTTACCAAAATAGTGTAAATGCTACACAAAACTAACTTGTTTTCATATCCTGTTTTGGTATGCACACATTCTATCAACACTCTACCTTTGGCTTACTGCTGAGTATAGAAGGACTGAAAGGAAGGGGAACTATGGATTGCTCTATCTTTCCCTTTCTTTCTATGTCATTTTTAGCTTAACTGGTTAGCTAATACCGGGAAGTAACATGAATAAGAAAAAATGATTTTGTTCTTTGGTCATTTGTGTTTTTTAAAACTCCATTGGCCAGGCACAGTGGCTCACACCTATAATCTCTACACTTTGGTAGGCTTAGGCGGGAAGATAGCTTGAGCTCAGGAGCCGAAGGTTGCAGTGAGCTATGATCATGCCACTGTACTCCAGTCTTGGCAATCTGGATGATAGAGTTAGACCCTCTTTCAAAAAAAAAAAACAAACAACCCCCCCAAAAAAAACCCCAAAAAACAACTCCATTGCTTTCTTTTTATATTTGAAGCAAGTTCTGTTTAAAACGGAATGCCTGGTCTCTTAGGGCTGTCTTTGCCTCTGCTTATTCATTTGTAACATGCTTACTTCATACTTGCTTTGAATCTCATTGAAGCCCCACACATTGTGAGTTCACTAGAATTCTGTGTGCATGGGGTATTAGGAGCACTGTATGCAAACGAGTCAGCAACAAATGATGGACAGGCATATTGCACGTATGTATTTCCTCTGCTCACAAGGATGCTCCATTGTCCCATTTGACTTCACTTACAAAACATATGTTCAAAGATAAAATTATTGAGATTTTCAAGACATTGATAGTAGAATATTAAACCAAGCATGGTTGCTTGGTTCTCAGCACAGACCCGTGGGCAACTGCACAGATTATATACCATGAAACCTGCCCTTCTGGATCAGAAATAAGTTTTCCTGTATTTTTAGTGCCTTACATCTAAATTCTCCTAGTCTTTTTGCTTTGAACACCTAAATCCTGTGCTTTCCTATATGCTTTGAAGTCTGCCATCTCAATTACTTATCACCTATAGGATTTATAGTTGAACTCAATTTTGCTTAACCAATTTTTGTTTGACTGTTTACTTGACCTCATTGACCCCTGTCATCAATGTGAATGAAATTATCTTTTTTCTCCTGTTTCAAACTTTCTATTGCAATTTGTTACCTATGAACCTCAGACTTGTTGTTTGCTGGCACAATTATTGTCTAGGTTAGAACTCAGGCTTTCTAGCTGTGCCCCAACTCACCTGGTTCCTGTTTTTTAAACCTTTATCTGTAATCCAGTAGTGCTTATAGCTTGCTACTGATGTAGTCTAGAGCTGCGGTCTCCAACCCCTGGGTCACAGACTGGTACCATTCTGTGGCCTGTTAGGAACCAGGCCACACAGCAGGAGGGAGGTGAGCAGTAGGTGAGTTAGCAAAGCTTCATCTGTATTTACAGCTGCTCCCCATTGCTCCCATCACCGCCTGAGCTCTACCGCCTTTCAGATCAGCAGTGGCATTAGATCCTGCATTATGGTGAGTTGTATAATTATTTCATTATATATTACAATGTAGAAATAAAGTGCACAAAAAATGTAATGTGCTTGAATCATCCTGAAATCCCTACTCCCCACCCCCACCCCCTGTCCATGGAAAAATTGTCTTCCATAAAACTGGTCCCTGGTGCCAAAAATGTTGGGGACTGCTGGTCTAGAGTAGTGTTTTTTCAAACTGCAACAACGTATGTACATTTTTCAACATACACACACATTCTCACACCAAGTTGTGTATTGGTTCATGGTTTAAATGTATTTCTTAATGTGGGCTATGGGACATGGTGAAATATGTGAAAGTATGGTCAACTGTAAGTAAGCACACATTATTTTCACATCAAAAAGAAGTTTAAATAATTATATAAATTACAATATATTACACATTGAGTAAGTGTTATGCCAAAAGGACACCAGGTAAAGGAGTGATCATTGTGCCATAAAGTTCATCAGGGGTACTTCTTGTTGCCGTGTACTTCAGTGTGGATTACCAACATGAATGGAAGAGAAGGAGGCAGGATCCACTAGGGAGAGAAAAGGCACGGATGAAGGATAAGGGATAAGATGCGCAGATTAGTTTGAGTGGAGGAGCCAGGGCTTTAAGGAAGCAGAGGATGTTGGGATTTCAGGAAATACAAAGCCACCCTTTGTTAGAGCATGTTGAATGCTTTCATTCTGAATTTGATAGAATAATTTGATTGAAAGGCACTGGAGATTATTGAATAAAGGATTAATGCTATGAAAATGGGGTTTGAGGATGATTACCTCAGTAACAATCTATAGCTTGAATTAGAGAGGAGAGAGGCTAAACTTTAAGGCATCATCTAGAGCTGTGCTACCCATATAGTAGCCACTGGCCACATGTAGTTACTGAATGCTTGAAATGTGTCTAATGGGACTAAGAAAGAGAATTTTTAATTTTGTTTAATTTTAATTAATTTAAAAGTAAATTTTAAAATGGGGCAGTATAAAATATTTTCTATTAAAAACAACTTTATTATTTTGCTATGATTACATTTCACTTTAACCATTGAAATTTATTGTCTGAATTGACTTATACAATAGGTATGTGATATTCCCTTAATTTCAAAAACTAAGTACAAAAAAGAATGCAATTTATTTCAGTAATAATTTTTATACCCTTATATGTTGAAATGGTATTTTGGATATAAGGGATAAATTAAAATATCACTAAAATTAATTTTACCAGTTTCTTTTTAATTTGTGGCTACTAGAAAATTTAAAATTATATATGTGGTTTGCATTAAATTTCTACTAAACAACACTGATCTAGATGGCTAGTACTCTGAGGTTTGGAGAGTTGACTATAGAGACAATATAACTATTTTCACAATCAGAAAGAATTTACAAAATGGAGATAATAATTCTACTTCTTAGATTATATCTATATAATCTTATCTATATCAACACTTACATGGATTAATTACAAACTAATTCAAGATTACTGAATAAAAGTAAACAATTCATTTGTTTTAAACCATTAAAATTATTTTTCAAGGAGTTTTTTTGTTGGGTTTTTTTTTGTTTGTTTGTTTTTTGTTTGTTTTTTAGGGATCTCTCTATGTTGCTCAGGCTGAACTTGAACTCATGAGCTCAAGGGATCTTACTGCCTCAGCCTCCCAATTAGCTGAGAGTACGGGTGCATATTACCACACCAAGCTTTTGAAGTAGTTTCTTTTTGATCAAAAGTAAGAAGTCTGGTGAAAAATGAGTTATAGAGGTGAATATTCAGATTAGCCAAATTCTGGAGAAATTAGAGTATATAGAATCTTGATTATAATAGCATTTTTCTTAAATTTGCCTTCCCTTTTCTTATTAAATAATATGGTAAATAACATATTATGATGATCAAATAGAGAATATATTTCATCCAAAACTTAAAATATGGTTAGGTCAGCATGAAACATTCTTCATAACATGGTTGTCAAAAACGTGGTTGTTGAAGCCAGCCTCTTGGATTTACATTATGAATCTCTTATTAGTTGTATGATCCTGGGCAAATTTCTTAACCTGTCTGTGCCTTGGTTTCCTCCCTCATCCGTAAAAAGAGAATGATAATAAGAGTACGCACTTTATAGAGTTGTGTAAGGCTTAAATGACTCATCCATGCAAAGCTCTTTGAAGAGTACCAGGCACATAGTAAGAACCTAATTAATATTGATTGTTGTTTATATTGTTTACAAAAATACTATATATTTGAACAATTACCCCAATATGTTATAGTCCTAGAAATGTTCAGTATGAACAGTGCAGGTGAGGGAATTCTAAGTACCTTTTTAAAATATTTGTACATTACTATCAAACTTGTCTTGATCTATTTTGAGGTAAAATAACTATATGTGTATGAGTCAAATCCCAGGAGTCAGACAAGAAGGGCTTAAAGCGTGGCCAGGTCTGTTACTGAAGGCAAATTACCTAACCTCAGTAAGTCTCTGTTTTCTCATCTCTGGAATGAATATAGAAATGCTGCTTTAGCCTATGTTCAGAGATGGTGAATGGAAAGAGTCAAGCATAGTGCCTGACACGTGTGATTTTACTACTATTATTATTATTTTCCCTAGAAGAACCTTTTTCAGTCCTGTAAATCTAGCATGTTTTATTTTAATCTTATTACTATAATACATTTTTGAATCATGGCCATAAAATTTCAAAGACAGACTATTCAATTTTCCTTTTCTTGGTGAGGCACAGTGGCTCACACCTGTAATCCCAGCACTTTGAGAGGCCGAGGCGGTAGGATTGTTAGAGGCCAGGAGTTTAAGACCAGCCTGATCTACATAGTCAGACCTCATCTCTGCAAAAAATAGAAAAAAATAGAAAAATTATCCGGTCATGGTGGCACACACCTGTAGTTCCAGCTGCTCGGGAGGCCGAGGCAGGAGGATTGCCTGGGCCCAAGAGTTTGAGGCTGCAGTGAGCTATGATGACGCCACTGCATTCTAGCCCAGGCAACAGAGTGAGACTGTCTCAAAAAAAAAATTTCCTTTTCCTTGCCTCTTTTATCCTTTAAGGCTAAAATAGGTTATTATAAACAACCTATTACTGGGAGTCTTTTAACCTCTCTGCTGGCTTATAAAACTGTTAATTGGTTATGGAAAACAGACATCTGCTAAGTCTATTTTTTAGCTCAATACCCCTATTTTAATCCTTTTCCTGTTATGAGCATCTTGTGATTTATGCAACTTTAGAATTTTTTTCCCTCTAGATATAGTGCCTGCTTTCTGAACTTCTATTTCTGTTGACTTGACCATGAAAACCTTGCATTTGGAGGTTTGGGGCAAAGTATTTTAATTGAAATCATTATTAATAAAAAAACTATTTTAAGACTTGCTCTTTTATATAACAGTACATATTTTCCTTCTAATCAAAAGTCAACATTCTAGGAAAAGGGACTTTTTTAGATCATCTCTGGAATGAACAATCACTTTCTCTTTGTAAATGAAAGGAGATATTTTTAAAGAAACACTTATTCTCTCATTGATTAAATGCTAATTTTGTCCAATCAGTTAGAGCATAGGATTCTAAAGGATATGCTAGGGGAAACTGGTGTTCAATTTCTCTCACTAGCATCCTCAGTTGCTGACCAACACAAATGTAGGGAGCTTGAATCATTACTAGAATGCTATTCTTGGTAGAAAGCATTCTAGAACTTTTATGGAAAGGGGTTAAATTATTTCCATTACCTAGTGACAGATTTTATACTTATTTATTAAGTAATCTTTCCTACATATGACCTCAATGGGATCACAAACAAATTATAAGATTTATTTATCTCTTCCATGCTTTTTGGTATTTACTTGATAGGTCTGTGTATTTGTTTACATGGATTCTGGCCTGAGGACAAGGGGTAGCTTTGAGGGTGGAGAACATATATTGCATTTTATGTGTTATGATATGAGTCTTAACTGGGAAAGGCTTCTTGATTTATGTATCTCCCCATTTTAAATTGATAAATTATCTTTCTTCAAATTGGGATTAGCTTCAGAATTCTCTCTTGCAAGATTAAGTTAATGGTGAGTCTTAAATGATAATGTATTATATTTATTGTTGTAATAGGGTTTGGGAGGCAATAAAGATCGCCAGGAGAGAAGAGAAAAAGTAAGAATCACAGCTAGAATTCAGAAAATTTTGTAAGTTTAGAAAAAGTGATAGATCAAATTATAAGAGTAAGGTCAATGATAAAAATGTAAGAGTATATGTGAGTGGAAAACGAACTTTGAAGCAGAAGGTCAGTTGAATAAAAAGCAGGAAGTTTCTTCATGTCTAAATGGAGCTAGGAGCTAGAAGATATCTTACTTTTGATTTTTGAGTATCATAGTATAATTATGTTAATGATTTTAATAGTGCCTGGCATACGGAAAATGCTCAATCAATGACAGACATCATCATCATCATCGCATCATCATTTTTGTTTGAAATGAGGAAGCTGTCCTGGCTAATATTAGTATTTGCCACATAAGAAAATTTAGAAATAGTTTCTTGTATCCTTTGCCAAATTTAAATGGTGCATGCTATTCAACCTTAATGCCATTGCAGCTCATGTCACGTGTTCCTTCCTCTTTATTTTTATCTCAGAGGGATGCAGGCTCTCCTATCTACTCATGATGAGTTCAGTGATTAAGAAATCAAGCTCTGTAGCTACATTACCTATTCAGTTGCTGAACTGTGACACGTTGTTTCATTAGTCGTACCAGGTTGTTTTGGAAATATATCCCATCAACCTATAAATTGTGGAACTGCTGTTATAAATTCATAACACAACTATATGGGAAGTTTTAGATTAAGTTCATATTCTTTTTGCCTGAATTAAAATGTGAATGAGCTACTTCTTATCCCAGACTTCTGGTTCACTGAAAGTCTGAAGTGGGAGGGTGTTGTTGAAAAAAAATATATAAGAACACAATATTATTTGAAGTCTGTACCCAATCTGTCACTTCAACAGATACATGTTCTTGGCTTATTTTAATACTTATATTAAAAAAAATTTAAGAATTCTAGTTCAGTCTTCTTATGGCTTTTCAAGTCTATAGGATTTTTATTCCCAAGGGGGAAAGAAGATCATGAGAGACTCTAAAGAATTGGACAAAGTTTTATATCTGATGATGATTAATCCAGGATGTTGTCTATGTCTCTACTAGCACATTGTCTTATGTTGTCAAATCCTTAATTCAATCAAACAAGTATATAGGGAGTGCCAGGTTATATCATTACCATGCTTGATGCCTGCCCTCCAATGGGAAATGACACAAATACATAAAAAGACAATAGTATGGGGCTATTGTACTGTTAAACAAATAATACTGATAGCAAGTGTTCTCAAACTTCAGAGTACTATCTTTTACTTTAAAAATGTTGCAAGGATTTCACTCTCAGGCTGGAAGTAGCACCTCTTTGCAGAAAACTCTAGCCTTGCCTCCAGTTTTGACCGTTTTACCATGCTGGAGTTACTCATCTCTCATTGTCTGTGGGGATAAGCCAGAGTAGGATTTAACCAGGCTAGGAGGAGAATTATATGGTGAAGCCAAATATAGATTCTTTACATTGTCCTGGATGGCCCTCAATTTATAGTCCTCCCAAATTTGTTGTCAGTTGATATCAGGTTCCCTGTTTGTAGTGATAGTGCTTAACATTAGTGCTTGGCACAAAGTAGAAACTTAGCCGATGTTTGTATAATCAATGGTTTCTAAAGTTGTTTTAACACATATTCGGAAGTCATCGTTTATAAATTTTAAAAATACAATTCCAACATTACTAATTTGAATTTTCAGAGAAGCTCTGTGAACACAGCCAGCTTTGTACACTATTCACATACCTCATGTTCTATGAATGCTCCTTAGAAAGAGCCTTTGCATATATTTTCTACATTTATCTATTCAGGTTTTCCTTCAATACATACATTTGTTGAGTGCCTACAATTCTAAGATTGTTCTAGGCACCAGGGATACAGAATTGAACAAGACATATGAAGCCTCTGTCCTTGTATTCTGTTGAGAATATGGACAATAAACAATTAGAGACATAATATATCAGTAATTATAAGGGCTAAGAATAAAAACAAATCAGGATAAGAGGATACAGAGGGATTGTAAGGGAAAAGGGTTGGTTAAAGTAGTTCTCTCTAAAAAGATGCTATTGAAACAGAGACCTGAATATAGTGAGGTAGGAAGCCAAGAGCATTTGGGCAGATGTATAGGAACTGAGGCTGGAGAATGATTGGCATGTCCAGGTAACAGCAAGGAGGCCACAGGCTGGTTGGGATTGAGGAAGGCAGACAGTAATAAGGTATGAAATTGCAGAGGTGGTAGGGTTTATTCGAGAAAGACTTTTAGACCATCATAAGAACTTTGGCTTTACTCTATATGAGATAGGAAAGAGGAATGACAAGATCTGACTTGTGCTGTGAAAGGAAAACTCTGATATGTTGAGACTAGAACTTTGGAAATCATGCTAGAAGAAGGGAGAACATTTAGAAAGCTCTTGCAATAGACCTGGTAGGAAATGATGGTAGCTTCAGCAGGAGTAGTAGCTGTTAAGTGGGAGAAGTAATGAGGTTTCTTGATATATTTCAAAGGTAAGTCTACAGGATTTGTTAGTAGATTGGGTTATGAATAAGAGGAATCAAGATGTCTCCAAGACTTTTGGAAGCGTAGACTTAAGACTTACTGAGATAGGAAACACTCAGAAAGGAGCAGGTACGTGTGTGTGCTTAGGGGCAAAAAAAAAAAAGTTTGGTTTTGGTTGTATTAATTTTGAGATAGCTATCAGACATTAAAGTGGAGTGATTGAATTGGCAATTGAAAATATGAGCTTAGACTTGGAGGAATAATGAGGCCTGAGATACAATATCAAGTCTTCCGCATGTAGATGGTATTTAAAGCATGCAGCTAGATGAGATCACCTAAAGAGTACATGCTTATAGAGAAGGGAATAGGCTAGAGGACTAAGTCCTTAGGGAACCCCAAAATGTCAAGGTCAGGGAGATGAGGAGAAATTTGTTATGGTCCGTGGAGAAGCAACAAGTGAGGAAGGAAGAGTCCCAAGACAGAATGTCATAAAAGCCAAGGAAAGAAGATCTTTCAGGAAAAGGGAAATTGTAAGATTTGTCAAATGCTGCTGATAGATTGATTAAAATGAGAACTGAGAATTGACCAAAAGATTTTACAATAAGATCATTGGGAACCCTTTTCCTGAAATGCCCTTTCCCTACCTTTTCAGCTAGCGAAATTACTACCCAATGATCAAGTCTCTGTGGTACAAATACTTATCCAAAAACAAAGCAAACAAAAACCAAAAACAAATTGAGAGAGACAGGGGGAAAGAGAGAGAAAGAGAGAGAGAGAGAACAGGATACAAAAAAGCATATAACTGATTGTTATATGTAAAAATATAAAAAAAATTAAAACAATAAAATAGGGGTGAGCTCTAGACAGAGGTCTAGTCTAAATTACAGCATTGATGAATATTGTTTTGTTGTGGGGGTGAGTGATAGGTTAAACATGCCTATTAGCAAGTGATATGGGAGAAGACATCAGTGATTTTTGAGAGCTTGTTGTGATAATGTGAACTAACACATAGAAGAGTGTTAAAAAGAAGCTCTGCTCTCTTTGCATCATCACCTAATCTGATGATAAATGGGAGTCAATTTTCAGACATCATGTCATTGCTGTACCAAGGAAACAAGCTGTTGATATCACTTTCTAAGGAGATGGTTTTTTTCCACAAATATACTGGGAAATAAAAACATACATACTAGGAAATTATTTCTGAAGGTGCAATAGATATTCCTTTTGGATGGGAAATAAAATATTTGAGATACAATATTGCCATCTTAAAATAATCTTTAATAAGAAAGCAAGTACAAATGAATAAAAAGGGAAGTGAGTGGAGCCTCTCCAATAAAGGGGATCACACAGGTGACTGACAAGATAACTATGTATATTATGTAAAATACAGTTGTCAGTGGAATGGTTCCACTCTATCTAGATACTAAAAGGAATTATGTAATGGATTAAATTAAGCCATTTGACAATTGTTTTCTTAAGTCTTGTGGTATTAGGAGAAAACAGAATTGAGATTAAAAAAATTCTTTGACTTCAATATAGAGCTAAAGGAAGGCAGGTGCATAGACAACAATTGGAGCATGTGTACATGGTGCAAAAGAAAACAGGGCTAGTAGAAATAGGATAATGAATTTTAAAAATAGTCATCTACTTTTATTATTTTTTAATGAGATGTTATCACACTCTTATCAAGTGAAGAATGTTGACTGTGTTGTTACAGGAAGATATTTATTTTCTCTTATTAATTGCAATTTAACAGTTCTAGAGATGATATGATGGAGATGATAGATAGATGATAAGAGTTGATGCTACAAATTTTGGGATCTAGCCCAGTGCTTCTCAAACTTTAATATGCATACAAATTAATTATGAAGTTTTGCTAAATTCAGATTCTGGTTCAGTAGGTCTGGAATGGGATCTAAAATTCTGCGTTTCTAGCCAACTCTCAAGTGAAATCATTGCTGCCGATTGGTGCATGATGCTTTGAGTAACAAGGTACAGGAGGAATTGTGCTTGGGCTGACTTAGAGACTATTTTTACGTGGTTCTCTCTCTGAGTGAATCTCTTTGGAGCTGTCTCCATCTTATCTGATAGTATCCTTTGAGTTTGCAATGTTTCTTATAGATGAAGATCACGTTCTTCACTGATAAGTGGGCATGCTGTCAGTAGAAGTGATGGACTAGCTGCTGTCTGTTTCTGTGCATTACCCAGCCTTCTTTATGGCCTTCATGAGTGTTGGGGAATCTTCTGTGGCCATAGGATAAAAGGAAATCAGTGATCCTGTGTAAAAATTGTGACCATGGCCTCATTAACACTGTGTTCTAAAGCTATTCTTTATTCACCTTTGTTAATTAGTCCATTTTATTTTTTGGCTAATGAGGCCAAGGGTCAGGCCAATGATCTTTATCCTGTTTCATGATTGCAGACAACATTCTTAAATCAAGCTAGCTACTTCAGAAATATGGGCCATCGTTGTTTGAAGAGGGGGTGTATTTAATGAATAGAAAAATAAATATCAAGCCTGATCAAAGCTGCCCCCCTCACACCCCAAAAGACATTCATAAATTACTTTGATTTAATTAAACAACTAATCTTTCATATTATGTATTTCCTTTTATGAATTTTCACTTTCAAAGTTAATTTTTCCTGACCTCATCATCAAATTCTGGGACATCATACTTTTCTTTTTAAAGAATGTGACAGTAGTGACATTAAAAAAAAACCAATCCTCTTACAAAACCCAGTCAAATCAACTAGGTTAATGAAGTGAAAGTTCATGAACAAAACTACATGACCTGAATCCCCACACACCTCAGAATACAGGGGGATATAGCCAACATTCAATGCAGGAAGCTAGGCAAGTAAAGAAGAAACAATGAAACAAAATTTCACACAGACTCTGAATTGCAGACAAGAGAGAAAAGCTGTGAGAAATCAAACAGCATTTTCTTAGAATCTCATGCAGTGGAAAGGAGCCTAAGTCCTCAAAAATCTCAAGGTATCCAAAAAATGCTCCCTTTTAGAAGGATAGAGAAGAAACTGAAGATTATTGAGAACAGAATCTAAATTGAGCAAACTGGAGCCCTGGGGAAAGGACCAGCAGAGAAAGGCCTCAGAATATACCATAGCCATAAAATACATTTTTTCCAGGTGAGAGCACCACTGTGGAAGGCCATAAAGCTTTGGATCTCTCAGAAGTAGAGGCAGGACAATTTTCAGAATTAAGTTTAGCCTCCAAAGACAGAAATGGGAACAAAAAGAAGCTATATTTCTGAATACTTTAGGGTAACAACAGAGGAAAGAGCTTTAGAGTCATGAATTTGTGAAAGCTACTCTGACTTTTCTCTATTCCTTACGTAAGAACATTCTCCTAATAGTTTAAAAAAAAAAACTTTATTTAAACACCAGAAAAAATTCTTTATAATCAAAACCCACGTGAATAAATTGCAAGACAATATATAAATAAACCAGATAATGCTCCAACAGATAATGAAAGCACACCCCAAAAATGTAGCACAAAAAGATTAAAACGATACTGTCAGATTTTTAGTCTAGAAAATTAAGAAAAATGTTCAAAGTTTTGCAAGAAAAGCATAAATCTGTAATAGAACAGCTCTGAAGCCGGGAGGTAACTAGACAATAATAGAATCTGAAAATAGAGATAGTAATGAACTAGACAAGTGTAAAGGAAAGATATTTTAGAAATGGACTTTAAAATACAAGAAATTCTGTAGTATAAGCTGTTAGTTAAAAAATTAAGAAAATTAAAAAAATAGAAGAAATACAAGAACAAATAGTTGCACACAAAAACAGTGTAGTACAGGAATTAGAGTATAGAATAGAGGAATGTAAATTTAATGAACAACAATGAACAACAAAATAAGATAAAAATTTTTCAAGAGAAATTTATAAATCTGGAAAATAAGCTAAATATATTGGTCACATCAGTAAGTACAAACTGATTAACTCATTTATTAAAAACACAATTTTAGATTTGGCTAACAAAGTAACATTCAATTTTATTGCTGTAACAAGAGACAAACATAAACAAATGATTAATAAATTTAAAAACAAAAAGGATGGCTAGAGATGTACATCAAAATGAGTAATGTCTGCAAGCTATTTAAAATATATTAAATGTATTTTAAAAGTCACAATTCATAATAATAGTAAAACAAAACAACAAAAGCAGAGAAACAAAAAACATTGTAACTGATGTAACTCACTGGAAGCTGTGAGAGCACCCATTTATTATCCTGAAAATTATCGTTAAAAAAAAAGATATAAGCATTTATCCTACCCTTACAGTATAACCTGTATTTCAGGGTAATTAAATGGCCTTACTAGACACATTTTTGAATGCCTATACTCTCCAGCTAATTTATGCAGCAGGAATAATAGAATTAGAAAAATAACAATTTTGTGATCTCTGATGAAAAAAATGATTCAGACAATGGTCATTAATAGATGGTAAGGCTATCAGGTGAAAGTTAATGGGAACTTTTCGATGAAAAGATCAAGCTGTCACCATTGATCAGTTTTACTATCACTGACGGTGAGCTATGTAGACATCATGTGCTTTCTTATTTGATGCAACATGAAGAATACAGCAACACCTATGAAATATTCTTCTAACATACACTACACATATACACACACACAGAGAACTTGAATCTAATAAAATATTTAGATCTAATTTATAATCTATTGGAAATACTTGGGGTAGAGAAACAAGGTAAATGATATCAACAGGAAGCAATCAGCCAAATCCAGAATGGGGGTATTTTATAGGAAAAAGTGACCCAATTTCTCCAAGGTCATTAAAAAAAGGTGAGGATGGATTAAAAGTAATTTAAAAAATACTCCAGTGTAGAGTGAGCATATTTTCCATTTGGTTGGGACAGTCATGGTTTACTCTAGTTATCCTGATGTAATTATTAGTAAACCTCCCTTTACTCTCAGGCACGTTTAGAGTAGAGTTATAGACTATATGACCACCTTTCTTAAAAGACAATCAACAAAACACATTGGGAAGACTTAGTTTGGATTCTGATCCTCACAAGCCAAAAAATGAAAAAACAACATCCTTTATGAAAAGATGTATTTTTTGTTTTTTCATTTTTTATTTTCATTATATATGAAATATATAATGTGCATATACATATATTTTTTATTTTGTTTGTTTTTCATTGTCATTATATATATAATCTTTGGGGTTTTTGTTTATACACACTTTTTTAACAATTGGAAGAATTTGAATATAAATTGGAATTTATGTCATATTATGGAATTTCTGTTAGGGAATTCTGTATGACAATAGCATTGCCGTTATATAAGAATATATTCTTCACTGTAAAGTATACCTCAGCATCTTGGTGTGAAATGACATGATGTTTGAAATTTGCTTTAAAATACTCAAGCCAAAAAAGGGGGTGAGGTGTTTGAAGTAGTAAAACAAACATGACAAACATTAATAATTGTGGAAGCTGAGAGATGAGTACATAGTACTAATTTTCTCTCTGCTTTTGGATATGCTTGCAAATTTTCAAAATGAAAAGTTAAAACATAATTGATTTTATAAAAGAATTATAGTAACTGATTGAACTTTATATCAGCTTATTATCAATATAAATTCCAAATGTTTATGCACCTAATAATAAAGTTTCAAAGTACAAGAAGAAAAAACTGATAAAATTAAAAAGGAGAATATAAAAATTCACAATATTAGCCAGAGATTTCAATACCAAACCTTCTACAAATTGATAGAACAAGTAGACATAAAATCATTAAGGATATAGAAGATTTGAACTACATTATTAACCAGCTTGACTTAATTGACATTTATAGACTATTCCACTCAACAAAAGCAGAATAAACATTCTTTCCAAGTGCACATAGAACATTTGCAAAGATAGAGTGTTTGGGTCATATAACAAATCTCAATACATTTAAAATAATTCCAGTCATACATAATAAATCCTCTAAGCACAATGCAAATTAATTAGAAATAAATAACAGAAAGATCTCTGGAAAATTCCCCCAAATATTTGGAAATGACATAATGCATTCTAAATAATCCATGGGCCAGAGAAGAAATCAAATTGAAAATTTAGGAAGCATTTTGAACTATTTAGTTCAAATGAAAATACAATCTATTAAAATTTGCAGCATGTTGATAAAAAAGTATTTAGAGAAAATTTATAGCACCAAATAGCTAGCTATATTTGAAAAGAAGAAAATTCTCAAGTCAATGACCTCAGCTTCTACACAAATAAATTAGAAAATAAGAGCAAATTATACCTGAAATATGCAGAAGAAAGGAAATGATAAAGATCAGAGTCTGGAAATTAATGAAATAGAAAACAGAATGACAGAGAAAATCAATGAAACCAATAGCTGTTTCTTTGATAATATTAAAAAAAACTGGTAAACTTTTAGCCAGACTTATCAAGAAAAAAAAAGTAGTTACAAATTACCAATGATAGGAATAAGAGAAGATACATTACTACAGATTCTACATATATTAAAGGGATAATAAGAGGGCATTATGGAAAACTTTATGGTAATAGATTCAACATTTCAGAAGAAATGGACAAATTCCTTGAAGAAAAAAAAACTACCAAAGCTCACTCAAGAAGAAATAGGTAATATGAATAGCCCTATATCTCTTTTTAAATTTTAATTTTCAGTTAAAAACCTTCCCACAGAGAAAAGGCAAAGCCCAGATGCCTTCACTAGTGAATTCTATCAAACATTTAGGAAAGAAATAATACCAAATCTATATACACTTCTTGAGATATTTAAAAGGAGGGAATACTTCAAACTCATTCTATGAAACTAGCATTACCTTGATTCCAAAATCAAAGATCGTACAAGTAAACTACAGACCAATATCCCTTAAAACATAGGTTCAAAAATGCTGAACAAATTTTCTCAAATTGAATTCAACAGTACAGAGCAAAATGGGCTTTATTCGAGGCATAAAAAGTTGATTTAACATTTGAAAATCAATCAATACAATTCACCACATTAACAGGTTTTTTAAAAAAGACAATAAATTCAACATCCAGCAAAGTATGTATAGAAGGTATATTAGTTTCCTACAGCTACTGTAACAAATCACCACAAACTGAGCGGCTTAGAACAATAGAACTTTATTATCTCAAAACTCTGGAGGTTAAAAGTACGTAGTCAAGGTGTGGGCAGGGCCACATTCCCTTGTAGATTCTAGGGAAAATCCTTCCCTGACTCTTCCAGATTTTGGTGACCCTTGACATTCCTTGGCTTTCTTGGCATGTGACTAAAGCACTCCAATCTCTGCCTGCATCTGCATATCATCTTTTCCTCTGTGTGTCTGTGTCTTCTCCTTTTCTATTTCATAAAGGCTCTTGTCATTGAATTTAGGGCCCACCTGCATAATACATGATGCTCTCATCTCAAGATCCTTAATGTAATTACTTCTGTAATGATCTTTTTTTTTTTTTTTTTCAAATAAGGTAACATTCACAAGTGCCAGGGATTTGAATGTGGGCAAATCTTTCGAGGACCACTAGTCAACAAAATACAGAAAGGAAGTCCCACATCCTGAAAAAGGGCATCTACAGAAAAGTTACAGCTAGCATTATACTTGATGGTGAAAGACTGAATGCTTTTCCCCTCAGAAATAGAACAAGACAAGGATGTCCACTCCCAATACTCCTATTAAACATTGCACTGGAGGTTCTAGTCAGGCAAGAAAAAGAAATAAAAGACGTCTAATTTGGAAAGAAATAAAACTTTTTATTCAAAGAAGAAATTATTGTTTATGTAAAAAGTATGATGGAATCTACCAAAAACCTATTAGAACTAGTAAGTGAGTTTAGAATGGTTGTAGGATGTAAGATCAACATAGAAAAACCAATTATTTTTCTATATGCTAGCAACAAACAAGTGAAAATTGAAATTACAAAAATCAAAAAATCCTACTAAGATTGGATTGTTGACCAGAAATGTTAGTAGTAGCAGTCATAGTATTTGCTCTAAATGACACTTTTGAAGCAAAATAGGAATAAGGTCAGTCAATTATATAATAATATTATACCAATATTTATTTTCTGATTTTGCTAATTGGACTGTGGTTATGTAAAAGATTAATTCTGGTTTTAGGAAATACACATTGAAATATTTAAGTGTTGAGGAACATCTCAAATAGTTATGAAAATGTATAAAATGTATATATGAGAGAGAAACAATAAAGTAAATTATAATAGGGAATAATTAGAGAATCTGGCTGAAGGGTATAAAGCATATCTTTTTACTATTCTTACATCTTTTCTGGAAGTAAGCCTGAAATTATTTTAAAGTAAAATATTAGAAAACAGAACGTGAGTAAAGGAATTGAAAATTATGTGTATAAGCCACTCAAGGAATTTTGCTGCAAGTGGAGCCATGGTTGAATGGACAGGTAGGATCAAGAGGTGTGAAACTTTATTATAGCACTTGGCACAGAGAGGTGCTGATGCTCGGAGAGGTATTAGGTCGGTGGGATAAAACTCAAAGAAAGGCATACCCAGACCTCTATATCCTGATCACTCTGTGGCCAGCGGATGGGTTAGCAACGCTCGTGTTTTTCTTTTCTAATTCTCTCTTCTCTCTCATTCATACAGTTGAGTTTGTGTAAGTCATGTGCCTACATTATACGTAACATTTATCAATTCTCATACTCAAGATCAGAATTTGTAGTGTGCATGCCACACATCAAAAAATGTAATAGGATAACTTTTGTTTTTTACAAAGTCATCGTAGATCTCTGAACAGGAATGAGGCAATCACCATCAAGCTTTATCATAAAACATCTACAGAAACAGAAAGGGGAAAGACGCACATGCTTTTTTAGAACTGAATGAATCTGTTATGAGGATTTTTCCCTGTTTACTGTACTGCCCTCCAAGAAAAGTAGAACGAATGAAAGCAGAATGATGGTCATTTTGTAAAGGGTCCTGATACTTTTTCAGGCTATGAGGTGTTGCTTTAACACCCTCAGACCATTCTGGGGATCACCGCCCATAGGGTCTTGCCTTTGTTATTCTTTCTTACTGATGTGCCAGAAAGTTAATCAAGGAGACTGGGAAGGGAGGTGAGAATCCTTGTTCTGTGAATGCTGCAGTCAAGATTTCAAGTAAAGTTATATATTCAAGAGAAAAGTCCTCATTATATGGCAGTTTTTGTAGACTTAAGTCTGATTATTGCCCATACACATTTATCTTTGCACCCTACAATATTATTAGTAGCTGGCATATTTTTCAAGAGCCCTCTCATCTTAATAAGATTCTGGAGAAACTGTGGTTCCATCCACACATAAACAAACCTTTCCTTGGTGGTGTTTTTGTTTTGTTTTGTTTTGTTTTGTTTCCCCTGCAGCGGATGAGTCTCTTTCATTAGGTTTTTTTTTTTTTTCTTCTTATTTCAGTATTAGAGGATGACTGAAATCTAGGAATACTGTACTATATTCCTTTATTTATAGGGCCCGGAATTCAAGTTTAGACTCCCATAAAAGATGTTTAAAGTATCAGAAGAAGGTAAGGGATAGTGAAAAGAGCACTTTATTTCTTGTCAGGAGAGTGTGTGTGTGTGTGTGTGTGTGTGTGTAACAGAGAGAGAGAGAGAGAGAGAACGGCCTTTCACTGACTCCCGGGGCTCAAAGCAATCATGGAAAACAATCATAGAGTTAAAATCAGGATTAACTAAGATAATAGATAGGAAAATGATTGTAGACACTAAAGAGTATTATATAAATGTTTGATATATTTATTACCTAAAAAGGAAGAAAGCATTTAGCAATAAGCAGCTTTGAGATCAATGATATTTGTAATGTTTGTTTTAAAGTGTATTTTTGTTCCTTGCAAGCTGTTTATTTTATAAAATTAAGCTAAGTTGTCTATTTAGTTAATGATTATTGATAAATTCTGATCTATCAAAAGGCATGCAGAGACACAAAACAATAATATAATGCAAGATAAATATGTATAAGAGAAATCAAAGTATAATTTAGGGGAAGAAAATTTGAAGAATATCAATTTTAAAAACCTAGGTGGAAAAAATAATCTAGATAGGGGGCTAGATCTGGCTAAAAATAAATTGAAATGGTAATATACAGCCAGCATGATATTAACTGAATTTTTGCATTTAAAATAAGAAGGCAATACTATTTCCTATGTTTGTCTGGTCAGACCATCCTTAATAAATGGTAGTCTTTGGACTATTTTAGTAATAGCCAGCAGCAAGGGAATTTCCAGAATATCAAGTAAGTAAACTAGAAACAAGAAATATTGACTTCCAGTAGAAACAAAGCACAAAAATAATTCATTTTACAAAGCTTGGCCAAATTGAAATGGCCCTAGACAAGAACCTGTAGGGTATAAAGAAGAAAGAAAAATTGTTTAGAATATAATAATGGGATGCAATTAAGGAAAAGAAAATGTAGGCTGAATATCAGAAACAATTTCCTAACAGTCTATTAGACCGTACATTAGTTTCCCAGGGGAAGGAATGGAAGCCTCATTGCCTAAGTCATTTAGAGCTAGACTGATTCCCAGAGGGTGTGGCAACCCAGGAGGAAATGAAAAATGTAGAGTCATGAAAGTCAGTCTAAGTTAATTTTATAGCACAATGAAATGCTGCTGTAGGTATTGGAACGGGTTTAATACCACTATAATAGATATGTTCTATCACTTTAAAATGAGTGGTTCACCTCGCCATGCAGTACTGCCAGTATCAGATGAAGTCTGCTCTCAGGTAAATCCAGTACTACCCCTGGGCTAAGTGCTAGGACATAACAACAACACATGCTTTTATAATGTGAAAAGAATCATAATATGGCTGCAACTTCTACCATTCTAAGAGGCAACAGGGCTGATTTAGATAATCTAACTTCCTAGCTATGTATTCGCTTCTCCTCTCTTTGCCTCATGTGTCTCCTCCAAAGCGCCACCAAAGAGGATGAACTCTAAAATAGGCTGTTTTTTAGTTAAGGGTAATAACCTCCAAGACTAAACCCTTATCTTGAAAGTGCTCTGGGGATGAGCTTGTACTGTTTATTTAACCATATTAATGACAGTGGTCCTCTTGTTTTTAGGTTGCATGGGACATTTCGTTTCATATCTTTTAGTCTTTTCTAATTCATGCCACAAAGGTTATTTTTGAAGCACATTTATCTCCCCCCACAGATTTTCCAGATACTTCAGTATCCAGCTAGCATTAATATAAAATAGAATCTAAGGGCTATTAACATAAGACACCATTATGACTCACAAAGGAAGAAAAAAGAATGCTGTCCGTAAAATGTGACACAAGAGTTTATCTCTTAGAATTTTTATCTTATGCTTATTGGAATAGCTTTTTTAAAGACTTTTTGTTGTAGATTATTTACCATTCATTGCATTTGTGTATATTTTTAATTGGTGAAATAAATTGTTTAATATATTCCTAAACAATTTCACATTTAGAGTGCAACTTTTCTGCATCCCTTTCAAGCCCAGAGTTGTTGATACTTATCTGTGTTTTATTATAAAACATGGTCCTCTGTGCCATCAAGAGTATTAGTGATGTAGCATTTCTTTTAAAAGTGCTCCACTATAGTCTCTGGGATTTTCTCACAAGCTGCTAACACCTGGTCTGCAAAATTACCTGCTGGCACTTTCTTGCTTGCCATTTAATTTTCAATAGAAGCAAAAGATAACACATCTTTATCTCCCTGTGGAGTCTTTCTTCCTTAACGCCAACAAATGACTTTGGTTTTGCTTTCCAAGAGAATTTTTAAAAATTCATTCATTCCTTTTAGGATGAATATTTGCTTCTGGACTACTAAATATACGTCCTGTCAATGGTTTCTATTTCTTTCTGAACACACAATAACTTTTCATTTCAGTGCAGAATCATAACGTAATTTTTAAAGGCATTTTAAAAGGCAATTAAATATAATACCTGCAGTATAAATGCAACTCAATTAAAATGACAATATGAACAACTATGACCAAATTTGCTTATGTGCAGGCAATGACATCTGTGTCATAACTGTCACCTGGTTCAGAATGACAAGAAGATGTGAAAAATCATACTTTATGGAAATATCTTGAATCCCTTGTTCTTGTAACATTTTCCCTAGGTCTTACTCACCCCACCTGGAAAATTTTACCTTTCCTTGAGTTAAAGCTAAGTTACTGAGAAATAACCACTGGTGTCTTTCTCAAGAAAAACTTCAGGGCTCCTTTTTTTTTTGCTCAAAGCAAACATCCTGTTTGAGGAAAACACACGTTAGAGTGATTGAAACTTTGCTTGCCATTCTCAGCATTTTTGTTGCTTGTTGTCAGAAGGACTCTGTTCCATCTATTAATCTATACAACTACTTCTCTACCTAATGGCTTTGAAGCAGTTTCTTCAGAGGCTTTCTTCCTTGCTGCATTCAGCTAATAGGGAACGACCTTTCATTCCTTCAGACCTCCTCAGTGATTTCTTCAATGAATGTCATTTTTAAATAAATTCTTATTTCAGTTATGTTAAGAATTAACATAAGAATATAACAATTGATGTAATAAAGTATCTGTCATTTTATGGCCTTTCTTCCCTATTCATTTTCACTCCAGCTAAAGTCTGGTACCACGTATGTACTGGGATTCTATTGCCAGTGAATGTTATTTGGATCTCAGGTCCTTCCTATGGATCATCCCTCATTACTGCAGGATTAGTGTAACACTGTGCATGTGTGTGTGTGTGTGTGTGTGTGAGAGAGAGAGAGAGAGAGACTAATTACTATATCCTTTATTCTTCAAAGTGAGAGATACTAGTATTACCAGGAATTATGTACACTCTTAACCCTATAAATCCATGCTCCCTTTTCCCAGTGAACAAAAGTCTACTGAGTACCTACCATGCACCATATTTAGTGCTAAGCATGAGAGAGAACAATGAACAAGACAGTCATGATTCCTGAGCTCTCCAAGTTGACAGACTTCTTCGACACAAAGTCTCTATGGAAGGCTGAGGAGCTGTTGAGTGATCCAGATAGCTCCAGTATCCCAAGATATGTCCCTGAAATTATGAAGAAAGTTCACATGAAACCATCCCAGAACAAAAGCTTCACAGCACCTTTGGAGTCGTGTGTATGTGTATGCATATGTGCATGTGTGTATGTGTATCCATGTTAGAGGATATAGAATACACCCAGAATTGTGGTTGAAGGACAGCAGACCCAAAACCTTCTGAAAGGAAGCACTTGAGATTGTGTTATTGTGTGGGAGATCCTCTAAATACTATGCCAATCCTCTTCTTGAAGTTAATTAGCCAAACACTGAGGTCAAAAATTTTTTGGGGGGACTTTTTAAAGAAATTAAATGGAGAGAAAATAATATCTATTTAAATTTACCAAGAAAGTGCTTTTACTAGACCCAAATAATCCCCTTCAAACCATTTTAAGTTTCAAAAGGGCAAGCAAATTGTTAATTGAATGTTTAATTAACATTTATTGCTAGCATATTAGTTTTACATGACTCACATTTAGTAATACAGTAAAGTTGTGTTCTTGCTACCATATGTGCACTTTATAGTATATTCAGTCCTCATATATAATCAACACATACGGTTCGTTTATATCCATTTTGTAACACTTGTAATATAATTTCCCTATTTCAAATGATTATAGGGGTTTATAGTTGTATCACTGCTTCCACTGAATTCAGCAAGAATTTATGGAGGAAAGTAAATGTAAGGTATTTTGCTAATGGCACTGTGAGAGGCATAAAAATGAAATAGATGTGATTCTCTATGCTTAAAGAATTTGGCATCTGAAGGGGAGGGGGGATATTATTATGCACCTATATGTGCCTTGCGCTGTGCTAGGCACCAGTAATACAAAGAGGAGTAGGGATGGTTTCTGCCATTCAGCAGTTTAACTTAAGTGGGGCCTCGGAAATAAATACAAGGATGTCCAAAGGACCAGAGGCAAGGGGCAAGGCAGATTTGCAGAAAGGGAAGTGGGTTCAGTATGTATTAAGAACAGAACACAAAAGGTGAAGGAATTGGCTGGAAATTAAACTGTGGAAGTAGGCAGGGATCTGACAGCCATAGACATCACATGTTACGAAGTTTGGAAGAGAATTGTGGTTAGTCATGGGTAGATTTTAAACTAGGGGATGCCATAGGTACCCTTTTGTTGTAGAATTATTATTTCAGTAGTGGCAGAGGGAATAGAGAGACAGACTTGAGGAAGGTTAGGCCACAGTCATTGATCTAATGAATACAAGAGTTGGGAGGAATGGAGGGGTTAGGATTATAAAGTCTTCCTAATAGCTTCCCAAACTTATCCTTTTCTTGTACACTCTTTTCTATATCTCCAGCCAGATAATATCATCTTGGCTGCATGCAGGTATTCTCCATTATTTCCTCATTATAAAAAAATTATCCTTTCTATATTTCATATTTTGCTGTCCAAATCATGGAGGAAGCTGGTCTAACTGATTTAATTAACATCTTTGTAAGAGCTTTAGAGCCATATATCTAACTGCTAATTATTGCCTAGATAATTCAAAGGCTTCCCAGAACTTAAAATACCTAAATATTAATCGATATTTTTGTGCAATTACTAAATTCCAGGCAATGCACAAAGCAATTGATATTCACTGTATCATTGAGACACCATGCTCAATCTGAAAAAGACCTAGGTGTAATAAGACTCTTTAGTCCTGTCTTGGTTCCTGCAGCTGTGCTGTTCTAATTCTGGCACTAGTATATCATCATAAACCACAAACTCCCTTCACTGAAGTTGGTGTGATGGTTAATTTTATGTGTTAATTTGGCTAGGCCATGCACCCAGTAATTTAGTCAAACACTAATCAAGGTTTTGCTGTGAAGGTATTTTGTAGATGGGGTTAACATCTATAATCAGTTGACTTTAAGTAAAGCAGATTAACCTTGATAATTTGTGGGGGCCTTATCCAATCAATTGAAGTCTTTAAAAGCAAAAACTGAGGCCAGGTGAAGTAGCTCACGCCTATAATCCTAGCACTCTGGGAGGCTGAGGTGGGAGGATTGCTTGAGCTTAGGCATTTGAGACCAGCCTGAGAAAAAGCAAGACCCTATCTGTACTAAAAATAGAAAAATTAGCTTGGTCTCATGGTGCATACCTGTAGTCCCAACTACTCAGGAGGCTGAGGCAGGAGGATCACTTGAGCCCATGGACTCTACCCAGGGTGAGAGAGTGAGATTCTGTCTCAAAAAAACAAAAATAAAAACAAAAAAACCTGAGTTTTCCTGAAAAAGAAGGAATTATGCCTCAAGACTCTAACATGGAAATCCTGTCGAAGTTTCCAGCCTGCCGGCCTGCTGTAAAAATTTCAAACTTAAGACAGCAAAAATTTTTATCTGATTGCCAGCCTGCTGATCTGCCCTACTGATTTTGAACTTACCAGCCCAGCCCCCACAATTACATGAGTCAATTCCTTTAAATAAATCATACATATGTGATATAGGTGTGCATATGCTATTATAATAGCACGTGTATGTATAATAGCAATACTCTTATTGCTACTAGTTCTATTTCTTTTGAGAACCCTGACTGGTACAGTCGGCCTGGCTTTCTGGGCCTAAGGATTCTGTTCCTAAGTAGAAGAGTGAGGAGGAAAGATGGGAGAGACACTCTCCTTATTCCAAGGAAAGGTTAGCATGGAACCCAAACACTGAAAACATTGGGAATAGCCTGACAGTGGTTCCTGTTTTGTTCAATTTCTGGATCTTCTCATTACTTTCATTATGTAACTTATCTCATATCCTCCTATTGGATCTAACTCCCCACCAGAAATACACATCCATTTTCACGTGCTAACTACACTATATATTTTCATGTGGTATTTGTTACAGTTGTTATTAGTTAAACAAATAATAAAATGACTTTAGATGTATTTAGATATTACTATAGAAATATACAAACAAGTAGCTTTTTATCTCTTTTACATTTGTATAATACTTATATCCATAGCGTTCTGAATGACCAGATAGTAAGTGTTCTGATTTCCATAGGTGACCTTTATTTAGTGTTTTATTTGCAGGGTAACAGGTTCACAACTATCTTGAATGTAAAACATGGAGGCATTTTTTTTCCTTGACTTCCATCTCAATGCTACTTTCAGAAGCAGAGAAAACCTTTTATATTCACTGAAACACTGTGGGTAATGATCCTTAAAAATTTTAGCCATTCTCTCTAATTAGTGCCTCCCCAGGGAGGAAGTAGTGACAGTGGGGGAAAAATTGACTATATGGGTATTCTATTGATTAATGCTGCTGCAATAGCAGCAGACAACAGAAAGATAATTTTTAAATTACTAAATTAGTTCAATGGAAACCAACCAATTGACTCATATTCTATTCAAAGGCAACATAACCACTGCTCTTCATAAATGATTCAGAATGTTTTATCACTTTTGGTATAGTTGTAGATTTATACAGTATGTTTCTGTGCAAGAAGCACAAAGGAGAGTCATGAGTTTTGAGTTCTAATCCTGGCTTTTCCATGAGATTTGGACATTGATCCCATATTCATTTCAAAAAATCATGATGGTAAATTACACTGTTACAGCTTTCTAAAATATAGTCATAGGTATAATATTTAAAAGTAGAATTGAAGAAGTAGAAAAGTCTTAAAATTGGAAGGTTATATGATGTAAGGTGCAACACTGAACCCCACTTTCTGCCCCTACTCACCATATTTTGGAAATAATAACTCTTTCTGAGAACTTAAATATAAATCTGAATGTGTTGAAAAGTCACTTTAATGACAAAAAATGGCTTCTAGTTAAGGCCTCCAGTTAAGAAGACTTGACTGTTAACATTCAAAAATAATTAAAATTTTTAAAATAAAAAATTATAATTCAAAGAGGTTTAAGGTTTTTTTTCTATTTTGTTTCTTGAACTGAACACTATTTATAAAAGTTCTTTAAGCTAATATGTCATCAAAGCTGGCTTCATTGTCATGTGACCTGACAGTTGTACAGGGTCCCATGCTCAGAAGAACTTCACACTCAATTTATTGCTCTGCTGAGAATGTTTTGAAATTCTTAATTATTTTATATTTGAACTTGTGTTTTGTAAGTGAAGTCTGATGGGACAATGGACCATGTACGTGAGCAGAGGAGATACATGCATGTAAACTGTATATCTCCCATTCCTTGCTGCCCCATTCCCATAGAGTATTTACCATGCCCCATGAGCACAGAATTCTTGTGGACTCAAACTGTGTGGGAGTTTAGGGAGACTCAAAACAAGTACACGGAAAGCCTGCTACATCAATGACTGAATAAGGTGGGGCACAAACAATCCTGAAAGACTACACTTTCCATTTGAAACAGAACTTGCTTCAAGTGAAGAAAGAAGACAATGGCGTTCTAAGAAAACTAATGACCATGAAACCCTGCCATATCCTTTCTTACTCGTGACTTTCATGTATTAGCCAACCAGCTACAATAAAGAGGTTATGGAGGAAAAGGGAAAGTTCTTTCTTACTCAACAGTAAGCTAGAGGTAGGCAGTATTATTAGAATATGTACATATCAAGAACTGAAGTAAAAACAATTGAGTTAGTTTTATGCAGTGTTTTCACTGTCTGGTAAGAGCAAAAGATATATGCATGAACAAACTATAAAATACAAATTGTGTAATTTCAATGATTCCACTTAAATGGTTTAATGGTCTTGTATTTGCATTTAAAACTGGCATTCCACAATGTAAAGTGAGTGGTAAAATTCATGTTAATAATAAAAATTTTAAATTTTTCTTTACTTAGAATGACACCAAAAAGCAAATTAAACACACACACACACACACACACACACATATACTATGACAAGTCGTGAAAAATGCCACAGAAGAAAGGAAAAACTTAATATTTTAGTACCTTTTATGGACATTTTTTCCCACTTTTTGAAGAAAAGGTCTCACATTTTTATTTTGCACTGGGTCCCACAAATTATGCAGTCAACCCTGAATGTCATCAGGTTTTTTCACACCTCATCACTCTTTTGGCTAATACAGAGCTTGTAATGAAAAAAGTTCTCGGCTTTCATATGAATTGCTTTCCTATTGGTCTCAACCCAATCTCCCATTCTGATCCCACATGTTCAAGATTTTGTAGGTTGCTTTGTTTGATTTTTCTTATATCTAAGTATAGGATGTTGTATTCAATTCTTTTGATTTTAATTATATTTCCCTTTGGCAAAATTGTTTTTTTATTAATTAACTTGCTATAGCAATAATTGGAACAATGGAAGCAGAAATTTATCAAAGTAAAATTGAACTCTGAGCTAGCTCTCTTCATTTTGGCAAGTTACCCTTACTTCAAAAAGATCATTTATTCCAATTCAGTGTTCTCTGCTGCAAGAGGTAGTTTTTCCTTTTCTTGCATTTATCTTTTTTTCTAAGATTCACAAGAATTTTCTTCATAACACTTTGGATTACTCCAATGACACACATGGTGTCTATTACTTGTCTCATATTCAATCACCAACTAATTACATGCATGAAGTGTAATTCAGCAGTTTTCCAGCTGGGTACACCAACATACGATGCTAATCTTTAAGGAGAACTAATATAGTTTTTCCTGCTATAATCGACTTAATAAAAAACCTCCAAAATTATTCCTAAATAATATTAATAAAATATGTATGTGCCTTTACATTGTATCTGGATATTATCTACTGGTTGCTTACATATATTCTTTATATCTCATTTCCTAGTATATATATTTGTTTTTACTTATGCAAAAAGTAAAGAATATCTCCACTTATATAAATGTTATGTAGCAGTTTATTATCAGTTAAATAAGAAGTGAAAATTTTTTAATGATGAAGCATCCAAGCTAGTACGTCATAAAAGTATTTTTGTCTTTAAGTCTTTGCTTAATAGACATTCAAAGAATTCCAAACTGACCAGTTGTATAACCTTGGGCAAGTTGCTCAACTACTAAGGGCTCTACCATTCTTGTTTGTAAAATAAAGGTAATAAAATAGTATGTCACTTAAAGTTTTGTTAGAGGCATGTCTGTCACACTATAAACACTTAATAAATGCCTTTTAATACTGTAGTTATTATTATTATTATTGGTGGTGTTATTATGGTTGCTATTATTATTATCATGTGTAGCTAATTGCCATAAATGCAATTTTCCCTTTCTTCCTGGCTAACAGAATTTGGATTTTGTGCCAGAAAACATCTGAGTGAAAAAAAAAGGAAAAAGAAAAAAATAATAATATAAAAAAAAAAAAGAAGTTGGATTTGGAATTGAAGCAGTGATGTGTTCACTTCAGGTAATGGGCCATGATAGTCTTAGGCAGTAATAACAATCCTGTTTCTCAATCTTAATTTCCCAATATCCCTTGCAGCAGGTACAGCCAAAGGACCCAAGTTAGGCCAATAAGATCTAAGTACAAGTTTTCTGATGAGGTTTCTGAGAAAGTAGTTAATTACTTTGTAAAAGGGGACAGGTGTGCCTAGTGTATAGCCCCCTTGCCTCTTCTATCTGTCTTACTTGAATGTGGATCTGATGCAGCAACTGTCTTTTGACAAGGCATGAAGATAAAAGCCAACACACTCACCATGGCAAGCAGAGATATAGAAAGGGCCTGCATGTCTAATGACATCATTGAGCAGTGAAGAATAGTTTGGGTACTTTCTGTGTCTGCTAAGGAATATAGAATAGCATCATATTTAATACTTTGGATGATTCCAGTAATTTATCCTTCATGACTTTTCAAATAAATAATTTTGTTCTCAGTGTACAATTGCAATAGCATATAGTAAATAGGAAATTAAAGCCACAAAAATGATTTTAAGGGAAAAAATTGAATTACATATAGTCTGTCTTCTGGATAAATATAGATGTTTTCTTTTGTATTGGCTGCATACAACCTTTTAGAAATTTTGAAATGGCCTGGCTATTGTCTACTTATTGTGGGATCTGAAAGAGTCATTTGATTTAAATATTTGTAATTACACATTATTTTAAAAGAATTGTTTTTAAACCTATAGGGCAGTGGTTCTCAAATGAGGGCAACTTTGTAATTGGCAATATCTTGAGATATTTTTGATTGTCACAGGATATCCCTTCCCCCCAACAAAGAATTATCCTGCCCAAATGACAAAATATTTGCAATGGGTTTGGAATGCATCTATTGAGAATGTTAACGGTTTTCTTTAAAAAGATCTAATTAAGCTATTTTTAATTTTTAACCGTGATTAAAGGCTAGATACTACTTGTGAAAAAGCTAGTGCCAAATTTCAGGTATCTTGATGGCATTTTTGGTTGAAATGATAACCATTCAAATACAGTTTTTATTACATGGCTGTAGATGGGAGCAAAATATTAAACTACACATAGTAAAAATCTGAGATGACACACATAGTGAGACCATCAGATAAAGGGCTTCCACTCTACTGACGAGTGAAGAACTTTTGTCACTATTTCCGCAACCTTATCCCTTCAAAATCTTACAATCTTACGGTTCAATAATAAAAGTTTAAAAGTTAAAAATTTATTCTCATACTTTGGTTCTGTCTATTGCCATAAATATTTTGTATTAATTAGATGACTAGCAATAGCTTCCTTTGCAGCTGAAAACTTACAGGAGCTAACATAATCTAATGTAGATCCAGAATTAGAACCCCAAGCATGGGGGCTCAAATTTACTAATTAATTTATGGTGCTAACAAAGATATACATATATGGGCACATTTTTTCATGAGGTAATTCTTCAATATGTTCTCTCCATTTCTATACTTTTGGCTTTTCTAGAATAGCAAAATATTCTATTTTAGTCTTCCTAAAAAATTGATGGTGCCATACAAATTATAACTGCTTTTTATGAAGGATCTGGTGCTACATTTACCATTTACTATTTTATGGCCCTGGAGCCACTTTCTCAGAATTTGGTATAATGGAGATTGCAATAAGGATTAAATGAGATTATGCAGGCAAAAAAGTGCTTCACTTTCTACCTAGCACAGAATAAGTTTCTCAATAACACTGTTACTTTTCCCGCCCTCTGCTTTAGTACTCTTGTCTCAATAGAAGTGCTTGCAATGATTCATGGCTCATGGTCATGCCTTAAAACTTACCTTGTTTTGACTGAGCAACATCCTTGTTTCGAAAAAGAGAATAGATCCCTGATGTCCTCTTTTTAATCTATCAATTCTTATGTATTGATTTTGAGTATTCTGCTCATTAGATACAGACAATTTACTTTTAATTGTCTGGACATGCTTTGGATTAAGCAATAGAGTAAGGTAAACAGACTTACTTTAATCAATAAATTGGAATCCTGCAACCTGAACTGACATGGAAAACAAAGGGTGAATGAAATCCTACTTTAAACTCTAAAGATCTTTTCTTTACCATCAATTTTGAGACATAACCATTTTCCTGCCTTATATTCATAAGAAAAGATGAACTTTAATATTATCAAGTCCATTGCAACCCTTTCAGAAAAGATTTCTTTGTATTGTTGACTTTAAAGGTAATTTGTCCTTCAAGCAGAGATAAAGTTAAAGAGGTTACTTTGGAAAATGTCTCCATGTTAAATTCTAACCTACCGCTTTCCTTTTCATTGGAAGCCATGCAGAGCCATATGTGGTAGGGTAAATTGACAGAAGCCCAGCCGGTGTTAACCTGTTTCATGAAGATCTAATGATATACCTGCTTCTTTGCTGAGGACACTTTTGTTACCAAGAAAGAACACAATTGAGAGATGTAGGTTTTCAATGTCTGCCTGACAGCAGATGTGAATCTTTTCTAACAGGTACATAGCAACAAACCTTTAAATAGAATCCAGCAACTGTTAAATTAAGAACAAGAATACTTATTTTACTTTTTCTATAGTCCCAGTATTCTGTGATTCAAACGTCAACTCATCTTATTTTTAAGCTGTAGCTGATAAGGAGCAAAATTCCTCTACCATCCATAGGGTTTTGAAAGGTTCTAACCTCATTTATGAAGCTCAGGCAGTTTACTCAGATTCCTTCTTAGAACTAGAAACATTTTTTTCCTCTTTAAGGTGAACAATTTTGAAGACATATGTGTGTATTTCAGGTGTAAACAGGCATCATTTCATCTCTGAACAGAACTAGGTTGGAAGTAAACTTAAGAGATTTGCCTAGATTAAATTCAGATCTGCTTTTAGATTCAAAATGACCACATACATTCAATTTCAGAATTACCTCCTTTGTCTGCTGTGATGTGGATTGGAGACTGCCTTCTCTAAGATTTTCTTTTTCCTTTTTGAGTATGCAAGTGACATTTTCCTGTTCATCCAAAGAATGAAGTAAACCCGATTAGATTTGCTCTCCATCTGGGAGCAGGAAATTAACTTTGAAAATGATTTAAATCTCTTGCCTGGGGAGGAACTTTTACTGCCCTGAGTTCAATAGTTCAATTTGACAGAAGCCTTTGACAGATTTCTAATACATAGCTACGTTTTTAAAAAAGATGAAAATGAGGCTGCTTTAAATTTCTTTAACTGAATTCTTATATCAGGCCAAATTTGGAGACCTGTCAGGTAGAAAAATTTGACCCAGTAAACATTTTATGTAGACATATATTACGATTTCAAAGAAGAAGAAATACACGTTCTTACACATTGAGAGAAAATCTTTAGGGCTGACAACTGTGTTTTATAATTTTTTTCTTATGTTGTGACCACAAGAACAGGCAGTAAGCCAGAAACTATGAAAACTGATTGTACATGTTTAGAGTTTATTTTGGTAATCAAATAAAACAACAAAGCTATTTGGATACATTTCTAATGATATACATAGTAATTGTGCTGAAAGGTGAGTAGTCAAAGATGGCAAAATGTTCATATAAATCACTTTATTCTGAATTTTTATATGTAGACAGATACCAATTTTAGGATTTTTTCCTTCTCACTTTGTTTATTTGCACATATCCATAATTAACATTGGTGATGACAGTATTCCCCATTACTATTAACATTACAAAAGCATAAATTTTTCATACCCTCATATACACATTGATATTTATATATACCTTACTCCCTCTAACTGGTTTTTCCTTGCTCAGGACACTTTGTCCCTTGTACTTGGAATAAGATTTCTATTTTTTCCTTCATACGCTCCCACCCATACTCTTTTCCCCTCAAATTAAGGAGCTCTTGTTCAGTATCTTCCCAGCAGATAATAGTCACTTTAGGCCAAGTTAGGTTGTTGTAACAAATGGCTGAAATTTCTCTCTCTCTTTTTTTTAAGCTTTGTTTCTTGCTCCTAAAATATGTCCACTGGGGATTGAGTAGTGTTCTGCTGTATGTCATTTTCACTCCAAGACCCAGGCTTATGGATAAGATTCTATCTGGGATATAATCAGATTTATGGCAGAGGAAAAAGAGCAAAAGTGGAAGGAACCATAAGGTAGCTTCTAGAGCTTCTGCTTGGAAGTAGTACACATCACTTCTCCTTATTTTCATTGGCCACATCAAGTATGTAGCCAAATCCAATGTCAATGGGGCATGGACTATAATTCTCCCACAAGGAGTGGCTTAACAGGGAAGAATCCCAGATATTTGAAATAAATGAGACTGCAACCGCAATTAAAATATATTTTACATAACCCAGTATATATTTGCGCACACAAACTAGTGCAGGGAACATAGCAGGTACTTAAGAAAGACTTATTGAATGGATAAATGAATGACTATATTAATGGACAAAACAGTGTATGATATATTCTTATATTTCTATTTTACTGTATTCTTTTATATTCTATTCTATTTCATTTTTGTAAAGTGCTCATGACCCACTAAATTCATTCCATGACCTATTTAAAAACATTGACTATCAAATCTAAGAACATAAAAGCAGTATTATTTTCAATCCTTGATTCTGTTCTTTTTTCTCAGAAAAACCTAGTAAACATCTTCTATGCACTGGGTGTGTGTTAGCATTGGTAATTATAAGTACTTGAATTAGACATCTAAGAAGCCCAGGGTTAATATCACCACAACTAATCTAAAAGAAACATATGGTGATAACGCCTAGAAAAGAGGTATATAAACTGGGGTAGGTCTGAAAATATTTCCCCAAGAAAATGATTCTTAAACTAGGTCATGATAATGAATAATAGGATTTTGAAACACAAGAAAGACCTGCATAAGAAAATTTCTAGTAGCATGAAAGTTAATGGTGAGTTTGAAGAAGGCCACGTAGTCCAAAGGAAGAGGGGTCAGAAATATTGATGGGAAAATTAGGGCCTTATATATCACCAACTTACTATTCTTCAACCACTAGGTATGTCAGGAATTCCTGGTCTGTAATTTTACCTTTAAAACAGCAAGTGAAAGAACAGCAGGAAAGTTGTTGAAATTAAAGTTTTGTTCACAAACAGATCAGATTTAAGGTTAACAAATTCCTTAAGTCATGTAATTATTAGATGAGCTTTTTATGTCTTCTAAGATATGGGGCTGATTTTTCCCTTTTCCTGATTTCTCCCAGTTGAGATTTTCCCTGTTCCAATTATATGGCTGCAAAACAAATCAGTTTCACTTTTCTGATCTATATAAAGAAATTCATAATACTGTAGTATTTGTATACTTCTATGTCATTTGGAATATATTCGGCAGCATGTAACAAAAGGGGATTTAACTTTTAATTACATAAGAACCACAGGGATAAGCTGGAGCAGATAGAGTAGCTCAAGAATGTGTAGGCCAAGATCACTGTGTTCCCATGGCTTTTCCCTCATGCTTGCAAGATGATTGCTAGGCCTTCAGTTGTAACATCCATGTGTCAAGAAGAATAAGAAGGAGAAAGAGACAAGGAAAATGAGGCAACCTACTTCAGCAAACCAAACTTTTCCAGAAATCCCCAGCAAACTTCGACTCACAACTTTTTGGTGACAAGACCATATTCATATCACATAGCTGCTTCTAGCTTCAAAGGAGGCTGGGAAATAAAATTTTTAAACTGTCATATTCCTGTTCTGAATAAAATTAGAGTTCCTGATAATAAAGAACGGGAGACCGATAACTGCAACATCTTCCTACCTCCCAGAGTTGTTAAGGGAATCCAATGACAATATAGATGTAAAAGGACTTGATAAATTTCAAATAATCATGAGCAAATGATATTATTTTTTAAAAAGTGAGAAGTGTACAAAAATGAAGCTTAGCTAATTAGCTGTTTTTCACATAAAAAATGTTTAGAAATTCCAAAACAATACAAGAGTACACACACATTCATAAAATAGGTGAGGTATTAATATATATAGTATAAACATTTAGTCGTCTATGTGTATATGCCTACATATTTTTTATGCATAATTAATATTAGCTTATAATTAACTTTCACACATGTTTAGATGTACCATGTATATAATAAGCTATACACAATAAAATAACTGAAAAATCAAAGATATTATCTTTTCTCTTAATTTTATGTTCCTGAGGACCCAAATTAAAGTGCACTGTGATTTAAGTAAGACAATATGTGTAAAGACTATTAGTAAACTACAAAATACTATAAAAAGTATAAACATATATAATGCAATATTATTATGATCTTACTGTAACACAAAATCTTGTGCTGATACAATAGTGTAAAGCTGTGATTTTCTAAGTGTAGCCATGGATCTCTGGGGTCCCCAGACTATTTCAGGTGGCATATGAGGTCAAAAGTATTTTCACAATAATGTGAAAATGTTATTTGCCTTTTTTACCATGTTGGCACTTGCACTGATAGTGCAAAACAATAGTGAATAAAACTGCTAGCACCTCAGCAGAAATCAACTTGCTGACACCAAACTGTATTGGTAGTCATTGTATTTTTTTACCACTATACACTCTCTGTACAAAAAAAAAAGTATGTTTCACTTGGGATGTCCTTGATAAAACAATAGATATTATTAATTTTATTACTAATGGGGAAAGGGGGAATGTTTAAAGCACTTATGCCACATACCACAGTTCCTGGAATGTCTTGCGGAAAAGCACTGTGCTGTGAGCTGAACTAGCTTCTTTTTCAGTTGAACTTCATCTTTTCCTGAAAAAAAACCTGACAGACTATGGGATTGAGACTTGTGTATTCGGTAGACATTTTCTCAAAATGAATGAAGTGAGCCTGTCACTTCAAGGAAAACAACTTACAGTGTCTTTGTCAATGAATATATTTGAACTTTAGAGTGAAAATTAGAATTGTGAAAAACCTGCATTTGCCACAATGAGCTTGACTGCTTTCCAATTCTTACTGTCATTTTTGATGAGATCAGGAGTGATAATGAATATGATTTTTTGATATTACAGATGGAACGTGTCAAACTACGGAAGCTCTGAATAACTCAGTAAAATGATTTTTGCCAATGACCAATGCAATGAGTAAAAGAGTATAACCTGGAAGATAAACTGATGCATTTTAATGTAACAGTACAAAAAGTTCATTGATATGGTTTCTTAAAGGTTAGTTGCAAGGCTGAATCTGAAACTATCACTTGTCAAGTTTTGGAGGAGAATCAAAGAAAAATATTCACAATCCTCTGAAAAGGTTACTAAAATATTTCTCCCTCTTCCAATTAGTAGTTCTCTGTGTGTGGACAGATTTTCTTCATATACTTCAACCAAAACAATGTATAGTAACAGAATGAAGGCAGAAGCAAATAGGAGGATGCAGCTATCTCTTATTAAGCCTGATATCAGATTTGCAAAAATAATGCAATTCTTCTCATTATATTTTGTTTGTCTTGAAAAGCATAGTTATAGCTCATAAATAAATTTTTTTTTTATATGAGGCAGGGGAGGGAAAAGGGAGGTTCAATTTCCTTTTTTTTTTTTTTTTGAGACAGAGTCTCACTCTGTCATCCTGGGTAGAGTGCAGTGGCATCAGCCTAGCTCACAGCAACCTCAAACTCCTGGGCTCAAGCAATCCTCCTGCCTCAGCCTCCCGAGTAGCTAGCCCCACAGGTGTGCACCACCATGCCCAGCTAATTTTTCTATTTTTTAGTAGAGGCAGGGTCTCAACTCTCACTCAGCCTGGTCTCAAGCAATCCTCTCACCTCAGCCTCCCAGGGTGCTAGGATTACAGGCGTGAGCCACTGCGCCTGGCCTACAATTCTTTAACGTTAACATGTAATGGGTCTATTACTATTACTTGTAAGTCACTTACATAAAAAGTAAAATTTCTTTAATTTTGGATATGGCAAACAATTGATGTAATCATATCAATAAATTCTCTTTGTGATCTTCAAAAATTGTTAAGACTAAAGGAGTCCTGAGACCAAATGTTTGTGAACCAGTGCTACAAAGAAACCATAAGAACACATTGTTCAACATTATATCATTGTTTAATACAATTTAGAATTTGATCCATTTGTTTCTTTTGTGTTCTTACTTATGTATCATACTTTGGTTTTGTTCTCCAATATCTATTTTTGTTGTTTAGGTAAAGAAGTCAGCCTTTTCAAGCTCCCTGTGCTCTTTTAATCTTGACACTCCCCAAGGTCATTGCATTTCTTCTTGTGTTTCACATTATGCTCATATTTCTTCTCTTTCAGAATCATGGGTAAGCCAGAAGCCATATGCCATGGTATGTTGGTAAAACTACTTAAAAGGCCCTGATTGAAAGTGTTTGCTGATGTTTTTAACCTACCAACCTGATGTCACTATTCATGGTGTTGGAGTTGGGAAGAGATGCACACAGTCAGCTCTCCAGCATACCCCATGTTGGTATAAATGGCCAATGATTTGTGTTTTTAAGAAAAGACAATTCCACATTTTTCTATTTTCATCCAGACCTCATCTGTGGTGATGGCACTGACACTACTACCAAAAATTAGAGTCAGTCTGTTTTTGTAATCTCTCTCTATCCAACAGTCAACCATTTGGATCCTCGGTGTTGTGTGGAAATAAAGCTGTAAAAGTAACCAAGTATTCCCTGCTCTTAAAGTGCAAATTCACATAATGCACTTTACATTTAAAATTTTGCTATTATCTGGATAATTTTATCCTCAATGGCTTTAAAGATGACAGTTTACCTAGCTACTTACTGCTCAAATTGTAGTTCTTGGTCTGCAACTTCCATATCCAAGCTTGTTAGAAATACAGACTCTCAGGCCTCACCCTAGACTTAATCAAATTTGCATTTTAACAAGATCTCCAAGTTATTCTTATGGACATGTTTGTGAGCACTGGTTTAGAGTAATTCGAGCCCTAATAATTTCAGCTTGCTGCCTTATATTAATAATTGGCAAATGGTTACTATATAAATATAGCCCTCATAAAATGTGTTATGTTTCAGGATATTAGCCAAAATATCCCATTCATCTTGTTTCTTAGTTTGTCCTCAATGTTATTTTTCCTTAGTGAATTGAAGTTAAGTCTCTTTTCAAATACTGGAATGTTTCTGTGTATTTTCATAATCCATTTTCTTTAAAACATAGAATTTCTATTCTCTTCTGAAGCATCAGATTCATCACTTCAGTTCCCATTAGATTTTTCTCCTTGAAAATATTGATGTGTAAATTCTTTGCTCTGTGGAATGATCAGTCAGAGGTGGTACATATTTTTTCTTCCCTGTTGATCTGAAGATTCACTTTTATGTGTTACTAAATTAGTGAAGTGTTAAAATGCTATACCTTTGAATTCCATGACTCATTCTCAGCCCCTTGGCTATAAAGGCCAGCATAATTTACTACCATATAGTTCAAGAGCTTGAAAGAGAAATTGGACATTTTTGGAAAAGAAGCATGCATATAAAATGCATTAACAAATTTATAGGAACTTAAGTCTCTCTAAGGCAGCTGATCTCACCCTGGCTGCACTTTAGAATTATTTGGGAAGCTTTTAAGAAGCCCTAGGACTGGATCCCCTCTTCCAGAGACTCTGGTTCAATTGGTTCAGCATTGTTTTCATGTGTCTGTATTTTTAAAAACTCCCAAAGTGATGCAAACTGGGCATTGACAGTCACTGCACTGCGCTGCAAAATGGCAAAGCCAAGAATAAACATGCTTTGGTCAACCACCCTGCAACAGGATTCTCTTTCATTAAGGGGTCTACTCACCCTGAGCACTAGTATGTATAGTGATTAAATTTGTCAGCTGAGTCCATCAAAGTTTAGTTACATACCTTTAAGAATTACTGAAATGTTTGTTTTTAACCTGCCTTTATGAAGACAGAAAAAAGATTGAACAAAGATGATGAGGTTACACTATGGAATCAATTATATAAAGTTTAGTGAGTAGCTAATTTAAAGTTAAATATACATTCATCACACTAAAAAGAATGCAAGGATGAATGTGTATGGCAATTTCCTCAAACCTGTCCTCCAAGTAAAGGCAGAATACAAATACAGCAGGTCCTTGATAATGTCCTTTTGTTCAACTTTGTTTAATTGTAATGTTGATGAGAAAAAAAATCGATTCCCATCCAGGGCCACTGTCTGTGTGGAGTTTACGTGTTCTCCCCATTTCTCTGCATGTATGTTTTCTCTGGGTCCTCTGGTTTCCTCCCATATCCCAAAGATGTGCATGACGTGTCTACGTGGTCCCGGTCTGCGTGAGTGTGGCTATGTGTGTGAGTGCACCCCACGATAGAATGGCATCCTGTCCATGGATGGTTCCTGCCCCCTGAGCTGCATGGATAGGCTCTGGCCACCCTCGACCCTGAACTGGAATAAGTGGGTTGGAAAATAAATGAATGAATGCAAATTATTGTAAAATAAAAATTTGTAAAGCATGTGATAATCCTACAAATGCACAACATTAAACAGTGTGGTACAAAGGGACTCAGTGATCCTGCCCTATTTGTGACTGCTGTTTTTTTTAACTTCACAGTGGTAAAAAGTACTCCTTATAGCTTTTGCTTTGCAAATATTTATTCCTTGATTTAACCCACCACCACTACTACTGCTGCCACTCACTGATTCACTAAAAATTTTGTAAATAAGTCTCTTACTTGTTTTTAAATCTTTCTTAAATGTATATATAGCTCACATTTTTTTCAGTGTTTAATATTAAAAGTTTTTTAGGTCTTTATTTAGAAGTTGATGATGTTTTTGTGATCAGAAACATGTCATAGAAAGTTAACTCTTGTTTATATCAATTAGTTTATGGTGAAATTGGTTTTGCTATACATTTTTTTCACTTAAAGTCACAGTTTCCAAGAACCTGTGATGACTTACTATATATAATCTCAGGTGCACCTAATGGCATAAATACAAACTGGCCAAGTACAATATACTGCAGTTATATTGTTTTATTTGTTCTTAAACTTTCATGTCATTTTTGCATTCTATTTCATAAATATATTTGACAATAATATATTTAATATATGATAAAATATGTGCATTCTACTTAATAATATATAATTTGAAATATAATAGATATTTTAATGTTAATATGCTTAAATTTTTTTCAGAAAACTTCTCATCAGCACTTCCCTAGGTTAAGCCAGAGGAATAATAGATAAAGCTTTTCAGGTCAATGTCATATATCATTGTATGTTCGTCAAAAATACAAACATTTAGAGAAACTGTATTAGTCAACTTGGGCAGCTATAACAAAATATGATGGGCTGGGTGGCATAAACAACAGAAATTTATTTTCTTACAGTTCTGGAGGCTAGAAGTCCAAGATCAGGGTACCAGCATGGTGTGTTTGTGGTGAGGGTCTCCCCTGGGGTTGCAGACGGTTGCTTCTTTTGTGTGCTCACATAGCCTTTCCTCAGTGCAAGTGCTCATGAGAGAGCTCTCTGTTGTCACTGCTTATAAAAACACTGATTCTTTTTCTTTTTTTTTTTTTAAGACTAGTCAAGTGCAGTAGTGAGAAGGGGAGAAAGAGTGGAACAAGGAAGTTCGATCTGTAACTGTGAACAATCAGTTGAGATACCTACTACCTTTGGACCAGCCTAAAGACATTAATTCTGTCAGATCAGGGCTCTATGCTTGTGACCTCATTTAATCTTATTTGCTTCCTTAGAGGTTCCAAATACATTCACTCTTGGATTAGAGCTTCAACAAATGATTTGGGGGGAAGGGCACAAACGTTCAGTCTATAACAGAAAGATTCTCATTTATCACATATCTCTCCTTTCTCACACAATATATACAATATGTTAGAAATATTGTTGTTGAGCATGGATTGATGAATGTGTGTGAAAATTAGAAAGAAACGTATACTAAGAGAGAAAGACATACACATACACACATGGGGATGGGGGAGAGAGGGAGATTAACTAAAAATGGTACATATTTTACCTATGAGCTAACATAATCCCCTTCACTCTCCCTTTCCAATAATCTAAAACACCATGTCAAAAACACGTGATGAAGCAGAGGATCCACAATAAAAAGAATAAGGCTTGGGAGGCCCCTTAGAGAAAACTGAGAAGAGTAAACCCATCTTGAGAAAGGAAGAAGCGGCTGGGAATGATGGTCTAGCTCCTGACTATCACTTCTTAAGGCAGAACTCTGTCCCCACTTTGGAGCTAAAAACATTGAGCTAGCCATAGAGCAAATTTCCATGGACTCCTCATTTAGCCTCTTATCTAGTGTAGTGACCTGGACACTTTCTGGAGTATCAATCATTCAACCATACCTGGAGAGTCAGGAAATAAAAGAGTGACTTCAAGATCTTCTCCTCTCTATCACTTTCCCCAAATAAACACAGCTGGAAGAGGAATAAGCATTTTAAACAAGGGACTGTCTTTGCCTTTTGTTATTTATTACTATCTTAGCCTTGAGGCAAAGTGTTTTTTATTTTTAAAATGATAAAGATATTTAACAAAGGATTTTAAAATTCAAAAGCAACTCAACTTTTAATTATAAGATTTACAATTCTATAAAGCTGAGTTAAGTTGCTGATTATGAGCTCTACTGAAGTTACTGGTTGATTTGGTGAGAATAATGGTTTTGATTCAGCCTACCAATCTACAATTTTGCTTACCAGAGATTTGATTTTTGCTGTATGCACAACTGTAATTTTTCTTGCACATATGTGTAGGGAAAATATTGTAAAAACTCAAAACTTTAAATTTTTTCCTCAAATCATCTAGTAAAATCAACAATCTGGGAAGATGTGATATTTATCCTGACCTTAAGCAAGATCAGGTACTACCCTAGCTTGAGAGACAAAATCAGGGAGGAAACTCCATCCTACCTCTTTTGGGCTTTGGTGAATTATGCAGCCAAAAGTGATGAAGGCAATATCTCTGCTGTGGTCCTTTAGGGATTTTCTAACAGATTGGTTCTCAACTGTTGGCTGGTTCATAGATATGTTTCTGGCATAAAGACAAAAAAAAATTAAAAATGAGAGGCTTGGGCCAGGCATGGTGGCCTGGCCTATAATCCCAGCACTTTGGGAGGCCAAAGTGGGAGGATCATTTGAGCCCAGGAGTTGGAGACCAGCCTGGGCAACAACCAGCCTGGGCAACATAGCAAGACCCTGTCTCTGCAAAAAAATAAGAATAATTAGCCAGGCGTAGTGGTGCACACTTATAGTCCCAGCTACTCAGGATGCTGAGGTGGGAGGACTGCTTGAGCCCAGGAGTTTGAGGCTGCAGTGAGATACGATTAGGTCACTGTTACCAAAACTTTGGCACTTGTCCCCAAGGCCACATCAGAAAAATGAGGACAAGTGGTTTGGTGAGAAGGAAAGAGAGGTTTATTAATTTGCCAGCAAATGAGGAGGCTTGTAGACTCCCATCTCAAAGTAACAATGTCATGTCTCTGAGCAGAAGTACAGAGCTTTTAAACGTTCTGATTAATCCCTTAATCCCATCTTCAGCTAAGACAATCTTGTCACCTCTGCCTAGACAATTCCCTTGAGCCATTTCCTGTGGTACAAAGAACAAAGGACACTTTCCTGCCCCTCCTGACCACTGGCAGGGATGTAGGTTTTAGTTTTCAAAAAGGGTGAGTGGGTTTTGAAAAGACAGAAAACATTTTTACTCTTTTTCAGGCCATTTTCTCTGTTACATCACTGCACTCCACCCTGGGCAGCAGAGCAAGACTCCTTCTCTAAAAAAAAAATGTAAAAGGCTTAGTTCTCCTTGTTGAAAATAAGGGAAGAGATTTCCTTCTCCCTCTTTTTCTTAGAATCTTTACTTTAGAAAACTTTGTAAGTACTTTCTCTTCTCTTTGCAATTATTGACCAAAAAGTAAGAAGCTGAGGCAAATATAAGTAGAGAGTTTATTTGGGCCAAGCTTGAGGATTGCAAACCGGGAACATAGATTCAACTTGCCCTGAATATGCACTCTGGGTAGCAGCAGTTACAAGTGGAATTTAAAGGAAAAGAAGATACAGTTCCTGAGTTGTTTACCAATAATTTACATTAAAATAACATAAACTATTGATTGTCTATAAATTGTTCTTTGTATCACACATTCTAGGAACATGAAGATAATGGGTGAAGTAGGTAGTTCAGAACAAAGTGACTTTTTAAACAATAGTTCCCAGGTATGGGAGCAGGAGTGAGGGCATGACTGAAGACCCATACTCCTGTCTCTCTGGGCCTACATACCCCACATAGCTCTTTTCTCATTTCTCCCCAGTTCATAAAAAGTTCTTCCCATGGGAGCATTCAGGATCAATTTCTGCTTAGGTTGGAGTGATGGACACCTTTCATCCCTATGTGCTGGGAAGGCTCATTCTGGGATAGTTCTCAGTTGTGTCACTGATTTATATAACTGCCATCCACTTGTTGAATTATCTCTAGTCTTCAGAATTTTATGATTTTGGTTTTCTTGGAAGACATAAAACAATGAGAGATACATAATAAAACCTATTCCACTGGGGGTTCAGTCCAAATTTTAGGAAAATAGTAAAAACTCATAAGCAATGGTCAGGGCTAGAAACTAATAAGAGTATGCTATGATTTTCCTCTAAAACAAAATTTTTCTCTCTCTAGTTCCCAATTTCTACCAAAGATCAATCATAGTGAGCCCAATTTATTGGCAAAATAAGTTTTAGTTTTATTATTCTTGGCCTAATTATTTGCATAAAGTATAGCAATAATAATGATTGGTCATATAGGCTAAATTGGCTTTGCTCAAACTTTTTCATAAGAAATTTCAGATTAGACATTTAAAAAGCCTTATGAGGCTAAGAAGCCAAGCCAAGAATTTGCCAGACTGTGCTTATAATACCTGTACAAATTGGGTGACTTCATCTCTTCTTGAAGTTCCAAAATATCTTGAGGTTCCTGAGCCTGTCAGAAAGTAATAATTCTTTACTTACTGCAAGATTAGAAACCTTATAAGGGAATCTTGTAGACAAGGTACCAGGCCAGTCTTTACAAGGGGTTCTTTACTGGCCCTATAAAGTCAACCTCAATTCCTCAAAGCCATCTGGACATGTTATGAAAAGTTCAGTACTTGTCCCTGAGGCTGAACAAAAATGAGGACAAGTAATTTGAGGAAAAGGAAAGAGTTTATTAATTTGATGACAAATGAAGATGATGGCAGACTCTTGTCTTAAAGAACCATCTTCCCCCTTTAAGCAGAAATACAGGGTTTTTAAGGGGGGTTTTCAGCTATGAGCTATTGCTGTTTAACTGTAGCATCTCCAGTGAAGACAATCTCGTAACCTCCGTCCACATAATTCTGTTGAACCATATCCTGTTGCTTAAGATACTAGAAAACAAAAAACAAAGAACACTCCTCTGCTCCTCTGATTACTGGCTTCGGGCAGGAATGCAGGTTTTAAGGGTGAGGGGTTTTAAAGAGACAACTCATAAAACATTTTGTCCTTTTTCAGACCCTTACTTCTGTTACAGACATATCTGAAAATATGCCATTCTGGTCAAAGCCTTGGTAAAATAACCAGTGCCTCCAATTTTGTCCTGTTACACAAAATAGATTCTTATTGAATTTATGTCAATAATTAGATTACCATAATATAAGATTACTTGTGAATAGTTTCCAAATTTTAGAGGAATTGGATAAAGAGAAAGGCAAATGTTTCAATTTTGATCACAAGGTATTTTACTCAATTGCTATAAACTATAAATAGCTCAAAAGAAATAAATTTTCTTGACTCTAGTAAACAAAATATAAAAAGAATCAGCAATGTTTCAAACAATAAGTCATAAAAACTATTTCAGTCCTCTATCAATTCATTCCCAAATAATTAGTTCTTGTTCTTCTTGATGTTGGGTTAGCAATCTTCATGAACACATCAGTTTATAAGAGTTCTGAAAGTTTTTACTTAGTTCAGTGATATGCTCTCCAAAGTAATCAAAAACCTGTATTTAAGAGTACTCATCAGGGTCCTTTTCTATAAATTTCCTTGAAGAAAAAGCAAATTTTGGACTGTAGCCCATTGTAACCCACTTTTTGAGAAGAATCAAAATAAAACAATAATTGTCTGTGGATGAGAAAGACTTAGACTAGCAATGGTTAAAGATGCAGTTGACAAGGTAATTTGGTTATTTCTGTGGCGTACAACAATTTAACATAATAACCAAAATTATGTCTGACCTGATATATATGAAGACATCAGAATTTTGGGAATCTCATGTAATTTTGAAGCACATATTAATAACATATCCATACAAATATAACTCAAAGAAAGTTAAACACCATTTCTTATTTGACAATGCTTCCCATATGACTTTATATACCCAATAAGCCTAATATGTCTCTCTTGGACTTCTGAGGGTTCCTTTGGGAAAATAATTATAGAATTTGAAATTTTATTTTGGGAAGTATGTCAAAAATTAAAGGTTTAAAACACTTGATCACAATAGGATCACAAGACACTGTAAAATAATAGTCATTCATTATAAGTCAAAGTGCTAATTCAAAGATTTCAAAAAGCAAAAACCTTTACTTTTTGATAGAGAAGAGACTCAGTTTTTGAAACAATCAAAAGACCTAATAAAGACAGCCTAAGACAAACAGAATCTGGAATCTGTCTTTTCCTCTTTTTTTTTTTTTTTTGCAATTTACTCAAAAGGTGAACAAAAGTCTTTTATTATCTCTTATAAATATTATATGAAAATCTTGTTCAAAAAAGGAAATCAAATTCTAAATTTGTATCAGTATATTATTAATGCTAATGCTAATTTGAATAAAACCTTATAAATAAATCTATTCTCTCTCAATCAGTTTTGACCACACAAGATAAGATTTCTATAAACTTTTTATAACATCTTAAAATTTTCTATTAAAGAGCAGATCACTACTCTGAGAAAACCCTGTTATTTTGATACAGGGGCCCAGACTCTGGCCTTGCATCACTGTGCTTTGAATATTAATGCCCAATTTTTAGAAGAACTAAATAGTCCTCTTCTAATTTTAGCTAACTTGATCACATGTGAAGTTTCTTTCACAAGATTAATCTTCCACAAATTTTCTACAGCTTTCTTAAACTTCAGTTTTGTCCTATGCTTCCTTTTTTATATTGGCATTCTATCTTAGAACAAAAATTTACTTTGCTTTTTTCCTTATTGTTTTCACTATCCAAAATTCTCTCTCTTGTAAAAGAAAAAAAGTTACTCTATTTTCAACTTTCTTTACATCTTACTTTCTTTACACACTCGATATAGAGTAGTTTCTCTTATATCTAGTAGAGTTTTTCTCTTTTTAGAGACAGGATCTTGATCTGTCACTCTCCTGGGGGGCAGTGGCATAATCACAGCTCACGGTAACCTTGAACTCCTGGACTCAAGCAGTCCTCCCTGGGACTACAGACATGTGCCACCATGCCTGATTATTTTTTTAATAGAGGTTGGGGTCTCACTATGTTGACCAGGCTGGTCTTGAACTCCTGGGCTCAAGCAATCCTCCTGCCTTGGCCTCCCAAAGTGCTGGAATTACAGGTATGAGCCACTGTGCTAGACTTCAGTAGTTTTGATTACATATATTAACTACAATTTTAACTCTTAGCAAGCCTAATTTCCAGTGAAAAACCTGGGAGGTAATTTTGAACTGTTTCATACCAGTATTTGTAGATGAAAACAATTTTGTAATTTTTCCTAAAGTTTTGTTTAGTAGATCTAAATATACTTAGCTTTTCTATACCATATAAATGACTCAGACATTTTATGATTATCTATTACTCAATTTAACAAAACATGACTTTAAGATTATGTTACTGAAAAAGCTTTTTAAAACTATGAAAAGTTTGTTTATAAACTTTTATTCCATTTATATTCCTTTAATTTATTCATTCCTAACAATTATTCTTGAATAGTTCATTAAAGTGTCAACCCAAGTAAATGACTGAGGCAAAAATCTCAATCACTGGAGGTTTATTAAGCCAAAGTTGAGGACACACCTGGGAGAAACATGAATCACAGACAAGCTGTGGCTGTTTTTCTCTGAAGGGGAAGTTGGAACCTTCAGCATTTTAAAAGTGTACAGAAAAAAGGGAAAGGCAAGGTGGGGGTGCTGATGAGGCAAAGTGGTTACATTCTTGAGGCCCAGGAAATCTACATTTTATATAAAATAAGGGGAATGTTAGAAAGGAAAAAGGGAGTGAAAGAAACATCAATATGTAGATGTCCCTGGGTAAGTGGAAGAATGTGTGATTTTGTGTCTTCAGTTTTGTTACCTGTAAAAATAAATATATAATTCATTATTAGTGTAGAATCGAATAGACTTTAGTTTTAGGTGTAGATGTAGGTACAATTTGTATGTCCCTGCTTATGGGAGGTCAGCAGGGAATTTCCTTAATGAATGATCTGTGAGACCAGTTCTTCACAGGTACCTGAGGCCTCTACCTTCTCTTTTCCATAAAGAGTTGGACAGGGGTGGCCCTGAGACTTTAGATTTTCCTTTTACAAAAGAAAGCTAGCCATCCTCTCAAGTTGTTTCTTTGTTAATCATTTCTACAGCTGGTGAATATTAGGCAGTCAACACCTAAGCAAATACCTAAAGTTAGATACATGGTTATTTTGAAGATAAGAAGGCACAGCTATCAGACATTGTGTTCAAGGCAACAGTCCATTTCACCTTGTCAATCCTCATGGTTATAGTTATTGCTTATGCCCTTTTTCACCTGATAATCTGTACCTTCCATCTAAAACATCGCCCCAATTCAGTAGGAAGTAGCTTGATGACTACATCAGCCATCCTCCCATAGACGTGGAAGGGTAAATGGACAGTGGGGACTATGTAACATAGAAAATGACCTAAAAAGGGAGATGGCTCAAGGGAATTGTCCAGGCGGAGGTGACGAGATTGTCTTAGCCGAAGATGGGATGAATCAGAATCTTTTAAAGCTCTGTACCTCTGCTTAGAAGCAGGCTGTTGGTACTTTGAGATGGGAGTCTGCCAACCTCCTCATTTGCCAGGAAATTAATAAACTTCTCTTTCCTTTTCCTCCAACCGCTTGTCCTCATTCTTCTGATGTGGCCTTGGGGACAAGTGCCAAACTTTTGGTAACACCAGCTCCATGAACAAATTTCAATCACCCCTATATGTTTTTTATAATCCTCTCCCTTAACTAACTACTTGACCTTTGGAGTTGTTTCCCAGAAATGACGGATTATCTGTAAGACAAAGGAGTTGAGATTCTGAAGGCCCCAGGGCAGACTTCCTGACACCAAGAATCACCACCCCCCTCAACCTGCCCCAAGGCATGTGGCCTCTTCTTAAAAAGCCTGTGATCTCTATTAGTAGGGAAGATGGATTTGAGGCAGATTTTCCCATTCTCCCGACAATACATCTTTCATATTAAAAACTTTCTTTCACCCTTGGCAATCCTCCTTGTCTCAATTGGATATATGAGTGGCAAGCAACTAGACCTAGGCCAAACCTCCTTGTGGTTTCAATAACGTTAGGTAGGAATCAAGTCTGAAGGTGGTGGGTGTAGGCTAGGAGGGGTGTTCCTAGGGGAGGAGAAGCTGGGGACCAATCAGGGGAAGGGACTGCAGAAAAATATAGTTAATGAAAAACTAGGAATCTGAGGTTTTGAGGTTTACACATCTGTGGAGCATAAGTCAGTAAGAACACCTGTCAATCCCTTGGTAATACCCACACTTCCAGTGGGCCATCCCCTGGACCAGGCCAGTGAAAGGAAACCACCTGGGAGTCCTCAATGTCTTTCCCCACTCATGGAGACTGACCCTTTCCTCTCTCTCGAATGTATTTTCACTTTGGGTAGCTTCCTTCTTTACTTTCACTTTGTATAGTTTTTTTCTGTTCTGTAATAAACTGTTTGTGTGGGATTGCTTTGTATTTGTGATCACTCCATCATCAGCTCAACTTGGTACCAGTACTCTTGACACTGGGAACCGAGGACCAGGGAACACTGAGACAGAGCTAACAATAACAATGGCCAAAGAAAGGAAGATCAGGAGTGGAAGGGAATAGAACACCTCTTAAAGGAGCCAATTGTGGGAGATTTTAACCTTTCTAAAAGGCCAATGGAGTTTTACATTTTTCTCCAGAAAAATTACACCAAAAGATAGGAAGCAAAAAGATGATTAAACACATGTAAAAGGGGTTTCAGCTGACTGAAAAAATTCCCATAAACAGGATCCAAAAGTGGAAAAAACAGAAAAACATTTTTTTATTCCAGAAAAAATTATAGCCTAAATGATAGCTTTTAATTAAGATGACTCCTGACCATAGTGCTCTATAAAGAAACTTTTCAAATCTCTTATTATCAGATTTCAGTTAGGACAAACATAAAGTCCATCTCTCATTTAGTTTGTCTGGTCTAAAACCAGCTTTTATTCCAATTGTGCGCTGTGGGGGTAAGGGAGAAACTTTCCCTTTCCCCCAAAAGTTCACTGAGAGATCAACTCCCAATTAAGGGAGATTAATAAGAGAAAGAAATTTATTTAATATGCACATGGGGAGAATCACAGAGTGATTACCCAATATCCCAGTGGGGTCCAGGAATTTATATGCCCTCCTTTGAGAGGGGAGGGGTGGGAGGAATATAGATAATTCTGTTTAGGGACAATAAATGGTTGCTAGGGAGGATGAACGGATGGGTGAAAGAGATTAACTTGTAAATGATTCTCTTTGCAACTTAAATTAAGCTTGAGAGATAGGTACTATATTTAAAATGATTAGGGCCAGGTCTGGTTGCATTCCTGATCTTCTTTCCTGCATATAGGGAGATAACAGGGAAGGGAAGGGGAGGGAAGCCAATTATTCTTTTCATGGGTCTGTCTGCTTTATGCAGATAGAGAGAAAGCCCCTTCCAAGGCCTGTTGATCTCTAAGGCCCTTTAATTCAAAATACTGTTTATACCAAGGAGTCATATTTTGGGGTGAAATTTCCTGAACTACATTCCCCCATCTGAAACTTCCCTAGAAGTTTAACACATTAAAAGCTGAGTCAGTGGCTGTGGAGATAGAGATCCACTTAGCAGTCAAGTAACAAGAGATCTGAAAAGGGAGACAAGAACATAGATTAGAAGGAGAATAAGTAGAAGAGAATAGATCTAAGCACATTTCCCTACACCCCATTAAACCGGTCTCCTTGGGAATAGGCCTTCATTTATCTGATGGAGAATATTTATCTTGTCTTCTAAGAGGTATAGATCAGTCTCTACTTGCCCTGAGCGGTTTACATGGAAACAGCATTTTTGCCAATAATTGCATAAGCTCCACCCTGTTGGGCTGTCACGTCATCCAGGACATGGCCGTTTTGAAATATAATGGAGACTAGATTGTTGACTTCTATATGAAGTGCTCCCAATGCTTGCATACTGATATTGAACTCTTGTCCTATTACCATGGAGAGATTCAAAACTGCCTTTTCAATCTCATGAGTTCCAAATGCTAGGAAAAAGTCCTAAACACAAAAAGAACATAGAATTTTGATATACAAGTGGGTTTTTAAAAAATAATATTGCATCTAGTACATTTGTATGGTACCACTTTATGAGTGAAACAGCCCAAGCTTGTAGTATAGCCGGCATTTAAGGTGGAGTATGTGGTAACAGAGGATGTCAGATAATCAAGTCCCTAGCATCCTGACCATCTAGGTGGGGACCACTTATATACTTTATCACCACACAAAATAAAAAGACCAGTGTAATTTACAGATAGGGTCAGGTTGGAACCTGTGACCTCCCAGTCTGGAATTTGCTGTGCCTCTTCTTCCTCATTGGTACTTTCCTGTCTCCAGGTTCCATGTATCCCTGCCAGTCTATGGGAACAGAACAGGTTGCAAAATATTTGATATAAAAAGACTTTGGTTCAGTTCTGGCAGTTATAGGGCTTGGTTTTGTCACCTAACTGAGTCGGTCCAAACTTTTGATCTGTCTTTATATAATCTTTAGTGTCTGACAACTTAACAAGGGGAGTAAGTGAGCTACACCAAGTTGCAGAGGCCTGGCTTGTGAGCCATTCATAACATCTGGTGATTTGACAAGCATTGACATCATGAGGGTTAGCATCAGCATTCATCTAAGAGGTGCAAGAATGCCATCTGTGGAATCAAACCATAAGATTTGATTACAATATTGCCCTAATATGTCACCCAGAAAAGAAAAAAATTCTTTCTAGTGATTTTACCTGAGCAAAAGATAGTTCTTGAGCTTCCACAGAGGTTTTTCTGTGTCTAGTTGACTCACAAGCAGAAGAAGCAACAAGATATTTTTCTCTGGTTGTGGATGCCACATCTAGTCATACATCCATCTTCTGGACTTGTTCCATCATGCATACACATTGGCAGAAATAAGAATGAGTTCAGATTCCTTTGCATGATGTAGACGTTGGCATAACCAACAATTAGACTGATTAGTTAGTGTGCCCAGGGTTTGAAAGACTGGTGCAAAGGGATGCTGGGTCTGTGCCTGACTTGCTGGAAAAACAGTAAGTGTTAGTAAGAGGTCATAGTTTGAAAGAAGAGCTATAGTGGAAGATTAAAAGGGAGAATGGGATAGGTTGAGGGAGTTTCCAATCAGCTTCCAATGTGCAATCCTTGAAGGGGAAGGCTTAAAAGAAGAAATGTTTAAAAAGGACTCTTTTTTAGGGGGATAAAAAGAAAAAAAAAACAGAAAAGAGTTTTTAGATGAAAAAATGGGATCTCTTGATCTACAATCTTGGGGAAAAGCTGTCTACTTCATGAAGACATCTGCTTCAGGGGCCTGGGAACTGGCCCTGGAAATCCTTACTTTCAGGTCACCTGTAGGCATGGTCCTCCAATTGTCTCAGTGCAGTTTAGCATGGCTTGCATAAATCCAGGAAGATTTTTTTCTTTTATTTTGATGGTGGTATAGGTGGTTAACAGTATTTCATAAGGGCCTTCCCAGCAAGGTGACAGCATGTGTCTTTGTCTAAAAACTTTGATGTATATAAGATCTCTTGGTCACAAAAATGGTAAATCTTGTCATTTGGCAGAGGCCATGCTCCTTTCATATGTTGATGATATGCTGCAAGCATATTAGTTAGCATCAATATGTAGCTAGTCATGATATCAAATTGTTCACTTAAATTCCCATAGTGTTCATCCAGCCCAGGAATAGAAGGTTTAGAGGTGCCAGCAGGCATGGGATGACTGAACACTATTTCAAAAGGGGTTAATCCATGTCTCCACTATTTGGAATATTCCAGACTTGTATAAAGGCCAAAAGTAATGCTTCTGGCCATTTAAGTCCAATGTCTTGACTGACTTTTCTCAAAGTCCTTTTTATTTCTAGATTTTTACATTCCACTTGTCCTGAGGATTGGGGATGATGTGGGGTATGAAATTTTAAAAGTACCCCAGAACCTTTGCAAGCAAGTGGTTTATTTCTGCTGTAAAATAATGAGTCCCTTGGTATTCCACAAAGGAATACCAAAATGAGGAGTAATCTCAGTTACTAATTTCTTCACCACTGTTGTGTTATTAGCATACCTAGTTGGATAGGATTTAGTTTATCCACTAAATATGCAAACAATAACCAAACAGTGAGAAAAACCTAAATCTGGAGGTAAATCTATAAAATCAATTTGGAGTGACCCAAGGAGCAATCTGGGCCTTTGGGGGCTTCCTGGAGAGTGTTGAATTCCTCCAGAGATTTGGTGATAGTTACAAATAGTGCACTGGGAAATAATTTGGTGGATTTTGTGGATCCCAGGGCACCCAGGGCAGTACCAACTATTTTTTTAATTCTTTAATTATTCCCCATTTGCATATATGTCCCATCTGATAGGAGATAAGTGCAAGCCAAAAAGTTAAAAGAAAAGGGTCCTGATGATCAATAATATCAGATAGGGATGAGGAAAGGGTAATAAATTGAGTGGAAAAAGGATAGGGAGGGCCATTTTTGTCTGCATATTTAGCAGTCTTGTTTGTTCTATCATTTTCTAGGGATACAGTATCCATTTCCTTAGTGTGGGCTGGGCAATAGTAGCAGTCTTAGAAGGAAGGTGAATAGTTTGTAGTAGGGCAGCAATTATAGGCCCACTGGCATAAGGAGTGTCAGCAGAAGTTAAGAAACTATGAGATTTCCAAATTGTGCCAATTGCATGACAGACTCCAGAGGCATATTTGGAGTCTGTGTAAATAGTAGCACCTTCTCTTTTTGCCACTGTGCAAGTCCTAGTGAGGGCTATGACAAAATTCACTCAAGGCATTTGGGGGTTAGCTTTTGAGTGCCCTGAGATATTTTATGTCCTAAGTAAGTAATAGTTGTCTGTACCCACTGGGATTTAGACCTAGAGGCTTTATGGCCTCATTCAGCTAGAGTCTTAAAAGAATGAGAGAGTCTAAGTACACTGTTTACAGAGCAAAAGATCATCAACGTACTGAACCAGTACTTAACAATAGTGGTTATAGAGTCTAAATCAGCTTTGAATATTTGAGAGAATATTGAAGGAGACTCACAGTATCTGAAGTATTTGGGTCCATGTTAATTGTCTCCCTCTGAAAGTGAATGTAAAGAGAAATTGTGAATCAAGGTGTAACAGAATTGAAAAGAAAGTTGAGCAGAGGTCAATTACTGTATTGTTAAAGTCACGTGAACTAAAAGGCAAAATATTTGATTTAAGTGCTTATTTTCTTAAGCTAATTAGTTAGAACTCTTTTAAATATGTTGGTAGTAAAATATCACATACACATGACACATAGAAACATAGACATATAGACATACAGACAGAAGCAGATCTAATAGCCCTTATAAAGAACTTTTATTTGCTAGCTCTTAAATATTGTTTTCTCTTAATCAGACTATGAACCTTTTAATTATCTATTTTATTGTTTTAAGCAATTACTAGATAGGCAACAATTTTGCCTCTGGTAAGATTTTGTCATTTCTGTAAGCATTTGCTACTTATACTTATACATGTATAGGTATGTATACTTATACATGTATAGGTAGGCATAGTAGAGTACTGAGTTCTTCAGAAATTAAGGATCCTATTTTGACCTTGAATCTTGGCTTTGGTTCTCAGACCTCTATGATGAACTTAGGCAATGAGTTTTCCTTACCCAAGCACCCAAGAAAAAGGAACAAAGGGATAGAGAATGGAAATCTCTGTGGGCCAGGTCTGGTTGCATTCTTGATCTTTTTTCCTGCAATATAGGGAGATAACAGGGAAGGGAAGAGAAGAGAAGGGAAAGGAAGGGAAGGGAAGGGACGGGAAGGGAAGGGAAGTTAATTGTTCTTTTCATAGGTCTGTCTGGTTTATGCACATTGAAGGAAAGCCCCTTCCATGACTATTGATTTCTAAGGCCCTTTAATTCAAAATACTCTTTATACCAAGGAGTCAGATTTTGGGGTGAAATTTCCTGAGCTCCTTCCATTCACAAATGAATTATTTTAGACATTTTAAAGAATCCCCATTTTGGTATTGCTGCATATGACCATCCCAAGTTAGGTGGGTTCACTTTCCTAGATATTTATAAGAGTATGCATCATTAGTGTTATACATAAGTCCAGCTGGTGTTTCTAAAAAGGACAGTCAGATTTTGAAGCTTGATTTCCATAACTTAGAAGCTTTCCAAAAGTGACCAAGGCCAGGAATGTGTTTATGGTTAAAATGTGACGTTTCAGACTGTATAGTGAGTGCCCAAGGTATGGGTGACAAGATCCTCATATTAATTATACTCATCCAGAAGAGTACAAGGGGATACACTTTTCAGTTAGGAACTGAAAGGAATTGGTCACAAATGAAAACTGAAGTCTGAATTGTCCAGCAATAAAAAACAGCTGCGATCTTAAAAGCATGCTATGTAAAATGAGACCACCTGTGCTACACTGTCAATTTCTTGACCTGAACCTCCCATCCTGAAACAAAGGTGGAAGAACGTTGATCCAAATCTTCTATCCTGAGGTAGAGGCAGAAAATCCTTGACATTCATTCTATGCTGTGAAACAGAGGTGGAAGAAAGACAGTTCTCTGAAGCCTTCACTCTTGAAGGATAGGTTTTGAAAAACAGCACAGATAAAGCCTAGACCTTCAACCAAAGAAGGGGAGGTCTGAATTCAGGAAAACTCCATGAAAACACCTAGTGGGACTTGTGAAGACACAGTTTGTGGTGGTACCAAGTGCTGCTTTCAGTGAGAAATGCCGGGTGGTCAGGAAGAGTCACTCTGAATCTTGCTGACTTATGCTGGATATATTGACCTAAAAGGAAGAAACAGAGGAAAACTTAATATAAATAGAGAGTTTATTTGGGCCAAGCTTGAGGATTGCAACCAGGAGCATAGATTCAAGTTGCCCTGAATATTCACTCTAATTAGCAGCAGTTACAAGTGGATTTTTAAAGGAAAAGAAGAGACAGTTCCTGAGTTGTTTACTGAAAGTAACATAAGCTACTGAATGTCTTATACATAGTTCTTTGTATCAGACATTCCAGGAACATGAAGATAAGGGATGAGGCAGTTAGTCAGGAACAAAATGACTTTATGTAATTGCCCCCAGGCTTGGGTGTGGGGGGTGGTGAGTAGAGGAATAACCGAAGTCACGTACTCAGGTCTCTGGGCCAGATAAATTTTCATACTTCACTGCTCTGTGCTATTCTTCCCTCAAAATGTATATAAATCCTTTAGAAAACTAGATAGGTCTTTTGCTGTCACTATGGCCTAAAAATGTCTTTCTTGGGGACCTTGGAGCCATATCTTTGAAATGTAAACATAAAGGGCAACAGAATCCCAATCTCCCAGTTTCTGTGGGAGGGTAGAAGCCTAACTTTGGGGGGCATCTTGCTCCAAATCTCAAAACTACCTGCTGTCACAAAAGTATCAAAAGTTTGTTTTTCCTCTGGATAAAACCAGTTAGCTAACACATGTCAATGGAAAAGAAGCCAAACTCTGTAAAATAATTTAAAGAGGTTTAATCTGATCCAAATTTGAGTACCATGACCCAGAGCCACATCCAAGAAGCCTTGAGCAAGTGGACTTGCTGTGGTTGGGTTACAGTTTGGTTTTATACATTTCAGGGAGACAGGGATTACAGGTAAAGTCATAAATCAATACATCAAGGCTTACATTGGTTTGGCCCAAAAACGTGGGCCATTTTGAAGGGGGGGTGGGGGTGTTACCAGTTATAGGTAGGTTTAAAGACTTTTTAACTTGTAATTGGTTAAAAAATGAAGCTTTGTCTAAAGGCTTGGAATGTTTTTAGATAAGGAAGAGACAAGCCACTGGACATACATTTGTTGTGTAAATTGAGGACCTGCAGGTTTGTCTTGCATAGCCTTAGGCCTGTTAATGAGTTACAAAGGATATCTCCAAGAAGGGAAGGGGGACATGATGAGGTGTGTCTGACCTCCCTCCTCATGGCAGGCAGTTTAGTTTTAGGATATCCCATTGGCCAGGAGGGGGTCCATTCAGTCAGCTGGTTGGGGGGGCGGGGAAGCCTTAGGATTTTATTTTAGTTCACACACAGATGGTCACCCCAATTACTCTTAAAGTTAGAATGAATTATATGTTACAAATGCTTGTCAAGTTCTCTTAGTTGTTGTTTATCTTAGAAAACACATGTATGTAGTGGGTTGTATCTGTTTCTATGAAAGGGTAGGATTTCATTCTGTCTGTGCAATCTCTTACTGGATTATCTGTGATGGAAGAAAATTAGAAATAGTTTACCCCAGAATTTGGCATTTTGACATACTGGATTGACTGAAAAAGCCTCAAAGTCTTTCTGACCTTCCCCCAGTCCGACCATTAGCTCTCCCCAAATCTTTGAAGTTTCTTTGTCTACCTGAGACCCAGACCCCTTCCTGTTACTCAATGTTTATTGCTGGAAGGAAGCTCAAGAATGCAACCAGACCTGGCCCAATTCATTTTAAAATAAAACCTGTCTCTCAGGTTAATTTAATTTGCAAAGAGAATCATTTACAAGTCAATTTGTTTCCCCGCATCCATTCATTCTCCCAAATACATATTTATCCTCACTAATAATCATTATTGCCCCTCAACAGAATTCCTCTTTCTCCCCTCTCATAACCCATTTTACCAGAAAGGCATAAAAACTCCTGAACCCCACTGAGGAGTTGAATCCTTGTTTTCTGGGGGTTCCCATGTATACATATTACATAAATTTGATAGCTTGTCTCTCTCTCTCTCTTTGGCTTTTTTTTTTTTTTTTTAGCCAGGGTCTTGCTTTGTCACCCTGGCTAGAGTGCAGTGGTGTCATCATAACTCAGTGCAACTTCAAACTCCTGGGCTCAAGTGGTCCTCCTGCCTCAGCCTCCCAAGTTGCTGAGACTACAGGCATGTACCACCATGCCCAGCTGATTTTTCTATTTTTTTGTAGAGACAAGGTCTCCCTTTTGCTCAAGCTGGTCTTGAATTCTTGGCCTCAAGCAATCCTCCTGCCTCGGCCTCCCAAAGTGCTAGAATTACAGGCATGAGCCGTCACACCCAGTAGCTTCTCTTTTATTAATCTGCTTTATTGTAAGGTGATTTTTCAGTGAACCTTCAAGGGAGAAGGAGATTTTTCTTTCCCCCCACAGATGCATATTACATTCTGTTTTAATGTTTATTCAATAATAAAAGTGTTTTATTTCCCTGCTACCTTTGTGGAGAAGATTTATGGGTTGGGAGCAGATTTTGGTTTTATTTATGTTTCCCCAACACTGGTTCTCCAGCAATCTTTCTCCTATACCAGTTGATGCAAGACTTGTCACTTTCTGGTGTGACCACTAATAAGTACTTAGTGTTTTCAGGTTCTGTCTGAAATTGCTCAATATATACTATTAAAAGACACCACTTTGTCTACTACATTTCATTGTTTTTGCCCTATCAACTTCCTGCTACTAGAAAACTTGTGCAAATATAGGGTCCTTGGGAGGTTCTGCTTTCAACAGGGATGTATTTAGCAAATGCCATCTATGAGATTCCAACTTCTCTACACTTTTGAGTTAGAAGGTATTTTTAAACTTCCTTAATTTTATATATTAAAAGAAATAACTTTGAAGTTCTATGATCATTGCCTTACAGAGATTTCAATTTTAAGGGGTAAATGTTAATTGCTAATCTTGGGTTGAATTTTAACGAAGATTTCTGACCTTTACTCTATTAATATTAATATTGATAGAATCAATTTAACTTATTAACAATGGAAAGAAGGTACAGGCATTGCAAATAGGAATCACAGTCAATAGAATATGGATTTACAGGAATCAAGGGTAATCTCAGCCACAGCCTTTTTTACCTCCTAAAAGGCTTCATTCTAAACAGACTAGCAGTTGTACTTTTCAGACAAAATATGTACAGAAAAATGTCTGTTAAAATAGATTCTAAAGATATTACTGAGACCTAGTCATAGAAAATACATTACACAGTGACTGTTAGAGCCTAAGATGGAATGGGATAGTTAACTTGAACCAAAGGAGATCATTGTAGCACTTGAAAAAGTATTTGAAGGTCATTTGCACATAAATGAAGAGTTTGCTTCTCCACTGCTGCCTATTAAAGTTTTAAAACACGCAGCAATAGAGGGATGGGAGTCTGCTTATGTCCTTGGACAGTTTGGTAGAGCCAGTAGTTCATCTTGGTTTCCATGGTCATTAAATTCAGGTCAAGCAGAAGGATATTCTGTATCTCTGTGATTACTGCCATGAGATCATCAGCTTGGAGAAAACAAGTAGTTGTCTGTGTTAAATACTTCAGCCAAGCACAAAACCAATCTTTCCCAAAATCTTAAAAAGCACTAATCAGCCCCTTCATGTGCCTAGCTTTAAAAAGCATGGTCATTCATTTAAATTCAATTTAATGGGTATTTTATTATGTGTCTACCATATGCCTTTGTGAAGTGCTTTGAATACTATAGAGAAAGTAGAAGATATTGTTTCTGTCCTTTAAAGAGCTTAATATTCAAACAGAATTGGAATAAACTGGGCATAAGTCTAGAAATAATTTTCCAAACACTCTTGGTATATAAAAAACAGTGATTTACATTATCTCCTCTAGGTGGGGCCAGCTTTAAATGGCACATATTTACAAAATGACTTTCCTTTTATTCCTTCTGTTGTCTCAAGTAATTGTCTATAATATTTGATGATTCTTTGATGAGTACTTCCCTCCTTTATGTAAAATGTAGGTCATATTGTCTCCTCCAAAGCATAAGCTGAAGTTGAGGATAATATTAATACCTGAGAGGAAAAAAAGTACAAGACAGAAGCAGGAAATGTTCACTGCTGCCTCTATTGCTTTCTTTATTAAGGGAAAGGGAGGCTGTGGAGATGGAGAGGAACTTGTCAAATTTAGGAGAATATTGTATAAAATGTTTCAAGATTGAATGGTGGCTCTCAATTGGCCCTCACATTTTCCCTTTCTAGTTCATGCTTGCCTCTCATGGATACCATGTAGCCAAAGGAAAAAAAAAAAAAAGAGTCCTGTTTCTAATACCCAAAGCAATCCTGAACAAAAAGAACAAAGCTGGAGGCATCATATTACCTGACTTCAAATTATACTACAAAGCTATAATAACCCAAACAGAGGTGCTGACATAAAAGCAGACACATAGACTAATGGAGAATAGAGAACCTAGACATAAATCCATGCATTTACTGTTAACTCATTTTCAATAAAAGTGCAAAGAACATACATTGGGGAAAGAACAGTCTCTTTAGCAAATTGTGCTGGGAAAACAGGATATCCATACGCAGAAGAATAAAACTAGACTCCTATCTCTCACAATATACAAAAATCATATCAAAATAGATTAAAGACTTAAATTTAAGACCTGAAACCATGAAACTCCTAGAAAAAAACATTGGAGAAACACTTTAGGACATTGGTATGACAAAAGATTTCTTGAGTAAGACTTCAGAAACACAGGCAACCAAAGCAAAAATGGATGAATGAGATCACATCAAGCTAAAAACTTCTGCAGAGCAAAGAAAACAATCAACAAACTGAAGATACAACCCACAAAATGGGAGAAATTATTTGTAAACTATTTAACTGACAAGGCATAACACTCAGAATATATAAGGAACTCAAACAATTCAATAGCAAAATAATAAAAAATCCAATTTAAAATGGGCAAAAGATCTGAATAGACAATTCTCAAAAGAAGACATACAAATGGCCAACAGGTATATGAAATAATGCCCAACATCACTAACATAAGGCAAATGTAAATCAAAACTGTAATGAGATATCATCTCATCCCAGTTAAAACAGCTTTTTTAAAGACAAAAAATAACATGGTGGAAAGGATGTGTAGAAGGGGAAACCCTTGGGCTGGTCTTGGCGGTTCATGCCTGTAATCCTAGCACTCTGAGAGGCCAAAGTAGGAGGATTGTTTGAGCCCAGGAGTTTGAGGTTGCAGTGAGCTATGGTGATGCACTGCACTCTAGTTGGGGTGACAGAGTTAGTCTCTGTCTCAAAAAAAAAAGAAAAGAAAGGGGAACCCTTGAACACTGTTGGTAGGAATGTAAATTAGTACAGCTGCTATGGAAAACAGTATGGATAGTTCTCAAAAAACTGAAAACAGAACTACATATGATCCAGCAGTCCCACTGCTGGGTATATATCCAAAAGAAAGGAAATCAGTATATCAAAGAATATATGCACTCCCATGTTTATTGCAGCACTATTCACAATAGCCAAGATATAGAATCAACCTAAGTGTCCATTAAAAGATGAATGGATAAGGAAAATATGGCATATATACACAATGGAATACTATTAAACCATATGAAAGAACAAAATCCTGTCATTTGCAAAAATACAGGTAGAACTAGAGGACATTATATTGTAATGTTAAGTCAGGCACAGAAAGACAAGTATTGCATGTTCTCACTTACATGTGGGAACTAGAAAAAATTGACCTCATAGAAGTAGAGAGTAGAATGATGGTTACCAGAGGCTGGGAAGGGCAGTGGAGTAAGGGAGGATAAAGAGAGGTTGCTTAATGGGTACAAAAATGCAATTAAATAGTAGAAATAAGATCTAGTGTTTGGTACCATAATAAGGCAACTATAGTTAACAATAATTATATTTCAAAATAGCTAGATGAATGACTTTGGAATGTTCTCAACACAAAATAAATGATAAATGTTTGAGGTGATAGATATACAAATTATCCTGATTTGATCATTACACATTGTATGCATGCATCAAAATATTACATGTACTCCATAGATATATACAACTGTTATGTACCCATGAATTTTTTTAAATGCCTTTTTTTTTTATTAGCCAATAAAACTATGTCTCCAGTAGTTTATTCAGGGATCTAGGAGCCACAGGTGCAAGGGGAGTAAAAGGTCTTGACACTCACTCTCCATTAAATATGTGCTAAACAAAGTTAGAGTAACAGCAAATGTAAAAGAAAAATTGCATTGGATTATTAAAACAGTCAAGAAAGACTTTATTCAAGATTATTGCCACGGGGGAAAAGACTGAACTCAACTCTGCTGAAACAAAAAGCAGGAGAATTTTTAACTGCTGGGATGAGCTAATGGAAAATAACTGGAAGACTTTAGGGGGAGGCTGATGAATGTGACTTGACCATTGTGTTTGCTAATTGTCTCTTATTGAAGTTAGATCCTACCCTCCCAGAAAGACTGAGAGACAGAGATGCTATTTCGTTCAATGATTACATTTCAAAGGGATGACTCTCAGGTCCTTGAGAAAGACATTTCTGGGTTGTAGAAGATTCACATCTTAAAGGGGCAGAGAAATAATTGCAAATTTTCTAAAGTAAATGTTCTAAGAAAATGGAGGCCAGGGGCTTGTAGTCAGGAAGAAGCATATCTAAAGTTCAGTGAAGCTGAGAGAAAAATTAGGGCTGTCTTTGTCATATAGACAAATGTGAAATATGTTAAGATTTTTTTCTCTTTTTCTCTCTCTCCTATCCTCCCTCTCTCTTTCTCTCCCTGCCTCCCTCCTTCTCTCCCCTGCCCCCTCCACAATACTCTCTCTCTGTCTCTCTTTCTCCCTCTTTCTCTCTCTTTCTTTCCTTACTTTTTTAAATCTATAAAGCCAAATCTTAGGATATCTAGTACATTAATACATTAACCATTTTTTTAAAAACCTGTATGATATGATAATGGGCATTCAGACCAAGAGCAAATTACCATATTAATCATAGATTTGGCAATAATCAATTAGAGTGTGATGGAATATATTTATCACAACACTAAATGTAATCAAATTTATCATTCATGAGATACTTGAGATGTTTTGTGGGATAAAAATAAAATTACCATTACATGTATAATTTTTAAATTCCCTAAACTAATTTTAGTTATTTTATAATATGGATGGTTTAGAATATAATGTACAAGATAATTTTTTATTTTGGTAACATATAATTTATGAAAGCTAGTGATATAGAAATAGGTCTATTTTTCTGAATGCTATATAGAAAGTTTGACATTTTCTTTGTTAGTGTTAATATAAAAAACTAAAATATTTTTTAAAGTATAGAATTGTAATTGAGATTCCAAACAAGATTTAATATTAAAGTAATATTTCAATAAATTATATTCCAACATATGCATCAAATACTTTGACTCACTCATTTTATTGTTTGACTTGCTCATTCAAATCCAGGTGCACATTTAGAAAGAACATGACTTTTACATTTGGAACAATTTCCTGCTTCTACTGATCTTCATAATTGGAAGATGTAAAAACCCACAATCAGCGAGGACCTAGATGGTTATTATACTCACTATAGTTTCTGGGGCTGGCAAATACAAGCTGATTGAAAATGTTTTTCTTTTGGTTCTTACAGGCTGAGTACTAACTTATTTATTGCCTATTAGTAAAGTTTTAACCAGGAGGAATACAAACAGAGAAATATTATGGTCAAAAGTCAGTTAAAAATTTTGATTGAAAAGGCTGAGAAAAACATAAAAAGGATAAATCGACAGTTGCAGATAACGTAACAGAGGTAACGGCCTGAAAAAGGGTAAAATGTTTTACAAGTTGTCTCTTTAAAATCCCCCACTGTTTTTGTGAATTAAAACTTGCATCCCTGCCTGAGGCCAGTAATCAGAGGGTCAGGGGAGTGTTCTTTGTTCTTTGTGCCACAGGAGATGACTCAACAGAATTGTCTGGGCAGAGGTTACAAGATTGTCTTCACTGGAGATGCTACAGTTAAACAGCAATAGCCCGAAGCTGAAAACTCCTTTTAAAAGCTCTATATTTTTGCCTGTAGATAGGATGATGGTACTTTAAGATGAGAGTCTGCCATCCTCCTCATTTGCCAGCAAGTTAATAAGCTTCTATTTCCTTTTCCTCGAGCCACTCATCCTTGTTCTTCATTCAGCAGTGGGGACAAATACTGAACTTTTGGTAACAGAATTTGGTGTCCCTGGGTGTGCCCATCTATGCCCCAGTGGAACTGCACCCCAAGACTGCTGCTGTGGCTGGAAGAGGCAGGGAGCAGCCATGGGTTAAGCCATGGGTTTTCACTGGTAGGAGCAACGTTTTTTGGGGTGAGAGAGTAAAGCACCGCCCCAGCAACTGTCTGGGCCTGTTTAGTTTCAGGGAACTCCTGTCTCTCTCTCCCTGAATAAGACATAGCTCTGTGCAACCTGAACCTTGTTAAGGAAAATGAAATGGATTTAGGAGGTGTTGCAATGCCTTGGCCATTTTGCTAAGTTCCCCGGTGTGCATAATGAGACCCTTGATTCCACCTATTTAGGGAAGGTTTTTGAACCTTCCATCCCTGTGGCAGGGCATTTGTTTGTAGGCACCATTTGGAGGTGGAAGTCATGGTTAAGCAGAACTAGAGAACCTGGGGAATTCATTCCCTTTTGGATTAGGAGATGTTGGTTCTCATTTGAGAATTTGGTTCTCATTTGTGCAGTTTCCATTCATTTGGTAAGGCCTTGACATTTGAGATTGTTTGCATTGGTAATTCACTGTATTGATCACTGGTCATGTTGTGTTCATTGTTGTTTGTCAAAATGGGAGGCTCCATTTCTATTCCTTTTAAATGACCCTTAGGGAGAATCTTGGCTGAATGGCCAACTTATAGCTATAAGTCTATGTCTAAAAGAAAATAATGTTATTGTAATCCAATGTATGTGCTGGAGTGTGAGGAGAAGTGGCCATTGAATGGAGCCTTAAATTATTATATGATATTACAACTGGAATTATTTTGTCAAAGGTCAGGTAAATGGGATGAGATCCCATATGTACAATCTTTTATGCAATTACATAATAAAGAGGATGAAAGGCTGTGTGATAAAATTGGGGAGAGATTAACCAGGTTGGATCTCATGAACTTGCTCCCCTGATGCCAGCTTTCCACCCACCAGGAAAGGCATCATGGACCCAGCCATACTTGAGCTCATGCTGCTGGGGCCCATTTGTGGTGGTCATGGAGTGCACTAATGGGAGCAGCTTTCCCCCCAACCCCACTGGAGGCCTGCAGCTGGCCCAGGAAATGGTCCCGTGCAGAGCCAGGAATGGGGCAACTGCCACTGCTGCCACTCACTGCCACTGCCACCATGTTGGCAACATGAGAGGTGCCAGGCAGGGTGTTACTGGGACTGATTCTTCAGTCCCATGCCCACTAGGTTATGACTCAGGAGTGGGAATGGTCTCTCCTTCCAAGACCTGGCAGGGAACTTAATTTTGGCCAAAGGGCAAATTCCATTATGGAAATATCCGATAGGGGGCTTGAATGTGCAAGGACAGCCTCAGGGTGTTATTGGACTTCTACAAATTGGGATCCTAATGTGAATGCAGACAGTGTGAGAATAAATCATTACCAAAAGTGTATTCTGGCAGACCTCCAGAGGGGAGTGCCTAGATGGAAGTGTTTAAACAAAGTCCAAGAATTACAACAAAAACCTAATGAAGAACCCTCTAAATTTTTGGAATGTATCTAGCAGGCATATCAGAAATATGCAGATGTGGATTCAGAGGCACTTAAAAACATGTGCATGGTTAATTTGACTTTTACAGGGCAGAGTGTTAAGAAGCTGTAGCATGTAGAAGGGACAATTGGCATGAATCCCTCACAGCTTGTTGACATTGCCTTTAAAGTACGTAACACTAGGGAAGAACAGAAACTGAAATCTGTATGTGTTCTGTTAGCTGTGCCAATCAAGGGTCCTTTGAGATAGTCAAAAGGAAAGGGCAGAAAAATTCACCCCATATTGAAGTATAATCAGTATGCTTTTTGTAAAAAGGAAGGATATTGGAAGGAATACTGCCCAAAATTGCAAAGGGCTCCAGGTAATGAGAAACCCCCAGGAAAGCAAATGGTTTTTCAAGGACTCAGATGATGAAGGAGGGGGCCTGGGGCTCCATGCCTCACTAGCGGCCCCAATCCAATATCCCCACAGGGACTCCAGGTATGATTGACAGTGGGGACTTCATTAGTGGACTTTTTAATTGACACAGGAGTGCCACTACCACCAAGCTGCATGGGCAGAAGTGGTTCGGGGCCTCCCCCTTGGCCACCACCTCAGCCCCCAGTACCAGCCTGCACATGGTGCTCCATGAACCAGGCCAGGCTCAGTTGCTGGGTGGTGGGGAGGCAGCCATACTCATCACCATGCGCCCAGGATGCAGGCCCCAGGGAGTCACTGCTGCAGCTATCACTGCTTATGCCACCACTGCCTCTGCTGCTCCAGTGTTCTTGGTGGCCACACTGGACCTGGATGAGCAGCAGGAGCAGCAGGAGCACCAGGAGCTGTTGCAGCAGCAGCAGAATCTCACTTCTGAGGGTGTCACCAAGCTCCTGCTGGACACCTTTGAATACCAAGACCTGGTGAGGCATACAAGAGGCTGCCACTGTGGAGCAGTTCATTTTGAAGTTTGGGAGTCAGCAGACTTGCACATCATTGCAGCATTTGCAAGAATCAGCTACCAAAAAGTGAGTAAGGTCGTATAGGCTGGCAGGACCCTGGGACATGGAGAACAAATTTAAATTCCCCATACCAGTGAGTATAGGTTCATGCAGGATCTATGTGCCATTAATAATATTGTATAAGTGACTATGAAAGGTACTCAGTCATATTTAAATGGCAGGATCCTGAGTCTAGGATGACCTCACAGAACTGCTGGATTGTGTTGCCTTGGGGGCTTAAAAACTCTCCTACCCTGCTTAGTGAGAGCTTAGCAAGGGACTTGAGGAATCTGTAATTGGACCAAGGAATGAGCCTTGGAGTCTTAATACAGAAGGTGGGGAGACATCCCATGGCCATAGGCATACTTGTCAAAGCAACTGGACAATACTGTGAGAGGATGGCCTCCTTGCCTCCGGGCAGTAGCAGCTACTTGTGATTTGTTATTAAAGACTGTGTCTACTCTCAATCCTGCCACTGTGTTACCAGCTGAAGAGAAAGAGCCTTTGTAACGTGACTGTTTAGAGGTTCTGGAGGCTGTCTATTCTAGCAGGATGGATCTGTCAGATCAGCCAATGCCAGAGCAAGATTAGGATCTTTTCACCAATCAGAGCAGCTTTATGGACAATGGACAACTAAGGACTGGATATGCATGGTCACAGAATGATGGGTACAGGAAACAATGGCACTGCAGCCTGGGACTTCAGCCCAGGAAGCTGAGCTGATTGCTTTAACCAGAGCTCTTCAGTTATCCAGAGGAAAAAAAGGTAAACATTTATATGGATTCTAAATGTGCTTTTATGATTGTACATGCTCATGGTGCCATTTGGAAGGAGAGGGGGCTCTGATGGCAGGAAATAAGAATATTAAGTATTCCAGTGAAATAATGGCCCTGATACAGGCCATGACTGAGCCCAAGCAGGTGGCCATCATCCACTGTCCTGGTAACCAAAAAGTGAGACACTTATGTTGCAAAAAGAAATCAGGCCACTGACAGGGCTGCTGAGAAGGCCACTAAAGGTGATCTGTTCCTCAGGGCCTTGATACCCCATCTAGATTTAGATCAAAATAACCCCCCTTTAAACCTAAAGACTGGGCCTCTGACATTTGGGACGTCACAGCTAAGTGGAGACAGAATTATACCGGACTCATTCTCCTACCCAAAGCCTTGGTTTGGCCTCCTATGAGACACCTACATGAATGCACACATTACGGGCATGATGCCTTAATGGATTTGGTGGGACCTCACTTAAGAGGACCCGATTTGCAGCAAACTATTTTTATGCTCAAAACAGAAAAGCAACTTGCTGCACAAGGAACCCAACATGTGAGGACCCACCCTTTCGATGATTGGAAACTTGTATTAGTAGATACCTTTTCAGGCTAGATAGAGGCTTATCCTACCCAAATGGAAAGAATATCTGAAGTTTCCAGAATCCTTCTAAAGGAACTCATTCCAATGTATGGGCTCCCTTCCACTATACAGAGTGATAATGGACCCTCTTTTATATTGGAGGTAACTCAGCAAGTAAGCAAAATTGACTCAGGAAACCAATCTAAAGTGGGATAGGGTGTTGCTGCATGCCCTCTTCCAGATAAGAGTAGCCCGTAGAAGTAGGCTTAAGTTAAGCTCCTATGAAATAGTTTACGGGAAACCCTTCCTAGCACCCCAAGGTAAGTATGGTAATATAACCATAAGTGAAGGAAACAGAGTAAAGCACTATGTATGAGTTTACCTCTTTCAGGTCCCTGCAACAGTTGGAAGCAGAGAATTGGACAGGACCCTATGAAGTACCTCTAACAACTCACACCTCATTGACATTGTCAGGAGTAAAACCCTGGGTCCATCAAACCAGAATAAAGAGGTGTCTCATGGAAGAAGAGGACCTAAGCCTCCGGTGGATGGGCCAGACTTTAGGTGATCTAAAGTATCTGTTTAAGAAGAAGGAAAAATGAAAATGTTGATATCTTTGCTAACCTTTCTTTGGCTATTTGTTCTGTCTATAGGATGGAGAGACAACTCCTTAGTTAGGATTTCCCAGGCTATTACCTCTTCTACTGATCTGTCTTGCTGTTGGGTTTTCCATCTTAAACCTCGTTCAGTGCAAGTATTTCTGTATATGATTTCTGAATTGCAGAAGCCAGTCTCTTGGATCACCTACAGGGTGTGACTAATAGCTCTGTCCTCAGAGGTCCCATGTTTCTTTCTTACCCAGCCCTGTATCAGACATTATGTACAAGGTGACACTAAGGGCTCGCAGACCTGCCAATGTCTTAGATAACAAGCAGGGTAAAATCTCTCTTATCAGGTATCCTCTATTCATCCTTGTCAATCCTCATGGTTATAGTTGTTGCTTATGCCCTTTTCTACCAAACCTTCCATCTAAGAAATTGCCCCAATTCAGCAGGAAGTAGCTTGATGACTATGTTGCCCCTCCTTCCATAGATATGGAAGGGTAAAATTGACAGTGGGGAATATGTAACAAAGGGAATTGCCTGAAAAAGGGTAAAATGTTTTATGAGCTGTCTCTGTAAAACCTCCCACTTTTTTTGGGAATTAAAACCTGCATCCCTGCCCAAGGCCAGTAATCAGAGGGGCAGGGGAGCATTCTTTGTTCTTTGTACCAGAGGAGATGGCTCAATGGAATTGTCTGGGCAGAGGTCATGAGATTGTCTTCACCAAGATGCTATAATTAAACAGCAATAGGCCAGAGCTGAAAATTCCTTTTAAAAGCTCTGTATTTCTGCTTATAGATAGGACAATGGTACTTTAAACTAAGAGTCTGCCATCCTCCTCATTTGCTGGCAAATTAATAAACTTCTCTTTCCTTTTACTCAAATTGCTTGTCCTCATTCTTTGTTTGGCCACAGGGACAAGTACCAAACATTTGTTAACAATAAAAAAAACCCCAAACAAAACATTAGGTTATAAAGTAAATATAGGTGCAGGTATAACAAGGCCCAAGTTCAGTGGGCCAGTATTCACTTCTGTAATCTACTAGTTGACAGAATTAGGCATGTTAGTGGTCCTCTGGGTCTTACCTAATTCTTTCTTAAAATTGTCAGTGCCTTGGGCCAATGCTAATAGTGATGTAATACAGCTGTCTTCTTTCAAAAATGACATCAGGGAAGACTCTGATACTTTTGCTTCACAATTTTGTCTTTCAGTTGGGTATTTGGGAAATGATATAATATGATGTATAAAAAGAACACAAGCTTTGGAGATAAACAGCCTGAGTTTGAATTTTAGCCTTACTACTTACTACTTGTCATCATCCATTAAGCCACCAGAGTTAAAGTCTGTACTGCACCCTGGAAGTGGATGCTTTGGGTATTTTGTGAATTACACTTGGGCAAATGACCTGAGCAAGTTACTTAACCTCAGTTTCCTCATCTCTTAAAATGATGATAAAAGCATCCACAGAACAGGGTTTGCATGAAGATTAAACAAAGTAATAACTGTGTAACAGGATGCCAAATTGGAAATTTCAACTGAGGTACCAATAGAGAAAAGAGATGCTAAAGTGGTTTATAAAATAGAACATTCTATAAAAATTTTAAAGTAAGCTAGATGATGACATATTGTTGGTATAAAAGAGTCATTTTTGGAGATTAGGATATTGAGCTTGATAAATGTTTTCTGACTTAAGGGATGCAGTAGGTATCTTATTTATTTATCTTATTTATACCCTAGAAATCTGGTGACCTTTGGTTGCAGAGTGAAGTCAAATTGAACTCCTTGGCTCTGCCCTGCACTTTTGCACTTCTAAAAACAAATGCATTCTAGAAACAAATGCATGAATTTTTTCTGTGGACCAGATATGGACTAAATGTGAGCTGTGAGATGTGTCCAAAGGGGTTATTTGGAGGACCATCAAGCCTTAACATGAGCAAAGCTGAATATGGACCGTAGTATTTCCAGGAGCTGAGGAGAGAGGAAGTGACCTTATAGAGTCCATTCTCAAGGAAACCAGGGGACTTTGAGAGAGTAAACATTAGTAGCTCTATGGGAGAAGGGTCAGTTGTGGGATCCTGCCAGATACAGAGAGCAGGACATCATTTTATGAGACTTCTGTTCATGTAAGAACATTCCTGCCCTCTTTACCTTTCTGCACCATCTCCCTCCCCTATCAAGTTGGAAAATTTGATTATTAAATAGAAGGGGGAAATTTTTTATTTACTAAACTGAGAATGTATTTATAATGTAAAGAGATGGCAGAACTTTCTACTACAAGTGATAGAAAACTCATAGGACCTATCCAAGTTTTTTTCCAGAGAAGAGGAATAAATTCATAAATTCCCCCCATTGAGTATATTTCATGGATTGAGGAAATGAAAAATAAAGTTGCATTCTTTTTAAATCCCAGGATTCAAGATTGTTCAATAGACAGCTTACAAACTTATAGTAGTTAGAACCGTGACTGTCACATATTAAGCATTCAACAGATGTGAGGGCTCTTTTTGTTAGGTTATTTTGTTTTGTTTTGTTTTAATGATTCTACTTACTGACTTCTACCTGAACCTATAAAGTTAACCACGCCTGGGAATTTGTTTCAACTTCTTAATGAAAGGCAAAAAAGTTCCTTTGACAATTCCAAGAGTTGTATCCCTTGTAAAGGTCTTCATATTTCCTGCGTGCTTTACCGTGGGTAGTTTGTGAATTACACTGGGCAATTCAAAATATGCCCAAGGCCTTTATGGGTCTTGTAAATATTCTGGCCCTTGATTCTCTATCTGAAGTTTTGAAATATCATTTTGCTTAATTCTTTTGTATCACTGTGGTTTCTCTCTGCTAGACTAGTTTCTGATTCATGGTTGACTTTAATGTTGAGTATTGATGTTATTTCTGGACTTCTTAATGATTTACCCTTATCTTTTGTCAACTCTTATGTGTGTCAAGCATTTGGCCTCTGGACTAGATCACACTGCAGTGGCCTTCTTTTGCTCCCACAGTATGTCCCAGCTGCTTATGGCTGCAGCCATTCTGAGTTACCACTTTAATTGTACAGTTTTGTGGAATTCCTCCTCCATTCAGAAATTTTTCATTACCTGATAAAATGACATCTTTTGAGCTCCTTTTCCTGTTATAGGAACCCAATTCTGGCACAGGTGAAAATGTTGTTGAAACTGCAAGGGGGTTTGGTCTAGGTCCAGTACACTTGTCACACAAAGGTGCAATTATTGAGACAACAAGGATTGCCAAGGAAGAAAAGAATTTTTAATACAAAAGACATCTTGTGGGGAGAAGAGGAGAAGCTGCCTCAAATCTGTCTCTATGACTAACAGAGATAATGGGCTTTTAAAGGAGGGTCCATGTGCCTTGGGTTTGGTTGTGGTGTATCTTACAAGGGGCTATGTGCATTGGGGGTAGGTTGTGGGGGATGGTGTCAGAAAATCTGCCCAGGGACTTCAGAATCTCAGCTCCTTTGTCTTGCAGAAAATCCACCATTTCTGGGAAACAACACAAAAGGTCAAGTAGTTAGTTAAGGGAAAAGATTATAAAAAAACATAGGGGACGTTGAAATTTGTTCATATAGCTGGTTACAAAAATAGAGTGTTCCTGCATACTTTTCTGCACGTGGACATCTATATTCTACACTGTGGCCATCTTGGTCCATTTAGTGCTGCTATAACAGAATACCTGAGGCTGGGTAATTTATAAAGAAAAGAGGTTTATTTGGCTCATGATTCCGGTGGCTGAAAAGTCCAAGAGCATTGCTTGGCTTCTGGTGAAGGATGTGTGCTTCTTCACCACGTGGTGGAGAAGTGAGAAGGTGAGTGGGCTATGCAAAGAGATATGCAAGAGAAACTGGGCTCACTTTATGACAATGGTGAGACTAATCCATTTGCAGGAGAGTGAGAACTCACTCCCTCGAAACAACATTAATCTATTCATGATGGTGGTTCCACCATGATCCAAACACCTTTCACTAAGCCCCAATACTGCCAACTTGGGAATAATTTCACATGAGTTTCAGAAGGAACACACTCAAACCATAGCAGTGGCTATGCTTATCTTTCCACATATATACCCCAGAAACCTGACAATAGAAAAAATTCCTTGTATTGCTAGTAGAAATTTAGCTGTAACTTACTTTTTTTTCAATCTTGGGGAATTGAATATGACAACAGGGAGACAGAAGGGCATAAGAATTGGAGGCACAAAACATATAAATTGTAGTTTTGACTTTCAGTGGAAACATGGAGCATAATAAAACTCTTCTTCCATCAGAAAGAAGAGAAGATAGATGTTCTTTCCCCTTGCGTGAATTGCTTTACAGCAATTGCACTGAAAACAGAGTTTAGAGTACACACACACATTAATAATCAAAGTGTACATGTCTCTTGCTCCAAAGGAGCTGTTTTAATAAAAAGAAATGGGGAAGACATGGATATGATAGAGGATGATGTAATATTGCTGATTTGTGTTGTACATATTTATATTGTGACTGGGTAGTGATTCTCTTTGGGTCAGTTGTTTTCTGAGCCTGCTTATTTTATTCATGCTGACAGGAGTGCTGCTGACAACCTGCATGTGGATCATCAAATATTTACTTATTATTGAATTGATATAACACCTCTCCTCTTAAGAGTTTACTGTGCTCCACATAAAACTTTTAAACTGTACAACTAACTTTTAGATAGGTACTTATGTATGGAAACAGTAAAGCACAATTTGGAGCCTGGGGGAAAGAGATGGGTAATGGAAAGACAGGGCTAGTACTTGATTATCTATGACCTTGACCCAGCTGACCCAGCTGTTTTCTATAAGAAATATTAAAAGGGATATTCAGGCCAAATACATACTCTACTTCCATGAACAGGACCACTGCCCAGAATTCTGTTTAAATTACTCAGGGAACGAGCCAGGAAAGTTAGAATGAAATCTATTTCCTTACTGCCCCCGCCCCCACTTTTACCTCACAAAACAAGCTTTCAGGAGCCACCTCTCAATTGTTTTTTCACTGGTCCCTCCTAAACAGCCAAGATTTGAAGCTAGTGCCCAAATGTCCAGCTCAAAATGTACCTTCTTTAGTCTCATCATAAAAATAGCACACTGAATAGTGGGAATGCAGAAGGGAGAGGTAGATACAGCTTTTTAAAAAATGTTTATCAGTTTATTAAAAAGGATGGCAAAGGATACAGATGAAGAATTACATAGGTGGAGGTATGGGGGTAGGGGTGCAGAGCTTCCATGCTCTCCCCAGGTGCACCACCCTCCAGGAGCCTCCACATGTTCAGCTATCCTGGAAGCTCTCCAAACCCTGTCCTTGGGTTTTTGCGGAGGCTCCACTACATAGTCGTGATTGATTAAACCATTGGCTGTTGGTAATCAACTTAACTTTCAGCCTCTTCTCCCTCCCCAGAGGTCGTGAAGTGGGGCTGAAAGTCCCGACCCTCTAATCATGCCTTGGTCTTTCAGGTGACCAGCCCATATCCTGAAGCTACATAGGGGCTGCCAGACATCAGTTAACTCATTAGGATACAAGAAGACATCACTTTGGAGATTCTAAGGATTTTAGGAATTGAATGCCAGGAAATGGGATCAAAGACCAAATATATTGATCATGATTTTCTTTGCTGATCATATTGGCTATGTGAGTTTCACCTACTTTCCTAGCACATCCTTTCTTTAATTTCATTTTGTCAAGTTAGCTGTTGCAACAAAAGAAATATGTTTTATCCTTAGTCTATGGATGTTAAATTAAGCTTCTAGCAATTCTAAGCCACTCAGATACACAATTTGGTCTTCAGAGGATCTAAGGAAAGGTTGGGTATTTGGTATCAGTACTTCCATATACTATATATGTTTAAATTTAGATTTCATTACATTTTAGTCCAATTGAAAAGCAATGGCTCCCCGTTGCCTGTAGGACAATGTTTACACTTCTAAACCTGGCATTTAGCTTCCCTCTCTCAATTCCTAGAAAACGTATCATACTTATTTTTAAAAGCCCATTCTACTATGAGTCTTGCAAGCCATATTTTACTGATGAATACATGAATTTTATAGTAAGAAAAATAATTTTATTTATTTGTCATGTTTTATTAAACATTATAGTTATTAATATTTACAGTTATTAAAATCTCATACCTGTTAAAATCTCCCACCACATTTTGGGGAGAATGGCTGAAAAAATTAAAAGTACATGGTAGCTATTATTACACTTAACAATGATCCCCTGACTTTAAATTGCCAGGTGAATCAATGCCTCCTTCAAAGTAAAGGAAAAAAGTTAGCGCTCAAAGGTGGTCCTTGAAGGTAGATAGGAGTTCAATGGGTAAGTGAAAGTGGAAAGGGCATTTCAGGAGATAACATGCAATAACATAGAAGCTGGAATATACCTGACTTCCAGTGACAGAGCAACAGGAGATTTTGTCTAAAGGTGTAATTTAAATTTAAAAAAAAAAAAAGAGGCTTTAGAAGTTAATAGTGATTGAGTCTACTTAGGGAAAATATTATCCTGGCTCTATAAATTACACAAATGTTTTCCACACATTTCTACTAAATTGGTCCTAGAACAAAAATCCCTCACCATATTCCTGCCACTTCAGCTAGTAGTTAAGCTACCAAGTATATAAAGTTTTATATACTTTATTTATACCTTTTTTCCATTAAAAATATATCCTGGAAAGACTTCCATGTGACTATTTATAGACCTAGTTCTAAGAATTGAAATTTCAGGATCAAATTTGGAACTTGTTAAATTGACAAATTGCTCTCCAAAGAGTTTAGCAATTATACTCCCATAATAAAACAATACATGAAGATCTCTGTTTCCTTACATCCTCATAAACACAATGTACTATTGAACTTTCTGATTGGTATTGCTTTGTAGTCTTAACTTGTATTTTTGTATTATGAATGAAGTTGAGCATATTTTCATTTACTTAACAACCAGATTTATTTCTTAATCTTTGAACCATCTGTTCATATATTTTATCCATTTTCTATTGTTTGCCTTTTTGTTGTTAATGTTCTTTATATATTAAGGAGATTGGACCATGATTGGGATATGAGTTGCAAACTTTTTTGGAAGTTGAAGTTTTTCTAACTTTACTTATGGTAGTTTTTTCCAAGGGTTTTTTTTTACAGCTTTATTGAGGCATAATTAACATCTTTCTGTAATCAAGATTTTTGGCTTTTTAAAAATAGCTTTATTGAGATATAATTGACATAAAATACAATGTACATATTTAAAGTGTATGCTTTGATAAGTTTTAAAATATGACTATACCTGTAACACCATCACTTCAGTAGAGACAGTGAACATATTACTTACCCTTAAAATTTCCTCACGTTCCTTTGTAATCCCTGGAAGTACTTCTTTAGCAGCCTCCCACAAACTCTGATATGTTGTATATTTATTTTCATTTAGTTAAAAATACTTTTTAATTTCACCTTTGAAAAAACTTAGACTTGTCTACTTTTTTCCCATTTCTCAGAGAGCACTGTGTTTTGTTGACTGATTGTAGTATCCAGAAAACTGTTCATTCTTATATCATGTCTAGTTTTCCAGATGGGAGGACAAATCCAGTTCCTGTTACTCTATTGTGGGTGGAATCCTATGTGATCAAATTTAACCATCTTTTCTTTTGTGGCAGCTGGTATTTGTGTCCCACTTAGAAAGGTCTCCAACACTCAGATTTTTTTTTTTTAACCATCAATTTTTTTCCTACTACTTTTTTTCTTTGTTTGTTTTTCTGGAATTCATTTTGGAATAAAATAGGAAGTGTAGAGCCAGAATCCTTACCACTATTCACCCCACACAAACCCTAGCTTTCTAATTGTCCCAACATCATTTATTGAATAATATAGATATTTGTCAAATATTCCAGTATGCATTTGAATGTATTTCTTGGCTCCCTATTATTCAATTGCTATATATTCATGAGTCAGTTCCTCATTGTTTTATAAAAATAGGAACCCTATAAAAATATTGGATAGAATTGATCTTATTTCATTATTCTTGATTTTTCAGAATTTCTTTATTTAAACTTGCTTATTTATTTTTCTATGTAGTATTTAGAAACAACCTGCCTGTTACAAAAAATAATCTTGTTAGAATCATGTTAGATTCATAGATTATCTTTGAAATACTTGGTATTTGTAAGATGTTGAGTCATTCTACCCAAATCATAATAAACCTTTTCCTTTGATCAAGTTTTATGTTCTTTGGTAGTATTTTAACTTTTCTTTATTTAGTGTTCACATATATTTTTCTTAAGATTATTCCCAGATGTTTATAGTTGCATTAATTTTGTAAATATTAATATGATCATTTTTTTCCATTAATTCTTCTAACCAGTTTTTATTTAAAGAAGTTATTTGGTTTATTACTAAGGCCGACACTGGTTGATGCATCCAGCACCAACTACCCCATCCAAACCATCTTCTTCTTCCTTGCCTGCCTGTACTGTAAAGGTTGTACAAAGTAAGTACTTGACTTATCACCCTCAACTGGAGAAATAAATGTGGATTCATAGCAACCATCTTATGAGCATGAGGGAAAGACCTAGAGAATGTTAGAAACTTTAGCAATGCTATTATAGAGTCACTGATCCAACACCAGCAAACTGCACCCTCTCTCTGACCTCAGACTTTATTATAGAGAACAGAAAATAAATTGTTTAGAGGACTTTGAAAGATTGTATGTGATTGATGTAAGCATTTTTCAAAAATCGTGACCTTTTAAGCAAAACATACCATGCAGATTAACAAAACTAAAATCAGAATTATACTAATAACTGAAATGCTCTTATGCAATATATGTTTTTCATAGAATTAATGACAGAGTATAAACAGTATTCTTAGAGTAAAGGATCTATTGTTCACATTTTAGAGTAACTGTTCTGGGACACCTAAAATACTACATTCTTTTTGTTTTTATTATCCGAACATGTTAAACATGGGAGTTGTAAAAATCTTAGTCAAAGAATCAGAGTACTTCTCCCAGAATTTTTAATTCAATGATGATTTTGCAAAAGCTAAACTTGACAGCAAAATTAATACTATCACACATAAATTAACTGACATTTGAGAACTACTTATAAAAAGCATTTTTTCATTAATAAAACTTCACTCTTACTATCTTACTGAACAAATATATAATTTTGACCTTTGAATCATAAACAAACCTCAGATCATGAGGGTAGAAGGTACTGGACTCTTGGACAAAAGGTTGAATGTAAAGTGTCCTCAGCTGGGTTACAGCAGTAAGCACAAGAGAAAATGGCAGGGGTAGGGGTGTATGGGTATGGATAGTGGCGGGGTCAGGTCGCAGCAGAATAGTTTATCTTTGTAACTTATTAATGGCAGATTACATCAACATTTTGTCAAGTGTCTGTGGTATTAGTTGCTTATTTTCACTTAAGAATTCAGAGTGATCATTCTGAAAAATAGTCCAGTAGTCAAAAGTATGTATGTGAGAGATTTTAGTGACAATTACATGTCATGATTGGATTTGGAATTGAAAAGACAGTGTGACTATAAAATCTTCAACTTTTATAGAATGAATGTTGGAAGTCTCTGGTTTATTAGGTCAGCTGCTTGTATCTCCACAGCAGTAAAGCTCTCAGTCGGGTAAAGCATTCCAGATATCATTGCTCTTGTATTCTACAGTTCATCTTAAAGTGCTTTTATCTGCCAGTAAAAATTTGCCTTATAAAAACTAAATTGGATTCATCAAATGAGAAGTGTGGCTGCTCCATTGCATTCGTGTCATAGTCGTAGTGATAAGATATTTTTAATGTGATAAAAGTATCTTTGTACAGATTTGTCGGTCGTAAGCGATTATAGCCAGATGCTTGGACAGTGAAACTACCCTCGCCAATTAAATAAGGGAGATTCAAATTTATTGACGGCAATCAGAAGAGGATTTTCTTTTTCTTTCCTCATTGTCCTCTTTAACATTTAGCTAACACTTTCCATTTGCCTCTAACACCTTGTACCTTCCATGTGATTTACACATTATGTTACTGGTAATTTCCTCTCTTCACCCGGGAGGAAGGTTGGTAATAGTTTTATCCTTATTTAAACAAGCACAGAGTGTGACAGCTTGTCACAGAATATTAGGGTTTTTTTTTTCCAGCCCCTAAAGCAGGAAGAGAGGGAGGTGAGCTCCAGTGCTAAATTTAAAGGCAGAGTAAGGATGAGCATGGGCATGGGTCTGGAAGAGCACAAGCACAGGTTTAGGATTACCAGTAGTAAAGAGAACTGTTTCAACCATTGATGGAAACCTCCCTCCTTTTGCTCTATTATCTTCAGAACTTCCTCTTCAGGCGTTTGCGTGCCCAGCTCAGTCCTGCTCACAGAACTCTGACCTCAGCTCAACTCCTCTTTGGTAATGAAGAATAAACTATTTGGACTCCTTGTTTGGAAATGTTGGTACCTTCTTCTTACACAAATCGTTAAACCAGATTAAGACTATTAGTACATATGTGTGGTTAAAGTACAGAGATACTGGGGAACCAAAGCAAACTTTTTCTTATAAAGGCTGCCATAAGGCCTGAAACACAAGCCCTAGCGTGAGACTCAAAAGAGTTATTCACACTTCCCAGTTCTGCTCATTCTCAGCATAAACTCTGCTACAGCCAAGGTATACAGCAGGCACTTTCCAAATCATATGCCATTTTCTTTTCTCCATGACTTGTAGTTTGTATTGTGCCCTGAAAATGGGATGTTTGCTTTCTCCTTTTTTTTGTGGTTTGGTGTTTCAGTTCTTCTACGAGAAATCTCAATAACACCTAACAAACTTTTCTTTTTTGGGTTATCTTGTTTAATCAGCAACTAAAAGTTTTAAGTAATATATATGGCCAAATATAAAAAAGACAGCAAAAATGACAAAATTAATGTCAAATTTGAATTTAAAACAAAAGCATTCAGGACAAGTAGTGAAGATATAAAACTTCTGAAACTATGTATGAAATAAAATATAATGAAAAATATATAAAGCGACTATAGAATTATAAGGGAAATTTACAAAAATACAATTGACTTCAACAATCTGAAAACATCACTCTCTTTTTATGACAGCTCAACTAAACCAAAATGGACATATTGAAATGGAGAATCTGAATAATAGTAGGAAGTCTGATTAAAGAGATATGTGGAAAGCTTTATACTCAAGAACCTAAAAGAATATACATTATTTTTCAAATGCCTGTGGATCTTGCAATATATGTAACCAAAGTGTTTGTACACCCATAATATTCTGAAATTAAAAAAAATTTTAAAGCAGATACAGCAAATAATAAATTGGTTTCATACATAATGCAAAAAATAAAGTAAAAATTCAAAAGAAAAATTAGAAATTATAGCACAACATTCTCCAACTCGAAATCTACACATCAATAACAAAGTTATAAAGGAGAAAGTCCCCAAACTTAGAGATTTTTAAAAGAGAAATCTATTTTTAAGAAAAATATAATCAATACTACAATTATGATTAATTAAGTAAAAACAAGTGAAACAATTATTGAATTAGCAATAAATTCATGATCTTAAAAGCTTTTATATTAAAAGATAAAGTAAAAATAAAGAATGAAAATAAATGAGCTAGGCATTCAGCTTAAAGAATTAGATGAAAGTAACAGACCAAATATAAGAACAATATATAGAAGAAAATAAGAAGAATAAAAGCAGAAAACAGTAATTTAGAATGGATAATGTTCCTAGGTTGATAAATTCAAGAGATTTTTTGCTTGTTTTTTGTTTTAGAATATAATACATGAAAAAAATCAATAAGGCCAATACAGGAGAAGAAAATTTTAAAACAATGATATAAAAATAGAAGTGGGAGATGGTAAAAATAAAATTATATAACTTCTGGGAAATTATAAATGATCTAAATTTACTCAGAATAAAGTATAATGCCTGAATAGACCATTAAGCAGATAATTAACTAAATAGTGTTCAAAGTACCACTAATAAAATGAGTCACAGAAGAGGTGGTTTTAATAGGCAAGTTTCTTCAAACTCTAAAGAACAAAATTCCTATATCATACAAAATGTTCCAGAACTTATAAAAGAGGGCAAAAGAGCTTCTTTTTTTACAATTTTATAAAGCTAGCAAAACACTGATAATTTGACAAAGATAAATTCTTCACATTCCTTATGATAATTATATAAGTTGATTTCTACTGGTCTTTATAAAAACACAAAGATAAATTTAAAGCTTAAAGATATATATGGTTGTATATACGTAATCATCTTTTCTTGGTCCTGTTTCTCTCTAGACCTCATTTTACATTTAAATATTTTATTTGGTCTTTCTTCACATACTATAATTTTTGTGTATTTTGTATTAATCTTTTCAAACCTTCAATATAAGATTGGAAACATAACTTTTCAAAAATCTTTTACTTAAACAAATTCCAAGCCCACAGAAAAGTTACAAGAATAGTAATATGAACTTCTTATACCCTTCATCTAGATTCACTTATTATTAATATCTAGCCATGTTTGCAGTATCTCTCACTCTTATATGAAAATAATTGCCATGCATCAAGAATCTGAAATTTTCCATCATCCCACAAATTCTATCATGCCCTTTTTCAACGAACCATCATTCCTGAGAAGTAACTACTGATCTGATTTTTATCACTATTGGTTAGTTTTACTTTTTATGGAATTTCATTGTACCAAACAGTATGTACTTTTTTGTGTCTAGCTTCTTTCCTCTGCAAATATTTGTATCAAATTTTAATCTTTGCATGTATAAGTTGTGAAGAAGCTCAGGAAGTTTAACCCCCAAATATGACTCCTTGGAATAAAGAGTGTTTTGAATTAAAGGCCCTTAGAGATCAACAGGCCTTGGAAGGGCTTTCCCTCTTTCTTCATAAAAAGCAAACCTATCAAAAAAGAACAATCAACTTCCCTTCCCTTCCCTGTTATCTCAATATATTACAGGAAAGAAGATGAAGAATGCAACCAGACATGGCCCAAACCATTTTAAATATAATACTTGTCTCTCAGGTTAATTTAATTTGCAAAGAGAATCATTTACAAGTCAATCTGTTTCTCCTCATCCATTTATTCTCCCAAGTATCCATTCATCCTCCCTAGTAACCATTTATTGCCCCTAAACAGAATTACCTATATTCCTCATCTCCCTCTCCCCTCTAAAATGAGGGTATATAAATTTCTGGACCCCATTGGGATATTGGGTAATCACTCTGTGATTCTCCCCATGTGCACAGTAACCGAACCTCTTTCTCTTATTAATCTGCCTTTTTGTGAGTTGATCTTCCAGTGAAACTTCCTGGGTAAAGGGGAAGTTTCCCCACACCCCCACAGTTGTTTGTTTCTCTTTATTGTTGAATAGTATACTAATCTGTAAAATAACATGACTTATTTATTCATTCTTCCATGGATCAATATCTGGGCTATTTCCAGGTTTTGGCTATTATGAATAAAACTATCATGAATGTTATAAATTAAACAAGGTTCTTTTTTATATGGACATCTAGTTATCTCAGTATCATTTATTTAAGAGATCTTCATTTATGCCCAATGAATTACTTTGAAATCATTGCTGAAAATCATTTGATCATATATATGTAAGTCTATTTCTTTCTTCCTTAATTTGTTCCATTGACCAATTTGCCACCACCACTCCCAGCTAATTTTTCTATTTTTTGTAGAGATGGCATCCAGGTCTTGGTCAGGCTGGTCTCAAACACCTGAACTCAAGCGATCCTCCTGCCTTGGCCCCCCAGGGTACTGAGATTACAGGCATGAAGGTCCTTCAATTTTATTCTTCTTAATTGTTTAGTCTATTCTAATTCCTTTGTCTTTCAAAACAAATTTTATAACTAGCTTAAATTTCTGGAAAGAATTCTACTAATACTTTGATTGAGACTGTACTGAATATATATATCAATTTGTGGAGAATTAATATCTTAACAGTATTGAGTCTTCCAACTCAAACACAGTGTATCTCTCATTAATTTAAGTACTCTTTAATTGAACTCAGACTTGTTTTATAGTTTATGTAGATGTCTTATATATATATCTTTTGTTAAATTTATGCATAAGTGTCTAATGTTTTAAATGCTATTATAGATGGTATTTTTAAATTTCATCTTCAAATTATTCAAAAATATTTGATATTTGTATGTTAATTTTGTATCTTGAGATATTGCTGAATTTACTTATTTGTTTTAGTACTTTTTTGGTAAATTCTTTAAAATTTTCTAAATAGAATTATCATGTTATCTTCATGATAAAACTAAAGATAATCTGAGTACTTCTTTTTCAATCTGCGTGTCTGTTCTTAACATTTCTTGTCCTGTTGCACTGGCACTAGCTCCAGCATAATGTTGAATAGAAATGATGAAAGTAGGCATCCTTGTCTTGTTCTTGATCTTATGGAAGAAGCATTCAATATTTCACTATTAAGTATTATAATTTCTTATATATTCATTTTTTATAATTGATGTTATATTGATTTTTCAAGGATGCCCATTACAGCTTGAGAATGTTTTCTTCTATTTCTAGTTTGTAGAGACTTTTAACACAAATGGATAGTTATTAAAAGCTTCCATATGACCTTATATGACCTTTCTTCTTCAAGTGCTAAAGTGATGAATTATATTGGCTCATTTGCATATGTTAAATTAACCTTGCATTTATGGGATAAAGCCCATTTATTTAGAACAAGGTTTGTCCTTTTTTTTGTATGTTGAATTTGATTTGCCAACATTTTGTTAAGGATTTTTGCATCTATAATTTCTGGGATATTTAGAAGATGGCTTGACAAACATGCTTTCTAACAAAAGACATTTCAGATCATTAGAATAAAAATGCGCTATTGATGTGAGTGTATACTTCTTGTTTGGCCAGACTTGTTTGGTGACTCTTTGGGAACAGAATCCAAAATAGAGATTGGGAATGTGCAGTAGTATCAGAGATCATAATATAAAAAGTTGTTCTGAATCATGGATGTTTTTCATGAAAACTTTAAAGAAAATTTTATAATCCTGTGGAAAATTTTTTTTATATTTACGTTTGTGATTTTTTTTCTATATAGCTGTGTAAATTTATGCCAAAATTATAAATTTTCTTTGAAACTATTCTTGTATTCCTTTCATGAGAAAATAAGTAATATAATGTAGAAATTATAATTTATGTGATTTTATAGAGCTGCAGCAAAATAACCTTAATGCAATGTTATTCTACACATAGCGAGTCATCTTTTACTTAAAAGCCATTGTGGATTTGTTCCTAGGACCATCTTTCATCCAGTGCATAAAAGGGTGATGAAAAAGTGGTCCAGTAAAACTAGAAAGACCATCAGACAGAACCGTGGTTTGTTAAAAGTCCTCAAAAAAACATAAAATAGAGAAAAATGATACTCCATCATTTATAAGCCTTCATCCAGTGATGAAAGCATTTTATAGTGTCACAAAACTCATGCAATAATAATTCAGTGGTGCTGGCTACCTTCATGATGATGGGAAGGAAATGAAATGCAGCTTTTGGCTGAAATTATAATTATAGTGCACACTAACAGTAGCTTTTGAGAAGTCATTTCACCTTTTTGAACCTCTTTCCTATTGTCTAAGATAAGAGGCTTAAAAAATATGATTTACAAGATATTTTCTGGACATATATGTACCACCGTATAATAACTAATAATCATTGTGATGACTCTGAAGCATTATAACGTTCTGAAATGTCCTTGAGACATCAAAAAAGTTATGTTATGTTCAAAATTTTTGTTTTGGACTTTCACTGCTTTTGCTCACTCAGCATCTATTCCTTCTTCTGTTGGGACTAACATTCAAATATTTGCTTGGATATTCATTCTTCTTCAGAAGTGGTGTAAGGGGCTTAAGATTAAAATGATTCGTATGATCCCTTTCCCCTAATTTCAGTGGTTTGTCGTGTATGAAAAAAATACATAATTGATTCAATCAGATCCAAATCCAGATCTATTTAGAAACTAGAGAACAATTTGTTTCTATGCTTATGAAGAATGAGAAAAGCATGAAAACCTGGGAGCTGTCAGCAGCCATCTCTATACAAAAGAGGGGAAGCTTTGACGACAATGGAGCCAGCATGAAGGAAAAGGTGAAATAATGAATCAGAATCAAGGTCATAGTTAATTTGAACTTCCAAAGCAAGCCTTAACAGAAGACACTAAAACCTTCTGATATTTCAGTAACTAAATCCTTTTTTGTTTTGGGTATTTGTTCCTTATAATCAAGAACATCCCGCTGATACTAATTGGAGAAATGCTTTGATTTAAAACATAGCTAGACAGGCTTCAGGGAGAATGTGTTTTCCCATATGTGTGCTAGTCCCAATATCAATATATTGCCCCTTTAGTGGTGATTTCTCTTCCTGCCCAATACATTTTCCGACCCTGCTTCTTTATGAAACAGATTCATTTCCTTTGGGAATATTTTCCATGTTTTCCACCTCACTTCTACTGGGACTAGCTCTCGCTTTCCTTAGGAGAACTCTCTAGCTCTCTCTACGTGGTTCTAATGGCGCCTGTAATGACAACGTCCAAGACTTTTGTGCTAGCTTGGGCCAATCAAAGAATCCAACATTCTTGGCAGAGTGACTAGTACAGGTCTGGACATGTGGCTCTACAGAGGAATCAGTTTTCTTGATATCAATCTATGACATTTGGAAAGAGGAGCTTTTTTTTCTGCTTGGGCTTCTAGGCTGGAAGGATTGGAGTTTGTAGCTCCCAGTGGCCATGTCCCTAGTCACTTGAAGGCAATGTATATGCAATAGGAAAGAAGAAAGCTAGGCCAGAAAAAATCAGGAATGAGGGAGAGAGGGTGTCTTGAAGATAGCATTCAGGACGAATATTCCATGCATGCCTGAAGCCCACTTCACCCTTGAACTTCTCCATTCTTTTGGTCATTAAGTTCCCCTTCTTCAGACTCTGTGCTGCCTATGACTCTCCTGATAGCAAGCCTCCTAATGAGGAAGCAGCCACAGCTGGCTTTTTGATTCACAGCTTGGGCCTTACATCAACTAGACTTAGCAGACACTTCTTTTGGAGTTGCCAAATCAAACACACTGGCCTCCATATGAATCAATTAACTGAAATCTCACCAACATTTTGCAGAATGTGTGCCCAGTAACAGTCAGCTGGTACTAGGGAGACTATGAAGAGACAGAATTTTTCTCTCTTTCTCTCTGCAAATGGATTTCTGAGCCAGAAAGCACATCCCCAGACCAGCCGGAACACCTAGCCTTACCTTGCATAATACTAGCTTAATACTGCATTTTATCCTTATTTTTGTTATATTTTAATGGAAAACTTGTATTTTTGCATTTTCAGATATCTGGAAATGACCCTAAGGTTGGCACGGATGAGTCTAATCTGGGATCAGTCTAATGTATTAATAGTACTAGTGCTTAATGAGTTGAGGCCAAAAGAATGGTATTTTTGATTTGACAGATTGTGGTTCTTTATGATGTCAGAACAATAGGTTGGTTAACTTTCAAAATGTCATTGGTTACAATACATGTCTTTATACTAAACTGTCTCTGTCCTTTCCCTGACTTCATCTCCCTCCCAACTGCCCTTCCACTGTTCCATGCGCACACATCATTTTAAATGACCAATCTCTTCCTTCTAGAAATTGGTGTTACTATCTAATTATAGGTGCTTAGGTAACTAACTATAGATATCTTTCTCATTCTTGCATTAAATCTCTATTTAAGAAACTGCATTGCAGGCAATGGACTCCTTCATCCTTTGCTATCAATTTCTAGTTCATTTAATTGACATATATTCATGAAGTACATATTCTAAGCTAGACACCATGGCAAACAAGAACAGGCTGCACCTATCATCATCAAGCTAGCTGACAAAAGATGCATTGGAGAGCCCTTAGGTTCGTTCCCATTAAGTCAAGTGTCCATTTATTAGGGTTTTTAATGCGTTATCTCAGTTATGATTCATATGATTTTGTGCACTTTATAAATTACAAAGCTGTGTGCAAATATAAGTGACTGTTTCAGTAACTTTAAAAGTAACAATAAGATAAAGAGGATATTCATTGCAGCTGCTGCTGTTTGTTTTGTATTCATTTCTCTCTCCCTTTCTCCACTTTCTCTTTTTCTGAGGTTGCACAAATTTAGGAAAAATTAAAGTTTCTTTAACCACCACTATGGTGACTATGATTATTGTCACATTGCCTGGGGATGTGACAGTGATAATTAATGGATAACTGTGATTTAAATTGGCAAGGTCCATAATAATACCCAGGTATGATATTTTTAAAAATACATATTGAGATTTGACAGATATCTAGTTAATTTCATGATTGGAGTTAGATGATTCAGGTAATTATAGCCTTGACCTTGCAGATTCTCAAAAAGAATGAAAGTCACTGAGAAGACTTCTTGGGAGACAGCATGCTTATCTTAGTACCACACCTGAATATCCTCCTGTGGTTGAGAATGAGCACATGTTTCAGCAACTAAGTTCTAGTAATTTTTTCTTAATTTTCTCATCAATAACATTTTATTTTCTATGTGCACAAGTTTCTCAGGATTATATGACCTGAAAACACTATTAATTAGCTATATCACTCAAATTTATTCAAAAGTACCCCTTTTTTACCATTTGGATATAATTTGACAACAAACCATGAGCTGGGTAGGAAAGAGTTGAGGGAGCAAGGACTCCCAACCCCCGAGGTGGATGATGGTCTGCTCCTTGTCTTCCTTGTAGTGAGTATTTGGTAATAGAAGAGGAGAAACTTGTTTGCCAAAGAGGGAAGTTTCTGTGTGTTGGAAAATAATCTTTTTAGTTACATTTTGCCTGGAGTTTTATTTTCCCCACAGAGAACTATAAATAATCTCTCCCACGTTCCCTATGGGTGTTATAGTCAATCCCAACCACAAACAGAGGAAGAAGGCAACCTGATGTTATCCTTTTAAATTCCCAAATGTTCAACTGCTCAAAAATAGTCCCACCATGGTAACAGCAAAACCTACCATTGAATGTGCCTCCTTCTAGATGTGGTTAAGGCATTACGTGTCCAAGAAGCATCTTCTGATAAACAAAATAGCAGCAATAGAAACAAATATTAGCTGAGGAAGCCCAACCATTTAACCTATTCATATTTTTTATTACTCACTTTTTTACATTCTATTATTAGTTATTCTGTTTACAAAGCTTGAGGGACTAGGATCATGAAAATAAGTTGTAAGTTTGGAAAAAGATGGAGATTATTAAAAGTATGGAGTACTTATGTGATGCAGAATTTCTTGGTATTGAGTATGTACTCCAGAAGGCTGTAAATACTAAAAACTCATTCACTACCAGACAAATGGAGATGTCTTGGTTTTCTCTCTGGGACATATAGCAGGCCTATTATCTCCCAAAAACCCATAGGGGTGACATTTACCTTGGTGCGTCTTTTCCCAAAGTTTTATCTGAGAAAATAGATTCTGTGAGCTACTCTGAAATAAAAGATTTTTGGAGTCAAATAAGTTTATCTATATATATCATATCTCATTATTAAAGACTCAAAACATTTTGCACATAACACATTAAGGGATCTACGAAGACATAAATTAAATAAACCTGTTTAACTTTGTTTCACAAGGTAAAACCTTTCTTCTTTGAAAATGTAATATCCTGTGAGTTTAGTTTGGAGAATGAGATGTACGTGAATTTTCTTTCTGATATCTTTTGTGAACACTTATAAAGTGCTGTCTATATGCCAAATTACTTTCTTAGTTGAGGAAACTGAGATAGCAAACTGGTAGAGTTAGTATGTGGTTGAGCTGAAATTCATACTCAGATAATTTGGTGCCAAAGTCCAGACATTTGATGATTATACACCCAAGGTTTGAACTTCAACCTTGAATTTTTAGAAACTTTATTCTGTTTATAAGTCATGGGATTCTTCATCTGTAGGGTTGGGAGCACGTGAAACAAAATCCATAAACTGATGCTTCAAACCAGAATGTCTACTTTATAACTTATAATGAGAAATTGACACCACAGAGATTACAACATTCAAAGGGCATCATTTATGCATTTTTCCCTTCCAGGTAAACCTATGTTTATGGGAAACCACATCACATTCAAAAGATTACAGAATGAAAATAGAATCAGAAGAAGAGGAGTTAATTAGATCACTTGTTCTCATTCCGTGCTTCAGAGACTTGCAGTCGTGAAGAAATAATACGAGTTGGAAGTCCTTCATAATTAGCATAGTGAAATTCAAGTTTTTACACAAAACTATCAGTAGTAGGAGATTGCACCAAAATTAAGGACTGAGAATATGTACCTACTCATCTTCCCTTCTGAGAGCCAATAAAAATAAATAAAAGATTAATTTATTCAATAAATAAATCCATGAGTATGGAAAAGCTATACAGAATGTCACTAGAAAACCAAGACTATTTTGAAACTCCTGAAATATAAAAAGAAAACATGAATAGATTATTGACGAGTAAAACCACAGGAAAACAAAAGATAAAACATTTGAATACTTCTGAGGTGGTGAAACAATCTATATTAAAATAATGTAGAGCCATAAGGTATAAATAGTAATCAAAGTCTGATTTTTATAAAAAAGTATAGACATAGCCAGATATTAACTAGCCATTGTTCCCTTACTTCCTTACTGCTGTAACAGGTTACTGCTTAATGGCACTATCCTCCCTGATAGGTGTAAGATTTGTGGCTTCCCCCACCACTTCTATAGATCATATTGCCATTGTAAAGCCCAAAGACTTGTGCTTCTATAGATAACATTGCTATTATACACTCTAAGACTGGTCTTTGAAGTATTTTTTCAAACTCTGCATTCTGGGGGGGGGGGGGTTCATTGATGCAAACCGGACCCATGGATAGGCATGGGAATGTGTTCAACAGCCTTGAGACTCCCCCAACTCAGTAAATCTCCCAACTGAGAAGATAATCTCTGCTTCCCAATCCTATGAGTTCATCCCCTGCCAATCAGCAGACCCAATTCCCTAGCCCTTTGCCCGCCAAACTATCTTTAAAAACTCTTTCTCCTAAATTCTTGGGGGACACAGATTTGAGAAATTCCTCCCATCTCCTCACATGACACCTGCAATATTAAATTCTTTCTCTGCTGTAACCTCTGCTGTCTCAGAGTATTGGCTTCCTCTTGAGCAGTGGGCAATGAACCTGACTGGGCTATAACAGTGGTAGTGATACTTCCTGTTGGATGGAACATGGGACCTTGGTCAGGATAATATCATTTGTGAGCTTCATCTTGTGCACTAAAATCTTTTCTCCCTTACTTGACTAAGCAGTCATTTGGGTGTTATTTGGTCACAGGATGAAGCAGGAAGCCAGACCAGATACCGTAGAATAGAATTATAAAATCAAGGCAAGATACCAGGGAGCTACTGGCCTCTAAGAAAGACAAGGTTGCCTCTACTCATAAAACAATTCAAGTCACATCCCAAATTTACCACAGACCTGCTCTCTCTTCCCGCATAAGCACCAGGGGCAAGCTGTAATTATCAAAGCATTGAAGGAGACAAGGGAAAACCTGCCCTCTGAAGGTTCACTGAAAATCAACTGACAAAAGCAGATTTATAGGAGAAATACCTTACAAAATTTATTAACATGCACAAGTTTGCATGAAAGTCATACAAAATATGAAAACTCAAAGAAAGGGCCAGAGGGTTGATGTTTTAAGACCATCCTGAAGCTACAGAAAGAATAGGGGCTTGAAGCATGGAAAGACAGGTTATGGGAGGGAGAGAGAAAGAAAGGCATGGCCAGCAAAGGTAGTCTTGTTACACAGATGAAACCTCACAGGTAGAAGCGTTAAGAAAGAATAGATCGTAGTCTATGGTTAAATTAATCTTTCCTGAATCTGCATAAGGTGGAGGACCTCAGAGAAAGACTGGCTGTTTATTTCACTAATGTGGATTTTTCTCTACAGATGCAAATATCCTCTACTAAAGGCAGCTTTTCAGGGCTATTCCTGTCTTCAGGCCCTTTGAATAGCTACCTCAAAATATGTGTAAGAAGCATATTTTGGTGTTAAATATTTTTGGTTTCCTTTAGTTCCCATTTGAAACGTTATTTTCAGAAAGTTTCACATATTAAAGTAGGATTGGTAGCTATAGAAAGATTTGGGTTAGAGATTGTGAGATAAAAGATTGGAAAAGGTGAAGAAGAAAACACAGATTGGAACAAGTAGCCATATCTTCTTGAGTCAGTCTCTTAGTCTTGAGAATGGGTCAATTCAGTTAAACAGTTGTGCCCCATTACAGGAGGTGGCATTGCGGATGGGCTTTCAAAGCCAGTCCTCCAGCTATGATGCAGCGGAACAGATCTTTAAGAGGCGTTTGTATGGAAAGAGAAGAGAAAGACAAAGATTAATGTCTAGAGTAGTCTATAAACTGGTTTTTCCGGAGTCTCTGAAGCATCTTCAGTTGGAGTAGGCAGGCAGTGGCAATCTGACAGATTTTCCTAAATTGTAATTCAAATCAGGTGTTCCAGTAAACTTTCTGAGTACTCCATACATCAACAAGCATGGAGGCTGTTTATACATAAGTTGCTGTAGTGATTTCTCCTGAAGTTTATATCAAGTTATCTAGCTTCAGTTTGTAGGGCTTTAGGAAAAGCACAATTTTAATTTTTATTGATTTTAAGTCAGAAGGGTATGAGAAAAATTGGAAATGTTAGTCTGGAATGTCACAGACAGATATTAGAAGGAGCTAAAAATTTAGGATTTCATCTAGAGTCTGGGTAAATAATAAAATTTCAAAAAACCCCACAAAAACCAAAATGAGTTAGAATCTGATAATGGATGTACTATAGGTTTTTTTCCGAAACATAATTTCTCTATTTCCAGTTTTTAATTTCTACCAAATATAAATCATAGTAAGACCAATGTATTTGCAAAATATGCTTTAGTCTTATTATACTTGGCCTGATTATTTGCATAATGTGCAGCAAGAATAATAATAGGCCATATAGACTCTTTTTAAGTTCGCTTTACTGGAACTTTTTATAAGGAATTTCAGATTAGACTTTTAAAAACCTCTCAAGACTTAGAAGCCAAGCCAAAAATTGTGTCTGTAATTCTTGTATTAATTGGGTGAATTTCTCTCTTCTTAGGTCCTCAAAATATCTTAAGCTTCCAGGGCCTGACAGAAAGTGACATTCTTTACTTATAGCAAGGTCGGGAACCTTGTAAGGGAACTGTGCAGACAAGGTAGTAGGCCAGTCTTTTTTCAAGTCTATTGGCTTTGTAAGTCAACCTCAATCTGTCAAAGCAGTCTGGTCACAAATATGCCATTCCAGTCAAAACCTTGGTAAAATAACCAGTATCTCCAATTGTGTCCTGTTACAGTAGAAAACAGATTTTTATTGAACTTATGCAAATAATTATATTGTCATAACATAAAAATACTCACAAGTAATTTCTAAATTTTAGAGGGGTCAGGTTGTGAGAAAGGTAAATGTTTCACTTTTGCTTACAAAAGTTACTTTACCCAATTACTGTAAGCTATAAATAATTTTAAATTTAAAAAAAGTTTTCTTAACTCTGGAAAACAAAACACACACAAAAAATCAGCAATCTTTCAAACAAAAAGGTCACAAAAAATCATTTCAGTGCTCATCAATTCCGTCCCATGTAATGAATTCTTGTTCTGCTTGATGTTGAGTCAGTAATATTATGAGTCCAATTTTCTTACTGAAGTTTTAAAGTTCTTACTCAGTCCAGTGGTATGATCTCAAAGTTGTAAGAAACCTGTATTTAAGAAAACTTGTTGTAGTCTTTTCTATAAACCTCCTTGAAGACACAATACTTTAGGATTTGCAATGAGCTTTAGAAAAAAGTATCAGAATAAAGCAATTTACTGTGTATGAAACACTTAAAATGGCCATGGTTAAAGATGCAATTGACAAAGAAATTTGATAATTTTCTATGGCATACTACAATTTGACAAATCAGAATTTTAAGACTCTCATACAATTTTGGAACATATATTAATAACACATTTATACAATTATAACTCAGAGAAGGTTAATCATTATTTCTTATGTGACAATGCTTCCCATATAACTTAACATATCAAATAAGCCTGTTTATTATCCCTCCTTCAGATGCTTTGGGGCGCTCTGTAACATCCCAAAGTTACTTTGACATCAAAAAGACTAAATTTTTATTTTGAAATTTGATTTTGAGACATTGTCAAATATGTCAGGCTTAAAACACTTGATCAAATTAGGATCACAAGTTACTATAAAATAATCGTCATTCATTTAGCCAAAGCGATCATTAAAAGATTTCAAAAAGCAAAAATTTTTATTATGCAGATAGGTCCAGTACTATCTGCATAATAATCAGGCCAAGTATGGAGACTCAGTTTCTAAATAATCAAAAGACCTAATAAAGTCAGCATGAGGCACGCAGAATCTGTTTCTCTTTTTCTCTCTCCTTTTTATTTTTTCAGTTTACTCTAAAGGTGAACCAACATTTTTTACTATTTCTTATTAATACCATATGAAAATATTGTTCAAAAGAGAAAAACAAATTCTAGTCTTTCAATGATATATTACTGATAAAAAGGCTCAATTTAAAAACCCTCATAATAACTGTATTTAATTTTACTTTAATCACACAAGATTTTGAAATTCTCTTTTCCTTCAATTTTTTATATCCATTTAGTTTTGTTTACATTTTTTCCCTTCATTTAAAACAATTTTTTCTCATCAAACATCCTCCTGCTATTATATCTTTCCTCACCAAAAAATATCTTGTTTTTCTTGTACACTTTGTACATAGAATTATTTCTCTTATTTTAGTAGTTTTAATTACATATATTAATTTGAATTTTAACTTTTAGTAACCCTAATTTCTAGGGCAAACCTAGGAAGTAAGTAATTTTTAACTGTTTTCTATCAGTATTTTTAATGAAAATATTTCATAATTTTTAGGAAAAATGTTTCCTAATTTTTAACAGATCTAAATATATTTACCCTTTCTATACCATATAAGAATAAGATGCCAAATTATATAAACAAATTTTTTTATATTTTATAATATAGTTTATAATTATATTAATGATTAATGTTTTAATATTTTAACTTAGTTACAAATGACTCAGACATTTTATGATTATCTGTTACTTAATTTAACATAACATAACTTTAAGATTTTAAATTACTGAAAAGAATTTTGAAACTATGACACAGGTGCCTTCCCTAATGTCTTCCCCAGTCATACTGTGTTTCAAGTACCCATATGGCACCCAAAATGGCTATGAAGGGCAGGGCCTATCTGCATCCTAGATTCACAGGCCAGATGTAAAGGGAAGGACAGAGGACAGAGCTGTAAAGACAGCAGTTGGTGGCCCAGGTGCTACAGACACACACACATCTCCAGGCCTCACCATGGCCACTTGTCCAGACTTCAGAATCCAGAGGCTCAAAAGATGTGTGCAAGGCTTTGGGGAGCCCAGTATTCAGCCATTGAAGTTTTATCTTATAAACAAACCAAGAAAGTATCAAAAATATTACAGAAGCAACAGTTTTGACCTTAAAACATCTAGCAGAGGAAGCATGAATTTTTCTGACCAATAGTTCTAGACAAAAATGTCTAAATTATATTTAAAACCTGGAATTTCTGATGACATTCCTATTTTACTTTTAAAATTCCCAGAATTTTTAAACTAGCTTTATTAACCAAAGATTATCTCAGATCACATAGAAACATTACATATACATCACACACATAGACATATAGACATACAGACACACAGACAGAAGCAGATCTTATAGCTTTCAGTAGGATTCTTCATTTGCCAGCTTCCAAATAGTTTTTCCATCTTCCATTCAGATATAAATTTGTCAATTATTTGTTTAATTGCCCTAAGCAATTGTTAACTAGGCAATCCTAATTTTGTACTTTTAAAGGGATTACCCTTAGGTGAAACAAGGTGGAAATTTATATCTGAAAGGCATAGAACTTAGATCCAAATATCATTATTTACCAAGACAAGAAAGGGCATAGGTAAAGTCCCAGTTAAGGCAAGATAGCCAGGAAAAGTATATTAAACAAAAGTAAAGATTTTTATGTAAACTTTTAAGTCAATGGTTTTCCTATTATAAAAGTTTCTAGTGGTTTAGATGCAGAGAGGGAGATGTTCTTGCAAAAGGAGATTTTCTTTATAGGTGTAAATTTCTTTTACACAGAGTTTCAGAATAGACAGCTAAATGGCAGAAAGTTGTATTTGGAGATAAATTTAGTTGGTAGTTGGCTTTTAAATTTACTTTCTGTTTCTTAACTTGATGACTGAGTTCAGAGCAGAGCCCATTGATGAATAGGGTCAAACCCACTCATGACTCTTGGGGCTCCTTGAGGAAGAGAGTGGACCCAAGAAGAGGTCAGTAGTACTTTGGCTGTGTTCCTCAAGGAGAGGGTATCAGAGTCACTAAAATTCTCTTTTAGATCCCTTGATGTGATAACCAGAACTCTCATGTTTCTTCTTAGTAATTTTTTACCCACTGATCACCAATTGAGGAAGGTAGGGGCTTGAAAGGTAACACATCAAAGATTAAAGGGAACTGGGTGAAAGATCAAAAATGTTACTGAAAGTTTGGTACTTGTCTCTAAAGCTGAACGAAGAATGAGGACAAGTGGTTTGAGGAAAAGGAAACAGAAGTTTAGTAATTTGCTGGCAAATGAGGAGAATGGCAGACTCTTGTCTTAAAGAACAATCATTTCCCCTTTAAGCAGAAATACAGTGCTTTTAAAAGGGGATTTCAGCTTTAGGCTATTGCTGTTTAACTATAGCATCTCTGGTGAAGATGATCTCATGATCTACGTCTGGATAATTCTGTTGAGCCACTTCCTGTGCTTTAAGATACTAGAAAACAAAGAGCAAAGAACACCCCCTGTGCCCCTCTGATTACTGGCCTCAGGCAGGAATGCAAATTTTAATTCCTCAAAAATGGTGAGGGGCTTTAGAAGAGGCAACTTATAAAACTTTTGGCCTTTTTTCAGGCCTTTGCCTCTGTTACATATTCCCCACTGTCAATTTTATCCTTCCATATCTATGGAAGGAGGGGCAATGTAGTCATTGAGCTACTTCCTGCTGAATTGGGGCAATGTTTTAGATGGAAGGTTTGTACTTATTTATGCCATTGCAAAGCTTTGGCAGTAGATTTACAAAAAAATAAAGGATGCAACAGATTACCAGGTGAAAAAGGGCATAAGCAACAACTGCAACCATGAGGATTGACAAGGCAAAATGGAGGATACCTGATAAGAGAGATTTTACCCTGGTTGGTTTCTAAGACACCATTAGAACTATAAGTCCTTACTGTCACCTGGTACATAAGATCTGACACAGGGCTGGGCAAGAAAGAAACATGGGACCTCTGATTACCCAAGCTATTGGTCACATTCTGTAGGTGATCTGAGAGACCAGTTTCTGGAAATTAAATTATGTACAGAAACACTTGTACCAAATGAGGTTTAGGATGACAAACCCAGCAGTGAGACAGATCAGCAGAAGAGGTGATAATTTGGGAAATCCTCACTAAGGAGTTGTCTCTCCATCCTATAGACAGAACAAATAACCAAAGAAAGGATATCAAAAATATCAACACTTTCATTTTTCCTTCTTCTTAAACAGATACTTTAGATTATGTAAAGGCTGGCCCATCCACTGGGGGCTTGGGTCCTCTTCTTCCATGGGACACATCTTTATTCTGGTATGATGGACCCAAGGTTTTACTCCTGACAATGTCAATGAGGTGTGAGTTTTTAGAGGCAATTTGTAGGGTCCCTTCCACTTCTCTGCCCATTGTTGTTTGGGTCCTTATTCCTTCCAGGCCTTAAGCAACACCTGCTCTAGGTGCACTTCCAACTGGAGTAGGGATCTGAAAGAGGCAAACTCATGCATAGTGGTTAGTATTTTATTTATTTGTTTGATATATTGTATTACTCTGTTTTCTTCATTTATGGTTATATTACCATACTTACCTTGAGGTGCTAGGAAGGGTCTCCTATAAACTATTTCACAGGAGCTTAACTTAAGCTGCTTCTAGGGGCTGCCCTTATTCAGAGGAGGGCAAGCAGCAAAACCTTATCCCACTTCACATGGATTTCCTGCATCAATTTTTCTATAGTTTTCTTTAAGGTATGATTCATTTTCTCTGTTTTTCCCACAGATTCATGTCTCCAGGATACATGCAATTTCCATTCTAGATGTAGGATTTTGCTTACTTGCTGAGTTACCTCTGATATAAAGAAGGGTCCATTATCACTCTGTATGGAGGAGGGGAGACCATACCTCAGAATAAGTTCCTTCAGACACTCTCTTCATTCAGATAGGATAAGCCTCCACCCAGCCTGAAAAGGTATCTACTAACACAATCAAGTATTTGAAGTTTCCAGTCATTTTAGGCATCTGAGTGAAATCAATTTGCCAGTCATCGAAAGGGTGGGTCCCCACATGTTGGGTTCCCTGTGCAGCAAATCACATTTTTGTCTTTGTAGTGTTTCAAGCATATAAAGGGCAGCTCTGAGTTATTTGTTGGATAGTTTATTGCAAACGGGGTCCTCTTAAATGAGGTCCCATCAAATCCATTAAGGCATCATGCCCATAATGTGTGCATTCATGTAGAGCCTCATCAGGGGCCAAACCAAGGCTTCAGGTAGAAGAATAAGTCTATAAGAATTCTTTCTCCACTTAGCTGTGTTATCCCAAGTGTCAAAGCCCCAGTCTTTAGCTCCTTTTTCATCCTCATTAGTGTAGTGGGCTTTATATTGATCTAAAATCTAGCTGGGGTATCAAGACCCTGAGGAACAGATCACCTTTAGTAGGCTCCTTAGCAGCCCTGTCAGTGGCCTGATGCCACTGACTGTGGGATATTTCTCAGCATCTGTACTGAGCATAAGACTCTGCCTTAGTTTTTCCAAGCATTTTGACAGTCTGTGGTCCAAATCAGGGGTTCCACATCTGTCCCTTTAAGGGCCTCAAACAAGGGCTTTACTATCAGTCCAAAGTTTGGGATCCAAATGCCACAGAACCCTGCCATTCCTAGGAACCTGCGCAGTTGTCTTTTATTTTGGGGCACGTTAAGATTCAAGATGACTTGCTTTTGGTCTGACATTAGGCCACGGGTTCCCTTGCTAAGCTGTCACTCTACAGGGTAGGAGAGTTTTAAACCCATGAGGCAACACAGTCCAGCAGTACTGTGAGGTCATCCTAGTCTCAGGATCCTGCCATTCAAATGCAACTGAGTACCATTCATAGTCACTTGTACAGTATCATTAATGGCACATAGATCCTATACTATACTAATAGTATAGGATACACAAATCTATACTCATTGGTATGGGGCTTTTTGACAGGTGAAACTGTTGTATTATAAGGGGAATTCTGCTTAGTTGGTGTGGCTATCCATGTCCCGGGGTCCCTTGGCCCATATGGCCTTACTCACTTTTGGTAGACCTCAGGAGGAATAGATTTTGCTTCCTCTTGCAAATGCTGCAGTCAAAGATATGCAAGTCTGCTGATGCCCAAACTTCAAAATGAACCACTCCATGGTGGTAGCATCCTGTGTGATTCATCAGACCCTGGTATTCAAAGCCAGCAGGATTTTGGTGGCACCCTCAGAGGCCAGCTTCTCCTACTTCTGGAACAGCTCCGAGGCCTCCCACTGTTTTCCCAGGTCCAGCCTGGCCACCGAGGACATCAGGGTCACCAGAGTTGGTAGCAGAAGCAGAGCCAGCTCCAGTGGTGGCTCCCTGGGGCCCTCCTCCCGGGCCCATGGCAACCAGTTCCTCAGCTGCCACTTTGCTAACAGCTGCCACTTTGCTAACAGCTGCCTCGCAGCTGCCTGGCTCATGGTGCCTCCATGTGTGGCTGACTGGTGCTGGGGGGCTGTGGCAGTGGCCACAGGGGAGCTGGACTGCTTCTGCCCATGCAGCTTGGTAGTGGTGGCACTCCTGTGTCAATTAAAAAGTCCACTAACCAAGTCCCCACTATCAATCATACCCAGGGCTCCTGTGGAAATATTTGGATTGGAGCCACTAGTGAGGCATGGAGCCCTGGGCCCCCTCCTTCATCATCTGAGTCCTGGACTTTCTGTTTTTCTCTAGCATTATATACTTTAAAGGTGATATCAACAAGCTGTGAGGGACCCATGTCAATTGCCCCTTCCACACTCTGTAGTTTCTTCCTTATAGCTAGAGCACTCTGCCCTATAAAAGTCATATTAACCATGTGCATATTTTCAGAGGCCTCTGGATCTGCATCTGTATATTTCCAATATGCCTGATGGATGCATTCCCCAAAATTCAGAGGGATCTTCATTAGCTTTCTGTGAAACCCCCTATCATGTATTGTCATAATGGAAATTGCCCTGCCCTGGCTACAGTGCCCTTTGGCCAAATTGAGTTCCCCACCAGGTCTTGAAAAGAGAGACCATTCCCATTCCAAAGTCATAACCCAGTGGTATGGAAATGAAGAATTAGTTCCAATTGCACCCTCCCCAGCCCCTCTCATGGTGTCAAGATGGTAGCGGCCGCAGTGGGTGGCGGCAGTTGCCCCAGGCCTCGTTCTACGTGGGTCCTCTTCCTGGGCTGGCTGCAGGGTTCTGGTCGGGGCAGGGGCCACGATGGATGGGGAAGTGGGGCCCCAGCAGCGAGCATGGCTGAGCCTGTGGTGCCTTCCCTAGCAGGTAGGGAGCTGGTGGTGGGACAGCGAGTTCTGTGAGGTTTGGATTGAAGGCGCTTATGAGATCCAACCTGGTTAATTCCTCCCCAATTTTATCACTAAGGGTCTGAATCCACACCATTAACTGTGTCCCAAGACTTTCAGCCTCTTTATTATGCAATTGCATGCAAGATTGTACATATGGGATCTCATCCCATTTACCTGACATTTGACAAGCAGTAATTCCAGTTGTAAGACCGTATAATAATTTAAGGTTCCATTCAATGGCCACTTCTCCTCACACTGAAGCACGTACATTGGGCGAGCAGTATCACAGTTAAACACCATTCTCTTTTTAGGCATAGACTTATAGCTATAAGTTGACCATTCAGCCAAGATTCTCCCCAAGGGGCTTTCAGATGGACTAAAAATGGAGCCTCCCATGTTGAAACAAAACTCACAAACAGCAACAAACACAAGTTCACAAGTAGAAAATACAGGGAATTCCCAATGCAAACAATCTCAAATGCCAAGGCCTTACCAAACAATTGGGAACCATACAAATGAGAACCAAATTCTCCTAATCCAAAAGGGAATGAATCCTCCAGGTTCCCTACCAAACAAATGGGAATCATACAAATGATAACTGATTTCTCCTAATCCAAAAGACAGTGAATCCCCCAGGTTCCATAGTTCTGCTTCACTGTGACTTCTACCCCCATGGTGCCTACAAATGCCCTACAACAGGGCTAGAAGGTTCACAACATTCCCCAAATAGTTGGAATCAAGTATCTCAGTGTACACACAGGAGAACTTACCCAAAGGGCCATGGCCTCATGACTCTTCCCAAATATGTCTCCTTTTCCTCAACGAGGTTCAGGTTGTGAGGAGTTGTGTCTAATTCGGAGAGGGAGAGATGGGAATTCTCTGGAGCTAAACAGGCTCTGGCAGCTGCTGGGGCAGTCCCTCACTCTCTCACCCCAAAAAGGCAATGCTCCTACTGGTGAAGACCCATGGCTGCTCCCCACCTCTTTCTGCCACAGCAGCAGTTGTGCTGTGCCATTCCACCAGGGTGCTGATGGGCCCACCCAGGGATGCCAAATTTGTTAGTGAAAATATGGTACTTGTCCCCAAAGCTGAATGAAAAATGAGGACAAGTGGTTTGAGGAAAAGGAAAGAGAAGTTTATTAATTTCCTGGCAAATGAGGAGGATGGAAGACTCTCATCTTAAAGAACCATTGTGCTTTAAGCAGAAATACAGGGGTTTTAAAAGGGATTTTTAGCTTCAGGCTATTGTCTAAATAATTCTATTGAGCCATCTCTTGTGGTTTAAGATACTAGAAAACAAAGACCAAAGAATACTCCTCTGCCCCTCTGATTACTGGCCTCAGGCAGGAATGCAGGTTTTAATTCTTCAAAAAGGGTGAGGGGTTTCAAAGAGACAACTCATAAAACATTTTGCCCTTTTTCAGGCCTTTGCCTCTGTTACAAAAGCAGCAAAAGGAGGGGTAGAAATAAATGGAAGAATGAGTCCTGGAGGAGACAGTCAGGGGAGATCTTAAGCATCCCAAAAAGGCCAATGAAATTTTACATTTTTTTAAGCAAAAATCTTGCCAACAAGAAAAGAAGTGAACAGAGGGACTGAACATACAATTGAAAGGGGGTTTCAGGTGACTGGGAAAAATTCCCATGGGGGGAATAGGATCCAAAGGAGAGCAGAGAAGTTTTTTTCTTTTTAAAGTCTGAATAGCAGCTTTTAACTAAGCTGACTTTTGACCACAGAGCTCTTTTACTTTAAATTATTTTAAATATACAAGCATCAAACTTGTCCCATGAGCAGCCAGTCTTTCACTAGAGCAGAGAGAGTGGTGGCCATGGCAGCAGTAGTGGTGGGTGCAGAAGTAGCAGCATCCTCCCTCCTCCCAACCCCCCAACCCCACCTCCGTTGTCTAGAAGGAGTCCCGCTTGTCTTCTCATCAGTTCCGTTCACAGTGGCAATGGTAGGTGTGTTTCTCCAGCCCAGTAGAAGAAGCAAGATAAATTGAAAATAAAATTGCTATCACACTCTAAATATAGACCAAACTTTTAAACTAGAGGTATCCCTAACTAAACAAATAAGCACACATGAGATTAAAACCATGAAGTCCATTATGACTTTAACCAAAGTCTTTAAAGAGGGAGCAAAAATGCATCCCTCCCAAGATCTAGACCACTCCCAATGACAGCTCAAAGAAAAGTTTTACTAGCCAAAAGTGGGATAAAACCTACATTTCTGTCTGGCCATATTCTCTAGGTTCTCAGCTTCTCAGCTGACCATCTGCACCAAATGTTCGACAACCAGTGCGCCCCACAGATGGAAGGTTGAAAGAGACAAACATTCAGCAAAATAGGGAGTCAAAATCTGTCCATAGGGGTAGAAAGGATTAGAAATGGCTACCCCAAAAGGTCAAAAGTCAAACAAATATAAATCCAAGACAAACAAATTTTTATAAATATTTCTTTCCTGAGTTAAAGGAAACTACTGAAGAATTTCTTTCAGATATTTACATTTTGAAGACATGGTAAAGTTTGCATCTCCCCCTGGTCCCCTGACCTGGAATCAAACCTGGGCCACAGCAATGAGAGCTGAATTCTAACCACTAGACTACAGGATAGAGTAACTTTTTTTGTTTTTCTCTAAATTCTGCAGGGTATTCAAAACAGGCAGTTTGAATGTGCATAGGATTTTAACTTTGATTTCTACCTTTTTTAATATTTCCAAAGGAATTTCTAAGGCTATATTTCTTTTGTATTTTTAAAATAAATACCAATAGGATAGCTGTTTAAGATGAGATCTAAAAAGTTTTCTTTAAAATATAGCCAATTTATTTATTCCATAAACAACTCAAGGCAATGAGCCCTTTATGCAAAGTTCCAGAGGTAACTTTCCACATTTAGAATACCATGGACATAAGTGATTTTTAAAAAATGGGTGCAGAAGATGCAGCATCCCATGATCTCCCAAAAATTCACTCCCAGAAATAGGCTAAGACAGTGAAAGACTCCTGTCACAGATGTTTAAGGATGTTGTTGTGCATAGTGTCTCCAGTATTCCACAAATTTGTGGGGTCAAACAATCATAGATCCATTAATTCATGACACCCAGTAGGCCCTCCTGGGATTGGACTTTCCAGACTAGAAATAAGACTATTTGGAGGAAAAAACAGATAAATGTATTCTCAAATTTACTGGATGCTAATTAAGATGGTCACAAAAATTCTCTATATCTATTGGAAGGAAAAGACAACGTATTACCATTTTTGATTAATTCCCAAATGGAATCTACTAGAAGAATCATCATCCTTTGGCGAGCTGTCAGTCTGCTCTTGACTGTTGGCTTCTGATAAAACAGAGTGGGTTTTTCCGTGCAAATTTATGGGGTACAAGAAAAATTTTGTTACATTTATATAAGACATAGTGACCAAGTCAGGGTATTCAGGTTGTCCATCATCCAAGTACAACGCAATTTTGTTAAGTATGGTCATTCTACTCTGCTATCAAACATTGAATTTATTCCTTTTATCTTACCGTATGTTTGTATCCTTTAAACCACTTCTCTTCATCCCCCTCCTCACTCCCCACTCACCCTTCCAAGTCTCTATTATCTGTTTGTCTACTCTCTACCTCCACACGTTCAATGTTTTTGGCTCCCACATATAAGGGAGAACAATATTGCAATAAACAAATGCAATATTTGTTTATTTTGCCTGGCTTGTTTTACTTAAGATAAAATTCATGTTGCTGCAAATGACAGAATTTCCTTCTTTGTTATTGCTGAATAGTATTTCATTGTGTATGCATACCACATTTTCTTTATCCATTCATCCATTGATGAACACTTAGATTGATTACATACCTTTGTGATCATGCATATTGCTGCAATAAATATGCAAGTGCAGGTATCCCTTTGATATATTGATTTCTTTTCCTATGGGTAGATACCCAGTAGTAGAATTGCTGGATCGAGTGGTAATTCTATTTTTGGTGTTTTGAGAAGTCTTCATACTGTTTTCCATAGTGGCTGTACTAGCGTATAGTCCCACAATGGTGTATGAGAGTTCCCTTTTCTCTGCATGCTTGCCAACATCTGTTACTTTTGTCTTTTTAACAATAGCTATTCTGACTGGGATGAGATGATATCTCTTTGTGGTTTTTGACCTACATTTCCCTGATGACTAGTGGTGTTGAGCATTTTGTATGTTCACCATTTGTATGTCTTCTTTTGAGAAACATATATTTATGTCCTTTGCCCACTTTTTGATGGGGTGTTTGTTTTATTCTTGCTGATTTATTCAAGTTCTTTGTAGATTCTGGATATTACTCCTCTGTCAGATGAATAATTTGTAAATATTTTCTCCCATTCTACAGGTTGTCTTTTTACTCTGTTGATTATTACTTTTGCTGTGCAGAAGTTTTTAGTTTGATTGAGTCCCATTTGTCTATTTTTGTTTTTCTTGCTTGTGCTTTTGAGGTCTTAGTCATAAATTCTTTGCCTAGTCCAATGATCAGGAGAGATCGCTCTAGATTTTCATCTAGCATTTTTATAGTTTCAGTTCTTACATTTAAGTCTTTAATCCAGTTTGAGTTGATTTTTGTATATGATGAGGGATAGGGGTCCAATTTCATTCTTCTGCATTCTGCATTCTGGTTTTCCTAGAACCATTTATGAAAGAGGGTGTCCTTTTCCCAATATAAATTCTTGTCAGCTTTGTTGAAGATCAGCTGGCTATAAATATGTGGCTTTGTATTTTCTGAGTTCTCTATTCTGTTTCATTGGTCTATATGTCTATTTTTATACAAATGCCATGCTGTTTTGATTACTATCATCTTGCAATATATTTTGAAATCAGCTAATGTGATACTCCAGCTTTGTTCTTTTTGCTCAGGATTGCTTTTACTATTCAGATTCTTTTTTGGTTCCATGTAAATTTTAGGATTTTTTTCTAATTCTGTAAAGAACAACATTGGTATTTTGATAGGGATTGCATTAAATCTGTAGATAGCTTTGGGCAAAGATCATTTTAACAATATTACTTCTTCTTGTTCATATGAATGGTGTGTTTTCCCATTTGTTTTTGTCATCTTCAATTTCTTTTATCAGTGTTTTATAGTTTTCCTTGCACAGATCTTTCACCTCTTTAGTTAAATTTGCTCCTAGGTATTTTGTTATTTTGTAACTATTTTAAATGGGATTGCCTTTTTGATCTCTTTCTTACTAGATTATTCTTTATGTATAGAAATACTACTGCCTTTTGTACATTAATTTTATATCCTGCAGCTTTACTGAATTCATTTATCAAATCTAAGAGTCTTCTGGTGAAGTCTTCAGGTTTTTATAGCTATAAGACCATATCATGAGCAAAGAGGGACAATTTGACTTTCTTTTTCCAATCAATGTCTTTATTTCTTTCTCTTGCCTTATTGCTCTGGTTAGGACTTACAGCACTATGTTGAATAGGAGTAGTGAAAATGGGTATCCTTGTCTTGTTCCAGTTCTTAGAGGAAACGATTTCAATTTTTCCCCATTCAATAGGTTGTTAGCTATGGGTTTGTTGTATATGACCTTTATTATTTTGAGGTATATTCCTTCTATGCCTAGTTGGTTTAGAGTTTTTATCATGACAGGATGTTGAATTTTATCCAATGCTTTTTCTGTGTCTATTGAGATGATCATATGGTTTTTGTCCTTCATTCTGTTGATGTGACGTGTCACATTTATTGATTTGCATATGTTGAAACACCCTTGCATTCCTGGTATAAAGCCGACTTGATCGTTGTGTATTATCTTGTTGATGTGCTATTGGGTTCAGTTTGCTAGTATTTTGTTGAAGATTTTTGCATCTATGTTCATTAGGCCTGTAGTTTTTGTTGTTGTTGTGCCCTTGTCTGGTTTTGGAATCAGTGTAATACTGGCCTTAGAGAATGAATTAGGGAGAATACTCTCTTCTTAGATTTTTGGGATAGTTTCAGGAGGATTGGCATTAGTTCTTCTTTGTATACTTGGTAGAATTAGGCTGCAAATCTGTCAGTCCTGGGCTTTTCTTTTTTGGGAGACTTTTTATTACTGATTCAATCTCACTACTCATTATTGGTCTGTTCAGGTTTTCTATTTCTTTCTGATTCAATCTTTGTAAGTTATATGTTTCCTGGAATTTATCCAATTTCTCTAGGTTCTCTAGTTTGTCAGCATATAGTTGTTCATAATAGTTTCTGATGATCTTTTGTATTTCCGTGGTATCAGTTGTAATGTTTCCTTTTTTATTTCTGATTTTGTTTATTTGGGTCATCCTTCTTCTCGGTTAGTCTAGAAAGCAGTTAATCAATTTTGTTTACATTTTCAGAGAATCAACTTTTCATTTTATTGATTCTTTGCATTTTTGTCTCTATTTCATTTAGTTCTGCTCTGATCTTTATTATTTGTTTTCTTCTGCTAATTTTGGCTTTGTTTTTTCTTGCTTTTCTAGTGCCATGAGGTACATTTTTAGATTGCTAGTTTATAATCTTTCAACATTTTTGATGTAGGCATTTATTGCTATAAACTTACCTCTCAGCTTTTACTGTATCCCACAGGTTTTGGTATGTTGTGTTTCTATTTTCATTTGTTTCAAGGGAATTTTTGATTTCTATCTTAATTTCTTCATTGACCCCATGGTCATTCAGAAGCATGTTGTTCAATTTATATGCATTTGTATAGTTTCCAGAGTCCTTTTGGTATTGATTTCTAGCTTTATTCCACTGTGGTCTAAGAAGTTACTTGATATTATTTCAATTTTTAAAAATTTGTTGAGAATTGTTTTGTGGCCTGACTTAAGGTCTATCCTGGAAAATGTTCTATGTGCTGACAAAAAGAATGAAACTCCTGCATTTGAATGTCTGAATATTTTGCTCCACATGGGAAGTTTTCATCTATTATTTTGTTAAATAAGTCTTTTAATCCTTTGTTTGTTTGTTTCTTCACCCTCAGGAATACTGATAATTTGTAAATTCAGTCTCATTATGTTGTCCCAAAAGTCATGAAGACTTTGCTCATTCTTTTTGTTCTTTTTTTCTTTATTTTTGTCTGACTGTACTATTTCAAAAGACCTGTTTTGAATTCTGAGATTCAGGCAGATTCTCCAGATCTGCCTGATCTAGTCTATTGTTGAAGTTTTGAATGTGTATTATATTTCCCTCAATAAATTTTTCAGGTGCAGACTTTCTATTTCATTTTTTAAAAAATCTATCTCTTTGTTAACTTTCCCATTCATATCCTGAATTGTTTTATTCCTGATTTCTTTGTATTGTTTTTCAGAATTATCTTTCACTTCATTGAGCCTTTTTAAAATCAATGCTCTGAATTCTTTATCTGGGATTGTGAAAATTTCCTTTTCATTAAGATCTATTGCTGGAGAACTATTGTATTCCTTTAGAGGTGTCATATTTCCTTAATTTTTCATGTTTCCTGTGTCCATACATTTTGATCTACATATCTGTTGTAACAGTCACGTCTTCCTATTGTTGAATTTACTTTCATAGGGGAAGACTTCTTCCTGAAGATGTATCTGTGATGTTGGTTGAGTAGGGTACTTTGGCCTTGATTCTGGCTGTGTTCAGTAGTGTAGTCTCCATATGATTTCTTTGGCTGTAAATAGCATTAGTGGTTTCTGTGATTTCCTCTGTTGATTAGGCTGCAGCAATTAGTGGGGGCTGTGTTGAAGTTGTGCTGGAGACTGGGATACTAGGTGTGCCAGTCTTCAGGCCCCAGTGGTGGCAGCAGGGTGTTGCATGCTGGCAGCTGTGTAGGCAGTTGCCAGTGGGTTGATTCTTGGGCCTCCAGGTGCCTTGCTCAGATGTCGATAGTGGCAGCAGTGATCTGGTAGGTAGGTAGGTTCTCTGGTCCCTGGGTAGCTGGTGAGGCATAGGCAATGGGAGTACCAATGGTGGGATGATTCTCTAGGTCCCAGGAGGTGTGTGTTAGTGTTGGCAGTGGCTGGGATGGGCTGGGCAGACCTGTCTCTAGGCCTGAAGGTGGCACTTGCAGGTAGGTGCCAGCTGAAGTAGTAGGACCTGGGAGTTTAGCCCCAACCTCAGGCCTCTGGGATGAGTGCTCAGGTGTCCAAGGTGGTAGATTGGGTTGGGCAATCCCCAGCACCCCAGGCTATTTGCTCTCTCTCGAAGCGGGGAGGGTGAAGCCTGGCTGGGCAGGCTTGTGCTCAGACCCCTCAATGGGGAAAATAGGCACCAGTCTTGGTGGGTGGGGGCTGGGTGATCTTCAGGCCTCAGGCACATTGCTCAGGTGAGAGGCAATAGCAGCCACACTGAGACCCAGCCCCTGAAGATGAGGGGACCCTTCTCTGTGGTCACAGCCTGGGCCAGTGGGTAGGGAATATGTGTCCCTTTCACATCCCAGTCCTGGCAGGGCTTGCACCCCTTCCCTGGCTTCAGGAACCCAACCCAGCTCACAGCCAATTCCCAAAGGCAATTTACACCCCACTCATGTCTCAGTCTCAGATTCCAGCGGCATTTGCTTTCTGGCACCAGCTACTGCTGCCCAGGCCTCACTTACTTCCTAGTTCTAGCTGCAAGTACACTCCCAGCTTGTTCCCCTGACCCAGCAGCAATAGCCTAAGTTTCTGTAACACCCCATTCTCTGCACCACTGGATCCCAGGGCAGCATGCAGTTTGCCAGAGGCTAGTTTTGGAAATTGCATCTTGCTAAAGCTGCTTAAGTCTCAGAAAGGGTGTGGCACCCAGAATAAGCTCCCTCCCTACAGCAGTTCCATCCCACGGCCTTCTGGCAGCTTCCTATGTTAGTTTCAGGGGTTGGAAGGGTCCAAGGCCTCTCCCATGTCCAGAATTGCATGATTCCACAGAGGGGATGTGGACCACTGGAAGTCTATTATTCAACCCTTCCTCATATTGGGGAGTCACTCCCAGCTCCCAGCCAGTCTTGGCCAGGGAGACTGCCTCCCCTCCCTCTCCTACCCTGCTTTTTGTGTCCCTGTCATTTCTCTGTTGAATTCCAGCATTCTCTTTTTGATAATGTAGCTGAAGTGTGACTGCCTATATCTTACTCTGGTTGCTCCAGGTTGAGGAGGCAGGCATTAAATGCTTCTATTCAGCCATCTTGAATGCTTCCACCCCAGAATGGTTTTGGTTATCTTGCTCACAGTGCCCAAACTGTAGAAGCCAAGTAAAAACTTCCCCTTAATCCTTTGAAGGTTCACTGAAAATCAACTGACAAAAGCAGATTAATAGGAGAAAAGGCATACAAAATTTTTAAATGTGTACATGTGTGCACAGAAATCACACAAAATATGAAAACTCAGAGAAAGGGCCAGATGGTTGATGCTTTTATACCATCTTGGTGTTATAGTAAAAATAGCAACTTGGAGCATGGCAAGACAGATTATAGGAGGGAGAGAGCAAGAAAGGCATAGATAGCAAAGGAAGTCTTGTTCTGCAGGTAAAACCTCACAAGTAGGTGCTCTCAGAAACAATAAATGGTAGCCTATGGTTGAGTTAATCTTTCCTAGATCTGGATAAGGTGGAGGGCCTCAGAGAAAGCCTGGCTGTTTATTTCACTAATGTAAATTTTTCCCTACAGATGCAAATATCCTCCACTAAAGGCAGCTTTCAGGGCTATTCCTGTTTGCAGGCCCTCTAATAACCATCTGGATATATTAATATGTCAAAGAAGTATATTTTGGGATGAAATATTTTTGGTCTCCCTTGTTGGTCAAGGGTTATCTAATTTAAATATGATCAAATAGTCAAGAATCACTAAATAGATGAAGGAAATCAAAACCATGAAAGAGAGTCTTCAAAGCAAAGTACAAATATTAATCACACCTGACAAAATAGAGTAATAGAGAAAATAGGAGAAAACCTTAGGATGAGCACAATTAATATTTGTTCAGGGTGAAGTTACAATAGACTATTATGGTCATAAAAAAGAATAAAGTAGAGATTTGGACATTAAAAGTTTGTTGAAATAAAAAAATAGAAGGGATGGATGTAAAATATGCCCAACTAAAGAGCATATTTGTGAGCTGGGAGAATAGCTTAGGATGTTCCTAAAATGTCAACAAAAATTAAAATTTATATAATATATAATAATGTAGCACAATTAAGTAAATTCATAAAATAGGGAAGAAAAAATTCAGGTAAAAATAATTAAATGTAAAAATCAAGAGAAAAAACAATTGGGTTTTTAAAATTAATAAAATAGATAAGCTTCTGAAATAATAAAAAAAAGAGGGGCTATGGAAATAAATTATATTAGACACGAGGAAGAAGACATAGATTCAGAGCAAATAAGATGTGTGAGAAATTCCGTACAACTGTATGCCAAAGCATTTAAAAATCTAGACAGAATGTATGAATTTCTAGAGGAATTAAAACTTTCTGAAATTAACTCAAGAAGACACAAGAGTTATAAATGGCACAATAACAAAGTAGTAAAAACTATAACTGATTTACTTCAAAATTGATCTTTTAAAAATATATATATATATTTCTTTTTTTTTTTTTGAGACAGAGGGTCTTGCTCTGTCACCCCGGCTGGAGTGTGGTGGTGTCAGCATAGCTCACTGCAACCTCAAACTCCGGGGCTCAAGTGATCCTCCTGCCCCAGCCTCCCGAGTAGCTGGGACTATAGGCACAGGCCACAACACCCAGCTATTTTTTTCTATTTTTAGTAGTGACAGGGTCTCACTCTTCCTCAGCCTGGTCTCAACTCCTGACTTTCAGTGATCCTCCTGCCTTGGCCTCTCACAGTGCTTGGATTACAGGTATGAGCCACCCTGCCCAGCCCCAAAATTGATCTTTAAACTCAATGCAATCCCTACCAAAATCCCAACAAGGTGTTTTAATGCAACTTGACAAACTGATTCTAAAGTCCATACGGAAGAAAAGAATTCTGAGAATAGCCTGGACACTTTTCATAAAGGACAAAAATGAAGAAAACAATGAACTATGAGTTATCAAAACATATTATAACAACCTAAATAAATTTATATTAGTGAGTATATGTACACACACAACATATAAAGAAAGGGAGTTCAGAAGCAATTCTATGGATATATGAGAATTTTGTTTAAGATGGTATTTAATTTAGAGAGGAAATAATAAACTAGCCAATAAATGATGCTAGGACAACAAAGAAATAAGGTTATATCCCTATTCACATAGTAAATTTAAGACAGATTAAGAGCCAAAGGAAATTCATTTTAAAAAATCTAAAAAGTGTTAGAAATGCTAGGAGGGGTTTTTTAGAATAATGATCTTGTGAGGTAGGAGACTTTCTTAGGTCAGACACAAAATTTAGAATTCATAAAGTGTTAAGACAGCATTGAACTCTTAAATATTTTTTAAAATTTTATCATAATGAACCCCATATGGTTCATGGTTCATGGTTAAAAATAACAATAGATTGAGAAAAAAAATTACTGCTTTATTAATAGCCAAATGTTTACCATCATGACATTTCAAACACTACCAAAATTTATCAGGGGACAATAATAGCATTAGAAAAATAAGCTCTCCTAGTCACCTTTTCACTGTTATTTTTCTCCATAGAACAAGACATACTATGCATTTTTCTTATTTGCATTTTAGTGTCTCCCTCCTCCTTAACAGAACGTAAATTCCAAGACAGCAATAATTTTTTTCCTGTTTTGATCAGTACTGTAATCCCCAATTCTTAAGATATCATAAGAGTTCATAGGTAATTCCATACTACCAGGATACAAATAGCCAATAACCATATGATGACACTCTTCAAGAATCAGGGAAAAGCAAATTAAAACAAGTTCTTAATCAATCCCATTGGCAAATAAGGAAAAGAATTTTAATATGTAATATTGAAAAGGATATGGGGAAATAAGAATTCTTTAGGGGTTTCAAATAAAAGAGCAAGTTTGGAAAGCAATTTGGAATTATTTATTGATATTTAAAATGAATAAACACTTTGGCCATAAAGTTTTGCTTCCATGAACAAGATCCAAGAAATACTGGCACATGTACACAAGCTGTCCAAGTAAGCGTGTGTTACTGCAGCATTGTTTTTAATAGCAAAAGACTGAAAATAAATCTGTCAAGTCCATATGAAGAAAACATATATGTATTACTATAGAAGGATCTAAAAGATATATGGTTAAACTTTAAATATTTGTAGTATCATCTTTTTAATGTAAATATAAAATAAAAAAGCCTATAACAGGAGGAAGAGAGGACTAAAGGACAGATACACAGGGAACTTTTATTATGATTACCTCTGGGTGAGTTGCAAGAGATTTTAAAATTCTTCTGTGTACGTTTTTTTCTGTACTTTAAAACAAGAATGATTTAGTGTATTACTATGTAGTAAAAAAATAATTAAGTAGTGGGATGCTGTAAAGGTGATGCCAGGATTTTTTCAGAATTCACTGATAAATCTTTGTTATTCTTTCAAGACAAAAATTATTTTTAAAGCATAAAATTCTTATACAAATATTAAAGGTATTTTGAAAAGCATAACTGTAATAATGTAGAACCTGTCTACTTACCACTTTTATGTAGCTATTTATAATGTTGGTCAATCCCTTTCCAAGGCTGTTTCTAATACATATAATTTTCACATTGTCACAATTATAATATATTTTATTTCAGATCCTTAACATTTTTATGTTATGTAGACTATAGGCTTCATAGCTATTATTTGTACAAATTGTATGTTATTGCAATATTCTCTAAAACCAGCTAGTCACTGGTTTTAGGTAAGTTTTAGAGCCTGCTCAATGGAACTAGAAAAGGGTTAATGAATTAGTTGGTTTTGAGTTAGCTTGGCTATTCTAGGTAGGAGACATATAAATAACACCAGCTAGGAGAAAGCTGTTGAATTCCCAAGCAGTCAGTTCTAGCAGTTAGAGGAGAGTAAATAGGCTTGAAAACAGTTTTTCTGAGAATATGTTCTGAGGAATACCAATGTTCCAGGATGTTCCAGTTCAAAAATTTTGCAAACAAAAATTTTGAAAAAACAATAATTACTGTATTTTCCTATTAGGAGTTCACAAATTATATTAAAGTTCTAGGGAAAAAATAATACCTATTTGGCATGGTTTTAAAAAGGGTTTCCTTCATGTATTTAACAATTCTATTTATTTTCTATTGCTGTATAAAAAATTTATGAAAATTCAGCAAATTAAAACCATAAAAATTTATAATCTCACAGTTTCTTTGGGTCAGGAATATGGGAGCAGCTTAGCTGGGTGTTTCTGTATCAGAATCTCTCATGAGTTTGCAGTCAAGCCATTGGCTGAGGCTGCAGTCACCTTAAGGCTTAAGTGGCCCTAGAGGTTCTACTACCAAAATGGCTCACCCACTTGTTGGCTGGAGGTCTCAGATCCTCACCATATGGACCTCTGCTTAGGGTTACTTGAGTATTCTCACGACATGGCAGCTGGCTTCCTTTATTGCAAACAGTCCAAGACAGAGACCGAGAAGAAAACCACAATGCCCCCCTCCCTGGTTTTTTCTTCCTAATACCTTTTAAGACCTTGTCTCAGAAGTTAAGGTAAACATTGTTCAAAACAAGTCACTAAGTACAACTTATACTCAAAGAGGAGGAGACTTAGGACCCACCTTTTTGAAAAGAAGAGTATCAGAAAATTTGTGGACATATTTTAAAACCCCCACCACAACTGAATCTATTCTTATTACTCAATAATACCTATTAACATTCTAAAGACCACTTAAATCTGCTATTTTTTTCAAATCTCTTGCTAGGAATAACAATACTTCCAAAGATTTCCTAGTGTTATAATCTCAATTCACTACAAAATAATATAATTTTTTTCATTTCAACAGATTTAGGGGCTACAAGTTGAATTCCATTACATATATATTGTACAGTGGTAAAGTCCGGCCTTTTAGAGTACTCATCACCCAAACAATGTACATTGTACCCAATAGGTCATTCTTCATCCCTTGCTCCTTCCCACCTTCCCACTTTTTAAGTCTCCAGGGTCCATTATACCACTCTGTGTGTCCTTGCATGGCCATAGCTTAACTCTCACTTATAACTGAAAACATGTGGCATTTATTTTTCTGTTTCTCAGTTATTTCACTTAGGATAATGGCTTTCAGTTCCATCCAAGTTGCTGCAAAAGATGTTATTTCCTTCTTTCATATGGCCAAGTATTACTCCATGGTGTGCGTGTGTTCGTATACATACAAACACATATTATATTTTCTTTCACCACTCATTGTTTGATGGACACTTAGATTGATTCCATATATTTGCAATTGTGAATTGGGCTGCAATAAACATACGAGTGCAAGTATCTTTTTGATATAATGATTTCTTTTCCTCTGGGTAGATACCCAATAGTGGGATTTCAGGATCAAATGGTACATCCACTTTTAGTTCTTTGAGAATCTCCATACTGATCTCCATCGAGGTTGTACTAATTTACATTCCCACCAATAGTGTATAAGCATTCCCTTTTCACCTCATCTGTACCAACATCTATTGTTTTTTGACTTTTTAATATTGGCCACTCTAATTGGAGTAAGGTGGTATCTCATTGTGGCTTTAATTTGCATTCTCTGATGATTAGTGATATTGAGCATATTTTTCATGTTTCTTGGCCATTTATATATCTTCTTTTGAAAAATGCTTGTTAATGTAATTTGCCCACTTTTTAATGGGGTTGTTTGTGTTTTTCTTGCTGAGTTGTTTGAGTTTCTTATACATTCTGGATATTAGTTCTTTGGCAGATACCTCATTTGTGAATATTTTCTCCCATTCTGTAGGTTGGCTATTTACTCTTCAGATTATTCTTTTGCTGTGCAGAAGCTTTTTAGTTTAATTAGGTCCTATTTATCTATTTTTTTGTTGTTGTTGCATTTGATTTTGGTGACTTAGTCATAGATTCTTTGCCTAGGTCAATGCCCAGCAGAGTTGGGCCTAGGCTTTTTTCTAGGATTTTTATGGTTTCAGGTCATATACTTAAGTCTTTAATCCATCTTGAGTTAATTTTTGTATATGGTGAGAGATGAGGACCCAGTTTCATTCTTCTGCATGTGGCTATCTAATTTTTCCAACACCATGTTGAATAGTGTGTCCTTTCACCTGTGTATGTTTCTGTCTGCTTCATTGAAAATTGTAGGTATATGGTTTTACTTCTTTGGCTATTAAGGTTCTTTTGGGTTCCATATGAATTTTAGGACTGTTTTTTCTAATTCTGTGAAGAATGATGTTGGTATTTTGGTAGGATTTGCATTGAATCTGTAGATTACTATGGGAAGTGTGGTCATTTTAACAATATTGACTGTTCCAATCAATAAGCATGGGATGTTTTTCCTTTTGTGTGTGTCATCTATGATGTCTTTCATCAGTGATTTGTCGTTCTCCTTCTGGAGATCTTTTACCTCCTTGTTTAAATATATTCCTAGGTATTTTATTCTTTTGTGGCTATTGTAAATGGAATTGACTTTTAGATTTGGTTCTCAACTTGGTAGGTAGTTATTGGTATATAGAAATGCTATTGATGTTTGTATATTGATTTTATTACCTGAGTCTTTGCTGAATTCATTTATCAAATCTAGGAGTCTTTTAGAGGAGTCCATAGGGTTTTCTATGTATAAGATCATGTCATCAGCAAACGGAGATAATTTGACTTCCTCTTTTCCAATTTGGATACCCTTTATTTCTTCCTCTTGCCTGATTGCTCTGGCTAGGACTTCCAGTACTATGTTGAATAGAAGTAGTGAAAGTGGGTATCCTTGTCTTGTTCTAGTTCTTAGGGGGAATGCTTTCAACTTTTTCCCATTCAGTATGATGTTGGCTATGGGTTTGTCATATATGGCTTTTATTATTTTGAGGTGTATGCCTTCTATGCTATGTTTGTTGAGGGTTTTTATCATGAAGCGATGCTGGATTTTGTTGAATACTTTTTCTGCATCTATTGAGATTATCATATGGTTTTTATTTTTAATTCAGTTTATGTGGTGAGTCACATTTACTGACTTGCATATATTAAACCATCCTTGCATCCCTGGATGAAACCCACATGATTGTAGTGAATTATCCTTTTGATGCACTATTGGATTCAGTTTGCTAGTATTTTGTTGAGAATTTTTGCATCTATGTTCACCAGAGATATTGGTCTGTAGTTTTCTGTTTTTGTTGCATCCTTTCCTGGCTCTGGTATCAGAGTGATACTGGCTTCACAGAATGAGTTAGGGAGGATTCCTTCCTTCTCAATCTTTCAGAACAGTTTCAATAGGATTGGCACCAGTTCTTTGTATGTCTGATAGAATTTGGCTGTAAATACATGTAGTTCTGGGCTTTTATTTTGTAGGGATATTTTTTTTATTACTGATACAATCTCACTACTTGTTATTGGTCTCTCAGGGTTTCTATTTCTTCCTCATACTTGGGAGGTTATATGTTTCTGGGAATTTATCCATTTCCTCCAGGTTTTCTAGTTTGTGGGCATAGAGATGTTCACAGTATTCTTGGATGATCTTTTGTATTTTTGTGGTATCCATGATAACATCTCCTTTTTCATTTCTGATTGAGCTTATTTGAATTCTCCCCCTTCTTTTCTTGATTAATCTATCTAATGGCCTATTAATTTTGTTTATCTCTTCAAAGAATCAACTTTTCATTTCATTGATCCTTTGTAATTTTTTTTTTATTTCAGTATCATTTGGTTCTGCTCTGATCTTTATTTCTTTTCTTCTACTAGCTTTGGGTTTGGTTTGTTCTTGTTTTTCTAGTTCCTTGAAGTGTGACATTAGGTCGTTAATTTTTTATCTTTCTGTCTTTTTGACGTAGGCATTTAGTGCTATAAAATTCCCTCTTAGCACTGCTTTTTCTGTATCATAGAGGTTTTGGTAAGTTTTTTCAATATTATCATTCCTTTGAAAATGTTTTCAAATATTCATTTAAAAAAATTTTTGTTTTTGTAGAGATGGGGTTCTTGCTATGTTGCCCAGGCTGGCCTAGAACTCCTGCCCTCAAGTAATCCTCCTGCTTCAGTCTCCCAAAATGCTAAAATTACAGGCATGAGCCACCATGCCTGGCTCAAAAAATTTTTAAATTTCCATCTTGGTTTCTTCATTATTCCAAAGATCATTGAGGTGCAGATTGTTTAATTTCCATGTATCTTATAGTTTTGATAGTTCCACTTGCAGTTAATTTCTAGTTTTATTCCACTGTGGTCTGAGAAGTTTCTTGATATAATTTCTATTTTTAAAAATTTATTTGGACTTGTTTCGTGGCCTAACATATGTTCTATCTTGGAAAATCTTCCATGTGCTGATAAGAAGAATGTACATTCTGTAGCTTTTGTGTAGAATGTTCTATAAATGTCCATTAGGTACATTTGTTCTCAAGTCCAGTTTATGTCCATTGTTTCTTTGTTCATTTTCTGCCTCAATGATCTGTCTAGTGCTGTCAGGAGAGTATTGAAGTACCTCACTATTATTGTATATTTGTCTATCTCTTTTCTTAGATCTAGTAGGATTTGTTTTATGAATCTGGAGCTCAGGTACATATATATTTAGGATTTTTACATCTTCTTGATGAATTGATTCCTTTATCATTATATAATGACCTCTTTGTCTTTTTTTTTTTTTTACTGTTGACTTAAAGTCTGCTTTACCTGATATAAAAATAGTTACTCCTGCTCATTTTTTGTTTTCATTTACATGGAATATTTTTCCACCCCTTTACTTTGAGTCTATAAAAATGTCTACAAGTTAAGTGGATCTCTTGAATGCAGCAGATATTTGGATTTTTAAAAAATCCATTCCACCTATATATATCATTTATGTGGGGCATTTAGACCATTTACATTCAACATTAATATTGATATGTGAGATATTGTTCCAGTAATCATGTTGATGTTACCTTGTTTCTTTGTATTCTCAATTGTGTTACTGTTTTATAAGCCCTGTGAGTTTTATACTTTCAGGTATTTTTATACTGGCATGTATTGATCTTTTTTTTTATGTTTAGAACATCTTCAAGCATTTCCTGTAGGGTTGGTCTAGTGATGAAAGATTCCCTTGGTGTTTACCTTTCTAGGAAGGACTTTATTTCTCCTTCATTTATCAAACTCGGTTTTGCAGGATAAAAAATTCTTGGGTAGCAGTTATTCTGTTTAAAAGGGCTAAAAATAGGACTCTAGTCCCTTCTGGCTTGTAAAGTTTCTGCTGACAAGTCTGCTGTTAGCATGATGGGATTTCCTTTATAACTAATTTGACACTTTTGTCTCACTGTCCTTAGGATTTTTTCCTTCAGGTTGCCTTTACATGATCTGATGATAATGTGCCTTGGTGAAGTCCTTTTTGCAATGAATCTCCCAGGAGTTCATTGAGCTTCTTGTATGTAGATGTCTACATCTCTAGTAAGACCAGGGAAATTTTCCTCAAATATTTTTTACCAAAATGTTTGCCGTTTCTTGTTCTCCCTCAGTAATACCTATGATATTTTGGTTTATATGTTTTACATAATCCCATATTTCTTGGATATTTTGTTCATTTCTTTTAATTTTTTTTTGCTTTATTTTTGTCTGACTATGTTAATTCAAAAGCTTTGTCTTCAAGCTTTGAAATTCTCTCTTCTGCTTGGTCTAGTCTATTGTTGAAACCTTCCACTGTATTTTTTAATTCCCAAATGAGTCTTTCATTTCTAGAAGTTCTGCTTTTTTTTAAAAAATATCTACCTCTTTAAGTGAAATTTTCATGTATATCCTAAATTAGTTTTTTGTTTCTTTGTGTTGGTTTTCAACTTTCTCTTGGACCTCATTGAGCTTAATTACAATGTACCTTTTTTAATCCTTTATCTGTCATTTCAAAATTTTCCTTTTGCTTGGGATCCACGTAGGAGAGCTAGTGTTATCCTTTGGGTGTGTCAAACAGTTTGTTTTTTCATACTGCCAGAGTTCTTATTGCTGGTTCCTTCTCATCTGGAGAAGCTGTCACTTCTTATTTTTGAATTGACTTTTGTTTGGATGGGACTTCTTAATTTTTTTGCTTTTTAAATTTTACTGTGTTTTTACCCCTTGAAGGTATGAGTATACTGTACGCTGGTTTTGGCTGTTTGGTTTTGATTTTTTGTGCTGTCTGGGGGCCAAGGTTCTGCTGAGTCCCTTGGTTATAGATAGCCTTTGTATGGTGGCTTTCTCAGATGCTGCTTGTAGTAGAGATGTACTGGGTATATGAGCAGTGCTGGAATTGTGGAGGTCTCAGGAAGCTTATCTCATTTTCCAGCACTATGACCTTCTGCCAGTAGGTATTAAATTGGGCTGTGCATTTCGACCCCCAGGGCCAGTAGGTGGCACTTATGGGTAAGAGCCAGCTGTAGCAGAAGCCATTGGGTAGTTTGAACTTTGTTTATTGTGAGGGGTTCTCTGTTGTCTCAGGTGATGGACTTGTTTATGGTGGGAAAGCCATCTGCTTTCCTATCACACTCCTGTCCTGTCCTGAGGTTCATGACTCTCAGTTTAGTTCAACCTGTTATTTATTTCCAGGCCACAATGTTGTTGATAGCTGCAGAAAATGCCTTTCTCCTAAATGGTTTCAGGGCAGAATGTCTTCCCTCAGCCCAAAACAGATAGCTTTGTGGTTCACCTTTTCTCCTCTGCAGGAACACTGCTGCTCTGTGTGGAGATGGAGAGGTGCACTGCCTTTTGGCACGTGCAGATGAGTACCTGCTGTGGTGTTGCTGGAAATTTGGGTTGGCCATACGTCAGACCCTGGAATAGTGTTCAGGCCAGCAGTGGTGGACTAGGTTAGGTAATCCTCAGTCCCGAAACCCCTGCATGGTGTGTTTGAATCCTGTGGGGACCAAACTGAGACTGGGCTGGTGAACTTGTCCTCAGGCCTCCATGGGTCATCTGCCAGCTGTGATAGGGAGGGGCAGGGTGATCTCCTGGTCCAGCAGAATGCTTAAGCAGGGGAAGGATGGGTGTACTGAGAGCTTGCTATCAGGCAGGGTTGGCCCCTCTTGGTGGGATTAGCATAGGCAGGCAGCTGTGGGGTGCATAAGCTGCTCATACCTCCCTCCCTCAGCAGTGGCAGCAGTTTCTGTCTTTTGAGGATATGAAAGCTCCTGGATCCCCAGCTCCCTCCCTGGCTCTGCAGCAGCAGTGATAGGGAAGACAGCTTAAACTGCTGGGGGCTGGGCTCGCAGAATGAATGTGGGTTGTAGCTAGAATGCTTGCGCAAGGGAGGGGCAGTTGCGCCACAGACTTGCCTCCAGGGAGTTCAGGTTCTTCTCAGTAGAGGCAGGCAGCTAGGGGCACAGACTGCTCACCCCACCTTCCCTCAGCAGTGGCAACAGTTTCTATCTTTGGGGCATACAATAGTGCCTGCCTCTCCCCTCTGCTCCGTTGGTGGCCCTGCTTCTGTGGTGAAGCACAGAAGTGGCCAGTGTCTACAGGTAGCAGCCCCAGAGCAGGACAGAGACCTCTGGGGGCTGGGCTCAAAAGCCTGTGGGGTTTTACCCGAGTTTGGGAAATGATTCTGTATACTCTCTAGGGAGCTCCTTTCCTTAGCCTGGGGGGTCCATGAAGGCCTGGGGGTTGCTCCTGTAGCTAGGATTTTAAAAGGCCCTGGCAGGAGTATGGAAACCCAGGAATCTCTCACTCATGCTTTCCCCACATTGAAGCTTCTCCCATCTTCCCACCAATCCCAGCCAAGCAGGGTGTCTGGCTTTTCTCTTCTCTGCTTTCCCAATTTCCACTGCTTCTCTCTTGGATTTCAGTATTCTTTCTTAGACTATCTATTTGAAGCCTGAATATCTGCGCATTAATTTTGATTCCTCTTCATGGGAGAGGCACGTTTCCTCTGATTAAATGTAATGGTTTGTTATGTGGAATGATAATAGTTTCATCTTTTCAGTGCCTTTCTGTTCAGTCTTTCAGGGTAGGACTTAAATTTTCTTGACCATTAATGACATTGTGGGCTACATCCAGATAAAAGGAATGGTGAGATGGGGTCCAGTTAGTTCACTAACACTTTTATTCTAGATGGAGTCATCATGGTGGGCAACAGATTCTTCTATTGTCTTCATAGAGTACGATGAATTTTTTGCTTTATTCTGTTTTAAAATTGTGAACTGGGGATTTTGTGTCCATATTAAGAGCTCAGGCTCTGGATGGCGCATGACCTTCGTTTGGCTCTTAGCCCTGTGACATAAGAGCTCTGTGAACTTGAGCAAGTCAGCCTTGAGGAACTGCAGTTTTCTCGTCTTCAAAATGGGAATAACAATCAATAATATGTTTAATATCAAGATTAAATGAGATATTACAGATTATGCTCTTAAAACAGTGCATGGCTCATAGTAAACATTAAATAAATACTACCATTTGGTGAGCTTTACTTAGCAAAGACTCTGCTGAACCTTTTCTGTTCTTTGCTCATATTATTTGAGATGTCATGGGTGGACATTGTTCACAATTCAAAAACATGAAAAATCAGAACTAAAATCGAATGAAGAAACAAGCAATAGTGTTGCTTTTTTTTCATACTGTCTAATCCCATCCCTAAAATGAGACACCCTCTTCTTTTTCCTTCAGAATCACTGAATTCCTAGATGTTATTGATTGATAATACAAGTTGAGTATCCTAATTTGAAAATCTGAAATGCTCCAAAATTTGAAACATGTTGAGTGCCAACATGATGCTTAAAGGAACTGCTCATTGGAGTATTTCAGATTTTCGATTTTTAGATTAAGGATGTTCAACTGGTAAGTATAATATATATATACACACACATATATAGCAAATATTACAAAATCTGAAAATAATCCCAAATCAAAAACACTCTGCCTCCAAGCATTTTGATAATGGATACTCAACCTGTATTCTACGGGGATTACCTACCAGAGAGAAAAATCAGAGATATGACCCAAATCTGCTCAGCTTTGTTGTTCTATCTTTACAAACATTTGTAATGTCAGTGGGATAAGTTCAAAGTTGACCAATCCATAAAAGTCTATGAACAGGACATCAGGGCTGTTCCAGGTATATTTTAAAGGATAAAAGTCATTTTTTTCTTCAAAATGTCACTTTTTATTTCTATTAAGAAACAGAATCCTTAGTTGGATGGATTACAGTTCTGTCTCAAATGGCATTTCCTTTTGGAAAGAAACTAACTGTAGACAGGTGTTTATGTTCCTGTGTCCCCTCAACTAGCAGCATCATTAAGTGTCAATGGATAGGATGAAGGTGAAAGTTTAGGTATAAAAATTTTATGACTTAAAAATGTGAACAAGCTTACTGTTTATTTTAAAATAAACTAAAGCCTTCCCTATTTGAATGCCCTTCTGGAAGATTAGGACATATGATTGTACTATAATATTATTAATTGTAGTTCATCTTGATCTCAATGGCCATGTGTGGGGTTGAGGGAAGGATTATCGGGGAGTGGTTAGCTGGAAAAATGAAATGGGATGATCCTATAGTAAGAACTTTATAACAAAAATTTAATCATAAGATGAAAGAATATGTATAAAATCCTATTGCTTTCTGAACCATCCATAGCATAAACTATTTTTATAATGTTTGTACTTGATTAGTGATTTTATTAATTTGATAAATGTATTAGAATGTATACTTGGCATTTACTAAGGCAAAATATGAATAATAAACATATATATTGAACATGTAGAGTGCTGCCTGTTACCTTATTTCCTTTTGCTTGATGCCAACAATACTACTGAGAGTCATACTACTGAGAAGACTAAGACTCAAAGGAGTCAACCGTCTTACAAAGTCTACATAGCTGGTTAATATAAGGCATACAATAAGCCCGGCTCCCTGCATTCTCCAGTTCAGCGTTCCTCCCTGACTTCCCAACTTAAGTGGAGAAAATTTAAAAACATTCAAGAAAAACCTCATTTGTAAGACTACATCTGAACCTGCTAAAACCGTCAATATTAGGATGACTATTTTAATTCTGAGGGGCAACTTATTTTATTGAATAGTTGTTTTTCTTTTTAATGCATGCATAGAATTGGAATGAGATCAGCCAAAACTAAGTGCCAGTTGAGGCCAATTTCAAAACAAGAGACATGAGAATGTAAATGCAGATGCAGAGCAATTAAGTGTTTTCACCAGAAATAATTGGACTGTTGGGATTTAAAAATATAACTGATCTAGTCTGATATATGTAATTGTTGGTTTTAACCTTAAATTTAGAAGCATTAAACTAGTTCCATATCACATTTTAAACAGCACTCTCTCTATAGATCTGTACACCTAAAATTTAAAGACTGATGCATGAGAAATCCATTCATTTCCGCCTTCTCAATGATGAACGTAGCTGTCTGCATGTATTCTGAGTATCAGTTTTGAAGGACAGCTATGCTTTGATCCAGATTATCTATCTTATTGTCCTAGTTATCATCTTATTTTGATGCTCTTATTTCTAAAATACTACCTATTATTAAAGTAATTGCCTTTGATTATTTTGTTGCAGTGGTGTTTTATAACATTCCAATATCTTATAAGCCACATTTATTTGGACATGTTAGGCAGCCAGAGTATGTGATTAGAATTAAATATTAAAGTACAAATTAAGAAGAATCTTAATTTATTTTGTTCTGAAAGCTTATTAACTGAAGAAGACCAATTTTTTAAATCTATTTTGAGTATCTAGTGTCAGCAATATCATGTTCATAGCATACCTCATTAAGTAAAGTAATTTAACAAAAAACTGTGTCCAAATGAATGCTGATAACTTATAAAAGCACAAATAAAATTGAATTTGTGTGAAAAAGCATTTGTCTATGTCTAGATACTAGGTAATTAATTTCCACATATTTCCTAGAAATAATTAGAGAATTTCAAGTTTTGCTTAACCTTTGGATTTTCAAGAATACTATAAACACTAAATTTTTTCTAAAAAGCAATAAATTATTTTTGCTATCTTTTCTCCAAAAAAGCACTATTTTAAATTTATTTGCCATTTATTTATTTATTCTTTCCATTCTTCTCATGAAGTTTCATATATAATTATTCTCCACATTGATACAGATAAATTTTTATAATTAGGAAGGAATTTGAACCATTTTTAAAATAATGCTGAAGGGTAAGTGAGCTAAGTTTTGTGAAGTTGAAAATCAAAAAAAGCCTAAATTTTAATCAAAGTCTGTCATTTTACATAAGACCTCCAGTCTCTAACCTCTTGCTTAGATTACTTGTGCAAGGGTTGTTATGAGGATCAAAGTATAATAGTTATGGATCACTCCAAAAACTGCTTGCCCCATGGTAATCATTCCATTCCTGTTGGATATTTCCCCAAAAAACTCCGTATGTGGTTTTTTATTTGCCTAAATTATTTTTGAGATTAAAAAATATATCTTTAAGATATGCAATATAGTTATATGAGTTAAAAAGTGAAACTATAAAAATTTACACCTTGAGAAGCTGGTTTTCACTCCTACCCCTTTGACTCATTCCTCCTCACCTACTTTGGTAATCATTTAAAAAAATTTCTCATTTAACCTACCCTGACCCTTTAAGCAAATAGACTCAAGGGGCCTATTTCATTAGTATATTTACTGATTCTTTTAATGGAGATTTTACATATTTATATCATATATATTTAAAATAGTATCTATTCTTTCCAAAGTTCTATTGCTGAGCTAGAGGGTATATAGTTAGTAATTATAGTGTGTTATAAGAGAGGCAGCACGGCCACTGGAACAAAACTAACTCAAATTAAACTTCCATCTCTTTTACATACAAGATGTATGATTCTGTAAAGCTACTCTATGTATTTGAGCTAAATTTCACCATTGCAAAATGGAAATGTGGTAGCCATGGAGTTGTGACACTTAGATCTCCCTTCAAGAGAAACTGCTACAAGGAGGGTAGTTGGGAACAGCCTCCACCTGTTGCACCTTCAGACTCAGCATTCACCCAGAGGCCATAATCCAGGCTACTCCCAGCTGATAGCTGAGCTCATAAGGAATATCAGCACTGGGCTACTCCTCCCCAATGCAGTAGTTTGCTGATAGGAAATTTTGGCTTTGGGCTCTCTGCAGAGAGAGCTGAAACTGCTCTTTGACCTCCTGTTACTCAGTCCTCCTTTTCCTCACTCCATTCACAGGTGTTCGACCTGCATTGCAATCTGAAGTCTCTCTCCCCTGCTCCTCCACCTCTCTTTTGTCTCTAATATTTATCTCCAATAAATCTCTTGTACCTCTACCTCTCTCTTGGCATCTGCTTCTCACAGGACTCGAACTGCCCCAGATTTTATAGAAATGGTTTGAGAAAACATACAGTAAGATGGGGCTTGGGGACTGCATTGCTTACCACTCAGCTGGCATGGGGAACACCAACCTGAGTAGAATGTGGGGCACAGATAATCCCTGGCACAAGATGGAGGTCTAATTGCTGAAAAATTCTCCACTAATTACCTAGGAAACCATCCTTGTGGAGGGAACATTGCCAGTACAATGATCCAGGCATTTGCAATATATGGTGAAAACAATGCCTACAAGGGTGGTGGGGTCATATGTCCATCACTAAGTTATATTGACTCCTATAAAGGGAAAATTAGAAATGGAAACTATTGTGGGTAACCAATAGTTAATAGCTAGGCATGAAGCCAGAGGGCCTCTTTGATAGCTTAGAAAGAGACCCTTATCATATTCAGTGAAAAAGCTGACACAACTTAGTAGCAGGCTGAAGATCCCATAGTTAATAGCTCTCAATTAAGAGCTCCAGAGATATTTAAATGCTCAGGCAAAGGAGGTCTGTTCCAATTGGGTCAGAATCCTGATTGGGAAAATCTGGTTCACACAAACATTGAATGGGGACATCTGGGTGGATTGTCTCAAAGATTTTTATACTGGTGAACAAACTGTAAAGTGATCCCCAATGATCCACATTCTTGTGTATTCCCTTCTCCTTGATTGTGCGTGGGACCTCTGTCTTGCTTCTAACCATAACAGAACATAGCAAAGGTGGTGGGATATCTCTCCTGGGAGTATGTGTCATTATATAAGGCTGGCAGATTGGAGAGAGAGAGATTCTCTTGCTGTCCTTGAAGAAGCAAACATCCATTATTGAACTGCCTATAGGAAGGGTCACGTGACAGAGAACTTAAGTATCCTTTAGGACCTGAGGGACACTCCAGGGGGGAGTTAGTAAGAAGCTTGGTGCCTCAGTTATACAGCCAGAAGAATATAATTCTTCACAATCTGAATGAATTTGGAGTAGATTTTTCCCCAGTCAAGCCTCCAAATAAGAAAGCAGCCCAGCAACACTTTGATTGTAGCCTTGTGAGAACTTGAACAGAGGATCCAGCTAAGCCATACCTAGACTTTAGATCTACAGGAAATTTGAGGTAATAGATGTATAAGTCACTAACCTTGTGGTAATTTGTTACACAGCAAAAAACAAAAACAAAACCAAAAACAAAACAAACAAGAAACCCAAACCAAACTACAAAAAACTAATAAAACTTGGTAGACTCCTTGAAAACCTGATTGCTTGCCAGTGCCTGCCTCTCTCTATTAGGGGCTTCCTTCATCAGTGAAGACATGATAAAGGTCTATCCTCTGCAAGGCAACAGATGCCCCTCAGGAATTGCCTCACCTCCTCTTCTGGCAGCTAGGTCAATAACTAGGGTTGAATCTTAGTATAACCTGCCTACAGACAAACTGAACCTGATAATAAAGGAAAGAGATTATATCCAAAGGAGCTGCAAAAATTAGTTAACATGTACCAGCTGGATTCAAGGTAGTGCCCCTAAGATTGGATTTTGAGGTCATTTGATCAAGTAAACCAGAATGTTTGTCTGAATTTGCAAGAATTCATTGACATGGGTGTCTTTTATTGGAATATGGGCTTTCACACTACAGCAAGGACCTAGGGGATAGAGCAAACTCAATGTTAGAGTGGCAATTAGAAGCCTAGAGAGAAAGTGATGGCCTTTGCTAAACAAAGTGGCAATGCCTGAGTTTCCCTGGCAGAAAGTAAAGAAAGGAATAAAAAAGGTCAGAAAAGTGGGCATGCTTGAATGGATATATTATGTAAAAGCCAAAGACCAATCAGAGGATTATGTTGCATGGAAGAACCCAGAGGACATATCATTCATTAAGGTCATCAAGAATGAGCAAGTTAGCCAGGCACAAGCCACCGTCACTACTTGGGTGCAATCCTAGCTACTTGGGAGGCTGAGGCAGGAGGATCGCTTGAGCCCAGGAGTTCAAGGCAGCAATGTGCTATGATTGTATCACTGCACTCCAGCCTGGGTGACGGAGCAAGACCCTGTCTCTCAGAAAAAAGAATGAGCAAGTGATAGGGGCATCAGCATCACTAAGAACTTCAGTGGTAGCTCTCCTCTGCAGGCCAGGGCTGATAGTAGAGAAGAGTTCACAGAACTGCATTCATTCATTAATAGCAAAGGGAATAATGGAACCTAAAGTCATAGAGCACATTTGGAGGTGTTTGATTGCCTGAAGCCAGGGGATCCCAATTACTATAACCACTGGCAAGGTTGGAAGGGTACCTATGGAGACTTGACCCACAAGTTGTGGGAATGGTTATGACATGTCTAGGGCAAAATAGATGGACAGTCATTGAGGGTGCTGCTTAACATTCACACACAGAAGAAGGCAAAAATGAGTAAACATGAGTCTGAAGGCAGTTGCCTTTATAAAAAGTCATGATCCTTTGCTCAGTTCCTGGATCTGAACAAAATATTTTACATGAAACCTATTTATTAAAGAGATGTGGATTCCAAGAGGAAGGATGCTATAATAATGCAGCAAGTATAGACTGTAAAGTTTCCCCCAGTTCTTGTGGCAGATTCTATGGTGTTGGAGATGTCAGTGGTGGGTAACGATGCAGTGTGAATTTTATAAGCCCTAGTGGGAAAATTACAACACAGATTCCTGGAGTTCTGGAGCAAGAGTATGCCATCTGTAGCACAGGATTACATGCCTTCTGAGAAACAGCTCCTGCTGTGTTACAGAGCCCTGATAGAGAAAAATTGTTGTCCATACAGTAACAAGTGACCATGCATTCAGAATTACTCATTATAAACTGGATGCTGTTAGACCCACCAAGTCATAAAGTTGAATGGGCCCATTAGCATTCCATTCAATTTAAGATGGAATTGGTACATTCTGCATTGAGCCTGAGCAGAACAAAAGAGCATGAGCATGACACATAAGCAGGTAACTCAAACCACCATGTCTCTTGCCACAATGGCACCAGTGCACCTCCCCTAGCTTGCACATATGGCCTGATTGGGGGTGGTGCCCCCTATGACCAGCTGAAGAAGGAAAAATTGCCCAAGTCTAGCTTATGGATAGGTCAGTTTGATATGTGGGTGTGAACTGAAAATTGATGATGGCTGCATTAGAATCACATTCAGGGGTGGCTTTGAAATACAGTGGAGGGGGAAATCCTTTCTAATGAGTGGAGCTACAAGCGATGCACCTGATTATCCACTTTGTGAGAAAGAAAGAGTAGCCTCAGGTGAAAACACACACAAATTTTGGGGCAGAGGCCAGTGGCCTAAAACCAGAAAAGGAAAGGATTAGAGTACTAAAGGCAAGGAGGTCAGGGGTGGAAGTATGTGGAAAGACATATGGGAGAGGAAATAAAGTTTGAAGAGTTTTGTATCATACGGCAATGCCAGCAAGAAATTGTCTATTACTGCAGAGGCACAGAATAACCAAGTAGACAAAGTGATTTTTGGCCAATGACTTTAGCCAGCCTTTGTTATCAATCACTCCAAAACTGGCATTGTGGGCATGAACAGACTAGCCACAGTGGCAGAGATGGGGGCTACACTGTCCCTACAGCATGTATTGTCACTTAACCAAGGCTGATTCAGCTCCTGCCATCTCTGAATGTTCTACTTTCCAGCAATGGATACCAAGTGGATGCTTGTTGAGAATTCAATTACACTGGCATTGTTCCATTCTAGAAGGGCCAGGAGTTCACCCTCACAGTGATAGATACTTATTATGAGTTTGGGCCATACTGATGGCTTTGACTTTTCCTACCACAGAGCTTTAGTCAGCACCACTAACTGGAAGCTTAATAAAAGTCTGATGCCCAGGCATGTGATCCCTCATTACATAGCATCCAACAAGAGGAACTACATAGCAAATATGGTGGTACAAAAATGGGTCACTGACTGATTCACATACCACGCCATGCGGAAGCAGCTGGTTTACAGAATGTTTGAATAAACTTCCAATGGCGCAGCTGGAGTGCCACCTTGATGGCAATACTGTGCAAGGATGGGTTTCTATACTTTAGGACACAAATATACATTAAGTCAGAGGTCTGAATAGGACCCAAGAACCAAGGGGCAGAGAAAGAGGGACACCACTAATCAGCTACCAGGACCCCTAATGACCCAGATGAGGGCTTTGTGCTTTCCATTTGAGGTCCTAGTCTGTAAAGGGGGCAAACTCTTGACAAGGGAAACAGTAGAGATTTCGTGAAACTACAAGCTACAGCTGCCCCTGGGCATTTTAGACTTGGTGTGCAGAAACCAACAGGTGACAGGAAGAGTTGCCATCTTGGCAGGAGTAACTGAACCTAATCTCCAGAATGAGGTAAGTCTGTTTTCATCATGAGGGGGCAGAGAGAAATAGGTGTGCAATCCAGGTGATTCACTTTGATGCCTTGTGGTATTCCCTTTTTCAGTTTTAATGGTGAATGGACATGTGCATCAATCCTAGTTTAAGAAAGGTATGATTACCTGTAGCTCAGACCTCAGGATGAGTATTTGGGTCACTTCACCAGGTAAACCAGCAGGACCTCAGACTAACTGCAGAGATAGGGTTGTAATTTTTCCTAATATTCCTCTCTTAAAATTTCTCTCAGGAAGAGAGGCACACAGGAAAGAGGGACTATTTCCTGAAATTATGTGGAGGAAGGACTTTATGAGACATATATGGGGTGGACTGTGGTGGCCATAAAAGTGTAGCACTCAGATAACCCTTCAAGAAAATCTGCTGCAAGAGTAGCTGACAAATAGCCTCCACTTGCTACACTTTTGTGATCCTCCACAGTGATCACGTAAAGTCCATGCTCTCCCTGGGCTGTCCCTATCCCATAACTGAGCACAACAGAGCTATTACAGCCAGCCAATTTCTGCCTGACACAGCACTTGGCTGATGGTCAATCTTTGCTTTGGGACTGTACTGCTCCCCCTACCCCAGCTTTCTTCTTTTCTTCTCTTCTTTCACAGATGTCAGACTTGCATCGGAATCTGAAGGCTTTTTCTGCTCTTGCTCCTCCTCTTTATTCTTTGCAGGCATTTCTCCCAGTAAATCACTTGCACATCTAATTCTGTCTTGGAATCTGCTCTCGTAGGATTCAAAATGACACGTCGGATAATACCTATGGAAGTTGTCATCATTGTGATTAAAAGTAAGCACTCTAATATGTTATAGAAATTGTTTATTTCTTAAGCCACTTTCTCATACCTCATAATGATGGAGTTATGAATATTTTGCATGCACATAAATTTTGATTATGTAAACAAAAGGGTATAATTATAGTGTACTTATTAACATGAAATAACTGAAATGTTTATGTGTACTATTTGCAATATGTTCATAATCTATTATAGAAGTATAGAGAAGCAAAATTCAAATATAGTGTATTATAGTTTGTCATACAATATATCCTTTTTCTGCTTATAAATATCATACTTTAAAGGAAGTCATATTCTTTCCAGAATCTATCTCTGATCATTCAGAAGTTGGACAATAAATAGTCTAAAGAAAAAAAATCTTTTACATAGGGGGAATTTCGAAATTTGTAGCCAGACGGTCCCAAGCGTAGGTGGCTGGGGAACCTCAGACTGTTATCTGGAGTCTAAAGTGAGGGCAGACTTATGAGGTCTGTGCCCTTAACCTGTGAAATTTGACCTAACTTGGGTTGTTAGCATTAGAACTGCATCGCACATTCTTTAAATCCTAAAGCATAATCCTTTCCCAGAGCTAACCATCTTATCTGCAGAGCTTTCTATTTCTCTTCCCACATCATCAGCCGTTCAGGTCCAATTTCTTTTTCCTAAACCTCGATGGTATTATCCACATTGTTCTGTTGTAGCCATAGTTACAGAGAAACTGGTATTCATTTGCTGTTCTTCAATAGGGTATGTGTGATTTTTCACTTATTTGTTCTAATCCAAACTTTTCTCACTTGAATGTCCACACAACAAAGGCTCACATATCTCACAACAGAACCAAGCAAAAATGCACTTGTAAGCACAATGGGGTGGCTTCCTCACTCTTTCCAAACAAGGAAGGGATCATGTCCCAAACATTATTTAAGCAATACAACATTTTTCGGGAAGCTTTGCATCCTTAATTTGGCATATCTTTTTATACTGCCCATATGCCCATATATAATTGAAGACTAAATATTGGCATTCTTTAATTTTCTCATTTTGTGGCAAAGAGAAGAAAAACAAGACACCAGTCTCACTAATCAAAAAGGGTACGCAATTCAGCATGCATTTAATGGAGACATGCATTGTGCAGAAATGGCCTTTGTGAGAGAAAACACAACTTTAAAAAAAAAATCAAATCCTGGGAGTGACTACAGGGAATTTATTAAATCTTTTGGGCAAATGGGTTCTGGAGCATTAGGTCTACATTTGTTTTAAAGAGGTTTATATGTTCTGTACCTGACTGATCAATAATAATATGGAAAAACTAGGTTGTTATAAAGCTGAATTTTAAAGTGCAGATCATCTAATTTGTGAATAAAGATGAATGTGTTTGAAAATAAAGATGAAGTGAATAGTGAAAATTTACTTCTCTGAAAAGCTTTATCTGATAAATTTCAAATTTCCTTTAAGAGTCCACATTATTTTTACTTACTGTCAATGAAAATACATTTTTACAGATCTTGCTTTGTCAAATATAATCTGGTAGTTGTTCTATATTCCAATGCCTGAGTTAACGGTTTCTCTCAAATAGTACTTTCAACCATTTACAGGTTTGTGGGTCAATACACATTTTAAAATGCTCAGTAGGAAATTTTAAAATTAACTCCTATCAACTCAGAGGGATAGCAAAACTATGTGCTGATATAATAGTCTATAAAATGACATGGCAACTAAAAAAACAATTACTTTTACCTTCTTATTCCTGCCTCTTGAATTGGTTTTTAAGCATTACATTGAGCTGATAAGAAATCAGACTAGTAGAAAGAAATATAGAAATGTACATATTTTAAATACTTGTTTATTTTCAAACTTTACAGATGAGTGATAGGGTCTGGTAACTGAAGACCATAGTTGATCAAAGTTGACTTGAGGAGTGAGCCAATGAACATTTTTTGTAGGTAGAGAAAAGTATAGGTGAATGACTGCTTTTTGGTGAAGTGTCCCACCTCCAAACACTGGAGGTTTCAGTGTCTTCCATGGTGAACAGGATTGTCTTTGGAGGAAAGTACCTGAAACCAAATCAGACATACATAGATTGAGGAAAGCTTCTTGGGAAATTTCTCACATACAATAAAGGGTTGTGTTATGGCAATAGTGAGTTGTATGCTTACAGAGCAAATTCCTAAATGATGCTTGAAATGAGTAAGTGTAGAATAGCTACCAACGGAGTGGGGTTTCTTAAGGGTACTCCGACATTGGGCTAGAGAAGAGAGTGGCTAGGAGATAGTGGTAAGAGTGGTGACCAGGCACAGATTTCATCATATCACCAACAGGGAGGAGGTTGGGCTCTATGGGGGACATAAACTATCCCAAAGATGACATCTTAGAGTTTGGTGCATATTTTTAGGGCTGAATTGAATAGTGAACTCTTATGTCAGGATTCTGTATGCACTACCCATTTGTCTTTTTTGATTTTGTAGCTTTTTAGACTCCTTGGTGACAGGCAGGATTGCTTTGGAAACAAATTGTTTTAAGTCTCAGGTTGAGATTCTCAAGTTACATTTCTCCCTTTCTTTGATGAACGTATGACCATTTCCAAGGAAATTAAATTTGATCCAAGTTTTGGAAGTAGGAAGAAAGATAAAGAAAGAGAAAAGGGAAAGGAAACAGTTTACCTAGAAGAGATAAATTAGTAAGTTTTTGGCATCAGAAACACACTACTTAATTCAGGAAATGTTACTCATTGAAAAATCATTTTATGAGCACTTCCTTATAGGTTAATACAATGTTAGGTGTTAGGGCTGTACAGACAAATAGGATGTGTTTCTGCCCTAAAGGAACTTGCATTCTTATGGAGGACAGACAAATAAGCCAAAAAAAAGAAAAAAAAGTGGCCATACAGTATGTTATATTTTCAGATGAGTTTGCTGGAGGTCCTCTGGAGGGGAGTACTTAACTCTCTTCAGGGGCAAGAGGGAAGGGTCAGAAAATATTTTCAGGGAAATAGTGGTTGAGGTAAGTCTAAATATCAAATATATGTGTTTGCGAGTTTGTGTAAAGGGATATCTGTTGAGTTGTGACAAGTAATTATATCAGTGGTGTTCAAAGATGAGTTAGTATTCAGTCTTGAATGTCAACCAGGAAATTTTGATTTAATAGAAATAAGAGATCATTTAAATTTGTCAGCTGGGAGCAACAATATGGCAGAAATTCTTCCAGGGCTTTCCGTCAGTAGAACAATCAGACAGAAAAGGCATTGGAGGCGGGGAGGTAAGTTAGTAATTTGTTTCCTCAACAACTTAAGTGTGAGACAATGGAGACCTCAATCCAGCAGAGTGATTATGAGAGAAAGCACACATTGTCAGAATGTGAGTCTGGATTCGAGTTTGTCTCCAGTGGTTTTTCCTTAGAAATGGTCATTTGATTGACAGTAGAGGAGAGAAGAAAGTCATAAGTCAATCAGCAAGAGCATCCAATTGATAACTGGTTCAAAGACTGTCTGTGACACTCTCTTGAGATGTAAATACAGGTTTTAAAAGAGATGTGGAAATAGTTGCAAACAGAGAAGAGGTAAAAATTGGTTCCCAGATGAAGGTATTGGTGTCATTTACTTGCCCATTTATTCCTGTGTTTCACAATGCTGCTGCTACTGTTTTCTCAGCATTATGAAAATATTTTAAAAGAAGATAGAAATGACTATGTGAAAGGATGGGCACCAGATATTGTGAATATGGCAAATAGAAATTAATAAATTTAATTTAAAATAATAAATTTTAATATACCTAAATGTTATTTTAATGCCAAGTGATCTTTCGAAGAAAGTTATATGTGACACTTAGGATAGTCCTAGTATGAGAATTTAGCCAATTCAAAATAACTTATCATGATAAATATCATGGAGTAAGGAGGAAGAAAATGAGCACCTATATGCCAGACTTTGTGCTAGGAGTGCTTCACTAGAACAAAAATACTTCTTGAATTAGATTGTGTACATATCGTATTTAATCATTCTGGTTAAGAAGTTTAATAGAGTGACATTTGTTCACCCTAACAAATAAGGTTATACTGTAAACAATTTTGAAAAATAATTTAGAAATCAAAAAGTAAAAGTTCAGATAAAATTAAAAGCTTTTAGGCAATTGGTTGTGAATGGCATATTCTTGATTAAACATATTTTCTACCTTTGTTTATATGTAATTCTATTGTCGCCTATGCTTTAATTTCAGTCCCTATGAAGATGGTAAATTTTGATCTCCCTTTTGGTAGAAGCTGCTTTCTGGCACGGCCACAGCACATTTTTCTCAGGGATGAATCACCTCAAATTCGTCTCTGCCACAAGGAAATTAACAAAGCAGATATCCTACAGGTCTCAGGTCCCAATAATCGTCTCCATACATGAAGGGAAGTGTGCAATTGCACAAATATGAATGAAAATCAATATTCTCCTTCCTTAAACATCCTAACTTATCTCTCAGTTATCTTTTTTGAAGTATTCATCATTTGAAGTTTAAAAAAAGCACTGAGTACAAGCCTACTTATGGCAAAATAAATTACCCTTTGATATCCAGTGCAGCAACCTAGTATTTGAGAAAAACAGAACTCCACAAAGACTTAATATATTCGGAATTTGACAAAGTGTGACCCATTTGCAAAAGCAGAAAATGCACCACAGGTTTTTCACTGTTTCTTTTTTTTTTTTCCAAAAGCAGATAAATCATGTTTACCAGCCAAAGAAAAGAACTGCTTCCAAACTTACTTATTTAGGGAGAATAAGGAGAGGAACAGAGAGGGAAAAATACAAGAATTTCGACTCAGAAAGAAACTCCCAAAATATAAAATTTTTAAAAGATTTCATTGGAAAGTCAAAATATGGGAAACATTTGATGACTTTATATAAAAAAAATAAGGTTACTGTAGATCCCTTCAGGCTCTTACATATTGTGAGGATATTGAATACAAGCCACATGTTCACACCGATGTTTTTCATAGGAAATTTCTAAGGTTTTTGTCAGAATTTTAAATATTTTGGAAAAAGAATAAACAACATTATAATACAAAACTCTCAGTCTGGCTTAGGTATTCTCTTAAGTGCTGATCTTTTTACATTTTTCTGCATGTACCGGAATTTTTCTTTTCTTTTCTTACTAGACCATCAACTACTTGAAAATGGGGACCTCTGTCTTGCACACCCTCGTGTGCCCAGTCCTTTATACTACACTTAACACATAGTAGGTGTATCAACCAATGTTTGCTAAATATAAGAATGGGGAAATAAACACTGTTTGTTTGGGCAATTCTTTATTAAAAAAGTATATATTAATGGATAGATTGAGATACTTTTACGTTATTCAAGTGTTTAAAATAGACCAATATGTTCACTGATTATGTTTAAATTTTCCAAAAGTCCTTCCAAAGAGGGTATATATAAAAGAAAATGCATTTATATCATTTAAGTTTTATAAAATACCAAAATAACATGTCATTGTAATTAATACTACAATTAATATTACTTTAAAAATTCCAAGTGGTGATCATTATGTTGATAAACTAGGGCAATGACAGAGAGTTTTCATTTCTCAACCATGTTTTAGATTTCACACTGATCCACGTTTTAAGCCAAAGTTACCGTTAAAACTAAAATTGAGTTTCCTAACAATCTAGGTATTTTTTATTTAGTTCAATATAAATTTAAAATTATATAGAAGGATTAAAAAAGCCTTTCAAATGCAGTTCCTTTATTTATTGACAATCACTCCCAGTGGTCTGGTGAAACAGATCAGATGTGGCTAGAATGACTTGTGTCCACAATGCCGCAGATCAAATAAAAAAAAAACTGGAAATAGCTTTGGGACCCTTGAAAACCACTTCCAGTCTAAGCCATAAGGGCAGAAATAATCAATAATGGTAGCCACTTAGTTTCATTCATTACTTTTAATGAACATGTTCCCAACTCTCTAAAAGCATTCTTGCAGGACTAAGATGGATTTCAATTCTCTGGTGACTGACAGAAGTAGATAGAACCTTTGAAAACTGGAGGGGATTGTGCTGCTCTCCACTGTCTGTCTCCTGCCCTTACCTTTAGACCTTAGTGCTGTTTATCTCAGAAAAGTATGTCGTTTTGGTACAGACTGACAAGCAGTTGATCGGCAACTATTAGCTAAATTCTTCTAATGATTATTTATTTATTTATTTATTTATTTTTTAATTTCAAAATATTGTGGGGGTACAAACATTTAGGTTACATATATTGCCTTTGCACCACCTGAGCCAGAGCTACAAGTGTGCCCCTTTCCCAGACAGTGCACACCGCACCCATTAGGTGTGACTATACCCATCCCCTCCTCCCCCTCCCACCTGCCCGACACCCGATGAATGTTACCTCCATATGTACACATAAGTGTTGATTGATTAGTACCAATTTAATGGTGAGTATTTGTGGTGCTTGTTTTTCCATTCTTGTGATACTTCACTTAGGAGGATGGGCTCCAGCTCCATACAGGAGAATACAAGAGGTGTTAGTTCACCATTGTTTTTTGTGGCTGAGTAATACTCCATGGTATACATATACCGCATTTTATTAATCCACTCATGTATTGATGGGCACTTGGGTTGTTTCCACATCTTTGCAATTGTGAATTGTGCTGCTATAAACATTTAAATGCAATTTATTTTAGGAAGGCATCCCAAAACTGTGGATCAGTTTCAAATATGTAAAGTCTGGTAAATGTAGGCATAAAGGCCTCTAGAAAAAATAGGCCCTGAGCTGATTTAATAATTTTATTAATATTCAATAGGATCATTTCCATTTCTGTAGTCACTGCCCTAGTTCAAAATAAACATTAATTTGTATCTAATAAAGTGTCATTAATACTGTGGATACTTAAAAATTGCTTTTGATAAATGAATAACATCTGGATTATTGCAGCAGCCTCTTAACTTGTCTCACTTATTCAAGTTCCTTCCAATTATTATCTATTTTATATCTAACTGCCAGAAGCAACAAAAACTTCTCTTGATTTTCTACCATATTTAATTCCTTGCTTATGAAACTGGTTTTCTTTTTTAACAAAATTAAAACTCCTGTGCCCGAGATTAAATTTTCTCCATCAATTTCCTTAGGTTCTCATTTCTTACAATCCAATTAATCACTTATTCCTTCATTGCATCTGTATTTTTCAAAAAGTGCCTTTTAACTTTTTGGTGTCTATCAAATATAGTTATAATATAAAAAATGCAAGTTCAAGAATTTCTAAAATAAATATACTAGCCCATCGGTAAACAAAGAATAAGAAGGTCTCTATGATTTCAGAAAATGCCCCTTTCTTGGGCTAAAGACAGAGGTGACTTGGGCAAGAATGGAAGAAGATGTGGTGGTGAAGGGGAAGTGATGACTGCCCAGCCCTCTCCCTTTGTCAGTTGCTTCTTTTTCTCCCTAATTTTCTCCCATATTGTCCCTAGAGTTCAAAAGGATAATAAATCTTTTCAGAGGGAATGAACAGTATAATTACTGACCAAGTGTAAATTTACCTAAGTGTACATTTTAGTCCTTTAAATGGGGGTTCTTAAGGGTTCTAATATTATGGTTGCATATCACCTGAAATTGAATTATTAACATGTCCTGCCCTAATAGTTCATGTTGCAAATGGGGAAATGAAGATGAACTGAGATCTATAGACATGCTTTCAAAAGTCTGCTTGTGTGGAGAGAACCTTGATGTGGTAAGTAGGTAAGGAATGAGCATCTTTTCTGTCCCAGGCCATGCAGGGGTGGGGAACCTGTGGCCTTCTGATTTCAAAATTGTTCTTTCTTAAGCACAAAAGGAGGCAAGAAAGGCTTCATCTTTCTCTGCTACATCCCTTTTAATAAAAGGATTTGTTCTATAAAATTTGGATTCAGTTAAAAGGCTGCACTTAAGGACCTAGAAGGCCACATGTGGCCTTAAGGCTGCAGGTTCCTCACCCCTGCCTGGCTTCACCATTCTGCAACATCAGTTACCACTTTCCACTTCACAGAGTCCCAGAGAATCTGGACACAACTGCCAATCAGCTCTATCATAAAGTGTCAACTCTATTATGAGAAAACAATCTCAAAAACAATTTGTGAGATCAAACATAGAAGCAAATTATAGAGTTTACTTTTTTACTTATTCTTCCTTTCTCATTCCATGCTGAGAAATACATATCCCACAAACATATTCTCCAATTTCTGCCAAATTATGTCATTAACTGAATTCCATACCTAAAAATGAACTTTTTTGTATGGACAAATCATTCTTCCCGGAACTGCCGTATTAACATTTCCAAAATGATGCTTTATTCATTTCATTTACATGTTTAATGTGAAAAATATTCTTTTTATTTTATATTTAAGGACCGCCATAATGCTATTTATTTTTACTTTATTTTTTTTTTTTACCAACTACCTCCCAAGCACCAAATGCTACATGACCCTTGAAAATAGTTTATAGTTATCCACTTGCTTTCCCATCCTGAGTTTAGCCACTTTCTCGTTATATTCTCTATTCCTGAAATGCTCTCCTCTTCTCAACCCACCCGTATCAGCTTCTATGGATTTCCCTTCATTTCCTCAATTGGAAGTCATCTTCACTAACAAAATGCATATAGGACTTCCCATCTAATCTGGTGGTTCAAGGCTGCAGGTGATTTTGCACTCACTTCCCAGGGGACATTGGGCAACATCTGGAGACGTTTTTGATTGTCACAACTGGGGAGGTCTATTGGCATCTAGTGGGTAGAGGTTGGAGATGCTCAAATATCCCACAATATACAGGATGGCTCCCCACCACTAAGAAGTATCTGATTCAAAATATCAATAGTGCTGCTGTTGAGAAATTCTAATCTAATCCAATCTGACACCTCTACTTCAATCCTGCTCATAATTTTACTTCTATATATGTGTGTTTAATAATCTGTACTAGAATACAAGCTTCTAGAATACTAGGACCATATCTTATGCACAATTTCATTCCCTCAAAAGGCTAGCACAATGTCTGGTACATCTGGGCACTCAAAAATGTCAAAAAATGTATATGAGATGGAATACCTGGATCACCATTTAATAAATAATAAACATACAAGAAGAAAATACTTACCAATAAAGCTACATTGAGTTCATTGTATATTTTCTTTGATGATTCTGATAATTCAGTTGTCATTTGAGGGTCTTTTAATAATGAAAATCAACTAGCATTATTCTGGTAAAGAGAGAATTTATGGGTCAATATATATTTATAATAGATAAGCAGAAAAACAGATATATTGTAAACTTCACTGTGTTTTCATAACAGATTAGAAGTTTAGAGTTTGAGGTTTGCAGAGCTAGTGTGCCTATCTTTAACAGAGTCATCTTCTATCTCCTATGTTAATTTTGTTGAGTTGTTGTTTTATACTGTGCTACAAACAATTAATCTTTGCTTTATGAAGGTCTCTTAGCTGCTGTATAGTGAGTGTTGGTTAAATCAGCTGGAATTTGTTTGCATTCCTCTAAGTGGAGCATCTAGCTGTTGGGCAAAATAAAACATTAAATTATCTTGCCAATTTGCTATAAATATTTGAAAATGATTGCTATTGGAATACATAAACAGTATTTTAAGTTCCCTTATGAAATGAGATGATGCATTTTGCTTACTAATGAAATTTCTATGTTTACATAATGTCCAATAGTCTCTTACATATGAAAAAATGAATGTAGCTAGTAGCTGCTTGCTCCAGAGGACAATGTTCAAGCTATTTAGCCTGCCTTTCATTGTCCTCCCAAACCTACCCCCTACTTATCTTGCAGGCATATCTCTTTCACAAATGTTCTGCTTCTGCTGAATTATTTTATTTATAATCCCTTGAAGGTGTCTCTCACTTTCCCCACTGCTAAGGTATATGTCTTTTTTGCCCCAAGTTTTTCAATCATAGAATTAACTTTCTCTCTTTCCCCCTTTCCCAACATAACTTCCTCTTGAATTGCTGGTTACTCTAATCCATCCATCTCATGTGCCAACTTTTCCAAAAAGAATTCCCTCATCTTCCAAACCATACTTCTGCCTTTTAAATTATAGTGTCTATACTACTTAACTAACTTGTACTGCCATATTGTTGTCAGTATATTTGTGCATTTTTATTTTTCCTTTTCCTTCAGATTGTAAAGTCTTAGAGGTAGAGACCATAGTTGACAGACATCTTTGAATCACACTCAGCCGCTAGTACACTATCCTGTACATAGTAATTGTTTATTATATGGTGGTTGAATAAATGTTGAATGAATTATGACTTTGCTTTAGAAGTGTGACAACTTTGTTACAAACTATAAAATGAAATTTGTTTTTCCAATAAATAAATGTCAAGAAAAAAATGAAGGGAAGATTGTTATAGACATAATAACCAAGTAACTGAATCATAATATGTTACAGACATAGTAACCAAAAGTGATGTGTGGACTTTGTTTGGATTCTGATTTGAACAAACTAATTGTAAAGGGACATCTTCGACACAATTGGAGAAATGTGTATATGGAATGTATAATAGATGATATTAAAGATCTATGGTATGATAACAAAGGCATGCTTGTTGTGTCAGAAATAGTTCTTATCAGTTAGAGATTCATACTGGATAATTTTTAAATAATATGTTTGATACTTGCTTTAAAATATTCCAGTAAAAATGTATGAGGGATAATAAAAAACTTGGCAACTTTGGCATAATATAATTATTGAAGCAGAGTGAGAGGTATATGGTATTCATTATACTATACCTCTCTAGCTCAATGTGGGTCAAAATATTTCCATAAAAAGTTTAAATATATATAAAGTAAAGTGATGTAGGAGAGTAATCTTTCAGTCATTCTTACAGTAGGAGAGTAATTATTCAGTCATTTGAGATATTAACTATAAGAGACTCTAGTGACTTGAATAAATTTCCATTTTACAGTGTGTAACCCACCACCTAGAACAAATTCAAATATGAAAACATCCCATTGGTTGCATAATGTCCTACTCCCTTGTGTGTCACGGAAGACTACTGATTGCTTAGTTCGTCTGGATTTTCACTGTTCTCCAAGGATTCTATCATTATTATTCAGAACTATCTGGCTTGAAGGAGGTCAGAGTCAACACAACAGATAGTCTCTGGCCCAAAATGATTTACTCTCTTACCCTGAGAATGACCAACAGCCCTGTAAATAGCAAAGAATATATTTCTTCTTTGTTAGCTGAACTAGATACACTCTTCCTCAATGTCATGGAAGAAAAATAATGTGAAGAAAACCTTCCTTTAGTAGACATATCAGGATCAGCTGAGCTGAGATAGAAACTGTGGACATGACCAAGTAGCAAACAGTCAAGAAAGATGGCAAAGACAGAAAACAAATCAGTGATTTGAACTTTAGACTTAGTTACTGCCAAGTCTTTCTCTCATACGCATTCCTATCTTTCAATTTTGTTGCCACTTTCCTGGACAAGTGCCTCTTTACTATAATATTTCTTCAGTTGATCCAAAGCCTCTAATCTTGGTTATCTCCATTAGCATGCTCAAAACCACCCCACAAAAGCACAAAATCTAAGTTATATTCTTGTGCTTGATGTGGAAACACAACCTCCAAAGAAAAGTCCTCTACCTTCCCAGCTTTCAATCACCATATGCCCTTCCTTCTGTTGTCAGAGGAGCACCTCCATTTTCCTATGGATTACTTCAGTGAATTCTCTACTGGTCTCTTACCTCCAAGATTTTCTCTGTCTAACTTACACTATGGGATGCTTCCAGGTTAGGCTTTCTAAAATATAGCACTTATGATGCCACTCACGTAGTCAAAATCTTTCACTGGATCACCATTGCCTATCAAATAAAGTCCATTCTTGTTCACTTAGTATTTCAGACCTCACAAATCCATACAGAGTCTACATTTTTGTATTTATTTTTTATTTCAAAAAGTTTATGGGGTACAGGTGTTTTTTGTTACATGAATGAACAAGTCAGGGTTTTCAGTGTACCCATCACCAGAATAGCATACGCTGTATTTGATAGGTAGATTTTTAATCCCTCACCCATCCCCCACCCTCCCGCCCTTCTTAGTGTTCAACATCCTTTATGCCACTTTATGACCATATATCTATCTCTTTTAGCTCCATTTTAATAGTGATTTCCTTTCAGCACTTGAAACTGTAAACCAACTGAACTAATTTAACTTCCTTGAAAATACTCTATACTTTTAGGTCTCTATTCTTTGTTACTGTTATCGAAAGCATCCCTTTCTAAACTTTTCCACTCAAGACACGCTCCAATTTTTCCTGTCATCATCCTTAGTATGAAGTCTTTCCCAGTTTTTGTCAGAATTAGCCTCTTTCTCTGTAAGGTTCTATGGCTCTTCATATGTATCTTGGATATTTCTCTCATTGATATTATAACATGGTATGAGCTTCATTTCTCCAATCAACCATAAACTATTTGACAACACAACTGTACATATTTGTATCATCTTTCTATCCCTAGTCTCTGGTACAGTGGTCTGTGCTTAGGATATGTTTAGTAAATATTGGTTAAAGGGCTGACAGAAGGAATACTAAAAGTTCTATGCAAAGATGGAGAACAAGGCAAAGCAGTGCTCTCACAAATTGAAAACATTATGGTATTTAAATTCTAGTTATGAAATAAATTAGCATCATTCTTTTAGGGCTGTGCTGGGCATTGGGCTAAGTGCGTTCTTTGCACTCAATTCCATAATTTTATAGGTGAGGAAACAAACCTGGAGCAATTTGGGTAACTTGTCTGTTCATGGTCTATCTGAGATTTAAATCCACATCTGCCTGAAGTCAAACCTTGTCACTTTTTTATTACAGTATTAATGTGGCTGGGAAGCCCTCGGGTTTTGAGGACATACCTCAAGGGGCACCTCAGGAGATTAAAAAAAAGAAAAACTAAAACAGATGATATGCCCCCTCCCCATACCTACTTCAATAACAGAAACTTCTCTTTTGTTTGTTTTACTCAGTGAAATTTTTTCTTTTTACCTTGAATATTTGGAAGCTGGGGTATTCACTTTCTTATTTGGCATTATTTCTTTTATCACCTACTATCTTCTATCTAAGGATGATACATATTTAAATTATTTGCTTGGATGCACTGAAATACATAACTTTTCACTTAATGCACTAAGTTTTAAACAAAAATTAAAAGTTGCATTTACTTCCCCAAATAAGGTATGCCATGAACCTATGTTATGTGCCTATTTAAACAAGGCCATCATGTTCTAACACATATGTTCTAACCCACTTTTGTAATTGTCCTCAAAACAAATATCTAAGTCTCACAAGAAAATAAATGTCATTACTTGATAGTGTAAATTACTACTTGCTTGAAATAATTTTGGTTCTTTCAAAAAATTTTTCCACTCTGGAAGGATGAGACCATCATGAGGATATTTAAAATGTAGTTCTCTAGTGCCAACCCCATAAGTGAATTTGAAAGATTATTTGGAAGATGCATGGCTCCCCAAGGCAGCCACTTAAAAGAGAGCTAATTTGAGTGTATAAATTCTGATATGTGTGCATATGTGCATATATGTATATATTTTTCTGATATGTGTATACATATACACATACATATATGCATACTCTGGTTGATATATATATATATATATATATATATACACACACACACTGTGTATTCCTATTTCCCTAGTTATAGATTGTATCAGAAATATCAACATCAGTATACTGTTGCATATCAAAAATTTCAAAAAGATTTGAAAAGAGAAATTTCTTCTGGGGATGAGAGAGACAGAAAAGTTTTCATGAAGGAAATGTGGTATTTGAGTAATCCATGGAGCTTTGGCATAGGCAGATGGATAACCTAAGGACATTCTAGGTTAGTATTTCCGAAGCATTTCCTGGAATGGTATCCCCAGGAGATGACATTGTGTAAGGAAGGGGGTGGAAAGGGGATTGGTGGTTAAATGTGTTGATTAAATAAGTCTCTTAAAGGCTTATGGAGCATAATATCATATCAAAAGCTCAGAGATATTTGTCAAGAAAAAAATGCTTAACTTTATATTTCCAATACATTTGATAATGAATCACCCTTATTTTCTTTATTTAACCTTTAATAACACCCCCAATATCCAGCTTAAGTAGAACTGTGATATTTAGGCTGATGATTGTGATGGGGGTATGGGTGGTGGTAAAATAGCATCCCTCATATTCCTTCCAATAAACACATATATTTTTGTGCCTTGAATAGTTTCCTGTGTTTTATACAGTTTATCATTTACAAGTTGTATTACCATGGCAACTTATTTAATCTCTCTGAACTTCAGTCTCCTTATTTGTAAAACAGGGATAACCTAGTACCTATTCATAAAGAGTTGAAATGGATTAGATGAGTCAGTCCATGTGAAGTACTTAGAACTGTGTTCATTCACTCTATGATGTGATCTTGGACAATTCCTGTAGCTCAGCTAGAAAACATTAATACTTCCAGAGAGTGGCAATCTTTCCTTTTGGTAGTTTCTAGTTACAGGAGTGTAAATGAACACACAATGCTATAAACAGAGGTATTTTTTCCTACAATGAACACTCGGTAAGTTCCTAAGAGCACCAAGTGTCTTGAAACAGTTTGTGTCCAGAGCCGTTGGCTCCCAGATCCAGAGAAGTAGGCAGATACTTTTGGGGCCATGTTGCACAGTATGTTTCTGTCCCTCTGAGGACAACTACTTTTTTTCCCTCTGTGTTGCTTTTTGTAACTTAAAAAAAAAAAGAAAAAAAAAACATGAACTCCATTACTCTGGGAGTACAAAAAAATAGCATTTGGTAATTACAAAGAGATGTTCCAATACATGTAATTAATCTATTATTAAGAAGATGATTATTCTGGTTTCCTGAACTTATAAAGTTGTGGAGAACACAACCTTTGTAATTTGGTTTTTGCACATGTTCAGGAAAGTCCCTGAAGTTCCTTGGCTCCATCTTTATTTCCAAGAAAAACACACTTCACTAACCTATGCAACCAGAAAAGTTTATTATTTTGGCTTTTCTATGTCTAACTTTTATCAGGAAAGAACAGGTAGAAAATGCATACACATGGTATATATTTAAGTATGCAAACTTTATCATTGTTGTAACCTTTATTTTTGTAATTCTAAGGATAAAATAATATTATTGAGAAATAATTGTGAAACTGTTCATAAATGGTAATTCATTTTTGAAATATGCTTACTGATAGCAAAAATAATAAATTGATGGGTGGGGATTTTCATACTTAGGTTTATAATTTTACTTGTTTTATATCTCAAAGGAGGGACCAACCTCAGTCAGTATTTTCACAAACAGATGTCAATAAGTCAATAAAGCATGCTGTTTATGTAAGTTAATGTGTAATTATCTACAATTACATATAATTATAGATAATTATATAACATGAATACAGAACTCTAACATTTGTTAACCATTCCTCACTGCCATAAAAATAAATTCTGTTCAGTTATTACTTGTGACACAGGATTTTAAAAAATCAATTCTAAGATGCACTCATTAAATTTTTAAATTTTGAAATTAGGGTGATTCTCACAATCAATATCAAAAAAAATGCTGATTATTTATGTTTTATACTAACAAGTTTTCATTAAATATGTAACGTGTCTTCACATCTTACTCTAGTTAGAATAGGAAGTGCCACTATTTAGACCTGTGGAATCAGTATTTCGTGCTCCTGTATTTGCCCCCTTATTTTTCATGAGTATTAAACTCTGATCTACTTAGTTAATCGGATGTATGCTCAGACTTCCAATATGTTAGTTTATTCAGTGTGATATGAGAGTGTAGTAAAAGGGAGCAATACTCATGAATTTGTTCCCTGCTTCCTATAAATCAAATAAGCATGAATCTAAAAGGATTCATACATAATTCACAGAGGTGATCAATTCGTTTATAACATGACCTAAAGTGCCATTTTCTTATTTATTTTTTAAAGTAAAAGCAACCAACAATATTAAGAACTAACTAGCCTCTATTATGAATCTTGAGTTTCCATGGAACTAGCTGCCTTTCTAATTGTGGGAAATACTTTCATATTATCCCATTATCTCTCTATATAGTCCATGTGGTACAATACACGTGAGCCCAATGTCCCAATGTCTTTATTTAGGGTAAGACTAGAATCTAAGCTCAGTCTGAGAAAGACGAATGGACAGCAAGAAACACCATCATTATGAAAACAAAAGACATCCTAACCTTCCCCAGCCACTTGAAGTCTTCTATTACATTGTCATCATGACTCTTTTCTACACCCATTCTAATGTGGTCAGATTGCCTGTTCACTCATCACGTGTTTATTCAGTCAATCAGAAAATGTTTATTTTGTACTCTATGTCAGGTGCTGTGCTAGATCCCTGGAATTTAGAGATGAACACATGTTTTGTTTTCAAGGATAGCACCAACTGGAGACAGACTAATAATCAGATACTTTCAATAATATGTGGCAAAGCAATTGTGCAGAAAAACCACAGGAGAAGAGGAGGGGAAAGGGAGACAGTGTTTTCTCTTAAAGGAGCCAATGTGTTGCCTGAGTGAAAGAATTTAAGTAAGAATTGACCAAGTGCTAATATTTGCATGTTTTTCTTCTTTACCAGATCTCAACTTTTGTAACTCTTCAGATCTAGTCCTGGGCCCTCCTGCCGTATTTCTAGACACTTCTCCTGAAGTATCTAGATCATTGATTCTCATGGTCTTAATGCCATCTCTATGCTAATTATTTCTAGATAGACATATCGAGGGCAGAACTTTTCTTTGAGCTTCTATAGGGGGTTTGAGGGATTTTGTGCTGATCAAGGAAAAAGGTATGACCACAAGGTAGCAGTAGCACACACGTGCTTTACCAGGCTACTTTGACAGGTTCTGGGTGGGAGGAAGTCCCTCACAGCAGGAGTCTGTCCAGAGGTTAAGGGTCAGGGTCACCAGGAAGGAGGGCAAGGGAATCCCTAGGAGAGAGGGGGGTTATGTGTCTAGGCAATGTGGCTCAGTAGCATGATGGGGAGGGAGCAGTATCCCGGTAACAGACCTCTAAAAGGCGGTAGCAACTTGAGTCTTTATGACCCACAGGGTTTATCTGTTGCTAGCAGATGTGGGGTGAGGTTTGGTGGTGTATGAAAAACAGGAAGATTTTAAATGTCTAAAAATTTGCTTGTGTAGCCAATTAGAAAAAATGAATGCACGTGCAAACATTTGATTTTCTCCCCTGGAGGGCTTTTGAGTCTCAGCCTGCAGTGAAGGAATAAACAACCTAGGGGCCAATACACAGAGGCCATCTTTGGCTCATTTGTATAACAGCTTCACATCAGTATAATCAAATGCCTATTTAACATCTCCATTGGGGTGTCCCGTAAGTATTATGAAATTAACCTGATCAAAACAGAACTCCTCGTACTTCCCCAGTTTTTTCTTCTCAGTAAATAGAACTATCATTTAATACTTGAGGCAGAAACTTAAGGGTCATACATGGTTCCTCTCTTTCCAATCCAATCCATCATGGATTTTTGTCATTTGTATCTCCTAACCCTCTCTCATAGCAAGTTCTCCACAGCTCCATTGCCAACACTCACGTCTGAGCTACAAATGTCTGTCAATATTCTGCTAGGTTGTCTTCTCATTTTATTCATATCCCATTCCCACAGGTTCTCCATACAATACCCAGAGTCGTCTTTTGAAACATGTCAGATCATGCTCGCTCCTTGTTTAATGCCTTGCACAGTACCCTGTTACACATTGAGAAGATCCAAATCAGAAAACTCTGCATGATTCCACCTAGCTCTTCTCATGTGGTTCTCCCCATTGCTCACCAGTGCACAGACCCGGTGACCCATGCATGTTCTTTTTTTTCACTCCATGGCCTCTGTGGTTCTTTCTTTCTGCAATGTGCTTCTCTTTCAGCAATTTGAATGGTTTGTTCCTTTTCATTCTTCAGATGTTGCTTAAATGTCACTTCCCTCAGAGAGGCTCTCTGTAATTGGCTTGTCTAATATTTCCCTCAACCTCCCCACTGCCCACCCCCATTACTCTGTCTCAAGCTCTTCATTTATCTCTAGCATAACAATGATCTCAATTTGTAATTGAAATATTATGTGTTCTGTTTATTGCTCCAAACCCTCTCTAGACTCTGGGCTTCACGAAAGCAGAGACTTTGTCCTGTTAACTGCTTTTTGGGTTTTTATTAAAAGATATCTAGTGCAGTGCCTGGCACATAATAGAATCTAAATATTTGTTAAATGAAATACATGCATACATTCATAAAGAATAAATAAGTGAATAAGGGCATGGTCTTTCTTTTTTTAAAGATAAAGATGTTATTGTATTATGCTGTACAGTGAAACAATATGAAAAACTTAATAATGCTTTTTTGATGAGGTAAAGGAATTCAAACAAATATAGAGAATATGAATAGCCTTCGAATGAATACCTTTGAAACCTTGAGTTAAATCAGTTGAGACTCCTTAGCAAGGGGAGAGGGGTGTCCTAAAAAGTAGACTGGAATCAGCTCTCCTCCAAATTTTTTAGATCAAAGAAGATAAAACAAGAGTAATCTTCATCATTAGGTGTTTAAAAGATACATGAAGAAACATTTTCTATTAAGTGTAAGAATCAAAAAGAAAAACTGTTTACAAGAGGACATAACAATATCTAAGAATCCTGACTTTCTATCATGCCTTTTTACATTTCTAATGCATCTATGGCTATACTGCATTTTCATTCTTACTATTACTTATGTGTCCATTCTCCCTCTTTTTTTCTTTCTCAGTCCTAATGGAAATTTATCCATTCTGTATCCAACCCGTCTTAATTTGGAGGTGGCAAAAATAATAATACAAAGAAAAAGAACATGATTAGTGAACATTTAATGTTTCCTCTGTGCCAGGCACTATTATAAGGACTTTACATGTTCTAACATATTTAATCCTAAAAAGGAGCCCTATGAGTTAGGTACAGATTGAGTGTCTCTTATCTAAAATGCTTGGGACCAGAAGTATTTTGGATCCCAGATTTTTTTAGATTTTGGAATATTTGCATATACATGATGTGGTATCTTGGGTTTGAAACCCAAGTCTAAACACGAAATTTATTTATGCACACCATATGCACACAGCCTGAAGGTAATTTTATTTTTCCCGTGGGGGCGCTGAATAAACTGTGTGTTGTGCACCTGCATTTTGACTGTGACCTGTCACATGAGGTCAGATGTGAAATTCTCCACTTGTGATATCATGTGGGTACTCAAAAAGTTTTGGATTTTGGAGCAATCTGGATTTTGAATCTTTGAATTAGGGATGTTCATTTTGTACTACTATGATCTCCATTTTACATATGAGAAACAAAAGCAAAGTAAGGTTACATAACTTGACTATGATCTCACAGCTAGAAAACAGTGGAGCTAGGATTTGAAATCAGGCAGTCTGGTTCACAGTCCTTGTTGTTAATCACCACACTCTACTGGATATTCCTGTAATTATGCCCCACTCTGTCTTTTTAGTCATCAGAATTTTTTATTTAGGAGAAAAGAGTGTATATTCTAAAGATATCAAGATTGTGCTGGTAGAGAAGAAATAGGAGGCTGTAACAGTAAATGTAAGGATGTCCCATGTCCCATTAGTTTTTTTGCTATACTATTTGGAAGTCATTAGTTTTTTAATTAAAATATTTGTAGTTTTTATTAGTGGGTAGCACCAACAGAGGACAGCAGAGATTTTCTTATCTTCCTCTTTCCCTCTCCAGGTAAAAGCAAACTAAGAAGTCTGGGGGCCTCTTTGTGGGAAGAGACAGATTATAAACCTATGAAATTTTGGAGTGCAGAGAAGAAAATTGACTTATTTTTTTCTTATGCTTCTAGTTGTCTCCTCTTTACACTTTTTGTTCAGTAAAACTTAAGATCTGATATAATTAATGATTGGGAAGTATTCTTTGCTTTCATAGATTCATTCATTCACCTTTTATTTATTCAACAAATATTTATGAGTACCTACTCTGTGCCAGGCTCTGTGTTAGGCTTGGGTGTTTAGTGGTGAAGCAAGTCGAGGAGAAGAAAATCTGTGGAGGAAAAGAATGAAAACATGAAACACACATATACACAAACTCATACATACGGTGTTTTATGTATATATTGCTTATACATATACATGCATACACTTTATATTTCCTATGTATTTTATATATTTATAAATTTAAACTTTATTTTATGTGCTTATTCTATACATACTTTACATAGTATATGATTACAAATTATCATAAGTACTATGAAGGAAATGAACAAGTTCTGTGACAAAAAAGCAATTATTGATTGGAACTCCTAGAAGAGCAATAATGAGTCCCTGGGGAGCAGTAGGTTAGGGATATTCCTGGATTCAAAGAAAAGTGGCAGAGGGGTCTTGAAGTCCCTGTGCTACCCAGCCTAGCTCACAGAATCTCTGGTCTGGAATAAAGGAACCAACCAGAGCTATGTCCTGTGTGGGTGACCTAATGTCTGTGCATCTAGCTGCAGAGTGAGCAAACCAGCATGTTCATTTGATAAGGACCTAAAAATATCAGCATAGATATTGGTGAAATATAGAAGACATTTAGTTCACGAGCCTATGTTGTGAACATGCTGTGAGGAGCTATAAAAGAAAAAGTACCTTTGACTGCAAAGCTCTGAGTCTAATTGGGTAGAATAAACAGATGCATGAGAAAAGACACTGGAGGCAATGGACCAAAATGTGCAAAGAGAGCCATTATAAATGGAATGAACAGAGCATGGCCGAGCTCATCCTTTTTAAGGGAAGTGAGTTAGAACCATGGCATTTACTTAATTGACAGTGAAGGCAGTAAGAATATATTTAGATGGACACTGAAAATAAGGGCTTAAATTTAGGAAGACAAACACAGAAAGAAAATGCAACTTCTAGTGAAGAAGAATGTAAACAAGGTAAAAGATTTGGAAAGCTTTGCCCTAAACATGTTAAAGTGCTCCTGTCCCTCTTAAACATAAGTGTCTGTTTACCTTATGTATCATTGTTGTTCAAAGATATAAGTACTTTATGGGCAGGGTGCAAACACTAGGTATCCGGTGAAACATCCTGTCTGTTATATGTTGTTAGTAAAATATTCCTGGTACTAAAAATATTTAAAAACAAAAACTTTCCTTTCAAAGGATATTAATTTTCGTCCAGCATGAGAGGTTTTGGAACTTTCAGAGTGTTGTTTAGAAACAATTTAACAAATATGTTTTGAACAATTCCTAAGTGCAAAGGAGGTTAGTGGACACTAGGACTGCAAAGATGAAACATGGTTTTTTCTTTATGGAGCTTACAGTTTCACGAGAAGCAGAGAGAGTGGTAAATGTGTCATTTCATAAAATGCACTATGGAGGCACAAACAGGGCTACAAGCAATGTCACCCAGATGAAGAGTGGGAGAGTTTAGGGAATACTCCTGGAAAGCCAATTATTTGGCTGAGAATTTATAACACAACAAAAGAATATAAAAAGAAAAGATCATTTCAGGAAGAGGGAGCAGTATAAAAGGATGGGTGTACAGAAAAAATGTGGAAAAATTTATAAAACATTATTTTGAGCAACTCAGCATTAATGCACATTTCAATGTTCAAGGTCCAAAATAAGTTTAACAAATATATGGACTGCACAGACCCAGTTTGACACTTTTGGATTAAGATTATATTTATAAAAGTAATTTAAGCTTTTAAGATATGGAATTTCTTTGTGGTCCCAATTTCCTTCCTTGAAAAGAAAGCAGAAGGAATAGAATTTTAGAATAATAATAAGTAACAGGTCCATATTCCAATCCTGTCATTCACATACTTGGAAATGGATCTGGAGACCCTGCCATCCTTTGTAACTTACTAGGAAGGGCATTAACATTTGGTAGACCAACCACCTGTAAACCAGCTCCCTGCAGTGAATTTGAGGGATGTGGCCTTAGGAAGGAAGACAGGCTAAGTTAATAATCAAGTGCAATGGTTGAGTGTCTTGTGTCAGTAAGGTTAACAGAAACAAACAAAACAAAAAAATCTCTCTGCCAACATCTCAGGGACATGGCCCAGAGTAGGCTCAAGGTTGAATCATCACTAAAGTAAAGGAAGAGAGCTGCAAAGGGACAGTGGCTGCAGGGGTTCATGCACCAGAGGGTCTCTGAGATCTTTATCATGGGTGCAGGAGAACTGCACTTCTAACGGTGTTCCTTGCCCACGAATTCAGTGTGGGCAAATGTCCTTAGTCAGCCCCTTGGATCAATCAGGGTTCAATTAAAAAAACAAGGTTCACTTGGAATATTGAAATGAAAGGACCACAATGCAGGGAATTGGTTAAAGCAGGAAACAGGTGATGAAAAAGATAGAAAAGTCAACCAGAGAGAAGTGAAGCAACTCAGAAATTAGTAAGAGGAGCGAGCCGTAACCAACCCTAGGCTGAAGGGATGCAGGACAAGAAGCTGCTACTGTAACTAACACGGGATCCTTGGGTTACCTGCTGGGAACTGGGAACTGGAACTGGAACTACTGAGTAGTGAGAAGCGGAGCAGGGAAGAGACATAGTTATTACCTAGAAGAGGCAAGAGGCAAAGTGAGTGTTGGGAGAGATACCCTGGCTTTTCCCTCCTTCCCAATCTCCAAGTCTCCTGCCAGAGTCCCCACTTTTGAACTCCCACTGGCATAAGCCAGCTGCAAGCCAGCTGAGACAGCTCTCTGGGAAAGGAAACCTTGGAGTCAGATCTCCCTCCCCCTAACTGAGCCAGAGGAAGGGCAAAGAATGGATTCAAGGGCAAACAGGCCCAGAAACAGCACAAAACCCAATTAAGAGAGTTTAAGTTACAGAAATCACAGGACTATTTCACTGGAAAAAGAAAGCCTGCACTCCAAAGACTAGGTTCTTAGATAGTCTAAGAAAAATATCTTTAAGACATGTTTTTCCTTTTCTCTGCTTTTCTTGGCCAGAGGTCAATGGGAAATCTGCATGTACAATAAAAAAATTATTTTTAGTTTGGCTAGAAATGCTCATCAGAGAAGATAAACTTATTTTTTTCTCTAAAAGAAATTGCATGTTAATATCCTATTTTGTAAAACTTATTCTACATGTAAGATTTTCTGTTTGTTGTGCTAGCACATTTTACACATCAGAAAATCCTTGAATTATCAAACAAAGGCTTATTTGCCTAAATTAGCATGCTGGCCTGACACTGAGATGTGGGGTTTGTTTTGAGTCTTTGTACATTTAGTGACCTGAGGTATTTTGATAAATGCCATCGCCTAAAACTATTCAGTAGGAAGTTTGGGCACCATCTGTGTTTGTTTCTGTAGGAGCAGTAACTGCCTAGAGAAAAATCTGATGCTCATTTCAAAGATGCAGTATAAACAAAACTCAAGATGATGCCTTTAACATAATTATTCCACCTTTCATTTACATACTGCTTTATTCATTTCAAAGTGATTTGATGTGCAGTCATTTAACAGATCTTTATAAAACTTGTGGAATTTGGGTACAGGCTTCTAAAAGATATAAAAGCTTACCAAGGAAAATAACATTGAAATTAGGCAGTCTTTTAGAAGACTGTAGGAAACCGTATTAGCCTCATCTCTTGATAGTAATGGAGTATAGTTATTGAGCACATTCTCCGTGCCAGGCACTTTTTTGAGTATAGCACATATATTAACTCATTTAATCATCAAAACAATCCTATGGAGTTCTTATTTTAAGGATAAGAAGACAAAAGGACAGGGAGGCTAATTGAAAACTAATACAAGATTTGAGCCTAGGCAGTTGAACAAAATACTGTTTCTCTTAAGCAGTGTCTTCTTTAAATATTAACTCAGCAAGCAACCTTCCTAATTACAGAAGCATATTTATGTTGAGTCTTTTTTCCTTCTAAAATGTGCGTGTAACTCAGGGTTGTGCTGGTAAACTGGCCCATTGGCTTTCTGTAAAAGAAAAAAAATCCCTGATTTGTAGCACTTTCCAATTTCCGTGGTATAAATAGACTTATGAGGGTTGACTTCAAGCTACCAAAGTGAAGTCACTTAAGTCTAGCTGAGGAAAGCTGCACACACTTGGATCACATCAGCTGGTAAGAGCTATCCCAGCACACAACCAGCTGATTAAAATTACTATTGTATTCAAGATGACATGTGTACCATGGATGAGATGGTCTACTCTTGAAATATTCCTAAACAGGAATTCATTTGATTTTCAGCAGTTTTATGCAACTCAATATGAATTAAATTGTTTTGGATATGTTCTTGTTCAATCACTGCTTATAAAGAATTATGTAATCATGTTATAATCAGGCTTATCTGGGGTGAGGCAATAATATATAGCACCTGGAGAAAGGAGCAGGGAGGCCCTAAAATTGCAACCACTCATAAGATGGGCCAGTAGACACAGTAGATCAGCAGTCTCCTACCTTTTTGGCACCAGGGACTGGTTTCATGGAGGACAATTTTTCCACGGATGGGGGTGGGGGACGACGGGGCAGGGGCAGAAGGTAGAGCTCAGGCAGTGATGTGAGTTATGGGGAGCGGCTGTAGCAGCTGTAAATGCAGATGAACCTTTGCTCACTCGCCCGCTGCTTGCTCCTTGCTAGCCGCTCCCAGTTCCTAAGTTTCATGAAAGACAATTTTTCCATGGACTGGGGGTGGGGGGAACTCAGGTGGTGATGCGTGGCCTGGTTCCTAACAGGCTACGGACCGGTACCAGGCCTTGGCTTGGGGTTTGGGGGCTGCAGCTGTAGATCACAGGCTTCCTATACTGTGACAAAAGCTTCTTCCCAAGCTCAATCTTCTGGATCTTACCTACCCCTTTCCTAACACTAAATAGGTGGCTGTTTTTATTATCAAAGCTGTCTCACACTGGAAATGTTTTACAGGTATATGTCCACAACTAAGCACTATATGATGCCTTTCACTTTCCTCTTTATTCTTGAAGCCAGGATGATAGAATTAAAGCTTTCTGTCATCAGCTCATCATATTCTTTTCTCATCTGTGTTTTGTTTTGTTTTCATTCTTATTATTTCCCCCCATGAAACTGTTTCCAAAAGTATTATAAAATTCCACTGTGGGAATATGAACATCTGACATTTTTTCTACAATAACAACAAACAGCAACAAAAAGCAAAGGAAGCTTGGCTTGACTGGTGCTGGGAGGCATAATGTAGAGTAAGATGAACATTCTTAGTGATCTTTTGGCGATGCCTTTAAAGCTCTATTAACAACCTAAACCAAAACAGTGACAAAACAACCCCGTCCTACAAAAATTGTGGGTCAGCTGACAGAGCTTGGGAAAGCTTGGGGAAGTTGTGAAAGCCTTCCTCCTGCTGGTGGATAGGTTTGGTGACTTTGCTGCTCCCTGTGGAGAAACTGGTCTAGAAGAGGGGTCTACCGACTGTTCTGGGCATAAACTTGGAAGGAAAACTCTCCTGCTATTAAGATGCATGCAACTGTCCTTTGCTTTTCCACCCTTCTTCCCTTATCTACAGTGTTTTTCTTCAAAAGAAAAAACCTAAAAGCTTATTCTTATAAGCTAAAGATTGTGAAAGTCCTTGCAAGCCCATTGATTCTAGGTCAAGAAACAAATAAATGAACAAACCAAAACCTTCATAGCAAGAATACTTAATCCTTAAAATGGAGACCATTGAAATTTGTCCCACAGACAAGGTGGAATAAATAAACCAAGTAAATCCAAATGTCTCATTGATTCAGCAAATAAATATATATTACGCATATTCTAGATACCAATTCTTATGCTAAAGATCTAAGAATCCAAATTTGAATAAAACTTGAATCTTGTCCTTTGGTAGTTTGCAGTCTAAACTGTATTTACCAGCTGTGATTAAATTTCTTTATTATTGATATTAATATAAATCTATAATATGGAAGCTTTCAGGCAAGTTTTTAAACCAGATTTTCATGGAGACATATCATAGATATATTAGAAAATAATCACACATTTCTAGGCATTTATTGTTATAAATTTCATTATCTATTCAAGAACAATCTAATTAGGAATCCAAAACGCATTTAAAAAAACCTTAAAGATAAGGTTTTATTTTGAGCTAAGAAAGAAAAAGAAAAAAAATGTTTCACTTACCCATGTCCATATCTGACCTTCCATTCAAATCTCATCTCTTCTTAAAGTCATCTTTTTAAATCTCAGCCCAAATTACCCTTTTAAATTTGCATAATTAACATGTTAATATGTTCCACATATATTTTAATCCAGTGGTTATTATTCATAGTGCATGTCAGAATCACCTGTGGAATTTTAAAAATACACATGTCCAGGCTACAGCCTCAGAAACTTGGTCAATGCAGGTAGTGTCCTGGCATCTGTATTTTTAATATATACTATACTATATATACTGATATGCACATCCAGTTAAGAATCACTGCTCAGACTATGCTATACTATTTGGCATCTAACAACAGCACACAATCCATATTTGTGCCTTTGTATTCTTGTACCCCCAAGTGAATTGTAATCATCTTTTGAGCATAGGCTCTGCACTAGCAAGAATTTCCACACTTTTTATTTGAAAAAATGACAAGGAATTTCCTTTCAACAACTTCTATATAATAACATCATATCTGTTTTTATATTCATATTCTTTATACAGTGGTGGAAAAAATTTAATTATGAGAAAATATTATTTATTCTTTATTTAATATTACTTTTCAGAAAGGTTTCTAAATTAGAGCAATCCCTAGAGTTTCAGAGATGTATGCTTTCTTTAGCATAGCAGAGTTAAACTTACATTGATTCAAATGCAGATTCTCTTATTATTTGGCCTCTGGTAAGAAGAAAAACAACAACAAAAAGATTAACAAGTATGTTAAGTGCATGCCAGTATTAAGCGCTCGATGCATAATAGTTAATACAAATATGAGGTGTTAGGGAAGTCCCTTTGTTCCCAAGAATTTTTCTTTGCATCCAGTTTCTGTGTCTTATATCCTGATAATCAGTTACTCCAAGAGACATTTAGGCATAGAATGTCAGAGCTGGAGAGGCCTGTTGAAAGGATTTAATCCCCCAGTGTTCATTTTTAACCTATGAACCAATTTAGGGCTAATAGCTAAAGCAATTCATACACATTCATGGGGTTCAAATATTCTGCCTTGCAGACCTATTTTAAGGGACAAAGATATAATAACACAGGGAAAGTCCCAAGTATGGTGCCTAGCATAAACTAGTCACTCAACAAATAGTTATTATCACTTATACGGCACTATTAATATCCTGAAATAAAACTCAACTGAGTTGGGTTAAAATGCACTGTCTTTATAAAAATACAGTTATAACAGCTAGGAAGAGTAATAAGTTAGAATTATTCATAATATTTGAATGTATTAAGAAAAACAAAAGTTCATTATATTGACAAGCAAATAGGAAGATGGTATGTATAATGATCTTCTGTCATATATTGATACAGAGTCAGACCTTCGTCTGGATTCAGATTTGCCCACTATGAGAGTAGGCCATGCTATTTTACCTCTCTAACTCTGTTTTCTCAACTCTAAAATGGGGACAATAAAATACTTGCCTCGCTGGGTTATTGTGAAGAATTCATTATATGTGGGAGCATTGCAAAGTCTCTGACAAATAGCAAGCTTCCAATAAAGATTATTTATTATTATTATAATATTAACATTTCATTATTATTTATAAATAAAGTTACCATAATTTTTCATCCATACCAGGACACATCTGAGAGTGAAAGGTCATGGTAGTGATAATTACACTGGAACAACAGGTGTAAACCAGGACACTTGGTCACTGTACAATATATTTTCTAGCTTAAAGCAAATTCCTAAGGGAATGTTATATTGTGCAGGATAATTTACATGGAACTCTTTAGAAAGAGTTTGAAAAGATGTTAAGTATGGGTCAGATTCAAGATGGGCTCAAAAGTTAGGTGCTTTCTTCCAGACACCTCTGAGAAAAAAACAGAAGGAGGCATGATGTTTCTACAGTATTTATAACGTATCTCAATTTTTTCCTAAGGTCTTTCTGGGAAATGTACTTTCATTAAATTTTTTAAATTTAAGTCCTTTTAAGAAGAACTTTATGAAATATCTTACATGATTTTCTGTCTCATTAAACAAATATATACACTATACTTTATGCTCTCTAAATAAGTTCTTTTTAAATGCAAGGATGTATAAAGAAGAAAACAGAAACTTCTCTTTTGAATCATCGATATTGCTGACCATCCATTCAGTGATACATATATTTCTCCTTTTGTTTTAGAACAAATTAGAATTTCAGGAGGAAAAAAACAATCATGGTCCTATTCTATTGGGTTCTGTTCCACTCTACTCCATTCCATCCCATTTCATTCTACAAACATTTATTCGAAGCCCCTATGTATTGGCCCTCTCCAATAAAATTGAACTTTCCCTCTAATACGAAAAGGTGGTGCTTGGAAGAATGACTAGACACTTTAGACAATGCTCTATAAAGATCCATCGTGTATGGTGGACGACATTTCTTCTCTCCAGGAACTTTTTGTCCCACACTCTCTTTATTATCAGAAATAATGTGAATGTCACATTCTCTCAGCAAAATATATTTCCTTACTGGTTGATTTTTGTTTTGGTTTTTACTCTGTAATACAGGAATTCATAATCTCAAGTTCTGGTGATATAAGACATATAAAAATCATGTGCATATGAGAATCAACACATTGCTATGCTGCTACAATGTAGAATAAAACCAAAATAATTTCTCACTTATTTCACATTAATTTAATGTCCCACTTAGCTTCCATCTGATGCAAAGTGCTGCTTCAACCACTTAAACATTTCTGTTCAAGCCCATAATAAAGTGTTTTGTGTCTTGTAAGCAGAGTTCATAAATGAAATCACAAGTGGATGAAGGGACTTACCTCCGTTAAAAACATTGAATCTCCAAAAGGTCAGTGAAAGATTTATTCCAGCTTTTGGGTTTTCTATCATACGTCTTCACATACGTCCCAGATGAGCAGAACAACTTTAAAGCATAATGCAATATATAAGGCACCTAAAAGGCATTCTCATACAGAATATCAATCCATCTCATGGCAAATTTAACAACAGTAGCAGTTGTCAAACACAGTCAAAACAAAGTAAATTATCCTTCCAACCTTTTTTATATTTAAGTGCTTTTTATACTCTGTGTTTTAGAAAAACAGTTTAAGCAACATTCTAGCTACGATCAGTTTCTCATGAGGAAGTTGTTTATGGGATTGAATATAGATAATGACAAACATTAGTTATTGCTATTAGCATAAGACACGAGGAACACAACAATATTTATAAACAGTTAAGATGTAGCAGTAAAAATATGACTTCCTATGACTTGCACGGGCTTCTGACTATAGCTGGCTGCTATTTTGTAAAGTGAAACTGGTCCAAGTCTGGTAGTAGTATACTTAATGGCATGTGCATCATAAGACCTAATTGTTTTCTACCACAGTGTACACAGCTCAACGTCCTCTATCAATCAAAAACAAACAGTTATACTGCTTAATGGCTATTCAATTAATGTTTATGTGCTACTTTTACATACTGAATTATTTGACGAGTAAACTTTAAGAAATCACTTGAGAACTAAGTTTAATGGAACCTCAACTACTATTAAAAATTACCAGGATTCTTATAGGATCTCACACTATCAGCTAGGGAGTATAGAGTGTACATCTATATTCAGAAATCTACACTCCTGTAAGAATGAAAGAAAAATCAAAAGTTTGGAAGGAAATGATCTATGTAGCTTGAACCTTGCCACCTTGAAATTGAAAATCAAAATAGGGTTAGAATGGAAATAACTGGGTCAGACTAATTCAAAGGTGAAACTTGTTTTATTGCATCAAAAAGTCTCAGCTTTTGTATTTCAATTGCTTTCTTAACTTGTAATGCCTATTGATCTTTCTAATCTTCCTATATAAGACTTAGCACTTTTAAAGTACAAGTTGATTGGATGTATTAATTTAACACCCCTCCTTTGGTAGAAGTTTTGTAAAATTACTGAAAATATAATTTCACTGGAAGATTGCCATTCTTGAATTTACAAGAAAAAAATGATATCTGGCTTTTGTAGTTGTTTGGATATAGCAGTATTATTATATCCATCCATTATTATTCATTCTAATATAAGAGCCCTGATGTCTCCAACACTAGGGCAATGAGTTAATAATACCCCTTATCATCCCAAATTAAATAAGCATCATTAGACATAGGAAAAAGAAAAAAAAGCAAAATGAGAGCTGAGGAAAAGGGAGCACACATTTCCTTTTGGAAACCAAGAATCCTTTCACACCATGCGTAGTGTTTGCAAATGTTGATATAAATATGTGTGTGTGTGTGTGTGTGTGTGTGTGTGTGTATTTTTTTAATAGAACTGTAGTCATCCTCGTCCTGTCTCGTGGTTTAGCATATCGACATGAGGTTCATAAACACCAATAACTTAGATGTAAGTTTAAGAGATGTCAAATATTCTTGACAACTTCCCACTAAGAACACAACTGAGAAATGACAAACTTATCATCTACCTGGTTGGTGGAAGTATAAAGCTGACTGCTTTTGATTATAAGGCAATGAGCCTTTCACTTTTTAGTTTATTTTGTATTTCTTAAACACTATTTCACTGAAACATAGGTAGTTAAATTGATTTGAATTTGATTAGTTTAGAACTACAGTTTTATTATTTGTAATAAATAAAGGTGGTTCTACATTTTTAGAAACATTTTAGGTGAGCAATTGACTTACTTTTAATTTTTAAATATATATTTGATATTAAAATAAGGTTTATTTGTAATTTAACTGGATATACATTTTCTAATTTTACACATTGTTAGCTAATAATTCATATTCCAATTCCTGTTTAGTCTATTTTTGAAGCTACTGAGAGAATAACACAACACAAATATTTGAATATGTTCAGTGGGTATTTCATAGATAAATTGATCATGAATGAAATAATAACTCCTCAATTTTACTTCCAGTTAAAAATCAATATCATATGTTTCCCCAGTTATTTTATAGCTTATTTTCTATTGTCAAAAATTAAAGTAAAAAAAAATTTAGGAAACAGAGTATTTGGAATAAGCTTTGGGTGTTATTATGTTAATATATTTTAAGATATAAGTCATTAGTGTTAAATGTTGCCAGACTGTTGGGAAATATTTAAGTGTTTTATGTTATGCATTTTTTTTCTATTAACTCCAATATAAGAGTATGCTTTGAAATGTAAGAGGAGTTGTATCACTTATAAGTAATGCTTACATTCTCCACAAAGGCAAAATAGAAGAGAGAGTTGACAAGTTGTTGGCTAATTTTGGTAAATGTCCTATTTTGGATAGATGATCAGTTCAGTACATAATACTTATTTCTAAACTTTACTGTTTAAATGTAGGAAAAAAATAAATTTTCAAATCTGCCTAATCAATAAAATTAGAGGCAGGGTAAGTATATGATATAGGAAATAGAAAATTTACACAAAGAATATTCCATTAAAGTCTGAAATAATCTTATTTATTTATTTAAGTTCTGGTAAAATCTGAATATCTTTTGAAGAAACAAGTATACCCAGCATAAAGATATTATAAAATTGATATTCTATACAATAGAATACTATAATAATACTTTATGTTTTTATTTTTAATCATAAAGATTATTCACAGATTATTTTTTACTCCAATAATTTGATTTTGAAATTTAGTTCTATCATAATATATAGTCATCAACAAATTAACAGACTGTTCCTAGTCCAGAAATTTCTGTTCTCAAATTCTGATTTCTTATCTATTTGTACATTAAAGGCAATTAAGGATAAATAAAATAACCACTATACTTAGGAACCAATAGTCTAATAAGTTGAATAATTATGTTTTGATGTTGTTTATGGTCTTTTTAAGAACAAAACTATTAGTTATATATACAAATCATTTCAGAACTGAAGTATGTGTCATTTCTACTACTTGATAAGTCTATAAAATTGACTAAATGCAGCTGTAATACAGTAATGTTATCACCCAGGGTTATTTTGAGAAATAAGGTGCACTTCCACTGCAATAAAATGAAGTCTAATTAGAAAATAAATGAAATAAAGCGTTTATTATATATCCTCACATTCTAAAAACCAATCCATCCTCAGAAGAGAATGAAATTATGTCTAACTAGATATTACCAAATATCATTAACAAATAATTTATCTTTATATATAAATACATACTCTAGAAACACTCTGTATAGCATGTTAAAATCTAACTGTTTATTATTATTATTTTTTTTTTTTGCTGTGGACATTGTAGACATAATTAAAGTTATCTCTTATTTATACTGTGTTTCTAGACCCTTCCTTCCCCTACACTGGAGGGTAGGGATAGGTGGTGGGAATCATCTTATCCCCAAATATATGTATTTGTTTCATAATTTGCAAGTTAGGCATCACCTTTTCTTACTACAAAAGTGCATTTCCTGATCTTAGCAATTACACCAGACTCTGAAGTATATAGCACAGTGGTGCTATCTGACCATAGGAATAAAAAAATTCAGGAATTTGTGTCAGATTTAGGAATGAGGTTTGATCCGAAAACTGAGTAAGTTTAAGAATCTCAAATATGTTGGTTTTATATTGGAAAAGGAGCTACTATATTTTCTGCACAATGTAATACAACAGGTTAATTGTAAAACAGCAAAATCTATATTGATTTGCCATGTATTGCTTCAACAGTGGGTTTGTGACAAATAGGTATTGCTGGGTCCTTGCAATGCACTTTAGCAATAAAGGTGGACAGAGATAAATTGGAAAACAGCAAATCCTCCACATGGCTACAGTCTTATGGAAGAAGCCCAAGTCTCTGTACTGCTACATGAAATTGTATAGTATAATAAATTAAACTAAGATCAACTGCTGACCTGTTTAATTTAGACCCAAACCTTGAGGGATCTTTTCCTCAAAAGCAGGGTTCTTGGTTGAACATTAGAAAATTGCTGTGAATTTTCTGGCTCTTGCAAACCCAACCAAAATTAGACTTTTAAACTCACAGGACATTTAAAAATTTCAATTACCCAATAGTCAGAAAGATACTTTTTTTGTTGTTTTTAAGATGAAAGGACTAATGTAAGTATAGAAAAATAATGGCCAAAGCTATGCTAATTCTTATCTAGTGGTAGAATAACAACCTAATTTCTTTTGAACTTCTTGTAATCACAGATGCTAAAGAAGTGAAATCACAATTTTGATATACTTTAAATCTAAATTAGAATGTTTCCACTTATTTCTTACTTGGTGTTTTATGCTTTTAACACATTGACTGCCACACAAAAAAATCAGAAACTTTTCCTTGGGGCCACAGTGTTTTATTACAAAAATAGAATAAGAACTTCAAGTGTAATTTAAAGGCAAACATAAATAGAAAAACAAAATTTATTGACTTCTATTCATTTAATCCATGTTTTTAGAATTAAATTGTCAATATTAATTGTAACAATAAGAACATCAACAAGTAAGATTTTATGTATGCTTCACACGGCCCTGGGGTCAAAAGTAGAGTGAGTTAAATACAACTTTCATGGCAGTTAATGTGTTAATTAATTCAATTCCATTCTTTCCCAGCTAAAATCGGGACAAAAATTATTACTTAATTTAGATTTTGCAAATTCAATGTACACTTTTATAATCATTAGGCTCTTGAGTTTGAGTAATTTCATATGCCTCTGACACCAATATGCTATTTTTAAAAGTATTCAATATTATGGCATGGCTGTAGTAAGTGTGTAAATATCAATTATTAGGCTTATGAGTAAATGTTTATATATAGAAAAATTTTCAACACTCTTAGTTAACTTGAAATGTGCTTTATAAATACATGTTTAATAATTACTGTACATGAAGACTATTCTTCATGCAACCTTGAGTGTTCTCTCTTCCACCATTAAACACTATCATTTACAAAAATGAGGAGGTTAATTATCTTGGAGAGGATAATGTTTCAGCCCAAATCCCACCATGTAGAATTCATATGATTTTTGGACAAATCTCTCAACCTGTGAAATTTGTTTCCTTATCTTTAAAATAAGGATAAGAAAATTTGCCCTGCTTTCTTCATATAGCTATTGTGATAACTAAATACAATATAATAATAATAAATAATATATAACAATAATCTTTAAAGTTTTAAAAAGTTATCAAGGCATACATTTATGTATATTTATGTATATACATATAATGTCATATAGAATGTTAGCCTTTTATGTACAAATCAATATGATAATATTTATAAACAATAACAGTACATAAGAAATATTGTAAGACCAGAAAAAGATGAAGGCATGTTGATAGATAATTATTCATTTAGTTAAATTTGATAAAAGCCTCCTATCAACCTGGACTAATATACTAGTTAAGATAAAAAACATTAAGCCTTTTCCTAGGAGGGCTCTAAATTTTGCATTAGAAAGGTAAAGCCTGGCTGTTCTTTCCCAAAAATATTTCTTGGCCATCTTTAAAATAAGATGCTGCACTTGATGCAATTTTTCCTTATATGACAACTAGCAGTGTATTTAGCTCAACAAACTGTTTGGCATCCACTGAATATTTTTTAACTGTAAATTGCCATGAGGTCACTTTTTTTGAACCTACATCATTTAGTCATAGGTTATCATTATTAGTGTCATTTGCAGGGTAAAATGTTTCCTTGGGTGATATGATGAAATGGTAGAACTAATGATGGAAAATTATGTGGATTCAGTAAATCACTTGATGATTACTTAAAATATGCAAAGACCTCAGTGTTAACTCTTGAGAGAATTAATTAATAGTCCTTTCCCACTTCTGAGGAATCAAACCAACTCATCACTTTTACCTGTTAGTAATTAATCTTTTATAATATTCTATGTTAGATATTTTGTAATGATCTAAATACAATAAATAAACAATACATTCTTATTGAGAACGTTATAGAGTTAATGCTTTCAACAGGGTCTATTTTTTACTTACAATATATAGTATACCAAATTACAGGACTCTTAAAATATAGATTGAAGGACAGTATCTCTCAAACATCATAATTACAAAGCAGTGTGGTAAATTTACCTTGGCATACCTTTGGCATTCATAGATTTAGTACTCCTATTTTTAATATCTCTGAACAATTATGAAGGTACATGATATGCAGTATTTATAATTTTCTAAAAGTGCAAGTTTGAATTAACGTACACTGTAGAAGGCTGGGGGCAAATTTTTGTTCTCTACTCAACACTGGACACAGAAATTTTCCAAAGTGGTTAAAAAAAGTTCTGTTGGTGAAAGTGAAGGAAAAGTGCAGTGGTTAAGAAAGTAATTATTCTGAGACAGACGGCAGAAATTCCAGATATATTCAATAGTGGAATGTTCTGTATTTGCTGTAAAGGGAAAATATATTTTTAATTTCTAAAGTTATTGCTTTATGTGACAAACTGCACATGATGGGGATTTATGAGAATTTTTAGAAGATCTCAAGACATTACATCCCTTGAAGGATGTAAGAGGTGGTCTATCTTTTGTGTTTTATGTTACTACCTCTTGCATCTCAGCACTTCTAATGGATATTTGTCAGTCTTCCAGCTACATTCTTTTTATTTTCAAGTCTATTTTCTTTTATTATCATGTTCATTTTAATTTTGGTATCTTCTTATTAAGTATAATAAAGTATAAAATATATTTCAAGAGTGGGTATCATATGATAGGACAAGAGATAAACACTGACTACAGTACTTGACATGTAGTATGCACTCCATTACTGCAAATGCTTTTTTCTTCACATTATTATTATTATTGAAACAATGGTACCAAATTATTGTTAGTCTCACTTTCATTTTCAGTCTTGACTATTTCAATGTAAAAATATATACACAATATTATTATAAGATTCTTGTGTACAACCATATCTTATAATACCTGTTATGAAGACACCCAATATATATTTGTTTATGAATATGAGTATTTTTCCAACTGTGTTCCAAAGCTACATTAACTGAATATTTTAGTAGAGAATATTTTTTAAATGTTTAATCTGTAAATTTATTTGTATTATACGAATTTTTTTTTATAGATTACAATTGTATTTACACATTTGATGCATACCATGAAGGTATTTTAAAGTTAACATTTTTAGCCAAGGAAAAATAAATAATTTGGGGGAGGATATTAACTAAATTTGAGGAGGATATACATATATATACCTGCATGATTTTACTTAACATACTTTACAATTCTATAAGTAGGTGCTGTTATTATCATCATTTTATCTATAAGAATATTGATGCTTGAAAAGTTAAAGTTTGCTCACACTCAAGAGTATGTACTATGGATCCATTCCATAGTGTGATTATACAACTTTACTCCTCCACACACAAGTCAAACTTATGGAAGTGGGAAGTGGCTTATTTTTTCACAAAGAAATAAAATTCAGCTTAGTTCTGAAAATTAAAATTACATATATTAATATGCCAGAATCCCATGTCAAGTAAAGGAATAACAAACAGCTGAAAAATGGAAAGGTGAATGAAGAAAAGGAAGACAAAAGAATTAGAAAGAACTCTAAACCAATCTATTAACAGTTTTCTCTGAGGAATAGGATTATAGATTTTTGATTTTTACTTACATATTCACATTATACACTGTATTTTTTTTACACTGAGTATGGATTACTTCTGTAATCATAAAAAAGAACACAATATCAAAGAAATAGTACCTCTCCAAAAAAATACTAATTCGCTGTCAATTATGCCATATTCGAAGATAATCATTATTTGTACCCAAATGATTTACTCACTAGAAATGAAAAAAGTCTTTACGAAGTTAAACCAATTTGTGCTTTGTTAAAGGTCATCAATGGTAAAAGGATTCCAGAGAAGTTTCTCTGATGGAATGTGATATTACTTATTGTAAAAATTATTGCCTTATAAGAAAGCATAAAGCAGCATGATTAATATTAGTTCTAAATAATTATCTATAGGTCAATAAATTAATTTATATTCCTAAATCTCTAACAGGAAAGTGGAAAGAAACAATTTAAAAATTCAATTTTAATTCATGAAGTGTATCTTTAGGCAATATGTAAATATGATCTTCCCTGTTTAAAGACATTTAAAATTGCCTTCATTCCAGTCACAGATTTTACATGCTGATCTTAGTAAATCCCATAAATGAGTTTGTTTATTTCTAATTTTAAAGTTTATGTTTTGAAATAAATAGGGAAGTTGGACTAATTGGAGATGTTTGCTCATCTATAAGCAACCCTTTATACTTTATAGATAAGAAATTAAGATGTTGTGAACAGTAGGTTATCTATTAATGTTAACAGTTCTGATTTTTCCATTTTCATTAAATGTGGTTTTTCTTCCTTTCATACTTTTTGGTTTACAATGGACATGTATTGGTTTCATCATTAGCCCAATAAACATTTCTCAATGTAGGGGCTCTGTTGAATAGATTAGATATTGCTCCTCCCGCATAGCCATCAGTTGCCTTTCTCTTTGTCTTCTCACCTCCCCATGTACTCTTGGGAAAATGACACGTGAAGCTGGGAAGGGGGAGGCACAATAGTATCAGAGAAGTTGAAAACGTCATGTCCAACAAGGGCAGACTGTGAGGTTAGAAGACAGAAAATATGGCACATCTGTGTGAGAGTGGACAGAGAATGAGACAGAGGGAAGGGAACATTTTCCTACTGACAGAAGCCATCCTGAGAGGCAGTAAGGTGATAGGAAATCTGCCCAGTGGTGACACTTGCCTCCAGAGAGGTTCTAAGAAGAGGATCCAAGCATCTCCAAATTTCTCTTAGAAATAGATCATTCACTATATCCCACTGTGAAGTATGAAACATGGTGGAACAGAAACTTAAACAAAATTAGTGTTCAATAACCAGTTACTAATTTGAAGAGTGTTCATTCTGTATTTTTTTTTTATAAAGAAAGATAAGCCAGCTGGTTAAGACATCCATCAGTATATGAATCAGACAACTTTCTCTCCTGTTGTTTTCTATTCCTCTCAAACTGAAGTATAAGATACTGAGATGTAAAACAGCATATGAAGTAGATTGACCTCCCCCATACACACGGTAAATAATCTCTCAAGTACCAATTAATATATTGTACATAAAGAGACTAAGAAATTAATTTTTGTGATGGACGTGGAAGATGGTTGTCTGTCAGTCACAAAGAACAGCTATTTTATTGTTAACTCGAATACTTAATAGGAAACTAGAATGTCCCAATGTTACACATTATATTGACAACAGGAAATGCCTTTAAAAAATATTTAACATTGAATGGTACCTTCACTTGTGTTCTTAGCATATGACTGCATGGCTTATACAAAGATATATCTGGTTTGAAATTGACCGATATTCTTTAAAGCATTGAATTGAATTCTTTAAAGCATATAAATCTGATTTATAGATTGAAGAATAAAAGCTTGAAATTGTTTTCATGCTTATTTAATCATGTGAGTGTTTTTTTTAAATGTCAAAAAGGAATTTAGATTATAAATGAATTCATTTGTTCTACCAATGACTGTGATCATACTTTGTGACAAGTATGGGAAACTTTGATATACATATTTTATGATGCAAGCAGAATGATTAATTTGGGGAAAGATCAAAGTAAAGATGTACTTCAAGTTAAAATATTTTATCAATCTTTTTTTAAGTCAATATTCATCATATTGCTATAGAACAGAAATTATGTTAAGGCTATCTGAGATTTTTGATTCTATTTTCAAGCAAGTTTATTCAAAGATGGTAATCTCCACAGCATTTTGGAAAATGTGTGGGTTATCAAACTTTGTTTTAAAGATTGGCTTTGCTGCGTATTAACAGTGTGACATTACTTCCTCTTCTGTAACTTGAAATTAATTGTACTTCTTTTGCTCGCTTATTGAAAGGATTACAGATGGGTCATGTAAATTTTTATGTGAAAATTCTAGTACCTTGCATGGCATGTATGCTCAAAAACCAGAAGATTCCACTATTATTATTGTTATTGTTTTTAATGCTATACCCTCATATCAATCATAAATCATGTAATCAATTTTACAAACTACCATGAAATTGTATATTTTCAATCATTTACTATATTTTTTTTTTTGCAGTAAAAATTAAACCTTCCCGTGGAAGCTGCAAGCATGGCAAATGGATGGATTTTTAGTACCGGAATCCTTGATACTGAAACTTGATACTTGATACTCAGCCAATTCAGATTACTGATCATTGTTCTCTATTTCCTTTAGAAACAAAACAAAACAAAACAAAACAACCCTAAAAACTTCTGTATTACTTGAATCAAGAGACATAGCAATAGAGAGAGAATGCTATAGTCAAACAGTTACATTTTTTAAAATTTAAATTTTTATTGATACATAATAGATGTACATATTTTCAGGATACATGCAATAATTTAATACATTGATATAATTTGTAAAGATCAAATCAGTGTAATTGAGATATCCATCACCTTAAATATTTGTCTTTTCTTTTTGCTAGAAACATTTGAGTTATTCTGTTCTTGCTATTTTGAAATGTATAATAGATTATTGTAAACTACAGTCATCCTACTGATCTATCAAACACTAAGGCTTATTCTTCTGTCTAAGTGTATATTTGTACCCATTAATCAACCTTAAAGAGCTACATTTTTAAAGGGCATTAGTGGTTTTCACAATATTAGCCTATATATTTTTAAATGAAGAACTAAAGGAACAAGAGTAATATTTTAATAATTTAGTTTAAAAATAATTTCTTTTCTAATAATTCTTAAAAACCTTTCATATGTCATTTTGTCAACTTTATTTAAAAACTGTTAGTGGTTCAACTGTTATTAAGCTAAATGGCCATAGGTCCATTATACTATATACTGAAATTGAAAATTATCTAAATAGTACAAATAAAACCTCAAAGCACTATTTGGCTTCTTAAGTGGCATCACATTGATTCTGATTCAATAATACATTGAGTGTAGTAAAACTTCTTATTGGACATATATTAGCAAACACAAAGACTTTCTTATTTATTAGCTTTATTATTAATATTTAAAATACTTTGTTTAGTGCCCAAGCTAGCTATCTTTGGTGTTTTAGTGAGTTCCCAGTTGTTATAGGATCATCAGTGTACCAAGGGTTACAGTATTATCTGAAAGGATGTATGGAACATGCATACAGATAACTTCAAAATACACTGAGATAGACTGCACTATAATTTAAAACCTTAATTTGCCATGCAAGTTTGTATCACTTGCATGAGGTAGATGTCTGACATGGGAACGTTTGCCAACTTTGGGAGTCATTACTGGGACCCAGGTGGAACCCAGGTGGAACCCAGCATTGTTTTCTGATAAAGACAAGAGAAGGCATCTTCTGACTGTGCACGTTTATTAGTTAGGACCACTTGCTGAATGGTTTTCATTCTAATAAAGGTTACCACCAAGAGGCCACTAATTTAGGGAAATTTATTCATTTTTGAATAAATTCACTTTTGATTATTTTAAGAGACTGGCAAGTTGTGGCTTGCCTGTAAATGACTCTGCTATGTACATATAATTACCTTAACTTGATTTCAAACTGAAGTCTCCATTCTGCTAGGTGGATAAAAATAATCTCAGCCAATTCAGATTAATTTTGTTCAGGAATTCCTCTGTCAACTCAGGGATTTATTTTTATCCCCTCTCTTTTTCCTGGGTTGGATTTAAGTTCTGGAGATACCAGTGGCAGGGAGCGGCTGGTCTTCTTACCTTTCCATGTTGTTGAGTCCACTGATAGAATCTGCATCCTGGCCAGCATTGGTCTATGCAGAACCTATTGCACCCTCCCTACCTTCCTGCAGAGGGATTGTGTGTGTGGTTCTCTCTGCCATACCTGCTTCACTCTTGACAGTGTGGGGAAACATTCTATAGCCACTTCTGCAGGATTGCGCCTGGCACACACTATTGTGGGGAACTCTGTGAGGCTTGCTGCCTCCCCAGGCTCCACTTGAGTCAAAGGTCCTCTTTGTGTCCCAAATCTATCTGGGGCTTCTACTGGATAAATGACATGGTGTATGGAACCCATATTCAAGGCCACACTAATATCTTAAATACTGCTGCCCCTTGAGCTCTCTTCTCAGCCTGGACAATGTTTATCTTGTAGATATATGTAGACAGGTAGATGGGAGTCTTTTAAATCTACTGTTTAACACATTTACTTTATGTCCAAAGTCCACCAGTCTTATGTTACTCAAAATGCAGGCTCTTGAAACTCAAAATCCCCTTTCTTGCAAACATCATTTTTGTGAGTAAAAACAATGTTCTCTTCTCTGGTTCAGCACTGGTGTTTCTTCTGTGATAACCCTACCTGAGTTAATGCATGCAAAGATCTAGTCTGAATGGTAAGAGAGTCACAGGGTTATAAAACCACAGCAACAATCAAATAATGACAATGAACAAAAAATCATATTGGTTACTATATCAAAATAGTAACAACCTATGGCTGAATTTTCTTTCATTGCTTTAACAGAGTAAGTCTATTGTTTGAAAAGGATGAAGGAGAATAACAAGCAGGATATCTGGATTAGAGATTTGTTCTCCCCTTGCTTTATAAAAACAGCGACATTTTTTGATAGTCAAATCAGATATGGAATGTTACTGATACATAAAATTTCAGTATTTTACTCTGTAACTTTTGATCTTTGATTCTATAGATAAAGGAATTTCAGTTGAAGCACATACACTATTAAATAATTATTTTAACAGTTTGAATATTAAAATTTTAATAATTACAAAATTGACTAAATGTGAGGTTTACTTTGGTTTCATTGAATAGTTTCCTTAGGACTAGCTCTCCTTCTTGACTTCAAACCTATAGAGGCTTCTTCTTACTTTTTCTCATACAATCTGAGCAATTCAACACAGTATTTAGTGAGAACCTGGACTTGACTTGAACCAGTGTTTCCAGGCTTTGCTCTTCCTCTGTGCCTTTGCAGATCTGGCCCTCAGGGCTCACTGAGCTTCTGCTTTCCTGCCAAATACTTATTGAACTTTTCCAGCTACACGAACTGAGACAGGCTATTCCTCTCACCAGGCGATGCTCCCGTCCTCACTGATGTACGACAACAACTCCTTTCCTTCCAGTCCACTTTGTGGCTTCCTCAGTCTCTGTCACTGCCACCCCCCATCATAAAGACTCTCCAGACTCTCACATACCTCTCCTATGGCACTTCTTTAAAGCTAACGTGTATTATGGATAGTTGCGTAGTAAAAACAGGACCAGACCCAGAAAGAGAAAGCTTGGAGTTTTTAACCCTACTTCAAACATCGCACCAGGTCATTTCAATTCTCTGAGCATCAGCTCAGCCTGTGGATTTCACAACTGTCCTTGCATTGTTTTCAGTCTGAAGTTTACTGGCTAAAGTTTTCAACTCCTTGTGCACCAAAATCAAGTATCAATTTCCAATAGTGCTTTTACTCAGTAGCTATTTGCTAAATCAAATAGAAGGACAGATGAGAAACAAAACATTTATTGATCAATCCAGTGGGATAAATGGGGAAAATAATGGTGGTGTTCAGTTATTTTATTTGACCCTCATTGACAGGGGGTTGGCAGGGGGTTGGTCACAAGTACCCTTTCCCTTCCTTTTATCTTAGCCAATGATTGTGAGTTCCTTCTCTCATATCCGTAGAGTAAAAGTTTTAACACTCTTTCTTTGTACAATTTGCAAGCGGTCGTATATAGTAGTTCATAGCAAAGAAAAGGGCTGAAGATTAACTACTAATTCACATTTCCTTTGACAAGCTTCTGAATAAACTCAGAAAGTCTCGCCAGATAAATACCAAGTCATATAACTTTATTTCAAAGAAGGTAAAACTAGCTCAGGTCCTTGACAACAATCTAAGCCTTTTCAGTAGTTCAACAAGTGGCATTAGGTCTTTTAGCTCACTGCCATAGCTTCTTGTTTTATCACGTTTTCATGTTGATGAAAGTTATCTATTTCAAAGAAGACAGAAAAATAAGCTTACCTCCATCCTTAGCCCATCACATCTGCTATTCAATAATATACTCTTTGCTTGTGGGTACCTGAAATAGTGAGAAAGAATAGAAAAAGAAAATTAAATATAACTCAACAGCATTTAGTACAAGGCAAATATTTACAATTTTAATTGATGACAGACACACACTTCATAAAACTATTAGCATGCAACTCCAGCTGCAAAAACTGAGCAGCAATATGTCTAAGCTGGTTAGCAGCAAAAAAGTAAACCAATCACATTGACAAAAAGCCACCATACACAAAAAAAACTGTATTTAACAGATTAACAGTTTTGGCATTCATTCCTACCATCAAGTCTTTCACTTTCTTTTTTCCATCAAAATTTAGCTTACGTTTGATGTTAGCAAGAGTTGCATTACTATTATTGTTAATTTTAGTTCTGTTTATTGCCTTGAGGGTTATATATTGTAAAATAATTTTGGTGCCTCTAGTTAATGTTAATTAGTTGTTTTAATAACCTATAGACCTATTTGTTATGTTTTTGTAGGTTTACTTTTTTAACTATCAGGAACTAAATAACTGAGAATATTTAACATTACTGTTGCATAGGCAAAATTACAGAGTTACTATTAGTGTTACCTGTTTAACGTTTAGTCATCCTTTGAGTCCTGCGACATATTTCCTTAATAATCATCAGCCATCAAGTCTGATAGTCTCAAAAGAAATATCAGCCCTCTAAACTGCCTTCAAGGGCGGTGATATTTAGCACTGAAAATTACAAATAAAGTTTTTGAGGTTGAATAGCAACAACTGGCCAGTGACACTGATGATTTGTTTGTCAAAACAAATTGTTATAAACTACGCAAATGAAGTCCACGCACTCCTTTGAGTGAAAACAATAAAGTGAATCTACGCAATGCTTACATGTTGGATGGGATATTTAATGTGCGGGGAAACTCAAAGGTTGAAGAACTAGGCATTTAGACAGTGGTAAGTGGTAATCTTACCTCTTTATACTCCATTACTCTTTCTCACGAGAGACATGCTAATGCAAACAAGTCAATCAGAATTTGTGTTTAGCAAGATAAAGCTTAGAGGATAGTTTAAAATCCATTTATTATTCTAAATCCATTTTTTTCCATTAACATGTTATACATTAGTGTTTACTAACCATGATTCATGTAACAGTTTAGTTTGTTAACTTTTAAATTATTTAACAACCATAAGTTATTAATACATTTTTAAGTATTACACAAATATCTTAAAACAGGCTTGGGTTCATTTTTGTAATTTTTAAATAGAAAACATTTTAGGCATCTCTTGAAGAAGAAATAAAGCAGGCATTTAAAGCTAGAAAACAAGTAATTCCAAATTTAGTTTTTACAAAAGTTTTCAGCTTTATTGACAAATTATGGCAAACATATTTGACAAATTGTGGTTTCCTATTTAGAGAAGCTTACACATGGAACTTTATGTGTGTTTTTTTTTTCTTTTTTAACAAATACAGGTTAAAACACTGAACAAATTCAGTTAGCTACATACATACAGTAGCTGCTTGTTTTCAACCCCATTAAAACAGCATTTAAAATTAAATTTACAAACTTAATATCGAACATCTTCATCTAACTAACAGATATTAAAAGACAGGTTAAAACATCTTATCTACAACTTTATTATCAGCTAGTTCAAAAATCATATTACAGTCTTTTAGCAACCCTAAACAAAGTTTCTGCTAGTTGGTTGAGACTCAAAATCTGTTAACAGATTCATGCTCTTTCTTAAAAGAAAAAAAAAAAGAAAGAAAAAAAGAAAAAAGAAAAAAGATTACACATAACAAGAAAAACAACCAAGAGAATATCATCCTACTGAAAAGTTTATAGACTATGCTTGCCAATGTCTCTTTCAGTCCGTTTTGTAAAATAATACCAGTGTCAATGCCACGCCAACAATATAGAGGGAAATACAAGAAATATATGGGAATAATCATGAGCAGTTATCCCTAGAATAGAAAAAAACAAAAACAAAAAAAGGACTATTACTTGTCTTGCTGCTGTTTATGTGGAGACCACAGGCTATGAATTGTCTTTGAGGTGAGGTCACAGGTGAGGAGGACCTTCAATATCTACCATAGGGGTGTTCCCTGTATCCCCCTCTGGCTGATCTCGGTGGCGGTGCCTTCAAGCTAGAGCGGGTTGTGGCCCATTCTTCTGGTGCTATGAACAAGAGAAAGACAGTAACATATATATGACTACACAGTTATCAAAAATAGTTGTTTTAAGGCACAATAGTCAACCAAGAAAAAGAGAATAAAAGATCTCAACACTGAAAGCTAAAGCCTTACTACTCATTCAAAAGTGTGTGTGTGTGTGTGTGTGTGTGTGTGTGTGTACATATATACAGCCACTCGTAATTAAACTTTGAGCTTTCAGGATATTTTTAAAAGAAGAGAAAGTTAAAGTCCTTGGATAACTACACCTTTATTATGTGTTACATTTCAGTGCCACAAAATAGAGAAGTATCAGTGTAAACCACTCCTCATTGAATCTTTTCATACAGACTTATAGTAGACCAGTGGTTTTTAGTCCTTGACTAACTTGATAATCACCTGGAAATCTTAAGCAAACAAATACCAAAAATAACTAATTCCTTTCCCCTGTGCCCCAAACCAACTTATTAGAAAACTCCTCAGGTGGGGTCTAGGGTTTTTTATTTTGCAAATGCTCCTCAGAAGATTCTTATATGGTCCAGGGTTGAGATCCATTGTGCTAAACTGTACTAGACAAAGTTATGAGAGGTAAGCAGGACGGAGTAGAGAAAATTTTAAGCAGAAAAATGAGTAAAAAAAATTCAGTTTTTCCAAAGAAACAACTCAGAAAATAAAGAGGTATTAGTACACTAGGAAGACTCCTCATTTACGTGTTAATCAGAGTTCCATTACCTTAAATGTTTTGGAACCTAGCCACAAAACAAGAAAAAAGCAACTGAGCTTTTAAGTACTGTGGAAAATAGCTATTGTAAAGTCTATGTCCGCAGGAAAAAAATGTAGTCCATCTTTAAAGAAACTTAATACTGGGTTTATGGTGGCATGTTATGTGATTCTAGAAACTAGATTATCTTTGTCTTTTAATCAGAATTTAGTTCCTCATGGAGAGCTGATTTCATGCATGGGTCTATGGCAGTGGTCCCTAACCTTTTTGGCACCAGGGACCGGTTTCATGGAAGACAATTTTTCCACAGATGGGGGGTGGGAAGGAAGTGGTTTCAGGATGATACAAGTGCATTACATTTATTGTGTAGTCAAACCTCTCTGCTAATGATAATCTGTATTTGCAGCCACTCCCCAGCACTAGCATCACCGCCTCAGCTCCACCTCAGATCATCAGGTTTTAGATTCTCACAAGGAGTGGGCAACCTGGATCCTCTGCATGCGCAGTTTACAGTAGGGTTTGCGCTCCTATGAGAATCTAATGTCCCTGCTGATCTGAGAGGAGGCAGAGCTTATGCAGGGATGCAATTGATGGGGAGTGGCTGTAAATACAGATCAAGCTTTGCTCCCTTGCTCACCGCTCACCTTCTGTTGTGCAGCCTGGTTCCTAACAGGCAACAGACGGGTACCGGTCCACAGCCCAGAGTTTGGGGACCGCAGCTTTATGGGATTTAAGAGCTGAGGTAACATAGTTTCAAGTTTTCCCAGGAAATGGAAGTCGTGGGTCCTTTCTCAGATTCTAATATTCCTGGTAAATGTTCCCACAAAATAGCTGAACAGCCATGAGCACAGTGACAGAAATGCCTGCCACATCCACCCCCAGATTTTTCAGAATTTTAAACTGACATAAGTCCTGGGGACTTGCCACAAAGGACCTAAGTGTTTAATAAAACTCATTGACTTGGTACATGTGATATTTTGATATAGGCATCTTGGGTTTACTTGAGGTTTTCTAAAGCTCTAGGGCAGTTAATTGATGAACCAAAACTCTCATTTCCTGTTAGCCAAAACTGGAATAGGGAGGTGTCACTGTTCACTGTTGCATCCCCACCGCCTGGAAAAAATGCAGTGCCTGGTTAGGGTCGAACGTAATGAAGGGCTGCATGATGAAGGAATAAATGTGCGAACTACAAGGTAGAAAAATCTTCTAATGACAACCTAAAAAAACAGCAGCAGTTGAGGTAAAGAAATTTGACATTTATTTTGAAAGCTCTATAACTAAAAATCTTATATATTTGCTATAAAGTCAGACTTTGTACTCAAAAGGGTTAGTTAGCTAATTAGCAAAAGTGTCTCACTACTGAATTCAAGGAAACAATCACAGTGGAATCCCTTTACAAAAAAGTGCAAAAACATTATGTTTCATTGTGTAAAAATGTGCTTTTTTATAATTCTCTATATGTGAATTAATAGTATGCTCTTTTCTCTTTGCTCAAGGCTAGGAAAATGGGAAATACTGTTAGTTCACAATAACTGTAAGTAGGAAGGTAAAAGCCAGCCAAAATGAATTCCCATGCAGGCAAAGGGAGTTTCAGATATTCTAAGATTTTTAACCATTAGCAGAGGAAATCAAGGATTTATTCTTTAATTCAGATTTAATTCAGACTTAATTCAGATTCTGGTTCCATTGCTTGTATGTTCTCAGTAACACCAGTGAATTGAGACCAGGAAAATTATTATTTCTATTTGTGCCAAATTTCCTTCATTTATATCTTTCCTAATATCACAATGTTTACATATAGTCACACGTTTACAATTACCACGTGATAATACAAGCCAGTTTCTCAGTGAAATTATATTCTTTGAATGGGGCTTGGAGAGTACTGACTCAATGAATGTTTTTCCAATGTTACCATATAGTGTGTCATTGAACTTTGTATGGTCAGCCAACCCCTCATCCCTCACCAGTGATCTTTAGGTTTCTGGATTTGTTTACTGCAAGTATTAGAGATAGGAAGGGATTCTTAGGAATACACAGGGATTCTAGCCTGAGCCCACCATGGAAACTTGAGCATGGAAAAGACCCAAACATAGGGAGAGACAAATTATGATAAGTTACCCACGTGAGGGGGTTGCTCTGAAATGTGAAGTTATAAAGGCCCAAGAGTGGGCTTAGAATTTATCTGTCCTCTTGGGATGTCTAGATAAAGAAGTATTTTGCAGACAAGTGGATTTAAAATATTTTAAGACTTCCTACAAATTTTGGAATCCTGGCCAATTGTTTCTAGTCTTGCGATGTAGTCTAGGATGTCATTTTTAAAAAATCATCACAGACAATGAAATTTAGAATTTCTTTTTTTAAATGACAAAGGAAGTAAGATGCTCTCAAATCAAGATCATTTTCATATGAGAAGCACTAGCTAGGCTAGGAATGTGAATTGAGCAAATAACAAACTACTCCATAGAGAAGGTGCCAAAAAACTATCTGCCAAATTGAAATTACTGGAATGGGTTACAGAATTGTGGATCTGGAAATGACAAATTAGGATATGACAAACAGGTTAAGTGACTAGATCAAATTGCCACAATTTCTTGGCTTCCCAATTCAGATTTTAAGGTACCACATAGTATATGAAATATGAAATAAATTCATGTTTTTATATGAATAATAAAGCATCACTAAATACATTTTTTCTTTTTTTTCTTTACTGAAGATCTCCTATATGCCAGTCACTATACTAAAACCTTGAAAAGATTATAAGGGAAGAAAATTAACATGAAATTTCATAGATTACAACACAACTATAATTGACATTTTAAGAAAATGCTGGAGAAAGTGTAGAGGAGAAAGCCACTAACTTTCATCACTCATCGTTGGATTGAACTCTTAACATTTAATCATCTCAAAGAAGGGATATTCTGAGCAAATATACTCAGTAAGAACACAGGTGCTGTTTAACTTATCTAAGAGAATTCACTTTCTTTAAGGCTTTCCTGCATTAATTATTTGTATCATCTGGCCTTATTTCTAAACTGGACTCTAAGATCTATGAGAGAGGAGAAAGCATCTACAGTGTGGACACATTGTAAGAACACCATATCTATTTGTAAGCTACATATAAATAAATGGTGCTACTAAATAAAAGAGGAATTTTAAAATCAATTATGCAAAACAAGTAAAACAGGACTATTCAGAAAGGCATCGTTAGCAAGTAGTTTTTCATGTTGCATGTATCTAATATATATCAATAATTCTTTTAAAAGTTACTCTATCTTTTTTTTTATTAACTCAGATTGATATTTTACCTAGTGAGTCAAGTTTTACGGATTGCCTAGAGTGTATCTCCATTACGTGTTAATCAGCACCACTGAGGAACATTTTACTTGGGTAGAAGAGTGTAAATTACCCAGGTAACTCTTCTTGGGCTTCAAATGTTACTCCAGTGGCTTCAAAAGCTTCTGCTTCTCAAATACTGTGCTCTCAACAAAATCAGGCCTATTAAGAGGTGTGCATTTTTCTATGTGTTCTCATTTCTGCGTGGGCCCAGGTACTTTGGGGAGGATTCATAATGGGAAAGAAAAATCTGGATGGTTTTTAAAGTTGCAAAAACTGTGTTCTATTATTGTTCCAGAGATACTTTAAACATCGAGGTTGTTGGGAAAAACACGAAGCATAGGAACGAAGAGCCAATTTAGGAAAAGTAGGCATTATTTAAGTACCTGGGAAGTAAACTTTTATGTTTATCTTTCAGGAAGTAGTTTTAAAACTTCACCTTCAAGGGAAATTAATTTAAGGGATCAGTTCAGAAAGGATATAGGATACCAGGGAGATTATTGAGAGCACAGCTATCATGTTCGCACTTTGCCAGTCCCAGATAGCTCTGTGTTTGTATTTCTGAAATCTGAAAAGGAATCTCAAAAGAATGTTTTTGTAAACCCACAACAACAAAAGAGGGCAGCTCATGCTATTTATTTTTGGTATGCTGTAAATCAATGTGCAAAAACCACAACAAAAGTAGGAAACCTAAGTTAATCTCTACCATTACAAGCTGCTAATGTTTTTGGTTTACAAATCATATAAGAACATTACAACATGGTTGATTAAAACTCACCCTGGTTCTGAGCCACTCAGTTTGTTGGTCTCAGTTAAGTTTCTGATGTCTCTAAGGAATATCATTCTACTTAAAAGCACCTTTCAAATATATACTTATGTATTGTTTTAAGGCTGTATATTCCAAAAGAGTATGTTAAGTTAGATGTTTTGCTGCTGTTGTAATTCACTATAAGAATAACATCCATTTTATTTATTTAATTTTTAAACACCTATCCTATTGAAAAATAAAAAAGGAAACTCACTATCATCACAACTTCTAAGGGCCAAGCACAGTGCTAGGCATTTTATGTATATTATTAGCAAAATCTCACAATTTTACTACAAGGTAGGTGTTAATATTGCCTTCCTTTTAAAGATGAGGAAATTATAGATCAGAAAGTTTAGTTGTTGGGAAGACACAGAATTTTTATCTATAACTCTCTTTCTGTCTTTCCACCAGCCCTTTCATCTGAGTCTCTTTTTCTCTTGCTTTTCTTTCTTTCTTTTTTTTTTTTGCCTAGAAAACAGGACTTAATTTATTTTACTCCCCTAGGATTATATTATAATTAGTGATTCCAACAACAATTAATTAGCCATATGAGTGAGGCTGTAGTTTTAATTTTGTTAACAAGAATGTGGGCTGCTTTAAACTGAATGTGTTAAGGTACAAATCTAGGTGTTGTCCCTTCATCCAAAGTGGAAGGCAGGGCTATCTGCTGTGCTCTAAGCATTTTCAAATACTAATGTCATTTTGGGACTGAATGACTCAACCATTTCATCTGCACAATTTGCATTCCCTCTATTTGTAATTGCAGAGTTTATTGTTTTAAGATGCAGAGGTAAGAGAATAGTAAGTACCAAAGGAGAAGGATGGATGGCCAGCATCTGTTTTCACAGATATATTCCAAGAAGTGTCGTTGTCATTTCACTGTCATCTATGCTCTCAGGAAATTCAGTCAGCTTCTGGGAAGCATTTGCAGCTTTTGTCACTCTCTCAAATTTTTAATTAGATAGTCTCTGTCAGAAAAAAAGTATCACTTGGGATAATCCATTTAGAGAGTAACAAAGGGCTTGAGCCTTCGAAGCATTCTATTCTCAACTCTAGAATCTTATGATACACAAAGCAGGCACTTGGTAATTATTTATTGAATAAATGCACTATATTTAAATATTTTACATCTTCATATCAGACCCATAAAAGAGACCACGGGCTTCCCTTACATGGATGCCTTCACTTCAAATCCCAGGATTTGAATTCTGGTTCTGACTCTTTCTTGTTGAAAGCCCCCTTTGGTAATCCTAGGGCCATTTTTTCTTTTTTTACCTTTTTTCTATTTTATACTTTTCCTTGTTTAATACCTCCAGTTTACTTCATGTATATACCTAATCTCCATATCGTAACCTGGTTTCACAATTTTATCTTCTGTGCCTAAGCTTAGGTGGTTTGAATTACTACTACTTCAAATTGTGAGTTCTAGGAGGGTAAAAAAAAAAAATGCCCAACAAACATCAGGCCGTGCCAATAACAGCAGTCTAGGTAGTCCAGCTTGCAACGGGTGATTTTTACAAGCCTCTGTGCTCCCAGATGAGGCCGTCATGGTTTGGAATTTTAGGAAGAATCACTGTAATTCAAACTCCTTGGTGGTGGTGGTGGTGTTTTTAAATGGCCTACTTTGTTTTAGCCCCTATCCTATATATTGTCATATTTGACAAATTGACTCAATCTCTATCATTTTATTTCTAATTACCATCCATTAATAACTGATAAATTATCTGTGTCATTAAAATTTAAACTTTTATTTCATTCTTGACTCTGCTGTATAGTATCTTGCAGCTGTAGAATAATACAGGCCAGTGATTCTGAATATTTTTAACCAAGTATGTATCTATCTTCTTGCTTTGGAGTTAACATCTCATCTAAGTAAAAAGGAGACAAAGAAGCCAGCTAGAGAAAGGATTTCCAAAATGGAGGGTACAGAAAAAAATGGTAAAGGATAATTGGACACAATGTAGAAGGTTGTCTGAGTAGAGTCTAAAAAATACTTTGATTATTGTTAAATAAACTCCTGAATCATTCAAAAGCCTGCACAATTCAGCCATAGGCCTTTTGAAATGTACATAAGGACTTTATAATATAAAAAATAATATGTGAGAATAAAAATGGTGATATAAAGTAATATGGTATAATTCTCTTTTCAAAGAATTCCACGACTATCTTTAATTCAGTGAAGAAGGTAGGCTTGGTGACATAGTTTCATGGAATACAGACAAAATTTGTCATTACCTGATTATCTCATTCTCCCTACATCCATCATTTCTATACCTGAGAACAGAAGTGAGCCCAGTGTGTATTCTCAGACCAACACTAAGTTATGGCAATTAGAAATAATCAGGCCTTAAGCTCTGCAAAATGTTATTCTTGCTGAATGACCTGCTCTAACTGCCTGTGCTTTTGTCCCATTGTGTTTTTGCCTGCTTCCCCAGGTTGGTAAATGCCTCTCACCACATGTGTATAATAAAGATTTCAGCTAGTCTTTGTCCCTGGTTACTGGAAGGTAATCTCTAAATACTAAAATTTCCCAAGTGATTGGAGTGTCTTTGTTATGCATGGTGGGCCCCTTCAATCACATCTGACAGTTTATGTAACAAGACGTTTCAAGGTGGGGGCTGGTCATGTCAGAAAGACCAACCATAAGATTAGAAGATTTAGGCCTGGCCCATGAGACATCAGCCCAACCTGAGGAAGGGAGAAGGCTAGATGTAGAAATGATTCAATCCATCACGTCTACCTAATGAAACCACAATAAAACCTCTAGATGCTGAGGTTTCTGTGAGCTTCCCTGGTTGGCAATACTTTACATATTATTATGCATTGATGTGCCAGGAGGATAATGTAACTCAGCAGAGGTTGGAAGCTTCATGTTTGGGACCCTCCCAGACTTTGCCTTTGCTCTATGCATCTCTCCCTTTGTCTGCTTCTGCTGTGTACCCTTTGCTATAATAACACTGTAATTGTAAGGATAGCATTTCCTTAGATCTGTGGCTTGTTCTGGCAAATTATCAAACCTGAGAAGGTAGCCAGCTGGTCAGAAGTGATAGTGGCCTGGACTGCCCCAAATTTATGACGGGTGCGTGAAGTGAAAGTAATTTTGTGGAAAACTCTGCCCTTAACTTAAGTTTGGCCTAACGAGGGGCACCCTCGCCATCTCTTTGCTTGCTCTCTCCAGTCTTAGCAGCCTGACTCTAAGCTCTTTGTCCATGACTGAACCTATCTGTGCCAGAACTTCTGATGCCAAAAGCCTCCTGGAATATCTGTCTGTTGCCAGCTGCTGCACTGCCCTGAGCATGAGGGAGCTTCTCCTGGGATCTTCCTGGATAATCACAGGCTACAGAGAGACTGACCTAACTATTCTAGTTGTTGTTTGTTTGTTTGTTTTCTGGCACATCTTGTTACCAGCTGAACTAAAGGTTTGACAAGGTACCAGTACAGTTAAGTCATTTGTTCAATACAAAAAGACATTGGTTATTAGTCATCAATAATTATAATTACATTTTCAATTGCTATAGTTTTTCAGCAGTTCCTATATATATATATATATTCCTATTGAGTCATTCAAGAAATTATGGCATTTTGATAAATGAAGTATAGCACATTTATTTCAAAAAAATGTATCTTATTTTTCTATAATCCATGCCCTCTTTTAATAAACATAAAAGTCTCCTCAAACTCTGGAAATTCTGTAAAAAATGCCCTAAGGTGGCACATACCCTGGATATATTTTTCTCAGCTGGTGTACTTCCATGTTGGCAAGAAAATTTTTTCCCAGCTTTATATTTTGTATTCTGTGCTTTGTGTTTGAAAAATAATTCATTTTTTCTGTATTCTAAATATGAATCGATCTCATATTAAATTTACTTTTTTGTACATGATCTGTTCACCCCCAAGATTCAGACAATAACCACTCAACTCTCTCCTCCCTCTTAGTTAAAATGATTGTGCCATTTACTCAACAGAAAAGAAAATGATTAAAAACAAATCTTTCCTATGTCTTGTTTTATTGTCTCAGCAAGAGTGTTGTTAGATGCACGTGGACTATAATTTTCTGTGGACTCTATCTGTTGGGTAAATTTTAGGAAAAGTAAAGGTTGAGATTTAACTGTTCAACACAGAATTGTTCAAAAAGGAAGTAAATTATATTTTCCACTGCTTAAACTTATAGTTCTTTTAAAGTGGATTTAAAATACCAGCTTCTATAACACAATGTTTGCTTACAAAATATTCAGTGTTATAAAAATGGCCTGTGCATAAATTATGTATCACCTTTGAGAATGCCAATAACTGGCATGCATTTGACTATTGATGTTTTCAGTAGTCATGAGAAGGAGATACTGACAGGGAAAAGTGGATTTCAAAAATAATTTTGTCTTATGATTGTGAGGGAAATTTTAAAGATAATTATCAAAGGATGGCTATTACATATTAAGATCATAAGCTACTTTTTATTGTACCTCCATGTACGTGTCTATCTAAAACTTATTCTCAATATTAGCTCACAGCAGAACCACCCAGGAAACTTTTAAATAATCCTGATGGATAGTTTTCATCTCCAAAGACTGTGAGAGAGCTGGTCTAAGGTGGACGCTGGATAGTGGTATTTTTTCAAAGCTAACCAGGTGATTCTAAAATGTGTAATCAAGGTTAATAATCTCTAAAATACATAAAAGTAAGTTTTAATTTTACCTAAAACTGTTGACTTAAGGAGTGCATACTTTAAAACAAAATCAAAGTTGTAAATACATTTAACCTAAAATTAGCAATATAAGCAGTGAAGTAGTGGTGCACTGCTCTTTTGATTGTTTCTTGTCTAGGCAACATGATCTTCATTTATTATTAAGACTAATTGGATTAGATATCCATCTACTTGCAACCTCTGAAATAGTAAAAAAGAGAAAGCTAATTTTTAAATTAATTTTACAACTGAATTTTAAAATACTTTAGAAGCACTATTTCACTAGGCCTTCTTACTTTCAATTTAAACTAAAGTTGGAAAATCTACATTAAAAATTAAATTAAATAAAGCTCAGTGATGTTTTTCTCCATAGATTATTGTTATTTCAATATTAATAAATATCAGGAAAAATAAATTCTTTGCATACATTATTTTTAAATGACCATTAAATTCTTGCCAATATGAAGAAAACTCATTTCTATTTTGTAAAATCAATTTTCCCAAATTTATGTTTCTCTTTACTATCAAAAAGAGATAGTCTTTGTTCTTGAATCACATGGCTGGCATGAATGCCAGTTGGCTTCATTTTCCTTTGCTGTTTCCACAGATTAATCAATGCAAGGCTTATTTTCACACTGGGATAATAATCATTCCAGCTCCTCAACACAAAATGAATATGTTAGTGTTCTGCAATTGACTTGAAGTGAGGCACTCAAATGCCCTAGAACACGGCACAGAAATTCTTTTTGCTTTCATTCATTTCAAGACAGAGTATTAATATTATCTTCCTTGCTTCCACACAGCTGTCATCTAAAATGCCACTATAGAAGGGATGCATAATTAGCTCTTCAGTTCATACATTAAATACATTTTAATAAACAAGTCTTTTCTATGAGAATAGAATATTGCTGTCGTTCTTAGCTGTCAGTCTCAGAGAGAATTTAGAGGGTGTTTCTTATGTGAAGCATTGCTTAGCCAAGCTAATACTGTATTTAAAATGCACCCTTATTGAATTATGAGCTGTTCAGACTCATCCAAAACAGTTATTGTGCCTCTGACAAATTAGGAAATATTTTAAAAATGCAGAAATTGATTTGAAATTCCTGTAAGTCAAATATTTATGCTCCAAAATAAATTCAAGTCATCAGAAATATAATATTTAAATATTAATTTAATAATAATCAATATTAATTACATATTTAATAAATACCAATGCATTAAATATTAAATAGTACTGATAATAAATAAGATAATTATATTTTAATAATAATCATTTATAATCTTAATACTTAAATTATATATTTACATTGTTGCAAGAAAAATAGTTTAATATTCAATATTAAATTGTCTGCAAATACCTTGAATAATTTAATTGTGATGAAAGCTAAAAGGGTAAATGATTTTCTCAAAATCAACTTATCTGTTACTTCAATGATGAAATATGGGCCCAAAAGAGACAAATAGAATTTTAATTTGGTGATGCACAAAACATAATATATGAAGATTCAAAGTGTAGTATACCATTGAAGGAATGGATTTTTATTTTTGCTGACTTATTTCAAACCATTTCTGGAGGAAGCCTAAATGAGAGATTCCAGATTCCACCTTTGAGTCTTTTGAATGCAGGATCTTGCTATTCTGGAGAGAGTTCCTGCTTCCTCTCCCAATGCCTTCACCTGCCCTAACAGTTCTTTCTGCCAATGCGAGCAGGAGAGGAAGATGCCTGGGACAACTGACTGTGAGTCTCCGCACATAACTGTCCAAGTCTGGGAGGTTGCCAGAAAACTGAGAGTTGAGGCTATTCACTTTGTAAAAATACAGACATTCCATTGGAATTTAGTATCTGTACTCATGATACAACTAAAATGTATCAGAGAGGAGTTACTGATTCAAGACGGAAGTGAACAAATAAGTAGAGATACGAGATTTACATTTTGGAATAATCATTATTGATTTAAAAGATTGTGGACAGTTCATTAAAGATAAGCTATATATGGATATGAATTAATTTTTGAGGTATAGAAAATTCATGAAAAAACATCAATTGATATTTGACTTGAGTAGGTCTTCAAATCACTGCTCCACACATACATTTACATTTTATCATCTGCTTATTTGGATATCATGGGATGAGCAACCTATCACCAACTACCTAATACCTAATATCCTACTACATAATACCTAATACCAAAACCAGAGTGCACATAATGCATATTAATTTAATTGAGCTTCAAGGTTATGACGCTGAGCTCTTACTATGCCTTGTTGTTTGACTTTATCCTTGCTCTACTGCTTATATAGGATATGAGAACGTGAGGATTCTCAAAATTTAAATCTTGTGACCATATGGATTGACATGCAAGTATTTTATTTTCTGGTTATGCAAAAAAAGGAGTATCCTTTTTCAAATGAACATATTATATTACTGGTTGATTCTGATAGCACATGTGAAAATATATTAAAATCTGCATTTTGTCCAGGTATAGTCCTAATGACTGAGAATTGAAAAAAATCTTTTCTGCTATATTTTAATAAGACAGTATATGTTGTGTTCTCTTTTTCTAAATTAAAATGTATATATAACATTTTATACTATAACAAAAAGTAAAGAATGAATAAATATAGTAGTGTAATTCAGGGATATTTAAATTCCTTTCTTTTTGTTTACTTATGTTTTCTACAGTGTATGTGTATTATTTTTAGAGTAGGGAAAAAACTCATTTTTCAGATTAATCAGATCTATGTATCTGCTTACATTTCTAAACACCTACATCAAAAAGGAATTCTTAAAAAATAAAATTAATTTCAGGTGTGCACTATTTAAAACATAGGTGTGCATTATTTAAAACATACGTTCAGCTTCCCAACCCCTATTCTGTCGCTCAGTATGTACAATAGAAGGGCCACAGTGAGCCTAGGTAATTACGGGGCAGTGGGATGGGCCTTGGGCTGCTGGAATCCTAGCTCGTGAGCAGCCTCCTTCCTTAATTCCACTGTGCTACACACATATGATTGTTCTCTGCACCATGAAGAAGGTTGCAATGCATTAGATTTCTTTGCCTCAGCCCCTGTAACATCAGTCCCCAACCGCAACAAAATAAGCCATTAAATTCTGTCCTGAATAATTATCCTTTTGACATAAAAATCAAGAAGCACTTCCTAGATTAGAATGTTTAGAGCGTTGGCATATCAATATTTTAAAAGAGGATAAAACACCTTCAGTGTGAGGGATATTCTTGAACTTATGTCTATTCAGTAATGTTAGAAAATGATAACAGATCCTAGTGGCCAAAGAAAAGATCATGGCCCTAATGAACAATCTATTTTTATGCATATCTGTGTCTAGTCTTTCAACATTGAGAGTATGGCCAATTTGGCTGAAATTTTAGTGAGTTAAATAGGTAAATAAAAGTTACTAGGTAAGAATTGCTGCCTCACTAATATCCTCCTGATTCTGCCCAGATAGTCAAATCCCTTTCTACATTTTCCTTATTACTTTATTACGAAGAATTTATTGACTGCTTTCTGTATGCACAGAATTGCTTGTTGGTAAAGTGTTATTTGACCCAGAATGAAATCTAGTGCTTATGGGCAGATATATCTTCTAAAGTAAAATGGATCCTTTCTCTCTAGACTTTGCTAGAGCAGAAGAGTTAAGCAAGGAAGATCAATGTAGGCCCCATTGGATAACAGAGGTGAGCCCTGGCTCTTCCGACCAGGGCCCCTGCATCTCCATTAGAAGATTTAAGAAGCAATAATCTGTAGTCACACACCTTTTACAACTGCCTTACATGGGTATTAACATTTCAAAATGTAAATAATTGAGAAATAGAAATCTCATCTCTTATCACCAACTACCCCATCAGATATCATCAAATTCACTCCTGCTATTGATTTCAGTGAATGTAATTCTGTAAAGTAAAGCTCATAAGTATGATTTTCCTCAAATTGATGTATCAAGTGCAAAAAATAATGACTGTATTTTGCAAATGAAAATTCAATTTGTCAAAAAGTGATTTATAAATGATAGTATGTCTTCTCATGAGAATGTAAGCTTCAAGAGATTATTCACTGCAGTGTCTCCAGGATTGAGAACAATGGCTTACATGTGTTAGCTATTAAATAAATATTTTTAAATGAGTAATGTTCTCTGAACTTATGTAGAATTATTGTATCACATGGTTTAGAATCTGGTGCAATTTTTATATGTATCCATAAGTTTCTTAACAGTAAATAGCAGGAACCAGGAAGGGACGATGTCCATCTTGTACACCATCATATTGCTAGAGCCTAGCAATACCTGTATGCAAAAATTTCAGTGAATTAAAGAAAGGTCCAGATTGTGTCTTATTCATCTCTCATCCTCAGTAACTAATTTTATGAGGCATGAGGCCTGAGTCTTGTACGATTAAGAATGTGCTTGGAATGGAATAACAAGCACCACTTGTACTCGCCATCAAATTGGTACTAAGTGATCAACACTTACATCACACAGGGCAATAATATTTATCAGGGGGTGGGCAGGTGGGAGGGGGGTGGAGGGGATGGGAAAACTCTCACTGAATGGATGCGGGGAGCACAGTTTCGGGGATGTCCATGATTGTAGCTCTGACACGGGCAGTGCATAGGCAATATATATAGCCAAAGTGTTGTACCCCCATAATATTCTGAAATAATAATAATAAAAAAAGAATGTGCTTGGGACAATAGAAATATAGCTATTGCTGTGTTGAACTCAGAGAATGCTGTAGTGGCATGCATGGATGCTCTGGAATGCTAGGCAATCTTGCACCTTGGCCTGGCTGGCCCACTGGTGTGGCTTTGAAGAGGGCCTGGGTTATGGATGCTAGTTCTCTTATTAAACACCATCTGATGCCTTTGATCCCTTCCTTCCAATGAGTGAAAAATATTAATATATAAAGAGCAAAATTAAATCTGTACTTTCTACAGCAGTTTACCAACTGAGCCAGACCTATGCAAACTTGTCCATCACTTACATATCTATGAAATAATTTCTGAAAATATGTCTAATTTGTTCTTCAAAATATCCCCATCTTCTACAGCCATGAAAGGTAGGTTAATTTGGTGCTGGAGAGCCTGGGATTTGGGAGATAGTGAGCCTGGTGCTCATTTTGGATTAAATCTTTGTTTTTTTTCTATGTAAAATAGTATGAAAGACCTACTTCCCCTTAAAATAGTGAAACAGCAGCTGGCAGGATTTAGAGAAATCCTCTAAATTTAGGAAGGAATATTTAGGATTTAGGAAGAAAGCTGTACATTCTTCCTTTTAAACAAACTCAGGTTTAAAGTACCAGATCCTGTTCTTTTCATCAGGGTCCACTGAACTCTTCTGATTAAAAAAACCAATACAACCAGACACACTTGAATTCACATTCTTGTTCTGTCACTAGCTATTTGCTGAACTGAGGCAAGTTACTTAATGCTCTAAGCCTCATTTCCTCATCTGTAAAATGCAGATGACAGTAAGTATGTTCCCTATAGGATTCTAATGGGGATTAGATTATAAAGATATACATATAATTTCTAATAAGGATTACTTCCATAATCTCTAATCCTCACTACAAATTGATTATTACAGAGCCATAATAGGTACTCCATGTGTGGTAGCAGCAATTAATGGTATTTCAACCACTGATAAGAATATAAAAACAGAAGAATAACTATACTCTCATATTGACTTCATCTCTGTTCAATTTCCTCATAGAAATGGAGATAAAAATACTTAATATTTCAATTTATTATAAAGAAATGAGAAAATATATGTATGTAATCAGCTTATGATTGGCAATGGTATGGTTTATTTTTCTCCTTCTATTTCTGGGCTCGGCCTTATGTTAGTCCGTTTTTGACTCTGGTTTTAAGGAGGACATGATTCCTCCTTTCTTCCTGACATTGGGACCTGCCCTTCTCCATCTTGGTGCAGCACACACCTTCATCACGCGGAGCCCCCAACACACAGGCAACATTTGTTGTCTCCTTTACTGCTCCCTATAATGAGGAACAGAGTGGCCTTGGTATTATTTTTTTTTCTTTTTTTTTAAGAGACAGGGTCACATCATGTTGCCCAGGTTGGAGTACAGTGGTTATTCACAGGCACAATCATTGAGCAATACAGCCTCCAACTCCTGGGCTCAAGTGATGCTCCCGCCCCAGCCTCTCCAAATGCTGGGACTACAGGCATGTGCCCAGTAGCCTTGGTATTATTTTAATAAAAATCCAAGACTGTGAATATTTAAATGAGTGTAATTTTTCAAGATGATCAACTGGTGATGCAACATATGTATTTTAAAGAACAACAAACTACCCCTCAGAAATGATGTACTATATTGATATATATCATAGGCATTCAATAAATCTTTATTGAATATAATTATGATTAATTTTAAGTGGTACTTTAATTAAAGAATATATTTTTGAAATTAATTAACTTCATAGACTGACATGCTTATTGACTACCGATTCTTATGAGCCAATCATTATTTGGCTATGCATGCTGGAAAAATAACTTGAAAGTTATTTTATAATAACAATTTCTGCCCTTAAAAGTTTTAGAATATTTTAAATGTATATTGCTCTGATGATCCTTGTGACAGCCAAAAAGACACAATATTGTTGCCAGATTAATGAGTCAGGCAATGGACACAGTGAAACATATAAGACACTATTCAGAATGCTCACTGTTGCTGTTGAAAATGATCTATGATTGTGATTAATTGCTTTAGAAATTTTGATCAAAATTGATCTGTCTAATTTTCTGGCACTGGCTCTGTAAGTCAAATCTCACCCTGGAATTACATAAATCAATTTAGTGTGGACTTCTGTAAAAACTGGGGGGAGAAAGATAGAAATAATTTCTGAGTTGTCAGTGACTGATGGATGTTCTGATTTCACAGTGTTAGTAAAGAAAAGGTCTTACCGTAGCTGTCATAGGCATCCTCACTTACTCCATGACCGTAGTCATAGTACTCAGGCACACTGCAACAGATTTAGACAGCAATCAATGTTACTGTAATCAGGAGAAATCAACCCAGAAATGCGTATGGAATTTGAAGGCAAAATGTGTGTTAAGGTACGACTGCAGAAATTTCTAAGCATAAAACACAATCCTAAGGAAATCTTCAGTAAGAAAAATAGAGGTTATTGACAAGCAGTGCTATGATTTTTTCATGCCACCTCAGTACTTCATTACCTCTAGCCTCCAATTTGATAAATCAAATTTCCCCTAAAACACAAGTATAATACTTCAAAATATGTCAAGAAGAGAGTTATAAAAGGCCTATTTCCAAGAAAAAGTGCTATATAAGATGACAATCTGGTCAATCATGTGTGGCTTCTAATGCTGTTGTCTTTGGAAATATGCATCAATTTCTTCACTTTCAAACACTAAAACTATATTTATATTCCCCTTTATCCCTTCTCCTTCACGTCTGTGTGCATCCCAGATATATAAGCTATTCCTTTCCACCCAATATTTTGCTAGCTGCTTCCATATTTCAATAACTGTCAAAAAGGTGTTCTGCCTCCCTTTCTTACTCAAAGATACCCTTAAAATTGTCCTCACTTTATCTTGCAGCATCAGTTTCCCCCTTTAAGGCATCTCTCCTACTAGCATCCAAACATCTTACGTATCTCCTTTCCTTAAAATGCCCTCCCTCACCCACTATCTCCTGGCAACTATCCTTTTCTTTATCCCTTTATAGCAAAATTTCTTGCAAAGAGGGGACTCAACTCATTCTTTTCACTGACCGTTTCTCCGTATGGATTTGAAGACATCCAACCATGCTGTTGTTCCTACTCTTGTCAAGATCTTGATATTTTCAAATCCAATGGTCAGGACTTCATCCCCATTTTACTTTAGCCCCATTTAACACAGTTGATCATTTCCCACTCCTTTAAATACTTAGCTTGCTTCTGAGATCTCCTCTCTTAGCGGTCTCTTAATTCACTTCATTTCTTCATTCTTCTCTTCTAGTAACTTCTTACTTTCCCAATCATTTAATCCTGGCGACCGCTGGGACTCAGTTATGAGAATTTTTCTCTCTTCTATTCGTACTCCCTAGGCAATCTCATGTGACCCTATGGCTTTAATACCAGCTCTACTCTGATGACTTCCAAATTATAGCCCCACCATTGGCACCTCCCCGCTACTCTGGTCTCATGTATCCACTGCCTAGTGTATGTTTCCATCTGGATGTCAAACAACATATTCAAATACAAAAAATTTTATTTTCTTTCTAACTCAGACCTTCTCCTTTTGCATTCTTCCCACCTTTATCAATGATAACACCTTGATTGTTGTTACTCATGCCAAAACCATGCAGTCCTTTCATTTCTCTCACACCTAATGTTCAATTCAACAACAAATTCTTTCATTTCTCTTCCAAAAATACATCTGGAATCTGAATATGTTCAAACATCTCCACAGCTGTTACTGTGGCTAAAGTTATTAACATCTGTCACTTAAACAAATACCGTCTCCTTCTCACTGGCCGCTGTGCCCTGCTTGCTCTGTGTCTGTTACCCACATAGCAGTCAAAGTCATTCTTATTGAAGTACGTTAGATCACATTAGTTCCCTGCTCAAAATCCATCCAGAGCTTCCCATATCCTTTAGGGAAAAAATAAAAAATTCTTATTTTGCCTTTGCAATTTGCCACTCTAGCATTTCTCAGATCTCACCCTCTACCACTTTCTCCTTGCTCACTCTACTCAGGACACACTGGGCTCCTAGCTGTTCCCTGAAAATAACAAACACATTACTGTCTTAGGGCCTTTTCATTTGCTATTTCCACTACCTGGAACTTGCTTTTTGTGAATGCCCAATTGTCCCTTTTCTCATTCTTTTGAGCTCATTCAGATGTCATTTATGAGAGGGTTCCTTGATCAGTCTACTAGTCCTCACCCACCCTCACCTTGCCTTGTCTATCTCTACATTTAGCAATCACTACTGTATATATTACATAAGCAGACATACAAACACACATTTGTTTGTTTATTTGTTGGCTGTTTCCCACTTCTAGAATATAAGCTTCTTGGTATAGGAACTTGGTCTCTTTTTTATTCATTTGCTTTCAATGTTCAAGGCTAATTTTCTAGAACAATGTTTGGCACATGATAGCTGCTCAATAAATATTGATGGAACAAAAGAATGAACTGTTCATGGGAGGATTAGATACCATTTAAATGAGTAACCCAATGTAACCAAGTCATAATTTTTTAAATACTACACAAAAACTGAAAATTATTTTAATTTAAGTTAGTATTTGGATAATGAATTCATATATTTTAATCTTACTGAGGTATCTACAAATATTTATGATACATTATATTTTTCCCTCAAATACATCCATTGTTTTAAAGTTAGATATCAGTCATTGTCTTACAATGAATCTTAATTTATAAATTATCTCAAGATTACTAATTCCTTTTAAGTATATAAAAGTATGTCAAGGAAATGGCTTAATATCACAAACTCAATTGTATAAGGGCAGAGGATGGGGGAGAGATGCCAAAGGGCTAGATTGAAAGGAAAGGCAGATGCACCACATTCTCTGAGCATCGTTGCCATTATTCCTCAAGGGAATTCCATAGGTCTCATTAGATTAAGTACTTGATATTTTATGGACAGTAAAGAAAGAGAAACAAAAAAAAGAGAATAAAAGTCTATATACTATAGATGAAAAGAGAGACAGAGGGAAGTTTGGTCATCGTTATCTGCCTGGGAGGTGATTTATAATACACTAACTTCAATTTAAGTGTTAACAATGCTAAAAAAAATATTGCCTAACTCAACCCTCATTGCCCAGGATGTTTACCTACAGACTGTCTATGAAAAATGTATGGTAATGTGTTCTCCCTAGTCTTCTAATGACTTGAGATTGTAGAAAGCTAATGCCATTGGCTAGTAGCTGGAGGTTTATCTCTTCTTTCACATGCTCATCTTAATAGAAATGATCAACCCCATTCAGAATCCTCATATAGGTGTAAAATTCCTAAGAGTTGTTACATTAATTCCCTAAATGATCAAGAAGTGGCAGTCATGAGAAAATGATTTAACAAACAGCATTGCCATTTATAGGGATATAGAGAAAAACGGTGGCATTGACAGAAGCTCCTCCCTGCCTTTGTTACAATCAACACTTTGTCTGTGAGCGAGCCTCGCTTATGTTTCCCAAAGCGTGCTGTATGCAGGCCAGTCACACCAAACTCTATCTAGTGGCATTACTATTTCATATATTTCTCACTTTCAATTTTAGTTGATAAAGGTAAGGGAGAGAAAAAGAACAGTACTGAGAGAGAACATGATAAAGAAGCTGCAGTTATTGTCCATCATAAGTGATACATACACACAAGAAGGAATTTTAACTTTCAGAACTCTAAAAAAGGGAAAATGGAACATATAAGATAATTGTAAAATAATGGATAATGTAAGATAACAAAAATTATGAATAATAATCATAATGGACTCTGCCAGAGTCTATACCTTTGCTTATTAAAATATAACTTCTCATTTATTCCATAGAAAAAATGTTTACTTGGAGAAATGACTGCACACGTAGTAAATATACTCCCCAGCCGCCCTTTCACCTAGATGCTCCCTTGTGACTAAGTTAGGGAAAATGGGATGTGAGCAGAGGTGAGGATGGCATTCGAGGTCATTTATAATTTAAAAAGAAGCTCCGCATCCTGGATTGTGCACTTTTACCTTCTCAGTTTGTAGAATGCACTCAAAGTGATGATCTAGCATCTACCATGCAAATAAAGACCATGCCTTAGGAAGTCCTGGACTGCAACATGCCTCTAAATGACCACATGGAGCAGACTTTACACTATTATTTACCTCAGGGATTGTTAAGAGAAAAATAATTTTTTATATTGTTTGAGTTCAGTGTGTAGAAGTGTGGAACTGCTATTAAAATCTCAAAACTACGGGGCATTACCTTAGCGGGAGGGTGGAGAGTGCAAAGAAGAAAACACTGTAGAGTAGAAAGCCGATGGCCCTTGTTATGCCATCGCCAGTGACAACTTGGAAGCTAGGCTATAGGCCGGTAAGTCCTTTAGTACTAGGGAAAAACATTGCAAAGAGCTGAACTGTTGATGATCCTTGCTACCTTTAGAAAGGTTTACAAAATATAAGAACTCAAATAAGAGCACGCCATTTTTGCAAGAAAAAATGAAAGTGTGTTAGTTTTGTAATTTAAATTGATAGAGGGTTCAAAAATTTGGGGCTTAACAGAGTAATAGAAATCAGCTGCTTCTGTATTCCAATAGCAAGAGACAATGAGTATTGCTCAAAGATGTCCTTGCATTTTCCCATTAGACTTTGCTACCATATATGATCCCTACCTAGAACAATCCTTAGGGCCCCACAAACATGGATCACTGCAAAACAAGGAAGAAACACACTGCAAAAATTGTGAAGTCCTCAAGAGTTCTGTACCCAATTCCGATATGGCCATGCATGAGTCCATTTATCCATTAGGATAAGGAAGAACCCTCTAGGAAATCTGGCATAACTCCCAGAAAAGAGAACCAAGGCTGCCAGATGCACTAATCAAAAAACTTACTTCACTTCTCTTGCTAGGTGTCTTTCAATCTCTGCTTGGCAGGATTTTATAACTGTTATTGCCCACTGAGTCTTAAGTATTTCCTTCTTCTGTTTTCCTAATGACAGTTTCTATTGCAGTTATTCTGTTCCTTTTAGACCATTTTATATTGGGTGTCTCATATGGGGAAGAAGGCTGAGAGTGGGAAAGATAATCTGTCTATCATTTTACAGGTTGTCGGACTTCAAAGAACTACATCAAGACCTAATGTAGAAGTCTGCATATTTCCCAGAGATCCGGATTTTGAACTGATTGCAGTAATTAGAGTTAAACTTGGATTTTCTTTGTTTGAAGAAAGTAGGTATTTTTGTTTACTTATTTTCTAATGGGATGAAGGACATTCACTCATGTTTGGATGACGAGAGGGTTGGGCTATAGGAAAAAGACTTCTAGTTGTTCCCCTACAAAACCCATTTATTCCTTTTTCCATAAGAGACTGACCAGCTCAAGACTACATTTCCTAGTCTCCTTTACATTTAAGTGTGGTCACGTGCAGAGTGATTTTAGAAATTTTTTATGACTTGCTTAAAAGCAAATTCCTTGTCCTCTACTTTCTTTAGATTTTCAAGAGACTGGCGGGAAATATCAGTAGCTACAGCCACGTTAGAAGACTCATACTAATGATGGCATCCCACTAGCTTGGATTTCTGAATGTTGCCACGGAGCAGGGCTTATCTACCTGACCTAGTTTATGATGTACGAGAGACAAATGTTTCTCTTATTTGAGCCACTGAATTGTGGGACCTTCTTATTACAGATGCGTAGCCCATATCCTAAATAACATAGTATGCAATTAAAGCAATCCCTTGAAGATTAACAGGCATTCAGTAAATTTGTTGAATGAATAAATAATGATTGAATAAAAAGAAGTGAGAGAAGATATAATTGTATTTGAGCATGAATAATCTTACAATATTTTGCTGTAAATATTTTTATAGAATTTTGTGTATGCTTCAGAGGGATGTCCACTTATATTGACATCAATGGGAACAGTAAAGGAATCACTCATTTCTTTTCTGATATAAATGAAATTCAGATTAAAGTTTAATAAATTAATCTGATATTGTTCCTGCCTTCTTTATTCTACTTATTTTTTTATTAATCTTATTTCAATTTTTTAGTGCCTAAGGTCTTGAAGTCAAAAAAGCCAAAATATCATGTAGAATTTTGCCAATAATTAGATATTGTTTAAGTCAATGCAGCCAACATAGTATATCTTGATTTTATATATGTGACAGTTGCTAGGAAATTATATCTGCTATAACCACCAGAGTAATTAAGTTCCAAATCATTGATAATTACCATAATTTTAATTAACAGCTCCATAATTGTAACAGTGTGTTTAGAAATCTTGATCACTATATTTTCTAAAATATTAATATAAGATGGAATAATAGTGAATTGAATATTAAATAACCAGGTTGTGTTTATACAGAATTCATTTGTCTACTTTTATTCATATTTCAACATGATTAAACAACATGATAAATGAAAAAAATGAAACAAATTTAATGAAATTGCAGCTTTCTGAAATAATGAAATGAAGAGAGTAAATACCATAGCCCACTTTTTCTAGCTAATGTCATATGTTTTTAAAATTTATTTTATTATTTTATTTTACATATTAAGATAAATTATTTGTGGATATAATTCATAATTATTTCATGTCATTGGATACCATATTTAGGATCTGCAGTTTGCACTACTAAATGTATTTTTTCCCACAACTTTGCAGAGATTAAAAGGCAATGAAAAAGATAAGAGAGCATAATTCTGGGCTAACTTCAAACAGCAATTTAAAAGAACATTTTGGAAGATTTGGTGGGTATTGAGAGTAGTACATAATTTGAGCACGATGTTTTGGAGGCCAAACTCAAACGCGTGGATTATTAAGAAGCAGGATTTGCTTAACTTTCTTTTTGCTAATATGTTAACAATATCTACAGCGAAAGACAGAAAGTACATCTATTAAAATGCTATTTCCTGAATGATTTCAATTTTATTTCCTACCCCTTTACCAATTCTACCACTTAGAGTTGAGAATTTTAAAATGAGAAGGGGCCTTAAACAACAAATTGTCATTTGTTCCTTTGAAATTCTTCTCCTTCTTCTCTCTTCCAAGAGGTAATAATAACCATAAAATGTATATATTTAATACTTCTCTGGTACTTAAGTACACCCCAAGTGCTGTTAAGAGCTTTATATACCTTGTCTTATTCAATCATCACAACAATTTTTGAGTCAGTGGTATTAGCCCAAGTACAGAAAAGGAAATTAATTTTTAGCTATGTTTTGTTATTTGTCTTAAGCTAACCCAGCTCTTCAGTGGTGAAGCTGGGATATGAACCCTGCTGTATCTGATGATAGAGCCCACATGGACAACTTGCAATTTATCTATTATAGGTATCCAAAATAACCACTCTCAACTTTGTTTGCATAATACCAGATGAAAAGATGGGAAATAATTTACTTAAAGTTAGTATGATCTTGGGCTAATTGTGATTAGGAAGATCAGATGAGCTGTGAGCTCCCCCTCTGCCATCCACATTTACTTGTCCTCCTCCTTCTTCAGAAAATACCAGGAACCATCAAGAACAAAGGCCTGCCTCAAAACTCATACTATTCTCATTACCCTCCCTCTCCTTCTCAATTATTTCTTCCTGTAGAAAGCAAATCCCAAATAACCCTACAATGCCATATACCTCTCATTCATAGTGCTGTCATTGTTGCAACTCCACCATTATATGTGCTATTATTTACTTGTCTGTCTTCCCTATTAAAATATGATTTCCATGAGGTTGGGGCTATTTGGATCATCATTGTATTCCCTGGGAGTAACCCAGTGCCTGACATATAGTAGATGCTCAAGAAATATTGTCCAAGTGAATGAAGTCTTGGAACAGCTGAGATTTATATTCATTCTAACTCTAAACAGCTACCCTCTAACCTACAAGCATCATCCAACAATTGATTGCATGGATTACCATCTAGCCCTCCCTATGTACTCTCGCCTTCATTCCCTTTGCTATTTGGGGAATCTAATGCTATCTTATTCCACTGAGCTCTTGGCATTCAGTTTTATTTGGAACAAGCTCCCCAATTTTCTTTACCACTTTTCTTGATTCTTCTATGACTTAACTTCAGTAAGAGTCAACTGTCTGACTATATATAAGAAATGTTATATTTGATATGTAAGGACTTACTACTGCAATTTTGTTATTTATTTTCTGGTTGTTTTGTCCTCTCTTCCTTTCTTCCTTCCTTCTCATCTTCCTTTGTGTAAAAGTGATTTTCTCTGGCAGTGTGTTTTAATTTCTTCCTTTTTATTTTTTGTATATCTGTTACAGGTTTTTGTTTTATGGTTACCATAAGGCTTGCAAATAACATATTATATCCAATTATTTTAATCAGATGACAACTTAACTGTGATTACAAAGAAAAGAAAAAAAAAAGACAAGCAAGCAAAAGGAAAACGAAAAAACTCTATGCTTTAACTCTATCCCCTCCACTTTTTGACTATTTATTTATTTTATACTGTCTATAACATTGAATTTAAATGGACTAAATTCTCCAATCAAAAGACATAGTGTGGCTGAGTGGATTAAAAAAAACAAAAAACAAAAACCAGACACAACTATATGCCGCCTACAAGAAACTCACTTCACCTATAAAGATACACATGGACTAAAAATAAAGGTATGAAAAAAGAATTCTATGCAAATGGAAACCAAAAAATAACAGGAATAACTATACTTGTATCACATAAAATAGATTTCAGGACAAAAACTACAAAAAGAGACAAAGAAGGTCATTATATAATGACAAAGGAGTTAATTCAGCAAGATTGTTTTTACAATAACAATTGAAAAAAACATACACCCAACACTGGAGCACCCAGGTATATAAAGCAAATATTAGAGCTAAAGAGGGAGATACAACCTAATACAATAATAGCTCTAGACTTAACGCCCCACTTACAGCATTGGATAGATCATTTGGACAGAAACTCAACAAAGAAACATTGAACTTACTCTGCATTATAGACCAAATGTACCTAACAGACATTTATAGAGCATTTCATCCAACATCTGAGGAATACATGTTCTTCTCCTTAGCTCATGGAATATTCTCAAGGATAGAAAATATGTTAGGCCACAAAATGAAGCTCAAAAAATAAAAAAAAAACAACTGAAGTCATATCAAGTATCTTTTTTGACCATAATGTAATAAAACTAGAAACCAATAACAAGAGGAACTTTGAAAACAGATGGAAATTAAACAATATCTACTGAATGACCATTGGGTCAATGAAGAAATCAGGAAGGAAATTGTAAAAATTCTGGAAACAAATGAAAACGGAAACACAAAATACCAAAATCTATGGGATACAGGAATAGTAGTACTAAAAGTAAAGTTTACAGTAATAAATACTTACATCATAAGAGTAGAAAAAAACTAAATAAACAAACTAATGATGTATCTTAAAGAACTAGAAAAGCAAGAGCAAACCAATCCCAAATTAGTAGAGGAAAAAAAATAATAAAGATCAGAATAGAAATAAATAAAATTGAGGCTAAAAAATACAAAATATTAATGAAATGAAAAGTTGGTTTTTGACAAACCTTTAACCAGTTTATCTAAGGAAAAAGAGAGAATACCCAAATAAATAAAATCAGAGGTGAAAAAGGAGACACAACAACTGACGACACAGAAATCCAACAGATCATTAGAGACTATCATGAGAAATTATATGCCAATAAATTGGAAAACCTAGATAAATTCCTAGATATATACAACCTACCAAGATTGCACAATGACGAAATTCAAAACTTGAATAGACCAATGACAAGTAATGAGATAAAAGCAGTAATAAAAAGTCTCTCATCAAAGAAAAGCCCAGGACCACAAGGCTTCACCCCTGAATTCTACCAAACATTTAAAGAAGAACTAATACCAATCCTACTCAAACTATTCCAAAATATTGAGGAGGAGGGAATACTTCCAAACTCATTCTACAAGGCCACTATTACCCTGATACAAAAAAAGCAGAGAAAGACACAACAACAACAAAAAGAAAACTATAGGCTAATATCTCTGATGAGCATAGATGAAATCTATGTGTTCATCCCTAGCCAATCAGAAGACCCAATTCCCTAGCCCTTTGCCTGCCAAACTATCTTAAAAACCCTGGCCTAAATATTCTCAAGGAGACAGATTTGAGGAATTCCTCCTATCTCCTCACTTGGCAGCACCTTGCAATATTAAACTCTTTCTCCACTGTAAAAATAATGGGCAAAATATCTAAAGACATTTCTCAAAAGAAGCCATACAAATGGACAAGAAGCATATGAAAATATGCTCAACATCACTTATTATCAAATTAACAGTACAATGAGATATCATCTCACCCCAGTAAAAATGGCTTTTTATCCACAAAAACAGGCAATAACAAATGCCAGTGAGGATGTGGAGAAAGGGGCACCCACCTATACTGTTGGTGGAAATGTAAATTAGTATAGCCACTGTGGAGAACAGTATGGAGGTTCCTCAAAAAATAAAAATATAACTACCATATGATCCAACACTCTTACCGCTGGGTATATATCCAAAAGAAAGGAAATCATTATATTGAAGAGAAATCTGCACTCCCATGTTTATTGCAGCACTATTCACAATTGCAAAGATACAAAATCAATCTAAGTGTCTATCAGCAGATGCATGGATAATGAAAATGTGGTACAAATACACAATGGAATATGATTCAACCATAAAAATGAATGAAATCTTATCATTTGCAACAACATGGACGGAACTGGAGCACATTATGTTAAGTGAAATAAGCCAGGCACAGAAATATAAATATCACATGTTCTCACTTATCTGTGTGAGCTAAAAAGAAACTCAACTCATGGAGACAGAAATTAGAATGATGGTTACCAGAGCCTGAGAAGGGTAACAGGAAGGGGGCAAAACAGGGGGGATATATAATGGGTACAAAAATACATTTAGATAGAAAGAATAATATCTAGTATTCAGTAGCAAAATAGAGTGACTATAGTTAAGAATAATTTATTGTATATTTTAAAATAACTAAAAGAGTGAAATTATAATGTTCCTAGCACAAAGAAATGATAAATGCTTGAGGTGATGGATACCCCGATTACTGTTATTTGATCATTACACACTGTATGCTTGTATCAAAACATCACATGTACACTATAAATATGTACAACTATTATGTACCTGTAATAATTAAAAATAAGTTTAAAAAAAGAAAGAAAGAAAACTGTAACTATGTGAGGTGATGGATAGGTTAGTTAGACTGATCATGGTGGTCATTTCACAATGTATACATATATCAAAACATTAAGTTGTACACTTTATTTAATAAATAAATAAATAAATAATTCCTATTTGTCAATTATACTTCAATAAAACAGAAATGTTTAAAAAATGTATGGAAGAAACTAAGAATTTTGAGACGTTTGTATCAGGAAAAGTAGATTTGGCTCTTATACAGCTCCTAAGGGACAGACAAAAGAAGCCTTGAAGCTATGCTAGGTAGTTTGAGGCCCGGATTTTAAAGTATGGCGAGTTTGGGCTTATTTTTCTCCTTTACTATTTCTCATGGGAATGAGGGTCAAAACTTTTGCCTTCTATTTACCTACAGAACTGTGACCACATAAAATCATAAAGCATTCAATAAATATTCATTGAGTACTAGTACTATTCTGGGGATACAAAGGAAAAGATACATTAACATACTGCTTAGATATGTTGGAATAAAATATATAAGCATTGCAAGGTATGCATGAACAGAAGAATATTGTGAATTTTTTCAACTTGCCTTCTCTCCATTTATCCAGAAAATTTTATTGAGAATCTATTATTAATATGGGCCAGACACTATTTTAAAGGCTATAGGATGTCGTAGTGAATAAAATAGACAAAGATGCCTACACTCATGGCAGTCACAAATAAATGAACAGGTAAAAAAAAAAAAAACAACAAGAAAATTAGAGGCTAAGTCAAATAGTTATAAGCGCTAAAGAGAAAAGACTAAAGCTGGAAGGGAAACATTAAATTTTGGGATAAGGGTAAAATTATAGTTAAAGTGGTAGTTTACCGATGAGGTGATTTTGAAAAAAGACCTGAAGGAGTTAAAGGAACAAACCACGGAAATTTGGGGAAGAACATTCTAGGCAAGAGGAATAGAAAATATAAAAGCTTTGAGGGTGTTGAAGGAATGGCAAGAAAGCCGGTGTGTCAGCGCAGAGGAGGCAAGGGTGAGAGCTGCAGGAGATGAGGTGGGGGTTGGGGGCAGCTGCTGCAGTTTCTTCTCCATGCCCACTCTTAAGGACAGTCTTTCCCAAGGCTATATCTTGAGCTCACATCCCTCTTTCTCTACATATGTCACCTTTACCATCAGATCCATTCCCAAGACTTCATTGACCACAAACTCCATAACTTCTGTAAAGAAGTTTTCAATATAAAAATTACAATTAGAATCTCCACAATAACATCAAAGTAACATGATTGTTTTAAAGTATTGATTGTAATATTGTAAAGATTAAAAAAGTACATTTTTCATCCAAATTTTAAAAGCAAATTATTTCGGTTACATGAAAAGTAAGAGTAATTTAGGCAAACATTAATTTATTTGAAAGTGACCTACTTAAAGTAAGCTTGAATTTTGATAACTAAATTGTATAAATGAGAGATGGTCTCTGAATCCACTGTCATGATTATTATTATACTATAAGTTAGTATTAACACTACTACTATAAACTAGACAGAAGTGAAGATTCATATAATATTTACTGGGCTGCTGCTGATTAATTTTAAGGGTTTAGAAATGAAATACTCTGAATCACTAAAGAAGATGGGTATAAAACACAAGTATGGTATATCCAGTCATAAAGGGAAAGCATAGGAAAGAACATATATACTCTATGTAATTGCTAGTTATGAGCAAATCCACACACATAACTTAAAATTCTTAAACAATCTTATCATTTTAGACTAAAATCATAGCTACTAATACTACTGGAATGAATGAGATATTTAAATATAAAAATGTATAGCTTAAATTATTTAGCCAACATTCTCTGTACATATTTTATACATTTCATTTTTCATTCAAGACTTTTTCCATTTAGAAATTGGCCTTTATTCTGAAGACTACCAGAGAATTAAAACATATAAGTTAATCTTTTTGATATTAGAAATTTATGTTCATATATATGATGATTTGCTATGTTGAGAATTCACTATCATAACATTTACAATTTTAGTAAATAAAAATTTGGTATGAAAATAAACTATACCAAACCCTTAAACTCTCTGTAATAACCTTTATTTTATACACTTCAAGTACAGACATAATTGAAATAGATTTTAAAGAAATTAAACTCTCTTGAAAAGTTTTATTCAAAAATTTAAAAATTGATCATTTTGTCTGCTCAAAAATATTAAATGAAATATATTGTCTTTTTACATGTGTCTGTTTCAAAGTGCAAATACCCTTCTCCATGCTCAAATTCAATGGTTTTTATATAGCTCTAACAAAGGCAAGATCAGTGCTTCAGATACTATATTCCTAAAGTGTTTTTGAAATTCCATCAAGATTGCATAAATAGTTTCAAAATATTTTTGAAATTTTATTATTGTATTATTTATTTATTCAATACATTCAACCAGTAGTGTTACATAGGAAGCACTGTGCTATAGAGCAGCCATGTTTGTGTATAAATAGAACATAAATTGTGTCTTCCAAAATTAACTAGTAAACTAAATACATTAAACATAGATAGATGTTTAGGTAGGTAGGTAGGTAGATAGATAGATAAAAAGATAATAATAACTTCCTGCAGTTGTTTTTCTGGCCAGTTTGTTTTGAGAAGGTCAAAGATGTAAATCTCCCACTCAAAGGTAACTCACTGTGAGACAAGGAAAGTCCACAGTCTCAAGGGTAAAGAAAGTGGGGTCTCCATTCTCTGATCCATTTGGAAGAAAATCAGTATTTCTTCTAAAAATGATAAACAGAATACCAAAAAAATGGTATTTTAAAATTAAAATTGAGAGCAGCTATTTTCTGTTTTATGAACATATCATTTTGGACAAATCACTTAATCTCTCTTAACTCTAGTTTTCCCACCTTCAATATGGGTGATAATGATATCTACCTCAAGTATTAATGAGATAACCTGTGATAGCCCCATGATAAATGCCTAGTACACATCAGGTGCTCAATAACTATCAATAATAGGTGATTGTTCATTCATTGAAGGCAGAGATATAAAGCTCCTCTTTTTCATATTCATAAAGGTTGCAGTGCTGAGGGAGATTTCATCTTCTTGAAATATTCTGAAACATGAAATAACCATACATGCCCTCTTAAGTTTCAGTTGATGGTATTTAATGTTCACAAGATGAAATATAGGCTGATTATTCATGAGGGAAGTGACATATTTGTTCTGCTCATAGATTAAGGATCAAGATAGATGATCTATATAAGGCATCTAGTATAGAATTATGATCAGCTTTGCAACGATCTTTATAGAAAATGGATATTTTAATCTCATGCTCCAAATGAAACAGAACTATATTTATAGGTTTTTGTTTTTTGGATTTAACACTGTACATACATTTCTGCAAGTGGTCTCCATTTATAAACTGTCTTTAATCATTTATTTTTAATTTAGCTTGTATTTTTTATTTACTTTGACTATTATATAAATGAGGGTGAGCAATTTTATAACAAAACCATTAATCTTTTGTTTTATTGTGTGGAGTTATCATTACAACATAACAATTATTTTCTATAAATAAGGGCTTCAACTGACTGATTAATTATGCTCAGTGGTACATGACATTATTAAATGAACTGTTACATGCCTGTGGTACAAATACACAGGAGTTATTGAATCCTAGTTTGAAATGGACATAATTTTAACCATAAACACATATTTCCTTGGCTTAGTCATAATTCATGAGTATCAGTAGGATTTCAGTGCTGTAAACATCAGTATAATTTCTAATTATTTCAATACTTTAGTTAATCTGTGAATGAATTCATTGGTGCAAGCTGCACTATGGCTACGTGTTAATAGTGATTTATATTCTTCCTCATTCAAATCACAAATGGAATGTCACTTGTGCTGTATAATGCTCCCAAAACATTTGCTACTCATTAAATAAAGGGTTATTTTCATTCACCAGACTTTGGAAATTTAAATAAATATAATAGAATCAGAGGAAAGAATATGTGAATTGATAACAATGATTCTGTTTTGACAAAGGCCACGTTCATCCAGAAATTCTGGGCATGTAACTTAAGTCAAGTGAGGCTTTAACTGTTTTGTGATTAGAAGCATTATGAAGCCTGCTTACTAGTAAACATTAGTAATAATGCTGAATTACTGCAAAGAGAAGAAAAATCAGAATTTTAACTGCTTGTCTTTATGCACCACGATTGTGGCATGCTTTGAACTGAATTGTAATTATGTATTTTCATGTCTCCCTTTGCTTTAATCCTGACTTTGAGTGATAATTCCTTAGCACAGAGCTATTCTATTTTATAATCGCCTATCTAGCCTCTCCTCTATCACTCCCCTCTTAACCTACCGCACACCCAGACATGGTGGAGTGTCTCCCAAAGACACGGATCCTTTCATGATCCTATGCCCCTGACCATGATAATCTTTGTCTAGATGGAACTTCCTCTACTTCTTCACCAGGGAAGGTATTCATCATCCTCCTGGGATCCAGCTCAGTGTTCAGTTTCTTATTAAGGATTTACCCAATCTCCCAGGCAAGGTGTCACTCTTTTCCACTTGCCTTCGGTAAGACTTTGCTCACATCCTTCATGTAGAGCAGGTCCCATTGCACCAGAGCTCTTTTTTAAAAAATCAATGTCTCTTCCCTTAGCACATGGTTCTCCATATCTAGTGTGTATAAGCATCACAAGGATACTGTGCTAAAATAAATGCAGATTCCTGAGCCCCATTCTTCAGATTCTGATTCAACTGGCCTCAGCAGGGGCCCAGAGATCTGTGATTTCATTTATAATCTTTCTGATGCAGAAGTTCAGGTTAATACTTTGTAAAGAAAATACTACACTAACTGTGAACAAATCAAAGTCCAGGCTATGCTTTGTTTGTTTCTGTATACATAGGTCCAGAATAGAGACATTCAATGAATATTTGCTGAATAAATGAATGAATAATTTTTAAAAACTACATAATTTCTATGTTAATAATCTGTAAGCTGCCTGACAGTACAGCCACATAGATTTGTGGCTATGTTTACAACTATTCTCATGGAATTTTAATGAGTGGTCAATGCCAATTTAACTGTTTCTCCTGAACTTTGTTCTTGGTACTCTGTTTTCCTAAAAACTTCCTTGAAAAGTACTTGAATAAAGAAATAAATATAATATGTGCTGGTAGTATAACTACTATGCTTGCTTTAAGAATTAGTATTCAAAAAGGTAGTTCAAAACCAACAATAAGAGGCCTAAACAACAAGGTGGAATGTCATAGAGATAAATGTACATTTCTGCCTTTAGGTTAAAAAAATCAATTGCAAAAATGCAAGATGGTGTTAGAACTGGCTTGACAGCAGTTCATTGAGAAAGAAGCTAGGTTTCAGTTGAAAACAAGTTCAACAGAACCCAATAATGTGACATAGCCATTTAAGAAAACCACATGGTCAGATTATGTTGAAGGGCTTTGAAGCAAACAGCACAGGATGTCAATAGTGCCATTTCTTTACGCCAGCCAACTCTCATCTAATAAAATGTAGCTCAAGATCACTGACCAAATTTTAAGATGGACACTTGAACCACTGGAATGGTTTTTAGAAGAGAACTAGGATACTTGGTGAAATGGGAATCATGATATACAAAGAAAAGTTGAAGAACACCATGTTTTATGTGGGCATTTACATTGGATACCAGTTTGTTACTGGTATAATAATACTGCATAACAAACAACAACAAATTATCAGCATCATACAACAATAAGCAATTACTTAGCTCAAGTGTTTTTCGTTTGGCTGGAGGTTGGCTGATCTAGGATGGGGCTGCTGGGGGCTCGGTTCCAAGCTATGGACGGAGCTGGGCTTGACCCTCCCTGATGTCTGGGCTCCACATGTGTTCAATCTGGAGCCCAGATTAAGTGAAGAACAGCCATATGGGGGAGCTCTTCTCATGGCAATGGCAAGAAGCCAAGTGGGAAACACACAGACCTCCTAAGGCCTAGGTTTAGAAGTGACATTATTATATTAGCCAAAGCAAGATACACGACAGTAAGAAGTCAGGAGAATATACTCTGCCCCTGTTTTGAGAGGGACTGAAAAATCACACAGCAAACAGCGTGAATGCAAGCAGTGGTGAAGAATTGTAACCAAGGATGCTCTACCACATTCTGGATTAGGTATTGATAGAGGGGCATTATTTTCTTTAAGAAAGGCTGATATGTGGGAGAAAAAACGAGCTAGATTTATTTATGTGTAGTTTCACAGGGCAGATTAGAGACCAATGTATATAAATGGATATGACAGAGAAGTAGATGTTAGTTCAGTTTAAGAATTTCTTAATAAGCTGAGGTGTTTTAAAAATGGTATAAAGTATTTTGGAAACAATATGGCATTAGTACAAAGGGCCCATTCTTTGGAATTGGACAGAAACTAGTTTAGAGTTTGAGCCTTTTACTTATTAAACTATAAAGTCTTGAGCATGGGAAACATTCTGAATCCTGTTTCTTTATCTGTAACATGAGGATAAAACTATTTACCTCATTAGATAATGTTTGTAAAATGCCTAATGCAGGCTTCTGGCACAACACAAATGCTCACTATCGTGGCTATTATTATTCTTATTAAAAATGTACTACTTTTGGAAATGCTTGTGTTCTCTGCCTTGCCCTTCGGAATTCTCTTGTGCTCCTTTCACACATGTCCTATAATTCAATTTTACTGAATATTAGGTAATACAAGTCCACAATTACTTATCCTCAAACTCCAAATCCAAAAGGCCTAAAACCAAAGGTTTTTCTTAAATTGGGTAACTAACAATATTACGACCTAAAGTGATAAGAAGCTATTTATTTATATCTTGCTTAGTGTAGTTATTCATATATTTCAATACAATAATGTTAATATGTATTTTTGGCCCAGATGTCACTGGGGATAATATGAAATATAAAGTATATGCATTGTATTGCCTTTCTAAAATACAAACAATTCTGCATATGAGACATCTGGTCCACAGTGTTGCAACTATAGGATTATGAACCTGTCATTTAATGTATCATATTTGGTCACCATTCTATTTCCAGCACCTCGCAAATAGCAACCTCTTAGTAAACACTAACTTAATGAAACAGCAAAAGATGATGTTCAGGATATTATAAAGGGAATTCTAATTATGGAAAATGAATAATATCTCTAACTTCTTTTAATTCTATCCCACATTTCTACCAGGTAAATTCTATTCCCTTTTCTGAGGTCCTCCCAGGATATGAAGTGAGTCTTGTTTTTGTTTTTCCAATTCTATGATTTGAATATCACAAAGGCCCATCTTTCCCATTTTGACCACAGTGTCAGAAGAAAAATATCTCCCTTCTCTCATTACCCGTGTGCACGTGCAAAACAGCAAGACTGGGAGATTTGTTTTTTTAAATATACAAATTGACTAAGAAATCAAAGAAAGCAATGAAAGCACAGAAATGTTGTCAGGAAAGTGATGGAATAGCTACTAGTGGAGAACTTGAGCTCAGATGATCAAATCGGCCTGGTGCAGAAAAAAAGATGATCATGATTTTCTCCAAAGATGAATTTGGCTTCACCAACTTCTAGGCTGGATGAGAACCTCAAACTCTGTCCAAATACCAACTCTTCCTTATTTTTGAGTGCCGTATTTAGGTTTTCCTTCCTATTACTCCAGCTAAATGCCCTACCATTCTCAAATATCTTATAGTCTGATCCACCTGAAGGACATGTACTTCTTTAATAATAAATCATTTTCTAATTTCTTTGCCTTTGCACTTGTTGATGCCCTTACCTGGCTAAATATTCCTTACCAGTCAAATCTCAGTTTGGCATCAGCTCTTCTAGGAAGCTTTCTGGTATTTTAAATTAACCCTACACTTAGGTGGCCTCCAACATTCTTTTATATCCTCTAGCACATCCTTCTAGCACAATACTTATCACATGGTATGTATTTATTTGAATGTCTGTCTTCTTCCCTAATTGTTCATAAATAGTCCCCCGGATTTTGGGACATCCTTCACAGACCATGTAGTGTCCTCAAATAGCTGTTCTGAAGGACTACTTGTTACTATGCCCTTGGAAGCATTTTCTGTATACTGACTTCTTCTCTATCCTGATTATTTTGTAAAGAGCACAATTTAGAAAATGATGGCCAATACTATCTATAGACATATTTGGTTTAATCACCAAAGTGTTTAATTCCTTTAAATTAGTTGCCAGCATCTAAAAATCAGGGTATTGCAGTGAAAAACTGATGCAGCAGGTTATATTTTCCAGAAATTGGCTAAACAATATTTTCTACCCTTGAATCACACCAGTCACCCATTGACTGGTAAGGTCTAATATCCCTTCTCTTGAATCTGGATGGACTTGTGACTTGCTTGTAACTAACAGAATGAAGCTAATTCATAAAAGGCAGTGCTGCCTCTGTTTTGTTCTTTGGGTTACTCATATCTGGTGTCCCGAGCTGCCATGCTGTGAGGAAGCCTAAGTGACATGGAGAGCACTATATGAGTGTTCCAAACAACAGCCCTAAGTAAGATGCCAACATTAACTGCTAGATGTGATATGATATGAGAGAAGAATCTTCAGATGATTCCAGCCCCCAATCGTGGAGTCTCCCTTGGCTTCTGAGCCTTCCCAGCTGAGGCCCCAGACATAGTGGAGCAGGACCAAGCCACCTTTGTTGTACCCTGTTAAAATTTCTGATGCACAAAATCCATGAGCATAGTAAAAATGGTTGTTTCATACCACTAAGCTTTGAGGTGGTTTCTTATGCAGCAATAACAACTGTAAAACCTAGATTTCCAGCTTTTCTTGGGGAGGAAAAAAAGAACTAGTACTACTGCTCCCCTCCCCCTTTTATTATGTAGACTACATGGCCACAATATCCTAAAGTTGAACAAAAGGTAGCTGGTTTAGATCGGGCACATACCTTCCTGTTTGCCACAGTCTCCACCACCTTATTGTACACTTTTACAAGCACATATACTCACGAAACTTCCTGACCCCTTAAGTATGTTTTTTATATGTTAAATTTGTTTCTTTCTATTGGTGGAGCTAGGCTTCTCCTCACCTACCATTGAAACCAGAACTTCACTTCAGGTTTTTTATCTGGCCTTAATGCTGGGCTTTTTGCAACACATCAAGTTCTTTGAGAGTTTAAGATGATCTAACACTTCCCATTTCTGAAGCTCTGATTATGTATGTATTATCAGGTTTGCCCAATATCATCTTATTTCCTGCTGCATGTCTCCAATTCTAAACTAATCTGGTGAGGAGAAATGGCTGACACATTGACATGTCTTGATTTCAACAAATGATTATGCAGGTTTTAGTGCCTAACTGGGACACTTCCTTTTTCTTGGGAGACTTGTCCTTCATATGACTAGGGAAAATGTTTTTTCTAACTCTTCTTATTAGAATTTCATAAAAAGTACTTTAATGGTATATTTTTAAATAGAAATTGACTACTTAGGTAAGTAGCTGTTATCATAGAAATTAACTTCAAATTAATTAAAAAATCAGCAAGTGCAATGAATAAATAATGAATAGCAATTATCTTAAGTGCTTAAAATAAATATGTCAAGTAAGGACTAAAAAAGAAAAAAACTACTGTGTATGAAGAGCTGGATTCTCCTTTTGTTAAGGTAAATTTAAACAATATCAAATCTACTGTTTATGCATGCAGAGCTCTGTAGGTGGCAGGAAAATACAACTAAATTGTAGAATAACTGTGGGAAAATATCTCAAATCCAATAACCTTCTGTAAATTCAATCTCACCATTGACTATAGCATTGAGACATGAAAGAATTGAATTACAAAATGAGGGTGAGTCACTTTACAGTGAACAGTGCTACTTAAATGAATAGGACAAGCTGTTATATACTTAATATTATAACTTTTATTAAATTACTGGGTAATTGCAGTGCCTCACACTTAAGTTTTCACTTGAAGGGTTTCTGTAGGCTCAGTATCAAATACAAGGGTCTACATCAAACTAACAGCCTAAGAAAAGAGTTAAATAATTTCATATTTTTTTTCTTGCTTAGAAGTGTCCCTTGGTCAGAACTTTTTGAAAAGCATGCAAATAACTCCCTACATTCTTATTATATTAAATGCATATTATCTCTGGCATATTTAGGTATATAACAAAAGTCTGAATTGATTCAGATTTTCGGGTAGTATTTGTTAATCTTTATGTCTAAGGCTCTGAACTTAGCAGACATGGGTTCAAATCCAAAATTCACTACTTGAATGTACTTGGAAAAGTCACTTAACATTTCTAAAATTCAATTTTTCTTTACATAAAATGAGGGAAAAAATCCCTGCCTCATGTGTTGTTGCAAGGATTAAATGAGATAAAACACCCCTAAACACTTAGCATGCAGCTAGTACAAAACTATTACTAAGTATTATAAACCATTAGTTCTAAGTAGCTTCTGAACAACAAAGCAGTGGTACCCATCTGTAGGCTCTGACCCTTGAGGAGCTAAGAAGTTGTGCAAGGGATGTGAGAACCCATCTGTCCACCGAATGTATATTTGTATGTTCACTGTATATTCTAATTTTTTTTTAGTATATAGATACTTTCTCATAAATAAAATACAAATTCATTTAAAAACATTACTGTTTCCATAACAATTTCATGTAATTATTTATATCTTCAGGCAATTCATGCTAATATGTACAATTACTACTTGCTGAAGTATGATACAAATTTTGGATGTTGTGCTGGATCGCTTGCGTTTGCCTTCCCACTTTCACGGTCCCCTCCAGCCTGCTCTCTACCTGGGGAATGGCAAGCGGCAGCACCGTCCATTGGATCTCCTGTCCTCTGCTTCCTAATGAGTCCAGCCAATGGGAACAATGGTAAACAACTGGAACGAGGGAGGCAAGTGAGGTTGGGGTACTAACTATTTGCGGCCCCGCAGCTCTTCACTCTAGGGATAGTCTGCCACTGAATACAGTCCCCTTATTAAACTCTCCTCAAATTACCCTAATTTAAGAGTATCATTTTCTTCCCTCTATGTGTAGGCCCTGACGGTTGTAGATATTCAAAAAGGGTGTTCATTCTAGAAAACGTTGACAACTACTGCCATATATTTCAGAGGGAGATTTATCTTTTTTCCTCCTAGCACATTCCTTCATTAATCCACAAAGGGGCAGCTTCTTTTCCTAGGCTGTGTGAGTTCCTCACCTGATTCAAGCTTCAAGGAAAGCAAAGCCTTTCATTTTATGTGGAAACAACCCAAGTACCCATCAATACACAAGTGGATTAATAAAATGCGGTATATGTATACCATGGAGTACTCCTCAGCCATAAAAATGGTGAACTAACACCTCTTGTATTATCCTGCATGGAGCTGGAGCCCATTCTTTTAAGTGAAGTATCACAAGAATGGAAAAACAAACACCACATGTACTCGCCATTAAATTGGTACTAATCGATCAACACTTATGTGTACGTATGAAGGTAACATTCATCGGGGATCGGGCCAGTGGGAGGGGGAGGAGGGGGTGGGTAAATTTACACCTAATGGGTGCAGTGTGCACTGTCTGGGGGATGGGCATCCTGGTAGCTTTGGCTCAGGCAGTGCAAAGGCAGTTTATATGACCAAAGCATTTATACCCCCGTAATATTCTGAAATTTAAAAAATAAAATAAAAAAATTTACACTGGAAAACTATATATCTTTAACATTTCATACCCAAATAAAATTACTGTTAGAATTAAAGATCAGAACTGGTCTTCTGACTTTTATTTGTGATATTACCACTTATATGTAAGTAAATAAAAGTTACTTTTTTCTATTTGTATGATTTCATTTGGTATAGATTCTTTTCTAAACTTTGGGCATTGGGAAATGTTGGCCAAACCTTGTGAATTTACATGATATCAGAAGGTGGATCTTTGAAAATGTTAATGTCTTTAAGGAGTACATTAAAAAAAATAGGGTATCAGAACACGAATAGAATTTAAATGTTTGGTCCAATTAAAGGTGTTAATCACAGGATATAATTTGTCTTAAGTCAAAGACTTCAAGTAAGTAAGCTCCCCTGGAAACTGCAATATTAGTCCTGCAATTTGAAGCTTGAATAATAAACTCATCAATCTATTTCTTTACTTTCTCTCTTCACAGACACAGAGCAAGAGAAAAAGATGGTCAGAAACCCTTCATATCATCTTTACCAGCCATTAATATGTCATTCAATTAAGCTGCCTCCTGAGGAATCTTTAGTGAAGTACCTTTTCTGATCCATTTGAAATTTTCCAGAACTAATGATACCTTACAAGATAACTGGGGGATTAATTAAAGTTGTTATAGCTTCTGAACTCCAGGTGAACCTTTGTAGGGCTGTTACCTTGTGAACTTCCCCAGAATCTCTACTAAAGATGATATAATTATTCCATTTAGGCACCTGTGAGATTCTACTTTATAATCTCCACAAATTCTGTATTCACCTGTGCTAACTAGTCAATTAAAGACCATTTTCTCTAAAGAATTTTATCTATTATCTCTGTTCTGCTAAGTCACACATATTCTATTGTTTTATCTTCAAGATTCTAAATCAGCATTTCTTCTGATTTTGAACTCAACAATGCCAAAATAATATTCACACTGTTTGTAAATGCTGGAGTTTTATGCTTATATATTTCTCTTTATTTTACTTTTTTAGAAAACATTTCCCTTCATCAATACAAGTCTTACATTTCATAGTCCAACTAAAATGCCACTACTTGAAAGAAACAATACTAGGCTGATTCTTGCAGGAAATGAACTTTCTCTCACTCCTAATTCCTAGTACTTGATTAACCTCTCATTGTTCAACTTATATTTGTTCAAATATATATATGAAATATATATACAGCTTGCAAATCACTCTTCAAACAAATTATTCAAAGCAAATATTAAAATATATTTAAAAATTAAATAATATGTATTGTCTCTGTATGGTTAGTATACTATCTGATACACACAATCACTTAATAAGTGCTTATTTAACTGAACTGTTAATCTTACTTTCTGCTAGTATAGTTGGACCAATAGAAATAATCTAAAATAGGGATTAAATACATTATTTAATAAATACTCTAGTGTTTATCCATTTCTACTACAAATTAATATTATATTTAAAAATTCTTCCTCACAGAATTTCCTGAAAAAATATTCACTCATTATTGTATTTATTTATTTTTCACTCATTCATACAAAAAGAGTTTTACTGAGAACCTCTAGTGTGCCAGAGACTCCGCTAGTGTTGAGGGTATGATTTTGACCAAAATAGACATTTTATAATTATTTTATTATTTTATAATTATTGTAATGTACAACAGTATCATTACAACTTATTTCATGACTTTTTTTTGGTCCTTGTGGTTTGGCACTAAATTACCTGAGAAACATATAAGTATTTTGTCAGTAAATATTATACATATAATTCTGGATTTTGTATCCTCTTTGAGGAACGAGGCTCTTATTTTGCAACCTAATAGTGTAGAATATATTAGGCCTGACATTCATGTATTCAACAATCATCCTTTCAGCACATACGCCATGAAAGACTCAATGCCTGGTATTCTGAGGGATATGAGGGTGTATCAGACAAGGATCTGGAGCAAGTAGTAAAGATATAAAGGACATGTAGACAGATAATCCCAATGTAAGCCAGAGAAAGTGTATAGAAAAGTAAACATGTGGTGCTATTGGAATTCAGGACAGAAATAGATCATTCCCAAACAAAAGATTAAGGAGAGAATTGGCTTTTGAGCTAGGCCTGGAAGGATGGGAAGAATTTAGCCATAAAAAATTTAGTGTAGGAAAGAGAAAGGAGAAGGCAGCAGAAGTGTATAGAAAAGGTCCTTTTATATACAAATTATACTTCATTAAAACAAGATAAAATATTTTTCCCAAAATTATTCTATATTGACATTACTTTTTATAAATAAATGTGTTCAATAATTATAGTATTCACTTTTCAAATATTCAAAGATAGATTATCCTACTCCTATTTTTTCTTCATTCTTGTCTCTTAGGGTCAGTTAAGCCCGTTTAAATATCACCAGAAGAAAGACAAAGAAAGTCTCTCATTTTCAGAAAATTATTCCAAAATCTCTATTATCTAAATGTAGCTCTACAGAGCTACATCAAGGAATTATTTTAGTCCATTCTAATTGTGTTTGTAGTGTGTGGTAATTATGTTTTCTATCAAAGATTTCTGAAGCAAGTTATAGAAGTTTGTTATCACTATTTTTATGTAGTAATTTGTAATGATAAACTAACAATTTGATTGAAAGTATTAACAGATGTTTTAAATATGTAGCCAATTTGCACACAATACTCTTGCTCAGTGTCTATGGTATGATGCAAAACTTTTCCAAATCCTAAATATCTATATTGTTTTCCAATATGTAATTGGGACTATTAAGATATTACCCATAGCAGAAGCTCTTGGCTCATAAGGGCTTCTCTATTTAACCTACTACAAATTAACCAATTACTCAACGTTGAAGGTGGTTATTTCCATAGTAGTATCTTAAGTCATATTTAGCTTTTTAAAAAAATCAGATGGCTGTATGAGGATGGTTTTATGTCTGGGTTCTTGGTCCTGTTCCATTGGTCTATGCCTCTACTGCCAGTACCATGCTGTTTTGGTTACTACAGCCTTGACAAGAACACTGGGGAAGAGATTCCCTATTCAATAAATGGTGCTGGGAAAACTGAATAGTCACATGTAGAAGACTGAAACAGGATTTGCACCTCTCACCTCTCACAAAAATCAACTCACGATGGATAACGGACTTAAACCTAAGGCATGAAACCATAGAATTCTAGAAGAAAACACTGGAAAAACTCTTATAGACATTGGCCTAGGCAAAGAATTTATGAAGAAGACCCCAAAAACAATCACAGCATCAATGAAAATGAATAAATGGGACCTGATCAAATTAAAAAGCTTCTGCACAGCCAAAGAAACTATCACTAGAGCGAATAGACAACCTACAGAATGGGAGAAAATATTTGCAAGCTATATATCTGATAAAGGGCTGATAACTAGAATCTATATAGAACTCAGGAAAATCAGTAAGAAAAAATCAAACCACCCCATTAAAAAATGGGCAAAGGACATTAATAGAAACTTTTCAAAAGAAGACAGAATAATGGCCAAGAAACATATGAAAAAATGCTCAACATCTCTACTTATCAGGGAAATGCAAATCAAAACCACAATGAGATATCATTTAACTCCAGTGAGAATGGCTTTTATCAAAAAGTCCCAAAACAACAAATTTTGGCATCATGCAGAGAGATAGGAACACTCATACACTGCTGGTGGGACTGCAAACTAGTACAACCTCTAGGAAAGTAATACGGAGATACCTCAAAGAACTAAAAGTATAACTACCTTTTGATCCAGAAATCCCACTACTGGGTATCTACTCAAAGGAAAAAAGTCATCCTATAATAAAGACATGTGCTCTTGAATGTTTATAGCAGCACAATTCACAATTGCAAATATGTAGAAACAACCCAAGTGCCCTTAAATCCATGAGTGGATTAATAAAATGTGGTACATGTACAACATGGAGTACTACTCAGCCACAAAAAACAATGCTGAACTAACATCTCTTGTATTATCCTGGATGGTGCTGGAGCCCATTCTTTTAAGTGAAGTATCACAAGAATGGAAAAACAAGCACCACATGTACTTACTATCAAATTGGCACTGATTGATCAACCCTTAAGTGCACATATGCAAGTAGCATTCATTGGGTGTTGGGCAGGAGGGAGGAGGGAGGAGGCGATGGTAAATTCACACCTAATGGGTGTGTTATGCACTGTCTGGGGATGGCCATGTATATGTAACCTCAACGTTTGTACCCCATAATATTTTGAAAAAAAATTTAGCTTTAAATGTATCAGTTCACACTCACTTTTTTCTTAATTGCCCGCAGTATTCTTTCTAAACAAAATTTCCCTTTACTCCTTTCACTATGTTGTCCCTGGGCCATGGAAAATCCAAACTTCTGCACATGTAGATTTCTTCCACTCCATAATGACCTTAAAGTTGTTTATTTCTTTTCCACCTCCTCTTCCTCGAATACTACTTAATAACTCTTAAAGGAAACTTATTTACTTAAGTCCCCTTGTGTGTCCATAAAGTTGGCCAATAAATGATCAATGTTATAATGATTTTGCAATAATTAGTTCCATTGGTTTATGTCAATCACATAAAGGGTGGAATCACTTAACTATCACATGGACTCACTCTATTTTCCTACGAAATTTGTAACTGTTTCTTAGAAAAATCTTAGGTGATTCATTTTTCTAAAAATTCATGTTTTATATAATTTTATTCATAATTGCCAAAAAATAAAAGCCAAACTCAAAAGGCTACATATTGCATTGCTTCTACTTAATAACATTCTAGAAAGGCAGAACTGTGGTGACAGAAAACAGATGGTGATTTCCAGGGCTTGAGTGATGAAAATGCTCTATATCTTAATTTTGGTGTTGCTTACACAGTAGTTTGCATTTGTCAAACTCATACAACTTTACTCTAAATGGATAAATTTTATCATATGTAAATAACACCTCAATAAATCTGACTTTGAAGAATTAAAAATACACTAATATCACAAATTTTCTGTCAATCTAAAGATACATATATTCAACAATGTTTAAGAGATTCAACAATGTTTAAGAGATCCATCAAGAAAGTAAAGGAATTCTTGGTTCCATAAAATATTTTAAGACTTTCCCTCTTTTCAAAGTACCAATAGTATTTTCTTATCTTCTGTTTTACAAATACAAATTACGTTTTAGGAAATAAAACCATATTGCTCTGCTTTTATCATTGTCTTAACCACAAGTTTACTAAAAAAAACCCTCTAAAAATAACAGCATTTAGCTAAATATCAGCTTGTTTAATGAGTTCATGGGTTATGATAATCATCCAGTCTCAGAATAACATACTACTATCTCAATGTTTGCAATTGCAAGATTATTATATTTTACCTCTCACAGTCTAGTAAGCAACTTAATAATTCAGAAAGATAATGGAGAAAAATCACTGCTTGAAACTCTCACATAATATAACTGATCTGCAGATTCAGGAAATAAAATAGCAAGATTAGAGATAATCCTGAGAAGATGCTTTAGATAGCAAATGCCTTACCTTTGCGTTTGTGTCGCATAGCTATTATCATAAGCCTCATAGGTCGGGTCCTCATATTCACCCCCGTAGCCATCATCATACCCCTGAGGCAGAAAGTGGTAGAAAGACCTATTAGCAATCAATTTGAATAACTTTGATCTCATTTTGGTTAATAAGATTTTATACAATATGACCTTGGTTAGTTTTATGTTTGGTTGGTGACCATATATCACATTTTACTAGATTAATAATTCCCACATAACCTTGAATAATATTTCATGGATCAGGTATTAATGTTTATTAATTAAAATCAGCATATCATTGAAGTAGCAATACTTATCCTAAGATTTATTTAGAATTTTCATCAATAATAATGAAGACAATTTAAGAAATTCAAAATAATTTTCTCTTTTGAAAATATTTGGGTAGATAAGAAAAACTGTGATAAACCAATGGTGGTGCTAACATATTCGTTACAACCCCACTGGGAGTTTTTTTTTCTTCTCCTAATAATAATCATAATTAAGATAGAAACTATAAAGTACAGGATCTTTAAACTGTAGTCAGCTTTCAGCAAAAAAGATGGAGTCATTTTCTCAAAAAAAACAAAATAAACAAAACGAAAGAAAGAAAGGTAAGAGGAAAGAAGGAAGGGAGAAGTAAAATAAAGACCTTTTATTTTGTTGCACATTCTATGATTTTTAAATCTCTTAAATAAAATAACGTGAAGTGAGTTTTATTACCTGGCTAAATTACACTAACAAAGCTAAAGCAGATTTTGTCATTGCAGCACGTGCAAGCAAGCTAGCAATTACACACTCCAGTGATCAATCACTCTGTAAATGATTTAGTTTTATTTCCCTTTGTGGTCATTGACTTTAAACCCCAGCCATCCATCTCCACTACTCCATACTTCTGGAAAAACCTTCAGGTTTTCTGACTCTGGTGCTGGTGCATCACTTTCCCTGGAAAGCACTTCCACCCCATCCTATTAATTCATAATTTCATTTCAGTCTTGAGGCTTACAAATCTCTCTTTTTTAATCTCGTTCAAAATTTTCAACAGAAAATGTCTAGATGGGACAGTTTCTACACTAATCTTGATTGAGACTTTTGAGCCCATTTAATCCAAAGACTAATTTTTTTAAATCAATTTAGGAAGTTTTAAAAAATGTATTTCTTTACTTTTTCTCTTCCATCAGGTTTACTCTTTAAATAATGCTATTATTTACATATTAGGGGTTCTGAATCCAGCTTCCATTTCTTCTATTTTTTCATTTCATCATATTTTCGCTCTGCAGCATGGAATAGTCCCTCTATTTGACTTTTGAATACTCTAATTTGATTCCTACTGAATTTAAAACTTTAAAAAAATTCTAAAGTTAACTTTAGTATTTATAAAAGAATAACACGCAGATTATTTAAAAATAGTACGAAAGGGTTTATGTCCAAAAGCTAGTAGCTTCTTGTCTTGTTCTTTTTCAACCTCCAGTTCTCTCTCAGTCTTTTCTTCTATTATTTTAGTTTTTATAGTTGTGTTATTAAATAATACAGTTAAGTTTGCTTGATTTATGAATTTTAGTCATTTTCTGTTGACTAGCCATTTAGGTGGTTAAGATTTAGTTCTATTATAGATTCTTCCCCATATTTCTCCCTATACCTATCTTTCTCATATTATTTCATCATAACTTTTTGTTAAATAAATACTCACTTCCTTTTGTGTTACATGGAGACTACTTCCTGAAGAACCATAAAAACTAAACAAGGTCACATTGCCACAGGTGCCTCAGGGGGTGCAAACTTCTTTTTAAGTATTAGGTTTTTGGTCCTCTACCAAGGTTATAAAAATATGGCTTCACTCACCTTAACTTTTTATTCAGACTCAAGAGCTCTAGCTTCCAACAAGAGGCAAGTGAGTTCTAATTTGTTTTGTTTTGTTCCATTTTACTTTTGTTTGTGTCTTATAGCAAGGAGCTAGAAGAGCCAGGGGTGGGGGTAGGTACATGTCTTCAGGGCCCCAATTCAGGGCCCTGAATTTCCTATGTTTCCCCCATCTTCATCTGTTGAAATGCTACTGATTCCTCAACGTCAGTGTACGTGATACTGTCTTCAGGAAGCTTTTCCTGTTCCTACTAACCATATGATAACTCTTAGTCCTCTGAATTATAATTGCCTGTTGTTTTTTCTCAAATTACTCAGAATTTCTAAATATGTACTGTATTTATTTTTCTACAATTTTCTCTATTTTTAGAATTTATGCTTCTGAAAAGCAAAAGCTATATCATAATCATTTTTGATGCCTTATGGTATTTAGCTTAGTGTATTCCATGGAGTAGTAATTCAACAAATATATATTGAATTGTTATATTGGCACAAAGGAGATCATTCTCATCTAGTGCAGCTATGGATTGACATAAATTAATCACCACTAAAAGAGAACTATTTCTGATGATAAGTATATAGTACTATTGTATCTATATGAAGAATACCATTACTATTTGGTTTGGAAAGATTATTTCATTTTACTTCTTTACTTTTACTTTTTTAAAATGTTACACAGAAAAATCCACAACATAGATAGAAATCTTTCCTGTTAAGCTAAAATTTCATAAAGTATATAATGCAATGGCTCCCAAATAATTGTACTTACTGCAAAAGAGAAAGTAAATGTGAATACATGTACATAATCTATTTTTGTTTCCTAATACTTGATGTATTTTTTAAAACCATCTTTTTAATAAGAGATATTTATAAACATAAATATTTGTAAATGTATATGTATGTGTGTAAATGTTTGTAAGCATATAGTACTACAAAAAAGTAAACTATCATTAGATCACAGTCACAAAATAGAAAACATCACAATATTTAAGATGCCAACACTGTATCCTAAATATTAAAAACAAACCATAAATTATTCATGAGAATATCCTCATTGCATAGATCACATAGTTTTCCTAATGCTAACAGTACAGGGAGTAGGTGGCTTTCTGAAGAAGAGGGAAGAAAGCAAGAGCGTCCTGTAACCTCGGGTAGGGAAAGACAATAACATAGCCACGAAGGGCATGGACTCCGGCTTCATTCTATCTGCATCAAACCCTGGATCTTAACAAGATTCCCATATTTGGAACCTTGGCCAAGGTTTTAATTGTTCTGTACTTCGGTTTCCTCATTTGTAAAATAAGAATAATATCGACTACCTCATAAATACTTTATAGGAATTTAACCACATAGTACTACACCTATAAAGCACACACATCATGCCTGACATAGAGTGATTGCTCAATAACTATTCACCGTTACGGAGAATTAAGCAGGCTTTGAAGAACATGTTATTTTTATGGATACTTCAGAGACAGCATGAAACTCTTGAAGGCAGAAAGAAGCAGAATAAAATTTAGAAAAAAAAAAAAGAAAGAGAGCCAGAGAATTCCGATCTATTCTGAAATTTTATCAAGAGTTAGGCCCACCTCCTTTCCTGAGAATTTGGAATTAGGACTGAGATTCTGGTTCAGTTGAGGTTCATTTATTCATTCATTCATTCCATAAACATCTGTTGAGCACTTATTACATGCTAGGCACTGCTTTAGGAGCTAGAGATTTGGCAATGAACAAAAAAAGAAAAGAAAAACTGGGAGAATTATATGGATCTGTGGTCCCCAACCCCTGGGCTGTGGACAAAGGTCTGCAGCCTGTTAGGAACCAGGCTGTATCACCGCCTAAAGTCCACACCTCCGCCTGAGCTCCGCACCTTCCCTCCCCACTCTATGGAAAAATTGTCTTCCATGAAACTTAGGAACCAGGCTCTTAGCAGGAGGCGAGATGCAGGTGAAAGGCAAGGTGGGGAGCTTCATCTGTCATCTGTATTTACAGCCACTCCCCATTAATAGCATCACTGCCTGAGCTCCGCCTCCCCACCCCCAAAAAAAGGATGGGGGCCACTGATGGAAGACCTATTACAAAGAAGAGCTATACCCACAAATAGAAAACAGAGCAGTTAGGCTGAGTTTCTCTAGCTGTTTTGTAAAAGATGCCCTTACTTTGTTTTTTCTAAGCCTAAAGATGACGTGCTGGCAGTAAGGTGCCAGAGCAAAAGAAAACATACTGAGAAGCAGGGAAAAGTAATGGCAAGTAACCAGAAATCCCTCAGATACATTTGAGAACAACCAGCAGGTCCTGATGTACTATTATTTTTTTAATTTAAAAAAATTTTTAAAAATTTTCACAATATTATGGGGGTACACACATTTTGGTTACATAATTTGCTTTTATAGTTTGAGTCAAAGTTATAAGTGTGCCCTTCACCCAGATAGTGTGCACTGTACCCATTAGGTGCAAATTACCCATCCCCTCTGCCCCTTCCTACGTACTTGGCTTCCATATGTGCACATAAGTGTCGATCGATTAGTTCCAATTTAGTATTGAGTATATGTGTTGTTTGTTTTTCCATTCTTATGATACTTCATTTAGAAGAATGGTCTCCAGTTCCATCTAGGTTGTTACAAAAGACACTAGATCACCATTTTTTATGGCTGAGTAGTACTCCATGGTATACATATATCACATTTTATTAATCCACTCATGTATTGAAGGGCACTTGGGTTCTTTCCACATCTTTGCAATTTTGAATTGTGCTGCTATAAACATTTGTGTGCAAGTGTCTTTTTCACAAAATGTCTTTTTTTCCTCTGAGTAAATACCTAGTAGTGGGATTGCTGGATCAAATGGTAGGTCTACTTTTAGTTCTTTGAGGTATCTCCATACTACTTTCCATAGAGGTTGTACTAGTTTGCAGTCCCACCAACAGTGTATAAGTGTTCCTTTCTCTCCACATCCACACCAGCATTTGTGGTTTTGGGACTTCTTGATAAGACCCATTCTCACTGGAGTTAAGTGATATCTCATTGTGATTTTGATTTGCATTTTTCTGATGATTAGAGACATTGAACATTTTTTCATGTGTTGGGAGGCATCAGTTTACCAGACTTCAAGCTATCCTACAAGGCTATAGTAACCAAAACAGCATGGTACTGGCACAAAAACAGAGGCAAAGATCTACGAATCAGAACAGAGAACCCAGATATGAAACCATCCTCATATTGCCCTCTCATCTCTGACAAAGCAGAAATAAACATACACTGGGGTAAAGAATCCCTATGCAATAAACGGTGCTGGGAAAATTGGATAGCCACATGTGGAAGACTGAAACAGGATCCGCACCTCTCACCACTCACAAAAATTAATTCACGATGGATAACAGACTTAAACCTATGGCATGAAACCATAAGCATTCTAGAAGAAAATGTTCACAAACCCTTATAGACATTTGCCTAGGCAAAGAATTTATGAAGAAGACCCCAAAAGCAATCACAGCAACAACAAAAATGAATAAATGGGACCTGATCAAATTCAAAAGCTTCTGCACAGCCAAGCACACAATCAGTAGAGCAGATAGACAACCTACAGAATGGGAGAAAATATTTGCATGCTATACATCTGATAAAGGGCTGATAACCAGAATCTATAAAGAACTCAAGCAAATCAGCAAGAAAAAAAATCAAACAACCCCATTAAAAAGTGGGCAAAAGACATGAACAAAAACTTTTCAAATGAAGATAGACTAATTGCAAACAAACACCTGATGTACTAATTAAAGTCACAGGATTAGCAGAGTTTGTGGGACTTCCTGAAGGATCTTGAAAAGGCTTAAGAATTAGGGAAGGGTAAAAATAGCACATGGAATATTTTACATACTACAGTTTTTGCTAAGTCCAACAAAGTTCTAGGAAATCATATTTATGTGTTTTTTAAGACAAGTAAAAGTATGGATTGTGCTGGTGATATTCTAAGATAAAGCATTAAAATAGAAATGTCCCATAAAAAGCCAGTCAGTATCTGCTAGGGATTCAAATTGAAAATGAATATTCAACTAAGAAATCAAAATTTAAAAGCTCAAAACTTCTGAAAATGATATTTTTTTCTATTTTTGCTTCATTGTTTTTGCTGTTTCCTTTGAAGAAATTACTATCTTATTATGTCCTGGACTACTAGTACATTTCTACTAAAAAATTAAGACTACTTTATTCCACTTAAGTTATCAGAATCTCAGAGTAGAATTTCCTATATGTGCCAGTAAAAGAAAAACCTCCTAATCAATTAACAGTTTTAATTTTATTTTCTTCTAGTTGTGGACAGATGATTTGGTATCTCCCACAAAAAAGAAAATACACAAGGAGATATGGTTCATTCCTTTCTGGAACATGGTCATGAAGAATATCTCTTCTTTCTAATATTTGTTAATATTTGTGAAGTTATAAAGTCTTTAGTTTTCTATTCTGTGAGCCAAATAAGAACAGGTCCTTACAAGATCCCTATAAAACACAATCTTGGTCATTTTCTGGATCTTTGCTAAGTCCTCCACAAGTTACTCAAAGTATGAGGTGAAGCATAAGCCTAAAACAAAGGCCTAAGCAATAATGAAAGAAGACAATTTCTTTGTAGTTTCCTATAAATTACAGATCACTTGTATTACTTGTATTTGAATATTGGCCAAAGCAACATACAGGACAGATTATATACATATTACTATTAACATAAAAACATAGCTGTACAAAGCCAGCCCTTTTCAAATCTACTCTACAAAATGTATTTCTTTGTCTTTAATATGCCTACTAATTTCTCACCTTAATGAGGTCATTGACTTAAACACTCATTCTTGAACTATAATTTCTATACCAATTTTGGGTTGTCAAATCTAAATAATATTGACTCTATGCATAAGCTTAAAATAATAGTAATTCATCAGACTTTACATTAACCACTGAATTACCTATTATCCAGGCATTAGACATAAAAGAGGACTAAGACATAAATGCCATCTTTGAGAAGCTCTTATCCAGTGGTGTTCTGGTAAATGCTTAATAATTGCCTCTCCAAAAAAAAATTGTATGCATGTGTATTTATATGCATATGTGCATATAAATTCATTATATATTCTACTGAAATAAAGCACACAATTTACAAATAAAATATAGAATTTATTATAAATTCTATACACATATAAACAGTGTGACTTGCAAAATTCAATGTTTTTATAATTTTATTGTCACAATAATATCCCAATAAATCACAGCACAAATAAATACTTGATTACTATCCAATCAGGAAAGAAGATGGTAATGTTATGGATGAACATGTATGGTTCTGATAGGAATGTCATTTGACATTTTCATTTATGTTGACCAGTAAAATAAAAGTGAAATCTCAAATATGTGTGTCAGAGTTTTACTTGTTTGTTAGTGATAGGAGCAACTTTCTTCTGAATTAGACAATGGTTTTCACATATTGGAAAAATATTTCCTCAATTTTTTCTTCTATTTACAATGAAAAGGCTATCAACATAACACACTTTTAAGTTAAATCTACATTATTAACATTTTATCCACAGCTTTATTAAGTCTAGAGAATGAACGAAATAAAAAGTCAAATCCTGGCTTTTAGCATTTGCCAACATCTGTGGTATAGAAACTCTCACTACAGTTGATTTCAGGCTATCAACATGATGTCATTGAAAACAGATTTGGGAAGAGATGAACATTAATTAGCACACCATTATATGTAATTTACACCATACAGATACAATAGACATAAATAACCTAAAAAGCATAGATTGTAATAAAATAGATAATGATGAGTTTATAAATGTTTACTATCTTTCTTTTTAATATAATTTAATTTTAAATTTATACAATTTAATTTTTAATAATGGCTGTGTTTAACAATTAATTCACAAAATTTTAAAAATTTTATGAGGAATCTTGTGAGCCAGTATGAGTCAGCTCTGGCACACCACTGCTCTTGGCCTACTAGACGAGCTCAACAAATGTGTATACAATTGAAATATTAATGGAAAGTACTCCAATAGAGTATGCAATAGGTGCTTTGGGAGCACATTGCAGGAATGCCTAGATCGGTTTGAAGGTTTCAAGGAAAATTTCTCAGGGAAAGTCTTATTTGAGTTAGGTATTTGAAGATATACAAATATTACCCAGGTGAACAAGCAGGTAAAATGAGAGCATTCCATTTCCAGGTACACCAAATGCGAATGCATGGCATCATGAAAGAACACTGTTTTGTAAACTGTTAGTAGCTAGAGCTATTTAGGTCATTAAATATGAAATGTCCAATTTCGAATCAAGAGTGTAGTTTATTATATCTCAAACAAGAAGCAGTACAATTAATCAAAGTATGTGCCTAACCTATTGACACAGTTTTGCCATCTTAACAGTAGCTTGTTTATGCCAGCTGCCAAGAAGCCTGGAGAGCAAGTGGCGATGAAATTGTGAAAGGCGTTTTCCACAGCTTGTTGAGAATTGAATATATTTCCTTGCAAGAAGTGGTCCAAAGCCTAGAAGAAGTGGTAGGCAGTAGGTGCAAGGTCTGGGGAATATGGTGAATGACAGAGAGTTTCCAGTTCCATCTTCTGTAGTTTGAGCAGCGTTGTTTGAACGACATGTGGTCGAGTGTTGTCTTGCAAGAGGACTGGCCTGTCTCTATTGAACAATCTTGGCTGCTTAATTGCAAGCATCACCATCATTTCGTATAACTGGTTGCAGAAGACATCCACTATAGTCGACTGACCAGGTTTCATGAAGCTGGAGGGGATAATGCCAGTGCTGGACCACCAAACAGACACCATTAACTTTTTCTGATGAATATTCAGTTTTGGGCTGTGTTTCAGCACTTCATCTTTATCCAACCTTTGTGCCAAATGCTTGCGATTGTCAAAAAGAATCCATTTTTCATCACATGTAACAATACGGTATAGAAATGGTTTGCCTTTATGTCGTGGCAGCAAAAAAAGGCAAGCTTTGAGACAATTGCTCTTCTGATGCTCATTTAATTCATGCGGTTACCCATCTATCCAGCTTCTTTACCTTGCCGACATTTAAAATAGTCCAATATTGTTGGAATAGTAATGTCAAACCTTGCTGCTAATTCACGTGTAGGTTGAGATGGATTCACTTCCACTACAGCTTTCAGCTCATCATTATCCACCTTGGTGTCAGGTCACCAATGTGGCTCATTTTCAAGATTAAAATCACCATAATGGAACTTCTCAAACTATCGATATACTGTGTGTTCACTGGCCACATCCTTCCCAAACACTTCATTGATATTTGGAGCTGTCTGCACTGCATTAGTTCCATGACAGAACTCATATTCGAAAATAACATGAATTTTTGACTTACCCGTGGTTTCAAAAAAATCGTCCTAAAAAAAAAATGGGAAAGATAATCACAAGCCAAAACATGTGTTTTAAAGACTGAGGATGTACCTTCACAATAAAAATAAACCAAGAAGTGTCAAAGTGAAATGTCAGAGACATCAAACTTAGTACTTAAGGAAATCAGACATTTCATACTAATAACCTAATAATTAAATCACAAAATGCCTAAGAAATAGCAGGCAGTTAGGCTGAATAAACATGGAGGGATCAGGTCTGAAGTGCTTCCTATGACTTGGTAAGGAGTTTATCTGTATCCAGTAGGTAAGCGAGCCATTGCATGGTGTCAAGCCGTAGGATGACAAAATTTAGATCAGCATTTTGTAACTTTTATTTGATTCAAAAATAAAAATCTCCAGGTCTTTTGGGAGTAGGCTCCCTTTTCTCCACTGTTTTCTTGAACATGCTAATCACAGTTACTATAAAGTTCCTGAATGATAACTCCAACATCTGAATCACCTGTGACTTTATTTTTTCCTCTTGGTTTTTATAGATTTGATATGGTTTTTTAACATGTTTTGTAATTTTTCATTGAACTCTTAATATTGTGTATGAAAATTGGTGAAGACTGTGGATGATGGTATTTTTTTCCAAAGATGATAAGTGTTTTCCTGGCAGGCAATTAGAATAACAGCAGATAACCCTAACACCATTAAGAGCTGGTCTTAGGCAAATGGATATAGGGCTTGAAGTGTAGTCTGAGCTAGAGATATAGTTCTAGTAGTCATCAATATGTAGGTGACAACTGAAATAACTACCATTGTGCACAGTGTCTAATGAGAAGGGAAACTTAGTCTACACCATGCTCTACATGAATACAATGGTACATGCCCTACTTCCCCTCTGGGAAATAAGGGCACAAGCATCAGCTGTAATAAATATATTTTATATGGGAAGACTCCACTCTATAAAGAAAATCAGTCTTGAATTTATCCAAAAGATATTACTTTTTGAAAGGCCTTTTAAAATCCCCATGCCAATGTGTGTGTGTGTGTGTTTGTGTGCGCGTTTTCTTAGCATTGACCTGTAAAAATTTCTGGCTGTACTTTTGTGTGCATTACTAACCCATAGACACAAAATTGAAAATTTCTGAAGAAAAAAGAAACAAACAGAATATATATTAAATTGCCTCTAGATATAGCTAGAGTCTTTCTAATCAGCACTAATTTATGGAGGCTAAAGTTTTTGAAGATTTCTTGTAATTCAGAAAAAGCAATAATTACACAAAATAGTTTAGAGATGTTTCTCACTACATATTTTGGGAAATAATACATTTCCAAAATATCATATTATGTCATTGACAGTTTGGCTATTTTTTTTGTTTTGTTTTGAATTCATCTATTTAAAAAGTTAAGTAGGACCACAGGAAACTGCCATTTTTGTAGGTTAAAAATGGTCAAATGTTGGCAACCTAACACTAATATTAGAAACTTTAAAACTGCTGTTTTTGTCAACTAAAGAGAAGCAAAAATGTCTCACGATGCTACTAAGTTATTGTGGCTCTCAGAAGAAAAGCATTTGGAAATTTAGATATGAAATGTCATCCTGACTCTGTTATATACCCACATTTTCTTTGAAGACTTTAAAATTTGACAGGTCTTGGGGACAGATTTAGTATTTGGTCATTATCTTTATTTTGGGTTTTATTTTCTGTAAAAGGTCAGTGGGCATTAAAGAAAATATATAAATTAAAGGGAATAATATGAACTTTTCTAATACAATTGAGAGAAAAAGAAAAAGTTAAGCAAGCAATAATAATCAAGAACCAGATAACATTCTAGAATAAAGTAGTTTGATTATGAGGGTCGAGATCATAAATTTGTCACCAAACATTAAAATGGTAGGCACAGTAGCAATTTGCAAACGTTGCCCTTTAATATTATTGAATGTAATTAACAGGTCAGATAGGAACTTGACATTTAACTTTCTTTATGAAGTGTGGTTAATTCCTATAAACATGTTCCTTTCTTAACACCACAATTTAAACCATAAAATGCATAGAATGTCCACTTCATATATGAACTCTTGTTGGTACAAAAGCACTTCATGGAAACAATTCAAATTTAATATCCAGAATCTACAAAGAACTCAAACAAATCAGCAAGGAAAAAACAAATAACACCATTAAAAAGTGGCCAAAGACACGAACAGTTTTTTCAAAAGAAGATATGAAAATGTCCAACAGACATGAAAAAATGTTCAACATCACTAATTATCAGAGAAATGAAAATTAAAACCATAATGAAATAGTACCTTACGTGTATTAGAATGGCCAAAAAAATAAAAAAACAACAGATGTTGGTGTGGATGTGGTGAAAAAGTAATGCTTATACACTGTTGGTGGTACTGTAAATTAGTACAACCTCTATGGAAAACAGTATGGAGATTCTTCAAAGAACTAAAAGTAGACCTACCATTCAATCCAGCAATCCCACTACTGGGTATTTACCCAAAGGAAAAAAAGTCATTATATCAGAAAGACACCTGTACCTGAATGTTTATCACAGCATGATTCACAATTGTAAAGATATGGAATCAACCTAAGGACCTATCAATTGATGAGTGGATAAAGAAAATGTGGTATATATACCATGGAGGACTACTCAGCCATAAAAATTAATGAAATAATGTCATTTGCAGCAACTTGGATGGAACTGGAGATAGTTATCCTAAGTGAAGTATCTCAGGAATAGAAAAATAAATACCACATGTTCTCACGAATAAGTGGGAGCTAAACGATGGGCACCAATGGTCATAAAGTGGTATAAAGGACATTGGAAACTAAGAAGAGGGGAGAGTAGGATGAAAATGAGGGATAAAAACTTGCCTATGAGGTACAGTGTATAATATTCTGGTGACGGGCACACTAAAAGCCCTGACTTCACCATTATGCAATTCTTCCATGCAACAAGAACACCTGTACCCCCTAATATTTTGAAATAAAAATTATTTTTAAAATGCCAAACAAACATATGGCCAGGTGCAGTGGCTCGTGCCTATAATCCCAGCACTTTGGGAGGCCAAGGTGGGAGGATAGCTTGAGGCCAGGAGTTCGAGACCAGCTTGGACAACAAGGTGAGACCTCATCTCTATAAAAATATTTTAAAAATTAGCCAGGCATGGTAGTGCACCTGTAGTCCTAGCTACTAATGAGGCTGAGGCAGGAGGATCGCTTGAGCCCAGGAGCTGGAGGCTGTAGTGAGCTGTGATCGCACCACCGTACTCCAGCCTAGGTAACAGAGCAAGACTCTGTCTCAAAAACAAATATAGAAAATTTTTCAAAAGTCATAAAATATTATTAAAACAAAAAGTAAACATGAAATGCCAATGTTGTAATAGTCGTTATTTCCTTAGAATGTAAATTTGAAATGCTTGTGACAATTAGACTCTTGGCCAAGGATTATTTATACTTTTTCATATTCCTTTTCTTAAAATTTTATATGAATAACTCCCTACATTTTTAGCATACATTCTATCTTTGATATTATATAGATAAATTTCTTATAAAATAGAAAAAATTTTTAATAATATCTTCCATTTCCTTTTACCCACTGAACGAATGGCTGCCTATTATGGATTGTCGTCTGGTTTGGGATAGCATGGCAATGGATACTCCCCAGTGTGTAGCTTTTGTTACTGGTAGAGTATGTTAGTTCACTCACTATGGGAAATCACTGTGCATTCAAAACCAAACAAAAGCATAAAGGTCCACACCATCAGTGAGGAGTCACTACACCTAACTCTGCAATTAAGTGATATGTAAATTTTTGGAGTTTTCTATGGAAATCAGTGAATAAGTACCCAGTAAGTGGAGGGTATTCTATAATACCTTAGGCTTTTATGTAAATTGTAGCTAGTAAACAATTTTCTTACATATATTAATATGTACACTCAATATGAAGGCTAGAAATTGTATATTTCTGAAATCTAGCTTCTTCGGAAATTAAAAGCTCCCAAAGAACTACAAAACTATCTCTGACAGCCATGCATATGCAACCCAGTATTCTACACTACCAAATTAATGTCTGGGGAGGCTAATTCTAACTTTGAAATCAACCCAGTAAAATCAAATAACAAACCTCAAGAAGAACATGTGGGGGTTTCATTATGTATACATAATGATAAAATTAATAATATTCCTTTCAAGTGGAAAACATTCAGATTTATATATAACAAGCACATATTAGGAGACCACTAAGTGCCAGTATGTGAAAAGCTTATACACACAATATTTTGTTAAGAAACTAAATCAACCCTATGTGGCATGTTCTGTATCTTTACACCCATCTAACAGATTAGGAACATGAGAAATAATTTAATGGGACCATAACCCACAAGGAAGTGTCCCGGCTAAAATTCAAACTCAGTTCTCTGGCACTGTTGAGTATTTAATCTCTAGTTGCTTTACTAAAGGCCTAATATAATCAATGGCAAAATATAATTCTCATGACCGTTTTTAAATCATTTGAGTAAGTTTATAATAATAATAACATGCACAGTTTGAGGTTTTAGCTGTTAAAACATGTACTGAGGAAATAATGAAAAAACACTTTGGGTTAATGATTTTGTATTATATTTTAAAAAGAAGTGTTTTATCTTTAAATGGATATATAGTTTAATGAGAATATAAAATGTCAAGAACTCTGCAGCATCTGTGATTTTAATGTACCTGTATGTTAACAAGCTAGCCTGTTACTGTTTCATGGATGCTGGCAGAAGACATGAAACTCCTGGGTCAGAAACAAGGGACTTTATTACTCACAATAAATAATAGCCAAGTTAGATGCCTGCACACTCAGTGGACTATATTACAGGGGAGGAACAATGAGCTCAGGAAATCTTTAAAGTAAATAGAAGCAAATCTGCTTTTCCTTTGGGGGAGATGTTACTTCATTCCTTAATGTTGCTAGCTGCAACACAGTCTCGATAACTAGCACAGGTAAGAGTAGTTAGGGCCTTGTATTCTTGGCATATTCAGCCAGAAAGTGCAGGAACGCTCAGGGTCCATGACAAATTGTGTCTTCCAACAAGAGATGAGCAAAACACATGAAATCTAGGAGTTCTTCAAAAGTGATTTACTATATTGAGAAAGGAAGGGCAGATTAATTATATTGTTTCCTTGTTTATCTGATATCTGAAAGCTAGGCCTACAGGTGACAATGTGTGCCTTTAATTTTATCCTTCAGCAAAATTTAACATGCTTTCTTCTTTTTATTCTGAATTCCTATTGTCTCCTAGATTTCTATAATATTTTACCCAAGGGGAGTATTAGCCTGTAACCCCTTTCTATTTGAAACAATAAGCATTGTCAGTTGTGACATACTATTTCCTAAAAACATAGATATATATTTTTAGTGAAGCTCCTCAGTTCCTGCAGAATATTATCATTTTCTACCATAACAGTTTCAAATCTTCTTCCCTTTATTGGAAACAATGACTGAAATTAATTTCCAAAATGCAAAGCTCATCTAACTATTTTTAGTGATCAGCACTATTTAATGTGATTTAGTTTTCCAGGTAGTTGATTCTTAATCATGAACAGTTGTATTAATTTTCTGTTAGAAAGGAAACTATATAATAAACAAAGGTACACCATAACCTCTAGATTAACAAAAATAATAAAACTTGGTGCTTGTTGGGGACAGAGGAAAGCTTGGCTATTTATAGAATGCTTCTAGGCCATAATTAGAATTATATCTCCTGCAACATTTTAGTGATTTTTCCCTACTATGCCATGAAAGGATGTTAACTTTGTATTTTTTGAAAAGATTCACTTGTCAATAGGGTTCCCCCTCCCCCATTTTTGTAAATGCCTTTTAACATTTTAGAAGTCAGACAGCAATATGTCCAATTCACTAATGAACAGAACTATGACTAATGAAACTGAAGTTTAGAGTAATGTAGTGCTAGTTTTTCAATGGATCTATTTTAAATGTGTTAATGCTTTATGTACTTCATGTTGTAGGCATTGTTACTACTTCAGAATAGAGCCCAAAGCAAATGTTTTTAAGTCAAAGGAGACTTTATTAGTGGTTACTTCTGGGGAATAAGACTGTAAGTTAAGGGGAACACTTGAATTTTATCGAAGTACTCTTTGGACCACTTGAAATGATTATGTGCACACTTTACTGTTCTAAAAAATACTTAATTTAAATAACCTCCTTTACAGAGAAAAAAGAGTTCAAATATTTCAAATTTATAACTAAATAGTGGAACATACAAGAATTTGTTTGTTAAAATCATGATGTTTCCTAAATTTCCATTCATATTAAATATTATTTAATTTTACCTTGTCTTTATTTTTTTGGAAATTCTTTTAAATCCGCTGGTGTAAGTTGGATGTGAACAAATAAAACACATTTAAAAAGTAAAATAAATAAATAAATAAATAAAGTCAATGGCATAAGTCTCTAAGGCCTTCTAACTCACTCAACAGAAAAAAGACGGATCAAATTGGTAATGCTGTCACGGCTAAGAACAGCGTCAAGTTTTAGAAGACAACCCATGTTTTTCACTTGTAAGTACCAAAAGGTTAAAGACGAATACAAGGGCATTGGCATATCTTAGTATATTTCTAATCATAGGAATCCAATGGGCTGGCCACACAAGAGGAGAGGTTTTTTTTGGTTGTTGTTTTTAAAAGGTCTTTTTACCTCCAGTTATCTATATAGCGCCTTAAGATTGCAGCTGTGTGTTTTATATTGCTATTTAAGGCTATAAAAAACCTAAGCCTAAAATGTTGTTGACATCATCATAGCTGATCTGATTCAAATGATCTAAGTCAACCTGTGGATGGCAGAGGATGAATTAGGAAAAAACAAAAACAAAAACAAAAAAAGTATTTTAAAAAATCAACATTCCATAATGACTCCTGCCACTCTTCTTGGTAACATTATGCTGAAAAGGGATTTTATAGCTTGTAAACAAGAGCAAGATGGCATGATGTATCTATTGAATATTTTTCCATTTCCCCCCCAAATATTTATGTTCTGATCTTTAGGAATATTTTTCTAAATAGAAAACAATTTAAGAACCTATCACTTACATTAATACATAAAGCAGTTTTTATATTTTGTTTCACACAACTATCACTTTCTAATAAATTATGCATGATAAATGCATATCAGAATGAAATAACTAATTTCACATAAACCAGTTAAGTAATTTTCATTTTTGTGGTGGCTATTTTTCTGTTATATGGTACCAACTATAACAAAAATTCCTTTATTATCCTGAGAGAAAGGCACTTCTAATCTTTTTGAAATTCCTATAAATAGAAATATACTAACAATGTCCTTGTATTCATCTTTAACTTTTGGTACTTATGAGTGAATAGCATGAGTTGCCTTCTAAAACTTAATTGTATTCTTAGTCATGAAAGAATAACCAATTTTACTCCCTGGAATGTTGTTTTCTATTCCAGTAATGCTGATTCATGGATAAAAGTAAATGTTCAAGTTAACTACGTTATTAATAAAGTATTTCAACATTGATTGAATAGAGAGGGGCTTCACTACTAAATTAAGATTTGTTTTGGTCTTTAAAATTCTACTTTTTAAACTACTCTCATACTTGGTTAGGGCTTTTTTTTCTTTTTTTTAGATAGCTCAGACTTGGGGCTTGTGACTCAGGGCTATCCTGGAAACCAGCAGTCCTGGAGGCGGACTGTGTGAGAAGGCAGAGGCCCTCCCAGCTCTATTTTAAATTTCACATGAGATTTCTTTGAATAATTCCATGTAAAAATGTTTCAAATACATTGGTGTACAATATTCTGCTTTATTAAACCTTTCTACATGTTCTATTGTAACTACCAAATGTAAGTTGTCTGAGCTAAAAATATAGGTTTGCCATATAGAAATCCAAATTTACATCAAAGGACAATTCAAATTGCTATAATTATTATATTCTATCACTATTAACTATTCATTTTCTGTGTAGTGAATCATTGCTTTCCAAATTTAACATTTTTTGGCTTATAATGTTAAAACTCCTATTATATGTCATACTTGGACACTTCATATATGCTAGTACAGTGCTGTGCAATAGATTGGTCTGTGATGATGGAAATTTTCTATGCTCTATGTTGTCCAGTATGGTATCCACTAGTCAGATGTGGCTAATGACCACTTAAATGTGGCTAGTGTAACCAAGGAACTGAAGTTTTAATTTTATTTAATTTTAATTTATTTAAATTTAAATTTAAGTAGCTTCTTGTGGCTACTGTCTACCATATTGGACATGGAAGCACTAGTGAATAGACACATATGGAAATATCCATCTGACCAGAAATTTTTTAATGTCTGTGTTTTTCTTCAGTTCAAACTTAACCATAGAAGGAGAAAAAGCCAAAGGACTTGGATTTTATAAATGATACCATTTTGGGAGCAAAAAAAATATATACTTTTAACCTGCTATCCATTCCCCTTTTCATCTTTTTCTCTCATTGTAGAAATTACCCTTGATTTTCTCTTTTGTGATATTGACTGATTCGGCTTTGCAGTGAATGAGATGGATTGGGAACGTGAACATCATTTTCTGTCAGAGGTCCCCAACCTTTTTGACACCAGGGACCAGTGGAAAACAGTTTTTCCACGGAAAGGCGCAGAGCAGGTGTCGCCTCCTCGGCTCCACCTCCGATCATCAGGCGCGTTGGATTTTCATGGGGAGAGCGCAGCCTGGATCCCTCACACGTGCAGTTTGCAGCGGGGTTCACGCTCCTACCAGGGTCTGGTGCCACCGCGGATCTGACGGGGCGGGGCGCGGCGGTGATGCGAGTGTGTGGTGGGCAGAGCATGTGGGTGCAGGGGGGGCTTTGCTCGCTTGCCTGCCACTCACCTCCTGCTGTGTGGCCCGGTTCCTGGCGGGCCTTGGACTCATGGGCTGGGGACCGCAGTTCTACGTGACTGACTTTTTTGGGAGTATTCAAAAAAAAAAGTGAAGAAAACATGAATGACACGATAATCTTTGAGAGTTCTGAGGAAAATTTCAATATGCAAACATCCAAACAACGGCAAAGAGCAATGAGCTTAAGGAAAATGAAAAACACTTTTCGACTTTGCACTTATCCTTCTTATAATCATTTTAAAGAATCAACAAAAGAGGGAAAAAATAGATCCATATATCCAAACCTTTGATGATTTAAAGTCTGTTATTTTAAAGCAGAATCTTACGTCGTCAGTTCTGCTTATCGTTTCATTATAAACTGGTAGAATGACCTCGGGTTTTATGCTTAAGGAGGCTTATCAGCATTCACAAAATTGATAATGAGGAGCTATTTTTAAGAATGTTTTAAGTTTACCATGTGGAAAAGGGTAAAAGACAACAGAGATGTTTTATATGTGATATTATCCATTTTTTAAGGCAGCAGCAACAACAAAACAGTATTCTTGCCGCAAGGAATATCTTAAAAATTCAAAGAAGAAAGCAGGGATTACAAAGAGCATTAAAAGAGATGAAAGGTCATTTTGTAAAAATCTATGATGTACTTAAAAATGAGATCCATGAATACAGGCTTCTTTTAATTCTAGTTCAAATGGAAATTGAAATGAAATAAGGAGAAAAATAGCAATGAGGCTTACACAAAGATTGGCAAATGTAGGAAATAACAAGGGGCATAAGCCAGTTCATAGGGTTCAGGCTCTTTTGGGCTGGATTATTGCTAAATCTCCTTGATTGACTCCTAGCCACACAGCTCATAGTAGGCTTTGTCTTCCTGAAATTCTGCTGTTCTTCTGATATATACTGTACTACACATTCTGGACTCTTACGTATAGATGCTGTCAGCCATGACCATTCAACTGGCTGATCCACTAGTGCACCTTGCTCACCACCTCTACCCCACTGCTTTGAAAAGCAACCAAATAGTTTTGGACAAATCCATCTACCGATTCTATACCTCCGTATCTCCTTTAAACTTTCCTCATTTCCCTCTTTCACATTTTGCTTACCAGAGAGTGACTGCCTCTCTTCTCATTTATGACCAAAGAAAAAAGAAAAAAAGAACTAGGAGGTGATAAATCATCACAGGGATAGTCAAGTTTAACAAATGTTACATACAGTTCCTTCCAAGGTCAAATTCCTATGGTTCTAATTTTATCTTGAGTAGCCTGCATGGAAAGTGTTGTAATATGTCTCTATCAAGAAGGTAAACAATGACAGTAATTATCGTAGTATTGCTATTACCATACCATTAAAAAATACAAATATATAATTTGTCATAGTAGCATAGTAAAAGAATTTTGAATGGCATATTCTGGGACCTGTGCTAAACACTTATATAGATTATTCCATTTCTTGTCATGTAGCTGCTACTTTATCATACTGATTTTATAACTGATGATACCTTTGTCCAATTTCTAAAGTAAAATAAAATTGTAACTATCTAAAGCACTAGTGGCCAACTTCTGAACCTACTTTGCATTTTCTATTATATTTTTTAAAAATTTTATGCCCTATTTTCTAACTGCTGCAACTACTAATGGCTTCTATTTGTTGATTCCCACATAAGGGATAATATATGTGCATTTTTAATTATCTGAATTCCAGGGGGCTGGGGATGGCCAGCCAATCTGGCACAGAGGTCCATCCATGACAGAAACAGTAAGAATTGGGTATGAAATAAATTTCTCAAGGGGTCATAAACAGAAGGATGTGCCCTATTACAGGGGCCCAGACTTTATGACACATAGAGATGCTCAGAGAAAAGGGGACGCAGCCATCAGCTAGATGACACAAGGCTGAACTGTCCATGATGCAATTCACCCTTAGAGTCCTTCACATTTTTGCTAAATAAACAGAACATGTAAATGCTGAGTGGTGCTGCATTTTATCTGGAAAAGCAGGAAGGAGCTGCTATTTCAATTCTAGGGATTAACCAAATTGGCACACTCTGATTGTTGGCAAAAAGAAGCTTGAGGAAGTGTATTAGTTTGCTACAACTGCCACAACAAAATAGCACAGACTAGGTGGTTTAAACAGCAGACATTTATTTTTCTCACAGTTCTGGAGGCTACAAGTCCAAGATCAAGGTGTCAACAGGTTTGATTTCTTCTGAGACCTCTCTCTCCAGCCTGCAAATGGCCACCTCCTCATTGTGACTTCAAAGGGTCTTTTTTCTGTGTATGTACTTCTCCCTCTGTGTGTCCTAATCTTCTCATAAAGACACCAATCATGTTTGATTAGGGCCCTCCCTAATGACCCCATTTTAAATTAATTACCTCTTTAAAGACTCTTTTTCCAAATACAGTCACATTCTGAGGTAGGTACTGCGTGTTTGGGTGTTTGGGTTTCAACATATGAATTTGGGCGTGGGGGGCACAATTCAGCCTATCACACTAAGTAAGGCACCATAAATCACAGGAAAGGGTGGGTAGGTCCTGAGACATCATAGGTCTGGAGATGGGGTTTGGGCCACGTCTAGTCACACTACCATGGGTTCCACTCAACATTTGGATGACATTTGGATTGCTCTGCAAAATAAGGATGACTTTTCCCATTTTAGAGGTGAGAAAAATAAGGTTTATAAGTGAGAAGAATAAGTTTAAGTAACTTGCTCAAGATCTCACAGGTTCATAAACAGCAGACACAGGGTTTGACCTAGCTTTATCTGCTTCTGCATCTTAGTCTCTTTCCATTAAATCATGCTGCTAAGTAAGCTTTTTTCTCTAAGCTCAAATATCCAACATAATTATAGTTAAAATACAAACAGGTATGCTATTCAATAGCATTTTTTTAACATTTTAGTTTTGATTATGGACTTCAGCAAGCTGACAAGCTAATTATTTCACTTGACAAATATATTTTGAGTGCCTGAAATGTGAATGTGATATATCAATAAATGGGACAAAAACCTCTGCACTCAGTGAGGTCATGTTGTAGTTGGTATTTCAACATGGAGACAGAGAATAAACAATATGGAGATAGATACTATAGAAAAAGTAATCAGAGCCACGTTTTTGGGGTGGGAGGATCAGTATATAAATTTTAATACAATAGTCAGGGCAGGCTTTCCTGAGAAGCTGAGATTTATAGCACTGTTTGAGTGAGAAGATGCATTCTGGATTAACAGAATAGTAATTAATAATAACTTAAAAAGACTCGCAGAACTCTATGGGAACCCAAGCTCTTAGTTAACTTTCACTAGGTATTTTATTCACAGCCCTTTCATCCATGACCATGTATGCATCACAAGACCAACTGGAATTGCACTGGACTTAGTAATTCATAGAATGGAAGGAAGGGCCGTATGAGGGACACGATAAACTCACCACACTTGTGGCTCTTTCTTACTCTCTCCTTCTCACTTTTCCTCTCTCTCCTACACTTTCCATTTCTCCTCTCTCTTTGTCTTTCAGCTGCTCCACTTGGTGGGAGTGCAGCCACCTCCATAGCAGCTCTGCAGTCATATTATTCAACAGCTAACCAAAGGGAGCTGGGACCTGTGCTAAACACTTATATAGATTATTCCAAGCTTCTTTCCAAGCCTCAGTTTTCCAACTCGCAAAGGAGGACCCTCATCAGCTTGGGGTGATCATTATGGCTGGGGGTGAGGGGTCATGACCTGACAGGTTTGGAACCCCTCAAACTATAGGAGCATTTCTCAGACAAAAGAGGGTGATATTCTGGACAGATACAGGTAACTGTTCAGTAGAATGGACATAAATATCTTTCTTTAAGCAGAGAAAGGATTGCAACTCATAGTTGGCTCTGCTGAGTTAATCAGTAGGATCTTTTGCCCATATGTGTGTAGTGCTGGAATTTTTATTTTCTTCCTTGGGGCTATATGGAAAGAGAAAAAAACATGAAGGTGGGGATATGGCAGCCATGCATAAAAGGCTTCAACCCTGCTACCCACATCTACAATTAATACGTGTTGTAAAGTGGTGTGGTAGACTGATAACAACATGAATGTTATTTCCACATCCCAATCCCAGGAATCTCTAAATCCTTTAAAAAAAATACCCAAAATAAGGGGATTTTTGCAGGTATAATTAAGTTAAGAATCTTAAGAGGAGGAGATTATCCTGTACTGTCCAGGCTCTAAATACTATCACAAGTGCTTTGTAAGAGACAGGCGGGGGAGATTAGACAGTCACAAAAAAAGGAAAATGTGATGTGAAGACAAAGGCAGAGATTGGAGTCATCCAACCACAGCCAAGAAATGCTGGTCACCACCAGAAGCTGGAAGACGCAAGGAAGGATTCTCCCCTAGAGGCTCCAGAGGAAACACACCCCTGATGACACATTAATTTTGGGCTTCTGGCCTCCAGAACTGTGAGGGAATACATTTTTGTTGATTTAAGCCACCAAGTTTGTTTTAATTTGTTACAGCAGCCATAGGTAACTAATACAGATGTAGAGGAGCAAAAAGGCAGCAATTTACCTGGAATTCTCAGCAAGCTAAGAAGTTAAAAGATGTCTGCATTAAAACAAAACAATTAACCCAGGACTTCTGGCGGCAAGCCACAAAAAATGGAGCAATGATCTGTCTCATTTTTCACGAGTGGGACAAGAGAACATTACTGGTTTGAGAGCTCACCAATCTTCAGTCCTATGTGCACCGCAGATTTAATGTTCAATAAGTGATCAGGTGAACCTATTATTATTTCCCAGAACTTCTGATTCTCTCTAAATTGAGGAACAAGTTTGAGAATCAGAGGTTACAAAGCTGGACTACATTTAGAGCCACACAGGGTAAAGATTTCATGAACTCATAAAAGTGACCATCTTAAAAGTTATGGACTATGTCTTATGCTTTTTTGCATAAGCCTTCCCCCTTTGATGAAGTGCCCTATACAGGACTTTGCTCATGGTTTTTACAAATCTTTGTAATTGATTATTGGAAGAAAATGCAATATTGGATGCAGAGCCTACTTCCCATGGAATGAATGTAAGCCAAGGAATAGATGGAAGAGAAAAAAGAAAAAGCTAGGAATGCACAGAGAAATCAGTAACAAATAAGCATGAATTTAGGAACATCTTTCTTAAACTATAACTTTGAGAGCTAGCCATAAGTTGTTGCTTGCTTTGCTAAAATGAAAATAGCAGTGTTTTTCAACCCTTAGCATTAATTGATAGGACACAGAAGATGTTCAATGTCAGATTTTTCCTTTAGAAATTTACATTACAATTTTGATGTCAATACTAAATTTATAACAGAATATAGCATAACATAATGTCGGTTTGAGCTAGAATTATACAATTATCTATTTTACATCAACAAATCAATATTTCACGGAATTTTGCAAAGGTTACTTTCAGGCAGTCTCTTCTCTGAATAGTTTGACAGGTACGAGTTTATGTTATCCTACATATGAGATATTATTTTTGAGTTCAAGGATCTGTGAAAATAAAACATCAATAGAGATTAGCTACAAAGAATTTTTTTAAAGAAATGCTTTCAAAATTAGATATCAAAATGAATTATTTCAGGGAATTTCTTGATATTTTCCCTGGTCCCCATCCCAACATTTCAATTTAATTGGTTTGTATTAGGGACTGAGCATTGGTAAATTCTTAAAGCTCCCCAGGTTATAGAAGTGAACAGCCAGTTTGGGAACCACTGCTTTGGAGCCTTGTTAGGTCTGGACTATGGAGGAAACTTCCCAATTAGGCTAAAAGTTCACCAAAACCAGTCTACCAAAGACAAAAAACAAAACAAAACAAAAAACCACAGAGCCTGTAGGAAAATTTAACTGCTGTGAGAAACTAGGCAGCTCCTGAGGTCATTAAACTGAGTATGTGCATAAAATTCAATAGTTTTTTTGGAAAAAGTTACTATAATAATTAAGTGAATGGGGTGAGGGCCCAATAAAGACTTACTGGGCCAGTAGGCAGAGTTAGAGACCACCAATGCTGAGATGTGAAAACTGCTTGTTCTGAAGTCTTTTACTCTCAGGGGATTAAGCAACATCTCCTGGTTAATGTATTGCTCTTTGGGAAAGTATTGGTAAGAGTGACATATTAATAAGATTATATTTTATCCATTTATCCATTAATCTGCTCCATTTGTACTTGAAAGGAATATGTATATTCTGCTGTTGTTGGATAGAGTGTTCCATATACATCAATTAGGCCAAGTTGGTAGTGTTGTTCAAATCTTCCATATCCATGATGATTTTCTGATTATGTGTTCTGTCAATTATTGAGGGAGGTAATGAAATTCTCACTGTAATTGTTGATTTATCCATTTCTCATTGTAATTCTATCAGTTTTTGCTTAAAGTATTTGACCATCTGTTATTAGAAGATTAAATATTTATGATTCTTAGGTTTTGTGATGTTTTGTGAAATAATTTTATTGTAAATTGGCCCATTATCATAATTAGAAGATTCTCTTTACTCCAATTATTATACTTTACTCTGAAACTTACTTTGTCTGATATAAATACAGCCACTCTAATTTTCTTCTTAAACAGAATTTCTTGAAACATGATTTACATACCATAAAGTTCACATGTTCAAAGTATACAATTCACTGGTTTTTAGTATATTTACAGAGTCATGCAAATATCACCATAATCTAATTCTTGAATATTTTCATCATTCCTCCAAAAAGCTTTTACCCATTAGCAGTCACTCTCCATTCACCCCACACCCTGAAGTCCCTCACTTAGCCTAGGCAACAATTAATCTAATTTCTGTCTCTATAAATTTGCCTTTTCTAGACATTTTATATTAGTAGGCTCAAACAATATGTGGTCTTTTGTAACTGGTCCTTCCAGTAGCATAATGTTTCTGAGGATCATCCATGTTGCAGCATGTATCACTCCATCTGTTTTATTGCCAAATAATACTCCATTGTATAGATATCTGTATTATATTTTGTTTACCCATTCATCAGGTGATGAGTATTTGGGTTATTTCTACTTCTTGGTTATGAATAATGCTGCCTTGGGTATTTGGGTCCAAGTTTTTGTGTTGACATATGTCTTCATTTCTCTGCGGTAAATTCCATGGAATGGAATTGCTGGATCCACTGCACCATTCCATTTTACATTCCTACCAGTAAGGTACGAGGATTCCAATTTTGTCACATACTCATTATTAACTTTGTTTTGATTGCTGTAAGAACAGTATATATTTTTTAATCCTTTATAATTAACTTATTTGTATCTTTACATTTAAAGTGTGATTTTTGTAGGATGCATATAGTTTGGCCTTTTTTTATTATCCAGTGTGACAAATCTGACTTTTAATTGGGGTATTTAAAACCACTTACATTTTGTGTGATTATTGACAAAGGTATAATACTATCATCTTGCTACTTGTTTTCAATTTGTCCCATTTGTTTTTTGTTCCCTTTTCCCTCTTTTTCTAACTTGTTTTGGATTAATTCAATATTTTTATAATTCAATTTTATCTTCTTTATTGTCTTATTAGGTAAAACTTTTGTTTTATTTTGGTAGTGGCTTTATAAGTTATAGCATAAATCTTTAGGTTATCACAGTCTACCTTCATGTGATATTACACCATTTCACTTATTTTATAAGAATCTCACATCATTTTACTTTCATTTTTCCCCTCCTGGACTTTTAGGCTATTGTTGTCATACAATTTGTTTTCATATATCTCTCATGCCCTACACTATTATTATTGTTATTATTTTTATCTAAAAAGTCAACTTTTAATAATGATATAAATATTAAGAAAAAATCTAATATGATTATTCATGTAGTTATCATTTCCAACACTCTTCTTTCTTTTGTGTAGATCCACATTTTCATCCGGCATAACCATTTTCCTTCTGTCTAATGAACTACATTAAATATTTTTTGTAGCGTGGATTTGTTTCTGATTAATTATTTCAGTTTTTGTATGTCTGAATAAGTGTTTATTTCATTTTCATTTTTGAAAGACTTTTTTCTGGGTATAGAATTCTAAACAGACAGTTTTTTTTTCCTTTTCTTTCAGTACTTTAAAAATTGCTCTATTATTTTTTTGCATTCATCATTTCTTATGAGAAATCTATTATTATCCTTTGTATACCTCTGAACATAATGTGCCCTTTTTCTCTGGCTGTGTTAAGATACTCTATTTAGTAATGTTTTGATTAGCTTGATTATGAAAGTTTTCTTCATGTTTCCTTTCCTTAAATTGCATTGTGCTTCTTGAATCTGTAGGTTTAAATAGTTTTCATGAATATTGAGAAATTTCAGCCATAATTTTTTTCAATTTTTTTTGCCTCTCCCCTTTTGCTACTCCTCTCTACTTGGCTTTTTGAAATTGTTTCACACCTCATTGGTGCTCTGTTTATTTATTTTTTCCTTTCTCTGTGTTTCATTGTGGATAGTTTTTATTGTTACGTCTTCAAAGTCACTAATTTTTTTTCTGCAATGTCTCACCTGCCATTAATCTCACCCAGTTTATTTTTCATCTTACATCTTCCAATTTCCATCTCTAGAAGTTTGATTTGTATCTTTTTTGTACACGTTCTGATCAATATCCTGCAGGTTTTTGGAATTCTCTCTCTGTGCACGCCTCTCCTGTCCAGTACTCTTACAATCTTCAGCTGCCTTGGCCTCCCTGGACTCTCAGTTCTCTCCTCTCAATTCAAGGGAGTCCACCAAGCTTTACCTGGGTTCCTTCTCACTATGTCGTGGCCTGGAACCTCTCTCAAGCCACACGCTGGGGTAATTGCAGGGTTTATCTCATTTGGTTCCTATCTCTCAGAGATCACTATCCTTTACCGCCAGACGTTCGGTGTCATGAAACAATTGTTTCATATACTTTGTGTGTTTTAGGTGAAAGGGTAAGGCCAGATTATGTTAACTACGTATGGCCACAAGCACTTGTTATCTGAACTTTCATTCTGCTTGCACGTACAGCTTTGTATCTCTGTCCTCCTCTAGATCATGAATTTTTGACAGATAGGCTCTTTGTAGATTTTCATCTTTATATCTGTCCCCCATGGCTTGAATGGTATTTTGTATATATTAAGCACTCAATAATTGTTCACTGATTTTGAACAGTTAACTAAAAAATCCAAGTTGGTATTTATTCAATGTTGTACCTGGTACTTTCCGTAACTTAGAAACATGGAAAGTTAGATTTCACTCCCCCCACCTCATTTTATTATATAAATGTACCACTTATAGCCCACAAGAGTTAATAACTTCACCAAAATTAGAGTTCAACATAAAATGTAGTCCTATTGTGTGACTTTAAGCAAATTACTTAATCAACCTATGGTTTGGTTTTCATATCTACAAAATGAATATAATAATACTGGCTCTAACTAAATGTTGTAATAGCTATTATATGGAAATATACATTTAGGGTATGGAGACATGTACATTATTGACTCAATATATTCTAACAGCTGATTTGAAGCCATTCCTGTTGGTTCACAGATAAACGTACCATATTTACAACACTATAAATAAAATATCACATTTTCATGGTAAATGGTGGAAATATCTGGACAATACTATAGTGTGTTATGGTACCATAAAATTATCCAGGATTTGTGTGGAATAGATATCAGCAGCTATCTAAAATATTAATGAAAACAATGATTATGTGTATAGAAAGTTTAACATTCAAAGGACGCCAAACCTTTCAAAGTATTCAATGGAAAAAAGCGTAAGAGAATAGTCACTATTTCTTTGTTCAAAAGAGAAAACATAACATTATTAACTAGACATCTGCTTATGTATACAAGTTAGCAATGTTGATAATTATAATGAATACTGACCTTTGATTTATCTAACAATGAACACCAAAAATACATATACTCTCATATTGCCTTCTTCATGGTTTTTCTTTGTTTGTTTGTTTGTTTTTTTGGTCCATTTTTAGTGACTCTGCCTTTTATGTGCTGTTTAAAAACACAAAAGTTAAAATGCAATGCCCATTCCCCTTGTATACTACATCCATAAATACATATGAGAGCAGTTTTAATAGTAATTCTGAACTTTCTTGCATCTCATAATTTAAAATATCCTTGAAACATTATTAAAATGGACTTACTGTTCTTTTTAAAATTTTTTTTTTGATATAGGTATTTTACTCTGTCTGTTGTTTCAGAGGTACCCCCATAGCTCTCCTTCAGGATGCAGTCATACTCACTAAGCCACTTGCTCCCAGGAGGTAACTTATTCCTTGGCATTTGTAGAACACCAAAATATTTTGGAAAATGTTTGAGCTCTTTCATTTTCCCTGCCAGTCATGCAGAACAGGCAGGATCTCTGATACAATGATGGGCATCATAATAGTAGGATTAGAATAATCAACAAAAATTAATTGAACACTAGCAGTCTGCAGGAACTAGAATGTGTGAAAAGGATGGTGTCTTTCAGCTTTAATTAACTTTCTTCATCTTTGCCTGGAACATTTTGTCTTTTAAGCCAGGCCAAATTTTTTAAAGGTCTGAGCCTTTGGGCAGGCACTAAATGGCAAACTTGACTTACTGGAGAAGAATTCAGTTTGCTTGTACTTGTTTACTTATTCACAAAATAATCTTGAAAAAATAACATGCACTTAAATTAAATTTTTTTTTTCTCTAATGTTGAACTTCGTCTAAAAAGAAGATGAGCTATTTGAAATGAATGCCGTATTAATTTTATTGGGTAATTCAGTCATACATGGCCCTAAACATTCTGAAGATATTATAAGTGAGAGAAATTCAATAAATTTGTAATTTGCTTTTCTAAAAGCATTTGTATTGTTTTTGTAGAGAAAGTGTGCAAATACGTATGGAAACAAAGGTACAAGGCCCCAAACTGTTCTTGATACCAGCAGACCAAGTAGAGCTCTGGAGAGAATGATTTACAAAAGAAAAGCCATTAGTAACAGAAGAGAAAACATACATTCTAGGAATATTTTATGATACTCCTGGTTTTAGCATATTTGAAATGGAAATAAGGAACCATGGAAATTTGTGGAAAACAAATAATTTGGAAGAGCACCTTCACATTAAGTATAAAATCTAAATATATTGACAGATATAACACAAATAGGTTCATTAAGTGACATTTTGGGAAATGCCATGAAAAAATGCTAAGTAGTATTAAAAATTTCTTCAATAACTGAGAGGCAAAGATTACTGGTTTTTGTATTATATGTTGTTTATTATCAATACTGAAGATATTTTTAGTGCCAGTGATAGATGCACTGAAGGCCTTGACTTCACCACCATGCAATATAATATCAATGTAGCAAAACTGCACTTGTACCCCATGAATATATACAAACGAAAATAAAGGGGAAAAAAAGATATTTTTAGTGGTAAGATTTAGGCAAATAGTCAGGGATGTAAAGGTACTGGTAGTGAAATTTGCAAAAGCTTTGCTTTCAGAATATCTTCCCAAGCTACATTTTTGTGGATGAGTTGCATATACTGTAGGGAATAGCTACTTCTGTTGTTTTTTAGGTAAGGTTTCCAGAGAAACTGTATTTAAGCTTTAAGATGCATGGTCAGTGAAGAGACACAATGCCTGTATCATGAAAATTAGGATGCCAATCAGAGAAAGATGTCATCAATCAGAGGCTCTGGCCTTTTTTGGAATTAATCAGGGTGGTTATGTGTGAATTTAACTGACACTTCAGACTGTTACATATTTTAGAAAACAAGTACATGTCTGTTTAGCAATTCCTATAAACACCTATTTGATCTTGTGCCAATAACACACAGTATTTATTTATGTTTTCTATTATAATAATATGCTGGTGATATCAGCTTATGAAATTCTAATGGTTCATTTTATCTAGGAGATTTTACACACATACCAACTAATGTTCCTGAATATTTACAAAACGGAATTGTGGATCATTGCATTAAAGTATTTGGTACTATTTGCCAGGAGACTAACACCATAAATGTCAAATAAGATCAACTAGAACAGGTTCTTTAAACCTACTGATGAAAATTCTATGAAATATATACATACGTGCTAAATGGAACTGTCATTACAGTGTGATGCAATAAAGAACTATAAAATTTGAAATCAGATTAACTTTTATTTGAATTTTGGCTTTAACACTTTTCTATTTTTTAAAATGGTGACACTAATATATACATTGTATTTGGGATGAAAGAAGAGAATTTAAGTTAATCTGTACAACTAAATATGAATGCCCTAGTACCATAAAATTACACAGGATCTAATTTTTCATATATTTATTTTGTCCTATTAGTCTTTTTAAAAAACCTCTTCTGTAATAACCGTTATTACTAACAAAATTATAAGTTCAGTTATACCAAATAATGGAAAATAATATAAAAAATGTATATCCCTTTATATAAGGGATAATAAATAAGAATGAAAACTCTAGGTATTCTTCATTGCAAATGAGCAATTACATACCAATATAAAATGATTTAAACTGACAAAAGGATAATTTTGACTGGTTATGTTTCATACAGCTCAGTGACCAGCCTAGCATAAATCTGAAATCCTGCGCAACCTTGCCATACTCATTTCTCAGATTTAGATGTGGAGAAACTAGATACTTTTTCATTCCCATTTTTTTTTTCTCCTGGAAAGAGTCTTCTGGGGACTTGTGTGTCCTAAAGAAAATAGGTCTGATTCTTAGCCAGTAACAGCATGGTGTCAAAGAGAAAGAACCTTAGACCTAGTGTCCCTCAAACAGGTAGCAATGAAGGCTGTATCACAGAGCAGAAAGTTCCCTCCAAGTCTTATGCGCTCACCTCTTTTCTCAAATCCCTCACCTTTCTTGCCTTCCCTCAACTCCAACAGTCAAGCCAGCAGCAGGGATGAGGGGTGGGGAGGAGGTGGCTCTTCTGTGTGCTCCTCCCCTCTCCCTGTTCTGCCCTGGGATCTATTCTGTCTACGCTTCCATGAGTAGCTCCATGTTCTTGCTTATATATATATATAGGTGTAACCCCCTTCCGATTGCTCAATTCCCATCATCTGTAACCTCAGTCAGAACAAGAGAAAGCCCAGGAGCTGAGCAGAGAAATCAAAGGAACCTCCTGGAAGCGAGGAGTAGCAAAGGAGGCTGGAGGCTCTGAGACAGCCAGCAGGGGTGTCTGTTCAGGAGTGAGTGTTTTCTTCTACCTCGGCTGCATGGGCAGGGCTTGATAAATGTCAAGGAATAAATAACTGGATAAAGAGACAAATGTTTATCCACTAATATTTTGATCCCTAACCCTCTTGTGTCTTTAACTTTTATACTGTGGAGGCAATATATGTAGGTCTGTCACACTTTATTGTGAAGGACTTGGAACACTGAACAGAGCTAGGAGGCGGAAGGGTAAAATGGGAGGCCTGGAGTTCCTGGAGAGCTTGTGCTGACAAGCAGCAAACAGGAAGTTTCCGATCAGGCTCAAAAATGAAAGGAGGTCATTAGGAGTCAAATTATGAGATCATCAGGAGCCCTTTCAGAGTTGAAAATGGGGCAAGATTCCAAAATAAAAACTTTACAGGTATCTTTTTTAAGACAATGAAAACACATATGAGTCATATAGTATTAAAATCAAATTCAATAACAATAGAGATCTCAATTTTTTAAAAGTATGGACGATACTTCCCACTTTAGACTTACATGGAAACCTCAAGTCATTATATGATTGCCTTTCCACAATAAGTGCAAATTGTGAATTTCTATGCACAATTGGGTGGATAGGGACTATCTTTTGGCTTATATTTTTACATCACATTTCAGGTGTGCCTGTGTGCCTTGATGTATTTTTTTTTAAGTTATTTAGTTCAGAAACTAAAAATCTACATTAAATTACATTTTCAAAGAACTAGATTAAATCTACATGGAAATCTAGATTAATAAAAATAGAACTAACTATTAGAGGTAATTGTTCCTATTATAAGTTGTTTCTCAGTTGTCAACAGAAGGGCACAGAGAATTTTAAATGGTGAACTCGTTGGTTTTAAAATGTGGTTCATCTTACAGGGAATGTAGATGGACCCTATCTTCTTTTTAATTCAAAATGTATCTGTATTATTTTTCTCTGTACTGAAAGAAGCATATTGCCAACCCTCTGATTTCTAGCCTTTCTTCCATGCCTTTGGTAATTTATATTTATAATGAGCATGCTCTTTTAAACCATTTTTATAGTTTTATATGTTGCATTTTAGGCTGAGGTTATGTGGAGCTCACCTAAAAATATTTATGATTAAACATTTCACTGGGTCTAACAAAATATAAATTTCCAGTTTTATTTTTAGAAAAGGGACCAAATAAAGGAGGGAAAAAATGCAGTTTGCTGTGCTATCAACTCATTGATGAAGAGATAGCAATGCTAGAGGTGGTTGCCAACACAGAAAAAAAGTAATGAAGTTATTTTGTTTCTCCTTTTCAACTAAACATTGAGGCAGAGAATGCCAAGAACCCTGGGAAAATAAAAATTAAAAAAAAAAAACCATTCTATTATTCATTTAGGAAAGGACAGAGTGGAATTATAAAGTGACACAACAATGGAAGCCTCCAGAGATATCTATGTGTAGAGGGGAAAAAAAAAAGAAAAAAAAATATATAGGATGTCTATGTTCTTTGATGATAGAAACCTCAAAGGAAATACCCTGTTTAATTCGGGAAAGAGCATAACTGCATATATTTGGTATCTTTCCAGGATTCCAGCACTCTTATTTCAAGGGTATGAAGTAAATAATATCACATAACTGTAAAAAGAAAGGTTGTTAACATTTCAATTTTATATCAGCTGTCATACTGTTTAAGAAAAATCATTTACCAGAGTTTGTCTTTGAAACAATGAGCAACTACTAAAATATATTAATACCAGCTCCAAGAGTCAACCTTACGAGGATTTAACTCCATGGATTAACACAGTATCTGGCACTAAAGCACTTGGGTTGAGTTGGCTCTGCCTATTATGCCAGGAACTGTGCAAGATACATTCTCATTCTTGATCTCAGGTGATCTTTACCATAACTCGATGAAACAAGTATTTCTCTTTCAAATTACAGCTAAAGAAACTTAGAGAGGTGAGGATAATTTACCCAAGACCACGCACTGGTTTATCCAAATTTAAGCCCCATGCAGCTCTTCAAATAGAGGCCATAGGAAACATGACTTACAGAAAATATTATAATGTAAAATAGGCAGTTAAAAATAAAAGTTGAAAAGATAAATTCTAAGGACAGAGGTGCCATGTGATAGTGTTAGGGACAGAAAAAAATAGGTGAGAGGTAATGGAAATTAGAAAAGCAGAAAGGAGAAAGCATTTATAGAAAAACAATAAGGAGAAAATGGCTACAGAAAAATAACCAGGAGAAACAGTTCTTTCAGTCTTAAAGAATGGGGGAATTAAAATCATGGAACACTGACCACCCGATTAGACAATAGAATGCCACTCTACAAAGTAGACAATAGAATACCACCCTACAAAGTGATTTTTCTATTACATATATAATTCAGTCTCTAAATCTTGTGACTTATAATCATAGGTAATAATGACTAACTTTGTGATTAATCTTTACATTCACATAAATGGCTAACATATAAAAGGAGAAAGCTTAGAGCTAATTAGGGTCTTCTCCACTCGCGGGGACAGACCCGTTTCCCCTTAGGAAATGTCTATGCTTCCTTCCCTGTACTATCCTATAACTTCACTACTTCCAATAAATCCTTCACGCATACTTGCTGAGTGTCTGTCATCTCTCTCCATCGTGCAGGCCCGGCTTGCGATTCTTCCAAGCCAGGAGCCCAAGAACTGGGGCAAAACTTCAAAGTCCTGCCGTGGACACTAGACCGTGACAATAGCTGGAAGGACAGTTTTCTAAAGTCTCACGGAGCACAGATGGTTGCTCTTTGCTGGGACCATGTGCCACCATGCCACAAGTTGCTTTTGCACATCTTCCTTCATTCCATCATCAGTCCTAAATGACACATGCCACGCCCTGATTTCAAGAGGAATTAGATTATATTTTTAATCTCTTTGTTCAGCCAGTTTAAAGGATAAAATGTCAGAAAGAATAGATTGACTATTGACTGGAGGCCAAACCCTTCTGCCTTGATTTCAGACCTTTCAGCAATTCGGTTCCACTTACTTCTGTAACCTTATTTGCCAGTACTTTTCTCATTGACAGTCTACCACTCATTCCCTGCCTAACCCTTGCTAGTGTCAGACACATTTGCACACTGACATTTCCCTTCCCTCTATTAAGCTCATTGCTCAAATGTACTCAGGTTTCTAACTGCTTGAAGGAGGGAAAAGGGGGCGTTTAGTTGGCAATTTAGGATATTGGTAGATATTTAAATATCCTTCCATCCTGCCATCCATTACCAAGAGTAGAACAAATTCCTCTATTCAGAAATACTAATTTAAACATATAAATGTGACATAGTATAATATTCCAATTTTTATCTTATTTTAGTGATACCAAAAATATTTATGTAATCTTTCTTGGGTTTACTTCCTAGCACCCCACTAATATCTGAAGATTCTCCAAATCACAAGTCTCCTCCTTTAGGGGACTTAAGACACATACCCCCTAGAGTTTCTATGGCATAGTATATAATAGTAAAAGGTAGATATTTGTCTTAGTAAATGTGGCGATAATATAAAGATGAAGACAATATGGGAACACTGGATTAAGAGGGTTGATTTTTAGATGGGTGTGTGGTTCAAGAAAATTTTAATTAGCATCACAGGAAGAAAATAGTAAGGTAATCTACAGAATATAATGTCAAAAAATATATTTCTCTTAAATGAACTAAATTGGGAGAGAAATTAAAGAGAGACTAAGAACTTTTGATCAGAAAATGTATAAAATACTTTATTTTTTGAACCACTCAACCAGAAAACAACTGAATTAGAAAATTTGGCACTGCAAAAATGATGTGTGTTATAATTAAATCTTATATTAATACTAATAATAACTAAAATTCAGTAAGTGTGATGTTTCAGGCACTGTGCTACATTTATTACATTAACTCTCACAATTGTTCTGATTATAACCTCAAAAGGCAGGTACTATTCATACCCATTTTGCTGATGATAAAACTGAGGCAAAAAATCTAATATGACACAGCTAGGATGCATCCAAGCTGGCAATTAAACCCAAGTCTGTCTCACTTTAAGGCTGATTGCTTAGAATTTGTGGATGAACCGAATTATAAAATATTGTAAAGATAGAAGAAACTTACTAAATTGTAGTAACTCATTTCCTCTCCTGGGTTAAGTTTCAGTATACTAACTGTGCATCTTATAAGAAAAGGCAACATGTATTTCTAAGTATATGATGTACCCTCGGTACATTTTTATCCATGAAATAGAGAACTTGAACCAATGACTTAAGAGTAATTGTCTGAGTAATTAAATTCAGTTATACTTAGAATGCTTTTTTTACCATTGAAAAATTGAGAAAAATACAGCTTTAGAACCAAAATGCAAAACATTTGTTGATTTTGGAAAGCTTGTAACACTATATTCTACCACACATGACTAATATTTCTTTTGTTAAAATCACCGAATCTATCCAGGATTATTTTTACCCTCAAAACAAATCCAGCTATGAGCGTCTAGTAATTTCCTTCTAACAACCACATTCATTTAAATCTAATTATGGATTAGAAATCCATAATCTGAAACCTAGATTTCGGCTGTTTGGGAAAATCATAAATCATTTATAACAAGTATATACCGCTTGCTATCCACTGTTGGCCATGAGAGAAGCAACCTGCCTATAATCAGAGTTTCTGCCTTGTGAGTTTCACTTGGACACACCCATTTGAAACCAGTTTGTGTAGCTTTTTCATAAATATGAGGCATCTTTCCCATTTAGTGGGTATATAGTTCTCTCCCTGTATCTGTTTCATTTATTACTGAAGACAATGGCCTTATGCTTTGAGGTGCCCGGTAATATTGTTAAACTGACAATTGTGTCAAGCCGCTAGTCAATATTTTAAAACAGAACATCCCAAACATATGTTCCAAATTTGAGGAAAATATGTCCAATCATTTTTACATGCTGCAATAACATAAAGATAGAAATTTAATTTTATTTACATTGATTACCTAGCATCCTTTCCATTCTATCTCCAGGCACAAAATGATATTAAGAATTTTAAGACAGATGTGCATATAATTTATTCTCACAAGTAACTCTCAAGTCCATGGTCATATGGAATGATTTTCCAAAATAATGGATAAAGTAAAACCTGCTAAAATGTGGATAACATTCACAATATAAAATGAATCTCCCTTTTAAGAAATCAACTTTTAGAAATCCAATCTTTAAAACTCAGGCTAACACTTTTCTGTAAATTTGTTTTTGAAAATCACATTGTGTAGACACCTCCATATTATCAATAAGACCTATAATTCAACACAAGCAAATAAATAAAAATGGATAAAATGAGTAAAACTGGCATTTTTCTGATTAGAAATTTGCACACTTTTTGCTTTCCCCAAACTGGAGAGGGTGGATGCTGCTGATGAAGCTCCAAGAAGAGGGAGAAAGACCCCAGTCGTGATCTGACTTTTCCCCACTCTTTACAATCTCACAGCAAAAATTTTGTACAAGAAGAAGAAAAATGAATTGTGTCCAGGGAATACAAACATGATACTCAGCACTTTATAATGATTCCTGAATGCCAAATTTACAATTTGGGACAAATGTTGGGGAGGGGACATCTTTAAGGATATATGTCCAGGAAGGGAAATTGGGACATGTTTTTTTGGTTTGTTTGCATGGTTTTGTTGCTGTTGTTTTGGTTCAGTTTGGTTTGTTTTTATAGAGCTGAAAATCCAGAGTCTTTGTCATATATTAGGAAATCAAAGACTGGCAACTACTAATTGTGCTGTTTGGCTGATGATATTTGTGCTGATTATTTAGGCATTGTGTGGGCAATGAGCTGTCTGTGCTTGTTTTTTCCAAGAAGTGGTCTTGCTCTATAAATGAGGCATCAGTTATTTTAATTCTTATTTTATCAAGATTCAGATTTGTACCTATGTCATCAGGTTGTATCACTGGTTATGTCACTTCATGGCTTTAAGACCAATCAACTCATTTGGTTGCTAGTTTTATGCTCTTGTTACAGACTATGAAATGCCATTTCTAAAGGGTCAAATATAGCCTTTTTTGCACTAGAACCTTGGTTTATTTTTGCAGTTGCAAGGGAACCATATGAAGGCTTAATATGATTTACATAATTTAGATAAATCCAATTCTCAAAATGCTATCACAGGTGAATTAAAGTACTTTCCTCTATTCAGAAAATTTGTATTGACCACCAACATGGCAATATTTGTGCTCAAAATTGTGTATTAGTTAGCTATTCCTGCATAATAAACACCACACAATTTCAGTAGCATATAACGATAAGCCTGTATTTTTCACTCATGTATATGGATTGTGGACAGTTAGGCTGATCTAGGTTGGGCATGGCTGGACTTACCCAAGCTGATGGTTGGGTCCAGATGTCTCTCAACATTCTTGAACTAAATGACTACTCAGACCATAACTTCTCATGGCAATGGCAGAAGCAGAGAGGAATGCAAACATATTCTACACTTTTTCTTACATTATTTACACTACATTGCATTGGCCAAAGCAAGCCACATGGCCCTGTCTATAGTCAAAGGGTGAGGAAGTATACTGCCCACCATGAGGCCATGGCAAAAATATGGATGTGTAATGCTACTACAGGGGAATGAATAATTGAGTACAGTACTTGAAACTATTACACTCGGGAGAGAAAGTGAAATTTTTATAAAATAGAAAATCACTTTCTTGGAAAGAATCAAGATCTTCTGACTTCATCTATATACAATTTATTGGTAATCAACTGTTTCCTATCATTCATTTCTTATGCATTCTCACCAGCTGCTCCTTCTCCTACAGTCTCTTGCTCCTCTTTCTTAACCTGATACATTTTTACTCATCCTTTAAGCTCAGCACTTTTATCACCTTTCATAGGAGGTGCAAGCCCTCTAGCCCAGCACTTTCCATGTTGTGTTGTAATGATCTATTTGTCAGCCTCCCCAGAGGGCTGAGAACTCCTTTGAATCTTTTGTTCCTAGCACTGCATCTAGCAAGCACTCATTATATATTTATTAAAGGAAAAAAATAAATAAAAACGAAAAAAGAAAGACAAAAAGACATAGTCCCTGCCAAAATTCATGCTTTATGCTCTAAAAATACTTATTTTCTCAATGGTTTTATTCAAGTGAATATGAATTATAAAATCAAATGATTTTCTTGCTGAAATGAAAATCACATAACTAAGTAGATTATCCATTAAAAAAAATTAGTGCCCTGTTATCGCCTTTAAAACAATGTAACATGTATTTATTCCCCAAAACTAATTACATTTTTATTTTAAATAAAACCATAATGTGTGTAGGAGATTAATAATAGTAGCCATTACTTATACAAGCCTGAGTTTTGTTGTTAATCATATGTAAACTACTGAACTGCTATATTGGGAGGAAAATACATTTGATTATTATGAATGGTTGTTAAGGATTATTTGATGATATCAGGCATCACTCTTTTGAATTATAAAATGTGAATCATTGAAGCAATTAAATCACAGCACTCAAATCTCATTAAAGAAGTATGAAAACAAACCTTAGAATGTCTCTATTAAGTAACTTTTCTTTCATTGAGTTAAAAAAAATAATAAAACCTGAACGTAGATACAGCAATAAGTACAGGCTTTCTAGCTAGGAATATGTTTTGAAAATAGGTATCCAAGCCAGAATTACTTTAGTATTTGGATTCAGATTTATTGAAATATGAATTATTTAATTTGAAAACACATACATATCCATAAAGGGTTGTAGTGTTTTAGCAATCTTAACCTCATATTGTGGGGTATAGCTTCTCATTAAGCATATGAAAATTATTCATTATTCTAATCATTATAGTAATTGGATGATAACTTTTAAATACGACCTACTTCATTTAATGACTGTCAAGAAATGCAATGTCATTCAATAATTTTATGAAGATTATTTCTTTTCAATTATTTTGAGATGGTAAATTAAAAAATTCTATACCAAAAATTCCGTATGTGTGAATAGTAACTCAAAATATGAGTAAGAGTGTTTTCTTTTAAAATATGATTCTTTCATTATATACCAATTTTGTTTTATGAATCAATTTACTATAGAAATTAGTATGGTATGTGTTACATCCTTAACTAATAAACAGTGTAAATATTTGATGTAATTAAATACACAAATATGAACTATTTCACCTTAACACTGTTTATATAATTTCTGGTGAACACATTAGGTTGAGCCACATGAAATTGATAATATCTATGGAAATTTTTACCTACAAAATGGTAAATTCATGTGGCTCAACTTAAAAAATGTCTATTGATGGAACATTCTGTATGTATTTGTATCCATACAGTAATGTGTTTTATTTTTAATTATTACCAATATTAGGATTTTAAAGTTAGTACAAATTTTATAAGTTTTAGAAAATATATGCAGGAGAGTGAAGCAAGATGTCTGACTATAGCCATCAGTTGCCAGGTCATCTCAGAAAGAAGGAAAAGTTTTAGATGGAAAAAAAAAACACAGCTTAAGTGTAATTCTGAGGGAAAAGCGCCAGAACCTGCTGGAGAGTCTGCGGGAAGAAGCTGTGGAGCAGAACAAGAAGGAGCAAGAATTCGGCAGAGATCAACCCCCAAGAAACTTGGAGTCCCGTGGAAAGGGTAGGTGGGGGTTACGTGTGTCCTCCCATCACTCCCCTCACATCTCGGGCAGACTACAGGCTCCAGAGGTGCTGCAGAGCTCCATCCTCATGCGCCCAAAAGTTGCTGCCGCCATGAAGTGGGAGCTTCCTGAAAAGAAAGTACTAGGCTGCCAGCCCCTTCAGGGTCATTCCCTGTCACCACAGACCTGAGCTGAGGTGGTGGGTGGCGTACTGCTTCTCCCCCATGATGTACCTTTTGTCCTCCCCAGGGAGCCTCAGTTCTTCAGATTTTGTGTCACTGATCCCCACACAAACATTTCCCAACTCCTGCCCAGACTGTGGTGGCCACAAGGGGCCATTGGGTCCTGCGGAACTGTGTGAACCCAGAGCTTGGACATTCTGGGCGGACTGCCTTCTGGGGAGAGAAACAAAGGGGACCAGAGTGCCAGCTCTCCTCCATTCAGACCCCTTTTTTTTCTTCCCTTTCCTTTGCCCACTGCTGCTGAGTGGCACGGGTGCCCCAAGGGATGATTGAGCTGGGGCTCTCAGGAGCAGCTCCTTCCCCTCTGTTAGCGAGTCCACTACATCGAGCCTCTCACAGAGAGTGGGGTTTATATCTTTCCTCTTAAAGCCCTGCAGCGGACAAAGTGGTGCTCAGACTCTGAGCTCCCTGCTTGCCAGCACTCCTCAGTGCTGCTTGACTGGCTGCTCCAGCAGAGCAGGGTATATCCCAAAGTGAAGGGAATTAAGCCTGCTTAAGCACTCCAGGGGCAACTTGGGACCAGCGCACTTCACGCTGGCATGGTCAGGGATTGAACTTGGAGGACCAGGGGACAGTCCAGCAGGCTGGATCCCATATGTCCAGGACTCAGTCATGTTGCTTGGGGGCATGGAAGGGAGATTTGTGAACTAATCTTGGGAGGTGAGGGAGTCTACATGGGCAGAACTGAAAGGAAAGTGCAGTGTGGGCCTGAGCCGCAGTGCACTCGTAAGCACCCCCTCTCCCCACAGGAAAGCTGCACTTTCGGTCCCGGGTGGGATCCTGGTAAGGGAAGCTCCCAGCCTGCAGCGCTATTGCTGCTGAGCTCAGCTACTTGCGGCCAGATGCTGGAAGGAGATCTGTGGGGCCAGGGAGGAGGGAGAAGAGTAAAACCCACTCCTGACAGCCAGACTGTGAATCCCAGATGGCCCCTCCCCCACAAATAGACTTTCTGGCTTGGTGGGGCTGCTTCAGCCCCTCCTGGTGGCTCTCCCCAGTGGCTTAGGAGCTGACTCTCAACCTCTGCTGAGACAGCTTTTTTGCCTGCCTTTGTGGAGCCTGAAGGCTGGCTTGTCTGACCCAGCCCTGCCCAGTCTTGCTCCTCCACCCAACTCTGCTGTGGTGGAGAATAAAGAGTCCCCTGGGAGCTCCAGGGCCCCACCCACCACCTGGGACATTGGAGTGCTTCTCCTGATTGACTATGGCTGGTCACAGGTCCCAAAAAACACCACTGAGACTGGCTCTTTCCTGCAAGTGCCCCCTACTGGCAGGAAGGACAACTTGTACAGCCCATTATAGCATTTACTGACTCAATCATATAGGGTGTGCCTGACTCTTACCCACAAGCACCACGTACTGTCTCAGAGATTAAACTTGGTGTCCCAGTATAATTCACACTGTTAAGAGGACCACAAGGCTGGGTAAAGAGAAAGGATTTCAAAGACCTCCATCTTCTCTCATCAACAAGAGACAGAGTATCTGCCCATGGACATAAGTACACCACCACTACAGCCTACAAATAACTAACAATTGAGAAAACCACCACCCTAAGGATATTTATAACCAAGGTATCCATCCAGAACCTAGACCTCTATCAAAGTACCCACAAGCAAAGCCAAAGGTCCTTACCCAACATATGCTACAGACATACCCTTAAGAGTGAGGAGGGAAAGAAAGCCCCATGTAAACAAAAGAAAATCCAAAAACAAAAAGCAATATCTGCTCCAGATGAGAAGGAATCAATGCGAGAACTCTGGAAGTATTAATAATCAGAGTAAAAGGACACCTCCAAAGGAGCACACCAGCTCTCTAGCAATGGATCCCAACCAAAATGAAAATACTGCAATGACAGATAAAGAATTTCAAACATAGATTGTAAGGAAGCTCAATGAGATACAAGACAAAATGAAAAACCAACTCAAATAAACCAGGAAAACAGTTCAGGAAATGAAAGACAAATTTACTAAGGAGACAGATATATTAAAAAAAAAACAAATAGAACTTCTGGAAATGAAAAATTCATTTAGGTAAATATAAAACACAGTGGAATGTTTTAAGAGTAGACTAGACCAAGCAGAAGAAAGAATTTTATAGCTTGAAGACAATTTTATCAAATTAACCCAGTCAGTCAAAAATAAAGAACAAAGAATCAAGAGGAAAAAACAAAGTCTGCATGAAATATGAGATTATGTAAAATGGCCAAATATGAGAATCATAGGCATCCCTGAGGGTGAAGAAGAAAGAGCAAATGGCCTGGAATTTTTACTTGAGTAAATAAGTGAGGAAAAGGAAAACTTCCCTCGTCTTGGTAAAGATGTAGACATCCAGATACAAGAAGCTTAATGAGCACCTGGGAGATTTGTTGCAAACAGGGAATCACCAACGCATGTAGTTATCAGACTTGCCAGAGTCATCATGAAGGGGGAACTCCTACGAACTGTGAGGTGAAAACATCAAGTAACTTACAAAGGAAAACCCACCAGACTAACAGCAGAATTCTCAAGAGAAAACTTACAAGCCAGAAAGGAATGAGGATCTATCTTTAGTCTACTTAAACAGAATAATTGCCAGCAAAGAACTTCTGTATCCTGCTAAACTAAGTTTCCTAAATAAAGGAGAAATAAAATCTTTCCCAGACAAGCAAACACTAAAGGAATTAGTCACTACTAGACCTGACCTACAGGAAATGCTCAAAAGTATATTACACATGCAATAGCACAGTAGATACCAACCAGTGTAAAAACACCCAAAAGTCATAGTTCACAGCTCTTATAAAACAATAGCACTAGAGGGAAAACAAAACAATAAGGTGTCATCCAACATGTTGAACAGAAAAGCATCCCACATATTAATTCTAAGACTCAATGTGAATGGTCTGAACGCCCCACTTAAAAGACACAGACTGGCTGAAGGGATGAAAAAACTCAACCCAAATATTTGCTGTCTCCAAGAAACACATCTAATCCACAAGGACTCACACAGACTCAAGGCAATGGGATGGAAAAAAAAATCCCACACAGTGGAAACCAAAAGTGAACAGGTATAGCCATTCTCATATCAGATAAAATACTTCAAGTAAACAATGGCAAACAAGACAAACATGGTCATTATATAATGGTAAAAGGAGCAATTCAACAAAAAGACATAAGAATCCTAAATTTTATTCAGTTGAATTTTATTCAGGCAAATATAGCCACTAATTATATGTTTTCCTGCTGACTATATCCTTGATATCCTTAGCTGATATCAAACCAAGACACATATACACACAGACCCAGAGTGTTTCTCTCTTTCTCTCTCTCTCTGTCTCTCTCTCTCTCTCTCAACTCTATCTTTGTGAGTAAGCAATTAGTCTTGGTAAGCAAACTGTTTGTTGGTTCAGTCTTAATTTCCAAGAGCAGGCACAGTAGCTTAGATCTTTTTGCTGGTTCTCAGTATTGCTCAGTAAACACACACATACGTATGCACACACACAAACACACCCCCCCAGGAATGTATGCTTTGTCACAAAATTGTCTAGCACAGGGATAGAAAATTATTTTTGTTTTGTCTTTACCTTATAATATAAAAATAATCCCAATAAATTAAAAAAAATTTTTTTCACTTCCTATATTTTTCTTTGCATAAATATCTGTATACATTTTTATATAATTATTGGTATTTTATATATAAAATATACATTATATATGAGATACTATGTTAAGCAAGTTATTTTCTTTATTCTTAAATATTCCTAAAAGTATGCCATTTTGGTGTATAGAGTTATTGTGTAGTTTGGAGTATACAATGATTTATTTTACCAGGTCCATTTTATTAGATATTTAGTTTGGTTTCAACACTTGTCTACTATAAATAATGCTGTAATGAACATCTGTGTACATAAATCTTTGACCTCATCTCTCATTATCTCCTTAGTACAGATTTCTAGAAATAAAATTCATTGCCAAACAGTGTCCATCTCTATTTAATACAAAATTGTGAATGATATTATTTATGACTTTACCATGATCACAGTTTCCATCTGCTTATAATTTTTGAGAATATTACATGACAGATACCATTCCAGACTGTGAATAATTTACACATTTTAATTTTTGTGGTTTTTCATTGCAGATGAAAACCATGGAGTAATTTTCTTCAGAAACTGATACTTTATGCTGATAGCCTTACCTATGTCTCTCATTAAACAAATGTCAAATGTTTCATATTAAGCACTTCATCCTTCCTTTTATGGAGGTTTTGGGGGTTTTTTGTCATTTTTTTACTTTGTAAAATGCTCTGACTCATTATGAATCAGAAGCCTTGGTATTCTTCACCAAAGTCAAGGCCTTAACCTGTGTTCCAGCCAATGTCAATTTGAATAATTTCATATTTCCTGTTTTCTTCCAATCAGATTCATTTGGGAAAGTTAATCTCTTCTTCCATGGAAATGACAGCTTAATGTTACTTTTACAGGTGGGTTTTGCAAAGCAGACTGGATTTTAACACTAAAGGTTTATGATAATCTCAGCTCAGCTCAGGAAACCTACAATGTAAATCTGCTCCCTAAAACTGCATGCCTCTAAAAAGCTACTTTATGCGTAGTTTTGAAAAACAACTCAGAGGTGTGCACCATACATAATATATTATTGCTAGAAGCATTCTAATGCCTTAGCTAAGCAATATATTTTAGTGAAATTGCATTAATACATTTGTTGGAAATAATTTTTTTCTGAAGGTATCCCATATCAACGTTGGCCAATAATTTGAGTAGTTTTCAATTTATAGATTTGGGCAGAATAGTGATCTCATAAGTTATTATGAAACAAAATCCTCTGTTAGATACTGTTGGTAAAGAAAACCTTACTCAGCCATTTTCATGGTCTGAAATATTGGTGTGCTTTTGACTCTGGCCTATGCCATCAATGACTAAAGAAAGAAATATCAGGGAACACAAATTATTACTGAAAAGTTTTACTATGAATAGTTGTTAGATGAGATTTCAGTGGTGATTACTTCTAGGCTTAGCATCATTTCAAACAAATCATTTGTGTAACACCATTGTATTTTAATGTGAGTGGGATAATAGTTTTTCTTCCAGCTGGAGCTCAAATGTTGCTTTATTTTATCATGCAAAATATGTATAAGAACAATTTGTTGGCATACATTTGACATCTAATTGTGAGACATTTATGTAGTATCTCACACATATTCTTATTTGGCTTTTGTAAAAGAGTTTTGCATATTTTATGCAAATGTAATATTCCCTTGTTCTTAAAGATAGCACATATCTAATTAAGTAAAATTCTATTACAGAGTAAATTCAGACAGGCTAACTTTATTTAAACTGAAAACTCACAAGTTTTTTTTTTCTTGCTTAAGCTGGAGGGCTGATTCTAAAAGGATAATTTTCAATTACAAGTTTTACTGTATAAACCAAATGGACTGGTTTATACAGAATATGTCATTCTTGGAAAGTGAAATGGTCATAGATTACATTTATAGAAATCATATATCATGGTGCTTGAAAAGATGCACACAAAATTTTCCCTTAAATATATTTTTATATATTAAATCCAAGATATGCATAAAATGGTGAAGATTAATTAGAGATGAAATAGGCTGAAGATGTTAATAGTGGGGTTTCTGAACTCAAAATTCTTGGGTTTGAATTACAGATTTACCACCTACTTACTTGGGCAAGTTCTTAACTTCTCTTTGCCTTAGTTTTCTATGTAAAACACAATAGTGCTTGGCATCTAATAATTTTCAAATATTAATATCACATTAGTAGTACCTTATTTTGAAAAGTTCCATATCCACTCATTAGTTAACATTTGTTGAAAACCCACCGTATGCAGAGCAGCGTGTACAAATATTAGCAATTTGAAAAGACAAATTGAAAAACCAAATTGTGAGTATTTAAGATAGAAAAAAAGGCAGTAGGAAAAAAAATGGGCATAGTAAGAAAGCAGATAAAGTTATTACAGAAATTGGCAGAAAAAGCAAAAATCATAATTATATAATAGATTTATCAAACATGAAAGAATAAAGAAACAAACTTAAAAAGTGAAATTGCTAAGCACACAAGCATGGAAAGAAGAAAATTATAGCAATAGTGTTTTGAAAAGAACTATTTGTATAGACAGGTAAGATGATTTGAAGACCTATATATAGGGATTAGCCAAAAGAAAACTCAATCAAATAAATTAGAGATCTTATAAATTATGTTTTAACATTTTGTTTTGGACACACAAAAACCAGGCTTTTGGGCTGCTCTTAGAGGAATGGTGCTGGTTTGCTACAATTTCTTTACTCCTAAATGACCGATGACTCGGAGAATAACTTTCAAGGTATCTCTTTGAGGTTAGAGTTTCAGAGTTTGGCTAGTAAATGGAGTAACTTTAATAGATGCATGACCACATCGATACTGGTAACCGGGGAAAACCTACCTAAGTATATTTATCTCACTTAATCTTCACAAAGATCCAATAAAGCCACCTCTATCCATATTTTACTGTCAAGGAAACAAACTTATTTTCTTCATGTCCTTAATGACTTACAGCTCATAAGTGGCAAATGAAATCATTTGAAGTCCTGTCTAACTTCTAAGTTCATCCTTTTCTCTGGAATTCACACTGTCTTGATAAAACTTGCAAGAGAGACATTAGATAGCGTAGAAATCACAAGGAATTGGAAAGGAATGGGAAAAGGAAAACAGTGAAGATTTTAAAAACACTACTTATTTGAAACAAATACCTTAAGGATAAAGAGCAGGTGATGGCACATTTGTCTTCAAACTCTGAGGAGAGAAAGAGAGTACTAAAAGAAAAACTGTGCAGCTTTTTGTACTAAAGTACAAATACTTTAGTAATTATGCACTTACATACAACAAAAGGGTAGGCTCCAGTGTAAAATTCCACCAGATTATTATTATAAAGTTAATTAAAATTCTTGGGCAATAATATTCTACAAAGATGGAGTATAAATAATTATCTATTATTTATATTGGTTTGGATGCTACTGAATTGATTCAAACATATAACCCCTTGTAAAATCAATGGGATTTTATATCCAGAGCAAGATTATAGATTGTACTGACCAAAACGAGAAACGTGCTTTCCATTTAAGGATGCTTTTCAAAACATGTCTTTATAAAAAATAAAATAGAAATCCTTGCAAAAGTAAAATACTAGCAGGATTTCCTCACTGGGTGCTCACCAGAGCACTCTTCTACCTTTTCCTCTACTTATTTAGAAGAATGTGGCTTTTTGTTTTATCAAGATTTCTAATCCATTAGATTTGAAAGATGCTTAAGTGAGTGCAATTTAAAGCAGCAATTGCTAAATAAATTAATCAAAGATTTCACAATACACCTTACTTGGGAGTTTTTGAAAACAACAGCAGAGGCAGACAATAGCAGTCTGAATCAACAAGAATAATTCTTTACTAGCAGTTCAACTTAAAAAACTCTTCATCTGAATGGTTCTACTTGGTCCTCAACTCCAAGTCAAAGAAAGATCACTTTCTCCTTTAATCTGTTCTTGTGATGAGTTCATTCATTGATTTTTAAACTAAATTACCTTGTGTTTTGGGGATAAACCTAACTTTTCCATGGTGTATTTTCTTTTGAAAAATTATTAATTTTCATCATTTTGGATTTTTTGCATCTGTGCCTACGAGTGAAAATGTTGAGTAATATACCTTTCATGTACTGCTAGTCAGGTTTCAGCATCCAACTTACATAGCTTCGAAAAAATGAATCCTTAAATAGTTCCTCCTTTTTATATTCTGGAATTGTTTGTTGTAAACATTAGCATTTCTTCCTTGAATACCGGTGAAGTCATTAGGGTCTAGAATTTTGTCAGTAGAAAAGTTAGGTGATGATTTGCAATGTCTCTTTAATAGCTAAAGGGTCACTTGTATTTTTAGTTCTTGAGCCAATTTTGTCACATTACATTTTTCTGGAAATTTGTCCATTTAATTTTCTGGAAATTTTCACATTTATTTATATGAAATTGTTTATAATATGCTCATTATTTTAATGTACATAATTTGATCTCCTTTTTGAGTTTTGTTAATTTGTGAGTTTTCTCTTTTTCCTTGACTATTTAAATAAGAGGTTTGCCAAATTTATTACCTTCCTTTTTTAAAGAATTAACTTCAGGCTCTTTTATTTTCCTAGCCTTACTCTTAAATATTACTATTTCATGATTTCTGTTATTCTTTTTTTCTTCTATGTTCTTTGGGACTATTTTTCTCTTCTTCCACTTGTTTTTTAAAATACTTGCTTGGCTCATTAAATTTTAGCCTATTTTATTTACTAATATGTACTAAGTTTATTTCCAAGTATTGCTTCAACTACATTCTTAAGTTTTAATATGTGGCATATTTATTGTCATTAAATTATAAATATTTTTCTAATATCTATTATGATTTCTTCCTTAAAGCATTGGTTATATAAAACATGTTTCTTACTGCTTTATAGATTAAATACATTGAGGTCAGAAAAAAATTATCTGTATGCTTATAGTTTTTTGAAGTAGGATGTATTTTCTTTAGAGTCTTTTTTGATAAATTTTTCTAAATGATTTCATGTGCTCAAAAGAGTGTTATTCTGCAGTTGTTGGGTGCAGAGCAAAAAAAAATCATTACAATCTATAAGTGTATTGAAGCTTTTATCATTATGAAGTAACCTTTGGTCTCTAGTAGACTGTTTTTATGCCTAGTCATCCTGCTTATATGTTAACATAACTAATGGTGTTTTCTTTTTAAAATTTTTGCCCAATATCTATTTCCTTTTACTTTATAATATTTGTCTTTTAAACTAATCCATTGATAATTATTGTAATTATTGATATATGTGGATTTAATTCCTACTATCCTACCTTGTTTTTTGATTCGTCCTTCATCATCTGTGTGTTTCTTTCCTCTTTGTTAAATCTGTCAAAAAATTTTTTTTTTCACTTTTCATACTTTGCTTTTTACTAGTTTAGAAGTCATACTCTGTTTCTATTCTTTGTCTCTCTAACTTATTAAAGTCTTTAATTTGTCAGTTAAATTTAGATTAGTATACTTAATTTATCAAAGTCTAAAGTTTAAAGTTAACATCTATATGTACTTCTTGAAAAATAGGACTTTAGTCTATTAGAACATTTAAATTCTATCCACCAGTCCTCTCCTTTGATGCATAGGCTACTGGTTTTAATATAAATTTATATTTGTATTAAAATTCTATATTATTTTTAATCACATAAGATATAATTATTTTTTCTTACAGTCAATATTTGTTTATTTGTCTTTTAAAGCATATTTTAATCCTTTTATTTATGCTTGAAATTAATAATTTCCATCTGTAATCACTTTTTTCCCCATTATTTCAAAATTTTATTTAATGAGGATCTGACGGTGGATATATTGATTAGTTTTCCTTTGATAAATTGGCTCTCATTTTAAAAGATTGAGTTTGAAATTTTATATGGTATATATAGTATATATATTAATAGCTATAGACTAATAGTTTTTTACTATTAGATTAGCACTTTAAAAATATTTTTATTACCTTACATCCATTATTGCTGATAAAAAGTCAGAATTACAACTACTAATTAGAAAACACAAAATCTTTTAAGGCCCCCTCAATCTATCGGTTAGCTGGAGTTGTAAAAATATGAAATAATTTAATATAGAATATTTTGAATGAAGAAATATAGCAATTTTCCTGAATAGAATGACTCAATATCAGAAAAATGTCAGCCTTTCCCAAATCAATCTGTTAATACACTGCAAATTCAATCAAAATTCTAAAAGGTTTGTGGTTTGTATGTACATGTGTATACATGCTTAAATTCATACAGAGGTATGAAGAGCCAAGAGTAGCCAAGAAAATATTAAAGAAGATTAAGATCAGTAATGTGGAGTTTCCCCTAATTAATATCAAGACATTACAAAGCTTTGATGATTAGTATCTTTGACTATATTTAGGAATAAACACAAAAGAGGAAAAAGCTCAGAAGCAGATCCATGCATATATGGTAACTTGGTGTAGACATTATAAAGCAGTGATGAAACAATGTGCTAGCATTTAGTGAATGTGTTGGGACAGTAAGCTGAATACAGAAAAAAGTAAAATTTGAAATTTACCTCACACTATTTATAAATAGATTTCAGATAAAGATCTAAATCTAAAAAGTGAAAGGTTAAAAATTGAGCAAGTAAATATAGGAATATATATGTAATTGTATATGGTCAGATTTTTTATTGATACATAATATTTGTACATATTTATGGGATACATGTGATATAAGTAAGGCACAACATGCCCAAATCATTAAAGAATACTGTGTTTAAGGATGCATATAGATGAAGTAAACACATAAAAATATAAACAGCAACTTACCAACTTAGGTAGACTACTTTTAGGGAGGAAGGTCAGGATAAAGAAATATGAAAAGGGAGTTTCAATGAAACCATAACATGTTATTTCTTCAAAACAAATTGGCTAAATTAAATACTGCAAAATGTTAATATTAATTAAATATGGTTGGGAAGTCCACGGAGATACATTACATTATTTTGATTATCTTTCAATATGTTAAAAATATTTCATAATTTTAAAAATTTGAGTCAGAAATATAAACCTACTTTGCAAATTGCACCAGATGCCACAAACCAAATCAGACAGTTATTTTTTAATGGTTATGTGCAGACAATATTTTTGTTCCTAGTGCACTCACACTGATTTTTCCAGATGTTACCTCATAAAAAAGATGATAATCATCAACAATTGTAGTGTTATCTTTGACTTATGAGGGTGTTAATGTCATATATTATAATAGCAGTTCACATGGCAATGGGCAATGGCAATTTACCTTCGTGATGACAATTTCAGTACTGCTTCATAGTTCAAATTCAGAATGCTACCAAGATAGTAACACACATTTAGTGTTTCTTTGGTCCAAAAAGTGTTAAATATATAAAATGCTAAGACAAATGTACAAAAGAATAATAATTAAGATCTACAGATTTTTGGTACTACTAAGACAAACTGAAATCTTTATAATACAACATTAACATAACCCAATTTACTGAGCTGTCACTGTATGATGGGCACTGTCAAGAATTTTATATACATTATCTTGTTTGATTATCACAACAACACTTAGAAGTGCAATTATTACCCATTTTGCTGAAAGTGAAACCGAAATTTAGTGACCCAATACCATACCTGACATCACAGAGTGGGTGGCAGAACCCAGCAAATGCAGCCCAGCCTAGCTCCAAAGACTTGCCCATTAAGAACAACTTTATAATTAACAAATAAATTGTTTTCTCCAGAAAGAAAAATGATGTTTTCCATGGCATGTTAGCCAGCTGTATTTTAAGCTGTTAAAACACCTGCACATTTTACTGGTGGACAATTTTTATCCAGCATCAACTTTAAAAATAATCATTTAAATGTAATAGCTTTTTGTTTGACTGGATGAGAATTAACTAATAGATCAAAGTTTTTTTAAATTGAAGTTTTTTTCTCCAAAAATGTTTGAAGCTTCATCAAATGTTATAAAAAGAACATGGAATCAGCACGGTGGAAGCTTTTCAAATTATGAGACCACTGAAAATTTGAAATATGGTCAAGATTTTGTCATATGGTACCAACCAAAGCAGTTTTTAACAAGTTTTAGAAAGTTGTTATGGGCATAAATACATGTTTGTTTGGGTTTTTTTTTAACAGTATATCCCTGAAGACTGTTTAATCAAAGAGATTTGGTAAATCTGGCTGTCTTCCAACTATGTACGTAGATCTTTACTACATACTAGGAATGTTGAACTCCTAGTATTGAAAGTGACACTATTAAGAAATGGTTAGTAAAAAAGAATGAATGATTGGGCATGGCTTGCAATCCAGCAAACACCCAACTCAAAAAGCACTAAAACAGAGTTGTGTCAACTTATATACAATATTAATTTTCCTGCTGCAAAACATTTCTCTGACAATAACTTGTTGGGGACTCCATACACTCAGAGCTGTTTTTGTCATACACAAGTATTTGTACTTCTTTTTAAATACTGCTTTAGTTGAGGCAGGAATATTGAATCCACTGATATAAAAAATTATATTTTTAAAAAATCAGTGATCATTAATGTAAGAAGAAAAAGATGGTTTTGATGCCACTTTTTTTCCGGTTTTATTTCTCTAACTTTAGTCTCATGGCAGGTTTTACTTGCCACAATTTTCTTATGTGTGTATGCCCTCTCCAGATCAATGCGACTTATAATTTGTTTTTCCCCTGAAGATCATTTTTACATATTACCTCTTTGTTCTTACTGTAGGGTATATATTTGAGCAATGGATAATACACTAGACTCTTCAGTTTGTTTATTTGGTCTGCTCTACTTTAATCATCTTATTTTTCAGTACATCTGAGTAATTTTTTGCTGAAATAGTGAGAGTTATCATTCTACTATCATAGAATCCCCAAATGTTAGGTTGTTCAAAGGGAAGTGAAGGAAAAAAGAACAAAGAATAAATGATATAGTCTAGTGGCTAAGAGCATGTGGTCGGGATAAGATGGCTTGGGTGTGAGTCTCAGTTTTGTCACTTTTAGTGTGTGACCCTGGGCAATTTTGTTTTCTCATTTGTAAAATTAAAATATTAGTAAGGTTGTTGTAAGATTAAATAAGACTTAAAACTCCATTTTCTAGAACATAGAAAATAACTAGTCTTTCATAATTTTACTTATTGATTTAGATCATCATAATTTGGCTTTATTATTATTTTTCAAGTAAATGTAAGACAAATAAGTAAGCTTAAAACATGTTACTCAACTCTTTTCCATCAGTGTAAATAATTCAGAGTTGGCTCTCTTTGAAGAGCCTGAAGGTTGTATAATAATGAAAGATTATGTAATTATTGCAGATATAAAAATATTATATGTAATAATTTTAATAGCTAACCTATAGCAATAAACATATATCTTTCAGTGTTTTATTTATTCAACAAATATTAACTGAGTGCCCATTATGTGCCAAGCATGATTCAAATAATAAGAATTTACTATTAAACAAAGCAGGCATATACTTACAAAGCTTACTTTTGAGTCTATTCTTCTTAAAGGTTACATTAAAAACTATTAGTGAATGGTTTTGTATAAGTAAATAAAATAATTATGCAATTGGAAAAATAATATAGTGCATAATGACAAAAGAATATACACAAATGCTTTAGGAATTTGAAAAATATTTACTACCTAGCATGGCTATAATTTTGGTTATGTATAAAATTCCCTTTATACTTAAGAAGTATGTTGGCTGTTTCTAAAAGGGGCCATACATTTGAATTTCACAGAGTTTCAAAGGATGTAATTTAACACATATTGTATGCTGCAGCAATGACTTGTAAGAACAGATGGTCACATTTGAAAATATGTCATGGGATATGAAGACTGCCCATTATTTAATGAGAGCTTTTTATTACTCTATAAAAGGCTGATAATTCACTTGAATTACCAAGCTACCTATATTAAATTTTTCCATGTAAGATATGCAGAACAAATATCACCTCAATTTTCTAAATTATGTAAGTGATAATAGAGAATAAAACTAAGTAGTCTAGTCTTTTATAGAAATCAGCTTCTGGTTTAATGAAGCATATTTAGATGTATTCTTAAATAATTCCTTTGTAAATAAAAAAATGATAGCACTGGATACCTAGCTGAACATATGTTTTTGACCATAAAAATGAGGAAAAATGACAGTTTTGTTTCATGTAGCAGTTAGGGGAGGTAAGGAAGAAATTGAGTGAAGAGGGAAATACTTGTTGAACATGACATGACATACTATGCCACACACAATGCTATATGATTTCCCCATTTGCATAATGGTGCTCTAAGAGCTCATTAGGTGTATTTGAGATATATCTTATTTCAGCTAATTCTCATCACAGCCCAGTCAAGTAGGTGTTCATATCTCCGTCTTTACACCAAAGGCACATAGAATCAGAGTCTTTGGCTGGTGAGAGACTCTCGAGAGAAGCACAATTATGTGTGGCTACAAGGAAATATGATAACTGATTTTCAAGACTCAATCATTTTCATTTCATACGCATTTTTTAAAAGACTTAGCAAGTACTGGACCTCTCCAAAATATATCAGTACTCTTCCCCTTCTACTGCTGGCCTCTGGACTGTCAGGCCCTCTGTGGGAAATGCCAAATGCTAAATTCCACTTTCACTGGTTATACCTGACATAGGTTAATCTAACACTCCTCGTTTTAACATAACTGCCTCCTATGTAAGAACAACACAAAATAGCCTGATGATAGGTGATAGTTTGCCAGTATGATGTATGTATATAGTATATATTATATTTTTTATATATATATTTCAGATAAAAATACATGCATTTGTAAAGAGGACTTCAGGCTTTTGGCTTAAAGGAGAAATATCTCCTGCCATGATTTGTGAAAATATCTCTAAGTTGAGTGGTCATTTTGATGCATCCATATCATACTATCAACCTATCAGCCTATGTGTGCAGCTCATTCTGCATATGAGTAGAAACATAAAAATGCAGAAGCAAAGAATACTTTGCAATGTGAACTATTTCACCTTCATGCTCTTGAGCATGAAGGTGCTTAATCTGTGCTCTTACTGCCAAAGCAGCAAAAAGGATACAAGACCACATTCTGTACCAATGAAATTTGTTTAAAGCCATATACACCAATAAAGAAGAGGATAACTATAGTTAGTTTGCTTAAAGAATACTATAGTTAGTTTGAAACTATGAAATATAAATGTTTTTCAGTGCAAATGCATTTTATGCTGTCTGCTAAAGTAATCTGAAAAAAAGACTCAACTTTATGACCTTAGAATGATTTCTAAATTAAAAATTTTATAGTTATTCTACTCGGCCACCACAATCATCATAAAAGCAAATAATTATTTTTTTCTTATTATTACATTCATGTCTTGGGTAATGAGGCATTTTAGCCTATTTAATATTTAAAAGATAAAATTGGAAATCATACTTTTTATGTTTTTCAATGCTATTACTCTGGAAAGTAGTTTTCTCTTAAAAAAAACCCCATATATTTTTATAATAGTATACACCTTTAGAATATATAGATACACACTGAAGTATTTATAAGGCAAAAAAGCACTATTCAGTATATTTAATTCTTTAAGTAAATAGTTATATAGTTATAATGTTAAGTTATTAAAATTCACTGGAAATGAATGGAAAATTAAAGAATTGATGATGAAGATGGATACCTTAGCCTCGAATTTTGTGGAATATTTGATAGCCATCAAAAAAAGAGTTGAAGGAACAAGTGAAAAACTAGTCTGGACTTGAAGCATCTTCTATGAGGTTTGCTATTCTTTCACTAGGCTGTGCAGCATCAATCATGAATTACAGTACAGTAAGTTTTTAATGCTGCAGTTTTTTGTCCCCAAGGTATCTGTTACAAACCATTATGCTTTTTTTTTTAAAGAGAAGGCATTACATAGGCAGCCAGAGATATAAGTAGACAGAGATATAAGCTATATAAGTGCCATTTTTTTCTTCCTTTTCATCATTTTGAATATCTCAAGGGCTTTTCATTGCAGATTCCTACTGCTCTGACCTAAAAAATGTATTCTTATTTCTAAGCTTACCAAGTCTTTTTCTTTTACATAGTTTATGATTTTGTTAGTAATGTATATATTCAATAAAATAATCAAGAAACGTTACCATCATTATGGCATCTTAATAAAACAAAGTAATGACTTAGTTTCTAATGTAAAACCAAAATTTTTTAGACACCCATAATCACAGATCTTCCTCTTTTGGCAAATTACTTTTCAGTTAGTTTCCTTCCAACTAGAGTTTCTCGAATAAATCCCATCATGTATAAAACCAAAACCTTCTATCAATACTACCATGACCCTGATTTTATCCATATTGTTATATCCATTCAGAGTTAGAATGTACTAATATAACATTTAGAAGACAAAAAAAATAGCTGGATGGGCAGTCAAGAGATGATTGAAGGATAGTTTTTAATTTATTTGTCCTTGTACATGCACATCCTTCTACTTTCAACACTTTATAATAATTCCACTGTGGTTCAATACACCCTATAAAATATTACCTATGAGTATTATGTGCAAAGTTATAAAGTGCTAAGTTACATGTATTAATCTAAATATATAACATCTAAGATATGAGCATGCTAGTCTATATATACATTGTATATATAGGTGTGTATATGTTTGTACATGTTTCTAAGTAAGAGTAAAGATTTCCTCTGTAATATGACTATAAGAATGATTGCAAAAGGCATTTTTTATGTTAAGTTTGAATTTGGAATTATAATAATGCTGCTTGGACTTGTTCTAGTGTCTGTGAGGTTCTCTAACCTTTGGGCTGAGAATCAGAATTCTTGGTCCCTAATTAATCTTGGTGCAAAACATTTACAAAGGAAATGATTAAGAACTTAAATTTCATATCTTTCTTATACAAATCCTATACTGATAAAACTGCATATTGCTACATAATGTATTGTTAGAATAGAAAGTCAGCTGGTCCAGTCTAAAAATATGTTTTAAAGGCAGTTCCCCTAATCATTAACACGAGGAGATTTAGTTAGGGGATCCCAAATGCTCCTGTCACAATTTGTGCCTTGGCTTTCCCAATTTCTTCCTCATAAGCTTCAAAGCTAAAAGGGTGCTAGTGTCTCAGCTATGTCCAAAGTTAACCTGGTTCTACTCTGGAGAGTAGTTTTGTAGCACTATAGGCAGTTCTATATTTACTTCCTTTAGTATAAACTAATGGGGGGAAAATCTTACTCTGATGTGTTGTTTTTAGGATCTTCCTGATTCTGGATGTTTTTCAACTTAACAGCTATATCTATTTCTTTTCCCAGATATTGGGTCCATCCTGGCTGTGGGTAGGGGACTCAGCCTTCATGTGTTCACCCTTATTTTCGACCTAGGCTTCTCTATCCCATACCCTGGTATGGATGTTCATTTTTTAAATTTGTTCCACTTTGGCTGCAGTCCCTTTTAGTTTCCTCTCTCTTTAGGACTGGGATATAATCTTGTTCTTGTCAGTTTCTCACACTTGGACAGCAGTACTTCTTATAAACACTTATGACTAAAGACCTGCTTCCTAATGCAGACTGCTTTCATGGGTACCTAAATAGTATCAGCTCCAAGATGCTGTGTTGCCACAGCCCACTCACCTGCCTGTCAGGACATCCTGAGTGCATATATTGAGTTTTCTTTAGGCCACCTACATGCCTGCAATTTGCACCTGTGTGATGATGACAACAGGAGCAATAAAAAGTTACTCTCATTTCTACCATAATTCCAATTCATTTGCATATTTTGTATATTACACTACATCAATAAATTTCTTTCCTTGCTTTAATTTTAGATAGCATGTAACATATGAAAGCAAATGTTTTCTCAAATTTCCACTGGTTATTTTTCATTTAACAAATCATTTCACAGCACCTTTATCTTGCTGGGGCATTTCCTGGGAATTACAGATATTGATTTCTATACTTAAGAAGTTCAAACACTACTTGCAGAATAGAATATGGTGAAATCAGATGTTGCTAAAAGAGTACAAGAATGGTTCCCTAATTAAGTTGGATGGAGGAAGAAAGGGATGTGAGTTAGAACTTTCTGGAGAAGGTGTTAGCACTTAAGCTGAGCATTAATAATTGAGTGATGTTTAAGACAATGTGCAATAGATTTATATCTGCTTCCACATATCTCTACTGAAATTTATGGAGATTATATGTGATCAAGAAAGAACACCAATTGGCCTTATTCAATTTGGCTGCACTTCAGCCAAAGTAGACTGAAGCTGTCACTGCTCCCATCTTCAGCTGATGATGATAATTATAATGATAATTATAATGACAATGATGATGATAGCAAACTTCCTAAGTATTTATATATTCCAAGCATGGCTACAATGGCTCTACAGCTTTATGTGTTTTATCACATTTGATACTTAGTAAGTATAATTCTAAGCAAGACAGCCCCCAAGATTCCTGGTCACTAGTGTACATTCAACTTCTCCCAGTTGTTCAATCAAACACTAATCTAGGTACTGCTGTAAAAAGATTTTGCAGATAAAATTAAGGTTTCAAATCAGTTGACCTTAAGATAGGGGCATTATCCAGGTGGGCCTGAACTAATCATCAGAATCCTTTAAATTTGGATCTAGAGGTCAGCAACAGAGTAAGTCAGAGAAGCATGGGAAGGATTTAATGCATCATTGGTGGCTTTGAAGATGGAGGGGGTCACATGACAAGGAAATGCATGGCCTGTAGGATCTGAGAGCGACCGCTGGCTGACAAGCAGCAAGAAAACAGGGTTGTTCAGAGTCAACTGAGAAAATGAATTCTCCCATGACCACACGAGCTTGAAAGAGGGCTCTGAGCTCCCAGTTATAGCCTGGCTGACACCTTGGTTTTAGTCTTGTGAGACCCTGAACAGAAAAGCCAGTTGAGTCTACCCAGACTTATGACCTACAGAAATGTGTGATAATAAATGGGTATTACTTTGAGCTACTAAATTTGTGGTAATCTGCCATGCAACAACAGAAAACAGATACAATTCTCTCAACCACGTAAACTGGTTACACTGTTTGAAAATAAGGAAAGTGAAACTTAAGGACTTTACCTATTTTGTTCACATTTACCATGCGTCTGTATGGTTGACAATACAACACACAGCAATATTGTGAAGATAATGCTTTCAGGTTATAGCAGTTTTACTTTTGATGTTATAACTGAGGACTCTCCCCTACTAAATCTGTGTATAAGAAATTACAATATTTTCAAAGTCTAGTTCCAAACATGGACAAATAAATCTGAAATGACTCTCATGTCCCTAAGTACCTACGGAAATATTTAGAAAATGCTCCAAATTTCATTTGAGGTAAAGTAGGGAAATATAAATTTCCTTTCTTCAGTATTTTCCTTATAATTTTACACATTTGTGTAGGTAGGATCTGTAGCCCTGAGCCGCAGAAATGCCTTGTTTTCATCTACTCATTGGCAAATCTCTCTCTTCAGCTAAGGCCTGAGGTCATGGAGGAGTAGCTTAGGGAGAGCTACGTTCATGCCTCCACCCTTCCCATTTTGGAACAGCACAAAGATGAATAAGAGGAGGCAGAGTGGATTAAATGTGGTGTGTGTGTGTGTGTGTGTGTGTGTGTCTGTAGGGAGAGAGAGACAGAGAGACAAAGACAGAGAGGGAGAATGGCAAGGAGACAGTTAACAGCTCTCCATGTCCTAACAAAGAGCAGATGTAAAGATTTAAGGCAATTATCTCAAAAATTTATGGGGATAAAAGCAGGAAAATTACAGAGGTTTCTTGGCCTGAGCTTTTTTGACAACTACATTGATATAATTTAAATCTTAACTTTGTTTTCACAGATTTTTCTGAATCATGGACTGAATCATGAGGCCTTGCTTTCTCCTCCTCCTCCTCATAATCAATTCTTAAGTTGTTCCATGTAAGTATGAATCAGAAAGAAAACAATTTGTCCATTGTTTGCAGACACAAAGACACGATTCTTTTGCATGCAGCCCTGTTACCTATAGAAACAATGATTATTAAGCAGCATAAGATTCAAGGTCATTCCCAGTACTGCTTTTAGAGAGGGACTGGTCACGGGCATACTTTCAAGAAAAAATATTAAATGCCTACTGACCTTGGAGCTATGTGTTGATAGCACTACCTGTACTGACAATCCCACAGACTCATGTGTGTCCTTATATTTTCAAGCTTATTTGGACAAATACAAATGAATATAATAATAGCAGACACTTAATCATACTTACTATATGCCAAGAATTGCTCATGGCACTTTAACATATATGATCTTATTTAATAGTCATAGCAACACAATAGGATAGGAATGACGACTATCCCCATTTTCAAGATAAGAACGCCCAGGCAGGGTGGTTAAATAATTGTGCAGAGTCACACAAATAGTTAGTGGGAGAGCTGAGAGATGAGCCCAAGAAGTTAAGCTTCAGAGTCTAAGCTCTAACCACTGATGCTGTGGCAGATTTTTTATTCCAGAGATATCTACAGCAATGTTTTATATCCAACTTGTTTTTCTTATAATATGATATTGACACATTTCCTCTCAAGAGGTGTGGTCTATGCTCTCCTTTTTCTTAAATCTGAGCGGGGTTGGAGATGAAGTTGGAAATGACAATATAACTTTCAAGGGTTGATCATAAAAGGTGATCCAGCTTCCATCTGATTCTCTCTGGGGATACTCATCCTTGTAGCCTGAGGTACCATATAAGCAGCCTAACATCCTGGGGCCACTGTGGCATGAAAAAGCCCAAAGTAGCCCATAAGAAGAGACCATGTGGTGAGGCCCTGAGACTATGTGAAGATGGAGAGATGCCCAGGAAGCTCCAGTGGCTTCAGCATCTCCACGAGTTCAGCTCCAGCCACCATCTGACTGCCACCACATGAAAGAGTTGAGTCAGAACTGCTTTTCCAAGCCATTCTCAAATTCCAGTGGATAACTGGAACATCCTTTCCATAGGAGGTAAGTAGACTCAGTTAAAAATGAAGCAACACAATTACTATATTTAAAAATGTATTTTAATTATAAATTTATATGTTGGTATATGTTCTGGTTTCCCAAATAGAAATATTCTTATTATGATATCATTATATTTCAATCTCAAAAATTGATGTAATCTAGTTATCAGTTTTGTTATGCCTTCTATAATTTCAAAGGAAAGCATAATTTCTATAGACACTATAGTAATGTGATTCTGGAAGTTATAAATTTTTATTTTTTTATTAATTATTTTATTTTTATAACTGAAAAATTAAAATTGTACAAATTTATAATGTACAATGTGATGTTTTGATGTATGTATATATTGTGGAGTGGCTAAATCAAGCTTATAATTTACTCATTGTCTTTACTTACATCAAATCCTTTTTTCAAGATGAAAATACTCTACATTCCTGCAAAATATCCCCCTCTTATGGTAAAAATATTCCATTTTGTGAATAAGAAACATCAGAGCACTATAAATATTTCAGCCAGAAGACCTCTACTAGATGACAATATTAAATCAACTGTCATGTTAGGGAGAGAGTCGAAGGATAAATTAAATTCCTATTCAGTTACTCAAATAAAGCAACTGCTTGAATGTTCACCCAGGAGGTAACTTCTCATCACTCAGTGGAAATCTTACACTGAGGAGTGTTTCCATTGGCAAACTTATTTACCTAAACTTTATTTAAAGTGATTTTAAATATATGTGTTGAGTAAAATGTGGGAGTATGAGACCATTAGTATTTTAAATCTATAAAATTGATTCATATTAAATATGCAAAAGTAGAATTCTTTTCCTGGGGACAATCACATTGAGTGCCCAGTTTCTATGTCTGTCCATTATAGAGATACAGAAATTGATACTAATCGTTAATATGATCCTGGAATATTCAAATATGCCCTAAAAGAAAATATAAAACTTAGATTTTACATGTTAGGTTATAAACATAAAACTGTATCCAGAATTCTAGTTCTAGTTCCATTAAACACATTTATTACTAGAAGTCAGTGTAATTACAATGAAATTGAGCTTCAGTATTAGGTTTACAAAGAAGTATTGACCAAAGGGCGAATGTGATTTCTCTCAGTGACATGATCCATTTTCTCCTAAATGTAACTTTGGAAAATGACACCAGAGGGGCCACTGTCATAGTCATATCTTTGTAGTGTGTACTTATTAAGGATAAAACATTGAAAAAAATAGATAAATAAGAAATGAATTTTTTACTGAATTTTTTAGGTTAGATTTATATTACAGTATAAATTTCTGTATTTCAATGATTGTAATTGAAACTAAAGGAAAAACTGAACATTTTAGGATTTGAAATGAGGTAAGAAATTAAAGGAATGTGAAAAATATACAGATTTCTATTTCATACATTTTGAGCTGTTTTTTAAAATTAAATTCAAATTTTCTTTTTTCCTCTCTTGATGATATTTATATGGATTGAAGCAACATAAGAATTCCTCTTCTCTAAAAGAAATAGAGGGAAGAAAAAAGTAGAAAATGAAATATAATTCAATTAAGTTTGACATAAAAATGTGTTTAAAAAATGCAGCATCTATTTCTCCATTTTCAGGATTGAAACAAAAATTATCTGTAATAATGATTTCCTGAATATAAGTTTCTTATCTAAGTTGTAGCCAGTGGACTCCACTGGAAAAAAAAAAGTAAACTATCATGCAGTGGTATCACTTATAAGCACTAGCCTCTTTTTACTATATTTGCAGAATTCAAATGTACTAATATCACACTAATGTTTTGTGGTCCCTTCATGTAGATGGTAGCAGAGCAGGCATAATAAATCAGTAGAACAAATTGTCAGAACAGTAATGTGGCTTCTGTTGTTCTGCTTCTCATTAAAGGCAGTGGCAATTGAAGAAAAGCTATTACTGCAACCAGAATTCTTAATGAGGTTTGCTACCAATTAGTTTACAGCCCAAGTACATGCTTTGACATTTGGGCAGCTAGAAACATAGGCAACTTTTCATGCAAAAGGATATTACTACACACAAGCCTCAAATGCTTCGCTATTCCAATGTCTGATCCAGTTATTTCAATAAGTCTCTACAAAGTACCTTAAGAAAACATTGACTTTCCCACTCCTGCTTTCTTCTGGGTTGATGTCAAATCAATAAAAAAAAAAAACCCTAAAGCCAATGTTTTATTGATACCTGAACTAATATAGTTTGCAAATCTTTTTATTAAGCTTTGCAAACCAATGTCAGGTTAAACTATTGTGCCTAGAAAATGTCAACCTCAAAAACTTGTCTGACAAATGTGATGGAGCTTCTTTGACACATTGTAATCAAGACCCTGCCTGACAACCCCTTCCTTTCAATCACTTCAAGGCTATGAATAAATATTGCAGCAATTTTTATACTGTAACTAGGATTTAGCTGTATAAATCATGGGGTGGAGATATTCTGGAGCATCAGTTATTGAATATTTTTAGTTTTATCATTGTGAAGAAAGATTCATAATGTAAAGAAAATTTTGTAAAGTATCATAAGAGAAAAATATATAGCTGTCTCAAAAAAATTAATGTTAAAAAGAAAACTAATACTACCACACATAAAAGATTTTGTATAGATTATGAAATATATACTGCTTATTACAAACTTGAAAAGAGCATAAAGACATGGCAAAAAAGTACTGACTTTAGGAGTGAAAACATTCTAAAACATTGAGAGAGTATCTGAGAATTCAATAACATAAGCTACATTTTTGATAAATGAGAACAGAGTAAAACAATGCACTATGATGTAAAGATCAGTGAATGAGTGTTCTTTAGTGGTACAGAAGGAAGGGACATCTAGAGCCAACGTGTTTCATGACACTTGAGCTTCCATATCGTTTGCTTAATCTGTTTCTTTTATTCTTGGATGTCTTTTTTTATTCCCAAACTTAAACACACAACATTTTTCTCATTGCCATTTATACCTCTTATCAAATCAGATAACCAAATGTCACAAAAGTCCACCTTTTACTCCTTTGAGATTTATATTCAGCCCACAATCAAATCTGATGTTTCCTCATGGACAACTTGGGTTACATTTCTTACTCCAGTTCCAACATGATTGAATCAAAAATATTCTAGCTCCTGGATTTGAAAATGCCTTTATCTTAGCCTCTATGTCTTTTACATTTAAAAAAATTGTTACCTTCTTTAACTATTATTCTGAAAAATCAATACAGTTCAATCTTCATCTCATAGCATATGGAAAAAATGTGTATATTTTCCATGATTCTGTATAAATTTACTTTTTATTCTACTTTGATATTGCTCGGTATCATGCTGATGCTAGAATTTATCTTCTTTTATAACCACAGTGACTAACTTCACTTACCTTTAAATAATTCTCTTATTTCCTTCCAACCATGAAAACAAGCCAGGCGTCCAGCATTCTCTAAAATAACCCATGTGATTTTGTGTCCTCCAGATTGTTAAGTCATGGACTGTTCATTAGTAGTGTCTTATACCTCTTTGACTTCCCAGTACCAGAAAGAGTACTTGACACATGGTAGATGCTCAATAAATGTATAATAAATAACAACTCCAAAGATGATGCTTACTAAATGCCTAACTTTTCATGAAGAGCTTTAAATGAATCATCTGATTTAATCTTTCTAACAACCCATGAGGAAACTAAAGCTCACAAATATTAAATAATTTACCCAAAATCAACAGTAAATGACAGAATTAGTATAACTACATTATATATTATAATGCAAAATAATGCCCAATAATCAGCTATTTTATAACTTAGTGGCTAATACACTTGAATTTCATATTAAGGAAACTGTAACATCACAAAGATCCATAATATATTTTACATAATCAACTTTATCAATAAGAAAGTAAAATGTAAAACAAGTTGCTACTTTGTAAAACAGAGTAAATATATATGTAATGTGATAAAATTCCTTACAAGTAGACAAAAATAAAAATATTAATAATAAACCACAGTTTAAGAGTTGAGATATGGTCATTTACATATGTTTTTAATACACAGCACAATTCACATCTGCCCCTTGGCCTTAGAGTATTAATATTTTCACATTTCATATTTACGCATGTATTGTCTTTTCACATGTATGTTACGATTATGACATTTTAAGTTACATAAAGACACCTATTATTTTATTTTGAAAGCCTCTCAAAATCTAACATGGTTTGCAATAAATAGGATTTATGTCCCCAATAAAAGAAACTGGGCCTACCATTACAAATCATGTGCACAAGTAAATGTATACATGTAAATTATATTATATGCAAAATCCAGATTTAATGAAAAGGAAAAGAAGAGAGAAATAAAAATTACAAAAAAATCAAATCTAAGAACAAATGCAGGAATTAGAATGGAATAGGCATCGTGTTATTATGAAAATGACATATAGGAGGAAAGGAAACACCAAGATGAGAAAGTTAGGGTTGGTTCAGTTAATGAGGCATAAACTATTCAGATGAAAGACCATCTCTTCGCCTATAATGTGATAATACTGTGTTTAGCATTATTCTTAGTATTATACTACCAAAGCTTACTGGCCACTGGAACTCAACTATATTCAAACAAAACTAAGTTTATTAGCTTACTGCTGCAAGGAGAGCACAACACCAGGAAGACCATTAAATTGGCAGGGATCAGTCATAATTTATAAACTAAGGAATTGTTGAAAGCTCATGAGTCTGTGAGGAGTTACTGTTGTCTGTAGTTTTTGGATCATATAGTTCATATGATCCAAACTTAGATCATATCTAAGTTTATTATCTAAGCTAATATTAGAAGAGTTTGAGTTCAGAGAGTTCAGAGAGTTTTTGCATGTCATTTGCAAGATAGATTGTCATGCATGTTACTATTTGGGCCAGTTCATCTGTTTTGCAAATCGTAATACGGTCTTACAAAGTGTGGTTTTTATTTGAATTCTCAGCTCCCTGTTCATCATCTAGCTACTAGCAGAATTTTTACTTTATCAGTATCAATGAAGCCAAATCTCGTAAGAGTTAAATGAAATTAACTCATTTTCTGGGATCAACCAGGTAGTAGTTAATTATAACAAAGAAATATATTTTCCCCCTTGGTGATCTTCTGGTGTGTAGAGGTAGGACTACGGCACACACTAGGCACTTTGCCTCCGTTATTGCTTTCTGCATTTCCTCACATCCCATGACGGTTCAGAATCTGACGGACCACCCACCCCCACTCCCACCCCCATGTCAGTAATAAAGGGCTCAGTCCTGGGTTTAGTCTGGTTGAACTCCAACAAGATAAAGGAAGCAATGTGTTTATTCATTTCTTTATGGAGCTCTGGCTGAAAATTTATGCTAGTTGACTTTTAAGTCCCATTCAATGTGAGATTCTATGATTCTTTGAATCCTGTGGCAAACAGATGTCAAATGGATTCTTCGGGGTGAAGTAATGGTATACTTATTCAACAGGCATCAGAACTTTGAGCTGCTGTTGCCTTCTATTTTAGTATAATGTAACAATACCCCATGATTAAAATTAAAATGAATGAACACAATCCAGTCCAAGAGCTACTTAGCAATATTAAAAATTATATGCATGATGTTCATATGGCTTTGTTTTACCTAAAATTTACAATTGCATGGGTCTGCTGGGGTTCAAGTGGGTGTGGTCAGGGGTGGGCAAAGACAACACAATGAAAATACAGTAGTCCCCTCTTATCTGCTGGGAATATATTCCAAGACTCCTAGTGGATGCCTAAAACCGTGGATGGTACCTGCCCCTACACATACAATCCTTCCTCAGTGTCTGTGGTTTAAGGACCCTCTGTGGATACCTAAATCCATAGATGCTCAAGTCCCTTATATAAAATGGTGTAGTATTTGCATATAACCTACACACATCTTCCCATATCTTTAAATCATCTCTACATTTCTTATAATACCTAATACAATGTAAAAGCTATGTAGATAGTTTTTGTATTGTATTGTTAGGAAATAATGACAAGAAAAAAAGTCTATACATATTTAGTACAGATGCAACCATGCATTTTTGTTTCTGAATATTTTCCATGTGAAGTTGCTAGAATCCATGGATATGAAGCCTATAGACACAGAGGGCAGATTGTACTATGTTCTTTCCTTTATAGTAATGAGTGGGTGGCATATACAATGTGGATACGGACAAAGGGATGATTCACGTCCCATGCAGAATGGAGCAGTATGGCACAAGATTTCATCGTGCTGCTCAGAATAGCATGCAATTTAAAATTTATGAATTGTTTAGTTCTGGAATTTTCCATGTAATATTTTCAGACTGTGGTTGACTGCAGGTGACTGAAACCTTAAAAAGCAAAAACACAGACAAAGGGGGCAGGGACTACTATAATAATGTTTTATTTTTCCAAATGCCATTATTTGGCCTTAAGTACCAGGTATATACTTTAATTTATGGTTTTAGCAAAAGTAATGTGCTCTTGCTTATCTACTCATACATTTACAATGACCTGGTGACTTACTCTGTGTTTATAAGAGGTTAGCTAGGATTATCCCTAGGATCAATGGTGATGAGCAAGAAAGTAAGTGGTCCCCAGAGTGTTTAATTCCATGACCTTGGTATGATTAGAAGACTGATGGAGAAGTGGCCTCTGTGAACACTTCTATTCCTGAAGTAATTATTGAGGAAAAATTATTTTGTTCTTGCTTTTAATAGAAAATGTGGAATTAATTTTCTAAACCAAGTAAATGAGTCCTGGATGCTGCTTTCACTTTGGGTGGCTTCTTTACCCTTGATGAGGCTTCATATAACTTGTCTCTGGATACTCACCATAAAACCATATGTTGATAATAACCAGTGCATTGACAAACCTTGATGTATGTGTTTTTAAAATATGTGCTACTATAATGTTTATTTATATTAAAGCTGAATAAAAAATAGTATTTTATTATAGCAAGGATTTTCAGCCATGCTGCTTAGCTTAACAGAGCTCTCATAAGTATTTAAATTTCATTAGTAAGCCAAACCTCACTCTCCCAAATCTTAAGGCACACTGTTCTGAGATGGAATAATGTATCTCACAGACTTCTTGTTATATGCCAAAACAACAACTAAATTTCAGTTAAATAATTATATATAATGCTTATATTGTATAAAATACTTCCATAAAACAATTGTTGATTAAATTGTGTAACACCTCCCCGTCCCCGCCAAATATGTTTAAGTACTAATCCCTGAAACCAGTGAATGTGACCTTTTTTGGAAATTGGGTCTTTGTAGATGCAGTAAGTTAGGATGAGTTCATTAGGATCAATCCCTAATAATCCAATATTGCTGGGTGTTCTTATCAGAAGAGAGAAGAGCCATGTGAAGAGAGACATACAGGGAGAAAACATATGTTGACAGAGGAAGAGATTGCAGTGATGTAGCTGCAAGCCAAGGAATACCAAGGATTGATGGCCAATACCAGAAGCTAGGGAGAGGCAAGGAAAGATTCTACCCAGAGTCTCAGTGGGGGCATGGCCCTGCTGACATCTTGATTTTCAACTTCTAGCCTCTAGAACTGTGAGAAAAAATAAATATGTGTTGTTTTGAGGCACCCAGTTTGTGGTATTTTGTTCCCACAGTCCTAGGGAGCTAATACAGGAGTGTTATCTATTTTTAAAATCCAATTTCCCAAAGAAAGGCTAATTTATTCTTAAAGAATAAATCTATTAAAATGTGGAATGCCATGATGTTATGTAATGAAACAAAACTAACTCACCATATTCATTTAAGGTGACATTTAGAACCCTCCCACATGAATTATTTTTATACTAATATTTTTGTGTGTAAAACATTCCTGTTAGATCTATGGATGTTGTCCTAATTTAAACCATATATTTTCTACAACGTCTACAGTGACTAGAAATTAGTTAGCAGATTTCAATTTTGGTGCTTCTATTTAAGACAATTTACTGGATGATATTTTTGTCATGGTATCCAGAAACAAGGAAAGTGGTGGTGGTTACCACAACAGTAAGTAGAGGCACAGAGGTATGAAATCCATACTTGTGGATAATATGCAGCTTTTTTGAACAATTTCCTCCCAAACAATGGGATTTCTCTTGTTTTTCTACAAAGAATGTAAATGCTGCCCCTGAATGATGACTCTATTGCAAAGTGATGATTGTATTTCTTGAGAATTACATTTGACAGTGCATTACTGATGATGGTATTCACGTTTTTTGAAAAAGCACTTATTGTGGAAAAGGATAAGCTGAAAATCACCACTTTATGATTTCTTGTGCCCATGTAGGAGTCCAGAACTATCCCCATACACATTAGCTTTCTTTGTTTAGTCCCCCATTTGTCACTTATAGTGCCAAATTATCACATTAAATGCACTGCCGTACCATAGAAGAATGGCAATTACAGAAATACTAAGCACTATATTAAAAACTCACAGTGTGTTACATATGTGTGTACATAAAAAAGTACATTAAACTTTTTTTTTTAAGTATAGAACATATCTAAGTACTTCTTTCTGAAAAAAATACATTAGATTTAAAAAATAAAAGGCTGTGTTTTTAGATAATCTGTTTGAACATATTTGTTTTGGGGGAAGTTTTTAGTTCACAAAACTTCTATTTTTACCAGCCACTATGGCTTTGGATATTTATTAGTTATTAGCCATATTAGTGCCAAGTCAAAGCGGTGGTTTTGTACACAATGCCCTGAAGTCTCACCCTACTAACCTTTACATAGACTTACAAGTCACTGGTGCATAATAAGTATAGCCTCCACTTAATGAAGCTAGATCTTTATATTTTTAACACTCATTTAGAAAACCAATTAACTCTGGCTCTATTGAACAAATTGAACAGGAAATAAATCAAGTGTTAAAACATTGGTGACAGGCCAGACTTTCTGTAATTAGGGTGCTGATATGCCCAAGGCCATCTATGTGGAGTTCTATAGTATTTTGATTGACAACTTCCACAGATTAAAGGTATTAAATTTTTTTAGAACATTGTCCACATGCCCCATCTCAAGAGGCTTGAATCACAGAGAAAATCCTAAAAGTGCCACACAATTTACAACAGGAATTGCACTTATTATTTCATATTCAACTTGCCAAGATAATATCTACTATGATAAATAAGATGAAATTCTACTGTTCTCCACATCAGTTCCAATTCAGAAAGGACATATTGCTGCCTTGCTTTTTTTTAAATAAAAAAAGACCTTTTAATTGTTAAAATCAGAATAATCAGAATGTTAGGGAAATCATCCTGAAGTAAAAGAAAGAGACAACAGGCAACACAAATATTGGGGAAGAGGAAAAGGATGAAAGAAAGAGGGATATTAGAGACACTTAGGAGTTATTGAAATTTGGCATATTATACTAAGATTATAAAAAGAGAGAATGATTAAAAAAGAAGTGAAGCTCTAACAGTAAAAAAAATTGGGAATGTTAACTGCATTATCTCTGAGACATCAAGGAAGTAGTACTCAATGGATGGAGTAGCTTGATCTCTGTATAGGTGTAACTGGTTTGGGCTAGGGTGAATTCATATGGTGTCACCAGGGTTTAGATGAAATGCACTTCAAGATTTATTGTTCTATGTTCACCAGACATTTTTGACACTGGACAATGGAAATGACGAAAAGGACATTGGAAATGTGTGCCTCTTTTTGTAAATTGCTAAACTGACACTTTATTATACTTACCCATTTCCTTTGGGTTTGGTTATTGTAAGACATTCCTCCAGAAACTGATAAGTCTAGAAGGATAGTAAAACTGGGCTTCCGGATCTCAAAAGTGAGAACAAAGAAAGCATGAAAGATTATACCACTCAGTTTTGTCTCCCTCCAACAATGTTTTTCCTTGTTACTTTTAGGATTTTTTCTAAAATAATGTCCTCAAAGTCTGATTATTAGCTTAAAGAAAATACACGTTTGAATGTACATTACTAGGAATTGCTTTATTAAACCCCAAAAGGTTTGGGAAAATCTATAATATCCTTAGTAGTAAGTTTAGTACATAATTGAATTAATTACTTCCTCTAATTTCTCTCTTCCCTCTTAATTTTTCCCAATATCGTTTTCTATTAAAGATGTTTATTTTAGCTATAATATCTTAATGCATTTTAACAACTGAGAAAGCTCTATGCCTTTTGAAAGGCAGGAAGTATTTAATTTGTAATATATAAAATGATTTCATTCCTACAAATGATCTTAGGGACGTAAATGTTCGGGTGAGGCCAAAGAAAGGCATAAGAGAATACGGAATTTGGGGAAGAGTTTTTCATTCAGTTGAAATGAATAATTTAAATGGAAACTTTTTAATATTAGCTATTTTCTTCAAAATATTGTCGAATATAATGTAACTTAAGGAAATAAAACAAAATGCTGGAGTTCACTTTGTCCCTACTGTCATTTTCTTTCCTGCTCCCTCTCCTTCCTGAGATATATCCAGAATTTTGGAGTTGATACTTATCTTCTCTGTCCGTGTTTTATGCTGGATACAGATATATCTATAAACAATATCAACCTTGTGTTTTTAACATTTTGTAGCTTGTTTTATTGATTAGTAACTGAGGGCACTGTTCTTCCTGAGTTTAAATGAGATCTGCAGTCCAAATAGGATGTTACAGTAAATTTGATTCATGTTTATAGACAATGTTTTGAACTTTACAGAAAGCAAAGTTTCCACTTTCCTAGAACTTAGGTGAAGAAATACAGGAAAATTAACAAATGAACATGATAATTGTTTATGTTAAGAGATTTGAGGGAAATAAGCAGACAGATGAGGGAAAATATTTCTGATGATGATTTACAACTGAAACCAACTGACAAAAATGAAATGGCCAAGCCAAGATCAGGGAATGAATAGTCTGAGTAAAAGGAAATAGCAGGTGCAAAAGTTCTGAAGAATGAACAAATGGGAACTTTTCAACAACAACAATAAAAGAAAAAGCACTGCCAAACACCCTCTGAAGTACATAACATTTATCATTTATTTTTAGGCAAGGCACAGGAAAGTTTATTAACTTGTCCAAGCTAGAAAGTGTTAAAGCCAAGATGCAAGCCCAGGCAATCTGTTTCCAGAACCTTGCTCTCAGTACACATATGGCCACTTGGCTAAACCAGCAAGAGAGTTAATGAAGATGGTAGCAAGAAGTCTTGGTTTGCTGTGAAAAGAGTTTATAGTTTTTGGCTGGCTTTTTCAAATTGCAGTGGGAAGACAATGAAGATCTGTAAGCATTTGAGTGATATTTGATTTATATTTGAGATGGATGATTTCCGCTGCTGAGAAAAAGTGGATTATTGGAAGTTAAGAGTGAAAGCCATTAGAAGATTTTCATGGGATTCTAGTCAAGAAATGATGATGGCTCAGATCAGGCCACATTGTGGATAAGGAGGTTCAAGACGTGTTTTGTCAGTGTAACCAACATGACATTCTGATGAGTTTTATATGGAAGGTGAAAAAATGGAGAAACATGGGTTGAAACATTGGTTTTTGGCTTGAGCAATGGGTGAATGGAGGTACTTTATAGAAGATGAAGAATATTGGAAAAAGGATGGGTTTGACAGGGCTTGAGGCTATAGAACAGAAATTCTGTTTTAGCTATTTTAAGCAGGTAGTTGGCTTACAAATTTGGATCTTGGGGAGAGTTTAATTCTGGAAAATTAATTTAGGATTGATGAAAAATAAACTAATTAGAGGGTCAAACCAATCCATGCTTCCTGTCGGAATAATTTTCTCCCTTAGGTACTTTCTAGAAGTCACATTTATATTCCTAACTGTTTTAATGGAAATTTGTATATTACAGATTTATATAATCTGTTTATGCAGAAGGGATCTCATTTGCTGGCAGATTTCTTATGGTCTTTTCTGTGCATGTAGAGCACATTTAATCAAACTATTTACCATGACTGTGGTTTTTAATAACAGTTCTTTTGGAGATAAATTAAATGACAATAAACACCAGATAACTGGGAAAAACAAAGTGCTACCTGGATAGCCATATTTCTCTGGAATGCCTTCCTCTAAAACTTCTAATATCAACCCTGATGGGGCTGACTAGATTTCTAATGATTATGTAAGAAGAATTTTACTCAGAATTGGGAAATCTATATCAAATGACTACTTAAGCTGACTGAGTCAGGATTTAACACAATAACTGCCTTGTGAGTTGTATTTAACTCATACTAGTTTTGAACCTGGGCCTGTGAAACATATGTAACTCACACATCTCTTTACCTTGGGATCTGTGTGGTGCGCAGGCAACTCACTCTGCCATGCTGTAGCATACATGTTATGTGATGGATGGCCCCCTGGGCAAAACCACAGAAAACAATAAAAAATAACAAATTTTTCATTAAATTAGAAAGGATCATTTTGTTTTTGAAGTTTTTATTCTATTTTTGTAATAAAACATTGTGGCCCCAAGGAAAAAATTTTTTTTCTAGTGTGGCAGTCAATGTGTTAAATGTGTTTGTCTATTATTTCTTCTCCTTTGGTTTCCTAAGAAACCATTATTAAAGACCTCTATATTTCCTTATCAGTTAAACAAGTACACCCCTCAGTAACCTGAATATTTGGCTTTCAACTTGCTCCTACTTCAGAGGTTTTCAAAGTGTAGTTTGTGGACCACCTCTCTAAGAATCTACTGGGGTGCTATTTAAACAATGTGAAAACTTAGGCCCTAGCAAGACATCTTAAATTGGAAAGTCTAGATTTAGGCCTTAGAAAGCTACATTTTTAATAACCTTCCAAAATGATTCTTATATTTGCTAAAATCTGTAGGACCTGTGTAACTGTATTGTGTCATTAGTGGATACAGGATATGAGTGACTACTTGTCTGATCCATCTGGAAACGTTTTAATGCTAACTGACAGGTATCAATGACCTAAAATGCTGAGAGCATGCAAAAGGTAAGATGACACTTCTAAGATCAACTATCTGAATTGAAGGTGAAACTTTTACTGGCAAACTGACTTCCCATTTCTCCTTGGGTATGCTTCCACTATCCCTCTGCAGGTTGCCAGAGTGATGGGTGGTGGAAGCTCATTTTATTGCTGCAATGAAGTTTTTTTCCCCACTTATAAGCCTTGGAAACAATAAATTTCATTTAGTTAGGTTTTAGATGTCCTACAGATTGCTTCCATTGTTGGTGGGTACCATATTGCTAAGATTTTCTTTTCTTACTATCAGACCAGTCTCTTTATCTTTACTTAACTCCAGAACCACACTGTGACACATTAGGGACCAAGGAAGAGGATTCTTGGTAAAGTAAGAATTCAATTTAACATAGTCCAGATTTTACAGGTGCCTGGAGTAGTCTAAAGCTTGAACCTACTAGTATGCTTGCTCCAGATAAAAATTTCTTCCTTTATATAGTTAGAAGACACAGTTGGCCCATTGTGTCAAGTTTTCCAAATAATTTCATGAATTTCCTTGAATGTTTTCATTATTTGAGGTTCTTCTTTATTTTCATGTCTCTTAAAATACTCTCAGAACCAAAATGATCTCATTTGTTTCAATGACTTCAGTAACCATTTCTAGGGATAAATCCCTATAGTATGGTCTCAAACCAACTCTTTCTGATAAACTTTAGACCTATATTTTCCATTGTCAATTAGTTATCTTTTCTTGGCTGACTTATAGGCACCTCCAAATCAGTCTATCCAAAACTGAGCTCATGTTCTTTTCCCAAATTTGTTCTTCATCCTGTATAGCCTATCCCAGTGAAAGATACCAACACTTACCCAGTTTCCCAAGTCAGAAAGCCAAGCATCATCCTTGAACCTCCTGCCCTCCTCTCTTTCTATATCCAGTTGATCTCTGAGTCCTATCAAATTCATCCTCTGAATACCTCATGAATCTCTTGAATTCCCATCATACCCAGTACCATTGACCTTGTATTAGATCACCATTTTCTCTCACTTGGATCAGTGCTTCAACCTCTGAATGCGGTTTCCCTTCCCATCTTCTCTTTCTCTCACTAATTCTCCACAAAACTCAGGTCTCTTTCTAAAATTTTTAAAAATTCTTTAATAGTTTTCCGTTTTTCTTAGTATAAAGTCTAACTTCTTGAAACATCCTAAAAATTTCTTATTTACTTATGTGGCCCCAGAGTAACTCCCCAGGCTAACCTGTTTCTAGTCCATACTTCATGCTTTTCTGTTCAGTTTTCTAAGTGCACCAGGTGAGCGATGCAGCCTCACAGACAAGCTCTGTCCCTCTCACACTCCATCTTCCCCATCCAAGCTATGACATGGGCTTTAGCTCCATCCAACAATATTCTCTCTCACTCACCTCCCCTTACACAGGGGTCAGTATCTCTTTTCTCTGTACTCACGATAGCCCATGTTATTTCTATTGCAATCCTTAAAACACTCTATTATAATTAGCTCTCTGTTTTTGTAACTCTGTATTCCACCAGTTGCTCAGCTCCATGAAGACAGGCACTACTCCTATTTGGGTTTCTTTGTTTGTTTGTTCACTATTATATCTCTAGTGTCTGGCACAATGCCTAGGTTAACATATATATGCTAAATGATAAATGATGTGGTAATTAAACTGATAGGCATTCGATGCTGGGTTTACTGAGTTGAGGTAGATTCTAAGCTTCTGACTAGACTCAGTTACAAGGGGCCATGAGAATGGATTAGCATGTCTATCATAGCTGAGACAGTAGGATTGGTGAGACATACACCATGTTATTGACATCCTTCACATCTCACTAAGGGTTTCCCCCAGCTCTTTAGGGAGGAGAAATTAGGATTTTATATTAAAACCCTATACAAGAGTTGTATATAATTTTTGATATTAAGATAAAATTATTTAAATACACTTTGTTCTGAAAAAGTATGTGGGTTCAGTCTTTTGCAATATATCATTGCTATTCTTTATAAAATTTTCATTTAAAGAAGTCTTCTCTAGATTTAGCGATTGGGAAGAACTTATTTGATGGTTAAAGATAGCAGTCCAGTGTCCCAAGTGAGCAAACTCAGCAATAGATTGTTCCCACCAGAATGTTGCCTTAACATGGGTTTGTTCTCTCAGAATGTGATACACATTATTAGCAAACCAATTTCATTTTATAATTCTACTCATCAATGAGGCAATTGCTTCAAAATGGTTTTCCATTATTTCTTTTCCTGAATGTTGGGAAGTATTGATGAATTGTCACTTCCTTATAACATACAGTTTGTTTCCTGAGTATTTATGTGTGTTTAGGATGGTTTTGTATTGGAAGTAAAGGTTATTCAAATTTACAGTTTTCAAAAATGTATGGCTACTGCAAAATCTGGAGATTACAAAATTAAAACTGAGAAACAAGGGACCAGTAAAACATGTATATGAGTCTCCTAATGAAGAAATAGTGCCTGAAATAACATGCTCCAAAATATCAAATCTGTAATCCAAGTAAAATCATGTAGAAATGTTTACTATCGATCATTTCTTAATTTGGTAATACAAAAAAAATATTTAGTTTTATCTTCACTGTTTCCTTAGAAGACATTTTTTTCTTATTTTAATGATACACAAGATGCATGACTTTAAAAGTTCAAAGAGTGTTTTAAGAGCATCAAGCACTTGTGTTTACCATAAATAAAGCTCTGAATCTGGTAAAACTTATGCATCTATTTTTATTCATCTTTCTGAGTCAACAACTATTGAAAGCACAGAATTCTAATTTGCCCTAGAATTGAAGCACTGGAAGACATACATTTTAGAATTTCCACTTTCAAATTCCTCAGGAAATTGAAGGTACTTTGAAAATTTTATATAACATATATAATTAGGAAGGAGGTTTTAAGTTTTATTAAATATGTTACATCATTTGTTAGTTTTAGATCATAGTACGATGTGGTCCAAATTCAGTTGTTAAATAGATTGTCCACAAATTCCTGTTTATGTACAGTAGCTAAATATTTACTGGAAATCTAAATTTCCTAAAAATCAAATTTACTATATATATAAAAAAATAAGAGTAGGACATTAATCATAGCCATGCCATTCATATAGCTGAGTGTCCATATTGCCAAATATTCACTAGTATTAAAACTGGGAAAATTTATTATGTTATAGGTGTTTTTAAATCTATCATTTCACAGTTCTTATCTGGAAAATTTTCATAGAGACTCATCTTTTTATTACAAATTTAATTAAATCTTCATTTTAATATTTTTTTACTTTAGTTGAAATCAAGGGGTAAATTATTTCATTAGACAAAAGCATGTAGAAAAGGTTCTGCTTTAGAGTCTGAAAATGGAATTCATTTATGTTAAAAGGATATTTTTATAAAATGTTATTGCAGTCTTTATATTTATCAAATAGTTGTCATCTGACAATGTGCACATTTTCTTTCTTGTGAAAAGAAATGAATTATCAATTTAAAATAGTATTTCCATACAGAAAACATGTTCTGAGTCTTTGGGATTGACAGTATAAATGCTAGATTTGCTCATATAAATAGCTGCCATAATTTTGAATCTAATCACACGTACTCCTCTAATGTACCTCTAGATCTCTAGCTATGACAAATAGCACCCCAACCTACATGTACTTACACCAAAATTATCTTGAATAGTTTTTGTAGTTGGTTTAATGTTGAGTAGAAAATGCATCTTCTCTAAAGGTCTTACAAATAAGTAAATACAGTTACAAGGGTTGTAAAAAATTCATGGAAGAAAAATCACTCTCTCTGATCTGTTGACATGGTGATAATTTAAAATTTATATATGCTTGGAATTATGGTCATGCAACAAGTTCCCCATTAAAGAGGTGGCACATTGTATTGACTAAGAACACAGACACTGAAACCCAAAAGCCTGGGTTCAGATGGAGGCACTACCACCTACTGTCTATGTGAACTAGGGAAAGCTACTTCACCTCTTCAGGTCTTGGTGTCCTCATGTACTGAATAGGGACGATGAGAATAGAATCTGCTTCACATCATTGTATGAGGATTAAATTAAATAAGTCAATATTTATAAATTTTTTAGAGCAGTACCTGCCATATACTAAGCACTATAAATTTGATCGTTAAATAACTTTTTAAGAAACAGTGCAAGATTAGGAAGTCACCACTTGAATGATTTCTCTCCCTTCCAAAAATAGGAGATAGGACATCCAAAACCTGACAAAATATATGTAAAAATACTTCTGGTTACAAACAACCAAAGAAGGGGTTTTTCAAAATTTTTAAATTTTTCCTCTAACTTATTTTCAGACTGTGGCCTTTGGTCTTCATATGAAGAACTGTGGCATTTTTAGGGGTTTTCTGATGGTCACATTATGCATGCCTTCCCATAGCTATTCTTTTGGCATTCTGCTCTGTGCCCCAGGAGACTGGCCTCTGGAGGCTGCATCCTCCAGACTTTCTTGACACCTGACTTTCTCCTAGGTTAGGCCAACAGGGGGCACTGGCAAGAAATCAGAGGAAAGGAAGAGAAAGAGGTGAGGATGTTTATCCCCCAGTGTCACATCTTCTCTCTTCTACTGTGCCAGGGTTTGACAGTGGCCCCTGTAAGACAGCCACTCTTCCATGGTGGCTGCTTTCACAGATTCCTTGACAGTGCCTCCTGATTGCCCCTCTGGAGTAGGAGTTTTAAATGCTTCCTGCTGTTACTGGGCTCTGGTTGCTTCATCATCCGTAATTGAAATGGCCCCTTCATTGAGTTCTCTTCAGTCAGCCCTGGCAATGTACCATCTGGTTAATGCTAACAACCTGGCCCATGCAGGTAGTATTCATTAATTATAAATTTGACCTTTCTGGCCTCTAAATAAACTCATGCTGAATTTTCAAAATAATGGTACACTTCACTATCTCCTATCTGCCCTTGAAACATGTATTTGTATAAAATCCAGTGGTTCTATGGGGAGACCTTTCTACTTGCTGACAAACCTTTAACATAAAATTTGGCAAGGTTTTTGAAAGCAGAGTGCTTTCATAATTCTTTTAATGTGAGTCACAGAACCCAAAGCAATATTAAAAGTGAACCCATTACAACATGACATAGAAAAATTGCTAGCTAGAAGGCACCAAAGCCTGTATTCTTTTCTTCAATTACCCTGTATCTACCAACACATAATTTTAGCAAGGAAATAGTTGAGGATGCATAAAATTAAACCAATTGTTTACTTCATTAGAAAATATAGGACAGCCATTACAATGATGATTTCAATCACTAAGTGCTAGAAGTAGAGGATACTTCTTGGGGCTTCAGGGAAGCATATTTAGAACAAACAAATGTAAGTTATACTTTTACACAGCAAGTAATAAGCGTCATTAATTCACTCATTCTCTCAATAGTTCTGTTCTAGGCAATTTTCAAAATGCTGGATAAACAGTGATGATTAAAATGGACAAAGTCCCTGTACTCCTCTACATCACAGTTGGGAGGAAGGGGTTAAAGTAGCCTGCCTGTGACCCCCTTCTCCCCCTTTGTAGTGGTAGGAGAGTGGTGTTGCTCTCTGGGAAAGAGGAGAAGATAGAAAAGTCTGTTTATTTTCTTGTCTACTGGGCCTCCAGTGAAGCAGACACATGATACTTGTTAGGAGAAAGGGATTTTCTATATTGAAAATTCTAGGTAGGATGTCCTTGCTAAAAGATTCCTTATAGCCAAGAAATCCAGAATACATATAAGGCATAGTTCCTTGGATGATATATGTAACTTGGACAACTCTCTGGGTTATATATTAGTCTCTTTGGACTGCTATAACAAAATACCATAGTCTGGGTGACTTAACAGAAATTTATTTTCTCTCAGTTCCAGAGGCAGGTAGTCTGAGATCCGGGTGCTAGAATGATTGGATTCCGGTGAGGACACTCTTCCTGGCTTGCAGATAATACCCTCTTGCTGTGTCCTCACATGGCTAAAAGAAACAGCAAGCTCCTCTCTGGTGTCTCTTCTTATAAGGGCACTAATCCCAACATGAGTACCTCACCCTCATGACCTCATCTAAGCCTAAATATCTCCCAAAGGCCCCACCTCCAAATATCATCACATTGGAGGCTAGGACCTCAACATATGAGTTTTTAGGGGAACACAATTAGGTCCATAGCATATATAAAATTGAGATATTGTATAATTTAAATCCTCCCTGCTCCGTGAGGTAAACCCTATGGACCTCACCTAGAGACATCACTGATCATTCTGGCATTGACATGCATGTCTGATATGAGAAAGAAGGACTTGGGAAGCATCTCTGATGCTCAGACCTCTCTATCCTTTGCCCAAGCCTCTGGATTTCCTGAATCCTTGAAATTCTTAGTATAGCTTCATGCTTGGTGCAAGCCCTGATGAAAGATCCTATTTGACAATCCGATCCTCCCTATTAGCTCAATCATCTAGTGAGGTTGTGGTACCCTCAGATCACATCTCATTTCAAATTTTGATAAAGACTATAAAGGAAAAGTGCATGTGTCTTAAGACAGTATAAAAGAGGACCAAATTCAGATGCAGGTGTCTAGGAACTATATTCTCTGAGAAGGTGACTAGGATTAAGGCCTGAATGTTAGGTTCAGATTAGCAAAGAGGGTTACTGGTTGGGGGAAGAGATGGTCGGTTATAAATTTCCTTCCATTCTTCTTTGTATGGTTAATTTTTATTGATTTTCTCATTTCATTATTGGCCTAGAATTTGATAAAAAACATCAAGAGCTCATCATAACTGATTATTAAGTCATTTAAAAATATTATTTATTCTTCAAGTCTTAGCTCAAAGGTCCTCTCCTCTGTGTACCTTGCCTGTATCCCTCAGGTGGCTGGGAGGTAAACATGTCCACATTTCAGTAAGCTTCTCCATTCTTCTCTGCCCCTTGCCCTGCCCTTCGATGTGCTTCTTAGAGCATTTATCAGAATATTTATTACATTTGTCAAATTGTCTACCTAGGAGAACCTTGCTGGAGGATGCCATCTTTTATTTATCTTTGTATATTTTTGCTATCTTTCCTTTGACCTTATACTTTTATTTATCTTTGTATGCCTGGCACATAGGTGATGCTCCACATTTGTTTGTCAAGTAAATAAATGACCCATAAGTTGTAAGTGTTGAAAACATTTATCCTCATTAGTACGCAAGGGGTTAGGATTATTAATTTATCCTGAAAACCATTAAGTAGAAGTGAAATGATTGTTACAATATTTATGTCTTCAATGCCAGAGTGGTCTACAGGGCTACTCTCTATTCAATTAATTTGGTAATGTGAACACAAACATACTGTAATACAACACAAATGTACTATTTTGTGTGTATATAGCTGAGATTGTGTGTGTGCGTGTGTGCGTGGCTGAGATTGAGGATTTTAAGTAGTTTGTTTTTTTGGTGACTTTACTTAGAAAAATAACCTGAATCGACAAAAAGATAAGCCCAAGAAGCTTAGAAAATCAAAAGGATCTAATAAAAGAAAATACAGTAATCTTATTTATTAAAACTATTTACTGATAGGTTTATTAGGCACCGTGGAAAACATATAGTTACATTACAGAATTGAAGTAGAAAATGGTCCCCATAAACTCATGTACCAAATCATTTTCATAATAGCCAATAGCAATGCATCAATTTAAAACTGGAGTCATATATAATATTCAATCTTTACTGCAATAAAAATGGTCAGGGCAAAGGTCAGACCGATAGTGTGGGACTCAGAGAGAGCTCAGCCAGAGTGAGAACAGAAGGTGCTGTGGCTGGAGGGGCCCAACTGCAACGCAACATAGAAATTAGGAGCCAAACTTAAAACCTACTTTTTTTCTTTTTTTCCCCTTATACTTACTTATAAATGTTTCAGAATAATTGCAAGGGAATTAACTACTTCTTATTTCTACTCAAGTTGTCTACTACTCTGAATTTATTCTGGAATAAGTTGAAAAAAATAGATAAGTATATGCCATACATAGATAACATTCTGAGAAACCTGAGGAAAAGAAACATGAGACACCCACACTGTGAAACCACACTTTCCATGCCCTCTGTAATTAAATTCTTGAAGCAAACCATGCAAGAAGGTGGAGGGTACGTTGATGTGGGTAGAGCTGATTCTCAGGAGAGAGGAGTGTGTACTCGCACTCAGCCTAGTCAGGTTTTGAGTGGTTTGCTTTTGTTGTCTTTTCCTGTTTAGGGCAAGTCCAGAGTGAATTTTGAGATTGATATATGGACAGCTATAAATTCAAGAGTTGTTAGAGATCTTCTCTAACACCTATTCAAATTTTTTCCAAATTTATCCTTACACAACTTGCTGTCTATGAAAGAAATTTGGAAAGAATAATTGGTGAGCATTAGAAAATTTTGGCAACCCGTCTCCAAGTTTCCCTAAAGTGAGGGAACGGGAAGAATGTTGAAATCTGCACTGATTCTTGAATTCTGCATTCCTGCATCCCTCACACAGAATTTAGTCTTTGAAGCGTATTATTCCCATTGCTCTCTCTTCTCATCGACAAAGAGGCTGGCTGTCCACCGTTTTCTCTGCCGCTTTAACTTGGCACTTGTATCTCTGGCTTCTCATTTGTAGGCCTAATGTCATGGCCTGGGTCCCAGTTAAGGGTAGCTTGCCATTCTGCCTTTCAGCCAAATGATATAGTGGAAGTTGAAATACATGCTTGAGTTTATTGGTAACACTGTACTCTAAAGCTTGTTACTAGTAATGATAATAAGGTAAAAATAATATTAGGGATGTGGATAATTTAGACATTTGATAACATTTTATTCTGTCAAATCTAAGATGGTGATAAGATAGGCTATTGTTTTATATAGCATGAAGGAAGAAAAAAAATGTTCCAAACTAAATTCTTGTTCTAAGATAGATCTCTTTTTCAGAGATGTTAAGATATGAAATATATACATCTGCAAATTTGAGAAAAACTGTAGTTAGATAAGATATACTTTTTTCTTATCACATTTAAAAATGCACTGAACCTAAGGACAGGTCTGAAGATCAGTGATTTCCTTCTTTTTAAAGTTGGTAAATCTCTGTTATTAGCACTGAGGCTCCTTCAAGCCTTTGTAGGACATGTTCAGTAGTTTCTATACCAAAGAAACTCATAGCTTTACAGGACATCTAGCAATACCTTGCCACTGTTTTAAGCTTGAAAGATTATTAAATGACTGGCTTATTGTTAATATCTTATTACATTATAGATTTAAAAACCACAAATGATAAAAAAGTAACATGCTTATTCACCCTTAATGCATTATCAATTCGCCAATTCCTAAAGACAAGGGGTATAGTAAGTATATGCGTGTGTGTGTCTGTGGCATTCTTAGCATTAGGGTTTATGATATACCTTTATTTTTAATTAACAAAATATATTTCTGCCAAATAGTATTATTATTTCTGTGTTTCCTTCATTTACACCATGACTTAAAGGGTACCTTTTTAAAAGGTATCCTGAGATTCTAGTCAATGTTTATAATATTATTTTACTGAGAAAAATTGAATTCCAAGCAAATGACTAATAGCTGAGCCTTCATAATATAACCCAATTAAAAGTTGGGAGCTTCTTATATTTTTATGAATGTGATTACTATGCTTAGTACATGTAAAATGAACATAATGTGATCAATAGATTTCTCTATAATTTCTCAAATGTCTTCTTAAATCTCATAGTGATAATATAATTATAATAACAAAACATTTTCTTATTGGCAAAGAAAATGAAATTATCTAGCTATTCTAATATGCCAGTATTGAATAACTTAAGGAACAACTTAATAATTTTCCATAAGAATTTTCAAGGACAATCTTAGCTATAATAAACTGTAAACATATTCTAAGTATAATTGGGGATAATAAGTTATTCTATGAGGTGAAGGTATTTGCACACTAATAAAATAGGACAGTATTGAATGTTCTAAATTATTTTAAAATATCACAATAAATGAATATATCAGGGCTGGCTTTAGAAACAAAGCCGTGTATATCATGATTTGGGGTACGGCCTATATACTTCTTATCTGTAAGTCTCTTCCCTCTTGTCTTCTATGTGTGTCTCAAAAGCTTCAAATAAATTCAGAAGTGTTAATAATGTGATAAAGTAAATAAAGGATGCAACTTGGCATCAGGAAATCTGAATTCAGCTGCCATTTCTGCCTTGAGAAAGACCTGGCCTTGTTTTCCTCAAAGGAGGTGATTAGAATACTTCACTCAAAGGATTGCTTGGAGGGGCACATGACAAAACGTTTGTAAGATCCTATTCTAAACTGTGAAGTGCCATGTTAAGCAACTAGCACTTTGTCAGATTTTAAAGGCAGCTGACTGATTACCAAACTCCTTAGGAATGGTCCAAACGGAGAAAGATACAATGATTGAACCCCAGTCATGATCTGGCTGCTGCTGACCTGTGGTATATTTAGAACCCAAAAGACCTGTGGAATGAGACTCTCAAAGCCTTTTGTGTCCAAATGGGCTTGCATGATTGAATCATGACTTTCCAGTTTTAAGTCTATAGCGAACAATAGAATTTCTAAATGTTTTTGAAGATTAGATTTAGGTTCTATATTTTTATCTTTATAAACTTAGTAAATGGATTAAGTTAAATTTTCTTAAAAATCTTAACAGAATATAAATATCTTTTGGGTCAGGCATACACAGTTTATACTGATCCTTATTTATATGCACTAGTCATAATTTGACAATTTGTTTTTGTTACAATTTCCCTATAAGATACCATTTCTTTTTCTTCCCTATAAAACACCATTCCAATGGATTTACCAGAATAGATGCTTAAAGGACAAAATGGGCCAGCTGTTTACATTAGATATCTTGGTATATCTATGAAATTACAGTTTGAGGAACTATTATTGACATTGGTATGAATGATGCCTATAGCACAGAGCCATGACAATTTGTTAGCAATGCTTTCTGGCCTGAGTGACATTTTTCACATTACCTACATTCTTTGTCCTGGAGTCTTTACAGAGCTCTTGCTGTTGATTAAATTCTAAGCCAGGCAATTGCTAACATCTCCAAAATGTAATATTTTTGAAATAGCTTTGAAAATGCTATTTCATTCACACATTCTGGAAGAGTTTCTTTTCCTATATAATACCATATGTTCAGCTTCTATCATATATTCCCAATTCAAAAAACCTTTCATCTCATGATGCATCACATCAATCAACAAGGTATTTATTTAGAAGAAATTTGGTCGTGAGCTGTAACATTCCTTCCAGATACAAATTAAATGAAACCCCAGCATATAGTTCTCCATCATTCATCATTCGAGGTAGTTGGACAAGACAGGCTTTAATGACTTGCACTTCCAAGGGCAAGTGCAGTTCTAGACATTTGGTGAGAAAAATACTATGGTTACAATGAACTTGTGCCCAGTTTCTCTGCAGTAAAATATATTTCTGGAATGCTTTAAGAAAACTTATTGAAAGAACATAATATCCCTGAGCAACTCTTTCAATTTCTTTAAAATTAAAAAAATATATATTTCCCTCTCTCCTCTGTCTTTCTCTCTGTCCCCACCTCCCTCCTTTACCCTTTATTTGAACCTTTTCAAATGATTCTGTTACAAGTGTTTCCCTGCAGCAACCACAGTTAGGCTGAAGGCTACATATGGACATAAAAGAGAAATGGACAAACATCTAATAAATACTGATGACTGTTGGTAGATTTTTCTGGAAAATCATCCTACTTTCATTTTCTATGCAAACATAGCCTTAACCTATACTTGCATTAACCTCAGGAGTATTTCTGTTTTATTTTAACCACACATATTATTTCTGCATAAAATACTAAATATTAATAGCTCTAAAAAAAGAGAAATGCTCTCTAAGTAGAATTAATCAAATAAAGAGAACTATTTTGAGCTGCCAAATATATTCTCCTAATTTTTGGAATACAACAAAAGGCTTTTTCCCTACTTTCTTCAACATTGTATTTAAAAACAAAAATATGTGTTTAATCAGCATATGAAATATAAGATACAATGAAACTACATAATGAAGTGAACATGTAAATGTAATCACTTAGCATTGTAAAACTAATTAACAGCAGAGAAGATGAGTTCTTTCACCTTTGGTAGCTCTGATTCTGGTTTAATTTTCTTTATTATAATTGAAGTAAAGAATACTCCAAAAGCTAATTCCTTTTGGTTTAAGGGCATCTATCATATTTGCATTTTTTATGTTTGTTCCTCTGGAAGCAAATGCAAAGATGTCACTATGTCAAGGTCCTTAGCAGATGGGAATCACAAGGCAGAGACTGGGTTGCCTTCTCCTGGTTGTTAGTAGGGTTCACCATTTAATTCTTCTCATTAGAAAGGGTACACTGAAAATAAGTCTCATTTTCTAAGACAGTAAAATAAAGTCGATAAAATCTTAATGCATAGGTGTCTTTTGTAAAGTAGATAATTTAATAGAAAAAGTACAATTCTATTTTATGTTTACTTATAAATTTGGTTCAGGTTTATTTATCACAGATTTATTAAAAATTTTGGTGTTGAAAATTTCTTAAATAATAATATATAATTTATAACTTGGTAGAAAAGTTATTTAATTCATTTTTAACTTTTCTTCTTCCTTCCTGTCTTACTTCCTCCCTTCCTTCTTTCATCTCTTGCTCTTTTTATCTCCATCCTTATTTTTATCTTCCTTCCTTCCTTTCAAACATTAAACATGAGAAAAGCAAAGGCATGCAAAGTGCATTTGTTAGGGTCTCTAATAGAATTCTTTCTGCCAGAATGACGCCTTCACTTATCACAGATTTTACTTTCATCACGTTTTTGTTTGTCAATTTCATTAGGAAAGTGAGAAAATCTTGGGGTTTATTGTTTGAATTTGGGAGCTTTTAATTCTGAAGAGATGCAGACAAAATCCACCGCCAGCATTTCAACTAATGCAGACAGAGGTGACAACTTCAAACTATATCAGTTTGCAGAAAGTTCCTGAAAAGCACCCTTCTCACGCCTGCGTAGTAATTCTACATTAAATGTTTCGTATTAATGTATTTTAACTGCAGTGGCAATGAGGCATAAAAACAGTATATGAGTGAGTGTCAGGGGGTCTTTTACTAATCAGTTATGTTGTGTGATCCCTGGATACAGCTCATTAATCATAGTGTTTCATTTCTGTCTTCCATAGCACAGGGACATTGCCATCAGCTATAGCCATTTCACAGTGCCATTGCCAAGATCTACTGAGATAATGGATGTGAAATAGCTTTGAAAGTGCAGGGTACTATAGAAAGGAAAGGACTTATTATTTCAACACAGAATGTACATGATGCTTCCCAAACCCTTGAGGGAATTGGCTTATGCTCTTAGAATTAAATAATATATCATTGGCATCATTTCTAGATTCCAAAAATATGAATATAAATATACTGCATCAGTCACTGCACATAATGTATACACACACATATATAAACACGTATATATTTATATATACATAATCACTTCTAAGACAAATTTCAACAGGAACAGTTAAGGTACTAAAAAAATTAAAAACATGCTGAAGTCTCGTTAATGAATTACCTAACTAGTTTTGCAAATGTGGTGACCATCATTTATTTCCTCAGCCTTTCATACACATATGGCAAATTTGTTGTTTATCTTATTGTTTTTAAACTGGAGGATATTTCCCAGAATGACAAACATTGTGAGCAACTTAATATACCGTCTATGTCAAACCTGTTCTTAATTTTTAAAGTGACAAACCTGAGGTTTAAGAGGGATGAAATGCGACACTCAAGGTCACCTCACAATCTCTTCTAATTTTCAATCTAGCTTTCCTCTTACTATCTACTACATGGAATCAGAATTGTTTGGGGGATTTATGTGTCTGGACAATAATATTAACTAACATCACCTCATTTTTGCCACTATTTTGTTCCACACAAAATGGTTATTCAGACTACTCTGAAACCTTCTTCTCTTCATGTGGCTGTCCTGTCAGCCAATGTAGGAACCTTCATGTTTCCCTTATGCACAGATGCCATGTAAGACAAGTTTCATATTTTTTCCATGTGAAAGACACATGTACCATTAGTTGGATCTCAAAAGTTGGCAAAATGACAGGAAGATCAGGCAGGTTGCCTTTTTTTTAACTTATGAAAATTTTCATGTTTTATTATCTATCTACTCAGATAAAATTAGGTGGGACACATTTTTAATGCTTCCAATAAATAAGAAAAATGTGCCTGCAGCATGAAAAATCCTTTGACTGCCTTGTGTTATTTGCAACAGATGAATCTAATTTGTATTCAGACATCAGTGCTATAACTAACTAGAGATATAAAATGGATGTCTATGACCTCTCTTCAATTATTTAGTAAGGATGAAGTGTCAATTGGCTAAAAGTAATAACACCATGGCTATACTTAGTGTTACACCAATTAGGTAAAAACTCAAGATGAAATATACACACATATACACATATATACAATAGATTAATAACATGGGAGGTTAAGCAATCCAAAATCACCATATTACTTTAGGAGACTAAAGTATTTATACTTCAATTAGTTGGTGGTGACAAGAGTCTTAAAATTCTATCATATTATGCAGATAGAAAGCTATTTTTTAAACATTTATATATTGGAAAATAAATTATCTGAAGTATAAAAATTTATCTATTGAGCAGCAGTGGCAGAATTCATTTATCTATGACAGAGTCCTTGTAGACCAGGGACATAAGGGGTCATAAAAAGACCTTAAATGTACAATGAGGTATACTAAAGAAAACTTAGGTATAGAGCACCATTCTGGGTTTAGCCTTAAATGTTGCTAGGCTAATACTATTGGAACTTTTTATTTTTAAGGGACAGTCTTGTTCTGTCACCCAGGCTGGTGTGCAGTGGCACAATCATAGCCCACTGCAACCTCGAACTCCGGGGCTCAAGTGGTCCTCCCGCCTTAGCCTCTCAAGTAGCTAGGACTACAGGTGCATGCCACCAATCCTGGCTAATTTTTTTATTTTTATTTTTGTAGAGACTGGGTCTTGCTATATTGCCCAGGCTGGTCTCAAGCTCCTGGCCTCAAGTGATCCTCCTGCCTTGGCCTCCCAAAGTGTTGGGATTATGGGTGTGAGCCACCATAAAGTTACAAAACTTTTAACAAGCAAGAAAAAAATATAATTCACAAATCAAGACATGTTTCATTCTATCACTAACTAAAGACAAAGCATTACTCTTTGAGTGTCACATAACTATTCAAAGTCTACATTATTGCTCCACGTATTAGTAGCTACTGAAATAATAGTGAATATGGTGATATCATTTTAAGACATGATCCTGTATGCTTTTCTCCATCTGTTGTTACAAAACTTTTCACTCTGAAGAACATCTCCTCCTTATGCTCCAACAGCTAGACATGAGTCAGCTACTATTTCGTTAGAGAAGAGGGTCACAGTAAAACCCCAAATGGAAGGTAACAGATTCATACCATGAAGTAAAAAGTCAGCCAACCTTAGCATAAGACAGAACATTCAAACAGAACTGTCATAGTGAATAATCCTGCCTTACTATCCCTTTCCTCCAGAAAGCCAAATACATGAAGGGTGGGATAGGTGACAAGGAGCAGTCACACTGGCAGGGAGCACCTGATTCAGAGACTACAAGTGTCAAAAGACCACTCACCACTTTTCACCAATGCTAGGAACCACATGAGAACTGAATTAGTGGCCAGTTACCACTTGTGTTTTTGTCTGGTAGGAACAAACAGTTAACAGCATGCAGCAGACCATTGCCTTATGGACAGGAAGACCCTTTCTGACCAACTTCTATGAATAACCCTCATTCAACAGCTTAGGAAACCTATAGCAACTGCATACCATCCAAATAAAAAGTAGAGTCAAAGAACCTGGACATTTATGGGAGTGGTACAAAGCAGATGCCCTTTCAGCTGACCTAAGAGGGAAAATATATAGCTGAGAACTACCATTAATTGTAGAAGGTACCAAAAAGATCCTCTTCTGGTACAAGTATGAGAGTAAGAAAGAATTTAAACACTGTAAACTTTTCTTTAGAGCTAAGAAAATGAAGGAGAACATTTTGGAAAAGGCACAAAAGAAGCACACTAACTTGATCAAATTTTTTCTCCTTTCATGTGAATTTTTCCATAGAGATTAATGAAAGATTGTTTTGCTGCAGTGTTGATCTGGAATACTTCTCACACATATAGGTTACAAGTATTGTGAAGTTAAGAGTTAGGAATGCATGCCCAACTTTGTTTAAAAAGCTTATGTTGTGAAACATATTTTGTAAATCTCAATTTCTGAGACCTTCAAACTAAAAAAATCCTTAAATTAAGTTACATTTATATTTGAGTAATGCCTAAAGCCAAAGATAACAAAAAAATTAAAGAAAACATGCCATCATATTATAAACCCATACATACATGAAGGACAGGCAAATGTTTATTTTATTCTTAATATATCATGTATCTTAGGAATCTTTCTTCTATATATAATTTACCTTGAAAATGTTAATATACAACATTATCATAATGCAATGATTAAAACATCTTATTGTCTCTTCTAATAAATCAAAGCTCTTTGACTTACATTACCTTCTGCAATCTATGTAATAGTGTAGAATCCAGGAAAGATATAAAGGAGATACAAAAGCACAGGAATAATCTGTCATTTATCCAGGCTTTGGTGATTGATTATACATAGAAATATACCTGAATCCATCTATTATTTTCCATCCCCAACATCAGCACAGTGAGCCAAGCTGCTATCATCACTCATGTGGACTAATAAAATGGATTCCTAACTGGTCCCTATTCCTTCACTTGCTTACCTCCAATTCATTTTCTATGCTACAATTAGGGTGAAAATCCAAACGGGTTCATATATTCCCTTGTTTGAAAAGTTCAAAGACTTCCCCTTGAATGAGGGGAAAAATTAATCAACATGAGCTAAAAGTTGCTGAATTATCTATCCCTGCCTACCTCTCCAGGGTCATTGCTCACCACTCTCCTCCAGGATTACAACATTCCAGTAACTCTAGCTTTCTATTAATAAACTGACCCTTCGTCTACCTCAGGGATTTTGCAGATACGTTTCCTGTGGCTGGAATGCTTTTCCCTCTGCTAACACTGGGTAATTTTCCACATCCTCCAGATCTCAGATTATAGAGATATAGAGAGATTATACAGGGGGGAGCCCCCAAAATTTATTCCTACAAAAAAGGTTCTCTGAGTTTCCAAACTAAAATAGTTGCTCATCTTATATTATCCCATGACAATATCTACTTTTCTTATATAGTAAGTGGATTGTAATTTATAGTTGTGTATTTATTTCTGATTGTCTGTGCAATTTCTCTATCACTCCACCTCACTCCATAACTGTTTCTAGTTGCTTTGCATTGTGTCTGGCAAAGTGTGACCAGTAGCAAGCCAGTTAATAATAGGTATCTACAAAAGAGTGAATAAATGACTGGAGAAATGGATAGGTGGATAAATGCATAGAGCCCAAGGCTAACATCCAAGGAGGCAAAAGTGTTTAATAATCAAATATAAAGGGTCCATTGTTGGTTAGGTCTAAATCCAGCTATCCTATTTATATTCTGTGCGACATTGGACACGTTAATAAACTTTCTTAGTCTTCTTTTTTACTTTATGTTTTGGGTTTTACTATTAACAGAAAAATCAAAATGATTTGTAGGATAAGAAAAGTTAGCAAAAAAAAGGTAAAAAGTGAAGAGAATTTAGGGAAAACTGACATGTGAGTAAGTTATTGAAAGCGGGTGAAAGATCAAGGACACAGGTGTTTTGAAAGCCTTAGAATGAATGAAGCAGAAATGCTGCCTGAATAGAAAAAGAATATTGTATGGATAGTGAAAGAAATAAGTAAGAATGTGTGATAAGGAAACATGAAGGAGAAAATAAGAAGGATAAAAGTTCATGACTGATGGCTTCTAGTTTTTTCGTTTCTTTCCTCATTAGAGTGAATATTTATCTTAAAATAAAAATATCCACATATTGTTTGTGCATTAATGATTAAGCAAAATGTTTTCAGTAAAATAATCTATCCAGTTTTTTTGTTACCTTTATATAATAATATTTGTCTTCAATTACTTCGAGGACAAAATTTTTTTTGCATGAGTAAAAGGAAGGGTGATATTCAAAGAACTTTCAAAACCATTTTGCAACATCATTTTCTATTCTATTGGGTAGAGACTTGAATAGAAAATGTACGTTGTAAACTGATATTAAAATTGCATATATTTAAAATATATAATTTTGCCAACGTCAAACTAGTAGCATCATTAGAAATAATGACTTTTGACATTATGAAAGTAAATAATATAAATATGACTTTGGTTGCTTGCAACATCTCAGTATATATATTCTAAGATTCAACATATAACTTAGCACCTTTGAATAACAGCAATTTTCTGTTGCTTATCAATATAATAGATAATATTATAGACATTTTATCTATAAATAGATCATTTTAACAAAAATAATAGTTAAAGCTACTTTAAGTTCTTTGGACAGGTGCTTCCTAAAGACAACTTTCCCCTCACTCCCCTCTCACCCCTAAATAAACAAAACAAGAGAAGGGCAAAAATTTGAAGGTTAAAATCCTCCACAAACAAGATGCCGGTAGATAATAGGACTAGCTGATTCTAACAGGCTTATGCCTAGCTGGCTTTCTAGAGATAAGAGCAACTATTCGTACCCCCAGAAAGAGAGCGGGCAGTCACCTTTCTCACCCAAGTGGCATGAGTTATGGCACCTGTAATGCTGGGCATGATCGGTGGCTTCTGTTCCAGCTGCATTCCACAGCGGATCCTCAACCTTGCCATCCCAATTGAGATCATTAAGCTCAGAGGTTAGAACCAAGGAGAAATGAAATTCTTACCATGCTCCCATGTGGCAGGATTAAAAGTACCTCTCTAACTCTGTATAAGCCCCTACCTTTCATTCCCTAATCACACAGAAAATTATCTTCATAAACTGAAATGGAGACATGCAGCCCAAACAACAGGCCTCGTTGACCACTGGGAGCCATCTTTCGTACATGTTTATTATATTCTGGAATTAAATTTGAGAATTAAATTTTTTATCAAAATAAATCTGAATTTGTAGCCTTATAGTGGCCTTTAAACCCATTTAAAGTTCTATAATCTCAGGGCATTTTAGCTCTGCAAGTATTAATCAAAAGAAAAGAAAGTTTCCTTATTTTTTAAGGTAAAACCAAGCATCTAACAAGCTGTAACTGGAACCAGTCAGTCTCAGTTTAAACATTCTTTTTCAGCTTACTCTCCCTTACTGCTAATTTAAATCCTCTGAAAACAGGTAATAAAATAAATGCACTAAGCATTGTTTTGCGTGGTCTACTAGATGCTAAACTCTTTGAGGGCAGGCTCCATGTCTTTAAATTTACCTCCTCCCCTATAGCTCTGCTTTCCGTATGGGAAATGTTCAGTAAATACTTCTTGAATACATTTATAACTTAAAAGAATTCAACCTTGTAAAATTTCATTAGTATGTTTTAAATAAAGCAATAAAGTAGAAACAGAAAGTAAACAAGATCCAGAAGATTAATTTGGCTTTACAAAGATTAATGTTACTCTCTGATTTTATTAGCAACCTCATTAATTAATATTTATTGGGTCTTTACTGATGACATGGCCCTGGTCTTGGTACTGTGGATTAAACTCTCGTTATTTTGATTCACTCTGCTAAAACAGGATTGACTGCATCTTCCCAAATGAGAGTTGCAATTGCATCTTCCTGGGAATGGTATTAATCATTTACAACAGTTAGCATTGAGAAGCACAGTTGATGTGGTAGCATTCATTATAAAACATACTCATTTGAAGCAGTAATTGTTCTGCTACCAGGGCACAACCCTTTATCACATCCCTTAAAGAGTTTTTTTATGAAGATGGAACTTTAATTTTTTCAGTAGTTACCAAGTGCAATGCTTGAGTACCTTTCCTCATTTGTTTTTTATCATGTATCACTACCCAGAGGCAATCATTAGCTAATTTGCTGATTTATGGTTGCAGTTTATGAGCTTTAAACAATGCTTAACCATTTTTGTTCCTTCCTCAGTGCTCTGACAGATGAAGAATGTCTTTCCTTTATATTCTTAGCTGTGTAAAGAAAATGCACCTCACTCTATGTGTTCTTGGCTTCTGTGACATCCGAAATTGCTGCCTTATTACTTTCCTGCTGGATCTTAACTGAAAGCAATGTTTACCTAGCTATCCAATCTGAAAGCTGCTAAGGTTCTTTGTGCTGCCACCTATGACAAAACAAGGTCAGAACACCAGCTTAGCATGGGAATCTAATAGCTATTACTTATGCAGTATTCTAGTGACATACATACTGAAGAGTAAAATTGGTTGCTGCTGTGTAGGCTGACAGGGCCTGGCATCCTAGCTGTGTGAGATGTGTTTTCATTATTCAATGAGACACAAACATTCACATTCAAAACTTGTTTTGAATAATGACAGTCTATTTTATCTTCGCATGTATGACCCAAATTTTACACTAAAGAGTGGAAAGATTTTGGATGCTTCCTGGGGCTGACCTGGTGGCTGTGTTGTAAGTGCCTAAAAACCTGAAAAGGCCACAGTGTGAAAAAGCATTATTATGCTTCTGGCCAGAGGCAAATATTATTATATTTGCTGGACAAATATACATATCAGATAGACAATAACAAGTGCTGGCAAGGATGTGGAGTAATTGGAAAACTCCTACCCTGCTGGTGGGAATATGAAATGATGCAGCTGCTTTGGGTAAAAGTCTGGCAGTTCCTCAAATAAACACAGCTATCATATGACCCAGAACTCCACTCCCAGGTATATACCCAGAAAATTGAAAACATATGTCCACACAAAAACTTGCACAAAAATGTTCATAGTAGCCTTATTCATAGCAGCCAAAAACTGAAACAACCCAAATGTCCATCAGCTGAGGAATGTATAAACAAAATGTGTTATATCCATACAAGGGAATATTGTTCAACCATAAAAAATAATGAAGTTCTGATACATGTTGCAACATGGATGAACCTTTGAAAACATTATGTTAAGTGAAAGAAGCCAGAGACAGAAGCCGCAGATTATATAACTCCATTTATATGAAATGTCCAGAATAGGCAAATCCATAGAGACAAAAATTAGATCAATTGTTGACCAGGGACTAGGGGTAGGGAGGAATAGGAAGTGACTGCTAATGGGCACAGGGTTTCTTTCTGGGGTGATAAAAATGTTCTGAAATTATATTATGGTGATCATTGCACAACTTTGTGAATGTACTAAAAGCCACTGAATCTACACTTTAAAAGGGCAAATGGTATGGTATGTGAATTATATCTAAAAAAATTCCCATATTATTATTGATGTCTTCATGTCCTATGCATCTTTGTATTAGGCATTGTTAGGCCATTATTTTTTCATATTTTTTCACATAAAAAGCTCATTTGGATTAATTTATTTTAAGAAGCACTTCAATTATATTAACCACTATTCTACATTTTTATCAAAAAGCCCAGAATTTAATTTTTGAAATATAATTATTAATGATCTACTTATCATTTGATCTATCACGTTTGATTTTTCTCACCTCTTTTTATTGAGTGAACCCCTAATTCTCTTTGAATTTCTTTAACATGCTTAACGTGACAATCTTTTCTTTTTCAAATAATGAGAATTGGGCCATTACTAATATTCACATCGTTTTAAAATCTGAGCTGTTTTTTAATTTATCCTCTTGCCTTTGGGGTAGCAGGAAGAGTATGCTCTTTCCACTTTTTGATTCTGTTTCTGGAAGTCTACCGGAAATACAATTCTATTTCTCAGGCAAAAATAAATATATTTTAAAGGCTTAAAATTACCATATTTCTCAAAACCTATTGTTACCTTTACCTGGCACTATAAAAATGATCTCTTAACTGGCATCATACAACCTCTGGTCTCATCTCTCTAATTTGTCCTACGTTTTTATTCTTCACTAAAGTACATTCTGTTACAGTATTCCTCTCCTCAAAAACCTCCAGCAAATACCACTTTCCTCTTGATCTTAGTATAATTTCCAGTATGGTATTTTGGCTTCTCTGACTTTCCTACCCCATATTCCACCTCCTCTATGTACCTTATAGTCCAGCCAAGTAGACTCCTTATTTTTCCCATTTTACCCACACATTCTTGCCATGATCTTTGTGACATCCAACTGTCTGGAATGGTGTCAATTCTAGTACTCCTGTCCATATTCCATCCGTTTCTTATGGCTTATGTCAACTGCAAGTAACAAGATATCTCATGAAAGCAGGAACTTTGCCTTGTTCCCTAGTTAATCCCAGACAAGAACAGTGCCTGGTACAAAGCAGAAATTCATTCAATAAATAAGTAAAGAAATAAATTTTAATTTATAGTCAAATGAAGGAACTAGTAGTATCTGTATATTATTCTTGATACATCAGTTTTCTCTCCTTCTTCTGAAATCATGTAACGCTACCTTTTCATTGTACTCATATGTTTTAGTTATTTAAGTATTTATCTTTATTTTCCTCATGTTTTGTTCATTCCCCATTTCCTGAATTTTATAATTCAGCAATTTACACACCTTGCACTTGGTCTCTGTTCAGTCAATACTGGCTGAATTAAAGTAATCAACACAGCTCAATATGCTCACTTCAGAAATTGTATCTGCTTTGCACTGTTTTCACTGCAGGCTAATTTACATAAATATTACATGATTAGAAAGAGAAAAACTTTACTTAAAGTATAGGTCTTTTAATTATTTAGTTTTTATTTAAAATGGTATATGTCATGACATATTTTGTTTGGGAACTTTGGAATCATATAGAATGTGCCTATTAAAAATAAGTATGATTGACATATGAGCACACATTAGTAAAAACCATTCAAAAAAACTTGTGGATTTTGAAAGCAAACATGTATAAGTATTTTCCTACTTTGTCAATAGTTGGTGATGACAGAGGCTATCATTACTGAATTTTCAAAATGAGGGATACAGTTCTTCACATCACCTTTGGGATCAGGATTGAAGCCAATAAAATTTTAGAACATTTCTCACTAACTGCTATGGGAGCTGTAGTGGTTCGTGGTGAATATGGGAACACTAAATCTCAGAAAGCCTCTCCATCCATCATTCTTTCAAAAGAACAGTAGTGGTTCATAAAAGCTACACATCCCGCATTTCCTTACTATTACTGTAACCACCACTTCTAGCAAGGATAATATAGAATAAATTATAGACTACTGATCAGATTACACTCTCCATGGAGAATACTTTATATGTAAGTTTATAAATGAATTTCTCATATAATAGAAAATCCAAACCACAGTTGTTACCCTTATTTATCCAAAGTGGCTACAATTTCCATATAATGAGTCATATAGATGTGCTCCATTCACATGTTACTTGATTGGTTACCTAGTGCATGGCTAGTGTCTACATGTTGGGAATGAGCTCAGAAAAGTCTGCCTTGAGCTAGATTTTGCCAACCTACTCATCCTATTCGAAAATATATCCATTTGAAAAACTAGAGTTAAAATTTTTAAAATGCTACTAATAAATTATTTGCAAATACAATTTTCTCCATCCACTAAGAAGTCCTGTAATAACTATAAACATTTATAATTCAATTTTTCTCAAAATTAGTAGACTTTCTTTATAGTCTTTAAATAGTTGCATAAGGTAAGGACTCCAAAACACAAATGCTGCAGAATTTGGTGGTTCTAATAATATGATAGAGCCCTTGACAAAAAAATATATCTATATACCTATACCTGACAGTAAAATATCTTAAAAATTACATTAATACAATAATTTTTCCTTCAATGCATTTTAAAAATAGAAAAAAGATATTATTTTGTTCTACTAAAATGATACTATGGCAATTCATATATAATGGTTTTCAGTGCTGTAGAGACAAAGAGTAAATAAATTACAACTATCATAGTTATTCCTGAGAAATGTACCTTAGTTTCAAACACTTGTTGAGTAAAAATTTTATTTTATATAAATTATACTGTGGTCATTTTAAAACAAATCTAGATGGAGAAAATGGTTCTAATTTTATATTCTGTTTTTCAAGTTTACACCATGTTCTCCCAATGTTTACCTGCTATAAGGTAGAAAAATAAAACTTAAAAATAAGAGGCTAAATTCTCCAGGTTGAAAATAAAGGAAGAGTTTTCCCTCCCTTTCCTTTTCCCAGAGCATTTACTTTAGAAAACTTGTGTTTTTAAGTACTTTCTCCTTTCTTTGAAATGGTACATAAATCTTTCCAAACACTAGATAGGCCTTTTGTCAGCTTTATGACCTAGGATTGTCTTCTCAAGAACCTAGGAGCCACCTCTTTGAAATGTAAACATCAAGGGGCATAGTATCCCTATCTCCTAGTTTCTTGGTGGGTAGGGTAGTAGGAGTCTAACTTTGGTGGGCACCTTGCTCCAGGTTGCAAAACTATGTGCTGTCATAAAGATATGAGAAGTTTGTTTTTCCTCTGGTTAAGTCAATGAATTAACACAGATAGTCACCCCAATTACCATGTAAAGTCAGGATGAACTATGTGTGACAAACGGTGTTATTAAGTCCTCTTACTTGAGAACCAGTTATTGTTTATCTTGAAAATACATATATAATGGATCCTATCTGCTTGTCTGTGAAAAAGTGAGTTTACTTTCTGTCTTTGTAATCTCTTAGTAGATTGCCTGTGATGTGCAACACATTCTGGTTTAATGATTATTCAATAATAAAAGTGTTTTCTTTCTCTACTGCCTTTGTGGAGAGGATTTCTGGGTTAGGAGATTTTGGTTTTTAAATTATATTTCCCCCCAAATTTGTAAGTTATTAACATATATAGGTATGTTACTTCAGAGCAATTAATGTAAATCAATTAATTATATGTTAGGTTATTAAGCATGAAATGTCTGATTTCCTTAAGTACTAAGTTGGACAGTTGATATCTCTGACATTTCATTTTGACACTCCTTGGGTTTTTTTTTTATTGTGAAGGTACATCCTCATTCTGTCAAACACACGTTTTGGCTTGTGATTACCTTTCAAATTTTTTGTAGAGCAATTTTTGTGAAACCATAGGTAAGTCAAAAATTCATGTTATTTTTTAATATGAGTTCTGTCACGGAACCAATGCAATGCAGACAGCTCAAAATATCAATGAAGTGCTTGGGAAGGATGTAGCTAATGAACACACAGTATGTTCAGTTTGAGAAGTTCCATTCTGGTGATTTTAATCTTGAAAATGAGCCACATGGGTGACCTGAGACCAAGGTGGATAATGATGAGCTGAAAGCTGTACTGGAAGTGAATCCATCTCAACCTACACGTGCATTAGCAGAAAGGTTGACATTACTATTCCAACAATATTGGACCATTTGAAACAAATGGGTAAGGTAAAGGAGCTGGAATGATGGGTACCATATGAATTAAACAAGCATCAGAAGAGAAATCATCTTGAAGCTTGCCTTTCTTTGCTGTTACAACATAAAGGCAAACCATTTCTATACCATATTGTTACAGGTGATGAAAAATGGGTTCTTTTTGACAATCTCAAGCATTCATCCCAATGGTTGGATAAAGATGAAGTGTCGAAACACAGTCCAAAACCAAATATTAATCCAAAAAAGCTAATGGTGTCTGTTTGGTGGTCCAGCACTGGTATTTTCCACTACAGCTTCATGAAACCTGGTCAATAGATTACAGCAGATGTCTACTGCAACCAATTGGATGAAATGATGAGGATGTTTGAGATTAAGCAGCTGAGATTTGTCAATAGAGACAGGCCAAAACTCTTTCAAGAACACATGTCGCAAAAAACAATGCTGCTCAAACTACAGAAGCTGGACTTGGAAACTCTCTCACCAGACCTTGCATCAATTGACTACTACTTTTTCCAGGCTTTGGACCACTTCTTGCAAGGAAAAATATTCAGTTCTCAACAAGCTGTGGAAAGCACCTTTCACGATTTCATCGCCACTGGCTCTCCAAGTTTCTTTGCTGTTAGCATAAGCAAGCTACCATTAAGATGGCAAAACTGTGTTGATAGTTTAGGTGCATACTTTGATTAATTGTACCGCTTCTTGTTTGAGATGTAAGAAACTAAACTTTTGATATGAAATCAGAAATATATTTTACAGGTCAGAATATATTTAATAAAGTCTTTAAAAATGGTTGCTTCTGCTTAATGTTATAAACTGATTTTATTGTTGTTAAATTAAGAAATCACTGTTCTTCTATAATTGGTGTTTGCGTTACTATTCCAGCAATATTGGACCATTTGAAACAAATGGGTAAGGTAAAGGAGCTGGATGGATGGGTACCACATGAATTGGTACTTTTGCGTTTCTCTTCTCCTTGGGTTACTGACTGGCACAATGTTAATCACTAAACCTCTAGCCAAACATCTGTTACTATACTAGCTCCTATGGTTCAGTTTAGTAAGTAATTGCTTGAGTATTATTATGTGCCAGGCTACATACACAGGGGCTATGGGTACAAGACAAGGCAAGATGGTCTTGGGGAAGTGGTTTCAGGAACTGCCTTTCTAACAAGGCTCCTAGTATGCAGGTGGCCTTTAGCCCACATTTTATAAAACACCATTTATGAAATTGACTACTCTGCCCCTATTTCCTTCTATGTCCCAAATCTGAAAGCTTAAAATATCCACCAAAAATTGCTTAAAATATATACAAGTGAACAAGTAGGTTGCAATGTTGCATGTCTAATACTAACATATATAAAACTCCCCATCTAGAAATGAAGATAGAAAGAAATATGCCAAAGGTTATATTGTGAGAGGGATGGAGTTATATTTCTTTTTATTCAATTCCTGGCTTTTCATATATTATATCAATTCTTAATTGTCATTTTAAACCTGAAATTCCTGGCCCACCTTGAAATCCTATCATCATGCACTTATATCTTGTTTATCATATTTATCATAATACTTTGCATAACTTTTTATTTCCCTTTTATATTGTAAGCTATTTGAAGACAGGGTAAATTTATTATTTATATTTTAAACCTATATTAAGTTAAAAAGCAGACAAAAAATGTACAATTTCAAATAGTGAAATCAATTCATCTTCACACGAATTTGAATTTAAGCATTTTGTTGCCAGAGAAATTATCCAAATCTTTGAAAGAAAGCAAAAAGATGGGCAGCACAATCTTTACATATCACATAGGAGCAACAGCTATCCAAGGATTCTCTAGGGGTGAATTTGTTTCAATTCACTGTTTTCTCTTTGTGGGCTAACTTTTAGATTTTCTCCAGTAGAGATGCAAATAATTCCTGTCTTGTAGAACAGATAACCATGAAGATTGATGGCCTGTTGGAAAATAACCAGTTTGTATCTAATTAACCAATTGTATCTTGTCTTAACATTTCTATTAAATTGACCAGAAATATGCTAGCTTCTTAAATGTTCCTTGAACTGATCATAATATCACTAGTTTCCTCATTAATTAATGACTTAAATAGAATCTTTGACAGAAGCTCCAATAATATTTGCCTGAGAGAAATGATTTTACCTCTTTGAAAATTATACTTTAACACTAATATTTTCCTTATTAAAAGAACAATTTCTGTTTTTAAACATCACTTAGAAGTTGCTTACATGTGGTAAAAATCATGCTATTTTGAAACATCTCAATTATAAAAAAATAAAGTACACCATTAAGTTATATTCCAATTGAAAACCTAATGAGCTAGCTCTAAAATGGGGAATTTAACATCTTTCTTTGGATTATCATTATGGACTTCTCTTAACTATTAACTTGCTATATATCTGAGAGAATATATGTGTGCTTAGTATTGACTTTGGATTTCAATGGTCTGACTGTAATGTCCCTCAGAGAAATGAGGGTTTTTTTTTTTCTAAACTAAATCTTTCCCAAAGACACAGAAGGAACTTTCAATGAGATTCATAAAATGCTATTAGTATGAATCATAGACGATGATTAAGACTCTGTTGAATTTTATAGTGGATAAAGATCTCTTAAGATCTCCCTTGTGCTTCAAGGTTTATTGGAAATAATTTTAACCTTATGGTAGAAACAGGAACTAGCACACTGCACAGCTGTCCTTGTGGAAGAATCCAATGGCTCACTGAATGGGATGGAAGTGCCAGTGCCCACTATTTTAATTTAAATTAATTTACTAGCATTTCAGTTAAACTATCTGAATTTTGAAAAACAGAAGAATTTTTAGATAATAACAGTGGGCCTCATGAATGCTTTCTACAACCCAAGTGCCTCACTGTAGTAAATTAGGCTTTGTCACCCCAAGACTTGGGTCAAATCCAAGCCTTGACGGGTACTAACTCTCCACCTTTGGGTCACCTCTCAGAGCTTCAATCTCCTGTCAGGTAGAATGGAGATTTGAATCTTTATTTTAATGAGTCTGCTGGGAGAATAAAACGAGAAAACTAATATAAACACCTAGTCCAAAACCTGGTAACACAGATCAGATTTTCAATATATCTCAACTATCATTTTAATAAACTCTTTTGGCATCTGCCTTTTGACCAGCTCTAGGCCACTATTAATCTTAACTGAAGTGCAGATACCTAGTAAAAGTTATAGTTATTTTATAGTGCCATTGGGAAATACATTTGTATTTATTATGAATAAACAATTAGCAAAAAGAAAATTACTTCTGAAAAATTAGTCTATCCCAGCCTTAAGGCTTTTGTTGATATTTCCAGCTTTTTCTAGTCATGTGATATTTAGTATCTGAAGAGGCTATTTAAAATAATTTACTTATAATTTGTATGAATCAAACTTTCAAAACGGACTTTAGGCATCTATTCTCCAAAAAGTTCAGAGTCAATCATCAGGGTCATTTGACACAAAATTTACTTAAAACACAGAGAAATTTTTTATTTCTATTAAAATTGAATTATTGTAATTTCAGGCACAAGTCTGATCTCAAATTGCCAAATTACCTAGCACAAAGCTCATGCCAGTCCCATTGAGACTACTGTTGAGGGAAGGCTGAGGCAACACCTCCAAAGGGGGTGGTCATGGGCTCCATGGGCATGGGCCTAAGAGAACCAACAGGGCAACAGTGGCCTTTAGAACCTTGACCCCCCGCCCTGCCAAATCATTGCTGTCACATGCCATCATGACAAAGGAATTTTGTTGTATCCTCCAGGCTTGTTCCAGTTGGGAGAAAGTTGCAAATCTCTTGTCTAAGAAACAGAAAATGCCTCCAGAATGACCCTCTCACCCAGTATCCTGGCCTCAGCATGGTCGAGGACGCCAGGGTCTCCTCCTTAGGCTGTTATAACAGCCTCCCAGCTGGTCACTCATCTCCATTTTTTCTTTTTTTTAAATTTCAGAATATCATGGTAGTACAAACGTTTTGGTTACATAATTTGCTTGTGTACAGTTTGGGTCAAAGTTACAAGTGTGCCCATCACCCAGGCAGTATGCAATGTATCTGTTAGGTATGAATTACCCATCCCCCCATCCTCCTCCCACCTGCTTGATTTCTGTTGAGTTCTACTTCCATACGTGCACATAAGTGTGGGTCGATTAGTTCCAATTCAGTATTGAGTACATGTGGTGTTTGTTTTTCCATTCTTGAGATACTTCACTTAGAAAGATGGTCTCAAGTTCTATCCAGGTTGTTACAAAAGATATTAGTTCACCTTTTTTTAAATGGGTGAGTAGTACTCCATGGTATACATATACCACATTTTATTAATCCATTCATGTATTGATGGGCACTTGGGTTGTTTCCACATCTTTGCAATTGTGAATTGTACTGTTATAAACATTCATGTGCAAGTGTCTTTTTTAATAAAATGCCTTTCTTTTTTTCCTTTTGGTAAATACCTAGTAGTGGGATTGCTGGATCAGATGGTAGGTCTACTTTTAGTTCTTTGAGGCATCTCCATATTACTTTCCATAGAGGTTGTACTAGTTTGCAGTCCCACCAACAGTGTATAAGTGTTCCTTTCTCTCCACATCTTTGCCACCATCTGTTGTTTTGTGACTTTTTGATAAGAACCATTCTCACTGGAGTTAGGTGATATCTCATTGTGGTTTTGATTTGCATTTCCCTGATGATTAGAGATGTTGAGCATTTTATTGGCCATTAGTCTATCTTCATTTGAAAAGTTTCTGTTCATGTCTTTTGCCTACATTTTAATGGGGTTGTTTGATGTTTTCTTGCTGATTTGCTTGAGTTCTTTGTAGATTCTGGTTATTAGCCCTTTATCAGATGCATAGCATGCAAATATTTTCTCCCATTCTGTAGGTTGTCTATTCACTCTATTGATTGTCTCCTTGGCTGTGCAGAAGCTTTTTAGTTTGATCAGGTCCCATTTATTTATTTTTGTTGTTGCTGTGATCGCTTTTGGGGTCTTCTTCATAAATCCATTTTTTCATTGTAGAGTCTGCCCTCTACATTGTTGTTAGTTAACTACCCTCAAACAAATATGATTAATTCCCTTCCTTGCCTAAAAGCCTCTGCTGGAAAAGTGAGCAAAAATTATACCCTACTTGCTTTAATACAATGTAAATAAATCCTTTGGCATTTGTATATTGCTATGGGCTGAATTGTGTATGCCCAAATTCATCTGTTGAATTCCTAACCCGCAGTACCTTAGAATGTGACTATATCTGGAGAAAGGGCTTTTAAAGAGGTAATTAAGGTAACATCAGGTCATATGGGTGGGCCCTAATCCAATATGACTGGTATCACTATGAGAAAAGGAGATTAGGATACAGACAACACATAAGACTGAAAGGTGACCATGTAAGGTGACCACGCACAGAGAGAAGGCAGCCATTTTCAAGTCAAAGAGAGAGGACTCAGAAGAAACAAAAGCTGTTTACAATTCTGTCTTGGACTTCTAGCTTCCAGAATGCTAAGAAAATAAATTTCTGTTGTTTAAGCCATCCAGTGCATGGCATTTCATTATGGCAGCCCTAACAAACTAATACAGATGTGTTAAAAGGATATTCACTAAGTTTTATTACTTATATAAGACTATATGAATAAATTAGAACATAGTGTTTGAGAAATAGGCAGTGGATATTAATACACAATTTATTGAGTAACTGAAATCATTATATAGCTGTAATAAAATATCCACCCTCTGTATTAAACAAAGAAATGTAAACCAGAATAAGCATTGATTTTAATATCTATCAAATAAAGATTTTTTTCCTTTTAATTATTTTCTATAATACCCAGATGATTAAAGAAGATCAAATCCATTACTGATGACAGTCCTATTTATTGCAACTTTATGGAACATGACTAAGAAAATTTTCTAAAGAAATTTAACAAAAACATAAAATACATTATGGCCCAGAAAGTCCATTTTTCTTAAAAAATTGATGAAGATCATTTTAGAAATTGAGTGTGTGTATGTGTGTGTGTGTGTATAGGGGGTCATGTTTACTTTTCTTTACTGAAGTATTACTTACAATGAAAAATTAAAGATCACCTACATCCGTAACAACAGTATATTGAGGATCAATTTAATTTTAACTCTGCCCATCAAACCCAATCACAACCACCACAACAACCTACTAAAATGCCATAGCCCTGTTTCCTCTATTCTTAAATACACACACACACATTTTGTGGATACTGATTTGTTGCCATATGAGATTGCCCCTGAGCTGTGAGCTCTCGGTCATGACTACAGATTCCCCTGTCTTTGGCCTTTACATATTTGGTATTTGGTATCTTTACTTTCCTTGACCTTGGATTTGGCCTTCCTCTATGGATTCAGCTTTTGTATCCTCTGCTTCTTGGGCCTTGATGTTTCAGTGAGTTCTTGCTTAAGCTACAACTCTCCAGAGCCTATACCCAAATCTACTCACTAAGCTTGTGCCTAACAAGGCTATTTTTAGTTACCAACTTCACACTATATGGCTATTAAATGTATCTACCATGTAATTTAACAATTCATTGTCATTAAAATTTTTATTCAACCTATGTCACACTGTAGAAAAATGATTATAATAAAAAGTTGCATAAACATAATTCCAGCTATATGATCAAAAACCAAGGCATAGGAAAAAAGACTAGAGGGAAATATACTAAAATTTTAACAAGGGCTTTTGTCTCCTCCCTGCTTTCATCCTGTTGACATTGTGGAACCCACTGAATGTAAAAATGTACTGAAAAGCAAAGGTTACTTAAGCAGTGTTTGCCATTTGATATTCATCTGCTGCAAGAGTTACTGCAGCACTTTATATTAATAATTGCTGGATTTTGTCTTTGTATCCAGTAGGATTAGATTCAGGGGTAGGAAACATAAAACTTCAAATACAGGTAGTTTGAACAAGATGAAATTTCATTGCTCTTTTGCAATCAAGGTAGATGGTTTAGGGCTGATGTGGTTCTTGAAATAATCAGCTCCTTCTCTTATTATTGCTCTATCCTGCATGACTTTGATCTTAAGGTCTATGAAAGTGGTATCTGCTCTTCATTCAGCTGGCTGAAGGAAAGGAGAGTAAGAAATGAAGAACCTTTTATACTGTCTTAATAATGGGTTTTAGAAATTGCCATAGAACATTTTACATTGGCCAAATCTTAGTCACATGTCTCACGTCTCTACCTACCTAGCTGCAAGGATGTCCAGGAAACCTAGTTTCTGTTTTGGATTTCCTCAGTCATAGTCATATAGTTATTCCTATGAAAGATACAGAGCAAAGTTATTCAAGAGAAAACTCACTGTTTCTGGCACTGTTTCAAGAATCCTGAAAACTCTGAAATACTGTTGCAGAATTCAAGCTGTGGAATTTTGTTCTATCCATCCTAGCAATCTTACCATAATACTCTAAATTTTTCTTCTGCCTCCTTGTTTTGTTAATATCTCCTTTGACTTGCATGATCTTGAGTTAAACTTCTTATTTCAGATTTTTATTTGTTTTCTTCTCTTCATCTTTAATGTGTGCCTTTTATAACTTAAATATTTGCTCAGAACCAGAGCACAATTTTTTATACACTCATTTTTTTGAAAGAACTAAACATAATAAACACTCTACAGTTTAAAATTCCATTTAGATAGTTTTTCATGTAATCCTCTAATTATTACATTGCCAGTAATCCTGAACATTAAATGGCATGATACCTTAATACTTTGAAATCATCACAAAATGTTTTAAAAAAACATAATTTAAGAAAATTTGAGCTTTATGAAACTAAACAAGAATTTCCTTCTTCATCTCATCCACATCTCACTGTTTTACTCTTACAACTTGTTTTAATCAAAATTTTATCTTTCCCTTTTTAAGAACTTTAGACCTAAAGTATTTAAACAGTCAAATACCAGTTATTTACAGAATTGGTTACCTTTCAAGATGCACCAAAGTAAAATGAGATGTGAGAATATTTAGAGGGAAAACAAAATTTTTCTTGATAAAAGAAAAAGGTAAAATATATTCACCAAGACTTTGGAGACCATTATAATTTCAGAGGGAGTTGAATTAATTGAATACGCCTCTTGATGCATATGGTGGATTCTGGATTCCGTGTTGCAAGAGACCTTGAAAGATCACATATTTTCTGCACTGCACAAGCAGTGGCTCCCCATAAATTAACGTGTATTCACATGTAGGACTGACAAAAATCCCCAAAGCAATGACAATGAATTTCATCTCCACTAATATTCCAACCATTTAAGAATAAAAAAAGGCTTCTATTTATTAACAAATCTGAACAAACCCAAAACTCAATTTTTCCATACAATGACTGTCTAAGTGTGGGGCAAGGGGGGGGTGGCTCTCCTTCCCTTTCTTCTTGACTCCTCCAGTAGGCATTATTAGGAGACAAGCCACATCCCTGAGTAAATGAAGACTAACCCTATAAAACTAATCCATGATCTAAATTTTAAATATGCTAAATCTCTTAGGATATTAGGATCATTTGATTTTTGTCAATTTTTGAGGAGCAATTATTGAATAAACTATAACTACAGAGACTGTGGAAACAGTATTTTAGTTCAAATCCCACCTCTGCCAGTTACTAGCTGTTTTACCTCTGGTAATCTCCTTATGTGCCTTAGCTTCCCCACTTGTAAAATGGTCATAATAGTAATAATAATAGTAAATGCCTCCTAGGGTTTCTTTGAGAACTAAATTATTTTATATGTGTGCATATATGTATGTATAACTGCCATTCATGGCATATTAAAGCTACAATTCCTTGGTAAACCTTATTTCAGCCCAGCTGAAATTGATGGTTCTAGGCACACTGCCACGTTCAACATCAAATATGTGCCTGAATATTTTTTGATTGTTTGATTTTCTTTTGGTTTGGTTTGTTTTCCCCTGGAGCCTGGGAAAGATAGTCCACATAGACACAACTCAGAGGTTCAAAGGCACTCAATGCCCCAGGGAACAGCAGTCCATAGGTAAATGTCCCACCATCTCTTTCCTTTTGTGGGATAATTCTGAAGGGTCTTCAACATGGCTCCTTAGACAGTCCCCAGTGAGAATGAGCCTTATTTCCCACAGCATTAGCCAGCTCATTAGAACAGCCAGCTCCTTTATTACCTACCATTTCTCCTTTCCCTCTTTCAACTCAGCCTACTCCTTCAATTTTGTGTTTTGGGATATCTTCTTGAATAAACTACCTACACCCAAATCCATGCTCTAGGCTCTGCTTTTGTCAGAACAAAAACTAAGACAATTATTACCATTATTGTGTTCAGTTTGAGTCACACCTGTGATTTTTGTCCAATACCTGCTAGTCTCACTGCCTTTTCCTTTCTATTGTTATGTACAGTTATTATTCATATTCATGTATTCCATTTCTCAGATGTTTGATGTTAAAATTTCACTATATGTTTTCATACTCCATTTGGAATTTTAATTTTTCTGTGCCTCCTCTTATCTGCCCTTTGTATTATACTTAGTATCAACATTGGGATCTTGTTGTGTGGCTTCACACTTTAGTGTCTAAGCTTTACTGCTAGAGCAATGGAGAACAAATAACTCTGATTTGTCTGAAACCTGCTGGCTATTGTATTACCCTGCTAATAATAGAAACAAAGCCTCCTTTAATTTTACTGATTTGCAATAGTCACATATATTTTTACTCAGAGCAGATGGTTGAGTCTGAAGGAAGTTCTCCATATCTTTATAAACTCTTTAAATGTCTCCTGTTTTAATTTACCTGAAAATAAAAGAAAACTATTGGAAATAACAAAAGATAAAAAGCTCGTATTTTGAAAGACAACTGTGAAGTATTTCTTATTTTTGACATGTTTCATTTTGGAGTGTTTCTTTTGCTTCGTAGGTTAGAAGATAGATTTAGAAGGTAGATTTAGAAGATTTCTTCCCAGGTTACTGAATAAGTCTGTTGTTTTGTAAACCCATCATATTCTGTCCTCTGCTCTCCCCTAGGTGTATAGGTATATTTTCCTGCTAAGACTTCAACAGCAGTGACTTTTAAGGCCTGAAGGCACTTAAAGAGGGCAAAGCACACCTGGAATTGCTGGAGATAGAGTGCAGCCATCACTATAACCCAGTATTTTGTTAATCTTTTTGTTTTTACACTTAGGACTGGTAGAACATCTTGGAAAGAAACAGTTTCTATGTCCAAAATATGAGAACAATTATAAGAGGCAAGTGCCTGGCCTTCTTTAAATATTGTACTGATAAGCATAGCACCAATGTGAAGAATGCATCTAAAAACAGTACTCTTGCTTTGGGGAACACTTAATTTGGTAATCATATAGTCATTCCAGTAATGACAATAGCACCAAATAGCCTTTCATTAAGTAACTCAACTTCCTGAAGGTCCTTTTCTTTTTTTTTTTCTTTAAGACTCATAGATTTCAACAATTTTCTGAACTACATCATTTCAAAAATAAATGGCAAAATTGTAGGTTGGATAAGTCTTGGATATAATCACATATAACTAAGGTATTTAGAACTATAACTTTCACTACAAAAGTTGAAAGAATGATTAAACATCTCTCTTAAATATCCATGACTTATTATGATGTTCCTTTTATATAAATCATCCACTTAACTATAACTATACCTTAAAAATAGTCAAAAATGATTAACCACATTTATGGTAAGGAATAGGCATGTATAGCAAAGAAATTTTTAAAAAAATCAAGGCTGGCATATGGGCTTATTTTCTTTCCATGTCTCTTCAAAATAATATTCTCTGGATTCTGATAGAACCTATAACCAACCTTTGCATGGATAACGAAAAGTATAATTGTTTATTACATCTTAAAAAAATAGCAATTGAAATTTTCATAACACTTTTAAAAAAAAGTCATGTTAGCAATATACTGATTTTGTTGCCAGACTGAACCCCAGCAACTTATATACACAGAGCTTCCCCTTGTAGCTTTTGGAATTGATCGAACAGTATGATCTCATAAACCTCAAGCAGGGCAATGCCAATGTGATTATAAATCATCTGTGGCAACTCCTGCTCTCAGTGATATCTTGAAATTCTTGGTATCCAATAACCTCTTTTATTAAAAGATAGAGTATAACATGATGGGGATTTTTCAGACAGAGAATGGTATACTTCCATATATATGACAAATCTATTCAACTTGCTAAATTAATTATTTAAAGTTTATATTGTATTATGATATGTCACATTATGGTATACTATGTCATAATATATCATATTATATATTATATCTGTATAATATCTAAACAATGTTATAGTCAAGTAACATGGGCTCACTGTGAAGAATGAAATGCATTCGAGGTTGGCATCATTGCATAGACACACTGTCCAACAACTGGACTTATTTGGTTGATTTTTCTATCTTTGACACAACCAAATAAGCACTTAAGATGCACTTATTCCTATTTTACATTTTATATCCTCTTTAACAGCTATTTGTATCTAAGAGACTTAATATTTCACTTCTAAGAATCTCTCATGCAACTTAAAAAAATTAAAAAAAATGTATTTCAACATTTTTGTTTCTTAAAGACCTGAAAAAGCTGAATTTATTTTTGAAGGCATATAGTACTAAATATTGAATCTTATTATTCCACTTTCTGTTTTTATCAATTGAGCAATTTAAAATCTGGCATAATATAGATTGCTTATTACTTTTCAATATTAGATTTTGTCTAAATAGCACCAAAAACACCTCCTCTGTAACTTTGAATTTTAGCTGAAATTTTGATTTTTGACCCTTATAAAAAATGTAACCACTTGAAATTTTATGGAAAGGCATGTACTTACACTATTTAATTCATTGCAATATATAGTATCAAGACCATCTCTTACTTTACAAACAATATCTTCTTATTTTACTTTATTAATTTTACAACATATGTGGGGCTATATGAACTTTCTAAAGGTTGAAATTTTGCTTTGCTTTTACTAAAGTCTAGAAAGAAATCAAATTTTCCACTATTTTTTGTCTGTAACTAAGGAAATCAGTACATATAAAAATTTGAATGAAACTTTCATATTCAAAGATGTATTTTCTCTAAATTACTAACTTTATAATGTGATAGATAATAGCTAGTTTCTACACAAGACTTGTATATTGGCCAGATTATCTAAAAATCAATGTAAGTGATATAAGCTATCTTATTAATATTCAACTCATTGTATAGCTGCATATATATTGCAATTCATAAATTTAAAATTATGTCTAGATGTTGATAAAGACTAGGAAAAATATGCAAAGAATAAAAGTTATTTCCAGAAATATTGTGGATAAGAAATTCAGTGAAAGTTTTTTTATGTGTTAGACCTAAAAATGAGGGACAAAATACTATATTAAAAAATATATATTTTAAATTATATAGATTAGCAGATATAAAAATAAAGAAATTCCTCAGGAGCTTCAAATAATTAGAAAGTGTAATTCCAGAAAGTGTGTTAAGAACTCCAAGGTTTTCCTCAGAGTCTCTGCTTACCTATGCTGCGTAATGCTTAATTTTTAACAGGCTGCATATACGCCCAGGACAGGAGATATATACATTAGCACTAGAAAGGTAAATATCAGGTAAAAAAAAAATCCCACATAATGTTGGAACCCTCTTTAGTATGATGCATTAGTGGGTAAGTAGGAAAAATATCATCTAAGAGATAAAAACAGAGGAAACACCTTCCTGAAACAGTCTTATCTTTAGTGAAACAGAAACAATGTCTCCCATTCATACAGGCTTTGGGCTTATATTCACAGTATCAATTGGTCCAGAGCTCCACAAGCTAAAAATTTGGTTAAACAGACTCTTTGGCAATGCTCCCAGAAGTCTGGGAGATATGAATGTGTATAACTTTGGACTTTAAACACAGGCCTCAGTGTGGTTCCAAGGACTCTGAGCTTGTACCTCATCCATCACGTGAGAGAATAAGGCGTCATGAATGTGAATCAGCATAAATATGAAAGTTGAGAATAATATCCAGAAAGACTGCCTGTATCGGAACGACGGAAGCAATGTATGCGTGCTTAATATGATTATACAGATAGAAGAGGGAAATTGAGAAGAAGAAACATCAGGTAATAGAACTTGACTGAAATAGATTATAGAACTTTTAGAAGCTAAGATACAATAATTGAAACAAATAATTCAAATATTAGATCAAAAGAAGTAAACTGGAGGAAAGAGGTGAGAATTTACACCAGATCCTGCCAGCGAGGAGAGTGCGGGAGAGTGTTTAAGAGACACGGAGAAGGGAGCGAGGAAGTTCAGTGTATTATAACCGATGATGGAGAGTGAGCCATCAGGCGGATTGAGGAGAAGGAATTTTTGAAATTACAAGAGCTCCTAGAATTGATGAAAACTGCTAGTCCACAGATATAGTAAATCTTTAAAATCCAAAGTGGGATAAGTAAAAATAAATCCACACTTAGACATTTCATGATAGAAACAGTAGGAGGACATCAAAGATGATCAGAAGGTGTTAAAAGCAACCAGAGAGAAACAGATTCTCTACAAGCAGATATTAGGCTCACGGCTAATTTCTCAACAGCAATGACAGAAGCAAGTTGAATATCATCAACATAATGAAAGAAAATATTTGGTGACATAGAATTCTACGTACAGTGAAAAGATCTTTCACTAACAAGGCAAAATAAAAATATTTTAGACAAATAAAAACTCAGAGACTTATTATTAACAGACTGACAAAATGAAATTCTAAATTTCTAAATTTCTCCTATTTCAGGTAGGAGAAAATTTAACCAAAAAAATGTTTGCAAACAAAAAGATATGATGAAGTAAGAAAATAGAAAACAAATGTGTAAATCTAAAGAAAAAAATAGCATATGAAACAAATTCAATATCTAAATTCAGGAATAAATGGAACAATTACTGAAAAATATTAATAGCATATGATTTGAGAGAGACATTAGAATTAAAGCAATTGGAGTTCCTTGTGTTATTCAGGAAGCACTTTAAAATGTTGATGTATTGTATATTTTGTTAAGTGTAATGCATGCAGGCCCAAATTTATAAGCCCAAAGAATCTTTCAATTATTACAATTTGCAAGAAGTTTTAGCAATATTGCTGGAAACAATATTTATATACAAAATTTAATTAAGTTGCTATATAATAAAAATAAACATTGAGAATAATGATGTTAATAATTTTTTTAAGTTATTATATATTAAAGCAACAAAAAATATAAGACACCTAGGCCTAAAAGGTGTGAAAGGCTTATATAGAACTATGTTAAACTTTTTGAAGGGAATCAAAGGACAGCTAAGTACATAGAGGGATATATCATGTACAAGTACAAGAAACTCAATACCATAAAGATGTTAATTACTTTCCAGATAATATATCAATTCAATTTATATGAAGGAAAATAGGACTAAGGAAAGCTAAGATTGTCCTTAGGAGAAAAAGGAACCAAGACATCTTGCATGACTGGATATCAAGATTCAATTAAAAAGCTATGAAAATTAAGTTGGTATCATATTGGTTTACAGAAAGAAAAATAGAGATGGAGAGCTTGAAAACTGACCTGCACATATATAAAAGCCTGATATATAAGAGCTGTCTTTGCACATTTGTGGGGAAAGAATAGACTACTCAATATATTGCACCGATGTAATTGGTAATCCATGAGGGAGAAAAAATGAAACCTAAACATCTTCATATACCATACATAAAATCTATTCCCAGTGAATTAATACAGAAAAAAATATCATTTTAAAAAGAAAACTTAGAAGAAGATTTTTATAACCTCGAATTAGAAAACAATTTCTTTTATAAGATAGAAAAATCATATTCTGTAAAAGGAAAACTAATAAATTCTACCACATTTTAATAATAACCTCTATCCATCAAACATCATAAAAGAGAATGAAAAGATGGAACAACAAATCATTGGATAATTTTTGAAACAAATATAAGTGACAAAATGTTAGAATCCACCATATATAAAGAACTCTTAAAACTGATTGTGAAAGACAAACGATCCAATAGAAAAACAGCCAAAATTCATGCAAGCACTTCCCAAAAGAGGGAATAGCAACCAACAGCCAATAACTATATGAAAATGTAACAAATGTCATTACTAATAATAAAAATGCAAATTAAAACACAGTACAATTTGATTTTATACTTGATTGGTTGGCAAGAGTGTGGAGTAATAAGGATTATAATAATATACTAAGTAATTGAGTGTATCTGCTGAGAAAAACAATTGATGTTGAAAATTTGGACATTCCTATTCCTTATGACCCAGCACAAGGAAGTAAGCACAAGAATGTTCATGGCAGTTGTCCTAGTCTGTTTTGTATTGCTATAAAGGAATAACTGAGGCTGGGTAATTTATAAAGAAAACGGGTTTATTTAACTCAAGGTTCTGCTATCTGGAAGGTTCAAGATTGGGCATCTAGAGAGGCCCTCAGGCTGCTTCCACTCATGGCAGAAGGGAAGAGACACCAGAGTGTGCAGAGTTCACATGGCAAGAGAGGAAGCAAGAGGGGGTTGGGGGGTGGGGGGAGATGCCAGGCTCTTTATAACAACCAGCTCTCACAGGAAATAATAGAGAACTCACTCACGCCCACTCAAGGAAGGCATTAATCCATTCACGAGAGGTCCATCCCTACGAAGACCCAAACACCTCCCATTAGGCCCCATCTCCAATGTTGGGATTAAATTTTAACATGAGCTTTGGGGGGACAAACATCAAAACTGTATCAGCAGTATTGTTCATAAAAGCAAAAGAGTGAGAAACTATCCAAATGTTTATTTACAACAAAATGGATTTTTAAAATTGTGATATATTCATCAGTGAAAATGAAACAAGTTAAGCTACATGCATCAATATTCTTAAAACTAAGAATATGCATAGTGTGAGTCCCTTTTTATAAAGTTTAGAAAGAAAGTAAATAATAGTTGTTAAGAGATACCATATATAATCAATAAAAGGCAAGGTGATGATTATCATTCAGTTCAGGACACTCTATCTGAGAGGGATGACATGGGGGATATGACAGAAAAAAATGCATGAGAAGTTTTCAGGCTTGTAATGTTTTATTTTTTAATCTGTTTGATGTGTGTTTATTTTATGAATATTATTATTCTTTAAACTGTACACATTAATAATACAAACTCTTATGTGTATGAAATTTTTCACAGTAAGAAAGAATAATAAAAACAACTGTTATGTTAATAGGATTACTACATTTTTAACTTTGGAAAATTGCCTTTGATTATATAATATTGTTTTTATGCTAAATACCAGAAGAAGTGATTCATTTGTATGACATGTTTTCAGACAAGAAATATTAATAGTAACTAACATCCATTATACATATATACAAAAATAGCTTTAATAGTAAATGTCTTCACCAAAAATAAATGCTGAGAATTAATTTTTTGGCAAAATCTAATATTTGACACCTTTTCTTCACAAAGTGCCTCACTTAGAACATTTGTCAATAATGTATAAGAATTCAGACTGATTAAACAGAATAGCTAGAAGAAAAAGCACAAAAGTAGTCTCTAATTTAGATCAAGGATTAATGTTATTTAGCCCCTCTCCTAACTAAATGTGTATGCGTTTTTTCCCCTTCTCCACCAAAACCAGTTATCACTATTACACATGTACTTTATTTACCCAATCAGTAACTAGACAATATTTGCTTAGGTGACTCCTTATGCCTTGTGTCTCCACAGCAATGTTGACCCTGGTAGACAAAATCTGGGTCTTACAAGAATGCAAAGCTCAACACAGGTAATGAGAAAAGCACCTCATCTAAATGTGTCAGAAAGATCTTAGTGATAAGAGTCAACCAAATCTGAACAACCAAGGAAACTGGGTGCAGGTTAGCTGATAAGTGTGTGGCACAGCTTTACCCAACCATATCCCCATCCTGGTGTCAGTATGGGCATCTAGTCAGAACTGATGCCATGATTTAAAAGCCTCCTGGGATTTCTTAAATCTGTCCATCTTATGGCAGGGATCCTACATTTCTTTTGAACTAGCTGGCTAGACTGATAAAAGTCAGTCATTTAACTGATTTTTTATTGAGCACTTATTTGCAAAACAATGTAAAAAATAAATGAGAATAAACCCTAGACTGTCCTCAATCGTGCTTACAATCTAGCAGAAGAGACAGGCAAGTATGTAACTAACCACATTAAAGGCTAACTGAAGTGTACATTCTGATTTGGGGACCTAAAATGTTGAATAGATCCTGTCACGTGTTGTTTGTGTGTATGTGTGTGTGAATAGGGTTGCAAAGTAGAAAGCATTACATGCAGAGTAAAAGCAATGAGGTGTGGAAACCCATGTAATGTCTGGGCACAGCAAATAGATCAGGCAGAAGGCAGGGTTTATAAAATCAGGATGCAGGAGAAACGGAGCAAGAAGTCAAGCTTGCCCATGAAAGCCCAGTTCCAGAGTAAACAAAAAAAGCTTATATGTATGTTATAGGTGCCAATAAGTGAAGTCCTTTCAATCTGCTTCACTCAGGCCTCACTCTGGCCTGAAGGTGACACTCTTCAGAAATTGTACAACCTACACTGTCAGGACTGATTCAGACTTAACTCTGAGAAATAGGTTGCAATTATATCTGTATAACTGCCTGTCCTTCACATACCAGAGGAAGCTTTGAACAAGGAACTTCCCACATTTCCATGAAGTATGAAATCTATCCTTCTATTGAATTGTGTCACGACTATAACACGTCATTAAAATCAACCTTTTAACAGGCATCAAATAAAATTAGACTTTTCACCCTTTACTATTAATGTGATAATTATTTTATTCTTCATGACCATAATAGTTAATTCTATTATTACTTTATTTCTGAAGCCAAACTAGACTTGGTTATAACTCCCCAACTTTAAATTTAATAATCACCTTATTATATTTATTTATTAAATTATTATATTCTTTTTTGTCATTTGCTGTATGGTTTTTGGTGGGTTTTTTTGCTGCTGATCTGTGACATTGGGGTAATCTTAAAAAACTCAGGTCTATTCCTTTCAGATTTAAAACAATGTCAGAGAGAAATATATTATTTATTTATTTGCTTGTATATGTGGAGTATCCTGGAGCAGGAGTAGTTGACAAATAAATGACCAACTTGAAAGATTAGGTTTTGCAACGTCTTCCAATTTCTCACTTTATGGCCTCCGAACCATTACCTTGAAATTCAGTTGTTCCCTCTCTGCCTTACTGATTGCTGAAGTCTCTAAGTGGCCTTAATGTCAAATCTAAGGTACTAAATTTTATAACAAGATCAATTTCCACAACATTTTTACTGCCAAATACATTTTTTAAAGGATGCATTAAATTTGAGTCTGTCTAAAGCATGATGGCTAACAGGTTCTTTCAGAAGAAAACAAGTAATGTACTTGTGTGAATATTTATCTGACAGTGGCTTACAATACTAGATTATTACAAATGGCAGGGACATAGCACTACCAGTGAGGTGACACAGGAGAATTTATCATCAGAAGTAGGTAGCTTTATAGAATATTGGTATTAGTGTACCTATATTCTTCTAAAAAAAATGAGGATCCAAGCTTATTTATCATTTAGCAAGACAGTCACCTGCACAGAGCCTCCATCACCTAGCCTTCAGAAGCTCTGCTGAAAATGAGATTTTTTTTTCCCTTCAATGGTATATAGTTGTTGCAGTGAGCAATTTGGCAGTGTGCTGCATCACATATGTATCTTCAAATTAAAAGGGTGGGAGGAGCTTGTAATCAAAATAATTATATGCAAACTGCCATCTCTGAGAACTGATGGAGTAAATTTGATACGGTTTTATGTAATGTTTTGTACCACCTCTTTGTCATGCAACCCCTGTGAGAAAAGAAAATAAGTGGCCTGAGGTAATTCACCAAAGTTAAAATTCCAAGGGCTTCTTTTTGCCACCATTGCAGAAATATGTTACTTATAAATTTGATTCTGATATCTGTCATAAGACTGAAATACAGTGGGTGCTACACATTAAACCAGGGGTTGGCAAATTATGGCCATGGGCCAAATCTGGCCCTGCCACCTGATTTTGTAAATAAAGTTTTATTGGAAATAGTCACTCTCATTCATTTGCATATTGTGTATGGCCACTTTTGTGCTACAAGGGCCGAGTTGGGTAGTCAGAATAGAGATTGTATTGCCCACAAAGCCAAAAATGTTTACTCTCTGGCCCTTTACAGGCAAAGATTGCTAACCCTTGCATTGGACCTCCAGTCTCTCAGACTCTAGATGTCCTGCTTCTGGTTTGGCTGAAAGACTCGAAGGAACAGAAAAAAAAGGTAGGAAACAAGAGGGGATGGAAATGCCTAAAAAATATATTGGGAAAAGGACAATCCCAAAATTCTTACAGAGTATCTTTTAAATACTTTCCTGGGAGTGGAAACAGAAAATTAAGTGAAGGAATTACGGAAGAGGAAGGGGATCTTTTTTAGTAATCAGAAAGTTCTGGTTTTTCTTCCCCTCCGCCTTATCTGCATTGCATTTGGGCCTTGTGCTTCCCTCCTTTGACTCACTCCATCAGGGCGTTACAGCACACACAGACCTACACTGCTCTCCTGAGGAGCTGCAGAGGCTCTGCAAATAAAGAAGTAATTTCTGACAAATAATACAGATATAAACCACTTAAAAAAAAAAAATCCAAACCTGTTCCTCACTATTATGCAACTGGAGCAAGGTCTAAAATTGCCTTGGACAGATGGGTGCTTCTAAAAAAAAAGTGTAAAAACCACTGTGTTACAGTGATATTATGTTTAAAACATCTTTTTAGAGAATGGCTCAAGCATTTGGCTGAAAAGAAATCTGTAGTCATTATATGATTACATTATATTATTTTACTTAAAACAAAAATGAATATTATTTATCTCTTTTAAATCTTTTTTTAAAAATTTCATTTAAAGATTGTGGTTTTCATAAATAATTGCCTAAAATGTTTTCTAATTTAAGCTTTTATCATTATGTAGATGAACTGAGAAACAAGATTTACAGTGAAAAGAAGTATGATAAAGATAATACTGAATAGCATTCTGTTTTTAGATTACCAAAATATCTTGTTCAATGACTGAAATTCTGGAATTGGTTCCAGAGTTTGGTCCAATTAACTTACTATATCTTCCACAATTGCATTGCATTTGGGCCTTGTGCTTCCCTCCTTTGACTCACTCCATCAGGGCGTTACAGCACACACAGACCTACACTGTCCTCTCTTTTTTATTCCACTCCTATTTGGATTGTTACATAAACTTCCAATGGTGCTTCCTGTCTCTGATGTCTACCTGCTCCAGTCCCTGCTGCTCTGCATAGCCACATTTATCTTCACGAAATACAGCTTGTCTCAGATGTCTCAGAATTGTTCAACCAGTCCCCACTAACAACCAATTTAATTATTAAATTTTCTTCCAGGCATTTTTTTCCCCCCACAACTCATTGTATTACTCTTGCCCCAATTCATCTTTCAAGTTTTTTCCTTCTCACAAGACATGGTTTTTACATGTTTAGTCTAGGTAGATTTACCAGGTGGTTCCTTGCAGTATTTCACACATTACTTTTCTTTTGGTATCATCTGCAACTGACTGTCTCAATGATGCTTTTGCTGGCTTCCCCAGAGTCAGCAAAGCAGCATGGACTGGAGCTAGACTGCTGGGTTTGGAGTCCCAGCTGTGCTGCTGGTTCCCCGATGATGCTGGCTGAGCCTCTCAACCTTTCTCTGAATGTAAGCTTTTGTATCTAAGACAGTAATATCACTTAAGTCACACAGGTACCTAGAACATAACTTGAGTCTATATGTGTAAAGTGCTTAGACAAGCACCCGCCATGTGTTAAGTACTATATTGTGACAGCTTAGAGGCTATGAGCTCCGCCCTGGGAATCAAAGTGGCTCTGCTGCTTACTGGTGAGTATATTATAACACTTAACCTCTTTAAACCTCAGTTTCCTCAATTGTAAAATGGGAATAATATCACCATTTTACAGTTGTTGTAAAAGTAATTGCTGAAGGTAAAGAACTTTGCATAGTTTGTAGATCGTAAGTACTCAATTATATTAGTTGCTTCTATTATCAGTATCATTATTAGTACCATGATTGTTTTTGTTGCTACTATTAGTATTCTAGACTTCCAAAGAACTTTACATCTAACTGCCCTAGTCTTTTCTATCATGACCACCATAAAGTTAAAGATTATTGGTTGCTTCTTCCTCAAATTCCTATATTTTTACTATATTAGATAGATAGCATTAGACGTAATTAGTTCTTCCAGATATGTTTAGTTTAATGAGATTTCCAGCTGATGCCATAACTACTTAGTTAACAGTAAGTTCATAAAACTAAACTACTTCTCTTCATCTTCTCATATTATATTTGTAAAAGTAAGAAGTTGGAATTTTATCCTTTAGACAACAGGGAGAGTTTGATGTTTTCTAAGAAAGAAGTGATATGATGAATTTAGCATTTTAGGAAAACAAATCTGAATTTAATATTTGAGACAAAGCAAAGAAAGAGCCAAAAGATAATTTCCATATTTTTGAAGTTCAACTAAACAGAAGTAGACAAATCAGGAGGAATCCTAAATTGGGAGGTGTTTGAAGAAATCAGGTTCAGATGCATGGGTGTAAGAAGACAGGTACTCTGTGAATGGAAAGGTCCAAAAATAATTGGAGACTCTTGAACAAACATGTCAATAGTGAGAATCAAGATTTAAGGTAGTTTTAGAGATAAGAACTGAACTTGTGGTGTTATGATACCCCTGTAAGAAGTTTAGAATAGAAAAATGGGGACGATAGTTGGATGAAACACCATAGTTTGGGAACAAATTTTAATTGAGATTGTTTTCTGGAGGGGAGGGGTTTGGCAGATTTATTTGGGGGTATTATTTGCTAAGTTACATATGAAAATGATCATATCAGGTTGCCTACATCTTAAGTGTATATTTTGTTATGTAAAAGAAAATCTTAAACAAGATCTAGGTATGAGGTGAAATATATTTTTGCTTCATTATATTTAGAGCTCTATGTGTGTAATTCTGTTCTGTAGCAGATATATTGTTTAAAACACTTTACTTACATTTGGAATATAAAACAATAGATGCATTTGCTAAAGATCTGGTTTCAAGCATAGAAGGGGTCAGTTCCTGCTTAATGAGTAAGGATTTTTTTTTTAACCTACTAAATTCCCAGAAATATCTCCTAAAATCTTTTCCTACCTCCAGGTATGTTTGCTGTCTTACAGTAAACTATATTCCTGTCTTCACAATTGTAACTCCTTACTTCTGGGTACAGTCTTAGAAAGATGTAAGTGACAGAGTGCACAGAGGAAAGGATATTCTTACATGATTTCCATAAATCCTGTTTCCAAGAAGGAAATACTCTGAAATATAAAGGAAAACTAGGCACCCTCACCCCCATTTTATCTATGCTCTTGATAAAAATTTGCTCTTTTTTTTTGAGACAGGTGCTGCACTGGCTAGAGTGCAGTGGTGCAATCACAGCTCACTACAGCCTTGAATCCCTGGTCTCAAGCGATCCTCCTGCCTCAGCCTCCGAAGTAGCTAGGACTACAGGTGCGTGCCACCATACCTGCTAATTTTTTAAATTTTTTGTAGAGACAGAGTATTGCTATGTTGACTAGACTGGTCTCAAACTCCTGTCCTCAAGTGATCCTCCCACCTCACCTCCCAAAGTGCTGGGATTACAGATGTCAGCCACCATACCCAGCCAACAACATTTGCTTCTTTAGGAGTGTTAGAAACTAAAAAAATAAAAAAGAGAGGGAGTGTGTGTGTAGTGTGTGTGTGTGTGTGTGTGTGTAACTTCTAGAAAGCCATCAGTTTTCTGGGGAGGGAAGATAAGAGAAATTTGGGCCACCTAAACCTCCCTGGTATATCTGCTGGTGTGAGGCCTCAAACATTCTCGTATGTCAACTTCTCAGCCTACTCCTTGTAAATTTCAGAAAAGCTTGAAACTCAGATCCACATGGGAGCCAGATGTTGGTCTAGTTACCTGGAAGACCCATGAGTGAGTGTATTTGTGCTTTTTCTCCTTTTCTTGTAATATCCATCAGAAAGTGTTGCAGGGAAAGTCAGGAAACCTACGATTGGCCTTGACAGTTGTTTCACTTTAGTTCAGTCACTTACTTTCTGAACCTTAATTTCTTCAACATTGAAATAAAGTAATGAACTGGATAACATCTTTTATAATATTCAAAAGTGCATGATAGACTTTTGTTTTTTGGGTTTTTTTTGCAAAAGACGTACCTAATAAAGGACTTTTATTCAAAATATACAAAGAACTCTTAAAACACAACAATAAAGAAACAAACAATTACGAAATGGCCCAATTACGAAATGGGCCAAAGATGTTAACAGCCACCTTATCAAAGAAGATATACAGATGGCAAATAAACATGAAAATATGCTCCACATCGTGTCATCAGGGAAATGCAAACTTAAACAATAAGATATCACTATATACCTATTAGAATGGGAAAAATCCAGAATACTGACAACAGCAAATACTGGTGAGGATGTGGAGCAACAGGAACTCTCCTTCATTGTAGGTAGGATGACAAAATAGTACAACCATTTTGGAAGACAATTCAGTGGTTTCTACAAAACTAAGCATACTCTAACCACACGTTCTAGCAATTGTGCTGAATTTATCCAAAGGAGTTGAAAACTCATGTCCACACAAAAACCTGCACACAGATGTTTAGAGCAACCCTATTTATAACTGCTAAACTTGGAAGCAACCAAGATATCCTTCAGTGGGTGAGTGGATAAACTATGGCACATCCAGACAATGGAATATTATTCAAAACTAAAAGAAATGAACTATCAAGCCATGAAAAGACATGGAGGAAAATTAAATACATATTACTAAGTGAAAGAAGCCACTCTGACAATTATATATACTGAATTATTCCAACCATGTGACATCCTGGAAAAAACAAAACTATGGGGGCAGTGAAAAGATCAGTTGTCACCAGGAATTAGAAGGAAACAAGGGATGATAGGTGGGACACAGAGTAAGATACTATTATATTAATATATTATAAAGTATATATTAATATAATGGGGATACATGTCATTATACACTTTTCCAAGCCCACAGAATATACAACAACAAGAGTGAACCCTAATGGAAACTATAGACTATAGACTTTGGATGGCATTGATGTGTCAATGAAGATTCATCAACTGTAACAAGTGTGCCACTCTGATGAGGGATGTTGATAATGGGGAAGGCTGTGCATGTATGAGGTAGGGGTTATATAGGAAATCACTGTACTTTCTGCTCAATTTTCCTGTGGACCCAAAAGTTCTCTAAACAGTAAAATCTATTTAAAAGTGGTTAAGATGGTAAATTTTATATTATGTGTATTTTACTATAATTAAAAATTTTTAATTAAAAAAATTTCAACTATGAAAAAGTCCAAACTCAAGGAATATATTCACTAGTATGCACAAATCATTTTATATATATACATATACATATATATAAGATAAAATTGTCCTGTTTTGATCACAATTTGGGTAATTGATTAATGATGGCAACAATTCAAAAGCAAAAATTGGCTAAAGGGCTGCCTTTTTGTTTTGTTTTGTTGTTTTTTATTTCAGAATATTATGGAGGTACAACACTTTGGTTATATATATTGCCTATGCATTGCCCAAGTCAGAGCTACAATTGTGGACATCCCACAAACTGTGCGCCCTGAACCCATTCGATGAGAGTTTTCCCATCCCTTCCACCCGCCTCAAACTGGCCTGCCCCCTGATGAATATTATTTCCTTGTGTGACATAAGTATTGATCAGTTAGTACCAATTTGATGGTGAGTTCCAGTGGTGCTTGTTTTTCCGCTCTTGTGATACTTCGTTTCGAAGAATGGGTTCTAGCTCCATCCAGGATAATACCAGATCTGTTAATTCACCGTTGTTTTTTATCACTAATACTCCATAGTATACATATACCACATTTTATTAATCCACTCGTGTATTGATGGGCACCTGGGTTGTTTCCATATCTTTGCAATTGTGAATTGTGCTGCTATAAACATTCGCATGCAGATGTGCTTACTATAGAATGTCTTTTTTCCCTTTGGGCAAATACCCAGTAGTGGGATTGCTGGATCAAATGGTAGTTCTACTTTTAGTTCTTTCAGGTATCTCCATATTACTTTTCAGAGAGGTTGTACTAATTTGCAGTCCCACTAGCAGTGTATGAGTGTTCCTATCTGTCCGCATCCCTGCCAACATTTGTTATTTTGGGACTTTTTGATATAAGCCAATCTCACTGGACTTAAGTGATATCTCATTGTGGTTTTGATTTGCATTTCCCTGACGATTAGAGAAGTTGAGCAATTTTTTATATGTTTGCTGGCCATTATTCTGTCTTCTTTTGAAAAGTTTCTGTTCATGTCCTTTGCCCACTTTTTAATGGGGTTGTTTGATTTTTTCTTGTTGATTTTCCTGAGTTCTGTATAGATTCTGGTTATCAGCCCTTTATCAGCCCTTTATGTGTAGCATGCAAATATTTTCTCCCATTCTGTAGGTTGTCTGTTCACTCTAGTGATAGTTTCCTTGGCTGTGCAGAAGCTTTTTAATTTGATCAGGTCCCATTTATTTATTTTTGTTGCTGCTGTGATTTCTTTGGAGGGTCTTTTTCATAAATTCTTTGCCTAGGCCAATGTCCATAAGAGTTTCTCCAATGTTTTCTTCTAGAATTCTTATGGTTTCATGCCTTAGGTTTAAGTCTGTTATCCATTGTGAGTTGATTTTTGTGAGAGGTGAGAGGTATGGATCTAGTTTCAGTCTTCTACATGTGGCTATCCAATTTTCCCAGCACCATTAATTGAATAGGGATTCTTTTCCCCAGTGTATGTGTTTGTGTACTTTGTCAAAGATCAGATACAGTATGAGGATGGTTTTATATCTAGGTTCTCAGTCCTGTTCCATTGGTCTATGTCTCTGTTCTTATGCCAGTACCATGCTGTTTTGGTTACTATAGCCTTGTAGTATAGTTTGAAGTCTGGTAGATTGATGCCTCCCAATTTGTTCTTTTTGCTTAAGATTGCTTTGGGTAGACGGGGTCTTCTCTGGTGCCACACGATGCATAGAATTATTTTTTCTAGATCTGCAAAAAATGATGATGGTATTTTGATAGGGATTGCATTGATTCTGTAAATCACATTAGGTACTATAGATGTTTTAACAATGTTGATTCTACCTATCCAAGAGCACAGTAGGGTTTTCCATCTGTTTACGTCCTCTGCAATTTCTTTTCTGAGTGTTTTGTAGTTCTCTCTATATAGGTCTTTGCGTTCAGTAGATTCTGCAAAATGATGGAGAGAGGTAGACAAATTCCACTAGATTATGTTCAGCTCTCTTTACAGATGTGGGACACATTGGGAGACCAGGAAAGAGAGAGTGAGAAAGTTAAAAATTTTGACAGGCAGAGTTTCTGAAGTCACATATGTCATCAGCTCTGTGACCACAAGAGGTTTGGGTGCAGTGCAACCATCTGGCTTAGACAACTGCCCCAATGCTTGGCTAGGGAATCCTCCTAAACTCCAATTTAGTTTACTTACTTTGTCTATTTGGGAAAATCTGTTACACCATATTTTTACTAGAATTTCAGCAGTAGGGAAGTGTTAGAATATTTAATAGCCAGTATGGCTCAGGGACGAACAAATTGAATCTGAGGTCTGAACAAGCAGAGTGGACAACAACTGGCACTCTGTACCTGTGCAGACCAGCTGAATATATTAACTGTGAGCACCAGTTACTATTTTGGATGGTTATTTATTACTCTGCAAAGGCATTAAATTCTAGCTATATTATTTAATAAAAAATATTACTATATAAGTGACCACCAGAAATTACAGCATGGGCTAAATTATAACAAAGGACATTGACTTTTATTTTCAAGTAGTTTATAACATGTAGTACAGCTACACTAGAGGAAGAAAGTAAAAACATTAACAGCAAAATCTCATTCTCTTTGATACATAATCCCTGTGATTCATAACATGTGAGGCTTTTTTCTCCCCTCTATCAAGAATAAAAGAAAATGGTGAAGGCTTCAGTTTTATTTGTAGATGTTGAGAAGAAGAAAGAAAAGATCACCCAAAAGAGCAAATTGCACGTTCTCCAGCAACTTAACCCTTCGATATAGCACTCACACTGATTCTATAATATCTGCAGTTCTCCAACTCTGTTGTTAGCATCCATGCCAGTGTAAAATAAAGAACAATTCACTTTACATGGGTGTTTATAAGTCAGAGTTACTGTAGAAGAATGAATGTAAACATTGGATGAAAGATGAAAAAATAAAAAGCCCATTAGTGGAATATTCTCTATTTGCTTTCTAAGAAATACAAGGCAGAAGGAATAAACGAGGGTCCTTCCTGTGTCCTTCCTCTGCCAAATTGATCCATAATATGGTTTCATGTAAAAGGCAAGTATGGTTTTCCATCTTCAACAACGAAGAGAAATAGTCCTAACTCAAATCTTGAGATTATTAAAAGTTATTGCAAAGAACATTTGCAGTTTCCTTAGTAAAAGCCTTTGGCTCATAAGATATTACAGAAAATAATCAGAAAGACCTGTGTCTGATGGAAGGATTTAGCAGCTTCTATTTCCCACTGAATGAGGAATCCATAAAAGAAGAGGGCCAAAATGTGGAAAAGGACTCAATCCCATTTAACCGTTCTTATTTGGCTTTCTGCAAAAGCCAGTGACAATCTAACTAACCAGGCAATTTATATTTAAGTTTTCCTTGCCAGAAAATTATAAGGGTGATATTGTCAAAACATGTTGAACAATGTTCTTCAGCTAACAAAAGAGAAAATAAATTTTAGGATTCTTAGGTGTAATTTATCACCCCATCTAGGATGTTAACTTTTCAATGGGGATACAATTGTCAAAATTATAATCAACTCAGAAGAAAAAAATCATATAAAAACTATTAATTTGTACCCAGTATAGTTTTTTAGGAATATAACTATAGAAATAAATCAAGACTCAACTTACTTTCGTTTTTAATCCTTAGGCCATGTGTATGAACCAAAGATAGAAGATAATATAACCTAAAATATACTAATAATGTTACACAATAAAGAATGTAGAACTCCGAGGTGGCATTCCGTCATTTTTGCCACTGCTTTCCTCCCCATGCCTATAGCAGACACTGCAAAAAGAACATGGCATTTTTTCCCCAACAGAGCCTAGAGGAAACTTTAAAATACTTTATGATATAATACTTTCCAGCAGCTAGCAGCCATCTCGAAAAGGCTCAGAGAGAAAACCTATTTTCATCCTGGTAAGTGTTACAAAAGACATTAGTCATCATGGTAATTATAAAGTACAGGTTTACAATCCTGAGTGCTGTGGCCAGTAGAAGAATCTGCATCTGTTCTAAAATGACTTAAAAATCTAAAACATAGTGCTAGAAGACGGATGGTTTATTCAAACTTCACCTGCAGAAGAATGAACACAATTTAAAAAGATGACATCTTATTTTATCCTAGAAAATAATTTAATATTTTAATAGTGCTTAAATATTTTAATAGTGCACTGCCTTTCTATGAACATTTGAACCACAGTGGCATTATGCCCATCCTATAGTTTCACAACACATTTCATTAACCTTGCATGTTTCGGTTATTTTAAATATTAGTTACATTTCAAAAAACAAAACTCTGTAATGCATTCTGGTAAATTAGTCTCTAATAAGAGGAGACTAGAGCATGAAACTCAAACAAGAATGTTTAATGGAATGCAAATATCCAATCTAGAAACTCTAATAAAAATCTCTCTTCTTTGGATGAAGGCTCTTGGCTGTTACACAGAAAACCACCACACGTGGCTCCCCTCAAAATGCATTATAGATCAGGCTCATAATCTTTCCTTCCACAAAAATGGCACAAGAATTGATTTCAGTTATCATTTAATACTTATTTCCCTCTCCTGTCAAAAAATGTTCCATACACATGAAACTGAGGGTTGGCAGCCTGAACTCATTTATGGAACTTTTAAGGACTATTGATTTACCAGTGAATTTTCTAGTTCCCTCATTGTTAGTGGAAGGATGCCTCACAGTCTGAATTAGATGATGGGATGGGCTGGAATGCCAATAGGCTTACTTAAGACTGAAGAAATAGAAACTTCTAAAAAATTTGTCAAAATGCATTTTGTAAATGAGGTTAACATGATTGATTATACATAGCCACAATTTCTCATGTAGCATTTAACTGAATTTTCATTATATCTCTTCTTCTTGCTTTTTTGTCCCCTGATATACCTGCTTGATGTCTGGGTGTTAACCATTGGAGAAAACATGAGGTAATTTAAAATTAAGTGGGACCTACGTCTTTGGAAACTAGAAACTATTTTATGTACCTGGCATGTTTTTGCTTTTGTTTTATCTGCATTTTTTAAAGCTACACCAACATATGAAAGAGTATTTATTTAATCATATATTTATGTTGTCTATGTTTTTGTAGGGTATGATGTTCTGACATACAATTCTAGAAGCTGTGTGCCATTACCTGCACATTTAAATCTTCCACACAACCTTTATTCAAAGGACAGCATTTCCACAGGAATAGCATACTTATTAACAGCACTAAGTTGTTTCTAGCCAAGCACACAAGAACCGACTTTCAGTACTAGAAAGAAACTCAGGTTACACAAGCAGTTTTTTCTTCAATCTCTCCCTGCCCTGCTTCCCCAAATAGCCAAGTCCACATCTCAGTAAGCCTCACTGTTATTAACTCCTTATAAATGTTGCCATTATTTTCCTCTATAGGGTCGGATCCAGAATTTGTGGGGCCTAAAAATTATACAATTTTGCATCTTCTCTTTAAGAAAAAATTATAAAATTATAAATACCTAGTTGGCATGAAAGTACATATTTATTTTGAATGAGAAAAAGAATCACAACTAACTGCAAATTTTTAAAAACTAGAAATACTGCAAACATCACAAAATCTAGAAAATGATAGATTATTTTTGTTTTGTTAGTTAACATACTTTTTCCCTAATTTTTTTGGAGGCATAATTTTTGATCACCTTCTAATAGGATAATGATTTTACAAGATTTTCTATAGAGAGGAGAGAAAATTCAAGGTTTTTTCTCTAGCTGGGTTGACAGGAAAAAAAATGTTATACAGAGCTTTGAAAAGTTTCTTTTTGTTTCACAACTTATTAATGGTTATGCTATAGACTGTTAGCATTGCTGTCAGATTTGGGGACACCTCTATCAAGTTTCTTTCATAGCTGAGCTGAATGATGTGGAAGAGTTATCCATAGAACAAATTCTGGCCCAATACAATTCATACCTTGTTTCACCACTACTACCCACACCGTTCCTGCATCAGTGCCCTAGCTCACAATCACATAGCAGTAAGACCTCTGTCTGTGAATACTTGTGTCACAACACCTGAGGAGATGCTAAGAGTATTCCTGGAATAATTTCTACAACAGAACCGTAGCAATACCCAAATAACACAAGTAAAAATATCGCAGTAAACCCAAACTAAATAAATTTCCAACCAAACACTTCTTAGCAGGGTCTCACAAATAGCCATGCCCACACCATACCATCTGACTTAAGGGGAAGTCTGACAGGTGGGTATGTGATCTCAACTGTGCGCAGGTAAAATGCCTTACTTTTGCAACAAAGAGATATGACGTGCAAACACATTTATAAGGCCCCTCCCAGATCCATGGAAAGGAGCTTCTTTGGGTTCCAGGTCACTTCTTCACTGCCCACCCTTCCCCACTACAGCCTTCCCACCTGTGCCCCTTCCCCTACCCGCTTCCCTATGCAAACATACCTTTGAATGAGCCTTGATTGCTTTTTCTTACTCCCCTCACATCTGCTTGTCATCAAACCCTATTGTTTTCATATTCAGCTTTAACTCTGGCCTTGATACCTTCACTACCATTCCCATCCTCATAGCCAAGTCCACATCTCAGTAAGCCTCACTATTGTTAACTCCCTAAATCTTCTCCCCTTTTTTCATCCTCTTCTCCAACCCACCCTAAACAACTGAGGATTATGAAATTCCCCAAAACCTTAGTTTATCTTCAGCTCCAAATCTTCAGGTGGCTTTTTACTACAATAAGTGAAGTTACAACCTCAACCTTTGAGGTCATTTTTAACCCCACTCTATTTTCCTCTCCTGTATTATTTCCACTGCTATCTTAAATGAACTAACTCTCTGTTTCACCAAATTGTTCTCCCAGATTCTTTAGATTTGCTTTGAAAGGTCCCTTTTCTTGCCTTTGCCCTTACTATCCTCTTTGCATGCAACATTCTCTCTCTTTCGCTACTTCTCAGAGTTATACCTATTATCCTGGTCTGCTGTGGCTGTTTTCCCTATCGTTTTAGAGGTTTTCTAGAACATTCATAGCCATCAGTGATAATTCCCTTTACTGGAGCATGTATAGTCTCTATTTGTCACTTAATATATACTATGTTCTATTGTCATTCATTTCATACTTATATAAAATATGTATGTATGTTAGTGTTGTATAATGTCTTTCCAAAAATATCATAAGTAGATTCAATTCAATTGCTACTATCAAGCACTTTACTTAGAACTGCAAAGAGAAAACAAATTTAAGAAACACCGACTGCCTTTAGGATGTATGAAGTCTTCTAAGTGGGAGAAGATAATAGCAAAAATGACTTATAATAGAGAGCAGATGAAGATAAAAGCCTTATATAGCAAATGCATATTATATGTTGTTGTTAGACTAACTCTGTCTCTACCACTAGATGACATACTTTTTAGAGTAGAGACATTGTCTCTTTAACCACAGTTTTTATATTTCCAGCACCTGGTTCCTGGAGGTATTGAGTTCCCCATAGTTGGAGGTGCTCATGCAGGGGCTGGGAGATGTTCTAAATATTGCCGAGGGGATTTAAAAACTGACTAGTGGTCTGGATGGGAGTATAAAGTACAAATGATCTCTATAAACAGGTGTGAGTTCTCTGTGAGACAAATACTATGTAGAGCATTTTATAGTTGTTTATTGAGAGGAAACACAACGTAACAAAGATAGAGAGGCCGTGGAGACAGAAAACTGGTTGCAATTCCCAATTCCAAGCTTCAGTTTCTTCACCTAGTAAAATAATAAAATTAATAACTAGTTGATAGTATTATCACAAGATTAAGTGAATTAATATACAGTCACTAGAACCTAGTAGGTTTTCAAAAATTTTAGTTTTAGTTTATTTTCTTTTAACATCCACTGGTAGAGCTGATACGCTTAATATTTTATCGTATGGGAGTTTTTGTTGAAATTTGTTGAAATCTACTTTTCAATTCTCCAAATCTACTTCAGTCATGATGATGGATCTGTAAAATGTAAATGTACTCTTCTTAGCAGAAGGTCAATGAAAAGAAGCTTTAAAATATTTAAAGTCTTGGTTAGGATGTGTAACAATTAAACTAAAATTCACACTTTTTTTAGACACAGCTAACACTAATGATGGTTTTAAACGGCAATCTCAATGACAGTAAGCTGTTTCTTGTCAGGCCAGCTGCAAGGAGTGGATTTGATTACCTGAATACATTCCATGTGGTCAGAGACTTAATGCTGAGGCTCAGCAGGGGAGAAACAAGTCTGAAGAGTGAATTGACTCACAGTGTGATTTATAATAAAGGGAAGCTTTTCCAAGAAATTTTATCTGAAAGTTAACAACTCCTTTGAGATTTTCACCATCAACTCAGCATGGTGCTATTATTTTGTTATTGAAACACTTAAACTTTTGTTTTTCTTACCCCTTACAGAGGAATCAATAGTCTAAAATTAGAGCAGAGAGTAGCAGCTCTTGTGTGTTAATCTGGGTTTGGTACTAAGGACTTCAAAGATTGTAGCCGGGAGCCTATCAGCCATATATGAAACTTTGTATGGACTCATTGAATTGGTTTTAGGAAAAAATAATTAAAATTTAATACAGGACAGATTTAAACAAACTATGATAGAAAACAATTTTTCAAAAACAGCATCCATATACTTTTACCTATTATCAATGGTATGTTCTCATAGGTATATTTTTGGGACATCTGTCAAGTTTATAATACTTTTCCCACTCTGGAAACTAGTGTCTACCTATATTGTCCTTGGGGCTGGGTCCCCAGTAACTATGTTTCTATTTTGTGAATTTCTCCCCTACCCTACCCCTTGACATTGGTGATGAGTGGTAGATCTCAGATCTAATTTCAAATAACCTCCCTATATTCATAGGTAACTACTAATGCTAGACACCTGGTAAACCTGGCTGAATATGATTCTCCCACCTGGGGATCTGGATCAAGACTGAGAGACAGCCAGCCAGACAGCCAGTATCTGTTGGTGACTAGAGCTGGACATGTATATGTAAGTCACGTTGATCAGAGAGGCCATAAAATCCAGTCTGTAGATAAAAATGGAATGGACACAGATGTTCAGAGAAAACAAAGATGAGATGGGGGAGAGATTCCTAATAATTTTTTTCTTGGTCCAGACCTTTCTTAAGGCTGATGGCATTCCTATTACTGGATTTCATGAACCTATATTCATATGACACCACCCTCATACCAGTTTTTTTTAACTTTACTAAATTTATTTATTCGTTTATTTATATATAATATGTTTGTTTTCTCTCTCCTCCCACTAAATTCTAAGCTTCATTAAAGCAGACTGATTTATTCACAGATATATGTCCAGAACCTTCAAAATACACCTGAAATAAGATAGAGGCCCAGTGAATGACTGAGTGAATGAATGAAAAGGGAATATATACTTTAAAACCTAAGTAAAAATTTCACATTACATGGCTTTAATATTTTCTTTTATCTTTTCTAAGAAAAACCCTCCTCTTATATTTCCCCGTTCAGAATATAAGCGTTTTTACTCATGTTTTCATAAATAATTTATGCTTTTGTTGCTTACTCTTATTGCCTTGTATTCTAGTGATTTATCCACTATAAATCAGAATGCACATGAAAGGCTACAATTCTGTTCTGCCAATCCTGTTCTCTTTCATAGTCTCATGTGTACCGTGTAAATTCTTTGATTAATAACAGTGTTAACCACTATTACCTTTAAAGTTTTTTTCTCTTTTTTAATTTTTGAAAAAATGATCTGTTTAAACCTCTATTTGGAGGGCAAAAACACCATAATGACAATGTACATAAAGATTATGGAGCTAAAAGTCTCCTCAGAGATAAAAAAAAAATGATTTCACCATCCCTATTGTGGATTTTTAACTCATTCATTTAACAACTACTTATTTTGCACATACTATGTCTCAGGCCTGAGACAAGAGATGGCAGAACTGGGGCTTGTCCCTGTGTTTTTTCACTTGTGGGCTTGTTTACAGGGTAGAATATGTTTTCTGCTTCTGGCTTTGCAATTTTAAGATTGTCTAAGGTTTTAAATATTGATACCTGATGTATTAAAGATACTTTAAATGTACATTTCTCTGTTCCAGTAGAAGTGGATTTCTACATTTAATTTTTCTTCACTCTTACAGATATTAGTCAATTTTTCATATTTAAGCAGTAACATTATTCCTAAAAGCAAACATACACTAAGCATTAATATATTTTTAGTGATACCTATAAATTATGTTCACTTTATTTTAGGATTAAATTTTGATTGGTTATTAACTCCTCCATAAAATATTTATATGTTTTGAGTGCCCAGCATGTCATGGTAACAGTACTTGAAGAGTTTATATTTAATAATAATATAAATTCACAAAAGATATTAAAGAGGACAGCATGCTTGTGGGTGGTTGAATGAAACAAACACCTAGATCAGGGGATGTGTGTGCTACAGAGGTTAAAGGCAAAATGGATCTGTTTCATAGGATGATGACCTGGCTTGCATGGACTCAATTTAACATTTACAGTGCATTCCCTGTGTTTACACAAGTGAATAGGAAACTGCCTTTTTACAAGTTCACAATCTAGTAGGAGAAATGGTCACAAGGACCATAATGTAACCAATAGAATACTGAAAACCTGAACTAAAGGTCAAAAGGTGTTGGAATATATAAGACGACCAAGAGATAGAGTGGATGGGAAAGGAGGGGATGCTTAGAGACATTGCATTTCTGCTGTTCATTCTATATTTTTTTGAGTTCTTTATGTCAATCCATATCTTTAACATAGTGAAAGAAAGAGTCAGGATATACAAATGAAAGAATAGCCAAATGTTCTTATATTATTATCAAAGTTTATAAAAGAATCATATTATATTTCTCAAATATTTCTGTTTTATGCCCCTGAAGAATTCTCTGAATTTATGGTGATTCACATTATGTTTATAATTATTTCTCATTTGAAATCTGATCAAGTCTTCTAAAGATAAGAAATCCTTAAGATAGTTTGATTCTTAGTATCCAAGCTATTTAACTAGCACTAACAACAGTGATGACGACTGAAAAATGAAAGCTTTTCTCAAAATGCTCTTGTTTGAGCGCATTGCTTAAGTTCCATTGCAAATGACATTTGTTTTCTGCACCAAACATTACCTGCTATACTCACTGTATGTGAATGTTTTTGAGGCCTAGATTGTTCACCAATGAATTTAACTCTTCCTCACAACTCATTTCTTGAGAGTACTTACATATTCTTCATAAGCCTCGTGGGCTGGAGGAGGGGGTGGCCTGTATCCTGGCACTGTTGGTGCCCCCCGGGCTCGTGGGGTAGGGACACCTCTTGCTACAGGGGGCACTGGAAGAGCTCCGCGGGTCACAGTGGTTCCTCGAGGGGTGAGAACACCTCGTCCAGGTGGTGGGGGAGGAGGGATGGCACCCCCACGGCCCCTAGGAGAAACAGGTCACGTACAGATGAGACACAAAGGATGGGAGAAAAGGGGCTATAACGGAAAAAAGCTCACATCTCATAGCCTCCATACAATGGAAGAAATACAATTTTCCCTCTCTCTCTCTATCTCCCCCCCGACCACAGAGTTTATTTAATATGGAAAGTGTTTTGACCTCTACAGCCAAATTCATTTGCAAATACTGACTATGACTTACTTCCCAAGAAAATCATGTAAAACACTTTGATATCGTCTTTTATATAACTAAAATATCAAGGCAAAAAAACAAAAAAACAAAAGCCCACTCTAATTATATTCAAAATTTGCCAAGAAGACCCAAATCAGAGTACTGTCTGATATATGACGCACTAGTCCATCTATGAAACTGAGCTACTATGTGTCTATATCTCCTCCATGCTGGGGGTTATTGTAGGGATGTGCAATATTATCATTTATAAGAAAAAATACCTGTCTGCACTTTAATAAAATGTGGAACTCTAACCATGGTGATATCATTCTGTTTATTATAGCAGCTTATGTTTGAGGTCACTTAAAATCCCAACTCATTGCCACTGATTTATCATCATGTATGTAACCCCCTGAGCTGGTGCAGTCCCTGACATAATATATTTTATTATGGTAACTATGATGCTAGTGGGATCCATTAGTACTCTGCAATAAAAAGAATAGACTGAATACTCTGTACTGCAGTTCTTGACACAAAAGTAACTTGCATTAAAAGCGTAAGATCAAATGGTTGCAGCCAACTTTTATGGTATTTTGAGGCCTTTAGAAAGGTTGAATGTTTGTCTGAAATCTCTGGGCACAAGCACAGGTATTTCACTTTTTATTATGTCTGAAAGGTTGGCCTCCAGAAAGCACTGCTTTCAGCAGGAGCACTAAAGCTTTGGAAAAAATGATGATCATTGGCATGTCAACAATCACACTGTTTGGCTGTACCCACATATGTGGATGTAGGTTATGCTTTCTGCTATGAATAGCAGTCAGCTGGCTCTTGCTTGCTTGCAAAAAATGAGCTTTTATAAGTCAAGAGTAAGAATGGTGTTAAAGCTTTTAAAAATTTTAAATAGATTATAGAGCTGATGAATAGAGAAACTGTCAGAGAAATTATTGTGAGTCTAATGTATATAAGAACACTCTCCTAGATTGGGAGAAGGTGAAATACAAAAGACCCAGAGGCCCGGTGCTGCTTCAAATACAACACAGCTGAGAACACAATATCTCTATTATCGTGACAATATAAAAATGCATCTATGTAAAAGGATGTAAAGACCAATTTACCTTCACTGGGCCTCCAAGCACCTGTTTCCTCATAAGCAAGACAAGCACACATGCAGGTTTTACAACTGTTGTCCTAGCTTCCTGTTGAGGTTAGCATTCTAACACTCTCAAAAGTGTCCATGCGTGGGTAATAAATTATCTGGTCACCCTATGCTAAACTATATTCACAAGTCTTGGCTATACCACTAAATATTCTTGGATAAGTACAATAACTACCTAGGCCTGAGGTGGATTTTTTTTTCTAATGTGTAAAATGCAGATTTCTGAATCATTAACACTTATTCCAGTTCTAAAATTATATGATGCCACATCAAATCTAATTTCTCATTCCATTCCTTCATCGAGTGACTACCAGACACATCCCTAGCAAACCTGTCTCTTGAACCTGACTCATTAATTCCTATACACTATGTTCCTCCCCTGGATTATCAACCTTGTTGCTCCCTCCTCCAATTCAACTCAACAGTCACATCACCTATTTTAGGATACTGCCCCTGGCTAAATCCACACCACAGTACTCTCTCCGTTATTATTCTGACTTCCTGAAAGAACATTTTCCATGTTTAATTCTTTATCTTCTTCCTGCTCATTCCTGAACTGAATGTAATCAATCTAGTTCTTACTTTCACCACTCTGTTGAAAACACTCACGGCTGAGCTCACCAGTAGCCTACCAATTTCCAGATCTACCAGATTCTTTTACAGTCTCCACATGACTGCACCTCCCCTATTATATTTAAGACTGTGCATTAATATCTGGAAAATGTTTCTTTGGACTTTTATGGCCCTGCTTTTCTCCACTTTTCCTCCTTCCTCTTTCTTACTCCACAGCCTCCTTCTTTGGCTTCTATTCCTGGACTCATTTTGGAATATGGGTGTCCCCAATTTCTGTCCTGAATGGTCTTTCATTCTCTCATGTTTACACCCTGCAGTCCTTAACTCTAATGATGACTATGTATTTCCTTCCTAACATAATGTCGTATCCTGGTTTGTGTTCCTTATATCTGAAGTTCCCTAACTTCCCTGCATATTAGAGTTACTTGAGGATCTTTTAAAAATTCCAAATTCCAGCCCAGACTCCAGGCCAATTAAATCATAGTCTTTGCAGGCAGGGAGTCCTAGTGATTCCATTGTACAGGCTAATTTGAGACCAACTGCCTTATCTGCCTCACCTAATGTAAACATCTTGACAAGCTTGTCATGTAGGCCGTTCTAAGCTATTTTCTAAGTTAAGAAACCAAACCATAGAGTGTACAAGTCACCTGCGCAAGATTACACTAGCAATCCATAGAACTAGGATTAATTACAGGAATAATTATTTTCATCATTTAACTTGATCCTTCACCTCATCTGGGTTGATGATATTATCTTTCTTTTACCAGGCCAGACACCAGAGAATTATCTTTGTCTTGGGCCACAATTCTCCAATATCTAATTGGCATTAATTCCTATACACTTTAAACTCTAATCTGGCCCTATCTCTCTACACTCCAAGTGCTCTTCATTTCTGTCTGCCTTGGATAATGGACTTGTCTTCTCATTGGCTCCCCTGCTATAAGTCAGTATCTCTCTCTGTCTCTGTCTCTATCTGTCTCTCTCTTTCTCTTTCTCTGTCTGTGTCTCTCTCTTAATCACTCCAACTCTTCTGCATCACCCACAGTGATGACTGAGCGGTCTTTCGTAGAAATAAATATGATTACTCTCCTCTTTAACAAACTCTGTTTGTTCTAAATATTAGTCCTTATTGTCGTAAACAAAAGCCTTCATAATCTGCCCCTAATGTTTCATTTTCAACTGCTTGCTATCACTGCAACATGTAGTGGTGATAAGTGTTAGAGATGTCATATATTTTCATTCTTCAATTATTTAAAATACATTATTATAATAACAGATGTAATACTTTGTTCTCTGGTATGCATTATCATTGGAAGATTAGTTATAGATATGCTTATTGAAATATAAATTATTTTAATTAAATACTTTTCAACAAATTATTATAGAATTTTAAAATATTCTAGGCAATGTCTTTTTGAACATAAGTGTAATTGAATAACTTAATAAGCTAATAATTTCATAAATATGTACAAATTAGCATCCATTAACTCACATTTCTAAAGTTTTCCTATCAATATGATTTTCTGTTTTGTAAAGCTATTTCCTTTTTCATTTTTAATTGTAGATACAGTTCATCATGTTGTTTGAAATAGAAGACAATAAAGTTGTGTTCTATTTACTTTCATTAATGTTAGTAACATTAATGATATCAGTATAGCGTTGGAAGTAAAATTTAATTTTCAGTGTTAATTTTTTTCTTTTTATGTACGTAGTATCAGATCCGTGTGATATATGGAATATGAAATAGCAAAAGCTTTCAATCGAATTTTTCTTCTAAGAAGATGTTTAAAAATCTAGATCATTTAAAGAATCAGTGCTATTCTTTATTCAATTATTAAACAGATTAAAATTTTAGAATAAAGCATTCTGAAATTAAAATCTTATATGGTCCATTCAAATATGGAAAATGAAAATCCTATTTAGGAATATTAATAACATAACAAAATCTGTTAATATAATGACTTTATAATATCAAAAGCAGGTTAATGCATTATTTTTTCTAAATGGTCCCAATTTCAAGGAATATAGAATAGAAAAATTGGGTGCTTTCATTAGGCATCCTAAATGTGCACTTAGGTTAAACCATATAAAACTGTTAAAATTGGCATTTTTTTTGAACTACAAAAGTGCAAAAGTGGCAATTTCATGTGATTTAACCCATTTGATTAAATCCATTAAAGATGATTTGCAATGATGTCATTGCAAAACCCATCAAGATGAGGTTAGAAATGTGCATAAGACTGATCCTATTTTAAAGAAGAAAGTATTGCTTTATGTCACATTACTTCTTAGCAATAAGCAAATGATCCTGAACATCACAGAGCTCCATTTTTAATTTTTTAAAGATAACATAAATACATGCTGTAGAACATATTCAGAAGTTTTGCTTTTAGCTAAATCTAATTTCCAGAATTGCCACATTTTACCTATAGTAAGTTATTTCCTTGATATTTCTATTTGGAAATTTATCATTCTTAACTTTTTTTTCTACCAAGTATGAAAGTTTTTGAGATATTTATGATTTAAATGTTAAAAACAGTGGTTATGTTGACAGTGGTGGTTGAAAATATTTGGGTTATAATTTAAGAAACAAATTGAATCTGCAAAATATCTTAGCATCTCTTAAAATAATTTCTATGTGATATATGAAATAACATTCCAGATCTATGTCCTTTAGAGATTTAAAGGCCAACTATAATAGGGTGAAGAGAATGATTGAATCACACAGTCATTGTGTGAAGGCTATGAGTATTTTTTACTTTACCTCTTTGCAAACCATTGCTTTCTGTTGGAAGCTTAAGAAATTCAGTATTCTAAAAAACCAAATTCTAATACAGAAAGATTTTGATTTCTTTGCAAAGTGAACAAAATCAGATAAAGTCTTCTCTGATCACCAAGGGCATTGCAAAGTCAAAACTTTGTATCTGAACTTTAAACACTCTTACCATCATCCATGCAAGAAGTATGCTTCTGGCTTTCTGGGCTGCTGTCATATGTATTGTCTATATCTATCTCTGTATCTCTTTATATCTATCTATCTACCTACCTACCTCCCTCCTTACCTGGCAAACTATATCAATTCAAGGACAATTTAAGGCACAAACAAACTTTATACTTTTCTCTTCACACAAGGTTATCAGGGTTCAAAGAGGCAAATGGTTGTATCATTTGTGTGCCCTAATCCTGGGGAAAGAACAAGAAAGTAGAAAATCTCAGGTTTGCTGCCTTATTTTCTAAATCTAATTTCCAGAATTGCCACCCTTATTTTGTAAGGGTACTTGTTAACAGAATTCACAGTTAAAAGTGTAAACTGTGAATTCTGGAATCAGATTGCCTATGTGACCTTAGATAAATTCCATATACCGTTTTGTACCTCATTTTCCCACCTACGAATAGTAGATATCTCCTAGTATAGATGATTTGATGAGTTAATATATGTAAAGCTCTTACGTGCCATATAAACATTCATCATTATTGTTTTTGTTGTGGTGGTGATGATTGTTGCTGATGTTATTGTTTATTCCTAGCTGTGATTATGCAACAAAGGCCTACCATCTTCCTTAACTAATTTATTTAAAGTAAGAACTAATGTACCTTGAAGGAGCCGTGGGAGCTATTCTGATCCCTCTGCCTCTAATACCTCTGCCACGACCAGAGTCCTCTGAGCCATTTAAGTAAGATAATTCACGTAGTTGTTCCTGACGAATTTCATCATTGTAGTCCTAGGAGAAAAAACATGATGTGATGAGTTAAAAATGATATGTGGGGTTCTTAGAGCTGAAAAACAAAAAAACCACACTCAATAAAAAAGGGATCTTTTCATTTGTTTTCTGGAGCCTTGTATACAAAAATCTAAAATGATAAAAAAAAGTGTATATACTTTAAATTTCTATTATTATATAGAGAAATTGAAGTTGTTTCTTTTATCAAGGGAGTACTCAGCAGGACATCAGATTATATTTGCTACGATATCACTTGACGTGTTGGCTGGAAAACATAAGGTAGCAATATAGAACAAGAACTCAGAATGTACCAGGGTCATTATTGTTAACATGAGAATTACTAAGAAACAACTTCACTTGGATGAGTATGTGTAGATTATGAATGATTACATTATAATCATAGTTCCTGATGCACAAGCCAAAAAGGGGCAATCCCAAGGCCCAGAGTAGACACTGAGCATGTATTAAAACCATTAAGAACTACAATAATAGGGCCCAGCTCCAGACAACTGGGAAGTTGTGGAATCCAACCAAAGAACCTGATGTGCAACATTTAAACACAAGGGATTGTCTATGTGCTATAGCAGTGGGCAAATGGAAAGTGACAGCCACAGCAGAAGGAAAATTTCATAACAACCAGAGACTCAGTCAAGTCAAAGGGACTATCTTTATCCTTACCAATTTGGAAATGTATCATTTCAATAGGACCAAAAAGTGGATCTGAATCATTAAGAATGAATACTACCTTCAGAAAACAAGTGCCAGTCTTACCTGTTTCTCCTTTTACTAACACACACACACACACACACACACACACACACAGACCTGGTTGAACAGTACAAAATTGAGTGATTGGTTATTTGTGTCAAATGGCCAATCTGATTAATTCTTTTTCTCTAACTAAATGTTTAACTGAAATCAATCTAGTGGATTTTCTAGCAGTGGAGAGGGGTCTAGAAATTGAGACTAGAAACATTTGTAGAGGGCAGGCCAACAGAAATGATGTTTGAGGCTTAGCTGTGGGACTAAAAATCAAGTGTATAATTATCATCTGCACCAAATGATGCCAATGTAGCTTTGCACAGATGTGGTATAGAAATATAAAATGAAGACTATGAGATTATGTACAGTCACCCACACATCTCTGCCTAGAAAATGGCAGTGACACATCCAGCCTACAAGCATTTCTAATGCACAGCCTTACCTCATGCTTTAGAAACTGCCTGGATTACAAGCAAAAGTGCTAGTCATTCCAGAGCATTTTTTTTTTTTATTTTTAGCATGTTGCTTTCATGTTTATCCTCTTCAGCACCTGATTATAGTGATAATAGGCTCAATGCAGTTAGCTGACAGAAAAGCCATACAGTAGAAAATTATAGTTTCTAACAAGTCGTATATTATTCAATTTCTACCTCCTAATTTTCACATTCAAGCAACAACTAAATTTAAGGATAAACATGTCTATTATTTTATTAGAATCAGGGAATGTAATGAATTGCCAAGACTAAGTAAGTGGACCAGGTGCCATCAAAATGAATCACTAATCCCATAATTTTCCTATGTGCTATCACCAATTTTAGAGGAGATCCTTGTAGCTTCATCTCTGAGGAAAACCCATGGACATTCAGGGTCCTTATAAATTATAGAAAGAGAGAGATTCTTATTGTTGGCAACACTGAGGGTTGAGATAAAAATTAACAAATCACAGATGAATTCAACATATGCAAAAGTGTACCTTAGAGCATAGATCTATATGCTAGAATCAGAAATGTAAGAAAGTAGATGTGGTCTCATTCATTGTATAATCATAAGATGAAAAAGGAAGAGGAGGAAACGAAGAAGGAGGAGGAGGAGGAGAAGGAGGAACGAGGAAAAGGAGGAGGAGCAACATACTAATCACCAGGTGTGAGAGAATAATCCAATTTGTTCAGGGCTCCCTGCATCCACATACCCTTAGATAGTTCCCACCACACTGACTCTGGGATTGGCCATGTGATTTGCCTTAGCTAAAACAACAATTAAAAAGGTGACAAAAGCAGAGACTTGAAAAACGCTTGCATATTGGGGTTTGCCCTTTCCTGTCACTGGAAACCCTTATGCCACCAGGTTAGCTTTCTGGAGGATGAGACGCCATGTGGGCAGAGGCTCCAGTCATTCCTGCCCTCCCTGCATCCCATCCGAGTCACCTTACATGTGAATGAGGCCATCCTAGGCCACCCAGTCCCAATCAAGCTGGTGGAGACCAGAAAAATCACCAGGCCAACCTCAGAATGAGAAGGAATAGATAATAAAAAGGTGCTTTACACCATTAAGTATTGTGGTGGTTTATTTTGTGCCAAAGCTAACAAATTCAGAGGGGACCATTCGGCATGGAACACGAGAGACATACTCTAGAGGCATACTTCAGCAGCCTCTCGCCAGCCCTCTGTTTGTTTCTTGAGGCAGGTATACCCTTAGTTGAAGGTGAATATATCTGAATATCATAGTCTGGTGTCATTCCAGGTTGAATTATCCATTTACATTTCTTTGTTCAGAGTCCATGCTCACCAATTCAACTGCATTGGAATTCAGCTCCTAGACAGAAATCTGCTAACATGGAGAGAATTTGCTAAACTTATTAATATGAATATTTGACACAGCAGATTAAATTAATTCTTAGTGTAAGCGAAACAACATCTATTAATATAAAACCAAGTTTCTTATAAGCTTAGCTAGAGAACTGTGCTTTAAGAAATAAATCAGCTTTCCAGAGTTGTGGTGACCAAGAGAATACAGACCAGTAACTGCAGATATAATTGACCAAGAACCCCAGTTGCTATGCTCTGAAATACTATTGCTCCAAAGGCCATGCTACCCAAGAGCTTCTCCGAACTGGTGACCAAATATAGTTAGCTGCTAAAATAGATCCATTTCTGGAGACACAGGACTCCTCTAATTGTGGTCAAGGGTTTCTTAACAGTGTTGCTGAACTTCTCTTATAATTTCATCATACCAGGGCAAATAAGAAGGCTTCCACTTCTCTTTCTTTGGCATCAGATATGGTAGCGTGAGGGCTCTCCAGCCTTCCTTGGCTCTCCTCTTTATTTTTTTGTCACAAGAGTATTACCCTAATATAATTCTTACATGTTTAATTATATTTTGGCATCTTCATATTAGAGGACTCAAACTAACATACTGAGTGCTGACAAAAATCAAGCCCTAAGATCACAAAACTGAGAGCTTTGATAAATCCAGTTAGGTTAATGCTGGTTGAGCCTATTCTGTTCAACATACCTTATACTATGCATGATTAAATTAGACTACTTGGTGCACACTTATTTAAAAATGGTTATGGGTAGGTTAAACATGACACTGATTACTGATTACCAACAAAGGATAGTAATCAATATTTTTAGAAAACAAATTGTATGTTGACCAATTTTTTTTTCAACACTTCACTTAATAAGAAAATATAGAAGATTCACGGAGGTGGGCAAACACAAACTGTATTTTGGGCTAGAGATTAGAACCACTTGTTTGGCACAGAGAAATTGTGGCAACAATGAAAAGAATAGTATGTTTATGCATGTGGTGGGGTATGAGAGAGAAATAGGCAGTTTAAGGGTGATCTAGTAGGAAGTATATAGTATAATTGGGAAAGGTTGTAACAAAGAAAATTTTTTTTGTTTTGTTTTGTTTTTTTAGAGACAGGATCTTGCTCTGCCACCCAGGCTGGAGTGTAGTGGCACGATCATAGCTCACTTTAACTTCTGGGCTCAAGTGATCCACCTCAGCTTCCTGAGTAGCTGGGGCAACTGGTGTGAGCCACAGTGCCAAGCCCAAAGGAGGTTTTTAGGAGGAGAAATGGCTAGAAGTATAATGGCACCATTAGCTAGAGAAAAGGAGAAATGCAGAAAAAATGTTTGAAGATGGAGAATTTATATTTGGTCTTGATCACCTCAGTTTAAAATGTCAGAGAGACCTTACGGGTTATCTTAATAATTCATATCTGGGTTGAGAAGTAAATTTGAGTGTCATCTGCACATATTTTTGATAACTGAAGTGTGAAGACTGCATAACAGTAAAATAATTTATAGTGACAGAAATTTTCTAATCATAATTTTAATGCAAAGTTATGTCACTGAAGATAATCAGTTGATTTGTCAATTGCAATATTTGCATCATTAAACATTAAGTGATCAAGATTTTTAATCAATTCAGATTTTCCTGCTTAGACAACCAAAATATACGTGCCACTTTACTTATGGCCACGAGGCATCTAAGTGTTTCATATAAATACAGAAGAAAAATTTTTTTAAATGTCTAAATGAATAGTTGAAACCCTAAATATTCTCTAGACTGAATATATCCTGTACCTTATTTTTATAACATATATGATTTTCTAAACCTCAAGGTCTGTGATTTTATATTATACTGCTTATTTCCAATCTGTTATTACACATAGATGTAACTTTGAACTAATCTTTCATAATTAGTACATGAGTCTAGCTGAAGCTAGAACATCCCTTTGAATATTTAAATATTGCATGTGTTGATGCTTTAGTTATATATAATCTTAAAGATATGAGTAAATAAAATATCCAAAGTTTACCTTGGAAATGTTATCTCATCAGAAATATATCTTATATTAGTTCGCTGGAGTAGTATTGAGTTCTAAGATTCTGAAGTCATACAATAAATTATACATATGAATGGATCATTATAGTTTTATAACATTTATAATTTTTAAGCTCAATTTACTAACATAAATATTCATTGAAAAGCAAAAATATAAGCTCATAGTAGTAAAGATGATTTTATTTATTTATTTATTCATTTATTTACTGTGGAGACAGGCAGGCTTTGCTCTGTCACCCAGGTTGCAGTGCCATGGCACAATCATAGCTCATTGTAGCCTTGAACTCCTGAGCTCAAGTGATCCTCCTGCCTCAGCAGGAGCTGGGATTAGGGATGTGCACCACCATGCCTGGTGAAAATTTATATTTATATGACATTGTTTTAGTATTATTTTATTTATTACTTTAGTATTAAAACACCCTTGAGAGATAAAGAGATAGTGATAGACAAATATTTATTTATGTGAATAAGTGCAAAAGAGACAAAGAAAGGTAAAGTTACTGCAATTCAGGATGAACAAAAATGGAAAAATTAATTTTCAGTTATTAAAAATAAATACATTATAAAAGACAAATAAATATATGTATTTAATTTGTATAAAAAGCTGGAATGCTACAAAATATAAAAACAAGGCCTTCCCATATCATGAAGATGATGCTCTTCTTGTAAAAAAAATTAAAATTATACCTATGGATAAATCTTAATATTATATTAGAGAGGATTTCAAATTATTGGAATTTCACACTTCAAATAATAAAGAATGCTTTACTGTTTTAGGATCTACCCATAGTAAAAAAAAAACACACACACACAAAAAATATTCCTTGACTTGCAAGATGAGTTATAAAGTTGCTTTAAAAATTCTGATTGGTTTGACCTGCAGCTTTGGTTTCAGACAGAAAGGATTCAAATGAGTAATAGTGAACCTTTAAATGAATCTATTGAGGCTTAAATAACATGGGCATATCATACATAGATATTTTTATAATTGATCCAAATTTTAATTTTATTTTCCTATCACGTCCAAAAATTTTGCATTTTTGCTACCAAAATCAGTTTTTAAAATTTGCTATTTGAAATAATAACAAAGATATTCACAATAATTTTTATAGGTTCCTTTTTCCTGGGATGAAGCAAATTCACTCTATGAAATAATTTCCATGAAATTCATGAGTAGTCCTATTTTGCCTCTCTGACAAGGCCCTCCCACTGTGACGGCACATGGTGCAAACAATATACACAAAAGCTCAGAGTAGACAGATGTTTGGATGTTCCTAGAAAGGACTTATGCTCATAGTCTACATACTTAATGTATATGCATAATTTCCCAGTTACGTACACTCATGTCCATCTGTTATAATGGCATTTTGCCCAAATACAAATTGAGAAGATTATTTCATTTGCATATAGATGCCACGTAATGACAGGTGTAGACAAGCTACCTCACGGCACAGTGAGGGACCATTTTCCTGCCAAACTCCCTCCTCTGAGGCTCCAGTGGGCAATGGTACTGCACATGTAAAACTGTGATTATAACCACTGGTAACATGTGAATGTATACGCAACTCTAGCAATGCCAAAACTGTCAGACATCAGGGGAAAATGAAATGTAGTCCATAGCCCTTCTGGGACATTACAAAGAGACCTGGAATTTCCTCAGCCCCTACATTTAGGTCAGACCACTTTACCCATAGTAATAAACAAGAAGGTGCAGGAGGTGTTGGGTCCTGTGCCAATATCAGACCTGTAACTAAGTTGGATTGGGCAGGAAACTATGTCAGAAAACAACTAGTGTTGTGATGGATAATATTTAGCAAAACAGCTTAGGCTATTAGATAATATCTCTTAGCCAACACACAGTGAGTTTTAATCACCCAGGCTTAGGACCAGAAAAACTCATTATCAAAATGTAGTCAAAGAGCAGTCAATTAAGATTTATTAAGAATCTTCTCAGTGCATGACTCTGCATAAGTGTGGTATAAAGACTTTATAAAACATATTCATCACAGGACATTGAAAATCACAAAGTCAAAATGTTGTGGAATTTGCATCTTAAACTGCTAGTGATGGCAAATTTCTGTTACTGAAGAATGTTTTCTTTTTTTCCCATTACTAAAGTCATATTGCCCACTATGCAAAAATTATCAGAGAATCAGATAATATCAATGCAGATCTTATGTAGATATTTTGTAGGAGTTTTGGAAAAGCATATTTTCTCTCTTGTTTTATTTTACTTTATTAAACATTGGCCACTGATATAGGATGTTTAAGAGCAAAGACCTCTTGAATGAGCAACAAAGGACTTATGTATTTGGTGTTATACATAACACCACTCGTAGTGGCTAGAAAATCAGCCACTACTTCAGGGTAGATTCAGGGTAGTAGAAAAATATTTAGATACTAAATGACAGATTGGAGCTGTTATTCTAAAATCACTAAGTTTCATTTGTCTAGGTAAAGTAAAAATGACACTTTTCTTCAGCAAATTTTCTTGGCAAATTATTGTGCACATGACACAGGAAGAGTTTATTTCATTTTAAGTCAAAATAGGAATTGATTTAATTCTTTGGCATATTATCTACCTTAATTTACAACTACATAAAATGAACTCTTGATTAACACAGAATTGATAATTCTTGGTACATTGATCCAATAGGCCCAAATTCTTAACCAAGAAATCATCATGATAAGGACACACAGAGAGGAGAGTGTGCAAATTCTGTGCATAAAAGGGGTTATAGGATATGGCCCACATGGGTGATTTTTTATCAATTACCTTGCAATTCCAGGCCTTCCCCTGGACATGGAAAATTTATACATTCAAGATGGTGATGCATCTAACTAGTCCGATTTTTTAAAGTGCCTAAAGGAATTTTGCTAAAATAAATCATCCTTTTATTTATTCAATGTATTCCTGAGCAGAGGAAGTAAGTAGCAGGCACTGATGTAGGTACTGGGGACACAGTAGCAAAAAGCTCCTGATCCAGGGGAGCTTAAGTGCATGTAGATAACTAGATCCCTACACTTGTTCAAAAAATGTAATGGTAAGCAACAACTGAAGAAACATTTCAATAAAACACTTAGGCAAAGATAGGAGCCTTTTTGATACTCTCTGAACCAGTGCAGGCTCAATACAAGTTTGATCCTTTTTGTTGGTTTGAAAATACTTAATTTATTCCCAATATTATACCCATGTTTTTAGTGGCTGCTACTTTTTGTTTTGTTTAAAAAACATTGAATTTTACATTTTATTTTAGAAAGAAAGATATTTTCTATATTTCCTCATGAGAAAACCCTTCCTAGAAGTTCTCATTTGTTTTTCCCCAAGTGAAAATGCTTCAATGTTTCCTTCAAACTATAGATTTTTTTTAATCAGAAAACAACAAGCCTACTCTTTCATGGTAACTTTTTTGAAGCTCTTTGAAAAGAGTATAAACTGTTAACTGTGCATGCCTTCTTAAAAGAAGTTATCCTTCTTTTAAGCTTGCAGCTTCTAGTTCCCTCAAAATTTAACCTGTGCGAAAAAAAACACTTTACATAGCATTATTTTTGAATATTTACTCATATTAGAATAGAGTAGTCCTTAAGAACAATTAAATTGCCACTTTTTGCAGACAGCATATTACAGGACAGCAGCACCATATTCAAGATGGGGGATGGTGAATCTAACACAGAAAATGAGCAAAGCAAGCAGGGAGTGACAGCGACCCGAGAGAAGGTGAAGGACGTAAAGTGAAGAGTTCCAGCTGGCGAATACGCAGGAAAGGAAGCAAAAGTTGATTAAGAACAACAACAACCACAAAAACCCTTTAGTTCCATGGTAGTAATGGAAGAAATGGACTTGTAAAATGTGAGTACAATACAGTGAAACAAGTACTTAGAAAAAAATGTGTCAAAATATGATATGAAAGTTCCCAAGGAACATCATGAAATAAATTAGAATTGCAAAAGGAAAAGAACACAGATTTAGATCTAGAAGATCTGGGTGTATGTCCTTTATTCCTTTCCTTGCCTCCATTGGTTCTGCTTCAATAAGAACCATCTATTAAATTGCTCAGCTGGGCTTCTCTTCCACAATTTACTGAGGCCCTTAAACGGATTACAAATTGTATTTGTCTGTAGGGTGGCTTTGCTCAGCTTCCAAATGAGTAAACCTCTTTCTGGCAGGGGCAGGCGTCTAGGCAGGGAAGACCTGGATTCTTTGCTCTAGTGGGTCCATGCCAGGGCAACTAGTACAACTGGGTTCCCCTCTGAAGGTGGACATGACATCTCTCTGCTCTCAGGCTTCCCCCAAGATCCCCTAATCCCACAGACCATCTACAAAGCTCTTCTCAAGAGCACTAGAAGCAGCTGAATCAGGCAGCCCCCATTCACACAGCGGGCATACATAGCAGGTAGTCAGAATAAATTCTATTCTGCATGTTGCAGAAGAGATTTACTGCAAGAAGTCACTAGATCTCAGCAACCATGGGAATTATGGTCCTTTTCTAAGGCTCCTTTCAAGTCTTAGATCTCCTCCCTCTCCAACCTACATCTTAAGCAGCAACCATAGTTCCTGCTCTCTTGGAATCACTCCCAACATCAGATACGTTAAGACCAATCAGCCTCCCTGCTATGCTGCTTGTGGCTGTCCCTTCACCCAGGACATGAGAGAAGACCATGGTATCAAGAATTAACATGCACAATCTTTCCCCAAACCCTTTCCTTATTATTACAATTTTTTAAATTCATTCTGCAAAGTCTAACTGGGAGAAGGTAATCATTTAATTATTCTATAAAGACTGTGCTCTAGGACCCATCCACATTATTTCTATGCTCTATGATTAATGTTATACTTTGATTCTTTTTCATCCCAATGAGAGAATGATAGGATCTCCAGAGGTAGAGATCAGCCAAAGGAAATTTAGTTTCAAGCAATATCTGGATACTACTCATAATACTCCTGTCTTTTGCCTGAAGGTGGGATTCTTATACTGTTCTAAAGATCTAGAACAGGCTCATACTACTCAGCACTGGGGACAGAAAACTGGGTTTCTATTGAACTGGCATGAACATATCTCGGCATGCATTCCAAAGGGCAGGAAGGGAGCATCTGGGACTCTTTTATTGCTTTCCTTAGTGAAGAAATATATTATTAAATATATTAACATCATATATATTACATAAAACGAATATGCTTGTTTCTTTATATATGTGTTCTATGTGCTGAGAATACAGTAAACAAGACAGCCCTCACTGAGCTTACATTCTGATGTAGGGAAAGACTAAAAAAACAAATACACAAGCAAGCCCACTTCAGAGAGTAATAATGCTGTGAAAAAAGGAACAGAGCAATATGACTGAGTGACTAGGGAAGCTGGTTTAGATGCGAAGTCAGTCATGGCCTCCCTGAAGAGGCAATATATGAACTAAGACTCAACTGAAAAGAAGTGTTCCACGCAAGGATCTGGATCACTAGTCTTCCAGGTAGATGGAAAGCAAAGGAAATGAGCCAGGAAGTAGCTGAGCCTCTTTAAGGAACAGAGAGAATGTCAGTGCATATGTATCAAGAATTTAATGAGGAAGGGAGAAGGTGGTATTAGGTTAGACAGTAGGGAGGGGTTAGATCATGGTGGTTCTTCTTGGCTTTACTCTATGTATAATAGAAGCCCTAAGAAGTATTTAAGAGAACAGTGAAATAACCAGTTTTATATCTTAAAGGGAATATTCTGGCTGCCATGAGGGAAATGAATTGAAGTAGGACAAGTGTGGAAACCAGGAGAGGGGTTAAGACATTATTGTAGCAGTACATGCATTAGCTATTGCAGTCATCTTTACTATTATAATACCATGGAAAGCTGTGGAGAGGAAGAGCCTTTAAATAACTGTGGGCATATGTGGAGGTAGAAGTGGGAGAGACTGCTGAAATTGCTGATAGATTCGATATGGGGATGGGAAAGTGGACTTAAAGGTGACTCCTAGATTTTTGTGCAACTGATTCAATTGTGGTACTGTCACTGGGATAGGAAAGATAGCATGTGAGTTGCCCTCTTGTCCCTCTCTATTCTTAAAAGGAAAGCAAATATTATTTGTAAACAATGAGCCTTTTTAAATTGGGAATTTTTCAGGTGTGGCATGATTTCTATCTTGTGTAGGTAGCCTATCTTTTGAGTAGACATGTGCATCTTGAACTTTGCTTAAGAAAAAAATTAAAAAGACAAAAGACATAGACCATTAATGATAAAAAGGAAAATAAATACCTTTACATGAAGGCATTTAGGGATCAAAAAGAGAGAGGTGGGAACTTGTCAGTTGAGAGATGGAAAAGAACAATCCAGCAAGCTTTCCAAGTGTAAAATCATGAAGCCATGAGAGAAAAGCAATAAAGTTAGGAAATAGTTAATAATCCAATTTTCTAAAGCCTTTTAAGCAGACTGTGTTCTCAAGGCAATGAGTCCTCACAGAAAGACATATTACATGGACAGCCTTTGGAAGGATCACCCTCAGGAATATGGATGAGGAAATGGAGTTGGAGGAATCTCAGTCAGTTCTACAGAAACGCAATTACTGCAGAAGACTATTATAGCAGTCCAGACAAGAAACAATGAAGTTTGGAATGAGAGCAAAATTCAGGTTTCACTCTTAACTAGTTTTGTCCCTTTGAATAAGTCATTTCTGGATTTATTTCCATATCTGGAAAATAGGAAAGTGGTTGTAATGATCCAACTAAGTGTTTCCCAAGGTATCTCCATAAGATTTTCTCATGAATAAGGTTTCTGTGGCTATCGGGAAGAAGGCAGGCTACTGAATTTTTGCTTTCCTAAGGTAGAATCAAAATACAGATGATTAGGGTGCTATGAACACATGGAAATGTGGCTGCATGCCTATTTATATAATAATGTATTCACAAAACTTCTACCCAAATAACAATTTGCTTTCCAAGCCATCTCATTTTATGTATTTCTTTGCTATAAAGTCAATGAGGGAAACAAAAAGAATATTTAAAAAAAAAAATAGACTTAAAGCATACTATCAACAAACCCTCCTGAGGAAAAAGAATGTTTTAAAGAGTTTTGAGCTTTGGTTTGTGGTACCAGCTCAATGCTTATATAGAATATGAATTGTGATTGGAGTCTTAGGGCTCTAGTGTCAGTAAAGGGCTATTGTGGTTACTAAACACCTCAGCTTTACTCAGGCATTCAGTAAACCACAAAAGCCATTAATTGGCTGTCTTTTGCACTATGCTGGTTATTGCTTCCAAGGTATCAGTACAGAGCAGATCTATGATCTCTTTCCTCTCTCACCATCCAGATAATTTATGGATTAGAAATACATACCCAGATTTTTATCTCATAATGGTCAAAAACATTCTTCCAGGAGCCTTGATTTCCATAGATGTCTAAAACACTTAATTTTAAACATCATTATCCTGATGCTTGCAAATCAGCCATTCTGAAGCTTAGAATTTAGTTTGAGGGATTTTCATATGGTCTTGTTCTGAATTTAAGTCATTGATTTTGATTTTTATATAGGCAAAGTTGTACATGTAAAGGCAGAGAATCCAGCTTTCAAAAAATTAGTCTTGCCATTTCTTTAAATTATTTTCAACAGAACTAGAATTTTGGGACTTCACCCAAACTTTCTAGATATCTCAACCTCTGTTTTATCTCTTTTAGAATATAACTGTAGTATGTTTACATATACAAATGAATATTAGAAGAATTGTTAAGTTCTGCCTAAGTGTTACAAAGGAAATTTTATGTCACCATCACTATCAATGCAAATACTGACTTGACAGCTAAGACTGTCTCAAAATAATGCATGATAAATTAAAAAATATATCTGGATTTCAAGAAAATGAGAAGATGAGCCATAGATTTGGGAAAAAAGTTTGTAAAATACATATATGATAAAGGACTGTTATCCCAAATACACAAAGAACTCTAAAAACACAACAATGAGAAAAAGAACAACTCAATTAAAAAAATGGGCAGAAGATCTGGACACTTTACCAAAGAGATATATAGATGGAAATAAATGTATGAAAAGATACTCAACATCATACGCCATTAGGAAATTGCAAATTAAAACAATGGTGAGATACCATTATGTATCTGTTAGAATTTGGAAAATGCAGAAAGCTGACACAACCAAATGTTGATGAAGATGTGGAGCAATGGAAAATCTCATTTATTGCTCGTGAAAATTCAAAATGATACAGCCACTTTGGAAGACAGTTTGACAGTTTGTTACAGAACTAAATATACTCTTTACCATATGAGCCAGCAATCATGCTCCTTGGTATTTACCCAAATGAGTAGAACATATATGTCCACATAATAATCTGTACACAGATGTTTATAAGCAGCTTTGTTCATAATTGTCAAAACTTGGAAGCAGCCAAGATGCCCTTCAGTAGGTAAATTGATAAATAAACTGTGGTATGTCCAGATGATGAAATGTTATTTAGCAATAAAAACAAATGAGCTTGTATCTAACCATGGAAAGACATGGAGGAAGCTTAAAAGCATATTACTAAATGAAAGAAGATAATCTGAAAAGGCTACACGCTGTCTAATTCCAAATATATGACATTCTGGAAAAGGCAAAACTATGGAGACAATAGTGGATAAGTGATTGCCATGGGCTAATCAGAGGGAGGGAGGAATAAGTGGTACACAGAGGATTTTTAGGTAGTAAAATCAATCTGCATGATACTATAACGGTGGGTACATGACATACATTTGTCAAAACTCAAAGAATGTACAACATCAAGAGTCAACCCTAATGTAAACTATGAACTTTGGGTGATAATGATGTGTCAATGTACTTCACTGATTGTAACAACTGTATCACTGTGGTGCAGGGTGTCCATACTGGGGGAGCCTGGGGTGGGCAGCAGGTATATGGGAAATCTCTTTACTTTCCTCTGAGTTTTCTTGTGAACTTGAAACTACTCTAAAAGTAAAGTTTATTAAAATTCAATCAAGATATGATTTTGATAGCATGATGTTATAAAATAAAGATCATTTCATCAAGTTGAAACAACTTATGCAAGCTTAAAAAAATCATGGTACTAAACAAATACTTCTTTGCTTATCATCAGAGATAGGAGGCTACTGGAGCCTCCTCCGTATGCACTGCTGATCTCCAAGGAATCCCTGAGTGCATCTAAACAGACTAAATTCATCTTTATGGCACCCTGGCGAATGATGAAGGGTTGGAGGGTAATTATAATACCTCCATTTATGGACTCAGAGGTTAGATGATGAATCTGAGGCAAATCCAAGCAGGGATTTTGTGGTAGAAAGCAGTTTAAATACCTTAGATTTCTCATCTTTATATCAGTTAGGTTATTCTTTTTTAAATTTTCCTCTTATTCTAACATCCTGTTAGCCTAGACCTATTCAGAAATTAAGCATGCTGGAATCAAAACAGCATACATCCCTGAATCAGAGCTTCAAGTCCCTTACTATGCTGACATTATAAGGGCTGTGCTATAGGCTGAACTGTATTCCCACAAAATTCATATGTTAAAGCCCTAACCCCCAATATGATAGATGGGGCCTTTAGGAAGAAATTAGTTTTAGATATAGTTAGGAGGGTGGAACCTTCATGTTGGGATTAGAGATTTTATAAGGAGAGACACCAAAATTAGCTCCCTCTTGTCTCTCTTTCTGTCTCTACCCCAACCCTCCCCATCATGTGAAAGCACAGTGAGAAAGCAGCCATCTGCAAGCTAGGAAGAGAGCCCTCACCAGAACCCAACCATGTTGGCACCCTGATCTCGAACTTCCAGATTCCAGAATTTTAAGAAAATACATTTCTATTGCCTAAGCCACTCAGTCTATAGTACTCCATTAGGGCAGCTTGAGCTGACTAAGACAGGCTATATGGGTGCTGTTCTTATGAATCAATGTGTTCTTTTTAAGAACAGGAAAGGCAATCAAAGAATATCACATTGCCCTTTTTGCTAAACTGGTATTATTGCTGCTAGCGATGTTGGTGGTGTATGTGTGTGTTTGACATGTACGTAAAATGTGTGTATTTTTACCTGTTTGACTAATGAACTGAGACCAAGTAAGTAAATTATATAGATAAGGAGGATTATTTTTATGTCTGAAGACAGGAATTCTGAGCTCTAGTTTGGAGTCTGTCTATGGGGCGTTACAAAAATTATTTTTTTTTTTTAGTTTCTGCTACCTATTTCCCTATCTCTAAATGGAGTTGAATAAAACCTGACCCCACTTCTGGAGATATGAAGACAATTCAAACTATACAGTGAGCCTTTAAGTAACCACATACTATTCTCACACATGTACATTTACATGCATATGTGTCTGTATAGTATGCATTTATGGGTACATGACTGTAGGAAATTAGAAAGAAAATGAAAACTGAGGGCAAGTTTCAGGTAAATAGAAAAGCTGAATGCACAGCAGACTGGGGTTTATATGAAACATGTGATTGAGCAAAAATTTTTTAAAAATACAAAAGACATCCAAACAAGTCAGAAAAGGGTTAGTGAGAGCAACAGAAGTGTGGGTAAGGTCATGAGAGAAATGGGTTTGAGTAGCTCACATTATAACAAAATGGGCAATAAATGATACCAGAGTCATTTTTCAGCACCTTGGAAATCAACTGTACAGAGCTTGATGAGATCTAAATTCCACCGTGTGAGTAGATGAAATTGTAATGTCAAAATCATTCATGTAAACCAGCTGGCTCACAAGACCCTTTTTTTCTTTCAGCTCTGATGTATTAGCTACTTTTTTGCATAACTTCTATTCATAGAAACATGACTACAACATGATCTTTCATTTAGTGTCTTCCTTCTAAAAGGTATTTTTTTGTTTACTTTCTTCATTTCAAATTATTTCTGGCCACGTTCACTGATATAAATCTATAAAAATAACCACCAAGCCATCATACCTCTTAAGTTTTGAAAACCATTGGCATACTTAAGCAATAAGAGAAAAGCTGCCCTCTCTTTGTGGGAAGCTAGAAGATCTAGCATTCTACATGTACTGCCTTTATCACTGGATGTTTCAGAGACACAAAGGAGTGAAATATCACTGCAGTACCTTTTTCTCTTTTACAATTCTAAGAGTGGTGACAGAAAAATCTATTTTTATATATTTTGAGTTGTAACAAAAATCAATTCCTATGTTAAAAAAAAAAAAGATACATGACCCCAGGAGCTCAAAGTAGATAAAACACATTATTGTAGCATTACTATAAAATTGGTAATATTTAGGTTGTTTAATTCAATAATTAAAATGTTTTTAGGTGCCATTCCAGTTTTCAGAAGAGTTAAGTTTTAAAATTGTGAGTTAAAATTAACTGTATTGGACTTTGGCAAGATCATGTCATGTAGCAATTATGAATATGACTGTGTGGTACCCTTGCCCGGGTCAGAGGCATTGACACTTATCTGTGTGGCTTAGTATAAAGTGCTAAACCTTCTGAGGCTTAATTTTTAATATCTATAAAATGGAATTAATAATAGTAATAAGCATAATACTAAGGCTTTTGGGAGGATTAAATAAATTCACATATGTAAATTGTTCAAGATGGTGTCTAGCACATACTGAACACCTGATAAACATTAGCTATTATATTCTCTACGGGGATTATAGAATCACCTGCTCTGCAATACCACCTATTTGAAACGATAAGGCAGGTCTGTTCCATCTACCTTATTTTATTTCTTTGAAGAATTTTAGCTAAAAAGTGAATCCTGAAGTGTTAAATATATGTGAATACAATTTTATCCAGTATTTTTCTGAAGTGGTAGAGAATCTTTGGATTATAATAAATGATGAAATATAAAAAAATGTATTTTTGGCTATCTATCCTTGGAAGGTTAAGACCTAGGGTGAGCACATGTTATAGGTAAACCCTGATTTGATGAATTCAGGAAGATTCATATCCATGAATCAATTTAGGGTTTTTTCTTTCTATAACATATTTAACCAACAGTCAAGTCAGAAGCTATTCTTGATAAAGTAGTTGAAAAGGATCCAATACTAAAAAAGTCTACAGTCAGAGCATGTTTAGACTTAGTGATCATAATATCATTGGTATGAAATGAAGGTCTAAGGAAGACCAATAAAACAAAAATACTGACTTAAAAGAAGGTTTTATAAAAATGCTGCTGGAAAGAAAGCAAAGTGAAACACTTACAAGAAAATAAGAGACTCAAGTAAGCCACTTCATAAAGGTAAAAATTAATACAATGGCAACATAAGTGAAAATTTATTCAGGGAAAGGAAGCAGGGGCATTACATATTTCAAAATCAGACATTTTTAATTAAAAAAAAGAAAACTGAAAAAGTAAACAAAAGTTTAAAAGAACAGAAATATTCAAGACAAAAATTTTAAATTAAACTCATTTAGGAGAGATATATAAACAAGGAAAAGGTAAAACTTATCAGTTAGTTAGTTAAAATCAGTAATCTCACTTTAAATTACATGGTAATATCCTTGGGCAATGAGTAACACAAGTCAGAGTTGTAGGACATGTCAAAGTATTTTTAAATGTTCCTGTCATTTCCAGTGCCTTGTCTTCAGAATAAATGCTAAATTGTGCCAATCAGCAAGTGTTCTCATGACATTCATCTACTGAGTAATTTCTCTTGCAATTCTAGGTAAACAGTATATTCTATTAACTCCCAAGTTTCATTACATACACATCAAAGCAGCCCTCTTTATTGATTTCTTTCAATATGTGGGTGAATATTTTAGCAAATTATATTGGACTCTGGTTGGCAACATTTCTGGAATTTTTAAATTTTTATTATGTTTTTTTAAAAAAAATTGTGAAAGCAATAACTGCTCAGTATAGCAAGCAATGTGAGGCAAAGATAAATTTTTTAAAAAGTTAATAATCTTTTTATGACACATCTCCCACAAGCCCTCTTGAAGGTAAAAAAAAAAAATAGTAAAAGAATGGCATTTATCTTTTCACTTTTTCTATTTTTTTTCCTATTTTTTAAACAAAAACATTTGATTATAGTATTCACATTGCTTGCCAAGTTTCTCTTTTTACAATGTATCATGCCCATTGCTGTAAGCCAATGAAACAGAAAATTCACTCTTTTGTAGAGAATGAGAATTTGTTTTCCATAGCATATCTGTAGTTCACTAATACATTTGACTATTTCTGGATGTTTGAGAGTTTTTCAATGTTTTGACACTACAATGCTATGATTATCATTCTATTCATGGTTCCTTTTTATCCTGAGGTTAGATTTTCTGAAAAGGAATTGTTGTGCTAAATGTTGTCTTAATTGGTGAAATTGCAAAAGAAACATTACTAATTCTCTACAAACTCTTTCAGAAAGTTGAAGAGAAGGGGCTATTTCTCAACTCAATCTACGAGACCAACTAGGCTTTATCCCAGGAGTGCAAGGTTGGTTTAATATTTTTAAAAATGTAATTTATCATAATAACAGATTAAAAATGAAAAACCATATAATAATCTCAATAGTATTGGAAAAATAGCATTTGACAAAATCCAATATCCATTCCTGACCAAAAAGAACTCAATAAAATATAAGGGAACTTGCTCAATTTGCTAAAAAGCATCTATGAAAAACCAACAACTAATATCATATTAGTGTGAAAGAGTGAATACTTCCACTGAAGATCAGGAAAAAGGCAAGTCTGCTCCCATCACTTCTGTTTAACATTGTACCGAAGGTTCTGAATAATGGAATAAGGCAAGGAAAAAATAAAAGCCATCCAAATTAGAAAAAAAGAAGTTAAACTATCTTTACTTGGAATTGACATATTCATTTATGTAAAGAATCTAATAAAATGTTAATATAAGCCATCAATAAGTAAATTCAGCAATGATTTAAGTATAAAATATGTACAGAAAAATAAATTGTATTTTTATGAACTTGTAATGAACAATTAGAAATTAAAATTACAAAATTATACCCTTTACAATAACAAAAAATATGAAATAATTAGAACTAATCTGGCAAAAGACTTGAAAAACCTGTACCCTGAAAATTACAATACCTTGCTGAGAAAAAGTAAAGAAGACCTAAATAAAAGGAGACATATACCATATTCGTGGGTTGAAAGACTCAATATTATTGTCAATTTTCCTGAAATTGATTTATCCATTTAATGCAATCTGATCTATAGTGTTTTCCTGGGGACAGTAAGCATGCCATGGTGACAGCTAGGAAGAAGGGATTTTTTACAAAGGGTCATAAGGAAATTTTGGGGGGTGATAGAGATGATTCATTATTTTGATGGCAGTGATGGTTTCACAGATGCATACCTATGCCAAAACATCAAATTGTCTGCTTTAAATAGCTGTAATTTTTCGTTTATCAGTTATAACAAATCTAATAAAAAATCAATTTTAAATCTTTATTTTATATTATGAATATTAATCTTTAAACTGTGATAAGCATTATAATGTTTTAAAGTCTAACATGGTCTTCTGATTTTATTTATGGTATCTCTTATGTATATTTTTATCATGGTATAGATAAATATGCCTAGTCAGATAAATATGCCTAGTATTTTACTTATAGAATCTGGGATTTCTGGATTACATTAAAATACTGGCAAAAATAAGGTTATATATTTTCTTATATCCTATTAATATTATATACTTTAATTTACACTTTATTCAATTTAAAATGTATTAGTTTATTAATTTCTTAATTCCAAATAGACGAATCTATATTAATTGTTATACATCATGATTATTACATCAGTTATACAAAAATATGTGATAACCTAAAACTTGGAACATTGTAGTTATGCTTAATTATTCTTGCATTTCCTTTTTAATTGAGTGATTACAAGATTTACTTGGTATTTATTGAGTGCTTACAATGTATTAGCATAGGGGATTCAGGAATAAACTAAACTGACAAAATTCTTGCCTGATTTGAGCAAAAATTTTAGTGGATATAACAAATAAAAAAGTAAAATAAATAATGTCTCAGGTGATGATATGTGTCATAGTTAAAAATACATAACGAGGAAGGGAAATAGGAAATGCTAGAGAAGGTGGTAGTGAATGACTTGTGAGCTCAGTCTTAAGGGGGTGAATGTGTAGATCTGGGTGGAGAGCCTCACGGAAAGGAAGCAGGAATAGCAGAGGTGGTTTTGCAATGGGAGTACACATGCCACGTTTATGACACACGTGTGACCACCATGGCTGGGGAAGCCATTGGTCTTTACCCCAGATGAACTAGGATTCATTAGAAAGTTTTGAACAGAGGAGTAACATGATATGATGTGTGCTTTAAAAGGATCACTAGGAATGCTGTTAAGAATTGGTTGTGGTTAGCAGGGAGGCCCAGTGGATCAGACAGAGCAGTTATTAGGCAACTGCAATAACCTGTTTATTGGGGCCTAGCAACATGGTACCCAAACAAATTAGACACATGGGAATAAACCCAAACAAGGAGGAGAGTTTCTATGTATCCAATAACCACTCATTTTTTTCCCATCTATTTGGAATTAGCTCACTCTCCTTAGCTCTATATTGGTAATTGGGTAGGGTGGTCAGTCCTTAATAGGATGAATTAATTAAAACCAAGGGCATAAAGTTGGCTTTGGTTTAACAGCCATTAATACCAATGTTAAGCCATTTAATTCTTCCACTTTAATGACCATCTTTTTTATAATGTGGTGCCTCAAACATACAGTCTTGTAATTGAATTGGTTGATATTAATACTTACAAAATTAGCTTGCTAGAAGAGAGATCATTAAGATTTTTGACAAAAGGCAGAACAACAGTTGAATAGATGCTCTGTTTCACAGGTACAGATTGTGCTGTGGTTTGAAAAATGTTTTCAATCCCTACTTAATAGTGATTATATTATCCAAATTACATTGTTATATGTACAAGCTATCCTTTTTGAAGAGAAAAAGTAAGATTCAGAATTACTACCACAGAGGTGTTAGGAATAATAATTCACTGATCTGCAAAAATGTATTAAGCACATACTATGTGCCAGTAATGGACAGGATCTCTCACAGTTACAAAGATAAATAAGACATTATATTTTCACCAAGAAATCTGTGGTTTTGTGGGTAATAAAATTTCTAACAAAAATGAACACATAAGTATTATGTGGAACATTTACTGAAGGTGGTTCCTAGTGTCATGCCGTGATAGTGTAGTGGTTAGTACTCTGCATTGTGGAACATTTATTGAGTACTGACTATGTGCTAAGGATTTTGTTTTGCATGTATTATGTCTCCAATCTCCACATACCTATAAAATAGGTAGTAATATTATTGACATTTTAAGAATGAGGAAACTGACACTGAGATTAAATGCATGTCTATAATTATGCACGGAGTAAAAACAATTATGAAAACTTATTTATATAGAAATAATTATAAAAAGTGTTTTAGTGTTATATAAAAGTATTATGTGTTTATGGAGGAAGGTCCAAGAAGGCTTGTAAGAACTATAGTAGAGGAAGGAAATAACATGTGGATAGGATTCTGGATCACAGAAAAGAAGCAAAAGTATGAGAGGAACCATATGTACAAAGGGACAGTGTATTTTTTTCTTTAAAAAGAGAACTGTATAAGAAGCATTAATCATGGCTGGATGGTGTGTGGGAGTGGGTAAGCTTAGAAGGGTAAGGGAATGAACTTGGTAAGGTAGTTTGGAAGCAGACTGTGAAAGTACCATTCATAGGAGTTTGAAATTGATCCTGTAGGCAAATGGTTTACTAAGGATTTTTAAGTACAGTGATTTGGAAAAAGAATATATGGAGAAGAATAGAATTCTCTCCTCAACTAGTAAGTTTATAACATGCTGGAAGATGGAAAGCAAGAATGGGCCAGTTCAGAGTGCAATTTTTGAGATATTAAACCAAGGAAGAGTGGCACTCCCAGGCAGGAGTTCAAGTCCCAATTATAGCATTCAAGGGGCAAGCAAACTGGAGTATGCTCTGGGCCAGTGATAATCTTTAGGGGTCTTAGTGAGCAGCAGGGATTAAAGATTACTGGCCATGGAAATTCTTGGTTTCAAGCAGCTTTTGGATAGGTATTGAGCCTGTGGGTTTGAAACTCAGGAGAGAATTGGAAGCAAGTATTTTTGGTGTCATCAGCGATTTGGTGAGGGTCAGAGCCAGGAAAGTGAAGGATGTCGTCCAGAAAGAAAAGCTTGAAAGAGAAAGAGACAAATGGGCCACAGACTAAACACTGTTTTCCTGGATTTCTTAGTTTTTTTTTTCTTTAAAGGTGTGTAGAATGAAAAATTATGTGAAAGATTTCAAACAAACCTCTAACTTCCTGATTTTATTCACCACATCCACTATCCTTAGCAACCATCATCGAGTGCTTTTTCTGGGAGCAGTATCTGGTTGACATCATGTAATTCAGAAGAAACTGTCTAAGATTTAGAATATGGCCAGCTTTAGATTACTGACTTTGTCAATGAATAGCTAGGTGAATAGGAAAATTTACTTAAATTTTCAGAGACAACAGTAACAAGAAGAAGAAGAACAAAATAACAATAACAACAATAATAAAATATGGTCCATCCTACAGGGCTGTTAGGAGAATAAATGATAATAAACGGAAAGTACTAGTTTGGCACATAATATGTTTGCAGATTTATTTTACAAAAAATTATGGCATAACTATTATAAGCTAAACATCAGGTATATTATTATGGACAAGCAGCCATTTCTACTTTCAAGAAACATAAAAATCTAAATGACATGTTGTCCTACAAAGCATAAAGTCAGTTTTAGTCATTAAAATTTGAGAAGTACTCTCAACTAGGTACTAACAACTTCAAAAAAGTGGTGCTTATTACCCAGAGCGTTATTATAGAGGTTAGAAATCATCTCCTTCTACCAAGTCTCCAAGCCAACTCTCTTGGAGCTATTACTCATTTAAAAGATATATATATTTTTAATAAAATTCTACAACAAAAAAGTAAACTTTCCTTAAGTGCCTAAACTAAAGAATTGAGTGTACAAATGCCCCAATCTATCCCTTGTACACCCTAACAATTTGGTAGCCCAAGGGAGTCCTGTGACTATATTCATAATCCATCACTTTGAAAACACAGGTTGACTCAACTCACAATAAATGGATGAAAGTATGTTATAATGCATAATACCATATAATGTACCTTTGTATCATAGAGATGGGAAAACACAAGGATGGGATATTTATTTTAAATCTAATAACTGAGTTTTTCAATCAGCTATAAAACTGTGGCAGGTGATAGTTCTGTATCTACAAATAAAGTAGGCTATGAGAAAAGATAATTATTGGAGTTATGCAGATGTAGAGATCATCATGTTGACCTTTCCTTACTAAGCTCTGCCTAATCTCCGATACTCTATACACTTGAAGTATCTTTCTTGTGTCAGAGGAAATATCATCTAGGTTCTACTCATTGCTTGCCTTGGTAAATCATGCAAATCATGTTCTTGTGTTCACCTCATTATATAAAATGCTAAGAATTTTCACAGGACAAATGGAAGTTTACTACAGAAAACAATGTGATGGTTATGAATTCACATTTTGATTGCCTATTCAAATTCAGTATATAATGGAGCAATTCTTTCTTGGCTTCTACATTCAAATTTGTACTTGCTTAGTAATTGTAGTCCCTGGAACTTATTTGGTGTAAAGTGCTAAGCAAAGCTGAATGAATTCAAGAGGAAATCATTCCTTCTTCCTCCTCCTTATTTATAATTCTTCAATCCTCAGAGGAGAAAAACACTATTTTCATAATAAAATTATAAAACCATTGTGTAGAAATAGGTTAATAAAGAAGAAATACGAGTCTATTATTTGTGTAATTCTCATTCTGTTGAGGCATGTGTATTTTAAGTACTGAATTATTCATATTGTTATTCACAACGATCAAATATCTCATACAATTACTTCATTCAGATTGTATTTAATCTGACTCTACTCACAATATACTTTTCAGCATATTTTAAAATGATATAAACATAACAAATATTCATTTTAATGGGGTGGTACTATGTGGTGTGGCTTTAAAAGAGGACTACATGTAAGCCATTACAGTTTAGCAATATAGAAAGATCAATTATTCATATAGGGAATATATGTTTTCTTAGGTTTTATTATGCTTCGGGTTTCTATCTATATGTTTAAAGCAAAGATAATTTATTATCAAACCATATTTATGGCTGAAAATTAGATTTTACGATGCTTTGGAGCGATTATAAAACTAGCATTGTTTGTTGGACCATAAAATTTATTTTCTTTCTGATTTCCTTTTCCATTGTTACCATTATTTTTTAAGACTACTGGCAGCTCTTTGGTAGTGAAATTTGAAAGCAGATAGCACTACTTATTACACAATATCATATTTTAACAATTATATAAAAATTACAAGTCTGCTACAAGCAAATTTCCTTCCTCTAAAGATGGTTGATAAAGGATCCAAATTAGGCAAGAAAGTACAATACCAATCTATGGGAAAGTTGAATGTAGTGCAGTTTTGCTCCAGTGTGGTTGTCAACGTCATCAGAAAACAGAGCTGGAAGAAATGCTAAAGTGGGAGGCCGTAAAGGTAATAGTCACGGGGGATTAGAAATTAGAACTCAGGAGTTTATCATTTTATGAGAATAACACATGCCAGCTTTGTACTTGAGTTTATAACAACTTTACCATCTGCCATCAAATTATACCTTGGTGAATGGTAATGTTTTATTTTATGTAGTTTTAATAGTTCTGCTTTAAATATTCAATCTAAACATACTGGCCAACATTCTACTTTTTTCATGTTTTTATTTCTAGAAAATGTTATTTGCAAAATATTCCAGAATAATAGCATTTTGACCATGCTCACATATCAAAATTTTATAGTGATGCAAATTCTAAGTGCCCGTGACATTTATTTTCCATTATTGTTTGGATGCCGTACACCTCATTTTGCAATATCCAAATGTGTTTGTTATTTTAAAAACTGTCAAAGCTAAGTTTTTAAGCAATCTTTAATGTTAAAAGAAAATGTACCTGCTGTGAACTAAATGTTTGTGTCCTTCTAAAATTTATATGTTGCAGCCTTTTTTTTTCTTTTTAAGACAGAGTCTTGCTCTGTCACCCTGGGAGGAGTGCAGTGGCATCATCATAGCTCACTGCAACCTCAAACACCCGGGCTCAAGTGATCCTTTTGCCTCAGCCTCCCGAGTAGCTGGGACTATAGGCACGTGCCATGACACCTGGCCAATTTTTCTATTTCCAGTAGAGATGGGCTCTTGCTCTTGCTCAGGCTGGTCTCGAACTCCTGAGCTCAAGCAATCCTCCCACCTCGACCTCTCAGAGTACTAGGATTACAGGACTGAGCCACCACACCCAGCCTGACCAATGTTGCAGCCTTGATCCCCAGTGTGATGGTGTTTGGAGGTAGCACCTTTGGAAGGTAATTAGGTTTAGATGATGTCATGAAGGTGGGGCCCTCATGATGGGATTAGTGCCCTTGTAAGAAGATGAAGAGAAGAGATTTCTCTCTATATATGCCTGTACCGAGGAAAGGCCATGTGAGGACATAAACAGCAAGAGGACTTTCACAAAGAACCTGATCATGCTGACACCCTGATCACAGACTTCCAGTTTCTAGAAAGAAAAGATATAAATGTTTGTTGTCTAAGTTGTCCAGTCTATAGTATTTCATTAGAGCAGCCTGAACTCAATTACTGTCAGTACCCTGAATCAGATGGTTGTAGAGTCTTTTAATTTCAAGTATTTATTAGTAGAATAACTTTGGGAAAAGATTTTAATTTTACTGATAGTTTCACTGTGAAAGCAAAATTTTCATGTTGATTTTTCATAGCTGTTTCTAACATGTGTGGTAAAGGCAAAATCAAAAGTGAACATCAGTTTCCTACCTGCATGAATTTCGCTTAAGGAGCATTTTATTACAGTAATTAATTTCCATCACTTAGTCATCTCCATGGCAATATGAGTTGTCCAAAGGCCATTTTCTACCATCTATATACCTATGCTTTACTAAGACCCCTCACAGTCATTCACATTCAACTTAGTGAGAAATGGGGAAAAAATCCAGAGATACAAGGAAGATTTTAGCAGTTTGGAACATATTACCAGGAGAAATAAAATTGCTTACTCAAGATGGATTAATTTAGCAGGACTCCTTGATGTTATTAAGTTCCTGAATATTATTATGAAATATAACAAAAACCACACTGCAAATCCAGATTCCATTACAAGTGGAAAACTAAGAAGCTAAAAAGGATATAATTGTCCTTTAACAATTGTTTGTTTAACAGAGGAAAGTTAATCTAGATTTAATATAGATTGATATATATTATCTTCAAAATTGCTAGGCGAAGCTGTTTGATTTAACTTCTTGCATGAACTTAAACATGTCATCTCTGGGTTGCCTTAGTCTCCTCATCCATTAAATATAAGGTCAGAACTATTTTATTTCTTAACCTTCCTCCCTGCTATGGTCTGAATGTGTCCCCCAAAACTAATATGTTGAAACTTAATTGCCAATGTGATAGTATGAAGAGGTGGGACCTTTAAAAGGTGATTAAGATATGAGGGCAGAACCCTCAGGCATAGAATTAGGGCCCACATGAAAGGGCTTGAGGGAGTGGGTTCTCCCGTTTCTGTCCCTTCTGTCATGTGAGGACACAGTATCCATACCCTTCAAAGGCAGCAGCAACAAGGTGCTATATTGGAAGCAGAGAGCATCCCTAACCAGACGCCAACCTGCCAGCACCTTGATGTTAAACTTCCCGGCCTCCAAAATGGTAAGAAGTAAATTTCTGTTCTTATTACTTACCCAGGCTGTGGCATTTTGTTATAGCAGCATACATAGACTGAAATGCTCCCTCAAATATAACATCTTACGGCTTGCCATTTCTATTTGTAAAGGCAATGAAAACAGAAGTGTTAAGAAAGTGCCAAATTCTCATAATTGACAATTCTTATAGAAAATGCTCAAGGAGAGTAACTTCTAGTTATCATTATATGCCAATTGTGGAGTTTCTGAATGTATTGGAAGGTGTTAATGGACTTCATATATCCCCTAAGGAAAGCTGACAAATGACTGCAAATCTAATGAAAATATGTGTGGAAAAAAGAGAGTCCTGATGAAAATAAATAAAGGGGGAGTTAACTGAAATAAGTTGGTTCATGAGTTGCCTGCAGGAAGCTAAGCACCCAGGTTGCAGTAGAGTTTTGTTTCATTTAGATGTCAAACCTACTAACATATTCTGTACTCCAAGAAGGATAACTCAAACTTAACACATTGCAATTTTTCTGCTCAGGTGGATAGAAATAATCTGCTGACAATTTTTGTTTCGAATAAGCAAGTCTTTTGCATATTTGATACAAACACCCTCTGGTTTTACATAATAATGTGAATCAACAAAGAATTCAATCATATTATACGATACACAATAAAATATTTTTCTATACATCTTTATAATTACAAAAAGATATATTTTAATAAAAATATAAGAAGTTGTACCTAAAATACCACTAATATGCATCTTCATGGAAAATCACTATCAGAAAATAGGGGTTGATTCTTTATATATTATATAAAAGGGACCAAAGATTTAGAGTATATGTTCACAGGTCGATAAACCTCTGAAAATAATTCACTGAGAGTTTCAGGTAACTGAACTTTTTATAAAGGTTAGGAGTTTTATAAAGAATGAAAATATAATACTATCCAAAAATAACCCCAAAATCTGAAATATTGGACTTAAAAACTGCTAGTTGAAATTTAAAGGAGATATATATATGTGTGTGTATGTATATGTGTATATGTTATACAATATTCGAATAAGAATTTATTTTAAGTAATTTTACATGTTCTTTTTTTTAAGTATTAAAAAGTTTTAAATACAATTTCATGGTTTTATGACAGCATTTCTGACTACCCAATTTTTTTTAATTGACAGATAATATTGTATATTTTTATCATGCACAGCATGACGTCTTGAAGTACAGTTGCCACTTGAACAATATAGATTTGAACTGTGTGGATCCACTTATATATGGATATTTTTCAAGAAAAGTTACACCAAATGTGCCTCCCTCTCCTGCCTCCCCTTCCATCTCTTCCACCTCTTTTGCCTCTGCCACTCCTGAGACAGCAAGACCAACCCCTCCTCTTTTCCTCCTCCTCAGCTTACCCAACATGAAGACAACAAGGATGGAGACTTTTATGACCCACTTCTACTTAATGAATAGTAAAAATATTTCTCTTCCTTATGATTTTTAAAATATTAATATAAATTATTTTAAAATGTGTTAATCAACAGTTCATGTCATTAATAGTTTATGTTATTGGTAAAGCTTCTGGTCAATAGTAGGCTATTAGTAGTTAATTTTGGGGGGAGTAAAAAATTATACATGGATTTTTTACTTTGCAGGGGCTCAGCACCCCTAATAACATCCACATTGTTCAAGGGTCAACTATACATATACATTGTGCAGTGGTTAAATCTAGCTAATTAAATACATTACCTCACATAATCATCATTTTTGTGGTGAGGGCACATAACATTCACTTTCTTTACATTTTTCAAGAATACATCATCATTATACTTTAAAATAACTAAAAGAGTGGAATTGGAATGTTCCTAACACAAAGAAATGATAAATGCTTGAGGTGATGGACACCCCAATTACCCTAATTTGATTAATTGGCGTTGTATGCCTGTATCAAAATATCACATGTACCCTAAACAGATATACAACTATTATGTACCCATATAATTAAAAATTTTTAAAAAGAGAGAAAAAAAGAATACATCATCATTAACTATGGCCACTTTGATGTACAATATATCTCTTGAAATTTATTCCTCCTAACTGTAACATGTATTCTTTGACCAATATCTCCCCATGGTCCTTCCCTCCCTCCTTAACCACCCAGACTCTAGTAACCACCATTTTACTTTATTCCTCCATGAGATAAAACTTTTTAGATTCCACATGAGAGTAAGATCATGTGGCATTTATCTTTCTGTACTTGGCTTATTTTATTTAACATAATGTCCTCCAGGTTTCATTCTTTTTCATGGCTGAATAGTATTCCATTGTGTATATACACCACATTTTCTTTATCCATTCATCCTTTGATGAACATTTAGGTTGACTCCATATCTTGGCAATTGTGAATAGTGCATCAATGAACATGGGAGTGCAGATATCTTGTTGACATACTAATTTCAATTCCTTTGGATATATAGTCATGCACCACTTACTGATGGGGATACATCCTGAGAAATGTGTCACTGGGCAATTTCATCATTGTGTGGCCATAGAGTGTACTTACACAAACCCAGATGGTATAGCCTACTACACACCTAGGCTATATGGTATATCCTGTTGCTCCTATTGCATGTTACTGTACTGAACGCTGTAGGCAATTGTAACACAATGGTATTTGTGTATCTAACATATCTAAATATAGAAAAGGTATGGTAAAAACGTAGTATTATAATCTTATGGGACCACTATTGTATATGTGATCTGTCATTGACTGAAATGTATGCAGCACATGATTATATACTGTAGTGGGTTTTTGGATCATATGGTTCTATTTTTAATTTTTTGAGGAACCTCCATATTTTTTTCTGTGATGACTATACTAATTTACATTCCCACCAACAGTGTATAAGGGTTCCCTTTTCTTCACATCCTTGCCAGCCACTTGTTATCTTTTGCCTTTTTGATAATGACCATTCTAACTGGGTGAGGTGATATCTTATTGTGGTTTTGATTTGCATTTCCCTGATGATTGGTGATGTTGAGCATTTTTTCACATACATGTTGGTCATTTGTATATCTTCTTTTGAGAAATGTCTATTCAGGTCTTTTGCCCATTTTTTAATTGAGTTATTTTATTATTTTTTTTTGTAATTGAGTTGTTTGAGTTCCTTATATATTTTGGATATTAACTCCTTGTCATATGTAGAGTTTGCAAATATCTTCTTTTATTCTGTAGGTATCTCTTCACACTGTTGATTGTTTCCTTTGCTGTGCAGGAGCTTTGTAGTTAGATGCAATCCCACTTGTCCATTTTTGCTTTGGTTGCCTGTGTTTTTGAGGTCTTATTCAAGAAATTCTCTCCCAAACCAATATCATGAAGCATTTACCCTAGGACACTAGCTAATTCTTGATTCTGACAGAAAAGTGGGATACCACATTGACACAAACCATAATAGTGTATATCCCTTGTCACAATCTCTTCTCCAGGATATACAGAAAAAGCCAACAAGTACCATCTAATTAAGGAGGATATCTTTTCACTACAAATTGTGCAATCTAGTATACATGAATCTACTTATTAAAGTTTAGTCTAATTAAAAGGTCAGTTTTCTTGAGTAGCAGAAAACTGGTTAAGAATGTCAGAACTTATTGTATTTGAAACCATTAATAAAAGAAATCAAATTCAAGTTGTCAAAGGTTGTTTTATTATTATTTTAATGAATGGAAAAATGCACTCAGAATTCCAAATTAGAGTGCTAGGAACTTGTAACTTAGGAACTCTCACATACTGACTGGAGCAAAAATTCAGGAGATTTAGGATTAGCAAGGATGTGAAAACAGACACCTAGGAGATTAGGGAAAGCACAGAGGACTGAGTAAACTTATGGGCTTTCTTCAGAGAAACTGAAGAGTGATCCCAAATGCTTCATCATTGTTGCTCACTATGGCTTCTAACAATAGTTTCATTTCTTGGTTTCTGGAAATCTCACAGTTTCTTTCTTCCACTCTCTCTGAAGAATCACACAGCCCTTTGAGGTGTTCTGAAATTTTCAGAGCTCTAGAAACAATGAAGAACAGTAGGGGTGGAGGGGAGTCAAACTCATATGGGCCCTTTTCCTAATTGCAAAGATGTGATTTTTTCCTTAAGGGAATTCAGGGAGATTCTTGAGAGTTGGGATTGCTGGACAGACCTTTAAAGAGGAGAGGGCACGAGATGGTAAATGTTGCCTGAGAGACATCACCCCTGGAATGCAGCAAAAGTATCAGTGGATTTTGAGTGAGAGATGTTTAAAGTCCATTTATCATTCTTCTTCCCTTGGCCATTGCCAGTCTCACCTATGGCAATTCTGTCCTGGTCTAACAGTAAGACAAGGTAGAAAGAGAGATAATGGTTGGGAATCCAGGTAGCAAAGGGGTAAATCAACGGGAGTCAGCAAAGACTGGAGGTGAAAGCAAGCCCAGGAAGTTCTTCAGAGGTCCGTCATGCACAACACTTTGTGCTGGAGAGGTCAAAATAGGTATGAGTGCTTAACATTTTATTGCCTAAACAATTACAGTCACAGAGTTTATTACCTGAAGTTTTAAAATACTATAATAGAAATTATGCACATTATTCTGCAAATGGGGAGCAAATTCCCCTGAGTGAAATTGGTTTGTTCAATGTTGCCAAAACCTCAATATTATTTATATTTTGCACAGTGTATTAGGATTGTATGAGCCCTATAAGACAACTTACTACTCATATCAAAGCTAGTGAAATTTGAGGACCCTAAGGTAAAAAGCCATTTACCTAAGGCCAAAGATGGAACTAGAATGCATGGCTTCTCACCCCATGTTTATTTTTGGAAACAAAATTTAACTATAGAGAGCTACACAGAATAACAATCTTATCATATTGATTTCAGTATAGTTTATACAATAATAATGTTAAAATGGAAATTTCCAATGCCCCAGTTCCATTTTATGTCTCCCTTTTCCAGAGGTAATTGAGTGTACATCCTTCCAATTCATGTTTGCAAATTTTAAATTTATCTTTATTCTCTCATTTGTTTATGTACTCATAAACAAGAGACCATGTATACTCTGTTAATATTTCAGCACTTGCTTTTTTCAGCTTTCAGTCAAAATCGTTCTTAAAGGTCTATCTATATTGACATATGTAATTATAGTATGTGTATACATTTTACCTTTTATTCTTTGTTTCCACCCCCCCCCATTTTTTTGCTTTCCATGAAATTGATCATATTTTCTCCCATTACTTTCTTCCCCCTTGTAATAATTTGGAAGCTATATGTTCTATTTTATATTTTAAACAAGAAAACTGACTTCAGAATGTTCCAACAAAATATAACATTAATATCTTTAGTCTGCCCCATAGGCAGTGCTCCACAGTTCTCCTTCCTCCTAGATAAGCTTGTGCTTCACTGTGAACTACCACCCCATTTTTATTTTTCATTTTAGTGTTATCCTATATCTTAGTCTATATTGTTTTACCATCCCCCATATATTCTTATTATTATTTTTCAATTCAATAATTCTTTAAATTTGACCATCATGCTTTCTCAATTTCAGACGCATCTTGTGCCTGTATTCCACTATTTTTTTGTGTGTTTATTTTTCCTTGAGCTGAAGTATATCTTTTGTACTTTCAGTGAAGTTTTGTAACTAGTTAGCTCTTGCTGTTTATAGGTCAGAAAAATATTATTATTGGTCTCTAACTCTTGAATAGCAATTTAGCCTTGTATTGAACTGAAAGCTGGTAATTATTTTCTGTCAGTCTGGTAATAAAATATTATCCCTTTATCTTCTTCATCTAGTTTTGCTGATGAGAAGTTTACTGATAAGAAATCTGTCAATCTACTTTTTCTTTGTTAATCTTTTTTTCCCTAAAAAATTAAAAATTTTTCATTATGTTCTATAATATGATGAATATACATCTAACTTTTCCATTTCAGGACTTTAAAATATTGTGAGGATTTCATGTGTTTTCACTTTTGAAAATTTTTTATAAAATATTTTTTCAAACAGTACATTTGTCCCATTTTCTTGATTCTGTCCTTGAGCTCCAACTGGACAGGTATTGGAACTTCTTATTCCTTCCTTCATGATTTTATCTTCATCTCATGATGCTGCATTCTGGTAATCACCTTAGATACTTGTTTTGGTACAGTAATATTCTCCTCAGTTGTATCTGATCCACCTTTTTTACACATCCCATTTTTTTTTAAAAGTATCAATTAGTTTATTTTATTTCTGGAATTTATATTTGGATCTTTTGCAAAACATCCTTTTTCTTTCTTCTTTTTTCACACTTTCTCTTGCCTTGTGAATCATAGTTCCTCTTTTCTTTATTCAACTATTTTAACATTCTTATTTTAAAGTTTCTTTCAGATTCTTCAGTATCTGTGATTCTTTAGCTGTTATTATTTCTAATTACTGCACAATGTCCTTCAGTTTCCTATTTCCTCATGTGTTTTGTAATATTTTATTGTTGACTTATTTTTGGTCTGATGTGTCTTATGTTCCTTGAACTTTATTAATTCTTTCTTTGAGAATTTCTACTGTATGAGTATAGGGCAAGAATTTAGGTCACACACCTCTTCGTGTTACAAAGCTAGAAATCAAATTTTTCCCATTTGATTCTGTATTTACAGCCTTGGGCCAGCAAGCTGAAGGTCTCTATTGGGACTTCCTTTATCCTGTAACTAGATTTATATAGGAAGCTTAAGATCAGTAATTCTTAGATATAATAGTCCAATGGCCTTTATTTTGACTTCTAAAAAGAATTAAACACTATCCTTTAAGGCTTATATAGGAACAGCTTTATACCCATGAGTTACATGGGTCCATTCTTAGGTACTGCTGTAAATTCCCTCTTAATTTCTGGTACCTGAAGATTTCATTGTCTTACTTTCAACTTTTATTACCTCCAATTTTTCAATCTAGCATTTGTATGTGAGTAGAGTAGTAGGGGTTGTTTCCCAGCTCCATGTCAGCTAATTTCACCATCTTAACTAGAAGCTCCTAGTGCACTTTCTACAACCCCAATCAATTTGAATCACTAGTCATTCACTGCATATCTTCTGTGCTTATAGCACTGGAGTCTAAGCATAAATAAAAATATAAATCTCATATCTCTCTTCAAGGAGTTTATAATCTGTTCCTGATTTCAATGAGATAAAACATTTACATTCAAAAAATATAAAAATGTGCTTATATAAGATCAGTATGTATTCAGGAGGGGCGGCACCACTTTAAGTGAATGACAAAAAAAGGTTTCATGGAAGAATTAAAACCTCAACTTGCTATAGAAAAATATAGATTTGGGAAAGCTATAGTATTAGAAGTATTTCCAGTTAAAAGAAACAGGATATGCTATGGAGGTAAGGATGAGCAAAGTATATTGAGGGGATAATAATTGTTACCAACCTTGAGCAGATCAACTACAATGGAGAGCAAATTCTAAAGTACTTTATTTTTCAGCGTTTGAACGTTATTTAAGGAGAATATTTTAAGTAAAAATGTTCTGCTGTGAAATTGTTACTCTGAGAAGGTTATACTGGCAGAGTTCTACATCATGGCGTGGGAGAACAGAAGAAGGAAGGCATTGCAGTAACTCAATTGTAAAAGGACCAATGCTCAGACTAGTAGATTGCTGATGGGAGCGGAAAAGAAAGGAAAAATCAACAGAGGCAGCTCAATGTATTCACACCCACTTCTTTCCACAAAAGATTTGGTATCTCTTTGAGAAAATGCAAAAGGATGAAATAGAAATATAAAAGGAAATTTTATAAAAAGAAAAAAGCCGAATTGTTGATCTTATGGCACTATGGTTTCAGGCTGGCAGTGCAAATATAATACAAAGATGATACAGGAAGTGTGCTCCTCGAGGGAGGTAAAATTTTTTTCTAGACACAAATTCTGAAAAGAACTCTCCTATTCACATTCATCAGTGGTTTTCAAATGGAGGCTATTTTTCCTTCTCAGGGACTTTTATCATCATCTAGAGACATTTTTTATTGTCACACTGGGTAGGGGGTAGGGTGTGCAACTGGCATCTAGTGGCTAGAGGTGAAGAATGCTGCTAAATAGCCTACAATACACAGGGCGGCCCCCACAACAAAGAATTATTTGTCCAAAATGCCGATGATGCTGAGGTTATGAAACTCCAATATACGCTGATGAAATGAACTGTACTCCCATAACTGCTTCTCAAAGAAATAAAAAGTAGGGTTAATATAGCTGTTTTGTGGAGATTCATTCATATGTTCAGTGAATTTGAGAGGTTAATGTTTAATTATATTTCTAAGGGTAGCACATGCAATCCACCATAACCTGCTATATTTTTTCCACTGTACTTATAAAAATCAAAATTTCTTACTCATTTCAAATTCTAAGTTACTTATTTTTATGCTTATTTTAATTTTCTGCTCACCCTCCTGTAATTGCTTAAATGTAAGCTCTATCTGCTCAAGGATCTCTGTAAGTTTTCTTCACTAATATTTCTTATCGCTACTGTTTGGCACAGAGTATTATCTTAAATACTTTTTGTATGAATGAAGGATGGTCAAAAATACACAGATTTCTAGTTGTCTGACTAAGAAAGTTGTCATAGAAGCTTAAAAACTAAGAAACTTAGAGGAAGGGAGAGTAGGTATGACTGTAAATTATCTTTTCACACATTATTTCCTTCTTTTACATTTTTAAATGAAGCTAAATTTTAGACTCCAAGAACAACCTTTCTTTTAAGAACCAACGTGAGAGAATTCCTCAATGCTGATTATAAAAATTGGGGAAGTAACTGAAGGGCATGCTGGTTCATTACACATTAAAAGGAAGACAATAGCAGTCCAAGACTCTGGAGCTATAAAATTATAGATTTCCTATAAATTCAGATGTATTTCTAGTACTGTTCCTAGTAGAAACACTATAGCAGAATGTTTTATTCCCCTGATATTCAACCCAGAATGAAGGCTACATCTTTTTTTTTCCTTGGTATTTTCTCTCAACCCATATTCTTAATCATAAACGATACTGTTCATGATGATATTGAGTACAAAGATACACACAAAAATTCATAACCATATTAATGTCAAAACTCTCTATTTATATATTTAAATTTATAAGCCTTTAAGATAAAGATAACTGTTAATTAAAATATATTTGATGGAGCATCAAAATATTTGATATTAGAAATACAGGAATTATAAAAGTTTTTGATAAGAGTGATAAATGAATGTTCCAAAAAAATAAATGTATTACCCACAATAAAAATCTATATGGAACAATGCAGATCACAAAAATAGGACAGGCACAATGGCTCGTGCCTGTAATTCCAGTACTTTGGGAGGCCGAGGCAGGAGGATCGCTTGAGGCCACGAGTTCAAGACCAGCTTGGGCAACATAGCGAGACCCTGTCTCTACAAAAAATAAGATTAAAAAAATATTAGCTGGATGTAGTCCATATGCCAGTAGTCCAAGCTACTTGGGAGGCTGAGGTGGGAGGATCCCTTGAGAACAGGAGTTCAAGGTTACAATGAGCTATGATCAGGCCACTGCACTCCAGCCTGGCAACACAGCAAGACCTGGTCTTTAAAAGTTAAGCAAGTATGTAAGTAAGTAAAAATATACACAAAAAGACTGTCTTGCTAAAGTTTATTTTTAATAGCAATATTTTGTTAATTATAAAAAAGTCTCACTGAACATCTCAATACTTTAAAACCATATTTTTAATATGAGTAAATTTCATGAAAATAAAACAGGATTGCCTTATTTGGAAGATCATTTGTCACAATTTTTATAAATAATATTTTCACAACAAAATAATTATGTCCTAATTTTATTATACCAAAAAATGTGCTAAACATAGCCAGGAGGCAGAATGTATTACTGCTTGTCTACCCCTACCAGCTTCTCCATTCCCACAAGTTTTGTTTACATTTCATAGCAAGATACAAAAGACACAACTTGAGTCACACCTATATTTTGGACTGAACTTAATACTCAAGTGCACACAGGAATTTTTGAATATAAAATTTTATTTATTTAGAAGCATTTTCTTTACCATGTGTTCTTCTCTGTTTCCTGGAAATCAACTTTCCACAGATTTAATTTCAAACATCTTTCCTTGGTTTCAATTTTCTATTATTTCTGTATAACACTACACCAAATAACGCATTTCAAAATAAATACAAATGTCTTAGGTATAAATAAAAATAATTGAGATCATCTAGATAAAATATGAAAAAAACAATATAAAATAGGATTCCTAGAATAGTAACATCAATACATGAAGTCCATTTATGATCCGTTAATAACAAACACTTATTCACATAAAAATGACTTCCCAGTTAGAAAAAGCACTAAAATTGCACACAAGATGCCATAATCCAGGTAAATAAAGAACTGGTAAGTCTGCCTTTATAAATCACATAAATATTTTATCCTTGCGTTTGCTTATGCATGTGTGCACATACAATCTCAGTGAGAGAGACAGAGAAAGATCAGAGAGAGAGAGAAAGAGAGAAAGAGATAATACAGGCATCAAGACATCATCTCTTTTACAAGTACATCATCCTTCTAAACAAGTACTAGGAATAAACTGGGTAGGCATAAGATGTGATTTAGAAATCTTACGGATCACAGAATCAGTGCTCTCCACCACATTTAAAACAACTGGACATTATGAACATTTACGTATCACCTCTTTACCTCTTATTAGGACTTTAGGTCCACATTGATACCCACTAGATTATTCATTCAGGTTAGATTTCTTTGGCAATATCATAATGGAAGTATATCACACATAAAAAATGCACCAAAACCACCTTGTAAAAATTACCTCTTTTCCCCTCTCCTCTCGAGTTTTAACATAGAATGGTTTAAAGCCTCAGATCATCCACACTGCTGTCTTGCTTGAGACTAGATTCGTGTATAGGACCTGTTCTTTTCACAATTGCTTTCAAATAGTGCAGACGATTATTCTAATGTTAAGCCTATCCTAAGATGTTTCAAACCTACTTTTTTTAAGTTAAAGAAAAAAAATACTGTCAATATTTGTCAATAAAATCCTGGCAAGAATAAAATATTCTCTCCTATAGTTCATATGAACATATTTTAATGAAGGGGCTATTTGGTGAAGTGTGGGCTAGAGAGGATAAGCCATCCTGAATCCAGCAACATGGCAAGACATGATCATCACTAATACTGAGGCGATATAGGGAGGAAATTAGCTACTGGACTGCTTGAAGCATGGAAGAGAAACTTCCCAGTGGAAGCTTAGTCCAAGAAGGATGTAACTACTGCTAGAGATGTTACTCTGAAGCAAGGAGGACACGTGGATGGAATATCCAGACCTCTCTCTTTCTTCCCACCTTCTGCACCCCTGCTATGGCCTTTCATTAGTGGAACCCAGGCACTCCACCTAAGCCAGCAGACTAGGAAGTAAGGAAATAAAAGAGTCAGGAGTTAGCCTTCCCAATCTTGGAGAATAAAAGAAAGGGGAACAGATTTGGGATGGGCAAGTGGATAAAAATCCAACAGAGATACCATTTTTAAAAATGGTATCCTTGTTTCAATCTAGAATCATATATTAAACCAAATTAATGAGAACAAGAATTAAAAAGGAAGATTTGATCAAAGCTTTTGTCTAAAACTATATGTCAGTTTTGTCTTTTACATCTTATCCATTGACATTAGACATTTGACAATCATCCATTTGCTACCTATAACCATTATCTATTATAAGACGTCTGTAAAATAGAGGTAAGTATTTATCAGTTGGTCAATGTGAATTGGCAAAAGAGATTCTAAACAGTGCACAGAAACCCCCAAGTAATAATTTGGAAAAGAATGCACAAGGTGATCCAATTTCACTATTAAAGACATTGGCCAATACATTCATTACTCAGTTCCAGGGCCACAGTCGTTGACATTCATTTTGATAGATCCAGTTCCTGGCATGGTCCCAACAAAAATGAAAAGCTTACTAAATATTTGTTGAACTGAGTTCTGTAGTATGATGTAGAGACACTGCCAATAAAGAAGTTCTTGGTGAAGGGGAACAAAACAGAAGTAGAATGGCTAAAGGAAAATGCAGTATCAAGCTTTGTAGCCAAGAGTCCCTGACAAGAATTAAACTCGTGGTCTAGGACAGTCTGATCACCAAATCAACTTAGTGGGTTTTAACAAGGATTTTAGATAAATAAATAAATAAGAAAAATATAATGTGAATTTGAGTGTACAGTGCAAGTAGTAAGGATATGTATGGTGAAACTTTTGCTTCACATTTATATGCATGAGTTTACTGACTCACAATATGAAATGCATATTTTCTTGTGGCTCCCAGTTCAAAATTTTTGAACACCACTGCCACATGGCAGCAAGAAAGGTGCCACCTTGATTTCAGTTAGGGACAAAAAGCCAGAGGCATGACAATACAGGCACAACAAAGACAACAACAACAAAACAAAGGAAAGACAAACCACGAGAAAATGAAGTCTGGGGTAACTGCAAAAAGAGAGCATAGATATCTTAATAGTATATAAAAGGAAAATAATTTGCTAATAATTCACATAAGAACAATATGAAAAACCGACACCTATGAAGATTGGCATCTTAGTTAAATTTTATACTGCAAAGAAGATATTTGGGAAGAAACTATTCTGTGATGGCAAATGACTATAAAAATGCAAATTTCATAGAATTCTAGCAAATATGAAGCAAATATCAGGACATTTGTATATATAAATGATATATGTAGCTAAGTAAATGGCCCTTGAGTCTAACTTCCCATTTGTTTTAGTATTTGTTCGTTATTTTAACTGTGTGAGTTATATAATAGTGTTTTTTATCACCAATAATAATTGCATTGAAAGAGTGATTTAAAAATCCAGAGTTCCCTTTTTTAGATGAAGAAAAACTTAGTTAATGTTTAAAAGTACACACGTTTGCCATCTCTTCAAATCACAGAAGCATTATCCTAGTAATTCAAGAACAGAAGGAATGAGTTTGGCATATCCAACCATCTGTGTATCTCTGAGCAAGTTACCTAAATTCTCTGTCACTATGTTTCTTTTTTTTATAAAATAGAGATTAATTCTTGCTATAAAGTGTTATTGTAAGTATTAAGTTAGAAATAATGCATATAAGCAGTTTACAGCTTCCATATGCTAAGCCCTTACAAATCAGTGGCTTTGGTGGTAGTGTTGGTAGGTGGTGAGAATAACAGTGGGGTGAAGCCCTCATGCCCCACTTTTCATGTGGAAGGATTTCAGCAGGAATACTACTGGTCTCCCTATCCACCCATGGGAGCAAGAGTGACTCAGCTGATTTGCAAGAAGGAACTAGACTATTCTGCTCGGTGCTTTCTTCCTTCTCTTTTTCAGGAGCCAACCTTCCTCCAAGAGGACATTCTCATCTTCTCCATGGTATAAGCATCCAGCAGCAGACCCCTTGGGAGAGGCTGTGATTGTCTTCTGCCCCACTGAATAGTGGCAATTTTGTTTAATTAGGAGTATTATCAAGATCTTTTGACTGAAGATTTAAAGCTACTCAATTTATATGAAATAAAACTGAATTTTGACATGTGACTTGATTCTCAATCTGTTTTGAACTTAGGAAGAGGAGGAAGGGAGGTTTATTAGCCTTCTGCATTCTTAAGTCATAGTGATTGATATTTCTGGGCTCGTTTTGATTATATGTTGCTTGATTTTTAAGGTGGACAAACAGAATGATCTTCCCTTATTAAAACACATTGTCTCAGATGGGAAAATTGAAGTTAGTCTGAAATGAGACTCTGGAGCACATTTCACAATTATGCAGTTCTATGTATATTTTGTAACATCTATCCTGTTTACACTAACATATATTATCACTTTAAGGTACAATATGCTATTTAAAAAATTGCTTAAAAATTCCTGTTGCTTCTCAAACTGTATGCCGTTAATGTCCTTATAAATGGCAGGTGTTGGAAATTTTATCCAAATCCATTTAAAAATTTACTATCAACTGTACTTTTATTTATAGATTTATGTTTACAGGCAGGATAGTTAGTTTTTGTGTATTTATATAAAATTATCTGGACAAAATTTTAAAAGAATAACCCATAGCCCCAACAATTTATTTATATTTTCAGGTATAAATATTTTCCAGGTTTAAATATATCTTCCTAAAGGCAAAAACACCCATACATTGTTTTACCTACCATTCTTTTACCTCATAATTTAAATTTGAAATAGAAATCAGCAATATTAGTTATAGCTAGTTTAATTGTTAAAAAGTGAAATATTTTTCTTGAGTCAGTACAAAGCTTATCAGTAGAACATTCAAAACCAAAATGTGGTGTTTTATTACAGCTGAAAGTTCTGAAAGCTGTTTGTTGTTATTTCTTTCAAAAAAGCGTAATAACAAAATCAACAGGAAAGTGGGTGTCTGTATGACTGAAAATTCCTGTATGTTGGGGAATAGCTGTCTTTGGCAAGCTTACTGGGTGACAGCTGATATACTGTAGGAAAAGATTCTGCATGAAAATGCTATTTTGTTGCATCTTAATTCTCTTCCCTTGGATACAGTACAGCTCCAAGACTTGAATGGCTTGCTATTCAACAGTAAGTGCTGATGTCGGAAATTCAATATATTACTTTGGTGTAAATGATCGTATAGTAATCACTACTGATATCACCAACTTCCTTCTGAAACAGATGCCAGGAAATGAATTTCCTGAATTAAGATAGTAGAGTGTTGAAATGCTCACTAAAAGTTAACATTCCAGATGTTCCAAGACTCTTCTAATTCCAGACTTTTTTTTTCATATAAATAGAGCTCCCTTTTGTTTCCCTCATCAATCAATGATGTTGATGTAATTCTGGATTTTGTGTTAATATACTTTACATTGAGTGCTATGAAAATGTATATTTTCTATGTAATTCTCTTAAATGGAATGTATGTATTTCAACTATGCTAGCTTTTGCTCTATTGTCCTCCCTGGAGTAGGATTATTTGTCTTTACAAGACTTACAATGTGTAAAACAAGATATCCCCTGAGGATCTTAAGTGATATTTCAAGTTGATTTTCCTTGAGGTGAGTCTGAATGTCAAATCAGAGAAAGAGAAGAATCTTAGTTCCACTGCCACATATTTTGCATGGTTGTAATTCTTTATTTAGATATATATAATAAGCTTGAATATGCTATCTATTCAAATTAATTATAATGATGTTTATAGTCATGAAAATCTCACTAACAGTATTTCCATGATTAGGAGATATTTACAAGGCACAAATTTGGGGTAACTGAAGTAATAAGTATCACAGGTGTACATAAATGCTAAGAGGTAAGCTGTGCATGTCTTTTGAATTTTTCCCTCCAGAGAAGCATGAGGCATGAGGTGGCATGGAGATTGGTTATAAATTTTATGTCATCTCTGGTCTGTTCTATGCAGAGATGGCTAGACCACTCTATGGTTCTTTTCTCTGAAAGTATAAGACAATGTCAGTCAAAGATGGGCAAGAATGAGTAAGAGAAAAACTTTGCTTGACATCAGCAAACCTGTGTTGGGGGCAGGTCTATCATACCAAGACAATTACTGTAGACAAGGTGTCTTTGCTGTTCTAAAAAGGCAGACTTGAAATTGACAAATGGCTCCTTGTACACAGGAGTGAATTCTCTTTAGAGAAGAGATCCTTGGAGTAACTTTAGAGTGTTTTTCAAATATATTGGGGGTGGAGAATAACTGGATATAATTTATACTTATCAATCTACCAATTATTTTAAATTGACATGCAAAACAGTACATTTTAGTTTTTAAAAACTAACTTTCTGTACTAATATTGTACTAGAAATAGTCTAGTATTGCTGCTATCTTCTTTATCATAAGCATTTCTTAAGATGCTTGAAAATTTGGTCAAGAATATAGAGCATTTGTACAATATGCTGCCACGCTAATATGTCTTGATTGCTCACTCATCCAGTTCCTTTAAATGTATTAGCCTGACAGTAAAGGTACTTTAAAACATTGAAAGACAGGATTAGAAAAATCAGCATACAGTGTAAATTACTGAACACTTTTATAGGAAACACCAATCTTAGGTTAGTGGCTATAAAGTGACCTTGACAGAGCTATTTACAGCCATGTTTAAAGTGCACAATTTAACCTGATGTGAATAAAAGGTGTTTAGCACATCAGTGTCTCCATAAGCAATCCCTCACTCTCTTGTTGAGGATTTCCTTTTTTGCATACTGTCAGAGAAGTTCAAAAAACACATTAGAGAGGTTCTGTAATTATAGTTTTTGCAGTTCAAATAGCTTCACTAAAGTGAAGTAAAATATTATCTGTACAGTCAAAGAAAACCACTCCTTAGACCAAGAGTTAAACTGTTTACCAGAATTCTGTAATTATACTCAACACTATGCATTGGAAAATAATGATATATTGCTACTTTATGCATTTGATGATCATGACTAAGGAAAAATTCACAAGACTCCATAAACATTTTCCAGTTCATTTTTATTTACAAAAAAGCATTAGAATACATGGCAGAACACTTTGTTCCATTTTTCACTTTTGAGTGATGATTTAAAACTAATTATTTTTAAAGGGTGGGTTAAGAGAGATTTTCAATCAAAAACTCCATAATGAAAAGGCTAACATGGAGGTACACTGGTCGGAAGCATCACAATGATGGTAGCTTTACTGGGGACAATGCTTTGGTGTCAACACACCATTGACTTACACTGAACACTGGAATCACAAAACATGTGTGGATCTTTCACCTAATCCTCTTTCTATAATTGTGTTATTATAATGGTTTTATTTTCCTAGTTTGGACTTTTAGGACCATACATTGAATGCACTGAACACAAATTCAAAATTAGTGAGTACCACATAGACATGTTTTTTTTGATTGATTAACATTATTTTATTAAAGTATCTGCCTCAAAACACTTCTAAAAATGATATATATGACAATGTCAGGCAGAATAGTTCAAGTGTATTGAGCCACCACAATAGCTTGTCATGTATTTAAAATATATAAAAAATAATAACAATAATAGTTATTTGCTCTTTACTACATAAACTCAATCCTCACAACAGCTCATTGAGATGTAGTTATTATTGTCCTCATTTTGCAGAAAAGAACCTGAGGCCTGATTATATTAAATAGTTTGCCCACATTCATAAAGTTAGTATATGACAGAGCCCAGGATCAAGATCCAGTCAGGCCTGTTTGACCCCAAAGTCCATGCACTCAACCCCATGCAATAATGGTGTTTCATTTGCCACAAAGGAAGAGAGGAAATGAACACAAATGATCATATTAATTTATTATCACTTCTGGAAAAAGAAAAAATATATGGGTGGTGGTGATTTATTAGTATTGATATAGACATGTTTTTTAATAAGCCCATGGGTTATTCCATGATTCACATCTATCTCCCTGACTCTACACACTATATCTTCAAGCCAAATACAATTTACCACCCAGATATCAGTAGATACTTGAAATGGAACTATGATTATTTTATAACAATTACCTAATGTGTCAAATGACACATGTTCCCAAAGTGTTGCCATGACTTGCAATTGCCATTAATAAAACAAAACAAAACAAACACATCAAACAACTTAGTCTCCCTAGTAATTATTTCACCACAGTTCAACTCACAACATACAACACCTGTGTGGGTATTGTGCCGTCTTCTCCATTCCTATCTGTCCATGGAAGCTGTGTTGTAGCAATATGGTTTCCATATCTACTCATTTTAGAAGTTACTTCTTTTTGTTATAGTTGTAAAAAATTGTAATATATTAATGACACTGACTCAAAGTTAAAATAACTCAAAGTTAAAAAAAAATTCATATCTGACTTAACTTAGAAAATTCCCCAAAATGTTATGTATTTCATTAATAATTAAATCTTATGTTTATCTAGGATTTCAAAGCACTTTCATATATATTAGGTAACTGGAGATTCACCATGACCCAGTGAAAGGTAGGGAAGCTATTGTCATTTCTGTTTTAAATATGAAGGAATTGTAGCTTAAATAATGCCACCTCAGACTGCATATACTCTCACTCCAAACAGTCCCGTGTGACTTTTCAAAAAATGATAGGAGTTTTAAAAATTATAGTAAGTCTTTGGTATACATATTGATAAGTACTAGAAAAGTAAAGATTAAAATGGCAAGTACTTTTGCAATTTCCCCCATCCCTGCCCTATACATGGACTAAAATACATGCCAGCTAGAACCATCTATACTGAAAAACGTAAATTTAAAGTTAGTAACTTTCATTACAATTCTTAAAATTGTCTGAGAAAAACTGTTATTATGCCAGTTCATCTTTGACAGAAAGTGCAGAATTTCAAAGTGCAGGATTTCACTTAATATTGCTAGCATTTTGACATAGCTGCTTTTGTGTCTGAGGACAATGATGCCCTTCAGCCACCAACTGATAAAGCAGGCTACTGGAACGATTAAATACAGCTCTCAGCCACAGAGTTGTAAAATATGAAGCTCTCTCTTCGTTTTCATGAAATTCATTCTTTTGTAGGAAAACAAAAAGCATATGATACACCCATGTTCTAGAAATCAAAACAATTTGCTGATACTGTTGGAGAGATATAGTGTCATGACCTCTCTGCCTACTTAGAAGATACAAATGCCGCTTGAGAGAGAACAAATTTAGAAGTTTGACTCAGAAAGAGTGAGGGGAAGGGCATGGGCCACAAGCAAATAAATCCAAGCAAGATATCACTTTGCAGCTAGCAGAAAGGAAAAAAATCTGTGAGCAACTTAAAAGAAGACCTACGACAAGTTTCTAGATTGAAAAAAATGGGCCGGGAAGGGAAACAGATGGCTATAGAAATACCACAAGTGAATAAACAAGACATCAGGACAACGTTGCCACAAAATCAAGGTCTGTCAAATAGTAACAGAGAAATATTCTGGCAGAGGGAGGCTCCACAGGCGTCTCAGAGTGCCACCAGGCATAACACTGAGAAACATGCTTCAGTGGTATGTCATTGTTTCCGGAAGCACCTGCCAAATTCTGGCACTGTCTTGAGTGCTTACTTTTTATTACACTCTGAGAACCAGTAGGGGTGTGTGTGAATGTGTGTGCCTGGGTATGTGATGTACGTGTCTCTGTCTGTGTATGCTTGCATATGTGTGCGTGTGGTGTGTGTGTGTGTGTATAGATAGAGGAATAATTATCTTAGTAATAACCATTAGCATTTCCTGAGTACTTGTGTCAATCACCTATCTAAATACTCAGAAAGATGCTATGATTTCAGTACTACAATTATCTTGTTATATAATTACAGATGATGAAGCCAACACATAAAACAGTTAAGTTTGCCCATAGTCATAGCTAGTAAACATAGGAGCAAGGATTTGAATGCAGTAAGTCTGGCTGTAGATTTCATGCTCTTAACATATTGTTATATGTTTAAAGCATAGTATACTAGTATATGTAATTTTTTCCTGTATATATATAATGATTATGATTCTCATAAGCTAATGTTATTGACTTTTACTGCGTACCATCAACTAGTACATTTAGAAGACATCACAGGATGTAAACTGCTAAACATTGTATGATTCACTGACAAAATTGGAATCAAAACAGTTTGCCTCTCCTTTTAACTCTTTGATTTCATGGGTCTAGTAGTGGTGTTTAGTCATCTCAAACACCTTCAGCCAGTATAAGTTCTGTTACTTCTCCAGGCTACTAACCACTACAGCCACTGTCAGAGCACTGAGCGAGCACCCGGGGAAAATATCACAGAACTCCAGCAGTCCGCTCCCCACCTTCTTCCCGCATACACAGAGAAAAGCCCCCTGGGAGTTAATAAGTCTAGTATTAAAAAAGGTGGGACCAGGTAAATTCTCCATTGCCCAAACATCCCTATATTCTTGGTCACTAAACAAAGGTAAACTCTGCCGATCTTTCTGGGTTCTCCACATACTAGCTGTGTGACTGAGGGCTCTAAAACTCTCTGTGCCTTAGTTCAACCACCTTTTAAAATTCAAAATAATAATACCTCATGTGATTTTTTTTAGATCTAAGTCGCTTAGAACAGCATCTTACACATAGCACTCAATAGTTGTTAGTTTTCATCATCATCATTATTGTTATAATTCTCCTTCATCCTCTATGTTCATTCACAGGCTCTTATTGCCTCAGTCTCTAATCTAGCCTCTGATTTTTCTATTTACACCTAAACCATTTCCTCTGTTCTCTGTACTCACATTCCATGGTCTAACAAAAGATACGACAAAACAAAACCCTTTATATTCTTAATCCCTTGGTGGACACAATTTCCATTTTCTTAACTGAATCCTGGCTTCTCTGCAATCCAGTAAGGATAGGCTGTTTCTGTATATCCTGCATCAGTCAGGGTCAAGAAGAGGAGTAGGTGTCCTCCATCCCCATCAATGTTGCTTCCAAACCATTACTTTCCTGTTGGGATGGGAAGTGGATGTTAAAAATGCCTATAACCTTGAAGGTGGCCACCCTTCTTTATGCTGTTGTCTGTAAACTGCCTAGATGTAATCTCAGTCATTTGTGACTTTAAAATTTGGTTTATTCTAACAAACTAGTCATTGATGTAACCATTTTCCTAGCTCTCACCAACAGTGGTATTTACCTTTATTCTACTTCAATGACCCATTGTAATAATGGTCATACTCTTGTCTTTGCATTACCTGAAATTGCTTCATTTCCTAAATATTCCTTTTAAACACCATGAACTTTGTTCTTACAACTTTGTTCTAACTTAATGTTAGACAGCTAGCAAGAAGCACAGACAGCTAGCAGAAGATATTCTTACTTCTACAACATTTGTTCTTAAATAAAATACCCTATTCCATTTCATTTCTTCTATTTATTGTAGGCCCCCCATCTTCTATCTTTTTTCCCTGCTCTGTTGAGCTTTGACCCTATGATCTATAATTCAAACTATGCCCTGGACAATGCCTTCAATTCTCCGGGCTCCTTGTTGCTACATCAAACCAGTCCAACACAAACCCAACTCTGGGTCAATCCAAATATCTGCCTCTTGGTATCCACACTTAGATTGCTGTGGACAGTGAGCAGGCCAGACAATGCTGCAGTACAATGCCCTCCAGCATCAATGGTGCTATGACAAGCTAAACTGGTGCCTCCCAACAGCGTCTGGTTCCTCAAAGTTTTTGGTTTTTCTAGTCTCTCCTATTGTCCACAACTGTTTAAATGTTTTATACAGCTCTCCGGGTTTCTGACCCAGCTCCTCCACCTTCACAATTAGCAGATAACACTGCCTTTTACTTCACAGGGAGTTATTGGATGAGATCGTTAAGAACAGAAAATATTGATTTAGGTTAAAAATACAATGGTGTACTTTTAGTTACCACATCATTTGCCACCTGTATTTATGAACTATCTATTGAAAACAATACTTAAAGTGATATTTAAAGCTATCAGTAGTTTCTTTAAAGACTGACTCTTAGATGTCGTGAAATTTCAGTTAATGCAAATGGGAAACATTGACTTGTGAAACTTCTTGAATTTAAATTTTATGGATACGTCATGCACAAGTAAATCAAGTCTGGTAGCTCTTAATAAAGTAAGAGAATAAATTAAATGGAAAAACACATACATTTCAGCCAGATTTCTTTTGGCATTAACAGGCAGTAAAATGATCCACCACACAGTTCCAAGCTTGCAGAATTTTGTAGACCAATTCTGAAATGTACTATGTAGTTTGTGGCAACCATCTGCTAAAATTGCTTTACTTCCTGTCATTTGGCTCACATGAAATTAAAATATCGATAGAAACAATCTCTGCAGGGAAATTGGAAAAGTTAATAGGAAAGTCAATTAAGGGTTTCATGAGATTATATAGTCTAGTTTCTTGATACTTCTACTATTCTTAATTATATAACAGGACTAAGAATAAAATATAAAATGCAATAGAAAGACTGTGCCAAGTGCAAGCAAAATATGAAGACAGTTATGGGTTAGGTAAAATGCAATACAATATTAGATTCACAGCAAAAGTCTGCATTCAATGGCAGCCATATTAGTAGAAAAATTCTAATAAGAAAGTACATCTTAGCTCTATGATAAAATGTAAATATATTTAAATGCAACTGTCAGAAATTCTTGGCTCCCTGTCTCTGTGCTCCTAAATTCCAGCTAGGTATATACGTTTTTCCTTTTCCAGGGACTCAAGATTTGGTTCTGATTTCATTTAGAAATATAGATAAATAAGGATCCCTTGTCTCAGAAACACTATGTCACTATCAAGACTGGTTGATGAAAGGTAAAACTTAGAATTTTTGCTTAATATCTTGACCCTTGTTGCCAAATATTTCTCTGTACTTTTCAGGCACCTTGCCTGACTTCATGGGTCTCTGTGATGATACCCTGGGCTCAGAAGGCACCCTCCTTAAACCCCCCTATTGATATGTTTTCTGTCTGAGCTAATCTCCTGTGCTGTGTAATCTGCTTTTCTACCTGGGTTTATGGTACCTATTCTTTTTCCCTTAATCTAATAATCTTTCCTGACCATAGGTGGCCCGTAGCTCTATAAACCCTCAGTAACTTCCTATTCCTTTGCCCCGGCCCCTCCAGACCTGTCTTTTCTATTGATATTGAGACAGCTAGCAAGAACTACCTAATTCCAGAAGAGATTTATGGTGACTTCACTGAAAAACTGTTGTAATAGCCCAGAATAACCAGAAGATACCAACTAAATTCTACATCAGGGTAAGGGAAATGTTTGTAACTTAGAATCATATTTTTAGTTCATTTACAAGGCAAATTCCTTAGTTTCTTTGTATTAAATCATTATATTTACAGAATAATAAAAATATATATTATTTTCTTTTTCAATCACACAGATGGAATCTAGTTTTAGTCAATATTTTCACATATTTTAAATTGCAATCCACACAAAGTTTTAGGCAAATGAGACATATATTCACACTAATATTATTAACATTAATAGTAACAGACTTCATTAATTTGCTAATTTTTATTTCATGCCACAAATATTAATTTTCAGAGGAAGAAATATTAATGTGTGCATTGAATATATAATATTGGACTGAATGATAATTTTTATATTAATTGATTCTGAAAATAGCTTACTGTTTATTATAAGTCAAATTCAGAATCAAAATAATGTGAATGACTTCTACTGGATATGAGTTTTTAAAGGAAACACTTAATTTAAAGACATATTTGTTTAAAAACGTGACATCTTTACAAGACTGATGTTTCCTGAAAAAAAAAATTAAACAGAAGCACCATGATAATTCTTATGTCCTGAAAGAATACAATACAAATGGAAAAGTAGAACTTTCGGAAACTGGTTGTGGCTCACTGTTATAAAAATGTGAAAGCCTAGATGTTTAAATGATATTAAAAAGATCATAAGCCCTGACCTTCTTCTACTGGTTTTTGGAAGAATTACAAATAAGAATATTAAAATGCTCTTCTAATTTATATTTGTGATGCCACAAAGGGGGAAAAACTGCATCCAATTGGAGCAGGGGAAGTTTTTACACTCAACTAACCAATTGTTAACAATCAATATTATGTATGGTTTATTTTCCACAATACTGTGGTCAAATAAAGTGGGATAATTCAGAAGCATAGACATATTGAACCTTAGATCAATAAAAACATGACTAGCTTATAGTGATGGGTTTTATAAAATAAACCCAAAGGTCATATCTATAACATTTCAACAAGAAGCACTGATGTCTCTACCAAAAATCCCAAAATTCAGTTACAGATAAATTATTCTAAGCATTTTAACAAATTTACTGTATGAAAATAACCAATCTTCCTCTCCCAACATAAATTTATTTTTGATAGGAATTGTACATTAAGAAGCAAATTTTGAGCCAAAAAGCTTAATCTTAATGAGGTAAAGAATAGAAGAACTACACTACTACATATTCCGGTTCGGGGTAAGAGGAAATAAGCACACTTCACAATGTTTCCCTGTACTGAATGCATGAAGCAGTTGTTTGAAGACACGAATAGTAAAGAGCATCATGCAGATTGGGGACGAAGACCACAATTTGAATTATCACTGATCTGGTGGTAAGTTTACCACCTTTTTCCCTTCCCTTATTCCCTGGCCTGGACTCAAGTCAGTCCACAACTTAGAAGTGCGCATCGTCATGGATAAAGCGCAACCTGAGAGGAATTTTCCCTATGAGTTCCCAAGAAGGTGAGCATTCTATTATGTTGCAACAACATCCCTACAGTAAACTTTCATTCAGTGATTCATCTGACAATTATTTACTGAGTGCTTATTATAGCCAAGTATTTTTCTTATCTCTGATGATAGTCGATGAATAAAACAGACAGAGATCACTGGATCATATACTCTAGCAGGGGGAGACAGACAAGAAACCATAGACCTAATAATTAAGCACATTACGAGGTGATTTAGAAGGTGATGAGTGTGTTGTAAAAACACAGGACAGTACAGCAGGATGCAGGGAATCAGCAGTGCTGGCAAGGGGAGCACGATGTTTTAAATAGGGTTGTTGGAAAGGTCTCACTAGAAAAAATGACATCTGAGTATAGATTGGAAAAAGCTGAGGAAGTCTACAGTGCTGAATTGGGGAGGGGTGGGGAGGCTTTTCATATAGAGGGTTCAAAGGCCCTAAGAAGGGAGCAGGCCTGACTGGCTCAAGGTTAGTAAGAAGGTTAGAGTGAGAAGCAGAGGGAACAAAGGAAGAGCCACAGGACTCGAGGTCATAGAGAAATGATGGGGTGGGCAAATCTTGCAGGGCCTTGAAGGCCATTCTAAATCTTTAGCTTTTACTCAGTATGAAGCAGAGAGCCATTACAGGGCTTTGAGAACAGGATTGATAAGATCTGGATGATAGTTTAAAAGGGATCATTCTGGCAGCTGTGTTGAAAATAGACTATGTGGAAGCCACAAAATAAATACAACAGCACATTTTATAGGACCGTGTTACAAAACATTAAGTAGGACAATGTGATCAAACACAAATATATGTGTGTATATGTATACATACAAATATGTACATATGTGTGTGTGTGTGTTCCTCTTTACAGAGAACCTACTTTTGTGTTCCATGAAAAATACTCCAGGAAATGTAATTCGTGAATTCATTCATGTTCTAAAGGCAAGTATATCTCATAGGCAATCTTCAATAAACATTATGTCTCACAACTAAGCTTTGATAGGAATTGGGCAGCTGAGTGTCTGAGTTTATAATCTCTGGCAGGATCTGAAGGGCAGGTCTATTGTGTTGCCAATCAAAAGCATAACCATATGCTTTGAAAGTTTATGGTTAAGTTCTGAAAAGCTGGTCTTTGGATTGACTGATACAGAGCTAGTTTTTGTTATCACTGATTTACAGAAGAAGTGATAGTGATGTTAAATCGTGGTAAAATAAGTAAAGAGTCTCCCTAGGATGCCTGCCTTGGTAGAAAGCAACTACCTCGCCTCTCCATCACCTTGTGATGAGGCAGTAACTGTGGGCACAGTCAAGACTTTCTCAGGAAACTGTTGCTCTAACACACAATCAAAATAGCATGTGTGGCCCCAAATCTGTGCTCATTCCTGTAGCTCCCAATCCATGGGCTGCACACTCTAAGGGGTCAGATATTTTGTGGGAGGGGTCAAGGTTTCACAAAGATATGTGTTTACCTATATTTGCATGTGACCTTTCAATTAATACAAAGTACAACTACTACATTGTGGAAGATTCATTAAACTTTCCAACATTAAATATGTTTAAAATTTGAGGGGATATTTTTATAGTTAGAGGATGCTCACAATCAATAAATTATGATAAATAAATTTGGAAGATATCTGTCAAAAATGATCATTTTCATTATTGATTTTCATCCTTGCTTTCTGACAAAAATTAGATAGTAATGACAGTTATCTAGTCCAGGTAACACCTAAGTTGTGACCATATAATATCATGCCAATATTATATTATACAAATCAGATTCAGAACCTACAACTCACCAGTTCTCAACATGGAATATTGGATCTGGAAGCCCAGATTTTCAGTTTATCAAAGGGGAAACCGATTTACATTTTAAATGTGATACTGAATATGTGAATGAGTCTTCTTCTGGACGCAAGTATGATTAAAGAGAAATGATTCTCAATGGCAAGCATGTTTGTTGACCATTCTGTTCTTATTTCTCACAAAGGCAACAGCATACTTGCTAATTATCAAGCACCACTTGAGTTTGTTACTATTTAGTAGTGAAATAAAACATGGCAGTAAACATAATTGCAGGGAGCTAGGTGCAGTAACAAATATATGCAAAGCAGATAATATTCCACATCAATTTGGTGACCTAAGGCTATGTTCTGAGCATGAGATGAAGTCATGGTTTAAGGTAATTATAAATTAGGGCATGTAGTGTTACAGAATATGCTATGAAAACATGAACAGTGGCATTTTAGTAATCTAAGAGAATACCTGAAAATATAGAAATTTCAGAATGAGATAAATAACATTGTTTTAAAAATTCACTTTCCAAAAGCTGAAATCATGGTATAATACCACACTTCCTAAAGCATGTTGAGGAAAAATGAGATAATTTCCTGAACAAAGGGATACTTGCAGAAAAAACATTGCAAACATGAGTTTAAAAAGTTTGCTCAGCTTTTTTACTGCAGGACCTCTCAGAGCCTTTAAATAGTAATTTAGGCTGTGAATCTGTAAGAGGGGAATACTGAAGGCAGCGTTTTCTAAACTTAAATGACCACAGGGACTCGCTCACTTTTTCTTTTCCCATAGACCACTGTGTGGAATATATTTTCCACAGAATCTTTTGGGAAATGATGCTCTAACCTGATCTGTTGTATCAATTGGTTGCTAGAGAAGGATAATGCTGCTCTTTGGGAACCTGCATATATCATATATATATATGTGTGTGTATGTGTGTGTGTGTGTGTGTGTATACATATATATGTGTGTTATAATCTAAGTTAAAGAAAGTTCCCTAATACAGTCTGACTGAGGCAAAGAGCCTGCAGAATCTTACAGGTTTCTCTTCATCTCCCACATTTTGATGTTAAGGCCTATATACAGGTCCTGATAAATCCAAGTGAAAGATTTCGTTTTCATAGCTAAAGAAGATGACTTCTTCCATGATCTGTAAATTAGAATAATTTCTTAGCAATACTTTAGCAAGTAAGCCTGAGGAAACACCTAATTATATAGGCTTTTGCATAAAAAACAAATACAACTTTTAAGAATCTCATCCTGTGCTTCATGGAATGGCCAATTTTAGTTCTGTTTTCCAGTTGACTTTCCAGTTGAAAGATATGTATTTCTTTCCCTCTGAATATATACTGCAACACAAAATATTGAACCTCCTTGTACTGTGGTTCATTACTACATGAGTTCATTTATAGAAAAAATTGAGAGTGAAGCTAAAAGATTTATCACTTATGGTTTGTTGTATCAATTGGTGCTATAGAAGGATAATGCTGCTCTTTGGGAACCTGCATATTTCATATATATATATATGTGTGTGTGTGTGTGTTATAATCTAGCTCTGATTTCTAACTTCAGGAAGCTGGGTTTCATGGAGGAGAGAGGATAGACGTATTTGCAAACAGCATATCCACTGTCAATTTACACTTCTCTCAAGCATATTAGATCTGCACTAGTATATTTATCATTCAAATTTTTAATTTCTGAAAGTAGATTGACTATTTCTAAGAAATAAATTTATTCTCCTTAAAATTAATTAACAGCCTATTATCACTTGTGATTGAATTTTTAAATTTTTTTTAAAGTTGCTTCTGATGAGTTTAATTAGTTAATGTGATTTACAGACATTGAGTTATCTAAAACAATAAATTAAGGAATCATTGTCTTGGTCTAGCTTTCAAGTGATTCTGACATTGGAGTCATAACATAAATTACAGATGAAGGAGCCAAACAACAGTGGCAGAAATGTGCTTCAAAAGAAAACCACTTAAACAGATTTGCACACAGGTGTGTAGTCAAAAATAGTCTGTCAACAGGATAAGAAAAAATCTTGAGTCAAATATCTGTACATTTTGTTCCACACATGGGTAAACATCTGGATACCTAGAAATATTTAGATATTTTAATGTTTCACTTTATATTGCATTATACATGCATTAACAATTCATGAATATTAACATGTATTGTAGATAAATTGTTAATCCTTGCACTTGGATGAGGGTAAGCTAAGTTTTGTTGCTCTTTGGAAAACGGGAGTTTGATGTTGACTTCCTCGGGCTGAGATGGAAAAAATAAAGGGGAGATGCTGAAATCAAGCGATAGGAGTCCAGAGGGTTTTTCCACTCCGCTCTGTGAGGGCTTACAAGCTTGCCATGTGCTAGGGGCAAGTTTCAGGGCACTTGAAACATCTGCCCCCAAAATCAGTCATAGCCTTGATGGCTTTGGAAGCTTGAAGGTCTTGAAAAGAGGCAAGAGGGTCCAGTTCAGATGCTGCAGGTGTGGCCCACAGCCAGGCTTAGGAGGAGGATAGGAGGGCATTAGGCTTCCTGCTCTTTCCCAATCTCTAAATACTTACACCAGATAACAAAAGTCAACAGGAGTTTGGAGGGACGTTTAGTTTTTAGGTCAACATTATTTCCTGCAGTTACTTTTTCCATCCTAAAACCCTATGCTCAATTCAGGCAAATAGGGAGCAAAAAGCAAGGGGCGATCAATATTTTCCAGATTGGTTGGATGTGGGGTATTGGAAAGTCTAATAACCTAAAAACAGTCATCCTGGTCACCAATACGTAATAGCATTTTTTTCATTATAATATTTTACAATTATTTTTTATTCCCAAAGAATCAGAAATAAATGATACATACATTTTATACATATGAATGAATATCCTGGACTGTGGTAAAGTTTTGCTATTTTAGAGGATAAGTTAAGGCATTTTCTTGCAGAAGAGAGTAGAGAGCAATAAGATTACTGGTATTTTGATGGATAATGTTTAGAGAATCACTTCAATTGCAAGGGGAAGTTTGAGTGACTGCAATAAATTAATCTAAAATATAATAGACTGCCCACAGTCAAGTTTTTCACCCTTGTGTATATTTTTTATAATGAGCTACACTTCCTGATTTTATTACTTAGATAAGAAGTTTAGGGTCAGTTGGCAATAGACATTAGAGCCTCATATTTATTCAGAGAATACAGATTCTTATTCCTGCTCCATCAGAACAAGTGTTATGATTGATATTGGGGGAAAAGAAATCTCTGGATGAAATACGTTCTAAATGTATTATAATTGATAGAGTACTTGTATCAAGGTTAAAATGAAATTTGGAAGTGAGAATTATGCTGAAAGGTAGTGAATTACAGTTTGGTAGTAAAATTATCTCATCGCAAGATAAAATATTCATTCATTTAAGAAGATAACTGTAAGAAAACGTACTTTTCTATTATAGCTATGTTTGGATAGTTTGAGGCAAAATGACCTGTGCTTTTCTATATATATCATTTAATTTTCTAGTGTAGAATAAATTTAGCATTTTAATGCAATTTTAGTCATGCATTTTAATATTTCCTTCTCCCGTACTAAGACTGTGGTGCTTCCAGTGTAAGGCTCCTTAATCTTGGAACCATGAATATGAATCCCCTGGTCTTTTGTGTATGATGGTAATGTGCATGTGCTTTTCTCTGGGCAGAGTGTCCAGAGGTTTCATCTGATTCTCAAAGTGATCAGTGATCCTCCTGAATAGAAAATACAAATTACACAATATCTTAAGAAGCCAAAGTCCTTGGGATGTCCTATGATGTGACAGCCCAATTCTTGATGCTGTCACTAGCCTCATGGCATTCCACAGTACCCCGTACTAACCCTGACTTCATTTTTTTAGAAGGTATATTTTGAGAGTCCTACAATTCCATGAAACCATTGGAATAAGGCGAGTATTTCTGGCTCAGACATTTCATTTTTTTCTTGTCTCTCTCTATTTCGTATTTAAAGAAAACAGCTCCCTAAATAGAAACACAGTCAGAAACTTTCCTTCATTCATATATTTATAATTTCTAAAAATAAAGCTAATTTAAATAGCATTAAAAACATATTGGTCAATTTATTGGACAATTCCTAATGAATATTTATTAAATGGATGGGATAGTGTTATGCACTGAGATCTATAGAATTATATATGTATATAATTGAGATAAATTTTAAAGGAAAATAGGATTTGTGCTATTTTCCTTTACAATTTAAAAATTATCTTGTTCTGTTAAAGTCATGCAAATATAGCAAGACACGTGAAGTTACAACAGTGTGCCATGTTTGAATTATTGGACTTGAGTAGGAATTCTTTCTGCTATTTTACAAAAAAAAATAGACAAATGAGTCCATTGAAATTTAAGAAAGATAAGGAAGGGAGGGAGGAAGAAGGAAGGAAGGGAGAAAGGAAGGTAAAAAACAAAGTGAAAAGATAAATATTTTATGATAACAGTGAATCACAGTATATCTGAAATCTGAGGTAGAAAAGAATGAGACTTAAAACTACTTTGAAATTTAAGCCAGTTTTCCAAGCTGTGCACCCTGAACAGTAATCATGTATGTATGTGTATGAATGAGAACAAGAGGCAGTAGTAGGGGCTGTAGCTGAAAGGAGAGATATAAAGGGCCAGGAGGGAAAGGAGAGGGCAAGGGCTGTGATGGCAAACCCAAACTCGGAGGGTCCCCCGAGCATGAGTGAGTAGAAGCTGTGAAGTAGAGGGAGACAAGGAGAGAGGAGATGAGGAGGCCGGTTGGGAATACACACATATACATATATATGTGCGTGCGTGTGTGTGTGTATGTATGCATGCATACGCTGAAAATATGTCCCTTCCCCTGGCCCTCTCCACAGTGTATGGAATACTAGTTAAATCTATAACTTCATTACCCAGGTAAGAGTATCTCAAAGTTCCAGAATGTTACTGTAATTACAGAATGTTCTAGATAGCATTATTTTATTCCTGATAATAACCAATGATATATACATACACACATTACTGTATCAGTCCCTCTTTTCCTTCTGTAGTCTAGTTTCCAAATATTAACATATTACACTATTGACCAATCCTATTAACTGTGAGAATGACCACATTATAATGTAAAAAAAGTCAGTTTGCTTCAAGAGATGACAGAGTATTCCATAAAGTGTCTGGCAATGTATAATTCCAACATACCTTATGTTCACGCTTCTGCCCTTACCACAGAAGTTCTGTTGCACTCTTGGTCTATGTTTAAAACAACTGCAAAGTGCTTTTACCAAGGGGTACAATGCATTTGTGTCATAAAAATAAGACACTGAAACCAAGGAAGAGGCCCTCAAACAGAATAGACTTATGAAGATATTATTAAATTAATGAGTATCTAAGAATGTGTAGGAAAAACTGCACCTGCTTTATCACTAAAAATAGTATTGGCAAGTGCTTACTGAATGATGGTAAGTCCAGAGTCGTCTGTGTGACCAGAAATAGGCATTATATAATGCTCCAAATATGGAGAAGCTTAACACTAATTACACAACCATTGCCACCTGCAAGTTACTTGTTTAGTGCTCTTCAATACAAATGAGCAATTTTACAGCATCTGGGTCTTCATATTTGAATAATCTCCCTGATAAGGAGGCATCTGATCCATTCCTCTTTGTTGCCTGACCTGGGGCAGTTCAGGTAACCATGCTGGCCTTTAGTACACTTATTGGTAAAGTGAGGGTTGGATTCCACCAGTGGTTTTCAAATGACCCTCTTTGGAGCTCTATGGCTCTGAAAATTCTTTAGGGGATTGGCAAAAAGTGAATTTTTTCCAACTATTTTCTTCTCAACCATGAATATTTAAATTACCTTAGAAACCTGTTAATTGTTCTGAGCTTTAAAATTCCTTCTGGCTCTATATAGAATATGAATGATTCTATATAGGTATGGAGATAAAGGCTTTTACATAGAAAATGTTTTCTGTGACAAAGTGGGGTGGACTTAATGCAAGGGTAGCAAGATACCTAAAGACTGAATTTTTTGAATAAAGATTATTGTTGCTTATGGAACCTAAGGTTAATATTGTCATTATTACAGGGGTGATTTGTGTTTTGACATAATTTGGTTAGGACATCCAAGTTTTGGAGAAAGGGTTACTCTCCTTATATCACAAACTTGTGCATCTATTAGCAAATTTTTAATCATAACAATTCAGTACAATTCTTTAAATAAAGAATATTATTTTAAATTTCTTGCATAATGGGTTGTTTTTGCATTTAAAAATGTGTCTGGGATAAAAAGATGTCTGTACTTTGCATAAGCACTGAGTAATTTTAGCTAAAATCTTATCCTAATTATAGCTTGTCTATTTAGGGGTTTAAGAAGGGGTTTAAGAAGTAGTTATACACTTTCTACTTGTAGGAGGTTCTCCTTTCACTTTTAAAAGAATTTCCCTCTGATTCTGATAGCCATCCTTGCTTATAAATTATCTTTCTGAAGATTTGCAAATTCCTCAAATAAGCTGATTAGGAATAAAAAGAAAAGGGCAGAAGTGGGGTAACAGCACAGTTTTTCACAGCTTGAAAAAACATGCTAATATCAATTATGTTTTCTATCCCTTTAGTGTGCCCTGGGTAACAGACAAGACCAGTGAGATTGGGTGAAATTATTAGGAGAATCTGTGTGTTCAAAATTTATTTAGTCCTAAACAAAGATAAATACTAGATAGAGAATGTAGAATCCTGGATGAGCAATGTGGTTGAAACAAATTATACAGAATCTCTTAAAATTTTATTATTTCATTGTTTTTATAAGAAAGCAACTAAAATTTTCATATTATAGCAACCCAACCATAAAATTCTAAACTTCAGGAAAGAGATAATGAAGAAAGTGAACAAAGGACATCTGAGAAATGGCAGCAATCTAAAGGTAAACAGGTTTTCAAAATCATAATTGACCAATTATGTAACAGAAATACCATAAGTGATCATTTTCTTTATACATATATGGTAGCATAGAGTCCTAGTGACTGATTTTAAAAAATAACACTATTACTACCATCATACATCAATAATTCATCATTTCAATCCCATGTTACTTGATTGGGTCATTTGGAGAAAAGTTTCTTGTTTGCATGAATAAATTAGTAACAAGAAGATATGATTAATTCAAAATGATTGCATATTTTCAGTCTCTTTCAAACACATTTTAAACAATTCTGTCATTTTATTTCCAGATGGGCTGATGAGAAAAGAGAAACCTGAGCATATCTTGGTAAAATGCTTGAACTCTAAGGATAAAGTAAAATAATCTTACATCTCTCAAAGAGAAAGACCAAGTTAAGTAGATGGGACAGAGCTCATCTGCAACACCGGAAGCAGGAAGGTAGTAGAATAGCATCTAGAGATTACTGGGAGAAAAGTCTACACTGTGAGAACCTTGAGCATCTCCAAGAGATTATTCAGCTGAAAGAAAGAAAACAAGTCATTTGAGGATCTGCAACAATTCTGCTAGTCTATCATCCATCTATCCTATCATAGGAAAATATTTGAAATTAAGACTCAAATCAACTAAACCAACCAGATTATTACAGGACCAGTCTTACAGCCTTGCTAGTTTCCTATCACCTCCCACCCCACCCTCTGGGACCATTCACAAAGCTCTGGGAGCACTAGAAGTGAGAAGGTGGAAGGAGATGAATGAGTAGACCATCCCCCCTTCCACACTGCTACTCCCCAAGCCATAAATTTGGACTAAACCTGTTGGAGGAGTAGAGCTTTGAATTGGATTGGAAATTACAATTATAACTTGGAAATAATTAGGCTTCTTAAAACCTGAATTGCCTACATTAAGAGGCTTCTTATAAGAGAATAAGGGAACACAATGTCATTTGTTCAAGTTTTGGTTAAGAGAAAGAAAAGGAGAGGCTGGGTGTGTTGACTCACACCTGTAATCCTAGCACTTTGGGAGGCCCAGGTGGAGGATCACTCAAGGTCAGGAATTGGAGACTAGCCTGGGCAACAGAGTGAGACCCCATCTCTACAAAATATAAAAAAAAAAAAATTAGCCATGCATGGTGGTGCACTCCTGTAGTCCTAGCTACTCAGGAGGCTGAGGCAGGAGGATCTCTTGAGCCCAGGAGTTTGAGGTTGCAGTGGGCTATGATTGCACCACTGCACTCCAGCCTGGGTAACAAAGCAAGACCCTGCCTCAAAAAAAAAAAAAAAAAAGAAAGAGAATGAGAAAGAGAGAGAATGACGGTAGTTACAGAAAAATAAAACCAACTCCTATTTGTACCACATTGAGTATAGACCATCCAGTAAACCATGTGTACTTGCATTTTAAGGCATTGTTGTACATGCATCCTTACACACACTATGTCATAGTGATTGGCTAGAATCAATGGGAAGGAACAAAGCAACACAAAGATTAGAGATAAAATAGAAGATATATTTCTTGGAGGAATAGGAATTCTTCCAAGTTCCCTGGATATCTAGTTTAAACACTGTCTGGAGGGATCAATACATGTTCCCTTGTAGCTTGCTGAAAATAGTTTCAGAGTAGTAAAATAAGATCCGTTAATCAAGGAAGGGCAATTCAAAATAAACTTATATTGTATTAATATCTTATGTAACTCCAAAATTAGCTGTTTAAAAAGTAAGAACTAACTGCTAGAACAGAAGTTGAAGACACATTTCAGGAATACATAATTTTGCAAAACTGATCAATTTTAAAATATGCTATTCTCTGTAAGTTTTTTGTGGTACATTTTTTTATTATCAGTGTGAAATAGAATCTTTGACTGTGGGTCATAAACACCTTTAAGAAGTAAATCAAACTCTTGCTCTCTCCCTCTCCCCCTTCCCCTTTCTCTCTCTCTTTGCCTCCTTAGATAACTACCCTGGCCTATATGGTGGCGGTCTTTGCCAGCAATTGATTTTCCTTGACTCTAGAAATACCACTTTCTGTTTGATCAGCGTTATCTGCTCTATCATCATCACCATCCTTATGTAAACATATTATTATCCAATCCGGTTTCCCATTTCCAACATCTCTCAAAGAATCCTTTATAATCTTTATCTTTTAAATTTTAGAAATAGTTTTCTGGTTCTTAAATTCCAAAAGGTCAGTGGCTGATGTAACACAGATTCCTAGAATTGTGCCTGACATATATTTGGTGCCCAGAAATACTTGTTGCATTAATTAGTGCCATTTATTTTATTTATTTCAAATTCTTGACTCAGTTAAAAATTATACCCCTTATTTAACAGACTCTGATTATCGAGCCACTTTTCTGCCCTTGATTCCTCTTTTGAACCAAATTCTTCAATAATAATGAGTCTTCTTGAGATGCTTCCATCTATAAAGCTATCTGCAGGTCCACATTGGTATATGTGTATTATGTATGTGTGTATAAGGGCAGGATTAGCACTCAATAAATGTTTTGAATATAATACAAAATTTATATTTAATCTTCCGAGACCTTTCTTATACTAGAATCTGATAAAGTTAAGAGGTGAGATTCTTGCCTTGAAGATCAAACCTGTATCCTTAGGAACCACAGAGCTTTGATAACACAGATAACTTTTTAAGAAAGCTGTTAGGCCTCCATGTTAAGGACTACACATAAAATTGCAAAAGCAGTTCTTTTGATTATAATGTCAGCTAATGGGAAAGAAATAACTTATCAAGATGAAATCAAGGCGCTAATAGAAAGAGAAATATGATGCTGGGCATCTAAACAATAACAAGAGCATATGAAAAGAGTGACCTTGGAGACTTCAGAACTCCAACATCAAATAAGACCAGAGATAATTAGTGATAAACTGTTTCATAAGATGAAAAGCAGACTGTCACATCCTAACCCTGTGTTCATAAATTGCCCCCATCATTGTGCAGTGAACATTTGATTATCTGTACTGACTAGGAATAGAAGACATTTGTATTAGGATTTGTAGAAAACTCACACTCATATAGTTATTGAGTGCTTCTTTTATCTGTTTTCCAGGTTATGTCAATCAATTAGCAATACTAAAGTGGTCTTGGATTTCAATAATAATAATAATCATAATCATAATAATGCTCCTTACAATTATTAGTTCTGTTCTAAGACAATAATGATTTTGGTTTTGTTCTAAGTCATAGGCCTGCATTATCTATATCACTTATCAGATAAGAAGAAATACTCAATAGTAGATGATTATAAATGTCTCCCAATAAAATCAGAATCTGATCATAGTGGTACAGCAAGACAGGAAACATTTCTGAGCAAGTAGTAATTACATACAAAGCCATACAGGTGGCTTTGTGCTTACTGCCATTAGCTACCACACTATTAGAATATGGTTAATTATAAGAAAGAAAAGGGAATTACTTGGTTTTGAAGACAGCAATATAAGGAAACTCTTGACAACATTTTAACAACCACAACAATGAAGGAATAATATCCAGGTTATGGATTCTGCTCGCTGTCTGCACTGAACTTTTTTTTTTTTTTTTAATTCTGTAACTGATCATTCTCTTGCTTGTAGGAGGTTGTTGCTATAAATGCTGAACTCCTGCTGTCAGCCAACCAAAAGGTATCTGCCATTTCCTACCTTTTAGGTCTTGCCGTTTATCAACATCTGATGAGGTTTTGTTGAATATGTTGTTTTCTCTACATATTCACTTGCATAAAAGACTGACCAAATTTTTACTTTTTCTCAAATTATGGCATACATTTCAGGGACATATTTTTATATTTATCATATTTCAAAACTTTATAAAAATTTTTTCAGCACGTGAAAGTCTAAATCTTTTTCCATCTCCTAGATTGAAAATACCTTCCTTTCCTTTCCTGTTTTCCTTACATCTATTTACATTGCTGTGTGATTGCTATTAGTAATCAGTGTCATTTTCCATTTCAGAGCTAAGATCACAGTGTTTGAAGAAGAGAAGGTAAGACCATACTCTATTTGTTTTTACCATAAAGAAGAAAAAGATTTTACTTTTCCTCCATATCAGACTCTTGGTAGGTTTCTGATATGGGTTTCCAATATCTCAAATTTATGAAATAAAACAATATATCCTAACTGTCCCATTTCAAAAATCACAGCTGTCACCAAGACACATGTTCAATCTAATGCAGGAAAGAAATAACCTGGAATGATCCATCTTTTTTCTGTGTTGAATTGACTTAAAGTCAATTGTGAGACTAGTAAAGGACACACACACACACACACACACACACACAAACACCTTTACGTAGATATAAAAGTTATATATCTTTTATTTAAATTACACAGACCTCTAGTGATAATCATTAGAGACTTAAGCCAGGCATGATAAATACTTTTCAAGTTCTTTCAACTCTGCTAATATAATATTATAGTGCTGTGTAGCATGCTGTGTTGGGAAGTTTCTGAGGCCATGACAGGGTTCAGTAGAAAGGGGTATTGTGATCTCTTAACTATGTCAGTAACTTAGCTATTGGAGGAGGTAACAAAATAATCTATTTTTTACCTGTGACCTAAATCTAATTTGCTATTTGTGTAGAAACTCTTTCTTTCATCTTTTTTTATGAAAGGATATATAAACATATACTCAATGAGCAGAATTTTGCTTAATGCATCATAATTTCTAATTATGAGATAATGCAGTATATTTCAATCATGAGTTAATAATCAAGCATTAGTAAGACTTACTAATTCAATTTAATTGAAGGTAAGACTCAGCCAATTTAGAAAAATAAAATTTTGAGGTAACCAACTGACGAGGGTTAGAAAAAGGGAAGTTGTGTTCAGGGTACTATGGAGTAGTATTCACAAACTATGGTATAAATGTCACCCCCTAGAGATGCACAAGACACAACCTGCACAACAGTATGTGGCAGTCTTGGTGTCTGAACTATAAAAGAGAGGAATAGTATAAAATATAATAATGGCAATATTTGTTTACTTCTTTAGAGAATATAAAAAGAAAGGGAACACATTAACATTATTGAAGCATATATTAGTTTAGGATTTTATACCTTTTTGTCATTATTTATTAAATAATTTATTTTATAATCCTAACCTGTATTTTTAAGACAAATTAGCAAATGCAAGGAATACTAACACAGCATCTCCTCAAAGCATTAGAGATTTAAAATTAGCAATGTTCAAATTAAAGATGTCTTATTGACCTGATCTACTTGTTTTGATAAAACTATAGTGTCTGAATGGAGACCAGCAGGCTGGGAATTTTCCCCAGAGCAATAATAATTCTTTTGTCTTTAACAATTCATTTAAAGTGCTGACACTGGGTTGTTTTCCGGCATCCTAAAGCATTCAGACATTTCACGAGGAGTTGTATGTTCTGAAGTTGGTAGTCTTGGATGATTAGAACCCCTGGGCATAGAGCTAGTTGGGTAAATTTTGGATAACATACAGGAGATAGAGGAAGGTAAAAAGTTCTACTATGGAAAGACACTCCATTTTGTAGAGGAAGGAGATGTCAGTGGAATTCCAGAGTCCTACCCTTCCCTATGTTAGTCTTCTATGTCGTTCTAGAATGCCTCTTACTGATTATAATTCTTTACCTTAGCATATCTGTGGACTTTAATATCTAACATCAAAAGAGACCTGGGTCACCAAGTGATTTCATATAATAAAAAACTGGCAGTTCATTTCTGTCCCTGGTGGTTCTGGTGACGGTTGAAGTAGCCAGATACCACCATCCTTTGCTTGCTGCTGAGGCAAGAAAAGCAAATGGGGAAAATTTATCAGATGAAAGGACTTTCACTGGTGGCAAAATTTACTAATACAACATTGAGGGAGATATCAGAATAGCCCTTATGACATTTATTAATATATTCTAAGAGGAAACCAACAATGAACAAATAAGTTTATATATATATATTTATGCATGGAAAGAGAAAAATAAAGAAAGAGTAAATATGAAGGTGATAAAACCTATGAGGAAAATAAATAAGTGAAGAGGGCTACAGTATAACAGGACAATAAATTGAAATGCTAAATAAGGTAGTTAGTGATACTGTGAAAAAAATGTAGCAGGATTGTGTGATCAAAGGTAATGGTGGCAGCTACTTTGTGTGTTTTGGGTAGAATTTCCTACAAAGCCAACATTTGAGTTGACATCTGAACGCCAAGGAGATAGCCATGTCAATACGTTGGAGAGGAATCTTCAAAGGCCCTTCATGAGCACTGAGCCCAGAGTGTTGGATGAACAAAAGCCAGCATGTTTAGAGCACAATGAGTGAGCAGTTGACATACAGAGATAAAATCACAGAGACAGGCAGGGACAGGTCATCATACCAGCCAAAGTAAGATTTTCATTCTTCATCTGGGTCTGTACATATGGTGCATCTTTATTGTGGGATACTGTTCACTGAATGTGACCAGGATAGCTATTTTATCCCATTGCATCACTCCTGATGCCTTTTAGTTGGCCCATTCCATCAATCAGACTATCAAATATTTATTGTGCCAGGCATGATGCAAAATCATGGGGATACAGTGTTGACCAAGAGAGATACTGCTAACCCTACCCTCAGGCTATATATACATTTCAATGGGGAAGATAGAAATGAAACGATTACAAATATCATGATGTCTAAGAAGTAAGCAAATGAGATGTATTGTTGACATTTATAATAAAGAAGGGTTAACCTAGCCTGCAGAGTAGATCCAATATATTTGTATCAATGCAATACTATTTTATGTTACATATTTTACCTCAGAAAGTCATTCCTAGATCTTTCTATTTACTATAAAATAGAATAAATTAAAAACATTCATTGATATAGTGCTTTATAATTTTCTGAGTCCTTTCATATGCATTACCCCAATATTTACAAAAACTATGATAGAGGTTGGTCAATTATAATTATCTTCATTTTAAAGATAAATAAGCTGAAGCTCTGAGAATTTAAATGACTTGTCTACAGTCATGAAATGAGTTAGTAATATAAGCAGTCCTAGTCTGTTCTGAGCTAAATATGGTAAATATGGTAAAATTCTTTACTCAATATAGCACTAGGCCTTTAGTTTGGAGGCGAAAGGAAGAGAAAACATAGCATACTCATTCTTAAGAAATATGAGGTCTATTTAGGGAAGTGTATAGATGAGCACCAGATAATAAATTGTGCAGAAATTCCGTGTGCATATGAAGTTAAGGAATAATTCAAATGGTCTGGGATTATTCTTGCCTTGACAGATATTATTTTTAAACCAGACATATAAAGAGATTATGTGGCTGGCTTGTGATGCTTTTACATTCTGGAAATTCTCTGATTTTTTTTTTCTTTTCCTACTGTCAAAATTGCTGCCAATCAGTGAAACTTATCCACCACTTCCTCTGAGTTTATTGCTTAGTTTAGAAATCTACTGTTTCTTCATTGTGCAGATTAATCTTAGCTACTCTCTTTCTCTGCTGAAGACTCTGCCAGACACTCCAGAAAACTTTACTCAGCATTCTCTTCTAATTATCTTATTCCCAGCTCTAAGCCTGATGCCAAGATTTCTATTTGAACAACCACTTCCTAGAATGCTAAATTGTCAACTTTTAGGAAAGCTTCATTCATTTAACCTTCCTCTATTTCTTAGAAAATCAATAGAGAATTCTACTCAATATGCAACGCTGCATTTGCTGCCCTACTAAGTGAACATTCTCTGTTGCCTTCAATTAGTGCAGTGAGTTTATTTTTCCAATTTTTGCTTGAAGTCAACAAATGTCTGGCTCTATTAAAATTTATTATTTTATACTATGTTTTATAATGAGCCAGCACCTGGCATATCATCACATAAAAATGCATTTGATATATTCAAATAGTATCATTGACTTTTTAAAAATATTACATGTTTAATCTCTTTCTTCTTCTACTATACCCGCAAATGTTTTTTCTGTTAATTATAAATTGACAAGACATGTCAAGTGATTAAAACACAAGAAAAAAGTGTACAACTTCAATTATGTATTTGTGTTTATATGTTTGTCTTATTCTTCATAACTATAACCTGGTGAATGGCATGTAATGTATTGAAGACAAATACTGCTGTCAAACCATCACTATGTGACAATATGACAGGTCCTGTGTTAAGTGCTTTATATCCTATATTATTTTAGTTTCATATAAACCCTCTAGATAGAAAATTAGTTTGCAATATGAGTTTCTTTTTAAAAAGTCAGTGAATATCAAAGACATATTTTAAGATAGAAACTGATGAGAAACATCTTTGTAAAAAGTGAAAAACACTTACGGGAACCAGGAATTTTTTAATCTCTTCCAATGCATGACTCATACGTGAATAAGCTTCCCCAGGTGGAGCAAACACTTCAATTAATACATGAAGTTCATCACTCAAGTGGGCATATTTGGCTTCCCCACTCTTCCTTAGTTCTTCTTCCTGTGAAAGAGGTTATTTTTAGAAATACAAATCCATTCATTTTGCATTGATTTAACACTTACTGAGAATATGACAAAAGGGCATAATTTAAGCAAATTTTCCATAAGTAGAAAGAAACCCTTTGAGAAATAAAAATCTGCTACAAGCCATTTAAAGATTTTTAAATCATTTTTGAGTGTTTGAATGATTAAAAAAAAACCCTGGCATAATTATCATCTACAACAGATTTTAATCAGCTAAATGAAAATGCTAAACTTATGAAAATATATCACAGAAATGCCATTAATTCTTTAATATTCCTCACTACATTATGGAAGAAAAGGACTTTTTTGTGTGTCTGATGGGTAATTTGCAGATAATAAGTGAAAGATTATCACTATGTTCTTTAAGAAAACCAGAACTTTCTAGCTACTTTTTGAGAAGTGAAATGTTACTTATTTGTGTTAAAAGGTGAGCTAAGTATGCAAAACCAAGGTTTATCTCCCACTGGCCCAGATTATCATCAAGCTTCATACCCACATCTTTTCCATCATTTGCTGCCTCATTTTGGTCAATAGGGGTAAATTAAAGGGATGGTGGTTTGACATTATGTTAGCCTTGATTCTGCATGAGCTACATAGCTTCTGCTTAAGCAACGATACATTTCTATTGAAAGACATTTTTCATAGTACTGTGCCCAAGCCATTATTGAAGCTTGATTAATTAAGTACAGGTACAGAGCAAATTAACATATGATACACATATTTTGTCAATGTGTGTTAAGTATTTTATACATATCATCTCTAATTCCACAATCGGTTGCAGATATTCATATATTTCAGATTAGGAAACTGAGGTAAGAAGATTTAAGTAGCTTCAGCAAAATTGGAATTCAAACTCAGCCCAATTTACAACCAGATTTGCATTTTTTAGAATTTCAAAGAAGCAAAATTTGGTTAAAAAGTTAACAAATAATATTAATTATGTTTTACCTTTCTTGCCCCCAACAGTTGTTAGTGAAACAACAGTAGTTATTTCACTAAAATTTCAAAGGATACAAATAAACAAGTAATTCCTAGTTTTATATGGAGATTAAATAGAAAAATGGCATGAACAGAATTAAACTGGATAAACAAAGGCAAATTTGCTATTGATTTCATGTGAGTTAACTGGATAACACATGCTAATGTGTTTATCTGATTAGAAATGCCCAGCCATTCAAAACATGAAGGATCCATGAAAGAGATGGGAAGGTGTTCTTGGTTTCCTATAGATACACCCTTCACCTACTCAAATCTCTCTGAAAATAGTCCCTTTCAGCCTGGGAACCCACTCTCCACTTCTCTAAGCATACTTTCAAACTACTCTAACTGGGACTTTTTACTTAAGGGCTTTTCCTAGAGCCTAATTCTCAGTTTGGGGAGGAGAAGAAGCACTTGACTTCACAAAAATACACCCATGAGGTATAGTAAACATTTCTTTTCTCTGGGTCCTGCTGGGATGCAAGCTGCTTGTTACTTCTGGGGCCAGCTTGGTTTAGGCATAAGTACAGCAGTTAAATCACAGGTCTCTTAATTCTGTCCCTTTCTCATTACTTCCTATGTTGATTTCCAGCTGGTTATTTTTGTGTTACTCTCTCCTCACACCTGGAATTTCCTGGGGAATTTCAAATAATTTTCACCTCTATTAAACAGAGTGACAAAGTAATTGAGTGATATTTCCTAGAGTGGCATGGCTAGCTAATTATGGAGCTCAACAAAATAAAGGGAACATCAGTTAATTGATCCCGCTATCCTTAGAAGACACAGTGGTGATCATCGTTTGCTACTTGGAATGACTCTTTGGAATCATATCTCCTTCCACAAGGAGAATTCAAGAATTTTATAAACATGCAGTGCTCTTTGTAGGGGGATTCTAGTGAAAGAAATTGTTTCTATCTTCTCAAATTAAGAATAGTAGCCACCTGCTTTTGCATTTTTATAAAAGAATATGACATAAATTGTTCATGATGTGATGTAGACCATATATTTCTCCTTTGTGCTATTCCAGATGCTGGTGTTTTGCCCTTCTAGATTCTCCTGTAAGGCCTCCCACCAACATCACCACCACCAGAAAGAACTTCTGAGTAACTGAGGTGATGACCTGCTCATCAGCTTTTAAACACCTATGTATATATCTAGATGTACACATAATATATGATAACATACATATTATATATGTAGTGTTTTCTTAAATATCTAATTGGAGAAGCAATCTTTACTAACATCTATTAAACTGACTCACTACATTAACCAAATATTTATTATTCCATAAAGTATTTAAAACAATGTCCAAGAAAGTCTGACTACTCAGGTTAGTAGATTTCTCTCTGGTGCACCCAACTGCCTCAGCTCCCACTACTTAACTTGCATAAACAAGAGTCAGTGTCATTTGTTCCCAAACCTATTTACACCAGTTGTATTTATTATTGTTATTGTATGTTTTGTTATTGTATTTTATTGTATTTTTATATTTCCCCTTTCAACACAAGGACAAAATCGTCTAACTCCACATTTCTCAGAAGGTATCCCTGTCGTTAAGGACACATGACTATACTAGAAATAATAAAGGTGAAGGGAAACAACTCTGCATGCAAAGTATGCAAACAAAGTAGGATGTGTTTTTGCTTAGAAAAAGTATGAATTATGAAGGATCTATTTTTGTTAAGGGAAAAGATAATTGTGTGCTAAGTAAAACGGCTAGTTGTTTAAAGAAAAGAGTGAGAAAGGGCAAGAATAGGACAAAAACCTGAATGATATGGAAAGTTTTTTGAAGGTTTGTGGGAAAGGAATCTTTCGTTGTCTTGAAATGGAAAATTGTAGAAGTTTTGTAGAAAAGAAATCTTATGCTGCCTGGTCAAAGCTGGCTATGGTTGGATGGGTTTCTTTATCAAGTTTTGTTTTTTCTTTTTTTTAAAGTGAACTTTATATCAAAAGAACACTGATTCAAAACTAGAGTTTGGTTTTCTCTCTGTTAAAAAAAACCAGTTTTCTTGGATTGTTGATTTGCTGTTACTAAACTAAGAGACTACAAAAGGCTTTTCTTTGCCTATAAAGTAATCTGAGTAGGAAACAAAGATACTGTGTCTTATCAGAATAATTTCCTGTGCTTTGTGTTAACTTTTATCACATCTTTAAGTATGTAAGAGAATCAAGTCCTCTCATTTTTTTCAAAGAGAGCTAAGAGTTTTTGTTTGTTTGTTTTTTATTTGTTTTTTTAACAATTATGTTACCTCCTATATTTACTTTTGAAATTTTTTATTGCCACTTAGGTTAAGTGGATAACTAAGTATTGTTTTACAGTACTTGTGATCCTATTTAATGAAGTGAAGTGTTAAGCCTTTTGATATTTTTGACCACAACTTGACAAAATCAAATTTTAAATGAAGTCTTCTTGATCTGAAACTGACTTTGAGATTTCCCAGAGAAGCCCTGGAAAATCTCAAAGAGTTTGTTTTCTCACTTTGTAAATAGAGGTATTAAACTAACTAGGTTTATTTGATATGTTAAATTGCATGGGAAGAGTTGTCAAATAAGAAGAGCTACTTAAACTTCCTTATATTTGTACGGGTAAATGTTATTGCTTCAGAAATTGGATAAAGTTTCTAGAAATTTTCCCAGGTCTTTGCTGTCCCTGATATGTCCTGGTATAATGTTGTCAGCCATAATTCCATAATTTAAATGTTGTATTCTGCAGAAACTACCATATTCCCTTGTCAATTATGTTAAAATGAACTTCCATCGGATTTTTAACTAGGGCCATTTTAACCTTTTTGTCATTCACAGATAGTTGCTGTCTTACTCTGATGCTTTCCTGAAAGCTCCTGTAATCAGTTACTAGCCAGAACACTTTGTCTTCAACAAAAAGGGACTCCCTTTGAGATCTATGGAAAGGACTATGACAGGTACTCTGGGATACAGGTTTCTTATGTCATTGTTTAAATAATTTTGAGATCAGCCCACTTCACTGAGTAAGGATTTTCAGAACTCTAGTGGAGAAGCTGAGTTCACAAGGGTTCATAAGCTGCATTCATAAAACCCTTCATACAATTAAGAAGAACAAGAATTTATTATATGGGCCTCAGTAGACTGATAAAGGATGATTATAATTTTTTATGGTCTTTGTTTGAAACACTGCTGGTCCTTTAATGTTCAATTTTTTGGGTATAAGAAACCTTTTCCTCTTTTTTCAAGCTACCTATAATTCATAACAATTTAATAGATTACACTTTTATAAACAGAAATGAAATATTTATCTTTTTACTCCTCACCTAATCCTTCCAGAATTTGGAAATTCTTATTGAATATGTTTATTTTCATGGCAATATAATTATTTGGATAAGTTCAATAATAATCTGTCCTCCTTGTAAAAGGACATAATTGGAGGAATTGATTACAAAACCAAGGCTTTGATTGGAATGTCATATTTGATATTGATGTGCATACAATCAGATGTGATCAGACAGTTTTGAGGAACTAAGGTTGACTTTATAGAGCCAATGCTTATAAAACCCTCATGGAAAAAGTGGCCTGATACCTAGATTAAAGTGTTCCCAGCCTTATAGGTAAGTAAGGTAGGTCACTTCCTTGAAGGTTCAGAAACTCTGGAATATTTTGGAGATCTCAAGAAAAGAGGAATTCACCAAAATCTACAGGTACTGCAGGTGAAGAAGGGTGGTGAGTTCTTGGCTTGGCTTCCTAGCCTTGAGAAGGCTTTCATAAGTCCAATCTGAGAATCCTTATGAAAAGTTCCAGCAGAGAAAACTTAAAAAGACCTATGTGGTCCGTTATCATTCTTGCTTCACTCAGGTTACAATCAAGCCAAATCAAATGAAACCAGAATAGTTTTGCCAGCAAAAACAATCTTACTTTGATTACCATTTATCAAAAATGAGGTTGACTATAGAGAGAAAGTTTATGTTTCAGTGGAAAACTATAACCTACCCTTATGGGTTATCAGATTCTAGTCCTGTTGATTGTCTTTGAGTGACTTTCATCTCTTTGTAAACTAGGTCCTACCATCTTGTGTATTTTGTCAGTAATTCACAGTTCCAGTTTTTCTCCCACCTTCCTGATTTGGCATCACTGAGAACTAAAACTGCCCTTTCCAAAAGCCCTGCAAGCAAAAGCTCAATGATGATATAAACGTCAAAAGATGCATCACTGCAACAATTTGGGCCACTCAAAAAGTTCACCAGAACGTTTGCATCTTTCATGCTGTGCTCCAGAAAATAATCATAACTACAGCCCTACCACTACCATCCTCACTAAAGATGCTGTGAGCCCCACAAAAACTGGGTTTATCGTCTGCCTCAACCATTAATCTTTGTTTTTCTATTTCCTCATTCTAGTATATGTTCTGTTTCCCCTTTTGCAGATATTATACATTACAATTTCTAACCTAAATCTTTTCTCCACAGCAATCAACTTAGCTTCTTTTTGTAAAACTTTTAAGGAAGTTTCAGATGGGGGAAATGTGGAAAGTTTGGGATCCCCAGAGTTGGTATAAAGATTATTTTAGAGTAAAAACATTTGAGCTAAATAAGATGTAGAAGAAAAATATTTTCTGAACTTTCCTAATCTTACTAGAATAGAGCTTCATCAGAGTTGACTGACACAACCCCACTTCCCCTACCCTCCAGGGTGGTCTCCATTCAGGGAGACACTGACCTTGGGCACCAGGACATTCCAAAAAATTAGTAAACAAGCCTCATCAGAACCTTCCATCTACTGAAGCCCTAACCACCTCTGCTCCTTCATTTTGGTATAAAAACTTTTATCTCTGGTGATTCAGTGAGCTACTCATCACTAGCAACTACCAGGTGCATGTGTAAATAAACCTTGTTTTTTCTTCTATTAATCTGTCTATTGTCAGTTAATTTGCAAGCCTCAAACCAACTGGATCCAGGCTGGAAGAAGAAAAGCTTTCCTCCCAAATATATATATGTATATTCAGTGATAATTCATTTTATAATCAAATAACTATGCAATTAAAGTTTGTACCACATCAAATATTTAATATTTGTCCTGTAATTATAAGCACAGAGTCTGGGTAAGTAAACAAATAATAGAAGCTTGTATCCCAAAAGACTATTGCGGTGCTCATAAACAAGTTAGAATAAGTAACTTTTTCACAATAGTCCCTCTAGTCCCTTCTATAGTGTGTTACGTTATTGGATCATGGTACTAGCAGTTCCAGTTATTATTAGGCTATTCCAATTTCAGGTGAGTAAATAGCTGTGCTAATTTACAGTGCTTACTTTTTTCATCCAAGAATCAACTTCAGGAACCTTTAATGTAGAGTCCAAAGAGAAAGGTCCCAATGACTGGAAATTTTATAATAATATGTTAGCAACAACCACCACCATTTTAAAGACTGACATAATTTTTTGTACTACTCTCTATGTATAGAAACAAATATCTCAAAACTCCTATAAGAAAACCAACCGGTGCTTCCCTGTAGACACTCATATGCAACCCGGGGTCTAGGAAAGAGCCTTGGACCAATACTTAAAAGGTGCCTTACAAGGACTAACTGTAAACTGTAGCAGAGATTTTGCTCTTGTGGCTCTCAGTTATTTCATATGCAAAAGAAAGGAGGTAACCTGAGAGGTAATTTTGAAATGTTGTTGTAGGGAGCACAGGTGTTCCAGAAAGGTGTCTTAGAAACTATCCTTCCCCATCCATTCAACTATATCAGTTCAACTTGAACCTCTTTACATACAAAAATTTCAGGTAAGAGGATATCGTTCTACAAGTTCAATAAACTAAAAACAATAGACAACCTTAGACATGATGATGTCTCAGGTTTCTTTCAGCTTTAAAATGTCATGACTTAGCATGGGACTGTCCTTCACAGACATCCTGCTACTTAGAACTTTCATATTAGAAAATACTACTTTCCAAATACAGTGTCTTCTAGGACACATTGCCAGAAAAATTAAAAATAAATGGCCCCTTTTCATGTTAATCTTTAAGCACCTACAATATGGCAATTCCTACACATTTTACATATGTGATTTAATCTTCATAGAACCCTTGGATGGACTTTGGAAGCAGTAGAGTATAGTGGAAAGAAAAAAGATTTTGGAGGTAAAGAAATCTAGATTTGAACTAATGGCTGTGATATTTATTATTTGTGATATTTGAGGCAAGCTGATTAATTTTTCAGCTTTAGCTTCTTAATCCATATAACAGGAAAACTCTAGACCTCTCATGTAAAGATGAAATGAGGTAATGCATATAAATTGCAAGTACAGTGTCTGGCAAACTACAAACACTCAGAAAAAGTTTTTCTCTCAGACAAGCTAAGTAACTTGGTTGCAGTTATTAAGTTAGTAAGGAATTTGAATTTGGTCTGCCTTACTCCAAAGCCACACTCTTATGTTAATGGATGTTTATTATGTATACTAAATTCACATGGAAGAATATAATTCTAAAAGTTTCCAATTAAATTTTGCTTTGATGTAAGAGTGTACCAGTTTGACACTGGTTTAGTTATTAAGTTAATTGAAATGTATAACTTTAAGGGAACATATACTTGAAAATTATTCTAAACCAAAAAGCTCAAGTGTTTTAGAAAGATAAGGAAAAATTAACATGACTGTGTATCTTAGTCTGTTCGGGCTACTGTAACAAAATACCATAAACTGAGTGGCTAAATCAACAGACATTTATTTCTCACAGTTCTGAAGACTGGGAAATCCAAAATCAAGGGTACCCATCAACTTAGTTGCTAGTGAGGGTTCTTTCTCTGGCTTGCAGAATGACCCCCTTATTGTTGCATCCTCACACGGGGGAAGAGAGAGAGGGCTGTTGTTTTTCCCTCTTCTTGGAAGGGCACTAATCCCATCATGGGGGATCCATCCTCATGACCTCATCTAAACCTAATTACATCCCAAAGGCCCCACCACCAAGTACCATCACATTGGTGATTAGGGCTTCAACATATGAATTTTGAAGGACACAAACATTCAGTCCATAGCACCATGAGTACTTTCTTGAATTTGCACTTTTCAAGTAAATCATAAGGTTATTATCTGCAATATGTCACATGGACCATATGACATTGAAAGGCCGCATATCATGGTAATTAAGTGCCCAGTTTCTGTTTCATGATGGCCAGGGTTAAAAATCCCAGCTTTTCCACTTAATTATGTGTAAACTTGGACAAGTGACTTCACAATTCCAGATTTCTAACTCTTTACCTGTAAAATGGGGATAGTGATAACAATAGTAACATAGCACTGATCAAATACTACTATTACTAAATATTATTTTAGTAAATATCTTAGATTCAGAACAATGTAATAAATTTAATAGGAACCAAAAGAGTTAATGTAGCCTAAGATCACAATTAATCTCCCAGGAGTAACTCCTCCAGTGACAGGAATAAACTCAATAATAAAAAAGTTTAAAAAGCATGATATGCAGTATGTACAAGTTGGCTTTTTGCTTTAGCAATGATTATTGTCATATTTTATCCTCAGAGTTATAATTTAGTAAAGTGCTTTTTGCAGGCTTTTTCTTCTTAATGCCCCAGGGAACTTTCTTTTAACATAAATTCTCTTCAGAAATAAATAAGCCTATTGTCTGCACAGCTTTCACCATCAAGAAATTCAAATAAACACATATTTATTATTTATGCCTTGGCCTGAATGGGATCTGTCTGAATCCCCAATTTAAAGACATTTTAAAAAAGGCATATATGGAAATTCTTTTAAGCAAGTTCAAATTAGTTACCCCAAATTTATGCACACAAAAGGTTTTTGTACCAATAGATGTACATACGTGCGTGAATTGAGAAGCGATAGCTTGATCACAAAGAGTCTTGTCATTTCCCTTCCAAATTCCTGCTCTTTTTGACCTGAATATGGCAAGAATCCTTCCAGGTTCAGGCCATCCATACACCAAATGGTCAGCTCTAGGAGGGGAATCTTTGCACTGCTGTACACCCTGCAACACTCACTAGATTCACGAAGGACACAGCACCAGAACCATCAAAGGAACCAAGGGTGATATTGTAAAAAGCAGTCCAGGATTTTGAACACAGAGAAGTGGATAGTGCCAAATGCAAGTTTACTTATCTTTATTTTGGAGTTTGTGGGTTTACTAGAGGGTATGAACCTTAAATCATATAATCTAGGTTACATCAAGATGGCCTAACTCCTCAAACAATGAAACCGTGTTGTCCAAAACAGTGAAAAGAGTTTCTTGATACAAGAAATGAAATGGCTATTTCATTATTCAAGGAAAAGGAAGCAATTAATCTTGACCAAATGTAATGTATGGGAAGGTTTACAGGTCCTTCTTGTGAATGACATACATAGGACTATATTCCTACATTTCAGTTGTCTAATAATTAGTATTCTTACAAATATTTATTGTGTGGGAACAGAGAAATATAAGGGCACAATTATCTAAATGGGCTTCTCTAACTTGTTCTTTCTCAATTCCAGTTGTATGCAAATGGGTTTGTTAGGGCCCAGGAGGGGCAACTGGCATGAGTTTACGGAAGCACTTGGAGAACACCGTTGGAACCCACTGAAGACACACAGAAAGAGGGGAATGAATAGGCCCTGGGAAGAACGAGGCTCACAGAGATCTGTGGACTTCCTGGGGAAGGGCATGTGAGGGTACTGGTTCTCCCTGACCACAAAGCTGAAAAGAAACCAAGAAACAGGCTGAGCATGCCTGGTTTTTGAGGCTGGGAGAAACCAGGGAAATCAAGGAGCCCAGAGGTCTCAGGAGACTCATCACAGGCCCACGAGGGTGGGAATGTCTCTGCTTTTCACATTTGAAGACCTTCATCACTATTATATTTCAACAGATACATCTAAGCTAACAAATGAAAATAACAACCAATACTAGCAGCCATAAAGAGGAAAATCAGACAGAAGATTGGAACACATGTTAATTGAATTGCAGTAAGAGAAAGATGAACACTTGAATAAAAACATTCTTGGGAGCAGCTGAGGAGATAAAATGCAGACACAAAAATTTTATGGTGTTAAAAGATATGATTTCCCATGTAAGGGCAAATACAAATTAAAAATAAGAGGCTAAATTCTCCCTGTTGAAAATAAGAGATTTACCTTCTTTCCTTTTTCTCAGAGCATTTATGTTAGAAAACTTGTAATCATAAGTGCTTTCTCCTCCCTATGAAATGTATACAAATCCTTTTGGAGACTAGATAGGTCTTTTGTCAGCTTTATGACCCAGGAACATCTTTTCCAAGGGCTCAGGAAGCATCTCTCTCTCTAACTTTTTCTTTCTACAGACTGGGCGTGGGGCGTGTGTGTAGCTATGTTGCACAGGCTACACTGGAACTCCTGGGCCCAAGCCTCCTGAGTGGCTGGGATTACAAGTGTGTGACTCCTCACCTCGCCAGGCTATTTTTTGTTGTTCTTGTTGTTTCTTGTATCATAAAGATATGACAAGTTTGTTTTTCCTCTGGATATAGCCAATTAGTTATTTCAGATGGTCACTCCAATTACCAGGTAAAGTTAGGGTGAGTTAAATGTGACAAATAGTGTAATTAAGTCCTCTTACTTGAGGCCTACTTACTGTTTATCTTGAAAACCCATGTACATAATAGGTTGTATCTGCTTGGCTATATAAAAGGGGGAAATTTCTTTCTGTATTTGCAATTTCTTAGCAGATTGCCTGTGAGTGTGTACCACCTTCAGGTTTAATGCTCAGTCAGTGATAAAAGTGTTTCTCCACTTGTCTTTGTGGAGAGGATTTCCGGGTTGGGAGAAGATTTTATTTTTAATTATATTTCCTAACACCCATTGAAACAAATGACAACAGATGCTGTTGATACTCTGCCCACATCACCTTGCATTACTGTCTCCATGCAACCAGTATGTATTTGTCTTTTTGCCTGAAAGCTTGCTCTGGCCTGAGCCCTTGAGCTCGCCACAAGCACACAGCAGGGAGGGAATGGTAGGGGATTAACCCCTTCCCTGACTCTCAGTTAGTGACTGGGGTGAGTTTGGGGAGGAGGTGGTGTATAAATACCCAAGGTTGTTCAATCCTTTGTATGACATAACTTGTATGTTCTCTTTTCCCAGTATTCCCCAGTGGGGTAAGTACCAGTCGCTCACACTTTTAACTTGCTTAAGAGTGCACCTTGTCTGGGTTTCATTCATTTTCTTATTTTACTTCCTCATGCCTCTACCTGGGCATGAGATCTCCTTCCAAATAAACTTCACATAATTCAGTCTTGCCACAGTGCCTTTTCCAGGGGAACTTAAACCAAGACAAATCAGTAGATTAAAATAAGGAGAAGATGACTAAAATCAGAAGTTTTGCCCAGAAAGATTAAATGCAAAGAAAAGTCCATGAATAAACAAAGATCATGGAAATAACAGAGCTGCGGAGGGCAGATCCAGGAAAGCTAATATGAAAATAATAGCTTTTTAAATATTCTCCTTGTGTAAATTCCACAAAGAGAAAACAGAACATAAGGAAAAACAAAAATAAATAAAGAGTCTGCAGATTTAAATGGCTCATTTAATTCCATCCTTGATCAAAGAGAAAAGACCTACACTAAGGTATATCTCTGTAATATCTCTGAACTTTAAGTAAAACCAAAACAAACAAACAAAAAACTTAGACAAGCTTCTAGAACTAGAACTACAAAGCAAAAAAGTTTAATTAACATTGGACTTCTCATCTATAAAAGTTTGAATTCAGAAATAAGGATAATAAATAACACGTACTAAATACCAGGCTCTGTGCTGAGTGCTTTATATACATAATTTTATTTACTGCTCCAGAAATGGTACCTAGCACTTGATAACCCTTCTCAAGCACTGAGAACTACATGCCTCCTGAGTTCCCAGAGGCATGGATAGTTATGGTATAATAAGGTGATATTTCATAATTTTAACTATTCTGCTATGAATTATGACATTTATTGTGTTCTTCCAAGAAATACAATGTTTAGACTACTTGGAATTAAGTCCATGAAACAATTTTCACTAATGCAAATAGACAAAGCCTACTTCCAAGAAGGCTCAGTAGCCTGGAATTAAAGAGGATTTAAAATGCTCTGAGTATCTGCCAACTAAAACAATAAGCAAAACAAAACATATTTGCCAAGAACATGGGTAAAGTGGACAGTATTTTAAAAATCACTTTACTTAGCATGCTGATTCATAAAGTAGCTAGATCTTGTTTTCCATTTCAAGAAAAGGCATTCTCAGGAAGAAAAGGCTTAATGAAGTCTGAGACAGGCATCTTTTGAGTTTGGAACAGAACCCAGGAAGAAAGGGGTGCTGAAACCTACGAACCAATTAAGAAGTGAAGACAGCTAGTGAGCTGGGGGCAAGGGGATCTCAGTAAAGTAATTTTTAACCTGATAGATATTTCCAGAATCGCTTCTGAGCCTTATGATGCTGAAAGGGCAAGTTGTCATTGCCAACCATAATAGAAAAGCAAACACTAGTCAGTCCCAGTTGGCAGGGAGCAACAGGCCAAATGCCTGTTTCTAAAAGGAAATTTAGAGGTGGGATATCAATTTTGGGAGGACATTTTGTGCAACCAGACACGTTTGTGGAGGAGGCAGCACTAGGGTAACAAAACAGCTCTGACCCAGGGTGCTGGAGTGACTAAGCCAGAGAGGGGAAAGCAAGAACAATCCAATAAAAGACTACAAAGGCTGCTGAAGAAGATCTTGCAGAGTTGGGTGGATGCTGCCCTCCAGGGAGGCAATGGCAACAGACAGACCCATTTGGCCCTTGACAATGTGATACGGAGTGCTCTCCTTTGAACAAATGCATTACGCTGTTCATCAGGCAACCAGACTGAGAAGCAAATACCATTAGGACCTACAAGTGGCTAACCACTCACTAGAATATACCTGGTATCAGTGTGAAAGGGAAACCAGATTTACAGCATGGACTCAAGGTCAATAAATGCCAGGACCAGAACAATATATACTGCTGCCACTTTTAGCTTTCTGAAAATCAAACTCAATCATATTAATTCCTGCTTACAAGCCTCCACTAACATCCTGTTTACCCAAAATTCAACAATTTCATCACGGCATTCTTGACCTTTTTAATCTGACTCTGGCTTAGCTCACCAGTTTCATCTTCTGTCATCCCCTTTGTGGACACCATTTTTCAATCACAAGAAAATCCTCACCTTTGTTTGAAGTCACCATCCTCTTTCAAACCCCTGTGGACCTTTGTTCTTCTTACAAGGTTCAGATCAAATGTATTCAGCTAGGCTCCACAGACTCAACAATGCAGAAATGATTGCTCCATGAAATCTTCAATGTAACATTTTCTAAATGATATTATAGCATACATATTTGGTATTATATTACTAATATCAGTAGTATCCTGCGTCAGAATATTTGGCTCCATGGGTCCTTTTAAACATGGAGTATGTTTTTCCGTAGGCATCTGACTTATATTCCCGTGTATGTGTGTGTCTCTGTGTGTGTGTGCATCTATAACCAGAGTAGGGTAGGGCAATTAGGGAAGAGTATATTAAGTGAGGTCTCTTAGATCATATCTAAATGGTTAATAAGATGTATAATTTCTATATACATTTGTATTAATAGTTTTAATCAAAAAAGTTTAAGCTTTCTGTTACTTGGAAAACAAATATTTTCTAGGGGGAATGAGGAACATGGGAATTTGATCTTTTGAATAGTTTAATGCCTTATCACATGATCTTTTTCCCTTTCTGTCCTTTACCCTGTTTTAGCAAAAATATATGTGATAATGTCTAAGAGGAGAGTTTAATACACTTGGCAAAAGGATGGGGGGGAGTGTAAATATTTTTACATTTCAAAGTAATCAATTACTTTGGAAGGACTATAATTGTATTAAGTGAATGCTAATTTTATATATATTTTTTTTCTGACAAGTTCATCTCTGCTTTGTTTTTGTTGACTCACTGAATGTTCTAAGGATACCAGAAGACACAAATCTGGCACAAGAGATGCCTGAGAGCATGTAAGAGTTACGTGCGATAGGAAGGTTGTACTTGTGCCCTCTGTAACTTAGCTTCAAGCGTCATTGTTGCTTACCAGGAAACTGAATTTAGGCATATGACACTCAGGCTGATACACAATTTCTCTTGGCCTGAAAATCCCTTTTGCAGAAAATTTTCTCAAAGTCTGTGAAATTGACTCTTTTGGAAAATGTAAAGGTAGAGTATGGGAGGACGAGCTAAGCACCTGGAAATGGGCTTCTCATAATATTTTATACTTATTGACACACAGCTTGCTTTATATGACCCAGAAAATATCTTTTCCAGGAGAGTAAATTTTCCCTCACTAAACCTGACAAATATTGTTTTCATAGTATCACCTGAAAATCTATCATCACTATCTACCTATGTTTACATGGGGCTTAGCCTCACTCTTTGTTTACTCCAGGGCAGCAGCATCTTTTGATGCTACATAAACAGAAAGGAAAAGTGCAATCACAATAGCTTAAAGTAACAGGTGTTTGTCCTATAGCACTGATAATTAGAGGATGGATACAAAAATATTAATAGTGTCTGCAAAATTTTAATCTAATCATATCTCAGCCTATCCCCTGCCCCAACACTACCAGACCCAAGGCCAGCGTGTCTACAGCTATGGCAGTCAGCAGAACAAAGGGCAAGGGCAGGAGGGATACAGCTGCCCTCTCCTACTTCAGCACCATAAAACCATGTATATGGTATTTTGATTTGAGCTTATATATTCAGCTGCCTGCCCCTGGTGCTAACATTGCTAGCTAAAGTTCTGAGAAGAAAAATGAACATATATTGACTACCCCCAATGTCTTAGAATTATACTTAAATAAGCTCACCTATAAGCTTATTTAAACTTCACAATAGGTTAATATTATCTGCAGTTTGACTTTCAAGGAAATGAAAGATTCTTTAAATCAACCAGAGAAAATTTTAGGAAATGGATTAACTCAAACTTCCAGCTCCATGATAACTGTCAAGCCCACAACTGATAATCATATCTTATCCCACATTACAAAAATAGAGAGTAAAGTCAAGCCTGAGGCTGGATTCTGATCTGCAGGGTATTTTGCTGTTTACCTTGCTGCCAGTTACTGGAAGAAGTAGCTGGCTGGAATGCAGTGGCTGTTAGTGCACAAGGAACTCTACTTAGTGAGCTAAATGTAATGTACCAGATAAATTACAAGTTCCCTCATCTCAACGGTCAAAGGAATTCTAACAAAGCTTTAATTCTCAAGGGAGGATTTCTGCAAAGAGGAGTCATGCAAGGGTATAGCCGCTGCAATCTTAAAGACCTTGTTTCAGAGAGAATAGGCATCAGGATAGAACTCACCTCTAGAAGAATATCTGTCAGGGCCAGCATGAATTGACAGTGGATTATTTTTATTCCAGAGGCAGACTCTGGTAAGAGGAAATCTAATCACTTGTTTAAGAATCCTCTCTCATTCCCCTTTTGAGACAACCTAGATATGCCTGAAAAATAAGTATCTGGAAAGATCACCTTGATGCTTCTGTTCTAAGTAGTCACTAACGTATGTTAATTTATTAATGTAACAAATATTTAAAATGCACCCTCATGTGAAGACTCTTATGTTAAGAGTTTTTGGAGGGTGGACCCTGACCTGAGAGAGCTCACTGTTTACACGGAGAGATAAGGCATCTACACGTAATGAATTCTGGTACATGATAAAGGTCAGAAGAAAAGTTATGGGAGTTTATTCATGGGCTCATGTACACATTCAGCAAAGTTTATTGAGCTTCTCTGCTGTGGGAGTGCTGGGTCAGTGTGGGGACACAGCAGTAACTGAGGCCTTTCTGCCTATTGAGCTTAGTTCTAGTGGAAGGAGACAGACGATAAAAAGATGCACAATATTTATTATAAGTGCAATTAGAGAAACCAAAGAGAGAGGTGGGAGGATCCTGGAAGTCTGGCGTATTATTTGGATGGCGGGGGCGGTGCTTGGTGCTGAGTAATGACAAGGTGTTCACCTGCACCACCTGGGGGTGGGTAGGGGAAACAGCATTGCAGGCACAGAGACCAACAAGAAAAAATGTCTTAAGGCGGGCAGGAAAAGTGTCATGTCTGAGAGACAGAAAGAAAGCCAGTGTGACTTTAGCATAGAGAATAAAATAGAAAGGCGTAGAAAATAAGGTATGAAGTAGAAGACTTAGACAACTAATAGAGGGCTATGTAGGCCATCCTTCAGTGTTCGAAAGCAGGGAAAGTATTTTTGAAGTGGATATGTATGTGCTGTCTATTCAGGGAGATTGGGGGCTTTGTTCCTGAATTTTGCAAAAGTAGCCAGATATATTGCAAAAGGTGCAATATATTGAGAAGAGTAGAAAGGCAAAAAAATTTCAGTTTTCAAGTGATAAGATTGCTAACATAATACTTCAAAACATTAGAAAAATAATACATTAGCCTAGACGTGACTATTTTTGTCTTACATTCAGCACATTAATGTCTACCTTCTTAACGTACAAAATATTATAGAAAAGGTACATTGGCTCAGCTGGGCTTTGAAGAATAGCTGGGATTTGAAAATGAGAAGGGAGTGAGTCAAGAAGAAGGAATATCATGAATGTAATCTCACCTACCTGTTTGCCTCCGGGAGTTCAGGTTTGCACTATTGTTTGTACCCAATAATGGTACTGTAAGCGTACCCCAAGGGCCATTCAGACTATAACTCTAGGCTACCTAAAGGGAAGCCATTTTGCTTCCAGTATGCTTTTGGCTTGTTCTGTCTTAAAAGTTTAGAATTAACCTGCTGCTTGCTTACACAGCTGCCTGGCACAAGATTAGAAACTGACCTTCAGAAAAAACAGATCAAGAGTCTGGAATAGGCCAACCTCCTACTGTTGATAATAAGATCCACCAGATGATCTACTGTTTGCTGATAACCATCAAGCAAGTCATGATGACTTGCACAAAGCTTGCTTTCTGCCACCTTGCTTTCTGTAAACCCTCTTTACCCCTTCCTTTTGTAAATTGCTCAGTAAGCAGAGGAGATGAGATGGTCTTTGAGACAATAGTCTGCCATCGCCTTAGGCTGCCAGCAGGTGAATAAACTGCCTTTCCTTCACCAACATTCACCTCTTGTGTTTGGTTCTCAGGTGGCAGGCAACCTGCATTTGGCAACAGTACCTCCTTTCACTCTCAAGGGTGGTTAAGTTTGGACAATAGATTAGATAGTCAGCCTTAATCTCAAGCAAAGGCATGGAGGCAGGAAGCCATACACTTGTGTCAGGGACAGCAAAAGCTCCTGCTAAGATTTGCTATGGCAGGCATGCAAAGGGTGCAATGTGATGTCATGTGGAAAAGCCAGGTCGCCTCTGAGAATGGAGGCCCTGTAGTCTTAATTGGGGAATTGGACTTTAATTCTTTAACCTGGAGGTGGGGGAGAATACTGGGAATATGTGATGAGGGTAACATTAATTAGCACCATGTTTCAGAAAAAAAAAATTACCTAGCAGTTTATGAAATGCTGTATCTGTCCAGTTTTAAGTTGACTCACTACTTTTCTCCGCACCAATCATTTATCTGTCAATAGAGAGATGCCTTAAATTCATGTCTTCTAAAACTTATCTTACAAGGACCTTTATCAGTTGCTTAATTTTAAATGAAAAAATTACTGTTTGTGGAAGATATATTAGTCTAGACTTATATCAATGCATGCTAGCTTGAGATACTTACAGATCATCTAATGGTATTGGTTAAAAACGAAAGGAAACAAAGAAATTGAACATAAGTGTAATTATTTCTAGAGATATGAAAGACAGCTATGTTAACTGTCTTTTAAACATCACTTTTAAAAGCAATACTATCATGTTTAATCTGCCTTCAGGGCAAAAGTTAAAAATGTTTTAATGCTTTATAAAAGGCTATCTGTGACTTGGAGTGAAATTTCCAATTAGAGCATGACACAGAGATTCAAAAAATACTGTATCACAAATAACTTACATGAAAATGAAAATGATGTGCTAAAGAGAGCTTTTGAATGACCCAAAGATGGGCCAAATAAGATACTGATGTCAAGACTCTGAGGAAGACATTAAGTATACGAGATGAATAGGAAAAAACACTATTTAAATATGTCTCTATCCAATTTAGTTAATATTATAAGTGGATATTTGGTTATTTTATCTATATTCCTAAATTTCTTTACAATTGTTGGTTAAACATTTTTTTTCTGTGCCTTCTTATTAGGAAATTAGGTATTCACTTTGCATTTTGGATCATGTTGTATTAAGGAATGGTTAGTAGAGAGCAAAGTAGAAATACTGCCCCTCTGAAAAAGCAATTTATTCCAATTCAGGGCACTTCTATTTCTTATAAATTTCTCTAAATTGAGTTGCTATCCAGAACTTTTTATTTCTACCTATTGCTCTTTTTGTTCTCTTGAGTCAAATATAACTTTAGTATCTTTTCATTATCATAGAATTTTAAGTATTAAATAAATAAACATACATTTTTTAAGCTAAAATATTTTTTATCATTTGTTTTCTGTGTTAAAGCATGTTTGACACCTGTCACCATTCTAAAACTCTTTCATTCTGATGAATTCTAGTTTGCTAATAATATTCCTTTTAAAGTATAACTTTTAAAGCTGTCTACAATTATTTTTACTTATTATTTTATCACAGCAGAGAAAAAATAATTATCACCCTATCAGTTCTGAGTGAAAAGGTACATAAATACCAGCTAAAATAGGATGCCCCACCCTTGACTCCTCTTTGACTTGTAGGCAGCAGAGACCTCTAGGAATATCTCACATATATTGCTGAATGCACATAAATAAAATCATTGACATTTTGAAATTAGCTGTTAAAAATTTTAATTGAAAGAACTAGTCAAATGCAGCCCATCATTCCAGTTTATCTATACCTGTTTGTTCCAAACATCTCTGTCCAAGTCCTTTCTCTTGCAAATTTGGTGAAGCATGTTATTGACATTCCCATCTAAGTCCACTGATAAAATGGCCTTGCCCCAATTAAGAACTTTTTTCTAATTTAACACCAATCCATTTAAATTAGCACTTTTAGGGTCCAATCAGCTATGAATCCTCTTAATCTTCAATAAAGCCCTTTAGGGTGTAATGAGAGGCATCATATATCACTGACTCTGGAGAATGTTCTCTCAAGGCCTTCTTACCAACTATCTCCCAGCCCAGGTTATATGCTCTTTTCCTGGGCTCCCTTGGCCTCTGTTGCCATGCTCCAAAGATGAATAACACCCTTCCATAGGAAATACACAGTATTATAGAGGGAAATAACTATAGCACATTCAGAAAGGATTAGGTCTTCCAAAACATTTCTAGGAAAAATGCTTTGGACAAAAAATTGGAGCCTAACATTAACTGGAATTAATAGGTTTGGTTTACTAACGTTTGCCAAAGTAACTCAAACAGTTTGGAGATACAGTAATCATAATTAATTTAAAAACTGAATTATAGGTATAAATTAATATTTAAAAGTTTAATTATTGTGCATGCAGTGATATTAGAAATGGAATACATTTTCTTTTCAATATATTTAGTTAAATTCAAAACTTGAATGAGGGAGATTTATTGAAAACTTCAAAGCACTCTGAAAGACCGTGAGTAAAATAAAAAGTCATTTAGGCAGTTTAATTAAGGCAATTTTAAAGAGTGAAATGCAATTGGATTAATTCCCTGAACAAGTATTTGAACCAACCATCTTGTAATCATGCTTTATTGACAAAATTTTACTTGTAATATATTAAGTTGCTATTTCTCATGCTCCTAAAAAATTTAGTCAAGAATTTCTGGAAGGTATCCAATTCTCTCTAGCAAAATGTGAGTTTTTCTTTTTTTACGATAGGATCTACATTTTTGTTTTAAATAATACTAATCTCTTCTATATTTTATGAACAAAACCAAGTGGGTCAAACATGCTAAATTTAACAGGCATTTTTTCCCAGAATGGAATACTAATTTTTTTATTGATTTTGTTTTTTGAGGTCATGTTTTTAAGCAAAAATACATACATAGAAGTTCCAGAAAACAGAGTTTTGGTCTTCCTTTCTGGCATATCATTTCAATATATGTTGTGTGTGTGTCTTCTGCTTTGTCTTTGCTTTCCAGATTCACACAAAGAATTAAACAGGTCACCTTTGTTGGAAATAAAAATTTCAGTCCATTTGAATTGATCTGCAAAACTATGGAACAAACGGCCACATTTCTCCACCCCTTGACCTTTTCAGTCCCCAACATTGACCTGATTCATGCACAATACTGTATGTTTACCTAGGTATAACTTTAACTTATATATTAACATCACTTATATACACAAATATACATGTACATCTATATTTTTAACTATCTAATAAGATTTAGGCATAGTCATATTTCCAAAATTTATGTTTTATTTGCTTACATTTTCTCATTTATTTTGTTTCTAAACTTCTTACCTTTATGCACTTACAGGCTGACTAAAATTCTTTCTTTCATTAGAGTATATTATAGATTAATTTGAAAATATTCAGTAATAGGAAAAAAACTAAACTTACAAATTGACCTAACAAGTGATCTGACTCGTTTGCATTAAGATAAATGTCTGGTCACCAATTTCAACAGTTTACTTTTCCATTACATCAAGATCACCAACTCCAGCCCAAAAATAAAAGCATTCTCAAATGACTGTTTTATGTGCCTATAGAAATGCAAACTTTTCTTTCTGTATCAAATAAGTGTTCTCATAAAGAAAAATTCTAATTAAGTTTACACAGTTACTGAAATCGATATTTATTATGTTAATATGTATGTATGGAATCTCTTCTATAAATCAACATGTGGTCAAGAATCATTATCATGAGCAACAATGTTGATATAATTTAAAGATGTTTTCAGTGTACCCCTTTCCTTTATACACTGTAGACACATGTTTTTGTGAATGCAAATTTCACAATTGGTCTGTACTGTCTAAAATTATAAATATTTTAATATCCCACAAATTGCACAATTTCAGTCAAACAACTCAAATCAGATAATAAATTATTAGCCCAAGAGGGTTTTAGTAGTACTAGAAGAAACTGAATTTTAAAGCTAGTTAAAAGCTGTACAGTTGTTAAATTCTCGAAAGCTACCCTTTCTTTTTAGAGTTTTTTTCCTCCCATCAAACTCATTGTTTATTTGATAAAAATTTTCTACTAATAAAACAGAATATATGAGAGTTTCACTATTAAAAACAGAAACAAAATTGAAGTTAGATATTCCTTATATTATGATGTAAATCAAAGGACATCGAACAAGTTATTTTCCCACTGATGTAATAACAAAAGAAAAAACAAGATGAACAACAACAAAACTATAGCTGAGCCGAAGTGAATAGCTGAAGCAAATCTAAGTAGTAATAGAGATAAAATGCAAACAAAAGCTAGAAAGAAGAATAAAAATATTTAGAAATAGAGTAATTTTAAATTATCACTAAAATAAATGATGTCTGATTATTGGGGGGTTCACAATCATTTTGTTCAACACTATCTAGTCGTTGTATAGCATGACTCCTGAGTAAATTAATACTTTCAAAATATTTTAAAATAAATAAATGCTTATTTGAATTAATGACTCAACCAAGAATACTTACATTTATAGCAAATATGTTTGCAAAATGAGATGTGCAACTTTAAAAGTCCATTTTGATAGGCAGAAATACTTAAATGCTAAGAATTAATAATTGAAAAAAAAATCTATGCCATCTTTTAAAAGCGGTAGAGTTTATGAATCTAAGAATAAATTCTGAGAAACCTAACCCTGACACAAAGTCAAATTGTAAATTAAAGTAAATAATTATCCATAAAAATTAGCATGTGTAACAGTTTAACTGACATTTTCATTTTTATAACAAAAACAAGACTTAGACCTACATTTTAAAGTACAGATCTCAGATCATTAGTTTGTCAAACTGTAATAGGTCAAGACCTATTACAAGTAAGTGCCATCAATTTACTGGAGTTCAACTGACAGTTTAAAAGGTGAAATAGAATGAAGTATAATAGAATAATAATACCAAAGGGCATACCATATAATAAGGTTAAGTATTGTTGGATAAACCTTTATTTCAATATATATTATTGGATTAGTTTCCAACTGCTGCTGTAACACTTTACCACAAACTTAGTGTCTTAAAACAACACAAATTTATTCTCTTAGTGTTCTTGAGGTCAGAAGTCTAAAATCGGCGTGTCAACTGTATTCTTTCTGGAGACTTCAGAGATCGGTTTCCTGCTTTTTTCCAGTTTCTAGAGGCTGTCTACATTCCTTGGCTTGTGGTTCCTTCCTCCATTTTCAAAGCACATCACTCCAACTACTGATTCCACCTTATATCTCTTGATTCCATTGATGAGGTAGGTGCAGGACATAATATCCCAAAATATGGCACCTTGGCGTACTGAGTATTTAAGCCAAAGGAAACTGAGAAAACTGCAGAGCAGCCCATAGAAACCAGAAGTCCCCCTGCCCCTTTCTCCTTGAAGCAGGCCATAAAACCTAGGGAGGTAACTTTTTGACCTTCTCTCTCCTTTCTCCCCTGAAGACGCTCATGTGACAGATGTCCTGATCTATACCCAGAGGGAAGAAAGGTCACACAGCAGCTCTAACAAGAATCTGAACAAAAAGGCCTTGTTAAGTTCCCACCTGTTCACTACTATTAGAGCATACCCCTTTGTCCTCCAATCACACTTCTGCATAACTGTCAATAAAAATAATTTTCCCTGGATCTTTGTGTCTTCCTTTCTGAAGTGCCACATGTCATATAAAACTTATATTCAATTAATTTGGTATGTTTCTTTCTTGTTAATCTGTATTTTGTTACAGGAGGTATAGCCATGAACCTAGCAACGGGTAAGGAAAAGATATTCTTTTCTCCCCTGCGCGATCTTCACATCTACTTTTTCTGACTCTGATCCCCTTACCTCCCTCTTATGAGGACGCTTGGGATTACACTGAACTCATCCATATCTCCAGCATATTCTCCTCATCTCAAGATCCTTGACTTAATTACATCTGCAAAGTCTCCTTTTCTACGTCAGATAATGTCTTTACAGGTTTTAAGATTAGCATGTGGACATCTTTGGGGGGCATTACTCAGACTAACACAATTGTGTATGTGTGTGTGTGCATGTATGTGCTGCATCGTGATATAAAATATACTTCTTACTCTGCGTTGTGGTATAAAAATATCTGAAACACTCAGATCCGGTGATAGGCAGACACGCTAATGTGCTACCATTTTTCAAGTTACACAGCCACAGTAAACATCACTAATTGATCTCAATCTATTTTCTGCTGAACTTAAATGCAACCTCAGACTCCTTCTTAACATAGATTCTAACAAAGTATTAGTTGACTAGATTTGGAATGTAAGTGGAAAACTTTTTCCCATTTCTCATCATTGCATTATTGTTAAAAGGATAAGCAACAACGAGCTCTGAAAGAATTAGAATAAAACTGAAAGACTACTTATTATAAACCTGATATTGCTTAATGGAATGACAGGAAGTTGAGAAAAAAAGTATCAAATTAAGCACTATGAGATTTAATCAGTGTTCTTATCAAATATAGGTTTTACAGAGGTCCAGTAAAAAGGGTGTAGGTAATTAGAAAAAAAAATATTTTTTTTGGGGGGGGTGTCAGTTCTGGGAAGTCTTCCTGCAGAATGTGGTATTGGCAAGATTTAGACAGGTGGGCAAGAAAGTAGAACACTTCAAGGGAGAGGAAGGTCTCGTGAGGTTCAGGGGGAGCTGAGCTGTGTGGTCTCCGGTCATGTGTTCAAACAATTTTGAAGTTTCAAACAATTCAAAATGGAAAATGTATGGTCCTTCAATAGCAAAAATAGAAATAAATTGGGCTATTATGAAAAACTGGTACTGTTATATCCGTCTAAAATTCAGCAGAAATATACTTAGTTGGCATACAAATAAATCAAAAGAAAAATTATCAACAGGAATATAGGCTGCCCAAGTAACACAAAGCACCTTTGACAAGAGCCACTACTTGTGCTTGAACAATAATTTTTGGTGTTTGAGAAGCAGCCTTTCTCGGCATCAGTAAGAATATTATTGGAGTAGTTTATTGTGTTTTGGTCACCTTACTTGAGAATGACAATTTAAATGATTAGTGAAATGTGAAAGCAGATGAGCAACTCAAGAGCAAATTCCTTAAAGAACATGTAAATTAGGTTTCAGCCTAATTAGTGGAGTTAATGGGTCAGTAATCTCTGGTTTAAGGTTTAAAAACCATCAAACATACCCATAGTTTCATCAAACAAAGATAGCACACTATTTTCTATGAATAGAGCATCAACTGTTTATTTTGTAAGTTGATGATATAAAATTGAAGGCCTTACATTCATTTTTTTACACATTGGTGCTCTTCTTAATGTGACACTATGTTAAAAAAACATGACTATATTAGAAAAATAAAAATATTTTTCAAAATAACAGATACTTTTGAGAAAAGTAGTATAAAAATGCTAACTTGAAATTGCCCAGGATGGAAAAAAATTTACAGAAAACCATGACTTAAAACAATAACAGCAAAGCAAGCTTCAGTGATACTAGCATGGACCACAGCATTACTGAGATTGCATTTTTAATAGTTGGTAAATACATTCACTTTTGAATGTTAATGCAAGTCATTCATAGATTCTGCTGGTATTACTTTTTGAATTTGTTGAATATGAATGGAATAATTTGGTCTTTTCGTGAAATACCACATGCAGGGTTTGTGCAAACATTAATGACTCACAGAAGATGAACTAAAATGACACTGGGGTGAACAAATCTCAGAGGTGAAAAGTTATTGGATTTTTGTTTCAATTTTCTTTGTGCTTACTACTGACACATCTATTTCATCTTTAGGTTGAAGAGAAGAGGATTATCTTGCATGGCTTTTACTGAAAGAAGGTTATTTGAGAAATTTTTTGAAAGAAGCAAGTAAACTTGCAAAGTAGATCAAAGGGAAAATTAAATTTTAGCACATTGTGACACTCTGCTCACTTTAAGTGAAGCACAAAAGGTGTAATGTTCCCTGATTTCTGTAAGGCTTTTACAGAATAGTTAGGGCACTTTTTTTGATTATCTTGAGTAATCAGAAAGTGAATGCTATTGAAACCATTCGATTTTGCCATTTTAAGCTTCCTTTATGGGTATTAAGAAACATAATCACCACAGTGACTTGTTTTTAAATTCAATAAAAGGTGGTTGATATTTCCTTCATGGGTCCCTAAAATTTTCTATTATTAAGAATGGATTGGGTGTGAACTAAGATGATAATATTGGATGTGAGTGTTTTTCTTAGTACATTGCTATAGCTAGAAATAATGAATAAAATAAGAACTAAGATTTTTTCTCTGTTACATATCTGTTAATCAGCTGTCATTGGGAAACTTTTCTGATAAAAATGTATTTTCAAATATATTTATTAAATATCATAAAGACCTTTTCTATCATTTCTGCTACCTATAATTCCTATATTAATAATAGTTATAAAATCATTTAATTTCCATTTTATATAAACATCTTTTTTAACCTGTTAAATACCATGTCTATTTTTTAAAATAAATTGTTTATCTGAAATTTCAATTATAATATAAAACTGAGCAATATAAAAATCATTTGAATTATTTTAAAATTTCAATGATTCAATAAAAATTACAAAGAAGGTAATATAAATGGCTGTTATCATAGAAGTCTCATAGAATGCATGTTCTTACTATAATTATATTTTAGTCACAAATGTCATAAGACAAAGATCAAATATAGTATACACAAAATTTCTTATAATTTAATTTTCTTAATTATTTTATTTACATGTGCTATATCTTAATATACAAAATTCTATAGCATAATTTTAAGATAATAACTTATGCAAGTTAGAGAATTGAAAATATTAAAATTTCATAATTCCTCTATTTTAGCAAAACCATTCTGAGGATTTAGTAGATTTTCTTGTTCCTAGTGTCTACTCTTGTATAAAAATGTTCATACTTAAAATCTAATGTATATAAAATCTTATCCCTTTTATTTTTGGCTAAATTACACATATTTTTCCAGCTGATTATCTAACTTATTTTTCTTTGCATGTAGGAATACAATTAAGATAATAGTCCTTATTTGTCTTAATAACATTGTCTCCAAATTGTGGGTTGCTATATTTGTGATATTACTTTTTAAATTATCAAATATACTAAAATATAAAGACAACAACAAAACAAAATCACATTAAAAAAGAAATTTCCAAATCCGGAAGGAATAAAAGAACCAAGAAAAGTAAGGTGATAGGATACTTGATCATTTTATTAATTCACTATTCTTCTTCTTCATCATATTATCATTTTGCACTTGAATGTTTATAGCAGCACGATTCACAGTTGCAAAGATGTGAAAACAACCCAAGTGCCCATCAATCCATGAGTGGATTAATAAAATGTGGTGAATATATATGCCATGGAGTACTACTCAGCCATAAAAAAAATGGTGAACTAATACCTTTGTATTATCCTGGATAGAACTGGAGCCCATCCTTCTAAGTGAAGTATCACAAGAATGGAAAAACAAACACCACATGTACTCACTCACCATTAAATTGGCACTAACCAATCAAAATTTACGTGCAAATATGGAAGTAACATTCATTGGGTTTTGGGCAGGTGGGGGGCGAGGAGGGGATGGGTAAACTTACACCTAACAGGTTAGTGAGTGTCTTCTGGGGGATGGGCACACTTGTAGCACTGGCAATTTATGTAACCAAAGCCTTTGTACCCCCATAATACTCTGAAATAAAAAAATAAAATAATTTTTAAAAAATCACATTTACCCTATAAAGATATACAACTATTATGTACCCGTAATAATTAAGAATTAAAAAAGAAAGGTGCACTTCAAAGTTGTTAATATTTAAAATGCTTTGATGCTTTCAAAGAGACATAAGTTTCCACTATCAGGAAAATTAAAACACATGAATGTTTTTGTTCTTTGATAATATTGGACAACTTAGGCTTCACTATAATTTTTTAACTGAATAGATTTCATATTTATTAATTTTCATGTTTGTCAAGAATAAGTCTTGGGAACTAGCATATTATTATTTATAGATATATTTTCTCTTTTCGAAAACAGGATTTGAGGATGACTTAATGTTTGTTTTAACCAGATTTATACCCCATCAAGCATACTGTGTATCATAGAATCATGAAGAAATATACTTTGACAATGATGCTAAATTATGGCCTCCCTAAAGATCAGGAGCCATGCCCTATAACTCATTTGTGTACCACAATATTGCCTAGTTCAGGGCTTTGTATGTAATTGAAGATCATATGAGATTTGGTGCATTGAGTTGAATTGACTGAATTGTGATCAGATATTTAAATTACTTAGTCTTACGTCTGAAATTTCCCTCCAGAACATTATAAGGGAATCAGCAAAAACATCTGAAGCAATTATCTTTGAGTAACACAAAAAAGTCATGTAAAAAACCACCCACTTTTAAAATGGATATACCTATGCATTACAATAAGCACACCACATGACAGACAAAAAAAAAACAGTCTTTGGATGTTAGAACTTTCCTTACTTTGATGATGTGAAAGATAATGTACTAATTTAATCTAAAATTTCATCATGGAGAAAATAATTTTTCCAAATATTGTCAGTGAATAAAGTAATACACATATTTGCAGGTTCACTGAGTTAATGTTTATATTTATTAATATTGACTATTTATAACATAACATTCATAGTATTAGTCCTATTTCCCTCTCTCCCCACCCTTTCATAACAAAATGCTATTAAAATTTCTCATCTATATAACTATGGCAATAGATGTAATGCAGAGCATTGATTTAAAATAATTCAACAATAAGAAAAGCATAACTTAACACTCAGTAAATGTATATTGAATTAATCATTGCTGAATCTCTTCCATTTACAACAATCTGTCAATTGTTATATGTTGTTTGTTATTAGTAGAATACATATCTAATTGCATTTGTTATTAGTATAATATATAAGTAATTTTTCCTAAAATACCATCTTATTATGTTTTTTGAGTTAAATCATCATTATCAAAGTTGAATCATTGTGAACTCTAGAAAAAGTACAGCTACTTCCAACTCAGTTAATAAAATTTGTACTCACATAGATGCATTCTATATTGTAGAAAAAAATCATTTATGCAATTAATATAATTCTTCTTTGGTAAATCAAAATAACTTGAGAATAGAAAATATTTAAACTTCATGATTGAGAACTGTGGCTGTCTTTTTCTTTAATTTAAACAAAGGTAAAACATTCATTTTAAGTTCATGTAAGAGATTTGAAGGTCTAATTACAATTTCTTGATGTTCTTGGTGTATAAATCTGACATTAATGGTAACTAATCAGTATGGTTATGGTTGCAAATATAGTAAGTGATTTTTCAATCCACTCTTCTTCCTAATCAACAAAGTAACATTTGCAAATAAGCTACTTCCAGGAAAAGAACTGGTTATATATGCTAATATAACTGTCATGTAAAGACATTGTTGTTATTAACCTTGTCATTTTCATTGCTATTTCTACTTCTATCATTATTTTGAAGCCACTACAATACTATCCAATTTTTTAAGAAGAAAACATTGAAATTTATTTGTACCATATGAAAATAAAACTGGATTATCCCAATATGCTTTAGTAGCATGAAGGATTAGATATGTTGAAGAGCTTTCTCTCAAAGTATGAACTGCTCTTATAGAAATTATAACAAACATAATTTTCAGTACTTTTATGGCCTCATTAGAAAGGAAGGAAAATCTTTAAGGATCAAAAATCAAATTCAACTAAATATTAATAACATCAAATGAATTTTGGGGGAAAAAACCAAACAAATTCATATAGAAACCAAAGTCTTTAGATCTTGAACTTGTCAATAAAGAATATAAAATAATTGTAGTTACAAAGTTTTAAGTGTGAAATATCAATAAAAGACACTATAGATATGGAATTAAAAATAAACAGTGATAAAGCAGATATAAAACCACTAAACAGAACTTTCAGAAATGAAAAAACTAGATGATGTCCGACTAGAGACATCACTTGTTGGATCGCCTCAGCTGGAAGGTAAAATATTGGATTGAGGAGAGTGGACAGCAATTGCATCTCAGGCGTGGATCGCAGGCAGAGAAAACAGAGGTGTTTGGGTACCCCATGGAGAAAGAGAAAAACTGTGAAGCTGAGAAAGAAGAAGATAGAGCGAAGACAGTAGCTCAGACCAAATTCAGAGAGGCTCAGAGCCCAGTGAAAGGATATGGGGGTTTCCCCTCCCTGACATAGGTACCTTTGGTGTGCAGCATGACAGGGAACATCTTGGAGGCACTTCCACCCTCCACAATCCCAGGCATGGCACCTAAATAGGAACAGCATGGTAAACCAGCAAACCCCAGGAGTTCGGGTGTTTGAAAAGGATACCCCACAGAAGAGTGCCAGGAGAGTCCAGAGTGCCAGCTTTCTTACACCTAGACACTTTCTCCTCTGCACCTCCTCCAATCAGGGCATCAGAGAAAGTAATTTTAGTTGGGGCAGTGAGTAGCCACGGCTCTTCCCCATCCATTGCAACCTTGAGAGTACTCTGTAGTGAGAAGCCCATGAACAGGTGCTTCTCCAAGGCGGGGGCGTGTTCCCGGCCCAGCCTGCCACCGAGAGCGGGGCTGCAGCAATTTGTGAGCTTCCCGCTTGATGGTGTTTCATGGGATTGCGCTCTGGTGGTTTAGACAGGCAGGCTGGACCCAGTGACCCTCGGACACAAGAGCAGTGCCAGGAGACACAGTGGAGAGGTGGTCTCAGTCCTGGACCCAGGTGGCAAGGAAGGCTTCGCACATATATCCAATGGGAGAGTGTGGAGGGGCGCTGAGGAATGGGGATCTGTGACTGCGCCATACCCCACGCTCTGGAGAACTACATTATTGGATAGGGGTGCAGTACTTGGAGCGAATCGGCCTAGGCCCTAGTTCCCAGGACAATCGAATGCCTTGGGCACGCTGGCTGAATGCGGGCAGCGGCCCCTCCCCCCAGTCATTACAAAAGGGAGTGCAGTTTGAACCAAGAAACTTGCAAGTGGCAGCTTCTCCTCGGCAGGATCGTGCCCCTTGCTGAAGCCCTTGCGGACACAGAGGACTACCTCTCTCCCTCTGGGGTCTTGTGGTGGAACAGGGGTACACAACTGGGGAGTACCGTACCTGCCAGAGACCCGCAGAGACACACTACTTGGAAAGACATACAGACTTGGTAGTTCGAAAGCCAGTCTTGGCCGGTGAGGGAACTCACACAGACTGATCTGATGGAAGAGCGTTCTGGAGTTCCAGGGAGTAAATAGGAAGGGTGCTCACCCCACCCTACAGAGAAACCTGTACTAGTGGACAAGGGTGGAAACAGCCTGACCCGGGGCCTTAGAATTCACACAGTTAGGCCCCTTCCTCGGGAACAGCCTCCCTGGCTTGGAGAGATTGCCAGCTTCATACTAGTGTCTTCCCCTAGTGGCCAGATAAGCCACCTCTGAGCCCCTCTGAGGCTTTGCAAAGCCTCTCAGGCTCTCGCAACCCAGCCACAGTCTGTCTTATTCCTCTCCCCACTCCGGGGTGAGTAGAGATCAACCAACCCCCTGGAAGCTACAGGGTCCCTCCTAAGGATTGGGGCATTTGTGTGCCCTACCTGGGGGAACAGAGCTTACCATGGGCACAAAAGAACATCTTGGCAACTGGCTCTTCCATGCAAACTTCAATCAATGACAGGGGAAACAACCCCATAGCTAAGCATAGCACCTTCCAACTCAAACAAACAGGGTATGACTGATACACACTCACAAGTACCACCCACCATTTCAGAGATTAAGCTGGGGGACCTAACTCACTACACACTGTTGGGAAAATGTGAAGACAGCAGGTCAGAGGTAACCTGAGAGGTTCATCAAGCCTGCTAGAACATACCATAGGCAACTCAGGACTAGTACTCCTTTGCCCAGGCAAGGATCAATCTTTAGGGACCAGTAGACAGGCCTGTAAGCCAGGGCTAGCACCCCCAGCTCTTGACTGAGAGGCCAGATGAGGAGGAATAAGCAAAAGAACTCCAGAATAATGAAAAATCAAAGCAAAAGGATACCCCCAAAACAAAACAATAACTCCTTACCAAAGGACACCAAGGAAAGCAAAGATTGAAATGACAGATGAAAAATTTTGAATATGGATTGTAAGGAAGCTAAATGAAACACAAGAGAAAATAGAAACCCAGCACAAAGAAACCACAACAACAATGCAGGAAATGAATGAAAAATTCACTAAAAAAATTGAATTATTAAAGAAAAATCAAAGAGAACTTCAGAAAATGAAAAATGCATTCAAGAAATTAAAAAAAACACAGTAGGAAGCCTTGAAAATAGGCTAAAACAGGCAAAAGATAGAATCTCAGAGCTTGAAGACACGAAAGGTACTCCTATGAGCTATAAGGTGAAAACTTCAGGTAACTTACAAAGGAAAACCCATAAGGCTAACTGCAGACTTCACAACTGAGACCTTACAAGCCAGAAGGGATTGAAGCCCTATTCTCAGTCTTCTCAAACAGAATAATGGCCAGCCTAGAATTTTGTATTCTGCAAAACTAAACATCTTATATGATGGAGAAATAAAGACTTTCTCAGACAAGCAAACACTGAGGGAATTTGTCAAGACTTGCACTGCCTTGCAGGAAGTACTCAGATCTGCACTATACATGGATCAACACAACAGACACTGACCAGTGTAAAATTGCCCAAAAGCTAAAGGTCAGAGCCAAGATCCACAATGGCTCAAGAGATAAAACAAAGCAATAAAGTTCTAGTCAACAGGATGAACAGAAATTCACCCCACTTATCAATTCTTTCAATAAATATGAATGGCTTAAACTCCCCACTCAAGAGACATAGGCTGGATGAATGGATAAAAAAATACAAGCCAAGTACCTGCTGTCTCCAGGAAACACGTCTAACCCACAAGGACTCATTCAGACTCAAGGTGAAGGGATGGAAAAAAATATTCCATGCAAATGAAAACCAAAAGAACGCTGGTGTAGCCATTCTCATATCAGATAACATAGACTTCAAATTAACAAAAGTAAAGAAAGACAAAGATCATCATTATATAATGGTAAAGGAAACAATTCAACAAGAAGACATAACATTCCTAAATATTTATGCACCTAACACAGGTCCTCCCAGATTCATAAAGCAAACCCAACTCAATTTAAACAAAATGATAAACAGCAGTGTCATAATAGCTGGGAACTTCAACACCCCACTGACAGATCAGGACGGATCCTCCAAACAAAAAACAAACAAAGAAACAATGGACTTAATCGGAACTCTAGAACAAATGGAGCTAACAGACACTTATAGAACATTCTACCACAAAACTATTCAATATACGTTCTTCTCATAAGTTCATGGAACATTCTGTAAGTTTGATCACATCCTAGGCTACAAAACTTGTCTCAACAAATTTAAAAAAAAAATAGAAATTATACTATGTATCTTCTCAGACCATAGTAGAATAAAATTAGAAATCAATTCCAGCAGACACACTCAATTCTACATAAAGTCAGGGAAAGTAAACAACCTACTGCTGAATGATTATTGGGTCAAGGAGGAAATTAAGATGGAAATCAAAAGATTCTTTGAACTAAAGAACAAAGGGGACACAAGTTATCATGGTTAACTTTCTTAACTTTTCTAGAACTCAGTTTTTACATCTGTAAAGTGGGAACCTTCACATAGGGTTGTGAGGATTAAACTAAATTATACACACAAATTTAGCATAGTGCTCAACACACAGTAAGCACATAATACATGTTAGTATTATTATATTACTTAATGAACAGCTGTAATTAAAGATTTGTAAAATAAGATTGTGTTTGAAAAGCATAACATTAATATAATTTTAGAAGGAATTAATTGAAAGGTAATTGAATGAAACATTCAATGAATATTAATGAACTAAAACAGATAATGAAGATTTGTATAGATGTAGAGATAACCAAAAAGTAGTATAGTAAGGGAGCACTAGGACTGGGGATTCAAGTGGGCGCACAGATTGGGAGCAACAAGAGAAAGAAATATTGGGGGCTGAAAACCCCATATCTTTAAAATTAATTATCTTCATTTAAAGATATATCAGTTAGTTTTAAAGTCAAAGGAATTATTTAAATAATCTGGGTAATTCAGGTTAAAAACAAATTCATTTCTTAATAGGAGTATTTAAAAAGAAACAAAAATATGATTCAAACATTCATCAGTTGAAGTGATTTTTCTCAACATAACACATTAAGTTGGTTTAGGGGAGGATGTTAGTTTTGAATTTAATCAAAAAGCTACAGCCACAACTAGTGACTACTAATATTAAACTCAAGTAATTAGAACCCTAATGGAATCAGGTGTTAATTTTGATTGAAAATTACTTTTATCACACAAGTATCTTAATTTTAAATTGTCAACACAAACATATCTATACAGGTACAGAAAAGAGAGAGAGAAAGAGAGAGAGAAAGATGACAAACATCACCAGACTTCGTTATCAGCATTCCATGTGGCTTACTGACAAAGGCATTCATAAGCAGCTGTTAGGTGGATCATCAGTTTTCTAAAAAGAAGGCCAGACAACCAGTGAGGTGCAACACCCCGTCATACTGCAGGACTGTTCTGGTGAAAGTGCCACTGCTATCCACCACTAAGCCCGATCAAACTCGCAAAGGGTTGCCATAAGCTCTTCCACAGCGAATCCCCCAAATCAGGCCCAGCACCACCATACTTGCCAGAACATCCAGCCCACATGCACACAGCTTCCTTCACTCAGAGTGCTTGTGTTATGTCTGATGGGGGAATCAGGCTCATGTGCTGCAAGGGAGTCTGTAAAATGCAGGTTAGCTTCCTAGCCTCCAGAGTAGAAGAAGATTGAAGTGGGTGTAGACTGAGCCAACCTATGCCATCTACCGTATTTTGCCAATTTGTTTTTTAAAAAAAATCTTCACACTAACAAGAAGCCAAAATCTCTAGTTTTGCCTACAATTACACCTACAAGATACCTGAGGATCCTCCAGGTTTATCAGTCTTCCTCCTTCCTCACCAAAATACTTCTGAGAGAGTCAAGAGGTACATCACATTTCTAGAAAGTCCTTTCTATCTGTTCAAAGGTGCCACCCAAGAGGAGGCTTGAAGTCATTTTTATCCCATGCCTGATGGCAGGTGCCCATGTGTTGCCCTGCTACTTCTACTGTCCAAACATCTCAAAATTATAATAGCACCAACAATAATGGCACAACTTTTATTATCAACTAACCCACGGTCTGACATTGTTCTATGTACTTTTAAAAATTTTGTCTTGCCTATGCCTTACAATAACTCAGTGAGGTTGGTACTATCCTCTGGCTGTGCACTGCCTCACACCGGTTACGTTTCACACAGTATCTCCATACTGTTAATACCTCCACGTTTATGAACACAAAGATATTAATACTTCACCAAAGATCATTGATGTAGCAAGTGGCAGAGCTAGGTTTCAAAATCAGAAGCAAGTCAAAGAGGTGCTAAAAAGCAAAAGGAGGGAAGTACTTCCCACTCCCCTATTCTGCATCATGCTCGTTTCCAAGGTTACAAAGCTGTGATGTGTGCCCAGAGTCTCACTGCAGAGTTTTGATTGACAGATCTGAAAACTAAGTGGATTGTTGCACTGAGATATGAATGACACTAATGGTTAATATTTCTAAGAAAATATTGTTAAAATATGAAATTAAATGTGTGATGTATGCACTAATTGCAAACATGTTTTAATAAAATAAGTATTACTTTTCCATCAAATTCTTAGATGGTGTATGTACTATCAGTAAGTTTCTGTACATTTTTTCTGGTCTTCGATATACTAGTTCCAAATATGTTTGATAAGAATCAATTATACTTAACTTTTCTTTCTTACAGTTTCTCATAAATAAAGGATAAATGTCCTGGAAGATCTTGCTTTATATCCTCCTAGGGATAGAAAGGTGTTTTCTTCCTGGCTTTTAAATCTGATCTTTTAATTGAGGTTTCAGTTTTATCAAAGGACTGCTACAACTTTTCGAAATGCTAGTTCCAAATTGTTCTGTGAATAACTAAATGACAGTTAAGTTACCTGGAAGTCTAGACATAACAAATTGCTGTATCTGATTCCTTTTGAACATTGTAAACATTACTGGCTAGAGTGTGAGTGGTAGAATAAAAAAGAAAAACAGATAATTTATTCATACGGTAATGAAAGACCTAAAATTGTTATTTAAGCAACATGAAATTCAAATAATTTTACTAGCATAACAAAGATTAATTAAATAATTTCTCTCATTCTTAAATAATATTTAACACTTAATTTGGATTCCATAATTATTTCTTTCCTGAATTAAAAAGTCTTACTTCTGTCTAGTCATATACTATATTTTCATGTGAATGTAATTATTTTTGACACCTTGTGATATATTTAATGACGTATATAAATGACATTATACAAGGAAACAATAAGAATTGCTTTGTTTAAGATTCTTAATAATACACAGATATATCTACAAATATGTTCTCCTTTGGCTTCCCAACTTAGTTTTCTTATGTGGGTTTTTGCATTGGTAAACCACACCTAGAATGTATTCAAGGAAAGGCTTGAAACATTTATGATGATAAATTATAGTCATGAAATAGGATTAGGACTGGTTGTCTGATGCTAATGAATCAGACACATTATAAGTAATTCCTGCCTGTTATTTTTCACCTTTCACACTTATATAACTGAATAATTATTATACGGCTAGTTCAATGATATTTTAAGCCAGTATAATCATAGATTAATACACACATAAAGTGCATTTGACAACATTACAGAGTTAGAAGATTTTTCCATTTATATTCCACCTCCAATTTCATGGTCAGGTACTCAGAGATACACAGAGGAGACCATGGTGAGGGCAAAATCAACAGTTTCATCTAGGTATGAATATGAAATGTTAAAAAATATAGGGAAAGCCTTTAAATTTTCCAGGCCTACTCATGACAGCCAGATCAGAAAGTTAGATGGATTTAATGCCATTTCTGCATTTTTCTTAGGGTAAGTACAATTAGCACTCTATCTTAAATCACTAAGGTCAAATTGTTTGAAGATTTTCCTTCTTGCTCTCATGATTTCAATAATTTTGCTCCAGTGTCATCAAAGAGAGATGGTGCCATTTATGCTTAGAGTCATTAGCCTTTCTTCTGAACTCCCTCAAGCTGGTTCATCCCTCATCTGGGTTTAGACTTTCAAGTATGTTTCTAAATGAAGCATTAATCAGACCCAGAAAGAAAGAACACAAATTGTGATAACTAAGGAGTTCTTCTCAAAAAGTCTCTTTCCTTTTTTTTTTCACTTTTTTCCTTACAGATATTTTGGTTTTCCAATGGTTCTACAAGCTTATACTTGGGAATTTCAACTTTCAGCCCCGGGACATAGTAATATTTAATGGTAGAATGAGGTAGGAACTAAATAAATCAATCTCAAAAGTTGCATCACATGTAATAATTTTTAGGAATAATTTGTGAGGCTCAATTGTTTGCACTCATGCTAGTGTGGAAAATTTAGTTCTTTGCATACAAGAGCATTCAGCATATTGACTATATAATAAGTGTTCAGAAAATATTTGGTAACTGATGACTTTGATAAAGGTCTAATGAAGTATTTGGGTGAAAAAAATTAATAAGCAAATATATATAGTGTGTATATATACACATATATACTATAAATGCATATTTATACATTTATACGTACAAATATATTTATATAAATTTAAACACATATAAATACATAAACACATTTATATATACATATTGTATATAAATGTATGTTTATAGTATATACAGCTGGATATGTTTGATCAAGAGTGACATTTAAAGTACTTAAGAGCTAGTACTTACTTAGAGCCAGTAACGATCAGTTAACAATGTGCACTGACCAAACATTCCCGGACACTAAGCAATCCAAAGAGATGCCAGGGCATAAACAGTGGCCATAACTATGTTCCAAATAAATGTCAGCCTTGGTTTAACATTACCACTTCTAAGGCAGTGTCCTCCATCCCAACATTATATAAGTCAGTGTATAGCCTCCATTTCTCTCACTCAAATTTTACCATTTAAAAAAATACACCCTGATAAATATTCAACAAACCACAATAAAACAATCAAGTGAAAGCAACTCTATATTGGTGGAACCAATCTGTTCTTTTTTTTAATGAGTAATATTCTTTCTCTCATCTCTTCTCATTTTCTTATTCCTGGTTTTGTTGTATAAGGTACAGCAAATGAAACAAACTAACACAAAAACCCCACACCCAATAATATAGACTATGTTCTCTCCCCTTCATCTTCCGGTTGATGGACCACACCCATAAGGAGCTGTGCTTAGGGCCACGTGACTTGCCGACTTTTCAGTAACACTCTGGCATCATTGCAGGAAGGTAAAAACTGCTTCAGACAGGAATTGATTAAGTGATATGCTGAAATAATCAGACTTGCCTCCAGAACGTGATGAAATTCTATCAGAAGAAAAGTAAAAGGAACATGTATCATAGGATAGTAATGACAAACACAAAACTTTATTGTTCAAATGTGAACCTGAAATAAAGTATTTTTATCTTTTTTTCGTCTATCCTCAAATTTCAAACTAATAGGACTGTTATATGAGAAAAAAGTAATGGTACCTATTTATTGTCTTTGAACTGACTCTTCAAAACTCTGAAATAGAAACTTACCCTATGAAAAAAATGTTTTACAGAAATATTGTACTCTGATAAAGTGATATCCATGTCTATCAACATAAGTGGCACAAATTCAAAAACCAAATGGGATGGTTCTTTTTTTCCATTTACTGAAAGGAAAATCCATAAAAGTTGATATTGAAATTTGCTTTAAATACTGCAGTATTCAGAGATCTTGAGCTGAAATGCTCTGAACTTAATTTAGAACTATAATTTTGGATGATAATTTAGATTGTAACCTTTTTTCTTCTAAAAGGTAAATAAGTAACAAAATAGCAAACACTTCCAAGTGTAGCATGTTCAGATCATTAATTTGACTGAATTATATAATTATAGAGGGCAAAGTCAGAGCTATTTTTAATACATAATTTGCTCCTTATAAATATGATATAAAAACTTCATTCCTCACTGCAAGTTACCGAAGAGGCACTATTTTATTCCAGTGCTTATTTATCCTAAAAATGAATCATCTATCAAAAATTCTAATGCTCAGTTCTACCAGAAACGTCACATCAGAGTTATAACAACTGAAAATAAGCGCTATTTATCAGCACCTTCAATGACAAAAATGTGATTTACATTAAAATGGATTATTTGTTACTGTCTATTTAATATGAATTAGCTTTTGTGTCTTCATTTTTAACATTCAGTAGTGCCAAAGATAAAAATTCTTTTCAATTTTAGAAAATAATTTATATATAATTAACTAGTAGCATTAAAAAATGCACATATGGCCAAAAATTATAATTCTGTAGCCTAACAAAGTATATATTAAAACAATTATATAACAATGTAAATAAATGTTAGTATATTTTCAATCTGTACTATGTAATAGGTAAATTAGTGAATGATATGCAAATATTTTAATGAGAAAGTTTTAAAGTAATTTCAAATTAAGTTAATACTTGAATCTTCTCTTGTCTACTTAATCTTAGGTCCATTAGTCTTTTGTTGGTATCCTGGGAGGGTTTGGCTTCCTTCTTGAATATAAGAGTAGTAGTAATTATAACAGAAATAGTAATGGTAATAAAACAACAATAATTAGCCAACACTCACACAAAGGTTACCATGTGCCAGCACTTTTCCAAAATTTAACTTTTACTAACTTATTTTATATTTTTCAGCAACTCTATGATGTTGACACTGCTATTAATTCCATTTTACCACGGGGAAAAAAATGAGGCACCAAGAGCTTTGGTGACAGGTTCAAGTTGACAAGCTGGTCAGTGAAGGATCTGGAATAATACATCAAATAGTCTAGTTGCACAGTGTGTGATCTTAACACAATACTATCAGTGATCCAGAGTTTAGCTAACTTTTTGTATCCTTCGAGTTAAATCTATAATATACAGACTTAGGCTTTCTTAGTATTACATGACAAATATGATCTATTTGTCTAATCTTGACACAAATACCATGCTGCCTCTATTCCTATAATTATACATCTTGAAATAAGATAATGTTAGCACTCCAACTTTGTTCTTTTTAAATATGTTTTGCTTGTTCTAAGCTCCTTTGCATTTCAGTATGAATTTCAGAATTAGCTTGTTTTCTTCAGTGAAATATTTTCATTGGGATTGTGTTGAATCTATAGATCATTTCATGGACAACAGACATCTTAACAATATTGAGTCTTTCTACTCATGAACTCTGTATATTTGTATAGGTTTGCTTTAATTTTACTCAGCAATGTTTTGTAATTTTCAGTACATGGCTCTTACAATTCTTTAGTCAGATTTAGCCCTAAGTATTTCTCATTTATGATCTTATTGTAAATAGTATGGTTTCCTAATTTAAATACCTGAATTTTTTTTTGCAAGAATATACAAGACAACTTTTATATACTGATTATGTATCTTGTAATCTTACTAAACTCACATATTAGTTTTAGATGATTCTGATGGATTTTCTACATAGCCAATCATGTTGTTTGCAAATAAAAACAGCTTTACTTCTTTTCCAATCTAGATGCCTTTTATTCAGGATTCTTGCCTTTGCACTAGCTAGAACAAGTATTATACTGAATAGAAATGGTGAAAGTGGACATCCTACCTTGTTCTTAAACTTGGGGGAAAGTATTCAGTCATTCAGGATGAAGTATAATATTAACACTAAGTGCTTCACAGATGCCCTTTATAAGGTTGCAGAAGTTTACTTCTATTTCAATCTTACTGAGAATATTTTTATTAAAAATGGTTGTTGGATTTTGTCAAATGTTTTTCATGCATCAGTTGAGATTATTATTTGGTTTTTCTTTCTATAGGTGTCTTATAATGTCTTTTTCTGGTTTTGGTATCAGGGTAACGCTGGTCTCATAGAATATACTGGAAAATAATCCTTCCTCTTCAACCTTATGGTATATTTTGTGTAGAATTAGTATTACACCTTCCTTAATTGACTGGTAGAATTCACCAGTGAAGCTATTTGGGCATGGGGTGTCTTGGGAAGGCTTTTCAGTACAAAGTCAAATTCTTTAATAAAGGGCTATCAGAATATTTCTCATTTAATGAACATTAGTAATTTGTATCTTTTAAAGAATTTTTCTATTTTATCTAATCTGTAGAATTTACTGACATAAAGTTGCTCATATTTTTATTTTTAAAAATATCTGTTAAATGCATGGAAATGACACCTCTCTCACTCCTTACATTGATGATTTTTCTCTTTTTTTCTTGATCACTTTTGCCAAAGGTTTATCAATTATATTTATTTTCTCCAAAAACAAGATGTTTTATTCTCTATTGTTTTTGTTTTGTATTTCATTGATATTCACTCTGATCTTTATTTCCTTTCCTTTCTTTATTTTAATTTAATTTGATGTCCTCTTCCTAGTTTTTAAGGTGTAAGCTGAGGTCATTGATTTTATATTTCTTCTTTTATAATGTAAGTGTTTAATGCTATAAATTTCCATCTAAATACTGACTTAGTGGTATCTCTTGTATTTGATATGTTGTATGTTCATATTCACTTAGTTCAAAATAATTTTTAAAGTCTCTTTTCTTTTTCTTTTAGTCCACCAACACTTATCAGTCATCTACTTGCCAAATAAAAGCACATTCATACTTTCAAATGTCACCGAAATGATGTTACTCTAAGTGCCTTAATATACTACACTTGCATTATGAAGGTAAAAATGTGGATGTAAATAAGAAAAATTCTAAAGTGGATTAACATCATATAATATTTATGAACATCATAAATTTAATTTAGAGGTGTGTTACTTAATTACCAAATATTTGGGAAATTTTCTAGAGGTTTTTTTTTAATTGATACCTAATTTAATTGCACTGTGGTCAAAGAATATCCTTTTAATACTTGAATCCTAATAAATGTATTGAAACTTATTTTACGGCCCACACTATGGTGTATTTTGGCAAGTGTCTTGTGTGCACTTGAGAAAAGAATATATATTTTGCCATTGTTTGGAGTTTGGGGGATTATCTATAAATGTCAATTACGTTAGTTCTGTTGAAAATGTTGCTCACCTCTTCTGTATCCTTACTGTTTGTATGATCTATAAGTTATTGATGGAGTGCAGTTCTCAACTATAGCTCTGGATTTGTCTGCTTTTTATTGTAGTTCTAAAAGATTTTACTTTATGTATTTTGCACCTATGTTATTATGTGCATAAACTTTAAAACTGTTATGTTCTCTTGATCAATTGACCTCTTAACATTAAAAATGACTACCTTTACCCTTGATAATATTCTTTTATCTGAAAGCTAAGTTATCTGATATTAATAAAGTCACCTCAGCTTCCTTTTGATTGGTGTAGCATATATTTTCCCATTCTTTCACTTTTAATTATGTTTGTGTTATATTTAAAGTGTGTTTCTTATAGGCATCATACAGTTGGGCCTTGAGATTTTATCCAATCTGACAATCTTCTTTTTACACTTATAAGTTTTTTTGGCCAAATTGTCAGAAACTATGTCCTGGCAACTTAGTAGAATTTAATTTATCTCATTCCAAGAAGGTAATGAAGCTCGTGGGTCAGGATTTATTTTCATGTCTAATTTAGAACCCTGCTTATAGTCATCAAGATAACCATTTGCTTATGTTGTTCGGCTATTCTTAATTATATCTTTAAGAAAAAGTTTGTCCCTCTCATTTGCCCAGGAAAATCAAAGATCTTTTGATATCATTTCCAAATTTGGATTTATAAATAAAATCATGTAAATATTAAAGGATAATCTTTCATTTCTGCAAACTCATTCTTTAAAAATGGCAAATTTTACATCACATATTTTTCTACTGACTTATGAGACTAAATTAATTTGTAAGGAATTTAAATGTCTTATTTCAAAATTAAAGGGGAATCTAAGGATAAATATGCTTTGTAAAAAAGAGCTAAGGAGAAAGAAATTACTGGAAAAATATACTCACCTGAATATTATCAGCTACTTTAACTAAGTTGAAAAATAATAATTCACCTCACCAACACTTATCAGTCATCTACTTGCCAAATAAAAGCACATTCATACTTTCAAATGTCACCGAAATGATGTTACTCTAAGTGCATTAATATACTACACTTGCATTTGAAGGTAAAAATGTGGATGTAAATAAGAAAAATTCTAAAGTGGATTAACATCATATAATATTTATGAACATCATATAATACCTTCAGAGTCATTTTGATAGATACAAATGTCCTATTGATACTGCAGAAATAAAATTAGAGTCTATGTAAGAAAAAGCAATGTTTTCAATTGGATAAAAGGAAAATAACAACAAAATCTTCCTTTGGAAGAAGGAGAGCCCTTGAGGGAAATGGCTATATGATACTTGGAAGAAAATTAGATATATACTCTATGGGAGAGATCAGAATTTTTTCAAGTGCTGTATCAGGTATTAGGAAAGCACTTGATAAATTCTTAGGATTTTACCTTGAAAGTAGATTGCCCATTGGGTTTGGAAAAGAAACTTCTCTTCATGAAGAAAAAATGTTTAATTAGCCAATTACAGTGAGAATTTATCATATTCTATCTAAAACATCCTCAGGTTTCCCAAAGGCTGTAGGCCTGTTTGAGTTGACCAACCTGTCTCTGTATTAAAATGGTAAAACTACAGAATATGTTTATCCTCCTGTGTTTCAATTTCTCAGTAACCACAGGATAACATACTGTATTGGTCATCTTACTAGACTAAGAAGTTCTGGGCAAATTGTGTGCTATATCCAAAAATATTCATTCCTAACTTTCATTAGAATTTTTAATATTGTTCTTCCACCTTCATGACATTTATGATCTTCCTCTTTGGATTATTACTTTAGCTTCTATTTCTAACTCACCATAAACAACATTTAAACTTCAACAGAAAATCAACTTCAAGATATTTCTAGATTCTCATCTCATAATGTAATTGTCCAATAATGTGTGCATAGTATAAATTTTTTTCTTTTGAGTTAATATTTGATTAATTGCAGGAGTCATATTCTTTGATTTTTGTTGTTTTCTATTATTTTGCTATGTCACATGTTAGTAAAAATATGTCACATATTAATTAATATTATTAATTAATAGCTGTCACAAAACTGGCAGCAGCTTTGAATTGAAGTAGTATGAAGCTATTGTCAAAATTAAGGTAAATGAAAGACACCAAACCTTTAAAAGCTTGGACAAAAAAGCAGGCTTGTATGACCTTGGAAAATTTGGAGGATGCTTAGCTGGAAACATGGGAAAGAAAAAATGTAATATCTTAAAAACAAGTGTTTTAAATTTCATCACAAGCCTAGAGATCTAAGTAAGATTAGGAGAACATATTTTTGAAATACATACTAACACATGTGTTAGAAAGATCCATAAAAACTGAATTTATTAAAATGTATGTCAGATTTAAAAAAATAGTAATTTACCAAACAACTTCTGTCTACCTCAAGAAACAATCTGGGCAAGTGCTTACATATCTGTGTGGATTCATTCATTATAAAACAATAAGGACTGACAGTGAGTCCCTAAAAGCATCATAATTGATCATACAGACAACTTCGCTTTCCATCCTTAATTTTTCAGACCAAGTTGACATTATCCAAATTTTTGTGTCTTGTTTAACTAAATATATAACTCAAAACAATACTTCATTTGGAAAAAAACTTTTATTCAAAAATTATTAATTTTTTACTATTGTTTTTGAAATGTCTAAATAAGTAAAGATATGATATTCTTAGAGATTAAAGAGAAATTGTGTCTACTGCAGAGTGACAGCAAAAACCATCAAAGAAAAAAAATTTATTGTTTTCACAACATTGTGCACCATTACATGAACTAAATTTTCAGTCAGCAATTTATTTATAATGTGAATGAAGTTAGAGTAAGACTGTAAGCATAGCAAATTTGAGAATATCTGACAGAATCATTATTCTTAAAATTAGTTTGATATGCAAAGAATTTACTCTCTCAAATATAATTAGTGCTCAAAAACAAAGCAAGGATTTTTTTCATCTTATTTTCCACTGTTCTTTAAAGCTATACCACTATTTCTTAGCATCTATGTAGTTATTTGCATCTTCAAGGAACTAGGCGATAGTTTTCTGAAGATTTTTGAGCATGTAACTCTACCAAAATTATTTTTTAAACATGCAATCCCAATACAAGAAAATGTATATTTTATATGTGTATACAATATCAATTAACACATTATTTTAGTAAATCTTAATATTTTAATCATAAAAATTATAAACAGAATTTATAATGTTTACTTTACACTCCACTCATTGATCATCTGGTGTAACTCTTAAGGTCTGCACACCTAATTAAATATTACTGAAGTAAGTAAGTAATGACTTGTGACTGTAATACACAAATGAACTAAATCTTAATGTAGAGATAAAAGCAGAACAAAATGAATAGTACTTAGTAATTTATTAACACTATTTTTATAACATTTACTTGGAAAATAATGCACTTCAGCTTTTTTATAACATTATTTTCCATTCTATTGCCAGGCATGTGCAAGGTAGCTGAAGCACAGACTGTAAAAATGTTTTAAAATTTTATTTTTGTGAAACCATAAATTACTGCAGTTTTGCCATATCTGAACCTATTTAAAGTCATAACTTTAAAATTAAAATGATTCACCATAGATACATGTTGAAGACAAAATATTATGAGAGCAATTTATCAAAATAAAACAATTTACAGAATTATCAATCTTTCTAAAAGAAATCATTAATCTTTAATGGTGATATTACAAGCAAAATGATTTTGTTTATTTATCTAAATTCTGTTTATCTACTTCTAGAATTGTTTATCAAGGAACATAATTTCTCTGGGCTCTAGAAAATTGCTGCTTTAGCTTTTATTTTTTATCAATCTATTTAATTGTAATCCTGTAATTTAATTTAATGTAAATGTTGTCTCTATCATGGCATTGCAAAATTTCTTGTAACAGTAATCCATTAAAATATATTAAAAATATTTATCAGGACCTCATGAGTATCAATAACACAACAAACAGAAACCTGGGATACATAATCAGTACAAATAATTCAGAATAATCTCTCTCCATTTGTCTACATGCAAAACAGCCAGAACAACAGCCATTAAACTAAAAAGTATTAAAAATTATTTCAATATTTAAAAATCAGAAGAAAATCACTTTAACGAAGAACAGTAAACTTCTCTAAATTTGCCAATATTGTCAAATTCACATACTTAATGAAAATGAAATTTAATTTTGATAGGTGCTTATACCAGTTTCCCACCCAAAGAGATAGTCTGGATTTGGCATATAATTCTTCTAAAAATACTACATTAATGGTGATTTACAATTTGTTATCTTAGAACATCAATTTCAAATTTTTATGTTTCCTTCAATCACTATTTTCTCAGATTTAATCCTATTATTTGCTCACTAGCTTCCTTTTTCTAATTTTTAAGATTCCATTAAGGAAACTTTAAAGACATTGGTGTCTTTCTACCTGTTGGAAGAATATCTTATTAATTTTGAACTTAGAAATTGTCTTATTATCTATTTTAAGGTAAAAAAAAATTCTACATATCTATACTTTTAAAAATGTATCTTTATTTCAGTATATATTACTAAAGGAGTGGAATTTTTTTTAAACACATAGACTCAATATCATTATCAGATATAAAAATTAACAATAATATTTTAATATTTTACCTTCAACAAGTATCATTTAGTATTGATTTAGTACTTTTGATACCTTGTTTCTTACTATCAAGGCTGAAATTAGGTTCATGCATTGTGCTTGCTTCATATGTTTTCTTTTTAAAAAAAATATTTAAGAAATTTATTTAAAAAAAAGAAATTTATTAAAGCATCTTATCATAAAGATGGAAACAATTAGAAACATGCAACTATCTTCTTCCACAGTAAAGTTAAAATGGCACTTATTTTTCCTGTTTCCATAGTTGTAAACTCCAGATCTTATACTCAATTCACTCATCCTAAATACTTAATTCATTCTTCCTGAAAGTATCCAAGGCAGCAAATAACAAAATGCAAATTATTATATAAAGAAACTGCAAAGATAAAAAAGAAAATATATGGAAAATACTCTCTTTCCTTTTCCACTCCCCAATTAAAGGCAAACAATGACACTTTGTTTTTGCTGAATCTGTATTGTCTTCAAAAATGATTTAAATGTAACAGACTTCACAAAAACAAAGACGACCTCTAGTATATATCTTAAGAGCTCCTTAGTGTTTGAAAATGAATGCTTAAACAAAAGACAACACCTTTGAATTAAACAAGTCAGTCAAAGAAATAGAACAGAGAATTAAGAGGAAGGAGCAAAGCTTATGAGAAATACGGGATTATGTAAAGAGGCCAACATAGAATTATGCTCAATTATTTAGGCAGACAATAACAATGGTAAAATTTTTGTATTCGGATCTGGCAAATGACATTGTTAAAGCAATGAGTTAGACAAGCCTTGAAAAGTTAACTGAGGTCATAAATAATCTTATAATTCCCCTAAGTATGGGTAATAATTCCTTATACAATATTTTAGAAATTTTGTATAATAATTATCTAAACATAATTTTAATAGCATGAACTTTAATAATGTTAAAACATCAAAAATTCATAACCAATTTTTAGTAACAGGCACAATATTAGACATATAGTAACAAAACTTATTTATTTGTCAATATTAACATGACCAAGTGACATGTATTGCTTGACATCTGTGGGAGGGGTGGTTTTATTTTTTAATATGGATGATGTATAATACTAAACAAAATCTTCAAACAACTTTTAAGATATGCTCAATTTACCTAACATCCTTCTTATGAAACTGTTTCACAAAATGTATCAAATATTTTCTAACTGAATAAATTAAACCTACCATCTATTATAATGTCCAAGAAATTTATGAATAAGTAACATTATCAAGAATCATTTATAGGTTTAGAAATTAATTTTTAATTCCTATACAATAGGCCATGGAGACAAACATTCTCCAGATTAATTATCTAAGCATGTCTATCCTCCATCACGTAAAATAGCCGTGTGGTTCATCTGCATTCAGTACTACTAACACAGCACCAAGGAGAGAAGATCAGAAATACAAACTGCAAAGATAAAACAGAAGTGAGTATGGCATATTAACAGACCTGTGGATTTCCATAATAAATACATCTCCAAGATTTATTGCCATAAGTAAACCAATTGTTAAGACATGAAACTCATGGATTATAATGACATAGATAAAATTTTATTAATAGTATATAGATACTGCATTTTTATTTATTTTAAGTGAATGTGCATATGCAGTATAAGCTCTTTTCTATGAAATAAAATTTTAATTGAGAGATAAACAGATATTATCATCTGAAATAAGCCCTCCACCTTCCATTAGAAGAAAAGACTCCTTAGAGTCCTAACAAAAGACATACATTGAACTTAATGACTAGAGTTTAATTTTATAGTAGAGGAGAAAAGAGAAGAGAAAGCAGAACTTTTTTGGAACAGCCACAAGAGATTCACCACTAAACTGTTGGAGCTGAGAAATGGGAAATCTGCTTTAACATCAGATGCAAGGGAGGAGATGAAGATTTCTAATATCACCACTCTGGTGCACCAGGAATAAGACAGGGATCTTGCAGCATCTGTTCAAAGTCTAATATAATTCTTTGGTGAGTACTCCCTTAGAACAATATAATTTTCTAAAGTATCAACCCTAGAGTGTGCAATTCTTCAGAGAAGAATTTTCCTCTTGGTTATAGAGTTTGAAAATGCCACTGCTAATTACATGGAAATATTAGACACTTCATGAATCAATTTGGTAAAACTGTCTAAATTGATGCAGATGGCTTCATTTTTCTAACAAATCTAGTCTGTCTGACTAGGGAATCAGAATCTTGAGTTTACTTCTGAATTCTGGTATCTTCACTTAGGGCATTTCTGGAAAAAATATTCTCTCAGACCTTAATTTAGAAATGATTATTTGCAGAATGAAAAATGAATAATCAATCAAAGAGTCTTTCCTAGAACTAATGTATGTTACTAATGTCAAGTAAGCTATACCAAAAATTGAAGAGTAAATATACAACCAATACATTAGGAGTACTTTCTAACTTTCTCAAAAATTTATACTCCTGTGATAAATAAATATATTTAATATATTAATTAATAACAAGATAAAAAGATGATATAAATGTCCTTGTGCTTTAACTTTTGGTGAAAAATTCTCAAATTCTCTACAGTGAAAACATATGCCTACACGAAGACATATGTGAATCTTCATAGCAGCCTTATTCATAATAGCCGAAACTGTAAACAACCTAATTTACTATCAAAAGAAGAATGGATAAATTAATTGTGATGTAGCTGCACAATAGAAAACTTCTCAGTGATATAAAAGAACAAACTACTGATACACAAACAATGGGGATGACCTTCAAAAGCATTGTGTTAAATGAAAGAATGTAGGAACAAGTCTTTATACTATATTTATTTTTTTCTTTCCTTTTTTCTTTTTATTCTTATTATTAAATGAACTTTCTTGAGGTATACTGTACATACAATTCAATTCACCTATTTTAAGTGTATGGTTCAATAATTTTTTTAAATATTATCAATTTAAATTTTATTTTATTTCAAAATATTAAGGGGGTAAAAATATTTTTGGTTATATGGATAGCTTTTGTAATGCTTGAGTCACAGCTATAGGTGTGCCCATCATCCAAATAGTGTTCATTGTACCCGTTAGGTAGGTTTTTGCCCCTCTGCTTCTCCCCTTCCCCCCTGCTTGATTTCCACTGAGTTTTATTTCCCTCTGTGCACATGCATGCTCGTCAGTTAGTTCCAATTTAATAGTGAGTACATGTGGTGCTTGTTTTTCCATTCTTGACAGACTTCACTTAAGAAAATGGTCTCCAGTTCCATCCAAACTGCAGAGTCATCATAGCTCACTGCAACCTCAAACTCCTAGGCTCAAGTGATTCTCCTGCCTCAGCCTCCCAGGTAGCTGGAACTATAGGCTGCACCTCTATGCCAGGCTAATTTTTTCTATTTTTTGTAGAGACGGGGTCTTGCTTTTGTCCAGGTTGGTCTCCAACGAACTCCTGGCCTCAAGCAATCCTCCTGCCTCAGCCTCCCAGAGTGCTAGGATTACAGATGTGAGCCACCGTGCCCGGCCTGAGTCTATATACTATATAACTCCATTTGTGAAATTCTAGAAAAAGGATAGATGAAAATAACAGAAAGCAGATCAGTACTCACCAGAGACTGGGGGCAGAGGGAGACCCAAAGGAAATTTTTGAGGTGAAAAATATTCTTTATCTTGCCTGTGATGGTGTGAACATTATTGTGTATATTTAAATGCTTAAAAGTGGTAGATTTTATTGTATATAAGTTATACTTTAATAAAATTGATGTGAAAAATGCAATGATCTGGCTCTGGTGGTTTTAATAAAACCAATGGTTAAAGAGAGGACATCTACACTAAAGTGGCATTTTTGGTTTATAACCAGTAATTTATAACAATATGAAAAGAAATTCTTTTTTAGATGTGCAGTTAAATATACTTTGATCAATTTCCTAACCTATAAAACTATACAGGGATGAAGAAACTCTCTCCTTCTAAAAAGGAAACTCTCGGCTCCAGAGACTCAAAAACTTTCCAGAAGAGCCCATGCTGTTCCTACTCTTTCACTGAGGATGGGGTATCTTGCAGAGAAGTGGTGAGCTAGCTTCTCTGCCTACGTCTCACTATATGTGGAGCACTGTCAAATCCCAGTGTATAGGCTATTTGACTCAGGCACCTCGAGCACAGGGTGTTCCGCTCCCCTTTTCCATCCAAGGTGCACGTTATCTTTGGCAAACAGGAGAGAGGATGGACAGCAACATTTTCATAAATGTCACATTTAAACCATTCAATTTTATAGAGCCCATATCATGATAAAGAACCATGTTCAACTCAGTCTTCTATATCCAATAAGTAATTTCATGATATTTAAAATAATTTGGATCCATTTTCTACTTATTTAACTGGGGTTGCAATAGCTTAAGAAACGTCAAGAGAAAACCTAGAAAAGTCCATTTCTTCCAGTATTAGGGTTACTTGATGTTAATCTGCTAGTTAAAGGAAACTGATTTCATGAAATGGCCTTCATGTTTACATTTTGGTTGTTTTGTACACTCAATAATTTAATATTTCTTAGTAATTGCCCAGGAATCTCAGGAAAATTACTGTCTGCCAACTTTATTTATACTGTCTGCCAACTTTAAGATTGCATAAACCAATGTACTATGTATATTATGGTATAAAAGCATATATTTTACACCTCAGATCAGATGTATAAAAATAAAACAACCCTATAATCACCCTCATAATATTCTAAAACAAATAAGAGTTGCTCAAGTTTAATTCTTATGTCCCACCCAGATCATTATGTTAAAGCTATGAAGTTGCCAACAAAACATAGTTTTGCCTTACTTACATTATGAAATCTTCTATTAAACAAATGATAACAATCATAATAACGGTTTCTACATGCTTTCTTTGGATTATTATTGCTATTAAATAAAATGTGCATAAAATTTATAACCTAAAAGTTATAGAATTGGAATCCTGAAAAGATTAACACAGCACAGGTAGTATATATCCATTCAATTTATGGCTTACCATTTTATTCTGCATCACTTATGCTCCTGGATTGGTAGGGGTGATTGTTGACTTGATTTAAGTAAATCTGATATTGTTAGTGTCACTGAGAAAATAAACATCCCTTGCACATTCAAGAAAATAAAAATAAGAGTCCTTTGGTGTTTCAAATGAGAAAAAAATCTGATTTTTAATTATTTAACTTAAAATTTTTTGAAGATGAAAGGAAGAAAATTAAGACTGAGGAAAGCATTCCATAAAAGTGCTTAATGACAGAAATCAAATACTGCAAAACATGCAAAACATACAAAAGAAAGAGCAAATAGAAAGCCCACTATTGCGGAAGAGAAAGTAGCAAGTAGAGGGCCTGCTAAGCTTAGAAATATGAATGTTAAGCTTCTGGAGATGGTCCAAATTCTTTAAATCAAGGCCCACATTTTATTTGCTTTTTTTTTTTAACCCCATAGTGATTCTAGAATTGTGGATGCTAGCAATTATATACCCATAGCTGAGGGATTGCTTACTGGAATAAACCACATGCAAGAATAGTGGCATAGCAATGTACTGTCCATCTCAAAACTCTGACCTCAAAAAGCAAAGAAATTTAATGTTAGTATTTTCAAAATTAAAACAAAATGCTAAGTTTGCACAAAAATATACAAAAAGTAGACTTCTCTGCAGATAACATTTAAAAAGTAAGGAGTAGTTACTTTTATATTCATAAAGAATCTCAGTGATTTCTAATATTTAAATATTAAGAAAAAATACATAAATGTGTTTCCTTTATTGGCACTTGGCAAGCTTTCTCCTGCAACTAGCTTAACTGCCACAATGGAACAGCTTGGGGGCATCCTTCACATAGAATGCCTTGTGAATAGTATCCCTGGAAGTGCTCAAAACACTGTCCTGCTGCAAAAAATCAAGTAGTACAATCAATTGTGTTTATAGCAAAACATATAACTTTTCATATGTATCCTGGGTACTTCATTTTTCTCAGTCTTCTTGACTTCATTCTTGGTGAACCCATACACACAGAAAACAATTAAAAGTAAACTCCAAATATTGTTATTCATTAGATCGGAAAGCTTGTGTTTTTTGTTTTTGGGTTTTTTTTGGTTGGTTTATTTTTGTCTGTCTTTGGGGTCTGTTTAGCATCATTAACTATAGCCAGAAACCGGAGTTTTCTACTGTTTAACAACAGTTGTCAAGAAACCAAACTAATTTTCATGTATTTGTGATAATTGTATTCAACTAAGGAATGATTCCGATATTGACGCCTGATAAAGCTAGACTACCATTCAACTTCTGAATGGCTTGTGAAGTTAAAAAACTAATAAGAAAACAGAATACTAAGTCAAATAAAAATCACTGCAACTAATGGAATTCAGAATCTAAATTAGTGCTGATGATGCACTTGAGCTAAATGCAGAATTTTTCTCTTCAGCAGTCCTACTCTGGGCCCATTATCCTCTAAACTATAGTCCCAAATTCCCCAACCTGTGCTAGAACAACTCTTCCAAGTTTCTCCTCAAATAACATACTTATATCGGGGTCAGATTTCAACTATTTAAAACAAACATTTAATAGCATCTTTCTAAAAACATACAAATATTAACAACAACAACCTTTCATCAAAGGCTTTTCTAAGAGATTAAATATTATTATTTGGCTTTCTTGATAACCATTTAATAGTTCAACACTAAAATTACCCATTAATTAAAAATGTATTATATCTTACAATGAGCAAAATAAAGCTAAATATTTTAAAGCTTAAATATTTCTGTCTAATATTCAATTCTCCTATTAGAACAATGACATGTTCATATGGGTCTATTGTTTTGATTACTGGGTTTGTGGTCAAAGCAACAATAGGATCTAATATAAAAAATGAAGCAAATCTTATATTTTAAAAAATAAAATCTACAATATAGAACTTAAGAAATTACATATGTTCTAGATTTGTTTACCATACAACTAGGGATATTTTATGTGTTAATTAGTACTTGCTATTAAAGAACACGAGACAAAAACACATATGCACACGTGCACACACACACATATAAAGAGAGGCAGAGAGAGAGACAGAGAGATTATCCACTGAAAATATATGTATATAGTACTAAAAATATAAAGTATACTAATAATATATAAATTATATATAAATATAAATTGCTAAACTTTATTGCCTTAGGATTCTGCTTGGACATTCTTCTCTAATATAAGAAACTGGTAAAAGGAAATAATGGGTACATATATTACAAGTAATCTCAAGGAGCCCATGTATTGTATAAATTGATCTCATATCTAAATTTCACCTCCTATAAGAAACATAAGAAATGACTAATGAAGTAACAAACTCAGTTAACGGTCTCTGGACAAAAATACCACACAGATATTTTATTGGTCAAAACAAATCTTTCACGATCGATCTTGGTCAAAAGGAGGGACTAAGAAAGAAAACTGTCCCAATCTTAGTCTATGGCAGTGCTTCCTGTTTGGTGCCATCTACTACCCCTTCTGGGATTCATCAAGCATCCCTGAAAATATGTGGGAGCCCTTGCTTTGTCAAGTTGTAGTAAAATAAGAAGCCTTCTTGAGAAATCGGAACTACCTGCCCATTTAACCTTGAGTCTCCTGACATTAAGCCAGACATCCAAAAGTGGAAAGACCTTAAACCAGCTTTACAAATAGCCTAATACTTTCTAAGTAGAACATTCTATTTTTGGTATCTGGTATCCCATAAAATGTCTCTACCGAGAAGAAATCTTTGAATTGCCTCTCTTGGAAGCCTTTTCCCCTACTGACAAGTTTGAAATAAAATGTTGACACGTGCTTCAATCATTTGATGGTGGGAAAGACAAATTCAAAATAAGTTTCAAGTAAAAACAATAAAAAACAGACAAAACAAAAAACAATCCCGCCCCCCAAAAAAACACCCAACACACACACACACACACACACACATACACACAAACACACCCCTCCAGAAATTACCAGTCTATAGTGATTGCCATTAGAGGGCAGCAGAAATGTAAGAACAGAACAAATCTAATATTTGGATAACTGCTAACAATGTTGCGAATCTTTTAATATTATATATATAGTAGAGGTAATGTGTTTCAGTTATCTACTGTTGCATAACTAACCATGCCAAACTTAGTGGCCTAAAATAGCCATTTTAATATTTAATAGCACATGGAGTCTGTGGGTCAGAGATGAAAGATAGGGTACTGTGGGAATAGCTGGCATGTGCTCCAGGATTTCTTGGGCCATAGAGAGGAGGACTTGAGCAGCTGGTGATCACTCAAATGACTAAGGGCTGGAATCATCTGGAAAGTTCTTTATTTGCACATGTAAAGCCTGCTCTGAGATGACTCAAAGGCTGGACTCCACTGAGACTGTCCACTGGCACCTATACCTAGCCTCTCCATGTAATCTTGGCTTTCCTCACAGGAGACAGCCTCAGGATTGTCAGAATCCTTGCAAGGCAGCTTTGAGCTTCAAGAGATAGTGTTCCTGAAAATGAGGAAGAAGGTGCACACCTTCTTCCAAAGTAGCCTCATGAATCACAAATCAACATTTCCTCTGCATTCTATTGATTACAAGCAAGTCACTGAAACTATCCAGATTCAAGGGGAAGAGAATCAGAGCCAACTCATCTTTCTCTAAAAGAAATGTCAAAGAATTGGCAGCCATCTTCAAAACTGCCACAGAATGTAAAATTTAAAATATTCCCAGAATATACCTGGCTCCTTTCCATATTGGTTATATTGCATATGAATTTTTATTATAATATTTTGAGATGGACAGAAAAGCTTATGACAAAAAAGAACAGGATTTCCTCAGTACTAGAAAAGAACTACATCATTATGGTTCTGGTTTATAAAATGTGACATGTATAAATATTTCTCTTTTCATACATTCTATTTTTAATAGCTTAATAAATAAAAATTTCTTGCAATATGGTGAGAGAGAACTTGATTTGGTGATTCCCTCATTTCACTCTTCTTGGGAAATAAGGGTCTTGCCCAAATAATTAGTGGCAATTGGTAATGGAGGAAAAGCTACTATACCAACAGCATTTATATAAAAATCTTTTCTGTATAGAAACCTTGGTTTAGGGTTGCGATACTAGGTCCCTGAACAGTAGGTCTTAATTACAAAAATTAAGATGAATTTTTCTAGATGTGAATAAAATCAGAGTAGAAAAATTAATTATTTAAGATAATATGCAAATTTGATTCAAAATACATAAAATATTGCTACCTCATACTCTACCATTGAAGCTTATGAAGAAAGTAAGCCAGGATAGCTTGTTGGCTTTTGTTTTTTTTCATTCTAAGGTCATAGCACACTACAATGAATGACAAATTATTCATACATAAAAAGATAAAGATGCTAATGAGAGAAATTATCTCACAAACATGATGATATATTTCATTCTTCAACTCAAACCTGATTATTTTAATTATTTGGTCACTTAGAGTCCAAATATAACACCAATTGAAATAATCTATTGGTTCAACATTACAACATAGGTTTCATTGTATTCCCACATACATATTTGTAATACAATGTTCCTTATCACATGTGTTACTGTTCCAGTGGGACCTTTCAGTCTGTTACTCTAACTCTTTAGAATTCAGATTGGAGAAACAGAAGAATGCAATGAATCAAAAAAAAAAATAAAATTCCACCTGTCTATATTTTATAATACTCTCCTGTGCTTCACAAATTCAAGTGATATTTAAGGAAATTATTATGCTTATTCCTCCAACTCTGCTGGAAGTCAAGATGAACTAGGCATTCTTTTTTAGAGAAGAAAAGTTGAAAAAGAAATACTATTGATCTACTCTGTAGTTTATTAGGGGCACATCTAAAATTAAAGTCAAAATGACTTGATTTTGTAGGATTACAAATTGCTTTGGTGTTCGAGATGTTAAAGCAGGAATCTATGTAACCAAATGAAGCCTGAATGACAAGCAATAAGCATGGCTTTGCTCCTTCAGTGTCTGAGAGACTATCATGCTGTTTGATGTTAGGCAGAGCCCAGAAGCCACATGAGAGTATGGCTGGTGCTGGGTTCACACTCACATTGCCCAAGAGGCAACTGCAGCTCTTTGAAGGTTTTCATTGATTTTATTGTTGACGAAAATCAATTTGGCATAAAATCAGAAAGAATTTACAAAAATAGCCATCACCAAATACAGAAGATATATTATAATATATAAACTTCACATTTTACTAGCACATCAAAGACAGAAAAACTTGCCTTGGAAATTATCACACATTTTCAAATAAAACTCCACCAAACAGCACTTTACTTTGAACATATAATCATTAGCATGTTTTAAGACCACATTCCATAATTTCAACCAAGTTTATTAACAGAAATGCCAAAATACTTTGCATTACAACATAATTTATTTGCAACACAGACATGTGTTTCCATTAAGGATAATGGGTGAGTCTGCAAGAAATTTGCTTTCATGCTTTCTTATTTCCTCACTCTTGTCTGGGTATGTTCAGCCATTGTCTGATTTTCTCTAACCTCTCTAACCTTTTTTCTTGGGCATAATATGTTTGTTCCTCACCTTTTTCTAAGATAAGCCTTTATAGCCATTGCTTTCTGTTTTCCCTTACTAATCTTTGCCATCAGCACCACTGAAAATAGCAACACTCTATCTGAAGCTACAGTAAGTTAGTTACCCTGAAGATTGCTCAGAAGCCACTGCCAGTGAAGCCGGTAGCTGGTGGTTATTTAGAATCAGCTGGCCATATGGAACATGAAGACTTAGATTTTTATGAAATTTCTGAACTGCCAGTTAATTTCTTGAAGTATTTTGAAATATTATATACATACTATGTATTTTATTTCCTAGATTTATTTAAGACTACCTTTTATCCTCACAAGTTAAAATTCAGCTTCTGTTCAAGCATTCCTAGGTGGTCTTAGGTAGAATGTTTTCTGGGATCTGATTGATAAGGGAAAAAAAATCATGACTATACAGTAGGATTTTGCTGCTGGTGTTAGCTTGGATATTACCACATTCTATTTTGGTTTTATTTTTGTTTTCTTTTTTTGTTTACAGAGTTGTTGGCTAGCTGTAATTAAACAAAAAGGAATGTTTCCCCAAAACAAAAAACGAAATTAAAACATTAAACTTATTGAATCTTCTTACACCACTAGATATAACAGGACATCTTAGACACTACTAGAACTATTATGCCGTTAATTTTATAATAATCTGGGAATAAATCTTAAAACTTCATATTTTCCTCTTTAAGAAGTAGGAAGTCTTAGTGGGTCTACAAAAACAAAACTAAAAGAGCTTGTCATTCGATCCATCTACTAATCCAAATGATTGATATTTTCTTAACTTAAAAAAAAATGTTACACGGGTTGGGATGTTTAATTAAATTACAAGCTTTTTGAGGGCTGGAGTCATGTCTAATACTTCCTATAGAGCATAATATTGAAACTACTCTTGAGCACATAGTAGATGTGAAATATTTTTGTCAAATATTTATGTCAAATATTTTTGATTAGTTATTTTTTTCTGACTTAGACAACTATCTAAATATCTCCTATTAGGCTGGGCATGGTGGCTCAGGCCTGTACTCCTAGCACTCTGGGAGCCAAGGTGGGAGGACCTCCTGAGGTCAGTAGTTCAAGACCAGCCTGGGCAAGAACGAGACCCCGTCTTCACTAAAAATAGAAAAAATTAGCTGGGCATGGTGGCACGCACCTGTATTCCCAGCTACTTGGGAGGCTGAGTCAGGAGGATCGCTTGAGCCTGGGAGTTGGAGGTTGCAGTGAGCTATGATGATGACACTGCACTCTAGCCGGGGCTACAGAGCGAGACTCTGTCTCAAAAAAACAAAATAAATAAATATCTCCTTTTATCATGAGTTCAAGATCAAGTTTAAGGCATACATTGTGTAGCATCTTACCAGCAGGCCTAATATGGTAAAGTAATCTGTATTATCATGCCCTACAAAGGTGAAGCAAAGAAGTTTATTAAACAATATTTTCTGCAAAGTTGTCTGAGTACAGGACCACTGAAGAGACCACTGACCCAGGCTTCGTTAATGCACAAGGAGTGCCTCATAGTGCTTCAGTCGTTTACTTTTTCTATTGAATAAAATGTGAAAAACAATTGAACTCCTTAATGCTTGCTGATATAAACTTTAAATAAATATATCCAATCTTTGGACAGTCAGGTCTAGCTGAGAAGAGTACTGAGAAGAGCCTTTAAAGTTTGATCAAGGAGAGAGTCTTTATCAACACACATATATACACGTATTTGTGTGTGTGTGGGTATGTGTGTATGGGTGTGTTTGGACATTATGTTTCAATGCCTATTAGACATCCACATTGACATGTTGAATAGGTAGATATATAAATTTAGAATCTAGACTTAAGGGAGAGATTTGGGCCTTGACATAAATTTTAGTTTTAGAGCACATAGGTGGTATGAGATCATGAAGGGAAAAAAGAAGTATGAAGACTAAGCCTGGGCTTGGAGGTCTGGAAGAGGAAGAAGATCCAGTTATGGAGACTAAGGAGGAAAATAATAAAGAACGGAGGAGAGCTGGTGATTGCAAATAACTTATCAGTGAGTTTTACGATAAAGATGAGCTAGGAAATCAAGTGGTAGCCAAAGGGGAACAAATATGGTTATTATACAAAGATATGGCTAGAGTTGTTGTAACAGTTATAGATATGGTTATAGTTAAAGGTACAGATATGGTTATAATTAAAGGTACAGATTGTCCCTCAGGGCCTTCATATTTGGCTTTATCTCTCTTATTTCTGATCTTTCTCTGCTTGGTTCCTTCCCATTATCCAGTGTTCTACCTGGTACTGTAACAAAATTTGCTCCCACCACCTTAGCCTCTTTTTCCCTCTCCTATTTTATTTTAATCTATGACAATTATCAGTGCTTGAAAGTACAAAATTTATTCACTTATTGTCTGCTTCTCCCATTGGAATGTAAACTCCAAGAGAAGAACAACCTTGTTATGTTCATTAGTGTAAACTAGAAGTATGAATGACACAGTGTGATCAATAAATACTTCTTTAATTAATGCATGAATGTATGCCCATTTGTGTGGTTGTATATACACACACACATACATACATACTCTGAATGCAGAATCAGATGAGTTTTATTTAATGGTTAAAAAAATAAAATAATGTCAAATCTTCCTTTCTGTTCAGGTCATGTTGTAGAGAGGCAAAATAGCAGCACAGTAATCAATAAGTTACAAAGGATTTATTTTTATTTTAATCAGGTGTTTACTAAGGTAGATTTTTCATATATATGCCTGTGGTTTTATTTTAGCTGTGTATCCAACAGTATTGACAGTTAAGGGCTTATCTGTATTCTAAGAAAATATATTTTACAGAGCAATAAATTATTATTATTATAATTATTAAATATTTTATTTTATTTAATTTTATAAAGAACAATGAAAACACTCAAAGCACAGACAAACATGATGGACCACCCAAAAAGTAATAAGGAACTGGATTTTAAGTAACAGGTAATATCAGTAAATAAAACCTAATAGAAACATAATAGAAGCAAATTTGTTTCCCACTGGATTTTCAAATACTTTTGCTGGTACCTAACATGTTCACAGGGAAAAAGGAATCTAATTTAAAACTTTATGAACATGAAAATATGTCCAAAGTATGGGAATGAAAAATATACACCCATCTGTTTTAAAATATGTGGAGAGACTATATGGAAGTTCCACATGTACAAAGCTAATTAGGACAATTCTCCAGCCTGAAGATCAACAGATAATTCAGTAAAATATAAGTGATAAAAGAGGGCTTAGGCTATTATAGGAGGTCAGGGAAGCCCTGCCAGGGAAAGAATGACTGACCTACATCTTAAAGAATATGTAAGAGTAGAAAAGCACATAGTCTGAAGCTCACATTGTAAGAGTATGAGATATTTGGAGAATATATAACAAAAACAATATTAAAGAATATATGAAAGTACAGACCTAGATTATTGTGTGTCAATTTCTCCTCTTATATAAAAGAGGTTTGTGGCAGGGAGCAAAAGCTTTTCTCACAACTAGATGCAGGCGCTATCATCTCTTAAATACTTGTAATATTTATTCTAAATGTAGTCAGAGAAACTAGAGGCAGGAAGATTCACAAGAATGTAGTCATTTCTGAAATTATATACAGTATAGAGTAACCAAAAGTTACCCTGAAGAAAAGCCTAGCAAAAATTATACCTTTTGCAATATTCTATAGTTGACTATTAAGTCATTCTAAAAGGCATCCAAATAGCATGTCTTGCTCAAACTCCAAATATAGACTTATTACAATAAAGATCAAATATTTTCTGCATGATATATTCACCAGTTCAGTGACATTTCTCACTATAAATCCCTTCATTCAAGATATCTTATTAATAGTTTGCACACAGAACTTCTGAGCAATTTTCTAAGTATTCCTATAGCCAGAAATAGATGTTTGAACATTTCATTTTCCATAACAACATTATCAAATCATAAAAGTATGGGCTGGTCAAATGATACTACCATACACATCCACCCTTACCAGTGAATTTTCAGAGATCCGTTATGAGTAAATCTCTACAAATAGCTATTTCTCCAAAACATTGAATTCTAACACATAGAAAATTGCTATCACTTTATAAAATGGGAAATGATGTAGTTCAGATGTGAAATAAATCATTTCAGACATCAAACTTGATATATTTCTTAGCTTATTGTTCTTTTGTGGGTCAGGTGAGTTGTTTAATATCATTGAAACATTTCCAGAAATAGGTAGGATTCTTTTAGATTTGCAGGTAAGCATCTGAAATTGCTTAAGGTAAGAGGATCAAAGTGAAATAGAGCAGAGAGATAATGACACAATGGATGTGATTAGGTGATATGACTGAAGAAAGAAAAAGGAACCAGCCAGGGAATTAAAGAAAATGAACACAGACATATAGAAACATACTACAGAGGATGCAGAAATGTGAAAAGATTTGATAGCAACCTACACAAAGGACTATACAGAATGAAAACATAGAATATATGTTCTGAAATAAAGGAGGGGGGCCAATAATTGATCTTTAGGTAGACAAAGGAGACATCAGAAAGTGCCACAGGGTAGTCCCAGCAGGTGAAAATCATAGAAAATGATGAAAGAGCAGTTCACGTGTGTTATAAATTTGACCATCAGTGTTACAGGTAACCTCCTGTATGTGTTAAATATCAAATTCAAAGTTCAGTACCTTTGCTTTATCTCTCATTGATCCTTTTCCCAGGATAGACATTTTAGCACCTGTTTCTTCCTGTAGCCTCTTCAAGGAGTTTCCTCTTGGTCCAAGCAATTTCCCCACAAAATTGAACTAGGAAACAAAATCAATAGAATGTCTGTTTTAAGGTAGAGTAAAGGGATGATTTGCACCAAGAATAACTGAGGGGTTATGGGTTTTTCAAACTTTACCATTGAGAAGAGAGTTATGTAATACATACACACATACACACCCACACACAAAAAACTATTTCAGACCTCCAATCCAAGACCCATTTTTAAAAGAGATACTTGTTTCTAAAGGAATGCCAAAATCAATATGATGCTGAATTCATCTTTTACTTATATAATCAAATAAATCACTTACTAAGGAAAGAAATTAGGCAGAATCACACTGGTTTGCACAATTTCAAAATGCTTTTTCTTTCCAACTAAATTAGTGGAATAAGAAACAATTTTAAAATAAGTTTATAGGCCTTCAAATTTGCAAAAGTTATTATTTTACATTGAATTCTAATATAAAATTTAATATTCATGTTTGTTAAACATTGCCTATTCCCATAACATTCTATTACAAATTTCATGATTGGGAATTAAGGGACTCGGATATTCTTCAATCTTACATTCTCTATATGAAAGAGTTGTTATTAGGATTAGGAAATAAAAGATGTGAACATAGAAAGAAAAGTTAAACAGTACAGATAGAACATTTATACAAAACAGTTTGTCTAAATGGAAAATTCTGAGGGTCCATACAATTTGTTTATTCATCCTGAAACATGAATAAAAACTGGTGAACTAAGAGTAGTTATCAGAATATATATGTCAGCTATTAAAAGGAATATGACCAAACCAAATGACCAAGACAATCATCTGTGCCATAATTCATTGATTAATTTTAAATGTACAAGGAACTTACAAGGCACCAAAAATTACACTGGGAGCATGAAGGCAGAGATAAATAAGCTTAAGTAATGCCCTTCTAAAGCAGAGTTTTCCTATTTTTTAAAATAAATATGCACCATATGTAATGGTAAAAAAACTAAAAGTTTTTCCCTTAAGTCCAAGATAAAAACAAAGATGTCTGATCTCACCACATTTATTCAATATTGTACTGCAGTATGGATTGTTGTATGCATAGATAAGTAGACAAATGGAAGAGTATAATGTCCAAAGAAACTACACATAGATGGTCAATTTATTTTTGACAAAAATTCCAAAAGCAAAAAAATTTGAAAGGTAAAGTCCTTTCAACAAATGGTGCTGAAACAGCTGGATATGTATAATCAAAAAACAACAAAAGCAAACATAAGAAAACCTTTTATGCCCTACTTCACACTTACGCAAACCTTATTTTGAGATCGATCATAGATCTAAATGTAAAAGCTAAAATTATAAAGATTCTATGAAAAAAACACACAAAAATACCTTTGCAAACTTAGGCTAGGAAAAGATTACTTAATTAGAAAACAAAGAATGCTCATAAAAACACCCTGCTGATCCCAAAACCCATCAAAAAATTGAATAGTTAAAGCCACAGACTGAGAGAAAATTCTCTCTCTCTCTATCTATCATATATATATATGAAAAATAACCAGTATCTAGAATCTATAAAGAACTCCATCAAATCAATAATAACATACACACCCACACACATGCATGTGCCCCAGAATGGCTTAAACTAAAAGAAGACTAATGCCAAATGTTGACAAAGATATGAAATTACTGGAGCAATCACTGTGGACAGCTACTTTGGAAAAAATATTGGCAGTTATTTATAAAGTTAAACATAGAGCTCCACTATGACTTAGCAACATTACTGCCAAATATTTATCCAAGAGAAATAAAAACTTATGTTCACAAAACAACTTGCACTAGAATGCTCATGACATTTTACTCACAATCACCATTAAACTATATAGAAAAACCCAGGGGCCATCCTAGGAGAATGGATAAATAAGTTTATACATAAATAGAAAAGAATTAGTCACTGATTGACACAACATTATGGATGTATCTCATAAACATTTGAGTGAAAGTAGCCAGATAAAAAAAGTACATCATGTTAGATTCCATTATCACAAAATTTTAGTGGCAAAAACAACATATGGTGTTAGAATACAAAAGAGTGGTTGCCTGCCGAGAGAATAGAAGCCTGGAGTTGTACTGGGTGGAAAGTAGCATGAAGGGAAACATCTGGGGTGACAGAAGTGTTCTATATTTTGTTGGAGGTATAGGTATACTTCTATCAAAACTCATCAAGCCACACTCTTAAAAACTGCATTTCATTGTATGTATATAGTATTTTGATTAAGAATGGGAAGAAACCAATTAGAAGGCTGAAAACTCACATTAAAAAGATAACATAGTTTCTGGTCTTACATTTAGGTCTTTTAACCATTTTGAGTTGATTTTGGTGTACGATGTAAAATAAGAGCCCAATTTCATTCTTTTGCATGTGGAACTCCAGTTTCCCCAGCACCATTTATTGAAAAGATTATCCTTTCCCCATTGTGTTATATTGATTCCCTTGTCAAAAATCAGTTGACTGTATATGTTTGGATTGACTTCTGAGAGAACAGAGTTGAAAATCCCCTGGAAATTGGCCTTGGTAATAAATTTTTGGATATCATACCAAAATCTCAGACCACAAAAGCAAAAACAAATAAATGGGACTATATCAAATTAAAAAGCTTCTGCACAGCAAAGGAAACAATTAACAAACTGAAACAACAGCCTACAGACTGGGAGAAAATATTTACAAGACATATATCTAGTAAAGGGCTAATATTCAAAATTCATAAAGAACTAATACAACTCAATAACAGAAAAATAAATAACCCAATTTAAAATTGGGCAAAAGACCTGAATAGACATTTCTCATAAGAAGACATAAAAATCGCCAACTGGTATGTGAAAATATACTCAACATCATTAATCGTCAGTGAAATGCAAATCAAAACCACTATGAGATATCACCTCACACCCGTTAGGATAGTTACTATCAAAAAGTCAAAAGATAACAAATGTTGGCAAGGGTGTGCAGAAAAGGGAATTTCTGCTTACTGTCTGTGGGAATGTAAATTGGTATGGCCCTTATGGAAAACAGTATAGAGGTTTCTAAATAAATTAAAAATAGAACTACCATATGACCCAGCAATCCCTCTTCTGGGCATATACCCAAAGGAAATAAAATCACCTTGTAAAGATACTTGTACATGCATTTTCATTGCAGCATTATTCACAATACCCAAGATGTAGAAACAACCTAAGTGTCCACTGACAGAGCCAAGGGGATATTATGTTAAGTGAAGTAAGCCAGACACAGAACTAAAATTATTGCATGATCTCAATTATATGTGGAATCTACAAAAAAAGAAAATCCGAATATACAAAGACAGAAAATGAAACAGTAGTTAACAGGGGTAGGGGTGAGGGTGGGTGCAAATGAGGAAATAGAGGTCAGAGGATGCAAAGTAACAGATATGTAGGATGAACAAGTCTAGAGATACAGTGTAAGAATTGAGGACCACAGTAATATTTAATAAAATTGTACTGCATTTGGGATTCATGCTGGTTGAGTAGATTTTAGCTGCTCTTGCCATAAAAAATTTTTTAAAAGGGTAAATATGTGAGACGATGGATATGTTAGTTTGCTTCAGTATAGCAAACATTTTACTATTTATATGTATCCCACAACATCATATTGTATACCTTAAATAAACACAATGAAATTTGTTAAAAAATAACAAACATATCATATACATGATTATATAAATATAATTAACATAATCATATACATAAAAAGCTTAAAGTATTTTCATAAAAATTTGTTAAAAAATAAAATTAAATCAATAGATAAAATTATCATAATAAAATGTACTAAAAAGAAATACCAGTCCCAGGAATTACACAAAAGAATCTCACTAGACTTTTAGGAAATATATCATTTCAATCTATGCAGACTATTCCAGAGGAAGAAATGGAAAGACATCCCCCAACTAAGTTTAGCAGGCTATTATAAAATACCAAAAGCAAATCAGAAAAGGAAATTAATAGACTAAAGTCACTCATGGAAAATAAACATGAAAAAAAAATTCAACAAAATAGTAGCATAACCAAGGCCTGTTGTATATACAAAAAATAAATCATGACTGAGATGTGTTTATCAAGGTCGTTTGAGATTTATAACCCCTAATTGTAATTCGGCCATTAACAAACAAACTAATGAAAAAATGGCTACCTTTTTATTTGAACAGAAAAATGATTTGATAAAATTCAAACATAATCATTATAAAAAATCACATCATCTGAGAAATAAGGAAACATACTTAATAGAAGGCTTCTACTCAAAACCCATAAGAATAGTAGATTTAGTGATAAAACAACATCAGGCACAAGCTAAAGATACACATTCTTGATGTTTCATTCAGCACCAAAGATTCAAACCATCGAATAAGACAAATGTTATAAACATGAGAATGTAAGAAAAAAAATTTGCAGTTTATATAATCATATATATAAAAAGCTTAACATATTTTCATAAAAATTACTAGAATTAGTAAGAGAGCTTACCAAGGTGCTTTATACAAAATCAATATAAAAATCAATTGTATTTTTGTATACCAGCAGCATATAATTAGAAAATATTTTTTTAAAAAGTGACACCAATTATAACAGCAGTAAAAATAGATTTCCTAGGAATAAATTTAGCTATGGACATTCAAAATGTATAAATACATTACTAAAGCCATTACGTAGATATAAATAAATCAAGAGACATATTATGTTCACAAATAGGAAGTCTTAAGGCCATATAGTTTTCTAGTCTCAATTTCATCTATAGATTCAATGCAATTCTAATTACAATCACAATCACTTTTGATCAGCTTATGACTTGGTTCTAAAATTTGTTTTAACAGATAACAGCCCAAGAACAGCCAAAACATTCAGAAGCGAAAGTACAAATTGAGATTTATTCCTATGAAATACCAAGATTCGTCATGAAGCTGTATTAATTATGATAGTGTGATGCATGCAGTCCTTGGGCACAGACAGACAAATAGAGCAATGTAATCCAGAATCCAAAAACAGATTCCTGTGTATGTCAAAATGATACATGATGAAGGTGGCATTACAGATCTTCGAGTAAGGTAAGGCAGAATAATGGTTCCCTAAAGATGTCCATGTCCTAATACCCAGAATTTGTAAATATGTTACCTTGCAAAAGAAACTTTTTAGATGTGATTAAATTAGAGATTTTGAGATGGGGAGATCATCCTGGATTTTCCAGATGCGCCCAATGTCTTTTTTAATTTTAATTTTATTTTTTATTTTTATTTCTTTTAGAAACAAGATGTCACTCTGTCACCCAGGCTGGAGTGCAGTGGCCCAATCACAGCTCACTGTAACCTTGAACCCTTGGGCTTGACTCAGCCTCCCAAGTAGCTAAGAATATAGGCACGTGACACCATACCCAACTATTTTATTTTATTTTTTGTAGAGATGGGGTCTCACTATGTTGCCCAGGCTGTTCTTGAACTCCTGGCCTCAAACAATCCTCCCACCTTGGCCTCTCAAAGTACTGGGATTACAGGAATGAGCCATTGGACTCTGCCCCTATGTCTTTATAAGTGAAAGGGGGAGGAAGTAGAGTCAGAGAAGGAGACGTGATAACAGAATCACAGATTGTAGTGATGCAACTGCTGGCACTGAAGATGGAAGCAGGCCATGAGTCTAAGAATACAGGCAGTTCCTATTAGCTGGAAAAGTTGTGGAACAGATTCTCTCCTAGAGCCTTGATGAAACCTTGCAGATAGCTTGATTTTAGCCTCATAGAAACCATTTCAGACTTCTGACCTCCATAACTGTAAAATAATAAATTTGTTTTGTGTTAAGCCCCTAAGTTTAAGTTTGTGATAATTGTTACAGCAGTAGCAGGAAACTAATATACTAAGAAAACAATGAACTACTTAATACATAGCATAATTGGCTATCCATAGTAAGAAAAATGAAATTATTTCCTACATCATAACAAAAAGACTAAATTACAGATGGTTTATAGACTTAGGTGTGAAAGGCAAAACTTTAGAATTTTGAGAAGAAAAATATAGGAAAAGAGTGTTCAATATTTTTAAAATGAAAAAAATATGATAACTAAAATAAAAGTATGATTAAAATTAAGAATATCTGTTCATCAAAATACACCACAATGAGGGTTAAAACATAAGTCACAAATTTGGAGACTATTTGCATTACATGTTACCAAGAAAGCATTGGTTTATAAAAACAAATATAAAACTAAAGAAAAGACAAATGACTTAACAGATACAGGATAAAAATCATAAATAGGTCATTGAAGAAGAAACAGTAATAAAAAAAAGTATGAAAATTTCAACCTAATGAGAATTTAAACAAAAATAAAATTAAGACCACAGTGAGATACCATTTACACACACTATCATGGTAAAAATGAAGAGGTCGGACATCAAGCATTGAATATGGAGCCACAGGTACTTATATAGCCTGCTTGTGGGAGTGTAAATGGATACGATTTTGGAATTGTCTAGTAAATCTGCAAATGCATTGATCCTACGCCTCAGCAATCTCATTCCTAGATATATCATCTAGAGAAATTTTGGCACATGTACAAGAATATTCAAAATCTCAATGCTTGTAAGAGCAAAAATAATTGGGAAAAAACTAACAATTCAAGAATGGTGTGCTGTCAACTCCACACCATAACCAACATTTCTGTCTATGTCTTGGAACCATTTCCCAGATGCTTTTCCATGTACGCTTTTGTGTTTGTGTGGTGGGTTTTGTCAATGGGAGGAAGTTGCATGAGATTTGGAACATGGGTATAAATTGGGGTCCATCATTCTTGGCAAGCTGTAGAGGTCCGACATGGCTGCTTTGCTGACCTCTTCATGAGTTCCCACTCCATGTATACAGAAGCCCGATAGACTTCTCCACCAGCTCCCAGTTCTTGGTCTTGGCAAGCTTTGCAGATCTCTCCCTAAACTTCCACTTTGTGGTCGTGACAGGCTTCACAGAATTTCCTGGAGCTCTGGTTTCTGCCCTGTGTTCTGAGGCTTCAGTCTTCACTGCCCATAGGTGGAATTTTCCTGAAGTCCCTTCCTCCGTCTCTTCCAACAGTTATGTGAGCCTTGAATTACAGTTTATAACTATTATATGTAGAGTAGCTTTTGTTTGCCTAGCAGAACCCTGACTGGTACAAACAAATAAGTAAATTGTGACATAGTCACGGTGAAATATTATATAGCAGTAAATATGAATTACCTATAACTAGATAAAACTTCATTAATAAATGATAGAAATAAAATTTTGAGTGAAAAATTCAATCTCTAGACACATGACATGTTTTATAAAACTCATAAACAAGCAAAATTAAACAATATTCTACTTATGAATACACACATATGTCATAAATCTATTCCTTAAATAATACAGGTAATAACAAACACAAAATCCAGGATCTTGGTAACCTCTGGGAATGGGGAGCAGGGGATGTGATCAAAGGGAAACATATGTAGTGTCAAAGCAACAGGCAATATTTTAGAGTTTAGTTTAAGTAATGGGTTCAAGAGTGTTCATTTTATTTTGTTTTACATGCTACACAAAAGTTGTACATATTTTTTGAGTGTATTAAATATTATATAACTTTAAAAATTAAATAGAACAAGTTAAATCTTGACAAAGTTTTTGTTTTGTACTCTGTTACAGAACTTTCCCCCCCTTATTGATGATGGTAAACATCAAACTCAAAGATACCAAAGCACTCAAGGTAATGTCTCCATTGGGAATGCTTATGACTATGAAAATAAGAGACAGCATTTCACACAAACCCGGCTGAGGACAGGTTATTGACAGAATAAAAACATGGTCCCTACTTTCAGAATTTTCTGTTTTCTGCCTTGATTCTTGGGACACATTTCCCAGCATGTCTATTTCAATGCAGTAGTCTTATTTCTAAACAATAATCAATTTGAAAACAAATCATCTTGAAGCTGTAAGAGAAGCACCCCCTTCAATTCATTCACAAACTGTACGTGTTGAAATAGAACACAAACAGCCAACAGAATGATGTCATAAAATCAAAGATTTAGTTTCACAACGTAAGGAAACTTATCTTTTATGAGTAACATTAATAACATAACATTATTTTAAACAAGCAGTCCTTCTTTTAACATGTTGTTTTTAAAATTTATAAATGTACAATCTGCCATTTGCTCTTGCTGAAAAGTATTTACTTATCATAGTTTAAGTTTATATATGTGATTCTATCCCTTCTACAATGTCTGGAGTTTTTTGAGCCAACAATCTGGGATGGCTCAGAAGACTTTTCATGAAGGATTGGATACTATTTCTGTTTAAGACTTAAAACATTAGAAATAAACATGAAGCCGGTTACGTATTTTTGATGTTGTGCTTTGCTCTTGAAAATTTATTTTAAGATATCTGAAACTAGCCAATACAAAAAATGTTCTGATAAGGCTTTTTTCCCCTCTGCTTTCACCCTATATTCAAATCCCCCTTTGAACAAAGCCAATTGACATAATCAGGTGAATCATCAGTTCACTGTCAGCAAATGGTTTCTAACATTTTATTTAAAGCAAACGTCTTTTGAACACAGAAAATAAATCAAACATTACACAGTAGTGTCTTCAGTATTTAGTCATAATTTAGTAACTTAGGAATCTCTAAGATTCTTAAGGCTTAACAGAGTAAACACTGCTGTGTTTCCAGTATATTAAATATCTTCAAATAATTTAAAAGTATTTTATTGACATGTGTTTTAAGAAAATTAAATCTTTATATTTCAAATTCATTTATGCTTAAGTCATGGAACAGTTGTTTTGCATTAACTTTTATATTAAAAGAGTCTTTTGAACAATTTTAATCATATTCTTGCTTTTTTTCTAAAAGTGAATATTTAAATTGTGTTACAAGTAAAATAAACCAAAAGAACATTTTCAATGGATTTGAAAAGCAAAAAAACCATAATTGGTGACAAAACAAGTACTTATCAAAAAGGTAGAGCCATTTAAAAAATATTTTAGGGACATTTTTAACATAGTAAACCAAAGAAAAGTTTAAAATTAAGTGAAAATAAACTTCAGTAATATTGGGCATATATATTTCAAAATTTACTCATTCAGGATACTCTGGAATGTCTTATCTATGTCTCCCATTTTACCCTTTCCTCATGATTAATTATATTCTATCAATACTCATATGAAATAAATCTTGTTTTCACATGTGACATTTTTCTGGTCATATGTATTTAAGCTAATTCCAGCAACTCTGTCCCTTCTCAAATAGAGTAGGAAATCACCTACTCTTATTTCACTTCTCATGGGCACAGAGACTGCATCTGCTTTGTGATGAAAGATCAACATTGCTTACTACTGCCACCGGGGAAGGACCCCTAAACTGTCAGTCTCTGCTGTTTGCCTCGTATCATTCTTCCTTTTTCATATGACACAACTGGACTTGAATTCCCTTGTTTCCTGATCCTCAAATTCCTTGTGTCCTTACACCTGATAATACTTGAACTTTATGTTCATGTCCATCCTATTCCTGATTTCGGGATGAAGCCCCTTCTTAATCAGATGAAATTCATAGAGCTAATGTCCTGTGCTTTAGGAACTCAACATTAAATCAACCTTTAGTACTCTACCCTTGTGTTTGTTGCAATGAAAACAAAGAAAAGTAATTTTAGGCAGATTTCACAAAGTGGGACTATAATTGCAGAAGAAAAAATATTCTTCCTGTATAAATCGAGAGGGAATGACAACACTTTAGGTACTCATCACAGTAATCATCAAATATTGGTGAGTGAGGGAAAAGAGTTGTATTAGAATAGAGTAGAAAATTGTTTTAGTATATCACAATAATATCAAGCTATGTCTGTAAAATTAATTTCATTTTGAATTTACAGAAGTTTCCACCAAAGAAAACCATTTGAAATGTAACAAAATAGACAATGATGAATATTTGAGAAAATCATGAATAAAGGCAGAATGTTTTAGAATTAACCACTAAAGTGAATATCAATAAATTACCATAAACTGAATTTTAGTCAATAAATATATGTATATAAAATCAAGGATGGAATCAATTCAGTCACTTAATAACCACACTTGTTTAGCACCTAGAACTTCTGAAATGTATGGAGGATACAATGTGAACCAGACATAAATACATTTTTCAGGTAAATTACAACAACTTTGAGAGGAAAGAGGCTGTACATAAAGCATCATACAATAATTTAAACAAAACAGTTGACAGTGCCATAAAAGAAGTACAGATTAAATGCTGTATAGTGCTATGAGAATTCAAAGAAGAAGAAAAGGTTTCCACATGGAAAAGTTAGGAAGTGCTCCCTAAGCACTGGACAGGGAGGCTAAAGCCGGGCATGAGAAAAGGCAGGGACATAAACAAGCTCCAAAAAAAGAAGAAATATTTGGGAAAGATGTAGTGGAGGCAGTGGAGTAGTGAAAAGGTAACGATGGGGGAGCCTATTTGAGGTTGTTTGGTGTAAGCTTGATAAATGAAATGGGAGCATAAAACAGATTGCTGGACACAGGGAAAAAAAAGAGGATATGAGATGAGAAACTGAGGTCATATCCACAAATAAGACTTGGCAACTTATTGAATTGGGTGGATATGAGCAGAGTAGGGTGAAGTAGTAATCAAAATATATCCTATACATAGATGGTTGGAAAGATAGTGTAACACTAACAAAATTATGGAATACAGGAACAAAAGTTTTGGAGGAAAATTTAAGATATATTCAAGCTGAGGTGCCCTCCAAATGGAGAAACCTAATAGTCATGTATGGGTAGACATTAAGAGAGAAACTTAAATTGAAAATATACACCTCATAATTTTCTACATAGGGGGTATCACTTAAAGTCATGAAATTGCTAAGGGAGGAGGATAGGAAAGGAAAGCCCAGGAGAGAAACTTGAAGAACACTTATATTTAGAAGAGAAAATAAGGAGGGAGGACAAAGAACTAATATCCAGGGAGCATTTTTTCATGTTTCTTGGTCATTAGTCTATCTTCTTTTGAAAACTTTCTATCCATGCCCTTAGCCCATTTTTTTTAATAGGGTTGTTTGATTTTTTTACTGCTGATTTTCCTGAGTTCTATATAGATTCTAGTTATCAGCCCTTTGTTGGATGTACAGCATGCAAAAATTTTCCCATTCTGTAGGTTGTCTATTTGCTCTAGCAATAGTTTCTTTGGCTGTGCAGAAGCTTTTTAATTTGATCAGGTCCCATTTATTTATTTTTGTTGTTGCTGTGACTGCTTTTGGGGTCTTCTTCATAAATTCATAAATTCTTTGCCTCGGCCGATGTCTATAAGAGTTTCTCCAATGTCTTCTTCTAGAATTCTTATGGTTTCATGCTTTAGGTTTAAGTCTGTTATCCATTGTGAGCTGATTTTTGTGAGAGGTGAGAGGTGAGGATCCTGTTTCAGTCTTCTACATGTGGCTATCCAGTTTTCCCAGCACTATTTATTGAATAGGGATTCTTTACCCCAGTGTATATTTTTTTCTGATTTGTCAAAGATCAGATGGCAATATGAGGATGATTTCATATCTGGGTTCTCTGTTTTGATCCATACATCTATGTCTCTGTTTTTGTGCCAGTACCAAGCTGTTTTGCTTACTATAGCCTTGTAGTATAGCTTGAAGTCTGGTAAAGTGATGCCTCCCAACACATGAAAAAGTGCTCAATGTCTCTAATCAACAAGGAAATGAAAATCAAAACCACAATGAGATATCACCTAACTCCAGTGAGAATGGCTCTTACCAAAGTCCCAAAACAACAGATGCTGGCGTGGATGCAGAGATAAAGGAACACTTATGCACTGTTGGTGGTACTGCAAACTAGTACAACCTCTATGAAAAGTAGTATGGAGATACCTCAAAGAACTAAAAGTAGACCTACCACTTTATCCAGCAATCCCACTACTAAGTATTTACCCAAAGGAAAAAAAGACATTTTATAAAAAAGACACTTGCACTCGAATGTTCATAACAGCACAATTCACAATTGCAAAGCTGTGGAAACAACCCAAGTACCCATCAATCCATGAGTGGATTAATAAAATGTGGTATAACTATACCATGGAGTACTACTCAGCCACAAAAAACAATAGTGAACTAACCTCTCTTGTATTATCCTGGATGGAGCTGTAGCCCATTCTCCTAAGTAGAGTATCACAGGAATGGAAAAACAAGCACCACATGTACTCACCATCAAATTGGTACTAATTGATCAACACTTATGTGCACACATGGAAGTAACATTCATCAGGTGCTGGGCAGGTGGGAGGGGGAGGAGGGGATGGGTATATTCACACCTAAGAGGTGCAGTGCACATTATCTGGAGGATGAGCATACTTGTAGCTCTGACTCGGGCAATGCAAAGGAAATATATGCAATCTAAATGTTTGTAACCCCGTAATATTCTGCAATTTAATAAATAAATAAATAAATAAAAATATGTAGAGAAATGGGAAAGAATCAGAAAAACATGACAAGGAAGCATTTTTATAAATCACTTAATCAACAAATATGTATCAAATGACAATTATGTGCCAAGCACTGTGCTAGGAGATGTTTAGGATTCCACAGGAATATATAACTGGAGTCATTAGGACACCTTTCCTAAAAAACAGCATTTAAGCTGAGATGTGATGTGTGGTAAGTTGTGGCAGGGATGGGAGAGAAGGGTGCCAATGGGACCTTTCTGGCAGAAGAAAAACATGTGAGAAAACCCCAAGAGCATGAGAAGTTTGATAAATGGAAAGTAATTCACTTTGGAGGGGTGGGGAATAGAACTGGAGGAGAGATGCAGAAAAAAATATTCAGGTATTTATTGATCCTGTTGAGAATTTTAGTCTTCGGATAAAAACAATGTAGTTCAATTGAAGGGTGTGAACTTTGCTATGGGCTGGAGTCGGTTGGGAAGTGGACCGTGGCACGATTAACATGTACTTTAAGAGCATCTTCTTGACTGCGATGTGAGGAACACAAGGAGTATGCAGAGCTGGGGAAGTCAGGAGGCGATCATGTCAGCAGAGGCTCCAGATGGAAGTAGCTTAGAGTTTGAGGAAAACTAAAACAATTCATTGGATTTGGCAATTAAAAAGAATGATGAGCCTGTATCGAAATATCACATGTACCCTATAAAGTTATACAGCAATGATGAACCCATAATAATTTAAAATTAAAATTAAAAAAATGATTCTGGGCTAAAATATTAAACATTACAATGTATTTAATCTCAGAATTTATATAAAATTACAAAATAGGAAAGGTTAATACATATGAATTAAAAGAGGTTAAAGAAAAATATCTACCACAAATATAAAAAGCAATTATTCTTGTTCGCCATAATTCCAAAAATCCCACGTGGCATTTCTCTCTTGAGGGAAAGAGTTGAATTTGAAAAAAGCATACATAATTGGAGATTAAGAATCCATTTATATTAAGATATTAAGCATAAAAATGTAGGTCCTTTCGGATGTGTTGATTGGATATTGTGTGCCTAATCAACATTTGCCTCAGATGTTTCAAAATAACATGGTCTACGCTAAAATCATATTATAGTTTACAGAACGGTCTGTGTTTTAGAGAAATAGCAAAGAAACTTGAGAACATGCTGATGAGAACGATTGAACATGAATTTTAATAATATAAACACATACGCAATTCATGTACCATTCGTTCTGCTATAAATAATTCTTTACTATGCTTCAGCACTTTTGTATGTGTTAATCATATTTTTCTTTCACAGAGAGACAACTGAAGAGCCTTTGGTTATGTTTTAAATGTGTTTCATCCCATGTGGCGCATCCTTAAATGTCTTCTGAGACACATCTTTACCATATTTATACAACTATAGGAACACCTTCTCCAAGCTCAAGTTTTTATTTAAAGATTCATTTAAAATACTATTTTGAGTGAAAAATATTAACATAAAAAAGCCCTAATATTAATTACAACTACAGCTCAAAACCAAGCTCTAATTTGTACAGTAAGTACAATTGTCTGAATATAAATGTTTCTAGAGTACCATGAAGATGAGATTTTCAGAGTCATCTGTAGAGATAAATGATTAAATGTACACTCACTACAGTGACATGTACCTACATAATTCTATTTTTATCTGTATATCTGCCCTTGTAATACTTAAGATATTTTTTAGTCTTTCAAATCATCATGAAAATAACACCCTAATGTCAACTATATTCTTATATTTAAGAATTTTAAATTTCTTTAAGTAAGCCATAAAGGAGCTATAATTTTTCATTATTGGCATCAGATGAAATCCTGGCTTTCTAAAGCAAATCTTTTATTTAAATGTTACATAACATAAATCTCAGTATGCTATGTTTACATGTGAAAGTCAGAGATATTTGTTCTTTAAAGGACTTTTCCAACCATATACAACGTCATTAAATAAATATATGTGCTTATGTTTGATGAGGATGCATTCACATATCAGGAAGTGCTTATTGAGCATGTACTATGTGGCTAGGCCAGGCACTGGAGGTGTAGAAACAAATGAAACAAATATCCTTGATACTATGGAGCTTACATTCCAAATGTACATTTATTTCCAATTTAAACATATTTAAATAACTAATTGCTTCTGTTTTATGGATGGTATCTAGCTTTTTTCAAGGTTGAGGCTGCTTAAAAATCAACTATTGTTTAGTGTTTTATTGTATACCATATAAATAGTTCCAACCATTATAAAAAGATATGTCTTAATTTCCTAAGGTTAAATATTACTTCGGTAGCAGAGTAAAGAAAACAGTTAATTTTTAAAATTATCTCATTTAAATATTGTCAATCTGTTCAATATTAGGTGAAAGACTGGGGACTGTGAGCAGACTACTCAGATTACTTTTTACCCAACTCCAGGTAGGTACTTTATTTCTATCTGTTTTTCTGAAGTCCTCAAATGAAACTGATATGGACCTGTTAGAGGTGGAAACATGAAATTCAAATTTCAGGTCCTTCTTAATTCCCATTTAATGGTGCTAGAAAGTAGTCAAGGTATTATATATTTGAAAAGAAGTTTCTTATACCAGAAACTGAAACACTCTATATTCAACTTGATGACTCTTCTGCTTGTGCCTGAGTCCATTAAGGCAATAGACTCTGTCCAAACTAAAGACTGTCTTAAGAGTTCTGCTGATAAATTTAAAGTGGTCATGGCTGCTAACTCCTCATTATATGACATATCCCCTCCCAAAAGTCTCAGCTGTTTGAATATTTTAATCATATTTGTTGAGATATAGTTTACATACCATAAAATTTCACCCATTAAAAGTATACTATTCAATTTTTCAGTATATTCACAGAGTTATACAACCATTGCCAAAATCTAATTTTAGAATGTTTAAGACTTATAAAAGAAACCCTATACTCAATAGTATTTACTACCCCAATCCCGCTAATATACTTTCTGTCTCTACAGATTTGCCTGGTCTGCACATTTCATTTAATTAGGAGCATACAACATGCGGCCTTTCACTTAGTTACTGCCTTTGAGGTTCATCCATGGTTTGGTATTTTATTTAATACTTTCTGTTGCTATGAAATATTTCACTGCATAGATATACTTTACTTTGTTCATTCAACAGTTGATGAACATTTGAGTTGTGTTTACATCTTGGATATTACGAATAATGCTACTAAGAAAATTCAGGTAAAATTTTTTGTACATCCCTTGGGGATATATTTAGGATTGGAATTACTGGATTATGTGGCAACTCTAAGTTTAACATATTGAGGAATAGCCAAATTGTTTTCCAAAGTGGCTGCACCATTTTATAATCTGACATGTAATGCAGGAGGGCTCCAATTTCTCCACATCCTGGCCAACAATCGCTTTTGTTTGTCTTTTAGATTATAGTCATCCTAGTTGGTATGAAGTGGTTATGATTTACAATTACCTGATAGATAATCTGATAGATAACAATGTTAAGCATCTCTTCATATGCTTATTGACCATTTCTATACCTTCCTTGGAGAAATGTCTATGCAGATTATATATCCATTTTTAATTGGGTTGCCTTCTTATTACTGAGTTATATGAGTTATTTACATATTCTGGCAACAAGATCTTCATGAGATGTATGATTTCCAATCATTTTCTTCCATTTTTAGGTTGTGTTTTCATTTTCTTGATGGCTGTCATTTGCAGCACAAACTCTTTTAAATATTTTGATATAGTTTAACTTATTTTTTCTTTTGTTGCTTATGCTCTTGGTGTCGTATCTAAACCACCACTGCTGACCCAGATTTACTCTTATGTTTTCTTACACGAATCTTATAGTTTTAACTCATATATTAAGATCTATAATCCATTTTGAGTTAATTTTTTTTTGGTATGGTATGAGGTAGGGCTCCAACTTCATTGTTTTACATGTGGATGTCCAATTGTCTCAGTGACATTTGTTGAAGAGACTATTCTTTCCTCATTGAATAGTCTTAGCATCCTTATTAAAAAAATTGACCATGGATGTATGGGTTTATTTTTGTAATCTTAGATCTATTCCATTATTCTTTATTTCTATCTTTATGTACTTTATGTACTACTATCTTTATGTATAGTACTTAACTATATTCATTATTGTAGCTTTGTAGTATGTTTTGAAACTGACAGTTTGAGTTCTCCAAATTTGTAATTCATTTCCAAAATTGCTTTGGCTATTTTTACTTCCAGATGAATTTTATGATAAGTTTGTCAATTTCTGGAAAAAGGACACCTGAGATTTTAATAGAGATTGCAATGAAACTGTCATTTTAACAATACAGTAAACCCTTAAGCTATGAAGGGGTTCAGAGCACCAGCCCCTGCACAGTCAAAAATCTGCATATAACTTTTGACTCCTTCAAAATGTAACTACTAATTAACTACAGTTAACTGGAAGCCTTACCAATAACATAATCAGTTGATTTACACATATTTTGTATGTTTTTTATATATCTATATTATATACAGCATTCTTACAATTTAGAAAAAATATTAAGAAAATAATGAGGAAAATATATTTACAGTACTGTACTGTATTTATCAATACTGTAAGTTTATGTCATCTATTTACAAGATGAATCATCTGTCTGAAATGGTGAGCAACCAAAGTGGCAGACCTCAGTCTACAGCACATATCAAACAATTCAACTTTTCTTGTAATGTTATAACTTTTCTCCACTTCTTGGGAACACTTCCAACATCACTAGTGGCACTTCATATGGGTCCCATGGTGTTATTCAAGATTTAACATATTGCACTAAACACAATGAAAAATAACGTAAGATGCGCGAAAGATCACTTTTTACTATGATACACAATTTACTGGAGAGAGGGACTGCTCAGGTGAAGATGAAGCATCACATGGAATTTTAAGCAGATAGATACTCAACACTTGAGCTCCCTGCAATAACAACAGGAGGTGGCTACAAAATTATTATAGTAGTGCAGTATGTATTACAGTTAATTTTATGCAGTTATGATTTAATACTGCATCTTTATGTTTGTTTACATTTCTCTCAACAGTGAATGGTGCCATGGACAGTCAGTCATAAGTGTGTGCATAAGTTTTCAAAAGTGTTTAACTTTTCATAACAGATTTGTGTATATTTTATGGTAACAAATGATAAAATAGACTACCATCTACATATATTTTATGCCCTCATAACATATCTAATTTTTTCTGAATTTTTAAAATATTTCCAGGCCATGTGATTCATCTGCAGGTTTTTTCAAATTGTTGCAAATCTCCAAAAATATCTTCCTATATATATATGAAAAAAATCCACATATAAGTAGACCTGTGCAGGCCAAGCCCATGTTGTTCAAGTGTAAACTTTATTAATATTCCAACACACGAACATATTTGTCTTTCCATTTATTTAGATCTTCCTTAATTTCTTTCAACAATGTTTTTCAGTTTTCAATGCACAAGTCTTATACTTTTCTTGTTGAATTTATTCCTAGGAGTTTTAGTCTTATCATTGATATTATTGTAAATGGAATAGTTTTCTTAATTTATATTTTAGAATATTCATTGCTATTGTATAAAAATAATTTTTTTGGTATACTAATCTAGTGTCCTGCAAACTTGCTGGGCTTTTTATTATTCCTAATACATTTTCAGTGGATCTCTTTGGATTTTCTATATACAAGATCATATCATTTGCAAATAGAAATTGTTCATTTCTTTCTTCTAATTTGGGTGTTTTTTATTTCTTTTTATTGCCTAATTGTCCCAGATGGAACATCCAGTACAATGTTGAAAAGAAATGGTAAAAGTTGACATCTTTATCTTATTCCTGATCTCAGGGTGAAAGCAGTCAGTCTTTCACCATTGAGTATGATGCTAATTTTGGGTTTTTCATAGATGCCCTTTCTCAGGTTGAGGCATTCCTTTCTAGTCCTAGTCCTTATTTTTGTTTGTTTTTTGTTTTTTATCATGAAAGGGCATTAGATTTTCTAAGATGCTCTTTCTGCATATATTGAGATCTCATATGGTTTTCATTCCTTATTTAATTCTATGGTATATTACATTTATTGATCTACAGATATTAAACCAAATATGCACCCTTGGGAAGTCCTTCTTTGTGATGGTGTATAGTCCATTTTCATATGTGCTGGATTTGGTTAGCAGTATTTTGCTGCAGATTTGCATATGTATTCATAAGGCACATTGATCTGTAGTTTTATTTTTTTGCTATCTTTGCTTTCAGCATCAGAAAAATACTGGCTTTGTAAAATAAGTTGGGAAGTGTTCTCTCCTCTTCTAAACTTTGAAACAATTTCTGAAAATTGGAATTAACTCTTTTTTGAATATCTGGTAGAATTCATCACTGAAGATATTTGAACCTGGAATTTTCCTCGTGGGAAGTTTTTCAATTGCTAATTTTATTGGTACTTATCATATTTTCTATTTCTTCTTGAGACAGTTTTGATAATTTGTGTATTTATAAAATCTGTCCATTTCATCTAGTTATTTGATTTGTTGGTACTGATTTGTTTATAATATTCCTTCATAATCTTTTCTAATACTTTAAGGTCAGTGGTGATGTTTTAATTTCATTTCTAATTTTTGTAGATTTGACTCTTGTCTTTTTTTCTTCAGTCTAGGTAAATGTTACCCAATTTTGCTGATCGTTACAAAGAACCAAATTTTGTGGTTCTTTTTATTCTCTATTTTCCTTACTTCTAATATTCTTTCTTTCTTTTTGCTTGTTTTGGTTTTAGTCTTTTTTTTTCCTAGTTTCTGACGGTTGAAGTTTAGTTTATTGACTTGAGATCTTTCTTGTTTTTTAATATATGCATCTATTGTGATCCTACAAGGGCACTCTTGGCTACTATTTTCTGTCTCTCACTATTAAACTGCTGGTTGCTATCCTATTTCTTTTTTGTTTGAGTTTGATCATTTATTTCCAATTCAATAGTGAGCACATGTGGTGATTGTTTTTCCATTCTTGAGATACTTCACTTAGAAGGATGGTCTCCAGTTCCACCCAGGTTGTTAAAAAAAGGTATTAGCTCACCATTTTTCTTATGGCTGAGTATTACCCTATGGTATACATATGCCACTTTTATTAATCCACTCATGTATTGATGGGCACTTGGGTTTTTTCCACATCTTGGCGATTGTGAATTGTGCTGCTATACACATTGGAGTGCAGGTGACTTTTTTTTTTATAAAATGTCTTTTTTTCCTTTGGGTAAATACCCAGTAGTGGGATTTCTGGCTCAAATGATAGTTCTACTTTTAATTATTTGAGGTATCTCCATACTACTCTCCATAGAGGTTATACTAGTTTGTAGTCCCACCAACAGTGGGACTTTGGATTTTTTATATAAAAGATCACATAATTTGCAAATAGAAATTGTTCATTTATTTCTTCTAATTTCTTCTAATTCCCTTCTATCCACATCCACAGCAGCATCTGTTCTTTTGTGATGTTTTGATACAAACCATTCTCACAGAAGTTAGGTGATATCTCATGTGGTTTTGATTTGCATTTCCCTGATGATTAGAGATATTAAGCATTTTTTTCATATGTTTGTAGGTCATTACTTTTTCTTCTTTTGAAAAACTTCTGTTCATGTCTTTTGTCCACTTTTTAATGGGGTTGTTTGACGTCTTCTTGCTGATTTGTAGATTCTGGTTATCAGCCCTTTATTGGATGTATAGCATGCAAATATTTTCCTACATTCTGTAGGTTGTCTATTTGCTCTATTGATTGTGGAACTTGGCTGTGCAGAAGCTTTTTAATTTAATCAAGTCCCATTTATTTATTTTTCTCGTTGCTGTGATTGCCTTTGGGGTCTTCTTCATAAATTCTTTGCCTAGGCTGATAGCTATAATAGAAGAGTTTTTCCAACATTTTCTTCTAGAATTCTTATAGTTTCATGCCTTAGGTTTAAGTCTATTACCAACTGTGAATTAATTTTTGTGAGTGGTGAGAGGTGCGGATCCTATTTCAGACTTCTACGTGTGGCTATCCAATTTTCCCAGCACCATTTATTTAATAGGGATTCTTTATCCCAGTGTATGTTTTTGTCAGCTTTGTCAAAGATCAGATGACAATATGAGGATGGTTTCCTATCTGTGTTCTCTGTTTTGATCCATGGGTCTATGTATCTGTTCTTGTGTCACTACCATGCTGTTTCGGTTACTATAGCCTTGTAGTGTATCTTGAACTGTGGTAAAGTGATGCCTGCAAATTTGTTCTTTTTGCTTAAGGTTGCTTTGGCTATTTGGGGTCTTTTCTGGTTCTATACAAAGCATAGAATTATTTTTTCTAGATCTGCAAAAAATGATGTTGGTAATTTAATGGGGATTGTATTGAATCTATAAATCACTTTGGGTAGTATAGAAATTTTAACAATGTTGATTCTGCCAATTCATGAGCATGATATGTTTTTCCATTTGTTTACATCCTCTGCGATTTCCTTCCACAGTGTTTCATAGTTCTCCCTGTAAAAGTCTTTCACCTCCTTGGTTAAATATATTCCTAGGTATTTTATTTTCTTTGTTGCTATTGTGAAAGGTATTGAGCCTTTGATTTGATTCTCAGCTTGATGGTTGTTGGTATATAGGAATGCTACTGATTTGTGTACATTGATTTTATAACTTGAGACTTTGCTCAATTTATTTATCATCAATTCCAGGAGTTTCTTCATAGAATCTTTGAGGTTTTCTAGATATAAGATCATATCATCAGCAAAAAGCGATAGTTTGACCTCTTCTTTTGCCATTTGGACACCCTTGATTTCTTTCTCCTGCCTGATTGCTCTGGCTAGGACTTCCAGCACTATGTTTAACAGAAGTGGTGATAGTGGGCAACCTTGTCTGGTTTCAGTTATAAACGGTAATTCTTTCAATTTTTCCTCATTCAGTAAGATGTTGGCTGTGGGTTTGTCATATGTGGCTTTTATAATATTGAGGTATGTTCTATCTATGTTTATTTTCTTATGAGTTCTTATAAAAGGGTGCTGAATTTTGGCAAATACCTTTTCTGCCTCTATTGAGAGGATCATATGGTCTTGTTTTTGCTTCTATTTATGCGGTGAATCACACTTATAGATTTGCATATGTTGAACCATCCTTGCATCTCTGGGATAAAGCCCACTTGCTCATGGTGGATTACATTTTTGACACGTAGTTGAATTTGGTTTTCTAGGATTTTATTGATAATTTTTGCATCTATATTCATAAGGGATATTGGTCTGTAGTTTTCTTTCTTTGTTGTGTCCTTTCCTGGCTTGGGTATCAAGGTTATATTGGCTTCATAGAATGAGTTAGGGAGGATTCCTTCCTTCTCGATGTTATGAAATAATTTCTACAGTATAGGCACCAGTTCTTTGTAGGTCTGGTAAAATTCGGCTGTGAAACCATCTGGTCTGGCACTTTTTTTTGTTGGGAGATTTTTAATTGCTGCTTCAATTTTGTTACTTGATATTGATCTGTCCAGGAATTCTATTTCTTCTTGGTTGACCTTAGGGAGGTTGTGTGTTTCCAAGAATTTGTCCATTTCCTCAACATCTTCAAGTTTATGTGCATAGAGATTTTTATAGTATTCAGAAATGATATTTTGTATTTCAATGGCATGAGTTGTAATATCTCCTTTTTCATTTTTTATTGAGCTTATTGGGGTCCTTTCTTTTCTGTTTCTGGTTAATCTAGCAAGTGGTCTTTTGATTTTGCTTATCTTTCAAAGAACCAACTTTTTGTTTCATTAATCTTCTGTATAATTCCTTTGTTATTGACTTAATTTAGTTCTGCTTTGACCTTAGTTATTTCTTTTCTTCTGCTGGGTTTGGAATAGGTTTGTTCTTCCTTTTCCTATTCCTTGAGACAATTCATTAGATTGTTGATTTGTGATCTTTCTGTCTTTTAAATGTAGGCTTTTGAGGCTATGAACTTTCCTTATAGGACTGATTTTGCTGAATCCCACAGATTTTGAATAATTTTTGTCCCCTGTCATTTAGTTTGAGGAATTTTTTGATTTCCCTCTTAATTTCCTCCTTGGCCCAATAATCATGCAGTAGTAGGTTGTTTAGTTTCCATTACTTTGTGTAGCATTCAGTGTTTCTGTTGGAATTGATTTCTAATTTTATTCCACTTTGGTCTGAGTAGATACATGGTATAATTTCTATTTTTAAAAATTTCTTGAAACATGTTTTGTGGCCTAGGATGTGATCAATCTTAGAAAATTTTCCATGAGCTAATGGCAAGTACATATTCAGTAGTTTTTGGGTAGAATGTTCTGTAAATATCTGCTAGTTCCATTTGTTCTGGAGTTCCATTTAAGTCCGTTGTTTCTTTGTTTATTTTCTGCTTGGAGGATCTATCCTGTTCTGTCAGTGGGGTGTTGAAGTCCCTGAGTACTACAATGCTGGTGTTTATCATTTTGTTTAGATCAAATGGGATTTGCTTTATGAATCTGGGCACACCTGTGTTAGGTGCATAAATATTTAGGATTGTTATGTCCTCTTGTTGAATTGTGCCCTTCACCATTATATAATGGCCATATTTTTCTTTCTTTACTTTGTTGATTTGAAGTCTATGTTATCTGATATGAGAGTGTCTACACATGCTTTCTTTTGGTTTCCATTTTAATGGAATATTGTTTTCCATCCCTTCACCTTGAGTTTGAATGAGTCCTTCTGGGTTAGATGTATTTCCTGGAGACAAAAGTTACTTTGCATGTATTTTTTTGTCCATTCAGCTAGCTTATGTCTCTCCAGTGAGGAGTTCAAGCCATTCACATTTATTGAAAGAATTGATAAAGTGGGGTGGATTTCTGTTCATCCTGTTGAGTAGAACTTTATTGCTTTGTTTTATCTCTTGAGTCATTATTTTATATGGGCTCTGAACTTTGGCTTTGGGGGATTTTACACTGTTGGGTTTCTATTGTGCTGATCAGTGTATAATGCTGATCAGTGTATAATGCAGATCTGAGTACTTCCTGCAGGGCAAGTCTGGTTTTCACAAATTCCATCAGTGTTTGCTTGTCTGAGAAATTCTTTATTTCTCCCTCTTGAAAGAAACTTAGTTTTGCAGTATACAAAATTCTAGGCTGGGCATGCTTCTGTTTGAGAATACTGAGAATGGGGCCCCAATCCCTTCTGGCTTATAAGGTCTCAATTGAGAAGTCTGTAATTAGTCTGATGGGTTGTCCTTTGTAAGTTACCTGATGCTTTCACTTTATGGCTCTTAGGAGAACCTCTTTCATGTTTACTTTGGCCACTATGATGAGTATGTGTCATGGTGTTTTCCTCTTTATGATGAATCTTAAGTAGTCCTTTGAGCTCCTTGTACCTGGATATCTAGATTTCTAGCAAGGCCAAGGAAATTTTCCTCCATTGTTGCCTCAAATGGGTTTTCCCACTCTTGTGTATTTTCTTCTTCACCCTCAGGGATGCCTATGATTCTTATGTTTGGCTTCTTTACATAATCTCATATTTCTTGTACTCTTTGTTCGTTCCTCTTATTTTTCTGTTTTATCTCTTTGAATGATATGTTTAACACAAAGGTGTTGTCTTTAAGCTCTGAGATTCTTTCTTCTGCCTGACATAGCCTATTCTTAAGGTTTTTCACTGTGTTTTGTATGTCCTTGTATGAATTTTTCATTTCCAGAAGTTCTGTTTGATTTTTCTTTAATAATTTGATACTGGTCCCGAGTCACCCACGGGGTGCCTGAGCAGGATCAATGTCCTTCCACCTCAGGGCATGCTCTGCTCAGTCTGAGCACCCCCCAGTCTGCTGCAGGACCCCAAGAGGAAAGGCCTGAGCCCCACTCTCTGTGGAAGCCTTTGTGTGGTGGCTCAGTTATCTCTCTCAGCAGCCATGGGTGGGGGAAGGGACGGGGAGGAAAAGAGTCTGAAAGGAAGAATGGTAGCATTCTGGTCATCTCTGACCCTCTACCTGGGAAGCAGTCCACCCAGAATGTCCAGGCTCTGGAGTCATGCAGATTACCTGGGACCCACTGGGCCCCTATGGCTCCTGCACTCTGTGGCAGAGTTGAGAAATGTCTGTGTGGGAACGAGGATTATGAAACCTGAGGAGTTGCAGCACCCTGGGGAGGACAAAGGTACACAGTGGGTAGAGAAGCAATATGGCACCTACTGTACCGGCTCGGGTCTATTGGGTCAGAAGTGCCCTGGGGGGCTGGGAGCCTGGTGCTCCATCCACGTGAGGTTCCCAGCCCACTGGCAGCAGCAGCCTCTGGGCTTGTGTGGGCAGAAAGTCCCTCAAGCAGCTCGGGAACTCACCGACTGTCAGAGATGTGAGGGAGTGAGAAACAAACTGTTCTGCTTACCCTTATCGCTGGACTCCAAGACTCTTGGGGTTTGATCTTTGCTGATATCTTGCTCCTTCTTGTTCTGTTTCACAACTTCTTCCCATGGAGTCTCCTGAAGGTTCTGGCACCCTTCCTTCAGACCCACATCCAATCTATGTTCGTCTGTTTGATCGTTTTTTCTCTTTCATCTAAAACTTCTTCTTACGGAGATGCTCTGGCAGCTGGTGTCTCTGGGCAGCCATCTTGCCCCATCTCTCCCCATTTTGTTTTTTATCAAGCAGCTCTTAGCCTCCTCTTAATACCTTTCCATGAAAATCTCCATTATTTATCAACTCTCTTAGTTACGTATTTCTCTACTTTCTGTTCCAAATAAATAATATCTGTCCTCACAGGAAGAGTTGCAAATCACTTTACACTATGGCCTGCTTCCCCCATGCAGAACTTCTTCAATACTGCATCAGAACTGGGCGTGGGACACACTTTTCCTATAGTAACACCCCCATTCTGTACATGTGGGTCACAATCAACTGGAAGGGTTGGGAAGGCTATGAACATGTGTTAAGCTGCACCCACTCAGGAGTAATCAGAGCAGGACATGTGGCAGACTTGAAACCATTCCCAAATCCACATACAGACCTACCAGCATGAGGCTGAATCTTCACTGACACAAGGAGCTTAAACCAGAGGCTGACCAAACAATCTCTAATCAAACAGTAATTAAATAATAACCTAGGATCCAGTTAATCCATGCTTCAATTTCTGATACATAAAAACTGTGAGATAATAAATGTGTATGATTTAAGCCATTATATTTGTGGCAATTTGTTATGCAGTAATAAAAAACTAGTATATCCCATATATACTCACTTACTTTATCCCAAATTACACACCCAATAACCTTAGAATAACAATTTTATTACTGTCTCATCAGTATGATTACTGCAAACAGTTTTTTGTTTGTTTGTTTGTTTTTTCAGACAGTCTTGTTATGTCGCTCCAGGTAGAGTGCAGTGGTGTCATCATAGTTCACTGCAACCTCAAACTCCTGGGCTCAAGTGATCCTCCTTCCTCAGCCTCCTGAGTAGCTGAGAATACAAGTGTGTACTACGACACTTGGCTAATTTTTCCATTTTTAGCAGAGAAGGTGTTTCACTCTTGCTCAGGATGGTCGTGAACTGCTGACCTCAAGCAGTCCTCCTGCCTTGGCCTCCCAGAGTGCTAGGATTACAGGCATGAGCCCCATGCCTGGCCTAATCCTTACATTTTGAGATCCTTCAGTTTAGGGTTACTCTCATGGAATGCAACCCACTGCCTGTGCAGACATCCATACGGTCCCTTTCCTGTTACCTCTTGAGGACAAGGGGAACTGATGAAAATGGGTGAATGTCTATTGCACTTGCTGTGCTTTGAGTAATAAAATCCTGTCTTTGACTCATGAGTCACGTATTATGTGCCAGCCTCCATAAAACTGGTAGGCTAACATGATAAATGAATGCAGTGTAAAGCAGACCCTTAACAGTTCTTGAAATAACTCCATCTAAACTTATGGACCATTTTTATCCATAATATTGTATATTGGTGCCTTATATTTATTGAACTGTATTACTAGAGGTATTTTTTTGAATTTTATCCTCCGTGACTTGAAACACTTTATCATAGTTTCAACATTCTTATTTCTCTGAGCTAGATCCTAGAACATTTTCTCAGATTATTCAGTTAATTCTTTATGTCAACTATGTCAGTTTTACTTTTAATATCTCAACTAATTTTTGAATTTCATCTTTAGAATCACTTTATTTTTTTAATTATGATTTTTGTTAATTTTCTTTCTTTAATTACTTAAAATGAGTTTTACATGTGTATATATGTGTGTGTTTGTATGTGTATATGTGTGAGAGAGAGAAAAAGAGATAGAGAAATTGAGAAAAAGTATGAGTCAGACTTGGATTTTGTGAATATCTTACAAAGCAGTTTAATATTTGCTTATGTCTGAACTCCTATGCTGTGGTTTGAATGTTTGTGTCCTCACAAGGTGATAGTATTAAGCAGTGGGGACTTTGGGAGGTGATTAGATCATGAATGAATGGGATTAGTGCTTGCATCAAAGAGGTTTGAGGAAACTTGCTCACCCTTTCCACAACATAAGGGCACCGCAAGAAGGTGCCATCTTTGAAGGAGAAAACAAGCTAAACACTTAATCTGCTGGCAACTTGATCCTGGACTTCCCAGCCACCAAAACTGTGAGCAATAAATTTCTTTTCATCAGTATGAAAATCTTTCTTGGTACTTTCTTTTTGTAGTTGGCATATATTTTCTGGTCCCATTTTCATAGATGAGTAACTCTTCATGGTCCCAGTCTTTATGCAATGAGCACAGTTTTACACTGACATCATGGGCATATTAAAATAACCTTAATTAAGGTAATCTACTACATCTCTGCAGGTAATAGAGCCCCTGTTTTCAGTCTCCAGATTCAAAAGCCTATCTGTGGGCTAATCTCTGTGCATGCTGGTGGCCTAGTAATAATCTCTCTCTCTTTTTTATGGCATCAAGAGATTTCTTTTGGCCAATTTGTATGTAGATTTTTGTTGTTATATTTTTGCTCTCAATTTCTATGTGCATGTGGTTGTCCATATATCTCAATATGTCTTATTGATGAATTTAATATTTAATATGGTTATTCATCCTGACCTTCCTATATTTTTGTCAGCTATAGCATAGTACAAACTATTTTTTTGGTTAAAGATTTTTCCATATCTCCTAAAAATGGATTAGACAACTATATTGAATTAATTACACAGATGCATATTGTGTTCTCACTATGTGCATAGCAAACATGCTATTCTGGATTCCACAAAAGAAAAACTCATCTCATCTTAACAGAGCTATGATTTCATATGACAATAAGGTTAAGGCATAATGTTTACAAATTACATTATAATAAGTGCTACAAAGAGCTGTGTGAAGACGAAGAGACAGTGAAGTTGGGAATTAGGCAGATGTTCGTGAAAGTTTCAAGGAAGTCTAGGAACATGAAGTGGGTCTTTAATTTGAGTTATTAATAAAAGATCAGTAGATAATGTTGGTTGTGGTGGAATGTGGGGGAAGGGTTCTCTTCCAGGTGTTCACTGAGAAGCCTTTTTGACTAGAAAGTTAGTTTGGGATCATCTAATTAAATATTCAAATGCAAGATTAAAGGATCTTGATGTCATTCAGCAAATAATAGGGGCTTTAAAAGTGCATGCTTAGGGAGCAAGCCTGTTAGTTCACCATCCCATCTCCAGGGCCTGACACTGTGGCTAGAATAGAGTGAGTGCACAATAGTATTTGTTGAATGAACAAATAAATAATAAAAATAAAACAAATAAAAGAAAGATTCACTTCAAGGTCTTGCAGAACCTCTAGAATCAGTTTATAAAATTTATCATTGCAGAATACATTTTTGGTTTTGAATAAGATATGTTTTATTTGACAAAATTTAATTTCCTGAAGGGCAAGGACCATATTAAGTATTTTTTTTAGTCTTATTACTATAAATCACATTGTGAGAAGTCTAACTCCAGGCGCAAATCCTACATTTGGTATTTCAGATCTAACCAGAAGCAATTATGACGCTTTACCTGCCAGATAGTGCACTGTAATTTTCTAGAAAGAGTTGCAGTCATGGCCTCAGGCTCCCCAGGCTAGCCATGCTCACATGCATATCTGTATTTCTAGTTCCATGTAACTCCATCAGACTCCTTATCTGGGATCTTAAATGAGCCAATTTCCTCATGTCCCGTTCAGTACTTTTCCACTCTTAGCCCTTCTGCTTCTCCCTTTTCCCAGTCCTACTCCCCAATCCCCACTGCAAAAAGGCAAGAGTCTTTTGTTGGGACTCCTTGGCAGTGAGACAATTCCTCTCATCTGTGCTGTACCCATCTGACCTTCATTTGGTACTATCCTTGGGAGAAGAATGGCCCATGCTACTTTTTTGCCTCTTGATTGCACTACCACAGTAAGTGAATAAGGGCTTGATTATTACCTTCTGTTCAACTCACTGTCCTAATTGACAGCCTTGACATCTTACAGCTAGACAAATAGCAGGTACTCTATTAATTAAAGTGAAGGAAGAAATGAATTGATGAATGAGTAAGAGAGATAATGTGTTACAAGGCAGTAAGAGATTGGGGCACAAATGGAATACATTAGAAGTGCACAGTGTTGATAGGCACAGCGTCTCCTTTGATTTTAATAAAAACATTAAGAAACACAAGATTTATCATTCTAAATATCTTTGCAAATAAGTGAGATGGCATCTTACCATAAATTTGAAAATGCACATGTAGCATCATTACAATGTCATTTTTTGTTGTTTTCAGCAAAGTGACTTAATATATGTTGCTAAGAATAAATGTATAACACTTTGTTTGCAAAATCAGCTGGTGTCCAGCAGTTTTGCAATTCACTCTAACCATGTAACACTTTGACATATATTATGAATATAAAACTGCCCAAATGTAAATTCCAAGTGATTGAGAAATCTAGAAATTTCTAACTATATTCCAGAATCTTTTTTTTTAAATGCAGACTCACAGCCAAGGCTATACTCTACAATCTTATGATCAATATCTTAAAATAACATACAAGTAATGGATGATGATATAAAATAATGTTATTTTTGGTGTGTGTTTGTGGTTCTTATAAATTTATTTAATCAAAGTTCTTATAAATTTATCAGAGTTACACAGCTTTATCAGAGAATTGTAACACATTATTAAAAATGTTAAGTAATTTTGATTATTTAAGTTATCAAGTTTTATAACCCCCAAATATCATTTTACTTCTGCATAGCTAAAGAATTTTTAGGGCTATTTTCCCCAAAACAAAGGTGAAACTGCTGATTATTTGACTTCTAGAAGCAAAACATTTTAATTTATAATTTGATCTGTATTAGAGGAACTAAGAAAAGAGCTACTGTTTTGTGATAATTTATGCCATAGAAGTCATGTCAGGAATTGAGAGAAAAATTTACTAAATTCATGAATGTGTGCATGAAATGTAATAATTATTCTATACCTAAGATCTAATATTCTGAAGAAAATTATACCACAGAAAGTACATTTAATGTACTAGAGTTTCTACTTCCGTGGTGTTAAAAGGTTTTAAAGTGCTTTGATGCAAAATGGCAAATGACATACTTTAGAGACAATCAATACATTTTGCATTTGCTATTAACGGGAACATTTCTGTGTGTCACTGTTGGGAGACTTGCTCTCAGAGAAGAAGCCAGCTATATTTTTAAACCCATTCTTCACAAAATCTTTATCATAATATCTTATTTCTTCATAGGCAAACTGCATTCCCAACTGACTTGCAAAGAGATGATAATCAATGTGGCAAAGCCTATTAGAAAAATTCAATGCAGCATATCTGAGAACAATTGCTTTAAATCATGGACTAATATCAAAAATAATTCACCATGATCCTTAACTGTCTGTCCACTGTGAATAAAGTAATCTTGGGTTTTTCTGTGTAAGGATTTGTATTTCATTATGTTTTTACTTAGTCTGTTATGTTTTTCTCTCTTTTATACAGAAAGTGCTTTTTCTATTAATCTGATACACTATTGTTTACAAATTTACATGGTAATCATTCTTGTAAAATTTGACCATTAAAAAATGGCTTTATTTAAAGTAATAATCACAAGAACATAAGTTAGAAATTCTATAGGCAGCTACCACATTTCTAGCTTTATTGTACAGCCTGGAATCAGGTATTAACAAGTATCAAGAATTCAAAAAATTAAATTACATTTTATATTTGTCACAGCAGAAAGTTCTTAGACAAATTTAATGCTGCATGCATAGTTTTAGAAAAACACCACACAACATTTAAGGATCTTCTTAATGGTACTGAATTCAGTTGCTAAATTTTAAACAACAAAAATGAATTTCACCAACAAAGCAAAAATGAAAATTTAACCCAACCTGATTCATAATTTGTTTCTTATAACTTCATCCTACAGAATATTGAAAATACAGAATTGGTATCATGCACTGAATGATATCTAACTCAATTTGACAAATATTAATTGTATTTCTAATCTTTGTGCTAAAAGGGATGATGGTTAGACAGACATTTCATGAGTTTGCACATAAATAAAATCCAAGTCTCAGGAGGATGTATTCATTTATGTTTGAAATTCTCTTAATTTCACAGATAGAACCTTTACAAATAAAATGATACAATCTAATAGTTTAAAAATTAGTGCTTAAAAATTTGCAAACATGGAGGTACTACAATGGACAATGTTTGACTACAACTTTTCTTGTGGCCAAAGCAAAATGAAAGATAAGTTATAAAATTCATAACATTCCTGATGGAAAAAATGTACATTTATAAATAAAATGTAAACTTAAAATTTACCTATAAAATATATTTAAAAATGTGAAATACATTTGTTATGACTGTACAAATAGATTCTCAATTACATAAAGTTAATATATTAAAAGGACATATTAGTTTTAAGTCTGCTAATGTGACACCTCCAGATTTGTTCTTTCTGCTTAAGATTGCTTTGGCTATTTGGGCTCTTTTCTGGTTCCAAAACAAGCGTAGAATTATTTTTTTCTAGATCCGTGAAATATGACATTGGTATTTTGATGGGAATTGTATAGAATCTGTAAATCACTTTGGGTAGTATGGAAATTTTAACAATGTTGATTCTACCAATCCACGACCATGATATGTCATTCCATTTGTTTGTGTCATCTGCGATTTCTTTCCTCAGTGTTTATCAGTTCTCTTTGTAGAGATCTTTCACCTCCTTGGTTAAGTATATTCCCAGGTATTTTATTTTATTTGTAGCTATTGTGAATGGTATTGAGTCTCTGATGTGACACTCAGCTTGACTGTTATTGGTGTATAGGAATGCTACTGATTAGTGTACATTGATTTTGTAACCTGAAACTTTGCTGAATTTATTTGTCAATTCCAGGAGTCTCTTGGTGGAGTCTTTGGAGTTTTCTAGATATAAGATCATATCATCAGCAAAAAGCAATAGATTGGCCTCCATCCCGATGTGGATACCCTTTATTTCTTTCTCTTGCCTGATTGCTTAGACTAGGACTTCCAGTACTATGTTGAATAGAAGTGGTGACAGTGGGCACCCATGTCTTGTTCCAGTTCTTAGTGGGAATGCTTTCACCTTTTCCCCATTCAGTATGATGTTCGTTATGGGTTTGTCATATATGGCTTTTATAATTTTGAGATATATTCCTTCTATCCTTAGTTTGTTGAGGGGTTTTATCAGGAAAGGGTGCTAAATTTTTTCAAATGCTTTGTCTGCATCTATTGAGATGATCATGGGGGTCTTCATTTTTGCTTTTGTTTATGTGGTGAATCAAATTTATTGATTTATATATGCTGAACCATCGTTACATTCCTGGAATGAAGCTCATGCGATCATGGTGGATTTTTTTTTTTTTTGATGTGCTGTTGAATTCAGTTTGCTAGTATTTTATTGAGGATTTTTGCATCTATATTAAAAAAGATATTGGTCTGTAGTTTTCTTTTTTATGTGTGTGTCTTCTCTTCGCTTGGAATCAAGGTGATACTGGCTTCAGAGAATGAGCTGGGGAGGATTCCCTCCTTCTTGATGTTATGGAATAATTTCTGTAGTATGGGTAGCAGTTCTTCTTTGTACGTCTGGTAAAATTCAGCTGTAAATCCCTCTGGTCTGGGGCTTTTTTTTTCTTGGAAGATTTTTTATTACTGCCTCAATCTCGCTGCTCATTATTGGTCTGTTCAGGAGTTCCATTTCTTCCTGATTCAGTCTTGGGAGGTTGTGTATTTCCAGGAATTTGTCCATTGCCTCTATGTTTTCGAGTTTATGTGCATAGAGATTTTCATAGTATTTACAGATGACATTTTGTACTTCTGCAGTATTGGTTGTAATATCTTCTTTTTCACTTCTAATTGAGCTTATTTGGGTCATTTCTATTCTATTCCTGGTAAATCTAGCAAGAGGTCTATTAATTTCATTTTCAAAGAAACAAATTTTTGTTTCACTGATCCTTTGTATTTTTGTTTGTTTGTTTTCCATTTCATTTAGTTCTGTTCTGACCTTAGTTATTTCTTTACTTCTGCTGGTTTTGGGTTTGGTTTGCTCTTCCTTTTCTAGTTCTTAGAGATGTGTCATTAGATTTTTTTTTAATTTCATAATATTATGGGGGTACAACACTTTGGTTATATATATTGCCTATGCACTGCCCAAGTCAGAGCTACAAGCATGCCCATCCCCCAAACTGTGCACCCTGCACCCATTCAGTGAGAGTTTTCCCATCCCCTCCACCCCCTTTCACCTGCCCGAACCCTGATGAATATTATTGCCATGTGTGACATAAGTATTGATCAGTTAGTACCAATTTGATGATGAGTACTGGTGCTTGTTTTTCCATTCTTTTGATACTTCACTTTGAAGAATGGGCTTTAGCTCCATCCAGGATAATACCAGATGTGATAATTCACCATTGTTTTTTATTGCTGAGTGATACTCCATGGTATACATATATATACATATACCACATTTTATTGATCCACTCGTGTATTAAGGGGTACCTGGGCTGTTTCCACATCTTTGCTATTGTGAATTGTGCTGCTATAAACATTTGCATGCAGATGTCTTTATTATAGAATGTCTTTTTTTCCTTTGGGTAAATAACCAGTAGTGGGATTGCTGGGTCAAATGGTAGTTCTACTTTTAGTTCTTTCAGGTATCTCCATATTACTTTCCATAGAGGTTGTACTAATTTGCAGTCCCACCAGCAGTGTATGAGTGTTCCTATCTGTCCACATCCCCACCAACATTTGTTGTTTTGGGACTTTTTGATATAAGCCAATCTCACTGGAGTTTAGTGATATTTCACTGTGGTTTTGATTTTCATTTCCCTGATGATTAGAGAAGTTGAGCAATTTTTTATATGTTTCCTGGCTATTATTCTATCTTCTTTTGAAAAGTTTCTGTTCATGTCCTATGCCCACTTTTTAATGGTTTTGTTTGATTTTTTCTTGTTGATAGATTGTTAATTTATTGTCTTTCTGTCTCTTTAATATAGGCATTTAAGGCTATGAATTTTCCCCTTAGGACTACTTTTGCTGAAGCTCATAGATTTTGATAGCAGGTGTCCCTTTGTCATTCAGTTTGAGGAATCTTTTGATTTTCATCTTAATTTCATCATTGACCTAGTAATCATTGAGCAGAAGGTTGTTTAATTTCAATGACTTTGTGTAGAGTTAAGTGTTTCTCTTGAAGTTGATTTCTAGTTTTATTCCACTGTCATCTTAGAAGCTACATGATATGATTTCTATTTTTTTTTAATTTGTTGAGACATGTTTTGTGGCCCAAGATAGGATCAATCTTGGATATTGTTCCATGTGCTGATGAGCAGAATGTATATTCAGTAGTTTGGGGGTAAAATGTTCTGTAAATGTCTGTTAGGCTTCAAACTATACTACAAGCTATAGTAACCCAAACAGCATGATATTGGCCCAAAAATAGAGATATAGACCAATGGAATGAACTAGAGAATCCAGATATAAAACCATCCACGTAGAGCTAACTGATCTTTGACAAAACAGACAACAATCTACACTGGGGAAAAGGAGCCCTATTCAATAAATTGTGCTGGGAAAATTGGATAGCAATATGTAGAAGAATGAAACAGAAGCCCCACCTCTCACCACTCACGAAAATTAATTCAAGATGGATTATAGGTTCATGAGTTGGATGTAAGTCATGGAACCTTAAGAATTTTAGAGGAAAATGTAGGAAAACCTCTTCTAGATATCAGCCTAGGCAAAGAATTTATGACTAAGACCCAATGGCAATTTCAGCAAAAACAAAAATAAATAAATGGGACTTGATTGAATTAAAAAGCTTCTGCACAGTTAAGGAAATAATCAACAGACCAAATAGACAACCTACAGAATGGCAGAAAATATCTGCAAGCTATATATCTGATAAAGGGCCAATAAACAAAATCTACAAGGAACTCAAATAAATCAGCAAGAAAAACAAACAACCCCATTAAAAAGTGGGCAAGAGACATGAACAGAAGTTTTTCAAAAGGAGATAGACTAATAGCCAATAAACATATGAAAAAATGCTCAACATCATTAATCATCAGGGAAATGTAAATTAAAACCACAATAACATATCACCTTATCCCAGTAGAATGGCTTTTATTTAAAAGTCCAAGAACAATAGATGCTGGTGTAGATGCAGAGAGAAATGAACACTTATACACTGTTGGTGGGACTGCAAATCAGTACAACCTCTATGGTAAACAGTATGGACATTCCTCAGAAAACTAAAAGTAGACCTACCATTTGATCTATCAATCCCACTACTGGGTATTTATTCAAAACAAAAGAAGTCATTTTATGAAAAAGACACCTATACTCGAATGCTAATTGCAGCAGAATTCACAATTACAAAGATGTGGAATCAGCTTTACTGCCCATCAATTCATGAGTGGATTAATAAAATGTGGTACATGTATAGGATGAAATACTACTTAGCCATAAAAAGGATGAATTAATGCCTTTTTGCAAAAATTTGGATGGAATTGAAGAGCATTATGTGAAGTATCTAAAGCATGGAAAAACAAACACATGTACTCAGTATTAAATTGGAACTAACTGATGAGCACACTGTGCACAGATAGAAGTAAAACTCAGTGGAAATCAAGCAGGGTGGGAAGGGGATTTGAGAAAACCTACCTAACGGGTACAATGAACACTATCTGGGTTATGCGCACACTTATAGTCCTGACTCAAGCATTATAAAAGTGATCCATTTAACCAAAAACATTTGTACCCCCATAATATTTTGAAATTAAAAAAGGGCATATTAGGTAAGGCAGTTTCTTGTAGCATTTTTCAAGGCAAGCTACAAATATGATAACCAATACTTATTAAATGTTTGTGATGTGCCAAGAACCATACTACATGTTTTATGTTCATTGTTCTATTTAATTCTTAAGACAAACCCATGAGGGAGGTACTATTTTACAGAGTGCCGACATGGAGGTATTAAACAATGTACTCAAGCTTTGATGGATAATATCAAAGAACAGTTCAAGGACAGTTATTCCATTAGGCACAAGGATTCAGGAAAATATGGTCCCTCTAATCATGGTGATTAATGTAGAGATAATATGTAGACTTTATAGATAAATAAATGAGCCAAAAGTCCTATAATGTAGGATCCAAGATACTGTTTTTTCTTAATCAAGTTTGTGATAAAAGTTGATCAGTGACTTGAATGTTTGTAGTTATATTTTGGGGCAACACACTAGATTGTAGATCCTGTATATTAATTATTGCTCTGGATTGTCTCCATTTGTCCATGCACATCCACTGACTACCCTTCTCGATCCTGCTCTGTGCCCTGGGCTTCTCTGTGAAATCTGTGGAATCTTGCTTCCTCCCTTTGGCTTCTGGTTGAGTTTGGTCAATGGAGACAACTCAAGTACCTGGAGAGTAGGACGGAGAAATTTGAGTGCTTATTTTCTTGGTTCCTGCCTTGTCGAACCTTGGTTTGGCAGTATTATGTTCTTCTATTGTAGTATATAGTTCCTGTCTGGCAGCCTTCTTCTATAGCTTAAGGTCTCTCTCTCTTCCCTTGTCCCTACAGGCTGAAGAGTAGTGAGTGAGGCTTCTCACTGTTGCTATCCCTGGAGCACATCACCATTTCTCATTAGCTTCCCTTAACACTGACCATTCTTTAAAAATATCCTCTTCATTAAACTCATGTAAATCACCACCTTTGAACATGTCCTATTTCTTTTGAGACCTGACCAATATAACCAGGAAGAACAAATGTAGTGTTGATTCATTTTTTATAATTAAGACACCTAAACAAGGCTTACACATAATAAATGGCCATGTCACATTTATACAAAGGTGTGCTAAGGGATATAGTACAATAATTGCAAAAATAATGTAAAAATAGAGTTCCCTGGGGTGAAATGAGATCTTAAATGAGACCATATCTAGTTGGAGAGGTTTGTAAAGGCTTCTAATGAAAAGTAAAGCTTCATCCTTGAAGGATAGAGAGGATTTAAATGTTTTCCTAATATTATCCAATAAGCAAAAATATATTTCTTGTATGTTAAAGTTGTATCTAAACAGACAGTAAATTTGAAAATTTTTAAAACCATATGCTGTCAAAAAGAGAGATTTGGGGGAATAATAATTTACCCAAGTTACAAAAATGGAACCATGCAAAAATAGAACTGAGACAAAAGAATGAGATCAAGCACTCTGTTAAAGTAAATCAAGGAAGGGAGGGATCTTCCAAAATCAACAAAATATATTGAATGGTAATACATTTCAACAAGTTATTTAAGCTATAACACATTTTTATGTAAATATCTTCATTATTAGAGTGCAAAACTATGCAATTAAATTGTTCCTTTGTTTTTTCATTTATCCCTTGTTTGCAGCTACCAACAGGGTTTGTTATCACTAAGATTTAGATGTTCATAAATTTTCATATGCTTTTGGGAGGAAAAAAGAGAAAAAAAGAAGTATGTACGTTTGTATATATATGTATGTGTGTGTGTGTGTATATATTTTTAAAGTTAACTACTCTTCTACCTTTTGTCTCTGGAAAGTCAGATTTAAGTATCTAGCATACACATAATGTGGTGACCATTTTTGGAAATAATTAAAGAAAGTAACTGTAATATTGCAATAAATCACAAACAACAGAGGGTACTTACCTGAGAATTTAGAATGAAGAAAGTAGTTGTATAACCAATGGGAATTGATAATTTATCATGAAAACAGTTATTTAGGAAGAGACTGAGCCAGTGTAGGACTCATCTCTTAAAAGGGAGATAACTGAATTCCAGGACTGAAGCTGAATTATTGCCCAGTCAATATGATTTCCAAACTAAAAAAAAATTACTAAACAAATCATTAAAGATTATTAAAATCCATCTTTAGACAAGGAAAAGGGCCAAAAAAAATCCTTAGTTTATTGGGGGATTGAATACATAGTATGTTTGTGTGTGTGCATGTATGTGTGTTAACAACTCAACTTTATTGCATATCTCAGAACAATTCCTAGGAATTTTTTAATATTTATTTACAAGAAGTATTTTTGTCCTAGTCTGAGTTGATAAAAAGTGTATATAAAAGGATAAACCTTAATAATGTCCAGAGGATACACTTCTCCCTCCTTATTCTATGCTAGACTTCCCCTTTTGAGGTAACTATTTCATATTCTTTTATTACCACATCTGCCTTCACATATTTGAATGGTACAAGGGTAGACACATGACCTAATTATGCTAATCAGGGTCCTGTCTTGAGATTTTAAAAAATTGGAATTGGGTAAGGGAGCCTATCTAATGGTGTGAGTACTAAATATGAAATTCAGAGCTAAGAGTAGCCATGTTTCCTGCCCTGTGTGTATGTGTGTATGTGTATATATATCTTCCTATTATCTCCTAATATATATATTTCCTAACATATATATGTCAGGATATGTCTCTCCATAATATTAGGAGATAATGAAGCTGAAATTTAAGAAAAACAGAGATTGGAGATGAAGAGTGAGCTCTCATGCTGTTTGAGTCCTGCTTGCTAGTTGTTTCTGAGGCTCAGCTAGATTGCTCCATGTTCCAGAATTTAAATGTTCAATCCTTCCTTTAAGAATGTGAGATGCGCCCAGAATGCACCTATTAATTCCCCCTATGATTAAACTAGTCCAAGTTGAATTTCTGTCACTTGCAATCAAAAGAATACTGAAATATGCAGATTCAGTTGTAAACTACTTATTATATACACCTTTATAATTTACAGGCTTGTTACAAGCTGTCTACCACCAAAGTACTTCATCACATTAATTGTTTGCCAAATTTACTGTTGTCCCATTGGAAACAATTAGGAAGATAATAATAGAAATCATCAAGAAAGACATGGAAATATTAACATAATTACAAACCAAATACCATGGTAAATAGAATGCATTTCTAATTCTCATATGTTAGAGAAGTATATAAACCAAACATTTTGCTATTCCTTTTTTGTACTCCTCCAATTTGTACAAATTTCTGTCATGCCATATGGTCTTATGAAGTACAAACCTAAAGAGATATTGGATAACGGGGGTTGCAAAGGCTTCCTGTCTACTTTTCGTATCTATTTATATAATGCTTGGCTGAAGAAGGGGGGCTGAATTGTGGAAAAGAGGAGAAAAATGAAGGAGATGGTTTAATGTCTCCCCCTCTTCATCTTCACTGACTGGCTTTTAGCTTCTGAAGAATAAGAGACTACAGACAAAAGTCAAACCAATGATGCTCTGGGAGCTCTAGTGATAAAACTGCAACAAAGTTGGTGACAGATATCTTCCACATTTCTGGGTGGAATAAAGAAGAGCTCCCATGAGGAAGTCAGCAAAGAGAAGAGTCATGATACTCTGCTGTGTGTAGGTACCCTGGAGAGAGAACGAAGTGGAGGTCAGTATTTTCTCAGAGGTATAATAGATAGCCGGAGAACTCAGAGTTTGATTCTAGAAATACGAAAGATGTTTATGTGGCTATCTCCAAGGCATGATTAAAATGACAAGAAATACATGTAGTAGTATTTCCTTAAAGTTTTTTTTTTGAATCAACACAATTATTCTGAACTAATAACAAAGATTAAAGAAAAAACTCCACAAAACTCTTCATGTTGCATCATTAAGAATGAAAAATGTGTTTTCTGTAAATAGTCTTAATGGGGTATTGTGTAGATTTATAATCATGGTTTCTCACATTTCTCAAAATATGCTTCAGCTAAGAAAAGTATTCCCATTAAATAGTTCATTAAATTTATTTCACCCATTACACAAACATGATTTTCATGACAAATTAAATTACAACTATTTTCCTTTTCCTTTAAGAAAGATAAGCGATTTAGTGAATTCTGAATTCTTATAACACATCAATGAATAGTTGTGACCATAAAAATAATTACAAGAAAAACAGTTAAATGTATACTGGCAAAACTCAAATATCTAACTATAAAATGGCACCATAAGATTATCTGCATAATATTAAAATTCTTACAAATTAAAATTTAAATATTACTCTATTATTTAGAATTCTAAAGGAGTACTCTTTAGAACCTACTAATACTGATATTAAGGACCTATTACATCTGAGGTATTAAAAATATTAAGGTGCTTAAGAAATAATCACATTATTTATTTGAGATGCAAAATGTAGTGAGGCTTGTTGGATAAAACCACGTTAGCCAGATAAGACGAAGTTCTGAATTAAGGCAATCGAGAATGTGAATTGAAAAAAAGAAATAAATTCAATGGATGAACCAGGAAGGATACGTAGAGTAAGAATATAAAAAGCATAGGAAATAAGGCTGAGAATCATCAAAATATGGGAGAGGGGTAAGCAGTGGAAAAGAACTCAAAGACAACTCAAAGGGAATTATCAAAGGGAACTGAAAAGGAGTAGGGAAGATTAATGTTAAGGAAGCAAAGTGAGTTTCAAAAAAAGAAAAAGTGAATGGAAAACATGCTATTGAAAATCCTGGATCTTTAATATTTAAGATACTATTAAAATTCCTGAATATATAGAATCTAATGTATAAGTAAAATAAAATTTTGTATTAAACACAAACAAAACATTTTGTTTTGTGAAGGAAGCAAGTCCATGAAGTTTAGCTCTTAGGAAATTAAAGGAGATATTGAGGAATGTATTTTTAACAGAATGATGAGGGGCAAAGGTCTTTGGCAAGGCACAGAAATAAGCAGAAAATGAAGGCTAAGGTTAGAGTGAGACTTAGGATTAAGGTCACAGAGTCATGGGATATTATTACATATTGAAAATACATGTAAGAGGGGCACTGAAAGGGAGGGATGGAAAGGAAGAAATAATTTACTTGAACAAAGTTAGAGTTAGAATTGAGGAAAAGAGATAGTATATGATGGAGTCAGTTTTCCTTGGGAATTATTGGAAAATGTGATCTGCTAGTCGTTGAGAGGAGCGGCTTGAGGGTTTTTGAAGACTGATAATGATTTAGAATTTGCTATGGAGAATCTGAATGGGTGCTAAGTGGAAACAAATAAAGAACTACCAATGCACATTAAAAACTCAAATCTTGATGTTTGAAAGAATTTGGCAATTATGTCTCTAATTGTGTCCATCAACTCCATTTGTCAATTTTCAGTGATGCTTGATAAAGAAGCAGGAAAGTCAGCTTAAAATACAACGGGACTTTGACAGGAATTGTTCAGAAAAGGATAGGAAGACTAGGGAAATGACAGCACTATTGTGTACTTCAAAGTGATTGATTAATCCCAGGATTCTGACTGAATAGGAAAGGATTCAAAGACTGAAAAAATAGGAAGAGGTGGAGAGACTTGACGATTTGGTATAGCTGTAGTAAAGCTTTAATTAAGTAAAACAGTGGGAGATCTAAAATTATAGAGAATGTGTAGTAGAAAATTGAGAAATTTGGGTTGCAGATATCAGAGATAGATCAGAGGATTTTGGCAGAGTGGTGGCAATGGTGGTGACACAGTGTTGAAATCTTCTTGAATGCTCTAATAAATACAAAGTGAGCAACTAGATAGCAAATCCCAAACCACTAGGAAACATCATAACAAAACTAGGTGACAAAGATTCTCCAGGAACCCCACAACATAAATGATAGTAACCTTCATTTGTTCAGGATGAAGGAGACAAAAGCATGGGTTGTTTGACAAACCTCAGAATAGGAGAATCACAGAATGGTCAAATGTTATTCACTGGAAAATATAGTGGGCCAATTTGAGATCTGCAGGTACATATGAGAGGCGTTTTTACCAACACAGTAGCAGGTGGGTACAGGGTAAAGAGCAGTGTAGCCCCTATAAGCTCTCCAAATTGACAGGTCAGGGATCCATTTCAGGGCAGAGCAACACACTGAAGAAAAATTACCATGAGTGGAATCAAAATGGAAGCAAAACAGTGCCAATAAAAACTAAAAAGGAAAAGAACAAAGCTACAGGTAAGAGAAGGCATGAGAGCCAGGAAATCACAAAAACCGTCTATCATATTGTTTAACTGGATACAAAAACAACAAAAGAGGGAACTGTGTAAATTTAGAAAACATGTATGAACCGTGTCTCCTTCTAGAAGTTCAGAAAAATATGAATTCACATACAAATAAGCAACAGAAAAGGATCAAATTAAATCTGATAAAATTATTATAATTCAAAAAGAGAATACAGATCCATATAATATTCCTATAAAAAATAAAAGTATGGCAGAAGGATATGGTCACAAAACAAATCAAAACTGTTATTTGCTATTTCAAATAATCTAAAAGACTTTAAGAAAATTATATTAGAGTTAAAGATAAATCAGAATTAGAAAAAAATTTTAGAATAAAAAATTGAATTTTAAAACTGAGGAAAAAATATTATTAGAAATAAAGGTAAAAGTTTATTTCATAAATTCGGGCTAACCTTACAAGGAATGAAAAGACAAATTATGAGAAATAGAAGGTAAAAATTGAAATTTATAAGTTAAAAAGAAATAAAAAATGAGATCAAATAAAATTTAATAGAAAGTGAAATAGTGAAGATAGGTAAAGAAGCTCCAAATAAAATAGTAAGGTTCCCTTAAGAAGAAAACCAAAACAATGGGACAGAATAAATACCAAATATTATAATTTAAGAAATTTTTCCTGAAATTAAAAATAAAACAACTGATGCTACATATTGAATGTGTATGTCATTTACCTGAGAATACTGACCCAGAACAATCAACATTTAAAAAGATGTAAAATAAAATTACAGAACTTTAAATAAAAAGGAAAAAATATCCTTTGAACATCTAGTGAAGAATGACTTATAAGGAAAAGAAAAGAAATTATTAGACATTTCAACAGAAACATTTTAGACCAGAAGAAAATGTACTAACATATTTAAGATACTCAAGAAAAGAAAACATGAGCCAAGTATTTTGTATCCAGCAAAATTTCAAGCATAAAGTCTGCAAACTGTTATCAACATGTAAGAACTCAGAAAATACTGTGCTCAGGAGTACTTCCTGAAAAATCCCCTCGAGAACTAGTCTGGGTAATCAAAATGACTTAATTCATTGAATTAAGAATTGGTAATGAGAATTAAATAGAGAGCTACATGTAGAATTCGGTCTCTGTAAGAGTTAAAATATAGAAAGTATACTGAATAATGGCTATATTCTCTAACAATGTAGGTATAGCAAAACTATTTTTTTTAAATGTGGGGATAAGAGGGAGAGCATATTACTTCTTTCCTCCCTTCCTTAATATTAGAATTGTTACTCAAAGACTACTATGTGTGTAATTTGGTTTAAAGCAAGTGAATATATACACATGGTGTGTTCATTTTTCATTGCTTCTATGTCTCAGAAGTCTAAGCATGGCTTAAATGGATCTTCTGTTTAGGGTCTCACAAGCCTAAAATTACTAGGTTCTTCAGGGCGGGGTTCTGGTTTTGAAAGCTTGACTAGGGAAGGGTCCTCTTATCTACTCACATGGTTGTTGGCAGCATTCAGTTCTTAATCAGTTCTTGGCAGCTTTTTTTTTTTTTTGGCTAGCTGTTGGCCAGAGGCTACCTTTAGCTTCTAAAGGCCACTTGCACACTTGCAATTCCCTAACTTGATCACTTACTTAATCAAGCCAGCAAGAAAGTCCTTAAAGTAAGTCTGTTAACACAATGGAATCTTACGTTAAGGCACAATTATATTCTATTGCTTAAAAGCAAGTCTCATAGTCAAGGAAAAGGGATTCCAAAAGGATGATTAACAGAAGGTAAGGTCATTGGGGTCACAGTAGAGTCTGTCTACCATATGGGATATTCCTGGAGAACAAGGGTGTGTGATGTAGATGTCATAGAGACGAAATATTGAAGAAGTTAAGTAAATATCACATAGTCCTGGTTTGAACTGAGAATATCAGTGGGAACTCATGAGATGTTTATACCTCCGTATTCTGTATTGAGTACTGTGCTCTGTCCAGTGTTTTGGTGCTCTGTCTACTGAAAAGTTCTCAAAACAATGATGCACATATAGGTATCCCCAGCACCAAAACTGTGGTCTTGTACACCATCTTCCACTAAAATAAATTACAGCTTCTTAGATAAATGAATAGCATATTCTTGGGTAAGCAATCAACAAGATGAGTATGGAACACTAGCATTTTTGCTATAACAGACAGTGAGGAAGATATCAAAGATTACTACGGCCATGTCAAAAGAATTCAGGAACCAATTTAAAAACTTGAACAAAACTCACCCTGGCCTAATGGAATACTCTGAGCTTCAACAAGGATGAAAACTGTATAATGTTTTAAAACCCTTCAAATACATTTTAAACCAAGAGTTTATAAAGATACCTTAAAGTAAATGAATTTGCCAACTTTGATGAATGACAGGGAGCCAATTCATTATCTTGAAAACAGTTACATAAAGTGAAAGCGTGAAGCATTTCTTCTGCCAAATAGTAGATGGGTGGAAGCTTTTTTTTATAATTACAGCTAATAAAGAAAAATCAATGATATATTTGACAATTATCAATTTGCATCCCCCAATAAATTAATAGATCCAGGCAATGGATATTAAAAACTTCCGACATTATAAAAACAAAAATCCACACAAATATGCAAAAGGTATAGTATTGCCAAAGGGCTTAAACTTGAGTATGATCAAGTTTTTGGACTCAGCTGCCAATGTGCAAAAACAGAGGGATTAGAGGAATATGCTGGACTATACCAGAAGCATGCAACCAAAAAAACTAGGCTGTGAGATACTCTACAGAACAAATGGCCTCCTGAACAGGTAAATTGTAAGAAAAAGACAAAGATGAAAAGGAAACAAAAATGGGCAAGGCTAACCTATAGTGTCTAAGAATTAACATTTGAGTGATATAAAGAATTGTAAAAAAGTGATAACTATAAAACAAATAATATTACTATAAAAGTCAAAATAGTGGCCAATTTTGGTGGGAAGTAGGTAGTTTTCATTGGAATGGGACACGGAAAGATTCTACCAAAGTTCTATTTTTTAAGCTGAGTGGTAAGTACAAGGTTTCTGTCTTATAATAATTCATTAAGCTATACATGTGAGTGGTTTTCTGTATCTATGCTTTATTTCACTCTGCAGTGATTATGTTTCTTGAAGATTATTGTTTGTGTAATGTGTGTGTAAAGGCTAAAAATAAGAGGTGGAGTGGTTCTAGGTTTAGGAAAAATCCACAGTGAAGTAGCCACAGATAAGGGTTCTGAGGTAGAGTAAATAGTAAAGGGCAAGGAACTGTGATGACTGCATGTTGGCTGGGGCATCCACGTAAATGACAATGTCTCCCACATGATGGTGGCAGAACAAAATTGCTCAATGTAGGAAGAACGTCAGTAAATGTGTGGAAGTTGCCTAGGGTTGGCATATGATGGTGAGAGAGGTGAAGAAATTACAGTAGAGCAAAGACAATAACAAAAACCAGAGTAACTGAAAAATCTTTCTAAAATAATCTAGGGCTTGAGTGGATATCAACAAAAACTATTTAACGAAATAGCTCCTTCACTGTACTCACGAAATTAATCCTTAAAAAGGTTAGGAACTTTTAATGGGATCATATATTTCTACCCGCAATTGCTAGTTCTAAGGCCCCAAGAATGGTTGGTTCTAAAGATAGATATTGTTTATATATCTCAAGAAAACAGACAAAAGTAATACTCATTTATCAACTGATATGTACTAGCCAACAACTCCGTGCTTGGCACTGTAAATGCATTACATTGGCAGATAATTCAGTGGCAAAGCAATTTCCCTTCTGGTACACAAGTTGTATAATGGAGCAGGGCTGTATCTGCCAGTAACAATGCAGTGTCATATCTGCTAGTAACCCCTAGTGGCTATAGGAAAGCTGTTTTGCTTTTGTTTTTGTTTTTATTTCTGTTTTTGTTTTGTTTTGTTTTGTTTGACATTTACTGAGCACCCCAAGGATGCATGATGCTCCAAGGAGAACTGAAAATGTTTATGTACCAGAAAGAATAGAGGTACTGTTTTTATTATCCAAGAGTCTGATTTTAAAAGAAATAGAAGTTGCTAAAATGAAATGTACACTACAAATGTTAACATGCATTTAAATGGAAATTTTTTTCCAAGGAACTCAACGTTCTATATTACTGACTTCAATTCTGTTTAAAACTGTCCTAAATGAAGGAGTAAATGTCATATTATTGAGGTATATTTAGGTACATAATTTTAGCAAGTGTCACAAGGAATATTGACCAACCAGCATTTTAAGTAGCACTCAGCATGGTTAGAATGATAGGTCCTTTTATGAAAAATAAAGTTACCACAGGCATAATATCATTGCCACAACCTATGGGTGACACAGTAATTGGGAATAGCGAAACTTGTCATATAGTCCATTGCAACTCAGCTGCTGCTCTGTCATGGGGAACAGAGCTGCAGTGCCATTTGGACACCTGTCTGGATGACTGTGGAATCCAAAGCCCTTCTAAAAGGGCAAGCATTTCCACATCCCTGATCCCACTGGACAGTACTTTTAAATTATCCTGTCTGGATGGGGACCTTATAAGTATGATCATACAATCTTAACACTGGAATAGGCCTTAAAAGTCATCAAGTCCATACACATAGCTGCTAATAATATAATTGCATAATAATACTTTATATTTTTAGTTAGATTGTATAATACACAGAGATTTCTAATTTTCTAATAATTCTTAGTATAAAATATCAATATTTGTTTAATTACCCTGCTGCTACCCCTAAGGAAAATCAAGGTAATGGTAATTTGTTTGAACCTATAATTCCCATGGCACTTAATAGTAAGCTACCAAATTAATTTACTTAAATAAGGCACACATTCCACAGTAATAATATTTGTGGACATTTATCATTTTCTTTTCAATAAAATGTATTTTTCTACAATTACTTTAAAGTCCATATGACTGCATTTTGTGGTTACAAGTCAGTTGTCAGAATTACTAAATTTTTACCAGAAAAAGTACCAAAATTTACACATCATCTCATGATCATCAGAAAGTAGAGCACAGAGAAAAAAATTATACATGCTGGAGCCTGGCCCATCCCTGCTCTGCTTCAGGAGACCTTGGACAAATTACTTAATGGAATACTGCCATGTCTTCACCTATAAAGCAAGGTTGATAATAACACCATGGCTTGTTATGTAAGGCATTTAGAACAATGCCTAACAATTCTCAATGCATAATAATTATTAACTACAATTATTATCCAGGTTCTGGATTAATGCAACTTGTGTAAATCAAGAAGCCTCTAAGTGGATGCACCTAGCTGGATTTTTGTAGGGAGCACACTGCAAAGATATTGTAAAATTACCCTACTTAATAGCTAGGCCTAATATTGTTATTCTCTAGTCATATCCAATTACAAATTTCCTACAGTTTTCGCTTCATGTCTCCAGTTTTTTTATCTGTTGCTCTGTTTCCACTACCCCATTATAGTTTCCAGCAACCTGAGACTCTCTTGTTCATTCCCCTCCATGTCAGACTCACGGATTTGGACACCTGCAACCCCACTAATAACTCACCCAAATGGCATTTACCAGGCTACAGTACTACAAAGAGGCCTATAAAATCATATTCTTGAGAATGGAAATACCTAGAAATAGATAATACCTTTAAGGAAATAAACATCTCCAAATAGGTAACCAGCTTCAAATGCTTTCTCCTAACTCTCATTGACATTAGAAAGTATGGGCATGACTGAGTCAAAATGATACAAAGAACAACTTTACCAGATTATAAAAAAGTTTCTTATGAAGCTGGAATGGTGAGAAAGGAATGTATAAGTTATGTTATTTTATTTCTCCTCTGGCCTCTGCCTGTGGGCAAAATAGATATTTCACACTAATCATAATTGCCTACTTGACTCAAGCAAAAATAATATTTCATTGTAATTCCTCCTCTCCTATTACATGTTTTCCTAAAACATTTTTCCCCTGGAATAGATATGAATTTATAAATGACCTTTATTTTTGTCACCCTTCTCTGATTCTAATTTATAGGCAAAGTGCAAAAGGTATTGAACAATGAAAGGGCAAGGTAATCATTTAATTTTCACTGCAGAAAAAGAAATTCTACTTTTAGGATCAATTAGCAGTTAATCTGTAAGGCATATGAATCTTGGATAAGGATAAAATAAGCAACATCCACAGTCCCCCCTCTAGCTTTCACTGAGGTATTAACTTAAATTAAACCACCAGAGGTCATCAGACAGGTTAATTTTTAAAGGGCTGATAGCAAGATTTAGGGAGTTTTATATTACTGATTTATTTAATATTTGGAAGTCAATGGAAGGATAAGCCATTTTATAGTACTTTGTGTAGGTATACCTTTACATATTTGTATATCCTGTTCAACTATGACCATCTGGCAAAAAGGTCCTCCACATTTTTTTTAGTTAATTAGGCACAAATTCATTCAAAAAATCATAAAGTAACTTTCAACAATATATATAGAATATCAGGATAAAAATAAGGAAGTAGAGAAATTGGCCTGACTTTAGATAAAGTAAGATAAAGTCAAGAGAAAGAATAATGTGCAAAACACGAGTCTCAGATGGTTTCATCAAATCTAAGGGTAAAAACAAGAGTTTCTACATGAACGGATAAGCTGCAGGCAATTCTCTATAAATACAATTTCGCCCAAGTAAGCTTTTTTATTACGACTGATACATAATAATTGTATATACTTATGGGGTACAATGTGATGTTTCCATACATGTATAAATGATCAAATCAGGGTAATGAGCATATCCATCACCTTAAACATTTATCATTTCTTTGTGATGACAGCATTCAAAAAATCACTCTTCTAGCTACTTTGAAATATACAATATTTTATTATTAACTCTAGTTATCCTACTATACAATAGAACACCAGAACTTATTCTACCCATCTAACTGTAACTTTACATATATTGAGCAATCTTTCAACACCCTCCTTTTCCCTCTACTCCTCATCCTCTGGTAACCACTATTCTTCTCTCTGCTTCTATGAGAACAACTTTTTAGATTCCACATATGAGGGAGATCATGTGGTATTTGTCTTTCAGTGCCTGGCTTAATTCCCTTAATTTCCTCCAGGTTCATCCATGTTGCTGCAAATAACATTTCATTCTTTGTTATGGCTGAATAGTATTTCACTGTGTATATATACCACATTTTCTTTATCTACTCATCCCTTGATGAACATTTAGGTTGATCCCATATCTTGGTTATTGTGAATAATGCTACAATAAACACTGGAGTCTAGATATATCTTTGACATACTGATTTTATTTCATTTTTATATATACCTAGTAGTAGGATTGCTAGAGCACATGGCAGTTCTTTTTTTAATTTTTTGAGGAAACTCCATACTGGTTTCCATAACGGTTGTCCTAATTTACATTCCCACCAGCAGTATGTAAGGGATCCCTTTTCTCCACATCCTCACCAACACTTGTTATCTTTTGATTTTTTGATAGTGGCCATTCTGACTGGAGTGTGGTGATATTTCATTGTAGTTTTGATTTGCATTTCCCTGATGATTAGTGATGTAGAGCATTTTTCCACATATCTATTGGTCATTTGTATTTCTTCTTTTGAGAAATGTCTATTCAAATCTTTTGCTATTTTTTAAATAGGGTCATATGTTTTTGTTGTTGTTGAGTTGCTTGAGTTTCTTATATATTTTGGATATTAACCCCTTATCAAATACATAGTTTGCAAATATAGTCTCCCATTCTGTAGGGTTTCTCTTTGCTCTGTTGACTGTTTCATTTGCTGTGCATTAGGTTTTTAGTTTGATGTAATCCTATTTGTCAACATTTGCTTTTGCTGCTCATGCTTTTAAGTTTTTATTCAAAAAATCCTTGCCTGGGACAATGTCATGGAGCTCTTATTCTATGTTTTCTTCTAGGAGTTTTGTAGTTTTGAGTCTTAAATTTAAGTCTCTAATCCATTTTGACTTAATTTGTCTATAGGGTGAGAGATAAGGATCTGGTTTCATTCTTCTGAATGTTGATATTCAGTTTCCCCAACACCGTCTATTGAAGGGATTCTCCTTTCCCCATTATGTGTATTTGGCACCTTTGTTAGAAATCAGTTGGATGTAGATGGATGGGCTTATTTCTGGGCTTTCTATTCTGTTCCATTGGTCTATGTGTCTGTTTTCATGCCAGCACCATGCTGTTTTGGTTACTATAGCTTTGTATTATATTTTGCAGTCAGGGAGCATGATGTCACCAGGTTTATTCTTTTTGCTGAAGATTGCTTTGGCTATTTGGGGTCTTTTGTAGTTCCATACAAATTATAGAATGTTTTTCTATTTCCATGAAAAATGTCATTGGTATTTTGATAGGGATTTCATTGAGTCTGCAGATCACTTTGGGTAGCATAGATATTTTAGCAATATTAATTCTTCCAATCCATGAACATGGAATATCATTCTATTTTTATGTCTTCTTAAATTTTTTTCATCAATGTGTTGCAGTTTTCATTGTAGAGATCTGTTCACTTCCTTGGTTAAATTTCTTCCTAGGTATTTTATTTATTTTGTAGCTATTGTAAATTGATTGCTTTTTAAATTTCTTTTTCAGATAATTTGCTATTGGCATATAGAAACACTACTGATTTTTGTATGTATTTTGTATCCTACAACTTTACTGAATTCATTTATCAGTTCTTATAGTTTTTTGGTAGAATCTTTGGTGTTATCTATATACAGCCATGTGCCACATAATAACATTCTGATCAATGAAGGACTGAATACATGAAGGTGGCCCCATAAGATTATAATGTAACTGCTTTATACAGGTATACCATTTTCTATCTTTTATACTGTATTTTTACTGTACTTTTTCTATGTTTAGATACAAAAATATTTACATTTGTGTTACATTAGCCCACGGTAGTTTAGTAACATGCTGTACAGGTTTGGAGCCTAGGAGCAATAAACTATACTATGTAGCCTATGTATATAGAAGGTTATAGCATCTACATTTGTATAGGTACACTTTATGATGCTTGCACAACAAATAAATCACCTAACAATTTATTTCTTAGAACTTATTCCCATAATTAAGTGACACATGATTGTGTAAGATCATGTTATCTGCAAACAATCTAACTTTCTCCTTTCCAATTTGGATGCCTTGTATTTTTTTCTCTTGCCTGATTGCTCTGGCTAGGGCTTCTAGTACTATGTTGAATAAAGGTAGTAAAAGTGAGCACCTTTGTCTTGTTTCTGATTTTAGAGAGAAAGCTTTCAGCTTTTCACCATTTACTATGATGTTAGCTGTGGGTTTGTTATATATGGCCTTTATGATGTTAAGGTACTTTCCTTCTGTAACTAATTTGTTGAAAATTTTTATCATGAAGAGATGTTAAATTTTATCAAGTACTTGTTCAGCATCTATTGAGATGATCATATGGATTATGTCCTTCTTTCTGTTGATGTGATGTATCACATTAATTTATTTGCACATGGTGAACCACCCTTGCCTACTTGGGATGAATCCCACTTGATCCAAGTGAAAAATCTTTTTGATATGCTATTGGATTTGGTTTGATAGTATTTTGTTAGGGATTTTTGCATCTATGTTCATCATGGATACTGGCCTGTAGTTTTCTTGAATTTTTGTGTTCTTGCTGGGTTTTATAATTAGGGTAAAGCAGGCCTCATAGAGTGAGTTTAAAAAAATTCCCTCTCTTTCAATTTGTTTGGAATAATTTGAGAAAATTGGTTTTAGTTCTTTAAATGTTTGGTAGAATTCAGCAGTTAAGCCATCTGATCCTGGGCTTTTTTTTTAATGGGAGACATTCTATTACTGATTCAATTTTGTTACTGGTTATTGATCTCTTCAGGTTTTCTATTTCTTCATGATTCAATTTTTGTGAGTTGTATATGTCCCAGAATCTATCCATTTCTTCTAGGTTTTCCAATTTGTTGGTGCATAGTCGTTCATTATAGTCTCTAATGATGCTGTGCATTTCTGTGGTGTCAGACGTAGTGATTCTTTTTCATCTCTGATTTTGAGTCTTCTCTTTTTTTTTTTTTCTTAGCCTAGCTAAAGGTTAGTTAATTTTGTTTATCTTTCTGGAAAACCAATTTGTTGAACTTTTATATTTTTTAAGTCTCTGTTTCACTTATTTCTCCTCTAATCTTTATTATTATTTTCCTTCTACTTATTTGGGTTTGGCTTTTTCTTGTTTTCCTAGTTTCTTGAGTTGCAACATTAAGTTGTTGAGATCTTTCTATTTTTGTAATGAAGGCATTAATTACTGTAAACCTATCTTTTAGCTTTTGCTGTATCCCATAGATTTTCATATGCTATGTTTCCATTTTCACTTATCTTAAGAAATTGTTTAATTTTCTCCTTAATTTCTTCATTGACCCATTGGATGTTCAGAAGCATGTTTTTTAATTTCCATGTACTTGCACATTTTCTTAAGTTCTTCTTCTTATTTATTTCTAGTTTCACTGAATTGTGGTTAGAATAGATACTTGCTATAACTACATGTTTTCAAAAATGTGTTAATACTTGTTTTGTGGCCTACTATATCATCTATCCTGGAGAATATCCTATGTGCTGGTGAGAAGAATGTGTATTCTGTAACTGTTGGGTGGAATAGTCTATGGATATTTGTTAGGTTAATTTGTTCTAGGGTACACTTTAACTCCACTGTTTCTTTGTAGATTTTCCGTCTGGATGATCTCTTTATTGATGAAAGTGAGCTATTAAAGTCCCACACTATTATTGTATTTAAGTCTATCCCTTTAGTTCTATTAATATTTGCTTTATGTATTTAGGTGCTCCAATCTTGGGTACATATATATTTACAATTATTATTTCCTCTTGGTGAATTGATCCCTTTATCATTATATAATGACCTTCCTTATCTTATTTTACAGCTTTATTTAAAGTCTATTTTATCTGATAAAAGTATAAGTATAGCTACTCCAGCTCTCTTTTAATTTCTACTTGTATGAATGTCTTTTTTCATCCCTTCACTTTTAGTTTATGTGTTTCCTTATAGGTGGAGTGAGTTTCTTGTAAGCAGCACATGGTTGGATCTCATTTTTTAATCCATTCAGTCACTTCATGTCTTTTAATTAGAGAATTTAATTCATTTATGTATAAGGTAATTATTGCTAAATAAGTTCTTACTGCTGCTATTTTGTTATTTATTTTCTGGGTTTGTTTGTAGGTCCTCTTTTCCTTTCTTCCTTTGTGATTAGGTGATTTTCTCTAGTAGTGTGTTTTTATTCCTTGCTTTTTATTTTTGGTATATTTATTATGGCTTTTTGCTTTGTGGTTACCATGAGGCTTACAAAAAAATCTTGTATCTATAACAAGTTAATTTAGGCTGATAGCAACTAAACTTTGATCACAAAGATAGGAAAGGAAACAAAAAACTCTACACTATAACTCCATTCCCCTTCACATTTGTAATTTTTGATGTCCCCCTTTACATCTTCTTATATTGCCTATCCTTTGACAAATTAATTGTAGTTACTATTTTAAAAATTTTTTGTTTTAGTCTTCATACTAAAGATATAAGTGGTTTATGTGAAACATCCACAGTATTAGAGTATTCTGATTTTGTCTGTATACTTATTCTTACCAGTGAGTTTTATACCTTCTGATGTTTTCTTGCTATAAGTTAGCATCTCTTTCTTTCAGTTTGGTGAACTCCCTTTAGCATTTTTTGTAAGACAGGTCTGGTGGTGATAAATTCTCTTAGCTTTTATTTGCCTGGGAAAGAATTTATTTCTCCCTTGTTTCTAAAGGATAGCTTTTCTGGGTACAGTGTTTTCTGTTATCAATTCTCAGTACTTTGAATATATCATCACACTCCCTCCTGGCTTGTAAGGTTTCTACTGAAAATTCTGCCGCCAAACAAACTGGAACTCCCTTATTTATTATTTGCTTCTTTTCTCTTGCTGCTTTCAGAATCTTCTTTTTGTCTTTGACCTTTGAGACCTTAATTATGATATGTCTTGGGGTACACTTGTTTGAACTGAATCTGGTTGGTGGCCTTTGACCTTTCTATGCTTGGATACTTGTATCTTTCTCTGGTTTGGGGAAGTTTTCTGTTAATTATTTTGTTGACTAAGTTTTCTACCCCTTAGACATTCTGAAGTCCCACTTAAACCCCAATGGCATGAATATTCACTGTTTTGATGCTGCCGCATGGTTCTTGCAGGCTTTCTTTGTTACTTTACATTCTTTTTTCTTTATATCCTCTGACTGTGTATTTTCAAAAAGGCTGTCTTTGAGCTCATTAATTCTTTCTTCTAATTGATCTATTCTGCTGTAGACATCCTCTGCATTTTTCAATTGGTTCATTGTGTTTTTAAGCTCCAGGATTTCTGTTTGATATTTTAAGAAATTATTTCAATCTTTCCGTTAAGTTTTTCTGATAAATTACCAAACTGTTTTTCTGTGTTTTCTTAAGTTCACTGTGTTCCTTAAACAACTATTTTAGAATTTCTGCCTAAGAAATCACATCTCCATTGTCTTAGGGTTGGTCTCCAGCATCTTACTTTGTCTGTTTGGTGATGTCATGGTAAAGATAAGGCACTGTGGGGCTTTGCCCAAAGCTGGGTTTCCTGTTATAGGCCCAGCACTGGGTTCCAAGGCAACATATAGTGTCTACTACCTTCTCCTTCCCTCAACAAACAATGTCTCTCTCCACACTGTGCTGCTAGGGTTGGAAGAGAGATGAGGCAGCAATGCCATGGCCACTGTGATGTTGGTTCATAAGTGAAGTCCATAGTTGCTAAGAGAACAACAGCACAAGGGTACCCCCAAGGACCACATCGCTATAGCCTGCCTGCTGCTGAGGTTTATTTGTGACCCAAGGCCACTGCTCATTGACAAAGCACCTAGTCACTCCAGAGCTCTGATGGAGTTGTATAAGGAGAATAATGTTGTATTCATGTCTGCTAACACAATATCTTTTCTGCAGCCCATGCTTCAAGGAATAATTTCCACTTTCAGGTATTATTATTTAAGAAATACATTCCATAAGGTCACAGGTGCCACAGTGATTCCCTTAATGGATCTGGGCAAAGTAAATTTAAAACCTTCTGGAAAGGATTCACTATTCTAGATGCCATTAAGAACATTTGTGATTCATAGTAAGAAGTGAATACATCAACATTAAGAGAAGTTTGGAGAAAGTTGATCCCAACCCCTTTGTAAAGCGCAAGACTTCAGTGGAGGAAGTACCTGCAGATGTCATGGAAATAGCAAAAGAAGTAGAATCAAACATGGATTCTGAAGATGTGACTGAATTGCTGCAATCTCATGGTAAAACTTAAGTAGATGAGGAGTTGCTTCTTATGAGGGAACAAAGTTTCTTGAGTTGGAATTACTCGCGGTGAAGATACTATCAACATTGCTGAAATGACAACAAAGGATTTAGAATATTACATAAACATAGTTGATAAAACAGCAGCAAGTTCTGAGAAGATTTGCTCCAATTTTGAAAGAAGTTTTACTGTGGGTAAAATGCTATCAAATAGTGTTACAAGTTACAGAAAAATCTTTCCTGAAAGGAAAAGATCAATGTGGCAAATTTCACTGTTGTCTTCTTTTAAGAAATTGCCACAGCCACTCCAGCCTTTAGCTGATCAGTCAGCAACCATCAACATCTAGGCAAGACCCCACACCAGCAAAAAGATTAGAAATCGCTGAAGGCTCAGATGTTTGTCAGCATTTTTATCAATAAAGTATTTTGTAATTAAGAAATGTACATATCTTCTTTTAGAAATAATGCTGTTGCACACTTAATAGCCTACAGTGTGTAGTGTAAACATAACTTTTATATGCACTGGAAAAACCACAAAATTGTGTGACTCGCTTTATTGCAATATTCATTTTATTGTGGTGGTCTGGAACCAAGCCCACAATATCTCTGAGTTATGCTTATACTTTTAGACTAAAGAAAGAGATTATGGCTATTGTGTCACAGCTGTAGATTTTTTTACAAAGAATAACAAATTGATGAGGATGGAAACTTCCCACTCAGAGCAGTCCTCCAACAGTTTCACAGGCAGAAAATCTACCACTAGTGTCAGAAAAAACATGAATTTTAAAAACATTTTTACATCAAGACAAGCACTATAATGCATTTATAACATGTCCTTGAGTTTAAAATGATCAAGTGGTTGTTTTTTATTTATAATGTGGAGAAAATTAAACACGCAAGGTATGAAAATCTAGGCTTCCACAATCAAAATCTCCAAATTTATACCTATGATAAACTTGTCCTCAAATACTTTTTTCTACCCAGAAACAATGACCAATTACAGGTTATATTTCAAGATGTCAACAAGCACCGTTTAGCAGCAATGGCCTCAAAGGAGGGGGGTGGTGAGTTTTAAACAGATTTATTAGGGCTTTCTAAGTAACTGCAAGGTCTTAAGTTTTATGGAGTGAAAAGGGGACCTCCACAGGTTTTCAGCAAAGGTAAAAAACACTCTACTTTAACAGATCACTTTGACTACTCTGTTGTGAATAGATGCAAGGGTACAAGGAGGGATGCAAGGAGATGAGTTAGAAGGTCATTGTAGTAATCCTGGCAAGAGATGACAGAGGCTCAGACAGGAGTGTCAGCTATGGAAGAATAGTAGGATTTTGGATGTGTACTAAAGGTAGAGCTAGCAGGATTTCCTGACTGATGGATATGAGGTATGAAAGAAAAAGGAATCAAAGTTGTTTTGGTCTGAGCAAATGGAAGAACCAAAAGTAAAGGAAATCTGAGGATGTACAGAAGATCAGAAATTCCTTTTTGGACATATTAACTGCAGGCATGTTAATTCTCATATATTAACGTTAATTCTTAAGGACCTAAAATTCAATGCAAAGACCACATGATTTGTCTTCTCTGTTTCTGCATCATTATTTTATTGTGCACATCTTCAAAAAGTCAAAGAAACAATAATAGTAACATAATATGGCATGTCAAACTCTACAAAAGATACAAATAAGCATTACAACTCTACCATGAAGTTTACTCATATTAATGTAACTTTTTCCCTGAGTCTGTAAGACTTGAAATGTAAGCAAATGCACTACTTAAGTCAGGTACTCAGCAATATTCCGTAAGTCAGTCAAATTTTTTGTCCATTTATTTTTCCCATTACATTTATGCAATAATAGTAGTGAGCTATATTTTAACAGTAATTATTTAATGACCTTGGAAATGCAGAATACTTTAATCTTATGAATTAATAAACCCACAAACTTTGAATATACTAGAGGATTTCTCAAAAACTCATTGTAATATATAAATATTATAATTGAGTTGTTAATGTGTATGTTACTTATTCTTTATTTTTACAAATTATATCATTAAACAATAGATAATTTAAAAAATAAATACATAATGACTTTTTAAAAAGATCATTAATAATTTTTATCAATTACATGCTAATATTTAGGATATATCAGGTTAAATAAAATATACTATCGAAATCAGTTTCACCTGGTCTTTTCTACTTTTTCTTTATTTTTTTTATTTTTAAATTTCAGAATATTATGGGGGTACAAACACTTTGGTTGTATATATTGCCTATGCACTGCCCAAGTTAGAGCTACAAGCGTGCCCATCCCCCAGACAGTGTGCCTTGCACCCATTAGGTGTGAGTTTACCCATCCCTTCCACCCCCTACCATATGCCCAACACCTGATGAATATTATTTCCATGTGTGCACATAAGTATTGATCAGTTAGTACCAATTTGATGGTGAGTACCAGTGGTGCTTGTTTTTCCATTCTTTTGCTAGTTCACTTCAAAGAATGGGTTCTAGCTCCATCCAGGATAATACCAGAGGAATTTAATTCACCATTGTTTTTTATGGCTGAGTAGTACTCCATGGTATACATTTACTACATTTTATTAATCCATTCATGTATTGATGGCACTTGGGTTGTTTCCACATATTTGCAATTGTGACTTATGCTGCTAAAAACATTTGAGTGCCAATGTCTTTATTATAGAATGTCTTTTTTTCCTTTGGGTAAATAACCAGTAGGGGATTGCTGGATCAAATGGTAGTTCTACTTTTAGTTCTTTCAGGTATCTCCATATTACTTTTCATAGAGGTTGTACTAATTTGCAGTCCTACCAGCAGTGTATGAGTGTTCCTATCTCTCCACATCCACACCAACATTTGTTGTTTTGGGACTTTTTGATATAAGCCAATCTCACTGGACTTAAGTGACATCTCATTGTGGTTTTGATTTGCATTTCCCTGATGATTAGAGAAGTTGAGCGATTTTTTATATGTTTGTTGGCCATTCTGTCTTCTTTTGAAAAGTTTCTATTCATGTCCTTTGCCCCCTTTTAAATGGGGTTGTTTGATTTTTTCTTGTTGATTTCCTTAAGTTCTGTATAGATTCTGGTTATCAGCCCTTTATCAGATGTGTAGCATGCAAATATCTTCTCCCATTCTGTAGATTGTCTGTTCATTCTAATGATAGTTTCCTTAGCTATGCAGAAGATTTTTATTTTGATTAGGTCCCATTTATTTATTTTTGTTGCTGCAGTGATTGCTTTGTGGTCTTCTTCATAAATTCTTTGCCTCGGCTGATGTCTATAAGAGTTTTTCCAATGTTTCCTTCTAGAATTCTTATGTCTTCATGCCTTAGGTTTAAGTTTGTTATCCATTGTGAGTTGATTTTTGTCAGAGGTGAGAGGTGTGGATCTTGTTTCAGTCCTCTATATGTGGCTATCCAATTTTCCCAGCACTATTTATTCAATAGGGATTCTTCTCCCCAGTGTATGTTTTTGGCTATTTTGTCAAAAATCAAATGGCTATATGAGGATGGTTTTATGTCTGGGTTCTCAGTCCTGTTCCATTGGTCTATGTCTCTATTCTTGTGCCAGTACCATGCTGTTTTGGTTACTATAGCCAATCCATCATGACCAAGTGGGCTTAAACCCAGAGATGCAAGGATGGTTCAACATATGCAAATCTATAAATGTAATTCACCACATAAACAGAAGTAAAAACAAAGACCATATGATCCTCTCAAAAGATGCAGAAAAAGCATCTGACAAAACTCAGTACCCTTTTTTGATAAGAATGCTTAAAAAAATAGGCATAGATGGGACTTACCTCAAAATGATAAAAGCCATATATGACAAACCCACAGCCAACATCATAGTGTACAGGGAAAAATTGAAAGCATTCCTGCTTAGAACTGGTACCAAACAAGGTTGCCCTCTATCAGCATTTCTATTCAACATAGTGCTGGAAGTCCCACCCAGAGCATCAGACAAGAGAAGGAAATCAAGGGCATCCACATGGGGGCAGGAGAGGTCTAATTTTCACTCTTTCAGATGATATGAACTTATATCTAGAAAACCCCAAAGATTCTGCTAAGAGACTACTGGAATTGATAAATAAGTTCAGCAAAGTCTCAGGTTACAAAATCAATGTGTACAAATCACTAGCATTCATTTACACCAACAATAGTCAACCTGAGAACCAAATCCAAGACTCAATACCTTTCACAATAGCAACAAAGAAAATAAAATACCTAGGAATATATTTAACTAAGGAGGTGAAGGACCTCCACAGGGAGAACTATGAAACACTGAAGAAGGAAATAGCAGAGGATGCAAACTGATGTAAAACTATAACATGCTCATGGATTGGCAGAATCAATATTGTTAAAATGTCTATACTACCCAAAATGATCTACAGATTCAATGCAATCCCTGTTAAAATAGCAACATCATTTTTAACAGATTTAGAAAAAATAATTCTACACTTTGTATGAAACCAGAGAAGACCCTGTATAGACAATGCAACCTTAAGCAAAAAGAACAAATTGGGAGGCATCAATTTACCAGACTTCAAGCAAGACTTTTAAACTACTGAAAGAAAGAAACAAAACTGTCAACGTATAATTTTACAAAAAGTGAAAGAGCTCTTAAAAATTCAGGTGAAATGATGTCATTTCAAGTATACAAAAGCTGAAAATATTCATCAATAATAGATCTTTACTATAAGAACTATAAAGGATGACCTTCAGGGAAATGGAAAAAAAAAACAGAGGGAAATACAGGTCTACATAAAAGGCTGATGAACCCTGGAATTGGTAACGATATAGGAAAATATGTAAGATTTTTACTATTTAATACTTTAAAAGATGATTGTTTAAACAAAAGTACTAACAGTGTAGAAAATCAGTAAGGTACTAGAAGACTTGAACAAAACTATCAATTACTTTGACCTTATTGATGTCTTTAGAACACACTATCCAACCACAGTACATACACATGCTTTCCAAGTGTACCTGGAACATTTACTCAACTAGACCATATTTTGACCACTAAATAAGTCTCATTAAATTTTAAATGATTTGAGTCATTCAAGATATGTTCTATAACAATAATGGAATTAAATTGAATAACATTAATAAAAAACTTAATTATCTCCCAATATTTGAAAACAATATGAAATGTTTCTAAATAACATATTGGTCAAGACATAATCAAAAGAGAAATAAGAAAATATTTTAGACTGAAGGAAAATCAAAACTCAGTAAGTCAGAATTTGTGGGTTCTCACCAAAGCAATCCATAAGGAGAAGTGATGGCACTACATGCCTATAATAAAACAGAAAGGTCTCAAATTAGTGAGCTCAGATTTCAACTTAAGAAACTGAAAAAATAAAAAACATTAAATCTAGTGTAAGCAGCAGAGAAAAAGAGTAAAAACAAATGAAATAGAGAACAAATAATAATAATAGAGTAAAATCAATGAAACAAAATGTGGTTCTTAGAGAAGATCAATAAAATTGATCAAGTTTCAGAGAGATTGGTTACAAAAAAGTAAAGAAAATATATAAACTACCAATAACAGGAATGGAAGAATTGACATCCTTACAGGTTCTACAGATATTTAAAGGAAAATAAGAGAATATCATAAACAATACTGTGCCCATAAATTTGACAACATAGAAAAAATGGATACATTTCCTAAAAAACAAACTATTAACACTCAAGAAGAAATTGATCATTTGTAGAGTCCTATATGAATTAAAGAAATTGATTTTCTGGTTAAACATTTTCTCACAAATAAAAGTGCAAGTCATGATGGCTTCAATGGTGAATTCTATCAAATATTTAGAGAAGAAATAACACTAATTTCCAAAAAATTAAAGTAGGGAAAATGATTCCCAGCTTATTCAAACAGGCAATCATTACTGTGGCACCATAAATATTAAAAGAAAATTAAAAGAAAACTACAGACCAATATCCCTCATGAACATAAATTCAAAACTTCTAAACAAAAATTTAGTTAATAGAAACCAACAATATATAAAAAGTATGAACAAGGGCTCTTTATCCCAGAAATTCAAGATTGTTTTAACATTTGAAAATTATAAATCACCATATTAACAGTCTCACAAAGAGAAAACATATGGTCATTCTGATCATCTCCTCAAGATGTTGAAGAAACATTTGAGGAAATCCAATATCCCTTCCTATTTAAAAAAAAAAAAGTGCTCACCAAAAAAGGAATTAAAAGAAAATTCCTTGGTTTTTGAAGGGCATCTTCCAAAATCCTACAGCTAATATTATACTTAATGGGATAAGATAGATTGTATGAGGATGTCTGTTTTTACCCCTTCTAATCAACAGTGTACTAGAGGTTCTAGCCAGTGAAGTCATGTAAGGAAAAGAAACAAAAGCCATTCAGATTAGAAAAGAAGTAGTAAAATTTTCTGTATTCAGAGATGACATGTCCAGCTGTGTAGAAAATGCAATGGAATCTATAAAAAAGCTACTAATAGAGTTTTACAAGGTTACCAGATAAAAGATAAATATACGAAAAATTATATTTGTATAGTGGCAATCGACAATGGAAAATCAAAATAAAAATATTGCTTATAATAGCATCCAAAAATATGAAATACTTAGGAGTAATTGTGACAAAATATATAGATAACTACAAAATATTTCTGAGGAAAATTAAGGAAAGCTTAAATAAATGGAGAGTTATACCATGTTCAAGAATCAGAAGACAATTTTGTTGAGATGTCAATTTTCCAATCTACATCATCTACATTCATCTACAGATTCAATGTAATTGCAATCAAACCCCAGCAGGCTTTTGTTTCATAGAAATTAACAAACGGATTCTAAAATTCATATGGAAATTCAAAACAACTGGAAAAGGAGAACAAAGTTGCAGAACTAAGACTACTTATTTCGAAGCTTATTATAAATACTCTAAAGATAGAGAAATGAATCAGTAGAACAGAATAGAGTGCAGGTGTAGATCTACACATATATGGACAACTGCTTTTTCAACAAAGGTTTAAAGTCTAACTAGTGGAGAAAGAATAGTCTTTTCAAAATAAAAAGGTTTTGGAAATATTTGATATCCATATGCAAAAGAAGGAGGAAAAGGAAAGAAAGGAAGGAAGGAAGGGGAGGAGGCAGGGAGAGAAAAAAGAAGGGAAAGAAGGAAAAAAAAACCCGATTTCAATCTAAACCTCATATAAGATATAAAAATTAACTAAAAATAGATTATACACCTTAATGTAAAACCTAAAACTATAAAACTTCTAGAAGGAAACATAGGAGGAAACCTTTATGATCTTGGGTTAGGAAAATATTTCTTAGATATATGAAACCAAAAGCAAGGTCCATAAAAGGAAACACTAATACAATGATAAATTGACCTTCATCAAAATTAAAATTTTTGCTCTTCCCAAGACTCTAGTGGATAGAAAGCCACAGACTGAAAGAAAATATTGTCAAAGCATATATCTAATAAAGGACTGGTATCCAGAATACACATAGAAAATTCCAAATTCCATAATAAAGCAAACAACACAATTTTTCAAATGGTCAAAATATTTGAAGGGATGGTCATCAAGAAGATACACAGAAAGCAAATAAGCATGTGAAAATATGTTCTATATCATTAGTCATTAAGGAAAGGCAAATTAAAACCATAAAGTGATACTGCTACCTACCTAGTAGAATGGTTAAAATTAAAAAGAATGACCACATCAAGTGTCGGTCATGATGTGGAGGAACTCCCATACAGGGACTATGAAATCATACAACTCCTTTGGAAAACAATTTGTCAGTTTCTTAAGATTCCAACATACACCTATCATATGATCCAGCCACTCAAATCATAATTACCCAAGAGAAAGGAATGCTTGTGTCCATACAAAGATTTACACACTAATGTTCTAAGTAGTTTCATTTGTAATAGCCAAACCTGAAAACAACCCAAATGTTCAAGTCAATGAATAATGAACCTGTGATATGGTATAAGATGGAATATTACTTACAATAAAAAGGAATGACCTATTATACATGATAGAACATGGATGAATCTCCAAATAATTATGTTGAGTAAAAGAAGCCAGACTCCCCCAGAGTCCCCCGACCCCCAAAAAACAACACATACTGCATGATTCTATTTATGTAAATTTTGAGGATATACAAACTCATGTATAATAGCTGAAAACAGAACATTTGTTTCCTTGGTGCTAGATCAGGTAGAGAAGAGTAGGAATGAGGGATTACAAAGCAATCTTTTGGACAGGAAAAAAATGGGGGTTGAAGGATATGTTCGTTATCTAGATTGTAGTGATTGATGGTTTCACCGGTGTACACATATGTAAAAACTTACCAAGTTATACACATTATACATATGCAATTTTACCTCAATAACTCTGTTAATATTTTTTTAAAAGGTCAAGTGGTATTTTAATGGTCCACTAAACTAGCATTCATGTGTTAAAATTTAGAACTTGCTTCTAAGTGTAATGGGTCTTTACAATAATCCATTAAATATATGAAGAAAGTATTTTATTCTTCTGGGATAGCTAAGAAACTATAGCAATTGCTTAAACCTTGTGACAACCAAGTTCAAAACTAGATCAGTTGCTGCAATTTAATTCTATTTTTCATATTTATACTTTGAAGATATTTTTATGCTTCCTTTAGAAGTTAAAGTATCCACATATACACCTAGAAATCACAGATACACTTATATTTATTAGCATTAAACATAAATAACAACATTCAAATATGCAGCATATTGGATCCTTTACAAATCATGAATTTATTCCACCACTATAAAGCCCACATGAACTTGGTCTGCACAGAATTCATTCATTCATTCGACAAATATTTTTGAATGCCTATTCTATGTGTTGTTTCTGTTGTGGGACACCTTATATGAAATTATTTGATGGTGAGGGTCTAGCAAGTATTCTGTGGAATTGGACAGTATGTTTAGGCAATTTAGTCACTTAGGGTCTCATATCCCATTTTTCTTTGTAAGTTAGATGATTTATTACAGTGGTTCTGAAACTTTAGCTGTGTCAGAGTTAACTAGAGAGTTAAAAAAAAAAAAAAAAAAAACAGACTGCTGGGTCCCAGCTACAGAGTTTCTGATTCAGGAAGTCTGAGTTGGGTTCTGGGAATTTGCATTTCTAGTAAGTTTCCAGGTGAAGCTGATGCTACTGGCCCAGGACCATACTTTGAGGATCACTGATTTATTAGAAATCATTTTTAACTGCTATGTGAATAATTAAGAATATAGTTTAAACCTGGCAAGTATAAAGGCAAAGTGCCTCAATTAAAAAAGAAAAAGAAATATTACCTAGGAAGCACCTATTATTCACTTTAAATCTCACCTCACATAATGTATCTCAATCACAAATGTGAAAGTTTGTAGTTAAATTGAGCCAGTGCTCCTAAAGTTGACATTTACACTTGCATAATTTCTTTTGCAAGATTGGAAGAAAATTTCTATAATCCCCAAACCTGACTTATTTCCCCAGTTAATGGGAGAGCCATATTAAAGCAGTTTTGATCATGTAAATTATTACTGTATGTTTGAGTATCCTTGTGCCTTGAGCCATCTGTATCTCTACTCTAAGAATATTAAAATATCACAGTGCAGCAATAGATGAAACCCTTTGGACACAAAAGATTCAAGCAACACTGAATAAATAGGGCATCTCCACTGGGGTTTATACACCAGCAAATCTGTTCACTGAGTGCCCATGAGGAGAAAAGTAAAAGAGAAGACTGGAACTTAAATAGATAAAGGTAATAAAATCAACTCCGTATCTAATATGATAATCCTTTCCATAAATGAAAACAGTTATGTAATGAAAGGGTGGTGGCAAAACCTAATAAAGATGCTAAATTATTTTGTAAGCGTCATCTGATTTTTTAATCTCACTATAAATAGCCTACTTTGTGGTGACACACAGTAATACTGTCCACCAAAGAGTTCAGTGGATTCGTGCCTTTAGCGAAATGGTGCAATACAAATATTGCCAGAATAACAAAGTAGCTGGTGCATCAATATTATTTTTTTCCAGTGATCTTCTCTAATATTCTCATACAAATAGAAAGATTTCACAGAAAAACTGAAATATGAGCCAAATTTGTGATAGCTTTCTCTATATCAATCCATTCACCCATCCATCTTCCCACCCACCTATCTACATAGCTAACTATCACTTTTTAAAACACCATTTATTTCTAATACATGGCATCTTAAATGCTTTGAGGTTGTTTGGTTAAAGCCAATGAAGCTGTCCAGTGGATGGATAACCTCAAATATCTCCTTTTGGGATTTAAGCCAACGGGACCTGTGTCACCATAAGAGTCGTACATTACATACCAAAGCCTGGAAGAATCCTTTTATTAGGAATGTAGGAATGGGCATTCTTTAAGCACACATTATGTCACCACATTCAGGCGCTGGTTGAACATACGACTCATGGAATAATATGACTTCTATATAAACTCAAGCAATCAAGATCTAAAATTAGGAGAGGCTGGCAAATGATATTACAGTCAGATTTGAATTGCTGCTGTCAGTTAAGAACATAATATTTAGTGTGATTAAAATATAATATGAATCTCTGAGAAAACTAGAATTACAAAGTGTTAATTTGGAAAAATTTGTTTTTGAGACATACACTTAGGCTTAATACAAAATATAGAAAATAAAATTAAAATATTGCTTTGTTTTGACCTAAACTGTCTCAGAGAATCATGGCAAGTGATTTTTATGTGGAGATAACAAACCTTATAATCCTTTCATATTTCTCCAAATGCTATTTTTAAAACAATTACATGGCCTCTGTGTTCTTAACTGAGTAATACTACAGACATTTGTTTCTCTCTAGACACTTTTCAAAATGCATAAAATACCTTGCAAATTTGCTATTTACCAGTTGAGGAAAGCTACCTGATAAGTGAATAGGAAGGATCAGAGATTTGACAAAATATATTCACTCAAAGGGAATTTACGAATCCCAAACTCTAACATTATCACAACTTACACAGTTGGGAATGAGTCCCAGGAGCTGACAAGAAGTCAAGATTCCCACTCTGTGGAATTAATCAGGGCCCATAAAATGCTTCAGTGACCAAATCCAGCATCACTTGCATGAAACATATTCTAGTCACAAAGGAAAATAAATAAAAGGAGTTATTAGGAATTTTTCTTTAATTATGAGTTGACTAAAAGGAGTAACAGCATGTTTTAATGAACTACTTTTATAATGTAGTCGTTTTGTGATGTTGAGCAGGTCACTAAATCTTTCTGAGCCTATTTTCTCTTTATTTGAGAAATAGGATGGTAATCATATCAATCATAGAGTGTTAAATAGAATAAAATTTGTAGAAGTATTTAAAAAGATTACTCTATACAAATATTATTCATCACCTAATTATATTATGATCTAAGTGATGGAAGGCAGAAGTCTTGTTATCATCAGCAATGACAAGAATGGCTTACATTTAACATGCATTACCATTTACTAGGTATTGTTCCAAGCACTTTACATATATTAGCTATACTAATGCATTAACCATTCTATTATGCCCATTTTACAAACAAGGAATTGGGGCATTAAACTAGTAAATATTGGTTCCAGAGTCTGAATTCTCAACCAATCACTTTAATCTTATTAATCCTAATTAAAGAAACAAAACATTACAATAAATTCATGTTATTTGCAATATGCAATATTAACTTTTTAGAAAAGTATGTTAAAATTTTTAAAAAAGTCTCACTATTGAGGAAACATGGCATTCAATATTTACTAAGTAATTTTCAAATCTACAAATACTTTCATTGGAATAAATATTTAATACAAGAAATTCATATCTGTCTTTTGAAACTATTTCTCAATTGTCAATCTATTTGCAATCACTGGATTTGGAGTGATTTTGTTGTAGTATTAAAATGATTCTGAACTGTCTTTAAAAATATCCACAAAGAAATGTAAATTCTCCATTCCAAAGTTTATGTTTTGATTGCTGTCTGATTTCTTTCAAAAGTCAGTTTTACCCCAAAGAGAATAGGTTTGAATATAAAGCACAATTAATTTTTATAGTAAGGGTATTTACAACATGAGGCCATGAAGAAGAGAGTCAAAGGATAGCATGTTTACATTCTGCTCAGCACCTTACACACTAATGGCCCAGCTCACCCAGGCATACTATTTTTGGATAGGATGTGGGTGCTACTATTATCTCAATTTTACAGATAAAAATTTATTGACTCTTAGAGAGGTCAAGCAGCTTTTCCAAGGTCACAAAGACAAATGGCAAAGGTTGGATGAAAGCTAAATCCCAAGCTCTTAAACACTTTGATGAACTTAGTTAATCTTACAGTTGTGAAATGACCTTTCACTAAAAATATTAATAGAATAATGGCAGAATCAATTATAGGGGAAAATACCTGTTTATGTATATAGTGGCTTGCTTTCTGCAAATGACTGGTAAAAGCCCAATAACTTCCAAAAGTTCAGAGAATTGTTTTTTCTAATTAACAAAGATTATATTTTGTGAGGCTATTTCCATGCCCTAATAATATCGTCAATCTGTCCTTACTCTTTTTTTGATAGATAAAAATTGATTCTTTTAATGTTAATTATATCTCGTAGTTGATCACAAAATAATGAATGTTGAAAAGAGAACACAGGACAAATCATATAAAACTATAATTATTAAGCTGAGGTTGAAAAGAAGCAAGTGAATATTCTCCTAAATAAAAACTAAGTAAAAAGAAATTAAAAATACACTAATAATATTTTGAAAATAAATGTTATGAAAATAATACACACAAGATGGGCTAAATCAGAACTTAAACTTGTAGGTAAATTGACTTTGGGTGTTTTATCATCAAAACAAAAAGAGAAAAAATAAACACTGTGCTTATCATTTGAAAAAATACCCCAGGGAGGGGGAGTAGGGAGAGCAGAGGCCCCACAAAATCAATTTCTCTTTAAGCTCAGCCTAGGCTCCTTTAGCTATAACAGAATACACAAATATAAATGGGATTCTGATGTGCCACCAATAACTAGTTTGGGAGAAAATGTTTTTTTAAAAAAGATTGTATTGAGAATTGCAGCAAAAACAGTGAGTTAGGAATAAAGATGTGCAAATTTTTTTTCTTCTATGGTACATATCCACTTTTAAAAACTATAAAATATTAACATGCAAAAATATTGTATTTTTTCCACTCAGCAACAATTATAACTAACAACAGCTCCACATGAGTTGATTAAAAATAATTTAATCAAAATGGTCATTAATCAAAATGACAAAGTGGTCAAAACATTTTCCCAGTAACTAACTTCCACACTGATCCCCATTTAGCAATTTATTAATTTTTATGCACCTTTAATAATTTTTGCCTGTTTTCAGAAACTTTCAGATTTTTTTTGTGCTTTTTCCCCTAAGAATTTTTACATAATTCTACTGGTCTGAGTTACTTGAAATAGTGAAATTTGAAAGTAACGTAAATACTCAAGGAGAAATATAAATAACTTGTGCACCATAAAATTATAGAATCAATAAATTAAAATGTAGTCAAAAATGTATCTATTAAAATGAAAAACAAAATGAAAAAGTGGTCAAACAGTGTATATAACGTGTTTCTAGGCTAAACAATTAAAATTTAAAAAATTATATACATATACATATATACATATATTATGTACAGAAAGGTGTTAAGGAAAGTAGACATCATGTGTCAGAGACCATGATTGTTTTTTAATTGTAAATTGACAAATTATAATTCTATATACTTATGAGGTAGAAAGTGATGTTATGTTATATGTATAAAATATGATATGATTAAATCAAGCTAATTAATATATCCATCACATCAATATGTATCATTTTTGTGGTGACAACATTTGAAATTTACTCTTTTTGCAATTTTGAAATATACAATACATTATTATTATCTATAGTCAGCATGCTGTTCAGTAAATCCCAAAAAACATATTTCTCCTGTCCAAATGAAATTTTGTACCCTTTGGCCAATATCTCCTCATTCCCATCATCTCCCAGCCTCTGGTAACCACCATTCTACTCTTTGCTTCTGAGTTTGATCGTTTTAAATTCCACATATAAGTGAGTTCATGTGGTATTTGTCTTTCTGTGACTGTTTTTTTTTCAAAATATTACGGGGGTACAAACATTATGTTACATATATTGCCTTTGCACCGCCCGAGTCAGAGCCACAAGCTTGCCCCTCCCCCAGAAAATGCACACTGCACCATTAAGTATGAATATACCCCTCCCCCCTCCCCCTCCCACCTGCCCGACACCCGATGAATGTTACTTCCATATATGCACGTAAGTGTCGATCAATTAGTACCAATTTGGTGGTAAGTATATGCGGTGCTTGTTTTTCCATTCTTGTGATACTTCACTTAGGAGAATGGGCTCCAGCTCCATCCAGGCTAATACAAGAGGTGTTAGTTCACCATTGTTTTTTGTGGCTGAGTAGTACTCCATGGTATACATTTACCATATTTTATTAATCCACTCATGTATTGATGGGCACTTGGGTTGTTTCCACATCTTTGATGTTGTGAATTACGCTGCTATAAGCATTCGAGTGCAGATGTCTTTATTACAGGATGTCTTTTTTTCTTTTGGGTAAGTACCCAGTAGTGGGATTGCTGGATCAAATGATAGTTCTACTTTTAGTTCTTTGAAGTATCTCCCTATTACTTTCCATAAAGGTTGTACTAATTTGCAGTCCCACCAGCAGTGTATGAGTGTTCCTATCTCTCCACATCCATGCCAACATTTGCTGTTTTGGGACTTTTTAATATAAGCCAATCTCACTGGAGTTAAGTGATATCTCATTATGGTTTTGATTTGCATTTCCCCGATGATTAGAGAAGTTGAGCAATTTTTTATATGTTTGTTAGCCATTATTCTGTCTTCTTTTGAAAAGTTTCTGTTCATGTCCTTTGCCCACTTTTTATGGGGTTGTTTGATTTTTTTCTTGTTGATTATGCCTGGCTTTTTAAAAAATTATTTTCAATGTTTTTGTTGATACATAATAATTGTACATATTTATGGGGTACATGTGATATTTTGATAGATGCATTGTAATGTGTAATAATCAAATCAGGGTAATTAGGATATCTATCACCTCAAACATGTATAATTTCTTTGTGTTGGGAACATTCTAAATCTTTTCTTCTAGCTATTTTAAAATATTTTATAAATTATTGTTAACTATAGTCACCCTACTGTGCTATAAAACCTAGAACTTATTTCCTCTATCTAATTATATTTTTGTACCCATTAACCAACCTCTCTTCATCCCCCTCTCCCTCCTACCCTTCCCAGTCTCTAGTTACCATAATACTACTCTCTACCTCCATTAGATTGAATTTTTTAGCTCCTACATATGAGTGAGAACAAGCCATATTTGTCTTTTTGTGCTTGGCTTATTTCACTTAATGTTCTCCAGTTCCATCCATGTAGCTGTAAATGACAGAATTTTATTCTTTTTGTATGGCTGAATAATATTCCTTTGTACATATATACCACATTTTCTTTATCCAGTCATCCTTTAATGGACGCTTAGTGTGATTCCATATCTTGGCTGTTATAAATAGTGCTGCAATAAACACGAGAGTGCAGGTATCTCTTGGATACACTGATTTCCTTTCTTTTGGACATATACTCAGTAGTGGGATTGCTGGCTCATATGGTAGATCTATTTTTAGTTCTCTGAGGAAACTTCATGCTGTTTTCTATAGTGGCTGTACTAATTTACATTCTCCCAACAGTGTACTAACATTGTACTAGTGTTTCTCTTTCTCTGCATCCTCACCAGTACCTGTTATTTTTTGTCTTTCTAATAACTATTTTAACTGGGGTGAGATGATATTTCATTGTGGTTTTGATTTGCATTTCCCTTGTGATTAGTGATGCTGAGCATTTTTTTTTTACATACCTATTGGCCATTTGTATGTTTTCTTTGGAGAAATGTCTATTGAGATCATTTGCCCTTATTTGTTTTTTATAGTATTTGTTTGTTGCTGAGTTGTTTGAGTTCCTTATATATTCTATTAATCCCTTGTCAGATGGATAGTCTGCAAATATTTTCTCCCATTCTGTAGGTTTTTTCTTCACTCTGTTGGTTTTTTCCTTTGCTGTGCAGATGCTCTTTAGCTTGATGTAATCCCATTGGTCTATTTTTGCTTTTGTTACCTGTGCTTTTGAGGGCCTACCCCAAAAATCTTTGCCCTGGTCATATCCTGAAGTGTTTTCCCAATGTTTTCTTCAAGTAGTTTCATAGTTTCAAGTCTTAGATTTAAGTCTTTAATCCATTTTGTTTTGATTTTTATATGTGGTGACAGATAGGAGTCTAGTTTCATTCTTCTGCATGTAGTTATTCAGTTTACACAGTACCATTTACTGAAGAGACTGTCCTTTCCACAATGTATGTTCTTGGTGCCTTTGTCAAAAATGAGTCAGCTGTAAATCTGTGTATTTGTTTCTGGGTTCTCTATTCTGTTGCATTGGCCTGTGTGTCTGTTTTTATGCTGGTACCATACTGTTTTGGTTATTATAACTTTGTAGTATATTTTGAAGTCAGGTAGTGTGTGCCTTCAGCTTTGTTCTTTTTCCTCAGGATTACTTTGGCTACTTGGGGTCTTTTGGGGTTCCATACAAATTTTAGGAGTGTGTTTTCGATTTCTGTGAAGAATGTCATCAGTATTTTGACAAGATTGCATTGTATCTGTAGATTGCTTTGGGTTGCGTTGTCCTTACTCTGTATTCTCAAGGTTTCTGAAACACTAGTGTCCAATTAGATGAATGACATATATTTTTAAAAAGACCATTTTCATCAGCATCATAGAAGTATTTGAGGATAAAGTCCAATTATATTTTAAGAAGGTTTCTAAAACATGCTTCAAATTAACCCTGCACCCTTAAATCCTGCCTGTTTTTAAAATAGTATAGCTAGTCCCTTAATACCTTGGAAATATTGTTGCCATAATTTTTTAATAATATACACCACTCAATAAACTACATTTGCTCAAAGTTGCATTTAATTTTTCAGGGAGCATTAGGCCACAAATAAGAAAACGTTTGAACCTTATCACTGATAACACCACTCAATGACATGCATTTTATGTGCCTGTGACCTTATCACTGATAGCAGCACTCAGTGAGATGCATTTTATGTGCCTGTGTTTAGGTATGGAAATCCTACGGTGCTATTTGACATCAAGTAGACTGGAGCCTGTAGGCATTTGTGAAACACTGTTCCTTTTGTTATTGTTGTTATGTTCTGTTTTGTTGGCAGATTTGCATTTATCAATTAAAATACAAACAAATGACACATGATCCTTGTTAAACAACTGCCCTTTTGAGCCTTAATAACATGCACAGTAGATAAAATAGTATCACACTGACTGACTCATTGATTTTTTTTCCCCTTGTACTTGCCCTTTTCATTGTATATGTTCAAACTGCTTTGGCAAAGGTTACAAGAAGTTACTCCAAAATTGCTAAATGTGATGGACACTTTTCAGTTCTCATCTTACTTGACTGTTTTGTAAAGACTTGGAGACTCTAAATATCAGTATCCTCAGAGGTCTAAGCATGGCCTCCTGCTCTTCCCTGAGCGACCTTGTTCACCTCCTTGGCTTCAAGCATCACATAGTAAATGTTTACTCAGAACCTTAATCTTGAGAACCAAGCTCAAGCAATGTATAACTTCTTACAAGATAGAAGCTGCCCATGGCTCTGTAATGCCTTTAAGATAAAGTCTAAACTTTTTTGAGATGGATATATGATTTTTGCATAACTCCGTTCCCATCCACCACTCTCTCAAGTGTTCCTCTCAACAGACATCACGTTAAGCCATGTGCTGTGGGCTCACAAAAACACTTAGAGATTCTTATGATGAAAACCTGTTTTGTGCCGTATTTCCCTCTCCCTGGAATGTCATCTTCTTAATTCAACAAGAACTTGCTCAATTTAAGAATCAGCTCTATTATGAAACGTTTTTCTGTCCTCTCCTCTTCCTCATCACGCTCTCCTGTGTGCCCCTACAGCCACCACACTGGATTGCACTTGTAAGTTTGCATGTATGTCCTTTTTTTCTAAATCTAGCAACTCTTTAAGGACAGACAGTAGACTTTTATTTTTCTAATTATCAGAGCATGTAGTTCAGTATTACATATAGTTCAGTAATTACAAAGAATGCCCACTGTGGTTAATTTTAGCACTGAGGTTTGAGTCTTATAAATAGTGATATTCACATAAACTATGATATCTATAAAGAATTTGGTTTAGTTAAAAATGATTTTGTGAAAGTCTAGACTTTTACCTATACAGTCGTCCCTTGGTATATACAGGGTATTTGTTCCAGGACTCCTGCACATACCAAAATCCATGCATGCTCAAGTCCTACAGTCAAGTCCCCCTGCTGAACCCTTTTTATCCAAAAGTCAGCCCTCTGTATATATGTGGGTTTCACATCCTGCCAATAGTGTATCTTTCATATACATTTGGTTGAAAAACATCTGCATGTAAGTGGACCTGTGAAGTTCAAACCCTATTGTTGTTCAACGGTCACCTATTCAACTATAAGTGCATTTGTCTTTCTGGTTTCTTTTGCATCCCTCCTTCTCTCTGATTCATAAACTTTGTATTTTTAATTCAACAGTATTCATAATTACCATACCCTTAACAAAATCATCTAAGATACATACATATTTGTTCAAACCAGTCACTATTTACAGATCTCTGGCATATTTGGCCTCCTTCCTAAGAAGCATACATCTTCTATAAAATACTTTTTTTCTCCCACATCTCAAAGCTTTCCATTCCCCATGGAGCCAGACAGATTCCCTCACCTTCTATTATCTTATTTGGGATCCCTGAGGCTACTGTTTTGATGGTTCCTCATTCAGAGAGAACTTTCCAAACTGCAATTTAGCTTTAGAACCATGATTTCTTTAACTTTATATATGGGTTTCCCTGGCTGATCAACTAAGGAACATGCACACTGTTTATTAACTTGTGTTCTCTCCTGTTCTATCCTTTCCTTTTTGTCAAATTGGCCTTCCTCTGCATAGCTGAATGAGTAAGCCATGAAATAGGGCTGCAGCGTCTTTCACAATAAAGTAAGTGTTTAATAAATAGGTGGTAGTTAGGGACCTATTGCCTTACTCTCTCCAACCCCTAAATAGAGAATCTCATTTGGTGCGGTTTAGAGTAGGATACCTGGTAGGGAGTGAGTCTCTTTACCTTGACACAATTTCAGGTTCAAAACCTAAGGTACTGAAATATAATCAAAAGGCCACAATACACATAATGATCATGTGTATACCAGAAGTGTTTTTAAAATAAATCGAGATATTCATAATTCTACATGTTATCAGTGTTGCTTCATTTTAAGTATTGAGCCCCCTTTAGGAGCATAAGCTTTCAAAAGAAGCAAAAAACAAACCTTCAATATTATTAAACTCCCTCTTAAACATAAGATATTTAAAAAAATATTTCTAAGCATTTGAGACACAAATGAAAGAATTAAAACTGGTCAATTTTTCTCTGAATTGGTTAAATAAAAAACTTACTTTAAAACCTCATTAATATATTAATAGGTAACAAGCTGATAAAGTCTAAAATACATGCAATTTGAAAGAACTGAAGTTTTCATTGCACAAAAGTTTTTTACATTTCATAAAGATTAAAACGGGAACAACTCTTTAGCTAATTCTTTCTTACTTTGTGTCAGAATTTGCTGTGTTGTGATTTCTACTAATTTGTCCTAATTTTGCCTGCTGGAGCCACACAGAACAAATCCACTCTGTCTTCAATTACCTGAAGGATTTTTTACTAGTAAGAAGGCTGTTTTAGCCTTTCAGGCCTAACATTTCTCGTTTCCATATAACATCTCAAGATTTCTTCAACACTCTCGTTATAGTTTTCTGTAAAGTCTCTCATTCACTGATCAATTCATTGATTAATTAATTTATTCAATCATGCAATTATTACATACTTAGTATCTGCCAAGAATCATGGGTTGTGCTGAGAAGCCACTGGCAATAGCTAATCACTAACACTAAAACAAGTTTCTGTCTTAAGTTTTTCCCATCTTTTACAGAATTAGCAACTTTTTCTTTTATTCTTTTATGTCAGCTTACATGATTCTAACACAGAACCAGTTACTTCCTTGCATTTAAATGGTTACAAATCTATCTCCTCTTATTAGTCTCTCCCAGGGCAGGGACTGTTAGGTGTTTAGAGTTGTGGTTAAGAGCATGAACTCAAGAGCCAGAGTAGGTTTGAATCATGACTCTGACACTTACTCCATACAGAACCTTGGACATATGGCTCTGTGCTCATTTCCCTACTTGTAAAACTATCAGTAGCTACTTTATAAGGTTGCTGTAAGAATTCTTGTGGTTGAATTTTTCGGTCTACCTCCATCGGCCTTTTAGGTGGTGAACAGATCTCTGTGATTCTGGAAATAGATGGATTGTCAGTCCAAATATTCACCGGGTGAGGTTTTTTCTCTTTAAGGATATGTTTTAACAGGTATTTTAGTGGAAATGTAGGAGAAACAATTCTTAGGAAAGGGACACTATTTATGTCAAAGACTTAAAATTTCTCTTAATGGTATTTCTCGCTCTGTCTCTCTCTCTTCCTGGTATATTCTCTTTTATGGAGAATGTAGAAGTAATATAGTCTCTTAAAATAACAACAGACTTTCAAATCTGATAGATGAGTCAACTGCATTGATTTTGTTTTTTGTTCAGCTTGATAAATTTAAGATTAATATCTTTCTAAATATATCTTTAATATACATATTTACAAGCATGACAGAATTAATAACTTTCTTCCCAATGAAAACAATTATAAGAACACAATAAAATGCATCAACATATTAAAATCACATCCTAGCCAATATATAGATTAATATAAAATTAAAGACAAATTTGAAGTAGTTGTATTCTGCTTATATGCTTAACGTAATTATGATTACTTTATACTATATAATTCCTATGTAAAAACATAACAGAGTTTCAGAAAATAATGTATTCCCTTATATGCATGATAAATACAATGTTTGTGACTATCACTGCATGATAAGTAGGACCTTTTTTATTCATGAAGTTGGATGTCAGACTCAACTGAAAAATGTGTATCATATTCAATATATTTATTCCAAGACTTGTTAAAATGACTCCATTTTGCCGCAGATGGATAAAATAACAACTACTTTTCTATGTTTTATGGATTAAAACAGTGTGAAATGATGGCTTTAAATTTCCTATGTTTACAAGTTTATTAAAACCCCACAACAAGTTATATACTTGATTAAAGATTTATAGAAGACACATTGGATTGCATTCTTATAGGTAAATGTCATTCATGTGGGACTGTTCCAACATTGGAATTACTCTGACAACATCCATCACAGCTATGGAGAGGTAAGTGCCAAGGTGGAAAAAATGCAGTCATGAAAAATATAACACAGGAACAAAAAGAAAAAGTCATTAGACCCAGAATACATCAATGCAACTATATTTTTGATGGACTGGGTTAAATTAAAACAGCAATAAAAGGGAACCTAATAAAAATGACCTAAATATTTTTAATGAAAACTACTTCCAAGTTTAAAATCATCACACTTATATTTAAAATATTCTTGAAATATGTCAAATAAAGCAGTGATAAAAGAAGACTTTCAAATGTGCTTTATAGAACTGTGCTGTCCAATAAGATGGCTACCACTTATTTAAATTAAATAGCATTAAAATGCATTTCTTTAGTTGCACCAACCATATTTAAAGGGCTCAATAGCTGCATGTGGCTAGTGACTACTGTATTAAATAGTGCATACAGAATATTTTCATCAGCACAGAAAGTTCTATAGGACAATATTATTCTAGAGTTTTTTTTTAAACACTACTGTGGAGAATCATGAACATAAAATTAAGTTGTTATTATCACCTGAAGGCAATGTTCTAGATGTTTAATATGATATTTTAAAAGTGAGGAAAGGTAGCTGGGATTCTTTGTATACAATTATTTCAAAGAACATCTGTGCATTCTACTGGACACATATTTGTCTACTAAATATCTACGAAATCCAGACATAAAAAACAAGCTTAATCGATTAGGGTCGTCTTTTCTTAATTCCAAAATGCTCAGAAGGGATATGACTGTCTATTAAAACTAATAAATAAAGAAAAAAAAAAAGGGGGTATCATTCTTTTCATGGCTGTTGGCATGAGAAGATAACTTAGAAATATGAGGGCCACAATCATGGTAGAATCATCTCCTTTAAAGAATAACTAGAGATGTATGATAAGACAGTGAAGTTGAGGACTTATTGACAGTTTGCTGGAGCTCACCAAGAATGGTCCAAAGGCCAGCTGCATAGTGCAGTATTCAAGAACATGGGCTCTGTAATCAGATACCTGATCCACTGAATTAAGGTATACAATCTTAGTCAACTTATTTAAATTCTCTATTCATTATTTTTTTCTCTGTAAAAGGAGAATAAGAATATTAAATTTTTCATTATAATTATTATGGAGAAAACTAATAGGGAAGATAACAAATGTTAATGAGTAGTGGCATTTATAGAGGTACTATTATTAACATTATTGTAATACTATTATAATATTATATTAATTATTTGTATGTTAATATATAATAATATACAGATGCTCTCCAACTTACAATGGGGTTATGTCCCAATAAACCCATTGTAAATTAAAATACTTATTATAATATACCTAAGCTACAGAACATCATAGCTTAGCTTAGCCTAACTCAAATATGCTCAGAACACTAATATTAGCCTCCAGTTGGTCAAAATGATCTAAGACAAAGGCTATTTTATAATAAATTTTTGCCTATTTCATATCATTTACTGAACACTGTAATGAAACTGAAGAACAGAATGGTTGTATGAGTACTAGAAGTACTGTTTCTACTGAGTGCATATTGATTTTGCACCATCATAAAGTTGAAATATCCTAAGTTGAGCCATTGTAAGTCAGTGACTGTCTGTATTAGTATTATTATATAATTATTATAATAATGTTATAAGAATTAATATTATTAAAATTATTTCCAGAAAAACCTGTGCTGTTGTTAAAATACATATTTCTAAAACTTATCCCATATTCTGGAATCAGAATTTTTTATGATGAAAACTTACTTATCAATATGTTTTACAAACATCTCAAGTAATCTTATATATTCCCACATTTGAGAACCTCTGGTAGTAGAAAGACTGCACATAAGAGTTAGTGCTAAGTTTGAATCTAGATACTGCCATGTCTTGGAGCCTTAGTGTCTTCGTCTGTAAAATAGAAAAATATTTACTTCATTAAGATCATTGAGAGGATGCTATTATTAGTAAGAATCTCAACCAATTCCACTGAAATTGCAGTAATTTAAGGAGAACTTATTTACAAGAGGGCTAGAACAAATGAATCTCCGTGTGGAGCTAGGGGCATCAAGCTGTACCTCCAGCAAGTCTGAAGGGAGGAGGGAGCAGAAGTCAGCAGCAGGAGAGGGAGTCCTGGAGAACAGGTTACTATGAGAGGAACAGTGACACTGACAAAACAGACATCCTAAAGGAACCTCAAAGGAAAGAACCAGGGAAGTAAATATTCCTACCTTATTCTCCATTCTCCTCTTGCCCTCTGATCTTCTATTGGGTCTTAATTGGCTGAACCCAACAGGAAGCCAGAGGCCAGAGAAGCTTGTTGATGCAAACCATGTGTATCAGTACCCCATAGCAGAAAAAAGGGAGGAGACCAGTAGAGAGTGGATATGTAGAAGTCAGTGAGAGATATATATTATACATTTAAGGTGTCTAGTACATTGTCCTATTGTCAATGAATGGTTTATTATTTTTAGGTGCAATGTATTCTGAATAAGTCCATGAAAGGGTCTAACAATGTGAATAACATCTGTTTGTTAAAATGATATTGAGGATAAGATGAAGTAGACAGTTCTAGATAGAAATCAGTGAAATGATCCAGTGTATTTTGATGAATGCCATTTCTAAAACTAGCCGATATTTGTAAAACTTTTGTATATGTCTCAAATTTTAGTAATTTTTCAGATTACCAAATAATCAATAATACTTTAAAATAACCCTGTAAGATTGTGGTCCCCAACCCCCAGGATGCAGACTGGTACCAGTCTGTGGCCTATTAGGAACAGGGCTGCACAGCAGGAGGTGAGCAAGAGAAGCTTCCTCTGTATTTACAGCTGCTCCCCTTCGCTCACATCACCATATAAGCTCTGCCTCCTGTCAGATCAGCAGTGGCATTATATTCTCATAGGAGCGTGAACCCTACTGTAAACTGTGCATGCGAGGGATCTAGGTTGCACATGCTCCCTATGAGAATCTAATGCCTGATGATCTGAGGTGGAGCTGAGGCAGTGATGCTAGTGCTGGGGAGTGGCTGTAAATACAGACTACCATTAGCAGAGAGGTTTGACTGCACAATAAATGTAAAGTGCTTGAATCATCCCGAAACCATCCCCCCCCACCCCCCCCACCCCCGGTCCCTGGTGCCAAAAAGGTTGGGGACTGCTGCTGTAAGAAATGCAAAAGTTCATCTCTACCCTTTACTTAATTATGAGAATTCTGGGATTATAATTAACTTGATGAATACATGAAAGACCAAGGAGTCAGATTCATGTCTTTATTGTTGCTCTAAAGTTTATTTATTTTGCTTAAATGATTAATATATTTGTCACCTAAAATCATTCTTATAAACAAAATGCACAAATGAATATGTTAAATAGGTCATCCCTTGCTTTCTTTATCACTAAATAAATACCTTAAGATTGTGATTCTCAAAGTGTGGTTTCTTGACCAAGCAGCTGAATCATTATCACCCGGGAACTTACTAGAAATGCACATTCTTGCCTCTCCCCCAGCCCTACTGAATCAGAAATTCTGAGGGTGGAGCCCAGAAATCTGTCTCTTTACAAGACCTCTGGTGATCCTGATGCAGCTAAAGTTTGAGAACCAATCCTTTAATGGATTACCTTTAATCACCTGCAGGCAGCTACCATGATTGAAACCTGAGTATCTGGAAGAAACCCAAATATACTGATGGGGATTTTTATATGGGTTTAGCCTGATTTAAAATCATGACTCTGTAACCATGGAAACCTATTGACCATTATGCTTCTGTTTCCAGAAAGAGGTTTAGTAGAAATATACAACATGGTATTATTGTTTTCATTATGTCATTGATTGTAATATGTTTAAAAAGCATCAGGCCTCTTATTCTCTTCCCTTCTAATAGATTTTAGAGAATCCCCATAAATTCCATCACCAAGACCAAAAATTATGTATCATAATGAAACCGGCTCCATGAACAAAAACACCTTTTTGTAGTTCTCTTGTTTTTCAAGTTCCCAGGCCACTAAGATTTGCTGACTAGAACTTGGTAATTTTCTGTTTCACTGATCCCCTCCCTTTTGAGTTGTTTTTCTGAAACAGCGGATCCTCCTTGCAGTAATGAGATAATCACAAGGCCTTACTTACACTACTCAATTTTTCAGAGACGTTAACATAAGCGACATTCCACTAAAAATCTTGCCCAAGAACCCACTGAGCAACCTACTTACCACCACCAGCGTGCACCCAAGACCAAAAGGATGACCAATATTACTCCCTAGCTTATTATACTATTAATACTAAAATCTCCCCCCTGGGAGGGGCTTATTCACCATTTTTTGATCATGCGATGTATATGCCAGTATGATTTCTCACTGCACTTACGTGCGCTGCACTCCACCCCAAACATGTAAGATGCTCACTCACTTTGTGCATTATTCATTTAACTTCTAGAAAAACCCCTGACCCCCATCAGTTAAGGAGGTGGATTTCAGGCAGTCCTCCCACCTCCCAGTTGATGTCCTCTGCAGTTAACTTCCTTAGTTCCTTGGCAATCCTTTGTCTCAGTAATTAGCTTTCTGTATGGTGAACAACTGGTTTTTTAAAAAAGAAACCCTCTGTGGGTTCATTAACAATAACATACAGTTTTGACCTAAATTAACATTGCTTGCTTTGGTCTAATTTGCTCATGAAAATTAGTTGATAACCTAAGGCATAAATAAGCAATTTTTTTTCCATAAAGCACCAGACAGTAAATATTTTGGGCTTTTCAGATCATATTATCTTTTAGAACTACTCAAGTGTGTCATAACACAAAACAGTCATAGACAATACATAAACAAATGAGTGTGATTATGTTCTGGTAACAAAAAGATAAAAGATAACAAGTGCTAGGGAGGGTGCGGAGAAAAGGAACCCTTGTACGCTTTTAGTTGGAATGTAGATTAGTGCAGCCATTGTGGAAAACAGTATGGAGGTTCCTAAATAACTTAAAAATAGAACTACCATATGACCCAGCAATCCCTCTTCTGGATATATACCCAAAGGAAATGAAATCACCGCCTCATAAAGATATCTATAATCCCATGGTTATCGCAGCATTATTCACAATAACCAAGATATGGAAACAACTTAAGTGTCCATCCACGGATGGATGGATAAGGAAATTGTGGCATATTTATTCAGCCATAGGAAGGTGGGGTGAGGGGAATGGGGAGTTAGGGCACAAAGGTGCAGTTATCTCAGATGAATAAATTCAGAATTCAAATGTATGCACGAGGACTATACTTGACAGTATTGTTATCATATCCTGGAAATTTGCTAAGACAGTAGATTTTAGGTACTCTTACCACAAAAAAGAAAAAAGAAAGGTAATTATGTGAAATGATAGATATGTTAATTTACTTGACTATAATAATCACTTCACTATGTATACACATATCAAAACATCATGTTGAACATCTTAAATATATACAAAAAATTTTAAATGTATATGTAAAAAACTTTTTTTACAGAAAAAAGTCATGGAATTTGGTCTACAAGACATAGTTTGTCAACTCTTGGTTTAAGGAATCTTTTGTTCTAGTGACAACACTTTACATAAGAAAAATGTGAGTAAGGCAGGTGAAGAATTTTCTTGAAATTATATAGCTGTGTATGAGGCAGTTTCCCTAAATGATTCCCAATCAGGTGATATGCTTCTTTAAATATGAGGAACTCATTGTAACTGAAGTTTCAGCATCATTCTATTACCATAAATATGTTTTTATTCATTGTATTTTATTCAAGATTATCATAATTTTGTATGACTGTTGCATAAGGAACAGTGTTTGCTTTAGCTTTAGATGATAGATTTGGTTTTTTGAAATTATGTTTTATAACGTTAAGTCTTTGTGTTCTTCTCCCCTATGACAAAAACATTAGAAAACCAATTACAATGTAAGAATATCACTGATGCTAAAATGTCAGTGAATGGTTAGCTTGGTCCTTCTACCACAGTGAACAGCTACAGTCACATGAGATTCCTGGCTTCTGCCTGGCAAATGCTTGCCAACCATTTTAAAAGCACAGCCATTTGTACACACAGTCATTTAGCCTGTTCCCTGAGACAAAGTTTGTAGTTCTTTGGTGACATATGTAGGGACTCACTAGTGGTGATAACACCTGCAAATTTGGCTTGGTTGCTTTATTTGAAATGTGTTCCTCCCTATTCCCTACTGTTTAGTGTGAGTTCCTAGATGCTTAACCTCATTTGATAGACTCAGCTTTTTTCTTAAATCAATGTAATTCTCAAATCCTTTGCCAGATTGTTTGTCATTTAGATTTCTGTCATCTAAAGTAGACACTTCTTAGGATAACTCATTTTAGACACATAGCTTCAAATCAGTTTTACTTAGAGCAGAATTGTAAACTCAAGGTCTTCAGAGGCAATGCAGGTAACAATAATGAATGTAAATACCAGGTATAAATCAAAAAGCACTGCAAGATTTATGTTAAGTGACAACTGATACTTGTCCTCAGTGCAAGTGAACAATAGGGAGCAGCGGAGACTTGGGCAAACTGGAGAGGGCATGTCCTATCTAAAGGTAACAATCATTGCTTTCCACAAACTGAGTAATAACTTTAAGCTATAAAAGCCCAGTGAGGCTTCACGGTGGCTCACACCTGTAATCCTAGCACTCTGGGAGACCAAGGCATATTCAGGCTTTAAATGTTGTCCACTAATCACTGTTTTTCAAACACTGTGAGGATTGACTGGTCATGGCTGCCACTTTACAAACTCTGATTTAAGATTTAGTAAATTACTTCAAATGCCTGCGTTCACATACTGATGTTCCCAAAGTTATATGAACAAAGTTTCCTCTAAGTGGTTTAATTATTGTTCAGTGAGATTTAGCTGTGATCTTGAAGTCATGTCAAAAAGTTCACAATGTGTTGTCTTTCCATATTTGTTGCTCTGCCTGGTTGTTTACTGCTATGTTCACTTGGGCCTTTCCTATTCCCTCACTGCCCAGGTCCACACAGCTGATAGATGTTAATGACTGAATTGTGGGCTGACTATACTATGGTGTAAGAACACAACCATGATTGATCACTATGTCATGAACAAGACTTGGCATTGAAGCACTAGCATGCAAAAGCACTCGATAACCTCTGTCTATTTTATTGCAAATATTGTATGCATAAAGGTTATCATATATTCCTCTTTACCTATTTAGGTTATCTTGACATGCTTCAATTATTCTGTAATTGCCACCGTTTTTCAACAGTTGTGCCCTTGGAATGCATTTGCTCTTTTGACTAATCAGATAACTTGAAGATGCAGTAAAAAACCAATAAAACCAATATTGATAAGAGTCATTTGGTATTTTAAAGGATCCATATTTCAGGAGAAAATTATACTATCAGCTGTGATTTATGTGAAATTCCTGTTATTTTTATAGAAAGTAGGCCTCTAAATTTCTACTTATGAAAAATTTTACTAAAATGTTATCACTTATTACTGTGACCAACTCAAAGGCAGATAAAAAAGTAATTCTACAGTGAGTTGCTCATATTGCATTTTCACTTAATCCTAAAATAGCAGTCTGTTGCCAAACAATAGAAATAACAGAATAACTGAAGCTTGTCAAGACCATCTAGGAGGTTGATTAAACCTAGAAATGGTTCCGTGTGAAATTGACTGTGAACTAGAATTTACTTTGCAGATGACTTATATAGATTACTCCCTCAAGAAAAATTTAAGGAAAATAGAGATATGTCACCAAAAACTATATGTGTTGCTATTACAACAAAACATAAGGTTAAATATAAACAAACCTGCATCTTTAATGTTTTTATCTTATCAAACTACCTGCATGTTTTTACAGGAAGAGTTTAAAATTGGTTATTTTAAATTATTCCAAGGCAGTGTATAAAACGGCCACTGGCAAGTCATAAGTAATTGTTTGCAATCCACTTTTCCCTTAGCAAATACAATGCTGTTCTTTTTATCCTGAAATGGGTAGTGCTGAAAACAAATTGCTTGATGTTTTTTTAGATGGAAAACAATTTGAGAACATAGTATTGTTGAAGCCTTTAGTTTCAGATTTTATTACTTTTCCAAAAACCATTGATAAAATTTTCAGAAAAAAAAAGTTTCACTAGATGTCAATGAAAAGGGAAGACAGGAAATATATATTACTTTATAAAAAATGACTTTGTTAATTTGAGTCAAACGTTTTAATCATTTATATATAATGACAAATTTGGAAGAAATACAAATATGTCCTGAGACTACCATTCACTGCCCCATCTTCTAAATATTGATTCAATCTACATAGTTCTCATTATGTAGCACCTTCTTCAGTACAATATACACTTAAGCAGAGCTATGCCATACTGATGAGAACAATGGGAAGGCCATTCACTTTTAAACCATTATGATAACATGATAATATGAGGTAAGTCAAACCATTCATTGAATGACAATCACGCATAAAGGCTGCCTTAGCAGTGGATAATTAACCCAGCTTCTCTACTGATGGCTTATGCTCTGTTAGTGCCCCACAATGCCTGTTCCACCTTCCACTTTGTCATGAGATTTCACCTCGTAATCACTACCCTTCTATTCAGCCCATTTTACTTTTTTCAAATATTTAAAATGTCTGGATACAAGTAAAAAAAATAACCCAAAGCCTACGGTCTATTAATCTTATTTCATAATTAAAAAGATGCAAATTTTCCAGGAAATTTTTTCCTTCAATATTATTTGGCTTCTATATTTCTTTTAAGCTCCTAGCTTTCTATCATCTCCACTAATAACTCCAAATCTCTTAGCTATAGATTAAAACAAGAGAAAATATTTTTGAGACAAATAAGGTAAAATAATTGATAGTGTCTGGTCCATTGCAAGCACTCCCTGAAAAGTACTTATAAGCAGGAGATGACGAGAGATGAAGCGGAAAGCTAGTTACAAACAGATCATGGGTAGTATACTACATGATATTGTGGACCTTAAATTTTGCAATCAGATTTCTACATTAGATAAATAATTCTAGCAGCTGAATAAAAGATGTGTTTGTGGGAGCAAGAACAGAGGCAAAGACAGGTGGTAGACTTTTGTAGTAAATATGGAGAGAAACGATATAAATTTTGGGGTTATCAAAATTAACCAAGTTAGAATAGATGGTCAGGGGTTCTTAATTAAAAGTCCACTAATGGGCTTCAAAGAATTCATAAGCTGTCTGAAATATACATATGATTTTCTATGCTTGTGTGATATACATATTACCATCTACTTATCCCCCTTCTTGGGACAGAAACTTCTTAGCTATCAACAGATTCCCAAAGAGATGTACAAAAAAACCCAAACATATTAAGAACCACTGGTGTAGTGTTAGATGCAGTGGATTAAAAATGTAACTCTGTGGAACACTGATATTTAAGGGGTATATGAAGGAAAAAGGGCAAAGAGAAAATCACATCAGTATAAGGAGAAACTGTTGAATGCACTGCTTCAGAATGAAAGGAAATATAAAGTTTTAAAAAGGAGAATAAGCTTAATTGTGTACAATGCAGCATGGAAGTCTTGCATGAAAAGAAATTTCTACTGGTGTGTACAATTAGAGTACCACTGAGAATCTTAAAAGAGAACAGTTTTGAAAGAACAATGATTTACAATCAGGATGATTCCATCCCATCAGGGGGAATTTGTAAATATATAGAGTGTTGTCTGATGGTCACAACTACTGAAATTTAACTCATAGGATTAAGGGATGCTAAATATTTTCAAAAAATGTGAAACCATCTTGAACAATGAAGAAATGAGCATGAAAGTCAGAATGAAGTAGACTTGGCAACTAATGGCATGTAGAAGTGAACACAATGACAGTAGAAAGTATATTGTAAAGCTAAAATGAGAAAAGGAGAAAAGATATTAGACAGCAGCTAGATTTATACTTTCTTTGTAGAATGGGGAAGATTAAAAAACATATATTGACTAAGAGGAAGAAATCTGTAGAGAAAGTGATATTGAAAAATACTATTAATAGAACAAGACTCTGGAGGAGATTGATGGACAATGTAAGAATTGACCAAAAAAAAGATAATTTGACATTAAGTAGAAGAAACTTTTTCCTTTTTCCTATGTGACAGAGGAAGGAGGTGCTCTTAGGTTTTGTTTGTGGAGGGGTGTGGCTGATGAAAGATCTTACTTGCTGGCCTCAATTTTCTCAACAAAATAGAATCGTCAGCGAAACAGATGATTTCTAATGTTTAATCTCTTTACTGCAGTAAATCACTTTTTAAAAAATATCCTTTCCCTGTGCATAATAAATACAATGTTCCATTTTTAATTGTCTAAAGAGATGTATCGTAGGCTCTACAATAATCATATTTTTACAGTCAGTCCTGATATATGTATGCAATCCATCTACAATTGCTTTTAATTTTTCTTTTCTGAGCACTTACTCTATCCCATGCGTTACTTTGGCACTTATTAATGTATAAGGTGGGTGGATTTCCTTTGGTACTTTTCATGTACTTGAGTGGTAATATAATTTTACCCTTAGATCTTAAATTAGAAGGAAAGTTGATCTGCAGAGCTCTTAATTAAATGTATTGTATCTAACGCATATTATCTAGTATGATTTTCCTGGAATTAAAAAATTGCTTTCCCTAAGCTTTATCAAACATTATATGGAGGGGAAAATTCCTGAGTAATTTGAAATAGTCCATACATCTTAACTCAACAAAGTAGAGGAAAAGAAAAAAATCTGTATCTATATCTATGTCTATATCTATAGGTTATTGAGTATGGAATGTCCAATTTCCTTAAGTACTAAGTTTGACAGTTAATACCTCTGACATTTCACTTTGACATTTCTTGGTTTATTTTTATTGTGAAGGTACATCCTCAGTCTTTCAAATGCACATTTTGGCTTGTGATTATCTTTCACATTTTTTTAGAGCAATTTTTTGAAAGCATGGATAAGTCAAAAATTCATGTTATTTTCAAATATGAGTTCCATCATGGAACCAATGCAGCACATACAGCTCAAAATATCAATGAAGTGTTTGGGAAGGATGTGGCTAATGAACGCATGGTACATTGACGGTTTGAGAAGTTCCATTGTGGTGATTTTAATCTTGTGGCCAGGTATCACCCTCAAGTGTTTGAAGATTGTTACATTTTTTTTCTACTGAAGTCTTCGCTTTTCTAAGGTAAATTTGCAGTTCCATGTGCTCTTCTTCATAGGAGATGATTATGAGCAACTCCCCAATCATAATGGTTATTCTCATCTGGCGAGGTCTCTGAGTATTATTATTACTCTATTTTAGAATGTCAGGCTTAGAACAGAATGTCATATTTAAGAGTCTGAGTAATGCTGCGCAGTAGAATTACTGACTCACTTATTCTGAATAGCATGCTGCTCTTAAAGCTGTACTATATTATAAATTCATATTGACAGTACTTCTGATGTAAGTGTTGGGAACAAATTACATGGTCTTGTATAATATTTATCCCTTTTGAAATCTATCCTTTTTTAAAATACAAAATGTATCTCTTAATTCAGTTATTCAACACAGCAGCCATCCTTTGCAGCTTGAAACAGTAACAACAAAATGTGATGAGCCCACTCTTAGTGTCTCATCTAAGCCAGTGATAAAGTAGTAAACATATCTCTGTAGCACACCAAAAACATGTCTTTCCAAACTAACAATTCAAATCAGGTACACTATTTCAACCGCTTACTATCTTCTCAGTTACTTTTAACTTTAGTTACTTTAGTTAAAAGTAACTATATTTCTCTATTATTATATTTCTCTATTTATGATATCTTGAAGGAATTAGTGAAAAATCTATGAATAAAGACAAGAAATATTAAGTTTACTATATTTTCTTGCCTAAGAAGCTAGTTTGACATGATTTACATTGAGATTCATGCTAATTACTTGTAATCACACATTTTTTTTTCCTGCTTTAGATGTTAATAAACTATGTATTTTTAAAATAAACTCTTAAAATTGCATTCAGGATTGATAGCAAATCAACCAGTTAGTAATTTTTAAACTCTATTTTCTAATATTTTATAAAAATTAGTAGGTATCTACATTGAGTCCATCAGAACTCCTCCTAATACTCATGTTTCTTTTCCTTAACAAACATTGACAGTGGCTCAATGATCTTGTCTGCAATCTCCTTTAATACCTGGATATGTAACTTCTATGTTCTAGGAGCCTGGAGTTCATGTGAAATAGCTACATGCTCTTTACAAATATACCCAACTATTTGGATCTCAATTTCATCTTACCAAGCAATATTTACTCTAATTTTTGAATGACAGGCACTGATTTAGTTTAGGGGATTTAAGAAAGATGCCTTTGAAAAAACATTTAAACTAATATCTCAAGGAAAAGAAGTTTTAAGGTAACAATAAGTACAATGGAAACAATATCCCAGCAAGAAGGTTTAGGGTATGTGAGAGCTCTGAGATGAGGTTTTCCATGATGGGTGGTGCCATGGATGAAGAATAATCACAAATAAGGGAGACAGTAGCATGCCTACAAAGTTAGGAAGGGAGATCATGTAATAGACAAACATTAGCGTTATTTCCTTAGTGCATTAGGAAGCCACCAAATTGTTTTAAGCAGGATTCATTATTGAATTTATAGTTTTAAAAGATCACCGTGACTGCTGTCTGAAAATTGGATGAGAATGGGGCTAGCAAGACTGAACGCTGAGAACCCAGCTGCTGCATTAGTACAAAGAAAAAGGTGGCATCTCAGAAAAGGTGGAGAGAAATGGACAAATTCAATTATATCGAGGAAGTAGAATCACTGTGAGGCTTAGAGTGAAGAAAGTGTCAAAAAACAAATCCAAATACCTGGATCAAGCAACTGGAAGGATAGGGAGCCATTTGGATAGTACAGGGTTGTACATATTATATTTGAAATCACTGAGTGACACCCAAAAGAAATGAGAAGCAAAAAATGAAATAAATTTTTCTTGTGTCCATAGTCTATGTAAGCTAAGCTATTTTTAGCTATGATAATAAATGTAATATGTTATGTTGGAGAGAGCATAGACAGAGAAAAGTTGAAGTTCATAGCCTTCAACAGGAATGTTCAATTGCACTGAATGATTATCATAGCTAATCTTATATTAATTGTATTGTTAATTATAATATCAATTAATGATATATTAATACTGAATATAAAAATGTATTCACATTTTTAAATAACAAAATAAAAGTTAGTTTTCTTTTCAGTGTCAACTGTTACAGCCTATACGTGGTAACGGGGTTGGCTTACAAGTTCCATGTAAGTATTTTGTAATCTACTGTTTACACTTAAAAATACATTCTCATCATCTTTATTTCAATAAATACAGACCCACAATATTATTTCAATGCTTCATAATTTTCTTTAGGTGGCTATGTAATAATTTATCAAATCTCCTACATATCTTGGCTATTTCTAAATTTTTTACTCATTTAAAAAAGACTGTGATGACCACCTTTGTATATCCATCCTTTTGTCCTTGTCTGATTATTTTCTTTTTCATATTAAAGGACTTTTATATATATTAGAGTGGCCTATAAAAATGTATCAATTTGAATTTTCATCAATCATGCATAAACATACTATTTGTACATATTTTACCAAACCGGATTTTAACTTTCTTTTTACTATCATCAACTTAAAAAATTAAAAACCAATTCCTGTTTAATTTGCATTACTTTGACTCTTAATGAGGCTAAACACTTTTTTCCTACACTTATGGGATATCTGTTTTCCAATTGCCTGTATTGTTCTGGTAGCGGTCATTAGATCTGTTTAGAAATAGTGTAGTCCTTCTTCTAGGCAAATGGTAGGATTGCACTCACTGACTCCTTGGGAGTTAGGCTTGGCTTTGCGTTACACTTGGGCCAATGAACTTTGAGCAGAAGAAACTTATCACTGCTGAGCAGAAGCTTTAAGAGAATCATGTGTATGATTTACCACATTGCCTTCCTGTTGCCCCAGTGACCAAGGGATTGTGGGTCAGCTGGAGCCTATGTCAGTGTGAGTTCCTGAGTGACTATAGTAAGAAGATCTTCATGGTCTACCAATATCAGAAATGTTGTACGAATGAAAATAAGCTTTTTCTGTGTTACTGCACCAGGGTTTGGGAGTTATTATTGTAGCATAATCTAGTTTACACTGATTTATATTCTTTTCTGTTTACAACTCTGGATTTTATTTTTTACTACTGATTTGTCAGAGTTCCTGATGTATGTTGCAAGTATTTCCTCCCCATTTGTTATCATTATTCTTGTAATGCAGAGAAGTCTCAAATTATTCTTTTCTCATTAGAAGATCTGGCCTTAAGAGGATTCTTTGAAAGGCCTTCCCTCTTCTAGAATTTTTAATCTAGAACTAAAAAGTATCTGATATTTTATATTTAAATTTTCAATATATTAAGTTACCTTGGAGTAAGATATGAGGCAAAATAACTAATTTTACTATAGCAACATCATTTATTGAATAAAACATCTCTTACAAATTATCTGTCATGTCAAGTTATTATATAACAAATTCTCACACATACTTGGGCCCTATTACTTAACTTTCTAGTCTGATCTGTCAGTGTGTGAAACCAGAACCACAGGTTTTAATTACTTAATTTTGTACCATTGTTACTGACAAGTAAGGTGAAATTCTCTTTATTTTACTCCCTATACAACATTTTTCTTTCAGATCACCTTTGGTATAATTTTGTCATGGTTAAAAAAAGTATATTTTGTTTAACCTAACATAAATTTATAGATTACTTTCTAGAAATAATGGCCATTTTGAAATACTGCTTTGTTCAATCCAGGAATATGATATGGTTCTCCATAGGGTCAAGTCTTTTTATACATTAATCCCTCTGTAAAATTTTGTAATTTGACATATAGTAGTACACATTTCCTGTGAAATTTACTCTTAGATAATATTTGTGGTTGGCAATGTAATATTTTAACTACACTATTTGAATTATTTTAGTTATAAAAACCTTTTAGTTGATTCCCTCAGGTTTTCCAGACAGACAATAATATGATATAAAAATCATGACAATTTTAACCATATATTATTTTTATTTTAATAACTAGCTAAAAATTTCAAGATCTATTATACCACATTTTTGTGAAAATGAAACTAAGATATCCAAATTGAGTTTCAGTTAATAATTTACTTGCTTAAGATATTATTGTTCAAGAATAAAGTATTTCTTATAAAAATAAATGTGGGAAATGATTGCTATTAATTAACCCTTAGAGCTATTACCATACAATTTAACAAATTAGAAATTTGAGCACATCTGCAGTTAAAGTTATCAGTTTAGCTTTGTTTAACCCAATATTTCATCAAATAATTGAACCATAGAATTCATTTTCTTTTGGCATGCTAATATTTCAAGCCTAATACTCTTTCATGTTTACCATTAATGTGAAGTTTTTTAAGGTAAATGAGGAGTCTTGAATTGTGGCATCATGGATTTGCCAGATTTGTCCACTTCATAAAATAAAATGGGAAATTTTACATCATTTTCTTTAGTAAAAAATAAGTTAAATAAAATAGAAATTATTGCTTACAATTCCTTAGATAGGAATTAGCTATAAAAATTTCTTGGTAGGCACCTTTGAGGAATAAAGTTCTGTGGTGAATTATTTATTTCATTCACAGGTATTGGTCTAGTCTAATTTCCTTCCACATCTTAAACTTATCCTGCTAATTTATTGTTTCCTAGAAACTTAGTTTCAAATACACTTGAAAATTGTTTTTCAAATGTATTTGCAAAGAGTTGTTACTACAGTTTGGTTTGTTTGACCCCTCCAAATCTCATGTTGAAGGTGTTTGGGTCATGGGGTCAGATCCCTCATGAATAAATTAATGCCTTCTCTGGGGGAAAGTGTGAATAAGTTCTCACTCTATTAGTCCCCACAAGAGCTGTTAAAAACAGCCTGGCACCTCCTTCCCCTTGTTTCCTCTCTTGACATGTGATCTCTGCATAAGCCAGCTCCCATTACTTTCTACCATGAGTGGAATCAGTCTGAGGCCCTCATCAGAAGCAGATGCTGGTGCCATGCTTCTTGTACAGCCTGCAAAATCACGAGCCAAATAAACCTCTTATTTATAAATTATCCAGCCTCAGGTATTCCTTTATAGCAACAGAAAACAGAATAAGACAGTCATACAAATTTCTTTATAATTTTTATGTTTTCATTTCTCAAAAAATATTTGTTGAAATAATAGTTACATCCAATTCATCATTCCTAATGCTTTCTTTTATATTTTTCATTTTTTTGGTAGGCTAGATATTTTAATGCATCAGTTCATAAATTAGTCAATTTGTTTTGTGGTTAATTATTTTTCCTAATTTATTATTTTAATTAATTGTCTCTGGTTCAAGCTTACATCATTTTTTGCATTTTTGAATGCATTTCTAGTAATTTTCATTCTTATTCAATACAATTTATAACACTGAGTTTTCTATGAGAAAAATTTTGCCCGTATCATACATTTTTTTCTATGTAGTATGTTTTCTATGAAATTATTTTCTAGCCAATAATTTCAGTTTTACTTTGCCCTTAGACCAATGGTGATATTAAACTATTTATTTTCTTTCTTTTATTTTTAGTTTTAATTCCAAGTGTTTAGGAGTTGGAGTTTTCCTTTAGAATAGATATTAATTCATAGCTCAATTACATTTTGACATATCAATGTAAACTGCATACTTTCTATTTTAGAAAGTTCATTAAGCTTTTCATTGTAATCTAATACAGATTGAGCATCCTTAATCTGAAAATCCAAAATGTAAAATAGTCCAAAATTTGAAACTTTTTGAGTGTTGACATAATGCCACAGGTGAAAAATTCCACTCACACACATGAGTACTTAACACAAACTTTGTTTCATGCACAAAATTATTTAAAATATTGCATAAACTTACCTTCAAGATATGTGTATAATGTGTAGATGAAGCATTGAAGAATTCTGAGTTTAGACTTGGGTCTTATCCCCACAATAGTTCATTATGCATTTGCAAATATTTCAAAATCCAAAAGAATCTAAAATCTGAAATACTTCTGGTCTCAAGCATTTTAGGTAAGGGATACATAACCTGTATAAAATTAGGGTTTTTTAAATTTGTTTTGGTTAATGTCCCAGGGATAGTAAAAAGGATATACTTTGTGTTTGTACTATAGATATATTTTTGTATATAAAATATATAAAAATACTTAAAGTTAATTTTAAAAAATTTTCCATGTTCTAATTTAATTACATATGCTGTCAAATACTGTACAAAGTATAAAAATGTCTCCCATATATGGCTGTATCTTTGTTTTAAGTTCCTCTGACTTCTAGGATACTTACTACATTGCTTTTGGGGTCTTCTTCATAAATTCTTTGCCTAGACCAATGTCTATAAGAGTTTTTCCAATGTTTTCTTCGAGAATTCTATGGTTTCATGCCTTAGGTTTAAGTCTGTTATCCATCGTGAGTTGATTTTTGTGAGAGGTGAGAGGTACAGATCCTGTTTCAGTCTTCTACATGTGGCTATCCAATTTTCCCAGCACCACTTATTGAATAGGGATTCTTTTCCCGAGTGTATGGTTTTTGTCTGCTTTGTCAAAGATCAGATGGGTATGTGAGGATGGTTTTATATCTGGGTTCTCAGTCGTGTTCCAGTGGTCTATGTCTCTTTTCTTGTGCCAGTACCATGCCGTTTTGGTTACTATAGCCTTGTAGTATAGCTTGAAGTCTGGTAAATTGATGCCTCCCAATTTGTTCTTTTTGCTTAAGGTTGCTTTAGCTATATGAGGTCTTTTCTGGTTCCATATGAAGCATAAAAATTATTTTTTCTAGATATGCAAAAAATGATGTTGGTATTTTAATAGGGATTGCATTGACTCTCTAGATCACTTTGGGTAGTATAGACATCTTAACAATATTGATTCTGCTGATCCATAAGCATGGCATGGTTTTCCATCAAAGATATATTGCTTTGGGCATACAATTTTCTGATAATTATATATTTCCATTTTCAATTTGATTTTTATTTATATGTAAAACTCTTGGATCATTGAATAGATTTACCTTTGAATTTTTTTTTCCTAATAGTACTATAATTATAACCTTATTTTTATTTCTGATTTGTTGAGTTTCTTTGCTGCAAGGCCTTGGAGGTGAGTTTTTCTGGGCCACTTTGCATTGGGTATGCCTCTTGTAAAAAGGCAAAAAACTGTGCTTTGTTTGTAGACACAATCTATAATTTTGTTTCTTTTAATAAGTGTATTTAACTCAGTCAGATTTAGAGTTTTACCTCCTATCTCTTTCTATGGTGATTTGGAAGTATGAATCATACTCCCATTCTTCTAGTGATAATTTTTAATTAAAAATTAAAATAGAAAGTGTGGACTTCTCTATTTTAATAGAAAAAAAAATTAAAAATATTACCTACAGACATCTCTTGTGCATTTATCTCCTGACATAAGACAAATCACACAGTTTTCTCTTCTCTCTGCCCTTCTCCAATGCCAATAAGAATTTGTCTGATCAATCTGTACTTTAATTCCAGACTTTTATTTTTTACTACTAAGTATAATTATATTAAAATTTCTTTAACAGTTACATAATTTTTATATTAATATGAGATATTTAGTCTTAGTTATAAATAACTTTTTTTCAAACAGGTTTTATTGAGATATATTTACATACCATAATACCCACTCACTTTACATGTACAATTCTATGATTTCTAGTACATTTATAGACGTGTGCAACCACCACCACCCTCTTCCTCCTTCCCATTTTATCCCATCATTCTGCTTCACAGTCTTCTAACCAGGATCTGATTCCTCTCAAATGCAATTACTTTGTGAAGGACAAGTTTATTAGTTTGCTAGGGTTGCCATAACAAAATACCACAGACTGGGTAACTTAAACAACAGAAATTTATTTTCTCTTACTTCTGGGAGCTAGTTTTCAAGATCAAGTTGTTGGCAGGTATGGTTTCTCCTGAGGCTTCTCTCCTTGGCTTACAGATGGCTACCTTCTTGCTGTGTCCTCACATGGCTCTTACTCTGTGGGCAAGCATCCCTGGTGTCTCTTTGTGTGTGCAGTTTCTTTTCTTGTTATAAGGACACCAGAGAGGTGGAGTAGAGACCACCTTTAAGAACTCATTTTAAATTAATCACCTATTTAAATGCCCTGTCCTCAAAAACAGTCATACTCTGAGGTACTGAAGTTTAGGACTTCAACATATGAATTTTTTTGGGGGGGGACATAATTCAACTCATAACAACAGATCTTATTATCTTTGACTGAAAAACTTCTTACTTACCATGTAGCATCTATGGTGTAGTGTTTCTTTCTCTGTCTCTTTTCCCTTCCTGATTTAAGCTTTCCCTCTCCAGACCCTCACGTGTGGGAATGAAGCCTTCTTCCTATTGTGCTGCTTTTGGTTCTTGGAGTCAATTTTCCATTATTTCTTCCATTCTATTTACAAACTCATCTTCCCTAAGTTTCCATACTTGTAAGCCAGTAAAAGATCCTCAATTGGAATTGTGCAATTATGTTGATGAAATAACGAAACCACTGCATGTTTTGTTTGGGTCTCTTTCATGTCTCTGTTCTCAGAGATTCCATGTACATGCTTAATCCCTTGAGAATTATCACATAATTTTTCCTCTATTCTACCCACAACTTCTTGGCTACTATCCTCTGAGTATCACCGATTATCATGAATTAATACCTCCCAGAAACAGAAAAAAATAATCCTCTATAGTTTTTAAGTTTTCCACACTATCTCCCTGTTTCCATAATCTCCCAAACTGGCATATCAGCTAAGGTTGTACTTGGATGACCAGTTTCCCAAATCACTTAAACAAAGGAAAATATTTAAAAATTCACTAGTTGTCTCTTTTCTCCACTATCCCTTACTTCATTAAACCTTACTTATCTACTTAATATATGGATTTCACAAGAAAAAAATTAAAAGGTGTAAAAATTCTTTTACATGCTTTCAATTTGGAAGAATGGATTGTACATGAGTTTCTACAGACTTTATTCTCATCCTTGTAAAAATATATTCTCTACCACAATGTTTTTCATCTTACAGCCAAGTACTCTTATCCACAGAGTAATATATTTATTTTTCATAAAATAAAAATAAAGGAGAGCACATGCACAAAACTCCACTATGTGCCAACATGTATAAAGAGACCAAAGGAAAGCTGTCCTTTGAATCATATTTCTTTCATAAGTATTTATAAATTAATTATCATAATTAAACACAGGACCGAACACAGCACTGTGCCCCAGTAGCACAAAAGCAAGATTCATCTCTTCCACTCCAGCCTCAACTCAAGGGTTAAGAAAAAATGACAAGTCAATACATATATGCCAATGCTAAATTTTGAAATATCACAGACACACTCACATGAAGATACAAAAAATATTTTTGCATAATGATGTGAGTATAGGCTCCTCCACTGGTAAAGGAGCCCCAACCTTTGAGCCAGTGAATGTGGACATAAGCAACTCCCACAATAAAGGGCTATATGTTTATACCCAAATCCACATGCCCCAGCAACTATGTTTACACTCAGTTATTTAGATCTCTTAGTTATTTAGATTTATTAAAATGCTTGCAATATCAGATATACAAATGGATAATCATATGACCATACACAAATTTATTCAGCCCTTAGACTGGTTTCCATTCAGAAACTTCACTTTGGGTGTTTATTAGTTATTCTTATCTAGGGAGTAGACTAGCCCCAGGAGTTTAGAAGTTTGTGCTGTGTTGCCTCAATTTCTCTAGGATGATCAATTTTAGGAATTCAAAGTCTTTGGAGATTGCCCAAACTGAAGTAAGCAAAAGTCTTTTCTTCCTATCTCTTTCCAGAAATGCTCTACTAAGCAGAAGACCTTCCTTAAATCTGTCAAATAATAGCAAAATGTTTAGTAAGCTAATATTCTCTTATTTTATAAATTACATTATCAATATATCTTTTAAAAAGAGAGACAGAAAGAGACAACATCCCATTTCCCACAAGTCACTGGGCACTGGGAATTGCTTACTTTTGCTTTCTTTGTTCGGTTCCCTTGGGGTTTCTTCTTTTTTTCTGTCCAGAGAGGTTGCAGCTTTGACTCGGATGCTACATGAGAAGCTGCTACTCAAAGGCCCTTTAGAGTAATAATGTGTTACAAGAGGGATGTGATATAACAAATAACTCAAATAATTCTTAAAAACCTAGGAACTGCCAACATTTCTGAAAGTGTGCCCTTGAATAATCTGGAAAGTACAGTGGCTGGAGGGGATAATAAATATAATCATTAAACCACTTACAGTGTCTTGTTAAGGACTGTGTATATTCATGATAATGCTGGTATCCTTATCTTTTCTCTTTACACCAAGGATTCTTTGCTTTTCTCTATACCTGGCACTGGTGTCTGGGGAGGTCAGATAGCCAGTGATTAAGTAATTCATTTCAGCACTAAAAGTTCTGCGTATGCAAGCATAACCCAAAAGTCTTACAACTGTTATTCATTTTGGAATTAGGAGTAAATAAACAAGGACAGACATACTCCACAGGATGTAGAAAAAAATGTTAAATAAAATGAAGCAAGCAAACTGGAAAAATGAGTACTACTTGTGGCAAATGGGCTAAGTTACATTTTCAGAGTAACATTTACAAAGCAGATTGACTTCATAAATTGACTTTGGGAATTAATAAAAAGTTGTTGTAATTGGATTATCTTTGATAATATTTTTAATTGGTTATAGCCAATAGACAAATGAAAAAAAAGTCATAGTGTCCTCTTTTTAAACAAAGTCTATTCTCTGACCTTAGACCAAACCACTAGTTTTTAGTATTTATCAATAAAAAGAACAAGGCCTATAATATGGACATAACATTATCTAATCTGCCTAGACACGTGTTGACTGCCCTTTATGAGCTTGGCATTTTGCTCAGCACTAAGAACAGGGCAATTAAAGATAGTTTTTAATCTCAAGAAGCCTGTGAGTCTTGGAGACAAGGACAATGTGTTAACAGAGAATTACAGTGCAATGTGGTAAGTATAATTACATAGGTAAACACAGAGTCCATCATAACCACTAAAAAGACCTCCTCCCTCAAAAAAAGTAAACATCCAGAATTCTCTCATTTGCACCCAAAGTTGCTTATAACATTATGGCCACAACATAAAGCTTCTGGGTATTCAGAATCTTATCCCTTTACTGTTGTCCTTTCCCTCTCCCTTCCCTTCAATGTGTTATTTCCTAAATGTCTTTCAGGTCCTCTGAGGAGCTCTTCCTTATTCTGGAGTCTGGGGCAAGGGCTATCTTATATGCTACCAAACCACCCTGCAGTTCACCTCTCAGAGTCCATCCATACTATATTGTACTGTCCTGCTTATTGTCTGTTCTCTAAACTAAAAGCTCTTTCAAGGAAAAGTGAGCATTTAATAATTAAGTGTTACTGCTGGTGTTTGTGGTTCCACTGCCTAACATAGTGCATGATGTTGAATAATTTGCTCAACAAATATTCATTAAATAAATTAACTTATGGAGAATAAATATGAGGATGAACTGATAAAATGCACATAAAGCACTTTATAAGAATTTGACAAACATTAGTCATTTTACAGCTAAGTATAATAGAGCGCAGTGTGTAAGAACTTACCAATTATATCACAGCCAAAGGGGGAAAAAAAAGATAAAAAAAAATCAGCCTTAGTTAAAGGTATACCAGAAACATGGTGATGCTGGATACCTATCACTGGCATTTTATCAGTACAGGCCTAAGTTAGACAAAGCTATGTTCCAACCTTTTATATCTAACATGTATTACCAGTGGATGGCAAGAAAACTATCTAATTCAACTGAACTCAATTTATTTTTATGTGTGAAGTTTTAGTGTCTAGATCATAAACTATTAAAAAAATTAAATAAGATAAATATAAAACATATAGCTCTGTGGCTAGCAAAGAGTGCATCTTGAATTCAGGCTAATCATCTACCCTTCCTCATTTAATTCATGGTAAAAACACATCAGCATTAGGGGACTCTTAGAAAGTCACCAGCCAATGGGAAATACTAGATTCAAAACAGTTGCGTTGGGCTGGTTCATTCACTGCCAAATTCCAGTTTCACCTTTTGGGGGAGTAAATGTCTCTTTTCAGTAATGGCCCTGACAATATTTTTGCTGCCACCATGTGGTTGGTGGCAGTTGATGCAGGGATCATGCTTAAGAGATTACTTAAAAATCTTTAGAAACTATATCATACATTGAGGGCTTGCTTACCATGATCTAGATGTATTAAGTGTTTGATATGCATTATCTCATTTAATTAAAGAAAAAAAAAGAAAACCCTGTTAAGTTGGTGCTATTTGTATCCTCATTTTACAGATGGCGACTGACCACTGAGGTAGGATGAGACACTAACCTTGCCTATGTCCATGCAACTTGTTAGCTGTATAGTGTTACAGTATGTGAATTCATAGCTGTCCCATTTCAGGAAATAAACATCAAACCACAATGCTGTCCTTTCTTTCTAACTGGTGTTCCATTAAAGATTGAAATCTGAATTATTTAGAAAAACATTTGAACCAACCAGACAACTTTCAAAGCACCCAAATAAAAAAAATGCTGATTCCTCTCTCTTTGCTTATTTGGATATTTTCTTTAACGTATATGTTGTTTTTCCCACAAGCAGTTTGTTAGTCCTTTAGTATCTAGGGTTTCTGTCATGGAAGTCTTTATATTCCCACAACCCAGTGAATATTTATAAAGGAGACATCGAATCAATGTGTTAATGATTTTAATTTATAGTTCTGTAAGCAACTGACAGATCTCTATCTTGTTCTTACATCAGTTTAAGAGCCAAAAGTAATCCTTCTTTATAAATCTTGCTTGATCTTAATTTGATCTCAATTCTCCCAGCACAATCTTTCTTCTAGCTTCACTTTATAACTTTCTTCCCCGTCTCCCCACACCTTTTATCTGTACCTTTTGTTAAAGCCAACAGGGTCAGGGGTGGAAGTATGTATGGACTCTGGACTCAATCCTCAAATTCTGGCTTAGCCACATGCTATTGATGTGATGCCGAGATATTTCATGAATTTTCCTTAGCCTCAGTTTTCTCATCTCTAAGTTGAATATAAGAACACACCACGACAGAACTTGCCCTTTACTATGTAGTCAATAGATGTTAGCCTCCCTCTCTTCTTCTATCACAAAACACAAATTTTGGTTCATATATTGTCACATAAAACCCATCTGTTTCTATATTTCACAATCACAGCCTCAGAATTAATCTTTTCCTCTCTGGGAATATTCCTGAAATACTGCTTTTTTCAAGATGTATTACATAATAGGGTTGCTTCTATATTTAAGATTGTCCTCTTCAGTAATGAATAGGGCTTCTTTAAAATTTATCTTAAGTAAAAAGAAGAAGGATTTATAAAGATATCAAAAATGCAATTTAATCTTCTTTGGGCCTACATAATCTTAGATGGACCCATTTTGGAGACACAGATTAACTAAACAAACTCTCAAGGAAGGGGCAGCAGGATACTCAAGCTGTTAGGTGGTGAACCAAAGTCCCTATTAGCACAAGAAGAGGAAAGATGATATGTGTACAGACACACACACACACACACACACACAAACACCGCCCCCACAACTTCAAGTAATGCAGCGTAACTGAAAAATATCAACAGATAGACTATCCTACCAAAGAAATAGCACTGGTGTACAAATTCAAATAAAGATGTAATGTAGCACGTGAAGCAAAAAGGTAGCATCTGAAAAAAAGATACATTTATGTAGCAAATATCAATCATATGGGTTAAAATGAGAACAGAGTTAAAATATGCACAACAGCTGCTCTATAGAGCAGGTAGTATAAATATGTGGTCTGGAATCAGATTGCCTAGCTTTAAGACTCTCATCCACATCTTTATAGCTATGTGACTGGGCAATAGACTTTACTTCTCTATGCCTTAATGTTTTCATCTGCTAAATGGGAATAATAATAGTATTTACCACATGGGTTTTATGTAAAACTTAATTGAAATAATACAAGTAAAGCAGCTAGCACAGTGCTGGCACTTAATAAGAATTCACTAAGTACTAGTTCTTATGCTGATAAGACAAATGGGGTTGAGTATCTTACTTTAGAGGAAGCATTGTTTTATTTACTTAATAATGCATTGACTCTCAATAAAGTACACAATTGACTCTTCTTGGTGCAATATACACTACCCAATCTATCAGATTATTTAAGAAGCTGAAGAGGTAAAATTTGCATAGGAGATTGTCTAAAATATTATTAAACATTACGATGAGAAATACATATTCAAATCTTGACCTGACCAAATTCCTCTCTGCAGTTCATTTATCCCTTTGCCACCTGCTTGTTCCACAGAGATGGCTGGCATAAATTGGCCTAGGATGCTCTGTGGTTGTCATTCACATATACACACTACTCATCAGGAATGACTGAGAAGCTTACTTGTGCATGACAAGCAACCTCAGGGAACATAACTCAGATCTGAAATAAACAAACTAATATCTTCAGCCTGTTACAGGCTCTTTAAATTGCATATTTAGATTCTATGAACACAGCAGGGTAAAGATATGGAGTCCTGGATCCACCTGATAGCATCGGACTTTGCCCCCCCCCATGAGGCTCACTGGTGATTATGTATGTGAATGAAGGGCTTGGAGGGGAAACCCTGGATTTTGAAACATTATTTCACAGTTTATAGCTTGCTCAATGGGAAAAACATTAAACTGCACATTTTAAGGTCATATCTCAAGGATTAGTTTCACTCTCTTCGAAGACTTAATTTCATTACCATAAACTATGAATGAATTGAACATTAGGGAATAACCTGTTTAGTATGTTAAACAGAACATGCCGCAGAGTCAAATTCCAAATCCAAATTTGCTTGTATAATTCTAATGCTGAGCAAATAATGAAATTCTTTAATACCTATTTATTGTAAAATAAAATCTGGTTAGTAATAAAGAAAAAAATATGAGTATAGAGTCTAATTCTTGGCACCCATGCATATTTCATCTCAAATAGCAAACAGACACCTTCTTTTTGCCTTGTACTGTGATTGGTATTATAATAAAATGGTTAATGTACGGCCCTTGAAAAAGGTTTCAGCCTTTATATTATTTGAAAAAAAGCAAGCACAGAATAATAACTAAGCACAATACTTCCCCCTTTAAAAGAGTATGCATTTAAAAAGAAATTATATAATATTAACTCTAATATTTATTTGTGTTGATTTTTTTAAAGCATAGGGAGAAAATGACAGAAGATGATTGGTGCTTTCTAGTAAGGCCATGCTTATATCATGGTGAGTTGGGTAGGATGGTAAGGACCTGGGAGAAGTTACTGTCAGACTCACCACCCTACTTGGTGCCACTTTTTTCTTTGTTCACAAAGCCAAATGAAGAACACTCTTTTGCCTTTTAAAAAATGCCTACCATAAAGTGCACTCAGTTCTTTTGAACCATGAGTATAGTCTAAGGGAGATTCTTTTGCTACTCCCAGAAGCCCTCCATCCAAACTTTGCCTAAAGCATTCTTAGTATTATTTTAAAGGCAACAGTCAGGGACATTTCTTGCAGGCAGAAATCCTGCTATATCATCCCCCCACCCGCCTGCCCTGAAGTCCCAAAATAGGACTCTCTGAAGGAGTTTGGGGTACTGGAGTCCTGGGTATTTGCTTTCTTTTGTTCACTAGCAGAAGGGTTTTTTGTTTGTTTGTTTGTTTTTGTTTGTTTGTTTTATCATTGGGTTGGTCATCTTGGTAGTAAAATGACCATAGCACTGCCCAGACAGAACAAAATGGGGGAAGCCAGGCAGTCAGAGTACTGATGGCTCATAGTGAGAAGCTGTATGAAATGTTATCAGAGAAGACTTTGTAGAAGACGTTGGCACAAGGGAGTGCTAGGTCAGGAAAGGTAGTCATAGAGGTGGAACAAACATGCCTGGGCTCCAGGGACATCACACCACCCAGCCATCACTGAGATTCTGTTTGTGTCTCTCTCTTGATAGTTCCCTCTTCCATCCCTATTTTTCTTCTGCCCTATTTCCTCTGTTGCATTACTTCCTGACCTAGATTTGAATAGGAAAAAAAAAAAGGAATAAAAAGCCCTAAAATTATTTCACCAAAGTGATTTTATAGGACTCTAGCCAGATGACTTCCAGCATATATCAAATTTTAATTATTTTAATTATAAAAATTGTAAACAACAATGGAACATGTCATTTTCAGCAGCATGGAACTGGAAGCCATTGTGTTTAAGTAAAATAAGCCAGGCACAGAAAGACAAATATAGCACGTTCTCACTCATATATGAGAGCTAAAAAGTTGATCTCATGGAGGTAGAGAGTGGAATGATGGATACCAGAGGCTGGGAGGGGTATATGGGTGGGAAAGGGGATAAAGAGGTTGGTCAATGGGTACAAACATACAGTTAAATAGAAGGAGTAAGTTCTAATATTCGATAGCAGGGTGACTATAGTTAATAGAAATGTATTTTATATTTCAAAATAGCTAGAAGAGAGGTCTTGAAATGTTCCCAACACATAGGAATGATAAATATTCGTGGTGATGGATACTCCAAACACCCTGACTTGACCACTACACATTCTATGCATGTAACAAAACATCACATGTACCCCACAAATATATAAAAATATGTTAATACAGATACATACTGCTGTAACTACATAAATGAAATGTACCAATAAAATTTTTTAAAAAAGAAAAAAAATTAGAAAACCCTGGTTTTTAGCCCTGGTTTTTAATCTATTAAAAAAAAAAAAACACAGAGTTTTGATTTACATGCTCTTTTAATCTCTGCTCATTTTCTCTGTGAAAGGAGATCACTTCTTAAAATTCCCTTAGTTTTTCCTATCCATCTCAAAGTTAAGGAGTAGAGGAAATAGAGGAAAAAACAGAAAAAGGAATGAAGGAATCACAGATAAAGGGGCAAAAAAAGATCACGGGAACACAAAAGATACAATAGTAGGAGTATCATAAATGATGCTGAGGAGGAGAACATCAACTGAAGGGTCACTGTATTAAAATACTAGACCACATGCCTTTATTTTGTTTAGATTTTGGTTATACAAACACACAAAAATCTTTTAATTTTAAGGATTATTCATGCCATAAATATACCAAAAGACGGAAATGATTGATGGCACAATTCAAAGGAGGGTGGGACTCTTCAAATCATACAAATAGTGTCATGGAGATTGTATTTAGGCAGTGGAGAAACACTGAAAGATCTTATACCAGAGAATAACATTATTTTTAGCATACTTACTCAAGATCCTTTGTGAAAAATAAGTCAAAAGGAGAAAAACCGAATTCTGCACACTAGTCAGAAGTCTATAGCACAAACGAATACAGCCTTTATAATGATAGTCTGGAAGAGGGGGGTCGCAGTGTGCCCGACGAAATGGGAATGGACTTCAGCTGTGTTTAGAAGGTAAGAATGGACAGGATTTCATAAATTTAAAGTCAAAGCAAGAGTCAAAGATGACACCCAGATTCTGTCTGTGCAGCAAGGAGAACTATCTATTCATTGAAACAGATATAAAAGAGCAAGAGCAGATTCTAATGGAAATAAAATTGAGTTTGAATTTGTTGAGTTTGAGGTGCCTTAGGGACATTCAGGTGAAGATGTCAACTACATTATTGAATACATAAATCTGGAGATCAAGAAAAGATAACAGCTTTTAGGAAAAGATACAGATTTAGGAGTCATTAGCAAAGCGTGGTTCTGAAGATCCTGGCAGAAGACGAGATTGCCAGGGGTTAGTATAGAGTAATACAAGGGACCTAAGCCAAGACCATAAAGCATATGTATGTAGTCTTTAATGCCACTAGGTTTGGCATTTTATTCAACTTCACTGCTAAGCTATTGTTTTTCTTTAATTCATGAATATTACTCATATCTAAAGCAATTTTTCCTCATATGGTTGTTTTTAAAATGCACAGTACAAGCTATTCCCATATCTGCCTTCCACAGTTTACAAAAATACAAGAGTTCACATAAGTCATTTGCAAGAAGGATGAAAATGGGATTTACAAAAGTGCAACTCTTTCTGCATAATCTTTCCATTTTTGTGAAGATTGGAGTGCTCTATCCTACTGGTGTGTGTTGGGGGAAAAATACCATCATAATTTCAGAGTACATAATGGACTCATTCTTTTTCTTACATATGTGAAATAGGATTGCAGTAATTTCTCTGTCTAGTTAGACAACATATTGTTTGGTGGCAGAATTTTGTATGTTAATTTAATGCACTTCCCCATACATTTCCCAGAGTGTAGTCAAAAACAATTTTTCTATACTAAAGAATAAAAGGATCTTAGCAATGCCATCAATCCAGTTATACCTCATAGCTCAGGTACAGAATCACGGTATGTAAAGAACCTTTTAATAATTTCAAAGGATCTGCAATGCAAATATAGAAATGATATATGTGAAAAATGTTTCCCAAGTTCTTTATTGTGTATCTTGTACTACATATTTTTCATCAACCAAGAAGTTATATTTTATTAGTCAATTTCAGAGAGAATTTTTGAAGACTACATTAAATCCTATAATAAAATATTTATTTGGCTAGTTCAGTAGACTTAGATTGCACTAAAGCAAGCTGGAATAATGGGATACATGATCATATGCTGGCAATCAAGTCAACTGCATGATTGGTTTAATCTATAAATCAAAAATTATTCCAAGACTTTGAAATTAGATCCCAACAGATAATTGAAAGTATCAAAAGTATTCATAAAATTAAGGGTTTCTTTCAACTGTATGAAAGTTAAGATGTGTATTGGCAACTCCAGAAATTAAAATTTCCTCATTAAAACTTTAAAATATAAATTCCATTTTGATCTAACATTAGCATTGTATTTGAATTGCAATAATACAGAGTGTAGAAAGGGGAATACTTTTCTAAGCATTTTGTTAGATTCTCTTTATTGCTAAAGTCATATAACAAAAATACAAATGTGTTACTAGATTTTTCTACTATTGAGAGTTATTCTTCTAAAAAGTTAATTTTATACCTTTCTATGACGCCATGAAATTAATAATTGTTTCATTAGGTTAGTTATAATACCTTATTCTAAAAGAAGAAAATAAAAATGAAGTAAGCTAAGCCCAGCATGGGTATAATTTTTAATTTCATATTATACAGCTTATCATGTAAATGAAGCAAAGTTACCATAGACAGAAGTGATAATGAAGAATTTTATGAAGTTTCAATATTTGTTGGACAGTTCTGGAACTATTCAACATATTAATATATCCAACTAACTGGAATGCAGAAAACGTTGCCCTAAGTTAGCACATGTAATTAAAAATAAACCAGATTCTGGGATAATAAGCAGCAGCATCAGTTCTACCCCTGAGATGTGGCTTCAGATGGGAACACAGGAAGTAAGCAAAATACACTACTAAAGTATGGACTCATATGTTTTAATTGAAAGTGGCATATATTTATAAGTCAAAGGTCTAATACATAAAATACCATAACAGCATATTTCATATAACTTTCATTCATTTCATAATTTAATATTACATGCATACATACATATTATTTCCAATTTACGACATTTCACAAATCTCTATCTCGACTTCCAAACATTTGAACAAGGAGGTAAGGTAAAGATGAACAATGTTTTAGAATTGTATTTAAATAAATATAGATGGAAAATTTAGTTTGCAAATAAGCATTTTAGATATTGAAGATAACATTCATGCCAAGCTTTCTCCTTTTCTTCAATCTTGTTGCATTATCAAATCTCCATATGACTTTCAAAAATTTGATTATACGTGCTTTAATTCCCTTCTTTGTATAGTACTTATTCCACAGAGATATTAAGTGAATTAAATTAGGTAATAATATAAATCACAGAAGAAAGTGCATGATATATAGTAAGCAATCAAATAAAAACTTTAATTACCACTAGTATAATCATTATCTTCTTTTATCCATTTCATCCATACTTTTATTAATGTCTTAATCATTCTCCTATTCAGGAATTGTGCTGCAGAACTCTTAGAGAAATAATTCCAACTATCCGTTTTATCACACTCGCACAGAACCTGGCACAGAGTAGGTGCCTCCCCGCAAAAGACTGTCTTTAAATGATAAAATGGAAGGAACTAATATTTACTTGGTGGGTGTACTTGTGTCAGCTTACACCATGTGCTGACACCATGCCAAGCATGTACATATATTCTCATGTATTCTTGATGAAATGTCATGGCATGTCATTATACTGATGATGCAGCTGAAAACCACTTAGGATGAAGGTGTTTACAAAACTTTCCGCTGGTTATAGTTGAAAGATAGTGGAGCTACAGCTGAGACTTAGGTCTATTTGGTTCAGGATTTTATTTTTCTACAGTATTACACTGTTTCTCCACAGCTCACTTTAGCATCTCAAAAACTCTACATCTTAATATATTTTTAAAGATTTCTTTCCAGAAAGAGACATTCACAACCAAGGAAAGAGACCACACATAAAAATTACCAGGTTACAAAAACATCCATATGAAGTAAGGTTTCTCTATTGAGAGGACCTGACAGTAAGATAAACAACACCCTGATCTTACCCCTCTGCTCCTCTCGACCCTATATCCCAAATAATACCTTTTCCTCCTTTCTTTCTCTTTTCTGCTATGTTTCTAAAATCATGATCTATTTTTCCACGTTCTTGCTTCCTTCTCCTACTTTAGCCTCTAAATTTTAAGGGAAATTGTTTAAAAAACAATATGATTTCAGGCTTTTATGCAAAATAGTACAACCCCAAAAGTTTCTGGATCCATCCTAGTGTGAGATCAAATTAGGATAATTGTTTGACTGTATTAATATTAGGACTTCTTGAGACCAGTGATGGCATCTTTTCTTTTTCATTTTCACATTTATAAGTTGAATACCATGTGACTGTCACACAGATCCAATAAATATCCCTTGAATGACTGAATAAATTAATTGGAATTAATATTCAGAATGATGATGTGGAGGCTGTGTAAGCTTTTTTGTGAAAGGTCAATGTTCAATAATGCATTTACTAAAAATGAGAAATTAAATAAAACTATAATAAGATATTCAGTAACGACTTGAAAGTGATTCCTGAGTTAACCTTTTAACTTCATTTTAATTAGAAAATTTGGTTAAGCAAAGTAACTGATTATCTAGGCATCAGAGTTGAGAAAAATTTTCACTGTAATTGCTTTATTCTTATACTTTAACTCTCTCTGCCAAGATTAGAATAGTATTGAGGCTGCAATGGAGACAGCAATATTAGGCCTCTTTCAGAGTAGCTGTGATGTCACTACTGCAACTGTGATAGGTCCCCTGGAAATTCTGTAAGACAAGGCAAGAGGTGATCAGTTGATCCATGTTCTGAATCCATTCTACAGTAACCGTGTTTCCTTCAGTGAGAGTATCTTAGAGAAGAGACTATGCAATTACAATTGACCTCTGAACAATGGGGGGGTTGGGGACACCAATCCCCTGCAAAGTTGAAAATCCATGTTTAACTTTTGACACCCCAAAAACTTAACTACTAGTAGCCTGCTCTTGACTGGAAGACTTACCCATAACATAAACAGTCAATTAACATGTATCTTGTATTTTATATGTATTTTAAAAAATATTTTAAAAAGAGCTTTACTGATGTATAATTGATATACAAAGAACCACAAATATTTAATATGTTCAAGTTGATGACTTTGGACATATGCAAACACCCATAATACCATTACCATGATCAAGGTAATAGGCATATCCAACACTTCCCAGAGTTTCTTTGGTTTTTGTTTGCTTTTTGTGGTAGAACACTTAACATGAGATCTACCTTCTTTATAAATTGTAAAGTGTATGATACCATATTGTTAACTATGGGCATTATGTTGTACAGCAGATCTCTAGAACTTATTCATCTAGGATAACTGAAAGTTTATAACCTTTGAATAACAACTCCCTAATTTTCTCCCTCCCCTTAGCAACCACTGTTGTATTCTCTGCTTCTGTGAGTTTGAATATTTTATTTTATTTTTTTATTTTAGAATATTATGGGGGTACAAATGTTTTGGTTACATGTCTTGCTTTTGTACAGTTTGAGTCAATGTTATAAGTGTGCCTATCACCCAGATACTGTGCATTGTACCTGTTAGGCGTGAATTTACCCAACCCCTCCTCCCTCTTCCCACCTGTTATATGTATTATATATGCATTCTTACAATAGAATAAGAAAAGAAAATATTATTTAAAAATCATAAGGAAGAGGTAATATATTTACTATTCATTAAGTGGATGTGGATCATCATAAAGGTCTTCATTCTTGTCTTCATGTTGAGCAGGCTGAGGAGAAGGAGGCAGAGGAAGGGTTGGCCTTGCTGTCTCAGGGGTGGCAGAAGTGGAAGAAAATCTACATATAGGTGGACCCACAAAGCTCCCATCTATGTTGTTCAAGGGTCAACTGTATTCTATATCTATTCAGCAAATATTTATTGACCACCTATTATATGCTAGACATTGTTCTAAGTGATCAGAATACATGACTAATCAAAAAAGACAAAGGAACTTGCCATTATGCAGCTTACATTCTAACATGAAGAGACCTAACACAACAAAAAAGCAAATTATAAATTATATTAAAAGGTGATACATGCTATGAAAAAAAGAAAAACCAGAGAAAGGTAAGGAAATTGTGAATACTTGATAGGGATAGATGAAGGCTGCTGTATTAAATAGAATGTCCAAGTTAGACCTCATTAAGAAAGTATTATTTGAACAAAGAGTTGAATTAGGTGAGGTAATTAGGTCTGTTGATATGAGAGAGTTGTTCATTTTGGGCTTGGGAAAACCTAGTGCAAGGGCCATGTCAAGTGTTAAAATAGCCAGCAAACCCAAGTTGCTGCACAAAATGAATGAATAAGGAAACTTATTACAATAATACTAGCTTTTGATGATGTTTTAAATGTATTAGTCTCTTAAATCATGTGAAAAACAAAAAGTGAAGTTAATAAACCATTGTTAAAAAATACTAGCTTTTACAATTTCCCTTTATTTACCTTTATTGACATCTTTATTTATTCATATGGCTTCAAGTTATTGTCCAGTGTGCTTTCTTTTTATCCCACCCTACAGGCCTTCCTTGAGTATTTCTTGCAGGGAAGGTCTAGTGGTAATGAACTCCCTGAGCTTTTGTTTATCTGGGAATGTCTTAATTTCTCCCTTGCTTTTAAAGGAAAATTTAGCTGGAAATAAGACTCTTGGTTGACAGTTTTTTATTGTCACATTGAATATATTGTGCTAAAACAAAATTGAATGAATGAATATTCAATTGTGGGTGAATATTGTAGGTGAATATTGGCCCACTGTCTTCTAATGAGAAGTCTTCTGATAGTCTTATTATGTAACCCTTGTATGTGACATGTGGCTTCTCTTGCTGCTTTTAAGAATCTCTCTTTGTGTTTTGAAAGTTTGAGTATAGTGTGTCTTAATTAAAGTTTATTGAGCTTCTTGGATGTTTATATTCATGTCTTTCCTCAAATTTGGGAGCTTTTCAGCTATTATTTTTTCAAATATTCTCTCTACTCTTTTTTCTTTCTTCTCCTTCTGAGACTCCCATGATGTGTATGTCGATCTACTTGATGGTGTTCTTCAAGTCCCTTAGGCTCTGTTCACTCTTCTTCAATCTTTTTTTCATTCTGTTCCTCAGACTCAATAATTTATATTGTCCTACCTTCAAGTTTTCTGATTCTTTCTTCTACCTGATCAAATATGTCTTTGAATCCTTCTCATGAATTTTTAATTTCAGTTATTGTAGTTTTCAGCTGCAGAATTTCTTTTTGGCTCTTTTTAATTTTCCTGTCTCTTTATTGCTATTTCCATTTTATTCATACATCATTTTCTTGCCTTTCTCCATGCTTTCCTTTACTTCTTGCAGCTTCTTTAAGACAGTTGTTTTAAAGTCTTTGTCTAGTAGGTCTGGCATCACATCATTATCAGGGACAGTTTCTGTTGATTTTTTTTTCCTTTGAATGGGCCATATTTTCCTGTGTCTTTGGATACTTTGTAGTTTTTGTTGTTATTTTTGTTGTTGTTGTCCAAAACTGGACATTTGAATCTAATAATGTGATAAATCTGCAAATCAATTTTTCCCTCTTCCCCAGGGTTTGCTGTTCTTTGTTATTGTTTTTGTTTATTGCTTTTGTTGTTATGATAGTTGTAGGCTGTCTCTGTGCCAAAGATCAGCCTGAGATGTAAACTCAAAGTCTTCTCAGGTGCTTTCTGAGCCTATACCTTTCCATGAGCACGTGTGGTCACTTTCTAATTTTCCCCATATATGAGGCTGCATTTGAATGTCCTTGTCTTCAATGTCGGCACCAGTCCTTTAAGTCCTCTAGAATTCACTTCACTGGAGGGTGCAAAACGGGGGTACAACAACAATGGTGGCAGCCTCTTTGCCTGCACTGCTGTGATCAGAAGTAGCAATCAGTGATCAAAGCACAGATACCCAATATTTGGAGGACAGTGTCTTTTTTACTCACCCTGGCTCTCACAAGCTGTGTGCAAGCTGCTCAGGAATACATGCAGAGCTTCCTGCCAAGGGATAACAGTTGGAGAGGAATAGCTGCTCCTGTGCTAAGAGCTGAAATGGACCAAGATTAATGGTAATTTACTACCCCAGCCTTCCTCTGGAACTTGCAATACTTTAAGAGACTTTCAAGTTACAGAATATTTATATCAGACAAATTCTGCCAATGCAATCGTGTTCTAGGTGGGGAGACTGATTTCTGGTGCTTCCTACTCCACCACAGCTCTTTCCTACTCTTCCCACAGTTCTTCCTCTAATTCTGAAGATAAGACTACTAGGTTTGCCTGGGAGGTTGGAAAATATGTGCAGGATGAAGAGAGGAGTCAAGGGTGAGTCCACAGTTTTTGGCCTGACAAAGTAAAAGTAACAGGTACTGCCACCAGCTGAGACAGGGTAGATTACAGGTGAAGGAGACTTGAGGTGAGAAGAATATTGGATGAATCTGAGATGTCTAGATGCCTACATGGTAATGTCAAGTAGGCAGCTGCAAATAAATCTTGGAGAGAGGTCTTGGCTGGACATCAGCTTATATTTTACGTAAAGGCAGGTAATAAAATCACAAAGGGAGGGTGGGTAAAGATAGAGAAGAACACCATGGACAATCCCTGGGGAACTCCAACATTAAGAAGCTGCATACTAGTAAAACTTCAATGGAAAGTAATATGGAGATACCTCAAAGAACTAAAAGTAGAACTACCATTTGATCCAGCAATCCCACTACTGGGTATTTACCCAAAGGAAAAATAGACATCCTATAAAAAAAGACACCTGCACTCAAATGTTTATAGCAGCACAATTCACAATCACAAAGACGTGGATACAACCCAAGTGCCCATCAATACATGAGTGGATTAATAAAATGTGATATATGTACACCATGGAGTACTACTCAGCCATAAATAAAAAAGGGTGAACTAATACCTCCTGTATTAACCTGGATGGAACTGGAGACCATTCTTCTAAGTGAAGTATCACAAGAATGGAAAAATAAACACCACAGGTACTCACTTTTAAATTGTAACTAATAAATCAATACTTACGTGTACATATGGAAATAACATTCATCAGAAATCAAGCAGGTGGGAGGGGGAAGGAGTAGATGGGTAAATTCACACCTAATGGGTACAATGTACACTATCTGGGGGATGGGCACATTTATAACTTTGACTCAAATGGTACAAAAGCAATTTATGTAACCAAAACGTTTGTACCCCCATAATATTCTGAAATTAAAAAAAAATAACTAAAATTCATTACCATCTAGACCAGGGACTGGCAAACGTTTTTCTGTGAAGGGCCAAACAGTAAATATTTTAGGCAACTACTCAATTTTGCCATTGTAGGAAAGCAACCATAGATAATATGTAAATGAATGGGTGTGGCTGTGTTCCAATAAAATTTTACTTACAGAAAAAAAGTTAAAAAATAAATAAATAAATACTTTAATAAATGGAAAAACAAAAGGTTGTGTGGAAGAGGAGAAACCAGCAAACTAGGCTGAGAAATGCAAACAGTTTTGCAACAGGAGATAAAAACAAATTGTGCTGTCCTGGAAGCCAAATGAAGACAATGTACCAATGATAGTTCAAGACATACCTTAGTTCCAGTGAGTTATTTGTTGTTGCAGAGGTGAAAAACAGAACCAATGAAAACTTACAGGGATAAGGATCATATTTCAATGAGGAAAAAAAATTGAACAGGAATGTCTACTCAATATTAGATCTAGCTGTTCTATGATGCAGTGAACTTTCTTTTTAATCCTAGAAGTATTCATCGACAGGCTGATGAGTATCACAAATACTATAGAAATGATTTCTGAATTGGGTAGAAGATTCAGCCATATGACCTATGAGACACACGCCAACTAACGAGTAGATTATTTTTGCCTCACTTAACACCAGAGGAGAAATACATCTGCTTTTCCATCTGGGCCTTCGCAATCTTAGCAGTCTGTGTCCAGAATTATCTCAATGCCTCTTTGTATAATAGGTGGTGAATTATATAATGGTTTAATGCAAAGAAGAGAGGCTTTGGTGTAGAGAGACCTGGGTTCATATGTTAACACTATCACTTATATATCATGCAGCTTTAAGAAAATTGCTTAAATATTTTTAAACCTTAGCCTCTTCTTCAGAACCCTCACAGCGTTCTTGTGAAAAGAATATAGTAGTTTACTGTGCTTTGCTCAGTGTCTGATATACAGTTGGTAGTCATAAAAACCTTAATTCTCTAAGTGTTAGGTCTTAGGTTTAAGGACTATTTTATGATGTTTTAAAGTTAGTCATTCCTCTAAACTTGAGTTTTAGACTGTGTTATTAAATGAATAGGGTAGTCTACTATGCTATTAAATCATAAATCAGAAATAAAGTGTATTATTTTTCATCAAAACATAATTTTCACTTGGTTTTTAAGTTCATAATAGATTTTGATGGGTTTTGAGGTCATGTTTGGGGTCACATTTTCTACTATACATTTTAAGATGTAATTTGCTTAAATTATAATAATAGAACCATAGAGTGTAATGAGGTAAAGATAACAGGCTATGACATCAGAAAGGCTGGATATGAATCTTGCATTGATCATTTATTAATGATGTGATTTTAGAAAGTCAGCTCCTTTGAGAATCAGTTCCCTTATATATAAAATGGAAAGGAGAGTATTACTAGGATTTCTGTGACAATCAAATGAGTTAATATATGTAAAAACTATAAGGTATCTGACATATAGAAAATACTCAATAATCCTTAGTTTTTATTATTTGTTCCTCCATTCTAGAAAAAAATTTCTATATAGAACCAATTTTTCTATTTTAATACTTTCAATTAGCCCAACTATTTAAAAGTATCTTTCCTACTAGAAAAATAACCTGTTAATAATAACTAATGCAAAAATCACAAAAAAACCTGCAACAAAAAGGGACCCACCCCTTTTTGCTTCTAGTTATCTTACACATATCTCTCTCTATATATATATAAACATATATATAGATACACAGATGTATATATCCCTTTTATACTCAAAAGGAACAAACTATATCTTTTATTTCACTTAACAATACATACTTGTGCAAATATATAATTTTAAAATAAATTGCTAGATATGCCACTGCTTTCAAAAGTCTATGCCTATGTCATATTAATTAATTTTGTAGAACTGCTCTCCAAAATGGTTGAATCTATATGCTCTGACCAACAGGTTATGCAGTGTAATTTTCCACATACTCTAAAACTATTATTGGTTATAATCAAACTTTTATTTGTCAGTCTGATAGAGAACAGAAGCATTTCAAATTCGTCTTAACTTATATTTTTCTAGTAAGTGAGATTCAGTGTATTTTAAATTTGCTTCAAACAATACATGTGTAATAATGTCTGTGGATATCATTAGCTTCTTGTTCAATTAGAAAAATTAGTTCTACTATATATAAAGATAATAAATTTCCTGTCATGTGTTTCAAATATTTTCAAATATTCACATAAATTCAGCATTTGCCTTTTGTTTTTAGTAATTACCAACATTATTTTTGCTTGCACAGAAGTTTTAGATTTATGTTGTAAAAATTTATTCATTTACTTGTGGCTTCAGTGTTTCCCATCTTTCTTAAAAATGCTTTCCCCCAATTAAACTTTATGAAATAAAACTGCTCATAACTCATTCTAGTACTTTATTTATTTATTTATTTATTTATTGGCATTTAATCTTAGAGCCAGTTAGAATTTATTTTGTTGTACAAGATGAGGTAGGAATGTAGTCTTCCTTCTCTTTTGCCCCCCAAATGCCTCACTAGTTATCTTTCCAATACTTACTAAGTAAATAATTTCTCCATATGGTTCTTAAATATCTATTTATTATATGATATATGTCCATGTTTATTTCATGAAGAATGGAAAACTAATTTTATCAAATGCATATTTGTTTCTAAATATAGTAAATTTGTTTAAATATTTTTTAAAATACTAAATCAATCTTGCATCCCTGAAATAAACTACATTTGAGTGTAATTTATTATGTTGACAGTGGGCTATTGAAATACATTGGTAATATTTTTGTAACATTTATTATTGTAAAATATAGATAGCATAAAATTTACCATTTTAACTTTTTGTTTTTTGTTTTTTTGTTTTTTTTTTTTTTAGAGACAGGTCTTGCTATATTGCCCAGGCTAGACTCAAACTCCTAGATTCAAACAATACTCCCACCTCAGCCTCTTGAGTAGCTTGGACTACAGGCTTGTGCCGCTGTGCCCAACCCATTTTAACTATTTTAAGTGCACAATTCAGGGGCATTAAGTCCATTCATAATATCATGCAACTATGGTCACTATCCATTTCCAGAACTTTTTCATCATTCCCAGCAGAAACTTTGCACCAATTAAACAATAATTTCTCATTCTTTCCTCCTTAAAGCCCCTTGTAACCTCTATTCCATTTTCTGTCTCTACAAATTTGCCTGTCCTAGGTAGCTCATAAAAGTTGAATCATATAACATTTGTTCTTTTTGTCTGGCTTATTTTATTTTGTATAATGTGTTCACTGTTCATCCATGTTGTGGAATTCATCAGAATTTCCTTGCTTTAAGGCTGAATAATATTCCAATGTATGTATATATCGCATTTTATTTATCTATTCATCTGTTGAGGATATTTGGACTGTTTCCACCTTTTAGCTATTGTAAATAATACTGCTATGAACATTGGTGTTCAACATTTGGTATTTTAAAGTTTTTGCACTGATATTCATAATTGAGATTGTTCTAGAGTTTAATTTTGTGACATCTTGGGAAACCTATACATTTTTAAGGAAATTATTTACAAAATGGTGTAAATCTAAACATATTTCACAGATTTCTTTTCACAATGACTTACGTTAGAAAAAGAAAATAAAAGTCACACAATTTTTTTACATGAATCTAAATTTCTTTCAAAAAGTTGGTTGCTGTCAGGTCATAACTTAATAAAAGTAACAATAATCCCTTCTGTAGATGATTCTGGGAAAATGCATTCATTTTTATTATCTTTTAGAGAAAGATTGTTTTTCTGCTAATCTCAAGAAATACAGTATTTGAATTTACATAAAATTCATTTGCTTCCACATGTTCAAGAAGTCTTTCTAAGTCAATAATAAAATGGGAATCCACTCAATTGGTAATGTAATATCTCTTGATTTTAATAGTGATATATCTTTTCTGGTCTCTTAAAGATCTGTCTACATAAAAAGCCACTCCTACCTACTACAACAGCAAAAGAAATAGCAGAGGGGCCATATATCTTCTGATGGGTGTAGAGAAACTTACTGAAGGCTCACTGAGTTAAACAAACAAAGGAACATACAAGCAAATGAAGAATAATAAGATTGTAGAGAGGGACATGAGATGGGAGATTTTTTTTAGCTCTCATTGGACTCTAAAGTAAGAGTACAGGTTTGGACACATTTCAAAAGGCACTTGCATTTTAATGATCCTTTTGAAGCAGTTTTCAGTTTTCCAGTTGAGGGTAAATGTGAAAATAAGAACCAATCCTCTTAAATGAAGTGGAAAATATTAGCCTGAGGTATGAGAAAGAAGGAAGGGGGGAGGTTGTGGCAGAATGGCAACTACTGATTGAAACAAGCTACAGATCCTCTAGACATAGAAAAGGAGAGCGTGGTATGACTTCAGCAAATTCAAGGATATATTTTGCAAGGGTGTGCTGAGTTCATAACAAAGGATGTTGAGAACAGAAGCACACAATTCAGGAATTCATTAGGAATGCATGAGCCAATGTAAGTTAGAGATACAAAACTTGAAAAAACTCAAAATAGGAAAATAACATTTGAAGTACATAGTGTGGGCATTAATTAAAAGAAAGGGTAAGTACTAGACATAACACTATTACAAATATCTAAATTTTACTAGAAAGCAGGATTATTTTGCATGCCATTCTACTGGAGAGAATACAATCTACAGTACTTTGAATGTTTTTTCCTCACCAAAAAAATGTGAATCAGTGTCTTATCATTTTCTCAACTGACATTTAAATTCATAAATGAGGGACTAGAAAACTGATATGAATGAAACCGAAATCACAAAACCCATCAAATCCTCTCTTCCATTTACTTTAGAAAACCAAAAGCAATGCTGTGCAGTGGTCTCTGTCTGGTAAAGATACAACAGGTTTAGGTTATAAGCTACACAGTGGCTTCTGGAAAACCATATTGCTTACAAAAATAGAGAGGTGTTTCTAAGATTTCAAGTGGTTATGTTTGCCTTTGATTTGGTCATAGTTTCCACATTTAGTAGCTACTCTTAAATGATATGATAATTACTTAAAAAGTTAGAAATAATACTCATCAAGGATTTGGATTTAGGTATTTCATCTTTTGAAGTATAAAGAAGGAAACACAAGCTCTGTGTGAAGACATGGCAGGATACAACCACAGGTGAGACTACTTCTAACCAGGTACAGAAGGCAGCCCTTCTCTCCGGAACTGAGTAGAATAAGAAGAAATATAGAGCAAGTAAGATGGTTTTCAACATATTTTGGAACTTTAATTTTCTGCATTAATCTACATAAGAAATTGATTTGAAAACCGGCACAGAGGAATGTGGCTGCGTTTGATCTTTAAAAAGGCCAAATTTGGGGCAGATTTACACTCCTGGCAATATATTGCTTTAAAAAGTTGGCAGTAACTCAAATCGAGAAATATAAAGTTGGCCTTGGGGCAAATTTAATTGAAGAAAAGGTCTGATGTATTTCAGTGGATTCAGAAAGCACATCAAAAGACATTCTTAAAAGTTACTGAGAGGCTGAATTGTCCAGGTGAACAAATAGGTACAGTAGCAAGCAACAAGTAGATACACTTTTACAAGTGGAAGCAGCACTTTTCCAGTCTCTAAGGCTCTCTCATTTCACCCAGACTTTTGTGCTAGGCATTCCTTTCACATGTCTAGCAGCAACAAAACATAGCACATCTTCTGCCACTTATGCATATCTTAAGTTTCGTAGACCCTACAAGATGCTTGTTTATTGCAGCACAAAAAAATACGGAATTCTTATCATTCTTCCAAGGGTGAAAATTGTCTTCATTAATACCAAATTTATCCCCCAAGCTATGTTTTTAAACATTTTTTTGGTATGTGTAATAGCTTTGCATGTCACCACTAAATCATAATGTAATCTTGGAGACATCTCAAACTGCAACTAAACTCAATGCACATACTTCCAACACTACAAGCAACTCAATATAAAAATCCAGAACCAAGCTTACATATGCACAGGCAATAGCAATGAACTATGACCACTGCTTGCCTGACAGAGACCGTAACATGATTCTGACTATAACATGCATAACAGTTGGAGATGTTAATATTTGAAAAAAAAATGGTGTATTGGACTGTGAAATATATATGGATTTAGAGAGAAAGAGCTAATGTTAAAGATAGTGCATGGTTCTCCAGGGTCTTCTACATGAATCTCTTAGGAATATAGAGGAATATATTGACCCATGTTACCTCTTTAGAGGCTTAACTATCAAGAAATAATTACTCTGATTCTGAAACATTTGAAAATACAAACAATAGATGTACAACATCTATTTCTCTGTTCATCTGTTTTCAAAGAGTAAATTTTATTATGTTATTTAGGGTATACAACATGATGTTATGGGATACAAATAAAAAGTAAAAAGTTACTACAGTGAAGCAAACGAACATATCCAATCATCTGACAGTTACACATTTTTTTGTTTTTGTTGGCAAGAGCAGCTAAAATATACTCATTTAGTATGAGTCTCAAATACATCTCTGTTAATCTTATTAAAATATAAAAACAAATAAGAAAAATTGTTCATTAAAATAATTTAATGATATGGCCTATTTTCCCCAAATTAAATCATTAAACATAAAGCACTGGAGCTAGATGAGTCATTCTTAACGTGCTTGAATAGCATTCTTATGCTTTCTATAATTTAAAATCTTAAACTTCTTTCAATTCCTTGTAGTATTCAGCTAAGTAAGCAAATTAACTTGAAGTTGGAGACTAATTGAAACAAAATCTATCCAAAAAAGGTCATGTATTACAGCTGTGATAAGGGCATTTCCCCAAGAATTCCCATAGTTATTTATTGCCCTTTGTTTGAGAGGCCTGTGTCATCACCACATTAATTAGTGGTTCAAACAGACAGCAAGTATCAAGGGGAGAGATGGTTCTGAGAGAAAGTTTTTTAAGCAGGTCTTTTCTAGTGTCCCCCCTCAAGGGATAAACCACTTTTTATTATAAAAGATTAAACTTTAAATCCATAAATACTGTTGTGCTCTGTTCAACAGCTCATAGTATCACATCACATCATACATTTTACAGCTCATAAATATACATCAAATACAGCTAAGGTTTAGGGATCATAATCTTAATTCTATCTCACCAATATTTTTGTAAGGAGTGGGCAAAACACTCAGCAGGAGAGAATCACACTTTTTAAATAAAATATGGTTTGTCTTCAAAAGATTATAAAAGATCATAAAATATAGTTTATTTTTAAAAGATTATAATTTCATTGTAGTACAAAAATGCACAAAAAACAACATAGGTCAACATTGACAGGTGATTCTGGTCTGTTTCTCAGAATTCCACTTTTTTTCTGTAAAAGGGCTCTAAAGTTCTCTTATGTGTGATAATTAGATGAAATGAACATTCCTTTAAAAAATTAAGAGTGGCAGGCTATTCATCAATTAAATAAATGGCAAATTTTCTCAGGCATGAATTGTTATTTGAGAGTCTTCCACATAACTGTTATATTCATTATTATTAGCTATCATTTTTCACATTCTTCCAAATTTTACATGAAAAAGTAATACAAATGCATGAGCATGATCAGTCCAGTTAAAAATGTAACGGTTTACAAATAATGAAGAATCTAAAATAACAACTGCACTAAAGATCTCCATCTCTAACAAAGATATGACCTTGAGCAATTCATAATTTTCCAGTTAGCCATGTGTAAAATAAGTTTTATATTAATCTATGCTTTTCAAAATTAGTCCCAGCCTAAGCAATATAAGATTCTAAAACTTCTAAGAGCTACAAAAATTTGTTAGTGATCCATGGTTTACTGTAATACAACTAAGCAGTTTTGTTGCTTGAGCATCTTCTTACAAATTGTGAAATAAAACCTCACAAAAAAATTTACACCATATACTCAATATTACCATATCTTCCATTTTTTTCCACACAAGTGTTTTGGTTTTTTTAGATTGAAGAAATCCCCTCAGTATTTCTTGTAATATGGGTCTGGTGGTGGTGAATTCTCTCAGTTTCTGTTTGTCTGGGAAAGGCTTTATCTCTCCCTCATAACTGAAAGATACCTATGCAGGATGTTATATTCGTGGACAACAGTTTTTTTTTTCTTTCAGCATTTTGAAAATGTTGTTCCACTCCCTCCTGGACTGTAGGAGTTCTGTTGAGAAGTCTGTTGCCAGATTAAATGGAGCTACTTTATATGCTATTTGCTTCTTTTCACTTGCTGCTTTTAGAATCTTCTGTCTCTCCTTGACCTTTTAGAGTTTTAGTATTATATGCCTTGGGGTAGTCTTAATTGGGTTGAATATATTTGGTGTTCTCTGACCTTCCTGTACCTGGATATTTACATCTTTCTCAAGTTTTGGAAAGTTTTCTGTTATTACTTCTTTGAATAAGCTTTCTACCCCTTGCTCTTGCTCAATTCCCTCTTGAACATCAGTAATACTTAGATTTGGTCTTTACGGGTAATTTTCTAATAATATTTCTTGTAGCCAAACTTCATCACTTTTTGATCTTTTTTCTTTTTTCTCCTCTGACTGTATTTTCAAATAGCCTGTCTTAAGGCTCACTGATTCTTTCCTCTACTTGATCCATTTTGCTTTTGAGGGCTTCTAATAAATTTTTCAGTTCAGCAAATGTATTTCTCAGATTTCTGTTTGTTTTTTTAAGTATTATTTCAATCTCTTTATTAAATTTATTAGATGAATTTCTGAGTTGCTTTTCTGTATTATCTTGGAGATCACCGAGTTTCCTTAAAACTGCAGTTTTGAATTCTCGATCAGAGAGCTTACATACTGCCATCTTGTTAGGGTCAGTCACTGGTTCCTTACTTTGTCCATTTGATGGACTGATGAAAGTAGATGCAAAAATCCTCAAGAAAATACTAGCAAACCAAATCCAACAATAAATTAAAAAGATCATTCACTATGATTAAGTGAGATTCATCCAGGGATGCAATGATGTTTCAACATAAACAAATCAATAAGCGTGACACATCACATTAACAGAACCGAGAACAAAAACCATATGATTATCTCAGTAGATGCAGAAAAATCATTTGAGAATATTCAATATACCTTTATGATAAAAATCCTCAACAAAATGAGTGTAGAAGGATCATACCTAAAAATAGTAACAGTCATATGTGAAAATCCCATAGCTAACACTGTATTGGACAGGGAAAAATTGATAGCCTTTCCTCTAATATCTGAAACAAGACAAGGATGCCAATTTTCACTACTTTTATTCAACATAATACTGGAAGTTCTGGCAAGAGAAATTATGCAAGATAAAGAAATAAAGGGCATCCAAAGTGGAAAGGAAGAAGTCAAATTAGACTTGTTTGTAGATGACATGATCTCATACTTAGAAAAACCTAAAGACTTCACCAAAAAAACTGTTAGAATGATAAATTCAATAAAGTTGCAGGATACAAATTCAACATACAAAAATCAGTAGCCTTTATATACATCAACAATGAACAATCTGAAAAAGAAATCAAGAAAGCAATCCCATTTACAATAGCCACAAAAATATAAAATTCCTAGAATTCAATTTAATCAAATAAGTGAAAAAACTACCCAAAGAAAACTATAAAACACAGCTGAAAGAAATTAAGAGGACAAAAAAGGGGAAAAATACTCCATGCTCATGGATTGAAAGAACTGATATTGTTAAAATGATATACTAAGGCAATTATCAGATTCAATGTAATCTATATCAAAATATCAATGCCATTCTTGAAAGAAATAGAAAAAAAAATCCAAAAGTTTATGTAGAACCACAAAAGATCCTGTATAGTCAAAGCAATACTGAGCAAAAAGAGCAAAGCTGGAGGCATCACACTACCTGACTTAATTTATTACAAACCTATAATAATCACATTGGTATGGCACTGTCATAAAAACAGACGCATAGGCCAATGGAAATGAATATAAAACCCAGATATAAATACACAAATTTACAACCAACTCATCTTCAACAAAGGCACCAAGAACATACAATGAGGAAAAGAGAGACTATTCAATAAATAGTGCTGGGAGAACTGGATAACTACATGAGGAAGAATAAAATTGGACCCCTATCTCTCACCATACACACAAATGAAATCAAAATGGATTAAAGACTTAAATCCAAGACCTGAAAATGTGAAAAAAATAGAGAAAAAAACATTGAGAAAATGGTCCAGAACACTGATCTGGCCAAAGATTTTCTGTGTAAGACCTCAAAAACACAGGCAGCCAAACCAAAAATTTACAAATGGAATTACATCAAGCAAAAAAATTTTTGCACAGCCAAGGAACATGCAACAAAGTGAAGAGACAACCCAAAAATGGGAGAAAACATTTGCAATCTAGCCATATGACAAGGAAATAATAAACAGAATATATAAAGAGCTCAAACAACTCAACAGCAAAAAAACCCAAATAATCCAATTAAAAAATGGGCAAAAGATCTGAATAGACATTTCTCAAAAGAAGACATACAAATGGGTAACAGGTATATGAAAAATGCTCAACATCACTAATCATCAGAGAAATGCAAATAAAAACTACAAAGAAAGATCACCTCATCCCAGTTAATTTTTTTTTTTTTTATTAAGAAGACAGGCAATGAAAGATGCTGAAGAGGATGTGGAGAAAGGGGAACACTCATACACTGTTGGTGGGAATGTAAATTAGTACAGCCACTATGGAGAACAAACAGTACAGAGGTTCCTAAGAAAACTGAAAATATAAATACCATATGGTCCAGCAATTCCGCTGCTGGGTATACATCCAAAAGAAAGGAAATCAGTATATCAAAGAGATATCTGCATCCCCATATTTATTGCAGCACTATTCACAATAGCTAAGATATGGAATCAACCTAAGTGTCCATCAACAGATGAATGGATAAAGAAAATTTGATATTGTACAATATAATTCAGCAATAAAAAAGAATGCAGTTCAGTCATTTGTAGCAAAATGGATGGACCTGGAGGCTATTATGTTAAGTGAAATAAACCAAGCACAGAAAGACAAAATGGCATGTTCTCACTCATATGTTGAAACTAAAAAAGTAGATCTCATGAAGATAGGGAACAGATTGGTTGCTCTCAGAGGCTCCAAAGTGTGGGGGGAAATGAAGAGAAGTTGATTAATGGGTACAAATATATAGTCAGATCAAAGAAATAAGACCTAATATTTGATAGTGGACTATAGTTTACAAAAATCTAGTGTACATTTCAAAATAGCTAGAAGAAAACAATTCAAATGTTTCTAGCATAAAGACAAACATTAAAACTGATAAATATCCCAAGTACACTGATTTTATCACTTAAAATTATATGAATGTATTAAATTATCTCAAATATCCTAAAACTATGTACACATCTATTTATTATACATCAATAAAAATAAATTTAAAAAATTGATACCATAGAATATGCTTATTTCAATATTCTTCACTCTGTATCAAATACAGACTCTAGTAATACTCAGTATAAAAACACTCATGCTAGAAATTGAAGAGTCATCAGAACTTTAAATGCCTTCCATACCCGGTCAGAGACCATGGAGCTGCAATTTACATAGAAGCAGACACCAAGTCTTTCATTGGAATTCCCACGTCTACAAAATAGACAAGTGTTAATCTTAGAAACAATATCAAGTTATATCATATTTAAATTTATGATTTAAGGAAATAATCTTCCATTCAAGATGATAACTGGTTAATTAATCATGTTCCATAAAAAAGGATACATTTTTCTTAATACTCCAAGATATTTCTATATTTCACTAGTATATAAAAATTTCATGTACATTTCTATGACTTCTCAATTTAATATTTGTAAGAACATGATTATAAATTAAATCTAATAAAGTTTATATCAAAAACATAGATGCTATTAAATGCATCTTTCTTGCAATAGAGTATGTCTAACTCAGAACAAACAAAAATGGCATGCCCAGGAAACCTCATCTGAAAATTTTCTGGGTTGTAACAATTTTATCCCTGCTTGAAATAATTATAAGCAAAACATTCTAGTTAATTATATATACCAGAATTTATCACACTGGAAGACAATTGGTAAACTAGAGCATTTATTTCTGTAATCTTTATTATTAAGATAATTACATGGTCCTTGCTTCAGATTCACTCTTTATAAAGTAAATTATAAGGTTGACTCTTTGAGTTTCCACTTTAGCTTCTTTCATTTATTTGGAAAAAAAAACCTCTTTTTACCCATTGGCATTTATGAATATAATTGATGAAACCATGATTTTATAACCAATGATCTACTAGCAGAAAAGTAAAGAGAGATATTAGTACACTAATAACAATATCATAACTATTTTTATAAACAAACCTTGAATATACAAGGCCAGAAGTTATAATCCAAGAGTCTAATAAATGGCATGTTGCTTTCCTAGATATAATAATTCTCTGATTGGCTAATGTTATATATTTAGTATCATTAATTCTACTCCCTTTTATAATAAGAATATATATTTTAACATGAACCAAAACATAATCAAGTGAGTGTGCATGTTTTGATAAATTGGTAAATCATTTATATGGTAAACAAATGATTAAAATATCTAATTATGCTTCCTACATTCACAGAAGAAAAATGCTGTAGCCTTCACTTGAAAATTTCCCTCATCATTGTACTTTCAAAGTGTTCTTCTTTCTCTATGTCAGGATCATGTGTTTCTGTATACTTATATAATGAAGCTTAACATATTTATGTTATAAAAGGCAATGAATAAAACAGTCTTATTTTTATCATTTTTTTCTTAATTCTATGAGAACAAAGTATATATTCTGGTACCTTTGGATATTGTTTGACAGGAATCAGTACTCTTTCTGAGAGCTTTATGTTTTTGTTGCTGATGACATCAAGGTATTTCTTGTCTTCATCTTCCTTTTTTCCATCAGAACCTTGAAATTTTTCAATTTCTGAAAAAAAATCACAAGAAAAAAACAAGTGAAATGAGAAAAAAGTCATCATAAACATACTGATTGTTCTTATTACTCCTCTTCTCAAATAAGGTTTCGAAGAATCTTGATAAAAGGCCTGCAACAGCATCTTGCAAACAGCTATGTGAATGCTGCTATGGTATGTAAGATGACCTCTGCAAACTAAAATTAAAAAGTGATAATTGAAAATGTGACTGTGTCTTCTGTGATACAAATGATGATTTAATTATTTTTTAATATCTACAAACAAAATATGAAGAAGAATATGTCCTTTGACTACTTAAAATACTAATATCTAAGCAAACATAACTTTCCCAGGAGCAATGAATAGAACAAAATATATTTTAAGGTTATATGTTTAATTTTTATTTGGAATTGTTCTTAAGAAAATAAAAATAATTAAAAATGGTAATCGTCCAGTCATCTAAAATAAATAGTAAAGAGAAACTGCATGATATTTTATATTCTAGCCAATTCTACAAATTAAAAGGGGCCACAGAAAAGTCATATAAAGGATTAAATCTATTAATGTTATTATTCATATTCATCTACATGAAATTATCTTTGTAGATTCTTGAGAGGAACTATTAGTTTTGACCTATCAGAATGTAATCAAAATGAATATTTTAGAGCATATGGACACTACTTTTCCATTTCTTCATTTTTAAATTAATTTATTCCATAAACATTTTTAAACCTCTACTATGGGTACTAGAGATACAACAGAAAACAATAAAATGTCTCCACTTTTATGGCATCTATATTCTAATGTGGACAATGAACAACGAGAAAATGAATATTTGTGCACAAACATATTTATAGGTGGGAGCACAGAATAAATACAATATAGCTATTAAGAATATAAAGGCGAGTAGAGTCAAGGGGTGCAGGTATTACTTTAAATTTGCAGGGTGATATTTGAGCAAAGCCGTAAATGATGAGAAAGGGTAAGCCATGAGAAGGTTGAGAAGTAGAGTTTAATAGTCTGATGAAACAAACTTGACTTGCTCTTGGAACAGTAAGAAGCAAGAAAGCCTATGTGGCTGAAGAAGTAAATGTAGAAAAAAGGCTTAATGGGTGGTCATGAGACAGATCATGTAGCAACTTGGGGGATACATGATGTTTTATTGTGAATGTAATGGGAAGCCACTGGATGGTTTTCGGGAGGGATGAAGGCAGCCACATTTGATTTTTATTTGTAAAGATAACATCGTGTGTGATATACAAAACCAGTCATAGTTGATGGCAAGCAAAAAAGGAAACCAAATTACATTTGTCTATCTGAGAGATGATGCTAACCTGGACTAACAAAGTAGGAACGAAGTGTTAGAAGGATGTGCAGTTACAACTAAGGTCTCTTCATAAAATTCACTATGCAAACTAAATGTTTTAGAGGATTATTAAAAATTAATTTTACTAACCTTTTTATGTGTACTGGATAATTATTATTACTATGAAATCATCAGTAAATATTTCTTCTTTCCTTGCTCTTGGTCAATTGTGCTATTGCAAAACACTAAATTAAGATACGAATGTGATTGTTTTTTACTTTTGTTATGGATGGAACAAAATCATTCTGCTTCTGTTATTTTGGAGTAGATAAAAGGCAATCATAGTTATTAAGTATGAACACTGTTAATACAAATTAATTTATATTGCAACTTAAAACAATTATTTTTATAAGGTCTGTTTACTTCCAAAAATAAGAGGAATACTATATTGTATCTAATAGTTTTGGGTTTTGCTCTTCTATTTTTAATTAACATCTTTTCCAAAGCTTCCAGCAAAAATCCCTATAACATTCCAGGTAGTAAACTTTTAACATACTATTTATTTGGGCTGTGTGGCATCTAAAACAATCTTTTTCAAGTAATATTACATTGTTTACCCAGATAGTATCTGAATAAAAGGTACACTGCATAGTTTGTACAAAATTATTTATAATCATTTTATCGGCTATAAGGTGTAATTTCTGTAAAGACAAATATCTTAAAAAATGAACTGTTTGAAAGTAAGTTATATGTCTATAATTCCTACTTAGTATGATGGTATCACATTCCTACTCCAAAGTATCAACAAGTCATTTTAACTGACTGCCTTTTTAAACTGAGAAGCACTCTTGATTCCAAACTTTCAATCCTTTATATAATTATTACAAACAGAACTATGACAATTGCAAAGAAAAAATTCTTATTATGCCCTCTGATACTAACAAACAACAAAATTTTGATCACTGCCCTTTGGGTACATGCACCAACCTAATGTCATGTTTTCTAGCTTGCTGAGGCAATTGTAATGTGGGACACACTGAAGAAGCTGACTCAACTCCCAATCTATTATATGTGTGGTTTCTAGCTTGTTCATAAAGAAATTGAATTTGTCAGACATGATTTGCTGTCCACAAAACTACTACCTTAGACTTTTTTTAGACATTTGCAATTTGATCAACCCATGATTAATTCTAATAACTTTCCCATCAAGAAATGGAGCTGAATGAAAATAACATTTCCACTGCTCTTTCTGCTCATTTCTATAATTTTCTTTTGAAATTTTTGAGATTTCTTTTGCCCTCCTGATACTTTCAGGGCGTTATCTTGTCTTCCCTGACAGATCTACATGACTAACAGCTCAATAATTGCATTTGTCGAATGCATAGGCACAAAATGGTACACGCCAAACTCATCTGGTTTGAAAGCCAGAGAAAGCCAATTTATACGGCACCTTTCCTATTTTAATTTTCAGTTTTAAGAAATTCTTATTTATTTAATAATTAATGTATGTGGAAATTAATCTTTATGGAACATTTAGACAATATAGGTATCCATAAAAATTCACAGACATCCTTAATATTATCACCCAGCAATAACTGAGTTGTGTTGTACAGAGGCATGAAGTCATTTTTCTATACTTGTTTACACATTATCTATTTAAATTTGGCAGGCATATTATTAGGAAAACATATTCAATATATTAAGGTAGGTTTATCTTCCCTTGAAAAAATGTTAAACTACATAGAGTTTAGTGTTTTCTGTTCTCTCTTCACTGTTTATTTGTTAATGCATATATTCATTCAAGTATTTATTTCAGCATTCATTGTATTTGAAGTGGCTATCAGCACAGCACTAGGATTATCTGGAAATTACAGAAGAGCCAATCTTTGGTCATGTCTACATTTATCTTGCACAACTTCACCCACTGATTTAAGTCAGATGGAGGCTAGAGTAAGAAGGTACAGGTATTTTGAATAAAATTTGTAATTCTGTATTGCTTCACCTCTCCCTCATTTTCCTGTTGGGCATATAATTTTCTTAATTGTGCTTTCTTTTGATTTATTTTATATCCTAAAGCTTTTTCAGTTGCATATTTAATTAATTTCATTTATTTTTACATTTTTATTGATAAAATATTTAATGCTATGAATTTTCCTTGGAAAACTTCTTTAGCTATGTCTGTAGATTCTGACAAGTTGTCTTTTAATTAAAATTTCTTTGCAAAATTTCTGCAATTTCATTTTGTTATTACCAAAACATGGTTTTGCAGCATTTTAAAGAAATGTCCAGGTGTCAGAGCCTATTTAGTTTGATATTAATTATTTTTTAATTGGACTGTTTGTATTATTTCTATATTTTGGAATTCAAAGGGGTATTTCTTAGTGACTAAATTTTTGGACACTATTCATCAATATTTCATGAAAAGGGTATGTATTCTCCACTGTTGGAGTTAAGAGTTAGACATAAATCAATGAGGTCTCTTTCCCCCTTACCAGATCCATCTTGGAATGAAAGAAGTATGTGAACATTTCTTTGGAATATATATACAGAGTGGAATTTTGGTTCATAAATTACGCACATACTTAACAAAATTGACTAAACTCTGCTATTTTTCTCTATGAAATATACCAGGCACATTCCCACAGAGTATGAATTGCTCTGTTTACATTTCCCTCCAATGGTTTAGTTTTTTGAACTCACCTCACTTCTTTAGGAAACTAATAAAAGACCTAGGATTATAAAAGGAAAAAAAAAAAACCTAAACCCTGAAAATAGCCTCACAATCCAAGTGACAAGGGATCTTCAGGAACCTTATAATAAAAATGGTTTTTCAAAATTCTGAAAACAGTAGGAACACTGCTGGGTTCTGTGTGGGCTGGCAATTGTGGGAAAATTTTGAAAGAAAGAAAAATAGAAAATTCTGAAGGCCCCAAGAATCCTAGAACACAAAAATTTAAAGCAAGTACTTATACTCAGAAGAAGGGATGATCTCTCAAAATATAGTTCTCAAAAGGTGATACAAAAACAATGTGTAAACCAGGACAAAACTATACAAACTCTAATTTATAAATGATTTTGAAGTAGACCACAGAGTCCATCTAATGATGTGAGAAAAGAGCTCAAGGTACTGAAGTAGCCCAAGCAATGAAGGATCTCAGAAGAAAAAGGGAAACAACAATAATTTCCTTTTATAAAGATGAAGTTTTTCCCTGATGAGGAAAAACTTCTTCAAGAAAAATTCCAATGGAGTGGGAAATGAGGAAACTACCCCAGGTAAATGGTCTATTCCCACAGAATAGGTGCAGACACAACTTTTTCATTTAACCATAAACAAGAGACACAGATTATGTTGAACCCTATACAAGTATGCTCTAAGAAAACAAAAAAGGGGAATGAACTAATTCATATATTGGCAGATAATGAAAGCAGAAGGAAAAAATACACTAACATAGCAAAAAACCACTAAAATATAATATTAAAAATGAGCAAAAATAATGTAAGGAAAATATAAAAGCTATGAAAGGATAATATATATCAGAAAGATATTAATAAAGTTTGTTCAAGAAGTATTTAAATCAGAGGAGAATATAAAAAGAGCCGTCAGAGCTCAGGAATAAAAGATAAAAATTCATTTCATATATGATGAATAAACTAGAAGTAAAGCAAGACTAAAGAAATAAAAGAACAGAAGTAGAAAAAAGATTTAAAATTTGATAAAATCCAAAAGAAATTATGAAATAGGAAGTTTTGAGAGACAACGACAGATATAGAAGAAAGGCAAAGAAGGTCAAAGATATGTACAACTGGAGTTCCAGAAGATGAAAAGTAAAGCAGTAGAACTGAAGAAACACTAAAAACTATAACTCAAGAAAATTTCTTATAAAAGAACTATATGACAATGTGACACAAATTTAGGACTATGATTAGCTCAATTCTATGACTTCAGAGAAAAAGAGGAAGAAGAAAAATAAGAGGAAGAAGGAGAAGGAGAGGGAGGTGCAAACAAAAGATAAGATTCAGTAAACTAGAAGTAATTACTACAGAATAACTAGTTACAGACAATGGCTAAAACACAGGCTCTAGAATAGAGCTGGGTTTAAATTCCAGCTCAACCTGCTATTTACTGTTTTATTTACTTAATAAATGTCTGCCTTAATGCCATACCTGGAAATTAGGAAAGAACTCTTGGTGTTTTTGTGAAGATTAAATAAGATACTATACATAAGGTGCTTAGAAAAGTGTCTGAGAAAGGCATTATTTTTGTTACTATTTTCATTACTATTATAACAATCCTAAAAGGAGCAAGTGAACTTTGAAATCAAGTCATAAGGGAAAATTTCACTGAAGAGGGAATCAGGTTCCCTAGGTCCCTTTCATAATAAAATACTCACAACAAATTAGGTATAGAAGGAACTTACTTCAACACAAAAAAGGCCACATTTGAAACAACCACAGCTAACATTAGAATCAATAGTGAAAAACTGAAAGTTTTTCCTCGAAGATCCAGAAGAAGGTAAGGATGTCCACTTCCACCATTTCTATTCAATGTACTACTTGAAATCCTAGCCAGAGCAATTAAGCAAGAAAAAAAGGCATCCAAATCAGAAAGGAAGAAGTAAAACTATCTCTGTTTGTAGTTCACATGATCTTATATGTAGAAAACCCCTAAAGACTCCACATAAAAGCTATTAGAACTAATAAGTGAATTCAGTAAAGTTGCAGAATACAAAATCAACATTCAAAAATCAGTTGCACTTCTATACACTGACAACAAACTATCCAAAAAGAAAATTAATAAAACTTATAACAGTATCAAAAAAAAATGCTTAGGAACAAACTTAACCAAGCTGGTAAAGATTTGTACACTGATAACTATAAAATATTGATGAAATCAAAGAAGACAAAAATAAATGGAAAGACATTCCATGCTCATGGATTAGAAAAATTAATATGTTAAAATGTCCACACTACCCAAGCAATCTAAAGATTAAATGCAAACCCTATCACAATCCCAATGGCATTTTTTACAGAAGTAGAAAAGACTACCCTAAAATTATATGGAACAACAAAATAACCTTAAATAGCCAAAGCAATTCTGAAAAGGAACAAAGCTGGAGGGATTATACTTCCTGATTTCAAAACATATTCTAAAGCTATAGTAATCAAAACAGTATTGTACTGGAATAAAAACAGATATGTAGACTAATGAAAGAAAAGAACGACCCCAGAAATAAATACGAGCATATAAGGTCAATTGGTCTTCGACAAAGGTTCCAAGAATACCCCTAACAGAGATAGGAAAGTCTCTTCAATAAATGGTGTTAGGAAAACTGGATGTCCACATGCAAAAAAAATTGGAACCTTATCTTACACCATACATAAAAATCAACTCAAAATAGATCAAAGACTTAAACATAAGACCTAAAACCACAAAACTCCTAGAAGAAAACACAGGGAAAATGCTTCTTGACATTTGTCTTGGCAATGATTTCTTAATAAGACTGCAAAACCACAGACAAGAAAAACAAAAATAGACAAGTGGAATTACATCAGATGAAAAAGTTTCTGCACAGTAAAAGAAAAAATCAACAAAATGAAAAGGAAACCTACAGACAGAAGAAAATATTTACAAACCATATATCTGATAAAGGATTAATTTCCAAAATATATAAGGAAATCCTACAACTCAATAGCAACAAATGAAAAAATAAATTTAAAAAATAGGCAAAGAGCCTGAATAGACATTTCTCCAAAGATGATATACAAATGGACAACAGGTGTATGTGAAAAGGTGCTCAACATCACTAATCATCAGAAAAATGCAAATCAAAACAACAATGATATATCACCTCACAACTGTTAGAATGGCTATTATCATAAAACAAAAACAAAAAATAAAAAGTGTTTATAAAGACATGGAGAAAAGGGAACACTTGTACACTACTGGTGGGAATGTAAATAGGTGTAGTCACTACGAAAAACAGTATGGAGGTTCCTCAAAAACTTAAAAATAAAAGTATAATATGATGGAGCTGTTAATCTGAATGTTTGTATCACCTCAAAATTCATATGTTGAAATCCTAACCCCCAAGATGATGGTATTAGGAGGTTGGGCCTTTGAGAGGTGATTAGTTCATGAGGATAGAGCCCTCATGAATGAAGTCAATGCTCTTATAAAAGAGGTCTGAGCGAGAGCCTCCCCCCTTCCATCAGGGCAACACAGCTAGAGGATAAGGACACAGCTAGAAGGCACAATCCATGAAACAGAAAGTGGGCCATCACCAGACACTGAATTTGCCAGTGCCATGACCTTAGACTACCCAGCCTCCAGGGCTATGAGAAATAAATTTCTGTTGTTTATAAGTCAAGGGAGCTCATTCACCCATTCAACCGTGTGAGGACACAAGATGTTGCCATCTATCAACCAGGAAGCAGGCCCTTATCAGACACCGAATATGCTGGAAACCTGATCTTGGGCCCCCCAGCCTCTAGAACTGTAATAAATAAATGTTGGTTGTTTAAAATCCACTGTGTTTATAGTAGTTTATTACAGAAGCCCAAATAGACTAAAAAACCACTTACGTGAAGAACTTAAACTCACAGAAGCAGACAGGAGAATAGTGGTTGTTGGGGGCAGAAAGAAGGAGGAAATGAGGAAACATTGGTTAAAGAATACAAAATTTCAGTTATGCAAAATGAATAAATCATACAGATCTATTGTATAACTTATTAGTTGGTTAACAATAGTATAGTAATAGTATTGTTAACTGTAGCTAACAATACTATAATGTATACTTAAAACTTTGCTAAGATGTAGATCTTTTGATAAGTGCTTTTATCACAAAAATAAATAAATAAAGATGGTAGAAGGGAACTTTTGGAGCTGATAGATATGTTTATGGTATTGGTTGTGCTGATAGTTTCACAGGTGTATACTCATCTCCAAACTCCTCAAGTTGTATACATTAAATATATACAGCTTTTTGTATGTCAATCATATTTCAAAAAAGTAGATAGGTTTTTGTTGTCTTTATTTTTAAGAAAGGACTACAGAGACATGGGGGATGCAATTTCCTGGACTGACAAGTCATAGTATATGATTCGTCTTTTAAATTTTTATTTTATTTTATTTTATTTTATTTTATTTTATTTTTGAGACAGGGTCTTGCTCTGTCTCCTGGGCTAGAGTGCAGTGGCTTCATCATAGCTCGCTGCAATCTCAAACTCCTGGACTGGAACAATCCTCCTGCCTCAGCCTCCGAGCAGTTAGGACTACAGGTTTGCACCACCACGTCTGGCTAATTTTTCTATTTTTTTGTAGAGACAGGATCTTGCTCATGCTCAGGCTGGTCTCAGTCTCCTGGCCTCAAGTGATCCTCCCACCTTGGCCTACCAGAGTACTAGGATTACAGGTGTGAACAACCGCACCCGGCCCATAGTATACAATTCTTATATGTTAAGAATGGTTCTTCATCTTACTGATAATTTCTAAAAGCATTTTTCATACCTGCCCTATATTTGTAGTTGAATATATTCTATAACTTCAAAAATAAATTATTGTCAATTTAAAAATGATTTAAAGTCATTCTTAAAATATGAGTAATATTTCAGTGTAAGGGACTCTATTTGAATATATATATCCATAGCTTTATAATCAAATCAATTTCTTAACCCATACGATTTTTTTCTGTAATAATAATTCATACTTCCTAAACTAGGCATACTGAGTATTTAACAGTGGCCTCCTACAAATTCTACCTAGTATTTATCTAAATTTCAGAATACAGTTTGCTTAAGATTTTAGAATCATTAATAGCTATAAAATTGATGTGTTAGGTTTTGTCTGTATCTTGATGCTTAACAAGTTATTTGACTGTAGTTATACATATTTTTGCAACTGGCACATTGTGGAGGCTCACATTTTAAAATATATATGACATATAATATACATACACAACACAGAAATCACAATTATCCACTTACATTGAAAATTGGTTATTGAATATAAACAGATTTTTAAATTATGTAATATTTTCCCCTTAAAGTCAGAAATTACATTAAGTAAGTCTTTGTAAAATAAATTACTTATTGCCTAGGCACTTCAAAGACAGCATATTTTGGAGATTTGTGTTCAAGATGGCTAACTAGAAGCATTTCATGCCTGTCTTCTCCACTCAGAAGAACCAGAGCAGTGTATGACAAGTCACACTTCAAGTACATTATCCAAGAGAAAATGCTGGAATTCAACAGAGAAGTGACAGAGGACACCACAAGTGGGGAAGGAAAAGGAGGAGAGGCAATCTCCCTGGCTAGGATCGGCTGGGAGCCAGGAGGGACTTCCCAATGCAGGAAAGGGGCGGGTGAGAGAATTCCAGTGGCCTAAATCCCCACAATGGAATCATGCAATCCTGGCTGCAGGAGAAGCCCTTGACCCTCCCAACCCCTGAAACTAACATAGGAAGCTGCTATGGGAAGTTCCAATAGGAAGGAATTGCTCCAGGGAGGGAGCTTGCACTGAGTCCCAAATACTTTCTAAGACCTAAGCAGTTACAGCATGGTGTGATTTTCAAAACTGGCCTCTGGCAAACTGTAAGCTGTCCTGGGACCCAGCAGCACTAAGACTAGGACATTACAGAAACTCAGCTAATGCTGCTGGGACAGGGTAGCAAGCTGGGAATACTCCCACAGCTGGGACTAGGAAATGAGCAGGGCATGGGCAGCTACCACCTCTCACCTGCCTAAGGTCTGAGGATCACACAACCCCTACCCAGCATGGCTGTTGTGTACTCTCATCATTGGGGGGCCTGAGAACAACCCCACCCAACCTGGCTTTGCCCACCACTCTAAGAACAAGCACACAGCCTGGGGTCCTGGGGATTGCCCAACCCAATCTACCACCTTGGGCACCTGAACATACCTCCTAGAAGCCAGAGGTTGGGACTAAACTCTGAGCCACTACCACCTCAGCTGGCACACAACTGCAAGTGCCACCTGGCATGCCCAGCCCATTGCAGCCACTGCCACCATTAATGTACAGCACTTGGGACCCAGAGAATCTTCCTGCCATTGCTACTCCCATCATCCACACTATGCCAGCTGCTCAAGGGCCTGACAACCCACCTTTCCTCCCAGTCTACCACTGCCACTACCAGCATCAGAGCCAGCCACCTGGAGGCCCAAGAATTGACCTGCTCATAACCACCAATACAAGTGCCCCTGTGCACTACCCTAGGGCAAAAAGATAGGCATGCTCAGCCCATTGCTGCCACCACTGGATCCTGAAGACAGGTTCACTTGACATCCCAGTCCCCAGCACAACTTCACCACAGCCTCCATGAATAACCACACCCTAATCACTAAGGTAATCACAGATACCACAAATGCTATGTACAGCCAAAGATACCAAACAGAGACTACACTACTGCATGCTCCCAGAATCAAAGCCAAAGTACCCTACTGAATCAATATCATAGATACATCTTCAAGAAAAATTCCTCCACTATGACAATGAATTAAAAAATATGAAGAAGTGACTGTTACACCAAATGTGCATATATCAACATAAGGACAGAAGAAACATAAAAGAGCAAGGAAATATGACACCTTCAAAGGAATGTAATAATTCTCCAGTACTAGATCTTACTCAAAAATCAATTTTTAAAATTTTAGATAAAGAATTCCAATATTTACTTTAAAGGAGCTCAGTGAGATATAGGAGGATGCTCAAAAACAATACAAAGACATGAGAAAAGCAATTCAGTATGTGAATGAGACAACTGCCAAAGAGATGGATATTTTTTTAAAAAAAGAACCAAACAGAAATTCTGCAAGAATTCATTGAAGGAAATACAAAATACATTTGAAAGCTTAAACAATAGACTAGATCAGGAAAAAGAAAGAATCTCAGAACCCAATGATAGATCTTTTGAAATAATTCAGTCAGAGCAAAATGAAGAAAAAAGAATTAAAAAGAATCAGCAAAGCTTTCCTAATATTGGGGACAACATAAAGTCAGAGAATTTGCAAAATATCAGTATCCCCAAGGGTGGAAAAACAAAGGATTAGAAAACCTATATAAAAAAATAACAGATGAACAATTCTGAAGTATAGAAAGAGCTTTAGATATTAGATACAGGAGGCTCAACAACCCCCAAGATATAACGCAAAATGGTTCCAGCCCCCAGCACATTATAATCAGACTGTCTAAAGTCAAAGAGCAAAACCTAAAAATAGCTAGAGAAAGTATCTAGTCACCTATAAAGGAAATCCATCAGACTAACAGCAGATTTCTCAGCGGAAACCTTACAGTCCAAAAGAGTATGGGATGGTAGATGAAAGAAAAACCTGACACCCAAGAATACTATATCCAGCTAAATTGTCCCTGATGAATGAAGAAAAAATCATCATTCCCAGACAAATAAATGCTGACAGAATTCACTACACTAGACCAGCCTGACAAGAAATGCTCCAGGGAGTCCTAAACCTGGAAGCAAAAGGACAGCATCTGCCATCATGAAAACACTCAAAAGTATAAAGCTCACTGGTAAAGCAATCACACAAGAAGGAAGAGAAAAGACTCAAATGGTACCACCAAAGAAATCTACCAAACCACACCAACAAACTACAAGAGAAAAATAAAGGAACAAGAATAAATGAAACAATCAGAAAGCAATTAACAATATGACAGGAACAAAGCCTCACATATCAATAACCTTGAACATAAACGAATGACACTCTCCTCTTAAAAGACAATGAATGACAGATTGAATTAAAAACATGATCCAACTCTACACTGATTACAAGAAACTTGCCAGTAAAGACACACACACTGAAAGTAAAGGGATGGAAAAAGATATTTCATGCAAATTGAAACCCAAACTGAGCAGGAGTAGCTATACTTACATCAGATAAAACAGACTTTAAGTTAAGAACGGTAAAAAAAAAAAAAAACAAAGAAGATCATTAAATATTGATAAAGGGAACCATCCAGCAAGAGAATATAATGATTCTAAATATATATACACCCAACACTACTGCACCCAGATTCATAAATCAAGTAATACTATATCTACAGAATGAGATAAACTATAATATAATAACAATGGGGACCTCAACACCCCACTCTCAGCATTAGACAAATAATCTAGATAGAATATCAACAAGGAAAATTTAATTTAAACTAGACTTGAGACCAAGTGAACCCAACAGACATTTATAAAACATCCTATCCAATAACTGAAGAATATACATTCTTTCTATCAGCACATGGAACATTCTCCAGGACAGATCATTTGTTAGGCCACAAAACAAGTCTCAACAAATTTAAAAACATCAAAATCATATCAAGTAACTTCTCAGACCACAATAGAATAAAACTAGAAATAAATACCAAGAGGAACTCTGGAAACTGCATAAACATGGAAATTAAACAACATGCTCCTAAAGGACCATTGGGTCAATGAAGAAATTAAGATGAAAATTAAAAATTCCCTGAAACAAATGAAAATAGAAACACACATACTAAAAACTGTGGGATGCAGCAAAAGCAATGTTAAGAAGGAAGTTTAGAGCAGTAAATGTACATTAAAAAAGTAGAAAGAGTCAAGCATAGATCTGCGAACTGAGAAGATGGCTGACTAGAGACATTGGTCACCAGATTATCTCAAAAATAAAAGTTTTAGATGGAAAAAAAAAAAAACCCATAGCTCACGTGTAATTCTGAGAGAAAACTGCCAAAACCTACCAGAGATTCCACGGGAAGAAGGTGCACAGCAGAACAAGAAGGAGCAAGATATCGGCAGAGATCAACCCCTGAGAAACTTGGAGACCCATGGAAAGGGTAGGGAGGGGTTTTGTTTCTCCTTCCCTCAAACCTTTGGAAGTCAGCAGGCTCCTGAGCTGCTAGAGAGCTTCTCTACCCTTTTGGGCCCCAAAGCTGCTGCCGCCAGTGAACTGGGAGCTTCTTGAAAACAAAGCACCAGGCTGCCAACTCCCTTAGGGTTGCTTCCTGTCACCACATACTTGAGCCGAGACACCAGGCACCATACTGCTTCTACACCCATTGTACACCTCTGTCTTTCCCAGGCAGCTGCAGTCCTTCAGTGTTCATGTCACTGTGTCCACATAAACATTTCCCATCTCTGGCTCAGACTGCACCCGGCCACAGGGGTTGGGGCGTCCCAGGGGATCTGTGTTATGCCAAAGCTTGGGCATTCTCGGCAGGCTGCCTTCCAGGGAGAGGGACAGACACAACCAGTGTGCCAGTTCTCCTCCATTCAGACTGTTTTCCTCCCCCACTTCTCCCCTAACCACTACTGAAAAGTGGCACAGGTGCCCCAAGGGACAATTGAAATGAGACTCTCAGGAGCACCTGCTTCCCCTCTATTGGTGTATTCACTACATCAAGCTCCCACAGAGAGTGGGGTTCACGTTTTTCCTCTTAAAGACCTGTAGTAGACCAAGGGGTGCTCAGACCATGAGCTCCCTGCCCACCAGCCTGCTCCAGCAAAGCAGGGAATACCCTGAATTGGAGAAACATTAAACCTGCTTGATCACTCCATGGGCAACTCAGGACCAGCAAAATTCTCCCTGACATGGTCAGGGATTGAACTTAAGGGACCCGGGGACAGGCCCGTGGGCCAGATCCCATACCCCCAGGACTCAATTGCATTGCTTGGGGGTGTGGAGGGGAGATTTGTAAGTTAAACTCAGGAGGTAAGGAAGCCCACGTGGATAGAACTAAAAGGAGAACGCAGTGTGGGTCTGAGCTGCAGCACACTTGTGGAGCACCCCTCCCCCTACAAAAAAGCCATGCTCTTGACCCAAGGTGGCATCTTGGACAGGGAAGCTTGCAGCTCTCAGTGTCTTTGCCAATGAGCTCAGCTAATTTGGGATTCAGCTTGCAGCAAGACACAGGAAGGAGACCCATGAAGCAGGGGAAGAGGGAAGAGAGTGAAACCTACCCCTGACAGCCAGAACGGCCCCTCCTCCACAAGCAGACTTTCTGGCTTGGTGGGGGCACTTCAGTCCCTAATTGGTTGCCTTCTCCAGCAGCCTGGGAGCAGACCCTACACACCTGCCAAGACAGCTCTCGTGCCTGCCTTTGTGGAGCCTGAAGTCAGGCTCATTCAATTCAGTTCAGCCCAGCCTTGCTCCTCAACCCATCTCTGCTGGTGTGGAGATAAGGAGTCCCCTTGGAGCACCAGGACCACGCCCACCACCTGGAGCATTTGTGTGCTTCTCCTGAGGGGCTAGAGCTGGTCACAGGTACCAAAAATAACACTGCATCTGGGTCTTTCCAGAAAGTGCCACCTGCTGGCAGGGAGGAAAACTTGTACAGCTCTTTACAACATTTACTGACTCAATCATATAGGATGCAGTTGATTTTCACCCACAAGAACCACCTACTGTCTCAAGATTAAACTGGGTGCCCCAGTAATTCATGCCATTAAGAAGATCACAGGGCTGGGGAAAGTGAAAGGATTTTAAGACCTCCACCTTCCCTCATCAACAACAGACAGGAAATTCACCCACTCACATAGTACACCATAGCTACAGCCTACAAATAACTAGCAGCTGAGAAAACCACCACACTAAGGATATCTATCACCAAGGAATCCATCTGGAACCTAGACACATATCAAAGTACCCACAAACAAACCCAAAGTTCCTTACCCAATATAAACTAAAGACTCATCCTTAAGAGTGAGCAGGGTAGGGGGAGCCCCATCTAAACAAAAGAAAATCCAAAAACAAGAAGCAGTAGCTATACCAGATGAAAAAGAATGAGTGTAAGAACTCTAGAAGTATGAAAAATCAGACTGAAAGGACACCCACTAAGGAGAAACACCGGCTCTCTAGCAATGGGTCCCAATCAAAATGAAAATATGGAAATGACAAATAAAGAATTCCAAATATGGATGGTAAGGAAGCTCAATGAAATCCAAGAGAAAATAAAAAACCAACCAGAAAAACAATTCAGGAAATGAATTAAAAATTTACTGAGGAAATAGACATATTTTTTAAAAAATAGAACTTCTGGAAATGGAAAATTCATTTAAGGAAATGAAAAACACAGTGGAAAGCTTTAAGAATAGACTACAACACCAAGCAGAAGAAAGAATACCAGAGCTTGAAGAAAATTCTTTCAAATTAACCAAGTCAGTCAAAAATAAAGAACAAAGAATCAGTAGGAAAAAACAAAGCCTATGAGAATATGGGATTACAAGAAAGGTCAAATATAAGAATCATAGGCATCTCTCAGGGTGAAGAAGAAAAGCACAAAGTCTGGAAAACATATTTGAGAGAACAACTGAGGAAAATTTCCATGGTCTTGCTAGAGATTTAGACATCCACATACGAGAAGCTCAATGAATACCTGGGAGATTCATCACAAAGAAGCAACCATGAAGACATACAGTCATCAGACTGGCCAAGGTCAACACAAAGGAGGAACTCCTATGAGCTGTGAGGTGAAAACATCAAATAAATTACAAAGGAAAACTCTACAGGGTAACTTCAGAATTCTCAACAGAGACCTTACAAGCCAGAATGGGATGGGACCCTGTCTTCAGTCTTCTTAAACAGAACAACTGCCAGACTAGAATCTTGTATCCTGCAAAACTAATTTTCATATATCAACAAGAAATAAAGACTTTTCCAGACAAGCAAACACTGAAGGAATCTGTCACAACCACACCTGCCCTGCAGGAAATACTCAGAACTGCATTATACATGGGTCAACACAATAGATATCAGCCAGTGTAAATTCAGCCAAAAGCTAAAGCTCATAGCTCATATAAAACAATAGCACAAGAGGGAAAACAAAGAAATAAGGTATAACAAACATAATAAACAGAACAGCATCCCACATATCAATTATTTCACTCAATGACAACAGTATGAATGTCCCACTCAAAAGACATAGGCTGGCTAAATGGATGAAAAATTACAACTCAATTATATACTGTCTCCAGGAAACACATCTAACCTACAAGGACTCACACAGAATCAAGGAGAATGGATGGAAAAATATATTCCACATATCAGAAACCTAAAGAAAGCATTCTCATATCAGATAAAACTGACTTTCAATCAACAATGGTAAAGAAAGACAAAGATGGTCAATATATAATGGTAAAGGGGACAATTCAACAAGAAGACATAACAACCCTAAATATATATGCACCTAACACAGGAGCTCCCAGATACATAAAGCAAATTCTACCAGATCTAAGCAAAGAGATAAATAGTAGCCTCTTAATTGCCAGGGACTTCAACACCCCACTGACAGAGCTGGACAGATCATCAAAGCAGAAAATCAATATAGAAACACTGGACATAAATGGGACTGTAGAACAAATAGAACTAAAAGACACTTACAGAACATTCTTACCACAAATTACTGAATATATATTCTCCTAAGCACGTGGAACATCTTCCAAGACTTATCATATCTTAGGCCACAACACATGTCTCAACAAATTTTTAAAAAATTGAAAATATACCATGTATCATCTCGGAGCACAGTGGAATAAAACTAGAAATCAATTCGAAGAGAAACATTCAATTCTACACAAAGACATGGAAATTAAACAACCTGCCGCTGAATAATTAGTGGGTCAACAATAAAATTAAGATGAAACTCAAAATATTCCTCAAACTGAATGACAAAGGGGACACAGGCTATTATAATCTATGGTATTAAGCAAAAACAGTCATAAAGGGAAAATTCATAGCCTTAAATGCCAACATCAAAAAGACAGAAAGATCAGTAATTAACAACCTATAGTCACACTTCAAGGAACTAGAAAAGGAAGGGCAAATCAAACCCAAAGCTAGCAGAAGAAAAGAAATAACAAATGTCAGAGGAGAACTAAATCAAATGGGAAAAAAAATACAAAGGATCAACAAAACAAAAATTGGTTCTTTGAAAAGATAAACAAAATTGATAGTCTTCTTGCTGGATTAGCAAGGACTAGAAGAGAAAGGACCCAAATAAGCTCAATCACAAATGAAAAAGGAGATATTACCTCTGATACCACAGAAAAACAAAACATCATCCCTGAATACTACAAAAATTTCTACACACATAAACTAGAAAACAGAGAGGAAATGGACAAATTCCTGGAAACACACAACCTCCCAAGACTCACTCAGGAAAAAATAGAATGCCTGAACAAACCAATAACAAGCAGCAAGATTGAAACAGTAATAAAAAGTCTCCCAGATGGATTCACAGAAGAATTATACCACACCTACAAAGAAGAGCTCATACCTATACCAAAGAAATTATTCCATAACATCAAGAAGGAGAGAATCCTACCCAACTCATTCTATGAAGCCAGTATCACCTTGAGTCCAAAGCCAGGAAAGGACACAACAAAAACAAAAAAACAAACAAAAAAACCCTACACACAAATATCCTTTAATAATATAGACACAAAATTTGTCAATAAAATACTTGCAAACAAAATTCAAAAGCAAATCAAAAAAATAATCGACCATGACAAAGTGGACTTTATCAGAGGAATGAAAGGATGATTCAACATATGTAAATCAATAAATGTGATATACCTTATAAACAGAAGGAAAAACAAAAACCATATGAGCATCTCAATAGATGCAGAAAAAGCATTTAATGGAATGCAACACCCCTTCATGATAAAAACCCTCAAAACACTAGGCATAGAAGGAATATATCTAAAAATTATAAAACCTCAAAATTATGTCAAACTCATAGCCAACATCATACCAATTGGGAAAATAGTGAAAACTTCCCCCAAGAACGGAACAAGACAGGGTGCCACTCCACCATGTAATGAGGTCAACTGAACTTTCTCAAAGCATCATGCAAGAGAAAGAAAATAAGGAACTCACCATCAGACGAAATGAATGATCAAAAATCCCCGTTTCTGATGAGATTATCTTCTATTAAAAATCTGGAAACTCCACCAAAGACTCCGGAATTAATAAATTCAAAAATCTCAGGTTACAAAATAAGATAAGAATTACATATGAAGAGTAGTCAATTGAGAGTCAAAATCCATGAACTAAATACAATCACAACACTAAAAAACTAAATTGGCTAGGATATCAACACGAAAGTGTAACATCACTACAATAGAACTTAAAAATTGAAGAAAGACCATCAGAAACACAAGAAAAACTCTATTCATGGATTGGTAGAATCAACATCGACAAAAATACAGTATGCCCCAGTAGCTAAAAATTTCAATGCAAGTCCAAACAAATACCAATGTCATATTTCACAGATCTAGAAAAAAAAATTCTATGCTTCATTTGGAACCAAAAAGAAAGAGCCTGAATAGCCAAAACAATCTTTAGCAAAAAGAACAAATCTGGAGGCATCACATTTCCAGACTTCAAACTATACCACAAGGCTACAGCAACCAAAACAGCATGGTATTGGTACAAAATTAGAGACACAGACAAATGGATCAGAATAGAGTACCCAGATATAAGACAATCTACCTTCAACCAACTGATTTTTGACCAACCAGATGACAACATATATTGGGGAAGAGAAGTCCTGTATAATAAATGATGTTGGGAAAACTGGATAGCCACATGGAGAAGAATTAAATAGGACACCTATCTTTCACCACTTACAAAAATTAATTCAAGATGGATAAAAGACTTAAATGTAAGGCAGGAAACCATAAAAATTCTAGAAGAAAATGTAGGAAAAACTCTTCTTGACATCAGCCTAGGCAAAGAATTTATGAATAAGATACAAAGGCAAATACAGCAACCACAAAAATAAATAAATGAGACTTGATTAAATTAAAAGCCTTCTGCACAGCAAAGGAAATAACCAACAGAGCAAATAGACAACCTACAAAAAGGGAGAAAATATTTGCAAACTATATATCTAGTAATGGGCTAATATCTAGAATCTACAAAGATCTCAAACAAATAAACATATGAAAAAATGCTCAACATCACTAATCATCAGGGAAATGCAAATTAAAACTACAATGAGATATCACCTTACCCCCATCAGAATGGGTATTATTAGAAAGTCCAAAAACAATAGATGCTGGTATTGATGCAGAGAGAAAGGAATGATTACACACTATTTGTATGACTGCATATTTGTACAACCTCTATGGAAAACTGTATGGTAATTCTTCAAACAACTAAAGGTAGACGTACCATTATCCAGCAGTCCCACTACTGGGTATCTATCCAAAGGAAAAGAAGTCATTTTATCACAAAGACACCTACACTCAAATGTTTATTGCAGCACAATTCACAATCACAACAATGTGAAATTAACCTTGTTGCCCATCAATTCATGAGTGTATTAACAAAATGTGGTATATTTCTCTGCAGGGTGGGATGTGCATGTGTGTAGGTGGGAGGGGGGAGTAGGGGATGGGTAAATTCACACCTAACGGGTACAATGCACACTATCTGGGTGAAGGGCACACTTATAACTTTGACTCAAATTATACAAAAGCAAATTATGTAACCAAAACGTGTGTATCCCCATAATACTCTGTAATAAAAAAATGTGGTATATGTATACTATGGAATACTATGCAGCCATGAAGAAGGAGAAATTAGGCCTTTTGCAACAATTTTGATGGAATTGGAGACCGTTATCCTAAGTGAAGTGTCTAAAGAATGGAAAAACAAAGACCACACGTGCTCTCTAATAATCTAGAACTAACTGATGGGCACACTTGGGCACAGAAAGAAGTGTTAATAAAAGTCACTAGAAATCAATAGGAGAGAGGAGGAGGGAAGAGGTAAAAACCTATGTAACAGGTGCAATGAACGCTATTTGGGTGATGGGTACACCGATAGCCTAGACTTAAGCATTATAAGGCTATCCATGTAACAAAAGCATTTGTACCACCTTAATATTTTGAAATAAAAGTAAAATAAAATAAAATAAAATGATGGAAAGATTACAAATTTGCAACCTAACTCACACCTCAAAGAACTAGAAATGCAAGAACAAATCAAAGCCAAAATTAGCAAAAGAAAGGAAATAATTATGAGAGCAGAACTAAATGAAATCGTGACTAACCAAAAAAAAAAAAATACAAAGAATCAAAGAAATGAAAAGTCATTTCTTTGAAAAGATAAATGAGATTGAAAAGCCACTAGCTAGACTAATCAAGAGGGAAGACCCAAATAAACAAAATAAGAAATGAAAAGAAAGACATTACAACTGATATCACAGAAATACTAAAGATCATCAGACTATTATGAAGAACTGCGTGTTCATAAACTGGAAAACCCAGAGGAAATGCATAATATCCTCGAAACATTCAACCTACCTAGACTGAATCAGGAAGAAACAGAAAACCTGAACAGTCAGTCCAGTAATGAATGAGTAGCAAGATTGAGTCTGTAATAAAAAGACTTACAACAACAACAAAAATAGGACCAGAAGGATTCATAGCCACATTCTACTAAATGCACAAAGAACTAATACAAATATTCCTGAAACTATTCCAAAAAATAGAAGAGGAGGGAATTGTCCCTAATTCATTTTGTGAGGCCAGCATTACCCTGACACCAAAACCAGACAAGGACACGACCACAAAAAATCTTCAGGCCAATATCTCTGATGAACATGGGTGCAAAAGTGCTCAACACAATGCTAGTAAACTGAATCCGACAGCACATCAAAAACATCATACACCAAAATCAGGTGGGGTGTATACAAGGAATGCAAGGAAGGTTCAACATACAGAAATCAATAAATGTGATACATCACATCAATAGAATGAGGATTAAAAATGATATTGTCACCTCAATAAACTCAGAAAAAGCATGTGATAAAATTCAGCATCCCTACATGAGAAAAAAAAAAAGAAAACCTCGACAAACTAGTAATAGAAGAATATAACTCAAAATAATAAAGGCCATATACAGCACACCCACACTTGACATCATACTGAATGGAGAAAAGTTGACAGACTTTCCTCTAACAACTGGACTAAGACAAAAATGTCCACTTTCACCACTCCTATTTAATGTAGTACTGGAAGTCCTAGCCAGAGCAATCAGGCAAGAGAAAGAAATAAAAGGCATTCAATTGGAAAAGAAGTCAAACTGTCTCTCTTTTCTGAAGATATGATCTTACATATAGAAAAACCTAAAGATTGCACCAAAACACTCTTAGATTTGATAAATGAATCTAGTAAAGGTGCAGCTAACAAAATCAATGTACAAAATCAGTAGCATTTCTATACATCAATAATTATCTAGCCGAGAAAGAAATCAAGAAGGCAATCCTATTTATAATAGCTACTAAAAAATGATAACTAGAAAAAATTTAATCAAGGAGGTGAAAGATCTCTACAAGGAAAACTAGGAAACACTAATGAAAGAAATTGAAATGACATAAACAAATGGATCATTCATGAATCAGAAGAATTAACAACATTAAAATGACCATATTGCCCAAAGCAATCTACAGATTCAGTGCAATCTCTATCAAAATATCAATGTCATTATTCACAAAATTAGAAAAAAAAGTCCTAAAATTCATATGGAACCAAAAAGAATATGAATAGCCAAAGCAATCCTGAGCAAAAAGAATAAAGCTGGAGGCATCACATTACCTGACTTCAAAATATATTACAAGGCTATAGTAACCAAAACAGCATGGTATTGATATAAAAATAGACACATAGACCAATGGAACAGAATAGGGAACCCAGAAGTAAAGCTAAATATTTACAGCCAATGACTCTTTGGCAAAGCTGACAAATACTTACACTGGGGAAAGGATATTCTCTTCAATAAATGGTGCTGGGAATATTGGATAGCCACATGCAAAAGAATGAAACTGGACTCCTATCTCTCACCATATACAAAAATCAACTCAGAATCAAAATTAAAGATTTAAACACTAAACCAGAAACTACAAAAATACTAGAAGAAAATCTAGGGAAAACTCTCCTGGACAAATCAGTCTAGCAAAAGAATTTATGGCTAAGGCCTTAAAAGCACAGGCAACAAAAACAAAAATAGACAAATGGGACTTAATGAATCTATAAAGCTTCTGCACAGCAAAAGACATAATCAACAGAGTGAATAGACAACCTCTTGAATGGGAGAAATTATTTGCAAGTTATCCATCTTAGAGGGGAATAATACCCAGAATATACAAGGAACTCACAAACAAAACCCAAATAATCCCATTAAAAAGTGGGCAAAAGATATGAATACACATTTCTTAAAAGAAGACATACAAACAGCAAACAAGTACATGAAAAAATGCTCAACATCAATAATAATCAGAGAAATGTAAATCAAAACCACGATGAGATATCATCTCACCCTAGTCAGAATAGCTATTATTAAAAAGACAAAAAGTAACAGATGTTGGCAAAGATACAGAGAAAAGTCAACTCTTACACACTGTTGGTGGGAATGTAAATAGGACAGCCACTATGTAAAACAGTACGGAAATTTCTCAAAATAAATAAAAATAGAATTATTAATACCATTTGAACCAGCAATCCCACTACTGGGATCTACCCAAAGGAAAAGAAATCAATATATCCAAGCAATACCTGCACTTATGTGTTTCTTGCCGCAGTAGTCACTGTAGCCAAGATATGGAATCAACCTAAGTGCCCACCAACAAATGAATTGATAAAGAAAATGTGGCATATATACACAATGTAGTACCATTCAGCCATAAAAAAATGAAATTATATCATTTGCAGTAACATGGATGGAACTGGAGGCCATTATCTTAAGTGAAATAAGCCAGGAACAAAAAGACAATTGTACTGTATTTTCTCAAGTACACATAGGAGCTAAAAATTTTGAACACATGGAGGTAGAGAGTAGAAAAATAGATAACAGGGACTGGGGTGAGTGAGGTGAGGTGGGAGGATGAAGAGAAGTGGGTTAAAGGGTACAAACATACAGTAAGATGGAATAAATTCAATGTCTGATAGAAGATTAGTATGACTATATTTAACAAAAACATATTGTACTTAGGTGATGGACACCCTAAATACCCTGATTTGATCATTATACATTATATAAATGTAGCAAAATTTCTCATATACCCCATAAATTTACAATAAAAAAAGGCAATATACTTTGTATGATCCAGAGATTTCATGATATATGTCAGTTATTCTATCATGTTAATCAGTAAGACTAAGGACTTTATTCTTACATTAATTCAATAAATATTACTCAATGTATAGAGGATTAACCATAGAAGGGCAAGAGCCAGGGAATAAACAGGGAAATAGTCTTTGTGATAGAAGTTGAGGGGTCACCAGTAACCAGATTTGTGATAAATCCTGTGGGTAAGACACCCCATCCTAACTATGTATAGGAAGTAAAGGTGGAGGAAAAGAAGAATAGAGGATGATCCCCAGATAAATGGTCCTAGGAACAATGTGTGGTGTGTGTGTGTCTGGAATATTCATTTGATCACATTTTTTTTTCATTTTGCAATAAATCGTTGCCTGTTTGCTTAATTTTATTTGTTTTAGTTATTTTTTAATTAGCATTTTATCCTGGTTGCTATATCTGTTCTATGTACCCTAATTTATTTAACCAAGAAATCATATAACCAATCTTCTTAGAACTATACAGAACTATATACTAAATTATACTAAATACATTCTTAGGGGTTTTAATTATGTGAAACTCTTTATGCCTAATTTCTTTATGGGGGGTGAAATACATGCTTTTCCCAGTACTTATATTCCTAAAATTCAAAGAAAAGGAGAGACAAACTGAAAATATGAGCAACCTAAAAATTCCCAATTCTAGGGAAATTTTAAAGAATCAAGATGCATTTAGTTATCAGGAAGATATCAAAAATAATTTTTTCAATGCAATATAAAAGGAAATTTACATGCAAGCTACAATTTTAGAACATATTTAAATGTAAATGAAGAACATGGAATTAGTCTGGGAAGAAAACAAGCTTTTGTCAATAAAATGAGAATGACCTTTAACTATAACAACAGAGGATGATGCTAGTATTCAGTGTTTTCAAATTTATGCTCATTTAAAACCAAAAGTCAATAAGAGGTTGTAAAAAAATCCTAACTTTTGTTTATGGACATTTTCAGAAGGAACTTTAACTAGAATACAAACGATGCTTAACTACCTACTGATTAGAAATCCTTATTTTAAACGGAATAGAAACAACTTATATTTACATAATATAACCCAAGCAAAGGTTATCCTGCTTGCTCCACCCTCAAATCATACCCTTTTAGTTTCTAAGTAAAAATGTTTTCTGCTCTTTCTGTTTGAATACAGAACCAAACCTGTAATGATTAGAGTTAATAGAATGAAAGAATGTAACATAGTAGAATAATTTTCATCTTCCTTTTAGAATCTCCCACATGAAATTTCAGAGATCAGTATACATACTGTAAGACAGTAAGTCTCCATCACTTCAAAATCTAAGTCCAGAATAAAAGGACAAATATACTATAACTATTTGTCATGAAATAAAAACTTAACATTAATAAAAGTATGAGGAAATGATTTAGCACAAATTTTATTTTATTGATACTTATGAGAAAGATATAAATTTTCAAATTTCAGTGTCCAAAAAATGGGTGAAGAAACATCAGTATTACTCGTTGACACATATATATACATATATATGAGAGAGCAAGAGTGAGAGAGTGCCAGTGAGCCTGTTGGGTCAGTAACAATTACCCCACTTTTCAAATAAAGAAATAGTTCAAAGAGCTAATATAACATATACTATAAATACATAAAAGAAAGCATAATGTAATATATATTATAAATACATAAAAGAAAGCAATAGAAAAAAAGGATTTAAAAATTGAGGAGTCCTCAATGTAGCTATACATTTAATAATGTAAACTAAAATGATAAAAACAGGGGCCAACCTTGTTTAAAAATACCATTTAGAAATTTGTCTTTATATAAAATATTTCCCAGGGAGTGGGCAATTAAGGTTCATATTTTGCCTTGCCTGCTTGTAGAAAGCCCAAAGCCAAGTCTGTCTTCAAATAGCTCTAACTTTTCTCAGATAAGGATTTCTTATGCAACTTTTTCTTCTCATTATCTTTACAATGTTTTTGTCTGTTTTATCTTACAATAACATTTTATTTTTATTTTGTACTTGCTTTTATTATAAGGTGCCTCAAATCCATCTCAGAAACAGGTAAGTAATAAAAATGCCACTTTAAATTATGCTGCATTAATAATATTAGTAATCCAACAATCCCTACTATGCAAAATTTCTTTGAGTTCTGTTTGTAGTTTATGGAGTTAAATCTGGGTGCTACAAGTATCACTGTCACCTGCTAGCTACATGATCTTAAGCAAGTTAATTAGCCTTGGTTTCCTTAATTTTTTAAATGAAACTAAATCTATCAAATTATGACATTATAAGGATTAGCATTTTGTGCATTGCTCTCTGGCAATAATTATTGTGTTGTTTTGATATTATAACACCTCACATCTGTCTCTCTCTATTTTGTAATCTTTGAGCAGGAAGTTTATTTTACTCATCTTTATAGCCTATTTTCCTAGCCCAATGACTAACAAGGTAGAAGAGGAAATTATACCCTAAACCTGTGTTTTCTATCATAGAAAAATAAAACAGATAATTTCTTACAAAACAGAGCTTAAATGATACGATGGTAACCTTATGTATGAACAATGACGCTAGCAAAACAGATGTCATGAGTAATGGATCTCCCAGACTCAAGGTCAGCAAATAATAGTTTAGCGAATACTGGTCTAATTCCAAAAGCACTTAAGGAATGGTAAGTTGTTCTTGAATATGGTATAATATTTTCCTTTTTATTGAAGGCATGAAAGACTATGTCAGATTCATTTGTGACAAATCCCCCTGAATAATGTGCAAATAATATTAAGGACCTATGCAAGCAATTTTTCTTTGATGACTGAAATAGAAATGGTAACTGCTAAATTTGATTTAAAAGTAATCCAAGCATTTATTTTCAACAAGATTAACCATAAAACAATTAACTATTTTAATTACTACTGATTCATTTCAATGCCCTGAACCTAGTAAAATTGTGAAACTGATATCCACCCTGTCCCATTTCCTGTCTGCTTATCCAAATTCCAACCACTTCAAGGCTTGGCTCACAGTTTCTTTTTCCCATGGAGCTGTACAGAGTAACTCACAGAAATTTCACTCCTATAAATTCCTATCACTTAATTCCTATATTACATATTCAGGTGTACGACATTTCAGTCATAACATAAAGGTACTGATACAGTTTGGATATTTTTACCTGACAAATCTCATGTTGAAATTTGATCCCCAATGTTAAAAGTGGGGTGTAGTGGGAGGTGTTTGGGTTATGGGGTCAATTCCCTCATGAATGGCTTGGTCCTCTCCCATGGTAATGAGTGAGTTCACACAAGAGGGGGTTGTTTAAAAGAGTGTGGCACCTCTCCCTTCTTTCTTGCTCCCTCTTTCACCATGTGACACATCCACTCCCACTTTGCTTTCCACCATGAGTAAAGGCTCCCTGAGGCCCTCACCAGAAGCAGATGTTGGCACCTTGCTTCTTGTAAAGCCTGCAGAACCATGAACCAAATAAATCCCTTTTCTTTATATATTACCCAGCCTTGGACAAGTCACTTAAGCTTTCTGGGCTTCTGCTGTTCCTTTTCATCTACCCACCCTAAAATGGGAATCAAATCTTATGAAGGATATCCTACTATATTCTTAGAACACAGACTTTCTGGTATAGTATTGTATCTGCCACTTGTTAGCTGTATGACACTTCTTAATAAGCATGATGATAGCTACTGCTTTCTAATCGTTTTTTATGTACTGGAAATTGATCTAATTCCTGAACATAGGCTAGTTCATTTAATTAGTTTACTTAAGTTTTCTGTGTCACATTGTTTACTTGTAAAATGGGGATAATATCCTCATAAAACTGTTGTAAGGATTAAATGACTCCAGTTATCCAAAGCACTTAGTATAGTATTTGACACATAAGAGCTTGATAAATATTAGCTATTATCATTTTATTTACTGGCATTTGAGAGCTGTACATGAGACTTCATTGAAGTCTTGCATCATCAAAACCAAAGATCAACACAGCCAATGTTATTGTATTTCACATACTTACACCTTGTTTTTAGGTAGAGGGTTAGTTATTAATGGCACACTAATGACATATTTCAATGTGTTCCTTACCAGACTTATATATATATATATATATTCCACCAGAACAGGGTGTGGAATAAATGTGTTGAAACCATTACTCAAAAAATGCTGGAACCTTTTGGATAGTATTGTCCTGTAACACTAAGCATTGGTACTTCACAAAATGAAGGAGGTCAAGATTTTTTTTTTAATTGTGTTAAGAGCCAGATGCAAATTCTTAAGTTTTAAAGTTTCTTTAGAAAGAATAGAATATTTTATTGATACTTATTCCATATATATCCACATGCAGTCTTCCAGTTTGGATCCCTTTCTCTGAATGCATTAAATGTTTTGATTTTTAGCTCTTGCTAAGTTAAATACACACAAAGTTCCACACAATAAACAATAAACAACACAGGACACATATTTCTTCTTGCTGAGCAGTTATAATCATACTACATAAGAAAAGTAATTACATACTACATAAAAAAGTAGAGATATCTTCCATTGACATGCTACTTTGCAAGTTGTAGTTCCATAGTGCATCATTCTGACAAAGGCAATATCATATACTGGGAAGAGGCCAGGTAATTCTGTGGCCACTCTTACTGAGTTTTCTCAACCTTGCACCAGATGCAAGGAATTGCTCAACTGATTTATATGCATTACATCATTCAATCCTCATGTTAACCCAAGATGATATACACAACTATTACCTATGTTACACAAAAGGGGAACATGAAGATTAATTTCCACAATTGTAGAGCTAGCAAAGCAAAGGAGCAGGGATTTGAATTCCAAAGCTCAGGTTCTGAACCATTACATCAACCATTCATCCTCTCACCCACTCACTCCTCCATTCAATAATTATTTATTGAGAGGCTATTGTGTGCCAGGCACCATTCCAAGAACTGGAAACACCATGCTGAAGCAGACAGACAAAATCCCTGCCCTCCTGAATCTTATAGTCTAGTGAGGTAAAAAATAAATGAATGAGTAATTCAAGAGAAGATGTTTTTAAAAGTGTTATTGAAGCATAATTAATATACAAAATATTGCACATATTTATTGTTACATTTTGATGACTTTTAACATACACATACAAGCATGATACCATCACCACAATCAAGATACTAAGCATATTCATCACTTTAAAAAATTTCTTTTTTGGTGTGTGTATGTTTTGTTTTGTTTTTTGGGGGGTAGTTGTTTTTTGTGCTAAGTATACTTAAAGTGAGAGCTATCCTCTTAACATATTTTAAAATACACAACATCGTATCATCAGCTATAGGTACTATGCTATACAGCAGATCTCTAGAACGTGCTCATCTTGTATAACAAGCTTTACACCCATTGAGCAACAATTCCTCATTTCTCTCTCCACCACCTGGCAACCAACCCCAATTCTATTCTCTACTTCTATGAGTTTGACTATTTTAGATACCTCTACGTAAGTGGAATAATGTAGTAACTGTCCTACTGTGACTGGCTTATTTCACTTAGCATAATGTCCTCCAGGTCCATCCCTGTTGTCACAAACACATAAACGTTTTGAAGGACAGAAAAGCAGGGTAATAGTGAGAAGAGTGTGATGTTTAGGTAACAGTGATTAAGAAAGGCCTCTTTGAGGAGATCACACTTGATCAGAGACCAAATTAAGTATGGGGATAAATGCATGAAGATCTGGGGGCAGATTTTTCCAGTCAGAGGAAATAGAAAGTGCAAAGCATCTGAGGCTGGAACGAATTTGGCATATTTGAAAAAATTCAAGAAGGATGGTGTGGTGACAGTGGCATGAATATGGGAGAAAGTGGTAAAAATGAGGTGAGAGAAGTAGATGTGGTGATATTACATAAGGCTTGTAGTCTGTGTGTGGAGGTAGTAACCTGCTTCTAATGAATAAAATATGGCTGAAATAATGGTGTGTGACATCTGAGACTAGGTCATGAGAGACACTATGGTTTCTTTTTTGCTTTTTCTCTTAGATCATGTGTTTGGAGGAAGTAAGGTACCATGTCCTGGGAACACTCAACCAGCTCTACGTACAGGTCCATGTCATGAGGAACTGAGGCCTTTTGCTAATGCAAATTGAGGGAGCCACGTTGGAAGTAAATGTTCTATCTCCATTAAAACTTTCAAATGACTGCAACTTCGTTGGAGACCCTGAACCAGAACCACACATCCAAGCTTCTCCCAAATTCCTTACCTATAGAACCTGCAAGATAATAAACGTTTGCCATTTAAGCTGTTATGTTTTGAGGTAATTTATTATGCAGCAATTGATAACCAGTACATCATGATACAGAATTTTTCTTTCTTCTAAGTGTGATGCTAAGATTTTAAAAAGGTTTACTACAGATTTGATCTGATTTGAGTGGAGTGGGGATACCAGTCGTGAGGCAGTTGTACTAGACCAGGTGAGATAGGATGAAGGCTAAGGTGGTATTAGAGGTGGAGGTCTAAATATTGGTTGGATTATTTTGAAGGTAGAGGTTTGCTGTAGACCGGAATAGAAGCCTAAGAAAAAGGGAGGACTCAGAAACGACTTTCAGGTTTTTGGCTTGAGTAAGTAGGTGAAGAGTAGCCAGAGTCACAGACATAAAAATGACTGGCGTAAGAAGAGGCTTGGCAGAGAAAATTATGAGTTGCACTTTTGTTATATTTAGGTCTAAGTAGAGATGTAGGATCAAGAGTTGGATATATAATTCTGGAGCCTAGGGAAAAGGTTGGGGGTTGACATATAAATTTTTGAGTCATCAGCATATGATTAATGCTCAAATTCATAGAATTGGGTTGGGATAGAGAAAGGAAGATTGCCAAGGATTGAGCCCAGTGATACTCTAATACGTGTAGCTCAGGAAGAGAATGAGGATCCAGCAAATGAAGGAAGAAGGGGGAAACCAGTGAAGGTGGAAGAAAACCAGGAGAATGTAGATCACAAAATTCAAGCACAGGAAGTCTCTCAAGAATGGGAAAGAAATCAACTCACACATCCTACTCAGAAGTTCAGTTAAATAAAAACTTTTTTTTTGTCCAGTTTTGTCCACTGGACTTAGCAAGGTGAAGGATGTTGGCTATCTTTATTAAGAATGATTTCAGACACTTATTGGAGTGGATTTAAGAGGGAATAGGTGGAGAATATGTGGATACAGTGAGTATGAATCTTCCCCTACCCCAGTAGGGCTACTCTGGTTCACTGCCTTCCTGAACACTGCCCTAAATTCTTGAGACCACTTTTACTGTAGTTCCTTCAACCTGACAACATTTTCCCCTTTCCTTCTATCCTTGGAACTAAGTCCCTTTGTTGAGGTGGCCTGAGCTAAACATACTTCCGGTTGATCTCATCCATCCTTACAATCCACATCTACCATCTTTCATTTTTTCATATATCAAACCCAAATTACCTTCCTGGGTTTTCTATTTTTTTCAGTTTTTTTACTCTACATTAACACTCCAAGTTTTCTAGGACAAATGAAACTTAGTATACCTCAAACTAAATTCATCTTAAACTCTAAAACTTACTTTTTTCCCTGTCTTCCCGTAACCACAATCTTCCTAGTTACCTAAGAAAAACAAAAACACAAATCTCAGCCATTCAAACATGAGCTACTCCCTGGTCCTCACCATTCAACATGCAGTAGTCTTGGGGTCCTGCTGATTCCGTCTCCGGAGCTCCTCTCAGTGTCTCCACTCTAGGTGCTCTACCACTGCTTCAATTCACTTTGCCATTGTTGTCACCTCTGCAGGAGCCTTTCGACCAGTTTCCCTGAAGATCCAGTACAACTTATCTTCCATGTCTATGCTGTCTTTCTAAAACACAGATTTGAGCATTCCACATTTATCTCTTCTGTTAGAATATGATATTCATATTGTGTTCATTCCCTGGCTGTACAAACCATTCAAATCTTTGTTGAATAGATGAGTGTCATTACACTGACACACACCTGTTTCTCACTGCCTGAAGGTTAAATTCTTAATTTTTCTCCTTTCACTAAAAATTGATCAACGATTCCAGTCTTGTCTCCTGCCATATTCTAGTCCTGTTTCTTGCCATCCTGAAGCAGATACACAGTAGTCTATCCTCACACATACTCTGAGCAAACCGGTACTTTCAGTCCTTAGGCTTTTGCTAATGATCTTCCCTCCTTCCTCTGACCAATGGAGGGTTACTCTTTCTTTAAGGTGGGCCCAGCTTGAACACTTACTATGTATGACTACCCCATCCCAGGTCTTAGCAATTTATACTCTAAATGCAGCACTTTTATCACTGTGTAATGTGCTATTTACAAGTGTTTTCCTCACTTGACCGTGACTTCCTTGAAGCCAGGGACCACATCACATTGATTGTTTTTCACTCCCAGCACTCATTGCAATGGATTACTTGAAGTATAAATTCAAAATCAAGCCTGCCCATCAGCCTATCATCTCTGAATATGGTTTCCTAAAAGAATGACTCTTGGTTTTTGATACAAAACTTCATAAAATATACAATAATCTTTAGATTGTTTCCTTACATTTACTTCCACAAAAAAAAGTACTACAATTTAAAATTCACATTTATTTCTACAAAATGCAATACATTTTTATAACCTAGAATGGTTTCAATCTCATGTATGTGTCTTAGAAACCATAAAGAAAAGGGGAATGACATCTAAGGGAGGAGATACATTCAAAGTAACTTTTTTTTTCTACCTTATTTTTTAGTGATCATAAAGTGGTATTTTAAGCATTTACAACCTAAAATAATCTATTTTTATGTTGACGGTTGTTATTTTGGCTACACTTTCTGAAATTGGTTGAAGGTTTTGAGTTAATATGTAATGCATTATTTAATGTAACATCTTTGAAACTAAGCTCTCAAAGAACATTTTTATTCAATATATCTGACTTTTAAAAATGAATTACTAATATTAAGTGGGAGCAACTTGTACTCATTACTAAGTTATTTTGATTTTCTCACATTCATATTCAATCACATTTATTTCTAGAGCATGAATAGAACATATGTCCTACGTGTGTGGGAAAAAATGAGAGGCTTTACTGTTGCCAAAGATATCTTCAGATCTACTATCTTAATAAAAAGAAAACAACACATTTAAAATCAGCAAGTCAAGCAGCGTTGGTTTGGTTCAAATTAAAAGATTTTTTTCTGAGCCTACTTTTACTGTGATAATAATTACTTAAAATGACATTTATTCACCAGTTAGACTAAATTTACAGAAATGCTACAACCAGATGTGCTTGAATTTGTATTTATTTATGAGTTGTCCAGAACCCTAATTATATTATGCATTCCTTGTGTTTAAAAATCAATTTTCTTAAATCGTATAAAGGTGAGCCATTATTCATTAGAGATAAAAATTCCTAATATGTCAATAGTACAAGGTACTTAATAGGAACTGAATATGATCTGCTTCACCACATTCACCATGCCCCAGGGCACAGATTCTTCATCGAATACTTTCACTTACTCAGCTCACGTTATAGAGAATATCTTACTGTCTATAAGTCATTCGGAGGGAGAAGAGGGTGAAATAACACTCTGTCTTCCACTGCTAGCTATCTAGTGACCATTCACTGCAAGCGTCACAATGAATTTCTTATTTTTGTGTTGCTCATACCACTCCTAATTTCTTACCTGTACATTTCAAGAAGCCAAATGTATCTAAGGCAAATTAAGAAGTTTATTAAATATATTTGCAGTACTTATGAATGGTTTAAATATAAATTGGAAGACAATTTTCCTTAGCATTGGTATCTGGCTGAATGTAATAAATGCAAATGATATGCAATTGAAGGAATTAAGAGATTCCTTTTATATATATGATTTCCACAGGAAAAATACTTCACCAGAGATTGTTCTTGTATTAAATTTCAGGTTTATCTGAAATTTTATGAAGTCCCTTATATAGGCCACCATTTTGTTAACTGATTCTGTGCCTGGAGACAGTGAATGTAGGAAAAAAAAGCCACAATTTTTGAAGTCAGGCTAATTCAAAATGTATTCTAATTTTTATGGGCTTCAAAAATGTAAATAGACCTTATATCAAATGAAGAAACTGCCTTCTACCACATTGGGTTGTTTTGAAAGTTAGACAATCTAATTTAAAATGCTGATGTTTGTGGTGATTTTTAATTGCTTAGGGGTTGGTAAAAGGTTACCAACCATTCTCCTTTAACCACACCCCCTTTACCCAACCCTAAAAAGAAAGCCCTCAATATTCTCTTGTAACCCTAAGAAAATTGCTAATAGTCTATATGTTAACATTTGAAGAAAAGTCAAACTGTTTTCCAAATTTACTATACAATTTAACAATCCCACCAGCAATGTGTGAGGGTTCCAAGTTCTCCACATCTTCAACAACACTTGTTATTGTCTGTCTTTAATTTAGCCATTCTAGTACATGTGAAATGGATTTGATTTGCATTTCTTTATTTATCTATTTTATTTCAAAATATTAAGGGGGTGCAATTGTTTTGGTTACATGGATGAACTGCATAATGAAATCAGGGCTTTTAGCGTGCCTGTCACCAGAGTAGTGTACATTGTACCCAACAGGTAAGTTTTTATGACTCACTGCCCTCCTACCCTCCTCCCTTCTTAGTTTCCAATATCCTTTGCACCACCATACGTCTATCTGTACCCATCGCTTACTTCCCACTTATTAGTGAGAACATGTGGTATTTGTTTTTCCATTCCTGAGATACATCACTTAGAATAATGGTCTCAAGTTCCATCCAAGTTACTGCAAAAGACATTATTTCAATCCTTTTTATGGCTGGGTGGTACTTCATGGTATATGTATACCACATTTTCTTGATCCACTCATTAATTGATGGACACTTAGGTTGATTCCATATCCTTGTAATTGTGAATTGTGCTGTGATAAACATTCAGGGGCAGGTATCTTTGTGCTACAATGACTTTGTTTCTTTTGGATATATACCCAGTAGAGGAATTGCTGGAACGAATGGTAGGTCCACTCTTAATTCTTTGAGGAATCTCCGTACTGATTTCCATAGAGGTTATTAAGTATGAAATGTCTGATTTCCTTAAGTACTAAGTTTGACAGTTAATATCTCTGACATTTAACTTTGACACTTCTTGATTTATTCTTATTGTGAAGGTACACAGTCTTTCAAACACACATTTTGGCTTGTGATTGTCTTTCAAATTTTTTTTAAAGCAATTTCTGTGAAACCATGGATAAATCAAAAATTCGTGTTATTTTCAAATATGAGTTCCGTTGTGGAACTATTGCAGTGCAGGCAGCTCAAAATATCAATGAAGTGTTTGAGAAGGATGTGACTAATGAACTCACAGTACGTCAATGGTTTGAGAAGTTCCCTTCTGGGTGATTGTAATCTTGAAAATGAACCACATGGGTGACCTGACACCAAGGTGGATAATGATGAGCTGAAAGCTGTAGTGGAAGTAAATCCACCTCAACCTATGAATGTATTAGCAGCAAGTTTTGACATTACCATTCCAACAATATTGGACCATTTGAAACAAATCAGCAAGGTAAAGAAGCTGGATAGATGGGTTCCACATGAATTAAACGCGCGTCGGAAGAGAAATAGTCTTGAAACTTGCCTTTCTTTGCCATCACAACATAAATGCAAACCATTTCTACACTGTATTGTTATGTGTGATGAAAAATGGATTCTTTTTGACAATTGCAAGCATTCAGCACAATGGTTGGATAAAGATGAAGTGCCAAAACACAGTTCAAAACTGAATATTCATCAAAAAAAGCTCATGGTGTCTGTTTGGTGGTCCAGCACTGGTATTACCCACTGCAACTTCATGAAACCTGGTCAATTGATTACAGCAAATGTCTACTGCAACCAATTGGATGAAATGATGAGGATGTTTACGATGAAGCAGGCGAGATTGGTCAATAGAGACAGGCCAATCCTCTTGCAAGACAACACTTGACCACATGTCACACAAACAATGCTGCTCCAACTACAGAAGCTGGACTTGGAAACTCTCTGTCATCCACCATGTTCACCAGACCTTACACCAACTGACTACCACTTTTTCCAGGCTTTGGACCACTTCTTGCAAGGAAAAATGTTCAATTCTCAACAAGCTGTGGAAAATGCCTTTCGCAATTTCATCACCACTCACCCTCCAGGCTTCTTTGCTGCTGGCATAAGCAAGCTACTGGTAAGATGGCAAAACTGTGTTGATAGATTAGGCGCATACTTTGATTAATTGTACTGCTTCTTGTTTGAGATATAATAAACTACACTTTTGATTCAAAGTTGGACATTTCATATTTAATGACCTTATTTACAGTTGCTCTAACAGTGTATAATCATTCCTTATTCACTGCATCTACACCAACATCTATTGTTTTTTGATTTTTTTAATAGTGGCCATTCTCATAGGGGTAAGTTGGTATCTTATTGTGATTTTAATTTGCATTTCCCTGATGATTAATGATGTTGAGCTTTTTTCATATGTTTGTTGGCCATTTGTCTATCTTCTTTGACAAAATTCTGTTCTTTTGCCCACTTTTTAACGGGGTTATTTGGTTTTTTTGTTTGTTTGTTTTCTTGCTGATTTGTTTAAGTTCTTTGTAGATTCTGCAAATTAGTTCTTGGTTAGATTACAGTTTGCAAATATTTTCTCCCATTCTGTAGGTTCTCTATTTACTCTGTTGATTATTTCTCTTGTTGTGCAGAAACTTCTTAATTTAATTAAGCCCCATTTATTTATTTTTGTTGTTGCTGTATTTGCCACTGGGTTCTTAGTCACAAATTCTTTGCTTAGGACAATGTCTGGGAGAGTTTTTCCTACATTTTCTTCTAGAATTTGCATGGTTTCCAGTCTTACATTTAAGTCATTAATCCATCTTGAGTTAATTTTTGTATATGGTGAAAGGAATCCCGTTTCATTCTTCTGCATGTGGCTATCCAATTTTCCCATCACCATTTATTGAATAAGACATCCTTTCCCCAGTACATGTTTTTGTCTACTGTGTCAAAAATCAGTCGGTCATAGCTATACGGTTGTATTTATGGACTCCCTGTTCTGTTACATTTGTTCAAGTCTCTACATTTATATCAGTACCATGCTATTTTGGATACTATAGCCTTGTAGTATAATTTAAAGTCAGGTAATGAGATGCCTCCAGATTTGTTCTTTTTGCTTAGGATTGCATTGGCTATTTGAGTTCTTTTTTAGTTTCATATGAAATTTAGGAATTTTTTTCTAGATCTGTGAAAAATGACACTAGTATTTTGAGGGGTATTGCATTGAATGTGTAAGTCACTTTGGGCAGTATAGACATTTTAACAATGTCAATTCTTACAATCCATGAGCATAGGATGTTTTTCCATTTGTGTAATGTATGATTTCTTTCATCAGTGTTTTGTAGTTCTCCCTGTAGGAATCTTTCACCTCTTTGGTTAAGTATATTGCTAGGTATTTTATTTTCTTTGCAGCTATTGTAAATGGTATTGAGTCTTTGATTTTACTCTCAGTTTGTTATTACTATATAAACATGCTACTGATTTTTGTACATTGATTTTGTAACCTGAGACTTTGGTGAATTTATCTATCAATTCCAGGAATCTTTTGGTGAAGTATTTAGGGTTTTCTAGATACAAGATCATACCATCAGCAAAAAGGGATAGTATGACCCCCTCTTTCCCAATTTGTATGCCCTTCATTTCTTTCTCTTGCCTGATTGTTCTGGATAAGCCTTCCAGTACTATGTTGAATAGAAGTGGTGCCAGTGGGCACCCCTTGTCTTGTCTCAGTTCTTAAGGGGAATGCTTTCAATTTCCCCCCATTCACTATGATGTTGTCTGTGGGTTTGTTATAAATGGCTTTTATTATTTTGAGGTATGTTCCTTCTATGCCAAGTTTGTTGAGGGTTTTTATCATGAAGTGGTGTTGCATTCTATTGAATACTTTTTCTGCATCTATTGAGATGATCCTCTGATCTTTGTTTTTAATTCTGAATCACACTTTTTGATTTATGTATACTGAACCATCCTTGCATCCCTGGGATGAAACCCACTTCATCACAGTGAATTATCTTTTTGATGTGCTGTTGGATTAGGTTTGCTAGTATTTTGTCAAGGATTTTTGCATCTGTGTTCACAAGGGTATTGGTCTGTAGTGTTCCTTTTTTGTTGTGTTCTTTCCTGGTTTTGGTATCAAGGTGATAGTAGCTTCATAGAATGAGTGAGGGTGGATTCCCTCCTTTTCAATTTTATGAAACAGTTTCAGTAGAATAGGTGCCAATTTGTCTTTGCAAATCTGGTAGAATTTGGTTGTGAATCCATCTGGTCTGGGCCTTTCTTTGTTTGAGAATTTTTTTATTACACTTTCAATCTTGTTACTCACTATTGGACTGTTCAGGATTTATATTTCTCCCTGATTCAGAAAAAGAAAGTATAATTATGTTATTCTTCCAAATTAGCAAACATTTTAATAAAATAAATTCAAGGGGGAAGCAATGCCTTAATGAGAAATTTCTTAGTCATCAAATAAAAGTTCTCCCTTAGAAATATAAACATATTTGTTATAAAGCATGGCTTAATATTTTTTTCCTAGTAAAACTGAAATTAATACAATGAAATAATGACAGCACTCTGAAAATCCTTTCTTAGCTATGGAATGAATAAAAAGCTCTTGGGCATTAGGCACTCAATAAATCTTCAGTGAATAAATGTAAAAATGAATGGTGTATAAAAATACATAAAATGTTCATAGTCCAACCCAGAAAAATAAGTGAATTCTCATCCCAAAGGAAGGTGTCAGTGTGGAAAGACAGCCTGGCCCTAATTTTTGGCTTACCTGGACAGGGAGGACAATGAGCGCTATTTCATATGAAAAAATGGAGAAAAAAAGAACAGGAATAAACATTAGAAATAATTTTTAAGTGTAAATTAATGAAACAATTGGAAGCACTGCTTTGTATATTGTTGATCTGCCTGTGTCCAAAACTATTAAAACTAAGGCAGAATAAGTATGTGTTATGGATTCTAGAAAGTGATTTTCCATTCTTGGTGGGCAAGTGGCCCCAATGACTCGAACTTCTCTTTAGAATCTATAATTCAATAAAAAGGGCCCAATTCTCTAATAGAAAGTGAACACAGGCTCGGAACAATGGCTCACACCTGTAATCCCAGCACTTTGGGAGGCTGAAGTGGGAGGATCCCTTGAAGCCAGGAATTCAAGACCAGCCTGAGCAACATAGACTGAGTCTCTACAAAAAATAGAAGAATTAGCTGAGAATGGTGGCACACACCTATAGTCCCAGCTACTTGGGAGGCTGAGGCAGGAGAATTGCTTGAGCCTAGGAGTTTAAAGCTGCAGTGAGCTATGGTGATGCCACTGCACTCTAGCCCAGGCAACAGAGCAACACCCTGTCTCAGAAGAAAAAAATCTAAAAGTGAATAATGCTTTTAGAACATAGAATTTAGAACCCCTGTACAGACCAACTTGTAACATTTGTGGAGCCTGGGATAGTAATGTAAATGAAAGCCCCTATAAGATAAGTCTAAATATTTAGAGTTATAAACCAAGTGAACAAACTGTTAAATAAAATAAGTTCTATCCTTCTACCATGACAAACAGACCTTTCTATTTATATTAGTTTGGCATTCATTAATTCCTAATTGGTATATTTCCAATTAGGTGAACAGTCTTACAGAATTTAGATTTCTAAAACTCCTCCAAGCTCTGTGCTAGACCAGAATGGTATGGGAAGACCTAGAGTCTCTCTTAGCTCTGAACAGTACTGCAAGAGGCCATTCTCACACTTGTGTGGACATCCATCCCATACCACCAAGCTCCCTGCATAGAACCATGTCTTGGAATCCTTTAGGTCTGGGGTGTGCACACCTGTGCTGTGGTCTACCTTTGGGAAGATGGACACCCAACCCACACTGCCAAGCCTCACGTCCACTCCCTGGAATCATTCAGGCCTGGATGTTCATATACTAAGCAAAGAGGTCTTCTCTCAGGAAGATGAATCTGAGGAACAGATTACAATAGGCCCTGGAAATGGGCTTGGGGACAAACGGGTAGAAACTTTGGGGGTTCAGTTGCTCAGAATATGTTCTAGAGAATGGCAAGGGGTGCACTGGCTTTACATGGGCACAACTTGGCCCATGAGACTCTTTTTTTTTTTTACTCTATGGCCCCAGCTGGAGTGCAGTGGCACAATCATAGCTCACTGTAGCCTCCATCCTGGGCTCAAGCAATCTTCCTGCTTCAGCCTCTCAAGTAGCTGGGACTACAGGTGCATGCCATCACACCTGGCTAATTTTTTAAAAAATATTTTTTGTAGAGACAGGGTTTCACCATGTTGCCCAGGCTGGTCTCAAACTCCTGGCCTTGAGTGATCCTCCTGCCTCAGCCTCCCATAGTGCTGGGATTATAGGTGTGAGCCACTGTGCCTGGCCTATGTTAGTTATCCTATAATCTACTTTGCCTTGTTGGATTTTATCATTCAAAATAAAAATCACATTGATAAAAGAAGTTATATAATAATTAAAGCAAGTGTTTAAGCTTTTAATCTTATAGAGAAATTTCAGAACAGAGACTTAGAATATAAAGATTTTCCTCCAAAAATGGCGTATTACATTATAACAAATGAATTTGTCACATACAGGTAATTTCAAGTCTTCTTGGATATGTAAATAAATTTAACAGTCCCTAAAATCCCATCACAATCTGAGGCAAATGGGATAAAGATATGTACCATAATACCAAGTTAAAACTTGCAAACTGGATTTTGAACATAGATCAAGCAATATTTATGAAAACCTATTATTTTACTGAAGAAAAACTGTGGTTACAATCAAATCATTATGAATTCTAACTGGTATCATATACAACACATCACCAATCATTTACTAAAACTGTTCCTTAAGATTACTCTAAGAACACTGCTTCTGAGGATAATGGGTCCTGAAGGAGTTTACCCTTCTCATAAGACATGTATTTGCCAATTCAAGTATTTATCACACTAAGCATTAAAAATGAGCTTTCTTGAGCCCAGTCTTTCAGACTAATAAACATGAAAGCCCTCTGTGTGTCTAGTAGAGACAAAGTCCATGAATTTATAAATACAGATTTTAGAATAAGGATAAGAATTCTAATGCTTGTATAAACAGATGAAAGGAGCTTACATAAAAACAGAACAAAAAAGGTACAATTAAAATTTGGCAGATGTGGCAGACATTTGAAAGACATTTGGAAAGTTGTAAGAAAAGGTTGTGAATTTGTAAACATGTTTAGAACAATAGAATGTAGTTCATATTAAAATGCCCAAAATACTTTAAGACATCAAATAAATGAAATTTAGCTAGTGTATAAATAATAGAAGACAACAGGTTACACACTGGAAAATACAGTATATGCTTCTAACAAAACTAAATTAATTTGCAAATCCAAACTTTCATTTTTGCCTTGGACAAAGTGATTAGAAGGATAAAATATTCTGTTCCATAACCTTAAAACACTGGTAACTATTATAAAGTCATTTGTACATAATTCCTTAAGCTAGTAGGGGGAGGAAATAATTTTTATTTAAAAAAGCTAATGTTCAGTCATGTCAATGTTTACACATTACGAAGTTATACACTTCCATAAATTAAAGACATAAATGTTTAGGGCACATGCAATTTATCTTCTTAATTCCAGAAATAGTTTTCTTATGGGTATCAAAAATTATCTTTAAACAACCTTTAGGGTCAAAAACGCTATACAATTACTTAAATGCACATGTAATAAACATTTGGTTTTTTTTTAAAGATGTAGTTTCCAAGCAATATATGAAAATAATCTTACTTAAAGAGAAATTGGAACTAGGGATTGTGTTTATTCCAATTATACATTTCAAACCAGTATACAAATTCTATCTTAGTTGGAAATATTATTGTATAACACAACATACCATTTCTCAAGTATACATATTCAGTGAATAGAAATTTTGCCATTCATTCTTTAGAAACTATGTTTCTCAGACTCCCATACCCACCACAACTAATGATTGACCTTCCAATTCAACTGATTATCTGTTGGTAATCTAAAAACATAGAAACTTTATACTATCTGTGATCTCTTTTATATCTTTATCTTCATATATCTAAGACATTTCTCAGTTGTCCCAGTTTCCTGTTAAAACATTTTTAGTATACATATATATATATATAGGCACATTCATGATATATCATATTCAAATATGAGACAAGAGTTGTTATGCTATACAATACAGAACGAGGGGGAGACAGAGAGAGGTGGATGGATGGATGGATGTTTTTTTCCCCTACTGACTGGCCGACTGTTCAACGTATTTGAGACATACCAGTGAATAAAACAGAACAAAGTTTCCTGCCTTGGGGAACTTATTCTGATGTGGTATTATTACTAGACCCAGGGTATATTAGGGAAAAGAAAAACCAAAGTGGTTCCTTACAGTCTGCTGCATAAGACAAATACCAATCTATTAATCATACACTCAATATAAAGTCACGGTTGTGGTAAGTGCCACTAAAAGTACATGGTTTTATAGGAGCTTATAATAGAATGGATCCAGTCTATGATTTCAGGGGAGGCTGTCTCAAGGAAGGAATACTTAATCTGAGAAATGAGGGATGAGACAACAGAATACAGTACAAGGAACCATTCCAGCATGTGTGATCAACTTATGGCAGAAAAGATCATGGCAACTATAACAGATTGTAATTTATTATTTCTTGCCTGCCTCTCCTGAAGAGAATGTGAGCTCTGAGGACATGGATGTTTTCTATCTTTGTTTACTGCTATAACCACAGCACTTAGAATAAAACTATTGTTCAGTAAATATTTGTTGAAAATGAATTAAGTGTACCTACATTAGAGGGAGCCAGGGGAAACAAAGGTGAGGTTAGAGTGTAGAAGTAGCCAGGAAAAACACCTTGCAGGTTTTTATAGGACATGGTAATGAGTTTTGTTTTTGTCCTCATGACAATGGGAAGTTAAAGAAGGCTTTTAAGAAGTTAGCATGGGCATATACACCCAGATATACTGAAACACCTGTAGGGGGAATGGGGAGGGCAGCAATGATACAGTAGACATGAGACCACTGCAATGGTTCACAAAAGAGAGGAACTAATGATGGTTTGGATTAGGGTGGTAATAGAGAGAAGTGAAAGAACTTGAGACCTATTTAGAAGATAAATTTTGAAATATCTGGAAATAGATCAGGGATGTGGGCAGAAAAGAGGGATGTATAATAAAAGACTTCTACATTTTTCATTTGCACCATTGGTAGTTGTAAAATTCACTCAGAATGGGAACATTGTGAAAGGATGTGTGTATGTGGTGGTGGCAGGAGGAGGGAGGAGGAGATTTGTATGAGACATTTTGAGTTTGAAGTGTTTGAAGCACCCACATGAGGCTAGCCAATGCAGGTCTGAAGTTCAGAAGAGGTAAGCTATAGCTGGATCATGAAAGACTTTTATATAAATGGCAAGTTAGTTTAAGAAGGACTATTGGAGAGAATTGGCAAGATCAGATTTCTAACTGAGAAACAGCTAAAACTAGTATTTATTAGGCACTTCCTACATATAAGACAATATGAAATTATTGGAAACTTACTCAAAGAGGACGAAGTGATGTCAAAGAATGCCAGTTTGGTATGTATTACGGTATTTCAGTACTAAAACTAAGACAGTAGCCTTGAGTTTGCTTAGCAAAGAACTGATTCATGAAGTCTTTGGGAATTAGAATTATGGAATGAGGTGAAATGTGGATACTACAGATTGAGTATCCTTATCTGAAATGCTTGGGACAAGAAGTGTTTCATATTTTAATATTTTTTTTTGATTTTGGAATATTTGCATCATGTATGTACTTACCAGTTGAGCATTCCAAATCTGAAAATCCAAAATTCAAAATGCTCCAATAAGCATTTTCTTTGAGCGTCATGTAGGCACTGAAAAAGTTTCAGATTTTGGAGCACTTCAGATTTTAGATATTTGGATTTGCGATACTCAACCTGTATTAAGATACTAGATATTCTCTCATGTTTCTATATGTCTTGGAAGCAAAGATATTTATATATGGAATAACGTCAGAAGACAGAGATAGTGTCTCTTTCTGGAACCAAGGGAAGGTTTGTTTTTTAATCAATATAATAAAGATAATATCTCCTTTGGGGCAAAGCTAGTCAGCTTACTGACCATTATTAAAGATTCTGGTTTCCTAAGCTTAGGGTTCCTCTCCTGTAACACAACTCACTCAATGAGCAGGCACCACCTGGCCCTTTTGACATAATGAGGTGGGAACTAGGACTCAGGAAATTGACACAAATGCTGACATTCTGGCTATTGCTATGAGTAATAAAGTCCTTTGTTTATGACCCAGAAGATTTATGCCTTCTGCCAGCATCCATAAAAAATGTGGCAGGCTAACTTGTTAGTGTACACGTAGGGTTAAGTTTAAGATACTTTCAGTTCTTGACAGTATTGTGGCCTAGGGACCCAGAAATACCTGAATCTAGCCTTACCCCAGCCACAGTGTCCTTCCTATTAGATCCCCAAAATCATAAGATGCAATGACCAAACAAAGTAAGGTCCTTCCTTGTTACTGGCTGTGTTTGTGCCTCAAGTAACAACAGAGACCTCTCCTAAACTAGGAGGGAATCACAGGTTGAAACCTACTAAGGGCGTCTTTCCCTTCTGATTTAATTTCAGGACCAGCTGGCTGCAAGAGGGGCAGAAAATAGGAAAGAAAGCATTTGTGCATTAGAAAAAAAAAAGAAAAGGGTAGAGATGCATGGTGATGGGAAAATTAATACAAAATGACAAAACAGGATAAAGACAAGGGTTTTTTTCCAAACAAGTTTCTTCCTGCCATGCCTCAAATAAAATCATATGTCTTAGTCACAGAATATAGGGAATGGTAGACAAGGCAGAGTCCAGGATCATATCAAAGTGTCTATTATGGGTTACTGAACAGACTGTGATGATATCAACAGTGATGGGAAATGAAAGAGCAGGTTTGGTGGGATGGGGGATGGTCTAGCTCAGGGTCCTTTGAGTTTGTCACAATAGTTGAATATTCAACTATGTCCAGTAAGCCAAGAATACTCGCGTCCAAAGACCGGGAGAGGAATATAGAATAAAGACAGATTTGGTAAATAACACATGTAAGTGAGCATTCAAGAAGTATGGCAAAAGCCCAAAAGGGTCAACAGTGCAGAAAACTGGGAAATGGTGACTTTTAGTTAAAGAGAATAAAAGCCAATGAAGTGAAGGAGATTAAGAAGAAATGGTCAGAAAAACTACGTGATATCTTGGAAGCCAGGAGAGGAGATAAACTTTAAAAGGAATTGCAATGAGATCAAAGTAAGAAGACAAAGATCATTAATTACTTTTTGATCAGCTAGAGAAGAATGAGTGATGAGGATGGCAATTAGACTGAAATGGGTTAGAGAGTGAAAGGAAACTGATGGAAAAGGGTTATCAAACAGAATCTAACATGTTTAACAGCAAATAATAGCATGGTTTACATATTAGAAATAATCATCCATTTATGCTGTTTAGGATATTTGTTGGAGTCCGTATATGATGGAGACCCAAACTAAAATACCTTCATTAAAATCTCTATTCTATTTCTTAGAATTATGAATAAATTTAGAAAAACATTAACATGTCTTAAGTAGAATTCATTGAGCAGATCTACTTGGGTTTCATTTTTCAACTTAAAACCTTTACGCACATATATGTCATAATACATATAGCAAAGGCTCACAGGAACATCTCTGACTGGATAGCTTTTCTCCACAGTGTTCTTTGGTGAAAAGAAACTCAGACAAACGTATATTGATTGAATCATGCATTGATTGTAAATGGAAGGCATTCTCAGAAGGCTTGTTATTAATACAAACCACTGTGTTTAGAGAATTCTAAACGCCAGTATTATGTTGAGTTCTTTGCTTGCTGAATATTTTCATGTATTTCATTATATATCGATTTTGCTTAAATGTTTAAGTACCTTCAGTAAAATGGAAACATTGATGCATTTGGATATCCCTGATAAATATACAAATGAAACTATAATAAGCCTTTAAAGCCAGGAGTAATTTTATTTATATAATTAATTACTGTTTTTCCAGTAATTTTCATTTCCTTATGATTATTTGTCCCTGTTTTCTTGTCCCAAATTTCTGCTTTAGTTTGTTCCACTATATATCACATATATGTGTGACAATGATGACTCTCATTTGGATACTATTTGAGAGTATATGAGGATAAGAACTAGGGGTAATATCTAAATAATGTTCTATTTTGTTAGTGCTTGAGATGAAGAATAAAGTTTTGAGTTTAATGAAAATCCTGTTTGTTTGTTTTAACCTGAAATTTCAATCCTATGATTTGTTCCCAAGAATAAAAATGATCATATACTCTCTACAAACTTATATGTACATGTGCACACACACGCATGTAAGTGTGCATGCACACACCACAGTATAATGGATAAAAGAAATGATTAACTTTAATCTTGCAGGCGTAAGTAGCCTTCCTAGCTGTGCTACTTCCTACTGGTGAGTTGTCTTTTTTTTAAACTTGTTCAACATCTAAGTCTCTAAGCGATAAAACAAAATAATCCCCATGTTATGAAAATCAAAGAAAAAAATTTTAAAGACTCTGTAAACCAGAAAGCATTATATAAAAATTAGACTATCCCAAATGTACATATATAAACACATACATTAATAATATCAAAATTAATGATTTAAAGGGTCTACTTACTATCCAGAGATATACTCCACTATGTGTTCAATCTCTGTTTTATCCACAACTCAAGGGCTGATATGGTTATACAATTAACCAGCTTAAACTTAGAAACTATAAAAGAAATGGAAGCCATTACATTATAATACCTGATACCTACTTAGCTCTGAAGGTGAATGAGTAAATTTGTCTTACAAACTGCCTAAAAGGAAAGTGAAAATCCATGTGTGTTTTAAATTAAAAAAAAATTGCAACTAATAAGAGATACACATCATAACAAAACTCCAAGGAAATTTAAAAGGAATCCACAAAGCTCTTTATTGTTACCTAAATATTATTATAAGAGGGCAAGCTGTCTTTAATATCTGTCACCCTCAATTACTGTCATATAGCTAAACATAATGCCATCTCTATATTTTGAGCATTCCAGGCAAAGATAATTTTTAAAAATACTGGATTTTTAAAAAATACATTTTATTGTATATACTTGAGGTTTACAATATGATGTTATGGGATACATATAGATAGTAAAATAGTTACTATAGTATAGGAGATTAACATATCTATCATCTCACATAGCTACTTGTTTGTGTGTATCATAAGGGCAGCTAAAATCTACTTATTTAACAAAAATACCTAATCCAATATAATTGTATTAATTATAGTTCCATGTTGTACATTATATCTCTAGACTTATTCATCCTACATATCTGCTACTTAGTATCCTTTGACCTACATATCCCTATTTCCTCCCCCAGCTTCGCCCATGGTAATCACTGTTTTATTCCCTGTCTCTGCATATTTGACCTTTATTGTTTTCTTAAGATTCCACATATAAAGTGAGACTATGCAATATTTTTCTTTCTGTATCTGCTTTTTTCACTTAGCATAATGTCATCCAGGTCTATATCTATGTTGTAACGAATGGCAAGATCTCCTTTTTTTTCTTTTTTTTTTTTTTTAGAGACGAGGTCTTACTATGTTACCCTGACTGGAGTGCAGTGGATATTCACAGGTGCCATCATAGTGCACTACAGCCCCAAACTTCTGTCCTCAAACAATCCTTGCGCCTCAGCCTCTGAGTAGCTAGGACTATAGGATGCACCACCACGCCTGATAGGATCTCTTTTTTAAAGGTTGAATAATATTCCATTGTGTATATATACCATATAGTTTTATCCACTCATTCACTGATGAACATTTAGATTGTTTCAATATCTTAGCTGTTGTGAACAATGCTGCAATGAACATGGGAGTGCGGATGTCTCTAAAAGGTGGTGATTTCATTTCCTTTGGGTAATTACCCAGAAGAGGGATTGCTGAGTAGTGTGTTAGTTCTATTTTTAAATTTATTTAGAAACCTCCACACTGTTTTCCATAATGGCTGTATCAATCTATATTCTTACCAACAGTATACTAGGGTTCCCTTTTCTCCATGCCCTTGCCAACTTTTGTTATCTTTTGTCTTTTTTTTTTTTTTGATATTTGCACTCCCATGTTTATTGAAGCACTATTCACAACAGCAACGATATAGAATCAACCCAAGTGTCCATCAGTGGATGAATGGATAAAGAGAATGTGGTACATGTACACAATGGAATATTATTCAGCCATAAAAATAATGAAATCTTTTTTTTCATTTCAGAATATTGTGGGGGTACAAACACTTTGCTTACATATATTGCCTATGCACTGCCCAAGTCAGAGCTACAATCGTGAACATCCCCCAAACAGTGTGCCCCTCACCCACTAGGTGCGAGTTTTCCCATTCCCTCCACCCCCCTCCCACCTGTCTGACCCCTGATGAATATTATTTCCATGTGTGCACATAAGTATTTATCAGTTAGTACCAACTTGATGGTGAGTACCAGTGGTGCTTGTTTTTCCACTCTTGTGATACTTTGCTTCAAAGAACAGGCTCTAGTTCCATCCAAGATAATACCAGATGTGTTAATTCACTGTTTTTTTTATTGTTGAGTAATACTCCGTGGTATAGATATACCACATTTTATTAATCCACTCATGTATTGATGGGCACTTGGGTTGTCTCCACATCCCTGCAACTGTGCATTGTGCTGCTATAAACATTTGAGTGCAGATGTCTTTATTATAGAATGTCTTTTTTTCCTTTGGGTAAATACCCAGTAGTGGGATTGCTGGATCAATTGGTAGTTCTACTTTTAGTTCTTTGAGGTATCTCCATATTACTTTCCATAGAGGTTGTGCTAATTTGCAGTCCCACCAGCAGTGTATGAGTGTTCCTATCTCTCTGCATCCCCACCAACATTTGTTGTTTTGGGACTTTTTTACATAAGCCATTCTCACTGGAGTTAAGTGATACCACATTGTGGTTTTGATTTGCATTTTCCTGATGATTAGAGAAGTTGAGCAATTTTTTATATGTTTGCTGGCCATTATTCTGTCTTCTTTTGAAAAGTTTCTATATGGACCCCGTCTAGGCAAAGCAATCTTAAGCAAAAAGAACAAAATGGGAGGCATCAATCTACCAGACTTCAAACTATACTACAAGGCTATAGTAACCAAAACAGCATGCTACAGGCACAAGAACAGAGACATAGACCAATGGACCATATAACCCAGATATAAAACCATCCTCTTACTGTCAATCTGATCTTTGACAAATCAGACAAAAACATACACTGGGGATAAGAATCCTGATTCAATAAATGGTGCTAGGAAAATTGGATAGCCATATGTAGAAGACTGAAACTAGATCAACACCTCTCACCTCTCACAAAAATCAACTCATGATGGATAACAGACTTAAACCTAAGACATGAAACCATAAGAATTCTAGAGGAAAACATTGGAAAAACTCTTACAGACATTGGCCTAGGCAAAGAATTTATGAAGACCCCCAAAGCAATCACTGCAGCAACAAAAATAAATAAATGGGACCTGATCAAACTAAAAAGCTTCTGCACGGCCAAGGAAAATATCACTAGAGTGAACAGACAACCTACACAATGGGAGAAAATACTTGCATGCTATACATCTGATAAAGGGCTGATAACCAGAATCTATACACAACTTAGGAAAATCAACAAGAAAAAAAATCAAACAACCCCATTAAAAAGTGGGCAAAGGACATGAATCTCTTGTCTTTTTGATACTGATTTTCATTTGCATTTCATCAAGCACCTTTTCATATTTCTATTGGCCATTTTTATGTCTTCTTTGGAGAAATAGCCATTCAGGTCCTTTGCCCATAGGGGAAGAATTCCTTGACAATGACTTCGACGATGATATTTTTGTATATCACACCAAAAGCTCAGGCTACAAAAGCAAAAATAAATAAATGGGACTACATCAAACTAAGAAGTATCTGCACAGCAAAGGAAACAATCAACTAAATGAAAGGGCAATTTAAGGACTGGGAAACATATTTACAAACCACATATCTGATAAGGGTTAATATCCAAAATTTCTATAGAACTACAACTCAATAGCAGAAAAACAAATAATCCCATTAAAAGAAACCATATTTTGACAGGATGAAGAACTAAAGAATTCCTTAGAAAAGCCATGGTAGGAAAAGCAAAAATGTACTTTTCAACATCCTTTCCTCCTACTATTCCCCTTTCTGGTATGTGGCAATAACAAAGTTAAAAGGGAAGGAGATTTGAAGAGAAGAATCAAAGACAGAATAAGATAGAAGGAGAATATATTATTTTGTTAAAGTGGATGAGCTTCATTATTATGATTTATAGTCCATTCCTCAATGAATTACATAAGCTCTTACATATCCCATGCATACATACACGTGTCTGTGTGCATGCACGCACACACACACATACATTCACTACCACACTATCATTATAAATTGAGAATGATATACAAAGTGCCATTTAGGACTAAAATTTGTGCTTTTGTTTATCTGCTAAAGAAAATTATTATCAAATAATCTCAGACCACCTATTTTATTGGATAGAACAGTAGAAAATAAAGATGATGTTCCTAAGAACTCTCTGGTTTAATAATATATTTCTAATAAACACTTACCACATTCTAGTCACTATGGGAAAATAAAAGGCACATTATTCTGGTATTTTTAAAATCACCAGCAAATAGATTTTTGTATTATATAAATGTCATATTTCTTCATGTGTTTCTAATTAAGAGTTATTCATTGAACAAATTATTTTAACAGAGAAACCTGAACATGAATAGTTAAATTAGCACTCTAATCTCTAATTCAATAAACAATAACAACATAATCACTAAATTAATTTCATTTATTTTAAAGATAAGGTTAAGAAACATTCCCAGAGTTATTCACTAAAACAAAGAAAAGAAAGTAATGGCCAGGTACAGACCGCCAAGCTAGTGATGTTTTCTTAATAATACTCTAATGTACTATAAGATTTCATTCATAATAAATACTCAACAATTAATTAAAGCTACACAAATAAATTATTTCTCTATTTCTCTTCTTCTAAATATACATATGTGTAAACACTCACACACAATTCTAAGTGATTCCTTTCAGTTTGTCTCTTATAGTGAGATATATCAGAAAAATAGTGACATCATAAATTAAGCATCAGCTAGTTGTTATCAAGACTGATAATATGTACGCTTTATCAAATAATATAATCTTGGATCATTAAATTCCTTTAAAAGCAAGATATTATATAAATAAAATTATCAAGCCTAAGGTTTAGAAGTTTGTCTAAATTCAGTATTTAATTTCCAGTGATATGCTGAAACAGTAGAAGTGGAAATACTATTATCATGTATAGTTATAATGCATTAATTAATATATATGTGTAAATTCACAATTATTTGGAAAATAAACACTATTCATGTGGAACCAAATTTTCCTTCATAACATGATTTCTGGTAGTACAACAGTAGAAATTATCTGTATATCTATCTTGTCAGTTGTTTCAGGTAGTATTACATGAGGCTTAATGGCTGACAGAGATCCTAAACTGTAGATTAACCACTTAGTAATATTTTTGAATACTTGTTCAAATAACTCTTTAAACTCTGTGCTACCGAGTGCTGATTTGCTCTAGAGAAAAACTAAGTCAAATGCAATATGGGACTTTCATCTCATCTATATGCTATATATATTAATAAATAGATATAGATATATAGACAGACACTATATAGATGCTATATACAGGTGAAATTGACTAAAGACTAAAAAGGGTATTTTTCCTCATATACATATGATACATATATAATATCATGTCATGTGTATATTTATATACACAGACAGAAGGGGAGGGAGACAGAGAGAAAGAGAGAGAGAGGAGACAGAGAAGGAGGAAGGGAGAGAAAAAGGTGTCATGGGATGAATTGTGTCCCCCCCAAAAGATACATGAAAGCCCTACCTCCTCAATACCCCAGAATATGACCTTATTTGGAAATAGGGTTGTTGTAGTTGTAGTTAGTAAAATTAAAAGGATAAAGTCATATTGGAGAAGGGTGGACCTTTAATCCAATATGACTGGTATCCTTATAAAAAGAGGACTAAGTCAAAGAGGGAATGCCATGTGAAGAAAGAGGACTGGCGTGATGCATCCACAAGTCAAAGAATACCTGAGACTATCAAAAGCTAGGAGAGAGGCACAGAACAACAGATTTTTCCCTAACACCTTCAGAGGGAGCGTGGACCTGCCAGCACCTTGATTGCAGACCTCTGGCCTCCATAACTATGAGACAATATATTCCTGTCATTTCAAACCATGCAGTTTTTGGCAGTTTAAGATGGCCCTAGCAAACTGAAACAGGAGGGTGGGAGGAAGGGAGACAGGGAAGGAATGTACTTAATGTGTACCAAGATCTGTGCTAGAAAATCAGTTGCCAAAAGATTTAGGTATATAAATAAGGTGATTAAATTATAAATAAAATGATTAAAGATTTTAGTAAAATATAGAAGACTTTAAGACAGGGAGGCTGTGAAAGGGCTACTCAGAGATTAGTCTAGAGAAAATGAAAGATTGGTACTTGGTTCATCAAAGACAGTAGTAGAAGTAGCAAGTATAGGATTCCAGAAATAATATATATATTATATACATATAATATATATGAATAATATATATTATATACATATAATATATATGAATAATATATATTATATACATATAATATATATGAATAATATATATAAAATATATATATATATATATACACATAAAATCTTCTCAGTTTCAGTTGTTATTGCCTTTCAAGAGGATGTTTCTTTGAGAGAGAAAATTCAAGGGAAAAGCAAGTTTGGAGAAGAAGATGCCAAAGTGTTTTTCATGTCCTGAGTTTGAGGTTGCTGTGGCATAGAAAGAGTATGAAGAAACAAATGCTCTGAGAACAGAGGTCTATAGAACCCCACCTAATTTATGGAGCCAGCAGAGGAAGGGAGGCGATCACAAAGGTTAATGAAAAAATAAAAGTCTTAGAAATCAAAGGAAAACCAGAAAAGCCAAATTACGAAAGACTTTCAGGAGGGACAGAACGTTAGAAGAACTGACCTTGATAGAAAAGATTTAGTAGAATCATGGGGAAAGCAGCAGCCAGATTGCAGTCAGGAGTTTCCAGAGACAAAACAAGTCTAGGGGATAATATCCTTATTAAAATAAGAATGAAGTACCTTAAACTTCTTATTCTAATACATATGTGTTTGTTTTCTCAAACAGATTTTCTGGCAAGAGAAATACATGATGATAATATACTTTGGCATTTAATTTAAGTACAAAATATATTTAGAAAATGGTTATAAAACTGTAAGATCTTGTCCATGGCAAATTGGACAGCTTTGTTCTCTATCCCTTGCAGATCTGTCTGTGTGCTCAAATCCTGCTTTACACCTTTTGATTCTTCACTTGTTTACTTTTGAGATTTGATTTATATGCTGAAAATGCATTCATGCAAAATTTCCTTGTGCAAAATATATTGCTGTTGTGACTGCTAATAGCCTTTATTTTTTAACCCCACTATAGGCATTTTATACCATTCCTCCATATGCAGGAAAGGATTCCATATCAAATTAGAACCACCACTCATGATTATATAAATTCAAATAAGTATGAAATTTTAATGAGTTTCTTGTAAATACTAAGTAGCATTACGACTCTAGAAAACTACAATAATATGAAATTCCAGAGGATAAAATTTCCTAGAAAAGTAACTTACATAAACTATATACCCATTTAAAATCTGTTGGTAATGGCTAAGACCTTACCAGACCAATCTTCCCTCAGATAGCAAAAGTAAGCCCTGGACATAATTAAGAAAGGCAGCTAACAGAACACATTGACAAAACAAAAAAAAAAAGAAAAAAGAAAAAACAACAGAAGTGGCCTGGAAGTGTTCAACATCATTTTTACTCACATCTCTTTGAGCAGACCTCATTTGCATGACTGCAACTTATCTGAAAGAGAGACTTAGGTCACAAAGAGGAAATTGACTGAGCAGCATCCAGCAAGTCTCTGTTACATACACATGTTACCCACAGTAGCAAAACTGAGCTGGACACTAAGTACTTCTCACATATATTTTTCTTCCCTCTCTAATATATCACAATAATAAATTTTTCTTATTTCCACTCAGTTCCACTTCTAAAGTTGAATAACTAAAAACTTTTGTCTCTTTCATCAACAATCCCAACAGCATTTTTTTTCATTCTGCACTCACAATTTTTATTCATTCAATTAATTTAAGGAAAGAGGTATACATACAAATTAAGATATAAGAGAAAGAAAATAAATAAAAAATCAAAATCTCAACAATTTAGTTGAATTTGCCATTGTTCTCTTGGAAAGCTAAGAGAGGTCTAATAGATAGCATCTCTTTTCCCTATGGAAATTCAGAACCAGTTGAGAAATAACAGAGAGACCCTAGAAAGACCAAAAATAGCATTTTATTACTGGAAAAGTAAAAACTAAAAAGTATAACTTATATACGTGAATGAATTTTTCAGTTCTGAACTCTAGAGGTCTACATTCCTCACCTCTTCACCTAGCTACATGCGGTGGGTGGCTCCTCACTTTCACGGGAAGTGTTGCCCATTACAATCTAGGGTTTTTGAAGGAGCAGAGCAGAATATTAATTTCCTATGGAAGAATACCTTTCTGTAGGAGGAAGGAGGTAGAGGCTAGTTATGATTGTTCAGTTCCCTTCTTCCAACTCAACCATGTAAGTCACTCCTCCTCCCAGAGAGGAGGGACTCAGAAATTGGAAAGCAGTCTGAAGCTTTAAATCATTGAAGAAGGTTCTTCCACATGAAAAGAAGAGCTGGCACTGGGAAGAAGCCAGCTCCAACCGGAATAAAAAGGAAATACCCTTTTAAAATAATATGTATAATATTTAACTTAGAAAATAAAACTTTCTTAGGTTATTTTAACCATTCTCAGTTTAAAGATTTCAGCATAATCTTTCCAAGCCACTAGTATAAACATTAATGTTTTCATATGTTGGTTTCATAACTCCATAATTTGAGTCATCAGCCCCAGATTTTGAAATATAATCTGTAATAAATCATAGGTTTTCAGGAAAAGAAAGTAGACATTATCTTCACTAAATTGGGATCTTACTCAAACCACAGATAATCCATGTAAATCGCTCAAGATTTTCACCGTGCAAACTAATATATGATATTTGAAGATAAGTATGAGACTCTATTATCATTCATATGCCACAAACTATATGTTCGTGAAGTTTGTATCTCATTCAGAAATGACACTAAAAATTTTCCATGGTATAATTTTTAAAAATTTTTAAACATTTTGGACATCATAAATATGTTGAGTTGGTCATACACCAGCTAACCTCAATAGTTTAGTCTTTATTTAGCCATAAGTTATATGAGTTGTACCTAAGTTATAAAAATTTTGATTTAAGATTCCTTTTAGATTTTACATTTAAACCCTCAATAAACTCAATAAAGCTGCCTTTCTAGTATTAGAATCACTGTACAGAAAAACATTCATGCTGCTATATAAAATACTCAGTGAAAAATAAAATAAAATAAAATAAATAAAAAAATATTCAGTGACAATTTGGAATCATTCAACAAAAGTTTGAATAATATGATCAAGAACAAAGGTAAGTGATACTTCTAAATGAAACTCGTGACACACTGATTTCTTTTGTGGACATTTAAAAACCTTTCAGCAAAGCATACCTAATCTGTTTACTTTAAATACAGAATCTAAAAATTCTTATGAAACACACAGAAATGTTTACTATGCCATAAAAGCAATAACCCATTTAAAGGTTAGGGAACTAAAAGGGATAAATAAGACACTTTCAGCATTTAAAATATATTCATTCTAAAGGTCTCTGGGAAACTGAAGTTCCATACGAGTCATTGCATGGACTTTAGTGATATATTGAGATGGTGGTGGTATTGGGAAGCAAAGAAAAGAAAATCACATGACTAAAGTTTGATCCACTTTCTTAAAAGAATTTGAATATATTTCTTTTTCCTTTTTTTCTTATTGAGCACTTTCAGTTTTTCTCCCAATGGGCAAAGAGCAAGTTTCAAGTAGACCAGAGTAGACTTGAGAAGACTTAAAGCCTAGATCCCCAAACTTTGGCTGGAGATAAGGAGACTGAAGTTTGCATCCGGCAAAATTTGTCCAGATATTATTAATTTTAGGTCTCTGAAGGGCCAAGCACTATTATTAAAATCAGGGACCCAAAACCTGTAATAGTGATTATAGGGCTTAGTATCCAGATGAGGTGGACTAACACACTTTAGAAATTATCTGGCCTGAAGGTCTTCACATCTTCTCAGAAAGAGATAATCTGATTAAAAAATAAGGTACAAAAGAACAAAATTTGAGACTATTTTCTTGTTATCTCCAACATCTCTACAGCATTATTATTTATTCCAAATATTGAATCAATTCAAAGAGAATCATACATGTACTTAAATAATGCACAAGGAAAGACATCTCATGTCTTTATCAATGAAAGCTAAATCTTTCTCAAGAACCTAAAATCACACTGTTATTAAGTCAGACTCTTTCTGATTAATTAACCCCACATTCAAAAGACCAGAAAAACACAAAGGTTAAATTAGTAAAGAAGCCTTTAACAACTGGTTTGTGATTTTTTTATTCAAAAGGTATATGTTGAATGTCATGTCATTGATTGTTCTCAATCAATATTTCTGAATTAGAAGTAAACATAGTTTAATTTATTTAGCAATAATTGTGCACTTGCTAAATTCCAGATGCTATGGTAGACTCTGCAAATACAAATATTAATGATATTCAATCTTTATTATTGAAGAGTTGCTTTCCAAACACATAACTGGTAATACAACGTGGTAAACGTAATAAGAATTAGTAAAGTACTAAGACATTAAAGAATGAAAAACAATTACATAGAGTATTTGGAGATAGGCTCATAAGAGAAATAACATTTAGGTTACATTTTCTAGAGAAGTGACCAACTGATGTCTTTATTAAAACTGTTTGATTAAAAAAAAGCACCAAATTGTCTTACATAGGTAACACAGAAATATAATTTGCTTTTAACAATCATGAGGACTTATGTTGAAAAAGCCAAAGGAAAAATTATAGTACCATAGCATTATAAACCAGCAAAACATACAATCCTGAAAGTTCAAGTAAGTGAAGTTTTAAAATTAATTACTGATTGGCACTGGGGGAGAGATTCTGACTTCAAAAATGGTAGACTGGATAATTTGAACCAAGTCTCCAAAGGGATGTAATAATTTAAAAATCTTCTTAAAAGCAACAAAAGACTAATGAGGGAGAAGAATTACTGGGCCAAGATCCAAGAGAAGAGTGAAATCTGGAGATGCAAGTATCGCATTTGGGTTCGCTTTCGTCCTTGGGGCATCTGCCAACACAGAAGAGACAGCAAAGGGACCATGTAGCGTGTTGATTATCTCGCAATCTACAGGACAAAATGTGGAGTCAAGGGTAGTTTAATGGAAAAAGAGTAAGGGTATACCAAAAGAACAGCCCTCAATGGATAGAACCCAGGCTGCTAGTCATCTGAGTGGTCCATAACTATCTCATGCCCTGAACTATGAGTAGAGTGATTTTGGAGTCTCTAGTGTTTCAGCTACCTAACAGAGCAAAAGAATATCCTCTGTGGAATCAGATATCATCATCCCAGACAAATAATTATTCCTTCAAGTATTTTCTTAATAATAATATCCAGCACACAAAGAAAATCAGGTACACAGATAAAAATAACATAATATGAATAGAACCAACACAAACAACAGAAAATAGGCACAGACCCATAGGGAGGACAGAAGTGAAAATTCTAAAAAAGAAAAAAGACTAATATCCAAGACTGATGAAGATAAAATTTGAAACTAAAAATTTTAGTCAGGAATTTGTAACATTTGAAAAGAGGTGTGTTATAAATTTAAAACAGAGTCAAACAGAATACCAAGAATATAAATATTTAATAAATAAAATTACAAACTAAATGGGCAGATGTAACTACAGATAAAACATAGCTAAATTGAGAATTAATGTTCTTGGAGACTTTGAGAATTAATGAATACGAAAAAAAGAAAAAATATGAGTATAAGAGATACAGAAAACAAAGTAAAAAGTTCTAACATAAATTTAATTGGAGTGCCAGGACAGAACAGAGAATAAAGTAAAAGTAAAAAAAATAGATAATAGCTTGGAGTTTCCAAAACTGATGAAAAACACCAATCCACACATTCAATATTACAATCAATCCCAAAAAGATAAATAAAAACAAATCCATATGTCTAATCACATCAACATGAAATAGGAAAATTTAAATGCAAAGATAAGTAATCAAATAAAATTGAAAAGACCAACCTTCAAACTAAAAGATGCATATTAGAAAAAAACTAGCTATAGAAAATATTTTTAAATTATTGGGAAATTTTTAATATGGAAGAGATATAAGATGATATTATGGAATTATGGTTAATTTTATTAAGGGTATATAATATATTGTAGTTACATGGGAGAATGTCCTTATTCTTAGGAGATATATACTGAAGTGTCTAGAGGTGAAGTTTCATGATATTTGCAGCTTACTTTCAAATTGTTCAGAAAATTATATATATGTGTGTGTGTATATATATTCTCTCTCTCTCTCCCCCTCTACATATATATCTATATAAGGGGGGAGATAAAGCACATGTGGCAAAATGTTAACAATTAACAACTATTGAATCTAGGTGGAGGGTACACAGGTATTCATTGTACTATTTTTTGACTTTTTGGCATGTTTGAAAATTTGTAAAATAAAATGTTGGAAATAGACAAAAAAGACAAAGAACATATTATAAGTAGGTAGAGGAAAGAAGAGATTTGTCTAGAGGGCAGCATGAGATAGGCTGACATAATTTCTCAATAACAGCAATGCAAGCCAGAAGACAGTTGAATAATGTCCTCAAATATGTTGAAAGAAAACAATCAGGAACCTAGAATTCTATAACAAATAAAAATGTCTTTTAAAAATGAAGGTAAAACAAAGACCTCACTCAAACCAAAGAATCTGCCACCAAGAATCTCATGCAATTGAAATATTAACATATTTCTTTAGCAATATAAAAATGATCTCAGATGAGAATGCAAAGATGAAAGGACAAAGGAGGGCAATGAAATGTAGCTACATGTGGAAATTCAAATGATTATCTCCTTTATAAAACTATAATAACACTTTATTGGGAATTTTATATATAATATTTACATACATACACATAAACACATACACATATACACATATACATAAGGGTATGTATTTATGCATGTACAGGTATGCAAATGCACACACACATACACAGCTAAAACAAACAATGAGAGAGGCATATAAACCCAGAGGGGTAAACAGGGGTAAATGGAAATAAAGTGTTCACAGATACTTACATTGATCAGGAGGAGGGTGGAATTAGCAATAAACATTAGTCTACTATCATCCAATGAATGAAGGAATAGCATAAGAATATAGAGCTTTACAACAAAATAAAAATGGAATAATGAAATAATCAACAAAAAGGAATGCAAGAAAAAATACGGTAACATCAAATAAGTAAGACAAATAGAAAACACTTAGAATATTATAGATTTAAAATCAAATATATTAGTAACTAATTTGAAATAAAATGAAATTAAGCTCCAATATAAAGAGAAACATTGAAATAAGCCTGGTGTAGAAAGGAAAATATTACATGATTTCACTTAGATGTGGAATCTAAAAAGAAGTTGAATACACAGACATGGAGAATACAAGAGTGGTTACCAGAATTGAGGTTGAGGGTATGGGGGGATATGGTCACAGGATACAAAGTAGTAGATAGGTAGGATGAAAAACTCTAGAGATATAATGCACAATATTAGGACTACAGCTAATACTGTATTCAAGATTGCTGCAAAAAAACAGAGGCAACTATGTAAGATACTGGATATGTTAACTTGATTCACTACAGTAACCATTTTACTATCTATATGTATCTCATAACATAATGTTGTATAACTCAAATATATACAAAAACTTATTTAAAAAAGAAAAAGAACACAAGACTACAAATAACAAAAAATTAAATCAATTAATCACATGGCCTCAACATATATAAAGCAAAAACTAATTGTGCTATACGTAGGGGAAAATAGAAAAATCCACCATCACTGTTGGAGTTAAACTTGACCCTCTCAACAATTGATAAATCAATCAGAAAAAGAGAGAATCGATGCTTTGAACAAAACAATTACAAGCTTGACTTCATGGACACATAAACTGTTTATTTTTATTGATATCACTGTTAATAGTCTCTATAAGCATACACTGAAATTTCACAAATATACAAAACTGACCCTGAACCAAAAATTAATTTTTACAAATGTTAATAAGCAGAAATAAAACACAATATTCAGTCTGTTACTATTAAGTTAGTCACAAATAGCAAAAATAAACAAAATCACTGGAAACCTTTGCATATTTGGAAGTTAAGATATGTGATTCTTCATACACCATTGACCAAAGATATCACATTGAAAACTAGAAAATATTTTATACTGAATAATAAAAAATTTAAATTTCAAATTGTGTGAGGTATAGTAGGAATGGATTGGGTGTACCTCTCATGCATGAGTATTCTGTAAATCTGCATGGGATTTTTTTTTTGTGTGTATGTGTGTGTGTATGTATGTGTGTGTGTGTTTGTGTGTGTGGGTGGGTGTGTAGTTTAGGAATGTATGGGAATATGACTCCCTAAACACAACACTTTCATCTGGCATTCAGATGAAGAAATGGCTGAACTTTAATAATATTCTTGGAAACACTGGTTATATATGACTATCTGAGAGCTTGAACACCATTTTTCAACCTGGCACCATCCTATGAATTTCAAGAATAATTTTGACAGACAAAATTTTCTCCTTACATAACAACTTTAGAATTTACCCCTATGTAATATTTAAACAGGTATCAGCCTGACCCATCTTAGAAATGGTATATGAAGTGTTTCAGAATGCAGTGTTTAAGAGTGTAAGCATGGCTTAAGTTTCCACTGTTGCTGACTAAAAATTAGCCAAGCAAAAATTTTTTATATGCTACTTGTGACTACTGGAGTTATGCTGCCATGGAACAAAATGATAATTCACCATCCAAATATTAATAGAAAGAAAAGGTTCATGCTCAAAGATATCCCTACCTGATATAACCACATAAAACATAAAATACTTCCTAGTGCTTGCCCACTATCCCTGAATTGGGCTAGTCTTGGTTTTGACATTCCCTCTAATACTGGTTAATCCACTAACTCGTAAATGAGGGCAATTATACTCCCAAAAGACATTTGGCACTGTCCAGAGATATTTTTATTTTTCATAACTGAAGAAGATGCTACCAGTATCTAGTGGATAGATGTCAGATATGCTGCTAAATCCTACAATGCACAGAGCAACCCCCCACAAAAATGAATTATCTAGCCTAAAATGTCAATGGTGCCACATTGAGTAACCCTGATCAATCCAGGAGAATTTTCTTATACCATTCATATTTGTGTGACAATAACCTTGCATCATTTTCCTTCATACTTTCTTAGGTTGGAGAGAGAATGTCCTTTGAATAAGGAATTAAAAACTGAAAATAGTCTAAACCCTAAGGTATAAGATTAGGATATATATATTCTCATTATCTGTATACTCAATATAATTTTAACAAAGTATTCACATTTCCTTGAAAGAATCTTTTAATTATGTATCTGACAAGTGAAAGAAACATGATTATTGTACCAATTTGGGATGTGCTTATTTAAATAGGGATTTAAATATTAAAATTATTTTATATTTTATACAGTGGCATTAGAAACATAACGGTCTTCATGAAACCTAGCGGTTCCCTTTATGTATGTCTTGAGACCAAGATTATGAAATAGGCGTAGTGATGGAGGACAAACTCCTCCCTTGCTGAAAATCTGAATGCATTATGTCCTTTAACATGCAGTATGCAGATCTGAAACAGGCTAGTCTGTTTTATCTACATATACTAAATTTATTACAACTCCTTTTTTATTTTTTCAAGTTCATAAAATATTAAAGCATGAAATGTTTCATAAAATAGCACAAAATAGTTTCTGGTTAATTTTGAATCATATCCAGCAGGAAATTAAATGACAAATATGATGACATAAGAAATGCAAAAGTGAAATACCTGCAGTGCTCTTCCACCATTAAGTGGCTCACAGACTCACTAAATTGATGGAACATTGGTGGAATTAAAACGTAAGTAAATTGTTAAAATGTTAAAACTCCAACATTCATCTGGGACTTTGATTTTGTAATAGGACAATAATCTTTCCTCTTTTTAAATACTGTTTTGAATAGACTACAGCAATATAACATAGTGGTGGTTATCACAGAATTTAGAGCCAGATTGCCAGTGATCAAAACCTGGCTTTGCCACTTCAGAGCAAGTCGAGAGGGTGTAATATGTGGAAAGTGGTTAGAATAGTTCCCAGCACTTGGAAGCCAATTTCTAATCCTTATTATATGTTTTCACTAATGTTTAAATATTATTATACCCAGTTCACTACTCTCCAAAACCTTTTAAAAATTAGGGACAATTATCAATTCAGGATTTAGAAGTCAATTTAAAACACAAACTATGATATTTCAGCTTAACTAAATGAGACTACACTGTTACCCACAGGAATTTAACAACCATACATGTTAAAAGCCTTATTTGTTTGGTTATTTTGATTTTCCTAAATAACCTATAACTTTAATCGCCACATGATCTGCAGCTCACATTAATGTGTGATGACTGTAATTAACTGGGATTTGTATCAAAGTGAATGCAAAATGCTATTCTAGGTGATTTTAAAAATATTTCATTGTTGTATATACATAGAGTAGCCTTAGAAGTCAGAAATACTTTGTAATATTATTATTAGACAAACATTTTATAATCATCAACTTTGTTACATCTCATCTACTCAATTCTTGCATATCTTCTATACTTTGTAAATCAACAAACAGTGATTATTAGTAGTTTTATTGCATTCTGAAAAGTTTTGACTAACTCATGGAAAGGTTTCTAAACATTTTAAAAATTACCTGATAAAATAGAAGTATTTTTCAGTAATACTTATAATACATTTCAACTATGTTAGCATGTGTTCAGCTAACTTTAAAGTTTTACTATTTATAGAATATTTAGCTGACAAAATAGAAGTCTTTTTTCAATAATTTTTATATTTAAATTATGCTAACAAATGTTGAGTTAACTTTAATTTGTTGGTTTTTATAGAGAGTTTGAGATAGTTAAATTAAAGAGAAAAAAGGGAGCCTCATTTACCTCTAAATATCCCTAAGTTCAGCTATTGTTGCCAAATTAAAATAGCATGAAGTCTTATAAATGATATCACTATTAATTTTTACATATGGCCTAATGTTGAAATCAGGTAGATCAAAAGCAAAACGCAATACAGCTCACATTGCTAAAATTATTCTCAAAATTTGGAAGACAAAAGACATATACGTTGCATACATATGCATAGGTTTTATATGTACTCCCCACACCCCTTCCAAAAAATATTTTAATAGTCACACACATTTTAAGCTTAGTGGTCTCTGGAAGATACAATCCTTGATTATGGAATTTAATTTTTTGCCACTTTGGTCTATAATTTATAACTGTTTCTGTGTATGCTGAAAATAAGAATGAGCTGTCTTCTGACCATATATTCAAGCAGTATGGTGTAACATAGACTTATGTAGAAATCCATGAGTAGCATGGTCTTGGCAAACTCCACTTGTAAGAAGCCAATTGGCTCATAACAATATTAGTCCAGTAGCTCCAAATAGGGTTGCACAGTTCCATTTTTTTTAAAAAAGCATCACCCCATCCTAGGCATTCTAACCTCTAATACCACTTCAAATACAAACCAAACAAAATGTCTGTTAGTGTACTGCTGCTTTTCTGTAAAAACCTTGACTTCTGTTAGACCTTGACTTCTGTCTCTCCTAGGTCTTTAACTCTCAGTCCTTCAAGAAAAGACAAGGTGATAACATGGGACTCTTTTCTGGGGAAGTAAAACATAATGTTAATCATGCATCACAACAAGCATTTGTATCAAACTTCCTGCAATATGGGTTATTAGTTGATGGAAGTGGTGATAAAGAAAGGTTTTAGAGGCTTTCTTGTATGTCTTTAAAAATCAAGTTGTCCATGTTGTCTGGAATGTGAAGTCCAGATAGCTGACTATTCAAATAGAATCAAAAGTGGTTTTTCTTTTTTCTTTTTTTTCTTGCTCTCTAACAAATCCTACATATCTTACATAATTCTCTGCAATAAACTGTCAGTGTATAAAGGAACAATTCTGAATGAGATAGAATGATTTTATGAACAATGAAATTCTGGAGGCACAATTTAAACTTGTAATTATAAAGGAAGAAAAGAAAGTCTTATTGAAATTAAATAATTCAAATATATTGGAACTTTATAACTTTTGCAACATGATTATCATTTTAAAGTGCTCAAAATTTATCTTGGAAATAAAAATGTGTGTAATACCTAGCAATAAATTTTGATTTCTGTGAAATTTTTTAAAATTCTCATTATAATAATATATGCAAAACTGCCATATTGATTTGGTTAAGTACTAAGTTTGAACATTGGTTAAGTACACATTTGAAATTTTATACACATGGGTTATTTTACCTTCAAACTTGCTTTATGATCATTTAGGGAAGATCACAAATATGAAGATTTGCAGTTAATATGTTAGAAATGTCTTTTGTTTTTATTTGTAACTGTCTCATAGCCAATCATTGTTTGAGAGGTTCAAATGTAAGGACAAATGTAAATCTCCCCAGCAACATCAGCCATGCCAACATTATTCAACAGTGAGAAAATAAAATCACCAGCAGTACTTTGCATCAAGCCTAATAAATTATGCATATCTAGGTGTAGCTGAAAACTAATTAGGACAATTTATAAAATATTTTTTGTACTATATTTTAATTTCCAAATAACATCTTTAATATTTTTCATATTTCCTTTTTTTCTTTGTGAAGAATTTGCTGTCTCTCGAAGCATTTACTCTCAGTGTTTACTTGAGATAAGGTGGAATAAATGGTCTAACTAGTTATGATACATTGCTCAAAACACCAATCTATCTTGATTGCCTCCTGATGAATTCTTATGAAGCACTGTTAAAGTATTTCTTATGAACATCAATTTATCATATTTCATAAAAATAAATCAATATAGGGCTTCCAAATTTATACATTTTGAAAAAATTTGCCTATCTAATATGCTCATTTGCTGTATTCTACGAGGGCTAACCCTGGATTACACTATCATTTTTAGTCATGAAAAAAGAAGCTAACTGGGACAAATGATTATGCTCAGAATGGAGAGACCATTTTGCTTTTTATTTACGCAAAATTTCAAACTGACATGAACAGCACAGAAACAATAACTCTGTAATATGAGGGAATTTGTATGTATCTAGACTATAACCTCCATGAGAAAAGAGTTGTACCTGTTTTGCTAAGACCTCTATTCCCAGTGCTCAAAATAGTGCTAAATTCTAGTCACTTATTAAATAGCTATTGAATAAATAAATGTCAAAATATAAGTCTAACTGTCCTCTCCTTAAGTAATTAAGAATGATTTTCATCTTACCTGATCCCAATGTGTGTAGAATGAAAATTATATTTTTTTGACCAGGCCATTGCTCAATTATGGAATAATTCTGGGGAAGGTAAGCCCAAAACAGGAAAAGGTACCAATCACTTTCCCACTGAAACAAAACATACAACTGAAACACACACACACACACACATACACACACAGACCCCTGAAATTTACACAAATGCTTATTTGAAATGCACACATATATCTGAAACATACACACCTGAACCTAGTGACCATACTGTGCTCAATACTTTATTTAAACACACCCCTATAGACAGCCAGGTAAACAGATTCTTAACTTCTTTTGATAATTTTTTTCTATTGTGAAATTCTCTCAAAATGTATTGACAAGGTTGGTTTTAACAGGAACAGAAGCAGATGGGATTCAACAAGGAAATATGATTATTTGATATATTAAAAAATCCAGAATTAAAGAAAGCCCCCAGAGAACTAGAGGTCACCAACAAAGTAGAACTAGGTCACAGAGAACTTGATTTTCTTTGCTCTGTCACCCAACCAAACGGAAGCATTTATGGTCATAGCTCCTTGTCACATCTTACATGAAGAGAAACAAGCCCCTCTTCGAATCATGACCATAGTCTTCTCTTTCAGTCTCAGTGGACCATTAGGTTGCCTACAGTTGCTAGGAAGATGTCATGTGATGATTGACTTAGACTAACTGGGATCCACCTTTGAAGCTGGCAAGAGAGGCAGCTTCCTCAGAAGCACAGAGTTATGTAAAAGAGGCTCAGAGCAGATACCAGAGGAAAATCTGGCTTCTATTGGAAAGCAAAAGGGCATAATGGGTAAGTGGGCGACATACATATCCAACAAGTAGTCTCCTTCTCCCCTACCCGACTGCATGATTGTCTCAATGTTTCTAGACTTCCAAAGGTATGAAATGGAAATTTAATGGTTTTCCTTAAAAGCTATCAATATCACATTCAGTTCACAGAAACTAAAGATTTAACTTCTCATATCCAACCAATACAGTTAGTTGTTGAGCTTTAAACATTTAAGATTTAATATAAGTTGTCTTTAAGAATAGCATAGTTTTTTAAAAAAAAAATACACATCAATAAAAGTGATATGCCCAGAAAAACCAGATTTCATGTTAACTGCCTACAATAATTATGAAATCAAATCCTGTTGGGATCTTTAAAAGATGCTCAAAAAATAACACCCTTATTCTGTGCTCGGTTATGATCAAGGTAAAAACATCTCCTGAACTAGCCTACGATTTGGAGAAAAAGAGTCTTAAATATAGATCTGAATTACAGTTTGCTACATACTAGTGGGTGACCTTTGGCAAGTCGTTTAACCTCCCTCTCTCTTTGCAAAATGTAGGTTTATTACTTATTACAGTATGCTTTTATTATAAAGATTAAGTAACCTGTATATGAAAGGTCAACACAAATGAATCAAAGAACTTACTCATTTAATCAAAAAATATTTAATGAGCACTTTTTATATGCCAGGTATTACAGACACAATGCTAAAAAAGACAAGTATCATCGCATTATATCCAACGTTCCTCACTGTATGTCAACCTGAAACTTAAAAAATAAACATTGGATTTAAAAATACTGTCTTAAATATATTGCATTAAAATGACAAGTGGTAGTTTGAAAAGTCTAACCCAATAGCCATGGAGTAGTCTGAGCAAGTGTGATAGAGAGAGTAGGCCTTCATGTCATCAAATGCCTAATGCCCGTTTGGTGCTGACTGCCTCATTTCTGGACTTGAGCAGTGAGAGGTGACCCATTCACAGAAGTACATAAAAGGAAAGTCACCCAGCAGAGCTTGTGACACCACCACAAAGTCATTATCTATTATAGTACCATCTCTAATGGCTAAAATAGATTTGATAAAGATTAAAGCTGAGCTTCTAGGTCAGAGTAAAGTCCTATGAGCTTCCCTTTCTGCACCAAAACCCAACCAAAACAAATTTTTCAACTATAAAAATGAAAAATGATTATCTTTAAAATGTTAGTATATCTCATTTTTAATTGAATTTGGTTGGTAATGATCAACATCCAATGTTTCAAAAATTATTCCGTGAAATTATAGAATACATTATTTTAAAACTGAAGATGTTTCCATTTACTTTAGGCTTTTTTGAGCCAGCTCAAAATAAAGAAACATTGGACTAATGCTTACATGATCTGTTTCTATTTTAGGTTCTCAGTTTAAAGATGTTCACCTACTTGAAACATTGGGTGGTAAATTGTTAAAGAAATGCTGCTTTTTTCCTACCTTCCAACCCCCACCCACCTCTGATCTCTGTTTTATGTTTATCTGTCCATTGCTTCCTTATATTCTTATACCATTAGATCTTACTGTTCAGTCGACAGGTACCACCACCTTCCAAATGCCAACTGTCCCTAGATAAACACTTTCTTCTGCCCCATATTTGTTTTGTAAACAACATATTGACCAGCCTACATTCTGTCTCTATTTTAGCAACCTTGAAATTGGAAGTCACATTATCTTATCAAATCTTTCTGAGGATTATATTATTGTAGAGAATTACAGAGAATTTTGTTTTTAATTTTATCTTATGGCTCCAGATTTATATTTTTTTCCTCCAGTATCATATATTATATACACTTATCTTGTATTTTCTCACTAAATGTTTTCAGTGACTGTCCCAGGAAGGCAGTGGAAATGCAGAATTTCCCCCGAGAACTTGATGGAATAACATTTTCAGTGACATTCATTTAAAAGTTTTCAGTGACATTAATTTAAAAGATAAAAATAGAAAAACATTAAGTCCACTTAAAATTTAACTAAATAAATGGTAAGATCATCAAAGTATCTTCCCTCCTCCTCATCATCTACCTCCCCAAAATAAACAACATATCACAACTCTTCCATGGTGCAATTTACAAATTTATAAAGTGTGACAACCGTGTTAATTATATTGGAAATAATTTGTGAGCCTAAGCCTATAGACGTGACAGATCAAACATTCTGATTTTCCATTAACTAGCATTATAATCTCAGGTAAATCAAATTATCTATCTGGGCTAACATTTTTATTCTAGAGGAAGAAAATGAGATCAACTTTAATCTCTTTCCACAGTCTACTTCTGTTCATGAATTTGCTTAATGAAAGTAATCATCAAAATTGTTCATTGTCTTGTCATAGACCACTAACTCATTTTCAAAAAAATTCTCCATTGCTAATTATTTTTGACATACCATAAAAATCTACCACATAATAAAATGTATTAGAGTTCTTGATGAATTACTTATTGTATAGCTCTCTTTATACCTTAACAATAAAGGAGGAATTTTTTTTCTTTTGAAAGCTTCATTGATATCATATCCTACACATACATTCAGTTTTAGTGGGGGAAAAGTCTGCAAATTAATCAATAAGCATTACTTGTTTGAGCTCAAAATGCTATTTGGTAATATACTAAAAAAAGAGAAATTAAAAAGAATTCATGGAAAAGTTCTCTATTTACACACAATTCTAATCAGAGATTAAAAAGACTTTGGGTACATATGTATTATTAAAATATTAAAATAGTAAAAATAATCTATTAGTAGAATAATTTCACATATTTTTGAGAATGAGGAGCATCAAGACCTCTAGGTAACAGACTGAAAAAGCAAGTATTTTAAACGATAAGGTGATTTCTTATAAAAATATTGTAAATATGAGTTGCAATGTTGGCCTTATCATTTATTAGCTTTTTATTCTCTATGCCTCAGTTTCCTTATCCATAATATGGGGATGATAATCACATCTTTTTCAAATAGTTATTCTCAAATTTGAAAAGAGCTAATACATAAAAAACACTTAAAGTTGCCACGGGAAAAGTATCCAATAAATTGTTAGGTATATTACTATATTGATAACACTGCATGATGTTAAACGTGTGATTAGTCTAATTTATAGTGACAATAGATTTTTGGAAATGTAAATTAACAAATTAACCTATCAGTAAATCCTCAAGAAATTCATCACTTCTTAGAATTTTCTTAATTATTTTTAATATTAAAGAATGCTTTAAAATTATTATCAAAAGAGAGCATATATTATTTGATGACTCAAGATCCCTCTGAGCATCAATAATTACATTGTCCTGAATTATAACGTTACATTTGGAGACTACTGCTCACATATGCTGGCGTATTTCCTCACTAAATGATGCAAGGTGGCTTACTTGTGCTTGTGTGTTTGTTTATTTTACAGATTGCCATTACACTAAATGTTCTCTCTACGTTTTATATGCAAGGGACTTTGAAGTCACATAAGCATAATTCTTGTTAAAGAATACGTTAAAAAGACAGAAGCTCTGTGAGTTAACTTTCTCTTAATTTCACAATCTGTAGCTAGTAGAATGAATTTGTAATAGCCATGCAGTAGACTTACTGCATGACAGTTATAGGTTTTGTTACAGATAAGTTTGCTGCAAGAGCGGTCTATTATTATACATAGTAGACAAACTAAGGGAACAAATAAGTCCAACAAATACTTTCTAATCTCAAAAAGAATTAATTTTTAAAAATCATCTATGAAAGTTCTATTCTTGTCAGAATCCAAGTGAGCAACTGGATTTGGAGGTGGCTAAAAGAGTTCTAGTTTGGATATTTTGTTTGCATAATGGTATCAACAAGAAGAAACACGATCAGAGAAAAAGAATAAATGTCTAACTGCTTTGGAAATCAGGTTTTTGCCTAAGAATAAAATTATTAGCCTGAGAAGTTCATAAAAATATTTTATAATATGCACAGAGCAATGACAGAGAGTGATAAAATATACCAATTGTTTCCACAAGAGGGAAAAGATTCATCACATCTGGAAATCAACATTGTTCCATCATTGCTCCACCACACACCAATGGTACAGTTTCTTGGTAAAAACGAAGACAAAGATAATAACATTAAAAAATTGTTCAAATTAGATTAGATGTAAGATTCATTGGGTATACATTAATTTACACACCCACATGGTCTGGTATACATTATTTTACACATTAATTCAGTAAAATCTATGCATGGAAAAATGCACATCTTTATACACAAGGATGTCAGTTAGTGCTGCCAGTTACTCATTCTACAAGCAGCCTCAGGAGCTGAAAGACTGTGATTGCTATAATGAGAGTGTGGTTGCCGTGTCTGATGGTAAACACATTCTTACCTTTGTAAGAAACTCCCAAACTGTGTCCAGACAAGTTTCTGAAATTTAATCACCTTATTCAGTTCATTCCTTTTTTAGGTGATGTCCTAAACATATTATGTTTAATAAGATAATTTTTTATTTATGAAATAAAACTATATTTTGAGATAATGTATAAGAACTAAAATTCATTTTGGAGGGAAGGAAAAACTCTTATTTACAGAAGAATGCAAGTTACTAAATGTGGAAAAATGACAGAATATTTAATTACCATAGTCAACTCTCAGAGTAATAAATGATTTGGGCAATCCTCATCAATGGATGCTAAGACCATTGGGTGACAGATTTTTTGGAAAAGTATATACACACAGTCTCAAACTACAGCCCCACAGATTACTTATTAATTATAGTGGAAAAAATTAATTTTTTACATTGATCTATCTGTACCACCTTAATCAAGTGAACAAACTTAGCAGAAGCAATAATGGCCAAACTGAAATCACGTTCCTTCTAATACGATGTCATGGGAAATTCACAGCTCCTATGTAGTATTTTTGTCAAAAACGTTTAACCTGAATCTAGTCATGAGAAAACAATACAAACAATGTAAGGATGCTATTAGATAACTAAACTGAACTGTTAAAAATAATTCAACGTTATGAAAGACAAAGAAGGTGGGGGAACTCTTACAGAATAAAGGGGACTAAAGAGATACAGCAACCAAATGAAATGTGTGAATCCTGATTCAATACTGATTTTTTAAAAATAGACTATATAAATTAGATATTATTGAATCAGCGTTGAACTTCCTCAGTGTGCTAGTGGTATTGTTGTGTAGGAGAATGTCCTTGTTCTCAGGAGAACATGATGAAGTGTTTAGAGTAGGGGTGAAATGTCTTGATGTCTATAACTTACTTCCAATCAGTTTGAATAAACATTTACACACACACATTTAAAGCACAAGTTTGCTTGTGGCAAAACAAAAAAAGTGGCAGACTGTCAATTCAGATGACAGGTGCATGGTTTTTTAAAACTTTTTAAATAACTATTTTATTTCAGAATAGATTTAGTATAGGAAAGTTCCAAAGACAGTACAGGTGGTTCCCATATATCACACACCAGTCGCTCCTGTTATTAACATATTACATTAGTATGGTACATTTGTCACAGTGAATGAACCAACATGGATACATCATCATTAACTGAAGTCTGCATTTTATTCATATTTCAGCAGTCATTGCCTAATATCCTTTCTCTGATTCAGTATCTCATTCAGGACAGTACATTACAATCAACAATCTCCTTAGGCTTCTCTTGACTATATTTTCTCAGATTTTCTTGGTGTCTGATGACCTTGACAGTTTTAAGGAGCACTTGTCCACTATTTTGTAGAATATCCTTAAATTGGCAGTTGTCTGACGTTTTTCTCATAATTAGACTGGGGTAATGTATTTTTGTAAAGGTGACAACTCATCATATTATAACAAGGATATATACTATCAACATGACTTATCACAGTTGATGTTGACCCTCACCACCTAGCTAAGGTAGAATCTGTCAGGTGTCTTCACTATAAGCTTACTCTTTCCTCTCCTTTACATACTGTATTCTTTGGAATGAAGTCACTATTAAAAGCCCACATCTAAGAAGTGGGGAATTATGATGTACTTCCTTCCTCATTAAGGGTGAAGTATCTACATAAATTATTTGGAATTCTATTGCACAGGATATCTGCGTATTCTTCCCAATTTATTTATTTATATCAATATGGACTCAGGGATATTTATTTTATATTAAATATTTTGGATTACAATCCAATATTGCTTTATTTTTTTTAATTCAAATTGCTCCAGATTTGCCATTGGGAATTCTTTCAGTGGGATCCTGTGTCCTTCTGGCATCACTGTGGGTGTTTTATTTTGAGAAATTCCTTACTTTCTAGTACTACAAGATGCTCAGGGTCACCTTGTATATATCCTGCCCAGTTCTATAATCAGCCATTTCTTCAAGGACCCTGATTTCTTTTATTAGAGAAGTTTGGTAAAAATTAAGATCTGGGTACTGGGTATATTTGTTGCTTCTTGGGTGTCACTGTTTCTAGGCTCTTTGAACTGCCAAAGTAAGAAAATATATGGGTGTATACTACTTGTTTATATACAATATACAATATCTATAAATCTCTGTGTGAATATACAGACACATATATACGTATGTACACACACATATATATATAGCTAAACATGAGTTAATACTTCTTTCTCCTTCTAGGAATAGTAATGGATTTGATGTCTAGAAGGGATTATTGTAGCCTTCTCCCCTTGTTTGTCTAAAACTTCTCATCCCAACAATGAGAAATATTGCTCCACCACATACCACAGATTTACCTCATTGTTCAATTCTAGTATATATATAGAGTGGTTTCACAACTGTTAACCCTTATCTCCATGGGACACATTTTATTAATAAAGCACAATGCTGATGTGAAGTTCCTTTTGCCTTTAATCTTATAAATTGAACTCATTTCCAAATATACTTAGATCAGCACCTTTTTTCCCCATAAGGTTGCTGCTGCTGTTGTTATTGTTACCTTTTTGTTGGTTTGAAGTATTTCAAAATAAAAAAAAATATGGAAAGACTAAAGTAAAAAGTAACTTATTTTGGAAATTTATAAAATCATAAAACTATGAAAACACATCACTATGGGCTCTCCTAGTACCTCTGAAGAAGGCATGTAAACAAGAAACTCCAAAGCTTAACTTTTATTAACTTCTTGGTATCTCTGTGGTGACTTTAAGAGGAAAAACTATAAAGATGATGGTGAGACTAGACATCATATAAGGTGTTCAGCAAGAATTAACAGAAAAACCCAATAACTCTTTTTGCTCTATTTTTTTCTATGACAAAAGACACAAGGTCATACATTTGAAGCAAAAATCCCAGGATACACTTTAGGAAAGTGCTGAAGGCACTAAACAGTTGATTTGAAAATAGAAGAAAAATATAAAATAAACTGATTAATAGTTAAAGCTGCTGAAGTTGGAAAACACATTTACACCTGCACTAGTGCACATGGGTGTATGTGATGTTTTTTGCAACAATGCTCAGTTATCCTGAATAAGAGTGTTGAAGGCACAGCACACCATCATGAGAAAGAGCTCAGTTCTAGAACCAGACGGTTTGACTCATTAACTAAGAGAGTAACTTTAAATAAATTATGAAATACTACATGCCTAATTTTTTATTTGAAAGCAGGGATAATAAAACAGTTGGCATGGTTCCTGGCACACAGTTATTGCTCAAAAAAACGTTAGTAGTCATTATTATGATTATCTAGGATTCCAGATTTCTGAGCCAAGTACAGCAGAAGGACAAATGGATATTACACATATGCATATAGTCTGGCTCTGAAAATAATGTTTTGCTGTATTGGTCTTCTGTTCTCCAGGAGTGGTATTACTTTTTTGGAAGAGGGTGAGAAAAGATCTCCCAAATGTCAACTTTTAACATTTCAGTATGAGGGAATTTAGATTGTCCTAACTTACAGATGTTGACATGACAATTGAAAACTTCTACTTTGTAGTTTTTATTAAATGACTTTATATTATTTTCACTTTACTTCAAACAAGAAAAACAGATATCTAACATTCTGTTGCTAAAATGTGCACAGAAACTGGTGATCCAAGAGCAGATCATCATGGACAGAGAGAATGAAACATTTATAAACTTAAGATTCCAGGTCAAACATATCAGCCATTCTCCACTAGTTGCATGAGCTTTAACTTTCATGACATTTTAACTTTATCTGCAAAAACAGTCCTGACTATCAAAATCTTAAAGCAGGTTATTCATATTACTTGATGACTCCTTTTCTTCCACTTACTGAAAATAAAAGTAAAGATACATTTTTGAGCAAGGTTTCTCAACTACTGATATTTTGGGTCAGGTTATTTTTCTTGTGGTGGTTATTCTGTTCATTATAGGATATTTAGCAGCATCCCTGGCATCTACCCTTTAGATACCAATAGTCTTCCCCTGTCGTTACAAGCTAGTCTCCAGACATGGCCAAATGTCCCCTGGGGGGAAAATTACCCTAGTTGAGAACCAGTACTTGAGAAGAATGGTATTTACTACATTTATTTTTTTTCCCTTTTATTTCAGAATATTATGGGGATACAACACTTTGTTTATATATATTGCCCATGCACTGCCCATGTCAGAGCTACAATCGTGGACACCCCCCAACCTGTGCACCCTGCACCCATTCAGTGAGAGTTTTTCCATCCCCTGTACCCCACTCCCACCTGCCCACCCCCTGATGAATATTATTGCCATGTGTGACATAAGTATTGATCAGTCAGTACCAATTTGATGGTGAGTACCAGTGGTGCTTGTTTTTCCATTCTTGTGATACTTTGCTTCGAAGAATGTGCTCTACCTCCATCCAGGATAATACCAGATGTGTTAATTCACCATTGTTTTTTATTGCTGAGTAATACTCCACGGTATACATACACCACATATTAATCCACTCGTTATTAATCCACTCGTGTATTGATGGGCACCTGGGTTGTTTCCACATCTTTGCAATTGTGAACTGTGCTGCTATAAACATTCATGTGCAGATGTATTTATTATAGAATGTCTTTTTTTCTTTTGGATAAATACCCATTAGTGGGATTTCTGGATCAAATGGTAGTTCTACTTTTAGTTCTTTGAGGTATCTCCATGTTACTTTCCATAGAGGGTGTTGATAATAAGAAAAGTTGTAGTTAAAAAAGCCTTTTTCTAGGAGTTAACTAAATTTCATTCCAAAACTCTTTAGGGCTATGAGGTTGACTCCAGTGCAGAGTCAACCTCATAGCACTGAAGAAAACAGAAATATGTTTCCTTTAAAAATTACATCCTCACAAGTAGAGAACTGAACAATGTAATCTCTTTCAGAACCGATGTTTTTCTTGTTTCTTTAAAGACATCTGCCCTTATGGCATTGACACAATTTAAAATCCAATCCAAATTTGGTTCACATGTTACACCTGCAGGACATGCCTTTTTGCTTTTATACACTTTGTCAGGTGCCACAACCATAACACTCACAGAACGACAAAAGCTATGAAAGTAACAGTGTATGTACTCAGATCTTTTTTTTTTTCAGAAACACCTTCCCATTCAGTGAGTTTTGCATCAGTTTACCTCTGTGTCTGAAGTTAATGGGAAGTGACATACTGGCCTAAATACAAGACTCAGTGCTATCTGTATGGGCACAGTGCAAGTTGCTCTAGCAATACAACATATACACATTAATGGGATATTTGTTGTGAAAATGTTAATGTTTTATAGGCATGAAATAGTTGCTATGTGCTTCTATAACGGTCAGAGAAACTCTTGATAAAGACTGACACGATGCAGTTATATGTGCTCATGGGTCAATTTCAAATTTAAAATGAAAATATGGCTCCAATACAGTGGATACACTAAGATTCATTGTCCTCAATATACAAATCTAAAATAAAAATGATCACCACTACTAGTCAGTCTTGTAAACCAATTACAGATATGTGAAGTGTTGAGATTCCCACCCTCAAGGATAGTTTTTATATACTTCACTTTTACTCCAAAGTGTGAAGAAAAAGCACAATATTCAGAAGCCTTAAAAATAAAGCAGGATAACTACCTATAAAAAATTAAAAATCATTCTAATGGAATAGAAAAAATAGTAAATAAATACAAGAAAACAATTGCTATAATAAAGAACTAGTAGGGCTAATATGGGTTTGGAGTCAGACCCTGTGGGTTCAAATCCCAATTACCACAGTTCATAACCCTTTGGGTCTTCATCTATAAAGTGAAGACATCATGACCCACCTTGCAGAGCTGCTGGGTGGATGGGTTAGGAGGTATGTTAAATGCCAAGCTGTCAGCCTGACACAGCAAATAGTCACTGAATGATGGCTGTGAATCTTTAACAGATTAAGGAAGTATCCCATGCACAATGTACTAAGAATCTATCAGATTTTTTAATGCCTTTTTTGTAGTTTTCAGGAGTATCTCTTGTCTTCTTTTACCCTTTAATCAATGAGTGTAATGAATTCTATGAATCATATTTCCAATTATTGAATTATGCTGCCATTCCTGGAAGTAAACAAAAACAAAATAAAACATTGCCTGCTGCAGTCATTTGCTGCTTTTAAAAAGATTGCTGAGTTTGCTAATAACTTATTTAGGGTTTTTGTATCTAAATTTACACATGAAATTATTCTCTTTTTGCTTTGTTTGCTATATGTTTATTGTGTTGGGTTTTGCTATCATAAATAAAAGGTATAATATTTCCATATTTTTTATACTCATAAAAAGATTTATAAACCATAAATATCATAAGTTAGATGGAACTTGCCTATTTTTAAATGGCTCTTCCCATTGTTAAGCAACTATAGTTTTTGAAAAGAATTCAAAGGAAGTTGAAATCTATCTGCCTATAATGTGTCTCCATGGTCCCAGTTCTGCCTTTAAAAACAAAAAGGGTAGAGGAAGAAGTGAGAAAAAAGTAATGAGTGTGAACATTATGAGGTGATAAAGAAAGCACATGGGCATTACCAAATACCAATTAAAAGAATATTTTGAGAATAAATTAAAGACAATGGCCTAGACCTTTGGGGAAGCATAGCTCAGATATAAAGAAGAAATTTTTTTCAGTTTATTCAACATCCTTATCTATGTAGGTAAATGAATTCACCTACATAGATAGTCACCATACCATCAATCCAGTGACTCACTGCAGATTGATAAGTAGAAATATATTACACAATAGATTTAATCTATTCCTAAAGATCTTCACCACAGATCTCTGAACTAAGCCTTTTTGCATCCAAATCTCAGGCCTTTAGGATGTCATCTCTATGGAACAAAGCAGTATGCATTTGCCTTTCCATGTTTTAGCACTTACATGTGCAGTAGTTTGTGACTATAAATGGAAGAATGGGCAGGGTCAGCCAGATAAGTGTCTGGACCTCACAACCTCAGGACTGTGGTCCCCTGGGACACACAGCAGCAAGTTCAATCCTTGCTCACACCAACGAGGTAAAGGTGACTTTCTGCTCAGGAGGTAATAAAAATTACAGCATTTTATGAGTTCGGCAGCTTATTCCCAAGATCCCTATGTACTAGAAAACTGAAAACAGAGCCAACATTTTCATCCAGCTGGGAGGGTTTTTGGAGACTCATTATTGAATATCTGAACACAAGGTGGAAAGTACAATTCGAAAACATTCTTTATCATGTTAAAGCTTACCAGAAGATATGCTGCATTCTCTTTGTTTTTTTATTATTCTCTGTTACTTTTAAACATATATTTTCTGGTTGCTTTTCTAGTACTTTAATCTAGTGTCATCTCTGTTGCCCAGATATCTTAAAAAGAAAATTCTATTGAATGTTTTAACCCTATGCAGTTTACACAAAGAAAATCTTAGCTTCACTACTCAAAAAGAGACTTTGTTAACTATTGTTAAAGGACTATGTAATTCCTCTAAATTCAGAACAGTGGCTGAAATCTTTTGAAAACTCAACATCAAATAATTACATTTGATCTTCTTTCTATTTCTACTTCAAGAACTTTCAGTTGAAAGCAAAGTTCTGGTCTAAATAAATGCAATTATTGAAATAATTATTGGCAAGGATTAGCCCAAACAATGCTTATTTACATCTTTAAAAGATTCAATCTGTTTAAGAGAAATTATGTGCCAATACCTGTCTGTTGAGAAGAGTTTCTAGAAAACGACAGTCATATTATTTACATACATATATATATATATAAATACATGAACTCGTTTGCCAAGTAATATGATCTAATTGAGAGTTTAGAAACTTTAATGTAATTATTTGGTATATAAAAATCCATGTTAAAATTACTCCCATAAGCTAATACTAACCTTGTTTGATCTGTGAAAGAATACACAAAGTGGAGGAATGTATATTAAAATAAGGAATACTTAGCACAGTGAAGTCTCTACAAAAGATGATGTAAGAAAGAGCACAACAGCCAGGGAACCAGAACAAGGAGCTACAGCCAGAGTGAGGAGCTCCATGATATGGACAACATTTTCTTGAATTATTCAGTGAGTTATATAGGCTAGCTAGAGTTATATGATTTTGTACCTTAGAAAACATATTTTCTCAGCTAAATAAATCTGAGATACCTCTATAAGAAAAACTTTCACTACTCTTTTCTACTGCTAACAGTTCATTTTTCAAGTGTGGTTTCTTAGATTTACTTACAATATCAGTTAGACTGGATAAGCAAGGGGGTATAACAGGAATTCTGTTCTTGGTCTTTGCAATCTATAGCACACAGACTTTAGATACACTGCTTTACAAAATAAAAGGAATAAGAAACTTTTCAGTGCATAGTACATACAGCATTCAATCAAAGTCAGCTTTCAGAAGAAAGATATAGAGCCATTTTTGAATGCTGACAAAGTAGGAAAAGAAAAATGATCCCTCATGTATCTTTAATGAAGCTTTCAGGGAAATATATCTATACATATCTTAGCAATTTCTGACTTTTAAAATATTTTTTCTCATTTTGTAAATCAAAATATTCTGTCATGAGCAATTCAAATATAAACTATTATTTTTTAATAAAAGAAACTGAAATTTAGTAAGTCATGAAAAGTGGCAATGCTTAAGAATTACTTAATGGAAAATTACTTAATGGAAAATGAAGTTTTTCTGAGGAAATTTATAGACCACCAAGTTCTAAGCCAAAAGATGAGGTTGAAAGAATTTTATCAACAAGTCATTATCAAGATGAAGGCTGTTTGTTCAATTCCCAAACATATTCATTTAGATTTCCTCTAAAAGTTTAGGGAAATGGCAACTCTCTTTGCTCTCACTCCTGTGGTAAGTAGTATTGTGGTTCAAACTTCTGGTACATTTTTAAATCTACCCACTAGGGCCACAACTCTAATACAAGTTTAATTCTACTTTCATAGATACTATAGTACAAGTTACATCAAAAAGAGTATATGATTCTACCATATCTAAAGTTATTTAACACAAACAAGAAATTTCTAGCTTTCTAAGAGAAAGGAGGGATTTTGCAGAATTGTACTAAAATAATGGTGCATCAGAAACCAACTACATTAAATATTTTACAAACATATTATATACATCAAAGTTATTTAGGATATAGGCTTTTGGGGTCAGGAAAACTTGGAACCTAGACCTTGCTGTGTTGTCTCAGGTTCTCTAAGCTTTATATCCCTCATTTGTAAAAGAGAGAAAATAACTCCTACTTCATAGAGCAATCGTCATTATGAAAAGAGATAAAAGGCATAAGCATTCTGCATAGTAACTGGTAAAAAATCAGTGCCTAAAAAATTTCAGTTAATACTACTAATAATTTCAGGTGATTAGAATACCAAGGTACTGTTACTATCCTCCCTCTTGTCAACAAAGAGGCTATAGTTAGATATTAATTTTCTATTTGAGGAACTCCAAAAAGAATAGATCCATTTTTTAAACCTGTAACATTTCAGCGAGGATAAAGAAGTTTTCCTACAGTGTTATAAAATGAGTCTTCCTTTATATTTTCTTAAGTAAAATACTATTCTGAAATAAATACACCATTTCAAATCTTAGTCTCTAAATTATTTTCAGGCAGGATTGCTAACCAGGAAATAAGTGACCCATAAATTAATAATTCACAGGTACCTGCCTATAATAGAGTCATTAGTTCCACTTTATATCTTTATCTGGTCTGCAGTCGCAAGACAAATTTAATTAAATCAGCATAAATTAAGCTTGTGTCTATGATAGCTTCTATTACCTCTATGAACCAAAAAAAAAAAAAAAAAGGGGGGAAGTTACAGAAGACCATGGGTAATTAAATGAATTAGACAAAATTACTAATACAATAATACATTGAAGGGCAGTCTGGGGTTTTTTAAACTTGGGCCCAGCAAAATGTTGGATCCAGTTTCATCTTTGTTGATGGCATTATATCTTCAACTTCAAAAGACAGATGCAGAGCTCAATTGAATCACCCAATTTTACTTCAAGGAAAACCCCAAAGAGCAAAAGACATGTCACAAAATAATTACAAGGAAACATGCTGCCCCACTGCCACTGCAAACAGAGAAAAACAACCATGGGAGAATTGAAGTCTACAAAAATAGAGAAGTAAAGACTGTGTTCAAAAGACAACAGGGGTATTTAAAGTTAAGGACCTGGGATAGAAAGAAAAGATAGACAAAACTAGCTTAAATGCTGTCATTCTTAAATGTAATATTTTTGGATAAATAATTCTTTATGTTTTGACCATGTACATTAAGCAAAATGTTTGTAGAAAAATAATGAGTCTCATCAATCTCTTACAACTCTGTGCTGTAAGAATCTGTTTTAAAGATGCTTTAAACATGTCCATTCAGCCATTTCTATATAAATTCTCCAAAATAATTTATAGGCAAAATGTGAAAATTTCTCAGTAAAGGTGTTCCACCATTGCCTAAATGCCATAATTAGTAATATATGTATATGTAATTTCACATTTATTTATAGTCACATGATCAAAAATAAAGAAAATCATTATATCCTTAAGGAATGTCTCACCCTGTAGTCTTCCCTCAGTAGATTTTGTAAAGTATACTGTAAAGCACAAGCTACAAAATAATAAGAGCATATCTTAACCTAAAATTTATTTTAAATGTCAGTTTCTAAGCAAATGTATTGAATGCTAAAGGATATTTGTCATAAATCACACATATTACTGAACCAAAATCTTATCTAGATAATTATATAATTAAAAAACATACTTTAATTCTTCAAAAGAAAATATACAATATTAGATTAATTTGTGTATTTTTCTCTTCCCTTAACTCATAACTAAATATTAATTAATTTAGGAAATATATAAAACAAAATAAAACAAAAAAAGTTGCTTAATGTTCACATTCACCTCCTATAGTTTGTGGAATTCAGGTTTCTATTTAACCACCTTCCTGTCCATATGAAAACCAATACATTACATGTGTTCTATTTCTCTATAAAGAGCCTATTTTCCATGTGGAATAATTCAGAAAAGGGCCTTTCATATTTATGAAAAGAACATGCTCTTCCACTCTCAACTAATGATTAAGTCCATGATGTACATTTCCATAAAAAAGCCTTGCTTCAAATAACTAATATAAATTTATTTAATTAAAGTTCACATTTAAAAAGGTAGCTTCCCTGGATGTTTTGAAGATCCACGAGGCACCAATTTTACCCCTGTGTTGTCTCTTAATTATCTTCTTCATTAACTGTAGTGCTCTGTTCTTGCATCAACGACTAGAATTAAATTAGAAGAAAATACTTTCGTATCATTTAAGATGCTAAATGGAAACAGTTCCAGGGGCAATGGTCTGCCATCCAGAAAACCTTCAAATCTCAACCCTAGGGAATACAAAATGCAAGCTGACTCTCCTGTCAGTTGAATAAAGGTTCAGTTACAAAAGAGGACAAATTACTTCCTCTAAATCAGCTATTGTTAATAAAATACTGTAATTATAAATCATTGTTTAGACATATTTGTACAAATATATACCATTCTCTTGATGATATTTCCTGTAAATAATACCATCAAATGCTAACTTCAGTACACAACTAGCTTTAATTGTTCTAAGTTTATGTGTAATTAGGCAAGTGTCTTATAATTCTAACAACACTGTTTCTATCAATTTGTTTGTACTAAGATAACTTCTAGTGAGGAATTCTGTAACCTAACTTAGGAAATATATATAGACTTTTATGCCAAATGTAGAAAAATAGAGTTCATATTCAAAGAAAAAAAGGCAAGAAGGGAAGCAGGAAGGAAGGAAGCAGGAAGGCAAGGAAGGAGGAAGGAAGGGAGGGAGGAAAAGGGAGCGCTCTGGCTTTCAGGAGAATGCTGAAGGCTGGCTGGTATATTGGAAGGGAGTGCTGGAGGTGGAAAATCACCATTTTTCGATCTTCATGCTAAGACTAGATAAGGCATGAATTATCAATGGATGCTAAATCTAGGAGGAACTAAATATTTGCATGGTCTTGAAGTATCAGACCATGATCAGACTCAGCAGTTGCAAGAAAGAAAAAATATTAATTATAAAATAAATAAGAAAGGTTATTTTTATTAAAAAGGTGGGGAGGGTGTTACTGTGTTCTTTAAAAATGTCAGTCATCAAAGACAAAGACAGACTATGGAAATGTTCCAGATAAAAGAGGCTAAAGAAATCTAACTCCTCAATAGATCATTTGACCCTAAGCTGGATCCTGTATAGTATTAAGAAAAACTATAAAGGACATTATTGTGTTAAGAACACATCTGTATTAAGAATGGTAGATTAAGTATTGCATCAAAGTTACTGAGTTAACTACTGAACTGTAGTTATATCAAAGAATATTCCTAGTCTTAGATAATACCCACTGAGCTACGTAAGAGTAATGAGTCATGATGTATGTAACATCTTCAAATGATGCATAAAAATGTTAAAAATGTGAATTTGCATAAAGAGTATAGTAGTGTTTCTGTGTTATTTTTATTTTTATAATTTCCCTATAAGTTTGCAGTTATTTTAGAATAAAATGTTAGAATATGGTGGGGCTTGGTTGGCACTTTTAGTATTTAAGAACATTTTTGTTTAACAAACACCCAAAGCATTACTTACCATGTGCTCTATAAGTAGTTGTATAACTATTAGCTCATTCTTAAAACACTCCTTTGAGATATGTCCCCTCTTTCACAAATGAGGAAACTGAGGTAGAGGGAGGTTAACAACTGGCTCCATATGACATAGCTTATAATTGCCAGAGGTGAGATTTAAAGCTAAGCAGGCTGAGTTCAAAGTCCCTATTCTTATAACAATTCTATGTTTCATTAAATAAGTAAAATATTAACTTGGTATAAATAGCAAAGGAAGCTCAGGAATTTTAATAAGTGAAGATGATATTGAAGGAGTACAATTATCCCCAAGATGGGTGACAGTATGCCTACTTACAATTCCAGGTACTAAAACTCTTACCTATGCATATATATAACACTTTATATTTGTGGAAATCATTTTCAAAATCAACCAAAAATAGATGATGTTTCCTGCAGACATGCATAGCATCACGTTTTCACTTAAAATTCACAAATTATTAAGAAAAAAGTAAATGCTTTAAAGATAAAAATAATATTTAAAGTTGTGAGAATAAGAATCCTAAAGAACACTAAATGTTAAAATAATTTACAATGTAATTCCACAACCATTTATGATACCTCAAAGTGGGACATTTGTGAACATGAATGAATAGCTTACCTATAACGGAGGAGGTGAACATTCTTGGCATAGCACCTCACATAAGAATATTTATTTACTAAATTTATAAGAGGAGATACATAATAAATTTCTTAGAATGTGTTTTCCCTCAGATTTTGATATTTTTAATAGGCTTTGACAAACAATAAAGATAATATTCACTGGTTGATGATACCACTCAATATTATCAGTACTAGATTTACTCAAGAAGAACACTTCAGGGTAGACTTGTTTGTAGCAATACTTCATCCTTTCAGGGTCTCCATGCTTTTATTTTATCAACATGCCAGCCAGCATAACATCACTGCTCATCTCTATTCATCCATTAAGATCAATTTTATCCCACCTCTTTGAATAACACCTTTCCTGACAATTTCGGACCCAAATGTTTTCATTCGTTTAACAATAAATATCACCTTCTATTATGCATTCTCCTCATTACCTTGAACAGCTATTCAAATCTTATTGTAGAAATTGAATTTTTTTAACCAGTTCTATCATTTCCAACCAAACAGATTATGTATTCCTTAAGCTAGGGACCATGTCAGATTTCTTTGCATTAATCATAATGTTTAATATCCTCGGGATCAACTCAATAATTACTTACTGATTTTATTTTTACTTGTCTCAAAGTTTCATAAAGAAAGTTAAAATAATTTTAAATCTTTTTTGACAGTACTTTTGACAATTTAAAATAACAAAAAAACAAATAGCATGAATGTTCTTCCTCTTCTCTGCTTAAAATAGTCTATTTCTTAAAACTCCAATTCAGAACAGGCACGGTGGCTCACACTTGTAATCCAAACACTTTGGGAGGCCAAGGCGGGAGGATTGCTTGAGCCCAGGAGGTCAAGGTTACAGTGAACTATAATTGGGCCATTTTACTCCAGCCTGGGCGACAAAGGGAGACACTGTCTCAGAAAAACAAACAAACAAACAAAACCCCTCCAATTCAAATGAGGACATCTTCATAGAATTTTCTGGTTACTCTTCTTCTCCAGGTCACTCTATTGATAATTTGAATATGAATCACAGAATTGTGCTCAAAATGTTAAGTAAAAACCACAAAACAGAAAGTGTATATAAATTATGATCGTGACTACGAAAAAAAACCAAGTTATTCTATAAAGCAACTAGAATGGCATATATAAACGTAATACCAGTAATAGCCTCCAAGTGGGACAGGGGTGGCTTTTCTCTTGTTTAAATTCTTCCATGGACTTCCACCCTACACACACACACACAAATTCTACAAAAAGCATATATAATATTATGTTCTTTAAAAAAAAAAACAGAGAAGGCTTTATAATTGTTTGTTTTATGTATCCCAAATTTCATTATGAGATTTTGGAGGCCAGTGAATATCTTTTATTTCCCCAACACCATGTCTAGGACTGTGCTTGGCATACAATACTGCTGTCAAGTATCAAGATTACCTTTGCATTTTCATTAGGGGAGATTTTTTGCATTTTGTATGTTTGTGTATGAATTATACATAATTTATGCACATGCACACAAACTTACGGAGATTCATAGGCTTATCCACCTTGCTCCCCTCTACGTGGCCCTTCCCTGGAATGAGCTGGCTGAGCCAAAGCCGGTCTGGGATTTTTTGTATTTAGGATCAGAAAAAACATTAAGGCGATCTCTCTCTCTCTCTCTCTCTCTCTCTTTTCTTCTTTCTTCTTCTTTTCTTCCTCTTTTTTTTCTTCTCCTTCTCCTTCTTCTTCTCCCTTCCATCCTCCCTCCCTCTCTTTCTCTTGGCTAAAACTGCAAGTTGTACAGCTTCAAAGTTGACATATCTTACATCCAGGTTTCCTTTCCCCTAAAAAATTACCTATAATTTAAGTGAATAAAATTAACACACACAGGAAGGAGAAGAGGAGGAGAATTAAGAGGAGGAAAAAAACCCTCCTATTATTTTTGTAATATATTTGTAGCACTTTTTACAAATAAAATATTTTATAATAATTATTACAATAACAGCCTATGTTCTTGGAGTCCATATATTTCCCTGTTCCTGAGGCCCAAAATGCATTTTCACCCATCCTTAAATGAACTTAAATGACTTGAATTTTGGACTTATAACCTACTGTGATTAGCATTATTCTGAAATATTAAAACCTATATTTTTCTGGTATAATACAGTCTATTAAAATAGTCTATTTCTTAAAAATATTAAAACTTTTTTTTTTCTCCACTCACATACCCCTGGGGATCAGATGCCAGAGTTCTTATTTTACTTGGGGAATTCTCCCATTAGTCTGCAGCCAGGCCGAATAGCACAAGCAAGTTTCCTAACTTTTAACAAAGACAGAAATGACTGACCCAGAACATCACTGTTGACAGAAATTCATTCACATGGGAAGGAAAGGTACAATAGGAAGTAAAGCATGGTATTTCTTCCTTGCAGAAAGGTTGACAAAATAAAACATATGTCAAAAAAAAAACTATTACATCATCACTTGTGTCTTAGAGTTTTGTTTCAGTTGCTGCTCATGCATTTTATATGTCTCACCATTTCAGCCTCTAAAACCAAGGCTTTAGATTCAAATATCACTGAGTTTTGTTACTTTACTAGCTCTAAGATAATGGACATATTTTGTAACCCTTCTAAACTTCACCCAATCATTCACTCAATGAATATCTGTATAGTTAATATATACCAAATACTTTCTAGGTACAGTGATCGAGACAAACAAAGGAAAGGATCCCACCGCCATGGAATTTACATGATCAAAGGGAGACAGGCAATAAGAGTATATATATAGGTTAATACATTTAAGTTAGTGACTAATGTTTTCAATTAAAGAAAAGATGATAATGGGACAGAGAAGGGCGAAGAGACTACTTGATTTAAACTGCCCATGGAAGGCCACTTTGAGCTGAGGCAAGAATTATTAATATAAGATGGAACCAACCATGCAAAGATCTAGGGTTGATGCTTTCCCAGAAAAGTAAATAGCTAGGACAAAGGCCCTAAGACAGGAAACAACAACCAATAGCTGGTCAAGAAAGAAAGGCAACCAGTAGTGCTGGAAGAAAACGAGCAGTGAAATGAAAGTGGTGTGAAATCGGGTGGTAAAGATAGACATAAGCCAGATGGAGGAGTGGAGTATGCCTATGATATAGACATCAGATTTCATTCTAATTGCAACCAGAAGTTTTGGTTTGGATGCTCTAGCTTCTGAAAACTCTGAAAGCAATTGAAGGAATGGATTATGGTGGGATTATAAATGGTAAGAGTAGTATTTTCATAAAACTATTTTTCAATTGAATAGATAATGCATGTAAAGTGTTAATAGAGTACGTGGCATATTGTACACCCAAAATAAATGTTAGTGATAAAAATTTATTGTTGTTATTTCCCCCCATAAGTTCTGAAATCTGTACTGTGAGTCAAGATCTTATCCCGAGAGACCTTATCCTAAAATAAACTCTGCCCAAGGTCATACAAATGTTATAACTACAGATGGTGGTACTTTGTAACATGAAAAAAAAAAATAAGCAGGCAGTTTCTAACTTACAAATGGATCATCTTCCAAAAGTCCCTTCACACATCTATCATTGGAAATCCAAAGCAGACTTTCTCAATGAATGTTAGTTATTTTCCCAGGGTAGCCTGGAGAGTTCTGTTTAATATACAATGTGTCAATAATACTAGTTTTGGTTTTGGAGTCAGAGGTCCACATGATATAGCAGAAGAAAATAACAACAATCGCCACCACTGGTTGGATAATAACTGAGTGCCAACATTATTCCAAATACTGATCAATTAAAGTCTGTTGCAACATCATGAGGTAGATACTATGACTATCTCCAGTTTACAGATGAAACACTAAGAAACACAGAGCTTAACAACTAGCCCAGATAGTCAGTAGTTGCAGAGCAGGGAGTCAAACCCAGGCAGCTCAAAGCAAGCATCCATTCCTTTAAATCCTCTTAACAACCATGCAATACTGTTTACACTCATTCTTCATGTTTTAGAACACACACACACACACACACACACACAATGTAGAAATAGTCATTGTTTGCTTACGAATCGTTACCAAATCCTTTTTGGAATTTATTCCTATATTCTGGTGTTCCATATCAGAATGGTAGGTATCCTACTGTACTACTCCAGGTAAAACCATCCTACATACTTTCACATAAATTGGTAACTAAATTCTTAATAATATCCTACACTGACACAAATTTAAAAAAACAAACCTAAAAAAAATAACCTTAGTCTCAAGGCTAAGGAAAGATTTTAGATTTTAAGTACCAGCTACAGGGGCCGTCTCTGCCCAGATATCAGACTCCAGGCTGAGTAATCCTAGGGAACCTTATAACCTGGTACTGTTTTGCCCAGTTTCTTATTTGTATCTACTTTTGAATAATTTAAATTTTTCCTCTCAAAAACTGCCAGAGGGGCAGAAATGATAATCCAGTAGTCAGGGGAAGGAGACAGAAGTAGTCATTTCTGTGAATGCAGGATGCACAGGAAGAGAAACAATATGGAATATGGGGACAGAGACTCCTGGATTCATTTAAGCTGTGCAAATTTGAGCTGGTTACCTATGTTCTTTAATCCACAGTCTGGCCATATAGTGCTAAAATAGTATCTAGGTGATTGTGGTTGTACAGATGAATAGTAATCAGGTAGAAATGGAGAAGCAGCAGCAGCTACCTCACTAAGCGTGCCCAATATGCCATGTACTTTATATTAGTGCTACATATGGATCAATCTGCAAACTACCTTACATATTAGGTCAAATATAATTTCCATTTCATAGAAGAGGAAACAGGTTCGCAGAATAATAAACACTTTTTCCAAGGTAACACAGAGTTTAAGTACTGACACTGGGATTTGGACACTGGCAGCCTACATACTCGGTCCCAATCCTAACCACTAAGTTTACTGTTCTCCTAGACATATAGCTAGCAATAAAATGCACTGTTATGATCTTTGTTGTCATCCCTATTATCAACCCTATGAATGGGTTATGAAATGGATTTAAGGAATGTAAAGCACAAGCATACTGACTGCTACATAACCAATGCTTTATACACTGATTCCTTCCTCTTTTCTACAAATTGTGTATTATCTATTTGGCTTTATTAAAACTATCAAACTTGAGAATATCTGAAATAAATAACAAAGTAGATTATTCTTTACAGAAATGTGAGGCAATTAAACCTATAATAAACATTTGAATCATTACCAATTCTTATTTGTCCTTTAATAACTCGTATTTATTTTCAAAAATCACTGAGAATATTAAGTTAGTGCCAGAAAATATTCAGGTAGTTTACGTTCCTCAACCTTTGGCTTATTTCCCCTGCTAAATAAGAGAAGGTCCACATTTTGCTTGCTTACGAGTTGAATAGCTACCGTCAGTGGTGTATTTCCCACTTTTCCTGACCTACTTTAAGAGTTTCAAGCCTCTCACTTATTCTGCTTCCCAGTAAGTTTTCTTTGTGAAACACTAAAGCCATGGAGCCAGTACCTTGCTTTTTTTCCCAGAAGCATACATTCACATGTGTCCTCTAGTCTTTACCCAATTACAGGAAACTTTTTCACCCTGTGCTCCCTGGGATAACCCAGCTTGAACTCAAGCCTGAAGCAGGTTTAACTAGTGAGCAATATAGGTTGAACATTCCTAATCCAAAAATATGAAATCCAAAATGCGCCAAAATCTGAAACTTTTTGTGCACTGAAATGATGTCACAGACCAGAATACCTGTATCCTCAAACACCAGCAGCAATAAACAAGAGCAGGCTTTCACTCTCAATATACCACACTGTGTTTTGATTAAAAAGTTACTGTATACTGTATTCTATTGTTTGGGGTGAGAAGAAACATCAGAAACAGTTGAGGGACCAGGAAGTGGGTCCTCCAGGGATGAGGAGGCATTCTGCTGGTTGGCTTTTTAAAATGTGTTTTCCAATGTATAGTAACCTTTTTTTAAAAAACACAGCATTGTAAGTGGAGACTAAAAACCTGATCTTTGTTGTTGCTGTGGTTTATCGTTTAACAGTGGATACAGGTACTCTGGTTATGCTACAGTGCTGCTTAGTTACCCTGAACACATTATTTTTTACTATATTAATGGTATGTCATATTTTTTTACTGTTGAGTACTTATGTGTGACTCGTAGTAAGAAAATGATTGCTTATTAGTAGCACATAAATTCAGAGTCAGGAATGATGGTGATGCCAAACAACCAGATTGTCCACATGGGTGGCTGAGACAGTGACACTTTTGCTTTCTGATGGCTCAATGTACACAAACTCTGTTACATGCACAAAGTTATTAAAAATATATAAAATTACTTTCAGGCTATGTGTATAAGGTACATATAGCCCTAAAGGTCACTGCCCTAAAAAATAGGCACTGCCTATTAGCCCTAAAAAATATTCTTCTTCTTATCAATAAAGTCACAAATAAAAAGTTTTAATCAGAATGAGTTCTTAAAAATTTGTTTTTACTTACACTCTGATACAGGAAAAAAGTGTTCAATTTCCTTGCAGAGTTCTACAGGTCTAATCATCAAGGAAGCTTTAAGCAGTCAACATTACGCAGGGTAGAATTTTTTACATGTCAGCGTGGGTATATGATTAGGACGTTCAGCTACTTTCAGGAAGGCCTATGGAACCTGAACTTTGCTGTCAGTAAGATCTGGGGTCCAAACTGAGCTTGGCCACACCCTAGCTGCATGGACCTTGGCTCTATCATCAGTGAGAAGGAAATACTACTATCTGTCTTATAAAGCTCTGTTTGAGGCCAAAATGAATTAATAAATGCCATTTACCTTCATTTTATAAAATCATATAGATTAATGTAGATTGTCCTCATAACAGAGCAGAATGACCTTTTCATCAATATAATTCTTAGTCCTATTAAGAAAATCTGATTGTCAGAGAGGTCTAAACTAAACTGTGTGTTTAGATTAAATGGAACACAGTGGCAGCCACCCTGGGCTCTTCTTAAACCAGCACTACTTGTGTATCACTCCCCAGGTCTTCAAAGAAAATAAAAATTCCACACTATTTCCAAGAAGTTATAAACCCAGTTTTTGATTACCACTCCTCTTCTGTCAAAGGAAAAGTCATCTTAGATATAGACCTGATCTTCCCAATAAAATACTAATCAAAAGTTCTGCTTTGTTTTTTTTTTTTTAAAAAAGCAAACTTGATTAATCTGGCCTTTTTACCTGGAATGTCCAGTGACCTCTTTAAGGTTGATATTTGTAGGTAACTCTTTCAAATCTTGAAGCTACATTATACAGGAAAATCACTTTAAGAACAGTTTCAACACTCCTGTGGCAGGTTTAACCAAAACTGATTGCAAGAACAGCTTTCCTCAAATTTTAGGTCTGAGCATTTTGATTTCTATTGTTTTCTTATTTTAAATATAATCAGTAAGCATAATACCTAAATAAAATTTTAAGAACCAGGCAAAATTGAGAAATACTTATTTATAAGAAAACAGTAATGTAATAACAATTCACTATGTAGTTAGTATAGGCTTTGTTTTCCAGTATCCTTTTTGAAGGACTTTATTCTCTTTTCTTGGAGCTAGAATTCTCTCCTCCTGAAATCTAGTACTGGCAATATATCTAATTCTAGGCTACTACACAGACATAATCACTTTTATTAATCTATAATGATAGCTTTTAATGTGAAAAATAGAAGGGATCCCAAATGAATGTGCTCAAGTTGTTCAGTTAAGTAGCATTAAGCAAATTTAGTAATTTTACTCTTTTAGTTAAAATCTATAATTGCTCCTTATTACCAAAAGAATAAGTACTCAACTTATAAGGGCATAAATTTCTTCATGATTTTGTCCTTGTCAACATCTCCAGTCTCACCTGTTCCATGTGTGCCTATGCAGTAGCTCCATGGACCTATTTAACAGTTCTGTAAGAGATTAGAATTGTCAGTATCTTTGGCAGTGTTTTTAATTTTGACAGACGCCCACCTGTCTCAATAAATTGCAACTAATTATTAATAGCTCCATTTTATAATATGAAAAATATGTTACTATCTGCTAAAATGATACCAAAAATCATTATATGTAATAACCTATGACTAAGGAGATGTATGTACGGTCTTCACAATCCTACTAATGCGGTATAAAAGTGAGGAGGCCTTTTAATAAGAGAGACAAATGGACCATTTCCCATTAGTGACAGCATTACTAAGCAAGCATTCCTGAAGTAGAAAGCAAACAATGTCTTTTGTTACCATTTTAGGTAAACTAAATTCAACTTTAAGCTACAAATTAGTTTTTTAAAATCATATATCACCCACTTGCTCCATAGGCATTTGGCTGATAATATAAGTAATTTTTGGAATTTATTAATTTTAACCCAATAAATATTAATTATATAGCTCATGATCACTCTCTTGTATTTGGGGTACTAAATAGTTCATAAATTGAGTAACAATTTCAAAAACACTTACATAGAAATGAGATTTTTCACGCTCCATAGTTTCAATAAACATTAGTTAAGGAAAGATATGGGCACATACTTAGTGGTTTTCATTTGAGGATTTGATATATTTATTTTTAAAACTGATAAATATTGACAGAGTTCTAGACTACTCTATAAACTGTAAGAAAATAAACATAATTGCCTTTGAGTTTTTCCTGAATTTAAGTTCATGTAGACTATGTAAAGTATAACAGAAATTCATTAAGGTGATATATCACGTGATGTGGATTTATTTAGTGTGACAAGATTCCACAATGTGTAGCTCCTCCCAGTCCATTTTTTCCCTCTTAACTTTGAACAACTCTAGATCGACTTTGTTTATTTTATCAAGAAGTGGCAGAAGGCATACCCCAGTAGTAGGATTCAAATACCTGAATAACTCTGGAAATACAACACACTCTTAGTACAAAACCACAGAAACGAGGACTCAGGAACTCGTGCATTTCCAGTGCTTAACTTCATCAATCACATTATAAAAGATTCCAGTTTTCTATATAACCAGGTGAAATTAATCTTGAGTGAAATTACATTAAAAATACACATCTATCAGCCAAACCATTTGAGGTTACGTACCAGAATTAATCATTTCTGTCATGGCCAGCAAAATTAAACATTTTTATATTAATCTACGTCTTTAAATAAAAGTAGAAATAAAGTTGAACACTAAAATATGATATCTCAAGAATTTGAAATATAGGTTTTTAACAAAAAAGTTCTTTAAAAAACAAAGATTTATTGAAATTCATCAAACCTCAACTGGAATCTAACCTAATACCATCTGAAATTCTGATAAATTTCTTTGGGGTTAGGAGACATATTTTTAGCAAGTATTGCTTTACCATCTTCATTTCCTAGCATTTAGCACAGTGCTTGAAACACAGTTACATTCAATAAATATCTGCTAAGTTGAATTATTAGAATATATTTAATATACTAAAGTATCTACAAGTATATGCATACGACTGTCAAAAATGAAACAAACCAAACTTCATATAAAAACAAACTACAAATATATAGAAAATATATCTAAAATTTTTCTCTAGAAAGAAAACATTCTCTTTAGAAACAAACATATACAAAACTGGTGCCTTGGTCAGCTTTAGCTGTGTCACACTGACATTCAATCATGCCTACATTTAAAACTTACAGGCAATCAGGCAAAATGGAAGAGATCAAATTTGACTATGAATATAAACATAAAAATTACATGAAACAAACCTGATTTTCATACACTGCCATACACTGTATTTGCCAAGAAAATTCAAAGAAAAGATTCATTTGCATTTTAGAATTTTATATTTGCATTTTCTGCACCATTGCAATAAGTGTACTTTGTTCAACCTAATTGTAAAAAGCACATTCAGTGCTATGAAATTTCCATAGAAAAAAATCCCATTTGCTTTCTAGAGTAATTTTATAAATTATTTCTTTTAAATGTATAATTCATCAAAGGATGTGAAATGTTTTTAATGCTTAAAAATCCAGCATATCTTTTTAGAACTTTTAGAACATAGCAGCTATATAATATCAATTCTTTTTTTTTTACATTATTTAAATCATCAGCCCTATTTTCTGAAAATATTTTTAAAAATAAGAGTTATTGCATATTATCTCAAAAACATTACTGATACATGATTAATGTTTACTGTAATGAAAACAGCACATTATTTTTGTTTAGCAGAGTGATAATCTGTTAATTCCAACTCGAATAATTAATATCAATTGTTTTCATATTTTGGCATCCAAAAAAATTATTACACCTCTCAAACTAGTGCAAATATACACATATTTTTCTCAACCTCACACTATAACATGAAAATCTGTTACATACAAGTGTATATAATGTAACTAACGTTTTTTGTTACTTATGAAACTGAATTTCTTTAAACACCAATGTCTACCTACTAAATTATCTTAATTACTACTACTTCATATTCAATAATTTATAAAAATATGCACCAAGCCTTGAGGTGAAATGGCCTTAACTCATTGGTTTTATATCCTTCTCCATAGAGTATTTACAATTAATTCTGGCACTAAAATGAATTGTTCACATTTTTGTGCAATTCTAAAAATGCTTCAATTTCAGAGATAGCATCTTAACCCTTAGGATGAAAACCAAAGGATATCATTGTCCTTACTACTACCAAATAAAATCACTAATGGCAGTTTTTATTTTCAAAAGGCACAGTTATGTACATCATTTTGCACAGACACAATCAAAAAACATCAACAAGATATCATTTCTCACTTAATATCAACCTGCATTAATATGACAACGATCTTGGGTCTCCAGACAAAGAAACTAAAAGAAGATATAAACAATATATGTTCTTTATAATCACTTAAAATTAGGTAGTAAAAATCAGTGACTATAAAAAATGATTATGCCACATCATTTTTTGAAAAAATACTAACTTAGCACTTTACTGTGCTTCCTTTATGTCTCATATTTTAATGCCAGTTTTAAAAATAATAATTGTAAGTTTTTCAGGGACTTGCCAAAGGGCTCTCTTTGTTCTGACATGTCATACACACAAAATGCTTATTACTTATTCCCCTCATCAAAAATTCTAAGATCCCCAAAAATACATCCATAAACATTTTTTGATTCTATGCACTCTCATGTACTGGTTACATTCCCATTTCAACAGAAACCCAGTTCATTTGTGATTTTCAAATTCAATTTTGTGACCTTTGGAAGCTACAAAAGAGCCTATGTTGGCTATTCTCTTTTCCTTTACTATATCCTTTATCCTCTCCTATTCCCACAGGCCTCTCTTTTTGTAAGAACTCACACAAGACTATTAAGTTTCAAATTATCTTATTTTTACTGTGAAATGTGATAGTGGATTGACTTTGCACTTACTGAGATGTATGTAGTAGAGATTTCTAACTACATAATTCCACTGCCTTTTCTTTTTTTTTGAAATATACATTTTTGAATCTTTATTTCCTTTACTATCCAATTTATTGGGCCTCTCTTTTTCCTATTCCTTATTAGAATCATTGAATGTAAAGCTGAAGAGGAGCTCAAAAATCGTCTTCCTAGGAGTCTCACAAATATAACTGCACGTGACTAGTGTTCCATTTCACATCCCTGCCTCTACTCACTAAACCCCATGACAGTAACAATTTTAACTATCTAATATGAAAATAAATTCTAAAACACAAATAGATCTAGAGCAGGAAATCTGCATTTTGGATAGTATCAGTAAAGAGAAGGATTTTTTTAAATGAGCTTGGATTCACAAACTATCAGAGAACTACTAAGCTGAAAGTTTTACCTAAAACTCAACTAAGAGATGCAATAGGGGACCCTGAAAGTATTGATGATGTAATACATACTAAAATATTATACAGAAAATGAACTTATTGATCTTGCCCATAAGATAAGTTACTGTAACTTACATTTAGTAATAAGTTACTAAATGATAGGGGGGAAGGATAAAACATACCACTGAAAAGACTGTCTCCTGCATGACACCCTTACTGAATGAGCAGCTGTTTCCTCTCAATTACAAACCAAATTTGCTAATTCATTAGCTTCCAGCCTCATGGGCACAAAAACCAGGATTAGAGTAACAGGTATGTGGAGTGTGTAACGTTTGTGTGTGTGTGTGTATTTGAGACACATCATTAGTAGTTAAATTAAATGGAGGGGACTTTTTTAAAAAAATAAAGTTAATTGAGGAAGAATTAAAATGTTATATTTTCAATTACATTTAGTTTAACCAACCCAAAGGCCTATAAATATTACAACAGTAAAATGAGAGACCTTGTGACTACTTCACAAAAATTCTTTTCTTATTTTCTTCCTCAATTAGGAATATCTTCTATTCACCTGTTCACTGCAGGCTTTCAGCTTCCAGCAGCAAACAGAAAGGCAAAGCACGGCAATCGGCCTTTTGAAACCAAAAGAAAAGACTGTCACTCCCAAACTACCAGCTATTTCCTTTTTGAATACAAACATACTATTTGAAGTAATTCATTTAGCTTTTTCTAAAGGCACCTTGTGTAACCTTGCAAGTGGTGATTTGTAATGTGGCAGGCTGTTATCAGGCAGCTACAATATTTTACCTTGGCTCAATAAAGAACAGCATTATTCTAAAGTTCATTCATACAGAAACATTTCAGGGGAGGTATTCTCCAAATCTAGTTCATGTTTATTCATTTGCTGATTAAGGGGGAAGAGGAGGTTGGGTAGACAAACCATCTTCCTCCTCACTTATTTGACTCATTTCCAACTTACAAAAGACTTTTACATGTTGTATCGTACTACACAGCCAAAAAAGGATTAAAACAATCTTACATTATAGCATCCTATGCATTGCAGTGCCTGCGCTTGACTACCTCTTCTCATCCTTTTGGCTTCAGTGCACATCTGTCCACCTTCCAAGAGCCAGGGCCTACACATTTCTTGCTTGAGGTCTATATCTGGCTTTCAGAGCCTGCTTTTTTGCCCCTACATGACAAGCATGAAATATCAGGGAATTAATGCCTCCTAGCACCCCTCAACTGTTTTACTATGTAACTGTTTTAGTAACTGTTTTACTACTCTGGCTCCCAAAATTTCCCAGTATGATTAAGCACCAGTTGCCTACACTAGTAACTTGCTTGAAAACAAATCCTTTGTTGACACTTTTTTTTTTTCAGGTCTAGTTTTCCCATTTCCTGAGATCACCTCCAAAATAAATTACTTGCATTTCAAGTAATTTGTCTCAACATCTACTATTTCTGGAGGAATTTGTAAGACATGTGCACCTCTTTCTAGATAAGTTTGGACCTAACTTCAGTCAAAATGAATAGATGGTAAATCTGAAATACATATTTACCCTAACATTCCAGCAAGAATAAAGATGTCAGCAAGACAATAGCTGTATTCTTTGTCCTTACTTCTATCTCCTAAGATTAGTACAGTTTGAAAAGGAAAAGTTTTAAATAATGGTGTACATTATATATAGGTGTTTTAAATTTATACATAATCATACTTAGGAATCACACACATTAAAACAAAGAAAAACATCTTCTCTTTAGAAATTAATAAAGTTCCCTTGGCATTTTAGTTAGTTTCAATGCTGGTAATTAGTGGCAGCACAAGTAAATTTCTACATTCAAGTACTAATCCCAGTGCCTGTTTTAGGGTAACCCAAACTAAAACATTCTAAGAGATTGCTATTATCCTAAGACCAGTTCTGTTTTTCCTTAGTCAAAGTACTTTTGGTTGCAAATAACATAAACCAACTGAAGCCATCTTAAATAATAATCAGAAAAGGACACTGTTGGAAAAATTCTGGGGTTTCTCAAGAGACCAAGGTCAGCTAGGCCCCTTGAAAGACTTTCTTGGAAGGCCACTGGAAACCAAGGAAACTCTCTCTCATCTCTGCCTCACTCTGTACATCTGTTTTGTTCTATCTGAATATTAGGCCTACAGCTGCAGAGTTTACATTTCCTCTGTATTAGGAATCAGCCCAAACTGGTTTGCTTCCTCTCAGTTTTAATACCATGTTCTCACCAGAAAGAGTCTGGTAACCAGTCTAAGACATTGGGCTGGAGCCAGGTGAAAGAGGGTCTGTAATACCAGTGCTCAAAGAAGTGGGTTGAAGTTCTGAAAGGGGCCAAAACAAACCTGAATAATCTGCTGAAAATCTCATAACACATCAATTATATAATAATAACAGGGACTAGAAAGTGATTGCATCTAAGAAAGCTGTACTTATTGTTCATTTCTAACTGGGAGTGGTCAAAATGAGCCTACAGTACTAATGATAAACATTAAATGCACCAAAGATTTTATTTTCTCCTATTTTCCCCTGTGGATCTTAAACTACTATTGAAAAGTCTGATACATCTATAAAAAGGCTCTTTCAGGGATCTAAATATCTCTATAGACTACTATTTAATATAAAATCACACATTCTTGTGCTTAGATAAATTTCAAAATTGTTTTCCCTTTATGGTAATTTAAGGAATTATTATCAATAGTATGAAATTGCAAAAACATAAGATAAAATAGATATTCACAGGTCATATAATCAAAACTTCTGTTTCTAAGAAAGTATCAATATACAGCTGTTGAAGAAAATAAAATATTTTTCCTTTATTCATAACTTTCTATGGGAGGTTCTAAGTACCTCCGTGGGAACACATTTTGGTACTTCATAATTCTATGTCATTTGATGACATCTAAATCCATTTTTCTTCCTGTCCTAAATGTGAACAAAAATTTTCCACTGCAAACCTATTTCCAAACCACATTCTATAGGTTCATTTTCCTTTGGGAGTAGTAGCCTTCCTGCCCATACAAACACACTTCTCTAAGAATTACCTCGTCAAATGCCAGCACTGATGCAGTCTGTCAGTCTGGATCATGGTTAAATCTTCTTTTTGGTTATTAGTGTTGACATGATGAGTACATATGTGTTTACCAAATGATTGTGGTTTGGTGCTTTAGGGATAAGTGTAAAGTCACCAGTCACTTATGGCCTTGAGCAATTTCAAAAACTTTATGTCATATTTCAGGGTGATAGCAATGCTGGCAGGTGATATGCCATTGAAGATCAAGTGATAAGTTGAGCTATCACTGTGGATGCAGATGTAGGTCTATTGCTGATCTACAGGATAACTACTTTCCTGAGGGTAGAGATGCCAATTTTGTTTCTGTGCAATATATTTTTTCTTACAAAAACAGAAAAAGAATATGACCTACTACCTAAAATTATACAGTCCTTTTTAATGGAAATATTTAATGTGTGTACTATTTCCTCTATTTGACACTAGGGCCTATTTTACTACTTGGGACATTGCAAGCTTAGGTTTTACTAGATATGACTACTGCTCATTACAGCAAACACCATATTTCTCTATTGGTAGAACACTATACTTGCCAAATTCAGTGAGCACCAAGCCCTCTACGATGGCTAGTCTTCTTCTCAGTTATAATAAATAGAGTGTATTCATATGTTTTTCAAGGATAATGTTCCAAATTCAGAAGGGAAAGCAAAAATTGTATATAGGTATATATGAGTTTAAAATATAGTGTAAACATGTCATCCTTAATAATTCCAAGACAGCCACCGTTTCCTTTAGTATTGAAACAGATATGTGGAGTGTCAATATTGGAAGGTAATTCAAATATTCTTAAACACTATAATCTTTATTTTGCAATATTTTATATATTTAAACATATACCTTCATTGTGTTTACATCATATTTGTGAACACTTTAAATACAACATTGAGATAAGACAGATCTTTTCAGTAAATGATGCTGGAAAAATTGGATATTAAATTCTTAAAAAAGAACTTGAACTTTGTCTTGATACCATATACAAAAAATTACTTCTAGATGGGACATAAACCTATACTTAAAAGATAAAACTATAAAACTTCTAGAAGAAATTATTGAAAATACCTTTGTGACATTGATATAGGCAAAGATTTTCTAGAGAGAACACAAATAGCACTAACTATAAAGAAAAACTGATATATTAGACTTCAACCAAATTAATAAATTCTGCACTTCAAAAGGCAATAAAATTAAAAGCTATGCCACACATTGGGGGGAAATATTTGCAATACATATTCTTATACAAAGGATACAAATCCAGAACTAATAACTCCTACAACAATGAAAGACCAACAATCCAATTAAAAATTTGTCAGCAGTCTAGGCAATCATTTCAAATAAGAATATATACAAATATCAAAAAAATAAAAGCATGCTCAACATCATTAATCATCAAGGAAATGCAAATTAAAACCACAATAAGTTACCACTTCAAACCACTAGAATAGCTGTTGTTAAAAAGACTGCAAACTTCAAATGTTGGCAAGTAAGTGCAACAGCCAGAATATTCATGCATCACTGGTAAGAGAGTGACACAGTTATAAGCATTTTAGAAAACCGTTTTTCAGTCCCATATAACAAAGGGTGAAGCATATATATATATGCAATTCCACTCCATGTAAAGGAAACATATGTCCACAAAAATTCTATATGTAAATGTTCATAACAGCTTATCCATAATCAGCTAACACTGAAAACAGCTCATATGTCCACCCATTAGAGACTGGATAAACTAACTGGGACAGATTTATACAATGGAATACTAATCTACCATAAAAAAATAAACTATTAATATATGCAACAACATGGATGACTATCAAAGATATACTGAACTTAAGAAAAAGGAAGAGTAAATACTATACCATTCCATTTAAATAGAGTTGAAGAAAAGTCAAAAGTATCTATGATGATAGCAATCAGAATAGGTGCTTTCTAAAGGAAATGGAGGTTATTGCAAAGGTACAAGGGAAGTCTCTGGGCTGATAGAAATATTCTCTACCTTTCCAAGCGTATTGCTCACACAAGATTATACAATTATCAAAACCCATCAAATTTTATACCTAAAACCTGCATTTCACTGTTCATAACTTTTACCTAGATTTTTTTAAAGTAAGAAAATCCGACAAAGCAATGTATATAAAGAAGAGAATCTTTATCAATTTCTGATATCAGATAAATATTGCATATACACTTTCATAGGATTCACAAGATGATTAGCTGATCTATGAGACAGTTGATAAGAGCCTATTTCATAGATGAGGAAACAAAGGCTCAAAGAGATTTAGAAATCTGCCCACAGTCACAAAACAACCAGGTAGCAGATCATGTATTCAAACAGTAGTATTTTGACTTCACCTACCATGTTCCTTCCACTACAACAGTAGCTTTCAACATTTTGACTACATTCCAGAATAAGAAGTGCATTTTATATAATGACCTGGTAAATCCACAAACAAATCCCATACATAAACATAAACTATAATAAATTTTGCATAAAGTATAACTTTAATATACATACAGTCATGTTCCACATAACATTTCAGTCAACAATGGTACACATATAAGATGGTGGTCTCATAAGATTACAATGGAGCTGAAAAATTCCTATTGCCTAACCATCCTAAAATCTAGCACAACACATACTCACATGTCTGTGGTGATTCTGGAATATACAAAGATATTGCACTGCCAAATATATAAAAGTACAGCACTTACAATTATGTACAGTACATAATACTTGATAATAAATGACTATGTTACTGGTTTATGTATTTATCATACTACACTTTTTATCATTATTTTTGAGTGTACTCCTCTACTTATTAAAAAAAAAAAGTTAATTGTAAAACAGCCTCATGCAGGTCCTTCAGGAGGTATCCCAGAAATTGGCATTTTTATCATAGTAGATGACAGCTCCATTCACATTATTGCCCCTGAAGACCTTCCAATGGGACAGGATGTGGAGGTGGAGGACAGTGATATTGATGATCCTGACCCTTTGTAGGCCGAGGCTAATGTGTGTGCTTGTATCTTAGTTTTTAACAAAAAAAAATTTTTAACTAAAAAAAAAAGTTAAAAATAGAAAAAACTTTATAGAAAAAGGACATAAGGAAAGAATATTTTTGTACATCTGTACAAGGTGTTTGTGTTTTAAGCTAAGAGTTATTACAGAACAGTCAGAAAGTTTTTTTTTTTAATTTAAAAAGTTTATAAAATAAAAGTTAAAGTAAGCTAAGGTTAATTCATTATTGAAGAAAGATTTTTTTGTAAATTTAGTGTAGCCTAAGTGTACAGTGTTTATAAAGTCTACAGTAGGGTACAGTAATGTCCTAGGCCTTCACATTCACTTACCACTCACTCACTGATTCATCCAGAGCAACTTCCAGTCCTGCAAGCTTTATTTATGGTAAGTGCCCTATACAAATGCACCATTTTTTAAATCTTTTATACCGTATTTTACTGTACCTTTTCTATGTTTAAATACACAAATGTTTATTTTAATATGCCTTTTCTATGTTTAGATATGTTTACATATACAAATATTTACCACTGTTTTCCAACTGCCTACAGTATGCAGTAGTAACATACTGTACAGGTTTGTATCCTAGGAGCAATAGCCTGTACCACATAGCCTAGGTGTACAGTAGACTATACCATCTAGGTTTATTTAAGTACACCCTATGATGTTCACACAAAGATGAAATTGCCTAATGATGCATTTCTCAGAATGGATCCTTGTCATTAAGCAATGCATGATTGTATTTGAAATGATATGTAAGCATATCCTTCTCTTAGATCCAAAATAGTCATTATTTCCTCCAATACTGAAACAGACCTATGTTGAGGGATATGTTGGAAGATAATACATTTATCTTTTCACACTATAATCTCAATCAGTAAGAGAAATGCTCATATTACAAGAAGTGTTAAGGATCTACAGGCATAGCAGATTCAGGCATCCCATAGCATGTTCACTGTGGATCATAGCTTTGCCAACCAGAATGGAGGCAGTGAATTTCTATATTGAGTGTAGAAGTACAAATCCAAGGGAAAAAACTATCCAGATAGTGGCAGTAGTCAGCAAAGTCACATGTGCCAAGTCAGTAAGAATAATCAAAGGAAAAACCGGGTGCTACAATGGATTTTAGAGAAGGAAAGACTTGGGATTCCAAGGATAGTCCTAGAAAAGGACTAGGAGTTAATTTTACAACATTATGATACTGGATGTAGTTTTGTAAAAGGATGTTCCATGTTACACTAAGAAAGTTAGCAAGTGGAAGCAGAGGAGGTAGAGAATAGGGATGATGGTGCAGAGTACAGGAGTTGTGTTATAATTTAAAAGTGAGCAAACGAAACAATCAAATGCAGCCGTCATTATCTTGTTAGCTTAGAACTAACAGGGTCTGTAGTTTACATATGAGGAAAAAGGGACATACAGAAGTTAAAGTAACTCACTCAGAAAAATACAGGTCTTTCATTATAGGAACAAATAATGGACCTAGGGAGTCCAGCTACAGCATCTATTCTTTTAACCTAGTACTACACTCAAATGCCTCTCTCATTCTACTACCCCCTTTTATAGGTTAAACCACACAAAACTGCTATTTTTACAGGTAAAAAGTGATGAAATATTAATTTCATACAGTTCAACATAGTAATTACTCCTAGCTCTTCTCTCCTATGAAATCAAAGTTCTTGGAAGAATTCTCCCACCTCATTCTCTCACGGCCTCACTTCCTATTCACTCCTCAACCCGAACAAATATGGGATCTTGCCTAACCCCCTTCTCAGTCTGTTCTTTGTTGCCAAATACTTAGAGCTTTTTAATCATTGTCTTGCTTGATCTATCTGCAACATCTAAAAATACTAACTAAATCCTTCATTCTTCAAATACCCTATTTATTTGACACTGAATTTACTTAATATTTCCTAGCTACATTCTAGGAAATTCCTTTTAGTCAACTTTGCAGACTACTTTTCTTCAGTATTTCCCTTACATGCTGATATTCCTCAGAGTTTTATCCAAAGTCTCCTCCCTATTGCACTTTATATGATCTTCCTGGGTGATCTCTTCTACCCCCAGGGTCAATTACCACCTAATGCTGATGAAACATAAACCCTTACCTGCAGCAGAGATCTTTCTCCAGACCCATCTCTCCACCTGCATTTTTACTGTAACCATCCATAGGCCCTTCAGTGTGTATCCAACTGAATCCAACACTTACCTCTTTTTAATAAACATTTCAGTAACTGACACCACCATTAAACCAATTATGAAGAAGCAACCTAGATACCAACTTTGACCACCTATTATTTTTCAGCCCCTCTATCCAAACCAATCCTTTACATTTTACTTGCAAATTTCTATTAGATCTGTTCACTTTTCCATGTCTGCATCTCATTATTTGAATTCAAGTCACCATAACCTCTCTCCTGAATTGCTGCTCTAGCTTCTGGATGGTCTGCCCATGTCTTGTATCTATCTAATCCAGTCTCCAACAATGCAGCCACATTATGCCTTCAATGAAATTCCGATATTATGCTTGCCCCCTTTTAAAACTTTTCAGTGATTTACCATTGCTTTTTTAGCATAAAGCCCAAACTTATTAACATGGTTTACAAGGTATGTGTGATAAGCCTCTATCACTGTTGTCAGACCCACTTTTCTTGATTCTTTCCCTTTTACTATATCTCCAAGCATGCTTAACTTCTGCCTATTTGAATAAATGTTCTCTTTCTTGTCAGGCTTTGGAGATATTGTTTGCTATATTCATGTGTAATTCTCTCCAGATTATAGCTTCTTCTTCACCAAATCCTGACCATATTCTATTCATTTGTTAGTTCTCAACTAATATGCCCCTTCCTATTGAAGACTTCCATGATCTCTGTAGACTTCTTTAGGCGCCCTATCGTGAACTCCTAAAGCATCATTTACTTCCCTTCTCATCGCACTTCGAAGATTTTATGGAAATTGCTTATTTAATTGCCTGTATCTCCTGACCCCTCCTTAACCTAAATGTAAGCCTCAGATAGTAATGAAAAATACAGATAATAAGAATAAACTGGACCAAGTCTGTATTGTTTCTCCTCTATTCCCTATGTCTAATGTATGCTTAACTTACACTATATATATATAGAAAATATATATAAAACTCATATACATATACATTCACACACATGTACACACACACTACTCATTTTACTCAAAGGGAAGCCATTTGGTTTATTGCAAGTCACTCCAAGTACTTATCACTTCATCTGACTCCATTAAATTACTTTTAATTATCATAATGTTTTATTCTACCAGATTTTCCTTATGTGGATATAACATAATTTCCAACCTTCTACTAATTTCAGAAGACTAGCTTAATGCGCAACCATCTATCATCCTGAAGTCCATTCCAAAGCAATATCATATAATAAAAGGCCATCTGCCTCAGCATACCAAGTGTTCTTTCATTTTTGCACAATTCCTTAAAGGCCCCCTTTTCCACCAGGTCTTGGATGGATAAAAAGGCAGCTTGTACTTTTCACCTTCCAGAAAAAGAAACTTAGACTGTCTGGAAACATGGATAATCCTTAATCCAAATTTATACTTACTTAAATTTCCCCATTTATAACATTTAAATGAATAAACTTGTCTAGTAAATGTATCCTACTATTTAATCATTCATCTACCATTTGCATTTTATAGTCTTCTTTTATACAATGCATGCACTGCTGCATGTAAATCAAATTTCTGGAAAAATATCCTTAAATTTCCTGGAGAAAATTATTTTAAAGGAAACGCATTCTACAGTAACCTAGTTATTTAACTCTTCTAAAAGTTTTTGGTATTCCCTTAAACAAGTAATGTTCTGTGTCTAACGGCTGCTTTCTGACACTCTTTTCTTGGACATTCACCTAACCTCTGATTTATTGCTTTAAAAAATCCAAATTGATTATGCTACCCACTAATCTTCCTCTTTATCTTTTCCCATAAAACAGGGACAATATTACCTGCCCTTCAGGATATAATGTATGGACCTGAGCCAATGTGTACATTCAATAAAAGTAGCTATTTCTTTAATCACCTCTTCTTCTCAAAATTAAACAAATTTCTCCTTCTTCAGCCTCTTTACTGTTTTTTCTTCACACCGAGGCTCCCTTTCCTGAGCTGCAGTCAGGGCCCATCATTATCTAACATACAAATCTATGAACTTGCTAAAAATACCTATACTCTAGAGAAAACACACTTATTCTCTTTTCTATAAGAGTAAAATCTAATCTTTAATGTTTTAAAGGAAACAGACATCGATTGTGCCATTTCTGATAACAGTACAATAACACCAGCCATTCTCTTTCAAAGTTATTAAATTCTAAAACCACAGAACCAAGGATAATATTTAAATCAAACCATGTTGTCGAGTTATCTGTTTCTGACCAAATGTGAAATCTGCTCACCTCCAAATGTTAAAGAAAACCCTCACTGCCTGAAGATACATGACCTACAGTTGTTCTTTGTTTCTAGAAGAATTCAGAAAATGTAAGCTCCTCTCTAAAAACCAAGGAAAGAAAACTGCCTCAGCAAATCACACAAAGTTTCCCAATCCCTTCTGGATCAAACAAAAATAAAGTCTGAAATGTTCCCATGTACCCTGCCACCTCATCACTAAACTCTCTAAGAAACAACAGTCAACATAAGTTATTCAGACAATGTACCCTGTCTCAAAGATCCTTAACCCAATCCTGTACTTAGGTAAATTCCTCCATTTAAACTGGATGGAACTGGAGACCATTCTTCTAAGTGAAGTATCACAAGAATGAAAAACAAACACCACATGTAATCACCATTAAATTGGAACTAATTGAACAACTCTTATGTGCACATATGGAAATAAAACTCATCGGAAATCAAGCAGGTGGGAGGGGGGAGGAAGGGATGGGTAAATTCACACCTAACAGGTACAATGCACACTATCCGGGTGATGGGCACACTTATAACTCAGAATGTACAAAAACAATTTGTACAAAACATTTGTACCCCCATAGTACACTGAAATAAAAAACCAAAAAAGTATTACAAAAAAAAATTGCCTGACTTTTATATGCTATACTTATTTTATGATGTTGTATAATAATTTGTCTAATATTTATACTCAAAAACATAGTTTAGAAGTAAATGGCAACAACAATGTGGATCTCCTAGACAAACTCTGTATATTAATATCTGGGTTTCCTTCAGAGCCTGACTAAAGTTGGGTCTCTGTCACAGGAGGCAGTATGGTGTAATGGTTACACATGGCCTCTTAATGAAAAAGCCTGGGTTTCAGCTCTAAAATTTATTTTCTGTGGAACCTGAAATAAATTAAGTTTTCTAAGCCTTAAGTTTTCTCATTTGTAAAACTAATACTAATAACTGGATGATAAGATTGGTAGGTGGGTTCATTGTGGTAATGCATGCAAAGCATCTAGTACAGTACCTGGCAAACAGTAAACTTCCAGTAAAAGTTGACAACAATGATGATGATGATGATAATGATGAATCTCTGACTACCATAAACAACAGGAGTTATGATCTCCTGTGAATTTCTGGTATCACTCATCTCTAAAATTCATGTAAAATCTAGCAGACCTTCCATTAACTGTTACTTATACCATATATATTTTTATATATAGTTGAATCCTCTACAGATTATAAACCTCATAAATTGGACATCTGATACAACTTCATGTATTAATAGTACATACTGCAGACAGGCGTTAGTAACACACATCCAAGGGCACGTGTGATTATGTGGTCAAATGCAATAGTCCTAGCCCTATGGAATTCATCAAGTAGCTAAATTATAAGGACATCTATGGTAAATAATCTGATACTTTTGCTGTTTAGGTGCTCTTGAATGTTTATTGTATTTCTCTACTGCAAAATCTTTTTGGAAGTAGTGTTCATTAGGCAAAGCTAAGCAATGGAGGATGTGCTAAAAATGACTTGTTTCCCCCCTAGAAAATCTAATAATGATCAAGAAACAGTATACTTGGCCATGACTTCTCAAGTATTTGACAAATTAAAGATGCAATGGTTACATAACTCTATACTTGAGAAAATGAGGACATCATACAACATGGATATTTGCTAACATTAATTTGGAAGATCACCTATTAATGAGCACTCTATCTTTATAAAAAATATTTCCAGATCCTGCTTATTTTGTTGGAATTCATTTTGTTAGAAAACAACCATATTTCAACCTATGAATATATTAATATTAAGTCTTACACTGTTTTTAGCATTAAAAAAACAAACTGGTATTAATATAATTCCAACTAAGATATATTTCATATTATATATCCAGACCAAAAAAAAAGATCAAATCCAGTTTCCAAACAAATAAGTGCATAGGGAAAGCTGATGACACTACACAATTATTTCCAAGGGTTTATGAAAACCATTGCTAAATCTCACTTCCTTAACTTCCACAGCTGCTGTAGGAACAAAAAGCTTCACTCTAGACTGTGTACTTAAAGAGAAACTGAGAATAATTATCAGTTTTTCCCCTACTCTCAGGTACCATACCATAAAAAAACTTGAAATGAGACAAAGAGAAAAATATTGTGTCCATTATCCAGATGGAGTTATCCTTATCATACTCATTCTTTTATTAGTAGTTAATGAAATATTAATGTACAAGGCCTAACATGTATTCACAAGAAAATTTTATAAAGAAATAAATTAAAACACACAAGTAAATGAGGACTGGACATTACACATAAAACAAACATAAGAAGACTTTCTGGAAGGTGGAAAGAAGGAGGCAGACTGGCTGAGTACCATAAGACTCAGGAATGACATGTCAGTGGTTAAATTTAAAATCTAAATTTTCTTTGTGCCTCACATATGCCACACTGGGTGCTGGAAAAGCTAGCAATCCAGAAACATTAACAGAAGCAGACCAAAAGAGGAAAAAAAAAAAAGCCTAAGTCTGAACCACAAAGAAACAAATGACAGATTCTCAGGGACCTCTCAGAGAGTATAACAGCATCTCTCCATACTACCTTTGCAACTTTCTGCAATTACATAATTACTTTAAAATAACGAGTTAAAAAATGAATGGAGTTCTTCAAAGTTGTCCCCTGTGGTTTTGAATTAAACAACAATAAAATATGACTAAATTAAAAATGATAGAATTCCTGGAATTTTATTACTGGAGATACCTTCTAAATACATAGTAGGAGAGAGAAAATATATGAGGTCAGCAACATTCACTTAATGAACAATTATTAAAGTCTTCTACACATGAGAATGAAGGCAGGCATTAAGGATTCAGAAACAGAAGTCACAGTTTAGCCCTCAAGTTGGGGGGAGGAGACAGACAAGATCAAATAGAATTGCCTGTTGCAATGTTGTAGCAGTGGAAAGGTCAAGAAAAAAACCTGAAATGCACTTAATTTATAACCCTAGGATGAGGAAGCCATTCGTTCTGAGCCAGACTCAGTTGTATTGAGTGAGTAGAAATTATAATCAGGGAGAGAAGCCAGGAAGAGTATTCCAAAGCAAGGCTCCAGCATGTGTAACACCTTAGAGATGGGAGGGGGCAGAAGAGGAGTATGATTCATGTGCAGAAGAGGTAGCAGAGAAGCCAAGAGGAGTCTGGTTTTGAAGGCTTTTAGAGAAAAGACTTCCAGGCATCTACGGAGCACCACCATATGCCTTAAGCTGTGATAAGCACTGCCCATATAAGACTTAGCTCTGCTCCTCTGGGAGCTCACAGTCTAGTGAGAGAGACAGGTACAACCTAATCTTTATAAAATGATAGTAGTGTGGCCAGTGACTTAGAGTTGTTCATTATAGAGACAGGGAAGAAGGAAATAAATCCAACTTTCTGTGAATAGGTATGGGAGCAGGGAGGGGGTGTAGAGTAAACTACAAGCAGTTTGGTGTATCTGAGATAAATTAAGCAGAAACGTTCAAGAAATCAATCTGGAGAGAGAGGCATATGGTAAGAATGTCGAGGAGTATGGATTACGCCTTGCAGACAATAGAAATTATTAAGAAGTGTGATATGGTAAGACTTTAATTTTGAATGAATCACTGTGACAGCATTGTGTGTGGTTGGGGTGGGGAGAAGGGGTATAGAGGATACTGAGGGCAAGAAATGATCAGAGAATAAAGTAAAACCAGTATTGTATAGTGCTTAGAAGACATGAGAGATGGAAAAAAATTGAAAAAACATCAACAATGGAAAGTGCAGCCAAGAGACCTGATAAGAGGTCAGAAAAATTTTATGGGATCTGGCAATTAAGAGATTACTCTTTTGACCTAGATTATTAGGGTCATCAGTTTCAGAACAGTGAGGAGGACAGAAGCCAGACTGAAGAGTTTTAAAGAGGTATGTTAAGAAAGTGAGGAAGCTAGTATAGACTAATATTGGAAGCTTGAAGAAAACAAGAGAGGGTAAGCATCAAGAGAGATTATTTTCAATACTTTTGGCAAGTGAAACAAATATTCTATTTTTTTAAGTTATTCAGAATAGATCATGGTGACAGGCTTCCACAAAGAAAGAGTACATAGGGAGAAAGAAGTTGGAGATACTGAAGAAAGGATATAACTATAGAAAGAGTCCAGAGAAGATAAAGAGCACTAGGGTGAAGGACATGAGTGGGCAGGTCAACCTAGAATGAAAGAGAAACATTTGATCCGGGAATGAAAGACAGGGAGGATGGGTTTTAGATGGTAGGAGGTTAAGGAACACCAGAAGAGATATATTCATTTCCCTCAATAAAACAGATGATGAAATAATCTGCTGAGCGTGAAGGACATGTGGTTTTAAGAGGATGCCTAAGCAGATCTGGAATTACCTTAGAGAGAAACAGGACCGGGGCTCAAGCTCAAGGTAAAGACTGAGAAGTGATCATTGACTAAGGGAACATGATATTTTAAAAACCCTCTTCGGAATCATTTTTCATAAAATAATTTATTTCATAATTTGGTTTATGACTTCACATTTCACTCAGCAGTGATTCAGACAAAGGCAGTGCTTATTTTCCTTATTATCTTATAAAAGCTAGCTTCAAATTGAGGTCAAGTCCACAATGACATTAAAATGTCAAGAAAAATCTTAAAAGCATCATCTTATATGTGTATAATTTCTGCTTATATTTTTGTTATATTTATATAAAATACTGCTTATATTATCACAAACAGAATGTTTTTAACCTTAAAATACTACCCTGCCTGGTAGCTATTACTTTTCCTGTTTTACAGATGAAGAAACTGAGTATCAGAGAGGTAAAAAAATTATATATTCTATATTTTATGGTAGGTAAAAATGTTAATGCTCAATACCAAGTGTTTTACATGTTGAAGCAGATTTTTTCCACTATATCATAAATTTCTTTTAATTAGAGGTCAAAGATAACTTGAGTTTATTTCTTTTGCCCATGTTTGTTTTGTATTTAAGAAACATAAAAAGATTATCCCAAATCTATTGAAAGAAAAAACAATATTAAATTAACCAAAAGAAAAGTCACTTTAAAGAGTAATGTGAACACTTTTTTATAAGAAGCTGGTTCTAGACATCATATCAATAACTTTCACAATTTAAAAATCTATCACGCTTTATAGAAATATTTAAGAAACACAATCTAAATTTTAAAAAAATGATCCTTATTGAGAATCTAAATGTAGTTAAGTGACAAGTCAGCATTTGTGATAAATATTAATCCCTATTTTCCTCATGTTTTTAAGAGTTCCTTTATAATGCAAAAATGAAGGCCAATCCTAGATAGCAGGCCAAACTTTTCACCAAAGTTTGCAACTAACACCTAGGGTTTTTCAAAAACCATTTCAACTGCTGGAATATTGGGCAATATTTGACTTTGCAATTTGATGAGTCAATGAAAACAGTGATGAATCTACCAATGTTTGAGAAGAATTCAGGCTAGAAAATCTTGCCCAAAACACTCTCAACTGGACAAGAGTTTATAATATTCCTGAAAGTATGGAATCACCATAATTAAATCTATAAATTTGAACAGATCCATGTCTGTCAGCAGACATAGATTATTTCCAGCCAAGAATATTTCCATGTATGTACATTTTTGGGCCCAAGCCTTAATAATAGTTTAATAGACTTAAGAACATAAATTTGTCCCCGATGCCCAAAATAATGTGTATGCTTCAAATTCCATTATAGTGCAATAAATATATTATTAATCATTAAACTAAGAGGGAATGAAATAAGTTTCAAAAATGTGCAGCCATTGATTTCTGAATATACAAACATCACTCCTTTGCATCAGCAGTAGCCTCAGACTTAATTAGAATTGCAAAGAAACATATAGATTATCTAGTTCAACTCCTTAATTTGAGAGACAAGGAAACTGTGCTCAGGGAAGAGACACTTACCAAGATTTAGTTGAGGTAAAAGTGGAACTAAAATCCAGGTATCTGGATTCACAGGTTATTGTACTTCCCAGAAGTAGCACAGATATAAATAACCTCATGTAATTTCATCTGGCAAGCAAATTCAGAGGCTGAGTAGAACTTCAAGGATCATGCTGAGTTTGCTGTTTTATCAAATTCAAAACCACCTTCCATAACAAATGGATAACTAAATAACATTATAATCTCAGAAGGAAAATTACTCAAATTAATTAAACTTATTATAAATACTATTCAAACCATATTATTCAAGGTCTCTTCTAAGTAACAATCAAATACAAAAAAAAAATTTGAGTTCTTTTAGTATCTTTCTCAGAATGATTCCTACTGAAAATACACAGCGGAAACAAGTAACATAAACTACAGTGTATCACAAAAATAACAAATTAATGAACTATTACTTTTAACCCCACAGCCTTCAATTATAAAGGAAGCAGTGGCAATTGAGCACTGATTTGCATCTATCACCAATCAAAAAGCAAAATAAATCATTGTGAAAGCTCATTGGTTTGTATCACTACCCTGATATATATTAGCTTCTGGAAAATCATTCTGAAGAACTGAATCATCTGGATCATTTTTATTACTCACTCAAGCTTGACACTATCTGCACAGTACTGACTGAAATGTACTTCAGTATGCACCTTCTTTCCAAATGAATATCTATGTCAGGTTTATTTATAGCTACTGCCTTCAATCAATGCATTTTCAGGTATGAGAACTAAAATCATCTCAAAAATACTTTTCTATAAAGATCTGAAACAAAACCTGGAAATCTTGGCAAATGGCCTTTGAAAAGATAATGAAAGATTTATAACATTAAGAATCATTGAGATTCCAAAGAACACTCATCTTACACTCTTTAATAAGCACATGTAAATTCCACTACAATTAGAGAAGTAATTTAAACCCTAAGCATCTTTTTGCATAACTCTTTATGTACTCCAAGATTATTACCATCACCTTCTCCATTCTCTTTACCTTATTATGATTTCTCTGAAATTTGGGCACCCTCTTTGTTTCTTACTTAGACGCTTTTCTCTTTATTTAGGAGGTTTTCCTCCTAATTCTCTACAAAAGCAGGGCATGCTTCCCCCTGCTGGGAAAAAATCAAATTACAAGGTACATCAGAACATGTTCATAAGTACTGTATCAAGAAATCAAGTTCCTGGGAAAGATAAAATGTTAAGGAACCAAGTGCATAACCTTCTCTGACTTTTTTACCAGCCACAGAAATACTTATGCACTCTGTTAAGTTTCTTTTATGAATTTCTTTAGTTTGGCAGTTTTCAAGTACAATAACTCATTCATTAATGACTAATGAATGAATCATTGAGCCAGTTGTCCCAAATAGAACTCCAATTAGCAGGTCAGAGAAAATGATCAATTTGCAACTTTTTTTTCAATTTAAAGAAATCATCAGCTAGATGAAGAAACTTATGGAAAATATATTAAACTATTTTGGAAGGCTTCATTGCATTTTAATCATTTCAAGCTATCTTAAATATTAATATTTATTAACTCATCATTTTTCTATTATTTTTATGTAGCTGTTTTTCTGGTAACAAAATAAAGGAAGAGTTTACTTTTTTAAATGACTTCACTTTTCAATTTCAATATTTTTTTCATTCAGTAACCAAGAAAGTAGTAAGCATAATTGCATTTTACCTCCCCATTTATCTCTAAAACAAGTTTTTTCCTTGAAAACAGTTTACTTATTTCACGTTCCATGTTTTGATTATAAATCTTTACCTAATTGTTTAGAATGCAAAGATGGAAAAACATCTTACACTTTAATGCTTTTATAACTAACAATCCGTCAATAAAATATTAAAATATATCTTATGCCTACTTGCATCATATATGGAGGAGCAGAATTTATCCTTCCATGGTACAATTAAGTCTCAAAAAAATTGTTTTAATGCTGAAGGGCTTGGGTAGAGGAAGTTGTCCCTTTTAGTTTTTTGCTTTCGGTAAGTCCATAATAACCCTCCGCTACAAAACTGCATTGTAGCCAATTTGATGATCAAGCAATTCATTATTAATGAAGCATTCATCCAAAAAAATCTGCAGATGTTTTTAAAAGGCGTGTGTAAATTACTACAGATATCAGGGGTGTCTTCAGTAGTTAGAAGACATTATTTCAATATAAATGGAGAAATTTGACTAATATTTCTGTCATACGGAAGTTTGTGTGTATGTGAGTGCATGTGTGTGTCTTTTTTTTAAACAACCTTTCAAAGCAATGCAAAAGACTAGACATATATGTTCCTCTGGGAATGGAATCTCCTTTAACATTACAGGTACACAAAAGAAAATGCACACTTGGTAAAACAGCTGATCAATTATGGAGTGTTCCCAGGGACCAATATCTTACAGAGTACCCAATCATCACACTTCAAATAAATTTATAAGCACTTTAGCTTCAGCTTACCACATTCACATACACATAAGAACACGCATAGTTTAATCTAGGTTAATTCTAAGACTTTCCATAGGAAAGACTTTGATTAAAGGGTATCAAAGTCACTTTCTAAATGCAGAAAGAAAGAAAGAAAGAAAGAGAGAGAGAGAAAGAAAGAAAGAGAGAGAGAGGAAAAGAAAGAAAGAAGAAAGAAAGAGAGAGAGAGAAAGAAATTCTTGCAGCCAAGCAGCCCTCAGAATACTACATTGATCACCATTTACTTCCAAACTGATTTCCCTTCCCTCTGCGAAGTGAAAATATCCCTGTAGACCGGGTTACACTTTATGGTTTCTCTATCAATGATCCTAACAGGTCACATCACCACAGCCATTAGATCTCGTAGCTTTGATCTTCCCCCAGTTAAGACGTGGAGAAGGAGCATTACTGTCCTCCCCAAGAACTGGCTATGCCCGCCCGAGCTCTGAAGAGAGCATCTTCAGGGGGACAGTTTCTGCGAAGGCGTAGACAGGCGTCCCTCCCCAACTTCACTCCCCTAATCGAGCCGCGGCCGAGATGGGCAGCCGGCGTTTTGCGCTCATCTGTGGGGGCAAGTCCTACCTTCCGCCAAAAGACGCGATGCATGCACAAAAGATGGATCCAGGCTATCTTTCTCTGCCATCAGCTCAGGCAAATATTTCTCCTCTTCCATAGCGCGGACTTCGGACTGTCCCCGGGCGAAGCGCGAGGTTCCGCTCGGACGCAGGGTCGCGGGGCAGCGCCTTGCTCCCGCGCTGCTCCTCCTCCGCGCGGCGAGGGGATTTCTGCGCGTCCTCACTGGCCCATGCGCCCAGCGCCTGCGACTCCCGCCGTCGGGCTACGCGGCCTCGCGCCCACACCTGCCGGTCCCCTCCGTCTTCCCTCGCTCGCGCGGAGCCCCGGCTCACACCAGCGGCCTTAACTGGAAAGGCGGGAACAGGGCGCGGCCCACCTCCGCCAACCACTCATTGGTAGTGGCGCCAGGAGAGGCGGGGCCCTCGTGAAGGCCGCGGGCTCTCATTGGGCCATACAGCACGTCGAGTCGCCTGACTGACAGGAAGCAGCTGCAGAGGGGAGGGGAGCTCGGAAGGTGCAAACGCTTTCTTCTTGCAGCCCAAGCCTTCCCTGGTTATTAGGCATGCCCAGTTCTGTGGAGTCCTCTGTGTCTTCAGCTGAGGTGCAGAGGAGGGAGAGAGCGGGAAAAGCACCGGTTAGAGAGGCCCGGGTCCAAGAGGGCAGGAGAGATGAAGATGAGGAGTGAGCCGCTGAGGGGGTGGGAAAACGCCAGGGAAAGTCTCAGTAAGGTAGATGGGACTTCACCTGCGTCCCTAAGGCACAGGTGTCTCCTGCCTCTCACGCGGCTCAGATGCACTCCAGTTGTGCAGGAATCAGCACGCACTGAGTCTGGAAATATAATTAAGACCGCATGTGATTGGGAGCTGCTATTTCTGATGACCTACATCTCGGGGACGCAGTAGGATGTTCGTTGATAAACAAATAAGGCGGCTCGAGGCGATATTGTACAGCCACACGCTTCTAGTGTACAATCATTGGGATATTGAATTAGTTCTGGTTACCCGTCCATGCCTCTTTCCCCGATCCTTATCTGTGGAAGGGGGTGGGGGTTGAATTTAAAAACTGTTAATAAAAAGCAACATAATCAATTAGTCACAGTTTGTGAAGGAATTGGGAAGACATGTGGAAGAAAGAAGAGATTAGCAAACAGGTAACTACAGTTGCTTAATTTTCCCTTTTCTCCTCATTTTAGATGTGACATTCTCTTTCACCAAGTACTGATGCTGAGCTACTTTGTATTACCCCACCTCTATTTAAAGGAGAGTTGAACCCTCATGGTATCATGAAAAGTGGAGTCAGAGCCCATCCTTATCTTACCAATGGGGCACTAAAATGTAGCTTGCTTACTACAAACGCTACAAAAACAATCCTTGCCCGGGTCTTGGGTCCTTTTTTCATAAATAGTCATTTTCCAATTCCCCTCACCACTCCCCCTCACCATTTTTGGTGTGGAAGAGCAGGGACCAACTCTCCTACAAATAAAACATGCTGAAACTTTTCCCAGTTCTCTTACTGTATTAAAATCTTTTCCCTATTTATTAATATTTTTTAGATGAAGTTGGGAGATTGTCTTGCATTTGTACAACATTTAAAAATTTTAACCTCCCTCACATCCATTAAATCAATTTTTCCTTACAGAAGCACTCTGAAAAACATGGGCCAAGTATTACTTCGTCTGTTTTTATAGATGTGAAAATTGAAGCAAAGATAAAGAACCCAAGTCTCATATCTGGTTACTGCTAAAGTTGAGATTAAAATTGAAGTCTATTTAGTACCATTTAGCTTCAGATTGTACTGCTTTAGCCTACCTTTATGTTAAATATTTCATTTATGTATGCATCTATACATTCAATAAATGTTTATTGGATATTGAAACGAGTATAGGGACTGTACTTGAAATTGGAGAATCATTGGTAAGGTGCACGCATTCATTCCCTGTCATCATAGAGATGTTTTCTAATGGGAGAAGACAAAACCAAGTACACAAAGGAAATGTAACTGTTGGCTGCAATAAAGCCCAAGAAGGAACCAATCAAGGAGTTAAGAAAGAATACAAAGAAAGACTTTTTTTTTTTTTGCCAGGGTAGATAATGCAGTCTTGGTAAGGAGCTGACATTTAAGGCAAAAAGCTAGTTGTATAAAATGTGCAAAGAAAGACATTCCAGGCAGGATAACTTGCTCATGCAAAAGTCTGTGATAGGAAAGAGTTTAGCCTATTCTTAGAATTGACTGAGGTCAATGTGACTACAGTGATCTAGGAAAGAATGTGATCAATAAGGGTGGGGGGTGGATGGGGACAAACTACCCAGCGTTTGATGAATGGAAAATGATTTGGGTTTCATTCTAAGTGTGATGGGGGACCATAAAGGATTGTTGTTTCTCTGTTTGGATGTTCTCAATCTCTTTCTGGCTCTTACATTACTTCCAAAGAAGAAGATATAATTTAGAATTAAGGATATATACAGACAGTGCTTGTTCTTTTATTTGATTGTGTTCAGGATGTTTAGTAGTTAAGGGAACATTCATCCTGCATCTGGTCTGCAACAAAGATATAAAGGGAAAGCATGCCACCAAACTTCAAAGAGGTGGCCAGGATTTTCCACAGTAGTGAAGGATGAATAAGATGCCAACCACAACTAATAAACTGTAAACGTTTTAGAATAAATATAAATTTTAAAAAATTATTGTATGACAATTGCAATCACGTTTTGCTTTGCAGCATACCAAGAGATTAAAAGCATATGGTGCTGATGGGTACATGCACAAACCATTTTATTAATCAAAAAAATATAGTTAACTGTTATGTCCAGCAACAGCAATTACATTATTATTCACAGTCTTCTTTACCATGATTAAAGGTGCACTAAGCAGATACCACAGAGAGCTACCCAAGTGCTGACTTTATTATACAATGTTTCTTTGTATATCCAGGTTATTATAAATATTTTTCTTAGTTATCATCAAAACTAAGTATTTATTATTTGTACTTTTTTGGGTAACCCCTCATAAAATGCATTCTAACAGAAACAATATATGTATGTAGCTTAAAAAATTAAAATAAAATAAATGTTAACCTAATCTTTAGACAAGTTTGTGTACTTAGTACATGATGTCTATTATAAAATAAAAATATATAGCTGCATTAACCCTTAAGAATCAATATGCTTTAGAATTGGCTCACAAAATATTGCCTATTTTTAAAGAGAATATGGCTGAATAAAGGCAAACTCCAAGTGCCCTACTCACACTCATCCAGCATCAGATCCGTGTGTTTTCAATAGATGGCTCTATGTTACTGTGTGTTCTCCACTGATTTCACATACAAATATTTTATAGGTACCACATTATTTATTGAATATTCTCAGAGCAACCTCACGAATGTGAACCTTTTGTAAACATGAATGTAAATAAATTAAGAACCTTCTATAAATGATTGTTGAATATAGAGTATTTTGTGCCTAAACATGAATAAATTATAAGTGGTGAGCCCACCTCTTCTTCTAATGGTGTAAATAACTTAACCAAAATTACCATGGAATTGATTTGTCTAGCTTAAGTAAAGATTTGTTCTTATTTTAAACATGAGTTCTAGTCCCAAAAGGTTCTAGTCCCAAAAGGTTTCTTGAAAATAGTTTTGCATTCACTGCACCATTATTTTAAAAATGGGATATTATAGAAAATTTTGCCCTCAATCAAATTCAGTTTTGGAGGACGAATAAGTCATACACTATAAAATATGTTCTGTAGTTAATGCACAAACTGTGTATTTAATACTTTCACATACCTATGTAAGAAAGGCCAGGCTAAAGGGCACTTAATCGGGCTTGTCTTTGCACACTAATAAAGAATACCTAGCCTGCCTTATCAAATAAAACACACAGTTTCTGTTTCTTTCAAAGTTTCCAACAACTTTATGGATACCACACTAGCTTGACTACAAGGATTCAGCAGAACCCACTCACAATAAGAACCATGGGTTAGCAAAATTGTCACAGCCCAATAATTTGTGTGATGATAATGGAGAATGATGGCATTAATATTCACTTATTCTTCTAATGCCTTGGTGCCTAGGACAGAGTATAAGAAAGGACTGAAATATTGACCAAATCACTTTCATTTACTGAAGAGCCTGGCAGAGCCCATTATATAGAAGATGCTATTTTAATATTTCAATTTATTTTAGTTTCATTAACTACATATATGAAATCAGTTTCAATTTCTCTTAGAACTTTCATGATATATTTTAGGGTTGTAAGAGTGGACAAGGGAATGAGGACTTGGCTCTGCTGATAACCAATGGTAGTATTAGCATGTAGAGTGAGAAATCTCTCATGTGATGTACTCAGAACCAAAATTTATGCTACCCGCTAATAAACCACAGCACAAAATGAATATTTGCCTTTGGAAGTTGGTGTGTGTATGTGTGTTTTCCGATTAGAAAGCTTTCAAATTAGCATATTGAATATAAGCTGATACAAATGTGTAATTAAAGAACAGCAGAAGAGAGAGAGAAAAGTACTGACATTTGTTGAGGGTCTGCTATAGTGTTAGAAATACTGCTGTTTTGAATCCTCACAACTGGAAAGATGAAAGGAAGGCCAAGGAAGGAACTGTTCTTAATTCCAAAGTGGCCTAACAGCCCAGATAAACTATTCCTAATGTAGCAATTAACTGTATTTGGGAAAATGACAGAGTTCATGTTGTATTTCTATGGACAAGTGTTGCATTGACACATTTTGGGGGTCATTGCTAGCAGTTGAGGAGCAGTACTTCATTATGGGAAAGGGGAATGAAGCTCTCCTTCCAAAGTGAAAGTTATTGACTGGCTTCTTAAAATTAAATCCTTGAATTGTTGAATTGTAGCTCAAGTATTGATTATTTCTGGAGATCAATATATTAAGGTAAAAAAAATCACATCAGTAAGATATATTTTTCATGCACAGCAAATGAAGAACTGATCTCTGTTGTATTCAGTATAAAATAAAGAGATGAAGGCTAAGAGATGATTTAATAAAAAACAATCTTGAAGTACATTAAAATTTTTGTCACAGAGACAGATATATAAGCAATTGTATATCATGACTGATATAAGGGAAGAAAGACTAGATTAAATTTCCATTTAATTTAGAGATTATAACAAAAACACTCCTGGAAAGGATTATTAATATTCAAATAGTATTTCAAGAGAATATCATCCAATTCAAGTTTTTAAATTACTACAGATACTTGTTTGTTATATTTTTTTGTCATTCTAGTCTCTCATATTAAAAGATATTGCTATGCCTGTAATAATCATTATGAAATCCTGCTGTATAAAATAGTTCTTATAAAACAGGTGTCAGACATTAGAAGAGAATGATAATAAAATTAGAAAACACTATTCCAAATTTAAAAATTTATCAGTTCAACAGGCAGGAGAACACAAAATTTTAAAAAAATCAAAGATACAGACATTGTATAAGATGCTGGGTGATGGACTGTTATGGCCATCTAACCAGCACAGAGCTAATAAATATCATGAAAATTATCTCAATATATTAAAAACTAAATATGTAATATTGGATTGTGTCATGAATAGATTTTGTTTCTATTTTTATTTTTCACTATAAAGGACATTGGTGGGATAATGGGTGAAATATAAAAAAGGTGTATTATTTTAATTTACTGATTTTGCTAATGGTACTGTGATTATACAAGTGACCGTCTGTGTTTTTGGAAACACACAATAAAGTATTCAAGGCATAATGGAGCATCAGATCTACCACTTACTTTCAAACAATTAAGATAAAAAATAAATATGTATACATACACATAAAGGGGGGCAGAGAGAGACAGAGGTAGAGATAGAGAGACAGGGAAAATGACAAAGTGATACGGTGACTATGGTAAAATATTCATGCTTGGAAAAACTGGGTAAAGGGTATGTTGAAATTTTCTGTATTATTTTTTGGAACTTCTCTGTAAGTCTGAAATTACTTCATAATAAATAAAAATTTAAAATTAGCAAGTTATTAACAAAAATAACCTCAAAATATCTCATCCACACCTCAGTTTAAGTATCACATTTTATTAGCCAGCTATGAAGTGCACGAGCCCAGGCTTACATCAGGTAGCCTTTATTATAGTGTACACTGAATTCACCAGTTTGGCCACAAAAATCACCAAATTTTAAGAAACATAACTTTACAAATTGCATTAAAAATACCAAGCACATATGTGTGAATTTCTTATTTATGTCTTCTTTCCAAACAAAGAATAATACAGATAATTGTGTTGGCTTAATTATTTCTTTTAAAAATCACAATGGCATCAATTTATTAAATAATTAACCATTTTTAAACAATTACTTTAAATAATCTATAGGCATAAATATACTTTTATTTTTAATAGATACCAGGAGTAATTGCAGTTTATTTTAATGATCGAAGTAAAAGTGGGAAGAAAGCTTTCATTTACATGCTTCTTGTACACGATCTTGGGCTTTGAATGTGTCATGATAAGAAACTGCATTTCCAGTTTTACCCCCGTACCTTCTAAATGTTCTCATCCAGCTTATTGGACACGAAGGACAAAGTGCATGCTTTTTTCTATCATAATATGTTCTGCGTGTCCTTGAAAGCATTTAGTTGGTTGGTCCAGAACCTAAGGGGAGGGATGGAAGTAATGGGGTAAAGAAACAGAAGTTACTGCTGTCTCCTTATGACGAAAATGTACCATTGTGGCAGAAGTTTGGAAGCAGCAAACACTGCTGTGTTACCGCAGCCAAAGTTTTGGAGCAGTCACTCTTTCATGACGGTAAAAACGCTCTGCAAACCTGGAATAGGTAGGAACTTCCTCAACATAGTAAGGGGCATGTATGGAAAACCCAGTAACATCACCCTCAACTGAAAGTTTTCCCCCTAAGTTTAAAAATAAGACCAGTCTTCCTGCTTTTTCCACTCTTATTCAACATGTATTGGAAGTTCTAGCCAGAGCATTTACACAAGAAAAGTAAATAAATGGCATCCAAATTTAAAAGGAAGAAGAAAATACATATCTTTTCACAGAGATATGATCCTATAAGTAGGAAATCCCAAAGAATCCACAAAAATTTACTAGGGCTAATAAACAAATTCAGCAAATTTGCAGACATAAGGTCAACACACATAAAACAGTTGTGTTTCTATACGTCAGCAATGAAAAATCTGGAAAGGAAATTAAGGAAAAGATTCCGTTTACAATAGCATCCCAAAGGATAAAATACCCATGAATAATTTAACCAAGGAGATGAAAGATATGCACTGAAAACTATAAAACATTACTGAAAGAAATTAAAGAAGACCTAAATACATGGAAAGGCCCATGTCCATGAATTGGAAGACTTAATATTTTTAAGATGGCAATACTACCCAGTGCAATCTACAGGGGCCATGTTATTCCTGTCAATACACCATTAACATTTTTTGTAGAAATGTAAAAGCTGACTCTCAAATTCAAATGGAATTGCTAGGGACACCACATAGCCAAAACAATATTGAAAAAGAAGAACAAAGTTGTAGGACTCACACTTCTTGATTTAGGTACTTACTACAAAGTTACAGTAATCAAAAGATTATGGTTCTAGCATTAGGAATAGAATTGAGAGTCTAGAAGCAAACACATATATCCTGTCCCATTGATTTTCCACAATGGTGCCAATACTATGTAATGGGAAAAGAATAGTCTCTTCAATAAATGGTGCTGGGATAACCAGATATCTACATGCAAAAGAATGAAGTTTGACCCCTGATTCATATCATATACAAAAATTACCTCATAAATGGATTGACAACCTAAGTATAAAATCTATTAATAAAACTCTAAAACTCTTAGAAGAAACATAGGAATAAATCTTCATGACCTTGGCTTGGCAATGGACTCTTAGATATGAGGCTACAAGCACATGCAACAAAAGAAAAAAAATAGATAAATTGGACTTAATCCAAATTAAAACTTTTGTGCCTTAATGGAAATTATCAAGAAAATTCAAAGACAACCTACAGAATAGAAGAAAATATTTATAAATTAAATATCTGTTGAAAGTCTTGTATACATAATAGATGATCAACATCATTAATCATGCAATCATGATCAATGCAAATCAAAACCATAATAAGGCACCACTTCACACCCACTAGGATGGATATAGTTGGAAAAAAAAAAAGAAAAATAACAAGTTTTGACCAGGATGTGGAGAAATTGGAATCCTCATATGTTGCCTATGGGGATATATGATGCAGAGGCTGATATAGGGGCTAATGGTGCAGAAGCTATGGAACATCATTTGTAAACTGTTCAGAAAGCATAAAATAAGAAACCATATGATCATATGACCCAGAAATTCCACTCCTAGGTATATACTCAAAGGAAAAGAAAACTGGTACTCTTACTAATACATGTACTCACATATTTATAGCAGCATTATGCACAATAGCCAAAAGGTGGAAACAGTCCAAATGTCCATCATCCATTGGATGGTTAAATAAAATGTGGTATATCCATACAATGACATATTGTTCAGTCATAAAAAGGAATAAGGTACTTTCAGAATTATCTCAATACTTCTCAGAAATGCAAACAGTTCTTGTATTACCTGTAGCCAATGTTACTTTAAAGGCCATCTCTTTGTGCATACCTATCTTCAAAATAAAACATATTGTCTTCTTCACAGGATGTGTTATTAAGCATTAATATTAATCAAACACCATACAAGCTATAAATTATAAGAAGAATATTCAAAATGTAGAATATAAAATCAAGAAATATACCTCTGTGATTTACAGGTTATTGTTTTAAATTAATTTAACTATTTCAGTATATCATTGAATTACAGCAACAGAAAGTTTCTCTACTTGCCTGGGATTGTAGATACCAATTCAAAGATTATGAATTTCTTATTAAATATGTTAGAAAAATAGCAAATGTATTGAATCTCATAGTAGTTGCTGTATTTTCTTTGAATATTAATTAAAGCAAGACAATGATTACACAAACACCAGTCAATTCAGAAATTCTTTTTTCAGATGCAAGAGCTACCCAAATGGTCCAAGGAATAACTGCAGCCATAAACATATTTTCATTATTCTCCATGTAATCACATGCTTGCCATGATCTGGATTATTATTTCCAATGTATTATGAATTGCGTGAAAAATGTTATGAGATCATGCACCAACCAGTTTTCTATGTTTTTGAAATATGTTATTAGTATTAGTTTTCTGTTGCTGCTATAACAGATTACCACAAATGTAATGACTTAAAACAAAACATTATTATTTTACAGTTCTGTAGGTCAGAAATCTTACATGAATCTCCTTGGGTTAAAAATGTGTTGTCAGAGCTGTTTCGTATTCCTTCATGGGGGATCTGGCTTTACCAGCTTTTAGAAGCTGCCTGCATTCATTGGCTCATGGGCTCCTTTCTTCATCTTCATAGCCAGCAAGAGCAGGTTATGTCTTTTTCACATTGCATCACTCTGACCTCCTCTTCTGCCTTCCTCTTCCACTTTCAAGGACCATTGTGGTTTCATTGGACCCATCTGTACGATCCAGCATAATCTCCCTATTTTAAAGTTGGAGGATTAGCAACCTTAATTCCTTCTACAACTGTGGTAACCTAAATAGTGCTTCCTCCTAATGTTCACATGCTAATCCCCAGAACTTGTGAATATGTTATACAATTTACATGGCAAAAGCAATTTTGCAGATGTGATTAAGTAAAGGACCTTGAAAATGGAAGATTATCCAGCACTATCCATGTGAGGATATAATGTCATCAGAAGGGTCCTTATAAAATGGAGGCAGAAGGGTCAAGGAGAGAAAGAGGGAGAGAGGTGTATGTGTGGGGGGCGGAGAAAGAGACAGATTAATTTGAAGGTGTTACTCTGCTGGGTTTGAAGATGGAGGAAGGGGCTACCCCCCAAGAAATACATGTGGCCTCTAGAAATTAAAAATGGAAAGGAAATTGTCTTCTAGAGCCTTCAGAAGGAACACAGCCCTACCAACCCATTTTAGACTTCTGACCTCAAGAACTATTACATAAAATAATAAAATAGTGTGGTATTGTTTTGAGTTACTAAGTGTGTGGTAATCTCTTACAGCAGCCATAGGGAACTCACAAATACAATCTCTACATGTTTATAGGTTCCTGGGATTAGGATGTGGTTATCTTTGGGGGGCATGACTCTACTTACCAACACATTCATATTTTTAGGTAAATGAATTCCTAAGTATGCATGCTTGTAATTGTACCAGTCAATGAAGAATTGTCTTCTACTTAAGTGAAAATAATTTTTATATATAATGGTGACCATTGCATCAAAAATGTACTCACTTGCTGGTGGCAGGCTAATGGTTTTCAAAGTTTTTTATTTTATTTTTAAAAAATTCTCTGGTAAGTTCTACATAAAAAGAAAAATTATTTCTATGAAGCAGCCAAATGGAAATTGACTGAGCTCAAAATATATAATATTCTCCCATGAATACTAATACATGCTTTCATTAAAAATAAAATATAGCTCAGCTAAAAGTATTGGCAGTATACTGTTTCACAAATGTTTATGAAGCTTTCTTTGGCATAAGTTAAAAAAAAGGTTTCAAGATGGCTTGTGGAAAGTAAAATGAAGGGAAATTTATATTTCCTACAAAGCCAACCAGAAGAAAAAATGAAACTAAATCAAGGATGAAAAAAAAGAGAAAGGAAAATCAAATGTTATACCAACACTATATGACAGAAAAAAATCTTTAAATAAAACTAATTAAAGTACAGACTGGAATGGCTAAGAGCACTGAGAGTAATCTAATGCAATTCAAGATGAATATTGGTTTCAATTAGTTTTTTATATTCATTACTGAAAGTAAAAGTGTCATTCAGGGAAAGGGAAAACAAGATATGACTATTTACAATTGAACACAAAGCATGTTTAAGAGAGATGCTTAAGATTGACAAACTTTCATTAGGTAGTCAGGGACATTCAATCCAATTGGATTGATTTCTAGGGAAAATAAATGATCTTGTGTGTAGTAGAAGACTTTCATACTCATTACTGTACAGACAAAAGACATTTTAAAGTATTTTTACTTCCTAACAAACAATTACAGCAGCAGACAATGCACTTTATAAAGCACTCATGAATTTATTTCCTATATTTTTGTGTCTGGACTTGCAGAAAGGCCTGTAAGTCCTTATTTATACACATTATTCCAAAATCTATTCAAGGCATTTTCTTAGGAGGCAATGTCTAAACATGATATAAAACTTTTGAATTCACCCTATACCATTTTCACTTGGAAAGTTGAATCCAGTGGATATGGATTTCATAACATCATTATTTCAAAACAGAACTTTATAAAATAAGTGCTGATTGTTTTCACATTTAAGATGAAATTATTTCCTCAATGAATGTTGAACTGTGTGTATTTTTTTTTCTGAACTATAACTGTGAGTCAAGGAAAATGGAAAATATCCAAAACAAAGGCAAGAGCCAAACCATCACCCTTCTGTAAAAGATATCAACATCCCTGGGTTTTCAAAGAAATTTATTTTTTCTTTCATTTCTCTCTTTCATTTTCCCTTCCTCCCTTCCTTCCTTCCTTTCCTTTTTTCTTTCTAATACTAGGCTTTGCACACTGATAAAATAGAAACATGTTCCCCATCCTCATATACTTTTTGGACTAGTGGATGAGGTAGACTGAAATCAAACAAGAAAAAGAACAAATCAATAAACAAAAGACATTATTAATTATTATTATAGAGGAAAAAATTGCATCTTATGTAAGAGAGGAAAAGAAGGTTGATAGGAGGTGGCAATTTTTGGTTGGATTGTTAAGGAAGATCTATCTAAAGAAATTATATTAAAGCAAACCCTGACATATAAGGAGTTATGGGGGTTGAAGTTAGAACCCCCTAGGCAGAGAACATGGTGTGTGCTAAAAGACCATGAAGTAGGAGAAAGCTTAGTATATACTTAGATGGCTGGAGCATAATGGGAGCATATTGCAACATTACGAAGAGACGCAGACAAAAACAAGATAAAATCAGAAGTACAATTGTTAGATAATCGTACTGACCTAAAGATATTTTCCAGGCTGCCTTGCAGCTAGGTGAATCATGTCACTACTTTCTGGCCAATGTAATGAAAACTGAGGAGGTCTCTTTAAAGGGAGGGAGCACACCCTTCTGCCCTCCTTCCTCTATAGTGCTGCTTGTGATGGCTAAAGCCCTAGTAGTCCTTATGGAGCATGATGTGAGCTTAAGAATCACACCTACATGATGAGCTAGAAGGATCTTGGTTCTTGGTTCTCTGACAGCTTCATGGAACTATCACGCCAGCTGTGGATTACTTAATTCTTCATTTTTTTTTTTTATGTTAGAGATGAAACAACTAACTTTTTAAAGCAATGGTTAAGTGTTTCTGTTACTGTAGCTAATACCTGATTCAGGAGATTGATGAGGTAGTTCAAATAAAAGATGACAGTGGCTTGTACTATATTCACAGTGGGTATAGGCAGAAGAAGACAGATTCCAGATATATTTTGGAGGTAGAGCACAAAGGACTTAACAATAGATTGGATATGGGAGGAGATGGAAATAGAAATGCCAAAAATTAATCCAAGATATGTGGCTTGAGAAACAATTTGGTAAATGGTGTTATCATTACTTAATGTGGAGGAATTGAGAAGGCACAGATTTGAGGAAAATAAAGACTTCACTTTAGGATGTATTTTAAAAATACCAAGTTCTTCCTTCATACTTGTTCATATTTGTGCTAAATCCATCAAGCAAAACTGAACACATTTTCTAAATTCATTACAAAATTCATAGTTAATTATAATTTTACCAAAAGACCTACAGTTACCTTAGGAATTCTCACTGAATTTAGTTTGTTTTCCTTTATGTTACTCATAAGTAGATTAAGTTGCTGTGCAAACATGCCATTTTCTTTCTTTAATTGTTATGTATTCTAGAGGAAAAAAACCAACACCCACCACCTAGATTTAGACCAGTAGCCACACTCATTCTTCTCTAAGGGGAATACTAATGTTTTGAAGGTTCTCTGCCATGCTAGTGAATTACAACAATATTTAATTTGAACTTTAGTAGTAGGTCTTGCCATCATCATTTTCTACATGGGTAACTCAGAGTAGTTAAGTAACATAGCTAGAGGATGGCAGAACAAGACTTCAAAGCTAGGTCTGCCAAGTCCCAAGGCCTGTGTTCTTACTGCTAAAAATGTCTTCTTTCTTGTATGTTCACCTTATAAATAAGACCAAACAAATTTGAAGATACTATCTTAATGCTAATTAGTTATAATGATGAAAATTACTTTTGCAAATATGTTTGTATATTTATCCACATATATTCATGTATATACACTCTGAAAATTTTCCAATAAATAACAATATATAAAAGGTCCAATTAGAGTAGAACTTTTTGCGAGCAAATCTATATGTCTGGGTAGCCTCTGGCATTGGTTAAATTGAAGTTAAAAAATTATAATTCAGTTTCATCTTCAGACAGTCCATTATCAAAGCATAATGCCTTTTAAATGAGTTGAAAAAAAAGGCCCACAGGCAGTAAAAAGTAGTAAAATCAAGAATGATAGTCTAGTGCATAATATTTAAATAAGAAGTGAGAGGAGTAAATAAAAGGGCACTGCCAATTCTAGCCGGGAGAAATTACAATGCATCCACTAGGGGAAAGGCTGGAATACATTTTTATAGAAAAATAATAACTTAGCTATATAGAGAGTTCTTTTCCCTAGATTCCTTTTTTTAAAAAAAAAAAGTCCTGCTTTTCTTTACTATATCATTACATAATGTCTCAGAATTCAGTTATTTAGCTATCTATACAGAGTAAACCATCATCCAAATTGTTTGTCCTTAGTATTAGATTCAAATGTAAAGAGGTTATGTAAAAACACAAACTGTATCATGCTTAAAGTCGTTGGGAACCCATTATATGGAAGGATTTGTACTAGGAGATGAGCGGATACAAAAGAGAAATGAATAGTTTCTCACCTGAAGGAGTTCACATCCCCCTGAAAGTAACGCATATACACACAAATAACTGTATTCAAGTGAAGGCTGTCATTATGTTCATGCTGTATTTCTAAGTCAACAAAAACAAGCTTCACTGCTCATGAACTTGTTTAGTATATAGTTCACTGCTAATGGCTATGTTGGAGGAATAAACAATAATTTAATACATACATAAATTGTGCCTTTATAAGTGGCTTTAAATGTACACTCCATTGGCATATTTGTACATAGTCTATTGCCAACCCAGTGATTTTTACCTCCAAATGAAGACTTACCAGCTGATTACTGAACAAGTAGAGCAGCAGAAATTATTTACATGCTGCCCCCCTCCACCTCGTTTCCTTCTCAGTGATGCTTCCTAACATATCTGGGGCTTTCATAAGGCAACTCCTCTCCTACCCTATCCTCCCTTTTGAATCAAGAAATTATGCAGTTTCAGTGTTGTACAGTGACCTTTTCACCTGTAGCTTTCCTTGCTGTGCCCATACCACTTGAAAGGCAAGTTCCCAGCTGGGCTTCCTTTGGTGTTGAGGAAATACAAGGCACTGGCCAGTGGCTCCACTCCCTGGGGTTGCTGCACTTCATGCTTGAACAAAAGTTTGCATTTTGCCCTCTCCCAAATTAAATCCTTGCCTTGTCCAATCTTGATTCCAAAACTTCCAGGTAGACATTGTATTATTTTTGTATATTTGAAGTCACTTACATTTCTATTTGATGATACTTCCACATTAAAAGTGTGTAGTTCTCATATATTTTTCCTTAAGATAGAAATTTTCTTCATGGTTTCCTTTTTTTTTTCTTTTAATTTACTTCTGTTAATATTTTTTCTTAAAAGAAATATATCTTACTGGAACATACTATTTTCATCAAAATGAAAATGACATTTCTCAAGTAGACAGAATACAGATCACTGCTGTTTTCCAGTATATTTTAATATATTGGGAAGAGAAACAAACTTTGAGAGATACCTGTAAAAGTGAAGTTGATACATATAATAAGACACTTTAGTTATGATGGCTGTTTAATTTTGATAGATGTTTTAAAAAGAAAATTGTCTAAATTATGTGATAATCAGATGTATTTTCATTCTAGTGCTAAAGAAAATATTCCTATTTGTAAATATCTAAATGCTTTTAAAAACTCAATAAAAGGTAATATTAATTTTTAAAAATCAAATATTGTTTTGCATATTTGTAGTTTTAAAGTCAAAATTTTAATACAGTAGACTAATAGTAATATTTCCTATGGGTTCATATAAACCACAAAGAAGTATTCTGGGAGGCTTATGTATATAAACTAATCATTTTTACTATATGAAGAATGAAAGATTTCTTAAAACAGGGAATTCCAGTCTTATACTGGATATCCATTCAAACAAGTAAAGGTCACATTACAAGTCAGACAAAAAATTTTCATTTTACAGAAAAAGTTTCCAGAATATCAGTAAACACATTTTTCCACTTTTTCTAGTTACAAGAATATAGGCCCAGAATAATTCTGTGGGAAAATATACCATTTTACCAAATTTGGCACAAAAAAATAGCAATCAGAATAGAAGATGATGAGGAAAGAGAATGAAAATAATTGAAAGAATAAGCTTCTAAAATCTCCAGTCTGAACGTTGGATGGATGAGTTCAATCCAACTTTCCTAGAGCAGCCTTATTTACGTTCTGTATTGTATGTTTCAGAGTAAGAAATAAGTCATCAACAACATTTTATAAAGCTAATATAAGTGAACCAAAACTTTATTTTTAACCTTCTCAATTCATATTTAAATAAAAGTGCAAAAATTATATGTTAAATATTAAGCAACTATGTTCATTAGTACATTAAAATAATTCTTTATCAAGTGAGATTAATTTTCAGAAATGCAAGGCTAATTTAATAAAATAAAGTATAAATCTGTTCTTAAGAGAGGGTTTGAAGACTAGCTCAGTCACTTACTGGAAATTTAACCTTGTCAAATTAATGAAACTTTCCATGTCTCATTTCTTTATCTATAACATGGTGTTACTACTACTCATCTCAGACAAGTGTTGTGAAGATTTAGGTTGGTTAATATCTGTTAAACACTTAAGACAGTGCCTGTCAAACTTTAAGGGTTCAATATTTGTTAGCTATTATTTGGAGTAGTATTAATTATTGCAACTATTATATTTATTAGAAAAGAGATTAATAACAAATCAATACATCAGTGGAGAAAAATAAACAGTTAAATATAAACTAGAAAGGTATTACATAAAATGCAATACCCATTATTGAAAACTTGAAAAACAATAGGAAGAGAAGTTAAAATTGATAGAGATTATAAAGCTTAAATAAATGATTTGTATAGTATTATTTTTATAATTATAGTTATTCCTATTTATTCCAACACCTCCATGCATCCAAATATCTGCCTTTGCCATTTCATTAAATTTAGATTTCTCTTTCCAGACATTGTCTTCCACCTCTCAGAGCACTTCATGAAAAATTCTGTAAAATTGACAGGGACCTCTTGGTTTTTCTCTGTCACATTTTCACTTTTAATGGTGACTTTAAATGACCAGAAATTTTGAATCTCAGAGTGATGCATTATGTAATTTTCCCCTTTACAAGTAGTCTTTTGTGTCTGGCTCAAGAAATCTGTGATTTTTTCCACGGTCATCAAGATGTTCTTCTGTTTTCTTCTTTTTTAATTTGAATTTTTTTTAAAGATACGGTCTCTCTATGTTGCCCAGAATGGAGTGCAATGGCTATTCATAGGTGTGATCTTGGGGCACTACAATCTAGAACTCCTGGCATCAAGTGATTCTCCTTCCTCAGGTACAGACACATGCCTGTTTTCTACTTAAAGCTTTATTTTACCTTTCTAATTTAGATCTGTAATCCATCTGGAATTGATTTTTTTATATGTGTGTGAGATAGGGCCAAATACATTTTTTTACATATGACTTTCCAACTGACCCAGCACTATTTATTGACAAGACTACCCTATTGACACTTTCTATTTTTAAAACTCTATTCTCTTCCATTGGTTTATTTGTGTAACTGGATCAAAATCACATGCACACAATATCACAGTGTAAATATACTATGATTTTATCCTAAGTTTTGATAATGTATGTCCTTCAGTGTTGTATTATTTAAGATTGTCTTGGCTATTCGTGGTCATTTTTATTTCCACACAAATTTTAAAAACAGTTTATCAATTCCCACAGAAAAAGTCCATTTGAAATTTTATAAAAATTTCATTGAATCTATAGATCTATTTGGGAAGAATGGACATGTTAAAAATCTTGAATCTTTCAACCCATGAACATGGCACATTGCTCCATTTAATTTTTAAAATTTTTATCTCAATAATGATGCACACTTTATAATATGGGAGTCTTGAATAACATATTTTATTTATATTTGATATTTTTGGTGGCTTGGATATTACATATTTTTTATATTTCAAGTTCTGTTTATTTGCTCTATATACAAGTACAATTAATTATTGGTTCTTGACTATGTATCCATTAAACTTGTTGAATTCACTTATGATTCTATTATAATAGCTTGCTTTTATTTTGTATTCTCTTCATACATATATCATTAGTGTATTAAGGCAATGATAGTTCTTACTTTTTACTCCTTTTGTTGTAATTCTCTTTCTTGACTTCTTTCATGGGTTAATACTTCTTTTACATTATTGTATAGAAATGGATATAGTGGACATCCTTACCACTTTGCTCTTCTCAAGGAGAAATCTCTCAATATTACATTATTATCTATATTTGTTGTAGGTATTCTGTTGAATGTCTTCAGTTTAAGATACTTCATTTCTGTCCTTGTTTGCTATGACTTTTTGTCATGAATTGGTGTTGAATTGTATCAAATGTTTTTTCTACAGTCTATTGAATGTTACATTTTCATATTAATGTGGTGAATCAAATTAAATAAATTATAAATGTTAAAACCCTTTACACTTTTTAAATAAAACCCACTTGGTTATGAGTGGGATTTACTGACCAATTTTGCTGAATTTGTCCTTTTAATTACTTATTTCAAAAAAAACATCATTTGGCTTTGTTGACTTTCTCTTTTGTACATTTTTTCTATTTCATTAATTTCTGCTTTTATTTTTAATATTGCCTTCTACATTTTTACGTTTATTTTTGCTTTTCTTTTTCTAGCATTTGAGATGAAAAGCTAGATCAATGATAATCAGATATTCTTTTATTATGTATGCATGTAAGAAAACAAATTCTTCTCTGATCACTTTTTATCTGCATCTCACAAGTTGCATATTTATTATCATTCAGTTTAAACTATTTTCTAATTTTCTTTTCCCTTATGTTTGTATCATGTAGAAGAGTTTTACTTAATTTCCAGCCTGTTTGGGATGTTCTAGTTATTGTTCTTGAACTCTGGCTCAATTTCACTGAAGTCAGAAAGAGAAGTCTGAATTAATTCAACACTGAGAAATTTGTTTAGGCTTTTTTTAATCACTTAGCTTATGGTTACTTTTGGTAAAATTCCGTGTGCTGTTAGAAAGTTTGTGAATTGTTACTGTTAGCTTCAGTATGTAATAGGTCAAAGTAGTAAGTCAAAGTTGTTCAAATCATTTGCATACTTAATATTTTTTATCAGTTTGTTTTATCAGCTCTTGAGAGCATTATGTTAAAAATTCTCACCATGTGGATAATTATGTTTATCTTTCTAGTTATGTTTATTTTTCCTTTATATGTTTGGATCTATCTTGTATAAATACAAATTTAAGATTATTATATCATCCTGCTTGATCTAGATCTTTATCATATCCCACATTTAGATATTTCTGTTTAGAGTAATATTTCTTCTAGTTGAAAAATTCCATCATTATTTCCTTTAATTCAAGTCTTCTGTATGTGTTTATTTGACACTATATTTATTGCCTTTATTCTTAAAAGATATTTTCAGTAAAATGGTACTCTATGGTGGCAGGTTTTTTTTTCTCAGCACTTCAAATATGTAATTTCAATGTTTTTGTTGTTTTAAATCAGTTTTATTGAGGTACAATTTACACATAATAAAATTTACCCATTTTGAATGTACAGCTTAATGAGTTTTGACAAACTTATATACTCATGTAAGCACTACTCCAATCAAGACATAGAATATATCCAATACCACAAAATTTTCACTTATGTCCTTTCACAGTTATTCACTCTCCTGTCCTTGGCCTCAGATACCACAGATCAGATTTCTACCATCATAGAGTAGTTTTGTCTTTTCTAAAATTTCATATACATGAACATACAGTACAAAATCCATTTGGCTTCTCTTGATCAGCGGTTTTCTGAGATTCCTCCATATGGTTGGGTGTATTAGTAATTTATTCCTTTTTTTGTTTGTTTTGCTCTTATTCCATTATACCACAAACTGGTCATCCATGTACTTGTTGTTGGACACTTGGGTTACCCAGTATTTTTCTTGTTATCTGTAAAGCTAGTGTGAGATCTACATACAAATCTTTGTGTAGATGTATAGTTTCATTTCAACAGGGAAAATTCCTAGGAGTACAATTTCTCAGTGAAAATGTAAGTAAATATTTAATTTTATAATAAATGGAAAACTTTTCTAAAGTGGTTTTTACAAGTCCTATACTAGCTAAGCATGAGAATTCTATTTGCTCCAAATTCTTTCCAACATTTGATACTGTCAGTCCTTTTAATTCTGGGCATGTTAATGTATGTGTAGGAGTATCTCATATATTTAAATTTACATTTCCTGATGACAAATGAGGTTGAGTGTTTTTATGTGTTTACTATCTATTTGTGTACCTGTGTCTGTGGAGTATATGTTCAAGGATTTTGCCCATTTTATTGATTTTAAAGCTTTATTTTTTCCTAATATAAACATTAAAAACTATAAATCCTACTAAGCAATTCTTTAACTGACTCTTACTGAATATCCTAACTGCAAATTATAGGTTGGCTTGCCATTTTCTTTTAATTCAAATGATTTGTAATTTGCTTAAAAATTCTACTTCTACCTATGAATTATATAGAAGTGTATTGTTTACATGCCAAATATTTGAAGATTATGTGGACATTTTTCTATTATTGATTTCTTGTTTAATTTTGTTATGACAGAGAACATACTTTGATGTAAATCATTTTAAATTTATTGAGATTTATTTTATTTTTCAGTATAAGGTCTATCTCTGTTAATGTTCCGTGGGTGGTGGTTGTATAGAATGTGATATCTATTTATCCTATCTATCTATCTATTTATCTACCCACTCACCTACCTACCTAATCTATCATCTATTTATCAAGATCTCTAGGATACTTAACTAATTTTCCTTCTATTTCTTCTATCAATTATTGATAGAGTTTATTGAAATTATGAAATTTTTCTATTTACACTTTCAATTCTATAATTTTTTCTTCAGTCATGTTGAAGTTTGGTTGTTAATTATATACACTTTTAGTATTTTTATAGCTCCTTAATAAGTTGATTCTTTTACTATTATGAGATGGACATTTATTCCTTTAATAATCTTTTATCTTATACAATTATTGCCAGGATAGATTTCTTATGATTAAGGTTTTCATTGCTTATCATTTTCCAACCTTTTAGCCTGTCATTTTTGTTTTAATATAAAGTTGGGTTACCTATACACAGCATATGGTTTTTTTTTATATCTTTTAATTGTAATGATTATACCATTTTCATATTTGTTTAAATTTTTATTGACATATAATAGTTGTACATATCTTTTGGGTATATGTAATATTTTGATACATATATACTGTGTAATTATCAAATCAGGTTGATTGGGATCATTGATATAGTTGGATTTAAATCCACCTTCTTGATAATACTTTCCTATTTGTCCATATTCTTTTTATTCCCTTTTTCTTCTATTTTTAAAATGATTTGTTAGGTGATTCTGAAGCATTGCTAAACATAGAACTGTTTTTTCTCTACTATTGAAGCAAGGCTTCCTGGATATTCTATCCCATAATTTGTAAATTATGAGCTTTTCTTGGGTGGTGGGTTGGAACAGGTATTATTCCTGGCTTCCTTGAGTGCTGGGCACTGTTCCCTTTAATCCTTCCAGATGGTTCTTTCTTTTGGCCCTGGATATTTTCCTCACACTCATGGGCTGATCAGTTTTTTGTTAAATAATTGATGAAGACCTTCTGTAGATCTCTGGCATTCTCTCTATATACAAACTCTCTTCTTTTTGGTACTATTTTATGAATTCTAGCTTTGTTGGTCTCTCTGCACTTTTACCTCCATCTCTATCTGGGTTCTCCTCTTTGTTTCTTGGGTTAGAAACTTTCCTACCGCAGTCAAAGAGATAGAGTAATCATAGAGCTTATCATTTTTTTGTTTTCTATTTCTCTGGATTCACTGTCCATTATTAACATATATCCACTACTTTTATTGTTTCAGGCAAAAAGGTAAATCTAGTATCTGCTTTTCTATCTTGGTGGAAAGCTGAAGCCTGCAAATAAATTTTAAAATAAAAACTAAACATACCTATTTCAGTCAGGGTTCCAACAGGAGAAGGATAGCAAACTCAAATGAGAAAAATTTGAAGACTGTTTTTGTCCAAGGTGGGGAGCATTTACAGAGGTTTGGTGATATATAGGGAAGCCACAAGAAACAGTATAAATACCCTAGGTTTTTAGCAGCAGAGCTGTTACTAACCCTATCCACTTAGGTTTAGGACCAAAGCTACTTAATATTAATAGAACCCTAAAAAGGAGTGTCAAGAAGGCTGCCTTGAGAGGACCTGAGGTGCCCCTAAGGAGAGGAAGCCAGTTTCATTTTTCACATTTTCATACACTAATCTCGCTTCCTTCCTTCCCTCTTTTCTTATAACTTTAGGCCAAATCCAAACCAGAAGCCAAAGACAAGAAGGCATATGGAAGAGTTCATGTAGGCTACCTTCTCAAAGTACCCAACAGGCAAATTTGCAAGGGAAATGGAAGATATCAACACAATAAGTTCCTTGGCTTTGTCCAAACCACTCAGTTACACAAACCAGTGACCTGAGGGTCATATTTGGTTCTTTCATGTCCCTTACCTTCCCACATTCAATTGGCCACTAATTCTGTAGATTCTATTTCTTAATGTTACATATTTATTGCTTCCTCTCCAAATTTACTACTGCCACTTTCTTAATGCCATGTCCATCTTTCCTTGCACTTTACTTAACCTCTTAAATACTTTCCTGGCCTCCTACTTTTACTCCCTCCTCCTCAATCTGTCCATTGTTTCAAGATAGTGTGATTTTTTAAAAAATAAAATCTGATCACACTATTTCCCACCTTTGTATTTTCCAATTGTTCAAACTTCTCAACACAGACTATCCATTTTCTGGCTTCTACCATTGTAACCATCATAAACAAGAGGCAGTCACAATATAATACAACATATAAAGCCGGTTATTTTCCACAAATATGCCCTGATACCTCCTGCTCTCCCAATATTTCAAATGTCATCAATCTTTGTTACAGTTATTACTAGGTTACCTTTTCACACAGTGTTGTACTAACTTACTACACCAACCAATTGATGCTTCTGTAATGCTCCTTAAACTAACAATTACTTCTGTTAATATTTATATTATTTCTCTCAAGAAAAGGCTGCTTTTTATGTAGGGGATACCCAGTATCAAAGTTGGATGTGAATTTTTTTTATTCTGAAAAAATACAGGATCAATACTTAATTCACTTTATTACTTAGTGGACCATCAATTAATTCAGTTTCTAATTCAATATTTATTTTATGTGCACTGTGATACACTTTATATAGCATCTTGACATTTTAAAATCTCAGTTGCAGAGAATATATTTGAACCATTTTTTGTATCTCAAATACAGCAAATACACAGAAATATTGTTCAAATGACCCACCACTTATCTAAATCAGTCAACAACTATAGAAGTCCTTCTCTGTCTTTAAAATAGAATGGAATAGAAAATGGGCAAAGTTTTGCTTATTTATTTGTTTATTTTTTCTCTCTCTTTTCATTCCAAGTAAATACCATGATGGCAAGTCCTTATGTTAATTTTTTTTATTCACAATACCCCAGCGCCTGGAATAGAAAAACTGGTAAACACTATTTATAAAATTTGCTATTCGTTCACAAGGTCCAGATTCTTGTCATCTCCTCCCAGTCCATTTCTTCCTTTTCTGAAATCTCACCCTTTACAACATTACTCCCATCTTTTCATTGAATTTTCTCAAAAGTTTAATAATTTCTAGAATGTCTGGGTCTTCACATAATTCCACCACTTACGATCTTGTGACCTGTGGCAAATTCTTCTTTGGACCTCTGTTTCCTGATCTGTAAAAAGTGAATAATAACTACTACCTTAGGGTGTTTCTATGAGGAATAAATGAGTAAGTACCTTAAAAACTTTAGAGGAGTGCTGGAATATCTGAAGCAATACACTAGTGTCATTCATTATTACTATGAAATCAAGTATAGACTCTTATTCTGCCCCTTCTCCTCTCTAGGGCCAATCAATTAACTTGGTTCGTGCTGTTGTTCCCTGTCAGTTTTCACCTCATTAGGTACCTCATTCTCTCTGTTATCTTACTTTTCTGGATCTTCCACTTCTCCCTTGGCACTGTCCCTTTTACGTTAGCATTTAAATATCTGAATATTTCTTCTGCTGGAAAAGAGCTTCCCCCAGGTCTCAGTATAACTCATGCTCAATCACTTCCTTTAAATCTTTCTTAAAAGTAACTTTATCAGTGAGGCCCTCACTGATTACCCTATTGAAAATTACCATCCCTCCCTACTTCTTATCCTGTTTTCCTGCTTTATTTTTCTCCCTGGCATCTATGACCATCTCACGTTTTGCTTACTTTCTTATTTATTCTCTCTCGCCTTCCACTCCAAGTAAATTCCATGATGGCAAGTCTCTATGTCGATTTTTTAAAAATTTACCACTGTATCCCAATTTCTGATAGGTAGTAGACACCCAATGAATATTGATAATGAAGGAATGTAAAACAAATTAATAAGCTAAGCCTTTTGCGGCCCAAATGCTCTGCTACTGACAACTCTTTTGCTTACGCTTGACAGAGCAGCATCTACAAAGAGTTATCTGTCCTAAACTATTTCATTTCCCACTAATTTGTCATTCCTCAGCAAGTTGACCTCCATTTCCTCCATTTCACTTAAGTGGCTCTTGTCTGTTAGGTTAAATATATGTTGCATCTTACTGATGCAATAGAAAAGTTGCTATGAGCTTCAACTTCAAATAAGGCAAGCTCATCCTTGCTAGGAAATTTGGCTCCAACATATCAAAAAGTTTTCCACACAAGGCAAACATCATGCAAAACAATTAATAACGTATTTCAGAGATTAAGAGCAAATAGGATTTAGAGAACTACCCTGGATAAGATGGGGAATGGAAATATGAGAAGAACAAAGCAGTGGAAAAAGTGGATGTGCAGGTAAGACTTGTAGGTTTACTGGAGAAGAAAAAATCCAGATAATGCTCAGCATCAGAAGATTGGCAATAGGCAGTAGGCACAGATCCAGACAGTTAGTATTAAGGAGAGGCTGCGTGTTACAGACTGAATTGTGCCCCCACCGCCCCAAGTTCATACGTTCAAGCCATAGTCCCTAGTACCTCAGAATGTGACTGTATTTGGAGATAGGGCCTTTAGAGAGGTGATTAAGTTAAACTGAGGCTGTTTGGGGAGGACCTTAATCCAATCTGACCAGTGTCTCTATAAGAAGATTAACTTTGAACATCCAAAGAAACATCAGGGGCATGCGTGCACAGAGAAATGGTTGTTTGAGGACACAGCAGGAAGGTGGCTATCTGCAAGCCAAGGAGAGAGACCTCAGGAGAAACCAAACCCGCCAACACTCTTGCCTTGGGCTTTCTGCCTCCAGAAATATGAGAAAGTAAATTTCTGTTGTTTAAGCCACCTAGTCTCTGGTATTTTGTTATGGCAGTCTTAGAAAACTAATACACTGCCTCAGTACTTGGTACAGGATATAGGGACAGCAGAAATCCTTGTAAAGACCGGAATAAATGAACATGACACAAAAACAGAAAAAATGGAGAGCCATTTGGTCTTTATTTCTTTAATGGGTCAGCTGGTGTTGGAAACTTCTCATGCAAAATAACTACTCAAGCTATATATTTTACATACATATAAGAACTCTATAAAAGAGTTATACGGTAAAAAATACAGGATTATGATCCTTTACAGAAATGAGGAAATCAAGTTGAGCAGCACATACGTTCTAGATCTCTTTGTGAGGACTTTTTACAATTGCAGATAACACTCTAATCTCAGTCCTTATTATTTCTTCCTTACATCATTTCAAATATTCCAAGTGTTCTCTGTATCCACTGTTGGTCTCCTATAGTTCATTTTCCACAAAAAAAATAACATGTTTGAAAAACAACATCAAATACCTCTAGTGGCTTCCCGTCGTAATTAGAAAGAAATTCAAATTCTTTGCCATGGCTGTTAGACCATATGTGAATTTGCTTTCATAAATATCTCAGACTTCTTTCCCTTTACCGCAGCCACATAGGCCTATTTTCTTCTTAAATAAAGCAAATTTATTCTGTCTTTGGGCATTTGCTTATGGTTCTCTGCGTGGAAGACTCTGTCCCATATCTTCTTTCTTTGCCATCATACCTCACTCAAAGATCTTCCTCAGGCATCTCCAGGCCACTTGATCTCACTTAGCCACCATCCCCAGAAATAACCAAAAACTATTTGAAATTATTAATTTTTTAAAAATTTTACTTTTGTCTGTCTTACCACAATTGGAAAATATATATATATATATTGCAATTGTATCCCTACAGGCTAGATCATAAAAGTTAAACACTCAAAAATGTTTACAAAATTTCAAGATAAAGAAAAGGTCAAGGAAAAGGAATAGGTGGAGGGAGAGATGGAGGAGTAAAAGGATGGAATGGAAATGTGTTAGTCCCAAAGAAAAAGGGTTAGGAGGACTTTGGACTCTTGCCTGCCTCTTTTTTTATTCTGCTTCCCCAATTCACTTAGTGTTTTTTTTTTCCTGTGAGCACATCCTTATTTAATTACTTGTATATGAATTCTTGTGAAGGGACTGCCTCTGGAGAACTGGACCTAAGACAAACCCTAACATTTAATCTAGTTTCATTTATCATTAAAAAGGAAAAGTGAAAAGTAAAAATGAATTGCCAAGTTAATTCTTTAATAATGTCTATGTGTTGTTGCATAAGTACTGTCAGAGTAAAATCTGGGAACCTCATCATTTTTTGAGCAAATCAGATTTGGAGATATGAGTTTAAAATGTGCTAGGATTGGAGAAGTACTGGCATTCTGAGCCAGCGTTGACAGAAAGGCAAGACTATGAAATACGTTGGTGGTTAAGGGTAAATACTGAGGATGACTGTTCTGATGAGGACTGTCAGAGTGCCCTATGCAATCATGTCAAATCAGGCCATTGGGATGCGTTAACTGATGGGTCAATCGTGAGACCTCAACTGTAAACTTCAGAACTGTTGAAATTCTGGTCCCTGAGTTGAAGAGGAAATAGAAACAAGCAAGTTTATAATATCAAGGAAGGTCTTTGACCATGAAAATCACTGGAAGGTAGTCGTTCTTATTAACTCCTCAGGGCAGAGGAACTCATATATCCTTGTTTTCCTAGTGCTTAGTTCAGTGGCTATTACAAGGTAAGTGTCAACAAATATTTGTTGAATGAAGGATTGAAAAAATTGATAAAATGTATGGAATTAGTCAAAAGCAATAGGACTGATATTTAGATAATGGGACATGGGCACATGGTCAGAGTATGATTAATATAAGTTTGATTTCAGGCTGAGCCACTGGGATCCAGAACTAAAAGACTTCTTAATTTGCCAACTTAAAGATAGGATGAAGCAGGGCAGTACTATACCCAGTTAGAGACATGGTAAAGAAGAGAACAGGGATGAGAGCTTGGAAGATCATTTCAAATATAGATCACTATAGATGTTTAATTGATGACAAAGAGTAAAACTTAATAATACCTTTGATTGGTATTTGTTATATGCTTGGGTGGGTTTCATTTAGGAAAAGAGATGTAACCATGTAACGTAGAAAAACAGTTTTATAAAAAGTAAAGTACAAATATCATTCACTAGATTATAAGGAGGAAAAACTTTAAAAGATAGAAAATGAACAAGAGATTCATATTTAGGTGGATATTTTCATCATTAAAATAGAAATTATAACATTTTGATCTATTTGAATAGCTATCTTACTAGTCAAATATATTTAGTTTCATTAAAATCAGCGGCATTTGACTCAACGACAACAAAAAAAACCCCAAAGTAATCCCATTAAATGTTGGCAAAGGACATGAATAGACATTTTTCAAAAGAAGACATACAAATGGCCAACAGGCATATGAAAAAATCATCACAAATCACTCAACATCATTAACCATCAGAGAAATGCTAATTAAAACCACAAAGAGATATCATCTTACACCAGTCAGAATGGCTATCACTAAGAAGATAAAAAATAACTGATATTGGCAAGGATGTGGAGAAAAGGGAACTCATACACTGTTGGTGGGAAAGTAAATTAGTACAACCTTTATGGAAATAGTATGGAGACTTTTTAAAGAACTAAAAATGGAACTACCATTCCACCCAGCAATCCCACTACTGGGTATTTACTCAAAGGAAAAGAAATCATTATATCAAAAAGATACCTGCACCTACATGTTTATCGCAGCACAATTCACGGTAGCAAAGATATGGAATCAAACTAAGTGTCCATCAATGGATGATTGGATAAAGAAAATGTAATACATATACTCAGTGGAATACTATTTAGCCACAAAGAGAATTAAATGTCTTTTGCAGCAACATGGATGGAACTGGAGCCCATTATCTTAAGTGAAACAACTCAGACACAGGAAGACAAATATTTCATGTTATCACTTATAAGTGGGAGCTAAATAAAGTGTAGGCATGAATGTAGAGTATGAACAATGGAGACTTGAAAGGGTGAAAGAGTGGGGCGGGTGGATGATGAGAAATTACTTAATGAGTACAATGTATATTATTCAGGTAATAGATACCCTAAAAGCCCTGATTTCACCACTATGCAATCTATGCATGTAATAAAATTATACTTGTACCCCATAAATTTATACAAAAAAAGAAAAAAATAAACTGCATTTGAATATTAACATAAAACTTTTTAGAAAAAATATTATTTTGTTAATTACTTTCTCCTCTCATCTGTGTTTGGCATTTAATTAATATATGAACAGTATATGCGTGTATGCTGTTTAATTTAAAATATAATTTAAGTGTATTATATGTTTAATTAATATATACCTGTACACATATATGCCTTAACTCTATAAAATATGTTACTTCTTAGAATTAAGAACTATATGTTGTCAAAATTGACTATGTGTATACATATGTGTTCACATGCATGCACAAACATATGGCATACACAATATGTATTATTGCATTAAGACAATAATAAGTTATCATTACCCAACTACTAGAATGGTGAAAATCCAAGGCTGGTGAGGGTTTGGAGCAACAGAAACTCTCATTCATTGTTGGTGGGAATGCAAAATGGTACAGTCACTTTGGAAGACAGTTTGGCAGTTTCTTAAAAACTAAACATACTTTTATCATATGATTCAGCCATCACTCTCCTTGTTATTTACACAAACTAGTTGAAAACTTAATACCAACACAAAACTTGCACATGGATATTTATAATACTTTTATTCATAATTGCTAAAACTTGAAAGCAATCAAGATATCCATAAGTAAGAATGGATAAATAAACTGTAGTACTTCCATGCAACAAAATATTATTCAGTGCTAAACAGAAACAAGCTATCAGTCATGGAAAGACATGGAGAGTCTTTAAATGCATAGTACCAGGTGAAAGAAAGCAATCTGAAAGAGCTACGTACTATGTGATTCCAACTATTACATGACATTCTGGAAAAAGAAAACTGTCAAGACAGTAAATAGGTCAGTGGTTGCCAAGGTCTTGGGGGGAAGGAAAGAGGGATAAATAGGCACAGAGGACTATGAGGGCAGTAAAACTATCTGTATAGTATTGTAATGTGGCTGCATGTCATTATACATTTGTAAAAACCCGTAGAATGTACCACACCAAGAGTAGACCTACTGTAAACTATGGTCTTTGGGATTAACAATGTGTCAATATATAGGTTCATTGATGTAACAAATGAGCCACTCTGATGCAGGACACTGATAGTGGGGGAAGCTGTCTGTACTTTCCACTCAATTTGACTGTGAACCTAAAAGTGCTCTAAAAATTTTTTAAAATAATAAAAAATATCTATGTTCAATATTGTTTCTATGCAATGTTTTCTTTTCATAGTGCTGTATGAGAACTTATTTTTTCTTAATTGCCTTCACATCTACCTAAGCTTTTTGGATAAAAGTAAGAAAATCATGCTCACTAGGCTCACTAGAATTCATACTGCCTCCCTTTCACTGGAGTCTTATTGCTGCAGAGCAATATTTTTTATTTATTTTTGTTGGATTCTTGTCTTCTTCCCCATAGGAGACATTGTTTTCCTTCACTCATCAGCTTGATGATCCCAGAAGATGACTTTGTTGCAAATTTATTTATAAAATTTGACTGTCCAATGTGAGTCTCACATACATATTTTTGCTTTTTCCCTCAAAACATCTCTATCCTAACACTCTCTGTACTGCCACAAAACATCCTAAAAATTTCACTCATTATTTCCAATTTTCTTTCAGCCTGCATTTGACATTGCCCACACCCCTTCCAGGATAGGGCTGTCTCTCTGATCCACCCATTCCTGTTTGGAGTCCTTATGCTGCTCAGGACTCCCCATTTTTTTAAACTTTACCATTTCCATTGGTCTTGCTGCTCTTCCCTCTGCTCAGTTATTTCCCATATTGGACACCTTTCCTCCATCTTATGTCCCAGTTCAGTTCAATTCAGTATACAGTTAATTAGTCAATTAATAAATGTGTAAAGAAAATGGGTATGATTAGTGGGACCAAGTTCCAGTGTCACCCTCTGATAAATTTATTCTCTGATAAATTTAATTGCACCCATATGCAATTAAATATCGTGAGAGTAAGTCAAGGGTTTTTATGGATGTATAGATCAAGTACAATGGGAGACTGACAGACACAATGCCCCATTGCAAAGGTTTGCTCAGAAATGTATTAATCATTAAGACTTTGTCTCAAATAATTTTTAAAATTGAGCAGCAAATCAATAAGTTGGCACTCAAGGTGGAAGGAAGTATAGGAGATAAACTATGGCATCAGAAAAACAACAGAGATTGCACAGGAAAAATAGAAAAAAATAAGATGAGCACTGTATATTGTGGTAAAAATATGAAAGGTCTGGAATTGCAGAAAGGAGATGTTCTTAATTGTGAAGGCTATGAACGGCCATTGAAGGTTTAATGTGAGGCTGATATAATTGTGGTTTGACATTATCACAAGAGTTTTCTGATAGCAATGTTCAGATAAATTAGTATTGAGAGTAACTGTGAGTTGTAGGGCAGGATTCAGGAAGAAGTCTATTTAAATTGTTACAGATATCCTGTAGAAGGCAGATGAGTGCATGTGTAACACTTTGGACTCTAGAGCTGTGCTGTTTCTGGTCAACTCCCAGCTCTTTGGAAAACAATGACTACAATTTTACCTTCTTTTCATATTTGTGATGAAATAAGGCACGAAAGGCCCTTAGCACATTGTAGGCACACAGTAAGCACTGGCCAAATAGTCACAGCTATTGTCATCATCAATAATATTAACTAAAACATGGTAATAGAGGTGAAAATGGAAAGCAGAATATGAAAGTAAAAGGTAACTGAGGATTTTGCAACTTACCAGGTAGATGTGGGAAGGAGTCAAAGATGCCTCAGAGATTTAATTCTGGATGAGTCAGAGACGGCAAGTGCCATTAATCAAAACATGCAAGTCAACAGCAGTTGCTGATTTTGGAGCCAAAGTAATAAATTTGGGTTTGCTCAAGGTACATGTAGGTCATCCAGGTAGAGCAGTTATTATGTAATTGACAGTGCATTTTAAAAATCAGGGATAGAACAATAAATCCTCAAATTGCATGGACAGATTGAACAGCTGGAGAGGGAACAAAACTTCTAACAAAATAAATGATAGTTCCAGGAATGAAGGAATCCCCATACCTCAACTGCTGCTAAGTCTTCCTTCTGAATGATACTTCTCACGTGGGTTTCATAAGTGAGTCCTCTTGGTTTTCCAGCAGTGATGTTACCATTTTCTGCCACATCTACTTTAGTTTATTCACTCATAACTCATTTTTCTCTTAATTTCAAAAACCAGCCACCTGTCTCTGTGTGACTGTTAGCAATCGAAGAACAAATCGAAGAAACTGCAATACCATTCTCTGTCATACCCAATGATGCCGTGTCAATGAAACAGCTCTTGAGGATTTTCTTACTCTCACCCTGACACTCAGACCAAATCCAAAAGGGTTAGACGGGAAAATAATTCACATAGATGCCACTATGCTATATTCAGAAGCTTTTTTCTTATGAGGAATATTTTCCCAGGGGATTCTTTGGTCCGTATACTAATTCTCAATTCAAATAGCCCCCTGGGCCCTGTAGAATTTTTCCTCTATTTTCTGTTTCTTATTGTTTAATCTTCTTTCTAGGAATGAGTTCCTAGATCACTTTCACACTCCCTGAAAACAGATGTATTTCTACATTTTAGCTGTTCAAGTGTAAGGATTTTTCTTGTTCTGTCCCCAAAGATGTATCCTCAGGACTTCAGGCTGTTCAGCACTACATCTAGTTCCCTCTCACTACCTGAGAATTAGCCACTGGAACAAATTTTTTTTTCTTAAATTTGATGTTGAAAAAAATTATTCTATGAGCTCTACTTGGGACATTTTGCGATTGAGAAACTAGCAACGTGACGACCCCCTGGGAAATTATCTTAGTAACTTAGGTGAGAGGCAAAAACAGTACTACAAGGCTGAAAATCCTTAAGAAAACACACACATACAAGAATTAGGAATATTTTGAGATCTTGTCTTTCAAAGAGATTTACTTAGCTATTTTAAATCAAATTTACCAAACCCATAGAAATTTTACACATCTTGTTGGCATCTGCTTGCAATATTAAAGTCATAGTTAAGGATTTTTTTAATATTTAGTAAATATGTTACTTTTCTTCTGTACAATTCTAGAGAGCATTATGTGATATGGGGATGTTAGTGTATTGACCATCATTGCTTTATTTTTCTATCTCTAAATATTAATTTAATTCATTTTCTTCCTAGCCTAAAGTGAGATATTTAATCAATGAGTAGCATTGGGTCAACTGTCATGTTGGACACTGCTGATATGCCTGAGGAAGGGGTCATGCCCAACGTAAGGAACAGTCCCCAATGGACCTTTCCTCCTTCAGTTTACAAAGGGCCTGCAGCTCCAATCGAACTTCAACCTGAAGATGGAAACACAGGAGGGGAGACATGACTCACCCATTGTCAGTATTGTGCTTAGTTCCCTTTCAAAAAGTGAGACTCTGTGCCCCAAGATAAGTCTTTCCTTGTGCATTCTGTTTGCTTGTCTTGAGATGTGAGGGGAAGGAAAAAAGGAACAACAAGAACAAGGAAGAAGCATTTCCAGATTCTGACTAAAGAATGAATGCCCCAGGAATAACTGAGTGAATCACAGCATGTGACTGGTTATAAACACAAATACACACCTGGAGTCTGAAAATAATTGATGTAAGTCTTTTATTTTCTAGCCAGTTCTGTTGAAAGTGGGTAAGGAAAAATAATCTATTTACATTATTTTTAGCCACTGCCAAAACATCTGTTCAAATAAGTCTTTTAAGTAATTTCATATGCTTTACTTTAACTTTATTGTAAAATATTTCTTTTGTTTTGTCTACAAGTGTATGATTCAATTTTTTACACAGAATGATGGCTCAATAAATCTTGCAAGATACTGATTTACCTTTGATACATACGATTATATGAGATTATATAAACTACAAAATTATCTGTAAGTATTAATCTTTTTATAATTTTGATAGTTAACAAATATTTATTAAGTGCCTATTATGTGCCATATGTATACAAGACATTGGGTATACAACAGTGACAAAACAAATATCAATTCATGACTTCTTGAAATTGTAGTCTAATGTGCAATTCATATGTGCATTTGGTCTATAAAATGATCTGTGGAAAAAAGCAAATTTTACTATAGAAGTATAGCACAGGGAAGTCCAATCTGTACCCACAGATCAATCACAGTTCTCAGTATTAAGAAACTCACTGTCCACTGGGGAAAACAGTACATAATGAAAATTGAATGAAACTTAGCTTTTCAATAGGATTGTACCATTTAGGTGATTTTCAAGGTGATTTTAAAATTATGACTCTAAAGGAAAGGAAAAGATTTTTGCAGATATGTAGCTATATGTTGCTAGCCATTAATGATCATGTATTATCTAATATTGGTTTTTGGATTTATTTTTATCTGGAGTACTATACTATAATGCCTAAAATCTAAAATCATACCTCTAACCTCTTGAATGTGGTAATTCATGGCCTTCAATTCAATTTAATAAATGTTTATTCAATGCTTACTACGTGCCAGGCATTGTGTTCAGCACTGAGACTACAAAGGTATCAAAGACAAGGATTCCACTTATAAGGAGCTAACCATCTGATATGCACATGGCTTGTTAATGTCTCCAAGTATTCTTTGTTGCAAAAATAAATATTTGGCCAACCCCAAAATATAATGCTGAAATAAAATAACATTTTAATCTGTAATATCTAATGACCCACTCTTTCACAACTTTCAAGAACAAGTAAATTCATATTCTATTTATTACAATTCAATTTGTGGGCAAGAAAAAAAGGCTTATAGTGAAAAATTATGGAAATTTAATTAATTTAATTTATATATTTCAATAATAGATTTTAAAATTACTATAGCACCTATAGATTTTCATCTACATATTGATTACAAGCTAATTAATTAATGACGTTCTAGCTGGGTGCTGAAATTTTCACTTATATTATATTCAGCCAAAAAAGACCCGCAAAAGTTAAAACACACACACTATTAACTAATTACTTGGAGACTACCTTATGAAACTATCCTAAATGTCAGTCTACCTTTGCCAGTTCATAATCTCATTAAGTCTCTAAGTTACATAAAACATAACATCAATACTTGATTTTTGTCATTAGGACTCTGTTCTAGTGGTTTAAAAAATGATCATATCTGTGGACTTTCAAAAAGTAAACAAGGAGTTAGGGAATTCCATTGCTTTGACAAGAATCTGATTATATATTTGGTACCTCTGAGATTTGCCCCATGGTACTCTTCCTTAGATTATTGCCTTAATAGAATCCTAACATGTGAAAACAGAAAATACCAGTTGTAGTACAGCTGTGTGACTCTTGCTTGCCCAGTGGTGAATATAGCACACCATCCTCTTCCATTCCTGGTGTACCTGCTACAGGGAACAGCTGTGGTATGATGGACAGAACACTGGATATGTACTCAGTGAGTTCTTGCTTACCTACATTGTAAACTTTGACATATGAATTATATCGATTTGCAAAAATGTTAAAATAGTGTAAAATTTATTTTACCTAGATTACAGGGCTATTGTGAAGATTAAATGAGCTTAGCGATGTGATCACATGTGGTAACTTATCAAGCATAATACAAATGCAAGGCATTATTATTATTATTTCTTTTCTCATGTAAACCCCAGTTTTGTAGCTAACGTTGGTTCAATATTACATCTTCTGTATTCTTAGTACATGCTCCGCAGAAATTAATGCTGGTCTTTTACCAACAAAATTTTACATTACACTTACTTCCATTCTTAATATGATGCATAGCATATATTGAGAATAGGAACCTGTCAATGCAGTAAAATCTGTCAACCTACATGCACTTAAGATGTATGCCAGAATCCTTGGAGCTAGGGTGGGGAGGTAATAAATGTATTTTTAAAAAGCCCAGCCTCGTTCCCATCTCCACACCTGCTTGCCAGGGCCAGCTGCTGTGGAAGAGACTGTGTGATAATTTGCCTTTGGATTCCTTCTGTTCTCTTTGTATGACCAATTATCAGTCCATAAATATATGGCAGAAGAAAAATTCACTCCAGGCATGCCTGTGTATTATGTCTCTTTTGGGATTAGAATCTGAGGATCTAAGATTGCAAAGAATTTTGTTTGAGACTAGTTAGGTCATATAATATTACTTAAGTTACCCAAGTTTCAGTTTCTTCAAACCCTTTAGGTCCCAATGAGGTTAACGTCTTCTCTCTTAACTTGGGTAACAGAAGAGATATATTTCACATTCTTTTTCCTTTTGCCCACCAGGTAGTTGCTCCGCAATAACTTATGTTCTCCCCACCATCCTGAACTGATTCAGAAAGTGAGTGATCATTACCCGGCACATTCTCTCTTTCTCTCTCTTTCTTCCTCGGCCTCTCTCTCTCTCTCTTTGTCTGTCTCTCCTTTCCTTTTTTAATAATCCATTTCTCGCTCTGAAGAAAAGTTGGTGGAATATCTACATCTTCACACCTTTATTTTCTATATGAACAACCACCACCAAAGGGGTCTATCGGATTTTACTTAAGAGGTGGGGTTACTACAGGAAATTTCATTGTAAAAGGGGATGGAGAAATTTCAAACACTGTTGTAAATATGACTTTCTCAGAGCACGAGAGAAAAGCACCCCAAAGTTAAGCTCCATATAGATATCCCCATTTCCTGCTCTTGACACCCAATTTTCAATATGCAACTGTCTAGTACTTTCTTTTCCTGATCACCCTGAGAGGAGACTATATTATCATAGAGGTTGCCTCACTGTGAAATCTATCCTTCTTTCTTTTTAATATGTGTACTACTTAGCTCAGCCTGTCATAACAAAATACCCTACACTCTGTGGCTCCAAATACAGTAACATTGGGGGTTAGGGCTGCAACATACGGATTTTGGGGGGAACACAATTCAGTCTATAGCAGTATGTTACTACTAATGTGTGTTATTCAGTGGGTCTCCATCTCCTAGAGGTACCAGGAAGAGGATGGGCATCCTGTATCAGGGCTAATGTGAGGCTTCCACATCAGTGTGTGCTGCACCTAATGGCTGCGTGGATAACTCTGACGCTTCTGCTCGGTGACAGCCTTCTGATGCTGCCTCCTGTTTCTATCATTCTATTCTCTCTGTGTCTCTCTCTTTCTCTATGTTTGCCTCTCTTTTTCATTTTCTCATTCTCTCTCTCTCACCTTCTCTAACACATACTCTCTCTCTCTCTCACACACACACACACAACTTCCAAGAACAAATATTAATTTTGAGAGACAACATGTTCTAAGCCCAGGACCACAAACTGGAATGCTGCCAGGGCCATCTAGGTGATGTAAATATAGAATTAAAGAGATAAAGTGTAATTTTAGGAAGTGGAGAACCTCCCACTCTATACTCTTTTCAGCTGTACCCCCTCTGGCTTGTGGGATGGAAAAGTGAGAATTCCTGCTTCACTGGGTTCAACCTGACACCCTCGAAGTGGAAATAAGTGTTTATAAGCGTTCTGTTATAATCCCAACCGAGGACAATTCTCTACCTAGTGTCAGTCTTGGGTGAGGTTGGGGTGGTTTTCTTATTCCTATAGGAATCCCCATCTGTTTAATAAAAAAGCACAAAGGAAGTCAGTCAAAGTCCTGTTGTGCTGAGAATTGTTTCAGAAGTGAAGAGCTGAGATACCACTGTGGAGTTCCTCCTTCTGGGCAGCAGCAAACACAGTCTCGACTGCTACTCCCTGGTTCCCATCCAAATGTAGCTTCGTAAGGACTCTGATCTTGGGATTGGGGTGCAAGTCTATTCTTTCTTCTTTTCTATAGAAGAACCTAAGAGAAGCATCCTTCACAGAGCTGAATAATATCTCCCAGACTCTGTGCGCAATACTTTAACCTTTAGTCTTCATGTATCATGTTCTGTAAACGTGACCACAAGTCCCTATCTACTCACCCCCCCCATGCTTCAACTGCAACCCCTGCACACTCACATTCACAGACTCAAGCCTGCTCCTAACATTGGAGGCCCTAAGACAAAAGGTCAAACGGAGGCTACATGCATGTGCAAGTTTTAGTGTGGATATATGTTTTTATTTCTCTTGAGTATACTACTAGCAGTAGTATTGCTCATATGGTAGCTTTATGTTTAATTGTTTTAGGAACTATCAATCTGTTTTCCATAGCAGCTGCACCATTTTACATTCCCACCAGCAGTATATAAAAATTCTAATCTCTCCACATCCTAGCCAATACTTGTTATTATCTGACTTTTTAATTATAGAACACTTATGTTCCCCTAAAATCCATATGTTGAAATCCTACCCTCAAGATGGTGGTATTGGGAGTTGGGGCCTTTGGGACATGATTAGTCATGAGGGCAGAGCTCTGATGAGTGGGATTAGTGCCCTTATAAAAGAGACCCTAGAGAGCTAGCTCACCCTTTCCACCATGTGGGGACAAAGAGCCATTTGTATATGGCCCTTGGTGAAATGCCTATTCAAGTCCTTTCCTCATTTTTAATTGGGTTGTCTTTTCATTACTGAGTTGTTAGAATTCTTTATATGTTCTAGACACAAGTCCCTTGTCAGATATATGATTTTCAAATATTTGCCCCCATTGTATATGTTTTCTTTTCAGTTTTTGAGGGTATCCTTTGAAACATAATAATCTTTATTTTCATGAGGTCCAATTTATCTATTTTTGTCTTTTGTTCATCTTTTTTTTTTATTTATTTTTTTAATTTCAGAATGTCATGGGGGTACAACACTTTGGCCATACACATTGCCCCTGTTCTGCCCGTGTCAGAGCCACAATCGTGGTCATCTCCCAAACTGTGCTCCCCACATCCATTCAGAGAGAGTTTTTCCCATCCCTTCCACCCCCCTCCCACCCGCCCGCCCTCAGATGAATGTTATTGCCCTGTGTGATGTAAGTGTTCATCACTTAGTACCAGTTTGATGGTGAGTACCAGTGGTGCTTGTTTTTCCAATCCTGTGACACTTCGCTTCGAAGAATGGGTTCTAGCTCCAGCCAGGATAATACCAGATGTGTTAATTCACTATTGTTCCTTATTGCTGAGTAATACTCCATGGTATACATATACCACATTTTATTGATCCACTCGTGTATTGATGGGCACCTGGGTTGTTTCCACAACTTTGCAATTGTGAATTGTGCTGCTATGAACATTCGAGAGCAGATGTCTTTATTATAAAATGTCTTTTTTTCTTTTGGATAAATACCCAGTAGTGGGATTGCTGGGTCAAATGGTAATTCTACTTTTAATTCTTTGAGGTAGCTCCATGTTCTTTTCCATAGAGGTTGTACTAATTTGCAGTCCCACCAGCAGTGTATGAGTGTTCCAATCTGTCCACATCCCCGCCAACATTTGTTATTTGGGGATTTTTTGATATGAGCCAATCTCACTGGAGTTAAATGATATCTCATTGTGGTTTTGATTTGCATTTCCCTGATGATTAGAGAAGTTGAGCACTTTTTTATATGTTTGCTGGCCATTATTCTATCTTCTTTGGAAAAGTTTCTGTTCATGTCCTTTGCCCATTTTTTAATAGGGTTGTTTGATTTTTTCTTGTTGATTTTCCTAAGTTCTGTATAGATTCTGGTTATCAGCCCTTTATCAGAGGTGTAGCATGCAAATATTTTCTCCCATTCTGTAGGTTGTCTGTTCACTCTAGTGATAGTTTCCTTGGCTGTGCAGAAGCTTTTCAATTTGATCAGGTCCCATGTATTTATTTTTGTTGCTGCTGTGATTGCTTTGGGGGTCTTCTTCATAAATTCTTTGCCTAGGCCAATGTCCATAAGAGTTTTTCCAACATTTTCTTCGAGGATTCTTATGGTTTCATGTCTTAGGTTTAGATCTGTTATCCATTGTGAATTGATTTTTGTGAGAGGTGAGAGGTGTGGGTCCACTTTCAGTCTTCTACATATGGCCATCCAGTTTTCCCAGCACCATTTGTTGAATAGGGATTCTTTTCCCCAGTGTACATTTTTCTGGAATTTGTCAAAGATCAGGTGACTGTATGAGGTTGGTTTTATATTTGGTTTCTCAGTCCTGTTCCATTGGTCTACATCTCTGTTCTTGTGCCAATACCAGCAATTAGACAAGACAGAGGAATCAAGGGCGTCCAGATGGGGGCAGAAGAGGTCAAACTTTCACTATTCGCAGACGATATGATATTATACATAGGAAACCCCAAAGATTCAACCAAGAGATTACTGGAATTGATAAATGAATTCAGCAAAGTCTCAGGATACAAAATTAATACACACAAATTCATAGCCTTCATATATGCTAATAACAATCAAGCTGAGAAACAAATTAAAGATGCAATACCTTTTGCAATAGCAACAAAGAAAATTAAATATTTAGGAACATATCTAACTAAGGAGGTCAAAGACCTATATAGAGAGAATTATGAAACACTGAGAAAAGAAACTGCAGAGGACGTAAATAGATGGAAAGCCCTACCATGCTCTTGGATAGGCAGAGTCAACATAGTAAAAATGGCTTTGCTACCTAAATTAATTTACAGAATCAATGCAATCCCTATCAAAATACCAACATCATTTTTTGCCAATCTAGAAAAAATAATTCTACGCTTCGTGTGGAACCAGAGAAGACCCCATCTAGCCAAAGCAATCTTAAGCAAAAAGAACAAATTGGGAGGCATCTGTCTACCAGACTTCAAACTATACTACAAGGCTATAGTAATCTTTTGTTCATCTTGATTGTGCTTCTGATATTGTCTAGGAACCCTCTGCCAAATCTAAGTTCATACATTACATTTATTGTGCAGTCAAACCTCTCTGCTAACAATAATCTGTATTTACAGCTGCTCCCCATCCGTGGCATCGCTGCATAAGCTCTTCCTCCTGGCAGATCAGCGGTGGCATTAGAGTCTCATAAGAGCATGAACCCTAATGTAAACTGCACATGCACATGCAAGGGATCTAGGTTACATGCTCCTTATGAGACTCTAATGCATGATGATCTGAGGTGGAGCTGAGGTGGTGATGCTAGTACTGGGGAGTGGTTGCAAATACAGATTATTATTAGCAGAGAGGTTTGACTGCACAACAAATGTAATGCACTTGAATCATCCTGAAACCATCTCCCCAGACCCCATGGACTGTAGAAAAATTGTCTTCCGTGAAACCAGCCCCTGGTGCCAAAAAAGTTGGGGACCGCTGCCTTAGAAGACCTGATATGAGAACTGAAGAAATGATTAAAGTGGAGAAGATGATGTGTATCAGGCAGAAATTAAAACAATTGTTAGTGTGGTGCCAGCTTCTACAAGGTCTCCAAAATTAGGTTTGTCATACTGATTATGGAGACGGACAGATCAGTATTTTATTCTTATAATTGACTCTGCAGTTCTTGACAAGTTAGGTCACTATACAAACTTCAGTATTCTCCTCTGTTGATTGGATCTTTGTAAGGACTGAATGAATTAATAGCACAATGTTTGGCACATGGTGGGTACACAGAGGATTTTGCTATTGTTATTAATCAGACAATTATCTGAAATGCTGACAATTTGCTGAAACATTGCACAGTTATTTTGATGAGGCCCAGAGGAATCCAGCAAACATAATTAAAAATATATCAAGGAAAAGATTTCACACTTGACAAGTGATAAACAAATAAGAAAGGTACATGCTTCAGTTTACACTTTTGCAGTAATATTTGAAATCGACTCAACACTGTTTATCCTAATTACCATTACATGACAATTATATATATGTATAGGATGCTTTCATTTATAGTATTATTTGTCAGAGAAAATCTTTGTTGGTGAAATTCTAAACTTCTTGAATTAAAAATAAAAAATATATGCGGCTGTGTTTGTGACCAATGGCTCACACACAAAGCATCAAGTCAAGAAAAAGTTCATTTTTAAAGCAAATGGTTTTGAAATTTTATCATATTGAGATACTGTGATTCAATAGACCATGGGAATTACCAACAAATATGTCAGGAAAATAAAATTAATAGTTTCTATCTCAGAGAGAGGAACACTGCAAGTTGATGAATAAGTTCTGGGAATTATCTAAATGCTGAAAGTAGTGTGCTAAAGCTCAAAATTAGTTCTAATGTTATCAAAAGCACTGCAGTAAGATGCACCAATTTGTTCAAAAGGGATGGAATAAAAATATTTGTCTGATGGAAGAATGCAAGAGGTATTGGACAGGAGAGACCCTGGAGTCAGGAGCCTCAATCATGAAGCCATGTTCCAAGCTGAAATAATGAATTCTCAAATGTCCAGGAGAAAATTACATTATTTTTCTGATGTTTGAAAGATGCATCTCTTCAGCTATTCAGTGTCTATTCTAGCCCTATGAATCTACCAAAGCTAATAAAGAAATGGATGTGTTTGCTTGTGAGAAATTAAAAAAGAATATTTAATGATGCAGGTTTTCTACTGACTGCCGCCCAGGAGCATGTCTGGGTGCCTCTTATGCACATACCTCTTCTCTCCTCATAACCCATCTGCCCCATCTCTTAATCCAGCCACCATTTCAGATGCAGTTCCTATAGGCTTGACTAGCTTCCTATAGGCTTGCACATGTACTGTCACTTCCTGCCCCAGTCTCCTAGAAACCCATTTGGCACTCATGCAGAAGTGTGCAGTGTTGGCCAAGGTGGCTACCTTAGACCAATGGGAAATGAAAACCAATTCTGAGGCACATTTTTATAAGATTCCTCAGAAGTGAATTACCCATTACTAATAGCATTGACCACTTCAGTAGACACATATATTTGTTCTTCCTTCTTCCCTGTTTACTAACTAGTCCCTCACTTTTGCATCCTAGAATCACCTTCCTAAATAAACTACACATAAGCCTCCATCTTAGGCTCTGCTTTCTGGGAGCCTACGCTAAGGCAGAGAAGTTGCTTCTACCTTTCATGTAATAGTTTTTTTTTTCATTCTTTTTCAGAAAATAAGCAAACTTAATTTTTGCCCAGGTAGTCATATAGCCCTACATATTTTATTTGATTGGTTTATCTGTTTGTTTATTTAAAAAGGCAAATGATAGGCAGCAAAGTTGTTTTAAGTTTACTTCAGAAAGAGAAAAACTCAAAAAATAGCACTGGTTTTCCTTTGCATTGACACAGATTTGATGCATAGCTCGTGTGTAAAGGTCAATTTTATGGGTCAGGTTGGCTAGGGTATAATACTTAGCTACACAATTGAACAGAAATCTAGGTGTTGCTGTGAAGATATTTTGTAGATGTGGTTAACTGATATTTTTGAAATATTTGTGCTAAATTTTGATTGCCAAATATTGGAGAAAATATATCTTGATATCAAAAGCAGGCTATTTGAAACAAGTAAGAAAAACATAAAATTTTATAAAGTAATAGTCTACGTTTGTGTCATTGATATTTTAACATGCATTGGCAAAACATTATGTTCCACAAAGGAATTAAAAACATTATTTAAAACATTTTTTATTTTATTTTATCTCTTTATAGGATGGTAAGAGAAAAAGATTTTTGTTTATTAAACTCAGTTCATTTCTTACTTGACTCACATTATTACTAAAAATATGTATAAATAGTACAGAAATAAATACTGACATTAAAAAATCATTTCTATCTGACTATTTTCTAAATTTACTGGTAAGACCAGATTCTGCATTCACTCCCTGTCTTTCCTTGTGACATCTTGCTTGTTACCTAATCAGTATCTTGTCTGCAGATTTTGTTTAGGGCAATGTGCCTGATGAAACTGCTTACATCTCTAGACTGCCTTGCAGTTAGTGGTGGATGTGAAACCTTGCTACCTGCAACAAAGGAAGCAGATGTCTACTGAGAAGGGACTTCTGAGGAGACATAATTTCTTTAATAAATAGGAAAGTCTTAGCTAGCATGTATCTTTTGTTCTTTGCCCTTTGTCCTTTTCATTCTGCCTATCCTGGAGGTAGATCTGTCCTCTTGTAATCACTGGGATAAAGTGCACATAGGAAAGCAGAACAGGACGCTTGAATAAATCAAAATCCTTGCTTACTTAAGCAATTTCCTCAGCTTTGGATAGCTTACTTGCAGATTTCTTATAACTGATAAGTACAAATCACTATTTAGTTAAAACTCTATTATAGAGTTTCTGATGCATGCAAATTCCATCATCCTATATACTCTTCTCTAGGCCAGAAATTGGTTATAGGTCACTTTGCTCATTTTTAGTTTGAAATTATAGACCATTTGGATATTGAATCTCTTGATCATCCAAAAGGTAGGGGAAAGTTTTGTAGCATCTTTCATTGTGGTGGGTAATTTGAGAACTGCAGTGATAATCTTTTCCCCTCCCCACCACCATTTTAATGCTGTATCTTGGTTAAAGGATGATTTCAATGCACATGAAGAAATTTTTCAAAATTACCACCTACATCTTAACAGTGTTTATTTATTGGTGTATATGACTGCATTTTATCTCTATGTTCTAGAATGTTATTGTTATCAGTTCTTTATTTAGTTTTTTCCTACATAGCATTCTTACTTTTGAATGGCTACCCTATAATTATGTAATTTCATGCAATCATAACAGCTGCCTGTCTTCTGATAAAACATAGCTTTCTAATACTAATCATTCTTTTTTCTTAAATATTTTATATACTTCTAGGAAGAAGTTATAAAGAGTATATTCAATTCTCTGTGTTACCTAATATTACACATTCCCATGGTTGTTTAGGATGACATTAGGATGGTATTTTGTTGCACGTAGTAAAAAAATTCTGCTCCCCAAAAGTTGCATAAATAAAATTAAAATCTCTCATGTTAGAAAAGCCTGCAGATAGGCAGTCCAAGTATGATTTTGTGGTTCATGGTGTCATCAGAGACTGTGCAATAAATAATTTACTCTTACTTAAAGAGAAGTCTGGTCTTCATCCTTGGTTCCTAGGTGGTAATCTCTAAACCCTTAGAATATTTTGCCTGATAAAAATCTTTGTTTACCTGGGGACCTTGGGCCAGCTATGTATAACAAAGTGATTTAGAGTGAGAGCTTTGTGCAACACCAATGATGTGATTTAGGTTGGGACCCTTGGGTTAGACCAGAAAGTAACAGGATGATTTAGGGTGAGTGCTTTGACTCACATGCTATCAGTCGACTTTCAGAAGAATTGGAGACTGAAGTAACCAACATGTGTGGTCAACAAGATTCACGTGATAGAGTCTGGATACTAAAGCTCTGGTGAGCTTCCCTGGTTAGCCATACCTGTGCAGGTTGTCACACTTTGTTGCTGGGAAATTAACACTGCCCACAACTCCATGGGGAGATGACAACTGAAAGTTGGAAGCTAGGCCCTCTGTGTTTGAAACTTTCCTGGGCTCTGCCCTTTGTGCCTCTTTGACTGTATTTAATCTGTTAACTGTACTATACCATAACCATGAGTCTAACATCTTTCAATGAGGTCTATGAGTCCTTCTAGCAAATTATCAAACCTAAAAGTGGTCTTAGTGACTCCCGAATTTGCAATTGGTGTCAGAAGTGACGATGTTCTTGTGTACTATTCCCTCTAATTTGGCAGGGACCCAGCTTCTATTTTTTGTTCTACACAAGCATGTAGTCCTCTAGGTTACTTTGTGATCCAAGATGGCTGCTAGAATCTCAGACATTATGTTATCACTGAAGGCTGAAAGAGGCATCAAAGGTATAGCGGCAGGGATCTGTCCCTCTAAGTTTGATAAACTTGCTCTCAGTAGCCTTTCCGGAAATTTCATACAGCATATCTAGGTTACAACTCTTTGGCTGGGACTTAGTCACATGGCCACACTTAGCTGCAATGGAATTTAAGAAGTCTTTTGATTCAATATAGTCAGTAAAAATCAAAATTAAAGAAAAAAGGAACATAAAGGTTGGGTTAGACAACTAGCAATCTGTGGCACCTGGTTCTATAATAGTATCCTTAACATAACATAAGCAATACATGTAAATAAACTCTTTGAGGAATAAAAATTATTTTTATAATACCATTTTGATTATGGAAATAAAATATTTGAATATTTGACAGTTGGTTTTAAAAATCCATTATATGAAATTGCCCAAGAAAAATAAAAATATAATGTCCACACAAAGACTCATATGTAAATCATTGCAGCATTATTCATAATAGCCCAAAACTAGAAACAATCCAAATATCTGTCAACTGGTAAACAGAAGTTTTAAAAATATGGTAAATCCAATAATGGAATACTATTCATTAATGAAAAGGAATGAAGCACTAATAACATACTATAATATAAATGAATCTCAAATCACTATGCTAAGTAAGAAAGGCCAGATGAAAAAGGCTATAGTGAATGATTCTATTTTTATGAGATGTCCAGAAAAGGTAGATATATAGAAATAGAATGCAAAAAATAGAGTGCAAAAGGGGATAAGGAAACTTTTTGTGATAATGGGCATAGCCTAAAACTGGATTGTGATAATGATTGCATGATTAATAAATTTAGCAAAAATCCTTGAATTATCCTTTTACAATGAATGCATTTTACAGTATATAAATTTTGCCTCAATAAAATTATTTAAAAATAAATAAATTATGTGAAATTCCAGGGAAGATGTGTCCAGGAGCTGCCTTAGCAAAAGGACAGCCTTGTAAAAGTCAGTGTTTTATAGCAGTCATACGCAGTGATTCTTAAGTCCACCTGAGGATTCCTCTATATTAGAATTATGTAGTGAAAGTCTTTACTATATAAAGGTCCTTCTATCCCACCCTGCGATCCTAGGTTGGAGCCAGATAAATTTCATTTTAATGAGTTATTTTAGTAATTATTTTTCACACTAACATTTGAGAACCTCTGATCAAAAGAGATAAGTAATTTGGGTTAATGATATAGGACATTGATGTTGTGTCGGGATAGGTGGAGAGTTGAATATTTTTAAGCTTTACTAGGATTTAATTTCTACAGCATCATGTCCATGATTTATGTCAAGCATTTAAAGAAAATCATAAATCTGTTCATATTAACAGAAATGAATTACGTTCAAGTTTCAGAACTAAAACACCTTATGAAATAGTACAAACCTTTCACATAAGGTAAAAGCCTAGCACAAAATAAATATTTTTGACTCAGTGTAGGAAAGATTGAGAAAAGGAAGGAAGGAACTTTGGGTGGAACTGAATGAAATTTATTTATAACACATGAAATGAAAGTTGTTTAAGTTGTTGACATAGTTCCCTGTTTAAATGTTAGAAATATACTTGAAATATCCTAAAGGTAAAAAAAACAAGTTAAGGACAATACAAATGAATATTAATTTTTGTCCAAACTCAGGGAGGAAATGTGATACTGGGCAGTTTTAATACAGAAAATTAGTATAACCAAGTTTAGGAAGTTAAAGTGTTGATGTCTTAATACTAGATACGTCATCAGCTTCAAAATGCAGAAAAAGAGCACCTATTTTTGGAGAGAAACTTTCCAGTTCAAGACAGAAAAAAGAACAGATTTCAAATACAGTAACCATGATCTAATCCTGAATGACTGAATGGATAATGGTAATTTAGAAAGTGATAAAAAAGTGAGGTAGGGAGTTAAAGAGCTTTAAGGAACAAAAATAATTATTTCTCAGAAAAATCAGTGACAAATGGGGTTGCTATTTTTTCCATAGAAAATTTTACGTCATTCTAGACACCTGAACAGATGACAAGCAATTCCTTAAAACTGAAAAGTCATCACTTAAAAAGTTCTTTGCTTGAAATAGCAATTAGTGAAAGACTAATTATTACCTCAAAATGATACGGAGAAAACTAAAGTGTTCAGAGAAGACCACTAAAATATTTCGGATTCTGATACTTGGCAACAATAAGGACTTAGACAAGAAAGTTTATTTCTTTATTTTTATTTCCTCATTCTGTAAAATGGGGCTTGTAATAAGACCTTCTTCAAGTGATTTTGTGAATATAAAATTGGATGACAGAGGCAAAGTACTTAGTGCCAATACCTGGCATATAAGATTTCAACAAAGATTAGTCATTATTGTTATTCTATGACTGTTCTAAAAGGTCGGTATTTTTTAGAAAGACATCTAACTCAACAGAAAAAGCAACCAAATACAGCTTTATTCACCAGATTCTAAGACATTAGAAATACTGGTCATTCCTTTAATGTCATTTTGAGTGGTTTAATCTTTCGGCAACCTTGAACTGTCTGTAGTTTCCAGCACTACTGATTCATGCTTCTTTTTGCTTTAATCACACTTTCTCTTCCGCTTGGAATTTCCATTTTTTCCTCCATCTTCCCACACTTCTAACTGCCTAGCTTTACCTCAAGTTTTCTGACAGGCTTATAAACCTTCTCTAGCCCCACTAGCACATTTCTCCTTTAGGGCTCCTGTAATTTTTTTTGCATGATATTACCACTGTTTTACCACATGCTTTTATAATAATGTTTATGTTAGCCAACTTTCTTAAAAACAGAAGCTGTTGTTATGTCTTTGTATAACATTGCTCAGAATAGAGACTAGTTTATTAGAGACACTAGGTAAATGTTATTTGCATTTAATTGGTTTGAGTCAGTATGTGGAATCTCTTAAAACCATGATACAAGTTGAAACTATTAATAGGAACAAGAAGTATTTAAAAAATAAATAGATGAAGGACTTATAAGAAGTGGATTTAAGTAACATAGATATATTTAAAGATTATTTTCAGGAACAACATTGCTTCCTAGGCAAATGTCCCTGCCATCAAGTAGGTTTGGAATATTTAATTAGATAAACCACAGGTCTCTCTCATCACTATTATATCTTAAATTCTGGTACATACTCTGCTCCTTTCTTTACTTTCTACTAATTTCTCATTCATTAACCATAACCAGTAATACGCAAATAAAAGTACTTAGTATTTTAAATAACTCCTTGATTCTTTATACAATAAACATTTGCTTTGATAATGTTTAATTGTATCAGAAATTGTTCTTGCTCTTACAACTTTCCATCTTTCAATAATTTGAAATATAAATTATGTCCAACAAAACATGAAACTTACAGAATGACTTATTACTCAAAGCGTTTTTATTTTTAGTGCTAATTTGCATAGCAAACCACAGGTTTCCTTCTTTATTTATAAAAATTTTTTTGAAGCATTTTCATTTATTTGTTCTTGAGAACAATTCAATTAACATTGCTTTGAAATCCAATCAGTATATATTTATTACTTTAGACAAAGGTTAACTATAATGTGATCCCTGACTTTATGTTATATCTAGCCTATAATGGAAGACTATCCTTTGACATGTTATTTTTTTATTTCAAAATATTAAAGGGGTACAAAATTTTTGTTACATGGATACATACACTCTATAATGCTGAAGTCAGGGCTTTCAGTGTGGCCACCACCAGGACAGTATTCATTGTACACACCAGGTAAGTTTTTATCCCTCACACACCTCCTACTCTCCCCACTTCTTAGTTTCCAATGCCCTTTAGTGCCCATGTGCACCCATCGTTTAGCTCCCACTTATTTGTGAGAACATGTGGTGTTTGTTTTTCCATTTCTGAGATACTTCACTTAGGATAATGGTCTCCAGTTCCATCCAAGCTGCTGCAAAAGACATTATTTCATTCCTTTTTATGGCTGAGGAGTACTCCATGGTGTGTGTATATATATATATATGTATATATATATAAATATGGTGTATATATACACCACATTTTCTTTATCCACTCATGTATTGATGGGCATTTAGGTTGATTACATAATTTTGAAATTGTGAATTGTGCTATAATAAACATTCAAGTGCAGGAAAAGAAATCATTTTGTGACATGACATATTATTTTTATCCCTGAAAAACAAATTTGAAGTAATCTTCAATGGAAGACATTTATACCAAAAAAAGAAATAATAAATAACAATTGAAATAGATTCAAAGCAAGGGGGCGACAAACAAGAAATTAACCATGTTGCAAGGGAAGAATGAAAAAAACCCATAATATTAATGTATTAGGTAGATTTGGAGCACAGAACAGGAAACATTTCCTACAAGGTAAGAAGAGATCAAGGAAAACTTCTTGGATGAGGTGGCATTTGAATTTGAATTTGATGGACAAGAACACATTTACAAATGGAGAAAGGCATATCAGGTTAAGAGAATATCTACAAAATCACAACGTTATTGTACAATGAGTATTTTGGTGCTGTATATGTGTAGTGTATATGGGAGGGATGTTGGTACATTACACATATACAATAGAGACATCTTTTCCAGCAGAGAGAGTCTGAGTAGCGTTATATATTGAAAAATCTTGGAACACATGATAAGCAGTTTAGGGCAAAGGGGAACCACTAAAAAATTTTGAGCAGGGTGTCATAAGAACTCAGGCATTTTTAAAGGGGAAAGAGCTAGATGAAGAAAGAACAGTTACGTAATTAAGGTAAGAAAATATGGAATTCAGAACTAGGTCAGTAGCAATACTCTTTAAGAGTAGGAGCTTCATTTTTTAATATTTCATTGCACCTAACAAACTGCCTTGCATAAAATTAGTGCTGAAGGACTACTTGCTAATGACTAGAAGGATACGATTTTAAGGAATGTCCTGCAGTCCCAGTTTATTCTCTTTTCAGAGTGTGATAGGACTTACCATGCCATGAATTCACTTTTAATCTCTCCATAATTTTTAGGAATAAGGATAGATTCCTAGAAAGCGTGACTATATTAATTCGTGTACATTATTGAAATAATGTGGGTTGCCAGTATAAATTTAAATACAAAGTTTAGATTGCAAAGTGAAAAAGCTTAAAATATCATAAAGAAGTAATTTACTCCAGTTGCTAGATTTTTAGAAAGTAAAACTATCCAAGAAAGTTATGGCAATAATATTTAAAATATTTCAAAAAATGAAGAATATTAGCCTCATTTTTGCTAATTATGAGAAATATAGAAATCACACTGCTGAATAATTGATTGCAAGAACTTCTTTCTGGGTATATAATACAATACCATTTCTTTTCCTATTTTTATCTTATCTATTTATTTCCTATTTTATCCATTATTTAAAGAAATCTTTGTTGTATGGAAAAATACAAGTCCTTATTTTGAGTTCCATTTTAAAGGCAGAGTTAATTTTCCTTTTTGATATTTGAGTTGAAATATTATTCTATGGAATTCCAAAAATACCTTGGAGCAGCTCTCCAGCCCTCACCTCCTGGTTTGGATGACTCCCTTTACCTGTCTCCTTACCACCAATATCTCCTACTTGTCCATTGCAGATAAGAGCAACTGGGATTTTAGTTTGGATATTGGTGAATAGGAGCTGTCAGAAAGAATTTGAACAGTTCAGCACTCCTGAAATGTAGTATTACCCCCTCTGTCTAGTCCTCATTATCTGTACTCCCCACACCCACACACTGGCATCTGTGGCCCAATTCTGAAGTAGGCTGTTCCTGCTTCCTGTGAATTTTATAGCTGCAGAAATATCATCTCCAATTCTGTTACCACTCTCAGCATAATCTCTACAACCAATAACTCCTGAGAACTTATTATTTAAGGGAAGTATATAATTCTACCTTTTATTTCTTTTCATAACTTTCTCTGCTCTTCTAATTTTATTTTCTTCTTGATTTTTGCCAAGGTTATGACACTAAATCATTAAGCTTCTGCTGCAAGGAGCTCTTTAAGATAAAGATCAAAGGCAAATATGAAAAAGCCCAATGAACTGTCTCTTCAGTGGTGAACACAAAGTGTTTTAATATTAACATCATATACATGGACATAATTAATTACATTTAAAATGAAAAGTGGGAAATCCCTTTTCAATAAAAACCTGAACATGGATATTAAGATTCTAGGGAGCCCATGGAGATTTTTTAATTAGAGCAATGTATTTTCAGCATTTCTTAAAAAAATAAAGGGAACTTTCCTAAGCTGAAACATTTTTATAAAAAATAAGACTCAATTGCTTTGCCATCATTAACTGAAAGCCACCATTAATATCTATCTGAGTTTGCATAAAAGATGAACGCTGCATTATTTTGAGAAATATATTTTTTCAATCAAAAGGTTTTTGGGAGCTCTTGAAAGTAAGGCTGACTCTCGTTGGTCTGCAATTATATCCGCTCTGTCCTAATGAAATCTGCACCTCAAGAGTGATAGTGGAGATGTATATCCTATTAAATTTTAATACTCCAGCATCATGAAAGTTATAAAAGGCCTAAAGTATAGTTATTTTATATTCAAGAACTTGATATAAACATACTCAGGAATATACATAGTATACTTTATTTTCAAACATAAAATTATAAAGGATGAAGGGTTCATATACTGGATATTTCAATGTTCCTTGTTTGTTTATGGTCTTTTTCAAGAGAATTCATAAACTATAACCAGATCAAGTGGTCTCCAAAAGTGGAAATGTTTTTTATACCTAAAAAATTTAATTCATTTCCTTTCTGAATTGACAAAAGTTTTATATATTTACGGTGTTTAACATTGATCTATAGAGAATAGAAAATTACCATAATTTAAATTCAGAAAACAGCTTAAATTTATGACAAATATTACCATATGTAAGAGACAATGTTATCAAGTTCCTTATTGTCTAGTTTTTTCTTTATCTAATTAAATGCCAGTCATATTTTGGGAAAAATAATTCTTAAAATATAGTGGCCCTATGTCTTTCTACATGTCTCTTTTAGATTGAATTTTCCTTTGTATTTAAGTAAAAATAAAATTATTTAAGTTATTACATCTCAGGGAAAGACTAATAAGATATGTATGTTCAATTGGATTTTCGAAATTACTCTGAAATTTTCAGAAAATAGGTCAATAAAATCAGTTTTCAATCCAGTCAACATAAAATAAAGATTGTCTAATATAGAACACAAGGAAATTTAAATTATTTATCCAAAGACTGCAAAAAAAGGGAGAAACCTTTATTTAGAATTGCTTTGCTGTGATTAGCTGAAAGCCATCATTAATATTTAAGTTTACTTTGGATAAAAGATGAATGCTATGTTATTCTGAAAAATATGTTTTCTATAAGACCTTTCTGGGACATATTCATGATGTATTTATATATATGCACACACACACATATGAACACACAAACACACACACACAAGGAAGAAATAAAGTTCATTAGTGCCCACAAAGAATACAGAAATGTCCTGCCTGAGAGGTGTAAGTACCTGAATATATTTACCAATAAAAGAAATTTTATGAAAATCTATGATTTATCAGTCTACAAATGTATGACAGATACATAACAGGTAAACTCAATGCTCTTAATTATTTTACTATTGTATTTTTAAAAATTTATTTTTGAAGAAGAACTTCAGTTATACAGATAGGTTTGGGTTAAATGGCACTTTCCTCTACGTTTACAACATGCATATGTTTAAATTTTGCCCTTAATTTTGCCTAACTCCCCATTTGCAATATTACAATTTTTTTCTTAAATTGTGCTCTATTTTTTCTATGGAAGTTGCAGATAATTACTGAGTATTATTGACATATTTTGGGTTTTATTAGGATATTTATTTATATTCATACTTGAACCAGCTTAAATATCATTCAGCTAATTTTCACAGTAGTAGTTTCAAAGTCCTCCACGTGCCTAACTTTTCCCTGTAGAAAAGAAGAACAAGTTTTTGGTTGGCATTCTGGCCTTCGCTTGCCCCTATTTTCCTCAAAATCATAGTGATGCCACATGTTTAATCCTTTTTGACTTCTGAAGGACATTCTGTCACCCTGTCCTTGCTCTCAAACGTTGTTGTTCCCTCGTTCACTCACTGCCGCCATTTTGCCCTCTCTTCTGGCTTTCAGTCTAGATTGAAAACATCTTTGCTTGACTTAAAAACAGTTCTCATTGTTTTGCCTCTTTTCTTTTCATCTCAAACTTCTAGAAAGCGTACTTTATAAACTCAGGAATCATAATTAACACTATTCCCTCCCGATCTTCCCTAATGTTGATTTTGTTCATGTAACTGACTCCAAGTTGCTTTTCTTGTCCCAATTTTCACTTCTGCAAGTTCTCTGACTTATGTGACAGTATGCTCTCACTCTAAGAATTTGCTAAGTGTACTTTCTGTACTTTTATTATAATTAGATATTTTGGCAAAAAAAAGTTCAATATGTGGAAAGGGTATATCAACTATATCCTTGTGTGTATATATTGCATATATGATGACATATCTATTTTCACGTCCCTTAATAAGTAGAAAAATTTTTAGTAACACTTCTTATACTATTTTAGTTTGGGCATAATTTTTGCTTAAAACTACATTTGTCTATTGATATATCTCTGCTTGACTTATCTTTTGCTTCTTTTTAACTTATTCTTTCTATCTTTCATGAACATTCATGGCTTGTCAAATTTATTTTCTGCTCCCTACCTTTCCTTGTACTCTTCTTTCCAGAAATTCATTTAGCACTTCACACTCAATTAGGACAAAATTAGTGCATTCCCTTCCCTCCCAAACCTGCCAATGCTCCTTTTTTCTCTATTTTGTTAAGAGAGCCGCCAAGTGAGAGGCACACTCAGACACAACAGCAAACATGAGAGGTGAATCCTCCTTTTGGTGGATTCTTACCATAGTCCCCCTAATATGATCTGGTATATTTTTTTTCTGAGCTCCTCTGAAATGTAGTTGTGTGGGAATATTAAGACACACATGGACGTACTTATGGGGGAAAAAAATGGCTGTTACATGCAAAGACAGAAAACTCGAGATACTCTATCTTCCTATTTCTTTCCAGGAACACTATATAGTGTCTGACGGCTCATCACTTCTGACAGACCCAGGGGTAAAAGGACCAGACAGTTTAAAAGAGCTGTGGTATATTCTCCAGGCACCAAAAGGATTTCCCAAGTAAAATCACCTCTAAACTCTATTGCATTTATTCCTAATTTTCAGATAAATTCCTGCTTCTCCATTGTCACTTCTTTTGTTTAAGACCTTTTAAATTCTCACTTGAACTATTGTTATGGTTTCTTCACTGATATCCTCACTTCCATTCTCTTTTCCTCATTAGTCTTTCATATGTAATATTATCTTGATAAAAATATAATGCTATATTTTCTGATACAAATCTTAAAATACGTAAACTGGTAAATTATCTTTGTACTTCTGCAACACTTGAAATCCTCTCTGTGGGAGAAAGTACACATTCTGAAATGTTAGAAAATTTGAAATATGTCAGCATTTTTATATGGACAGAAACAGAATAACTGATATGAGGACTGTCTTTAATGTCTGAAAAATATGTCTGTTAGCCAGTATGTAGAGCTGCACACTATTTAGAGTAGTGGCTAGATGGGTTCTATTGCTAACTCCATTTGTACATGAGTAAATTTCAGCTTGAGGAAGTTATTGACTTTCCCACAGCCCTAAAACTATTAAGCTTTGAAACAATGACTTTAAACAAATCACTCTTAATATTAGAGTCCTGACTTAAGTCTGATATTCTGTAATCATGTTACTCAATAAATTTCTATTGAAGGAACTGAAATGCTACATTGAGGAAGATTGTAGGAGGGTCATGTTTGTTAGGAAAGATCACAAGTCCTGATTAAGATTCATTAAGCTTATGAATAAATGTGCTGTATAGTCATTAGGAAAAACTCATGAATAAAAAATAGATACCATGATATTATTCCATTAACAATATTACCATTTTACTTAATTTATCACAGAATGAAACCTCTAAACATTAGGGAAAGCTGAAACTATTAAATATGGACTACAGCAAACTTTGAAATAATAGAGTGCCCAATATAAACAATGAAGAAGTAAGGAATTAAGAACAGGGCACGGGACCTATGAATGAGAAAAGAAATTAAACACAAACTAATGTCAACATGTATGCCAGGTGGAGCTCCCTAGGAGTATAAAAATTGTGGAAGAAGAAAAAAAGCTTAACTCTAGTGGGTCCTCAGGAAATGACGCTCAACATCATTAATCATTAGGTAAATACAAATAAAAAACACAGTGAGATACCACCTCAAACACAATAAGATGACTACTATCAATAAAACAGGAAATAATAAAGGCTGGCAAGGATGTGGACAAATTGGAACCCTTGTGCACAATGGGTGGGAATGTAAAATGGTGCAGCTTTCCGTACTGTGCAAAACAGGATGTTGGTGCCTCAAAAAAACTAAAAATAGAATCACTGTATAATTCAGCAATTCCACTTCTGGTTATATACTCAAAAGAATTAAAGGCAGGGTCTTAAAGAGATATTTGTATAGTCATGTTTGTAACGGCATTACTTAAAATAGCTAAAAGATGGAAGCAACCCATGTTCATCAATGGATGAATGAATAGGCAAAATGTGGTATTTAAACATTGTACAATGGAATATTATTCCTGAAAAGGAAGAAAATTCTGACACATGCTCCAACATGGATGGACCTTGAGGACATTATGCTAAGGGAAATAAGCAAAGGAATTAAAAATTGTCAGGCACAAAACATTTCTTGCCATATAGAATGCATTCTTTGTGAGTCAAATTTTTTGTTACTTAACCAAACCAGTTGTGTATATAGACCCAGACCTAACTTGTCAGCAAAAACTAGATTGTATTTAATTTTCCTATAAGATAATAAATGGATATACTAAAGGATGATTTTTCTCTTGATAGATTTTTTCCATTTTTAAGTGAAACAAGCAAAATGGTGGTTTTAATGTTAGATAGTATGTGCTTAAAGGTATAAATAACTTTCTGTAACCCCTTTTATAACTAATTATAATAATACTTGTAGAAAATTCTTATAAGATTCACATAAATAATAACCATAGTCCCTCTAATGTGATCTGGTATATTTTTTTCTGAGCTCCTCTGAAATGTAGTTGTGTGGGAATATTAAGACACACATGGATGTACTTATGGGGGGAAAAAATGGCTGTTACGTGCAAAGACAGAAAACTCAAGATACTTCAATTTCCTATTCCTTTCCAGGAACACTATATAGCGTCTGATGGCTCATCACTTCTGAGAGACCCAGGGGTAAAAGGACCAGACAGTTTAAAAGAGCTGTGGTATATTCTCCAGGCACCAAAAGGATTTATTACATGCAAATTTCCATTAGTGCTAATGGGAGTTATTATAGGTGATTCATACTTTAAAGATATAAACTAAAAGTTCATTTCTATTTTACCTACTTCGAATGAATATCTCCTTTTGTTTTACAAAATTTATCAGAAAAGAGTAGGAATAAATATCAATATTTTAAAAATTTAAAAAATAACAATATGTGATATGGTGTTCTTTATGGTCAGTCAATTTCAGATATTAATTTTTAAATGATCAACAGTGTGCCCCTAGCACTTCTTCCTCATTTCTCCCAGTGTGTAGTTAGGCAGTGAAAACTAATTTTAATATTGACTTGATATGCTGATATTATTAGTCATATAATATATGACAAAACCAAATAAAAGGGAGAGATTTTTTTGTTACCTGAAATTTGAGTATAACTGAAAGCAGATTATCATCTAGCAAGTCATACATTATTTATTGGGAATCTTTAAGGTATTGAACTAGATTTTCTGGAATAAAAACTTTCATCTCCTCTTTAAGAAGCACATGATTTGGTAGAAAAACTATGTTTGTTGAAGTATGAATGTGGGTTTCCTTACCTCCTACCCCAATATTACCTTACATCCTGTGGGCTTCCTTCTTTGAATCAGATGGGGCATTATGTATCATTGTCTCCAGGAAGAAATGATGCAGCAGAATACAGAACAGAGAAAGAGTTATTTCTCCTACTTCTGAGTTTCCAAAGCCTAGAACTCAAAGAGAGGGCATAAAGGGCTCATGAGTAGGGACAATAAGTATGGAAAAAGGATGGATGTATCAGAGCAAGAATTTCCACTTCTGAGACTAGATAACAGACCCCAGGGGAAGAAAAACTGGAGGAAAGTAAGGAGAGTTAAATAATCACCTGTCACTGAGCAGAGGGTTTTTACCATATCAAGTCTGTGTCATGGATTGAGTCAAGAGAAAGAGAATCCTCACTTAGGTTTTGGAATTGGAAAGTGGATGTAATCTGTGCCTACTTTCCTTCCCTATAGAGCCCGGGAAGCATGGCAGGTCGTCAGAGAAGAAATAGCAGCAGGTGTACCCAGAGAGATGAGAATTAGCCCATGGGATCGCCTTGGCTCAATATCATGCCATTTTGGAATGTTCCCTGAGTCCCTGAAGGGAGGTCCAAAAGTATTCAAGAGAGAAGTCTTACATTAAAGGTAAGCTGATATAGCAATGAGTTGAACTGGCTTAAAGCCAAAACCAAGTAAAAGAGAGAACTTCACGAAGGATGTTAAAAATGTAAAAGTGACAAAATCTGACAAGGGCAGATTACTCCACCCCAAAGTCTTGACTCCCCCTCAAAAGCCCTGCAGTACTTATATTGCAAGGTAAGAGGAGAGAAATTAAAAATTGGCCAAATTAAGTTTACTCCCAATATCGAGTGGAAGATCCCAAAATTGATAGAGTTGTATTATAGAAAAATAAAGAAAACTATATATCTCTGTGGACTAAGGAGTCTGTCTTCTTCATGCTCATACTACAAAGACAAACATGGTTACTCCATAGTAGACATAAAAATCAGCCTTATGGGCATTTAGAATAATTATATAGGAAGTGTGTAGAGGAATGGTAATATTTCCACATCAACCATTCGTTACCTTATTATAATAAAGCAAAACAAAACATAACAAATAAAACAGTACAAAAAGTTTACCAATGTTTCCCAGGTGCTAGAAACTATGCTAAGCACTTCAGTTAATACATGAATAAAATAAGGTTTTTGTTCTCAAAGAGATCAAAATCTAGCCAGAGAGAAAGATAAGTATATTATTAACTTTGATACCTTTAAAAATATCTTTTAATTTTATCTTTTCCAGCAGGTTGTCACAGATAGAATAAAATTCCCATTATTGGATATCTCTTCATAGAATCTAAATAAGCTGGAGATCTTATGGAGGACATTCTTGAATGCTGTAGAAATTTGGCCTAGTGACCACTAAGATTCATGTTAATACTGATATTATGTTGTTTTATAATGATAGAATGCTGAAAAATGAGGTTGAATGTTAGAAAATTTATTGCATGCAGATTTATGTTTAAGACCAGTTTAACCACAAATTTTTTGGATTATGCTTACTGATTTTGAAGACTCATTACCATTTTATTTTGCTTTTTAAATTTTTCTCACATACACTGGTTTACATTCTTCTACTTTTTGATTATGTTAGCTCACAGAATGGAGCTCATTTCCATTTACATTATGTCAGTAAATATTTCAATCTCAGGAATAAACAAATCTCTAGGAATTTTGCTTGTATGATGGCATAATGCCAAGTTTATAGCTTTGTTGAGGAGCTTACACATGGCCTTTGTCTATGTGCAAATGAGCAAAGACGCTTTTCAGAAAACCAATCATTCTCATAGACTGCAACTTTCAACATTTCATGAGAAAATCTTAAGTAATGGTTCAAAATGCATGCTGATCTTGATGACATATGCAAAGATGAGTAAAATCAATTTTAGCACTCCAGGTACAGGTCACAATTTCAGATCAGTACTGGTGTAGCAAGCAGACACGGCCTTTTTCAAATTTTCTGCTCTGAGATCATCATTTGTGATTTAACTATGTGGTTTCAAGGGCTATTCATAAAAAGTCAAAAAGAAAACTTTAGAGATTAAAAAACTATATATGTTCAACCAAAAAAGCAATACTTGGTTTTCAGGTACAAAAATTAAAATGCCCAGTAAGGATTGAAATATACTCTAGGTTCCGGCGTGAACATACAAGATACACTTACATGTTTTATCAATATTTATATTTGCATCTTATTATTTCTAATAAGATGAAGTTCTTATTAAAAATAATATGATGCAGTTCAACAAATATTTCTGAGTACTTGGTATTTTCCTGCTGGGTTTATAAAGATGAATGACTGAATGCCCGCCCTTAAAGAGTTCATGGTTGAGAATGAAGTAGAATATAGACACAATCACACATATGTGTATGTATTTATAAGGCAAACCACAGAAAGTATGAGTAATAAAGTGAAGGGGAAAACCTCTAAAAAGAAGAGATATGAGTCAAATGGGATGGCTTGAATAAAACTCTGCTATTTTATTGGATATACTTGACGACTCTACCCCTCTTAGAAAACTCTCTTTTCTCATCTTTTTTTTTTTAGCAGCAGTACATCTCACTGGCTACTCCTTTAGGACTCCTTTCTCAGCTATATTACTTTGACAAACAATATAAATGTTGGAGAACCTCAGGGATTAATCATAGTGCCTCTTTCCTCACCTCCCATCCTTGGTTTTAATTGCCATCCATATACTGAATTTTTACCTCCATACTATTCCTCCCCTGTTAGATTCAGGCTGATATACCCTACTGTCTGTAGTACTTGGCGACTTCACATGGTTATTTTGTTAGCATCCCAAGTATGTAAAAAATACCAACTGGGAAACATTTCTTCTCCCTACCAGCAAACATGGTTTCACCCCATATTTTTCTATCTCAGTGATGGTACCAGTGCTCACGATGTCTTCAAACTCGAAACTGTAGGAGTGATCATTGACTTCTTTTTTCCTCCCATCCTTCAAATCCAGTGCAACATCAAATCGTATTGTCTCTCCAGCCAAAGTGTCATATCTACTCACTTCCCTCTATTTCCATTTCTATTATCAGAGTGCAAGCCAAAAGCAGGCCAATATATTGATATAAATTCATAAAAATAAATTTGCTTATAGTCAGCATGCTGAAAATCAACTTACTTAATTATATATTTCAAAAATATCAAATAATTACTATCAAAATAAATTTGTCAAATAATCAATTCACTGGCCAGTTTACTGAATTTGCTAAATTATCAATTTACCAAAACTTTGTTTTAAAAAATAAACAAAGTAGCTTAAAATCAACTGTTTAAAAGCCATTTCATCAGAATCCAATTATCAAAAATGAAAACTTACTCAAACACATTTATATTAAATATAGTTTCTAGCATATCATGGTACATATAGATGCTTTCTAGAGGTTTTGAGAATTTTTAATTGAAAGATGAGTTGATTCACTATGGTTTTAATACTGCTAAATTTTACTCACTCCAGTTGTTTTTCAGTGAATTTGTTGGAGCAGTTCATTCAAATATCTGTTTTAAGACATTTCACATTTCAGAGCTTAAGAAATCCCCAAGTATTATTAACCAAATTGAGCTTACTGATAAATATGTGACCAAAAATTTATTGAAAGATAGGAACTTACTTTTCTATTTGAAAGTTTCAATATTCAATATATGCCCAAGCCTTGTCATTGGAAATGCAGAAGACATTCTTAGTCCCAAACCAGAGAATATTAGAACAATCAGGCATATATTTAATTTTGGCTTGTCAGAGTAAAATGGATCATAATAAATTAAACTGAAAATAAAAATAGACAAATTAAAAATTAAATTGACAAAAAATCTCAGGAATCTTCAAAGTTTATTAAAACCATTTCTATCGAAATATCTCTAAACTTTATAAATAAATAACATTGTCTAGTAAATTGGTAAATGCAAAAAATTGAACTTTCAGCATATTTATAAATTATTTTTAACTATTCAATCATTTCATAATTGATACATATTTTCTCTTGGACAAATTAAACTAAAATAATTTATTAATTATATCTTCTTTGGAATATTACAATTCTTTATAACTAGTTTTTCTTCTTTTTCTGTTCTTGAGCATTCTACCAATTCTCTCTCTACTCAGCTGTCAGAAAAATAATTTTGAAATGCTATGGTGATCATGCCGCTGCCCATTTACAGTCTATTAATGGAGCCTCAATTTACACAGTAAAGTCTAAGCTCCTTAGCAGAAGCCTTCAGGTCCTTTGGTGATCTCACTCCTAACTGTATCTTCAACTTCATCTCATGACACTCTCTCTTTTTTTATAACCCTTTAGTCACCTGGCTTTCTGTCCCGTTCCAGGAAAGATAAAATATTTTCTGTCAAGGCCTTTGTATTGTTCTGTCTGCCTGAAATGATTCTCTTAATTTTTTCCTGGTTCTTCACTTAGTTGGCCCCTTTTAATCTAAAATATTACTCCCTTAGATAATCATTGCCATATATCTATTTAAAACTGCCTCTATTATTCTCTATCCTAGTAAGCTGTTCTTTTCCTTCCTAATTCTACTTCCTTCTAGGTTTCTTTTTTTTAAGTATTAGGTGATACATTTATTTTCTGTCTAGCTTCCTGTAATATAAATTTCATGAGGAAAGAGAACTTATCTATCTAGTGCAAAATTACACTATTACCGAGCTTAGCACATAGTAGATACTCCATATAGAGTTATTATTTTATAGAATAAAAACAATAATATGACATTTGGTGCAAGGAAAATAAATTAATCGAACGGAAATAATGGAAATGGACGTTTCAATAGAAAAAACGATGGACTGTAGAATTTATCATATCAAACCAACGTATTTGGTGTCAACATAAACATTCCTCAATGGATTATTAAATAAATTTGCTAAGGTATACAAAAGTAATATTGATAATTGTCATCCTTACTAGAAGACATCATGTAAAAATAAGTTGACTTGCTATATCCTGATTAGATCTTTAGACCAATGGATAAAATGACTGCTGCATAAATAGCATATTTTTACTTTAGTCTACCTTTGGCAAAATTTTAATAGCATTATAGATAAAGTGGATAAATAGATACTAGTTTATATTACAGGCATGTAGATTCATTGCTATTTGAGCACCTCTCTCAAAAAATGAGTATTGATTAATGAAACGGTGTCAACATGGAGAAATTGCTCTAGTGATATGTCATAAGATTATATTTTTGCTTTGTTCTATTTAACTTTTTAAAAAACCAACAATATTTCTGAAGATATATAAAGCAATCAGATCAATGTCACAAAGCAGGAAGGATTGTTAAAATATTAGATGACAGGATTAGATCAAAAATATATGAAAATAGGCTAAAATAATGAGCTAAAGCAAAGAAGATAATGTTTATTAAGAATAAATATATAATTTTATATTTATGTGTGCAATTTAAAAACAGATATTAAATATTAGGTGAGAGAAAACTGGTTAGCAGTTTTCTGAGGATATTTCAGGGGAAAACAAGCTTAACTGGAAGCCACCCTCTTGTGGTTACAAGGGTGAAAGCGGAAGTTGAAAAAGAGGTTGTGTTAATAGAAACATATGGTTCAGACAAAGACAGAGATTAGTCTCATTCCAGTATTCATGAGTCTAACCACTTTAAGCTCAGTATATCTCATTCTGGCCTTCACATTTTGAATATGAGATTAAGAAACCAAAATTTATCCAAAAGGTAAAAATGCCTGGGAATTGTTATTTAATCTCTAGGTATATGAAAGACTACACTAGAAGACTAAGCAGCCACATGATATGAAAAGTACTTTTAGATTGATAATTTTTCTTCTCTTAAGATGTAATTTTTTTGATTTTATTATAGTTAAAATGTACTTTTAAAATGTTAAATAAAGAAATAAAAATATTAACAATAGTTCCATGGGAATGGTAGTATTTTAATGCTAAAATCTGTCATTTATTTAGCACTTATGTGACACACACCGTAGAAGGTATTTTACATACATTATCGCATGTCTCTCATACAGAATATCCTGGAAAAATGGATATTATTGCCCTTGTCATATAATTAGCAAATTGAAGCATAAAATAATTTAATAATGTTTCCCAAAGTTCAGAATAAGAAAGTAACAATATTGGGATTTGAGCCCAACTCAGTTCTTTTTCCAATATAGCAGGTTATTTTTTCCAGCTTCTTTACATTTATTTATATTTTATCAAGTTTTCATAATGACTATTGATTATTTTGATGAAGAGAACAGTGTTTAAGTTAAAACAATAAAAATTTTAAAAGTATTGAGTTGACTGGAGGTAATAGTAGAAAATGGTTTGCAAATGGAGAGAGGAACATTTTTGAATAAAAATGCGTTTTTCTTTAAAAATGGTTATATTCATTTGATTACTTGATTTCATAAATTTTATGTAGTTACTAAGAGAATATTTCTAATATCTAGAGTAAAATAAATGTGGTTTTGTGTTCTTGTTGAAAATAGTTTCATCTTTAGACTACATGCCATCATCAGAAACCTGTGAGATGAGGCTTAACTATAAAATTAGAAATTAACACTTGTGTTAATATTTTATAGTTTAAGTCTTTTGTCAAAATTTTCCCATTTGATTCTCACACAATGCCTCCTTATTTCACAGATAAGAAAACAGAAAATCAGAAAATTGAAGTGACATGTTTGAAGCTACAGAATAAGCAAGTTGTAGAATAAGACCACAATCCAGTACTTCTGAGTCCAAATTTTGTGTTACCACAAAACAGCAAAGGCAGGGAAGTGCACATAAAATAATAGAAAATGCTACACATCATAAAAGCCGCATTATTGATAAGAATTTAACATTAACCGCCTCAATGCTGAAAGTTTGAGTCTAAGAAATACTCCTCTATTAGTGCCCTTGTCTAGTTAAATATTCTTTAAAACCTATATGATAATAAATTGAGCATCTGCATCATATTCAAACCCTTCTTTATTTTGCCTATTTTTTAATTTTACTAGTAATTATATTCTAGGAAGATAAATAGAACTTTATCTATATTTATACTTGGAAGAAATTCTGTACTGTCCTTTTATACAGATTCATTTTGTTGGCGCTAACTTGAGCTAATTTATCAGCAAGTTTGTGTTGTAAAATTTACCCCTCATAGAAAAATGGTTTAAAACTTTGAGTTAATATGGTTTTACATAGAAAATATCCCAATAAATTTTACTTCTTATAACTAACATCCTCTAGACACCATAATCTAGAAGTTACAAATTAATAATCTTTGATAATATTAATACCAATCGTTTTCAATATTTTAGAAAAGCTCTTTGCTCTGATTAACAAAAGGACTTAGAACCTTAAATTCATGGTGCCAAGATACAGAATACCTTTATTTTTATTTTTTAATTTAATTTTATTTTTTAGAAACAGTGTCTCTCTCTGTCACATAGCCTAGAATGCAGTGGCACAATCATAGCTCACAGCAACCTTGAACTCCTGGGCTCAAAAGGTTCTCCTACATTAGTTTCCTGAGTAGTTGGGAATACGGGTATGCACCACTATGCCTACCTAATTTTTTTTCCCCATTTTTTTAGAGAAGGGGTCTTGTTATGATACCCAATCTGGTCTTGAAATCCTGGCCTCAAGCAAACCTCCAGCTTCAGTCTCCCAAGTAGCTGGGATTACAAGCACAAGCCACTGCACCTGGTAGAATACATTTAGATTTAAATTAAATTTTAAGGTAATAGGCAAATATCTGCTAACTTCTTTCTTAACTATTTTTAGACAGAATGAACTCGGTAACTCATGGGTTGTCCTCTCAAATTATCTATGTCAAAGGTCTATCATTCTTTTTCTTTGAGACAACTGTCACCCTGGGTAGAGTGTAGTGGCATCATCATAGCTTACTGCAACCTCAAATTCTGGGGCTCAAGTGATCCTCCTGCCTCAGCCTCCAGAGTAGCTGGGACTATAGGCCCGCGCCACCATGCCCAGCTAATTTTTCTATTTTTAGTAGAGACGGGGTCTCCTCTTGTTCAGGCTATTCTCAAACTCCTGAGCTCAAGCAATCCTCCCGCCTCGGCCTCCCAGAGTGCTAGGATTACAGGCATGAGCCACTGCGCCTTGCCAAATGTCTATCATTCTTTTAAGTTTTTTTGTTTTAATTAACCAATAATGAAGTTGTACTTTCTAGTCATGGCTAAATTAAGGAATATAGAGTTTGCAAATAACTTGGAACTAATTGATGGGCACACATGGGCACAGAAAGAATTAAAAATAGTTGGAAATCAAGAAAAGGGGGGAGATGGGGAGGGGTAAAAACCTACCTAACAGGTACAATGAACACTATTCAGGTGATGGGCACACTTACAGCCCTGACTAAAGCATTATAAAAGCTATCCATGTAACAAAAACATTTGTATATCCTTAATATTCTGAAATAAAAAAATAATTAAAAAAAAAAAGACTAGGAGCAAAGTGTTCATCAACAGAGAGAGTTTTTAAGCTCCTTCCCTCTAGGGAATCTGAGAGGTTCGGTGGCAGAGGCAGGTCATGCAGGTGGAGTGTAAGCCATGCAGGCCACAGCCACTGGGTAGCCGGTAACTTCCTGGAGGGCAGGAGGTTAAGAGTTCCCAGTTCAAGGAATGGAGGTAGGGCCAATGCTAGGCATACCTGACAGATAACCATGGACCTGGGTCTGAGAGGGTACATCAGTTCACATTCCATTTGGCTGCTATAACACAGTCAAGCCAGATAAAAACTTCTTCTCTCTTAGGTAACTATCTGAGTATGTAAGAAGCCAAACATTTCATGTCAGGCTGATAGGGACTTTCTTATTCTTCTGCCATCCTCAACGTGCATTTTTCACTTTGTAATCTAATATGGCTGCTGTGAGATTGTAATTTTATTTTTCCACATCTAAAACTAGTCTTGTAAATTTAATTATAAGATACTCCCAAGGGAGTGACTGAACATGAATTAGGAATAGAAGTATTTGGGAGAAAAATAAATGTCTTAGCCAATCATACTTTTAGTCTTTAACATGAATATATATGTGTAAAGTATATGAGTATATAACTTCATATAATATTTATCTCAAACAGATTAATCTTGCCATTGTTCAGCCTGAATTCATTCCTCTATGTGCTTTTTTTGTTTTTTCTCTTGATTCTCTACTATTGACAAGAGTATCATGTAAAAATTAACTTTTGGTAGAAAACAAATAACTAATCAAAAACAAATTAAATTATTTGATTCAAAAATCAAAATCAAGATTCACCTTTTCTTTTGGATTCAGTACTTCTATTTCAAAGAATCTTATTTTAAGGAATGTTTGGTAATTATTATTCAATGATGTTGATAATGATAATGAGTCTAAAGTCCACTGATGTGGGACGCTGCATCATAGCTTAAAAGCATCTTTAATGGAGATGGAAAAATGAAAAATTAATTATTGAATTTTACTATTTTGGCAAAATATCACTAAACAGTATGCTGTTCAGTAAATAGAGAACAATATAAAGAAAGCCAGCATGTTCCCAGAAAGACTAGCTAACAAAATATGACACCAACAGAGCAAAATGCTCTTAGCCAAGCTAATAGCCCATAGAATGGTGTAGTGTGCAATTTATGATTTTCCTGGGAGGCCTAGATTATCACAAATGCCACTCCAGATGTCAGTACTTGCACCACATCACAAGGAACAAAAGGTAAGCCCTTAGATGAAACCAACAGCTGTGTCACCATTGAAACTCATATTAGGTAACTAGTATGTTGCAGATTAAAACAGATTCAGGGATCATGTAATTTGTTCAACTCCATGAGCAGTAGGGATATTACAATCTAGGGTCCACCATTAATAAGACAAGCCCCCATAAATCCTGAGCCAAGCAATCTTTGGGACACATTCAATTCTGCTGCAAATAAAGTCAGTATAAAAGTGGATTAAAAAGGGCTGCTGAATAACTATTTTATGCAAACTTGACAACAACCAAAATTGTGGTAGAAAGATGAAATTCTATGAGGACATGCCTAAGCATAATTTCAAGCAACAGGGCATAGCCAATGACTGCTGGGAAACCATAGCAACAGGCAGCACAAGTTGGCATGTTAGTAATCTGAGATGGGATGGTTTTTTATAAAGGGAGGAAGCTGAGCTGTAAGCAGGATCAAGCCTGTAAACACAAAACAAGCATACTTCCTCATTTACAGAAAGGAATACAGCCTTATTAGTTACAATATTCTAATAGATGTTAACAAAAATAGCACCATTAAACAAGAATCACACTAGAGACTCTTTACCTTTAGAATCCATGTATCAGGACTACCTTAAAAGGAAATAATTTTGGTAATCCAGTAATTTAACCCTCTTGGACACCATTTGAAGAAAATATTGCACTTATATCAAAAATAATAAAGCATGCTAGAATAATTCTGTAATCAATACTATCTAAGTTAAATGCCAAAGCATGTTTTTGGCAATCTAAGTTTAGAAATTGATGATATACAAAAAATGCTTTATGTGATAGCTTTGTCAAATACTGGAAAACAGAAATTCAAAATATTTAAATAAATCTTCCTTATCAAAAATGGAACATTTCGTTTCCTCAATGTAAATCCTGAGAACATGAGGAACATATAAATATGTAGAAATGGAAACACCAGGATTCTTTCATATTTCTACAAAGGAAAATACTTTCTTCTTTTGTATGTCTACTATAAGGTATTTTATCTATAACATAATACAAAAAGAACCACTGGCCACTAATAAGATACAAGGTATTCCCTACATTGCTTCCCATTATTACTGCCTTGAATATTTATAAAGCTGGACTACACATTTTCCTGCACACATTAGCTGTAAATCTCTAGTCATATTTTAGCCAAGTAAATACATCTTCAGGTAAAGACCTTTAAAGAAAGAGAAAAATGGGATTTTAAAACCAAATTTTAAGTACACCTCCCTAGATAGTATTTTATTTGAAATACTTTTGTGTGCTATCAGTAAAGATAGAAGATGACACTGAAGATGAGCATTTTTATGAATTGAGATTGAAAACAATAGATTCATAATTGTTTCCAAGAGGATAAAAGAAATTTTGTAAAAGTCTAAATATTGCATGTAGTCATAATCAGATTAGTTTAAGAAAATCAGTACTATAAAAATGATTCTTAATAAGTGGTACTAATAAACACTTATAAATGGAGGTCTAAAATTAACAATGTGAGATTTTTTTAACCCTCTTCCTTCAAATCCTATAAAATACAACAAAATTAACAAAAAATAGACAAATAAACTCTTTTTTAATGAAGCAGGAAAAAGAACATAACCCCAATACATACATTATATTGAAAAGTGGTCAAGTACTCTGAAATTTGAACTAAAATATAGAGAGACAACATGTGTACAGGGACATTTTTACATATATCTCTTTAGACAAGGTGAATTGGGGAGGGTTAAAGTATCCCTTAAAGTATGAATTAGGTTCAGAATGGGCACGTCTAATGATTCTCTAAAATATAAAGATGGGTGGTCATAGAAGAAATATGGGTGTTGCCTCAGTTTGACACATTATAAATGTGGGGGAAATTAGAACTGAAGGATAGATTATAATCATCAGTTTTTACAATTTATGTCTGGCATTTATCTAAGAAGATATCCTAAATAAATTGTAACAAAGTAGGGAAGAAAAGCAGTTACCATAACTTAAAGGCCCCATGAATGAAAGGGCCTTATTATGAGTCATATCAACCAGCTGAATGTAAACAACTGACAGAAGCTGTGTCCTGGAGGATAATGGACATAAGAAACTTAGGACTCCAGACAACAATCCTGAATTAAAGCTGTGGTTGTCCCCAAATGACCTCCCTCACACAATCCTCACACTATTATTCAGCAAATGGCTAGCTTGAGTCAAAGATAAGGAAGGAAGAGAAAGATAAATAAAAAAGGAACCACCATGGCATTCATGTATGGACATGAGCAAAATTCAAGGGATGAAGGATGGGAAATGAATAAAATTATGGTAAAGGATATAGTAAATTTGAAAACAAAGAGGAATAATTTAAACAATAGCTCTCCTTAGTGTATGTGTAATAACACACAACATGTTCATAAAAAATGAATCCAACAAAGCAACACATACACACACAAATTTAACAAAGAAAACAGAGGATAGCAGCTTGACATTAAAGGTAAAAAACTGTAGTTCAGGAAAGGCAAGAGCTGATAGTGGCTAATATAATAATGGTGGGTAGAGTGAGAAGAAGTACTTAGATTCTAAATAGATATTGGAGGAAAAGTGGGCAGAACTTGAACGAATCCAAAATGGAGGGGAATAGAGTAAAGTGAATTCCGTTGCTATCTCATAGCATCCATTTCAGCAGTCCTCCTGAGGTCACAACGCTGCTTTGATTTATGTATTTATCTCTTCCCCTACTAGCACATCTGACTTCCTCGAAGTTGGCTCTATTTTCACCTTTAGGATGGACACTAATTAGTCTTATTCAAACAGACTAACTCCATCCTCCTTGCCAGATACCGTATTTGCCATTTTCCTGGTCAATGATAGTGGTCCAGAGGTGGACACATGACAAAACTTGGTCTAAGAATAATAAAGAAAAAGACTTTTTTCCCCGATGAATTAAGAGGTTTATCTTCCAAGGATGCAAATGTCTTGGATACGTTGATTAGAAAGTTGAATGAATGAGCCTATTTTAATAGCCTATTTAAATATGTTACATTGAGAATAAATTAATTATGTGTAACTGGTGTGTTGAATAAGAAGAAATCATAGGATTTATTTGTGAAAGAAACTTTATTTTATTTCTCAGTATTTCTTTACTTACATTCTGTGACTTTTCTAATCAATGTTAGGTAATAGAAAAATCTATACTTATGTAAGATTCAACACAGTCTCAAAGCAGTAATTGAAAATGCGCCATCCCAGTGATAATCAAAACTCTGAATTTGATTTAATGATAAATCTGCTCCTCTTCTTTTCTTACACCCTGGCTGGCCACTTGATGTAGGAGAGAGGAGTGTAATCCTACTTCTCTATCTCTCAGCCAGCTGAACGTGTTTTCAAACCAGGTCCAATCAGAAAGAGGAAATTAAGTGGGGGGGAATGTTCTTATACAAATTGATAAGTTGCTAAGATGGATTTGTGTTCTCTGGGTCTAGTGTATATTTAAAGATGTCTTTTTTTTCTTTGTTGGACACTTTCAAATGTTCTTCAGGGACCCCCAGTGGGGATACCTGACTGCACTTAATGAAACCTGGGATATGCCTTTTCCTTGGTCCTCCTTTTTAACAATTTCACTCCACTCCTTCTCACATTCTATTCCTCCTCAGACAATTTTTTTAGAGGATTTAAACTGGACTCAGGTTATTTTTCTTTGATGCGTCACTCACCTCTGATCTGTGGAAAACTCTTAGGTAATTTTTCCTGGGCAATTTCCAGAAGTCAGGCCAATTCCAATGTAGCAATAATGCTCCTTATTCCCTTACTCAAATCGTTAACCAAATCATCATGTTCTTAACCTGGATAGGAATCAGACACAACTTCACTCAGCCCTGCTAGCTTTATCAAACACATGTTAAACATCTAAACAGAATTAATGAAATGTACCACTTCTCAGATTTAGAAAACCTAACAAATATCAATCAATAAAAATAAAAAGATATACATAGCTAGATACTGCGTGATGAAATTGCTGATTATCTCTTTTATATGTCTGCCTCTTTGTCTCAGATATCTTACATTCTGTATAATTTTTTCAGATATAACTTCTAAATAACTAATTATTTTTTAATGGTGCTTAAAGAAAGCAGAATAGCATAGGACTGAAGAGTACTCCTCTGGAACCAAAATGCCTGAGTGAAATCCTAAATCTTACCAATAATGAACTTAGGGCAAACACTTAACTTTTCTGGTTTTACCCTTTCCTGTTGTTTTTAACCTCATAAATATTTTCTTGCTTTTTCTGCCAGTTCTGCTTTGCACAGAGAGAGAGAGAGAGAGAGAGAGAGAGAGAGGCAAATTTAGATAGTAGGGAAGACCTAAAGATATATAAGTAAATAAATAATATGATTAGAGTCATGTGGAAGAAACATTAACCTACAGGCAATGTGTGCTTTCTGCATCGGTGGGATAAACATTGTAGCTGGTGACCTCAATTAGGACATAGATTGTATTCAAGAATATTTAAAAATCCAGAAAAATGACATTAGAAACTTTTTCTAGATTAGAAAGGGTGGGATTAGAAATGAGATGAATCATTCAGAGAATCTCATAAAAGTAATTACATGTAAGGAATAAGGTACAAAATACTAAGAGATAGGAAAAAGAAATCTAAGAAGGAAAATGTGCTTAGTTTAGGCACATTATATTTGAAGTTCCAAGGGGGCACTCAGGTCAGTGTATCTAGCATGTCATTATTTCTGTAGATCTATAGCTCAGAATCAGATAAAATAAACATATAAATAATAGCTAATACTGCTAGGAAAGAAAGTGTGTTAAGAGAAGAATAATGGACTAAGAGTATCCACATATACTGAGAAGTTAATGAAGCTTAAGCTTCTTGTACCCTCACTTGAATGGGCCCCTTCCAAAGCCATGGAAGAATTTGTAGGAATGTGTTCACATGGTCATGTTTTTGTAATATTCACCAAACTAAGATTTTAAAAAATATTTTTATTATTTTAAAAGAGCCATATATATACACACATATATATATGCATGCAGTTGACCCTTGAACAATGTAAAGATCAGGGGTGTCAAACCCATGCACTGTTGAAAATCCAAGAATAATTTTTGACTCCCCCAAAACTTAACTAATAGACTACTGTTGACCAGAAGCTTTACAATAACATAAACAGTTGATTAATACATATATTGTACATCATATATATTATATGTAGTATTCTTACAATAAAGTAAGCTAGAGAAAAGAAAATGTTATTATGAAACTCAAAAGGAAGAGAAAATATATGTTTATTATTCATTAAATGAAAGTGGATCATCATAAAGGTCTTCATCCTCATCATCTTCATGTTGAGTAGGCAAAGAAGGAGGAAGATAAGGAGTTGGTCTTTCTGTCTCAGGGGTGGCAGAGACAGAATAGGTGCAGGAGGTAGAAGAGGAGGTGGGAGAGGCAGGTACACTTAGGTGCAGGAGGTAGAAGAGGAGGTGGGAGAGGCAGGTACACTTGATGTAACTTTACAGAAATATATCATAATTTCAATCTGACATTTTTGTTTTTTCATTTCTCTAAGAATGCTTCTAATGAGTAGCAAGATTAAATCGGTAATAAAAAAATCTCCCAACCAAAAAAAAGCTCAGAACCAGATGGACTCATAGTCAAATTCTACCAGACATATTAAAAAAAACTGGTGCCAGTCCTACTGAAACTGTTCCAAAAGGTCCAGAAGGAGGAATTCTTCCCTAATTCATTCTACAAAGCCAGTATCACTCTGATACCAAAGCCAGGAAAGAATGGAACAAAAAAAGAAAACTACAGAACAATATATCTGATGAATATAGTTGCAAAAATCCTGAAAAAAATACTAGCAAACTGAATCCAACAGTACATGAAAAGGTTAATTTACCACAATCAACAACATTTCTGGTTTTATATGAGGAATGCAAGGATGGTTCAATATACACAAGTTAATAAATGTGATTCAATAGGGAGAGTAAGGACTGCTTAGAGCTACTCAAAAGACACATAGGCAAAAAGTCAAGAATTGGAGCTGTGGAGATTGTTTTCAGAGAAGAATTTTAAGATTGGAGATATTGGAAGCAGAAAAACTCTAATGTCATAGGCACAGGTATAGCTAGACCTGAGGTGCCCAAAGTGGAATGAACATTTCAAAATCAATATAATAATAACACAAAATTATACTGTACAGCTTACAGAGCTTCACACTTCTCAAACTAATGCATATACACATTCACACACACACATGCACACTTATACAGAACATACTACGTACATGAGGATATTTATTATACTAAATTAGCAGGAAGCCAAAAGTTTGGAAAGATAAGATAGAGTTGTAGCTTATTATCCTACCAGCAATTATACTAGTGATTGTTACTTTAATATTTTATTCTAATTAATAAAACATGATAGTGATTTATAGATATCATTTGCCTTTAAAACCATTTCACTGAAATATTTTTCATATTCTCTTATAAAGTAAAACAATACAAAGTATTTCAATGTTCAGGACTAATAGGCGCTAACCAACACATTTTAAAAATTAGCTTGTTAATTTTCTCCTCATTCTGTTCATATGTATTGATCACTTTTTTATAGTTTTAAAACCTTGAAAGAGATCTCAGATTTCTCTTTCATTCACATACATTTGCTTTTTACTTTCAAATAATGAATTCTCATCAGTTGCAACTTAATTCCTTTTTGATCTTTACAACAACCACTTTTATACAATCTCAGTGTCTGCTTAAGAAATACATGTTACCTTTTTTTGTTTCCATCAGTAAGCAAATATCAGAACATTGACGATGTCTCTAATTTTAGTACACAGAAAAATTTTTAGGCTATAAGCATTGGTCATTTACTTTTTTCATTAACACAGAACATTACACTCAAAGATACATTCACCTCAGTGCCTTCCAGTTTTCTCAAAAGATTATTTCAAAGTGTAATTGTTTTGTACAAAAGAGTGAACACTCATATGTTACCATGGTATTGACTGTTACAAATCAATATGGATGTGGTCTTACTATCCAAGCAGGAATATAGAGAAAAAGCACATTATGCTTTCATGTGGGTAACAATTCCAAGATGAATCTTCACTGTGGAAGATTAATTTCATGTGATGAGAAATCTTTGAATTAGTATATGAATCAAGTAGTTACTATCTTCTACTAATGCAGGATATTTTATGGAAACATCTCTTCCATGAACTTTAAACATAAATACCAAAATGAAAATCAGAAAGACATCCCTTGTACTTCACTAGAAAAAGAAGGAAATGAACCTTTCTTATCACTTAGGGAAATTTTTAACTAAATGTTTTAAAGTCTGTTTTTAGAAATTTATTGAATTTACTCTATTTGCCTTATCAAATAAGTGGCAAAATAAGAAATAGTACTGATAACAAAAATACCTTTCAACTTAGAGATGCAATGAGATGATCACCGTTTAAGGGCTTTGTAAGAAAAGAATTCAACATTCGCTTTCTAATAGTGTTATAATTTGAATTCCGTAAAGTGTCTATTAGTGAAAGTTCCTCATCTAATTAAACACAAACAAATGTATCTTAATTCATGTCCTCACCTGAAGTAATCCCTTTATATCACAGCCAAGTTCAGTGCTTCCAAAGGATTTAAATAACTGAGAAAAGTGCTTAATCAAAAATAGCTAGTTATTCCAATTAACTTTCTGTTAAATATGAATGATGCTTCATTTCTAAAGTCCTATGCTATAAATGGTGACAATTACTTTATTCATTTATTCGTTGATCAGCCAATAAATATTGAATAACCACTATGTGCATATAACTAATCAAAACTTTGAGAGTTTGAAAAAAAAATGAACTTTCTGGGAGGGGGCCAAGATGGTGGACTAGAAGCAGCCTGCACTTGCTGCTCTCAAGGAGAAGATCAAAGGTTGCGGGTAGAGGTTCACTTGTGGATGGACTGTCTGAAATAGAATTGTGAATTATCAGTGAAGTGACTGGAGACACCCAAAGCAGGGAGAGAGAGGTGGGGTGATCTGCTTGGCAAGCCAGAATGTAGGCAGAGACAGTGAACCAGAGAGCAGATGCAGCAGGGATCTAGTGGCTGCTGATCCCGAGTTTCTGTGGCAGACGCCATCCTGAGCTCTCAGGTGCATGCTGCCAGGCCTGCATGGGACTCATCTTTGCAGCAGTAGCCTTCTTCACATCACCCACAACAGGCTGGGGAGTGAGCAGGCAGAGAGAATGCTCCCCTGTGCCATACCCTGTGACTGGGAGCTGAGTGTCCCTCCCCACAGTGTGGGATCTGAACAGAGAAGGAGCCTTAGAAGCCACAGGCACCACCTGGTAAGCCTTGGGCAACTGCCTCAGCAGTACCTAGGCAGGGAGCGGACCCAGGCCATCTGGCAGCCTTGGCCCACCTCCATGGTCTCTGGGCCGTGCTCTGTGTCTGGGAGTCAAGCATCCCTCCCATCCTCCAGAGTGGGATCTGAGCTGAGGTGGTGCCTCAGGCTCCACAGGCACTTCCTGAGAAGCCCTGGGTGACTGCCTCAGTGGGATCTAGGTGGTGGGGAGAAACCAGGCTGTCTAGCAGCCCCAGCCCACCCTTGGCCCCTAGAACTGCCCCCTGCCTGTGCAACGGGGCATCTATTGTACTTGCACTGGTGGAACAGCCCCCCACCTCCATGGTCCTGCTGCCGTGGTCCCCACTTACAGCTCTGAGGCTCTCACAGTATCTGGTACTGAGGCTCTGCCCCTGTGGTTCTGGAGCTCCCGCCAGGCCCATGACACAAGCCCTGAGATTCCAGCGTAGTGCCTGGACTCCAAGACCAGGACTCCCCTGAGTCCTCACCACTGCTACTTGGCCCACAGAACCACCCTGAGCTCCAACACTCTGCCAGGGACCCCACCAGCCTCAAGCCTCCATTACACCCGGACCTGGCTTGAGGAAACACCCATAGCCCAGACACCCATGATCACTGCCTAGATAACCTCACCCAACTGCCACTGTCACCTCTGCAGGGAGACCCTGGGCAGAGCAGTCCCCAAGCAGAGCAGTCCCTGCCAGCTTTCATGGGGAGGGTCCCACAAAGCCCTCATCTTGAACATCCAACAGCAATCGGGGGAACAACCCACTACCCTGCACAAAGATCATTCAACACTGGCTTGAATTGTGACAATCACAGGGGAATGGGACAAGACAGGACAGCTGCACTACAGGCTCTCAGTGCACCTGTCCCTCCCCTGCCAGGTCAACATTCCAGAGTAGGAAACAAAAGCTACATCTAGGGACCCCCTTTCTTTTCACTAAGAAGGAGAGTTCCCAGCATAAGAGAACAGGTCCCCTGCAAACCTATCAGCCAGTGGGTCCCAGGGGATCTGTGTGATCCCAGAGCTTGGACATTCTGAGTGGGCTACCATTCTGGGAGAGGGACAAAGATGACTAGAGTGCCAACTCTCCTCCACCCAGACTCTTTTCCTTGCCCACCTCTCCCCCACACACTGCTACAAAGTGGCACAGGTGCCCAAAGGGACAAATCAGCTGAGATTTTCAGGAGCAGCTACTTCCCTTCTGTTGGTATCTCCACTACATTGAGGCTCCCACAGAAAGTGAGGCTCACACCATTCCTCTTAAAGACCTGCAGCAGACCAAAGGGTGCTCAGACTGTGAGTTCCCTGCTCTCTGGTCCTCCCCAGTGCTGTTCACCTGGCTGCTCCAGCAGAGCAGGGCATATTCTGAAGAAGAGGGACATTAAACCTGCTTGAGTACTTGGAAGCTCAAGGTAACTACCAAGTAACTTGGGACCAGCACGCTTTGCCCTGGTATGGTCAGGGACTAAACTTGGGGGATCAGAGGGCAGGCCTTCAGGCCAGATCCCTTACCCTCAGACTCAATAGTGTTGCTCAGCAGCACAGAGGGGAGATTTGTGAATTAATCTCTGGAGGTGAGGGAGCCCACAGGAGGCATAACTGAAAGGAGAGTGTGGTGTGGGTCTGAGTTGCAGCTGGAGAGCTCAGCTAATTTGGGCTGCTGCTTACAGCCAGACACCAGAAGGAGACCTTGGGAGAGGGGAGGATGGAGAAGAGTGAAATCCACTCCAGACAGCCAGTCTGTGAATCTCAGATGACCCCCCATGCTGAGCAGACTTTCTGGCTTGGTAGGGCAGCTTCAGCCCCTCCCTAGTGGTTTTCCCCAGTGGCTTGGGAGTGGATCCTCTTCCCCTGCTGAAACAGCTCTTGTGCCTGCTGTTGTGGAGCCAGAAGGCAGACTCACCTAACCTAGTCCCACCCAGCCTTACTCCTCCACCCACCTCTGCTGTGGTGGTGAATAAGGAGTCCCCTGGGAACTCCAGAGCCCCATCCATCTGGGGTGTTCAACTGCTTCTCCTGAGGGATGAGAGCTGGTCACAGGTTCCAAAACACAACACTGCAGCTGGATCTTTCCAGCAAGCACCACTTACTGGCAGGGAGAACAACTTGTACAGCCCTTTACAGCTTTACTGATTCAAACATACAGGATGTGGCTGATTCTTACCCACAAGCACCACTTACTGTCTCAGAGATTAAACTGGGCATCACAATATAATTCACACTGTTAAGAAGACCACAGGGTTGGGGAAAGAGAAAGGATTTCAAAGACTTCCATTTTCCTTCATCAACAAGAGAGGGAATCTGCCCACACACATAGTATACCACCACTACAGCCTACAAATAACTAGCAACTGAGAAAACCACCACACTAAGGACACCTATAACCAAGGTACTCATCCAGAACCTAGATTCCAATCAAAGTACCCAGAAGCAAAGCCATAGGTCCTTACGCAATATATGCTACATACACACACTTAAGAGTGTGTGTGGGAGGTGGAGGGAAGGCCCATCTAAACAAAAGAAAATCCAAAAACAAGAAGCTATAACTGCTCCAGATGAGAAAGAATCAGCACAAGAACTCCAGAAGTATTAAAGATCAGAGTAAAAGACAATCCCAAAGGAGCACACCAGCTCTCTAGCAATGGATCCCAAACAAAATGAAAATATTGAAGTGACAAATAAAATTCCAAATATGAATTATAAGGAAGCTCAATGATATCCAAAAGAAAATGGAAACCCAAATCAAAGAAACCAAAAAGAATTCAGGGAATGAATGAAAAATTTGCAAAAGAGATAGACATATTTAAAAAAAAATAGAACTTCTGGAAATGAAAAATTCATTTAAGGAAATATAAAACATAGTGATTTAATAATAGCCTAGACAAAGCAGAGGAAAGAATTTCAGAGCTTGAAGACAACACTTTTGAATTAACTCAGTCAGTAAAAAAGAATGAACAAAAGATCAAGAGCAAATAAAGTCTATGAGAGATATAGGATCATGAAAAATGGCCAAAATAAGAAACATAGGCATCCATGAGGGTGAAGAAGAAAAAGCACAAGGTCTGGAAAACCTATTTGAGGGAATAATTGAGGAAAAGTTCCCTGCTTTTGCTAGAGATTTAGACATCCAGATCCAAGAAGCTCAACAAACACCTGGGAGATTCATTGCAAAGAGGCAATCACCAAGACATATAGTCATCAGACTGGCCAAATTCATCACAAAGGAGGAATTCGTATCAGCCATGAGGCAAAAACATCAAGTAACTTACAAAAGAAAACCCATGAGGCTAAGTGCAGATTTCTCAGTGGAGCAGCCAAATGAAATGGTTGCTCCATCTTCAGTTTTCTTAAGCAGAGCAACTGCCAACATAGAATTTTGCATCCTGGAAAATAAAGTTTCATATATGAAGGAGAAATAAAGACTTTTCCCGATAAGCCAACACTGAAGGAATTTGTCACAATCAGATCTGCCCTACAGGAAATACTCAAAACTGTATTATACATGGATCAGCAAAATAGATACACACCACTGTAAAATCACCCAAAAGTTAAAGCTCACAGCTCATATAAAACAATAGCACAAGAGAGAAAACAAAGATAAAGGTTCTACCAACATGATGAACAAAACAGCATCCCACATATCAATTTAATCACTCAAAATTAATAGTCTCAATGTCCCACGCAAAAGACAAAGGCTGGCTGAATGGATGAAAAAACACATCCCAAGTATCTGCTGTCTTGCAAACACATTTAACCAACAAAGACTCACACAGACTCAAGGAGAAGGGAAGGAAAAAAAATATTCCACACAAACAGAAACCAAAAAAGAGCAGGTATAGCCATTCTCATATCAGATAAAATTGACTTTAAATCAACAATGGTAAAGAAAGGCAAATAGGATCATTATATAATGGTAAAGGGAGCAATTCAACAAGAAGACATAACAATCTTAAATATATATGTACCTAACACAGGAGCTCTCAGATTCATAAAGCAAATCCTACTAGATATAAGCAAAAAGAAAAACACTAGCATCATAATTACCAGGGACTTTAACAATCCACTGACAGAGCTGGACAGATCACTGAAGCAGAAAATCAATAAAGAAACACTGGGAGTAAACAGGACTCTAGAACAAATGGGCCTAACCAACATTTACAGAACATTCTACCCAAACACCACTGATTATACATTCTTCTCACCAGCACACTGGACATTCCTAAAGATTGATCATACCTCAGGCCACAAAAGATGTCTCAACAAATTCAAAATTATTGAAATCATACCATGTATCTTCTCAGAAAATAGTGGAATAAAGCTAGAAATCAATTCCAAGGGAAACACTCAAATCTACACAAAATCATGGAAATTAAAAACCTACTGCTGAATGATTATTTGGTCAATAATGAAAATAAGATGGAAATCAAAAGATTCCTTGAACTGAATGACAAAGGGGATACAAGCTATTAAAATCTAAGGGAAGCAGCAAAACCAGTCCTATGGGGAAAATTCATAGCCTTAAATGCCTACATCGAAAAGACAGAATGAACACAAATTAATAACCTAATATCACACCTCAAGGAATTAGAAAAGGAAGAGTAAACCAAACACAAAGCCATCAGAAGAAAAGAAATAGCAAAGTTCAGAGCAAAACTAAATAAAATGGAAAAAAAAATACAAAGCATCAAAGGAAAAAAAAGTTGATTCTTTGAAAAGATAAGCAAAATTGATAGATACCTTGCTAGATTAACCAGGAATAGAAAAGAAAGGACCCAAGCAAGCTCAATCAGAAGTGAAAAAGGAGATATTACAACTGATACCACAGAAATGCAAAATATCACCCATGATACTTTAAAAATCTCTGTACACATAAACTAGAAAACATGGAGGAATGGACAAATTCCTGGAGACACACAACCTCCCAAGACTCAGTCAGGGAGATATAGAACTCCTGAACAGACCAATAATGAGAGCAAGATCAAAGGAGTAATAAAAAAATCTCCCAACAACAAAAGGCCCTGGACCAGATGGATTCACAAAATTCTACTAGACCTACAGACAAGAGGTGGTACCTATACTGCAGAAATTATTCCATAACATTGAAAGGAGGGAATCCTTTCTATGAAGTCAGTATCACCTTGAATCCAAAGCCAGGAGGGAACACACACACAAAAAGAAAACTACAGAACAATTCCCTTATGAATATAAATGCAAAGATCCTGAATAAAATACTAGCAAATCACTATCAATGGCAGATCAAAAAAAAAATCCACCATAAACAAGGGAGCCTCATCTCAGGATGAAAGGATGGTTCAACATATGTAAACCAATAAATATGATACACCATATAAACAGAAGCAAAAACACAGACCATATTATCACCTCAATAGATGCAACAAAAGCATTCAACAACATCCAGGAGCCTTTCATGATAAAAAACCCTCAACAATCTAGGCATAGAAGGAACATATCTCAAAATTCTAAAAGCCATATATGACAAACCCACAGCCAACATCATATTGAATGGGGAAAAGTTGAAATCATTCCTCATAAGACCTAGAACAAGATAAGACTGCCCACTGTCACCACTTCTATTCAACATAGTGCTGGAAGTCCAAGCCAGAGCAACCAGGCAAGAGAAAAACATAAAGGTGTCCAAATCTGCAGACAATATGATCTTGTGCCTAGAAAACACCAAAGACTCCACAAACAGACTCCTGAAATTGATAAATAAATTCAGCAAAGTATCATGTTACAAAATTAATACACACAAATCAGTAGCATTTCTATACACTGACAAGAGTCAAGCTGAGAGTTTTCACAATAGATGCAAAGAATATAAAATACTGAGGAATATGCATTTAGCTCCACAAGGAGATGAAAGAGCTCTACAAAGAGAACTATGAATCACTGACAAAAGAAACCACAGATGACACAAACAAATGGAAAAACATATCATGCTCATGGATTGGTAGAATAACATTGTTAAAATGTCCATACTGCCCAAAGTGACTTACAAATTCAACACAATTCCCATGGAAAAACTAATGTTATATTTCACAGATATGGAAAAAATAATTCTATGCTTTGTTTATAACCAAAATAGAGCCCAAATAGCCAAAGCAATCTTAAGCAAAAAGAACAACTTTGGAGGCATCCATCACATTACTAGACTTCAACTGTACTACAAAGCTATAATAACCAAAACAGCATGGTATTGGTACAAAAACAGAGATATAGACCAATGGAACAGAAAAGAGAACTCAGAAATAAAATCATCTACCTAAAACCAACTGATCTTTGGCAAAGCAGACAACAACATAAACTGGGGAAAAGAAGCCCTATTCAATAAATGGTGCTTGGATAATTGGATAGCCATATGCAGAAGAATGAAACAGGACCCCTATCTCTCATCACTTGCAAAAAATTAATTCAAGATGGTTAAAAGACTCAAATGTAAGGCATGAAACCATAAAAATTCTAGAAGAAAAAGTAGGAAAAACTCTTCCAGTCATTTGCTGAAGCAAAGAAGTTATGACTAAGACCCCAAAGGCAATTCCAGAAACAACAAAAATAAATGGGAATTGATTAAATTATAAATCTTCTGCACAGCAAAGGAAATAATAAACAGAACAAATAGACAATGTACAGAATGGGAGAATATGTTCACAAACTACACATCTAATAAAGGGCTAATATCCAGAATCTACAAAGAACTCAAACAAGTCATCAAGAAAAAACCAAAAAAAAAAAAAACCGTTAAAAAATGTCAAAAAGACACGAACAGAAGCTTTTCAAAAGAAGATAGACAAATGGCCAATAAACATGAAAAAAATGCTTAACATCCCTAATCATCAGGGAAATACAAATTAAACCACAATGAGATATCACTTTACTTCTGTTAGAATGGCTATTAATAAAAAGTCAGAAAACAATAAATGCTTGCATAGATGCAGAGAGAAAGGAATGCTTATGCACTGTTGGTGGGACTGCAAATTTGTACAACCTGTAAGCAAAACAGTATGAAAATTCCTTAAACAACTAAAGGTAGACCTACCACTTGATTCAGTAATGCCACTTCTGGATATTTATTCAAGAGAAAATGTCATTTTATCGAAAAGACACCTATACTCGAATGTTTATTACAGCACAATTCACAATCGCAAAGACATGGAATCAACTTAAGTGCCCATCAGGTCCTGAGTGGATTAACAAAACGTGGTATATATATACCATGGAGTACTACTCAGCCAAAAAAAAAAAATTAATCAATGTCTTTTGCAGCAATTTGGATGGAACTGGAGCCCATTATCCTAAGTGAAGTATTTCAAGAATAGTAAAAAATCCTCCACATGCACTCTCTAATAATTTGGAACTAATCAATGGGCACAGAAAGAAATAAAAGTCATTGGAAATAAAGAAAGGGGGAGGGAGGAGGAGAGGAGGGATAAAAACCTACCTAACAGCTACAATGAACACTATTGGGGGATGGGTACACTAATAGCCCTGACTGAAGCATTATAAAAGTTATCCATGTTAACAAAAACATTTGTACTCCCTTAATATTTTGAAATAAAAAATAATTAAAAAATAAAATATAAAAAAAGATCTTTCGAGTAATCAATGAAAGTAAAATCAAATAAGAATTAACAGGCATATAGATAACTTTTATAATAAAACATAGTAACTGTTATTCCAAAATTTGAAATATTATCTTAGTTTCATGTCTTTCTTCTTTCCACAATCATCACTATAGTACATTTTAATAGACCTTTAATTTTGAAATTTTATTTGACCTCTTCTACGACAATATCAACTCATAATAATGATGGCAGTGGTGGTGATGATGATGGTGGTGATATTAGCTAAGAGTTATTGGACATTATGTGATCTCAGTGTGGCTTTAATTAATTTGTATCACCCTAATGGCTAATGAATCGTGAATATCTTTTTCATATCCTTACTTGCCATCCATACATTCTGAATGCCTGTTTAAACTTTGCCTATTTTTTAAAATTAGGCTTTTTATTTTGTTATTGAGTTGTTAGAGGTCTTTGTATATATTCTGGACCATCTTTATAGATGTTCATTTGTGTAGATTCAAATTGCTATGTCCTATCACATTTCTTCTGCCTGCAAAACTTCCTTTAACATTTCTTGTAATGCAGGTGTGCTGGTAATAAAGTCCCTCAGTTTTTCATTTTTTAAAAAACCCTCTTCTCCTTTATTTTTGAGAGATATTGTCCCTGGGTATACAATTAGGATTAAAATTTGTTTTTCTTTTTGCACTTTAAAGATGCCACTTTATTGTTTTCCTGCTTGTATAGTTTCTGATACAATGTTTGCTGTATTTTTAACACATTGACTGTCACACTAGAAAAAAAAATTTTCCTTGGGACCACTGTGTTTTATTATGAAAATAGAATAAAACTTTAAAAATAAAATGACCTTTTCTAATTTAATGACAAATTTGTCATTTTTTATTGTTTTCTGTGTGTGAGTTATATGCAACTTGAAAAAGTTCTATTTTATTACATGTAAATTATACTTCAATACAGTTCAGCTATAACCAGATAAAAAGAGAGATGAAATTCAATTCAGAGATTAATGACATTAGAAATATTGAGGTCAATAGAGAATTTTACTTCTATAATTATAAGTATACTTATAAGTTTAAAATATTTTAATGTACAGTATTTTATTTAATCTTTACTAGACTGGTCATGTGTATTACTTTCTCCACTTTATACACGAAGATTTCTGACTTCAAATTTGGTTCTAGTTGGAAGAGTTGGCTACCTCATGAATCAGAAATATTACAAAATGTAAAATAAATGCAATAATAGCTTACTATAATCTACAGAGTCACCTGGGAGGTTTGCAACTCTATGTAGTAGAAATAAGAGAATGTTTTATTCTCTTTTTCCCCATACTACACAGGTGACAATGAGGATCCCTATATTTATCACAGAAACATCCCTACCCTAAATAGCTATGGAAATGTTATTCTTTAGCAAATGCCTGCAATAAAATGCATTATTATAATTTCCTTCTTCCAATTAATTGACAAGAATATTTTTGGCCAATCCAATTCATTTAGTGTTTTCAGAACACCTATCAAACAATGGGCCTATGCTGTTATTAGGCTAATTAAAAACACTTATTTGATTGTTGCTTTGTTCATTTGCCTACCACCTATTACCAGAGTGCTTGGAATACTTTAGTAGGACTATTTTCTTACAAATTATAATAAGAAGGACTAAACCTATAGTTATCTAAATGAAATGTTGCATCAATAAAATAGATATCATTATCACATAAATGTGGTTATGACACTGGTCAAGCAATGCTTCACTCACATACACAAATAGAGTTTATTCAGTGTATGCTGTAATCACAGTTTATAATGTGGTTCTTAATCCTTGATTCTCCATTAAGATAGGGTGCTATTGCTTATTTATGTTCCCTTTGATTTAATGTTCATGCAAAGCACTGGCCCTTAAAAGTGACCTTAAGTTCAAGTATGGTAATGGCTGTCCATTTGTAATTTTGAAGGTACAGGATCACATCCAAATAGCCACTTATGTACTAGAACACACATTTAATAATCCAAAACCCATCACTATCATTAAGTATCTCACAAGTCTTACACTATTCCTTGTCCACTCAGAGGTATACCTGTGCATAGAGGTGCTGCCTTATGATAGAAATGACTAACATTACTCGATGGTTTGGACCTCAGAGAGTGACTCATAATATGCCTCATGGATAGCCAGATAATTTAGCTGAAATTGAGCTTTCTTAGCTCCAGTTGCTATATACACTAGTCCTGGCCCCTTAGTTATCATTTGTTCAGAATGTACTACCTCTTGCACTGGCTTTTGTCTCTGCCTGCTGGGCTTGTGATTGGCTCGAGTGAAGCAAAGCCAAGCGGATGTGAACATTTGTTTAGTGTCAGAATATTGACTACCTCCTAGGACATCATTATTGCAGGATTTTCCTAGCATTTGTTGCTGATTATAGTACCCAAAGCTACTGGCAAATTATTTTCAGAAGGACCATATGGCTTTATCATCAAAGTAAAGTTTTATACCATAATTGGAAGATACCCTTAAAAAAATTTCAGGGCTGAATGGGAATGGCTAAGTAACTGCCAATTTACTCTCTGACACTATTACTTATATTTTATTAACTTTAAAAACAGGTTTTTTCTCTTCTGGTCACACAGTATGAAAGAAAGAGGAAATTTAAGAAGTGGTTGAGACTTGAGGTCACAAAGTTGGTATTTCCTCCTTGGTCACAGAGCAGATAGCCAACACCTATTCAAACATCAAAGCCACTCTCTCGTTTCTTCTGAAATTAAGTAATAGCACTCTAGAATCATCTTCCTCTTAATCTTAAGTTTCTTGATTCCTATTTTTGCCTCCTCACTAATTAATGTAGTGCTGAGTGCCACTGAGATAGTAAATCAAATGATAACATCCCTTTTAGATTTGCCAACTTAGACTGTTTATTACTTCTAAGAGCCTGGTTTTTGGCATTCTATATATAACTTGAATTACTTATTAAATCAAAGAAGCCTTAAGACTCTGCAAGCAGCATGTATTTCCCCATGATTTTTTTCCCTGAGGCATAATAATCACAGACTCTAGTCCATAAGTAGCAGTGATAAAACAGAAAAAAAGATTTATCCTAACAGGAAAAAAACACACATCTGAAACCTAACTTTATGTCATATTTCAGTGTCAGTTCCTGCTCTATGCAATGAATTATAAAAGTGTATCTAGCATCCACTTGTTTGCCTTTGTTTTTTGATTGTAAGTAGCTCATATGAGTACTTCCATAATGAAATCAACACATGATTTTTCAATGTTTCTCAAAAATATTTGTTCAAGACCCAATATATTATATATTTTCTAAAATTCAATCTCCATACCTCTTGGGCAAAACCCTGAGAGGTATGTTTTCCCACCATCTCACCCCTTGCCCTTTCACACTATGTAGAAAACCATGGTCTGTTAGAAAAGGCATTGATCTTGAAGTGGACTTAGTTTCAAGTTCCATTCCATACCAGTTACTAGCTACGTGGTCTGAAATAAAGTGAATAACATTTGTGTGTCTCAAATCCTTCTTTGTAGAGTAGGAAAACCACTTACCTCGCAAGGTTATCTGGGGCACAGAATGATGTGAGACAATGTGCTCTGAAATTGTTTATATGTTAGAGAAAGATAAGGTCTGTTATAATAGAATTCAGTTTATAAATAATCTTATTACAATGGAGTTTTAGCTACAACTGTAAGAATGTGACGGATAATAATGTAACAAAGATTATTTGATGGTTATAGATTTTTATTTCTAAGGAAAGAAACATAAACATTCTTTAGTACTCAAATGTCTCTGTTTTTTTTTTTTTTTGTGTGTGTGTAGTGATAATTAGGGTGTTGTTAAAAACTCCCAGAATTCCCAATATTGACAAGGATCCCATGCAGTCACCAGGAGAGAATTTCATCTCCAGCTTTGCCTCTGTCAGCAGTAAGCCATCAGTTCAGAGAATATAGCTGACAGTAATTTAAGATGATGTCACATCATTGGTGCCACTTTTTGGAAAATTATAGGATGTTGTGTTCCCTTTGTGTCAAATTTGGTGTTAAGAGATGGCAGAAATGCTAGTTTTGCTACCATAAAACCACTTTTCTCCTCTGTGACCATGAGAAAACCATCCATGTTCCTTATAAGCATAGGTATGGTGATGCCAATCTGCCAATCTGAGAAGTTCAGAAAGTACTACCAAATGAAAAATGGTATATTTTCCCTCAATTTGATTACAAATTCTGAAGAATTTTCCTTTGCTTAACTGCTGGCATGATTTATTCCAGAGTTACAATAGATGGAATAAACTTTATAATTTACTACACCTAAGTATTTCTAATTAGATAGTTACAACTACTAAAATAGTCACATGGAGTGCAATCATTTTAAGAACCTTCACAGGAAGCAATTGTAAGATGCCTATATTTTGTGTAATTATATAGCTCATTCTTTGTCTTTCTCAAGAGAATTTCGTATGGGATAATAACTTCAGAAAATGATATTAATATATCTGATGTCAGAGCTATTACCAATCTTAATTTGCACTATTCATGCTCCTTTGAATATTTTATTTATTCTAAAATGTCAACTATGCAACTAAAAATGGCCCAAAAGGAACATTAGCCATCCATCTTTGGATAGAATGTTCCCATATCATCCCTGACAATATTAAATGCTCTAATATACAGATTTGCATACATTTTGTGCTTATAGATGATTGCAGATGATCAAAAATCCCATATCCATGGTTATCCAACTTATCCCTATTTTCATAAATCTCCAACACAAAGTTACCCTATAAAAGTGGTTGTGAGGTACTGAACGAGGATTAACTCAAATAATGCAGTGATTTAATTGGAGATTCAGAAAAGTTGCTAAATGCTCTAGACTTAGAAAAATACCTGGTTCTCAGCAAAGAAACAATGACAACTAGCAGCAGCACCCTGACAATCCTTGACATGTGGGATATGGGGCTACTCACATTGCCCTGTCCAATAAGGCCAAACGTATAAGGAAATGTCTTTGTCCTCTCTACCTCCTCTCCTCCAAGACGAGGAGAATATTGGGAAGAGCGTGGTGCAAAAGGAAAGCACTGTCTTCTCTAACCCCCGCAGCTGAAGCTCTCAGCCTAACGTCTCTGGGAATGGGGACAAGGAATATTTTGAATCAAATGTAAAATTGAAGTATTTAAATGAACAAGACCAAGTTTTAGTTGCTGAAATTAGACTTTTTAAATAACTAAAACAACTAAAATTTTATAGACTTAGGCTAAAATATCATTGAGGGACATGCAAAATCATCATGTCTGTGCACAAAGCCTAAATTTTTTTGTAAATTCCTTTACTTTTTTTTACATTTGTCTGTCCACAAGACATTTTTGAAGAGCCCAGTTCATGTAAAAACTTCATATTAATATATTGGAGATATAATAAAATTGTTGGTGTTTTAATCTATGAAGTTTAGGGATAGTTTGCAACTTAGCAATATTTTGGGATAATATGTTTTGTTTGTTTTATTTTCCAAATGAGACAAGTCTTTTCTTCTGTCAGGGCAACAGCTGATCATTCTGATTCTTAGTTCAAACTGAGCTGAAGTTAGAGTGAGTTCATCTGTGCTCAACCCCAAACTTCCACTATCTTGTCAATATATGGAATTGGTATTACTATAATATTTCAACTGGATGTTGTTAGGTAGCAGTTTGAGATTTTTATTCACCTCGTATTTCAACTCTGGCATGAGAATACCATAAGAATTTGCAGGGCTATGTAATTTTGCTCTGTTTTCTAGATCCTCGTCCATGGCACTTTCTTGGTAATATCTGAGTGTGTCTGCTTAGGGGAGGAATTGTTTACCCAATTGATTGCTTTTGCGATGGGGCTCTTCTGATTTTATTCCGTTCTGACTATCTCTACCTCATCTAAATCACAGCTGATTTCTGTTTGTCCCTCCTGAAATGATTCTCTATGGCATGACCATTTCTCAATTTACTTGTCCCAGCACAAATGCCCACCCCATTATGAAAGTTGCTGCCCCTGTTACTTACCTAACAAAGGTTGTTTTTCTCTGAGGTTAGATTTTTCAAGGTTTTCTTGTGTTTACTGCTGTTTGTTAGTCACAAAAAATAGTATAGTTACCATTTGCTTGTATATTTTTTATCATGGGACAAATGTCTTTCACATTCTTCTACACCATAACTAGAAGGAGAAGTCTACACATTTATAGTGAGGGTTATTGTTAGCTATTTCATGTTTTAATTTCTTTTGTAAAAATAATCACTTTTGAATTATATCTTTTAATGAATATAATATTAATTTTGCTCCTTCTTTCATTATAAGAGTTAAACTGCTTATCTTGATTTTCTTTTTGCATTGGATAGAATTTCTTAAATGGAACAGAACAGAATAAAACAAAACAAACCTACAAACAAGAAACTATGCTGGTAATGGTAAAACCACAAGAGTTTCACCAAAAAATATAATGTTGGCTATTAGTTTATGACAGGAAATTTTCACCAAGTTAAGAAAATCTCCTTCCATTACTAATTTTTACAAGGAATATTTGTTAAATTTTAACCACTATTTTAACCACTATATGGTTTTCCTTTTTGGACCTATGGATGTGATAAATTATATTAGCAGATTTCCTAAGTTAATACCATCCATTCTCTGATTCCTGGGGTGAACGTGTCTTACTTATAGAGTATATTTCTTTCCTACTGTGGTTTTGAAATTGACTCTGATGATGTTATATGGAAGTTCATGTCTGTGTTATTTCAAAATAGTTTTTTTATAACAAGAAGGGAATTGTCATAATTTGTAGAACCACATGTGTTCCTAGCAGATAGTCATATTTGGTGGAAGCAAATGAGGCTAACAGCTCACTATTTACATGATACTTGTTAGCAGCTACTAGTAATGCATCAGAGTTGAAATGAGACCTGAAGCTTACTGTCATTAATCTATGCTTTTTGTGTTTTATATACTCATTGTCAGTTTTAGCACCAAGTTGTGCAACATTCTCTCTTTTTGTTTTACAAGTATCATAATATGTGAATTTTCTATTTCTAGAAAGTTTAAAATAATTTTTTGAAAATGTCTGTTCCAGAGGCATTTTAGGAGGTAATTCCCTAATAACTTCTTCAACATCTTCTGTGGCTTTTGATTTATCAAGTTTTTTTTTTTATAAATTCCTAATTGGTCAATTCTTAGTAAGCTTTGCATCTTCAGAATATAATATATGTCATACTTTTCTACTCTTGATACGGAGACAATCAATGAGAGGTACTAATTTGTTTAAGTCATAAAAACTGAGATTATAGTAGTATTAATTATTACAGTTATATGTTTATACATTCCTATTCTGGCTACATAAAAAATAAGTATTTTGTTAATTACTTATGGAAAATAATTTTCTCCCTATCACATTGAATGTTTTGTCTGGCCATTAAGATGGTCACCCAATAAATGATGCTTTCTAGTATTTATACTCTTGTGTAGACAATTCCCCTTAGACTGGAACTGGAAATATTACTAACTTTTTACCAATAGGATGTGGCGGATTGATGCTGTGTGATACTTAAAGCTATTTCAAAAGAAGCCTTGCAACTTCTCCTGAGGTCTTAGGACACTTGCTCAGGGGGATGTCAGCTCCATGTAAGAAGTCTGATCATCTGAGCTTACCATGCTGTGAGTAAGCCCAAGCTAGCCCCAGGGAGAGAGAAAGACTCCTGGTTGATCCCAATCAACCCACAAAAGTCTGAGAGATTAAAAAATATTATGTTAAGTTACAGAATTTTGAGCTGGTTTGTTATGCAACAAAAGATAACCAGCTTAAAATTAGTCTTTTCCCTTTTGGAGTTTGTTTTTGAAAAGTTTTTTAGTAATCTAATTGATATTCCATTATAGGTAAAACAGGATTGAGGGGTGTGAGAGTTAGCCACCAACAAAATTTGAAGGAATAGACAATACAAAGCCATCCTTAATTGCCAGTTTGAAAAGCTTTCAAAACCATCCTCAGTTTTGATAATATGCTAGAAGGACTCACGGAATTCACTGAAAACTGTTATGCTCAAGGTTACAGTTAATTACAGGGAAAGGATACAGATAACCATCATCTAAGAGATAAAACACATAAGCAGAGTCCAGGAGGGTTCCAAACACGGAGCTCCCAGATGCCCTCTTCCCATGGAGTGGTACAATGGCAATGCTTCTTGGAAATGATGTGTGGCAAGACACATGGAGTACTCCCAACAGAGGAAGCTCTTGGTGTCCTATTTTTATTGGAGCTCCCTCACATAAGACTGGTTGACTGCCCAAGTGGCTGATCTCATTCTGCAGCCCCTCAGGAGGTTGAGGTGATATTACATGACCCCAAACCCAGACTCCATATCACATTGTTAGCGTGGCTCAGAGGTCTCACCCAAATCACAGTGCAACTATCTAGCTGGCCCAAGGCCCTCGGGAAAATAAAGACAGTCCCATCAGGCATGGAAATTCTAATGACTTAGAGATTGCCTCCCAGTAGCGAAAGACAAAGTCAGACCTCTTTTGGACTTTACTGAAGGTGTTCTACTAATTATTTACTAAAGGTATTCTAGCTTTATCATTTTAGCAGAATCTTTCAACACATCACACTAAAATGCTGCCTCAAAGCACAACTGCACTATCTTTGTGTAATCCTAACCCTAAACATCAATTTTCTTCTTTCTCTTCTCCTCATGCCTAATAGTAGGAATTAATAAATTCCAAAAATTCTGAAGGCTATGAAGCAGCGCCTCATATAGTGGATCTTAGCCAACAGACACAGAATTGTGGTATTTGATGCTCATAGTTTTAAAAGAGTGGAGCACTCTAAAGGGAGCAAAATATCTAATTTATTATAATCTATTCCATGAGAATTCTTATAGGTAGGGTTGCTAGACTTGTCAATTAAAAATATAAGAAAATGCAATATTCCTATTTAAAGTTGAAATTCAGATAAGCAATCAACAATTTTTTGGGATGACTATGTCTGATATATTATATACATAAATATTCTAAAAAATTTCTCATTGTTTATCTGAGAATCAAATTTAAATGGTCATCTTTTATTTTATCTGGAAACCCTATATTCAGCAATTCTTTCAACCCAGTGATAGTTAGGAACTAAGAAAAAATGTCGTCAATTTGGAGTTGTAAAAAAGTTCTTGAAGGTATATAAAAATGCTAAACTAAATATAGCCCTATATAGAGTGTTATCATTTATTATAACAAGTTTAAAAAGAATAAACTAATCACAGAATTGTTTCTTCCCTCAAAGATTTAGATCAACTATTTAATAGGGCTAATTTAAACAGTGACTCCTTGTTTTCTACTATGATTTCTCAATGCCTAAATAAATAAGAAAATTTTAATTTGTGATGAGCTTAAAAGTTGTTAATATTTTGAACATTTCACAAATGTTCTTATTTTTTCTGTATTCCCCTAAAATTACCCAAGTAAATGAAGCTTTAAATGATCTACGTGATGATTTAGTGCTTCAACATTAAACAATATTCATGGCTGTGTCTATGAGCTAAACTCTAGGTACTCTAAGCATGTGATTTAAAATAATGCATAATTAACCTTAGCTTCTTTAATAACACTATGTTTTGTTTTGACAACCAAATAGTGAAACCTTACTGTGTTCAACTTCTATTTTATTGGGATCAACAGACAGAAACCAAAAATAATTGTTACATGCCTTCTGATAGTACCAATTAGTTACCGTCATAAAGAAAGAGCTGTAAACAAGAACAGTGTTCCAGCCTGAATCATGAATTATAAATTTACAAATTGATTTTCTTATGCTTCTTCATTGACTTGAACCTTAAAAACATGCCATTGATTGAATAAGTGCTCTATTGTATATGAAGATGAAAAAGAAACCTGCAAAGACTGAAACAACAAAAAATATAGCAATGCATCTATCTTAACAAGAACTATTGGTGGGAGAATCTACTTATTCCCATTTTTATCACCAATCCAGTCATTGGAACTCTTTGGTTATACTAAGCCATAATACATGGCATGTTCCAACAGACACTGTGAAGGCAAGAAAAATCTTAAGAGGTAAGAATGAACCGTAAATTTATTTATTTTTGTCTTTGCAAAAATTATAGACAAAAGAAGTGACTAAAAATTGTCTTCCTAAGTACTTCCTGTGAGAAACGTGGCTATTATTTTCTCCCTTTATACTCATGTCATTTACTCACTCCTTCATTTATTCATTATTTCAAATATGGATTGAATTCTTAGTACAATACCACACAGAATGCTATGTTCTGACTATTCAGAGATGAATATGTAACAACAGCTTCTTTCAATAAACTTATAAACTAGTGGCAAAAAATAGATGAGAAAATCAATTATTGCAACAAAAAGTGAAAAGTGCTAAACTCAGAGAAATGCATAATGAGAACAAAGGAGAATAATTTTTCTCAGACTATTTGTATGTTAGTGAAAGGAAGGTATATTAAAAACATTTCCACAAAGACATCCATAAAATAAGTATTCCATATTCTTACTGAAAATTATTTTCCTAAATATCTACTATGGAAGAGATTATTGGGGTGTAGAGTCCACACATGGGATAGGATAAAGGTGAGGGAAAGGAAAAAATATATATGGGTTTTAGAATTTCCACCCTGATCTCAAAACATATTATGTGGAAAAACAAAACAAACTATAAAAGTAGACTAAACTATAGGTCATGAAATGAAATGGGAAAAGCAGTATTTTGCATGTGAGTTCTCAATTGCTCAGTTCTGAGATAAAAATATTTAAAATCCATACTTCCTTAATTCTTCTTTAGTTGGCTTATATCCAGTAAATTTTTATTTATTCATTCAAAAATCAAATCAAAGCAGAAAATAAAAACTTCCATTTCTAATACCATCCAAAACCTCTCCCAAGTGTTAATTCTTATTCTCACAAACTCTTCTCCTTCAATTTAACTCCAAAATATATATCAACTGAGAAACTGAAATAACATAATAATGTCATTTTAAAGACTTATTGGATGTTTTTGCTGTGCTATTTTGTGGTAGTGCTTAATTAGTCACCTTTATTTTATGCCACCAAAAAATTACAATTCTGGGCTTTCCAATCCATTAATATACATGAGGAATAAGTGGCCTTCAAACACGTTTATTCCTTCCTTATGCTCTGTGCTGTTCTTTTTTGCTATTTGAAGAAGGACAAAGATTGTGGACAGATACAAAATTGTGGTTGTGGGTAAAGATTCAGAATATTAATATAGACTTCAGTCTTAGATCTTTTATATAAACTGGATCAGTTTGTTATCATTTTAATAATATAGAGTTAGAACAGCAAAAGTAAGAGATCAGATAATTTGATGTTCTGCTTCCTTTTGAAATTATGCACAACTCTTAGAATTTATATTTGTAAGATCTTGGAAGCATCTTAATATCATAAATCAAGATTAGACTCAACTTTTTCATGTATCTAACTATTTTGGGACAAAACATTTTATGCAGAATATTTCAAAATAGAAGGTCTGTTTCTTAATGAAAGCTGTATGATACTTATGTAAAAGGTCAATAAATCATTCACAATGGATAAAATTCACTAGGTAAAAAAAATAAAGTAATTGAAGGGAAAAAAGGTGTGTTTCTAATAGACATCCTTCAAATCTTAGCTGTTATATATAACCAGGAACCAAACACGGTAATTCAACTTTCTTGATTTAGGGTTTACTGCAACTATTTTTTTTAGTAGGTTCACAAGGCTCTAAAATCAAGATAATCTATAAAAACAAGACTGATGATTTCAGTTGCTATAATGGCTGATAATGCCATTCAGTGGAGACTGGTAATGCCTTCTTGGGAGATTTTTAAGGTCAAAATAATTTCAAGTGAACTATTTACTGATCATTTGTCCATGTATTGGAGTAAAAATGTACAACTGTTTCCTTTTTATGTTTATAAAAAATATTTTTATACAAAGAATTTGTCATTTGATTATAACATCAAAGATTCTTATTTATCCCTGCTATATGCTGTAATAAAAATAAAATAGTCTTTGAGCACTTACCTTGTACCGGGTGCTTTGTTAAGCATTTTTAAAGCTCTACACAAAGGACATAGTAATATTATTTTTTCTGTTCTGTATACAATGAAACTGAGATTTGAAATGGTTGAGTAACTTATCCAAGGTCACATGGTTAATAAATGACAGGACTGAAATTACTATCTGGTTCTGTCTAACTCTAGAGCCCATGCTCTGAACTATCGTGCAATATTGCCTTATTTTTCAACTGAAAATTACCAAGACCTTATGTCCAGAGAAGGAAGGGAGCATCTCTTCATAAAGATAAACGTTCTGAGAAAAATTAGTAAGGATAGTGAACCTTCTTATTTTTCTTGTTTTTGTCTTTTCACGTTTCTTGTTTTCTGGTTTTTTTTTTTTTTTTGTCTCTCTGTTTCATTAGTTTTGTATCTTTTCCTCTCTCAGTATCTTTTTCTGTTTCCTTCCTTTCTTCCTTCCTTCTTCCCTCCCTCCTTCTCTTCCTCTCTCCTTCCTTCCCTCCTTCCCTTTCTTTTTCATTTTGTCTGTCATTCTGCCTGAGGTTTTCTTTCTCTCTTTCTCTGGCTCTTGAATGCACACAAACCACAATGTTTGGATCATGCTGCTGAATATTTAATAAGATCACATAAAGGAAACTAAGTGAAGAAAAAATGCTCATTCAATCCTCTAGTTTTTCAAGTTAAACAGATGCTGGAAACCTATAATAGCAAAGAATGTTTCTTTAATCACATGTGTTTCTTTGTCAAAAGAACTTGAAATGATATCACCATTAGCCAAAGTCAACTAAATCCCCATCAAAATACCAATGTTATATTTCATAGATCTAGAAAATGCAAAAGGATGGTAAAATTATAAGATCTGGTTAATTTGTTTCCAATGAAGTTTCAAATAAATATAATATCTATTTAAGCAAATTTATTATTTATTTGGAATCTACAACTGTGATGATATCCACCAGCTTGATTCAAAGATGTGCGATAATCTATATACATAAAAAGAATTTGTCAAACCCATAGTCATTTAGAAGATAATATCTCAAACACTATTACTAGGAATCATTCCAAAGTCAAAATGTAGCAATATATAAATCATTTTGAGAAAAAAAATCTTATTCATAAAAAAATATGTAGTGAATCGTTGGTTGTTTCGTGTGAATTAAAGGGTCTTGAATATTTGTTCTAGGAAAACTCAAAGAAATAATTGTGGAGGTGCATAATAGAAGTTCTGATATCAGAAATAACATTTACTTTAAGTGACTGCTGGTAAGAAGAGTCTTGGCAGTAGGAGCACGAGTCTATTTTCTTCCCTTTGTTCAGATGCAGAATTGGATGTTTAGAAAAGATCAATGGATTACTTTGGACATAACCATACCTAGCTGCTCCAACAAGGACTTTTAGTAAATCAAAGTTTTGCTTATTTCTTCCTTATTATAAAATGTTGAGATCACACTTTTAATCAGAACATGTCAGAATGTGTAATTTTGATTTGCCACTACATATATTGCACCTTATATGAACAAATTAAAAGACATTTGGGATAAGAAATTAACACAGAATAATACTACATTTATTAAAATAAAAATTTAGACTGCTCCCCAAAAGGAAGAAAAATAGATAGTACAAATAAATCAAAATTATTGAAGTGCTCTTTCATTTCTTATCTTGTTTATTTGTAAAAATATTTTATAAAAATATCTTAAAATTTAAAAAGTTCAACATTGAAATATTTATGTGGAACAAAAGGCAAGATAATAATGAGCAAAATATATTTTAGAAGGTTTATAACTCATGCCCTGGAAGTATAATTATGACAATTATATGTATTTTCCATAAGGCCTTTTTCTTTTTCTTTTTTTTCCAAATGTTCATTATTTTTGGTAGTGAAAATATGACCCTGGAAGGAGAAATAAAATTACAGTAATGTATGCACATTGTTTTTATTTTCTCATTTAACAAGCAGTGGTGGATATAGAGATACGGTAAGATTTGAGTTATTTTCCCTGTCTGAACATAAAGTTTATAACTATTTGTGCTTTTACAACTGCCAAAAAACCTTACAACTAAATAAGATTTAAGCAAAATTCATAAACGAAATTAATAAGAATGAACACTAAATGCTTGCTGTCATGATTAACAATACAATTTGTGTCATACATGTACAGCCTCAAAATTTGCTTTTTATAAAAATGTATTTATAAATAATTTATTAGTTCAGTTTAATGACTTATGATTAGTAAAACAAAAGAATAAGAAGATGAAGAAAAGGCAGAAAATCTTTTAACATTTGATAAATTGACTTTTTTAAAAAATTTCATGTATGTATAATTAAACTAAAACAAATCTTGAAAAGACTGCTAACTTGTTATGTTTGAATATCCCTCATGTGTAAGTTCCCTAATTCCTAAATACAACAGCAAAGAGCCCATTAATTTGAAAATTACAGACATGGCATTTCCACTTATAGCCAAGTTGCATTTGCCTCTGATTAATAACTTGGACCACAGACTGGGTGGGAATCAAAATCTTTCAGATCTCCCTCAGTACACATGAGTAAATTGCAATATCATTATTTCTCCTGCCTCCAAGGTAATTCCACTGTACTCTTTTCTCCTACCTTCCTTATTGCCTCTGCTACTGGTACTTCAAAAATGTAGTGGTATTTACTCCCTTGGTAATCACACCTGTTTTTAAGGTTCACAATGGGAGACTGGCATTTCCAGAAATTAGAACATGTTAACTAGGGGCCAGATTGGGTAGTAATTTAAGTTTATAAATCTTATCATGCTAAGGGTTATTTCTTGATGCTCCTGACAAACTCCTGCCCCAAGTTATGCTTTATGTATTTTGATTCCACCTCAAGATAAGTTCCTTACTTGTCTGAAATCTGCATGTTCTGTATAAGTTGGCATAGCTTTCATTAACTTTATTTCCTTATAAGTGCTTATGATCATGTATGGAAACTTAAAAATTAGTCCGAAAGACTTTTTCACCAATATGCAGGAGGTATATTTTTTGACATCTTGATGCCCTGTCCAATGGCTTAAACTTCCTGTGATGGGCAAGCAATTTATCTCTACATAATGACCACCCCCCGACCCCCACTGTACTTGATTGTTTATGGCTTTTTTCTTCATACATTTTATGACACCCTTCTGGCTGAAAGAATTTCTCTTGTCTTTCTGCCATGAACTGCACCCTATTAAACATCACCTTAGTATTATAAAGTAAATTGCACCCCTTTCATTAGTATGACAAAAGGAAACAGATGGGTATTGAAAGTCCTAGATTGTGATCAAGATTCTGCAACTAATTGCTTATGTGAGTTGATAAGTTGGTTATATAATGTCTGGTCCTCATTGAAGGGTAAAAATGTTGAAGAGAGTTAGTTTTGACATCTTATCAAATTTATGTATTAATTAAGTGACACTCGTTATTCAGCTTTACTCTCATATTACTATGAAAAACCCAGCTCTAAAAGAGAGTGAAATATCTGATATCTCCATTGTTAACAGTAAGAGAAAAGTCAGGAACTCTGGGTGTTGGTCAGGCCTCTCCATAGAGGCAGAACCAATAGGAGATATATAAATAGATACACATAGATAGATCTACATATAGATCTAGATATATGAATATTGATATAGGCATACTTCAGAGACATTGTGGGTTTGGTTCCAGGTGATTGCAATGAAGCAAATGTAACAATAACAAAAGTAATCCAAATTTTTTAGCTTACCAATGTATATAAAAGTTATGTTTACACTATACCGTAGTCTATTATGTGTGCAATAGCATTATGTCTAAAAAAAATTGTACATACCTTAATTAGAAAAGATTTCATTACTAAAAAGTGCTAACAATCATATGAGCCTTCAGCAAGCAATATGCTTGTTGCAGGTGGAGGGTCTTGCATCTATGTCAACGGCTGCTGACTGATTAGGGTGATTGTTGCTGAAGGTTGGATTGGCTGTGGCAATTTGTTAAAATAAGACAAAAATGAAGTTTACTGAATTGATTGACTCTTCCTTTAAAAAAAGATTGCTCTGCAGCATGCGATGCTATTTGATAGCATTTTATCTACAGTAGAACTTCTTTCAAATTTAGAGTAATTCTTTCAAACTCTGCTGCTGCTTAACCAATTAAGTTTATGTAATATTCTAAATCCTCTGTTATAATTTTGACAAGGTTCACAGCATCTTCACCAGGAATAGATTTCATCTCAGGAAACCACTTTCTTTGCTCATCCATAAGAAGTAGCTAATCTCTTCAAGATTTATCATGAGAGTGCAGCAATTCAGTTACATCTTCAGGATCCACTTCTAATTCTAGTTCTCTTGCTATTTCTACCACAAAGTCTTGAACTCCTCAAAGTCATTCATGAGGATTGGAATTAACTTCTTCCAAACTGCTGGTAATGTTGCTATTTTGACCTCTTCCCAAGAATCACAAATGTTCTTGATGCCATTTATTGATTATGTTCAATGTTTTATATGGGTGTGGTTCATGGTGGTCCAAAACAATTAAAACAGTAACATCAAAGATTACTGATCACAGATCACAATAACAGCTTTATAATACTAGTGGAAAAGTTTAAAATGTGAGAATTACCAATCTGTGACACAGAGACACAAAATGAGCACATGCTGTTGGAAAAATTGTGCCGACAGACTTGTTCAATTCAGGGTTGCCATAAAACTTTAATTTTCTAAAATCTTAACATCTGCAAAGTGCAATAAAGTGAAGCATAATAAAACAAGGTATGCCTGTATATAGATACAGATATATGAGAGGAGATTTATCAAGGGAATTGTCTCACAAGATTATGGAGGCTGAGAGGTCTCACAATAGGCTTTCTGCAAGCTGAAGCACCAGAGAAGCCAGTAGCATGGCTCAGTCAAATTTGGAAGGCCTGAGATCCAAGGAAGCCAATGATGTCACTCTCAGTCCAAGGCCAAAGGCCTTAGAAGAGCCCTGTGAGGCCACTGGTATAAGTTCCAAAGTCCAAAGGCCAAAGAATCTGGAGTTCTGATGCCTATGGGCAAGAGAAGAAGGGCATCCTGCTCCAGAAGAGAAAGAGAGAGAGCTCACCATTCTTCCACATTTTTATTCCATCTGGGCATTCAGCTGGTTGGATACTGCCTACCCACATTAAGGGTGTATCTTCCCTACTCATTCTACTAACTCGTATGCTAATTTCCTCTGAAAATACCCACACAGACATACCCAGAAACAATGCTTCACCAGCCATCTATGCATCCCTATTCCCAGTCAAGTTGACACCTAAAATTAACCATCACAGTAAGGGTAGATACACAAAGTTACTCTGAGAAAGGTAAAGGACTCAAGAAGCTTATATTCTTATTTCATATTTCCATCTGTTTCATTAAACTGACAGTAGATACTCAATTCCACTTTTACCAAGCAATTACTTGATATACCTTGTATTTTGCAAAGAGACTTCTCCAATTTAACAATCAACAAGGATTTTTTTAGATGTTAGCAATATAGTGGATTAGGAGATCCCATCTCTCATTTCCCAACAAAAACAATGATTTAACAACTATCGACAAACAAAAATAGACCTGTATGAGCTCAGGAGTACAATAAAGCTGCAGCAACACAATGGAGCACAAAAAATGAGGATGGCCTTATGGAAAAAAATAGGAAGCATTTTACCTGTGTCACCCCATCTCTAAGGCCAGCACAGTTCATTGTCAAGATGAACTCACCATCATCAATGAGTACCATAGGAGAAAAAGAGAGCAGGAGGACCTCTAAGGCTTTTCCATTGAGGACCCCAATTGTCTTTGCTACCACCACAGATCCTCACAGTCTTTGCCCCTGGACCCATGTAGGCTTCGCTAATATGGACCCCTGCTGCAAGAGCTGCCCAGAGCTCATGCTGCTGTGTCCTCCAACCAGAGTCAGTGCCACCACACCCCTCCAAACCTGCACAGACCTAGGCACACCACACATGTCCACCCCAAACCCAAGGACACAACAGGCACACTTGGACCTGGTTCCCCTGAGGGTCCCCCAGATATGGTACCCCCATGCACCTCACTCATCCTGTTCTTTTATGCCCACTTGCAGATGAAGATCTTTCCTTACAAAATTCAGTTCATAAAGTCTAGAAGAGGTGACTACTTCTTCAAATAAACAGACACCAAGGCTATAAAGAACATGAAAAATCAGGAAAACATGATATCACTAAAGGAACATAGTAAATTTCTAGTATCAGACTCCAAAGAAATAGAGATCTATAAATTTCCTAACAAAAAATTCAAAATAATGTTTTTAAAGAAGCACAGTGAGCTAAAGAGTAAATAGATTTTTAACGCAAATGTATTATGATAATAATATATGAAGAAAATGAGAAGTTCAACAAAGAAATACAAATCATTTTTTAAAAGTACAGAAATTCTTGAGCTGAAGAATATAATGAATAAAATGAAAAATACAATGAAGAGCTTGAACACCAGATTCAATCAAGCAGAAGAAAAAATTAGAGAACTTGAAGACAGTTTCTTTGAAATTATATACTCAGAAGAATAAAATAAAATAAAAAACAGTGGAGAAAGGCTGTGGAATTTTGGGAACACTATCAAGCACATCAATTTCACATTATGAGAGTTTCAGAAATAAAAGAGAGAGCAAAAATGTCAAAAGTTTATTTAAAGAAATAATGACTGCAAACTTCCGAAATCTTGGGAAGGAATAGACATCCAGATTCAAGAAGACCAAAGAACCTCAAATAGGCTATAAAGAGGAGTACACCGAGACACATTTTAATTAAATTGTCAAATTCCATGACAAAATGAACATTCAAAGAAGCAAAACAAAAATAATTTATTACATGTAAGGGAACCTGATAAGACTGTTAGCAAGTTTTTTAGTAGAAACACTGCAGGCTAGAAGACAGTGAGATGGCATAATCAAAGCACTAAAAGAAAAAAAAAAAAACTGTACCCAGCAAAGCTATCCTTTAAAAATGAAGTTGAGACAGTATGTATCAGATAAAGGAAAACTGAGGGAATTCATCACCAATATAACTGCCTTACAAGAAATTTATGTTCTTCAAATGGAAATGAAAACATGCTAAATAGCAATAAAAAGCATGTAAAAACATAAATCTCACTGTCAAAGATAAATATATAGACAAACACAGAATAATGTAATCATAGTGTGTAAATAACTTTTAATACTAATATAAAAATATTAAGAATAACTATAACCAAAAATCATTTTTAATGGATAAATTATATATAAAGTAGTAAACTCTGATTACGAGAACACAAAATGTTGGGGGGAGGAAATAACTGTAAAATATTTGTACATGAGTTAAGTTAAGTTGTCATCAATTTAAAACAGATGGCTATAACTGCAAGATAATTTATGCAAACCTTGTGGTAACCACAAAGAAAAAAATTTATAATGAAGACATAAAAGATAAAAAGAAAAGAATAAAAGTAAACCATTATAAAAAATCATAAATAGCAAAAGAAGACAGTAAGAGAGGAAGAGAGGATCAAAATGATTACACAATAGATAGAAAACAATTAACAAAATGGCAATACTAAGTTCTAAGCTATCAATAATTATAAGTGTGAGTGGATTAAACTCACCAATCAAAAGGTATAGTGTAGCTGAATGGATGAAAAAAACAAGGTCCACCAATATACTTTCTACACAAGATTCACTATAGATTTAGGAACACACATAGGCTAAAAGTAAAGTAATAGGAAAAAAGGTTCCACAAAAATGGTAACCAAAAGTAAGCAGACATGGCTATATTTACAATAAACAAAATATGCTTTAAGTCAAAAACTGTCTCTAGAAAACAAGAAAGAAACATTTATAATGGTTAAAGTGTCAATTTAACAGGAACATATAATAATTGTAAATATATATGAAACCATCATCAGAGTACCTAAATATATAAAGCAAATATTTACATGTCTGAAGGGAGAAATTGATAGCACTACAGTGTTAGTAGGAGACTTCCATATTCCACTTTCAATACTGGATAGAGCATCCAGAGAGAAAATTAATGAACAGCTGACTCAAACAATACTACAGATCAAATGAACCTAACGAACATATATGAGATCTATCTGGAAAGTATCCAGCCATGTAATATGAGAAATAGAGACATTTATTGAAGAAGATACAACATACAAGAAACATTGTATATAGGACAATAATGCCTCAGTCCCCTTCAAAGTAAGCACCTTGGGACTTCACACAGTTCTCCCAGCATCTCTTAACCTAACCATACGTGTTCAACATTCTCAGGTGTTCTGCCTGTTTCAGGCCTTCCACAACACGGATCACTTTCAACAGATTCTCGACCATCTTTGAAGCATTTATGTCACACTTTTATTTGCATTGCACTTACTGCATCATCCCCAAAAGCCTTCTGAATCATCCAAATAGTTTCCGCAGAGGAATGTTCAAGCTTAACACAAAATTTGATGGAGATTTGTTGTGCTACTCGCTCAGTCATTTTTAATGTGACAGCCACACAGTACATATGCTCACTCAGTGGCGTCTAGTGCCCCACTGACTAGTACAGTGAAGTTGTTATTGTTCATGCATGCACATTACAGCCCACTCTCCTTGCCTTCCAGGTCACATCAATGTTGTGCAAACCATTCTCGTTATAGTAACAATGGCTGGATACTTTCTGGACAGACCTTGTATAGAGCTTTGTACTCTACAGCAGAAGAATATGCATTCTTTTCAAGAGCATGCAGAACATTCTTCAGGACAGATCATGTTATATCACAAAAAAATTCTTAGCAAAGTTAAGAAGATATAAATCATTCTAAGTATCTTTTCCAACCAGAATGGAAGGAGGCTAGAAATTAGTAATACAGAAGTCCCCCTTTATCTATGGGTGATACCTTCCAAGATTCCCATTGGATGCCTGAAATGACAAATAGTACTGAACCCTATATACACTATATATATATTTTTTTAATTTTTATATTTTTTAATTTATTTTTTTTAATTTCAGAATATCATGGGGGTACAACACTTTGGCCATACATATTGCCCCTGTTCTGCCCGTGTCAGAGGCACAATCGTGGTCATCTCCCAAACTGTGCTCCCCACATCCATTCAGTGAGAGTTTTTCCCATCCCTTCCACCCCCTTCCGCCTGCCCGCCCTCAGATGAATGTTATTGCCCTATGTGATGTAAGTGTTCATCAGTTAGTACCAGTTTGATGGTGAGTACCAGTAGTGCTTGTTTTTCCAATCCTGTGACACTTCGCTTCGAAGAATGGGTTCTAGCTCCAACCAGGATAATACCAGATATGTTAATTCACTGTTGTTCCTAATTGCTTAGTAATACTTCATGGTATAAATATATCACATTTTATTGATCCACTCGTGTATTGATGGGCACCTGGGTTGTTTCCACAACTTTGCAATTGTGAATTGTGCTGCTATGAACATTCGAGAGCAGATGTCTTTATTATAAAATGTCTTTTTATTCTTTTGGATAAATACCCAGTAGTGGGATTGCTGGGTCAAATGGTAATTCTACTTTAATTCTTTGAGGTATCTCCATATTCTTTTCCATAGAGGTTGTACTAATTTTCAGTCCCACCAGCAGTGTATGACTGTTCCTATCGGTCCACATCCCCGCCAACATTTGTTATTTGGGGATTTTTTGATATGAGCCAATCTCACTGGAGTTAAGTGATATCTCATTGTGGTTTTGATTTGCATTTCCCTGATGATTAGAGAAGTTGAGCACTTTTTTATATGTTTGCTGGCCATTATTCTGTCTTCTTTGGAAAAGTTTTTGTTCATGTCCTTTGCCCATTTTTTAATAGGGTTGTTTGATTTTTTCTTGTTGATTTCCCTAAGTTCCGTATAGATTCTGGTTATCAGCCCTTTATCAGAGGTGTAGTATGCAAATATTTTCTCCCATTCTGTAGGTTGTCTGTTCACTCTAGTGATAGTTTCCTTGGCTGTGCAGAAGCTTTTCAATTTGATCAGGTCCCATGTATTTATTTTTGTTGCTGCTGTGATTGCTTTGGGGGTCTTCTTCATAAATTCTTTGCCTAGGCCAATGTCCATAAGAGTTTTTCCAACGTTTTCTTTGAGAATTCTTATGGTTTCATGTCTTAGGTTTAAATCTGTTATCGATTGTGAATTGATTTTTGTGAGAGTTGAGAGGTGTGGGTCTAGTTTCAGTCTTCTACATATGGCCATCCAGTTTTCCCAGCACCATTTATTGAACAGGGAATCTTTTCCCCAGTGTATGTTGTTCTGGAATTTGTCAAAGATCAGGTGACTGTATGAGGTTGGTTTTATATTTGGGTTCTCAGTCCTGTTCCATTGGTCTACGTGTCTGTTCTTGTGCCAATACCATGCAGTTTTGGTTACTATAGCCTTGTAGTTTAGTTTGAAGTCTGGTAGACAGGTGCCTCCCAATTTGTTCTTTTTGCTTAAGATTGCTTTGGCTAGACGGGGTCTTCTCTGGTTCCACACGAAGCATAGAATTATTTTTTCTAGATTGGCAAAAAATGATATTGGTATTTTGATAGGGATTGCATTGATTCTGTAAATTAATTTAGGTAGCAAAGCCATTTTTACTATGTTGACTCTGCCTATCCAAGAGCATCATAGGGCTTTCCATCTATTTACATCCTCTGCAATTTCCTTTCTCAGTGTTTCATAATTCTCTCTATATAGGTCTTTGACCTCCTTAGTTAGATATGTTCCTAAATATTTAATTTTCTTTGGTGCTATTGCAAAAGGTATGACATCTTTAATTTGTTTCTCGGCTTGATTGTTATTAGCATATATGAAGGTTATGGATTTGTGTGTATTAATTCTGTATCCTGAAACTTTGCTGAATTCATTTATCAATTCCAGTAATCTCTTGGTTGAATCTTTGGGGTTTTCTATGTATAATATCATATCATCTGTGAATAGTGAAAGTTTGACCTCTTCTGCCCCTATCTGGACGCCCCTGATTCCTCTGTCTTGTCTAATTGCTGTGGCCAGGACTTCCAGCACTATGTTGAAAAGAAGTGGAGATAGAGGGCACCCTTGTCTGGTGCCAGTTTTAAGGGGGAATGCCTTCAATTTTTCCCCATTCAGTATGATATTGGCTGTGGGTTTATCATATATGGCTTTAAAAGTTTCTGGGAATGAGCCATCTATGCCTATATTGTTAAGAGTTCTTATCATAAAAGGATGCTGGATTTTGTCAAAAGCCTTTTCTGCATCTATTGAAAAGATCATATAATCTTTGTTCTTGCTTTTATTTATATGGTGAATTACATTTATAGATTTGCATATGTTGAACCATCCCTGCATCTCGGGAATAAAGCCCACCTGATCATGATGGATTATTTTTTTGATGTACATTTGAATTCGGTTTGCAAGGATTTTATTGAGAATTTTTGCATCTATATTCATAAGGGACATTGGTCTGTAGTTTTCTTTTTTTGTTGTGTCCTTTCCTGGCTTTGGTATCAAGGTGATATTGGCTTCGTAGAATGAGTTTGGGAGGATTCCATCCTTCTGGATATTTCAAATAATTTCTGCAGTATAGGCACCAGTTCTTCTTTGTAGGCTTGGTAGAATTCAGGTGCGAACCCATCTGATCCGGGACTTTTTTTTGTGGGTAGATTTTTAATTACTGCTTCAATTTCGGTGCTGGATATTGGTCTGTTTAGAAATTCTGTTTCTTCCTGGTTGAGCCTAGGGAGGTAGTGTGTTTCTAAGAATTTGTCCATTTCCTCCACGTTTTCGTGTTTGTGGGCATAGAGATTTTTGTAGTATTCAAAGATGATGTTTTGTATTTCCATGGTATCAGTTGTGACTTCTCCTTTTTCATTTCTAATTGAGCTTATTAGAGTCCTTTCCTTTCTGCTTCTGGTCAACCTGGCAAGTGGCCTGTCTATTTTGTTTATCTTTTCAAAGAACCAACTTTTCATTTCATTGATCTTCTGTATTGTTCCTTTGTTCTCGATTTCATTTAATTCTGCTCTGATTTTGGTTATTTCTTTTCTTCTGCTGGCTTTAGGATTGCTTTGCTCTTCCTTTTCCATTTCCTTAAGATGATTCGTTAGTTTACTGATTTGTGAATTTTCTGTCTTTTGGATGTGGGAATTTAGGGCGATAAGTTTTCCTCTCAGGATGGCTTTTGCTGTATCCCACAGATTTTGATAACCTGTGTCCCCATTATCATTTAGTTTGAAGAATCTTTTGATTTCAATTTAAGTCTCCTCCTTGACCCAATAATCTTTCAGCAATAGATTGTTTAGTTTCCAAGTTTTTGGAGGAAGATGTGAGTTTCTGTTGGAATTGATTTCTAATTTTATTCCGCTGTGGTCTGAAAAGATACATAGTATGATTTCTATTTTTTTGAATTTGTTTAGATCTGTTTTGTGGCCTAGGATGTGGTCAATTTTAGAGAAAGTTCCATGAGCTGATGAGAAGAATGTATATTCAGTGTTATTTGGGTGGAGTGTTCTGTAGATATCTGTTAGGCCCAAATGTTCTAGAGTCCTGTTTAGGTCTTTTATTTCTCTATTTGTTTTTTGTTTGGAGGATCTGTCCAGTTCCATCAGTGGGGGGTTGAAGTCCCCTGCTATTATGGCATTGCTGCTTATTATGTTGTCTAGATCTAGCAGTATTTACTTTATGTACCTGGGTGCTCCTGTGTTGAGTGCATATATGTTTAGGATTGTTAAATCCTCTTGTGAGATTTTTCCCTTCACCACTATATACTGTCCATTTTTGTCCTTCTTTACTTTTATTGCTTTAAAGTTTATGTCATCTGAGATGAGGATGGCTACTCCGGATTACTTTTGGTTTCCATTAGCCTGAAAAATTGTATTCCATCCTTTCACCTTGAGTCTGAATGTGTCTTTGTGTGTAAGGTGTGTTTCCTGAAGACAACAGATACTTGGTTTGTATTTTTTAATCCATTCAGCCAGCCTATGTCTCTTCAATGGGCAGTACAAGCCATTTACATTTATTGAGATAATGATATTTTGGGTAAATTTCTGATTATTCTGTTGGGTGGTATCTTTTGTTTTACCTCTGTGTCATTGTGGAATCTGGTTTCTGGGGTTTTAGCTTTTGCGTAGTTTTACATAGGTGGGTGTCTGTTGCTCTGTTTAGTGTATAATGCAGGTCTAAGCATTTCTTGCAAGGCTGGTCTGGATTTCACAAATTCTATCAGTGATTGCTTATCTGGAAAGGTCTTTATTTCTTCCTCATATAAGAAGCTTAGTTTGGCAGGATACAGAATTCTGGGTTGACCTTTGTTTTGTTTTAGGAGATTGATGATGTCTCCCTATTCCCTTCTGGCTTGTAAGGTTTCAGCTGAGAAATCTGCAGTTAATCTGATGGGTTTCCCTTTGTAGGTTACGTGTTCTTTTCGTCTTACAGCTCTGAGGAGTGCCTCTTTTGTGTTTACTTTGGTCAGTCTAATAATTATGTGGCGTGGTGAATGCCTTTTCACGTTGACTCTCCCAGGAGTCCTGTGTGCTTCTTGTACTTGGATAGCGAGATTTCTGGCTAAGCCATGGAAATTTTCCTCTATTATTTCTTCAAATAAATTTTCCAGCCCATGCAAATTTTCTTCCTCTCCCTCAGGGATACCTATGATCCTTATGTTTGGCCTCTTTACATAATCCCACATTTCTTGTATGCTTTTTTCCTGCCTCTTGTTTTTGTGTTCTTTCTCTTTGGCTGATTTATTTAGTGCATAGGAGCTGTCTTCTAGCTCTGAAATTCTTTCCTCTGCATGGTCCAGCCTATTCTTAAGGCTTTCCACTGTGTTTTGTAGATCCTTGAATGCTTCTTTCATTTCTAGGATTTCTATTTGATTTTTCCGTAATATTTCTATTTCTTTGGAGAATTTTTCATTCATTTCTTGCATTTTTCTTGTGGTTTCTTTGTGTTGGGATTCAATTTTCTCTTGAATTTCATTGAGCTTTCTTATAATCCATAAACGAAATTCCTCCTCTGTCATTCTACCCATTTCATTTGGGTTGGTATCCATTGTTGAGGAACTGATAATTTCTTTTGGGGGTGACTTTTCACTCTGATTTTTCATGTTCCCTGAGTTCTTTCACTGGTTTTTTCTCATCTGGCCTCTTGGTCGAGAGCTGGGGGTGTTCGAGCTAGTTTATGGCCCTGTCACCAGGCCAACAATTATTGTTCCTTGGCAAAGCCAGGGAGAGAAGTAGTGGCCTGTATTGCCTTAGGTGTATTTTAGCAAGTTTGGTGGATCTTGAGTTAACTCTGACCTGTGGTCTTCTTCTCTTCCCAGTGGAGTGTGGTGAGAATGACCTCCCAGCTTGGGCTCTGAGCTAATGAATTATACTTGAGGATATGAGTCCTCCGCTCTCTATTAGCTAGGTATTCTGTTATGTCCGTGGCAGACTCTGATTCCCCAGTTGGGGTATGAAAAAGCCCTGTATTTTGGGAGGGGCCTTGTAGCTCCTAGGGGTTACTGTGACCCTGCTCCTCCTGAGGTGCAGGTGGAAACACAATTTCTTTTGGCTGCAGTGTGAGAGCTGAGTTGGGAAAATTCTACACAGCTCAGAGGTTGCTCATCTAGCCATGTGTGGCTGCCCTTCTGATGTGTGTCTCCGCTTGATACTGGTTGATAGGGGGATCTCCAATTGTGCACCCCTTTTCCACCACTAGACTCCAAGGCGAGGCGGGTGGCCGTCTCTATCCCCAGCAGTCTCCACCGGGGGGATGTTCCCACGGGGAGGGGGGAGTAGTGGCAACTGGAAGCGCTCTTGGATGGCGTGAAATTCCCTATTGAAGTGGGCAGGATTATGGGGAGCTGCTCTGGTTCAGCCTGTGGCTCTTGAGGTATTTGGTTGTCATGGGAACCAGCAGTTATACCAAATGAGTCACTATAGCCAGCAACCTTCAAAATGAGCGATCTCTGGGGTACAGGAGGGCTTGGACCTGAAGGGCGGGCACTAGGACCAGCACGGAGCGGACTTGTCAGAGGCCAGAGCCGGGGTAGCGGAACCAGATGGACGAGCTGCAAACTGTTTCCAATCCCCAAAGGTCCCGCCGCTACAGTTCCGGGATCTTGTCCCACCTGGAACCCACGGCTGCAGCTGTCCCTGGCCACCACAGGCAAAGCCTGTCTCGCCCCAGCAGAAGAGCCCCGGGCCGGGGCGGGGCGGAGCTAGAGACTCGGCTCACGGCTCCGCGCGGGCGGCTGTAAAGATGGCGGCTGCTGCCAGCCTGGCGCACAGCCGGGCTCCGATCGCGCCAGGAGCGCAGTTTTTCTCCGCCGGCTGCAGCGGCAGTTGCTAGCAGCCTCTAAGGGTATGTCCCGCTCTCCGTTAAACTCCTGGGCCCAGTCCCGCTGACTTCTAGTGGCGCAGTGCCGGCCTGCGGGTTCCCGCGCACTGTCCCGGGAAGCTGTATCTCGGTCCCCGCCCAGTTCCTCCCCAGCCCTCGGCAGTCTCTGTATATTGCAGCTGTGAGTTGTGTCTGGCTCTGGCTACTTCCTCCTCTCCACAGGGCTCCCCGTCCCTAGCAACCGCTCTGTCCCAACTCTGGGATTGTCCCTGACTGAGTGGATGGGGAGGCGCGTAACTGCTTGGGGGCCAGGTCGCGCTGCGCCGACCTGGCGAGTGCATCCTTCCCGCGCTCTGGGCTCTATTGTGCTCCGTGCGCCCTCCGATCTTTGTGAAAATTTTATGCCTGTTTTCTTGGGCTGGGCGTTTGGCGTTGTTTCTCTGTAATTCGCAATGCTGTTTTCGGAGTGAGCGGTCCGTGCTCGCAGGCAGCTGCTGGCGTTCTTCACCTCCTTCCCTGGGAGCGGTGCGGTGGGAGGACCCTATCACACCGCCATTTTTTCCCCCTCCTCCTAATGTCTATACACTATATTTTTGTCTTAAGTTGAGAGCTTTCACCTTTTCACTTAAAGAAAGCACCTTATGGCTTTGCTTTAGCATATCTGTATTGTCAGCGTCACTACTCTTGTACTTTGGGGCCATTATTAAGTAAAATAAGGGTTACCTAAACACAAGAACTGTGATACTGCAACAGTTGATCTGATAACTGAGATGGCTACTAAACGACTAACAAGTAGGTAGTGTATACAGTGTGGATATTCTGGACAAAGGTATCTATGTCCTAGGTGGGACAGCACAAGATTTCATCACACTACTCAGAGCTGTGTGTAATTGAAAACTGCTGAATTATTTATTTCTGGAATTTTCCATTGAATATTTTCAGACTGTTGACTGTGGGTGGGTAACTGATAATGTGGAAAGCAAAACTGCAGTTAAGGGAGGAATACTGTAGTAAGAAAATGGGAAATTCACAAATAGATGAAATTTAAACAACACACTCTTGAAAAATCATTGGGACAGAGAAATCAAAATGAAATTTAAAAAATAACAGGAATGAAAACACAACATAGCAAAACTTATAGGATGTAGCAAAAACAGTACTAAGAGGAAAGATGATAATGATGAACACCTACGTTTAAAAAGAAGAAAGAAATCAAATAAACAACCTAACTTTATATCTCAAGGAATTAAAAAAACAAGAATAAACTAAGCTCAAAAGTAACAGAAAAAGAAAATAATAAAGATTAGAATACAAATAAATCACATAGAGAATAACAAAACAACAGAAAAATCTACCAAAGAGTTGATTTTTGAAAAGATAAATAAAATCAACAAAGCTTTAGCTAGACTAACAAAAAAGAGAAAAGATTCAAATAAATAAAATAAGAAATGAAAAAGGAGATTTTACAATGGATGTCTTCAAAAAAAGAATCATAATGGACTACTATGAATAATTATATATGAACGAATTGGATAACCTAGAACAAACAGATAAAGTCCTAGAAACATACAACCTACCAAAACTGAATCAAGAAGAAATAAAAATGCTGAACAGACCAACCACAAATAAAGAGATTGAATCATTAGTAAAAAACTTCACAACAAACAAAAGCCAGTGATCAGGTGGCTTCATTAGTGAATTCTGCCAAACATTTAAAGAAGAATTAAAACCAATCCTTTTTAAATTTTTCAAAAAGAATAGAAGAATAGAGAACAATTCCAGATTTATTTTATATGGCCAGCACCATCTGATGCCAAGGCTAAACAAAAACCCCTCAAGAAAAGAAAAATATGGACCGATATCCCTAATGAACATAAACACAAATATCCTCAATGAAATACTAGCAAACCAAATTCAACAATACGTTGAAAGGATTATATACCACAACTAAATGGGATTTATCTATAGGATGAAAACATATTTTAACATATGCAAATCAAACAATGTGATATGCCACATTAACAAAATAAAATATTAAAACCACATGATCATCTCAATACTTGCAGAAAAAGCATTTGACAAAATTTAACATGCATTGATGACAAAAATTCCCAAAGATAGGTAAAGAAGGAACTTATGTGAACACAATAAAGGCTATATGTGAAAAACCCACCAGTAACATTACAATCAATGGGAAAAAATAGTTTTTCCTCTAAGAATCAGTACAAGTCAAGGATGCCCACTCTTGCCACTTCCACTGGACATACTATTGTAAGTCATAGCCATATCAATTAGATCAGAAAAAGGAATAAAAGACATCCAAATTGGGAAAGAAGAAGTAAGATTATCTCTGCAAATGACATAATCATAAATGTAGAAAATCATAAAGACTGAACAAAAATACTATGAGAACTAATAAAAAATTCAGTAAATTACAGGATACAAAATAAATACACAACAATCAGTGGCATTTCTATACACAAAGAATTATCCAAAAATTAAATTAGGAAATCAATTCCATTTACAATAGCAACAAAAAATAATAAAATACTTAGGAATAAACTAAACCAAAAAGGTCAAAGACTTTTACACTGAAAATTACAAAACATCAATAGAATTAAGAACAAAAGTCTTATGATCATCTCAACAGATGCAGAAAAAGCTTTTGATAAACACTACTTCATAATAAAAACTCATAATAAATTAGGTATAAAAAGAAAGTACCACAGCATAATAAAGGCCATATACGATAAACCCATAGCTAACATCTCACTGAATGGAAAAAAGCTAAAAGCTTCTCTTCTAAGAACCAGAAGAAGAAAAGGATGCCCATTCTCACCACTCTTATTCAACATAGCACTGCAAGTCCTAACCAGAGCAATTAGGCAAGGAAAAGAAACAAAGTCTATCTAAACTGGAAAGGAGGAAGTCAAATTGTTCTTGTTTACAGATAACATGATCCTGTAGATAGAAAAACCTGAAGACTCTACCAAAAAACTCTTTTAGAACTGATAAGCAAATTCAGGAAACTCAGTTAATTCAGTAAAGTTTCAGGGTACAAAATTAATACACAAAAGTCAGTAGTGTTTCTATTTGCAAAAACTAGCTGGAAAAGAAATCAAGAAGGCAATCCCATTTACAATAGCTACAAAAAAAAAATTGAGGAATAATTTATTCAAGGAAGTGAAAGACCTCTCCAAAATATCTGCAAAACACTGATGAAAGAAATTAAAGAGGACACAAACAAATGGAACGAAATCCTATGGTTATAGATCAGAAGAATTAATATTGTTAAAATGACAATACTACCCAAAACAATGTACAGATTCAATGCAATCCCTATCAAAATGCCAATGACATTCTTCACAGAAATAGAAAAAAAAAATCCTAAAATTTTTTTATGGAACCACAAGTGACCCTAAATAGCCAAAGCAATCCTGAGCACAGAAAACAAAGCTGGAGGTATCACAGTACCAGAACTCAAAATATACTGCAAAGCTGTAGTAACCAAAACAGCATGGTACTGGCATAAAAAGAAACACCAGTAAAATAGAATAGAGATGGCAGAAATTAATCCACATATCTACTGCAAACTGATTTTTGACAAAGTTTCCAAGAGCACTCATTGGGGAAAGAACATTCCCTTCAATAAATGGTGCTGGAAAGACTAGATATCCATATGCAGAAGAGTGAAACTAGACCTCCCCCAACCCTATACAAAAATCTATACAAAATGGATAAAAATCTAAATGTAAGACCTCAAATGATAAAAACTCCTGGAAGAAAACATAGGGGAAAAACTTTAAGACATTGGTCTGTAAGAAATTTTTATGAATAACGAATAAAACCTCAAAAGCACAGGCAACAAAAGCAAAAATAAACAAATAGAATTATATCAAAGTAAAAAGCTTCTGCATACCAAAGGAAACAATCAACAGACTGAAAAGAATGGGAGAAAATATTTGCAAACTACTCATCTGACAGGGGATTAATATCTAGAATATACAACGAACTAAAACATCTCAATAGCAAAAAACTAAACAATCTGATTTAGAAATGGACAAATGGACTGAACAGACATTTCTCAAAAGAAAACATGCAAATGGTTAACAGATATATGAAAAAAATGCTCAACATCACTAATCATCAGAGAAATGCATATCAAACCCACAATGACATATCATCTCACCTCATTGAGGATGACTATTACCAAAAAGAGAGAAAATAACAAATGCTGTCTGGCATGCAAAGGAAAGGGAACTCTTTCATACTGCTGGTGGGAACGCAAACTAGTACCACTGCTAAGGAGAATAGTATGGAGGTACCTCAAAAAATTACAAATATTAAATAGAACTACCATATGATACAGCAATCCTATTACTGGGAACTTATCCAAAGGAAAGGAAATAATTATACTGGAGAGACATCTGTACCCTATGTTTATTGGAGCACTATTCACAATAACCAAGATATGGGATCAACCTAGGTGTCCCACAACAGATGAATTTCTACAAGCTCGTTCATACCCTCTTTTATCTCAATCAAAAGTATTAATCACAGTACTTTAATTAATATGCATCATATGCTAAGAAAGAGTTTTATATAAATCAATTCATTATTCTTACCTAATAAATTACAAGACAGTTTAGTGCTATTATTGCTTTATTTTTTGAAGAGATAAGAGAACAGGCACAGAAATGTTAAATACTTTGCAGAGTATTACAAGGAAAGTCAGCATAAGAAATTATACCAACATTTCCCATGGGGAATATTGTCGCAAGCAGAGAAATAGTAAATTCACTTCTTAGAACAGAACCTATGTCCCATCCATCCATTCATGTCTCACTGCCTTTGGGGTTATGTTTGCAGCTGCTTATTTTATATAGGTCCCAGCTAGCAAATTTTTCATTTAAGTCATTGTACTTCCCAGCTCTATAAATTCCAACTTGTTCTTATTATAGTTTTCATTTCTCTGTGCATTATTTCTTATTTGTATTTTATTTTTAGCATATTATTTAATTCTTGAATATATTTGTAATAGCTGCTTTGATGCTTTTTTCAACTAAAACCAATGTCAGAACCCAATTAGAGTCAGTTTCTATAGACTGCTTTTTATTTTCCTAAATTTTGTTCACACTTTCCTATTTATTTGTATGTTTACTAACTTTTGGTTGAAAACTGTACATTGTAGATAAGATATTGCAGTGTCCCTGAATTTTGTGCTATTCTTCCAAACTATTTTGTTTTTACTTACTTGCTGGTACTTAAACTGCAGAACTATCTTCTTTACAGTATGCAATCTGTGTGTGTGTGTGTGTGTGTGTGTCTGTGTGTCTGTGTATGCTCCTCTGTTCTCTATGTAGTTTAGTTTGCCAGTCAGCCAATGATCTGTGCAGAGGCTAAGAGGCTATGACCAGATATCTGGGGTCTGTAAGCTTTCTACCTTCTGCCGCGGGAGTTGTACGTGGGTTGCATAATGCGTTGTGTAATGCAGCATGAAAGATGTGGCAAGTTCTGAAGTCTCACTTGGATTTCAACTTTTGCCTAGCAATTTCAGCTCTCTTCCATGTATATGTAGTTTGGCAACTAGCTAGGATTTAGTGGAGAGTTTATTATGTCAGCACTTCTATGTTTCCCTCAATTCTAGGACCTCTCTGTTAAACTTCTGCCTGATCTGCCATTTGCCTAAACTGAGATCAAACCTTATGCCTGTAAACCTGACTCTTAGTTATTTTTTTGTCGTATGTGTATGTGTGTGTTTTCTGCTTATTTTGAATCCACCACTTTTAGCTAGTAAAAATGTAAATTCTACCCCTCACACAACCAAATCAACCGCCTAGAGTTATAAAGCTGCTGGTTTCCACACATAGTCCCAAATTCACTCAGACACCCCATGCCTCTGATAAAGCTGGGTTTTTGCACCCTGAGTTAGAGGGGAATAGAAAGTGAGAAACTCACAACCTTCTTACCTGGTACTGTAGCAGTTTTACAAGAATACACCCCTCTCTGTTTGTTGCCATTATATTCTGTTTCATGCCCTGAAATTGTTGTTTCTGACATTGTTGTCTACTGTTAGGTTGGAGCCAAGAGGAAGACACTGAAGCCTGGGATGTGGTAAAATGCTGTTTATTTTGAGCACCTGGGTGCAGGTGGGTGGAGGCCAAAAAAGGCATCCACCCAGAGGAGGGGAAGGGTGGTGAGTTTTATAGAAAGTTTGGGGAGGTTAAAAATCTTGAGACAGGGTGATTATTCTGGATTTTCTGGGTGGGCTCAGGTAATCACAAGGGTCCTTATATAATAAGAGGTGAACAGAGGTCAGAGGAGAGAGGAGGGTGACAGCAGAAGCAGAGGTTGGAGTGATGCACTTGAAGATGAAGGAAAGTGCCAGGAGCCAAGGAATACAGGGAGCCTCTAGAAGCTGGAAAAGGCAAGGAAACAGTTTCCTTAAAGTTTCTAGAAAGCACCACAGCTCTGCTGACACATTTATTTTAGCCTGTAAAACCCATCTTGGACTTCTGACCTCCAGAACTGTTAAGATAATAAATTTGTGTTGTTTCAAGCCAAAAAAAAAAGAAAGTTTGGGGAGGAGGAGTTCCACCAGTTTCTGCCGGCTCCATCCTAGCCTTTGTAATTCAGAGTTATCTTTACAACCTCCAGAGTCTCTGGAGCCTGCATCCTGTGGGGGTCCTTATCTGTCTTATCCACTGCATGCATTCTGGGGCAGACCCAACATTCCACACTCTTTATCATATAAAAGGGAAGAGGAAAGAAGGGGAAGATGTAAAAATTCTAAAAATTGTGAAGCTGGATGTTGTCTTTCTGACTGCTTCCTGCTGAGAAAGGGTGGTGTCAGGATCAGGTATTGAGTTGAAAGTGTGGAAGAGCTTGTTCCATCATGAAGATTTTTCTGATTGATTTGTGGGTGATGGCTTGAATTCTGTTTTTGAGGAAACACAGAAAAAGTTATAACAGACAAGGGCCAAAGAGGAGAATTAGTATAATCATTATTAGGGGTCTTAAGAAGGGTAAGAGCCAGGTCATTTTTGGGAAGATGGATTGGAAAGAGTTCCAAATTGAGTCTTTTATGTCTTTTTCAGAGAACTTTTTTAGCCACTCTGCATTTTCCAGAATCCGTTGTGTTCTCTCTTCTACCTGCCCTGTGGTGTTTATATAGAAGCAGCAAGAGTGTTTGCAATTACACAAACTGCTCCTTCTGATGCTAATAGATAATCTAGTGCTATTCTATTATCTATTACCATGGCAACTAATGAATTAAGGGAAGCTGATAGGAGTTTAAAATTTTCTCCGGTACTGGTGATATTTTTGGCTGTCATTGCATTGTACATAATCCCTCCTGCTAATCCGGCTAGACTCAAGAGTGTCATGACTTCCAACACTATGAGACCCACTGCTGTCTTCTGGTGGTGTTGGTGAAGGGAGGGTACAGATCTTATTGATTTTGGGAGAAGAATGGAAATATCTTTATCTGGTGGTAAAACATAATCTATAGACCAAATACCTCTAGTTTTTATAGGATTTAGACATTGTAAAGCAATTCCTCTGTTGTCTACGTCCCCTAAGAACATGAGACCTGAAGGGAGACATAGTAGGCCAGGAATAGTACTGTGTTTTAAGAGGGATGGGTGATTTAGCTATGATAAGAAATGGGGATGGAAAGGGTCTACAGGGTGGCAGTGTGGGTAGGAGCTGTGGTGTATGTCTTCTTCCGTGTTATTTTGGATAAGTAGGGCCCACTGATGGTAAGTGTGTTTTTGGAGGGAAGTATTGCATAAATTAGGGAAGGACAGGGGGAGGGACATAGAGCAGTTTATGGCACTCATGCCTGCATGAATATATGAGCCATTACATGTCCTTTAGAGGATGTGTGATTACAGAAGTGGCAGATAGTGCTTACCCTCTTGGGGCACGAGTAAAATAGGGAAGAGGAGTTGTAGAAGACAATGACAGGAGTGGGGGGTGTTGCAATCAAAAGAACCACCCATTGTTATGGACAGTAGTAAATTAGTGTGAAGAACGGTGCTGGAAGGGTAAAAGAAGAAGGAGTAGTCAAGATAGATAGGTGAAAGGGTTACAGGTATGGATGGAATAAATTTTGGGGTGCCTCTATATGGTTTTGTTTGAGACACTATGGATATATTAGCTGGGGTGGCCTGAAGATAGGGTTCATCCCAAGAAGTAATGGTTGTTGGTAGCAAACCCAGCAAGAGGAGTTGTAGGCCTGGAATATTTGTTGGCCTATTCCCCAGGAGGTGAGAAAGAAAGTGTTATTATACCACATGGATTTAGTGGGGGAAACCAAGAGGGTGAGGGACAAGTAAAGCATCATAGAAATTAAGACAGCCATTTTATGTCTCATGGGGAGAGAAGTAGTAGGGTTGAGTGTGATCAAAGGGGAGACTAATTAGTTGATCAGGGTCTAGAACATGATGTATTTCCTCCCAAGGGAAATAAAAATCTCCCTGTAAATATGTGTCCCAAAGAAGTTGAAGGAGAAGATGCTTGAGAAGGTTGGGGGCCTCAGTCAGAGCTCATATTATTTGGGCACAGAGCAAAGATAAAGATTGTGAGTTTTGTGGGGAGAAGTTACTCATCTACTCAGAGATCTGGGGCTGGCTCTTCTGGTATATGGGTGAGTCAGATGGAGGTGGGTCCTGTTATAGTGGATCTGTAAGAAAGAGGTTGAGGTAAAAGTTCCCTCATTATAAGGTTTAAGACAGGAAATGTGGACCCAGGTTGGGGGACCCTGGAGTTTTGCTGCTGTTGGTGTAGTCAAGAGGACCAGGTATGGCCCCTCCATTTTGGTTGGAGTGGTTTGGGATGTGGAATTTTTAATAAAGCTCAATCTCTGGGCTGTAGGGTGGGGTTATTTAAAGTAGAGTTCTGTGGTTGTGGCAAAGTTTCATTAGTAAAGTCCCTACGTAGCTGTCTAACCAACCCTAGGGTAGGTATATAATTTGCAAGGGCAGGGGGATCTGAGTATGGGAAGAGAGTTAGTGTAAAGGGACGGCCGTACATGAGTTCAAAGGGGCTGAGAAAAGTCGGGGCCCTAGGTGTTGCCCGGATTCACATAAGGGCTAGTGGTAATAGGGAAGTCCACGGTTCCCTCACTTCTGTTGTGAGTTTGGTTAAGTGAGTCTTGAGGATAGAATTCATCTTTTCTACCTTTCCCAAGGACTGAGGTCCATAAGGGATGTGAAAAACCCAGTGTATGCCTAGGGCTTGTATTACCTGTTGTGTGACTTGGGATATAAAGGCTGGTATGTTATCTGACTGAATTGAGGTTGGGACCCCAAATCGGGGAATGATGTGTTCTAAAAGTACATGTGAGACCTCTGAGGCCTTTTCTGAGGTCGTGGGGAATGCCTCTACCCATCCCAAAAATGTGTCAACTATAGTGAAAAGGTATTTTGTTCTTTTGATAGGGGGCATATGAGTAAAGTCAATTTGCCAATCTTAGCCAGGCACATAGCCCCGTGTTTGATGTGTGGGGAAGGAGGGTGGCCTAGTTACCCCTGAGAGAAGACTGAGTAGCAAATAGAACATTTGCGGGTTATGTCCTGCAGAAGAGAGGATAGGTTTGGACAGTGGATGAGAGGTTTTAAAAGTTGGAGTAAAGGTTTAAATCCCACATGTAATGAGTTATGTGTATCTCTTAGTATAGCGTATGCCTGTTCTTGTGGGAGGATGTATTTTCCTTGGTTTAATAACCAGGGGCTGATTTAAGTGGCCCCAGCTTCTAGTAGGGAATGTTTTTCTTCAGGGGAATAATTAATGGAGTCATGAGGGATAGCTATCATTTGGTTGGCAGGGGCGGGAGGGTTCCCAAGGCTGCTCTCTTTGCCTCTTGATCTGCTGAGTTGTTTCCCATTGTTGTGGGATCACAGCCCGGTTAGTGTCCTTTGCAATGCATTACTGCTGCTGCCTTTGGCAGACTGTCGGCTTGTAAGAGCTTGAGGATTAGAGACGCATTAATTATTGGAGAGCCCTTTGTGGTGAGGAAACCACGCTCTTCCCATATAGGGATGTGGGAGTTTAGGATGTGAAAGGCATACTTAGAGTCTGTATAAATGTTGATTGTTGTATTTTTTGAGAGTGTTTGTTAGTGCCCTGATCAGGGCTACTAACTCAGCCTTTTGGGAGGACATTCCTTTGGGGAGTGGGCCACTTTCCATGATGTTTTCTCGGGAGACTATAGCATACCCAGCTCTCCTCCGTTTCTCATGTATATAGGAACTGCTGTCTATGAACCAGGTGTAAGTGGAATTAGGTATGGGTTGTGGAGAGATGTTAGGAAAGTGAGGAATCTTATAGTCCAGCACCTCGGTGCAAGAATGTGTGGGATGCTCATGAGAGGCAGGTAAGAGAGTGGCCGGGTGTAAAGGAGGGCTTTTGGCAAGAGATACGTGTGGAGATTCCATGAAGAGTAGATGAAACTGTTGAACACTAGAAGATGACTGGGTTTGTAAGGCCCGGTGTGAGAGAAGATCTCCAAGGGAGTGAGAGTTAGTAAACAGTGATGGGCTGCCCAAAAGTTAATTTTTGACTCTCTTTTGTGAGAAGAGCAGCCACCACTAAGGCTCTTAGGCAAGCTGGCCAGCTAGTTAGGTCTAGCTGTTTGGACAAGTATGCTATTGTCTGCGTGTCTGGGCTACTATTTTGTGTTAAGATTCCTACTGCTATACCCTGTCTCTCATCCGTATATAGCTGGAAATGTTGGGTGAGGTCAGGAAGTGTGAGTGTCAGAGCAGAGGTTAGGGCAGTTTTCAGGGCTTCAAAGGAAGGTCGAATATTTATGGTAGGGTCTAAGCATTCTTTGAGATCCCGTTTGGTTGCTTGATATACAGGTCAGGCTAGGATGCTGAAATTAGGGACCCAAATATGAAAATATCTGGCTAATCCTAGAAAAAGCAGCAGATCTCTCTTTTTGGTGGGAGGAGGTAGGGATGTAATAAGGTTTTTTCTATCTACCATCATATCCCTCTTCCCAGGGGAGAGAGATAGTCCTAGATAGGTAACTTGGGGTAATGAAATTTGTGCCTTTTGTGGAGACACCCTATAGCATTTTTCCACCAAAAAATTGAGAAGTTGTACAGTACATTGGCAGGAAATGGCCTCTGAGGGACTACATAACAATAAATCATCTACATTTATAAGATGACAGATGGGGAGATATTTAGTTGGGTTAGGTCAGAGGCCAATGCCTGTCCAAAGAAGTGAGGGCTGTCCCTAAATCCTTGGGGGAGTAAGGTCCAAGCAAGCTGCTGTGATTGCTGGGTCTGTCCATGTAAATGCAAAGATGTCCCGGGAGTTAGGACGTAATGGGATCGTGAAAAAGGCATCTTTTAGGTCTAATATTGTGTATTTGGTAGTGGAAGGTGGAATGAGAGCTAGGATAGTGTAAGGGTTGGGGACCACTGGGTGGGTGGGTCTCACTGCCTGGTTATTGAGTCTTAAATCCTGGACAAGGTGGAACTTGTCCATCTGGCTTTTTTACCGGCAGACTAGGGGTGTTATATGGGGAGTTGGTAGGGCAGAGTAAGCCTTGGGAGGAGAGGTGAGTAATGATAGGTTTTAGTCCCTGGAGACCTTGTAAAGGAATTGGGTACTGGGCCTGGTGAGGGAATTGAAAAGGGTCTTTCAAAAGTATCTGGATGGGGGAATGGCAGGTGGCAATTGAGGGGTTGAAATATCCCAGACTTTGGGGTTGACCTCAGATTCAGGAAAAGGTATAGGAGTGGGAGGGGAATTTGTGAGGAGAAGAAGAAGGGTGGTGCCTGCTTGTGGCTCATGGTCAGCAGGAAGATAAATAGTTACATGTAATTTTGAAAGACTGTCTCTTCCCAAAAGTGGCATTGGGCATCGAGGGAGAACGAGAAATGAATGGGTGAAGGTATTGGAGCCTGGATGGCAGGTTAAGGGGAGAGTTGTTAGAGGACGGGTTATAAAGCTGTCAACTCCCGCAATAGAGACTGAGGAGGTTTGTGTAGGTCCTTGGAATTCTGGCAGGGCTGAGAAGTTTGCCCCGTATCAATAGGGAAGGAAATAGTCTTACCGGACACCAATAGAGTTACCTGGGGCTCCGATGCGGTGATTGGTTTGGGGGCTGTGGGTCCCAGGCACCGTTAGTCTTCTGTCACTAGGCCTAGCAGGTTTGGCAGTGTGAGATCAGCATTGTCCAGCTCCTTTGGGGGAAGGGCTGCAGCCCCACCTCGAGAGGCTAGGCTGCAGTCAACCTCCCAATGACCTGTTATCCCACAGAGGAGGCAAGGCCCCGGGGGTGGTCGAGGGTTAGGACATTGTCTCGCCCAATGGCCTGCTTGGCCACATTTAAAATGAGGCCTGGTGGTGTCTTTTGCTCCTTACCCCAGTTCAACTGGGTCTGTTCTTGGGGTCTATTGATGGCAGCTGCCAGCATTTGGTATTCAGCCTGATCCCTCTTTTGTTTTTGTAGTCTTTGTTCCTCATCCTGGTTGTTAAATACCTTAAAGGCAGTTTGTAACAAGTCTCTTTGTGGGGTTTGAAGACCATCCTCTAATTTTTGGAGTTTGCATCTAATGTCAGAGGTGGACTGGGAGATGAAATGCATGTTGAGAAGCAAAATTCCCTCAGTAGTAGTGGGGTCTAGGGTTGTATATTTTTGTAAAGCCCTGGTGAGTGTGGACGGGCAAAGGGCTGGGTTTTCATCCTGCCCCTGTGTGATTTCTTCTAGTTTTTCATAATTAACCGCCTTGTGGGCCACTTTTTTCAGGCCAGCCAACAGGCAAGTAATCATATGGTCCCTCTTAGCCTGTCCTTCTGTCCCCTCTTGGGTTCCTACTTGATAATCCCATAGTGGGTTGGTTCTGGGGAAGGCATCTATGAACCTTATTGCCATGTGCCTGGAGGAAAGAATTATGTAGAGATCATACCAGGTAAGATCATAAGATTGAGTTAGATATTCAAATTCTTTGATAAAGCCATGAGGATTGATTGAAAAGGAACCCAATCTTTTTTCTATCTTGGAAAGATCAGAAAGAAAGAAAGGAACATGTACCCGCACAATACCTTCCACCCCAGCCACTTCTCTGAGTGGGTATAAGCCTTGTGTGGTAGAATCTGCGGGTCCTGGAATTTGAGCAGAGCGAGAGCAGGTAGTAGGGGGGCTAGGGAGGGGGTGTGGAGTGCGTTGAGAGAGGGGTTGGGTGGGTAGCGGTGGAGGGAGTTTATATGGAGGAGGACTGAAATCTGAGGCATCAGGATCTGGAGTTTTGGGTGGTTCAGGGGCTGAGGGAGGAAGTTGGGAAGGGGGTTTAGTGTGTAGTAGAAAGATTTGTGCCAGATTGCAATTTTGACAGAGGGAGGGCCGTGAGCGCAGGGTGAAAAAGGCTTGGACATAGGGAATTTTGGACCATTTGCCATTGCAATGACAGAAATTGTTCAGATCTTGTAATATGTTGTAGTCAAAAGTTCCATTCTCAGGCCACTGGGAGTTATTATCTAATTTATATTGTGGCCAGGCCGTATTACAGTAAAAGAGAAGCTGTTTTGGCCGGACTTCATCAGTGAGACCCAGTGTTTTGAGATTTCGGAGGAGGCATCCAAAGGGGTGGTTTTAGAAGGAGTGAACTGAGAGTTTCCCATGTTTCTGAAAAGAGTAGGGACTACACGGGACTGATTCTGCTCAATTCTAGGCATCTCTAGAATGAGGAAATGGCACCAGAGTGGTGAAGGAGTGACGAGCAACATGATTAAATTATTTGGCACAGGTGTCCCTGTGTTGAACGAGAGCCCCAGGGGGAGCCGAGATTACCCCAGAGGGGCTGAGATCATCCTCTGGTTTACCGGTAGGGATTTCGAGTCGAGAAGCGAGAAGGAGGGGGACCGGGAAATGGGACCGAGTTTGTGATTCTCACTTACCAGGAACAGGATGTCTCAGGGTGTGGACTTTGGAGGTCAGCAAGGAAGGTCCGAATTCCGGTCCAGTGTCTGCCTCTGGCTTGGTTCGGAAGGGTCCGGGTGGACAATACCTTACCTCGGCTGAGCTACAGCGCTCTGCCCACACTCCAGGATCAGAGACAAGTTACACAGAGACCCCTTCACGGCTCGGGACTTCTCCCAGCCACCTCGTCAGAGCCAAGGGAGGTTACTGGCTCCAGGGGACTTGTGATCAACCCAGGAGACTGGCCTCTCTCAATTCAGTCAAAGATCCGTGGATACCTTACCCATGACCTAGGGACTTAGAGGAAGGCAGGATTCGGGAGCGGGCCCAGGATGAGCTGCTGCTGCCTGCCGCTTCCCGAGTTGCGAGCCTCGCCCGCTAGACTCCCAGAGGTCAAGTCCACCCGAGCACCCCGTCCCCCAGGCTTTTGGCACCAAATGTTAGGTCGGAGCTGAGAGGAAGACACTTAAGCCTGGGGCGTGGTAAAATGCCATTTATCTTGAGCACCTGGGTGCAGGTGGGTGGAGGCCAAAAAAGGCATCCACCCAGAGGAGGGGAAGGGTGGTGGGTTTTATAGAAAGTTTAGGGACGGGGAGTTCCACCAGTTTCTGCCAGCTCCATCCCAGCCTTTGTAATTCAGAATTACCTTTATAACCTCCAGAGTCTCTGGAGCCTGCAGCCCAAGGGGGTCCTTATCTGACTTATCTACCAGATGCATTCTGGGGCAGTCCCAACAGCTACTTTTATACTTTTCTTCTACAGAAGGAAATTGCCCAACTTCCTCCAGACTCCATTACTAGAAATATATTACCCCAATTGCATTTATATAAAGTTCTACAAAGCTAATATAATGTGAAAGAAACAGAAAATAAAAATACTGGTAGCTGAAATGGGATGGGATTGAGTGGGAAGGAAATCAAGGAAATTTCCTGGAGAGATGAAAACTTTCATTATTGTGATAGGTGTGTGAATTACACAGGTCTCTAAACATTTTTCAAAATGGAATAGCTAAAATTTATACATCACAGTATGTCCAAAGAAGAATTTTGCCTTACCCAAAGAGAGGTCTTACCTATGTCCTTGGCTCCTGGGAAGTCACTTCTAAAGTCTTTGGACTTTTTAAGTGATAGGAATGTTTTGTTATTCATGGTGAGACCCTGGAAAACACCTGATAGTTTGTGCTAACAAGATGACTCATGGTGGGTCCTTTGGGCCACATGACAATAGCCAGACCACCAGGCAAGGAGGTGGAGGCTAGAGACTGAGCTCAACCATGTGAACGATCAATCAATCATGCCTATACCATATATAAATCCATAATGAAGCCCCAATAAAATTTTTGGACACTGTAGCTTGGATGAGTTCCCTAGGGTGGCAATACTCCATTTATACACACATTGAAGCCAGAGTGTAATGTGTCCTGAGGACACTGGAAGTTTTGTATTTTGAATCCTCCCAGATACTTCCTTTGGCTGATTTTAGTGTATCCTTTCTGTGTAATAAACCATAACCTTGAGGATAATTGCTCAACGAATTCTGTGATTCCTTCTGGCAAATTATTGAGCCTGAGAGTGGTTTTGGGACCTCCCCCCTAAACTTGTAAAATGTATCTACACTTTACCTTAAAAACATAGTGTAAAAACATAATAATCCAGTGGAAGGATGGGGATATGGATAAAACTATAACTAATACAGGAATGGCAGATTCTTGGTCACTGCTGAAGCTGAGTGATGAAAATGAAGATGGGTGCTATTTATAATTTTATTAATATTTTTGTAATTTTATATAATAAAAAGTTAAATTTCTCTCAGTCTTCATAGTTCTCCCCTTTAGATTAGGAAGGCACAAAAAACACAAAATTTAATTGCACTATAATTTACTTACTTATTCTACTACTTTAAATACAGTAATCAGTATTTTTGATAGGTAATGACAATAAAGGAAGCAATGAAATTAAATCATTAGTTGTTTTTCAATTAATTTCCACAAGGTTTCTTTTATTTTTTAGATCATAATTATTTAATATTATATTTTTTGGTCAATTCGCTTCATTTTTTCACTATGTAGTATCTTTCTGAGCATCTCTAATCAATAAATTCTATTTAACCTTCTTTGGAGTGATCAGTTTACCATGAAAGAACAGGAAGTAGTAACCAGATTCTCTGAAATGCAGAATATAGAGATAAGGATAAAAATTCATTAAAAAAAATCCTTTGGTCTTGTGAATAGTCATACACCCTATGTCACCCACCACCTGGATAGGTGGCTGAACAGGCAAAACAGTTGTCAAGTGACTGACAATGAGTGAATGGTGCCTGAAATCTATTTTCCATTCAGCTGATCAATAGAGCATATCATGAACATTGCATTTAGGGATGAAATCCTAACATGAGATGGGCATGAGGATAACCTGGAAAGCATTTTCAATATAGGCATTCTTGGACTGCACTGTGCAGATATTTGGAGGCAGTAGGTTTATAGTGGGAGCCAGTTATATGTACTTTAAAAACCTTCCCAGGTAATTTTGATGTGCATTGCAATTTAAGAACACCTGACTTACAGGTATTGTCCACATTTGCTGACTGAAAATTACCTATGTTCCCCTTTTAAAAAATGTAACAATAGATGATTTGTTTCTTTCTAATTATTATATATGTTTTAAAATAACATGACTTTCAACTTACTGATTATAATATACTGATTACTGATATATTCATGTATATTGATTTACGATATGGTTAAAATGTCTGTTGCTCTTACTATAATTTTCTTTTCATTTATTATCTTGGATAAATCCTCACAAATACATTATACCTTTGAATCAAGAAATCATTCTGCTCTGTCACACACACACACACACACACACAAATCTTTGCACTTCATTTCAAAAAACCTACAGTTTCAATTACATCTTTCAAATCTTTCTGCCATCTGTCAAATTTCACTATCCATGGCCCTTACTAACCTAATTACTTATAGAGTCTGAAAAGAATAGGGACTGTAAAATCTCTGAGATTGAAACCGGATCTTGCCGTGTTTCTCAAAATTCTCAACAGCTATTGAATTCATACTTCAAGGAAAGTTTATCTCTTTGTACCTAAGTCAGAAAATATTCTGCTTTTTTTTAAACTCTCATTTTCACAAGCAGAGAAAAATATGCCTTTTGGTATTAGAGGCAACAACAAATTCAGATATCCACTTTTTAGGTTCTGGCTTTGGCACCAAATCTATGGCCATAGGCAAGTCTTTTTTTTTTTTTTGACATTTGAGCCTTGTTATCCTCATATAAATGATGAGGAATTAATTAAATGTTCTCTCCAACCCTGTTGATTCTATGAATTTCCACATTTGGTCATGCATGGCAGGACATGCATTACCTAATGACCTCCCAATGGCTTTATCTCCAAATATCAGCACTTTGGGGATTAGGATTTCAACATATGAATTCTGGGGGGATACAAACATTCTTTCCATACCACATGTATTTATATATTTATTGGGAAAGGGAATGTACTTGTTCAGTGTGTCATACTTAAAATTAGTTTGAGAACATAAAATTTGAATGGATGTCTATAATATTCCAGACATCTCTTGGATAATAATACTATTAATCAGAGTAACATGGAATAAATATAGATTTAAAAAGACATTTAGCTTCTGATACTGGACTTTTAAAAATTAAAATATTAAAATATATGAAATTCAATCTTTGGAAATGTTGAGATTAATTATTTAGTGAGAATATGATAGGCTCATAAAGATTATATTATCTAACTTCATTTAATAGATGAGGGAGTGAGACAATGATAAGGGAGTAGAGATTCTCCAGGTGAATAATTAGTAATAAGACTGATATTAGGAGACCATTTCTCTTTATTTTAAACCAAAATATCTCAAAAAATGAACTAACTCTATAAATGATGAGGACACCATTTCCAGAAAATGTGGACCAATTATATGGAGAAAATTCTAATGGTAGCTCCTTAGAATTTTCAAAAATTTCAGGGAATTTTTCCTAATATGTTATCTGTATTAATCATTTAATTACAAAATTATTCTGATTACTCATGTTCTATTTTAATATACATGTGTATATTAACTTATTTTAGGTAAAGCCTATAAATCATTCTAATTCCTTCCCAAAGTCATATGATAGCAGGGAAATTTTAATAAATGGATGTATGCATTGTTCCTCAATAAAAGGGAAAAATAATTTTGGATGGGGCATTTATTTGCAGGATGGGCTAGGGTGAGTTACACCAAAGAGATCTTTGACAGCTAAAAGTTTGCATCAAGAATAACAGAGGAACTCCTAGGAGACGTATTAAGTGTACATAAGTGCAAAAAGGAATCTAACGGTGCATCACAGACAACTTTGCCTGTATTTAATTTAAGCTCTGGGTCTGAGTATTTGCAAATATTTGGTAGTATTGTTGATAATTATCATGTGTGCTAGCTTTGGAATAATTGCCATTAATTGATGCTTGTTGTAATGGAACAGAAAATTTCAGTTAGAGTGAATATGTAGGAAAACCTCATCAGCCAATACACACAAAAAACCAAAATAATGGTGGACCATCACTGGCATATATCAGCTATGCAAACCAGGATATATATAATCTTTAACTCGGCAAATGTTATACAGCTCATCACTGGCAGCTGAAACTCCTTTGGCAATGCACTTGCTAAGAAAGGAGGATTACCCACTTAATTCTGTGGTTTAAGCATTTTCATTTGTTTCATAAATTTAGCTGCTTAGTGTCTGCTAGACTACTGAGCAAAGGAATTATTGGGAGATACCCCTGTGGTGGAGAAGAAAAGAAGTAGCTAAAATGAGTGCATTTATCTAACCTCACATTGTTTTAAGTGGAGAAATTCCACTTGTTTATTGTATTGTGAGATTCCTGCTAAATACCAACAAAAAATTCTTCATCTGACTGTCCTCAAGAAATATCAAAATTAGGTATTTTAGACAAAAATGGGACTTTGGATTTTAAGAAGCACAATAAATTATTTGTAACTTCTTTAATTAAAATGATCAAATGTAATTTAAGTTAGATGTATTCTCATTCAAATATCATCATGTTTGCATAATATTCAAGAAGGTCATGAACACAGCAATGTTTAGTACTTTTAAATTCAAATCAGTAAGTTTCAGTATCTCAAATATTAACTATTAACTGTATCAGGTATTCAAAAAATCTGTGGTAGGTTTACAGACTATTCCAGCTCTCTAATTTCCAGCACAAAAATTGCTTCACTGTATTCCCAATTCCTATACTACATTGATTTTGTGCATATGTGTGTTTGAGTGTATTTTAATACACAGGTACATTTTAATCCCTCAAAGGTGAGGTCTATACATCACCGCTATATGTGGGGTTCAAAAAATACAATCATATAAGATATGGTGTTGCATGATTGAAAGGTTAAAGAAATAAGTGGGAAAGTCTTCTGCAAATAATATATAAAAATTGCAAACATTATTATATCCAATTTGCATCAGCAACCTTTGTTTTACTGTTGTTCTTTTATTCAGGGATTCAGCAAACTTTTCCTACAAAGAGCCAGATAGTAAACATTTTTGGCTTTACAAGCCATACTTGTCATAACTACTCAACTTTGCTGTTGTAACATGAAAACAGCCATAGATAATATCTAAATGAGTGGGTAAAGCTGTGCTGTAGTAAAACTACATTTATGGACACTGAAACTTTAATTTCATATAATTTTCATGTGTCATAAGATATTCCTCTTTTGATTACTTTTCAAGCTATTAAAATGCAAAAAAAAATTTAATTTTTAGCTCATCAGCAACACAATAATAAGGAATGGGTTGAATTTGGCCTTCAAAAATAGTTTGCTTAGCCATACTTATCACTAATTTCCCTATCTTTCACAGCTTTGGAGTGAAGTCACTAGAAATTTGTAGCTAATTTATAAGATAGCTATAAATAGAGAGAAATATCTATGTATAATAAACTCTTATCTGCATATACTTGTTCACTCTTTCAAGATATATTTATCCTCCATATGCAAAGCATTTACTAGATGCAACAAATGACACAAAGAGAATATGACACAGTTTCTAACCTCAAGAGGCTTACAATCTATAAGAAGTTTTGAGTGATCTACTCTACATAAATCATTACAATACACAACCACGTGGGATAGCTGCCAAAGTCTCAAGGTACATAGGTATTATAGAAGTTCCCAACAGGAGATGATTGCTGACATCTTGGCAGATATTTTCATGATGTAGAGTGCCTTTGTGCTAAGACTGAATGGATGACAGTACATTTACAAGCAGATGGTAAAGAGGTAAAGAGATAAAGTACCTTCTAGGTAAAGAAAGTGAAAGGAGAGAAAAGGAAATATCAGCCAATATCTTATAGAATGGCAATTTTTTCTTGATCATAAAGATAGTGGGACTAGACAATTTACAAAGCAGAAATTCTCTAGCTCCAAAAGCAATAGTATTATTTTTAACATGAAATTAATCCCATGATAATTTTATATCTACTATATGCCTCTCACTGGGTCCAGTTCTAGGGTTACAAAAATGAATAACATGTAGTTGCAGTTTGTCAATGATTTGCATTCTAGTGGAAGGTTGTGAACTGTAAACCAATAATTATATAACAGTACAAGGAGTAGTGGAATACAATGTCTATAAAATTATAAGGAAACATTACAGATATTAGTATCTGATTAATTTTAATGAAGTAGAGAGGTAAGCAAAGACTTCACAGATGATTTAATAGGTTTTCCTGACATTAATGAAAACAGGAGTTTTTAAGATGAGCAGTACTAAAGGGAGAATAGTATACCAAAGGAGAAAGAATGTACAAACTCAAAGAGAGGTAAAGGAACAAGTTATTTTTCCCACAGTATAAAGACACAAAGGAAGGGAGGAGAAGGGGATGTTAGTAGAAATAAGATGGATAAAAAATTCATCCCCAAACTCACAAATAATTAGGCAATATTACTTTTTCAGGGTATACATTGAAAATAAATGTATTAAAAAGCAAAATTAAGAGATCGGGGCCAAGATGGCAGATTAGAAGCAACCTGCACATTCTGCTGTCTAGGAGAGGATCAAAAACTGCAAGTAGATGCCCACCTACAGATGGACCCTCTTGGAGAGAGCATTGTAGGTCATCAGAGAAGTGACAGGAGACACTCAGAGTGAAGGATACCAGGACGGGGAGATCCACTGCCAAGATCAGAATGTACCTGGGGGAGACCCCTACATGTGGAGAAGGGATAAAGGAGAAAGAACCAGGGCCCCATGCTCTCCATATGATAGTGAGTAGAACTGTGGGCTGGGGAGCATCACTACCACAAGCCTCCATACCTATCAGGGAACTGCTTTGAGACTGTATAGTGAAGTTGCATCAGAGAGCAGGCTCAGCAGGGACTCTTTGGCCTCAGTTCCTGGGTTGCTGCAGCTGATGCCAATCTGAGCTCTCAGGTCTGGAGCTGTCAGTCTAAACAGGAATCAGCTTTGCTGAAGCTACCCCAACATCACCCCTTGCCAGGCTGGGGAGGGAGCAGGGAGAGCAGATGCTTGCACATGGCCCTGACTGGGAGCCAGGCACCCTGCCCTCATCCTGGGAACTGGAATGGAGCTTGAGAAGTCCCCCAGTAGCAGCTTCAGCCAGACCTTTGTGAGGAGAGAGCCCCAGCTATCCAGCAGCCCAGCCCCTGTAGTCCACACACTGATCAGTGGAACATGCCCCCATGACCCCAGGCACTGCCACACCAGGGTCCATACCTCTGCAGCCTTGGGTGCTGGACAGAGGTCCACGCAACTGCAGACCTGTGAAGTGGCAGACCACATCCTTATGGTCCTGTGTGCCCACTGGAAGGAAAAATACCCCTGGCCCCTGCCAGCTGGCCAGGGGGCCACACCATAACAGCACTTTATGAGGCCATACTTGCTGTCCAGCTCTCCGCCACAAGCCACCCAACTGTGTACTGACATTACACCCACACCAGAATGGAGTGAACACCTGCAGCCCTGACACTTGCAGCCACTGCCTAGATAGTCTTACCAAACGGCCAGTACCAACACCATGGGGAGACCTGGGCAGAGCAAGCTTCCGCAATGCCAACCTCAGTGGAGATGGACTCTCACAGCCCCAGCCCAAGCTTCCAAGATTGGCCTAATGACCAACCCACCACTGCACATGAAGATCTCCCAGCATTGGCCTGGGTCCCAGGATGCATTCAAGCACTGGCCAAGGTCCCACAATGCACCCAGGCAGCTGCCAAGGTCCCATAACCCATCCTTCTGTGGACTGCAGTCCCATGGCATGCTCAGGTGCCTGACAAGGACCTGCAACCCAGCACACTGCCAACTGCAGTCCTATGATATATCCAAGCTCTTGCCAAGGTCCCGTGACCTTCCCAGGCACCCACCAAGGTCCCACCCACCTCCGTGGAGAGAGACTTGAGCAGCCCCCTGCCTGAGCTTCCAACAGCAACCCAGGTACCCATTCACCAATCCAAATGAATATCCCCTAGCATTGGCTTGGAAAACCATAGGGGATGGAGAAAATGCAGGAGAAGACCTGTGTTACAGGCTCTCAGTGCATCCACACCTCTCCTGCCAGGTCAATCCTCTGGTGTAGGACACAAAAACATCATCTAGGGACCTGCTCTCCTTCTTACTCAGTAGGTGAGTTCCCATAAAAGGAGAACAGGTGTGCTGCAAACCCATTATCCCTGAGCTAAGAGAAAAGGCTTTGGATAAAAAACCAGCAAAAAAATGCTGGCAACATGAAAAAACAAGCTAGTTCAACACCACCAATGGGTCACATATTGCTGTATACCCACAGCAATTGACTCCAACCAAAAGGAAATTGTCAAAATGTCAGAAATGGAATTCAAAATATGTATGGCAAAGAAAATGAATGGAATTGAAGAGAAAGTTGAAAAAAAAAAAAAGAAGCCGAAAAAAGGTCTCAGGACATGAATAAAAAAACAAAAACTTTACTAAGGAGGTAGACAACACAAGAAAGGATATAACAGAACTTAAAGAAATGAGTCACTTAGGGAATTACAAACTACAGCAGGAGGCTTCAATAACAAGCTAGACATGGCAGAAGAAGGAATCTCAGAGCTTGAAGACTATGCTTTTGAACTAACCCAGTCACTCAAAGATGCAGAAAAAAGAATGAAGAAGAATTAATAATCACTCAGAGAAATATGGGACTATGTGAAATGAACCAATATATGAATTATGGGTATCACAGAGGTAGAAAAAGAAAAAGAAAAAAGCATGGAAAACTTATTTGAGGATGTTATTGAGGAGAACTTCTCTGATATCACCAGAGATTCAGACATCCACATACAAGAGTGTCATTGAACACTGGGAAGATTCATAGCAAATAGGACATCTCCAAGACACAAAGTCATCAACCTGGCCAAAGTCAAAATGAAGGATAAAGTTCTACAAGATGCAAGATGAAAGCAGAAACTAACATACAAAGGAAAACCCATCAGGCTAACAGCAGACTTTTCAACAGAGACTGTGCAAGCCAGAAGAGATTGGGGTCCCGTTTTAGTCATCTTAAACAGAACAACTTCCAGCCAAGAATTGTGTATCCTGAAAAACTAAGTTTCATAAATGATGAAAAAATAAAGACTTTTCCAGACAAGCAAACACTAAGGGAATTTATCACTACTAGACCTGCCCTAACAGGAAATGCTTGAAAATGCATTATACATACAACAGTACAATAGATATCCACCGGCATAAAGTCACCCGAAAGTTATAGTTCATAGCTCTTATACAACAATAGCATAAGAGGGAAAACAAAACAATAAGGTGTCATCCAACACGATGAACAGAACAGCATCTCATATATCAATACTACCACTAAATATTAATGGTGGAAATGCCCCAACTAAAAGACATAGAGTGGTTGAATGGATGAAAAAACACAACCCAAATATTTGCTGTCTCCAAGAAACACATCTAAACCACAAGGACTTACACAGACTCAAGGTCAAGGGATGGAAAAAGTATTGCATTCAAATGGAAACACAAAGAGAGAAGGTGTGGCCATTCTTATACCATATAAAAAAGACTTTAAAACAACAATGGTACAAAAAGACAAAGATGGTCATTATATAATAGTAAAGGGAGCAATTCAACAAGAAAACATAACAATCCTAAATATATATGCACCTAATGCAGAAGTTCCCAGATTTGTGAAGCAATTCTTCTAGGTCTAGGCAAAAAAATAAACAGTAGGATCTTAATTGCCAGGGACTTCAACATTCCGCAGACAGAACTAGACAGATCATCAAAGCAGAAAATGAATAAAGAAAGATTGGACTTAAAAGGGACTCTAGAACAAATGGACCTAACAGATATTTAAAGAACACTTTACCCCAAAACTTCTTCATATACATTTTTCTCATCAGCACAGGGGACATTTCCAAGATTGATCTTACCTTAGGCCATAAAACAAGCCTCAGTAAATGCAAAAATATTGAAATCACACCATGTATCTTCTCAGACAACAGTGGAATAAAACTAGAAATCAATTCCAAGGGAAACACTCAATTCTACACAAAGTCATGGAAATTTAACAACCTCCTGCTGAATGATTATTTGGTCAATAATGAAATTAAGGTGGAAATAAAAAGATTTCTTGAACTAAATGCCAAAGGGGCCACAGGCTATCAAAATCTATGGGATTCAGCAATACAAGTCCTACGGTGAAATTCATAGCCTCAAATGCCGACATCAAAAAGACAGAATGATCACAAATTAACAACCTAATGTCACATCTAAAGGAACTATAAAAGGAATAGCAAACCAAACCCAAAGCCATCAGAAGAAAAGAAATAACAAATTCTGGAAAACAAAAAAATAATACAAACAATCAATGAAACAAAAAGTTGGTTCTTTGAAAAGATAAACAAAATTGATAGACCTGTTGCTAGATTAACCAGGAATAGAAGAGAAAGGACCCAAATAATTTCAATCAGAAATGAAAAAGGAGATATTATAGCTGATACCACAGAAATATGAAATATCATCCATGAATACTATGAAAATTTCTACACACATAAACTAGAAGATGTAGAGGAAATGGATAAATTCCTGGAAACACACAACCTCCCAGGACACAATCAGGAAGATATAGAACTCCTGAACAGACCAACAACGGGTAGTGAGATTGAAACAGTAACAAAAATATCTCCCAACAATAAAAGGCCCTGGACCAGATGGATTCATAGAAGAATTCTACCAGATCTACAGAAAAGAGCTGTTACCTGTACAGCAGAAATTATTCCATAACACTGAGAAGGGGGAAATCCTCCCTAACTGATTCTAGGAAGCCATTATGACCCTGATACCAAAGTCAGGAAAGGACAAAACAACAACAACAACAAACTATAGACCAATATCCCTTATGAATATAGATGCAAAAAAACTTAAACAAAATGCTAGCAAACTCTATTTAACAGCACATTAAAAAGATCATCCACCATGATCAAGTGGGTTTAATCCCAGGGATACAAGAATGGTTCTACATTCACAAATCAATAAATGTGATTCACCACATAAACAGAAACAAAAGAAAAGACTACATGATCACCTCAGTAGATGCAGAAAAAGTGTTGGATAAAATCCAGCACCCTTTCATGATCAAAACCCTCACCAAACTAGGGAATAGAAGGAACATACCTCAAAAAAATTTAAAACCATATATGACAAACCCACAGCCAACATCACACTGAATGGGGCAAAGTTGAAAGCATTACCACTAAGAACTGGAACAAGACAAGGTGGCCACTATCATGACTTTTATTCAACATAGTGTTGGAAGTCTTAGCCAGAGCAATAAGTCAAGAGAAAGAAATAAAGAGCATCCAAATTGGGAAACAGGACGTCAAACTATCCCTGTTTGCTGATGATATGATCTGGTATCTAGGAAAACCTAAAGACTCCAGCAAAAGACTCCTGGAATTGATAAATAAATTCAGCAAAGTCTCAGGTTATAAAATCAATGTACACAAGTCAGTAGCATTACTATATACTAACAACAGTCAAGTGGAGTGTCAAATGAAGGAATCAATACCGTTCAAAATAGCTACAAAGAAAATAAAATACCTAGCAATATACTTAACCAAGGAGGTGAAATTTCTGTACAAGGAGAAGTACAAAATGCTGATGAACGAAATCACAGATGACACAAACAAATGGAAAAACATCCCTTGCTCATGGATTGGTAGAATTAACATTGTTAAAATTTCCACACTGCCCACAGTGATTTGGAGATTCAATGCAATCCCCATCAAAACATCAATGTCATATATATTTTACAGATCTAGGAAAAATAATCCTAAGTTTCATTTGGAACCAAAAAAAGAGCCCGCATAGCCAAACAACCTTAAGCAAAAACATCAAATCAGGAGGCATCACGTTACCTGACTTCAAATTGTACTAGAAGTCTATAATAACCAAAACAGGATGGTACTGGTATAAAAGTAGAGACAGAGACCAATGAAAAAGAATAGAGTACCCAGGCATAAAACCATCTACCTACAACCAACTGATCTTTGACAAAGCAGACAACAACATACACTGCAGAATGGAAGTCCTATTCAATAAATGGTGCTGGGAAAAGTGGATAGCCACATGCAGAAGAATGAAACAGGACCCTTCTCTCTTGCCATATACAAAAATTAAGTCAAGATGGATAAAAGACTTAAATATAAGGCATGAAACCATAAATATTCTAGAAGAAATCATAGGAAAAACTCTTCTAGACTTTTACCTAAGCAAAGAATTTATGACTATGACCCCAAAGACAAATATAGGTACAGCAGAAATAAATAAATGGAACTTAATTAAATTAAAAAGCTTCTGCACTGTAAAGGAAATAATCAACAGACTGAATAGACAACCTACAAAATGGGAGAGAACAATTTCAAACTATGCAATCAACAAAGGACTAATATCCAGACTCTACAAAGAACTCAAACAAATCGGCAAGAAAAAAAACAAAAAAACCCCATCAAAAAGTGGGCAGAAGACATGAGCAGAAGTTTTCGAAAGATGATTTACAAATGGCAAAAAAAAGATAAAATAAAAAATGCCCAACATCACTAATCATCAGGTTAATGCAAATTAAAACTATGAGATAATACCTCACCCCTTTCAGAATGGCCATTATTAAAAAGTCAAAAAACAATAGATGCTGGCATGGATGCAGAGAGAAAGGAATGCTTCTCACTATTGGTGGGAATACAACCTCTGTGGAAAACAGTTTGGAGGTTCCTCAAATAAATAAATGTAGACCTACCATTCAATCCAGCAATCCCACTGCTGGGTGTCTACCCAAAGGAAAGAAAGTCATTTTATCAAAAAGCCACTTGCACTTGAAATGTTATTCAAGCACAATTCGCAATTGCAAAGATGTGGAATCAACCCAGTGCCCATCAATTCATGAGTGCATAAAGAATATGTGGTATACATATACCATAGAGTACCACTCAGCTGTAAAAATGAATGAAATATTTTCATTTGCAGCAACTTGGATGGAACTGGAGATCATTATCCTAAGTGAAGTATTTCAGGAATGGAAAATCAAACACCATATATTCTCACTAATAAGTTGGTGCTAAGTAAAGGTCACACATGGGCACAAAGCAATATAAAGAACACGAGAAACCAAGAGAAGGGGATGATTGGAGGGGACTAAAAACTTACCTATTGGGTACAATGAGCACTATTCTGGTGACAGGCACACAAAAGCTCTGATGCAAGCATTAGACAAGGTACCCATGTAACCAAAATATCTGTACTCCCTTAATTAATATTTTGAAATAAAAACAATGAAAAGAAAAATTATTCTGTTGATTTTATTATTTCCTAATAAAGCCATTCCAAGCCTCTCTAGCATATTAAGTGTACTGCTAGCTCTGTCGAATTTACCAGAGAAGTAAATGAAGACATTGCTTCAGTTGAAATTTAAAATGATCAATATTTTCTACCCACATATGTAAGAAGACAGGTAGGAAATCATGTAAGTGCAGAACATAAGATATTATTAGAAGATTATTCTATCTCAAAGACAGCAATATATAATTCTGGCTGGCTTGATAGCAATTGTATTGCCTTCCAGATTTTGAGAAAACCATTTTTTCTACTGACCCTGATTTTTACCTATGCATTGAAAACAGAAGAGTATAGAAGAGTATGACTACGACTATTTTTTAATCTCAAAATACTTTTTAATCCTATACATAAACTGAACAGAAGAATATGATGTTCATTAGCTGGTAGTTTACATCATTTGAGTGAATCTTTTTCAGTTGTCTTAATAAGAATGAAAGTAGAAAAAGTCAACCTCAAAATTTCATGCAGATCAAGTTAAAAGGGGAAGATTGGAGTTCAGGTGGATGAACTCAGTTCAAGAACTTTGCTCTTCATAGCAAGAGGGGCTCTAATGGAACTGATTTTCAGTCCAGAAAGATGCTAGGTTTTCTAAGGAGTTTTGCCAGTTAAAATAAATCAACAACCTTGTCTGATTTCTGAGTAGTGATGTGCTTTAAAATGTTTATTTTAGGAGGAAAAAAAGTTCTAGTCCACTAAGTATCCTAAATATACATTATTTTTTTCTATGAGAATTCACCATTTTAACTTAATCTCTTTTTTCTTAATATATGGTCTTAACAGAAGGCTTTCAACCAGAAAGTGAAAGCATTGATCAAGCAAAGGCACCAAGCCTGGAGCTATACAATCTGCTCAGGGTCATTAAACAAATAAAGAGATGGCTATTTACATGGCTTGCCATCCTTCACTCTTTCTTTCTGTCTCTTGCTTTCTTTCTCCTTCCTCTCTCCCTCCCTCCCTCCCTCCCTCCCCCTTCCTTCCTTCCTTCCTTCCTTCTTTCCTTTCACCTGCTTCAGTTTTTCTATAGCATGTATACCCTGCAATTATACTACATATTCCTATGTTTGTACTTATTTATAACCTGTGTTTGTACTTATTTACTACATTCTGGTAAACTCCATGAAGGCATGGAATTTCGTCTTGTTCACTATTTTATTCTCAGGGCCTGGGACAATTCTGAGGTCATAGTAGGTACTTATGGATGAATACTCGTGGGCATGAATGAATGAATAAATGATTCAATTAGTCAATTGTCTGAGAGAAATACATTTGAAAAAACAGACTAATTATCAAACAGAGAGACATACATATAATAATATTTAAATTAGATCTGTAAACAAAACTCTGTGGGATTCCAAATAAGAAAGCAATTATTTCCAATTTGGGATTTATAGAAGGCATTACAAATAAACTGAAAGTTGAGTTGCCTTGGAAAATAAGTATTTCAGAATAAAAGGGCATGATTAATACAGAGGCAGGCAGAAGAGAATTTAAAGGATAGTATTTGTAAAGGACTTTTTAATTTCAATGTATTTAGAGGGTAAAAGTATAGTTTTGTTACATGGATATATTGTGTAGCAGTGAGGTCTGGGCTTTTAGTGTACCCATTGCTTGAATAGTGTATATTTAACCCAATAGATAATTTTTCATCCCTCATCCCCCTGCTGCCCTCCCACCTTTGAAGTCTCCAATGTCTATTATTCCACTCTGTATAACCATGCATATCCATAGTGGAAAATGGAAAATTTGTGGAAAATGAGGCTGGAATTACAGGTTTGCCTTCAGTGTCAAGCAAAACCAACTGGACAGTTGCAAGCACAGGGAAGCCATGGAGTTTTATTGAAGAGATGAATATGCCTATCTCACCAACTAGCACTACCTGGCAACACTGGGCAATCATTCAAGTGCAGTCATGTAAGTGTAAGTGTATGTGTTAATTCCTGAGACAAATCAACAGAAGTAGGATCTTAATGACTCAGATCTCTTGTTTACTCATTTGACTTTGGTGAAAATACTAGGTCTTGGTCTTATTTGAAAAAATTCTTATTTTAATTAGTTTAAAACTAACTGTTGCTATTTAGTTGGTGTGTAGTAGCGTGCTTGAAATTAAAATATAGCACATGTTGAGATATGAACTGATTGGATGTAAAGATTTTTGCAAATTCAAGGTTATATCACAAGAAAGAAGACTATTCAAATACTTCTGTTCTCAATCAGGAGATCTGAATTCCAATATATTACCTATCAATAATTTAATATATAAAGTAAACTATGGGCCTTGATTTCCTTTATATTTAAAATGAAAATATCACTACTGTATGTTTCTAATATTAACAAAGGGAATAAGGTATTTATATAAGCTATTATCCAAGGTAAGTGTCAGTAAACAATACAGACAATAAAATACTAGATGCTACTGCAAGTGCTTTTTTTGATGTTTGCTAAGAAATATATTTTATTCATTCACCTATTTTAAATGATGAATATTCACAATTGTTTGTTAAGATATATAGTATACACTATAACTATGAAGATGAATAAAATATTGCCTGATTCTCAAAAAATTCACTTCTAAGTACAAAACATGCATCATAGGTGGTAGGTTGAACTTTAAAATTCAAACTAGTAAAAGATTCAAAAAGGGCTAAATGTTTTCAAAATTTATTGGTTGGTATAGTGAATGGATATATAAACTAAGCAACATATCATAAAAGAGAAATTTAATGAAAGTCCATCTCCAGCATGATCTATATTCTTAATGAATAATAATTAAGAAATATTATATATACTCAAATAAGTCTATATATTAATATTAAAATAAGTTTTAATATTAATTAACATGATAAGATGGTAGAATGAAAACTAGTTTTTATTAAGTGAAAGATTGACTGTATTTCAATTATTTCTATATAACTTCTGCATCCTGCCCAATAAAGGATTATAAGCATAAATGTACAAGCAAATAAAACTATATATGGTTTAAATGATACCTGATATTTCTTTACTGACTGTGGCCCATAAGACATATCAGCCTTATTGTTTTTTTCTCACTGGTAGAATGTCTGTACAGAACAGGGACTCAAACTTGAATGGATACTTGCAGCACTCTAGTGGCCATTCTGTTTAAATGCAAAGACACCTTGTAAAATAAATTGCAGCACATGACACAGATGTTCTTGAAAAGACAGTCTATATCTATACTCAGTATATTGACATTTAACTTAAATCTATTATTCTCACAACATATGCAATTCAATTTAAAATTAGTGTATTTATTCTGTTAATTTTTCTCTCTTTCAGTGCTGCATATTTTAGGGAAAATCACTTGGGAGATATGGAAGTGTAAAGTTATTAAGGAGGTGAGGAAATATATAGGTTGAAGAATTCATTCAAGTTAAAGGCCACAGACAGCCCAGTATGAAAGGTTTTTTGAGGCCAGTATTGATTAGAGTTATAAACAAAGGCAGATTAATAACTTCATATTTCCAGAGTGCAATCAATTTTGTGCCTGTAGTTTTATTTGGCAGAGATAGAGTCCTCAAACTAAAAAGAAAAAAATTCAGTTGAAGGAGATGGCATCTATGGACTACATAAACTGTTTACCAAAGTTTGCATTTAACAAGATTTGTGATCATTATAAGAATGAGGAAGAAGTGGGGGCTTTCAGGGAAGTGTAAATTATGCAAGGAATAGATTAGGGATAAGCTATATTAAACATGAAAATCAATTAAATAGAAAGAATTTAGATACAGAGACATGAAAATTAGACTCCAGCTACAAAATAAACTGCTTATGAAAATCTATCTATATCTATCAAATCAATGTGTAGCTATCAAAAGGATACTTTTGGTTAACTTGTAATTATTTTCTTTCATTTTACCAATGATCAATTTTAAAATTCCTGAAAGATAATTCTAGAAAAATATGTTTTAAATAATTCATCAACTGAGAGTTAAAATGCCATTCTTACCATTTGATAAAAATTTGGTAATAAAATCTAAGCTGACAATTGGGTAAATGAAATGATGTTTAGATGAGCATATCTATTTTCTTCAGCAGATATATAATCATTACAGTTTTATTTTACCTCACAAGTAATATACATATATATACTTAAAAATTACTTTAAGAGCTCATTAAAATGTCAAAAAAAGACAGCATTTTATTTTAAATAGTTTTATTTTCTATCCACAGATTCAAATAAAAACATAAAAGGTTAAAAACGTTTCTTTGAACAATGAGACTTATTTTTATTAGTAGTGTCTAGACACACATGCACACATATGTAGATCCGTGTACTTGTACAAGTCAAATATTAGAACAAAAATTCTAATGAAAAGGCATTTAAACTGTTGAATCAAACAGCCTTCATCTGACATATGAGAGCTACATGGAAATGATCCTATATCTAAATAATTTCTGAGGTGTCTTCTTATACAATAAGAGAAAAATGCATAACATGAGATTCTTTCCATATAATTGCCAATATGCAAATAAATGGTTAAGGGAGTAAAAGGTTAGAATGAATGTGTCTTTATCAAAGTCAGTAATAATATTAATTATTTTTGACGTTTACGTAAGCCCTGTCTACGTATGATCAGACAGATGTAAAACTAATCAGCATATGTTTTAAAAAATAAGTAATTCCTCAATTTGTTTTCAGCACTCCTAAATATACAGAACTGTTTAGCTTCAGTGGTTCACACATTTTCTGCTATAAATTGCCAAATTTAGATTGAATATGTACACATAAACCATGACATATTTTAAAGTTATCTATTTAGCTATTTAATATTTCCATAAAATATTTTCCTAGTAATAAAAAAAATGTTATTTAACAAAGGTTAAAATTTATTGATTTAAAATTTCATGATTTGGATTATTAGATTGTCTTTCTTTCCAAGAAAGGGAGTGGAAAAGTAGCAGCAGGTGAAAGAGTTGTCAAAAGGCAATTGCTCATGCTAAAGAAAAAATTGTTCTGACACTTGTTAAAAAGGTGTCAAGATTGAATTACGAGAATATGTAATAGGTCAAGATTTTGCAATACAGGAGAAGATAGGTCCAATCAAATAAGTAAAGCATGGGGATTTAGGCAATAAGCAAATGTACTAAACAACGAGAAATTCTACAGGGATTCTTACTAAACAACTTAGAGATTCTTCTATCAAAATGAGGGCAGTCTGAAGGCAAGGCCAAGGATGAGCTTAGTCCAAAAAAGGCTCAGAGAAGCCTGTTAATCTGGTAGAAGAGTCTTTATCTCACTAATCATTTTAAAAGAGATTTAATTGCTATTATTCATTTATATATGCTGAGTATTCAGAGCATGAGAAGGCAATAATTCATGCTTTTTCCATATTCACTTTCGTAAGGTACGTGAAAGTTAATTACCTTAATATTTCTTATAATTTAAGGTGTACATCAATATTTCTCATTCCATGAATTGAATTTTAGACACATTGTTTCATTATTGCATGTGCTTGAATCTCTAAGACTGTGATTATTAATTAGTTATTTCTCTCAATGCCCAACGAGTGAGTCTAATCTAGTTCTCATATATTTTCCAACTTCAGCTTTGAAGCATTACTGTTAGTTTTGATATCAATCTGAAGGCTATTACTCCACTTTATTTCAAAGGAAACAGAACAGGGTAAACTATTTCAGAACTGATAAAGGGAATGATTAAGGAAGAGGAAAACTGCATCTTCAATAGAATAAAAAAACAAGGGAGCAAACATAAAGAACCTATAAGAACTTTATTATTGAGATTTTATGGATTTGTTTTTTGTACATTAGTCCTCAGTGTGATCTAATAGAAAAAAATTAATTTAAAAGGCATATACCATGTCAGCTAACTTTTATGAAAATTTAGGCTAATTACTTAAACTTACTGGCAATACTTTACTTTAGATGACAATGATATACTACTTTTTTGAGATAGTACAGAAACTTTATGATTAATGCGGGAAAAAAATTTTAAGGCTAAATTAACAGTCCAATTTAAAACCAAGATATCTGTATTATGCTATTGAGTAAGCCTGTTGAGTCACAAAAGCCTACATAGATCCCCAAATTCACCTACAAGATGATGTCCAACTCTTTGCATGGCCACCCAGGTCTCCCATGTGCCCTCAAATCCCTGCATGATCTGTTCCCTGAATGCCTTTTAAGTCTCATTTCTTGCCAGTCTCTGTTCTTCTCATTATGCTCCAAGCATCTGACCTCAGTATCCCTGCAAAGAGCTCCCTTCAGATCCTTCGATGTACACTTTCTTCTTTCTGAATGCCTATTTCCAATTGCTTTTACCTGGTTACTCCAACATATTCAGTAAAAGTCAATCTCTCAGCAAAGCTTTCTGATCTCCCACATTAGGCCAATTCTTTCTCCTGTATAATCACAAATCATTATATACTTTTCCTTTATATAATTTATCAGAGTTGTGGGTAGATAGTTTTATATATATAATAATTTGTTTGATATCTAATTTCTCCCACTAAACTGTGACCTCCATGAAGCCTGGAGACATATCTATTGTGTTCAGTGGTGTCATCCCTAGTCCCTGCCATAGTGTCTAGTGTCTAAAAGTTTTTAAGTGAATATTTGTTGAATCTATAAAGTTATATTGTACCTGTTAATCACCTTCATAATCTAGAGCACAAATATTCTATCCTAGGACACAGAAAGAACAAGTAGACTTGGGAGAAACAATTTGGTTAACATCAGGAAGAAAACTAAGAAAACTGCTGGCTTTAGGCCCTACTTATCTCAAAATGCTGAATTCCTGAACCAGTGATATCAGTTCACCTTAGCCTCAAAATTATGTAAAATATGAGAAAAGGATCCTACACACATGCACAGGGACAGTAAAATTCAAGGAAATTCCAATATCATGGTTGGAGGTGGGGTTTGAGGGAGGAATCAGTATAGACATTTCATCATACATATCATGGGCAAGTGAAAAGAAAAAAAGCATTGAAAAAAACATGAATTTTACTAAGAATGCAATAAAAGAGAGGATGATAAAACTTTTTACTGAGATAACAAAAAAAAAGCTAAGTGAGTTAAGGAAAATTATGAGGAAACACAAATTTTAATGATAAAATGAAGAACTCCTTTTGTACTAATAAAAGTAGAATTGAACTACAGAAAACCGAATAATTTGTATGGGCATAAACTTGAGAAAAGGATAAAGAGAAAATGACACATAGATGAAAACAGTTAAAGGTGACAGTTGTGAACAAGAGAATAAAGTCTAATAGAGCTTTAGTAGGTATTCTTGAGGAAGATGTGAAAACAAATGGAACAGAAATAAAAAGTGTGTTTACTAGAAAAATAATTTTTCTCTACTAAAGAGAAATTCTATACATCTAAAGAAGTCCTTCAAATATTACAAAATTCAGAAAAGATAAATTCTTAAGTAAGTCCTGTCAAAATTCAAATATAAAGTAAAAGAAAATATATTGTATAAGCTCATAGGTAAAACTTTTCTTGTTATTAAAGGAAAATGATGCCTGTCCTCAGGTTTCCTTTCTGCTTTACTAAACAACAGAAGATCATGGAGAGGTTAGTGGGAGAAACAGCCAAATTCACCTCTCCCCACTTATTTTGTAATGCCAAAGGGGAGACATTTTTACATATGCAAGAGCTTAGGATGTATAGTATCTACTTAGTCCATTCAATTAAAAAATGAGTTTTAAAAAAACTTAAGAATCTAAATTTGTGGTCTTAAAGGATGGATAATACAAACATTATCTAAATAATTGTTGAAAATATGCTTACACATTAGATGAAAGCAATTCTATTTGAAAGTAAGGACATCCAAAAATAAAGAAAGAAAGAAAGGAAACAATGAAATTAGTTCTAAAATTCCACATTATGCAAACACAAATCCAACAATTTTAATTCCAATTATTAACCCTTAAAAAATGATCAAAGATTCAGATGCAAAATATTTTTACAAAAATATTTATTGCAAATTTACATAATGAAGAAAGATGGAAAACAAGTGAAATTCTCTATTACATAGGACTGGATAAATAAATCGTGGTATACCCTTAAAAATAAAAGGCCCCCCATTATACAAAAGTTATATTTTATCAAAATATTTAATGAAATGCAAACATATTCATAATATGCGTTTAATGACAAAGAGTTAGAATAATGTGTACTATAATTATTTCAAATTGTTATACAATGCACCATACTTTTAATTAAAAAGTTAAAGAATATTTTTCATAAATAAATTGTTTCAGCCATTTTGATGTGCCCAAAGTATTTTTAGGGTCTGAAGTGGGTTAGGTTAAATTTGAATATTTTGGAAAGCTTGGGGGTAAAATGCCTTATCTGTCAATTTGAACTATGTTCATTATTTTTTAAAAAAACAGGGAACATGTCTATAAAATCAAGGCAAAATGATTTGAAAATCTAAGCCATAAAAAGATTCTTATTTGTATATCTTTAAATATAAAATCAGGAAGCCATCTAAGCTACCTTATGTTTCGGTAACTAGCAAACTTTATATGAAGGTCATAGTGTATTTTCATAGATAAACCTGAGAAAATGTTACAATTAATAAATATGATTTTTCTTCAAGATTTCAAAACATATCAAATTTTCACAAAAAGGGATGAGAATATAATGATGAAAAATAGGTGCAAGTATATATAGCTGGAGTCAAAACAAATTTATATAATCTAACTCTTATTTTTATATTTCAAAACATTATTTCAATTTCCTCCTCAGATTTGGGTTAACTGCTATTGATGAATAACTGAAATTATTGTTCATAGTTATAATAATATACCAGAAGTGCATTTTATAATTAATAAGAACTATTTTAAAGCCATCAATAGGTAATTAGGTCACCTATAACCATTTTTAACCAAACAAAGAATTTAACAATTTATAGAATTATGCATTAGCTATAACAGTTGCTATTTGCAGTTGCATGCATATTATATTAGGGAGAAAGGTTAATCCTGCAAATGAATAAGTATTCAACCTCAAATTTTACCTTTCTGCACTTAAATTTGTATTTTCAGTCTTCTAGCAAATTTATTTTTGGTAATGACTTTCCAGTTTATTTGTTGTTTTGATTTTGCTTAGTAAGCCATGGAAAATGATGTCTATAGAGAAATACTAACATGACTGTCTTTCTTCCAAAGGAAGCATAACACTTAACTAGAAAGTTTACAACTGCAAAGCAATATCTACCACAATCATAAAGGCAGATGGTTTGCCTTAATATAATCTTCAATTATCTCTCAGCTACCTATGTTCTAAGTATATAATGGTGAAATGTTGAGTGCCTTATATTTATTCCATACAAACTTAACAGTGTTTTAATTGCTTCACCTTTTTAAATTCGTATCATTTTAGTTTTGATGATGTTAGAATTCTAATGCATAAAAAAAGTTTGTGTATACAACAGATTCTTCAGAAAGAATGAACACTTGATTCAAGGTGCGGGCTCTCTTTGCTTTCTTGGGGCTTTCTGTATGGACTCATGTGTATCTACCTATCTAAACCAAATTAAACTATAATTCCCAAGAAATCTTAGAAATTCCTCCTAGCGAGAGAGATGGGGAGGGTCAAAGGCTTTCTACAGTGTTAACTAAAAGAAACACCTAACTTATACTCAATTCCAATCTTTCCCTGGACCTATTTGTCTCAGTTTGCAATTAATTTATTTTTGTGATTATTTGATAAATATCTGTCTTCCCTACCATGCTTTAAACACTATCAGAGCAAAGATCACATATCTTTTGTTCAACATGGTACCCCCAGCACTTAGGGCAGGGTTTTGGCTGAAGAAAATTCAGAGAACAGAGCTGCAAAGGGAATGTGGGCTGCAGAATTAATGGGATAACGCTTCAGGGTCCTGTCAGTGGGCAAATTAGCTCTTACTTATCTGTGTTTTTATGCCCTCAACTCAAGATTAAAATGTCCAGAAATAGACTCAAATTGTTCTGGCCTGAGTCCCTCTCCTGCTTCTTGGCAAAAAGAACGCAAGGCACCTGGATTGATAGACACTGAAGCTGTGTACAATGGAAGAATAGCAATTCCCCACAGAAAAGGCAGGTGCTGTTACCAGACCATGGTAGGGATGGATACCAGGAAAGCAAAACTGAGAAATGCTCAATACAGAGAGTAAACAAATGGTTCCGTATTTTTGATAAGTTCTTCACAAGAGCAATACCAGAAGATACGTAAACAACATTATAAATTCCCTTTAATGCCAGTCTCCCCATAGAATAACCTACAGCAAATTAATTAATCTTCCATTTAAATTTATTATGCCAGCAGATATTTTGGAAATATTATCATGGACTCTATACCAAGATAAAACATATCTGTAAAGTATTTTAAAAATACTAATTGTGAAGTGTTTTTTCCCTTATATTGCTACTCCATGAAGGCAAGGAGCATGTCCATTCTGTGCAATTCTATATTCCTGGCACTTGCTCAGAGCTTGGGGCAAAATAGACACTCAAATATTACTGAATGAATAAATCAGGGAAAAATTACAGAGGCTTTCTAATTGTATATAGTCCTTTCTAATCTCTTTCCTTTGTGAGAACTAAAAAAAGTTCAGAATGAAATTATTTTAAGAAGTATGTACATATTAATACAAATATGGAATCTAAGAAAACCAATCGTAGAGTTTCTTTCTTTCTTTATTTTTCAATTGTAGAGTTAAAAAAAATATTATTGTCAATTTTGCATTAGGTTCAACCTAAGAGTCTCACAAAACATTTTAGGAGCATAGAAAATGATGTAAGTTGATCTTGTGCTAGTTTACCTCTGTTCTAAGGCAGAAAAAGAGACCTTCACAGACAGGTTTGAGGCTTAAATTCCTACAAAATAATTGTAAAAATATGAGGGCTAAATCTTGACACTAATTCATCCAGTGTAGTATTATTTTCCTGAAATAATCCTCCTGGCAACCTGTCATGAACCTGATGTCATGAACGTGTCATGAATGGATGGACACATTTCTTCATCTATTGAATCCTTCTCATTGCCATTGCCATTAAATGATATTATTCATTCTGTTCAAAAGTGCAATTCCATCTCAGTTGTTCTATCAACTGAGGACCAAGATATTCATACTGACTCTTGCTCACATTTTATTCCTTGCTAACTATAGAATATGGTTTTCTTGAAGGCAAACAAGCTTCCTTGCCCTAATTCCTGGTTGCACTGGTTTACTACCTTACAGGTACTTCTCCAGCAAGGAATTGTTTTGATTCTGCTGCATTTTTGGTCAGATGAAGGCCTGTTCAACCTCAGTGCTGTTGATCATATAGCAACCAGGTAATAGCAAGAGTACTGTACTGAATTAAAATTCTAGCTCTGATATTTATTGGATGTGTGCCCTTGGGAATGCCTCCTTCTTGATTATTTGAATCATTGTCAATAAAATGAGTGTAAGAATGTAAATAGCAAGTCTGTCATATCAAATGGAATAGCATATAAGAATGGCTAGCACACTAACTCATGAGAAGTATTTAAGAATGGTTATTTTTTTCCTTCATTTCCAAACAGAAAATGAGTATAACTTTTCTGACCCTGTAAATTACTAATAACTGAAAAGTTTCCTTCTGCTGTAAGGTGGATATATATTGCCTAATAAATAATCATCTAACTATCCATATGGAGACTGAATGGAATCATATGAAGAAATGTAATGGAAATTTTACTTCTAGTATCATTCAAAGGTCTATGTGAATCAGTTTGTCTTTGTCTACCATACACTTGGAAATGGTTACATTACATCAAAAGTGTTTACTTTCTCCTCATCTGGCATATGATATTGTTGTCACAGCACTTGAAACTAAAATGGCAAAATTAAACACTATAAGTGTCAAACAGCTAGACATAACTATTTTATTTAACCAACATATAACCATGAACTAATACTGTGTCTAGCACCTATTGGATGCTCAATATATATACTGAAGGAATGAAAATAACGAGTGAATAAATTAAAGAATAAGAATAAGATGATGAGGAATTTTCTGTGTTTATAATCAAATATCCAAACGTATTTTTCAAATCATCCTTTAGAAAGGTTTTCACTGCCAAGCACATACCAACAAATCATAGATAGACACTTCAATCCAATCCTTGATATCAAGGATTGAATTGATAGTACTATGTACTTTGTTCAATAATGCCTACTGCTTAATGAAATATACCAATTGTGCAAAGTAAATGTGACATTATAACATGTGCTATGTAAATGGTGATGTTCATTTTGCCCAGTGTGATAAAGACGGAGTATGATAACTTTAGCATTTTTATATGAGATGTTAAAACAAAACCAGAAGAAAATAAATGGGATCATTTCATGGTTTTCAATGAGCTAATTTTGGGAATAAATCTTTTTATCTAAATTTAATGTGATCTTGAGTAAATGGAGCTATGTATACCTCTACTGCATAGATAAATGCAAAAGGCAGAATGCAAGCACAATGCCACAAAGCACGAAGAGGAGTATGAGACTCAAACCAGAGGACAGGAGCATTGGGAGAGGGATTGTCTGGGTAAATCTTGTAGAACAGGCAAACTTTGAATTACATATAGGAATTTTCACAGGAGAGATTGGGAGAAGGCGTTCCAGGCAGAGGAAGCAACGTGTACTAAGGCGAAAAAAAAAAAAAAAAAAAAAAAAAAAACAGAAGATAATGTGAGGCACATAAGAAATGCAAAATGTGTGTCTGGCGGGAAGCTGAATGATGAGCTAGACCCATGATAGGCCTGATGAGTAATGCTAAGACATTTGGATTGTAAGCAAAGTTAAAGAGAAGACGTGGAAAACGTTGAGCAAAGAATGACCTATCGGATCTATATACAGTCTCCCTCAGTATTTGTGAGGAATTAGTCCTACGACCCCTGTGAACACCAAAATCTGAGATGCTTAACTCCCTTATGTAATATGGCAAAATATCTGCATCCTCCCTATACTTTAAATCATCTCTAGGTTTCTTACCATACCTAATACAATGTAAATGCTATGTAAAGAGTTGTTATACTATATTTTTGTTTTTATTTTTTCTTATTGTGTTGTTATTTTTATTATTATTTTTAATATTTTCATCCACAGTTGTTTGAATTGAACCCACAAATAAAGAGGGCCGACTGTATTAGTAGCATAACTCTGGCAGCAATGTAGAGAATGAATTTGTTGGTGGGAGGAGAGAGGACTGGTAAGAGTTTAGGTACAAGGAAAACACTTTGAAGGTTAAAAATGAGTCAAAGAATTAATGAGTTATCTCGGGAGTGGGACTAATGGCTTTATAAGAAGAGAAAGAAAGACCTGAGCTAGATGCTCAGCCCCCTCGCCATGTGATGCCCTGTGCTTCCTCAGGACACTCCGCAGAGAGTCCCCACCAGCAAGAAGGCCCTCAACAGATATGGCCCCTCAAACTTGGGCTTCCCAGTCTTGTCTTCATAACTGTAAGAAATAAATTCCTTTTCTTTATAAATTATCCAGTTTCAGGTATTCTGCTATAAGCAACAGAAAAACAAATAAGACACTCCCCAAATAAACTTTTCCTTATGGCTTTACACTGCTCCATGTCTGAAATAGTACACTCAAATATTTTACACTCTAATATTTTGCACTCTAATCACCATTTCCCATATTTTAGCTTTCCTACACTGTCACTAATCCTTTCTCTCCTCTATGCCATCACTTACACTTCCAGAGCCTATTTACTTTTCCCTAGTTTATTTAACTTCCTCATTTTTACCCTTATTGGCTGGATCACTTTCACAACACATTTTCATGCCTCAGATCCTCCCACATGACACAAGTACCTTGCTGCACTCACCTGAATAATATTCCCTTGATTAATCCTATAATCTGTCTTAATATATATAATACCTAAAATATTGAGTACCTTCTTGAGGGAAAAATTATATAACCACAGAAATCAGTGCCATTGCAAATCTAGACTTCAACCTTATCTGAATCCTTGGTGTTCACTAAAAATCATTTTTGTGTCTTACCTAGCTACCTATATAATTTTCTATCCTCAGCAATCTCTCCAAACTTTGCCTTTTTCATAAGCCTCTTTTGCAATACCCACCACACTCATTTTCAATGCATTTTTTGCCTTTTTTTCTCTGGTTATAAATGCATGGGTTAAATTAAATTCATTACATGAACTCCTTTAAGTTCAAGATCCGAATAACAAAGTTAACATGTTTACTATGATATTCTTTCATTTTTTTTTTAGTCTATGAGAAAAAAAAGACACTTCTTTTCCTCTTCAATTCAACCAATTCACCTCCAGATAATAGCTCCTTAAAATCACTGTAATCCTTCTTATCTGCCCAATCTTCTCTTCCACTACTTTAGTGTGGAATGACTCATGACTCAATCACCTCTTAAAGGCCCTACTTTTTAATACTGTCACATTGGGGATTAAGTTTCAACATGAGTTTCGAAGGGGACAAACATTCAAAATATAGCAGGCAGGAAAAAAAAAAGATATCTCCTCCTTTCCCACTTTCCCATAGAATTGCAAGAAAGAGTGGTACATGGTGCATTTACATGACTGCAAGAAGTTTTTGTTAAAGCAAAGGAATTTTTCTTGAAAGCAAAATAGAAGAAAATGAAATGGGAAGCACTGTTAAAAATACAATGCAAGAATTTGATTGCCAGGACAAGAGGTTTGGACTTTGTTGTGTAGGTAATGATAACTATTCAGTTACATTTAAATTGATTAATGAAATGCTTAACAAAAGTTGTTCAAATTTTCTTTCTGCCCTTTACTCAATCCCAAATAATTTTTAAAAATATACATCAAAATTATCAGTTCCAAGCATCAACAGAGTCATTGTGAATTGAATTCTTTTGTGCTATTTATAATAGACTCAGCGTCAATATGGCTTAAGGGCCAACTGATTGTGTGTTAGTATACATACTACAAATTTATGTTTGTTATAACAGTTCAATTGGGAAATTTTCTTAAGAACACATCAGTCTCATCTATTTAATTCTTTGGCAAAATGTACAACTAAAGTAGTGATATGTTATAGGAATATCACATTATAATTTTAGGATCTATTATAACTTTGTTAGCTGTTTTAAAGTTAAATATTTTTGATTTTCATATTATATATTATACTGCTATTTTGCAATATTTTATTAAGACTACATCTAACTAAATTTGTTTACAAAATAATATTTTAATATATTTTGTAAATTACATTTTATAAAGTTAAATATTACAAATATTTTATTTTTCTTGGTAAAAGTTGTGGCAAGAAGATATTGGATTATATTTTATTATCATATATTCTCTATTTTATCTTTTTAAAATATCCTCATATATTTTATATAATTTTTAATTACCAGATAACTAAAATATAAAAATACCAAATCCTTAAAATTAAAAGACAGATTCTAAACTAGAATAAATATTCAAGTGATTAAAACGTAATTCAATAAAACAAGTCAATATTTTCTAAAATCAAATGTAAATATGTAATCAACACTGAGTAACCAAAGATTAATCATTATTATATTACCCGGGATCTGGCTACACAAAAAATGGGAGCAATCAAATTATGCTCGTATCTTAATAAATATTTCTGAGCTCTTATTATTTGCAAAGAAATTAGATGTCTTCTCTGTCCTCAATTAGTTTACATACCAATTAGAGAATTCAGTCAATTTGATTTATGACTAAAATGCAAGATACAAAGCCATATATATGAGAAGCACACAAGCAATTTCTATGAGCAATGATTTCATTACTTTTTGTGGAAAGAAGTAGGGCACACAACAAAAAATGGGAAAGGTAAATTTTCCCAAGAAGGACTTGAAAACATGCCTTTTATTTTGTTTTTGTTTTTTTTGGAAAATTTAATATTAAGCAAATATAAGCATATAGTCCTGAATTGTCTTTGCTTGAGAACAGAAACATTAACAATCTACTGTCAGATGACTTCTAAATTCGCTAAGGTAATTAGGGGAAATTATAAGAGGTAAATTAAAAAAAAAAAAAGAAACTCTCTAACATATATGAATAATTTAATCTAAATTCCAGACATTTATAATGGAAATAACTAGTATTTTGGATGGGGTAAGATTTAATAGTGAACACCATATGTCCGCCCCAGTTAATAAAATATCTCTGGCCCCAGAGAAAACAAACCATAATCTCAGCATTCTTCCCTTAGGGATTGCTGCAGAGTTAATGGATTCTTTTGGACCTGAGATTATCTTCATCCTAATTACACAGCTTCTGTCTGGGAATGTTGGTAATAGGGTGGGCGTAGTTGGTCACAGAAAGGCTACAGCAAAAGATATCATGGAAGATGGCAGATCTAGGTTTGTGAAGCATGAAGCTCAGACAATTTCCAATACCCTACTTAAGCAAAAGAATACAAGATTAGGTAAAAACTGAATATTTATTTAGAATGAGAAAATATTTCACAAATTTTTTAATCCAAAAATTTAAAAAGCTGACAAATACAAAAATCATCACAGAATATAGAAAAATAACACTATATTTTTATTATTTAACTGCCTCATCCATCCCCATAATACTACCTTAATTTTTCTACATTTTGTGGCTGCAGAATCTGATACTTTATTCATAAGATAACAATAATTTGAGAGAATAAAAAAATTATTCTTTAGCATAATTGATCAAAAATTGTTCTTATTGATAGTTGAGAAAGTTGCTTTCAGCTTTACAGCTCATATTTGGTATCTGGTAAATATTTAGAATTGTTTTAAACTTACTTTCATAAATGAGCTGTAATATTTGGAAGACCTTCTGCAGATCACCTTGGAGTTCCAAGCATTTCAATCTTATTTCTACTTCACTACCTACTTGCTTGTGCTTGGCCCCATATGGTGTGTTCATATTACTTTCTCTGGCTCTGCAGGAGTCCCTGTGTCAGGACATTGAGGTTAGGGAACACTGTAACCATTCTTACACTAAGAGAGCCAGTAACAATTTAATTAAATATAGAAGTGACCATGAATTGCAAAATTGGACCTGTTAAACTGTAACTGAATGTATCCGAACTCAACTTCTCTATTGTTGGATCCCAAAATTACCTGTGCTGAGCCAACACCACCTAAGAAGAGTGTAAAGAGACAACTATTTTAACCAATGACTTACTTTTACAATTTTACAAAAACACATAATTATTTGAACACAATAATGGGATATTTACCGGGAAGAAATCCTTGCAAACAAGGAAGCCCTAAAGCATGAGCTTTATCAGCTTTATGGTCAATATATTTCTAAATAGCGGCTCCGATCTGTGGTTCATTATCTGTGATCAGGGTTTTCTAGGGTTAAGGCCTTTCCTGTGCCCTCACTCCCCTACTTCTTTCTGTCAGATGATGACCTACATCTTTAATTCTCATACATCATTCACAACAGCCCTTATTTCTCTCTTTCCCCACGAAGGATGTTGACTCAGAAATTGGAGCTTAGTGTGTTTGACCATTTGCTGTCAACCCTTGCTCAGAGAAATGGAAATTATTGGAACGACTGTGTTATCATAGTTACAGAAGAAACTATTGTCTTAACATGAAGCATAAAAATAGTCTTATGGCTAGGTCTCATTGATTAGGGGAAGTTACATTTCATTTTCATTGTGTGTATCAAATAAAATCATATTCAATGTCACTTGTATTTCTTAGTTTTTCAAGACACTTTTTAGAACATTTTTTCAACAGAGCGTGGAATGTGCTTTTTTAACCCTCTGTCTTGGATACATATATCTGCCAGGATAAAAAAAATAAAGAAGCTAAATTAGCAAGTTAAAATTAGTTAAGGAAACTGTCTTTAAAAAATCCAATCATATTCACAAGAAGCATTTTTCTTAAATCCCAAAAACTAAATTATAATGCCAATGAGAAGGTGCAACCCCCTTGAAAAATCAGTCATAAGTATGCATTTGGGTTCTTGTTGCTTGTAGACATGAGTTTTGTATTATAATATGAATTGTGGAATCACAAACCTGTGAAAATTGCACTGTAATTTGTAATATTTCACTGACCTTCCCAGACATTGTCCAATCACACACTGTCTAAAATACTTGATCAATTTTTAAAGGTATTTCAAAAAGCCCCAAATAGGTGATATTTTATAATCAGAATTGTTTAATGTATGTCTTGTTATTCTGAGGGATGGTTTTCATTCCTTATAGATACATTAGATGTACTTTTCTTGCAAGGGGCACAGATCATAATCAATTAGGCCTTTAGAAAAGGAAAACAGATTGTCAACCATATATTAATAGTAGGATATTAAATTGAATATTCTTTTTCAAAACAATATCAATTTTTAAATGAATATTAGTAAGACTGAGCTTTCAAACTAACATTTTGCATGAAGAATAAATAGATTCTAAGTATTTTTATACTTGTTTTTCATGGGAAAATACTTGAAAAAACTGAAGGCAATATATGCTTATCTTTGATTTAATTGAGAAAAAACATCTGTGATCCAAACTATCTATCCTTGATATATATCAGAAGCTTCAGAGTATAACACACTGCTACTGCTAAAATGGAGTGAGTGTAATTTCATGTCATATACCCATCCAGTATTAAAATGTATCTATTAGTACTTTAAGCCATATTCCTTTCAATTGTATTCACTTTTTTTTTTAGGTATCCAATAAACTGGATGAATTTCGTCCTTCTACAGCAAAGAAAAAAGTTAAGTGTTCTTCTCCATGTTTTTATATATATATATATATATATATATATATATATATATATATACACACTCACACACATGCTGTTGTTATATCAATGAAAAATGGTTTAAAGCATTTAGCTCTCTTTGATTATTATGTCAAAAAAAGAAAAGTTTTTCTTTAACTTTACCAAAATTAAATTTTTGCCTTGTTAGTCTTTCTCATGTGCATAAACTCAAGATGCACTTCAATTAATTGCACATTTTAAGCTAGCTTATCCTTTGATATTATAATTAAAATAGATACTTAGCAAAGGACAGATCATGCCAATGTAGAGGAAGTAAGGCCTATTAGGGATTCTTTAGAAAGCTGGTGGGGATGATGAGGGTCAGAAGTTATGACTGGGGTAATAAGTCCTACTGAGTCCAAATGGTAGAAAGTTTACATAATAGTATATAAAGCTAATTGGCAATCTCAATGTGGACACATAGTTGCAAAAACATCTAAAGGAATCACATGTGGTGGTAGACACAGCCACAGGCTGTGATAACCTTTAATATAACGTGGATTTTAGGGTAATTGGGTTTGTAGTTGGGCTGGTTAATCTCTATTTGCCCCTACAAATCCATATTCTCCCCTTCCTTGTATTGCTCCATGCAAGAGGTGACTTCTGTAAACTGCAATACCCAGGGTTCGTTCCCTTCTGTCTTCTCATGTGGATTTCCTAATAGAAAGCACCAATAGGAGATGCAAATATGGAAGGAGAGATGGTTTGAAGTTTCTTTGCTGTACATTGCTTCTTCCCTGCATATGAATTGTTTCGGCTGATAAGGAAGAAACTAGCAGAGGCTGAGTGGTTAAAGACTCATGAGAAAGCAAGGGAATAATTAATAGAGTAGAATCTATAGGTACAGCCCATCTGGAAGCCCCATTTCTAAGGCTTTTAACTCCCTACAGCCTCCAATAAAACAATTTCTTCTCTTGACTCTTCAGATCTCATATAGCAATGGCTTTACCATCTACTCCCTGCCAGAACTCTGATTCACACTTGGCAATCTGCCTGGTTTGAAGAAAAGCCTAAATGCATTCAAGAGTGATTGAGCAGGGACTGGCTTCTGAGTGGAGTGGGGAGTGCAACAGACTTGCTTCCTGACAAAACAATCATTTAGCTGGAAGAAATTATCAAACAAAAAACAACCATGGATGTTTCTGCACATTATTGTAAGAACATACAGCATACTGAGAATCATTCATTCAAGAATATCTACTAAACCTTGGTAAGAACAGACAGAGTCTATGGCATTTGAGCCACAACCCACTCCACTTGTAGTGTAGCAGGTCAAGAATACCGTACCTGATCACCCCTGCCGCAGATTGTTTGTAAGGAAAAAGTTCCCCATCAGGAGGGGCAAACAAGGGTAATAAGGGCTGCTACCTTATCCAGCACCCACCTATAAAACAGGGGTGTCACTGTTGGAAAAGCGGGCCACTATCCCTGCTCCAAGGTCCTGTATAGTGATGCAGAAGTTGGGTCATAAGAATGAAGATCTTTGCAGCATAATGGAGGGGGCTAATTTTATTTAGACCAGAGGTGAAGAATTCCACACCTAAGAACACTGTCAAAAACAATGGAGATTTTGGTGAAGAGCAATTAAGAGGGCACTTATAGCTCCATGATACTTATAGAAATAAGAAAAATGTCAGAGCAATAAAAAATTTGACAGAGAAAACCAGGGAAACAGCCACAAAAAGCTGTCATGAAATCATAAACAACCCTGAGGATTGGAAAGCCTGTGCACAAGCACTAATTTTCACCTAATGTGGAACATTTAGGACAGACCAAGCCACACATAGTTGCATCAGAAAAGGATAGAAGCCTACTTGACACAAGAGAAGAGTTTGAACAAAACCCCTGACCAAACACTGGCTGAACAAGAAGCTACTCTGAACCAAGGGCAACTCCCAGGAAACAAGGCTTAAAAACAAAATTACACTCATCCCTGGCAATCTGGAAGACTGTATGGATGCCCAAGATTGTGCCTTTTCAGGAGAGAGTAGAGAGGAAAAATTTAGCTACTAGTACTTGGCAAAATGTGGGGCAAAATGTTTAAATCCACTGAACTGTGATAGCAGCTTCCAAGAAACACACACATCCAAAGGTAAAGATAAACATCTAACTGGGTAAGACAGCTTAAGCACAACCTTTAACCAATAAGTCATTCATGCTGATGCAGAGGAGACTCCAAGGTAGCCAGACTAAGAGATATGAACAACAAAAATGAAAAAAATTCTGAGCAGGAATATCAGAGGCTGTATACTACAAAGGAAATGAACGTCACAGAGTTAGTTTATTCATATCACTGATAAAATTAAAACATAACTGAACAAACAAAAGTATTACCGCAGAGGCTTGGGGGAATAAATATCCAGAGTTGCTATAATAGTGTTGCCATGTAGTGATGTATAAGTTCTCTCAGAGGGAGAGGCAGGCCATAAGGACTAGGATTATCAAAAATGACCAATTTCAATAATAAGAATGACAGAGAAACAAGAAAGTATAATACATACACAGGAAAAACACCAGGTAAAATAAATTTTCTTTTGATGCAACCCAGATGTTGGACATAGTAGATAAGTAAGTAGTAATTGTAAATATTTTCAAGGAACTAACAGAAACAATGTCCAACTAACTAAAGTGAAATTTGATGATAATGTTTCATCAAATAGGACATATCAATAAAGAAAGAAAGTATAAAAAAGAATCAAATGGAAGTTATGGAGTTGACAAATATAAAATCTACAATTAAAAAAAACACTGGCATGACTGAACAGTAGAATTGAGCTGGCAGAAAAAGAATTAGTGAAGTGGAAGACAGATCAACAAAGATTACGTAGTCTTTAGAACAGAGAAAAAGGGAATGAAATAAAATAAATTATCAGAGATATGTGGAACATAATTAAGTGTACCAACATACATACAACGGAAATACCAGAAAAAAAGAAGAAAAGAACAAAAAAAATTGAAAGAATTAATTGCTAAAACCTGACTTCAGCATTATACAATATATCCTTGTAACAAAAACATTTGTACCCCCTTAATATTTTGAAATTAAAAAAAACAAAACATTCCCAAATTTGATGAAAATCATTAATCTACACATCTAAGAAACTAAATAAACTCCAAGTAGGATAAACATAGAAGACCCACACCCAGACACATCAGAATAAAAATACTGAAAGCCAAAGACAAGGAAAAATTTTGAAAGCAACAGGAGAAAAATGATTAATCACAAACAAGGAAACCTCAATAAGATTAACAACTGACGTCATATTAAAACAATGAAGACTCGAATGCAGTGGGATGATTTATTCAAAGTGCAAGAAGCAAAAAAAAAAAAAAGTCAACCACAAATCTTATATCCAGCAAAACTACTTCTCACTAATGCAAGGAAAATAAAGAAGTTACCAGATAAGTAAAACATGAGAGAATTTGGTGATACCAAAATCAGAAAAAGACATCACAAGAAATAAAAACTACAAATGAATGTCTTTTAGAAATTTAGATGCAAAAATTTTCAATAAAATATTAGCACACTAAATTGAAGAACATCTAAAAAGGATTAAACACCATAACCAAATGGGATTTGTCCCAGGAATGCAGGGTTGATTTAACATCTGAAAAACCAATCTATGTAATATATACTGTTAAAGAATAAAGGAAAAAATCCACATGATCTTCTCAACTGTGGAGGTGTGGGAAACTTGCCCTGTCCCCCTAAATTCACTGAAAGATCAACTCACGGTAAAGTAGAATAAGAGAATAAGGTTTGTTTACCATGTGCACAGGGAGAATCACAGAGTGATCACCCAACATCCCAATGGGGTCTAGAAATTTATATACCCTCCTTTGAGAGGGAAGGGAGAGATGAGAAATACAGGTAACTCTAGGGGCAATAAATGGTTGCTAGGGAGGATGAGTAGATACATGAGCGAATGAATAGATGGGGGGAAACAGATCGACTCGTAAATTAACCTAGGAGACAGGTATTACATTTAAAATGATTTTGGCCAGGCCTGGTTGCATTCTTGATCTTCTGTCCTACAATATATTGAGATAACAGGGAGGGGAAGGGAAGTCAAGTATTCTTTTTGATGGATCCATCTGATTTATGCAGATAGAGGGAAAGCCCCTTCCAAGGCCTGTTGATCTCTAAGGGCCTTTAATTCAAAATATTCTTTATTTTAGATTCCACAAGCACAGATTGAGTCAATCATACTGCACAGTTCCTAAATAATAGTTGCCCTTATCATCAGACCATGTATAGCACCTCTAATATTTCATGTCTGTTTTTTCTTTTTGTGTTTCATTGCCTTTGCAACCTCCGTCTAGACATCCACATTATTTTCAACAATCTATGCCATTTTAATCCATTTTGTATATACATATATGTGTACAGGGTTGTGTCTTGCATCAGGTTTAATATCTTAATTCAACACACAGATAAACTATTTAAAAAATTTTTACTATTTTATGACACATTGAAATTAAAGGGCAATTAGTGAACCTTGGAAACACATCTACTAAGATTCTACAGAAAATTTCACTGTTAAAGGTTGAGATCAGCCATCATCTCTATCATTACCTTGTAGTGAGGATCATAGCCACTAACACAGAAGAAATTTAAATACAGTGTATAATGATTGGAAGAAAGTTAAAAACTTCTCATTTTTCTCAGATGATAAATGTATGTCTACAAAGAAAAATCTAAGGAAATCTGTAGAAAAATATTTAAACATAGTGGAAGAATTTCATAAATTTTGGATTCATATATAATGTAAAATATCAACATATAAGAGTTAATCATTTCTATATAGCAGCAAAGAATAAATATGTAATTAAAATGAAAACAAAACAAAACAAACCCCACAAAATATTCTTTTTATTAAGGAGTCATGTTTTGGGGTGAAATTTCCTGATTTCCTTCACAATAGATGCAGAAAAATGATTTGAGAAAATCTTTTACCCCTTTCTTGATAAAAAGACAACAGAGACTGTAGGAAACTTCCTCAATCTGACAAAGGGCATCTATGAAAAAAATCATAGTTAACACCATTCGTAATGGCAAAAGTTTGAATGCTTTCAATCTAAGATCAGTAACAAGACAAAGTTGTCAGCTTTCACCATTCTATTCAATATTTTACTGAAGATTCTGGCAAGGGTGATTTGTCCAAAAAAAAAAATCAGATTTTAAAGGAAGAAATAAAACTTTCTCCATATGCAAAGACATGATCTTTTACGTAGAAAATTCTAAGGTATTTATCAAAACCTATTGGTTCTAATAAATGAGTACAGCAAGTTGGCAGGATAAAAGAACAATATACAAAAATCAATTGTACTTATATGCACTAGAAGTTAATATTTTATAAAGATAAAATTTTAAAAATTCTTTTAATACTATTATAAAAATAAAATAACTTTTAATAAATTTAACAAAAGAAATGTAAAATTTGTATACTGAAAATTGTAAACATTGTTGAAATACATTAAAGAAGATTTAAAAAATATGGAAAGGTATTGCAACCTCATGGATCAAAAAAATTGTGAAGATGGAAATATTCCCCAAATTAATTTACAAATTTAACACAATCTCTAAGAAAATTTCTACTGTCTTTTTTCTTCAAAAATTAATGAGCTGTTTCTAAAATTTATGTGAAAATTCAAGGGATCTAGAATAGGAAAACAACTCTGATTAAAAAAAATGAAATTGGAGTACTAGCACACTTTTTGATTAAAACTTACTGCAAAGCTACAGTGATCAATACAGTGTGGGACTGGCATAAGAATAGACTTATAGATCAATAGAATTAAATTGAGAGTCCAGAAATAACTCAGTTATTTATGGTCAATTGATTTTTGAAAAGGGCGTCAATACAATCCAATTGGGGTAAAAACAGTCTTTTCAAACAATGGTACTTAGAAACTAAATGTCCATGGGCAAAGGAAGTAGAATCCCTACCTCACATTATACACAGATTAACTCAAAATGGATTGTAGACCTAAATATAAGTGCTAGAACTTTAAAACTCTTAGAATAAAACCTAGGAGTCAATCTTAGTGACCGTGAGTAGGCAATGGTTTCTTAAACATGACACCAAAGCACAAGTGACAAATGAAGAAATAGTTATATTGAACTTCATCAAAATTAAAATCTTTTGTGTTGTTAATTATACATCAAGAAAATGAAAACATAACCCACAGAATGAGAGAAAAGAGTTGCAACTTATACATCTGATAATGGATTGTATCCAGAATACATTAAAAAAACTCAGTAATAAAAATACAAATAATTCCATTGAAATAAACAATTTGAATATATACTTCTTCAATGACTATACACAAATGCTCAATAATCACACGAAAACATGCTTAACATCTTTAGTCACTAGGGTACTGCAAATCAAAACTATGATGAGATATCACTTCATGCACATTCAGATGACTAAAATTAGAAGACAAGCAGTAACGCATCTTGGTGATGATGAGGAGAAGCTGGAAACCTCATTCACTGCTAGTGGTAATGTAAAATGGTGCAGCCACTTTGGAGAATAGTTTGGCAGTTCCTCAAAGTTTTAAAAATAACTTTATCATTTCACCCAGTAATTCTACTCCTAGGTATTTACCCAGGAGAAATAAAAATGCATGTCCACACAAAGATGTGTACATGAATGTTTATAGCAGCCTTATTCATAACCCAAATGTGGAAATAACCCAAATGACCATCAACTCATGAGTGGCTGAACAATAATATACAAAGGAGTATTATTGTGCAAGAAAAAGGCATAGATATAATACATGCCCTACAACATGAATTAAGCTTGAAAACATTATTTTAAGCAAATGAAATCAGTTGAAAAAGACCACATATTTATGATTCCACTTCTGGAATGTACTGTATTGAATGTACAGTATTGAACTACTTGTATTGCAAATGTATTGAGATCTATAGAGATAGAATATATATTCTATCTCTGGAATCTGTAGATAGTCTATAGATGGGGTGGGGAGGAACAGAGAGTGACTGGTAATGGGTACATGGTTTATTTTTGGTGTGATGAAAATGTTCTCAATTTAGATTGTGCTGATGATTGCACAACTCTGTGAATATACCAAAAAATCTCATTGAATTGCACACTTAAATTTCATGGTATGTGAACTATAGCTCAATAAAGACATTAAAAAATAATAATGGAGTAGATTCTTGCCCCGAGAAGAAAAATCTGGAAAGGTTTCTGAAGACTGTCAGTATCCCAGTCATGTGAATTGCATCTTCTATAAGATATTATAGTGTTAAATAGAACCAAAGACAGAAAATCAATTTCATATTGTGGCCAAGTGTGGAGATGTGTGAGGAAGTTGTGGTTTCTTGGCTCTTCATAAGCAGAGGACTTACTTCAAGGAAAACCAATGGTACTAGACTGCTACTTTGGTAGCACCCAATCAACTAAGACTCCCAGTATACACACCATCATGTAGTTCCGTTCACTTGAATCTGTGCTGGCCATGTGACCTGCTTTAATAAATTTAGTGTGAGGGATAAGTAATGTGCTGTCAGTTCTGAGCCTAAGGCTTAGTATGGCCTAGAAACTTTTACTTTGGATTCTACCCATGGAACCCAGCTGTGATGATGTGCAGTGGGAGTAGAACCAGGCAACCCCATTGAGCTCCCAAACAATAGCCAAGGTCAAATGTGAGCTTTCTGAGTGAGTGACCCTGGATATCTTGGCCCAGTGGAGCTTCCAGGTGACTGCATCCCTAGGTGACATCTTGTGGGGCAGAAATGCCCAACTGAGCCCATTCAAATTTATAGAATTGTGAAAGATAATAAAATGCATGGTTGCTTTAATTTACTAAGTTTTAAGGGGGTGTGTCATATAGGTAATGGAAATATGGAGCATGGTATATCTCAGATCTACTTGCTAGTAAAGGTGAGAAGCCTCCTAACTTATTCCCTGTTCTAGTTTTCTAGTCAAATGTAACACAGAAAAGTGTGAAGTTGATATAAGAGTTAGTTACAATGAATAGTTAACTGTTTAGTAACATATGGTATATGAATTTGGATTCTAAATAAAATGTTTATGCAATATTGAAAAGATTCAAAACCCACATTTCCTTTGATAAAAACAAAAAATAGATTTATCTTCATTTCCTTATTCGCTTAGTTAGTAAACATTTATTTAAATATTTATTTGAGCATCCTTATTTCATCCTGGGCAATGTGCCAAGAACAGGATACAACCTTGAATAAAAGGACAATTCTACTGGCCACACAGAAATGTTAACTTGAGAGGTTATGATAATTCATGTAATATATGTGATAGGTTGAATTTGGGAGAAAATAGCATCTGAGATGGATGGAAGTGTATAGTTTCAAGAGATAAATACTTTGAAGTTGATATAAAAGTTTCTGGTTAACTAATTATATGTGGCATGAGAGATAGAAGAAGAAGTCAAAGTTAGTTCTTGGATTTCTAGCTTTGGAAAATAGTAGAATTGAAAGTAAGTTGATTTGTTCTGTTTTATTGACTTCAAAATTTCCTTGAGATAGCTAAGGGAGATGTTTACAATGTAATTGGAAGTATAAGCCTAAGGCTTATTAAAAAGACAAGAGTTGGAATTATAATTGGAGTCATTATAATAGTTATGTACATAAATCTATGGGAATGGCTAGGATTGCCCAGAGAGTATTTCAAGTGAAAAGAGAAAAGGATTTGAGAGAGAAATATGGGCATTTAAAGACCTGGTGAAGGAAGAAGACCATCAGAAAGGGTAAGGAGCAGAAAGAAGTAGTGTTACAGCCTTACCAGGTTCATTGCCTGCTGCTCAAGAGTAAGCCAATACACTGAGACAGGAGGGGTTACAGCAGAGAAAGTTTAATATCGCAGGCGCCATGTAAAGAGATGGGAGAAAGTTCTCAAATCTGCCTCGCCGAGAATTTGGGAGAAAGGTTTTTTGAAGATAGTTTGGTGGGCAAAGGACTAGGCAATTGGGTCTGCTAATTGGCTGGGTTTGGGGTGGAACCATAGGGGTATAGAAATTGTCTTCTTTGTTGAGTCAGTTCTTAGGTGTGGGTCACAAGACCAGTTGAGTCAGTTCCTTGGTAGGGGCCACTGATCTGGGTGGGTCAGCCAGTCCACTGGAATGCAGGGCCTGAAAGATATCTCAAAAACTAGCCTTAGGTTTCACAAGGGTGATGTTATCTATGGGAGCAATGAAGAAAGCTAAGGATCTTTATGATCATTAGCTACATGACTCCTGAGTAGTAAGAAATTATAGAAAAGCAAGCTAGAAAACAATAGCTAGTTTTATATATATATTTCCCCTACCACAGTTCCCACCTTGTGGCCCTTTATGAATTTTATAAAGGGCAGTTTCAATAGCAGAAGAACGTGAGTTATAAGGCATCACAGATTCTGTCAAATGCTTTTGAGAGAGTATACAAGATAGGGACTATGAAATACCAATTGGATTTACAAATAAGCCCATTATTGGTGATTGAAAAATGAAAATTCAGTGGGATAGTATAATATAGCATAATTTCAATGAGTTGAGGAAGTGAATGAATGATGAGAAATGCATTGAGCCTAGAAAATACTTTTAACAGGTTTGGTTGGGAAGGAAAAGCAAGACATAGAGCAGTAGAGTAGGTAGTATAGAAGGGTACCGAGTGGAAGGGAGTCTTTTCTGCCCAACCTGGAGGCAATAAGACTGCATTATCTATAGAGCTTTTAAAACAATTATAAAATTGACTAAAATCTGTCTGTTTTTATTACCACTGTGCATAGGAAATTCAAAGATAAAATATTCCTCTCTATCAGAGCAGACCACTCATCTCCACATTTCCTCCCAGCACCACTGAATTAAAAAAAAAAAGTGCAAGGAGTCAAAGAAGGATTTGTGAATTGTTTTACTTGTCTGCTGTTATAAGAAGGGAAATACTTGTGCATGTTTAGATACTGATGTCACCAAGACAGTCATAATATTTCCCTCAGCTTGGCTAAACTTGAGACAGGCTTTTTCCTGCTTCTAGGACCCTGACCTCCCTCGCACCCTGGCCCTTACAGAATGCAGATATCCTACCCACAGAGGTCTCTCTCCTCCCTTTCCTTAGAGCAGGTACTTTGGAAAACTTGTATTTACAAATTCTTTCTCTGCCCTTCAAGAGATGTAAATTTTTAAAAAATCTTTTTGCTGGTTTTATGACCCAACACTATCTTTCTCAAAGACATGCCAACAATTCCTTTGAAATGTGATCATCAAGAAAGATAGGGCCTCTGTCTCCCAGGCTTTTGGGAAGGATAAGAACCTAACTGGTGGGCCTTGTTACAAGTTGTAAAACTACCTTCCCTTTGAAGACGTCAGAAAGTTTACTTTCCTTTGAAAGCCAATTAGCAAACACAGATGGCCCATGATCCCCCTCAATCCAAGCTCCTAGAAACTCTCACATCCTTTGTTTTAGTGGAGTTAACACTGTGTTCTGGTCTCTCTTCCCTATTGCTATAGCCTCCAATAAGGTTATTTTTTTTTCTACTGTTTAACTTTGTTGGTACAATTTTTGCTTTGACAGTCAGGATGGAATGAGTAGAGATCGTAGACTCAGGAGTGAAAAGATAATCAATAGAAGAGAGCTTCTAAAAAAAGAGAGGATAAAAGATATGTAGAGAGATTTGCTTTAGCCTAGGGAACAAACATCCCATGGTTTGTAATCTACTGAATATTCTTACAAATGACACCAGACTCAAGAGTTCTGGCTTTTTGTTTTGGAGTAGGTAATGACACTCTTTTTCTCTGACATGAAAGTGACTATTTTGATATCTTTATGTTAGATATCTAAATTTAACCAACAGCACATTTGTTGTATTTTCAGTCCTAATTTTTACCGTTATCCTATATCTCTTTGAAGTTTAGGTTAGATAATATTAGGGAAAACAATAATTGATTGTTTCTATTCTTACCATCTGTTCTTAGCTCAATTATTTTTGCATATTTCATAGCACATAGGCATAGTTACATAGGCATGGTTAGTGTTTCTTTAATTGAATAGAATCCCTACTTTTAGTTGAAACATCATAAACCTAAGTACCAACACCATTATACCTCAGACTAGCAAAGAAAATCATTAATTGAATTTAATGTTATGTTCTTTATCCTTTAATTATAAAAGACTTACTCATTCAGACAACATTTCCAGTCAGTAAAAGGAGGAATTTTCTAATAATTAGACTTTCTTGAAATGCAATTATTTACTTTTCAATGGAATAAAATCTCCCTAGAAGTTTTTATGCATCTAGGGAAAGATCAAGATGTACAGTAAGTCCTCACTTACCATATATGGGTTCTTGGAAACTATGACTTTAAGTGAAAATAGTGTACAGTAGGTGCTCGAATAACATCTTTTCATTTAACATCATTTTGTTATAACATTGATGAGAAAGAAACAGTTTTGTTATATGATATTTTGCTTAAAGCCACAGTTTCCAAGAACCTATGGACGATGTTAAGTGAGGACTTACTGTAATAGAGAGATCCTTACATTGGTTCTGGTTCTGGTACTTTCTAAGTGTGTGGACTGGACATATTACCTAATTTTTCTGGGCTTCAGTTTGTTCATAATTAATTTACTGGAATGTTGTAAAGTTCAAATAAGCTAACATATAACTTGTTTTAAATATTAAAATGAATTATAATATGAGCAGTGTTTTATCAATAATTATCATTATAAATTTATTTGCAAATAGACAATTTTATGTGATGATGTTAAGCAATACCCCAACCATGATATCTAGCTTTCAAAGGATGCATCATGCTTATTTCCAACCATAGTTGATACCAGATACTTAGTACAGAAAGGTGCTGTCAAGCACTTATCTCCAACTTCGTTTTCTAGCGTTTTCTGAAAGTGGGCTTCTCAGAGTTATTGGGGTCTGTAATCAATTGATATTTCTACACTTCTACTTTAGAGTTGAGTAGAAGCAAGAGGTGGTCATGTTGCTTCCAGGAGCAAGTTTCACATTGTCGATAGTAAAAGTGCTCCCTGAAGACAATAAGAGTTTATAAAAACAATAATGATTTCATGTGCTCCAGTAATTATACTAGGCTTTTACTTTGAAAACACACCACAATATCTATTAATGAACTGAATTTCCCTGCTGTGCCTTTGAATTAGGAATATGCAATTCTGTCAGGAGAACATGAGTGATGATTTATCTTCTATTAGTGTTAAAAGCATTTGACTCTTAAATTATTTCTACTGAAACTGTATACCTTTTCCACGAAACATGCTAGGACATTCAATTAAAACTGGGAATTGAGAGACTGTAGGCTCATGTAAAGCCAGGTGTTTAGTTTTAGACAAAAAAAATAGTGTTGAAGGAGATAATCTAGTATGGTAAAGGATGAGGAAAATAACTTGCTGAAGGACAGTGTCAGAGGGTCCATTTTGTCCTTCAAGAGGAAGGTAACTATAAAAATTAATTAAACTTTGGAGATCCAAGTGCATTAGGTAACATATTTTAAAATTGGGCTTGCAACTATAATTAAATCTCCAAGTGAGGACCAATAGTCTGATTCTTTCCTGTACTCTTCTTGGCTTTAGATTTTGTCTAGAATTTGTGTGTTTGGGTGGTTTGGCTATTAAAACCATAAGAACCCAAAAATGAAGTTTCACATAATAACTGTGTCAAGGTAAATTCAGCTGCATATCTCTAATGCCACCATTTATAGGTTATGTATGACTATAAACTTTTACAGACACTGTATTCTTTCTTGCAAATGACTCGCCAGATGTGGCCATGAATCTATTTCAATAGTATTGCCCTTAAATTTTCCCTATATATTTCTGTGGTGTTTGTAGGAGGTGTAAAATGTCACATGGTAAAGGCTAATGTTAGCTTTGTAAGATAACAAATTGAGGTAGTTTTCCAAGTTTTTAAAAGAAAGAAATAAGAACTTTTATATTGATGAATTTTATGAAAAAAATTAAATAAATATTACAGAAGATTAGATTTGGGTTATCAGATCTTTTTTGACATTTGACATCAGTTATCTACATGTTTTCCCTTCTTTTTCTGTACAGATAGCATATACAGCTAAACATGCTTTAATTTTTGTAATATATAATTGTATATTCAGCTAGTATCATTTTATAATTTGTAATAAACTACTCCTTCTTTCAGCATTGCCAATTCTTATTTCTCATTTATTTGAAAAGCCAGGTAACCTCAAAATCAGACATTTGTGAAGTTAAGGAAAATTAATATTGATATTAAGTAAAGAATTTTTTTATTCCTATGATATCACTATTTTAATCCTATTTCTGCTGTGTTATGAATCCATTCTGGTAGATATTTTATGGCCTATTTTCAAAAATACCTTCTAGGCCTACTTTTTGCTGTATTTAAATGCATGACTGAATCATTTTATGATTATACAATCACTTTAAAAACTTCTTATTATGCTAATTTAAGACATTACTTCTTATTTAAATAGTGTAATTTGATACCAAACAGTCCTTGTCTTCTGTTTATTAGGGAAAGAAACTAGTAAGGGATATAGGAGAGAATTCAAACTAGAATATGGTACTAAAAAAAAAATTTTAAACATTTTTAAATGAAGGCACAAATTTCAATCCAGTTCGCTAAATGGTCTCATGAGTGTTGAAAGAGTCATTTCATATTAAGAGAGGGAAGGAGTACTATGGGAAGGTTCTTGAATATGCAAATTATCCAGTATTAATTAGCTCCAGCAGCCATATATTTTAAGTTTAAGTGTTAGAACTTAGCTAAGGCAATAAGACCAAATCAGGTCTCAGTAATTTACATTTTTATAGTCCTTCCTAAAGCAATCTAGAATTGACTGTTATTGCCAAGAGAGGGCATCAACTAGTATGTAAAAGGCACTGCACTCCAGGCTGTGCATTTAAGTATGATCCCTTGTTGATTCTCAAGATTTCAGCTTAAACTGGTATTTTTAATTTTAATATTTTAATAAAGAATACTGTTTTCCATGTTGTTAAACTATGGTTAAATAGGATCTCTGAAATCATGTGACATTTAAGAGATGACAACAATATTTCATTTTCTTTTGGATCTGTTCATTTTCTCTGACTGTTTCCATTTTTGTCCTTGCTGTCTTCTTAAAGCACAAACCAAAGTCTCCTTTACAAGCATTTTACTCAGCCCCAACATTAAAGCAAACAAAGATCCAGGACTGAAACAGGATTAAATGTGTCCTTGTTTTTAGGCATGTTGATCAAAAGTTCACACTCAGTCATCTCTGATGCAATGTTATCCTATACATAGAGAGTTTGACGTCACTGAAAATACTATTTCATTCTTCCCTTTGGGTATTTCAAGGATGTAGAGAGAACTTACTTGAAGAGGTTTATTTCAAGAAGGTAAGAAATTATGCCTTGTTCAGTCCTGCTGCATGATTGTGGAACTCTCATTTTCTCCTAGAAAATACTGCTGATTATACAGAGCTAATTATCAGCAATTACCTATTTCAGAGGAATAGTGTTAAGAAGCTGCACTGCTCTGTTCCAGATAGGTGACTTCCAGGAAGCTAAGTCCCTGGTGGAAATTTCATTAAACTGTATGTTGAAAAGGCTTGTTTCATCTCACATATTTTCACCACACTTTAGAAAACAGACTCCTTACTTCAAAGGCCCCTAAAGTAGAGCATCATTTCCCACACATTCAGTCCAATCTGCTTCTGATGGGATAAGGTTAAGCCAACCAGATTTTGTAGCAATGGACTGCATAGGATAAATATCAGTAGTGAAAAAGGTAATGGGGTCACCAGAACCACAATTTAAAAGTGATATGGAAGAAGACTTAGCAATAAGCCGTAACTTCAATGCCTTGCACTATGCAGATTGTGGATTATGCTATTTCAGGTAATTTCTTTTCAACAAGCACATTTGAAGCTGTAAGACAGAGACCGTTGCTACTCTTTATGACACATGAGAGTTTTCAACATTGTGGTACTCTTATTTCCCAAGAAGAGATTTTTTTTGTAATGGTCCAGATTACCATTTCATCTAGTTCTGTCCTAATGAGTACTGCTATTCTTCGTCTTACAAAGGTAGGGCAGGCTGTGGGAAATCTCCTAAGGGATATCATGAAATTGACAGAGCACAGAGAGAATATGAACTGGAGGAGGTCCATGAGGATAGTGAACTGCAGGGAGTGGAAGCCTTGCTACTGATGTCTACTTTGGTAAGGGGAGTAGAAGACATCATTATCTATATCCAATCACTTTAAATGTGATTGGTTAAATGAGTCATTTTTTGGCTACTCTAAAGCAAGTTGCAGTAATCCACTGCAAATTATTAACTTTAAAATTAGCTACGGTTTTTGCCTAATCATAAAGAAAACACTCTTATTTGCCCATAATGACTGTTAAATTAATAATCAAATCATTTCCTTTAAGAATTATTTAAGTACAAATGTTGCATCCGAATGTCAGCAAGTTCTTGAATTGAAAAGAAGCACTGACCATGATTTAGGAGAAGTAACTCTGGGTACCAGTCTCAAAATTCAGTAATAGCATTTCAGAGCAAACATTTGCATATTGTGTTCCAAACAGCAGAGGTTTTTGGATAGGAGTAATCAGTTTTTCCACAAGCTAAGAAAGCCATAAGAATTTTAATTATTAAACTGCTTTTAAAATAATTTGTCTGTAAATAGGACAGCATTATTTACAAAGCAGGTGAAAGTTTTCTAAAATAATTAAAATAAAGAGGAAGATAATCTAACTGTGAGAATCTAGTTACTTCATTCACTTGAGAATACTATGAGCCAATTCCTAAATATTTTCCCTTTGCTAGACATAGGTGGTTTTTTGATAAAGCTCTTTTAATTTTGAGTAACAAACACTACTGCCACTGGTTTACTGATTTATGTCAAAAAGGTTACCTGCTTCTCTTCAAATTTTCCGTAGCTTCTCTTTCAATCAGTTTGGAGTGTGATTTAACTGCATTATTTTTAGCTTAGAAGATAATTTCTGTTATAAAATTCTCTGTTACCATAAAACTTTAAAATTGACCTGCATTCTAACACCCACCTTCTAAGTTGAGGTCTTGAGAATGATTTCACATACTGTCCCGACCCATTCTACCACGCTCTCTATTCCCACCCACCGCATTTCACTGGCTTGTATAAAACGTATCTGAATACCAGTCACCAACTATAAATTCGGCTGGAAGCTGGATTCATTTTCTTATTTACATACAATACAAAGGAAGGATCCATGGTCCAATCTGTGGAGGTCAACAAGCATCGTGACTTTCAATACAGTCTTAAAGGGCAAAGAAGGGCTCTTAATATTTTCCTTCTTTTCATTTATAGACTTTTCCAAAAAGTCCCTTATTGTTTCCACCTCGTCCTCCCCATTTATTCACTCAACTGCTTTACAGTTCAACACTAGAATTAATATCTGACATCTGACAACTCTTTTCCGGCCAGTGATGACTTGCAAATTGTCAACTTTTGCCCCTTTCCTAAGTAAGTCCTTACTGCTTATTTGCAAACTCTCTGCTGTTTTGGTTCGGGTTCCCCCAGAGTCAGATCCTGAGATGAGGATTCCAGAATAAGTGACTTATATGGTAAGTGAAGGAAAACACTGGTAAAAAAACGGAGAACTGAGATAGGAAGGGGAGGGTGGCCAATGAAGTGCATTTTAAAAACTTTTATTTGTTTGTTTATTTTTTGCGACTGCATCTGGCTCTGTACCCCGGGCTGGAGTGCCTGATCATAGCCCACTTTAGCCTGGAACTCCTGGGCTCCAGGGATCGCCCAGCCTCCCAAAGTGCTGGGATTATAGGCCTGAGCCACTGCACCCAGCCTCATTTTTTTTTTTAATTGGCATATTGTTAAGTGTACACATTTATGGGGTACAATTTGGCATTTCAATGCATATATATGTTGTGCTGTAGGTGCCCAGTTAACTGGTAGGTCTGGTTCAAGGGGGCACCCTACAGCAGCAGCTTAGGTTGTGGGGGTGAGGAGTACAAGTGGAGCCCTTGCTTTAAAGCAGTGCAGCTGCCTGAACTCCTGGCAACTCTCCAAACCGGACTGGGGCCTATGAGGACTGGGGGCCTCTCCTGTGGAAAGACCTGTGACCTCTGTGGCAGTTAACAGGGACCTCTGTGGAAGAAGCCCCTTTGGCTATGAGCTGACCCTGGCATGGGAGACCGTGTGGCAGAGGCAGGGTACCTCACTCACCTCTCTGTGGTGCTATGCTGGCCTTCTGTACTCCTGCCCTGGTGCTCCTGCCCTGGTGCTCTCCAGCTTACTTCCTTAGTCACTCCAGTTGAAATATAATTCTTTATTCCTTGTTTTCATCCCTTTTGGGGGAGTGGGGACGAGCGTAAGCAACTCTAGTCAGCCATCTTGCTGACATCACCTGCCCCAGAAGTGTGCCTTATTCAACCAGGTAGCACTATGGTAACAAGAACTAAATCACATGGGAAAACTCACAGAAGTAGTATGAAATACATATCTTGGAATTATTCACCTAAGAGGTGAGGGAGTTGGGGCATAAATACAGTTATTTTTATGTCTCTCATGCCAGGATCGGCTCAAAAACCAAACAGTTATTTGTTGAGGGATAATTGGGGAACTAGGAGAGGTTCTTCAACCTATCATGAGCACATGTAGAAAGTGGCTTAGGCTATGGCATTGGTAGTTCATGACTAGGCACTAAAGTGGCTGTGCCCAAGGATTTGGGTAGGGCCCCACAAAGTTTGTGAGATCTGAAACTGACACTACTCCCTGTGAAGTGACATAATTTCCTTTCATATAAGAGCATTTTACACATTTTTAATATATAACTTCTTTGGACCTTCTTAATGTTGATATTATGTAGGTTTACATGCTTGGGTATCTTCTTTCTATACTTTTCTTTGGCAGGATCCTAAGGCATCAATTTTGTATTCACCATAAATGACTTCCCAAAATTATATCAATGTCTCAGCTTAAATGCCACTTCCTGAAGGACAATTTCTTCTATGATAACTCTTCCCTCATCAATAGACTCATGTTTTTCAGCTTGCAAAGGACTTTGCTATATTCCTTTCATACAGGCAGTTCTCCACTGTAATTTCTGAAACAGATCAATTTTAAAGATGAATAGTATGAGCTCATTTTCTTGGAAACAAATTTATTTTTAGAAATGACATAAAGTAACTTGCAGTGCTTATCATAAACAAACATTTAAGCACATTAATTGTTTTAGTTGAAAAAAATCTCTGTAGTATATTTTCATAGTACATTTCATGTTTTTGAGTTTTGCTTTTTACCAGTAATATTATACCTATCTTCTAGTTTTTAATTATGTAAATAATAAAAGTACAGTAACTTGTTGAAAAGATTAAATGCATAATAATATGACAAAGCAAGTAAAATTCACCTGAAATCTTAGTAAATAAATATAACTGCCATTAATGTGTTCAATCACCATAATGTTATGTAGCTATCGATATGTACAGTCACCTGGTTTTAAATAATTGACGTCCATGGCCTAATATCACATATGCTTTTTTTGATGACATATTTTAAATAGACTGTTTTCTCACTCTCAAAATATTACAAGAATGTACATCTACATGTACAGAATCTAGACTTATTTCCAAATACTCTATTGTAAGTAATCTCCTATTACAATTATATTTTCCATTTAATTTGGATAAGTAAAAACACAACTGGTTTTGTATATGTATGCTTTGTTTAATGATGGAGATACATCCTGAGAAGTGCATCATTAGGCAATTTCATTACTGTGCAAAAATCTAGAGTGTACTTATGTAAACCTAGATGGTATAGCCTAGGCTATATGGTACAGCTTATTGCTACTAGGCTACAAACCTGTGCAGCACATTACTGTTCTGAATACTGTAGGCAGTTGAAACACAATGGTAAGTATTTGTGTATCTAAACATATCTAAACATAGAAAAGGTACAGTAAAAATATAGTATAAAAGATAAAAAAAATACATCTGTATAGGGAACTTACCATGAAAGGAGCTTGCAGGATTAGAACTTGCTCTGGGTGAGTCAGTGAGTGAGTGGTGAGTGAATGTGAAGGCCTGGGACATTACTGTACACTGCTGCAGACTTTATAAACGTTGTACACTTAAGCCACACTAAATTACTAAATTTATAAAAAAAATTTTCTTTTTTAATAATAAATTGACCTTAGCTTACTGTAACTTTTTTACTTTATAAATTCTTAATTTTTTAAACTCTTGTAATAACACTTAGCTTAAAACACAAACACCTTGTACATCTGTACAAAAATATTTTCTTTCTTTATAGACTTATTCTGTAAAATTTTTTCCATTTTTAAAATTTTTAACTTTTTTTTTACTTTTTTAGCTTTTTTGTTAAAGAATAAGACACAAACATGCACGTTAGCCTAGGCCTACACAGGTTCAAGATAATCGATATCACTGTCTTCCACCTCCATATCTTATCCCTCTGGAAGGTCTTCAGGGGCAATAACACGCATGGAGCTGTCTTTTCCTATGACAAAAATGCCTTCTTTTGGAATACCTCCTGAAGGACCTGACTGAGGCGGTTTTATGTTTAACTTTATAAGTAGAAGGAGTAAATTCTAAAATAAAGATAAAAAATGTATAGTATAGTAAATACATAAACCTACTGACAACAAAGTAGGTTTGTTTACACGAGCATCTCCACAAACACGTGAGTAATGCCTTGCACTTTGATGTTAGGAGGACTACCATATCACTAAGAGACAGGAATTTTCAGCTCCATTATAACCTTATGGGACCACTGTCATATATGCTCATTCATTGAAACATTATTATGCAGTGCATAACTGTACTTGCGTTTTTTTCCTTCCTGAAAACTTGCTCAACAATTGATTGTTCAATTACTTTCAAAAATTTATTTATAGATTTATTTGGATCTTTAAGGCAAATAACTAGACAAGTGCAAAATAAGGTAGTCTTGTGTTTCTTCCTTTAATTCTTTTTTTTCTCCTTGTGTTACTGCATTGGCTAGGACTCCCAGGTTGAGTAAAAGTGGTGACAGTAAGCTTTTGCTGTTTTATCAATAAATATTTCCAAAGGCTTTTAGCATATTGGGTTTATATTTGTCTACTCTAATATATTAATGTGGAGATTATGTTTCCTAACATCCTACTATTTACTGAATTCCTGAATTAAATTGAATTTTGTCATATTATATATAATATCTCTCTTAGCCATGGGTGGGTTCTGTATACTAATATTTTGTTTAAGATTTTGCATTTATGTTCATGAGTCACACTTTTCTGTAGGTTTTTTTTCTTGTACTGTTTTGTCTGGCTTGAATCATAGACAATGAATTCAGGGAGTATTTCATGTTTAGTCCTAATAAGTTGTAAGCTCCTATGGTTTGAGAGTGTGATGAAATGTACCTATGTCTCCCTAGTGAAAAAATGATCACATGAAAAAACACATTTTCTTAAATATTCAAAGAGTTCATTGCATTGCTCGAGATAACCCATTGGCCTCTATGGATGCCTATGATATTTCCAGAGAAGTGGCTAGGTTCAAGGACATAAAAGTAAATTCTTAGTTTAAATTTTTCCAGAGCTCATCATTGTTATTAATGTCGGGCAACAAGTAAATATTTTATTTTTTAATTTTTTTATCCATCATTACTATTGCATATCATGAGCTCTACCAATGATTTGGAAAAATAATCTAACTAAAGACTAAACTAAAACTAAAGACAATTCTTGATAGTCAATAAAAACAAAGTTAATAGCATGGTAGAAAAATGGTCTAAAAATAAAAACAAAAAATTGAGGAGAGAAAATATGGCTAATAAAATACTCTATCACAGGAAAATGCAAATTAATACAACATAATATTATTTTTTGAACTTTTGGGATACTGAACACTTCTATAATATTCAATGCTTTAAAGGATATGGGAAATGATACCACATATGCCATGAATTATGAATCAGTTATCTTTTTGAAGTCAATTTTCAATATCTATCAAAGCCTTTGACTCCGTAATTCACCTGTACTCAAAGATTCATGAAGAAACATATTCATTGCATCTAAGTTTGTACTAGTAAAGATGGTATATAACTCAAATTTCCCTCACTAGGGAATGATAACATAAATGTTGGGTGTATACAATGGAATGCTGAGCAATTATTTTAAAGGCAGGGATCTAGACAAGGAACTATGGATATTAAGATATGTATGACATTAATATATTAATAATTATATATTAAGAAAAAAGGCAAGTTTTATAATGATATTTAGTAATTTTCCATTAAGGGAAAATATGTGAATATATAACAATATACAAGTATATATATGCACACACATACACATTAATACAGGTCTATAATAATTTAGAATGCATGAAAAAATTTTAAAAAATGTTAATAATGTGTATATTTGGAGAAGGAAGTGAAGTAAATGCAGAGATACAGGGAAGGCAGACTTTATTCTGTACATTCTGTCCAATTTGACATTTTAACACATATGTACTTAAGTATAATTTGCATAATTTAAAACACATTAAAAGTGGAAAAAATAAACACAACGTTTTTAGATTATAAATTATTTTTGCATTGTTAACATGTACTTGTGTTTAGACTATATAATCATGCATACAAATAAATTTAAGCTAATTAATCTATTAACATTAAGGCTATACAATATAACTACTATGTTTTCATGCCATTATCTTAAATTTATAAGTTACTCATAATTTTAAACATACTTTATATATTGATAGAAAAATATCTTCTTGAAAACATGGCCACCTAAATTAGAGGAAAGTATTATTTTTAATACTTTAAAGGTCTACATTTTCTTTAATATATAATATTTTCAGAGACAACAAATCTGCTAAATTCAAGGAAATCATTTTTCTGTGTCAGACCAACTTAACTTTACTATTCAATTGCTCTGAAGTTGTATGTTTATGTGTATGTGTGAGAGGGCACGACTCTGTGTGTGCATAAAGTATAAAAATCAAAAAAAAGCAAAGGACCCCACTTTGCAATATCCTTGAGCAATGTGACCCAAATTCAGATTCTTAACTCTTTGTAAAATTAGCCAGATTCTCAGGAACAGATTTGTCTAAATGTGGAAAAATAAAGGCTTTAGGCCATTGACATACCAAAAGTGTATTTACTTACTATCACTCAACAGAACAGTTTTCTGCATTATAAATTAACTAGCAAATGCAGTCAATTTTTCAGAATCTATTTTTAAAACTTAATTAAGTCTTTGTCTTTGTTTTCAATATTACTCTGATTTTGGAAATAAAGTTATGCAAAGATTAGTCTCTCTCCAAGATTATTATGAATGTGAATAATTAACTCTGCCATCATGCATTATATACATGTTAAACTTTTCCTTAATTGAATTTTTAATCATTACTGTAAATATACTAATTTAATTTGCTATAAAGCATCTTATTTAATGGCCCAAAGGTGTTGGTTTTTGTAGAGGTGAATCAAATAGTTAAACTATGTTTTAGTTTAAAAGAAGAAATAAAAGTAATATGTATATTTTTTTTCCTTTTTGATGCTTTTTATTTCTATGTAAGTTCAAACAGAAAAATTGTGAGAATAGAATAAAAGATTCTAAATAATCTATTCTCTGTCTTTGCCTCTCTTCTTTTGAAACTATAATTGTACATACTTATGACTGCTTAATGTTGCCTCACAGGTCACTGAGACTCTATTCACTTTTAATTAATTAATTTATTTATTCGATAGACATAGGTCTTTTAATATCATGAAGTCACAGCCATAATAGTACATTACAATAATAACATGAAAACTAACTAGGTATTCTAATATGAAATGAGTATCATTACTCATAAAACAAAAATGATGTATGTTATTTAATGATCCTAGCACAGATTTGCTGTAATCATAACTACATATTTGTTTGCTAGAGGGAAATCAAAGTTGTTCTTACAGTTTAACTCTTCTAAGACGTTATTATTTTATTTTTATTTTTTTTATTTCAGAATACTAAGGGGGTGCAAACACTTTGGTTACATATATTGCCTATGCACTGCCCAAGTCAGAGCTACAATCATGAACATCCCCCAGACAGCGTGCCCCGCACCCATTAGGCGTGAGTTTCCCCATCGCCTCCACCCCCCTTCCACCTGCCCAACCCCTGATGAATATTTTTTCCATGTGTACATATAAGTAGTGATCAGTTAGTACCAACTTGATGGTGAGTACCAGTGGTGCTTGTTTTTCCATTTTTGTGATACTTCTCTTCGAAGAATGGGTTCTAGCTCCATCCAGGATAATACCAGATGTGTTAATTCACCGTTGTTTTTTATTGCTGAGTAATACTCCATGGTATACATATACCACATTTTATTAATCCACTCATGTATTGATGGGCACTTGAGTTGTTTCCAGATCTTTGCAATTGTGAATTGTGCTGCTATAAACATTCGAGTGCATGTCTTTGTTATAGAATGTCTGGAAATTCCAGCAAAAAGTTATTATTATCTAATAAAGAAGAAATATAATTTTTTAAAATAGGACTGTGGTAGCCATATGAAATAACCTTTGGCATTAAAATGAGTAACCAAAAATAAGTTATCTCACTGGATAAAGTTTTTATTCTTCTAAATTTAGTGTAAAGCAGCTTCAATTTAAGCCATATCTTTTAATGCTTATAATATTAGTATCAAATGAAGAAATTAATGAAGAGTCATTATCAGCCAGTTATTAGGCCAATTCTTATCAAAATTTTCAGAATTAATTGCTACATTTGAAAAGAAAGTTTTGTTAGACTTTTAGATTGAATTTATCTATATCAGCAAATACAAGGTCTGGTTAAAAATATTCTCTAGATTTCCACACTTGCTTATGATAGGAACATTTTTAACCTAGTCATGATCATAGTCACAAACTCAAAACTTCTGATGAGCTATCAGAAGGTCGGATTACCACCTATCTCATATAAACTATCTGAGCAAACAAAATTCTTCATAAATTGGTAAAGTTTAAATTTGAGTATGTCCATCCTCAATCTCTTTTGTTATATTACAGACAAGGGCTCAAAGGAATGATCATTATTAATTTTATCATCTTTTTCTGCCTTGCATCCTCTCTTTCTCTGTCTCTGTCTCTTTCCTACACAAAGATCACAGTATCATATAAGATTTATGAATTTAATTCTAGTATCATAAAGGAAATCAGAAAAGTGAGAGTGATTTTTACCTGTAAATACAAGGAAACATTTAAATGAATTTTTTAAAATGAGGGGGTTTTATAGTAAAGCGAAGGATATTTATTCTATGCAGAAGAAACAACATGAAAAAAATGACATGAAGTTATCAACAAACTATGAAAATTTAAAGCCATGAACCTTTGCCTAAATACAGAGTATATGAAGCTGATAAGGCAGAAACTAATGCTGGGAATACGGGTTGGGACGGCAATGCAAAGGTCCTTGAATGCTATATTAAAGCAGTTAGAAATTTTTCCAGAGCCTATGGGAAACCAACTCAGTATAGTCTTATTATTTTTTTCCAAAATGGAAAAAAGGCTTATAGTTGTTTTTTTCCAATTGCAAAGATGATATTTACTTTTTATTAACAAGGAAAATAATTCCATAAAATATAAACAAGAAATAAATGTTATCTATCCTCTCACTAGACAGAGATACCACATCCAACACTTTGATGTGTGCCTTCTATGTATGTTTGCACTTACAGAGAGTATCTGTATACTATAAAACAATTTTATAAACCCTTTTAGAACTTGTTATATATGTAATAGATTTTACAGGCATGTGGTAAAAAATTCAAGAGAAAACTAAGTCTCCAGCTACCGTTTTTTCCATTTTCCCAAGTTCACTGTCCAAAAATAACAAATGTGATACATAATTTCAGAAATAGCTATACATATACAAGGAGATACATATATAATATATAAAATTATGCTCTCCCTTTAAACCATATTGTAACATATTATAAGTATTGCAACACAAAACACTACACTACACCTTGCTTTTTCATTTAACAATTTATCCTGAAAAACATTACATATTAAAACATATGTTCTGAACTAAAGAGAAAGAAAAGGCAAGAAGTAATATAAGTACATAAATTGTTCATTTTTTCTTGTCTTACTAATTTTCTGACTAATTTGTTGCTTTATTACATTATAAAAAAAGCATAATGTTTCTACTATTTTTACAGTTTTGAATGTATTGAGCATTTTTGTCTAATAATGTGACTGTTTTATGGGTAGGTGGAAAGTATAAATTTTGTGCTCAATTGAGCTGTATCAATTAGATCAATATAAGCAATAGGGTTATTTAGGTTTTTTTTTTCCCTAATTCTACACTTAAAGCAGACCACACTGATGAATTTTTCTTTATGATTTTATGTAATTTTTTGAATATAGGTCATGACTTTAAAATTTTTGATGTGAATATAATCTTTATTTTATGAAGTCCTTTTTAAAAATTTAGTGTTTAACCAGAATTATACAGAATTATGTATTATTTGCTATTAATAACTGACCCTTGAAAATGTTTAGTCTTCAGTTTCCTTCTATGTCTTTGCCCTTTTTTTTTCAACCTTTCTGAGTTACTTATATTTTTATGTTTCCTATACATAACATATAGTTGGATTTTGCTGGATTATCCAATGTGAGCATCTTTTTTTTTAATAGATAAGAAAATCTCATTTATATTTATAGAGATGGAATTAATGCTTGGTTTTAGTTTTACCATCTTAATTTATGTTATTTTTCTAGCATTCATGTTTTATTCATTTTCTTTCTCAATAAAGTCTGTGTTTCCCTTATTGTGTAAGTTTCCTTCTGATAATTTTAAAAGTTTATACTCTTTTAAAGTTATTGCTGGAGTTTATAACTGTGATTTGTTTAGTGGAATGAATATATTTCTCTCCCATTGCTTGTTGATTTTCCTGTGCAAGTGATACTGAAATTACTATACATCTATCCACTTTCTTCCACTTTCATAATCTCCATTATGCTACATTATATTGCTGATTACATAATTCTTGTTTCTTTTAGAGATTACCCTCTTACTTTTGAAACACATATATACTACTTGTTTGCTTTTCAGGATGTAAACAATACATCTTTTCCCCCTCACACCACAGTTCCTTAGCTGGAAACTGCTTCCCACTCACAGATTTTCTTCCACTCTGCCATGCAGTTGCAAAGATGGTGAATTTCTTTAGTCACTTCTGTTTCCTTTACAATGTTCTGAATGAAGTAAGCTTGAGGAAAAATTTGGCAGCAGTTCTCATCATTGAAACAAATCTTTTCCAAGTAAGGGATTATTAACTTTGGTCATCAGGGTGGTCCTCTACCTTTGAGACACTGGCATCCCAACATCTCTGCCTGAAATCTGCAGCAGTAGGCATTTGTTTTTAGGAAATCATTCCAATCCTTGCTTTATTTTTACTACAATAAGAAGTGTATTCATATACCTATATCTTTTTTTTTTATCATCAAGATAGATTTCTATTCCTCTTTCTCGTTCCTTCTGTTATTCATTAGAGTCAGACAAAAACGAGGAAAAAGGTACCTTTATTCCATCTGAAATGCAGAAATCTGTTTAAGAACTTAAGTTTGAAGGTTGTCGTAATCCTGACTGTATTTTAGAAAGATAACCACCATGGCCACACATATTGATTCAGTTGTCACTTTTCAAAAGCTCTACAAATATTTCAGATATCACTGAGTTTATCTAAAGACTCTTCCTTCTGTTACGGGACACCTAATGACTCACAATTTAATTTGTGTATTTTATGTAAGAAGTGATTTAAGAAATCCAAGCATGACCCAGAGTCTAAGAGCCCATGAAATCACCTCCATTGTTGTTAATATCTGAACCTCTACTTTTAGAACTTAACAACCCATACTTATGATTTGGATTTTTTACATTAAACAGATTTTTAAATTCATACTTTATAGTTGTATATATTTATGAAGCAAAATTTGATGTTTTGATATATGTATACATTGTATAACATTCAAATCAGGGTAGTGAGTGTATCCATTACATTATGCATTTATCATTTGTTTGTGGTGAGAACATTTAAAAACATCTCTTCTACCTATTCTATAATATATAATTCCTCACTGTTAACCATAGTCACGCAATTGTGCAACAGAATAACAGTCCTCCTAACTAATCATGACTTTGAGCAACCTCTCCCCATCGTGTCCTTCCCAATTGGATCACTTTTAATCTAAAAACACCATTGTTACTAATAACATTATAATTTACAATCATCTCACACTGCACTATTTTTTAAATGGTGAGAAGTATTTTTGAGAGGTAATTGAGTAAAAGTAAGAAAGATACGGCTTCTGGGGAGCAGGAGGCATTAAGATGCAGAATGAAGTATATATTCTGCAAGTACAAGTTTGACGGAAATGGCCAGCTATGAGACATGAAGAAGTTAGTTTGGAATTAGAGGAAGCAGGAAATCTTCATTTAAGACATGTTATTTTGATATTAAAATTATACATTAAGATATCTAAATATTTTAAAGCAAATGGAACATACTTAAAGAAAGTGAATTTCAAGTAGAAGGAATGAGGTGCTCTAAGTCTCAGAGATGTTGGAAATATGAAGTGATTAATCTGAGTAGGCTTAAAAACCACGTAAAATGAGTGGATAGAAATACACATGTTTAGGTGGGTTTGTATGTCAGAAATCTTGAATACCAGTGATGAAATTCAATTTTAATGAAGTTAGTCTTAAAGAAGGCATCATCTCTTGGATATAATGCACAGGCAGATCAAGAAGCTGGCCTCCAGGTCAACAGGAAGACCTCCGCAAAAGCAGGACTTTTTCTTTTTCTATCTTGCACTTCAGACTCTTCGTATGATGTAGAAAATGGTCTCCAGAATCTCTCCATTTGTATATTATAGTTTCTCAGTAAAAGTGTCCTTATTGCTTTATTCCTGTCAGCTCCCAACTTCTAGGCAACTATTCTGGCTTTAGTTGGATCACAACCCCAAGCAGTGGAGAGTGTGAGGCAGTATGATTTACAGAAGTTGGCTCAGAAAACTTCCCCTGAGTTCAGATTGGAGGGGTAAGCTACCAAAAGAATAAAAAAAAGGTATGCTGTAGATATAAACAATTGATGCCTACTACATTTTACCCCAGGGTAAACACCACAGATACACATACACACATGTGTTTAATTTTTTCAGCATCAATTACAAATATGGTACTGGTTAATATTTATCATGCATTCAAAGCAAGACATACCCTTTTCTAAATGGAGACCATGAATAAATTGTATCCATTTATAGATCCTCATCTGAGGGTTGTCTCTATCATGTCCATTCCTCTAGAGCAGAGACAGATGGAATTCATCGTAATTCTTCAAATACGGCCTAAGGCATTAGATTAAGGGCAATTTAAAGCAGGGGCTCAAATGCAATTAGGATTTTCTCCATCTCTCCTCTTTGTTCTTTTCTGCATTTTCGTTCCATTCTCTAGCTTTAATTTCTCCATGAAGCAGGGATCACGGTCAGAGGCAACTATAATTGCAAATAATTTTGCAACAACAACAAAAATTAGAAATCTGTTTCACCAAATATACTGTGCACATCCTTAGGATAGACTCACCTATCGACCAAACCCTCAACCTCATATGATCACCAGGACTGGAGGATAGTCAGGTATGAAGCTAATTGTGGTAGCCTGACCTTGTGTCCAGGGTGGGAGGGGTTAATTACCAGGAAGTGGGCAAAAACAAGTATTGAGAAGATGCTAGTCACTGATGTGACTACATTAGGGAATTGGAAAATTGAGGCAACTCATTTCTATTGTAATATCTTCTGAATTAGACAACAGAAGAATTTATCCATCTGTATAGAGTGGGTGGTGCTTGAGCAACTGGTAGAGTTGAGAAATATTTGCAGAAAGGAATAAGAGATATGATTCATTGGTAAGAGTTTCTCTTTTGCAAGTCTGAGATGCTGGAAATGATTCACACTTGTTGATTTTCTCTTAAAGATTGCGTCTTTCAGTACTTTGATCTTATTTTCAAAGTCAAACTTCTTTTCAAAGTTAAGTAGACATGTGAAATGCTATCTAGTAAAGCAGTAAGGATTCAAGATAGTTCATTGGCTTCATCAGTTTATATTCTCATGATATGGACTCAGTGGTGACTCTCATTCCATCGACAAATTCTATCTTTGTTACAAGCCTTCCTAATAATCTAAAACCTCCTATCAAAGCACATTTTTAATATCACTTTCATTTCACAAATCTGTCATTTGAATTAGCTTCATGAAACTATCATAACAAAAAGAATCTTACTTTCTTCAGAGATGTGAGTTGTAGTAATAGAAAAAACTGGGCAGTATCTAATGTTCCCATTTTCTTCAGTGAAATAAAGATTTTCAACCTTTTTTATGACTTAAAACAAACTGATACAAATGTTAGAGTTTTAACAAAAATAAAGTAAATGATAATAACAGTATAAAGAATGCCATCCTTTTTCATATATTCGTAAAAAGCTGAGATAAATCTATTAATAAAGAAATAACTAAAGTATCCTTCAGGGAAAAAACGTTAAAAATGTTAATGTCATCAAACTATTCTAAAATTACATTATGAAATACTGCACCCACAGAACTACAGAAAATTCACAGGATGGTCAAGGCTAGATGTGTTTGGATTTAAGACACTTTCATTTCTGTAATGTTGGCGTGGTATACTTTTGCACTTAAAATTTGGCCTTGACAATTTGGTCTTGAATTAGGTGACATAAAGTTATAATTTGAGAGTTACTTATCACAGATTTTGAAAAACCCCTAAGACAACTTTTAGAATTTATTATTGCAAAGGTTGTAGACATGTACCCTTCCCCATTTTGTACTGAACTTAAATTCAGTGAAAAGGCAAACAATTTTGAAAATTTCTGACAATACTAATTTCCATTGCACTATTTCTCTTGAAGATGACTGCTAGTGCAAAGTATTCACATCACTAATGAGAAACATGTCAATTGAATTGTGTGTAGCAGATCCAAGATTCATGAAACAAATCATTTTAAATATATTTATTTTGAGAGAATAACAAAATTTGAAAGAGAATAACATTTTCTAAATACCTGTGTTGTATTGGATACCTAAGCACTCTGAGAAATGGAAAGATGGTACAGAAAAATGGCAGTAGAGTGCTTATTGAGGAAAAGTTCTTTAAATTCCCTATGTTACTAGCATTATATCAGATAGTTTTATACGTAATGTCATATTTTTACTCACTACCATTGCTTTTCATTTATCCTGAGTTCCACAGTGTTTGTCAAATTAACATCTAGACCCAATTCCCATTCACATATCTTTTCTATATCCACCCTAGTGATTCATTTCTATCCCATAGACTTCTTATCCCTCAGCACCCTTTTTTTGCCTAAAACATTCTAATACAATAGAAAAAAAATTTCACCTAATATAATAGTTTCCTATCCCTGCTGTAACAAATTACCACAAAATTGGTGGCATAAAACAACACAAATTTATTATTGAACAGTCATGGAAGTAAGAAATCTGGAATGGGTTTCACTGAGAAAAAACTATGGTATCAGCATGGTCCCACTTCCTCCCTCTGTAGGTTCTAGGGTAGAATAAGTTTTGCCTTTTTCGGTTTTGAGAACCACATTTCTTGCATTCCTTGGCCCATGTCCCCTTCCTCCATCTTCAAAGTCAGCAGTGTAGCCTTTTAAATCCCTTTTGCCTCTGTCTTCATATCACCTTCCGTCCCTCTGATCCCCTGCCTCCCTCGTATAAGCATCCCTGCAATTACATCAGGTCCACCTGAATAGTCCAGGATGATCTCCTCATCTCAAGATCTTTATTGTAACCATATCTGACAAGTCTCTGTTGCTATATAAGGTAACATTCACAGGTCTGAGGAATTAGGGCATGGACATATTGGGGGGCCATTATTCAGTCTACTATACCTAGGTTATGCTATTATGCCATGTATGATACATGTATGATACCATAACAAATAAAGTGTGAGTCACCTCACTTCAAAAATATTTTTTTTAATAAGTATGCATTAGCAACCTAAATGCAGGTTTGCACTCACCAAATGTATGACACATTAATTATTTGATTTCCTCAGAAACCAATTCCTCAGGTAACTAACATGATGTAAATATCAATATATTAATTTTCCATTAATAGTTTCATTTACTAAGGATTTTATTGACTGTCTTTGGAGTAGTTGGCATTCCAATTGCTATGATCTGAATGTTTATGCCCCCTAAATTTCATATGTTGATATCCTCACCCCCAAGATGATGATATTAGGAGGTAAAGCCTTTGGGAGGTGATTAGGTCATAAAAGTAGAGCCTTAATGAATATTAGTGCCTTTATAAAAGAGGTCTGAGAGACCTCTCACTCCTTCTACCATGTAAAGGCACACAGAGAAGGTACCATTTATAAACTTGGAAACCACCAGGCTTCATCAGACACTGAATCTACTGGCACCTTGATTTTGGACTTCTTAGCCTCCAGAACTGTGAGAAATAAATTTCTATTGTTTATAAGCTACCCAGTTTCTGGTATTTTGTTATAGCAGCTGAACAGACTAAGACACCAATATACTTTTAAGATAAATTTAAAGTGTATTTTAAATACAGTATTTAAAACAATTAAGCAAGCAAATTAGTACTTAGTCTTTTTTTTTTTTTAGAAAATTACTGGCTTGGGTCAAAGTCAACTGGCTATGCTTGGTTCGTATTTTTCTGCTCTTCGTCCTTTAAAACACAATATGATGCAAAGCCTACAACAAGGGAAAAAATGTGCCAATTTCCAGAGGAGTTTCCTCGCACTAAATCATGGCTGCAGAATTTATCAGCAACCAAGCAGTGACTAGAAGACAACTGCATGAGGTTTTCCAAGAATAAGAATGTCAGGTTTTAAATAGCACTACTTAGTAGTTCCTGAAACAGTCTATCGTGAATTCCCATGAAAATTGTGACATGACACTGAAAATGGTGGGTGATAAAAAGTCACAATTCCAAAAACCACGACTGATGGCCTATTCCCAGATTCTAGGAAGAATTTTTGTGTTTATAAGACCAAAGATATTGGATTGAGAAAATTACCAGAGACTACATATGCATTACTTTATTTCAAAAAACTGTGCTCTCTGAATGAAGACTGGAAGATAAATAGCACTATATATTCTCTATTCTCCTATCCCTGACTCAAGCCCAGGAAACACTGTATCACCTCTCTGATGTATATGCTTTTGAAGAACTTAAAGTATGTTAGTAACTCCATCAACTTTCTATACTTTACACCATCCTTGAAAATAATTGCCAGGTAGGTGGAAAAGTAGTATAGTAAGAAAATCATTGCTTTCTAAGAATAAAGTTAGTGCTCAAAATGTAATTGCTGAAAAAAGGAAGGAATAAATGAATGAATGAATTTACTATTAGTATAAGTAAAGCACTTTACAGAAAAAGAAAGAAAAAGTCTCCAAGTGGAATGTAGCTATTAGAAGTGCATTCAGCTTAAAATATAAGAAAAACCAACTTTCAGTAGTTTAACCAAATAGTTCTTTTCTTTTTTTTTCTTTTCTTTTCTTTTCTTTTTTCTTTGTAAAATAAAAAATTCAAGAGTTAGTCTGCAGTGCCATTGATGTCAGAGAACCAGCTTCTGGTAGTTTTCCAATTTATCCTCTTAATTTGTGGCTTTCATCCTAATACTGGTGGTGGTAACACTCATCAGAAGATGGCTGTTGAACCTTCATGCATTGCATTTAAATTCTATGGGAATAGGCAAAAGGCAGGACTAGTTTTATCTGATCCTTTTCTTGGGAAAATAAAAGCTTTCCCAGAAATCCTTGCAACAGACTTTCTACTAGATTTCATTGGCCTGAACTAGATCTAGGGTTGCATCAGATTTTGCAGATAAAAATATAAGGCACACAATCAAATTTGAATTTTAAATAAACTATGAATAATTTTTACTATATGTATGTCTAGTGCAGAATTTGGGACATGAAAATTGTTCATTATTTATCTGAGATTCAAATTTAACTGGACAGCTATACTTCATCTGGCAACCTTGACAGGGTCACACAGCTACCTTACTACTTGTAAGTCATGACTGTCTTAAGCGAATCATGATCCACCATTTAGGCCTGAACACACTGCCGGTCTGAAAAACAAAACAAAACAAACAAAAACCAGGAATTTTTGCAAGAAAAAGATAGAGGTGAGAAAAAGAAAGCAATTAACAGTGGCTGTCAGAGGCTGCTAGATTGTATTCCTTGTCAGTTCTAGGAATTGAAACAGCATAAAGGGTGAATTGCAGAGGACTAAGAATCAGGTACTTCAACCCACTGTCCAAATATGGATCTAAGTGGACAATGATGAAAGCAAAGGGAAAGAAATAAAATAATCTGCCCTTTAGTCTCCTATTGAAAATATAGAATTTTTCTCAAAATAAAAATATAGATGAATATTTAACCTTCCTTGAGGTAGGGGATATCTTTCTCAAAATAAAATGAATAGGAGGAGTTACAAAGTACCAGGACAATAGCTTTGACATAAATGTATGATGCTTCAAAAGATCAAAAAATAATAATCAAAAAAGAAAGAGAACTGGGAAACATTTTGCAACAAATAAAACAGACAAAGGGTTAATACTCTTATTTTTAAAAAAATTTTAAAAATTAATAACTAAAATATCTCTAAGATCCTAAAAATATGAGCAAAAGGTATGAGTGAAGGATTTATAGGAAAAATGCCTATGACTAATAATGTGTACAAAAAAATCCAACAAATTAGTAATGAAAAAATCAAGCAAACAAAATGTCATTTTTACCTATAATATTGTCACCCCATGATAACAAAACATTCTCTTAGATGAACAGCCTTTTATACTAATGGTCCGGGCAAAGGTTGATGCAACATCCCCGGAAAACAATTTGAAATATGTATGAAACATTTAAAGGGCATGCTCATTGAATCAGTAATTCTAAATCTAGGAATCACTTCTTAGCAAATAATCATTTTGTAGACAAATAATTCTTCAGAAATACAATTTCCTAATTTAAAATAATAAGAAAACATTTAAGATAAGAATAAAAATGTGTTTCCAGTATACTCACATCATTATGGAAAAGGCAACATTCCGGGGGTAGAAAAAATATTAGTAGCTATTACGGATTAGAGGTAGGAAGTGGGTCCAACTACAAAGTGTTATAATGAGGAAATTTTGGGGAATGTTGGAATTGTTCCGTATTCTTTTGATGATTATGGTTACCAGAAAATATGCATGTGTTAAAACTCACAAAACAGTATACGAAAAGAAAAATAAGAAAAGGGAAGAGGATGAGGAGAGGGAGCAAATGGAGAGGAGAAGAGGAGAAAAGAATTATTTTCCTGAGTGTAAATTTTAAAAGTGTTACCAACATGCATAATATATGCACACTGGGAGAAAATTAGAAAAGAAAAGCAAACAAAAATTTAAAAATCACTCACTTCTTAGTACTTTCTCCCTAAGATAGCACAATTAAGAGCTAGCAATGGCTAGATTAACTCTTTTATAGCCTTTATATATGTGTATCTATGTCTATAGATCAAATATATATTCGCATCATATTGTATTTAGTCATATTGCTTTATCATGTATAAAATAAGCATTTTTCTACATAACTACATATTTTATATATACATTATATAATGATTAAATATAGTTTATGAATTTAACCATTTTTATATAATGATTAAGTATGATCTCTCTACTGTATTCATATATATATAACTATTTTAATCAGAAAGAGATATGAATATTTTCTAACAAAATGCATGACAACAATATTCTTGGAGGATAGTTGCTATGGTGATTTTGTGTTAGCTATAAACAATCTTAGGTACTTGCTATATTCCTTCTTCACACCTGTCAAGGTGCTGCCAGAATAGCCTGACTGGCATGATATGCTGCCCTTTCTTTTCCTTTGCTGTGAACTACAAATGTAGTGATTGCGAAATGGACATCTGCAATAATTTTTTCACACTCAGTGTATTTAGAAAAAAAACAATGAAAAATTTATTAAGGAAAATTGTTAGTCTTTGAACTTTATCAGAACACAGGATCTGAAAGCTCTAATATTTATGTATGTGCTATACTTTTACATAATTTGAACTCTGTGGTATATTTGTAAATTTCCCATGCTGCAACAATTATAAAGATATATAAGAACTACTATGCTGTTTGAAAAAGGCAGATCTTTGAAAATTATAGTGCATTTCATTATGATGCCAAAGCAAGAAAAACTACATAATTAATGAATTATATGTACATAAAACTTAATAGAAGTAAAAGTTTGTTAAATTCAAGGTGGCGCTCAGATTGGAAAACAGAGATAATTTATCTTCTTGTATATATGCACAAGTATCCCAGGCAGTAACTCCGATGTCAAAGAAGGATTAGTTTTCTATAGCACACTGTCCTACTTCTCCTTTAAGGTATGGCACAAGGTCAGAGGGCCATCTTGTAATGAACAGGTGGAAAGGGAGTGTATCAGAGGCAGGTATTGCATTTTGGAGCATCTAGTCTAATTTCCATGACATTCAAAAGCCTACAGTTCAGAGCCTGATTACCAAGTCCAAGCAGGCAGAAGGGAAAAGTGTTGGAGACAGGGTAACTCTCTTGTTGAGTATAAAATATGAAGTAATGAAGTAGATACTAGGCAGCATCATGGTGGCTATGGAGGCCACAAGGACCAATACTGCAGTTGCAGATTGCCTTCCCACACTTCCATCCATCCAGCCAGTAAGGAGAAAATGAGACCAAATGGATTCTGGCAGCTTATTACTTGCACAGATAGCAACAACAAGATCAGCATGGTGTCAACTCCTTGCATCCTGTGTCCCCCATGAAGACACCAAATTGGAGAGGCCACATGACAGATAGCGTGGGGGCTGGGTCTCTCTGACACTGAACAATCATCCTTAACTTACAACCAAGTAGTTTAAAGCCTGCAACTGTACTCCAAGGGAGGATAAGGTAGAAAGTCTGTTGCTCAACTGAAACTAGAGGGATGGATAGAAACAGCCTTATGGCAGTTTCCCAAGATAGAAAGTAATAGAATGGTCTTGTGACAACTTGTCACCAGGCTGCTTATCTTTCCTTGCTCCAGAGAAATCACAGGGCAATCTGCAATGACTGGGTTAGACTGTAGTCAAGCCTTGCTTACATGGTCTACGTGGACATGTGCAAAGTTACCAGGACCCCAGGGTGGAGATTTTCCCCTACATAGAATGACTCATGAGATGTCAAGCATTAAAACTACAACTGGCAAGAGGTTACAAGAACCTTGCCCATCATTTCTTAAATGTACTAAGTAAGTTTTGAATCATGATACTGGTGTGTCTTTGCATACTAGTAAGTAATATAAAAACAATGAATTTGTGAAAAACAACATATGGCTTTTAATTGAATTAATTTATGCTCTGAGCTTCTATGTATTAACCAGACCCTCTTGGCCCTAAGCCACAATTAATTTTTAAATAGATTAATAGACTAATCTTTTTTGTCACTTATCCCCTACCTGTGAACAGACTATACCTTGGGTACAGCCCAGACTCTCAGACTGTAAAAAAGTCCTGTCTACATACCAGATGTCTGATCTCTGCTTGAATACTTATGAAACATGACTTCATAGAAGGCTTTCTTACATTGTTAAAAAATTCTAATGATCAGAAAAGTTTTGCCCCAAAGGTTAAGACTGACACTGCAACTTTCAACCAAACTTTAGTTGTAAAGTTTATTATTTTTCTTTGTTTTTTCCCTCCTGGAAAACACTGGATTAACATGCTACCTCTTCCATGGTTGATCTCAACAAACTAGGACCCATTTATCTGCACTTTCTGGTTATCAGTTCCCAGAAACTGTGGGTGCCAGAGAAAAGTATGTTCCAGGGTTGATAGCTTCCTCCAGCACAGAAATATAATTTATTGCTCTGAATTTTACGAGTTAAGTCTTGGGCAACATCAGAGAATCTGAACAGGTAGCAAAGGAATGTGCATCTTTTAAATCTCTTATACTGTAGCTACAAGAGGCAGCCATCATTATAACATTTTAGTGATAAGTACTTGACAGAGGACATGGCATCTTCCCTTCCTATGTTGAGTTCTGACCTTGCCTCCTTTCCCTTTTTAAAATTGTCCACTTAAATTTATATCAGGGACCTCTAAATCTATTTAGTAAACACATTTATTGAGCAAGGCTGAGAACTGTTGTAAACTTCTGCCTTCATTAAATGTGCATTATGTAGGAGACAGACAAACAACAACTTAAGAGAACTTAAATAGTCATAACCATAATGAAGCAAATTAAATCAGTGACATGACAGAGAATGGGTGGAGAGTTTCTATAGGGGCTCTCTGGATCTGGAACACCAAGCTTTTCACCATCAACTCCTAAATCTCTTCTTGGGGAAGAGCAACAAAATGAAGACACTTTTATAAAAATAGAATTTTATATGCTGCAATTTTTTATTTAGACTTACTAATTCAATTTATCTAAGATTCCCTTTAGGAAATACTGTGAAGCTATTGTATATAAGAAAATGTACAGAGTAGACTACCATTGTATCAAAACAAAAACCCATTTGAATTTTTATACTTTTAAGCATAATGATATTGCCTTCATTTTATAATCTTACACAGTAAAAATGACCTTGTCCTTTTCTTTAACCTAGCAAATTTTTACTAATTCTTCAAACTGCAGTTCAAATCCCATCTAGCAAGCAAAACCTTTCATGCTTTCCCAGTTCTGTTTGAACTCCAAGTTCCCTGTATTTTCCTCTCTGACCTTCCACATCTCTGAGGTCTCTGCCTCCGACTGGACTATGTGCTCTGTGAGGCATGGCAGTGCCCAGCCCTCTGCAAGGGATAAAGGAAAACAGGAATCAATTACTGACTGGGTAATGTGGGATGGTTAAAATGCCATGTCATGGCTATAAATGGAAGAATAAACTTTTAAATGAATATTGGAGGAAATGGCATGTGTGAAACATGATTTTTCTTTCCAGTAACAAATTTAAGTTGGAAGTCAAAACTGACGTGTTGCTTACTTACATAAGAAATATATTTTAAGATGTAGTCTAGGAATAGCTTTTCTTCTCCTAAACACCTGATATATTTTTTCCTCATAGATAATGAGAACCATGTAACTAAAACCATTTCCCTTTTTGCTTTAACTTCTAGGAATATCAGACACTAATTTATATCTGAACTACAGCAACCACTTTGGACCTTATGTCTTCTTAACTGTGTTCTCTTTGCCCCTTGGCCTATTCCTCCTATTCTGATTTATATTTTTCCTGGTCTTGATATTTTATTTACGTTTTACTATTTTGTTGGTTGTGTTTTTATAACCATTCTAAATCCTTTGTGGATTAACTCAGGCTATAAATAAGCTACTACTGGCTTAAAAATGTTCTGAGTGCATTACCTGGACCACCTCTAAGCCACATGAATTCTCAGAAAAATTTTTTTTGCTCCCCAGCTTTGGAACTTCTAACTTTTTCTCATAAATTTATCTCCAAGAAACAGTAAGATTTAAAAAAAAAACCCCAACATTGTAGGTAATTTCATTTGAAATATGAACTTAAGTTTTAGATATTACAAAATTTCATTCTCTTATTTCTAAACTCTTCTTAAAAAAAACCAAGGCTATTTTAAATGTTAGCAGGCATAATTCTTCCAAAGGTTTACTACTCCAATTTTATTTTCCTTTTAATTTTCATGTTCACATTTATGACGTTTATTTCTGGGTATGATCATGGACTTGTTCATAATCTGTATGTATCATTCTTATCTGATAATTTCAGGATCTGGTTTCACTAATGAAATCACTTAAGACAAAACACAGAAAATGTATAAAAACTTAGAAGATGTTAATAAATTTACCTACATAAATTTTAATCACCTGTATGGAATCATAAAGGAATTTTCAAAAAAATAATCAATTCACATGGTTAACTAAAGAGAATTTCTTTAATGCACAAAAAGCTCTGGCAAATTACTAAGAAAAAGACTACTAACTCAAAAGAGAACTAGTCAAAGTATATGAACATGTAGGTCACAGAACAGAAATTAAATATGGAAAGGTGTGTAATTTTATCATAATAAATGTAATGGGAATATAAAAATCCATGAGATATCATTTGTTATTTATCAGATAGGCAAAGATTAAGTCATTTGATAACAATGAGTTTCATGCAGGGTACCAAGAAATAACCCCTCTTACATGCTATTGATGAGAATATATATTTTCATGAATTTCAAAAGGTAAGGCAATATTTATCAACATTTTCAAATTTACATGTTCTTTAATCCAGCCATTTGACTCCTGGGGATTTTTGGTACATATTAAAATTATAGATATTTTAAAGGGATATTAATTCCATATTACTTGTAATCCTCAGATAACTAGAAAAATGTTTACCAAATGTGATTAATTCAATTTAATTACTTAATAAGTAATTACTGTTCACTATGTGCCAGGCTTAGTTCTAGGCCTTGTAGCCCAAAGGTGAACAAGATAAAAGCTTACATTCTAGTGGGGGAGGGGTCACAGAGATGAACTCTGAGGAGGTGATATTTGATATATGACTACAGGGGCAAGGAACCAGCCCTATGAAACTAGAGAAGGAGTATCATGGCACATTCATACAAAGCTGCTATAAAAAAAAAAACTGAGGAGGAAAATCTAACTGGAACTGTTGTAGAATGTGTTCTATAATCCTGATTTTATTACTTAATGAAATTACCATCAGCCTATTTGTTCTGTCAGCTTACACTTGTATGAATGTATTTCTAAAATCAAACTGATATATTTCATCATTTAATTTTCTGAAGTAATATTACATTTTCTGTTCCAAATAGCATATTATTATTGCCTGAGAATTCATCCTTGCATTTAAATATGATATTAGTGTGGGTGTGGTAAATGGATTGTTTTAATGAACTAGAGCACTAAACTTGAATAAGATTAGCCATTTTAATTACTTATTAATTATTTGTGCCTTGTTTTGAGGAGGACCACCAGAAAGATCTTTTTTTAGAACTTAATATATTAAATACTCTGTTAGCATAAATACAGAACCTTTTACAAAGCACTTCTACATTTATTTCAATTCCAATGTCACTTCCTGCGTGAGTCCATTTCTAACCAACCAGACAGGTCAAGTTGACCTTACACAGGGTCCTGATAAAGTATAAAATATCCTCATACCTACTCTTTTATTTTCATCCTCAGAACAACTGAAACTGATTCCTGGGATCCAGAAGACTTTTCTAATTAGTGGAGCTGAAGATCAAAGGGTAGCATTTGACCGGGTTGTCATAGTGAGAGGTCACAGAGAGAGGCTACATAATTTTGAGTGTTTATGTCATGGTTAAAGCACACATTTCCCCAAATAAGAAGCTTTGCTTAACACTGCACAGCTAAATAATGGCAAAACTGATTTTTTTCAACTGGGAAACATAAATTTTGTTGAAATGACTACTTTATTCTCTTTCTCTCTTATTGAGTCTACCAATCTTCATTAAAAATAAATATCCAAAGCAGATGTTTTGCCATTATCCTCATTGATTGTCAAGACTAGTAGTAAGAAACTTTTCAAGTATGACTTATTTTTATAAATTTTTTAAAGTGCATACATTGAATTATTATTTTCCACCTCCCATGTATGTGACAAAACTATGTAATTTATATATATATATATATGTATATTTACTTATGTAGACCTCATAGTGACCTTATACAGAAGATATTCCAATGTAAACTTATTGATTCTTAAGGTCCTCTTTTTGGAATAGTGTGTCATTTATTGTGCTTCTCAGCATTTCAGAAGTGGGACAAAAGCTACATTCTACATCTCTACCTCAAGTTCTTGTGTTGGTGTTGGTGAGATTTTTGTTTCACCAACTTGGTCTGCACAAGTCGGTGCTTCTTTTTAGAGATTACTGTATTACTTTATTTGTTTGAATATTACTACTTTTACAGACTGAAAAAGCATAGTGACAGGTTCATTTAAAATAAAGAGATGTGTTTCAAAAAGCCTGGCAATGTTACAGAAAAGGAGGGGGTAACATTTTATCTCTTGAAATCCTGTTGTGATGAGGTGTATTATTTCAGAAATACTGTAATAGCAGAAGACTTTTAAATGGTGAGGAAAACGCTTAAAGTGTAGACTTTTTTCTGTTTCCATTTTTAATATTTTTTCATCTGTCCACATATATTTATATGCTTTATTCTTTTGTAAAATATATGTTTCATTTAGATAAAATGTAGTTGTTTCAACTTTAAAGTCAATACATTTTAATGAAATTAATATATTTGCATACCTCATATTTAAATAATATGTTCAGAATGCAATCTTGCTTCTGCTTAACTCAATTCTAGAACAAACCAAAAATTAAAAGACATGAAGAAAACTTTATGCACCCTAAGCAAAACTGCTCTTTGATAAATAAAACTGTTCTGGAAAAATTTGATACTATGTCTTAGATGTCCTTTTGTTGTTCATCTTCTTTTTAACATGTTATTTCCTTTTAGATATTCTTTCCTTCTTTGGAGGCATGGTATTTTCATTTTGTACTCTTCCAGGAACTCTTCCACTCAGAAATCACTACCAGCTTCTTATCTGAAAGAATGTACTCATTGAGTTCATTGTTTATGCAGAGCCTTTTCCATTTCCAAGAAAGGCTGCCAAAGATAAAATGAAGTTTAACCCAAAGGACAAGACATATCATTTGAAACACTAGACACTGGGATGATTGGATATATGAATATTTGGAGGCAAGAAGTCAATCTATTTATTTTGCAAATCCATACCAGAGTAGATTAATTTATTTTGAAGGTTATATATTTATTAAAACACACGTATTTCCCAAATGATGAGATTTGCTTAAGATTACATAGCTAGCTAATGAGAGAAATGAATTTCCCCTTTGATTAGACCATATCACCTCCTAAACATAAAATTTTATTTGAGTAATTACTCTTTTATCTCTAATGTTAATCATTTTGTTCTTTACCTATTTATCTACAGATTTTCATTAAAAATAGATATCCAAAAGACAAGCACTTTGACATCATGTATATTATTGTTATTTATGTCATTTGCTAGCTCCTGAATAAAGCACTTTGTGTATATTTTCTTAGTTAGTTTGCTTATTAGCAATGCTGAATGGATATGCCTAAATCTAGGGTAAAAAATCTAAAGAATAACAAAAATTTTCATTTCAGTTTTAATATTTCCACTATAAAATTATTGTTAATAATTTTAAACAAGAATTATAACCTTGCCCAGAAAGCATATTTACTTACAACTTCAATTTTGATATGATGATTTTAGGAAAGGTTGACATTCATTAATGTCTCATGCACTGTTTTTAGTCAAATTCTTTTTGTGTGTCAATATTAATGTATGAATATAATTTTACTTGACAATATGGTTCTGTATGGCAGTAACTTATGTCATAAGGGAAGTCTTACTATAATAAATTTTTTCCAAACACAAGCTTTTAAAAATCAATTCATTTTTTAATGGTATTTCTGTCAATGGTTTTTGGGTTTACATATAAAGAGAGTTTTCATCTGAATACTACTAAAATACCAAATTAAGTTGTGTCATCTTTAAGTTTGGGTTTATTTTAGTTTTATATTTTCTTTTTTTTCAGATCTGTTACATCCCTAGTCTTTGCTGAATTCATCCAGCCAATTATTAGCTAGAGTACGATTATTTTCCAGGGTAAATTATTTAGTAGAATAACACAGAGTATTCTGAAAATGAGGACTGTGTATTAATGAACTCACAAGTTCAGAGTAATTTGTCAAAGTTCAGAAGAAAAGATCTCAATGAGACATCAGAAATTAGAAAAAAGCGGTTTGGTAAACCATTACTGTTCTCATTAGTACTACAAGTCAATAAGTATTTTAGGTGGGGAAAAAGCCCTGCTGACAAGAGCACTTTTTACTTAGAATATTCCTACTAAGTTAGTGAATGGTGTTTGTTACTATTTTTCTGAGGATTGCATCAGACTATAATAAAAGTGGCCTGTGTTTTTGTTTTTGCCATTTGCAGGTAAACAATGAAGGCTAAGGCTTTAAGAAATATTTAACCCAGGAAACCACCATCATGGGAATTAGAGGAAGGGGACCTGAATTCTCAACTAAGCTTTGCCACTAACAAGGTTGTTACCTTTGACAAGTCATTGATAGCTCTGACCTTCAATATACTTTTTTTTTTTTGTAAAATGAAGAAAATAAACTAGGTGGTATCTGTACTTTAACTTTTTTTCTTAATAAGTTATCTGAATTGACTGTATGTAATGAGACATTAATGAAGAATAATTAATGTAAAAAATAATTCTAGAAACAGTGTATTAAAAGGCCAGGCAGGAACAAGGTTTTCTTTCAGGGTTATCCACCACCTCAAGGACCCTCAGACCCAGAAGGGCTTCTTCATGTCAGTTGAGGCAGTACTATAGCTGCTGGCAGGAACCATGTCTCATGAGAAGAACAAAGTTTTTGCACTACAGGACCAGCTACTGTGGCACTGGTGGAAAGAATTACAGCTTCCTAATGAAGGTCAAGAGAGACAGTCTGCATTTTCCAAAAGTCCCTATCAGGATTTTTCAGATGTATTTTAGAATGATGCAGGAAGTTCTGAAATACAGTGATGCCCAGGCAATACCCTAGAACAAGGAAATCAGAATCTCTATGATGGGGCACCAAAGAAGTGATTTTAGGTGATTATCAGGTGCTTCCAGCACACAGACAAGACTGAGAACCACTCCTCTAAGGCAAGATTGGAAAATTCACTTTCATTTTAATTATTTATTCAATCCAATTGTTAGTGAAAAAAGATAATAGAAGTCTGAGTCAAGAGGGTTTCTGAGATCACAACTGTATTCACATAAAGAAGATCTGTGATCAGTTGGTGATGGATATCACAGGCAGAGAGAGCAGAGTGAGGGCATGCTACCATACATTTGCCACCCCTGCATCAGAGAGGTTTTTAGTTTTGTTTTTGTTGTTTGGCTCATGTATCCTTCCGGGAATGGCCAAATAGTTAAGAATGCATGGAAGAACACAAATTCACAGTAAATAATAAAAAATCCTTTTTGGTTTTATGGTGGCTTTGTAGACACTGGTGCATTGATTGTTATGAAACACTCTAAGAATAAGAGTTATGCTCATTATGAAAGGCTAAAAATCAATGACCACAATATAAGTGGCTGTTATAGTTATGTTAAAAATTACCTTACCTTTTGTCTTCAAATGTGCAGCATGCCTACAGCTTTCTAACGTTAAAACAAACAAAAAGTGATTTGAACTTGCTACTTTTCTTGCTTCAATTTTTACTTCTCCTTTACACTTTCATAATTATTTTTCAGAAAAAGAAAAGTGACCTAACCTATTGCCTCCATATTTTTATTACAAAGTCCTCCAGACCATTGCAGCTGACTTCTAGCCACTACATTATGTAAACTATCAATTTAGGACTTTGATATCCAGATGGTAGAGTGATATCAGATCACAAAATCTTCCCAGCCCAATGCATAACAACAAGCAAAGTTACAAATATTTTAAGCCAAAAATTCACTAGTGTCAAATAAACAAGAATATTAACTTTATGCCATAAAACTAAAAATGTGACAGCCAAGAAAAGTATGGTAAATTCTGGAGTAACACTATTCCTAACATACCCCTAACCCAACCTCAGAAGCAGTAGTCTGGGTAAACAAAATTGTACAATTCTTACTTCACTTATAAAATTTGTAAATAATTAGACTTAAGGGTATCCTTTTTTTTCCTTCTTGACTCAGGAATGAGGATTTTAAAAAGTGGGAGGTTAGAAGATGGTGGAGTGAAAATAGAAATAGCTGTCAGAGAGAGTCGGGTTAAGTGATGGGGATGAAAAATGGTACCTGACTTTCTTTGACAGAAATAGAGCCTCCAGGGGCCCTTGGTAACTTAAGGGAGCCATTGGAATTCATGTATCTCCTCATAATAGCTGGCTGTATTCCATGCCAGGTTGAAGTATAGGTGGCACAGGATAGTTAAAACAACCTCAGAAAAGAGTACAGAGGTGTATGTAATTCTGGACAAAATCGCTTAAGTTAAACATGAATAAGATGTAAAGAAGAGGCACGATGGCTACTGCAATAACCTACGGCTGTAACATGGCAATAAATTAAAATAAAGAAATATAACTCATAAAAGAACGAATGAAGTACTGATCTAGGGAAAGAAACTCAAATGTGAAAACTTCTCCTGAATATTTTATTTTTCAGAAAACTTAAGAGCTCAAAGACCAGTGATAAAACCATATAACAAGATAACTCGACATTTGATGCTATCCCAGAATTTCTGAATAATAAAGGTAACAGTCAAACTTACATGAATGGATGCATATTCATTATCTCAAAGTTAACATGACCCAACCTGAATTCTTCAATCCTAGAGGTGCTCCTCTTCCAGCCTTCCTCATTCAGGCTGGGTTCAGCCAGCCCAGCCACCCGTTTGCTCAAGCCAGAAATACACTCTTCCATTCTCCTTTCCCTCATCCTAATGACCCCTCATCATCAAATCTTATTCAGAGTTATCACAAAAAAAAATCAGGAAATAAAATCCAACAAATTTCAATTCACCAAAGTTTTCCTAAAATACAACCGCAAAGCAGAAGAAAATGTAAGGCAATATTACAAATGAATAGATATATTTGTACAAGCATGGGTCAACAGGAAAAACAATGTCGAATGAGAAATACAAAAACTGGAAACAGAAATGGGAAAATAAAAAAAGAAATGAAAAAAAATTGTTAGAAATCAGAAAAAAATGAAAGTAGAAGAATAGTTATGTCAGAAAAAACAAAATTACAAATTACACATGAAAGACTAAACTCAATTTATGATTTAATAAGGGTCGTTGAGAAAGGTAAAAAAATGAGCTAAGAGAATGAAAAAGAGATAACCACTGAAACAAAGACATTTAAAAAATTGTAAGAGACTACTCATGTTCACCTATATACAAATACATTTGAAATCATAATTGAAGTAGACCATTTCTTATGGAAATACAGGTTATAAAAATTGATCCCATTGTATAGAGAAAACGTAAACAGACTGGTTTTCTTAGATGCAATAGAGAAAGCAATTAAGTAACTTTACCTCTTTCTCCCAAACGGTACTGCCCAAGTATTTTCACAGTAAAATTCTACCAAATCTTCAAAGACCAGACAGATCTAATGCTCTATAAATGGTACCAGAGAATTGTTAATAAATTAGACTCCCTAATTATTTGTTATCAAGCAATAACATTGATAACTAAATCTGATAAATATAGAAAATACTTGTGAATATTAGTACAAAAATACTAGGTAAAATATTGAAAGGCTGAGTCCAATAGAATATTAAGAAAAAATACAAATGATCTGGTAGAAGATATTCTAGTTATGGGAATTGGGTCAACAATAGGAAATCATAAATATATCAAAGGGAATCATCAAAGGGGAAAACATATAATTATCTCCATAGATGCTGAAAAGTCTTTGACAAAATTTAATACTTCTTCCTGATTAAAAAAGAAAAAAACTCAAAAACTCAAGAAAATACAGAATATTTTAATTCTAAGGCCAGTATGTTATAGAATGAAAACACTAGGGGCATTTTACTAAGATGAGGAACAAGGCAAAGTTGCCCACTAACTCCACTTTATTCAACATTTATATATCTATGCCAAAGAAACCAGAAAAGATAAATCATTTAGAGGCAAAATATTTGGTAAAGAAGAGAAAAATATCTCTATTTGTAAATGATATGATAGTCAACTTTGGAAACCCAAGATAATCATTGATAAAATTGACAATTAAACACTAATACAATAATAAAAACAATAAAACAATTTCATAAGAACTATAAAGTTAACATAGCCTTCGTCTACACAGACAATAACTAGCCAGAGGACATAATATGAGAGAAAAACCCATTCTATAGCAGCAAAGGTTAAATACTTTAAAAATTTAACAAGAAATATGCAAAACCCATATGAGGAAAACGTTAAAAGATTTCTGAAAGGCACTGAAGTAGACTTTAAACTGAGATGTCTTCTCCTCTTGGATAGGATGACTCAACATCATAATCATGTCCATTATCCCTAAGGTAATTTATAAAGTCAAAGTAATCCTGATAAAAATACCAGCAAGCTTTTAAATAAAGTTAGACAAGGTGATACTAATGTTTATATGATAAAACTGAACGTGCAAGGATATCCAGGAAAACAATAAAAAAGAAAGAAAAACTACATGAGATACTAGCCCTACTAAACCTTCAGACATATTTTAAAGCTCTTAATTACAGGTTTTGTACTGGCATATGACAAATAGAACTATGAAATAGAGTAGAAGGCCCAAATACACATGGAAAATTAGTATACAATAAAAGTGGCATTTCAAATCACTAATGCAAAAATGGATTTGAATAAATGGTGCTGTGACCACTTGGTAGCCATTCTGAAAAAGACAAAATTAAATACACACTTCATACCTTACAAAAGAATAAACTCCTAGTGGATCAGGATCTAAACATTAAAAAGGAAACATTACAAATATTAGAAGAAAACACTTTAACCTCTGTGTAGAAAAAGTATGTATAAGCTGATATAGCCATATTTCTATAACTGAATATAGAAAATTGCAAAGATTTCCTATACTATGCTATCTTCCATGTAAGAAAGAAGGAGATGAAGAAAATATGCATATGTGTGAAAAAAATACTAGAAGGATAAACTTGAAACTAATGAGATCGGTTACTCATTAGATTAGAGATTGGGTGGCTGAAAATAAAGTGAAAAGAATGGTGAAATGAGAACTGCATAGAAGAAATAAGGAGAAAATGGCACTTCTGTGATGCATAATCTCATCTGTATGTATATACACATACACATATATACATGTACATATATACACACATACATATATCCACACACAGGTATATACAAATAGAAATAGATACAGATATGTGTGTATATATGTATATATACATACCAGTATTTTCTGGTTTTGAAGGCTTAGAGAGCAATGTCACTCCAGTATTAATGAGCATATCTAGCATTCAGATCTTGAATTTTAAATAACATTTATCACTAAAAGTAAATTAAAGTTTCTTGGAGAAAGGGCTGATTCCAGAGTTGAGATGGGGAAAATACAAGATAACCCTAAAACATCTTGAGGTGCTATAGAGTAAGAAAAGATAATGGAAACATGTCAAAAGGAACCAAGAGCCTCTTTTAAGGAGCACCTAGTAGCTAAATCTGGGAAAATTTGAGCACCCAAATAAATAATAGTAATATATTATAACATAAAATTAAATAATTACCCATGAATACATATGCTTATAAATAAATGAGTAAATAATTAAATGAGGGAGACTGAAAGCTTTTATGGAAAATTTCAATTAATAAATGTATAAGAGATTACGGAAATAGTAAATCAACATTTGGAAAATAGCCCAATAATAAATTATTTAGGCAAGAATGATTAACAGAAGCTAGAATTTGTAGGTGTATATTTGTATAATCTCAACATCTCTCTTCACAAATATTTATTGACAACAAGGAGGAAAAATAGTAACTTCATAGTGAAGAAACCCCATCTTATCAGATCCTAATCTACCCTCTATTGCCTACTCAGACATCACAAGCTGGATCCTGTAAATATTTCTTCTTGTTCAGTTGGCATGATGTTAATCTTGCTCTTCCTAGTTCTGGTTCTGATGCGCTTCCTTAGGTGGGTTCCTGCAGTGTGCATGGCTTCTGCAGTGCATACACCTGCAGCATGTGAAGCTCAGCAGCACCCGTACTCCCTCAGGTGGTTTCTCAACAAGAGTAACTGGCTGGCATCCCCCCATGTACAGAGTCCCCCAGACACTATCATGTGGCTTTGCAGCAGGTCACATGTGGCACCTCCCCATGGACAGCTTCCCTTGAAATCCCAAAAGGTATATTTCCAGAGTCCCACCAGTGCAGACTTCAGTAAACTTCCCTACCATCCAGGAAGCCATAAGCAAACCCTCTGCAAAGAGATCTATATCTCAGCCCTGGAAAGGCCCTTTTCCAGATGTGTTCTTCCTCTGAGTGCTCTATATCAACCCTAAAAGTGGTGGCTGCTCTTTATCATATCTGCTATTTCTGTATTCTTTGACATTCTCTATATCTCTTACTAGCAATCTCCAATCACTTGTAATCACGGTTATAGTTAGTATTTTTTATAATAAAGTCTCCCTCATCAGATTATTATGTATTTTATGTCTCCTGATATATCACCCTTAAAAAGTAATCAAAGTTAATATTACCAACAATAAGACATATTGACCTCATGTGCCTCCTGATATGTGGCTTTTCTCTCCTAGAGGCATCATATCACTTTTTCATATTCTGTCAAAAATGAATAGCCTGAATTTAATCATGAGGAAACATCAAATAGGCCCATATCAAAAGACTTTAATCCTCAGAATTGTGAAAGTGAAGAATGAAAAATATTTTTTTAAAAAGGAGCATAATTCACAACCTAAGTGCCCATCAACTATTGAGTGGATAAAGAAAACGTGGTGTGTATATATATGTACATATACACACACCCGCACACACATATACACGTACATACCATGGAATACTACTCAGACATGAAAAATAATGGAATAATGTCTTTTGCAGCAAATTGGATGGAACTGGAGGCCATTATCCTAAGTAACCTAGGAATGAAAAATCAAACACTACATACTCTCACTTATAAGTGGGAGCTAAGCAGTGGGTATGGATGGTCATACAGAGTGACATAAAGGACATTGGAGACTCAGAAGGGGGAAGGTGGGAGAGGGGTGCAGGATGAAAAATTACCTGTTGGGTACAATGTACAATGTACACTATTCAGGTGACTGGTACACTAAAAGCCTAGACTTCTCCACTATACATTTTATCCATGTAACAAAGAAACATTTGTACCCCCTAAATCTATTAAAACAAAATTTAACAAAAAGAGTAATTTACGCCTTCTAATGATTAATTATTACACTTATAAATACCCTCCCAATACTCATCCTGACTTATAGAGCCCTATATGATCTTGCCTTTGTCTCCTGATCTCTGGCCTCGTCTCATAGCACTGTTCCCTTCCTTCATACTCCAGCTGCCTGGCTTAATATTGGCTTATACACTCATATGCTGCATCACTCTCTACCCCTGTACTCTGCTGTGTTTAATTATTTCATACTCAGCAATCCCACAACCAAACTGACTCTGTCTCAAATAAGCTATCATTAGGAGCCACCCCTCTAGAATGTAAACCCTATGAAAGCAAAATCTTGGTTCCCTTGTTTTTTGTTACCTCTCTGGCTAGTACACTGCATGGCATATTCTAAGCACTAAGTAAATATTTTCTGACATTGATTGTTTGGCACTTGTGACCTCAACTGGTAAATTCAAGCTGTTGTTGTTTTTTTTCTACTGGTCAATTACACTGTGGCATTTGACTCGGTGGATCATGCCTAGGACAATTTTTCCACAGACGGGGGCGGGGGAAGGAGAGCTCAGGCAGTGATGCAAACGATGGAGAGTGGCTGTAAATACAGATGAAGCTTCACTCTAGCTTGCCTGCTGCTCATTCCTGCTGTGTGGCCCCCCAGTTCCTAAGTTTCATGGATGACAATTTTTCCACAGGGGGGTGGGGGTGGGGGGTGAGGCAGAGCTATGCAGTCCAGTCCCTAGGCCGTCCACGGCCCGGGAGTTGGGGACCACAGCTCTATATGGAAAGATGGTGTAAGTCTGCAAGGGAAACATGATACCAGTTGGTAGTTAACCTGGTGTAGGAGGAAGCAATAAGACATAAATTTTATGAGCATGCTTTAGTGCTCAGGGAAAACTCTTTGATAGGATGTGATGACCTGGATGGGAGTTGTTGGGTTTTTTGTTGATTTTAGTGCTGCCCAGCAGATCATTAAGCAGTATATATAAAACTTACACTCTGATTTGGGGATTTGAGGACTACATTCATGGAGAATGTTAGCCTACCAGCTCACATGGCCCCCTTGGTTTAGAAATTATAGTACGAGATTTCCCAAATCTAGAGTGCTCCTGTGACTTTTTTTTCAGCTTTCAAAGGCAGTGGTTCTTACCTGTCCTGTCAGTGTTTTCTTTCGCCGTGCCCACTGTGGAGCTGTGGTCTGGGGTCCAGGACTAAGACACTTATATTAGTGTCTTTGGTCTTATTGTTCTCCCCTAGCAAGCTCAGATATAGGCCCAGTTTCAAATATTATCTGTGCTCTCATGCCATGCAAATTCATATCTAAAGTTTCCTTTATATGACTATTTACAGCTGTTTCTTGAATGCTGTAATTAGGATATTGTATTTGCAGTTAAAGATGTAAGCTCTGAAATTAAATAGACCCATCTTAGATCCCTGACCTGTCATTTGGTAGGTGTGTGACCTACGGGAATTTACATAATTCCTCACAGCTTCAGATTCTTTATCTGAAAAAAAAAGCAGAAGTGATAGGAACCTGTTGTTGTTGTTGTTGACATTATCCAATCATAATAAAACTTGTAGATGACATTTTCTTTCTGTACTTCTTATTCTAATTAAATGACGAGTGCCTGCTAAATTGCCCAAGTGAGAAATCTGCTTGTCATCCTGAACGCCTTCCCTGTCACACTTCTCCACATCTAATTAGTGGTCAAAATCTATTAATTTTACTCTTGTGACAGAGACTGCTGGCTATTTAGGAGAATTGATTCCTCTTCATTCTGGGCACCTGGCTAGATTCCATTTTGCAGACCCTCTTATAGTTGGGTGTGGCCCTAACACTGATTTCTAACTAGGCAATGTGGGTGGAAGTAATATGTAGCACTTCCAAGCTTGGCTCGTAAAGAATTGCAGGTTTGATTCGCCATGCCGAGTTTGGACTCCCAGAGTGCTCCTGCACATCGTCGTTGAAGACAGCAGAGTTTGTATCCCTCTGGGTCTGTGACTGACCGAGCAGAGCAGAGCTCTGTCCCACTTCCGTCTTTCCAGCTCTAGCTAATTTAGACCTTCCTTGGACCTTTTGGACTTTTCAATTGAACAGGAAATATAATTGTATTATATTTGAACTGTCAAATACTTAGGGGACTATATTTTACAGGGGTTTGACTACTTCTAAAATTCTTTTAAAATTCTCTATTACCTACAGGACACTATTTATGGCCCACAAGGCTCTTCATTATTATTAATTTCCTCTTCCTTCAAACTCAACTCCCACCATCCCCCCTGTGCATGCTATATTTTATGTCTATACCAAACCATTTCACTGATATGATGGAGCACGTGTCATTTTACCTTTGTAGGTTTTTCCCTGTACCTAAAGTGTTCCTGACTCCTTTATCTACATAAAAGATTCCCATTACTATACACAGATTCAATTCAGATATCTCTTTCTCTATTATTCGTCATCTATTCTCTACTTCCTATTTACAGTAATGTATGTTTTCATCTCTTCTCCTATAATACTCTGTATATTTCTCCAATATTGCTCTTAGAAAATTATTTTGTAACCATTTGTTTACTCGTTTTTATTGTCAGTACTAGGCTACTAGTTTTCATTTTAGACTAGGGATTTTTCTGTGTTTTAACATGGCCATTTTTGTATTACCCAACAGGCAGTTAAATTTTTGAAGATATTTATTGAATGAAGAAACTACCTCAACACTTGGTGGTTTAAAACAACCATTTTATTTTATTTACAATTTCAGACGTCAGAAGTTTGTGAAGGGATTGGCACAGTTAATCTTTGATCATTGAAGACTCAGCTCGGGCAATAGGCTCCTGGAGGAGCCTGTTCCAGGATGGCTGCTTCAGTTGCATTTCTGATCCTCAGAGTGCCTTGGCCAGTCTCTCTCTCTCTCTCACCCCCACCCCCATGTGACATTTCATCTTCTGGAGAATCTCCACATTGAGAACACAGGAAAACTTATAAGCGAGGAGTTAAGTTTCAGCTGAAAGGAATTGATGCTGTCATTGTTAACCATCTAGGGGGAGGTCACTTCTAGAAAATAAAAGAAGTAGGTTTCTATAACAGTGGTAGGTGAAGGAGAGTACTTCCTCCTCTTTCTATAATTTGAAGCAAACAGATCTCTGCTTATAAGACATTATGTGTCCCAGAACTATTTCAGGAATAATATTCAAGTATTCCCTGCCATGTGAAAGCAGTTTAGGAATGAGGTTTCTAAAATGAGTGTACCGTTCATCAGTGATGGCAACAGCTGCAAATGTAGTGAAATGAAGCAGAAAAAGTCTCAGAAGCTAGCTAGGTTTGGGCAGCCATGAGTAAGACTCAAAATAAATATCTGTCATAGTTCAGTTGTAGGAAATAGCAATCGCTCTAGTTATTATAGGAGAAGAGGATTTAAAACAGGGAGGTGCTGTAAGGACTGTAGACTGGACATTCAGAAATTAACCCCCACAACACACTGCTTAACAGGCCCACCAGAAGAACAGCTACCTCTGTCACAATGAGAATGGAGGAGCATCAGGAAGCTGCCCCTTACATATTCAGGCTCAGGTACACACCACTGTAGCAGTAATCCAGGGATCAGGGGGCTACCCCATGTACTTATTTCTCAGCAGCCCCAAAGCTAGTGACTGGAGCATAGCCCCAGGAACACTCCATACCTCCACGACCCCAGCAATAACAGCAACAGCAGAAGCAACCTCACTTCTGCCTTCCAGATCTCTTGGGAATGTATTTAATTGGGGGACTCTAATTCGCATCCATAACTCTGGCTATTAGAGAGTCTGTAAAAGGTATATTTCAGCTTTCCATTTCCTCTTCTAAATGCCTTTCTGAACTGCAAAAGTTCAGAAAGCCATTTAGAAAAGAGGCTAAAATGGCTGATGGTTGCCACTTCACCTCATCCACTGCAGGGTGCTCCTGAGCAGCCAGGAGTGAGCAGCCAGGAGTGACACTTTATATGAAAGAAGGGCTCTGTCCTATCCCCAAGACCGTATTGAAGCCACCAGCATTCATCCTGAAAAAAATCCAGCTCTCCGCAAAGGGTCAGGCAGCTGTAGCAATGGCAGCCCAAAAGTAAGGGTGCAAATGCTGGAGGATGGAAGGACAGAGGAAATTTTTTTCAGGTATAGCTGGAAAACACTGGAATAATTTTCTTCAATTAGGCTAGTGTGAGGCTTTTCCTCTAAGAGCTTGTTTATGTAAGGGAAATATAATTATACTTTGTTGTTATAAATTGATGAGGCCAGGGATGTACGGGTTTGAAAGCAGTTCTTACACTTATGAAAAAAAATCCAAAAAGCAAACCTTGAACCTAGACTTCCACATCTCCAAAACAAAACTTTAATGGAATCTACTCTAATTTATCTAAACTTCTGGCCAAAACAGGGCTATAAAAAGAAAGGTGAGAAGTATTTTAAAACTCATTTCCAAATATTAAAGAAATTATATGTCTTTATTAAAAGGATTATAAACTTTCTTTTTGGTATTTTTATGAAAATAAATTGTTATGTCAAGCCAGTATTAAGACTAAATGGCACAATTTTGCAGATTTATGAGAGCATGCAACGTGTAATTTTTAAACTGGGCAACACTGGATTACCTTTTAAGTGTAGCATATGGAGTAAATGAAAACAGATGACAAACCTGCACTGAGATGGACCTCACTGATATTGCTTGAGTGAATCACATCTACAACCAAAAGTATGAGCTTACAGATTGTGCTGCATTGTAGGTAGGATTTAAAACAAATTAATAAATAAATCTAGTCTTGAAAAAAGAATACACTGTTACTGTAGCTATGTTATTAGTCTTTCTTTTCAGGAGAAAACTAATACCTAAAAGCTCTCTAATTATCCTCAACTGTGTAATTACACTTAGTATAAATATAGCCTTAAAATAAATAAATCATTCCTTAACGTTGGTAAAACAGTATACGTGAGTAAGACTTATTACCAATGAGCTAGGGATTATTTTACAAAAATAAAGGTAATTATATAAAATCTCTGTATAACTGAAGTTCAGATTCTAGCCTTATAACCTATGTCAATTTCTTGCTCACATTACCCTTCACATATTCTTCCCACTAGTTCTATTGCATCTTATGTAGTTCTGTATTGTGGTACAATTGCCTTGAATTTTAACTTTTGATGTGATTTCCTGTCTACATCGATAGGGTGTGCTCCATGACGTCAATGTCTTTTTTTTATTCTGCTTTTTATCCCCAACATCAAATCACAATTTTTCACAGCGGATAGGGGCTCAATAAATGTGGGTTGAATAAATATCTACAATTGCTTATGCCTGTGGCTTAGTTACTTATATTCAGTTCATCCCCTTACATCTCATTCAATAGGAAAACATGTTTTAAATGCTGTGAGAGGTTACCAAGTAACACAGCCAACATCCTGCCTATGATTGCGTTAGTGAAAAAAAGACTAAAATACCAATAAGAAATTTATATAAGATACTGACAATGGTATACAATCTAATCTATGTGACAGATTCAGGGGTTCGACATAACATTTAAGACAATTCAAAGGAAGGAGAGACAGTATCAGATATGTGTGCAGATAAATGATTAAATTATTCCTGAATGAAGAAGTCCCACTAACGTTGCCACGTGATTGGAAAATTCTCAAATTTTACATTGGTAAATATTTGTCAAGCACCAATGGGAGAAGATGTCATTTTTGGGTCCACAACTAATGCCAAAATATAAAAACTATGGTTTTCAACTTACAAGAGGTAAATTTCTAGAATTTTCACAGATAAAAGTAGAAAAAAATTAGAATGTAGGTATTCCTGAAATACTGTTGCTGTGTTTGTTTTAGTAAAACTCTTGCTCATGAATTATGTATTGTGCATGAGTAATATCCAGAAGAGTACTAAGGTTATTATCAACACAAACAACTCCTATTCTGACATCTAAGAAAACAGTAGTCCCTGGTTAAAAGCAGATACCTAAGAGGCAAATAATAGTCTACAAAACATGAGGTAGGAATCAGGATTAAAAAAAAGTTTGTATATTAATAATGTCAAAATCACCAAACTAGGTTGCAAGATTTAATTTCCTTTTATGAATTAAATACTTTTAATTTGAATTTTAGGTGTTTTACTAAAGTTAAAATTATTATAAATCAGCATAAAATAAATTTTGGTTTGATTATTTTTCACTTCATCTTCCTACCTCCTGAAATAACTTGAACACAATATTGAGTAAAAACAAATGCAATTAACATATCCAAGACTACATATTAAATTAAATAAATAATGTGGAATTATATTTTTCCTTGGGTACTTGCTTTTAGGTAGTTACTTTCCTCTGTTAATTTGTTATCATAGATCATTCATAGGCAGCATCAATATTACCACTAATCATTGAACTACATATAGTATTTATGAGTTTGAACAAATTCAATCCCTATTTGATAATTAAAGGAGCACAGTTGAAGAAATGCTGGGAAGATACATAGCTCTCAAGCTATCCACAGAATCTGAAAAAAGTGAAAATATTGGCTAGAAAATTCCTCTGCCAAAAATGTTCAATCTGCATTTTTAACAAAAATTAAAACTATACTTATATCAGATATTAACCACTAAAATGTTATTATACACAAGAAAATGATTTTTTATTCTATCCACACCCTAAGCTCTATGTATTTTCTGGTTTGTAATGCAAAAGGGCTTCCCCTTTTGCCAGTTTGAAAATGAACTAAATAAAACATAACATCTTTGTTAAAGATATTCAAGCTATTATAAATTATTTTTGATAAATAATTTTAGTTTTATGTTATTTAAGAAGTAAAATTCAGAATGTTACAAAGATTATGTAACATTTATGAAAGAATCCTATATTCTCGGAAATTGCTCAACACAACCAATTATCCTTTTTTAAAAGAAAAAAATTTGTCAGATACTATGTAGCCATTTCAGTTTTAGATTTTGTTGATTTAATTTCCTAGAAGTATAGCAAATTTCCCAATTAACAGGTATGCTGTCTTTCCCTGTTTCCTTAAGAGCATCTTACTTAGTTTTCTCTCGTTAGAAAAATAATAAATGATTGTTGTAGAAAACGTAGACGGAGTTGATGGACCTTCACTCTATAGTGAACCTTCTGAAACAGTTTGAGGAATACTGCAGGTGTCTGCCCATGTGCGTTTTCCTGGTTTTGGTGCATATTCTTACAGATTCTCAAACTGTAATGTTTGTGGAGGAAAAAAGATTCAGTGGCTTTTAAGCCACCAATTAGTAAATGTTTCTTAATGTTTGAGTATTTATGCTTTCTCTTCTCCATCTTTGTCCCTATCCCCATTTCTCCATCTCTCTCTCTTTCCTCCCCCACATATCTATGTATATGGTTATTAATATCAAGCATAGCTAATTAACCCTTTGTAGAAAACAGAATAGTAGCATCTACATATATTTTCTTATTTATGTATGTGTATTTTAATGTATATTATATGTATATATTTGTGTGTGTTCATTATCCACTTTTTTTTCTTATTTACTTTTTCCCTTTCACGTACTCTTTTCTCCTATCCAAGTACTAACCAGGCCCTCCCCTGCTACGCTTCCCAGATTAGATGAGATCGGACGCGTTCAGGGTGTGATGGCCTTAGATGACCTATTCTTTTCTATTAGGAATGTTGGTAGCAGTTAACATTATAATTTAGTCTTTAGTTTGTTGAATACAAACTATTAGATATTTGAATAAAATCTATAACTAGCTATTGATAGTTGGATATTGAATGAACTAGAAGAGAAATTAACACAGAGATGAATGTGAAAACTTATGGGTTCTTGTTTACTCCCCTTGTTTGAGAACAACTTAATTTGTACAAAGAATAGTTGCCTTGTTAGGTGAAAGAAAGCATGAGGTAGTTTGTATATCATGTGTGGAAGATGAATATGAATACAATGGTAAGAGATGCTCAGGAACCACTGAGGTAAACCATCAGATACTTGCTTATTGGCTGTCAGATTCATTCTCGTTCTTCCGTGTTTTCTGCTAAAACACAGGGAGCTGGAAGCCAGCAAACTGCATATCCCCTAATCCCTTGGCGACTGCCTTCTAGCTAGGCTCTGCTAATGGAAAGTGCTAATGTGAGTATGAAAGGTATGAAAGGAAGAGTAATTTTTTTTTCTGCTTCTGTAGTTCCTCCAGCAGTAACAGCAGCGTAATGGGCAAATCTGGGTTTCTGGGTCAATTTTAAGCAGTGGAGTTCTATTCACAGCCGTGGCGGGAGTGGTAGAGCCATCACGGCAGTGCAGCGTTCACGGGCTTCAGTTCCGGCCGAGGCAATGCCAATTGCAGACAACGTCAGATTCTCAGGCTTCTGCCGTGAATGTGTGGACACACTAATGGCTTTTATGTAGACTGCAGGTGGGAACATATCCCTCAGAGAACTGTAAAAATAAAAAGGATAGAGAAACATACCAAGAACAGCCAGCTCAAACTTAAACTTACAACTCGGCAATGTTTGTTAAAATCAATTTCCTGGCTTTTATGTGTTTAAATCATTACAAAAGAAATCTTACATGAATGATACAGTAACATAAAACCAGGTTAACAGGTTTTATAATTGTAGGAATCAGATAAAAACAATCAAGCACTATTGTGCCCTAATGAAGTTGAAAACTGAGTTCAAAAGAATGCTTCCAGAGGTAGAAACAGGTAGCCGTTGAGCAGTAAAGTCACTGCTCGAGAACAGAAACATGATGAAACATTTCTTTTAAGAATGAAAAGGACCTTAGGAATGGTCAGATCAATCACAGTTCTTTCCAAGTGAGCAAAATGATAGTTCTGATGGTGAGATGTTAAAATTTACTAAACTAGTTGGTGAAAACCTGGGAAAAGCACTCAGATTTCTTTCTGTGTAATTGGGCATGTTGCTATGAATAGATTGGTCAGGATGAAAGAATTCTGTCTATATAGGTTTGCTTTAATTCTTCTACTGGCACACTGACCTTGAAATCTTCAAACAAAACCAGGTCAGTAGAGAGAAAAGGTCAATGCCTCAGGAAACCTATGTTTTTGGTAGTTCAGTATTTTAGAGTCCAGGTGAATTCATGCAGATTATAGACATTTGCCGATTGTCTTTATTTTATAAATTAGGTAATTTTACACATATGTGAAGCCTCCTATGCTCCACAGGTGTTCTTAGGTGATCTTGCTGTAGCTTTTAGAACACTATTATGTTAAAATTTATGAAATTGCTATTTTTAGGTCAAAAATGGTTACATATCAGCCATTTCATGTGACTTAAGCTGATAAAAAGAAGTTGATATTCCCAGTAGATTTTTCTGATTTGATAAAAATTCAAGAGGTTTGGAACTCATCATGAATCAAGAAGACATTGTTAATATTATATAGGTAGAAATTTTTCTCTGAGATCTCCAAAGACCTCTTAATTTTCCCCTAGGAGTGCCTCATGCTTATTCTCCTACGCCAGCATCAGGTGACACCCAATCAGTCCACTGACTGTAAAAAGCATTTTTGTATTGGATTATTATAATAGAGAATTCATTAAGTTATGAATGGAAAACACCCTAATTAGATTACCACTGGACATACTCCCTAAAATCCACTGGTGGACCTGAATGACTAGACCATGGTATGGGTGCAGGGCCTGCCAAATATGTCTGGTGGAGTAGCCTTTGAGGTGGATGCCAATCAATGCCCAGCAGCCAAGATTGCAGTTAAGGTAATTAGCAAAGTCAACAATTTATATAACTCCTATGTATCAAATAAGTACATTCACAAAGAATAATAGAACTGTAAATAAAATCCCCATTTCCACCAAACTCTTTCTCTCCCCTGTCTTTTTTTGTTTTTGCTTTGAAAGAATAACTCTTCATCATAGATGATGTTAGACTGTGCAAGTCTTTGTAACTGATAATGCTTGAAATGCAGACTTATCAGAAACACTGCGAAAGGTTACTTGTCTGGTCAAATGTATCAGTAGAGATCAAGATACAGATAAATGTGTTCATTACAGTTCAGTCTCAATGGTGAACATGAATCTATCTGGTAGATAAATCTGTATTTGGACAGTCCATTAAAAAAGGCATTAACAATTTTAAATGCATCATTGAGCATTTTATTACCCTTACCTATTGGCTTGAAAACTCAATAAGTAGGGAAGAAAAATATTCAAATTAATACACAATTCTATTTTGCAATGTATGTGTATTGATTTAGTTTTCTACCAATTAATAAATTTTTTAAATGTCAGGATCAGCGGTAAAGGATCAGAGTTATTTATCTCCATGTATAAAGACTGTATATCTTTAACAATTAAACATGTTTTATGGTTTTATGGAATATTATTCTTTGTTCTTTTTTAACTCACCTTTTGCTGTGATTTTAAGAACATGTTAATTAGATCTATAAGTTATAGAGAAAAGAAAATCCCTAAAATTGATAATAACTTTAATAAATTAATTTAGGAAAGTATTTAAAAAATTATAATACTTGTATTTTCTCAAACCTAGATATAAAGAAAAAATATATTATTTTATAAAAATGACCTGTGTTTCTATATTATTTATAGTAGTCATATCAGTTAGGGTCCAGGAATGCAAAGAGAAACCATTTTAACTCTTCAAAACATAATGAATTAAATAAAAGAAATTGATGATTCAGATGACGGAAAAACTGAGAAGCCAAAGAGAGGGAAGTAATTGAATCCAGAGATTAATATGGCAGTAAACCACAACCATCTCTAGGGCAGAAGGGACAATGGAAGAAAGTCCAGTGAGAACACAGAAGCCAGAACCCCTGGTGTAGCCTGGAACCACAGCAGAGCTGCTTAGAAATTCCTGGGACCACAAACAGAGGGATAGTCTCCTGAGAAATAAACCCACAAAAAGTTACAGTTCCTGTTGGATAGTCAGCCAAAAGAAAAAGAGAGGGAGAGTAACTCCCTGGCTTCTCCCTGACTGTCTCCTACAGAAATCCCACCAGTGCTTTCTATGGGCTGAATTGGTAGTCAGTAGAAAAAGGGGCCTGGGAAATGTGTTCTGGTGGTTTTGCAAACATATGACTGGATGTCCTGATGGAGGGAGAGTAACACTGATGGCCTCCGCTGCTTCCCTTGTGGATCTATCCCACATTAGCACCACATTTCTGGAAGGCTACAGTCAGCAAATTAGCGCAGTGGAGGTACAAATACAGGCCCATTCCTGTAAGATATGGGATTTTCTAACAGGTGACTGCAGTCGAAGACCTCCCAATCAGCCTAGGCAAAACTTTCTTAGCATTGCACTGCAGTTTGACATTCTTCCTACCCAACCTTTCTTTCTTCTCTATGCTATGTAAAGCCACAAGACTCAGTAGAGGATTATACTCTGCAAGAAGACCCAGAGTGTATACCTTTCACCAAGGCCATAAGAAATGTGCTAGTGAGAACAGCATGAGTGTCCCTAAGTAGATCAGTGGTAAGTCTCCTCTACAGGCCAGGGATGATGGTAAGACAGATGATCACAAATCTGGGCTTGTTAATATCCAGAGAAATCATGCCCACTCCCCTCTCTCTACTCCCAGTAATGGAGGAGAGTTTGTGACAATTAGCCTAACCACTGGACACAAGGGGGCTGGAAGTACCACCGTAAGAACTGGCAAGAGCTGAAGGGCAGCCAAGGGGCTTTACCAGCAGGGAGTTATGCAGATGGTTAAGACAGCATGCTATGCCTAGGGGTGAAGTAGACAGGCATGGCAAAAGATTGCTGCTTAATATTTACAACCAGAAAATGGTAACAGTGGAAAAGCAGGAGGCCCAGGAATGTCTCCCCTCAAAACAGTCATGATCCTTTTCTCCCCTTTATTTTCCAGATCTGACCAATTTCCAAATCCAGATCATATTTGTTGACCCACTGGTTGTCATTTATGATTGTGGTTGCCACATGTGGAACTTAGAATAAGCTCCACATTGGGTCCTTGGCCAGCAGGTTAAGATTTATCGTGGTAGGAAAGGCCAAGTGGAAACTTCTGAAACTAAACTCATGCCCCTGGCCAAGACAGAACTCAAAAACAACATTGTATCCCATTCTTCTAACTCTGGGCTTTCCATACCTAGAGGTCTTGATGCCCTAAAAACTGCAGTTTTGCAAGGAGACCAGTGAACATTCAATTGAACTACAATTTATGGATGCTCCCTCCCAGGGGAATATGTACACCACATTTTGTTAATCCACTCATGAATTGATGGGCACTTGAGTTGATTCCACACCTTTGCAATTGTGAATTGTGCTGCAATAAACATTCGAGTGCAGGTGTCTTTTTGATAAAATGACTTCTTTTCCTTCAGGTAAATACCCAGTAGTAGGATTGCTGGATCAAATGGTAAGTTGACTTTTAGTTCTTTGAGGAATCTCCACACTGTTTTCCATAGAGGTTGTACTGATTTGCAGTCCCACCAACAGTGTAGAAGCACTCCTTTTTCTCTGCAGCCATGCCAGGGTTTACTGATTTTGGACCTATTAATAAGGCCATTCTGACTGAAGTAAGGTGATATCTCACAGTGGTTTTAATTTGCATTTTCCTGATGATTGGTGACTGAGCATTTTTCCATATGTTTATTGGCTATTTGTCTATCTTCTTTTGAAAAGCCTCTGTTCATGTCTTTTGCTCACATTTTAATGGGGTTGTTGGATTTTTTTCTTGCTGATTTGTTTGAGTTCTTTTTAGGTACTGGTTATTAGTCCTTTCTTGAACGTATAGCTTGTGAATATTTTCTCCCCATTCTGTAGGTTGTCTATTTGCTCTTTTAATTATTACCTTGGCTATGCAGAAGCTTTTTAATTTGATCAAGTCCATTTATTTATTTTTGTCATTGCTGTGATGGCCTTTGGGGTCTTCTTCATAAATTCTTTGCCTATGCTGATATCTAGGAGAGTTTTTCCAACATTTTCTGCTGGAATTTTTATGGTTTCATGCCTTACATTTAAGACTTTTATCCATATTGAATTGATCTTTGTAAGTAGTGAGGGATAGGGATCCTATTTCATTCTTCCGCATGCAGCTATCCAATTTTCCCAGCACTATTTATTAAAGAATAGGGATTCTTTTCCCCAGTGTATATTATTGTCTGCTTTGTCAATGATCAGGGTGCTAAATTTTGTTGAATGCTTTTTCTGCATCTATTGGGATGATCATATGATCTTTGTTTTTGCATCTGTTTATTTGGTGAATCACATTTTTTGATTTACGTATGTTGAACCATCCTTGCATCCCTGGGATGAAAGCCACTGGATCGTGGTGGATTATTTTTTTGATAATCTATTGAATTCATTTTTTTAGTATTTTATTGAGGATTTTTGCATCTATATTCATAAAGGGTATTGGTCTGTAGTTTTCTTTTTTTGTTGTTTCCTTTCCTGACTTTGGTATTAAGGTAATACTGGCTGCATAGAATGTGTTTTGGAGGATTCCCTCTTTCTTGATATTATGGAATAATTTCAGAAGAATGGGTACAAACTCTTCTCTGTAGGGCTCGTAAAATTCAGCTGTGAATCCATCTGGTCCAGGGCTTTTTATTCTTGGACAGTTTTTGCTTGCTGCCTCAATCTCATTGCTCATTATTGGTCTGCTCAAGAGTTCTGTTTCTTCCTGATTGAGTCTTGGAAGGTCGGATGTTTCCAGAAATTCGTCCATTTCCTCCACGTTTTTGAGTTCATGTGCATAGAGATTTCCATAGTATTCACAGATGCTATTTTGTATTTCTGTGGTATCAGTTGTAATATCTCCTTTTTCATTTCTAGTTGAGCTTATTTGAATCCTTTCTCTTCTACTCCTGGCTAATCTAGCAATAGGTCTATCAATTTTGTTTATCTTTTATCTTTTTTTACCCCCCCCATTGGTTTATCTTTTGAAAGAACCAACTTTTTGTTTCATTGATCTTCTGTATGATTTTCTTGTTTTTGATTTTGTTTAATTGTGCTCTGACCTTAGTTATTTCTTTTCTTCTGCTGACTTTGGGCTTGGTTTGGTCTTCCTTTTGTAGTTCCTTGAGATGAGTCATTAGATTGTTAATTTGTAATCTTTCTGTCTTTTTGTTGTAGGCACTTAAGGCTATGCTTACGACAAAAAGGACTGCTTTTGTTGTATCCCACAGATTTGGATAGCTTTTGTCCACTTTGTCATTAAGTTCAAGGAATCTTTTAATTTCCATCTTATTTTCTTCTTTGATCCAATAACCATTCAGCAGCAGGTTGTTTAATTTCCACGACTTTGTGTAGAATTGGGTGTTTCTCTTGGAGTTGATTATTAGTTTTATTCCACTTTGGTCTGAGAAGATACATGTTACGATTTCAATTTTTTTGAATTCATGGACCCATGTTTTGTGGCCTAAAACATAATCAGTCTTGGAGAATGTTCCATGTACTGATGAATAGAATGTATATTCAGTAGTTTTTGGGTAAAATGTTCTGTAAATGTCTGTTAGACCCAATTGTTGTATAGTCCCATTTAAGTCCAGTATTTCTTTATTTATTTTATGCTTGGATGATCAGTCCTGTTCTTTCAGTGGTGGTTGAAGTCCCTGACAATTTCAAAATTGCTGTTTATCTCTCTACATAGGTCTAGTAGGGTTTGCTTTATGAATCTGGGCACTTACGTGATAGTTGCATAGATATTTAGGATTGTTATGTCTTCTTGTTGAATTGTTCCCTTTACCAATATATAATGATCATCTTTGTCTTTCTTTACTATTGTTGATTTAAGGTCAATTTTATCTGATATGAGAATGGCTATTCCTGCTTTCTTTTAGTTTCCCTTTGCATGGAATATTTTTTGCCATCCCTTGACCTTGAGTCTGTGTAAGTCCTTGTGAGTTAGATGTGTTTCCTACAGAGAGCAGATACTTGGCTTATATTTTTTTAATCCATTCAGCTAGCCAGCCTATGTCTCTTGAGTGGGGAATTCAAACCATTTACATTGATTGATAGAATTGATATGTGGGATGCTGTTCTATTCATCCTGTTGGTTAGTACCTTATTGCTTTGTTTTATTTCTTGTATCATTGCTTTATCTGAGCTCTGAGCTTTAGCTTTTGGGTGGTTTTACACTGGAACATGACCATTGTGTTGCTCCATGTGTAATGCAGTTCAGAGTATTTCCTGCAGGGCAGGTTTGGTCTTGACAAATTCCCTCAGTGTTTACTTGTCTGGAAATTTTTTTTTTTGGAAAAGTCTTTATTTCTGCTTCATTTATGAAACTTAGTTTTTCAGGATACAAAATTCTAGGCTGGCAGTTGTTCTGTTTAAGAATACTGAAGGTGGGGCCCCAATCCTTTCTGGCTTGTAAGGTCTCAGTTGAGATGTCTGCAGTTAGCTTGATGGGTTTTCCTTTTTAAATTACTTGACATTTTTGCCTTATGGCTCACAAGAGTTTCTCTTTCATATTGACTTTGGCCATACTGATGACTATGTGTCTTGGTGATCGCCTCTTTGTGATGTATCTCCCAGGTGTTTGTTGAGCTTCTTGTACCTGGATGTCTAAATCTCTAACAAGAACAAGGAAGTTTTCCTCAATTATTCCCTCAAATAGGTTTTCCAGCCTTTGTGTGTTTTCTTCTTAACTCTCTAGGATGCTTATGATTCTTATATTTGGGCGTTTTACATAATCCCATATTTCTCATAGGCTTTGTTCGTTCCTCTTAATTCTCTGTTTATTATTTTTACTGACTGATTCAATTCAAAAGAGTTGTCTCCAAGCACTGAGATTCTTTCTTATGCCTGGTTTAGTCTATTCTTAAAACTTTCCACTGTGTTTGTATTTCCTTAAATGAATTTTTCATTTCCAGAAGTTCTATCTGGTTTTTCTTTAATATGTCGATCTCTTCAGTGAATTTTCCATTCATTTTCTGAATTGTTTCTCTGGTTTCTTTGAGTTGGTTTTCCATTTTCTCCTAGATTGCATTGAGCTTCCTTATAATCCATATTTGGAATTCTTTATCTTTCATTTCAGTATTTTCATTTTGGTTAGTATCCTTTGCTGGAGGGCTGGTGTTCCCTTTAGGGGGAGACCTTTTGTTCTGGTTTTTCATACTTTCTGAGTTCTTATGCTGATTCCTTCCCATCTGGAGCAGTTGTTGCTACTTAATTTTGGATTTTCTTTGGTTTAGGTGGGGCTTCCCCCCCACACTCACTCGTATGGGGGTGTGTGTAGCATATGTTGGGTAAGAACCTTTGGCTTGGTTTGTGGGTGCTTTGATGGTGATCTACATTCTGGATAGATGCCTTATTAATGGATATCATTAGTATGATGCTTTTCTCAGTCACTAGTGGTTTGTATGCTTTATCAGTGGTGAGCTATGTCTGTGGGCAGATTCCCTGTCTCTCTTTGATTAGAGAGGAAGGAGGCCTTTGAAATCCTTTCTCTATGCCCAGCCTTGTGGTCTTCTTAGCAGTGTGAATTGTAATGGCATGCCCTGTTTAATCATTGAGACAGTAGGTGGGGCTTGTGGGTGAGAAATAACCTCACCCTGTATGATTGAGTCAGTAAATGCTGTAAATGGGCTGTGTGAATTGATCTCCCTGTCAGTAGGTGGCATTTGCTGGTTGGAACAGGGTGCCATGTTGTTTTTGTGCCTCAATCTTGTCCCTTAAGTGAAGAATTTGAATGGCCCAGGTGGTTGGTGGGGCCCTGGAACTTCCAGGTGTGCCCTTATTCTCTGCCTCAGTGGATGTGGTTTGGGGAGTGAGGCTGAGTGGGGCTGGGTTGGATGGGTTTGCCTTTGGGCTCCACAAAAGCTGGTGAGGTAGCTATTTTGGCAGGATTCAAAGGTCTGCTCCTAGCTTCTGGGCAAAGCCACCCAACAGAAGCTGAAGTGGCCCCACCCAGCCAGAAAGTCTGTTTGTGGAGATGGGGCCATCTGAGATTCTCATTCTGACTGTCCAGCCCTCACATCTCCACCCAACCTGTGTGTCTGACCCACCAATGTATCTCTGCAAAATGCCGGCAGGCAGGGAACTACCAAATTGGGCACCCCAGGTCCACTACAAGTCCACAGAGGAAGAGGCATGGGCCCCACTCTCTGTGGATGCCTCAGCCTGGAGTATGTGCCTGCTGGAGAGGGAGCCACTTGCCTACTTCTCAGCACAAACTGCTCTCCCAGCTGGAATGGGTAGAGGAGGTGCTGCCACTCATGGTCAGCCCCAGCACCTGAATGAACTATGCCTGGTTGCTATGGCACCAGGGCATGTGTCCTAGAATCCTCCATAATCAAGCAAGGCAGTTTTCTTGCAGGGGCAGGGTGGGTGCTCTCCCAGCTCACCATGTCTGGGAACCCCACAGTATTGTATTGTCAGATCTGTCCATGTGGCCTTCCTCACCAACAGAGTCAAAATCAGACCTCCCCCTGTGTCTCCAGCAACCTGCTGGAGTCTGGAGGGAATGGGGTCCTGCGGGGATGGGGTCTGGCCTGCTTGTCTGACCTGCTGGCGTGGGACTCTGTGAAATGTTGTCAGGCAGGGAGTTCCCAAATCTGACCCCCCAGATCCACTGCAGGCCCCCAAAGGGAGAGGGGTCTCACTTTCCGTAGAAGCCTCAGCCTGTGGCACGCCCTGCTGAGGGGAGGTGGCTGCTCACTTACTTCTCAGCACAAACTGCTCTCCTAGCTGGAATGGGTGGGGGGGGCCACTGTTCACCTTCAGCCCTAGAACCTGAATCAACTGTGCCTGGTTGCTATGGCACCGTGGGCTGTGCTCTACATTCTTCCTCACTGTAGAATCTACCCTAATCAAACAGGGCAGTTTTCCTGCAGGGTGGTGAGGCCCTCTCTTGGCTTGCTGCATCTCAGAACCCCCGCAGTATTCTACTATCAGATCTGTCCACATTAGCTTCCTCGCCTCCCAAGTCCAACTCACAGACCTTCCCCCCTCCATGTCCTCAGCAACCCACTCGAGTCTGGGGGCCATGGGGTCCGACCTGGTTGTCTGACTCACTGGCATACAACTCCGTGAAACACCTTCAGGCAGGGAGTTACCAAATCAGGCACCCCAGATCCTCTGCAGGCCCCAGAAGGGAAAGGCATGAGTCCTGCTTTCCATGGAAGCCTCAGCCTGTAGCACGCTCCCACTGGGAGTGGGGGGCTGCTGCTCACCAAATTCTTGGCCCAAACTGCTTTCCCTGTTGCAGTGGGTGGGGGAAGGGTGGGGAAGGAAATGTCTGTATGGAAAAAAGCCAGCTCTCTGGCCTCTGGTGACACTCTCCCTGGTGGGGAGCCCTGTACGGAGTGTCCAAGCTCCAGGATCATGCAAGCTCTCCCCACTATACTATGTTTGCCACCGTGTCTAGGCTCGTGGGGGTGGAAAAGCTTCCAAGAACCTCAGTAGCCCATTGGCCACCAAATGCCTGTGGAAGGGTGAGAGGGATCCCCCTTACCCTTTCACTGGGTTCAGAGCTTCTCTGGGTTTGATCCTTGTGGATATCTTTTTTCATTTGTCTTCTACCTTCTCTGCTTGCAATTTTCCTCCATGAGATGCCCAGCAGGCTCCGGCACCTCTCTCTATGATCCACACCCACTCTCTGCATCTCTTCTCCTTTCTTCTTTGTCAGAATTCCTGTCTTCCCACTGGGATGGTCCAACAAGCGATGTCTCCAGTAGGCCATCTTTACTTTTCCTTAATTTTCTATTTTTCTCCAGTGTTCTTAGAATATTATGACTCTGTTGTTAAATTATGTTGTTAATAATTCAATTTATTATCTATTGTAGATTAAATTGTTAAAAAATAAAGGTTTATAAAAATGAACCTTCTACACTAAAATAGTGACCTGTACTGGCACATTACATGCATATAAAAGTAAATGGATAGAAATGACACAATTGTCTATCAGGAGTAGAATTGATAAATTGATAAATAGGTAAATATCCACACAATGGAATAAAAATAATGGAAATGAACAAACAACTGCTACATGCAATAACATGGATAAATCACAAATATAATATGGAGTGAAAGAAAGCAGATACAAAAGAATACATAATAATTCCACTTACATAAATTCAAAGAAGCAAAAGTTAGACTTCAAGACAAAGGTCAAGATAGTGGCCATATATTGGAAGGTCAGGGGATGAGTGATTAGGAAGAGGCAGGAGAGGGGCTCCTGGAATAGTCCTGATGCTCTAATTCTTCACCTGGGTGGTAGCTGCACAGGAGTGTTTACTTTGTGAAAATTGGGACTATTCTTTTGTGATTTGTGTACTTTTCTCTATATGTGATAAACTTGGATAAAAATTTTTAAAAACTAAATGAGCAAATAAAGGTTAGCATTGAGATTGTGAGCTATACTTACATAAGTGCTTACACACTTGAATTGACAAGATTGGTTTGCCATGCAGACATGTTCAGTTTCCCAGTAAAAAAGAATGCACACATTTCTCTAAGGTTAACTAATTGTCATAGAATATGCAGACCACCTTATAAGCTTTCAGAAGTACCTCACGGTGCTAATTGGGGCAAAGGTTAAACTCCATGATATCCTACAAGTCCTGCATTATCTGCCCCAGCCAGTCTAGCAGTCTTTCCCACTTTGCTTTGTACTCTGGATACACTGGCCTTCTTTAGGCCCTTCATACTTGCCAATATCTTGCAGACCACATGATCTTGGCATATGCTGTTGCACCTGTCTGCCATGCTCTTCCTTCCCCTCTTCACTTAATCCTTAATCAGCATCTTGATGTTTATAAGGAAAGCATCCCTGATTTTCTAACTCACATAAACCTCTATAAAGCTCTTGTGTTTCAATGACCTGCTTCATAGGACTTGTTACAGTTGAGGTTTTTTTTTTTCTTTAGAGACCAGGTCTCTCTGAGTCACCCAGGCTGCAGTGCAGTGGCACAATCATAGCTCACTGCAGCCTAAAAGTTCTGGGCTCAAGTGATCCTCCTGTCTTAGCCTCTGGAGTTGCTGGGATGACAGGTGTGAGTGACTGCACCTGGCAATTTTTCATATAATTTTTTGATTGTTTGCTTAAATTTTGTCCCAATTTATATACTGTAACATCTGTGAGGACAGCCACCATGTCTGTGTTTGTTTGCTTATTTATATTTAATATTATGTTTTTATAGTTTGACTCACATGCACTTGCAAAAACAGTATAGAGTTTCTCTGTACCCTTCATACAACTTTCTCCAATTATAACAATTTAGACAAACACAATACATTGTCAAAATAGGAAATTAATATTGGCACAATATTATTAACTTAAATATGATGCATGATTTTCAAAATTATCATTGAACATCATAACTTTATTGTACAGTGCCTGACACATAATTGGTTCTACATAAATATTTTTAAATGAGTATTGATTGGATGAGAATATGAAGAAATCATATTTTAACCTAAATTTCCTTATCTATGAGAGCATAAGACTGTTTTACCAAATTACCCTGCTTCCAAATCCCATGAGTTACAAGATATTGCTACTGTCTTCTCTGAAAGAGATACATATTTACATTATTTTTTTCCAAAGTTGTGATAATTTTTCTTGATTTCTCTACTCAATTCTTGCTAATCACTGTCAACTCTCTGACATTGGAGTTGAAGTCTTAGATTTCTAGAAATGCCTCTACTAGGGAAAAGAATCAGAATTTGTTTACATTCTATTTTATAAAGCAGAGTTAAGCAACTCTATAAATGAACTGGAATTATCCCCAGAAAAAGGAAATATTTGAAAGACTTTATTACATGAAAAAAATCTTGTAAGGCTATTTAATTCTAAGCTTGCTTGGCAGACAGAGCAGGCTTGGGCACCATTACACATTGCCATAGGAATATAGAGAAGACATTCATCTCTCACCTCAAAACCCTAATATTTTCTTTTCCACATTCCTATAACAACATCTGTTGATGCCCAAGCCTGCTCTGTCGCCCAAAAAAGCTAAAAGTTAAACCATCTAGTTTTAAATGTTTGAGCTCTGGTTGTTTATTCACGACCACTAAGCACTGGAGTGATACCTTGTGTACTCTTATTGCCAACAAGACCTTGTACATAATTGTTCAAGGAACACACCTTAGGCTTTGTGTTATTTCATAGTCATATTTCCTATTACCACCACCAATCCCATAAACCTCCCTCTACCCAGTCCTACCTCCAAATACACACCCTTTTATTAGCATAATTTAAAGGACCAAAGGACTGGATACCTTCTTACTTTCTCTTCTGTATTCTCACCCAGTTCTTACCTAGATATACCCAAATACCAACCTGCAGGTTGAGTATCTTTTTCCAAGCCTTGATTTTGGCCTTTACTTCTTTCAGGGAATGTAACTTAGCCCTATGCTCTCTCCCAGGTCTGAAGGTTAGGAATAAGATCTATTTCTATTTGATGAATTACTGCGTATTAACTCTTATAGGAATTTTCTAGTACTGTGCTTCCTCATAATATCAAATTTTCTTGTCTTGAACAATCTTGGAATTAAGACTGAGATAGTTCTGCCTCTTTAGAGATGGTGTTCAGTCTATGAAGCTTCTCTGAATCTAATTTTTGGAGTGGCTTCATTCCCTGTCTCTCTCCCATATTATGTTCGAGTCTAGAGTCAAATTCCTTCACAGATTCTCCACACCTAGCCAATGGCCCTATGTCATAATCATAAATGATGAAAATAAGAAACTTGAAAAAAATCTATTTTTTTGAAGTGAAAAGGATGTTACTAATTGGGTTCCATCAAGAAAATATCAATTTCTCACACGTACTAAATTTAAATAGCTATTTCAATAGATGGCAGAGAGAAAAATATATTCAATTCTAAATTCTATTTAATTACCTTTTTATATCTCACAGCATGAATATGTTCATCATTCACTCTTTAAAAGTGACTGAGGTAATTATCAGGAAAAATTATTTCATTTTGATTACTAGAAAAGCATCTTTTAAATTATTAAATCTTCAGGCAAATGTGAAACCTGTAATTATGCATTTAAAAACAAGGCAGAATTTCACAGTCATTAACATGCTTCTTCCCTGAAGGAAGTAAGCAATGTTATTGTTATTCAGGTTATAAAGCAGAGACAGGACCAGGAAAGCTTAAGGAATTGAATGGTCATAAAAGGATTTTAACATGTTCAATCAGACTGTGGTCTAAATGGTTGATCCAGAGTCCCATATGGCTAATTTAATTGACGTACACTCAATTATTAAAAAGGTAAAACATTCCAAATTATTCATTAAGCTATAAAAACTGAGTAATTCAAGTTAAATCAATTCTTTCTGAAGTTAGGTCAGGAGACCAGAAGGCCTCCTACATGTGGAATAGTCTAACAATTACATACTATATTTACTTTCAAAACATTTTTATTCTTTACTTCATGTGAAGAAAATTATTTTTAATGGGAGCAAATGATGTGGCATCCTGGGTACACCATTTTCTAAAGGAATATCTTAACTTTTGAATAGATCAAAGTATATTTTGAATAGAGGAGTATTGTGACTCAGATTGATTATATAGGTATTTACAAATTAGAGAGAAAGACACTGAAACATGTAACATATCTAGGAAATCTTTCAATAGATAATGCAATCTATGTTGAAATTTTAATTTTAATCAGAGAATTTCAAATATAGTAAGTAAAAATAATTTTTCAGTATCAAAGTTAACAGAGTAAGGAAAGTGCAAATAAGGCTTAGGTATATAAGACAAGTTTAGTTTATAAAGTTGAATTAAATATATTGTCATCCTGATACTGGCCATTCTTGTATTATTAAGTGAAAGTAATATGAAAAATTTTTTTCATGTCCAGCTTTAGTGGCATAATCTAAATCCATGGTCAAAATGAGTATAATCTTCAATATTTTAGTATTTTTGTTGAAAAAAATAAAATTTTGTTAGCAGTTTAAACAAAACAAAAAATAATTTCTCTTTTAACCAATGTAACATATAAAACAAAAGTAGAAATGTTAATTTATTTCATAAATAGACATAAACATTTTGACTACAGATTAAGTTTTCATCCTTTTATACATATGCCTAGAATCTGATTTTTCTGATCTATACTGGCCCATTTACTTGTGTGTTCTTTTCATCTTATTAAAAACTCTTTTTGAAGCATTAGATATATGTAGGGTAGGGCACTAAAAAAAATGGATTGACACCATGCATAGGTGATGGAGGTTGGGTTAGGGGCATATTTGCCTGATTCACAATTCTGCAAGGGGCTGCGGCTTACATCTTCCCAGGACTGAAAGAAGAGGTCAAGGCCAACTGGCAACTGAAAGTAGAATCCATAAAGTGGTTGGTAATAATCTAATCCTATAAAGAAGATGTAAAAAAAATCTGGAAACAACTGAACTACCTGAACTGAGAAAAATACCCATATATTTCCAAAATCAAAAGTATTTGAATCTTGCTCCTTTTAAGTGACACTATATTGAGCAAGATAACGACAATTTTTATTTTATAATGAGAAATGAGTTTGTAATTTGCAAACTGTGAGAGGCAAAGGTCTTTTTTATTAGAAAATCTTATTAAATAGGTTTCAATTGTGTGTAAGAAAACATAAAGTATTGTTCTCATTTCTTCTCCACAGGATATTTTGAGTCATGACCTGGAAGAAAAAGTTAATAGTCAGTTAATGACAGTTTTACATGAGCTAATTTGGAATCTTATTTAAAATGGTATGGATAAAAGTAGAAATTTGGTTGTAGAATCTAAGAACGTAGAATAGAAAGAACAGAAAGATATTGTGACTTGTTAAACACACACACACGAGTGTTAACTCAGGCACATTACCCTGAGTTAAAAATACAGCCTGAGAGAGCTACTACACAGAATATAATGTTTTTGATAAAATAAATCCATATCTCAATGCCATTTTTATCTTACGTGAGAAGATATATATGATGTTACAATCCCTAGGAATATATAAAGTGAACACTTTATTCAATCTTTTAATTGCTATCAGCTAAGTTATTTCTGAATATATAAGCCTATATCATAGGTTAGTCAAGGAAATATCAACTCCTGGATTCACAAAGTTGAAAGCACATGGACTTCAGAGTGAGTTACATTTGTGTTTAAATCTTTTCTCCACTGCAGCCTAGTTGAATGATGTTGGAGAAGATACTTTATCTCTCTGTGCCTGCATTGCCTTATCTAAAAAATAGGGATAAAATTACCTATTTCAAGAATTGTTATAAGAATTAAGTAAAATAATGTTTGAAAAGGTTCATTATTATTACCTCCTGTATTGTGTATAATTATACACAATAAGAAATTATTTGTGCTTTTGAGAGTATATATAAGGACTCAAAAAAAAAGCATTGCAATGTTTACCAAGAACCTGGTTTTTAGAGTGAAAGGATTCATCTTAAAATTCAGACATGCTAAGGAAGGAGCACCAAACATGGTTATGTGTAACCTCCTGACTAAATTTTATTCCTCAACACTCTTCTTTATTGGTGCATATGCACTTGCTCTGATTTTCCAAGGCTCCTGGGTGGTGAAGGAGCTGCAGCTGTGCCTGAGGCAGTCATTGGAAGAACAGGTTGAGAGTTAGGCTTTGAGCCTCTTGGTTCTCAAGCAACTCGAAGATATTAAAGTCAAGATGTCATATAGAGAGTTCTGGATGTGTATCTACTTCTCAGAAAAGGGATTTGGGCCAATGAGCTAAATTTGGGAATCGTCATCATATGGTTACAATTACAACCATTATGACAGATAACTTGCCTAGGAGGAGAGTACAGAGTAAGAAGACTGATCAAGATCCATTCTTGTCACACCCACCATTTAAGAGCAAATACAGGAAAATGGACACGCGGTGAAGTCTGGATTGAAAGAGAATAACAAGTAAAGCGGGGAAATAAGGACAGCACAGGGTCATAGAAGACCCCACCACTCTACAAGGACAGCTGAAACTAAAGCTGCTGTGGAGCTGAGGCGTCATCGTTTACAATTTGATATAAACATATCCCCCCCACAATCCTTGATTTCATTCCTTGGAGCTGTAATCCACAGGGGAAATTTCTTTCTCGGAGACCTCTCAACGGATTGGATCAGGTTCACCCAAATTATTAAGGGTAATTTCCTTGATTTAAAGTCTATTATTGTAGACGTTAATTGCATCTATAAAACACCTTCACAGGGACAGCTGGATTAGTGTTTGATTGAATCACTGGGTACTACAGCCTAGTGAAGTTGACACATAAAACTGACCATCACACCTGGTGTCTGGCTAGCCCCCAAAACTACATATTTGCTTAGCTAAACCCATTTCTCCTACTTATCAAAGAAAAGATCCAGATCTTTTGTTGTATAATAGGGAGCTAAACATTTAGTATACTAAATGCACCTTAGAGGTCATATACGTGGATACATGTAAAGCTTCATTGAATTGCATACATAAGGTTTGTACATTTTATGTGTGTTATCCCTCAATAAAATATTTTTAGACTGCACCTATGAATCCTCAGAATGGTTTTATTTTAAATTAGTTTTTCAGGATCCATATAGATGACATTGAAAATTTTAACAGTTTTTTTTCTGGTAGCCTAAAAATAATTCTCACAGGTTACAACAGTTACTATTTTCCACCTAAAGATTAAAAAAATTCACATTAGTAATTAGTTGTAAAACAACAAAAATAAACCACCCCTGTTCATCCCAGGCCCCCTTAAACTCAATATAAAAGGCAAAACAGCTGTACTTCAGACTGCATGCTGCTTTGTGATGAACTCACCATATAGTAATTTTTAATAATATAATATAGGATAACTTAATAGTTTGTAGAATTTAGGAATCATAAATTCCTTTTAATAGTAGCCTTCATGTTCACTAATGCTCAGAGGTAATATAGCCTGGTGGTTACAAGGGCAAGATTATCCATAACTCCTCTGAGATATCATGGTATGGACACTAACGATATTAAATTCTGTAATGTTATTTGTTGCTATCAGATATTGTGAAAAACAAAGAATCAAAAGAGAATCCAAGGTTTGCAATTACAGTGCTATAGGCGCACAAACATCTTGTCATAACCTTAACTGTCAGGCCACTGGCTATGAAATGGATTTACAGATTTCTTTCTCAGTGTTTATTTTGTTTTCCAAAAATTCTGATCTTCAACATCAGCAAAAAATTCACCTTGAGGGTGTGCTATTATTCCACAATTGTACGTAAAGGATATTATAAGCATTCGGCTTTTTGTTTCCATCCATATAACATACCTCACCTTTATGACTCCAGGACACTATTGCAAGTCCCAAGGAGCCTGATGCCATAGCAGGTGATTAAGTGGATACCAGGTAATATTTGCCCATGTACTTTTTATAGGTCATTTCACAGAATGGGAAAATATTTTATATAATGGGTAAAAATGCTACCTTAGTCATGAAACCTTCACTATAATGTGATGCCACAAATACATTTCTGCGTTCCATAATCTCCCAGAAAGAACTTCAATAGAATTTTGAGAAATACAAATGTAGAAACACATTATCAAAGCGATGGTCTGCAAAACCTTTGTGTTTTGAGGAGATCAACATTTGTAAGAATCAGTGACATAAAGAAAGATTCTGTGTTGACTGCATCAGAGGCATCAAAATGCAAAGCAATGAAACTTCTGTCAGTGTTTAAGAATAGCCAGATCCTAGTCCATAACTTGGAAAAAAAAGAGTTATGTGTCTGAGTTTAGGTGCTATGAGGTATTCTGCCAAATTTCAAGACATGTCTTTATACATTGATTATGAAAAATATATTTACAAAAGCATCTTCTCCAAGATTTATGAGACACATAAATCAAGGCAACAGTTAATAGATTTTCAGGGGAAAGAGAACTGCAATAAACAAATTTTTACGCATATTTCAGGCTTGTGATATCATTGTCATAATTTCTGGCATGCTCTGAAATCCTTATAATAATTATTAATACATTAATAAAAGAAAATGCTCTAAGTTCCAATTTTGAAAGGTAGACATTTGACCTTTTTTTGCTCATAATTTATGTGCCATTTATCATATGTGAGAAGATATGGATAGCAGTTAGAAAAGATCTGTTAGAAAAGATAGCAAGTATGTTGATCTGGTAATTTAAGACTCCAAAATCCACAGAGTTGACACACATATGATTTGTCTGGATTAATTTTGGTACTTATAAAACTTGTAAAGGCCTTTATCTTATGAGCTGTGCCTCACACTACAAGCTTATCTCGTGGTTGGCACATTCTCCCAGGAGTGAGTTCTATTTTCCTTTTTATTTCAGGGCCTATTACAACAAAAAATATAATAATTTGTATAGTAAAAGAACTCTTAAAGGTAGTGTCTATATATTAACTGAAATGTTATAGCTTCTAACACACCCCAAAGCAATCCCTTATTTTCCTCATGACACTCTAAATAAAACTCTGAGGTTGTTCACCAGGAAAAACATCAAACTTTGAGATTGTTTCCTAGGATGAAAAAGTGGTTATGAGCACTCAGTTTAGGAACAAACAATGGATGTCATGGGGTGGAGGGGGAGGGCAAGCATTCCTAATGGTGTGTTGTTTAGAGATCTTCTAATCTGCAATGTCTCACCTTTTTAACTCCTAAAGGTATCAGACTTAAAAACAACTTCCCTGTCAATTTCTCAAGACTGACACAGTGTACAATGTTCTGGATCAAAAGTTAGAAAATCTGCCTTCTCGTTTGAACTCAGTCATTGTGTAATTTGGGCATGGCATTGTATGTCAAGTACGATTTGAAGACCATACAGAAGCTATAAAACAAAGAATTTGCCAAAATAATGTCCCTTCTATCTCTAATATCCTATAATTTAAGACTTTAATTTAGCCCCTGATGACATCTAGCATTGTGCTAGTTGTGTGGAGGTGAAAGAATGGCACTACTAAATAAATAAATAATGATATTGCCTTTAGGAAATTGAAGTTACCAAAGACATACTTCGAATAATTATAAAATGTTAGAGAAATATTTTAGAATGTTTCTAAAGGTTTAGAAGTAGAACGTACAGAAATTAGTTACTTAGAGGATGGTAAAAGATGAGGGAGATAGGGAGAGAGTCAGAGACCTTCTAGACTGGGTAAAATCTGAAAGACTGATAGCACAAAGTGCTGACAAGGCTGTGGAGCCACTGGAATTCTTTTATGTTGCTGGCAGAAAAATTAAGGTAGATGCAATTTGGATAACTCTTTGGCTTTTCTTTAAAATTATAGCACAGCAATTCCACTTGCTTGGAATTCCAATGTACTTGAGTAAATTCCATTTACTCAAAACAAATGAAAATATATGTCTACACAAGCCCCTATACAATAATATTAATAATGTTCTTATCCATAATAACCCAAAACTGGGAAAAAATCAAATGTCCATTAGTAAGAGAATAAATAAATGAATTATGTACATTCGTAAAATTGAATACAATTGAGCAGTAAAAATAGATTAATTATGAAAACATAAAACAGCATGATTAATCTCACAAGCATTTTGTTAATAAAAAAGATTCAAAGTACATATTGAATGGTTACATTTAGATGATTTCCAAGAAGAGGTAAAACCAATTTCTTTTGATTAATACTGAAAAGCCATTGCTTATAGGATTGGAAAATTGCCTAACAGGGGATATAAGGTTACATGGGTAAATAAAATTTTCATAACTCTTTAAATAGAACATGCAACATCTACATATTTTATATGTGTAAATTATGTCTCAATATAAAATTAAAGGTCATTGAGTGAGCTAACAAAGGAATTTAGAACAGGTTATTCACTAAAAATTATATGGAAGCAAAACTAGAGATTGATAAATAAACATTTTGAAGACAAAATTATATATATACACATATATGTATATATATAATTATATACACACACATATATATAATTATATATACACATATATATTAAATACTTTTTAAATGTGTCCAATTTACATGTGTGAATAGAACAGGGGAGGAATAAGACCAACAATTAGAGAAAAAACAGTTTGTGTGTCAGATTAGAAAAGGAACATATTAGGATTTAAGAAGAATGTAGAGAAGTTAAAATATGGCAGGGCATGAGTATGTGATTTTAAAAGCACAGAGAAAGAAAGTGAACTTAGGGAATATACATGAAGAGCTGGAAGAAGGGCCCCTGTGTCTGTTACAGGCACTAAAAGAAGCAGGGCAGAGGTCTTGCCACATTTATGTACATTCTAATATAAAGCTACCCTGATCATAGCTGGAAGGCATTTGGATAATATAACTTCAGACAGAATAAATCTAAGTGGACTAATGGTTAATCTAAGCTTTTCTCAAGAATCCAAGATTCCTTACATGTCTGGAACTATATTAGAAGAAATTTAAAATTTATTATCTGGATTACACTGCTGTTAATTAAACTTCGTCACTGTTAACATCACAAAATATTTCAAACCAGTCAGTTTATGAATAATTTCCTTTTTGTGCTTAAACATGAGGCAAAACATGAGCATTCAACTTAAACTTTCATAGTGAAATCAATGTAAGCATTTGTGTTTTTCAGGTTGCGTGGAACTCATACCCAAGTCTAGTCCATTAAACTATGATAACGGACGCCAATAACAGTTAAAGAAAAATGTGAACATTCTTTGATTTAAATATGGAACTGCTAATAAACCCCATGAAAACAATGATATTGAGCCATTCCCCTTATAGAAGCATTGCAGCCGTGAGACATTTATTATTCAGTTTGCTCAAGCATTAGTTACGGATTTTCTATTTAATATCCCGTGAAACTATTAACAAAAACATGACTTAAAACAAAATATGTCAACAAAAATAAATGGTTTAAAATATTATGCATAAATAAACACATGAGGGGAGCTCTCAGTATGCATTAGGAGGCCAATAGTTTGTATATGCCATACTCAGCGATGCTAGTGGTTTGGCAGTGATGGGTACACAGTCCAACTGAAAACAGCTGTATTACTGCCAGCTCCCTCTCTTGTCTCCCTCTCCTTTGCCTGCCATTTCCCTTCCCACTGACCTAACTCAGTCAGGCCTCCCTCTGCTAAGAGGCTAGAATAACATTTTGTTTTTCTGAGGTCAAGCAACTAAAAACTGTACGTAAAACCAAACATATCGGCATGTGATTTTTATGTTAATAATATGTGCAAATTATTGTAAATGATTAGCACATGATATAAGGTTGGACCTCTAAAACTGTGTCTCCCCTCCCCTTACTGTGTATATTGTAGGTCAGAGCTCCCAGGACATTGGCTATAGTTTATGATATTTTATTTCTCTAGGATATCCTTATTCCATATCTTCTGAAAATAGTAACATTGTCTTTCTAATTTTCCATAAGCCAAACATCACTTGCTCTTCCTAACTTCTTTCTATTACTAATAAATGCTTACATAAGCCCTCTTGACATAATTATACAAATTGTGTTTATTATAGTAAGTCCAGCAAATGCCCACCCAGAGCTCCTTCTGCCCTTCATCCCATGCATCTGGTAGGCTGTTTTATTTGTGTCCTCATTTTTTAGTTAAGCCTTCAGAGCCATCTCACTTTGTTCTTTTCCAAATGTCTGAGGATGACCTAAATGTCAAGTATAATTTCAGTGGCCTCAATCTGGGGATTCGTTATTCCTTCTTTTTCATACTGGATTCAGCCTCATCCTTTTTTCTGCAACTAGAAACAGAATTGTTGGCACTCTGTCGGAGGATGGCCCCATGACACTCTTCAATATAAAGTTAGAAAGAATTTTTACAAAATGTCCTATAACTAATGATTCTAGTTTCAACTACTGAATAAAAAGAGACAATAGCTTGATAGTCTTAATTTTCACCAAGATTCTCTGGGACACTAATGGTCCCAGTTATTGAATATTTCGTATCTTCACATGTTACTATTAATACCTTGGGGAAAAATTAATCTCATTAATATAATGACCTACTCTTCTTCTGTCCATGACAAAGTAATCCATATTAGATTAGACTTTCTGTTGTAACAACTACAAAATGGGAAAATATATGAAAACAACTGTTTTCAGATATAGAATAACAGGTATTTCAGGACCATGATTCTTGAGAGATGTGAAATAAGTGAGTGAGCCCTATGGTCACCCCAACTTTGTGCCTAGCACTTTTGACTCTGACACAGCAAACCACAAATAAATTAAATTAAATACCTGCCAAAACAAAACTTAGCCCTCTGCAAGGAAAACAACAAAATCCAGACACTCAATATCATAATAGTCACAATATTCAACCTTCAATAAAAAGGATCTGGATATGAGAAGAAAGAGTAAACTGTGACTAGTAAAGATGAAAAATATTAGTAAATAGAAACAAACCCAGAACTGATAGACATGATGTAAGTAGCCAGCAAGGACTTTAAAACAGTCATTATAAACATGTTCAAGGATCTAAATTTTAAAAATGAACATAACGGGAAGAGAAATGTAAAATGTAAAATAAAAAATGAATGGAAGTTGTAGGGCCCCAAAATACAATATCTAGTTTTTCAACAATTTCTAGATGGACTTAATAGCAGATTAGATTCTCTAGATAAAAGACTCAGTGAACTTGAAGACAGCAATAAAAACTATTCAGGCTGAAGAACAGAAAAAAAAAATGCTGAGAAAAAATATGAACAGAATAGATTACTCCATGATCTATGGAAAAATATCAGCAATATAACATAAATGTGATCAAAGTCCTAGAAAGGAGAAAGGAGGGAAGAGGGGGAAAGACAAAATATTTAAAGGAATATTGGCTGAAAATTCTCCAAAATTCAACCATAAACCCACAGAGCAAAGAAGCTCAACAAACTCCAAGTAATATAAACACAACGCTACACAAATGCTCACTATAATAAAAGTTTTGGGACCATTGATGAGAAAAATCTTAAAACAGCTAGAGGGGGAAGAAAATCCATTACATAGAGTGAACCTGAAAATAAAAATTAAATTATCACTGACTTGGCATCAGAAAAAATGCAAGCCATAAGAACTAGAACAACACATTTATAATTCTTAAAGAAAAATAAAGCTGTTAATGTAGAATTTTATAATGAAACAAAAAAAAATCCTCCAAAACCAAAAATGAATGTTCAATAATGTTCATTTCACTATAATAACCATTTTACTACACATATGTATCTCATAATACCTGTTGTATACTTTAAGTATACACATAAAATTTATTAAATCAAAAATAAATTAAAAACAAATTTTAAAAAGTAAAATAAAGACATTTCAAACAAGGCAAATCTGAGAGTCTTAGTTTTGAGTAGACTTACCTGTCAAGAAATGTTAAGGGAAGTTCTTCAGACTGAAAAAAAATGATGCTAAATAGAACTCATATCTACACTAAGGAAGCACAAAAAAGGCAACAATTACCCTGCTGTAAGATTGGGTATCCCAAGGAAAGTAACAGAAACTTGTGAAAGGAAAAGTAAACTAGAATAGGGTTAAGGAAGATGCAATAAGACCACACAGGAACCTGATAATTCACATGCAGAGTTAAGCTGAGCTCTCATTAAGCTAAGCTATGTTATGGCCTGAATTAAAGCAACCTAGAACAAAAGTAATGACAGATTGCATATGAGTCTAGTCCACATTATAACCAACCTACATATACATAAATTTCACATTCTCAGGTATGACTTCTAAAGGCACTGACCTATTCAGTGTAGTAAAATACAACTATAAAGACATTAATTGAACAAAAAATATCTTGTGCCTAATCTGACATCTGATAGGACAAGTATCCATAGGTGGTGAAGCACTAAAGATAATATACTATAATCTGAATAACTATAAATATGTAACTATATATAACTGATGTAACTATAACTATATAGCTATACAATTATATATCTATATCTAATCTTTCATCTCAGGAAAAGTCAGCTTTGATGGCACATCATTCTTACTTAAATGATGTTCTAAAACCCTACCTCTCTCCCCTGAGTTTGTTCTGGATGAAAAACAACCTTTGAAGGGATCCAGTGCAATCAAGTCATAGTTTAAAAGAAATTAATTATAAACAAAATGTGTCCCAGAGGGAAACATTCCTTGAGAATATTCTTTCCAGGAAAGTTGAAATAGAAAAATAGGAGATGGCAAATGGTGCTATTTTCTTCTCTGTCTATTCTACTCAATACATGTTTCCATTTCCCTTCTGAATATTCTGGAATTTAGTCCTCAATATAAAAAATATTAATGGGTGGGTTATAGAGGATTAGAAAGAACTAAAGTAGAGAACATTTTGCGATGACTTCCAACCCTAATTTTCTTATGCCATATCCCATGCTCCCCTATGGAGAAATTAGAATTTTAGAATTGGGAGGATTCATCTAATTAAGCCAATAAATTTACAATTAAGAAAAAGGGCATCCTCCCCAGAATGTCATATATGTAAGATATTCTGTATAGACTTCTGCATAAAGAAGTTGACAATAATTAGCTTAAATAATAGATTTAGGACTTTCTCTTTTTAATCAGTAGCACCTTTTAAGAAGGAAATGTATTAGTTCAGAGCCCTGTATCAAGTTTCCAAACTAAAATACCAACTTTCACTCAATAACATTTAATATTCTTCAGTTTTTTTCCCCTGGGGAAAAATGAATCTTTTTGAAATAACTCATATATTCTTTTTGATTAAAAAGAGAGGAGAATATTTTACATGTTTCTTAGAAAACCTGATTTAAATTAAGCTTCATATCTTCATAAAACATGAGTCTTCCTCCTGTGATATTTCCTCTTTTATAATTTCTCACCTCCTCTGTTACTAAGCTATTGTCTCCCAGCTTTAAACGCTCCTCCCCCTTCCACATTCTAGTTTGTATTATAATATGGGGGTTAGGAATCTATAAATCATACTTCGGCTTTTCAGTTAGATTCTACCTATAGGGGGTGCTAGAGGGAACTGGATCACTGGGGGAAGAAGGGACCATCTTATTTGTTACCTCTTTGCTTCCTGTTCCTCTCAGTATCACCTGAGTGTTACTTCTTCATTAAGCAGCAGCAGTCTTAATTACTTTTGCAGTTTTTCCAACACTTACAGATCCAGTCTTATTATTTTCTCTTCAGGGACGTCTGCCACCAGCTGGCCAGCATTTCCTCCTGAAAAGTCTGAGTCCAGCCCCACGGGAGCCCTCTTCCAAGTTTTAAGTTTTATTAATTCCCACCTTTTGCCTTTTTTTGTCTCATTCGTAGAGTATATAGCTGCTTTCTCCACTGTTGTTTTCATGATACTTTATTATTCCATTTTTTCTTTTAATTTTTTCAATTCCAAGAAATACTTTATATTAAAGAAGTTTAATATATTAAGGAATTATTTTCTACTGTTAGAATAAATGGTATGTAACCACTGCTGTTTAAATTCTACAATGTTTGTAGAACTAAGAAGTGCCAAAGTTGAATATTTTAGTAGAACCATGGCTTCTTTGGGGGGCATGGGTAAAACCACACTTAATGTAGAAGTATTTTATATCTCTGGACCCTGGTATTTCAGTGTTCACAATTGTGCACCAAAATCATATCTCTGCAAAATAAGAGTGTAAGGAAATTACTCAGTAAGAAGAAAATGGGTGTCTCATTGTTCTGTATTCCAGTTCGTGGAAGGCTAGTACCTTCTCATGCCAGCTCAGTATTTGATGTTCAGGGACACACTAGCTCCATGGTTCTTACCTCATCTTTCTCATATGTCATAAAGGTTTGGATAAACTTAAATTCTCTGACTTTAGTCACTCCAATTAATCCAATTCTCTCATTTTAAAATTGAGTCATCTAAGCCCAAGAGAATTTGAAATAACTTGTCCATAAACACACAGCTAATGAATAACATTGCTGGAAGTCTATCTGCTTTTAGCAAGTCTACTTCCAATATAACTTATAAGTATAGGGATAGCTGATTATATACACAGTTTTTTTTTCACATAAATGTAAGTTTAACTGAAATCTTGCCACAGATGAGATTGATTGTCCCAGCTTATTAGAACCAAAAGTTGTTGTAGCTTTCATGGTTTAGTTTGGTTTAGATAGACTAGAAATCAATATCCCCTATTGTGGTTTGAATGTTTGTCCCCTTGAAAATTCATGTTGAAATTTAATTGCTGTTCTAACAGTATTAAGAAGTGGGACCTTTAAGAGGTGATTAGGCCACAACATCTACATCTTTATGGGTAGGATTGGTGCTGTTATAAAAGGGCAAATTCAGCTCCCTAGATCGTCCTCTCTCTACCTGCCCCCTCACCTCTTACCTTCTGCTGTGTGTTGACACAGCAAGAAGGCCCTCACTAGATGTCAGCACCTTGATATTGGGCATCCTAGCCTTCAGGGCTGTAAAGCAATAAATTTCTGTTCATGATAAATTATACAGTGTCAGGGATTCTGTTATAGCAGCACAAACTGGACTAAGGGACCCACTTAACATAAAGTCTACATGTGAATGGCCCAGAATTGGTATGGTAGATTTGCTCCATGAAGAACTCAGAAATACTGCCTCTTTTATCTTGTACTGACATGCATGCATGACTTCTTCTCCCAAAGTCACTTCATGGTCCCAAATGATTTATCTAGTTCAGTGATCATATTAACAAAACAACCAGCAGGGAGCAGGAGAGGGTAGGATAAGGTCCATTATCTTCATTTAGAATCACTTCCTGAATATTACATTTGCCATTAGTAATAAATAGCCCATTGTCAAGCACTTAAGTCAGAGTGCTACACTGACTGTAAAAGAAGCTGCACAAAGTAATCTTTATTCTGGGCATCCATACTTCAGATCAACATTGGAGTTTAATGATCAACGATAGCCAGGAAATGCATCTGGTTGTTTCCAATGCATTTGGCAAAAGCATTTCTTTCAGACTGTCATAAGGCTCCTTGCTATTCCTTTTTCTTAAGCAAGTGTTGGGGTTTAGAAACTTTGTATTTCCTAGCTCACTAGATTATAGATTATTAATTAACACATTGACTGCCACACTAGGGAAAAAAAATTCCTTGGGGCCATGGTGTCTTATTACAAAAGTAGAATAAAAACTTTGAAAACAAAATGATCCTTTCTAATTTAACAAAAAAATTGTTATTTTCTATTTTCTGTTTTTTCAATAAAAAAGTAATATAAAAACTTGAAAATTAGTAATGTAAAAAGTAATGTGAAAACTTGAAAAATAGTTCATAAAGGTAAAGTGTTTTCTGTGACTTGTCAGGCTTACGTGTAATTTAAAGGTAAACATAAGTAGAAAAATGAAATTCATTGACTTCTATTCATTTAATCCATGTTTTTAGAATTAAATTTTCAATATTAATTGTAACAATAAGGACATCAACAAGTAAGATTTTCACAAACTAACTACAGGGTTTTGGCCAGGGGGCCACTCATCACGTAACATGTATGCTAAAGCATGGCAGCATGAGTTGCCTATGCACTGTGTGGCTCCCAAGGTAAAGAGATGTGTGAGTTATATGTGCTTTACGAGACCCCAGGCTCAAACTTAGTGTGACTTAAATACAACTCACGTGGCAGTTAATGGGTTAGTTCAATAAATTGAGTTCCCACTACATGTCAAGAAATATGCTAGATAGTGGAGATACAGTCATGGCCATTGCCTTCAGACAGTACACACCATAGTGGGGAAACAGAATTGCATTTCACGAAAATTGAACAGCACATAAATCCCCAGCTGCAGAAATGTTTTCTTACTAGGTTCCTTCCTCCTCTATTACAAAGGGCAAAGCAGCATTTTTCAACATAGTTGTTTATGTTTTTGAGATTTGCTCCAACATTTTAAAATCAAATATTTATACATAGATTCATGGCAAAAATCATTGCCAGATTTTTTTATCTTGTTATTGACAATACAATTTAAAAGTGTTGTGTAATAAGTGTGTGGTGTAATAAGTGTGTACTTTATCCTTGGCATGCTAAGATTAACCTATTTTATAGGTAAGAAATCACACTCAAAGCAGCTAAGCAAACTAGTGGGCAGTATATCAGACAACTGGTGGGTACCAGTCTCCATTTGATCCCTGGTTTGTTTGAGTCTAAAGTTAGTACTTTTGTGACTATAATACATAGTACATTAGTAACATAATGAACGGTGAAAGTAGTTAAAATTTATAGGAAAAATTTTTCTGTCTTGCAATCCTGTAAGCAATAAAGAGTAAAAAATATACAATGTGAGAGAGAAGCCCAAAGCATCATGCTTGGTTTTATTCAACTGTAGCAAAAAGTTATTCTGGGTAGAGGGGAAGCTCTCTAGAAGTCTCGTGCATTGGATAGGAAGCTGAAGAATGTTTCTAGTCTGCTCAACTGAAGTTTTTATATTAAATTATGTCAAGCTATAGATGAATTGGTAAAAGGATAACAATGTTTTAACTTTAAGGTGAACCCTTATATCTACCTGATAATTTCAGAGATACTATAAATATATTGAAAGGTGTAGGTTACTAATAGTCTCATAATGTTAACACCAGATTTGGGATAAATTAAAGGTTATCCAGAAGGCAAATTAGGCATATATAATTATATCAAAGAGAGAATATCTTTTAAAAGTGAGCACATTATTTTGGAAGAGTAAGGTTTTTTTTTCCAAGAGATTCTCTCGATTCATTGAACATTCAATTCAATTCAATTAAAAATTGGAAGGCAAAAAGTGCTCTAATACTTTCCTTCTACCTGACATACTAACTCTATGATTGTCCTCATTGTGTTCAAGTGGATAGAGAGAGGGAATTTTAAACATATCAATGGTAATAACCTTTCCATTTACCTAAGAAAATGATTTAAATCAACCAAGCCAATAATGACAGATTTTTGGCTATCTGCAAATCGTTCTGTGGGCATTGTGAGAGCTACAAAGGTGTATACAAAATCCCTGCCTTCAAAGATCTTATACTTTAATAAGAGAGCTTAATAGGCAGCTAGATAACTAAAACAGAGGATGTGTATAAAAGAGGTAAAAATAGATTACTGGGAAGGAAGAGAGGATATCTGGTTTTACAAGCAAGACAGGATTTATTAAAAAGTGAAATGATATTTGATGTAAACATGGTGGATTTAGTGATATTTCAACAGAGCATAAAAGTGTTGGAAGAGGGATGGTATTCAAGATGGATATACAAGTGTAAGCAAACCAGAAGGTAGGACTTGGGGATGTTTGATCTCTCAGATTCAGTTTAATTGAAGAAGGCTTTATGATTATAAGTTTCTTTATAGTCTTATGGTACTTTTTAATGAATAATAAAATATATTTATACGAATAAATCATCATTCTCATCCTGAAAAGGTGAGGTCACATGTCTACTATGAATTGAACAAGAGGAAAAATATGTATTAATCAATTGTTATTTAGTAACTTAAAATAAAGATTAAATAGGTTTAAAGAAAAAAATAATTGATTGTTTCATGTTACTGAAGCATCCAAGGGTATGGCTAGATGGAGGAGCTCAAGAGGTATTATTGGACTCTGTTCCCCTCTGTTTCAGTCTTCCTCTGTCTCATGGTCTAATTAGGCCATATTCTCTAGCCTATCGACCGCAACAGAAAGAGACCATCTTCCCTGACAACTAAGAAAAGAGCTTCCACAGAGGTCTCTGATCAGCCAGTTTGCATCACAGGCACACCTTTGCTGAGGCAATTCTAGTTGGTTAGGGACAGTTCAACATATCTTTATAAATGATTAAAATTTGTAATTTAATTTTGCATATTTTTATTCCATTAGATTCCAACAATTCTGTAAACAAAGCCAGCTATTATTATTATTATACTCATTCTACTTGGGGAAGAAACTGAGGCTCAAAAACATGATGGATATGGAAATTTATCTGAGGTTTTCAAACTCCAGCTGTGAGCAGACTTGATCATTTAAAAACCTATATATGAGGAGTTGGAAGATGCTAAGGAACTAGTGAAATAGATCAAAAGGTTAAAAAAATACCATTCTAGAAACATGGAACAGAAGGAACAAGGACAAACAATTTCAAGACAGAGAAAGTTGGAAATATTGCTACATAATGGTTGAAGAATAAAACTGAGAAAAGATCACCAGATTTTAAATATGTATGCAAGGGAGGGAAGTTACACTGCAATAAGAATATCTTGAGGAAGCCTTGGCATCTTGGATATTGACTTGTGTGGCTTAAGAATCGTAGCAAGGAAAGCAATAGGATTATATCTCAAAAGAACGGCAGAATGAGGAATAGGACAAGTTTTGTTTTGCTTTTAAAATAGCAAAGGAGATCAATGTTTATAACATATGAGCAATAAAGATAAATGTATTAGAAATATTTTAGAAATTAAATGAAAAATGCATTAAAATAATTTAGAAATAAAATCTTCATTAGAAAAAAATATATATTAATTCAAACTGGTTTTGAATAACTATGTTCAATAGCTTGTCAAAAATCTATCTCATTACTTAGTATTTGACTTTCCCCATCTGGTGACAAACCACTGACTAAAAACAGATTCAAAGTCTCCTATGCTCTGAGGTCTAAATAGCAGTGACCATGTCTCCATCTATTATCATTTCCTGATTGTAACAGAACAAATAGCTGCTAGAGGTTATCAAGTGTAAATTTTTTACCTTTACTAAACTGTCACAAGTTTGGTGATTTTAGCGATTTTGGTCAATAAGCTGTCTTCTCGTGAATTGCCCAGCAGTATTTCTGGTGTCAGTTTGGGGCATTCTCTTAAGATTTCTAGGCTCCAACATTCTAACTAGACCTTTTACTCTTTTTTTAAGTCTCTGACAGATGCTGAGCACTCTTAATTGGTTTGAGTCCTTGGAAAGAATAAAAGCACAGTGAAGCAAGTGGATGGCAGCATTTAGCTAACTGCCTTTTTTGCTTTCCTTGGTTCTGCCTTTGGGCTTGCAATAAAAGTGTATTTGACTTCATACTGAATTTTTATAAATGCATTTTCCTTGCATAGCCAATGAGATTCGGCCTTACTGGAAGCATTTTATTCTGGGATAATTTTGAGAAGCCACACAAGGTTAAAAATGTTAACCTCTAAGGAAAGAGGAATCCTATTTTGGACACAACTTTTATATTTTTATCCTTATATCATTTTTGTCTGTGTCAAATTTTGAATACATTGACTACAAGTACACAACTTACCTTGGGCAAAGTGAAAAGTTAATGAGTGAGTGAAAAGAGCAACTAATAATGCTCTAGGTCACAAAGTACTTTTCCAAGTTTGGGAAAGACATCTTAATCTTAGTTTCAGTTCTTTCATTTGTTTAAACAAACTGTGATATAGTGAAGTAAATTAATAATTTCATATATTCATAGAACCCAGAACATTTTTTCAATAAAATCCCATACCAATCACCAGCTAGATATTAATTGGATATGAGGTACTTTTTGATAGAGGAAAAGAGAACCCACAGTCCTGTCTGACTATCCTTCACAGTTTGAAGATCACTGAACTGCACAGGTGGCGTCTCAGATAACTTTTATCTCTGAAATCTTATGGGCAATGTACTAACAATATTGATCTTGGATTTTAGCAGGTGTAGAGGGGGACCAGGAAGAGAAGAAATATATGGTTTGAGCAGGTGTAATATCGTCAATGCTTTATTTTGTTGCGTGAGTAGCAATTGACATTACAAAAAAATTTAAGGAGATTTCATTTGGAGAAATATTCTTCACTCTCTTTTGAGAAGTATTAAAAAAATCTTGGCTGGGCTGAGGCAAAGTTCACTCGGAGTATTGAGGCAGTGATACGGCAAACTCAGGGTTGGGGAAAGATGCATCTTTGTGTGAGATGAACATTTCATTCTGATGGTAGTCTATTTTTTCCTTGAGGGATTCTCTTTGGCCTTGATGTGGGTAACCTCTCCTCTGAAAAGGGAAACAGTTAGTATGGCAACTATGGTAACAAATTGGACAGTCTCTGAATGTGAAATGTCCTGATTTAGCACTTAGAGAAAACATGTTTGTATTTTGATGAAAATAGCCACTTCTAACCTATTAAGGGGGACATTTACAGACTTATGTCTGATAGTGAAAGGCTTTTCCAAACCACTTAGTCTAAAGTATACCTCTATTATTATTTTGTCTCCTATTATTCTAGGTTTTCATTCAAATAACCTATCACAATGTTTAGTATGTATTTTTTTTAGTTGTGTATTAAATGCCTCATTACCACTTCTTGGTTCACCCGTTACCAAACATTTGGAGGTGCTCAATAACTTTTTGCGTGAATGATCAAATGAGTGAATAATAATAAGAGTGCCTGTGAAGAGCACAGAGCTGCAGAAACTGTGAAGGAGACTGAGGGAGGCATGGATCAGCAGTAGACAAATGGACCTACCAGTAGAGATCAAAGGTTAATATATTCACCTACTTTCCTGCTTCCAATATGATGACCTCATTTAATTCAAGCTTTCCCCAAGAGCAGGAATTTTTCCATGTCACCTCATTACAATAGATTTGAAGTTTCAAGCCATGTAATTAACTAACTTTCACTTCTGCTGAGTTACACATTTCAGAAACATTGAGGGGCTGGAGAGAAGGAGCTATATGTGTGTATATATACACACACATACATATAATTTTCATGAGTTAGACTAGGCAATTCCTACTTTCTACACTGCAATGAAGAGGGGTTTTTCTGTATTCATTGGTACAGACACTTTAGCTTTCATAATCTTTGCCCATTTTATAAAGATAAGCACAAAGAAGATAGAACTCAATAAAAATATAACTCAAGTAAAATGCATTTACATATGTTTATAAGCAACTTTCTTTCTGTGTAGAATCATTAAAGATTTAATGGGAATCCACAAATACTCTTCAATTATAGTTTACTTTGTGAGGAAGAGTATTTACTGTATTGGTATTAAGGAATTTGAGAATTCCCAAACAATTAATACATATCCTTCATAAATGTCAATGATCTACTGAACAGTTTCACAATTCAAGTTCATCAAGATACACTGAAATTACGTTCAAGTAATTCTCATTAGAAGAGAATATAAGTACATAGGAGAGAGAGTTATTTCTTCACAAATGAATCTGAGGTTAAGCAACTATTAATATTATATTTCTTGCTTTGTTTCAAAACCTGGACTTTCTAGTTGCTTTTACAACTTCTGTGCTTCATACTAAGTTTCCATGGCAATTTAGGAAATGTTTATGTTGGAAAAATATTCAACGGGAAAGAAAAGTTTTGAGGACAAAAAATGCATCTAACAATGTGCCCTGCAGCCTACAGTATAATTGCTTTAAAAACCAGGGAATGGAAAATAGTTAAAAGTGTTATACTTCATACATCTTACAAGTATTAAAAGTTATCATTTTTCAGACTTGTGCAGGGCAGTTTGTTTCAGCATGGCACTCTGCCACGTGGTGATATATTTGCCTGCAGAGATCACACTGAGGTAGTGTAATATCCAGTCCTGCTTTGGATTTTCCCTAAAGGCAGACACAATCACTACAATAATCGTGATAAATTGTGTGGCATTCTGTTGAACAGCAAGAGATTCCCCCCAATTTTGCAACAGTTTGAAGCAGTTTGCCCATGCTTGGGTTTTTTTCTTTTTTTTTTTAGTTTTTCAATTATGGTTTCCAAAGAAAATTCTGGTACCAGAATTAAACTTTGTAAATGTCAATAAATCTTTTGTTCCATGACCTTTAAAAGTTTTTGCCAAAATATTTTGCATTTTAAATCATTGTTCAGTTAAAGCAAAATATTTTTTCCCTATTTTAGTAGAAATTGGACTTCAAATTATGTATGTTTCTTAGTGAGATACAAGATGTTTGACTACCTCAATTCATTTCAGACTACCAAACGTGTTGAGTGCCCTCTACATGCCAGATAATGGACTAATTATTGGAGAAAATAAAAAGAGTACGGCATGTTAGCCATCAAGACATTTCAGTTTCAGATGGTCTCGCTGTGAATGCAGCATGATCACATGATCCCCTTAATCTTCCCATGGCAGTACTCATGAATAAATTCAGACTTTACCAATTTTTTTCTACCCTCTGTTTCTCACAGTTTCCTATCTGCAGTAGAGAGATTGTCAAAATCTTGTGACACCCAAGGACAATTTCTGCATCTGAATATGGATCAAGGTGGACAAAGATGCAAGAATGACCAGTGCACACATTCAAGTGAGGATAACATGCACTTCAACAATCCAGCTTTATTAGACTGAACATTCATTTCAAAAACCCACAAGAATCATAGAAAATGAATATATCCATAATAAAAATCACAGCTGACCGTATAAAAAGAGAGTAATGTGATGCCACAGAGAAGAAATCCTCTTCCCACATAGACAATAAAGAGAACAGGATAGTTAACACACAGAAAACCATAATCAAAGGAGATTGGAGAAGCCATCAAGGTCAGAAGTGGTAAAGGAGTTTTCCATATAATGTCCAGTACTAGGCCTTATGACAACTGGGCCGTGTGGCTTTCAGCCAGCAAGTGCAAAGAGGCCAGAAGCATCAGAAATAAAAAATCCCAGAAACGTTCCTTTTTCTTTCTCTTAATACTTCCTTTGTTGGCATTTTTCCCCTATATTGGGGCTCCAATTCTCACTTTTAGGATTATGTCTGGAATCACTCTCCCAAATAACCTTTGGAAATCTTCATCTAAATTTTCAGTGATTCAAACTCATTCTGTCAAAAACTGAATTCATTGTCTCCCCTTTCTTTTCACAGCACCAATCTTTTCCCAATGACTCAAATTCAAAATTACACAATCTTCTCCCTTCTTTCCTATATGCAATACATTACAAACTGAATTTCCAAACTCTCCTTCTTATCTCTGTTCCTTTTGCCATTGTCTTCTTTCAGATTCCATCAAGAATAGAAAATACAATATTGTGGAAGACCATAGGTTTGCAGACAGATAGACCTCATTTTGAATCTATTTACTTCTTTCAGTTATATGATCCTGTGAAATAATTTTATCTCTCCAGGCTTCAATTTTATTATTTTTAATAAGTACAAACTGCATGGTAGTATTAAAGAAAGGATTCTCCCGAATAGATGTGTTATCATCTCATTGGTGCATGGATTAATTTATTTATTCTTTCAAAAATATTAATTGAGTGCCTATTGTAAAACAGAAACTGTGTTAGGCACTGGGGTTATTTCACCTGGCAGCATATTGGGCCATTAACTGAGGTGCGGAGCACTGAAAGATGCCCAGGTTTTGGTGACATAAATCAGAGAGAGAATCAAAGAGGAAAAACATGTAAGACATTTGCTTTCAGGTGGTGTTTGAAACCAGGGGTATAACTGAGTTTTTTATGAAGGTAGGATGCAGTGGAAAAAAATGTTCTATTATTATCCATAATAAAGTCCCACACTGCATTGAAAATGAAGAAAATGAATCTGAATAGTATACGACAGAGAAATCAGAGGAAACATGGAAACTATTTTGTCATAGAAGTTGAGCTAAGAGAATATTTTAAGAAGGCAATAAATAAACTGCCAACTGGTGCTGAGAGATGCTATAAGTGGAGGATGGAAAAAATGTCCATTGGATTTAGATTCATGGACATAATCACCAACCTTAGTGAGAATTATTTTGGAGAAGTGATAGAAATATAAAACTGGAATATTTGGCTGATTCTGCACGTGTCCCCCAATACCCATTCTTTTGTCCTACAGAGTAAAAGAACTTTCAGTTTTTAGTTGCGTGCCTACAAAATTAAGCCAACATTTTCCAGTTACCATTGCAGCTAAATGTGATCATGTTGCTAGTTTACAGATAATGTAACAGATATTCCTAGTAATGCCATTTCTTTTTCCTTTTCCCTTGCCCAGTGACTGGAATGTGGACATAAGAGTAAGCCATCTTTGACCATGCAGATAAAGACAACACTTTGTGAATATATGAGTAACAAGAGAGAAGGAACATGAGTTTTGGAATTTTATCAGAAGGATGCTGCCACACCAGCTTCAATTTTTATAAGAGAAAGTTAATTCACTTTTGTTCAAACTTCTGATAATTTTGGATCTCTGTTGTAGCAGCTGGACTTATATCCTTACCAGTACAGAGAGAATAATGGAATGAGAGAAAGTTGAAAAAATAGAGACAGCATTTTAGAAGTCTCTGTACGATATTGGCTAAGAAGGGGAATAAAAAGCTACCAAAGTAGCCAGAAGAGAATGAGGGGGAAAATGACTATGGCAAGGGTGTGTGTTTCCACTGGAAAAATTTGAGTAGGTCAAAAAGCCAATGGGAAGAATTCAGGTGACAGGTAGAGGATGAATATAAAAAGGGAAAGGGACTTCAATAACGTAAGATTATTGAATAAGAAAGAACATTGGATTTACAGAGCATCCATTTGTAAAGGATTTTCCTCTCTTGTAACAGGAAGGAAAGGGAACAGGGTATTTATAGATACAGATAATTTTATATGATTGTATTGGAAATTTCCTGAGCTATTTATTGTATATCTTCTCTAAAGCAAGGCTTCATGATTTTATGGGTGGAGAAAAGGCCTGAGATTTAAGAAGACTGTAGAAGTTTTGAGTATGGTATATGCACACATATGCCAATTATGAGGGTGAGTTATAGGAAAAGGACAGAGTAAAATTGCCAGTTTGATTCAACTTGAAATTATTAATCATGAATTTATAATTGCACTTATTTGACTTTATCCAGTAGTGCTTGAATGCTGAAGTGCAGGCACAGGAAAATTGGATAGTTGGGTTATCCAGAAATAAGCGTTTGCTATATAAGTGTGATGAAAAGACAGCAGAGAAAGGGGGTTTATAATATCAGTAAGATATTATAAACTCAGGTGGTATACTGTGTTCAGGCTTAGATGTGATGACTCTTTTGTCCTAGGAGGTACCACTGCAAAGCCTGCTTGACCCTGGCATGGTTAAAAATCGGATATCTAAGATGTTGCTCAAGAGTCTGAAACCTCCTCCCTTCTTCTCACGTCTCCCTTTTCTCTGCATAGGATGCATGTTCCATTGCATTTTTGCTATTTCAGTGAATTTGAGAAAATCATATATAACGCAGTAAGAGCTCAATGTCTATTTTTTTGAGGGAATAAATGGATGTAAACTCATTCCACCTGAACTTCATTGTTTTGGGCTTTCTATACTTATATTTGAGGGCTAAGTACCACAAAACATAACTGTAATGGAAACACAGGCAGATCTAAATAGGCAACAAAAGCTTTCCACATCATAATTTCTCTAAGGGAAACACACATGTGTTCCTGATCTATTTTATTATACTGCACTCAGAATTGTCGTTGAGATTTTTCACCCATCTATATCTAGTATAGGCTGATGAAATTGTATTTGCCGATTGTATTTTCTACGCTTCACTCAATATAATCGTATTCAGATAGTTTAAATTCACTATTTTTTCCTACCTCATAATTAAAGTCAGGATTCCACTTGATCATGATGAGTTAGAGGTTTAGCCTGCAGATCTCTGTCAACTTGTATTTAAGTATCAGCTCCAGTCTTTCCTTTGAGAATAACTTACTTGCTGGCATTTCTATCAGCTGTGGCAGTTTTTTTGCAATGAGTCTCTAGTGTAACTTGGCTGCATATGTTTCTTTATGTTTTCCCAGTAACTGACACAAAAGAAACACATCTTGAATGCAGCTCCTAATTGCCATTCAATCTATCTTTTTTTTTCCATTCTATTCTTCGATGTTTTTACCCAAAGGAAATAAATTTTCTTCTAGCTACCTGAATTTTGAGACTTGTTTTTTAGGATTCCAAGGGATTAGAGCATTTGTACAAAAATAAAACTGAATCACAGAAGTATATCAGGCAACATTTCATATTTCAAAAATGTTTACACAGAGCTCTATAAATATCCATGGGCATAAGTACCTGACAGAATAACAAAACTAATTAACAAACCTCGGTGAGCACTAGGAGCCCTGTTAGCTATTACAAAACCAGGTTTTAGGATGCCTCACTTTTTTTTCTCATATTAAGCATTGTTTTATTTCAACAGGGGGTACAAGCATTTTTTGCTACATGGATGAACTGAGTAATGCTGAAGTCAGGACTTTTAGTGTACCCATCACCAGAATAGTGTACATTGTACCCAACAGGTAATTTTTTAATCCCTCATTCCCCTCCCAACCTCCCCCATTCTTAATTTCCGGTGTCCATTATGCCACCTTTTGACCATATATATCTATCATTTAGCTCCCAATTATTAGTGAGAGCATGTGGCATTTGTCTTCCCACTCCTGAGATACTTCACTTAGGATGATGGTCTCCAGTTCCCTGCAAGTTGCTTCAAATGACATTATTTCATTCCTTTTTATGTCTGAGTAGTACTCCACGGTATATTTATACAACTTTTTCTTTATCCCCTTACCTGTTGATGGGCACTTATGTTGATTCCATATCTTTGTAATTGTGCATTGTGCTATGATAAACATTTGGGTGCGGGTGTCTTTTTGATATAATGACTTCTTTTCCTTTGGGTATACCCAATAGGGGGGTTGCTGGATTGGATGGTGGGTCTACTTTTACTTCTTTGAGGAATCTTCATAGAGGTTATCTTTCCATAGAGGTTATAATAATTTATATTCCCACCAACAGTGTATAATCATTCACTTTTCACTACGTCTGCATCAACATCTACCATTTTTTGACTTTTTAAAAATGATCATTCTGACAGGGGTAAAGTGGTATCTTACTGCATTTCCCTGATGATTAGTGACGTTAAGCATTTTTTCATGTTATTTGGCCTTTGTATATCTTCTTTTGAAAAACTTCTGTTCACATCTTTTACCCACTTTTTGATGGGGTGGTTTGTTTTTTTTCTTGCTGATTTGTTTGTGTTTTTTGTAGATTATGGATATTAGTCCTTTGTGGGATGTATAGTTTGTGAATATTTCTCCCATTCTGTTTATTTATTCTCTTGTTTCCTTTGTTGTGCAGAAACATTTTAGTTCAATTAAATCCTGTTTATTTATTTTTGTTGTTGCTGTAATTGCTTTTGGGGTCTTAGTCATAAATTCTTTGCCTAGACCAATGTCCTGAACAGTTTTTCCTAAGTTTACTTCTAGAATTTTTATGGTTTCAGGTCTTACACTTAAGTCTTTAATCAATCTTGAGTTAATTTTTGTATATGGTAAGAGATAGGGATAAAGTTTCATTCCTCTGCGTGTGGCTATCCAATTTTCCCAGCAGCATTTATTGAATAGGGCATAATTTCCCCAGTGTATGTTTTTGTATGCTTTGTTAAAAAACAGTCAGCCATGGCTATATGGTTTTACTTCTTGGTTCTTTATTCTCTTCTATTGATCTATGTGTCTACCTGAATACCATGATATTTTGATTATTATAGCCTTGAAGTCAGGTAATGTGATGCCTCCAGATTTGTTCCTTTTGCTTAGGATTACTTTGGCTATTCGGGCTCGTTTTTGGTTCGGTATGAATTTTAGGATTGTTTTATCAAGGTTTATGAAAAATGACATTGGTATTTTGATGGGAATTTCATTGAATCTGTAAATCACTTTGGGCAATATGGACATTTTAACAATATTGATTCTTCTAATCCATGAGCATGAACATTTTTCCATTTCTTTGTGTCATCTATGATTTCTTTCATCAGTGTTTTATAGTTCTTCTTGTAGAAATCATTCACCTCCTTAGTTAGGTATATTCCCTAGGTATTTTATTTTCTTTGCAGTTATTGTAAATGTTATTGAGTTCTTGATTTGACACTCAGCTTGACTGTTGTTAGTATATAGAATGCTACTGATATGTGTACATTAATTTTGAACCTGAGACTTTGCTATATTTATTATCAATTCTAGGAGTATTTTGGAGAAGTCTTTAGATTTTCTAGATATAAGATCATATTGTTAGCAAACAGGGATAGTTTGACCTCCTCTTTTCTGATTTGCATGACATTTATTTATTTTTCTTGCCTGATTGCTCTGGCTAGGACTTCTAGTAATATGTTGAATAGAAGTGGTGACACTTGGCACCCTTGTGTTGTTCTAGTTCTTAGGGGAAATTATTTTAGCTTTTCCCCATTCAGTATGATGTTGGCTATGGGTTTGTCATGTGTGGCTTTTATTATTTTGAGGTATATTCCTTCTATGCCCAGTTTGCTGCAGATTTTTATTATAAAGTCGTGCTGGATTTTAGCAAATGCTTTTTCTGCATCTATTGAGATGATCATATGTTTTTTGTTTTTAGTTCTGTTCACGTGATAAATGACATTTATTCATTTTTGTATGTTGAACCATCCTTATGTCCTGTGATGAAACCCACTTGATCATTGTGAATTATCTTTTTGATGTTCTGTTGGATTCAGTTGGCTAATATTTTATTAAGGATTTTTGCAATGCTATCTATTATATAGGGGATATTGGTTTGTACTTTTCTTGCTTTCTTGTGTCCTTTACTGGCTTTGTAGAATAAGTTTGGGAGGATTCTCTCCTTCTTGATATTATGGAACAGTTTCAGTAGAATAGGTGCCAGTTCTTTGTAGGTCTGGTCGAATTCAGCTGTGAATCCCTCTGGTCTGGGGCTTTTTTTTGTTTTGGGGAGATTTTTTATTTTTGTTTCAGTCTCACTACTCATTATTGGTCTGTTCAGAATTTCTATTTCTTCCTGATTCTAGTTTGGGAGGTTGTGTGTTTCCAAAAATTTATCCATTTCCTCTATATCTTATAGTTCATAGACGATAGCACATAAAAGTGTTCTAGCACATAGACGTTTTCATAGTAGTCTGAGATGATATTTTATATTTCTGTGGTATCAGTTGTAGTGTCTCCTTTTTCATTTCTGATTAAGCTTATCTTCTATTTCTGGTTAATTTAGCCAGTGGTCTATAGATTTTATTTGTCTTTTCTAAGAACCAACTTTTCATTTACTTAATTCTTTATAATTTTTTTGTTTCAATTTCATTTAGTTCTGCTCCAATCTTTGTTATCCCTTTTTTCTTGCTAGCTGTGGGTTTGTTTTTTCTTCTTTTTCTAGTTCCTTGAGCTGTAACATTAGGTTAATTTGTGATCTTTTTGTCTTTTGATGCAGAAATTTAGTTATATGAACTTCCCTCTTAGCATTGCTTTTTAGGTATCCCAGAGATTTGTCACTTGTCATTCAATTAGAAAAATTTTTTTACTTCAATCTTGATTTCATGATTGACCCAAGGATCATTTAGCATCAGGTTGTTTAGTTTCCAAGTATTTGTGTAGTTTTGAGAATTCTTCCTGGAATTGATTTCTAGTTTTATTCCACTGTGGTCTGAGAAAGTACATGGTATGATTTTGATTTTTAAAAATTTGCTGAGATTTGTTTTGTTGCCTAACATATAATCTATCTTGGAAAATGTCCCTTGTGCTGATGATAAGAATGTATAATCTGGAGTTTTGTGGTAGAATATTCTGTAAATGTCTGTTAGGCCCATTTGTTCTTGAGTTCCATTTGAATCCGGTGTTTCTTTGTTGATTTTCTACCTCAATAATCTCTCTAGTTGTGATAGTGGAGTGTTGAATAATCTGGCTATTGTGATGCTCCTGTTTATTTCTTTCCTTAATTTTAGTAGCATTTGTTTTATGAATCTATGAGCTCCTGTGTTAGGTGCATATATATGTAGGATTGTTATGTCTTCTTATTCAATCAATCCCTTTATCATTATATAATGACCATCTTTATCTTTCTTTGCTGTCATTGATTTAAAGTCTATTTTATCTGATATAAGAATAACTACTTCTGCTTGCTTTTGGCTTTCATTTGCATGGAATATTCTTTACCTGAGTCTAGGAGTATCTTTATGAGTTAAATTGGTTTCTTAAAGACAGCATATATTTGGGTTGTGTTTTTTATCCATTCTGCCAATCTATAGCTTTTAAGTGGGGCATTTATACCACTTACATTCAATGTTAATATTGATATATGAGATACTATACCAGCTATCATGTTGATTGCTACCTAGTTGCTTTGTTTTCTCCCTTTTGTTACTGTTTTATAGGAGCTATGAATTTTTCCTTTCTGTTGTTTTTACACTAGTGGGTATCAATTGGTCTGTTCAATGTATAGAGCACTTTTTAGGATTTCTTGTATCCCTTAAAGTTTGCTTGTCTGGGAAAGACTATATTTCTCCTTCATTTATGAAACTTAGTTTTGCACAATACAAAATTCTTTGCTGACAGTTATTCTGTTTAAACAAAACCAGAATTCCCTTAAGTATTGCAATGTTATTGGAGATAACTAAATATTTATCTAAAACCTTCAATTACAGGAATTGGGAGCACTAGAGTTTGAACTGTTTGGATTATTAGAATACATCATCCTTATGATTATCAAAGCCTCATTTACATCTTCATTTTTCAGTTGTGCAAGTCTTGGAATAAAGTGTAATCATGGGCAAACTTAGATGTATTTGGTCTGAGAAGATTAGAAATGGAAAGTTTATATGTTGGATGACTGAATATATTAATAATATAATATTCATATATATACATACATATACAAGGGCTGTCCAGAAAGTATCCAGGCATATAATATGAAAATTACGTATTAACAATGGCTGCATACTTTCCAGACAGCCCTTGTATATATACATACACACACCCAGACAAACACACATATAAGTTGATACGTTTAAATTAAGTACACAAGCAAACTTAATGAAATTTTACACCTAACAAGTAAAAAGCAACAACTTAACATGCATATTACCTTCCTTAAAATATGTTAAACATTTTTAATAAAAATTGTATTCCTAGATGGGTTTATATTTGACCCATTTTTATAGCATTTAGTCTAAATTTCTTTATCACTTGAGGTGGCTTATCTTTATCAGAATGTGAAAACTTTCTTCCAGATGGCTCTGTGATAAAATATTAAAACAATAGGTATTAATAGCCATGCTCATTACTTTTGTTTCTCTGGAATCTCAGATAACACAGCAGGCCACTGGCTTTTAGTTCCTGGAAAACTATAGTATTGCTCATTGATTAAAACTTTTTTAAAATGCAGTTTATATTTTATGTGATTAACATTGTATGTATAGCTTATTCTCTATTGAAAAGAGAATCTTGAAAAAGAAAGGAAAAAATAAATAGAAACTACAATTTTGTATTGATTCACTACTTTTTATTTTTCTATTAAATAGTGTAAATCCAGGCAGCCCTCCCTTTACATAGTAGTGTATCACAATAAAAATGTGCAAGCTGAGTGATCTTAAAAGTGATCTCAATAACCTATAGGAAATTTATGACTGTTCTATTACCATTAATAATTTTTGCCAAAACATCAAAATATGCCATATATAAATGTATACAGAAATAACAAAAAAGTAAAACTAACTTTTAAGTGGTATATTATGATTTAAAACAGCAGGAACATTTAAATTAGGTATTTTATATCTTTGTAAAAAATACATGTCTGTAGCGTAATAGTTTGAACACATATTGAATAGTATTTGACTCCTTCTTGTTGTATAACTTACAATATAAAATGAGCACCTTTTCTGTCTTGTGAATTGTCCTATTCTTTTCTACATCCAGATCCACTTTTAACATTTTATCCTTTGCTCTTTAAATGTCCTGAAATACCTCTGAGAATTCCTTTAATGTTAAGTTTTCTGCTTATGTCTCTTCTGGGACATCTTTATCTTTTTATTCACAACCATTTTCTTTCATCATTTATGTCAATAAGTTCACCTTCATTAAGTTCCTCTGGGTGTATACGTAGAATCTCTCAAATATCTGCAGTGTCAACATTCTCACAGTGAGCTCTTTCTTCCATAACTCCATTTATGTTGGATTTGAATCCTTCAAAGTTATTTGCATGGTGTAGTAAAAGCTCTGCCATACTGTATGCAGATTACTTCCTGTTACTTCCTGCACCTGCTTGACTATTTTCCACTGCATACTTTATGTCGTATTTCTCCAAATCCCAGCTAAAGAAATTGCATGATCTTCCATTGCAGCATCGGTAGCCTCTCTAAATGTCTGTCTATTGTGATGGTAGTCAAACTTTGGAATAAATTCCCAGTCCTTTGACTGAATTGTTAAAGTTACATTTGGTGGTAAAATTAAATGTTCACATTTCCCATCAAGTCCCAAAGAGAATCAGGGTAACCTGGAACATTATTCAATGGTAGTGTTAATTGAAAAGTTAAATTGTTTTGCTTTCAATATCTCTCCTTATCTCTTAGACCAAAAAATAAAAAAAAAAAAAACACAACTGCACACGTTGCTGTCTGTATGTGAGCTGCATAACAGGCAGTGACCTATCACCAACAGTTTTTGAAAGAAATCACAGTAATGTGTCATTTAACAGTGGGGGTATGTCCTGAGAAATGCATTATTAGGTGATTTCATCATTGTGCAAATATCATAGAGTGTACTTACACAAAACTAGATGGTATAGCCTACTACACACCTAAGCTATATGGTATATAGCCTATTGCTCCTAGGCTACAAACCTGTACAGAGTAAAATGTTATGTGGATCATCACTGTATGTGATTGGTGACTGATCATAATGCACTTTTGTTATTTCTGTAATAATTTGTATAACAAAGAGCTAGAAGCAAAGTTTACACTTTATGTAATTACAGTTAATATACTGTAATAACTGCAATTTGAATGTTATTGTTAGGGGACTGGCGTTACTTAACTAAACGGTGTTAACTGAAACACGCATATTGAATCATGCAAAGTGAGGACCATGTGCATTTTAAATGTTACATCCTGTTTCCAAAAATAATTAACTTTACTAAAGTGTTGAGGCTCATTTTCCCAATAATATCTTGGGAGCAAGAATGATTTGATTTTTTTTCAAGTTGAAGGACCTGGAATGACAAATAGTTTGCTAAGCAATGAACAAACTGCTAGTTTCTAGAGTTATTGAGGACAGTAACCATAACCGACTCATCAATTCTCACCAGAACCTAATTGTGCTTGTGTGGTAGATGGATTGAATGAATGAATTAATGAAAAGAAAATATTTCCTTCCAATATGTACAATACAGTCAATAAAATATGTTTTATTTAATGATGTTAAGAATATAATCTTGCATTTTATATCAAATTATAGACACATAAAACTTGTAATCACATTCATATTATGAAATTTCCAAGATTTTATGGGATCAAAATAGACATGGTGAAGCTAATTTTTTCCCTTTGAATGTCCCCATGAAAGAAACAAAAGACATGCTCATATGTCATTTTTGACAAATGAACAAATGTAGGCTGAACAACTATTTTTCCCAAATTGTTTCTTTGGAGTTTTTCTAGGAAATGAATGCTCCCTAGGTTTGAGAAAAGACATTTGTACCTATGACCCTATTTTTGCTTTTTGCAAGCTCAGTAAAGCTTTTACGTTTTACCTTGCTAATCAATTGTTTAAGTCAATAGTGGATATATTTATTCTAACACTACAATGCTTTGGACTAGTGATTGATATATGTTTCTTGCTTCTCTAAAAATAAGAAACCTTACATTGAGATTTTATTGTCCTTATGCATCCCACTTTGAAAATTGTAGATGACCAAATCTAACTAGCAAAATCAGACAAATAAAAACTAATGAAGCATAAATCTAAGAAACCAAGATTCTATGGGAGATGTAATCTTCTTTTTAAGGAGGATGTGAATTATATTCTATTTTGTGTACAATAGAAAGGTGTGTGAAGATAGAATTTCATGTCAAATAAGAAGCAATATGATTAATTCCACAGCAATGAGGTAAACTCCATCTTCAATGTTTGTGGAGAATTAGCAAGCAGAAATACTTTTGAAATTAAGTCTTACTCCCTCAGTACTACCTAATATTAGTTTATGCCTTTTTCATCATAACTTCTTTGAAGCATATATGTATGCTGCAAATGTATTTGAAGCAGATGTTTAAATAATCACGAATGTATTCATAATATTTTCAAATCAAATATCCAATATTGCTCAAATAAAAGAAATCAATATCTGTTTAGATTAAAGGATAAAAACTTCTTTAAAACTTCTATATTTATCTAATTTCACTTTTTGTATTTATCAATATTAATTTGTTAGAAAACAAAACTAGTGAAAATGGGTTCAAAGGCTCCTTCTGGTTTTCTGCCATCTAGTTTCCTTCAAATTGGTAAAAGAAAATATTCTTCCATAGGCAATTAATACATTAAAGAAAATAAGAAAACAACTACTAAAACTCTAATAGTGGAATAAATGTTTTTAATTCTATCATATATTGTTTTTTTTCTGAATTAAACCTGATTAATTCTCAACAGTCCACATGAGGAAGAACATTTTTATATTCGGGGAATGCTTTAAAGATAAATTCTGAAATTAATTCTTATTGAGTTGGAAATTTTCAATCTATTGATGAAATTTTAATATCTCTGAATTCTCTTGTTTGAAGTAAGTTGTGGATAAAATCTATTGAGGTTGAAGTGATAGAGAGAAGAGAAATAAAAGCACTGGTTGAAATTATACCTGTTAAAGCAAGGCCCTGGGCACCATGAGTCCAATATCCATGGTGGGCAGACCATTGCTAAGGCACTTTTGAGAATCAAAAGAAGTACTTCTATAGTTATATTGGAAAGGAATAAACGAAGACTGTACTTGCAAACCTGAATATAATGTTATTCCTTTAGACAGTGAACCTTTATGGATTATGGGCAGAGATCATGTATTCAATTCATTCACCTTTGAGGCATGTATAAATTTTCGATTCCTAGCATCTTTCCAGGATTCAGTGAATTGGTTTTTAAAAAAAAAAAAATTAAATAGCAATAAAAGAGGAGTAGATCAGGGCAGAGTAAAGAGACAGAAAGAGAAAAGAGGTGATGAGAAGAGAGGAGAAGGGAAGGGAAAGAGGAACGTTTAATAGAAGAATCCATGTACCATTGACTGAAAAGATGAGCTCCAGAATATCTGTGTTTAAAAAAAGAATAAAAAGATTATGAAGAAATTTTTATTCCTAGAAAACACCTGTTTTCCATTTTTAAAAAATTGAGGTATTTTAAATATGTGAGGTATTTTAAATGGGAGGCAAGGGACAGATGAAACTTACAATTCCCAGAGCATGTAATTTGCTGGTACAATGAACCATTAGTCAATTTGTTTGTTGTTAGTCTCCACCCTAATTTTGCCCTCATCAAAAATTCTTTGTGACTAAACTATCTTTTTCCAAAATCATGTGCATAATCATGTGGTAATGCCCATCATGGGGGTACCTTGTGAAATGCTTTTCCTAAAAGTCTAATATGGACCAAAATTTAATTTTTTAAATTATTTTTATGAGTTCCTGTTAGCATATCAAAATTCATGCAAGCACTTCTATGTCAGATAGATGGAGAGACAAAGTTTATCCAATAAAGAGACAAAGTTTTCTTTCATAGAAAAAACTAAAAATAGATACTGAATTTTTAAATAAAAATAACTATTTTATTGAATATAAAAATCTTATAGCCCTGTGAATACAGATACTTTGTCTATTGACTTACTTTTTCTCTGCAGTCATAGATATATTAAGCTATTGCAACTAAATGTGTTTCATTCATTAATATTTCATTTTCAGTTACAGTGACAATTGTTTCACCACTGGCTTTTAAGATTACTGACAGTCATGAAATTGCATCCTACTCCAAAAAAGATAAAATAGTTCCCCCCTTAAGTGAAACCTGTTAAGTGTCATTTCCATAGCTTGCAAACCTTATAATTCTCATTGCATATCTAGCTGTCTTCCTCCATTTCTTAGCAGCAAATCATTAACCAAGAACTGGAGTGAGACCTCATTATCATTTGCACTAAACTATTTTCACAAAATGTGTTAGAAGAAATTTAGTGATCTATACTGAAGCATTATCAAATAATTGATATTGAGCTATATTTGTCAAGATAAGTGAACAGAGTACATTTCGTGATGTGGTTGTCATTTTTAATCATTTTTGCTGGCTTGTTCACTAATTCACAAAATTCAGTAATTGGCAGTAGACTTCTGTCATATATGTAAATTTGGCTTGGCCTTCTATAACTTTAATGTACCAAAAAACCTACAATTTTGTGGCTATTTTTAGTATTTAAAAGTAAAAAATTTAAATTTAAAATTAAACAATTATTTGTTTATTGAACAGTCTTTTGTTATCTTTGACATAACATAATATAGTGTACATTAATAGAGGACATGTTTCTAATAACTAAGGGAAAATAAGCTATTTCTAAAAATAAGTTACTATCTTCCATATTTGATTATATAAAATTAAATTTTTCTAAATAATTACAAAAAAGTCAAATGTAAGCAGGAACCTGAAAAAAAATATGAAAGCTAAATGGCTAATTCATTAACATGCAAAGAACACATTAATCAATAAGACAAAAAACTCAATATACAAATAGGCAGAGGAAAAGCAAAATATAAATGAACACAAAAACTTGAAAAGATATTGAACCTTATTATAATTAAATAATGCAAAATAAAATAATAATCAAGTATTATTAATCACCTAGGCAAAATTTTAAAATATACTCACCTTTTGTGACAATGAGAAGAAACAGTCCCTCAGACATTGTTAATAAAAGTATAAAATCATACACTATTTTTTGGAGAAATATTTGGGAAAATACAAAGAAAAAATTTCCTAAATATGCTTTCTCATTAATCAAGCAAGTTTGGGTACATTTAATTCATACAATATAAAGGTAAATTTGTGATTTGTACATGTTTTCATGTGCGGAATGTCACTACATGTTAGTATTGGCTCATTCTGGATAGTCAGATTCACATAGAACTCTACTTTTTGAAGGAAATGGCAAAACCAAAAACTTTAGTTTTACTTTAATCTCTTTTTTCTTTATTATACCCTAAATATATTACCTATTTGATAAAAATGAAAAGGTTCTAAAGGTAATGATAATTTTTAAATGTCACTTTCCTACATGATAATGAGGTTTCAATCTCCTGTTACCATTTGTACTTAATGAGGAAAATAAATTTGACTCTGTGTTTTCCTAGCTCAAAGTTAAAATGGCAAGATATGAATGGGCTATTTTTTTCATCTATAATGACAAGAATGATCTCATGTTTACATGATCTCTACTATAACCTTTAAAAAGTATAACATGGACATACAAAGCACTTACTCAAAACTCAAAATTGTGTAAGTTCCTAGCCACAGGGACAGAAATAATACTAAGAAGACTCTCTATTCAATAAGGCAATCCTTTGCAGGTTGTCCTTACAGGATGGAATGAATAACGGGTAAACCATATACTTATGACCTCAAACAAGAAATGTAAAATCACCACTGGATGATCAGGCTCATTACCAGGGAATGCAATTAGACCTAATTATATCCCAGACTTATTTTCCCTAATTTTTCATTCTCCTGGTCCTCATGAATATTGATCATACCACATAATCATGGGCGTACTGATTTGTTGCTTTTTAATTGGTCTCTAGTGTTTCACTGACGTGTATTTCTCTTCCCAATATCACTGTGGGGCTGCTTTTCCCATATTCCTTAGTACAATTGGCAATTGGGAAATGTTTCTTTAATGAAAACATGATGAAGCTGAAGCAGTTCAGCATGGACTATTAAATCACTTAATTATACAGGAAAAATCAAATACGGAAGGTGAGGTTCTGGTTGTCAACTGGATAATAGTAAAAGAAAATTAAGTGATAGTTGTGTAGGGAAGGGTGAACCAAGGAATCTAGGTTCAATAGGAAGTGGGGAATAGTCACATAAAAATAATTTTGAATAAATTTTATATATCTAGTCATAAGAGGAGGGGTAATATATACTAGGTATTTGCATGGCTTATTTTTAAGCACTAAATATACCTATTTTATGACCTATAATGATATACAAAATATTATGAGATCCTTTTATTGAAATGATGATTTTGTCAGATTCAGTATTTCTCTGTTGATTCTATAAATGGGACTTAATTAAACTAAAAAGCTTCTGCACAGAAAAAGAAATAACCAACAGAGTAAATAGGAGGAAATATTCACAAGCTATACATCTGGCAAAAGACTAATATCCAGAATCTATAAGGAACGCAAACAAATCAGCAAGAAAAAAAATTTAAAAACACATCAAAAAGTGAGCAAAGGACATGCAAAGACATTTTTCAAAACAAAAGAAACAAATGGCCAACAAATATGAAAAAAAATTCTCATCATCACCAATCAACAGGGAAATGCATATTAAAACCACAATGAGATACCACCTTGCCTCTTTCAGAATGGCCATTATTAAAAAGTCCAAAAATAATAGATGCTGGTGTGGATGCAGAGAGAAAGGAATGTGTATACACTGTTGGGGAAACTCAAGTTAGTACAACCTCTATGGAAAACAGTATGGAGATTCCTCAAAGAACTAAAAGTAGACCTACCATTTGATCCAGCAATCCCACTACTGGGTATTTACCCAAAGGAAAAAAAAAACACTACCAAAAATACACTTGCACTGGTATGTTTATTGCAGCACAATTCACAATCGCAAAGATGTGGAATCGACCCAAGCACCCATCAATTCGCTAGTGGATTTGTTAAATGTGGTATATGCATACCATGGAGTACTACTCAGCCGTAAGAAAAAGTGATGGATTAATACCTTTTGTAACAAGCTGGATGGAACTGGAGACCATTCTCCTAAGTGAAGTACCACAAGAATGGAAAAACAAAAACCGCATGTACTCACTATTAAATTGGAACTCACTGATCAGCACTCATGAGCATATACGGAAGTAAAATTTAATGGAAATCAAGCAGGTGAGAGCAGGGAGGAGGGGGTGAGTGAAATCATACCTAATGGGTACAATGTACACTATCTGGTGATGGGCACACTTATATTTTGACTGAAGCTGTACCAAAGCAATCAAAGTAATCAAAGCATTTGTATGCCCGAAATATTCTGAAATTTAAAAAATTAACAAATTAATTTTAAAATAATAAATAAATAAAAATCAGACTTACAGAAAAAAGTTTATTATCTTTGGACAGAGACTCATCTTTGTAAGAGTGTTTATATAAATCTAGGTTGAATCTTGAATTTTTAGTTTTGCTAAATATTCTGCATATGACTTGCTTATTCATGTAACTTCCTAATTCAGGACTAGAGTTTAGTAAATTTTCTCTAGGGAAACATACTTTGAATATCTCTTTCTTCTTTCTCTTTCTGTCTCTCCCTCTGTCTTTCTGTATACATCTATACATACATACGTGCACATATACATATATGTTGAGGCACATTCCTTCTACACCTGGTTTATTGAGCATTTTCATTATGAAAAGGTTGTTGAATTTGTGATTTTTATTCTTCATTTTGCTAATGTGGCATATCACATTTATTAATTTGCATATGTTGAACTATCCTTGCATCCCAGGTATAAATCCCACTTGATCATAATATATGATTCAGTGCTTTGAATGCAGTTTGCTAGTATTTTATTAAGGATTTTTGCATCTATGTTCATCTGTAATTTTTTTTCAGTGTCCCTGTTCACCTTTGATATCAGGGTAGTGTTGACCTCATAAAATGGGTTTGGGCATATTTCTTCCTCTTCAATTTTTTGGAAGAGTTTGAGAAGCATTGGTGTTAATTGTTTTACAAATATTTGATAGAACTCACTTGTAAAGCTGTCTGGTCCTGGGCTTTGTAAAAATTTATTTTTATTTATTTATATAGATTTACATGGTAGAATTTTTTTTTTATTACATGGATGAATTATGTAGTTGTGAAGTCTGGGCTTTTAGTGTACCAATCACCTGAAGGTTTTAGATTATTAACTGAATCTCCTTAACCAGTGTTTGTTCGGATTTTCTATTTCTTCATGATTGTATGTATCTAGAAATTTATCCATTTCTTTTAGGTTATTCAATTAGAACATTGATCAAAGAAACTAAAGGAGATAAAAATAAATAGAAAAATATCCTATGTTCATGGATTGGAAGACCTAATATTGTTAAAATATTTGTATCACCCAAAATGATCTACAAATTCAATGCTATCCCCATGAAAATTCCAATGGCATTTTCAGTACTTAAAACAAAAAAAATTCTAAAACTCACATAGAAGCCCCAAAAAGCTAGATTAGCCAAAGAAATTTTGCGAAAGAAGAATAAAACTGTGGCATCACACTTTCTGATTTCAAAACATATTACAGGGCTATAGTAATCAAAAGAGTATGGTACTGGCATTAAGACAGACATATAGACCAATAAAGCAGAACAGAGAGCCCAGAAATAAACCCATACATATATAATCAACTGATCTTCCATAAGGGTGCCAAAAGTACACAATGAAAAATGATAGATGTTTATCAAATGGTGTTGGAAAAACTGTATACCCATATGCAAAAAAAAAAAAAAAGTGAAATTCAACCCCTACCTTATCCCCCCCACATCTTAAAATGCATTAAAGACTTAAACATAAGAAGTGAAAGTATAAAACTTGTAGAAGAAAGGGTATGAGAAAATTATCTTAGAAATGATTTCTTGACTATGACCCCAAAGCACAGGCAATAGAATAAAAAATACTTATGTGATGTAGTAAGACTGCATCACATAAAAAAGCTTTTGCACAGTAAAAGATACAATCAACAGAATGAATAGGAAATCTTGGAACTGGAGAAAATATTTTCAAAACATATATGTGATAAGGGACTAATTTCCAAAATATATAGAAACTCCTACAACTCAATAGTAAAACCAGACCAAAACAAAACAAATAACCCAATTAAAAAATGGGCAATATGGACAAAGGACTTGAATAAACATTTTTCCAAAGAAGACATATAAATGGCCAAAAAGTATTGAAAAGATGTTCAACATCATTAATTATCAGGAAAATTCAAACCAAACTATAAAGAGACATCACCTAATTCCTGTTAGGATGGCTATCATCAAAAAAAGAAAAGTGTTGGTGAGGATGTGGAGAAATTAAGACCCTCATGCAATGTTGGTGGAAAAATGGTGCAGCGATTATGGAAACCAGTATGGAGGATCCTCAAAAAATTAAAAATAGAATTATCATATAATCCAACAATCCCACTTCTGAGTATATATTCAAAAGAATAGAAATCAGGATCTAGAAGAGATTCTGGCATGCTCATGTTAATTGCAGAATTATTCACATCATCCAAGATATGGAGATAACCTAAAAGTCCATTGAAAAATAAATGAATAAAGAAGATGTGGTATATATAGACAATAAAATGTTGTGCAGCCTTACAATGAAGGAAATCATTCTGTTACTGCTTCCAAATATTAAAAGATCAGAAGTTAAATATAAAGACACATATAGATTAAAAAGTAAATGGATGGAGAAAGATATATTATGCTAATCCTAATCAAAAGAAACTGGGAGAACTTATATAAAATTCAAAGAAAGCAGACTTTAAAACAAGGAAAGTAATAAGAGATAATGAATGGCATAACATAATGATAATGGGGTCAATTCTCCAAGAAGACATAAAAATCCTTAACATGAATGTGCCCAATACCAGAGCATCAAAATATGTGAGGCAAAAACTGGTAGAAGTACAGGGAGAAATAAATGAATCCGCCATTACAGGTGGAGATTTAAATAACCCTATAGCATATATGGACAGATCCAGCAGGAATAAAATCAGTAAGGGTGTAGTTGAACTCAACAACATCATCAATCTACTGGATATAGTGGACATCTATAGGCTACTTCATCCAACAACAGCAGAATATATATTTTTTTGATGTTCACACGGAACATTCACCAAGATAGACAACAGTCTGACCCATAAAACACATCTTAACAAATTTAAAAGAATATAAATTATACAATGTCTGCTCTCAGACCACAATGGAATTAAACTAGAAACCAATAACAGAAAGATAAATAGAAAATTTCAAAGTACATGGAAATTAAACACCACACTTCTGAATAACACAAGTCAAAGAAGAAATCTCAAGAAAAATTCAAAAAATATTTTGAATACATGAAAATAAAAACAAAACATCAAGGTTTGTAGGATGCAGCAAAAGAAGTATTTGAGGGGAATTTATGGCATTGAATTCATGCATTAGAAAAGAAGAAAGAGCTAAAATTAGTCATCTAAATGTTCACCTTTTAAAATTAGAAAAATAAGAACAGATTAAATCCAAAGTAAGTAGAAGGAAAGAAAATAAAAATTAGAGCAGAAATCAGTGAAATTGAAAACAGAAAATCAATAAAAAAGATCAGTGAAATCAAAAGCTTGTTCTTTCAAAAGATCAATAAAATCAATAAGCCTCTAGCGAAGCTAACTATGAAAAACAGAACAGAGAGAACAACGTACTAATATCAGACAAAAGAGTGGACATTACTACAAATATAATAGACATTAAAAGTAGAATAAAGAAGTATATGAACAACTCTATGCCCACAAATTTGATAATTTAGATGATATGGTTCAAATTCCTTGAAAGACATAATTTGTCAAAACTCACACAAAAGGAATAGACAATCTGACTAGACCTATATCTATTAAAAATGTTGAATTAATAATTAACCTTACAAAACAGAAAGCACCAGGCCCAGATGGGTTCCCTGGTGAATTCTATCAAACATTTAAAAATTATACCAATTCTCAACAATCTCATTCAGAATGCATAAGCAGAAAGAATATTTCCTAACTCATTCCATGAAACCAGACTTACCTTAATACCAAAACCAGGCAAAGATATTGCAAGAAAAAGAACCTAGAGGCCAGCATCTTCATGAACAAAGGTGCAAAAATCCTTAACTAAATATTAGCAAATTAAATCCAACAATGTATAACAAGAATTATATACCACAACCAAGTGGGTTTATCCCAGGTATACAGAGATGGTGCTACATTTGAAAATAAATTAAGGTAATTCATCATATTAACAGGCTAAAGAAGAAAAATCACATAATTTCATAAACAGAGGCAGAAAAAGCCTTTGACAAAATCCACCAGCCATTCATGATAACAAACTCTTAGTAAAATAGGAAGAGAGGGGAATGTCCTTAACTTAATAAAGAATATCTACAAAAAAACCATACTGCTGATATCATACTTAATAGTAAGAAACTTGAAATCAGGAGCAAGGCAAAGATTTCCACTAATTACCACTGTTTTTCAAATTGTCCTGAGAGTCCTAGCTAATGCAATGAGACAAGAAAAGGAACAAAAAAGGTACACAGATTATAAAGAATTGAGAAAAAAACTACTGGAACTAATGAATGATTATAAGTGATTGTAGCAGAGTTGCAGAATACAAAGTTAATACCCAAAAGTCAATCACTTTCCCATATACCATCAATGAACAAGTAAAATTTGAAATTAAAATAAATTACATTAGCACTCCCCAAAATGAAATAACTTAGAGATAAATTTAACAAATTATGGACAAAATCTATGTTAGAAAAACCACAAAACTCTAATAAAAAAATAAAAATAAGAACTAAATAAATGGAAAGATATTCCATGTTCATGGATAGGATGAATCAGTATTGTCAAGATGTCACTTTTTTCCCAACTTGATCTACAGATTCAATGCAATTTGAATCAAAATCCCAGCAAATTAGTTTGCCAGAATACTGACAAACTAATTCTAAAGTTTATGTAGAGGGGCAAAAGATCCAGAATAGCCAACACAACATTGAAAGAGAAGAACAATGTTAGAGGACTGATATTACCCAACTTCAATAATTACTATAAAGTTACAATAATCAAAACAATGTGGTACTGGGGAAAGAATAGCCAAACAGATCAATGGAACAGAATAGAGAGACCAGATATAGACCCACATAAATATAGCCAACTTATCTTTGTCAAATGAGCAATGGCAATACAATTAAAAATAGTCCATTTACAAAATGATGTAAACAGACCTTATACCCTTCACAAAGATTAACTTCAAAGTGATCGCAGACCTAAATGTGACATGGAAAAATATAAAACTCGTAGAAGATAACATAGAAGAAAATCTAAATGGCCTTTGATTTGGTGGCAGCCTTTTAGATATAACACAAGCACAATATATGAAAGAAAGAATTGATAAGTAGACTTTATTAAAACTAAAATTTTCTGCTCTGTGAAAGACACTGTCAAGAGAAAGAAAAGCAATGCCACAGACTGAAAGAAAATATTTTCAAAAGACATATTTAATAAAAATATTTGTTTTCTAAAATATGCAAAGAACACTTAAAACTCAAAGATAAAAACAAACGATCCTATTAAAAATTGGGCCAAGATTTTAATAGACATTTTATCAAAGAAGATATTCTGATGGCAAATAAGCATATGAAAATATGTTCCACATGGTATGTCACAAGGAAAATGAAAATTAGCATGACAATGAGATACCACTATATATCTACTAGAATGGCCAAAATCCACAACACTGACAGCATCAAATGCTAGCGAGGATTTGGAGCAAGAGGAAGTCTCATCCATTGCTGGTGGGAATATAAAATGGTACAGCCACTTTGGAAGACAGCTTGGCAGTTTTTAACAAAACTAAGTATTCTCTTACCATATGATCAGCAATCATCTTCCATGGTATTTACCCAAAGGAGTCGAAAACCTGTGCCTACCCCAAAACCTATAGAAACCTTTTAGCATCTTTATTCATAATTGCCAAAACTTGGAAGCAACCAAGATGTGATTCAGTAGGTGAATGGATAAATAAACTGTGGTTCATTCAGACAATGGAATATTCAACACTAAAAAGTGAGCTATCAACTCACTTTTGATATGGAAGAAACTTAAATGCATATTACTAAGTGAAAGAAACCAATCTAAAATGGCTACATACTGCATGATTCCAACTATATAACATTCTGGAAAAGGCAAAACTATGAAGACAGCAAAATAATAATAATAATAATAATAATCAGTGGTTGCCACTACTTGGGGGGCGGGAGGGATGAATAGGTGGAGCACAGAGGATTTTTAGGGTAGTGAAATTATTCATGATACTGTAATGGTCGAAACATGTCATTATACATTTGTCCAAATCTACAGAATGCACAATACCAAGAGTGAGCCATAATATAAACTATGGACTTTGGTGATAATGATGTGCTAATGCAGGTTCGTCTGCTGTAACAAATGTACCACTCTGGTGAGGGATGTTGATGACAGGAGAAGATAAGCATAAATGGGGGCAGGCGTATGTAAGAAATTTTTGTACCTTGCTCTCAATTTTGCTGTGAACCTAAAACTGCTTTAAAAAAAATTCTTTATTTAAAAAATCTCAAGAAGTTACATGATCTATTTATATATTAACATTCTTGAAATGAAAAAGTTATAGAAATAATTATAGATAAAAGGGTAGATCTTATGTTAAGTGTTCTTACCACAAAAATAAAAACACACAGGGACACAGAGAACAGACTAGTGCCTGCCTGCAGCTAACGAGAGGGCAAGAATAAGAGGGCAAGGAGATGTTACAAAAGGGCAACATGGGTGACCCTTGTGGTAATATAACTTTTCTGTACCTCAACTGTGTCAATATCAATATCCTGATCATAATATTGTATCAGACTTTTGCAATGTTACCATTATGGGAAATTGGAGAAAGGATACACAGTATATATCTGTATTGTTTCTTACAATTGTATGTGAATCAACAATTATCTCAAAATTCAAAGTTTAATTAAAAAAAAAAAGAAATAAATAGCAAAAAAGAGAAGGAAAGCCTGCCACTTGTGCCAACATGGATGAACCTGGAGAACATGCTAAGTAAAATAAGACAGTCACAGAAGGACAAACACTTCATGATTTCACTTATGTATGATATCTGTAATAGTTAAACTCATAGAGGCAGAGACCATAATATTAATAGTAGTTGCCAGGGACTGGGGTGGAGGAAATGGAGAGTTATTGTTCAATGCGTATAAAGTTTAAGTTATGTTAGATGAGTAAATTCTAGAGATTTGCTGTCCAACATAGTGCCTAGGGTAGTCAATTCAGTATTATGCACTTCAAAATTTGTTAAAAGGGCAGATCTTATGTTAAATGTTCTTACCACAAAAATAAAAACAAAAACAAAGGGACACAAGAGAACTTTGGGAAGCGTTTGATATGTCTATTACCTTTATTATGGTGATGGTATCATGAGTGTTTGCGTATGTTCAAACTCATCAAATTATACATTAAATATGTACAGTTCTTTGTATGTAAATTATACCTCAATAAGTTTTTTTTAATTAAAAAGTACTTATCAACAAGAAGAATCAAAAGCAGTTTCAAATTACATGGAAAGGGCAGTAGTATTTAAACACTACAATGTCCCAGAGCGATAATATCTCCTGTTTCTTCTTATAATATAGTCCAGAAGGATCTTGAATGTCTTAACATTCCTTAGAACATCACAGTTTCTTCCATATGACTGACACTTTGCAAAGTAGAACTGGTAAGAATTAAGTGACAAGCATCTTAAACTCTAGGTTAGATATGTACATGTTGGAGATTAGAAATTATACTGAAGAAAATTAAGGACTTGTCACTTCTGTGAAGTGTTTTAAGATCTAGTTGTCAAGAGAATGCTGATGGTTATTAACTCTTGCACCATGTCCTACTATAAGAAAAAAGCACAAAACTTGGTGTGAGTCTTTGGATTTAGAGGCTGTATATACCACAGTTGGGAAAACTGACCCTATCTCCATTCATCCAGAGACTCAGAAGATGTCTAATTTTCAGTGATCCCAGAACAAGAGAATGTCTCCAGTAAGTCAAGTCTGCAGGGCATGCTGCCCTATCCCTCTTGCTACAAGATACAGCAGGTCCAATGACGTTAAAGTTATCTGTGAACGGTAATGAAGTTTCACAGATTTATGGGAAGTTTCACAGATTTATGGAAAACAGGAGATATTATCGCTCTGGGACATTGTAGTGTTTCACAGATTTAGGATAATTTCAATACAGACCTCTACAGTTCAGTAGATATTCCATGCTATCTATTTGAAAAAGAGCTCCTGGCTCCTGGATCCAAAGATCTGCAATAAGAAAGTCTGGGGAAGAGATATATGGATGGGCCTGTGAGACTGTTTAAAAAATCAGTAAAATTTTGTGTCCCTCTGCAGGGTGTCTACTATAGAGAAAGTTCCATGACTAGGTAAACAATATGATTTATGCTGTGAATTTCAGCCAGGACCCCCTTCGTCACGTCATTGTTCCCACGATAGGCTCATGAACAGAGTTGCCACGATGGTGGATATGGATGCTACATATGAACCCAACAGCAGGTGCTTCTCACCAAGTCTGAGCTGTTTAATGAAAATCCTAACTGACTACCTATCAGGGAGAGTGATACTGAGTGCTCAGTTTGACACTGTTTCTTAAGGAGATCGCTCAGCACATTGGAGGAGAGGGTGTTTATATCCATTTCTATCCTGGAGAAGATAGTAATTCATCCTTTCTGGCAGACATAACTATTACAAACATGGGTGTGTCTTCCCCAGTTACAATGCTTCTACTATTCTATTTACAGAATGCTTGATCTACGAGCACAACACTCCCTACAATATTGTCTAAGATAAATGGGACCATTTTGCGGGGAGGGTAAGGTGGAAATGAGGGCAGAAGACCACAGGATTCATTGTCTTAACTGTACTTTATCACACAGACACATCCAGCTGAATCCTAATGCAATGATGGAATACCCAGTTATTATGCAGTAGGTGCACTGAATGAACACCAAATTTATGGTGCTGTGTTCTTAATAGATAGAATGCACAGGTCCTGGAACAAAGGATTGGTTACTCCCATAGATCCATTTATTAATGGTGCTCCTGCCCCACCTCCAAACTTAGGGTCTTTTGAATTAGAGGTCTTGGTTCCCAGGACCATTACATTCCTGTGAGAATAAACAGAAGGTCTTTTACTAAACTTGAAGCTGCAATTTCCACTTTGTCATTTTGGGTTACTCATGCCTATGGACCAAAAGAAAAAAATTACTATGTGGTGAGGAGGGGGTAATCCACTCGGATCATTATGAGGAACTACCATTGCTTTTACATGTTGGAATCAGAAAAGAGTATACGCAGAACCCATAGGATACCAAGTGATAATGATGACTGGGCAGTAAACACAGCCTGCCAAGGGCATGGCAACTAAGGGCTCAAACGAATGAAATACTGACTGGGATGAGGGAAACCTAGAATAAGAAGTAGAGAAGTGAAATTTTTAAATTTCATTTGTGCCCCCTGGTACTTCTGAAGCAGAAAGAATTGTATAATAGTTTATTTCAATAGCCATAATATACTAAATCTTAGAGACTGAGGCTAGGTACCTTTCTGAAAGAGACTCTGGAATTACATGAGAAATTCTGAGTGATACAAAGGGTGGATTTACTAACATCTCTTATGCACATGAGAGATTCTATTTGCATAACTAGTTATTTTTTCACTTCTATAGAAATAAGTTTCATGTGCATTTTTACCAGGATCACACAATTATTAACCTGACCTGACTGTGGTCTCGCTTCAGCCCTGTTTTTGCACACTTCTGGCTTGCTGCTCCAGAAACTTACAGCTGATGCCATAGTGGAGTACACCTTGGGAACTAGTTCAGAAGTCAGGCATGTGCAATCCACATATTTGGGGGACTTAATGCTCTGCGCGGAAAACCTTTGATGAATAAGGAAAAGGAGCTAATGGTTAAATGCTTTCTCCTTTCTTCCCTGGAGAGAGAATCATGCAGTTCCTCAAATGTTGTCAAGGGATTGAGCAAGTAGGGAACCTAGCAGGGGCTAACTCAAAGCTTATCTTTGAATTGCCTCTCAGTTCTGCCTGCTTCATTCTTATGTCTCACTCACAATCTTTGACTGGTAAGTAAGTAAAACCCTTATATTTAACCATTTGTTTTAGGCTCTGATTTATGGGGAGCCTGGGCACAGACATGTATGAACAAGGATGTTAATTGTATCAATATACTTAATGGTAAAAGATATTAGAAATAACTGGCAATAGAGGCATAATTGAATAAAATTCAGTATGTCCGCATTATGGAATGCTATTTAACTCATTAAAAGACTGAGTTAAATCATCATGAATCAGAAGTCATATGTAAATCATAGAAAAACAGATTATTGTGACTCAATTTCCATTTGAAACCAAGCCAAACTATATATATGTACACATATTATTGTATAAAACAGTATGATAATGTGGAAACATAAGGAAGGGTAGGCAACACATTATTTTGAAAGAATTTTTAAATTTATTCTTATTGTATATTGACAAATTATATTTGTATATATTTACAGAATACAAAATAGTGTAATTTTTAATACGATGTGGAATGATTAAATTAGGCAAATTGACATATAAATAACCTCAAATATTAACTTTTTTGTGATGAGAACATTAGAAATTTACTCTTTTAGTGATATTGATTAATTAATAGCTGTATTCAGCATGTTGTACAAGAGATCTCAAAAAAAAAAAATCAGATGTATTCCTCCTATCTAACTGAGGCTTTGTATTTGTATTCTTTGACTATCATTTCCCCATTTCCCTCAGCCTCTAGTAGCCACTATTCTATTTTCAGCTTCTGTGAGTTCAATTGTTTTAATTTCCACATATGAGTGAAACTATGGAGTGTTTGTCTTTCTGAGCTTGGCTTATTTCACTTGGCATAGTGTTCTTCAATTCCATCCATCTTGTTACAAATGACAGAATTTCTTTCTTTTTCAAGGCTAGATAACATTCCATTTTATACATATACCACATTTTCTTTATTCATTCATTGCTTGATGGGCACTTAGGTTGATTCTGTAAGTTGGCTATTGTGACTAATGCTGCAATGAATGTGGGAGTACAGATATCTCCTTGACAAATTGATTTCAAATCTTTTGGGTGAATATCCAGAAGTGGGATTGCCAGATCATATTGTAGTTTTTTTGAGGAACCTCTATATTGTTTTCCATAATTGTTTTACTAACTTACATTTCCACCAACAGTATATGAGGTATCTCTTTTCTTCACATCCTTGTCAACACTTGTTTGTCTTTTTGATAATATGCATTCTAACAGAATGAGGTGATATCTCATGGTAGTTTTAATTTGCATCCCCATAATGGTTAGTGATATCGAGCATTTTTTAATGTATTTGTTAGCCATTCATATGTCTTCTTTTGAGAAAAAAACAACAGATTTTTAACATAGGTTATCTAAGGAGATGAAATGAAAGATCATTAACTTTCCTTTTATACATCTTTGAATTTATTTGTTGTGAAAATAAAAAGGTAAAGTCATAATTTAGAATTTTGAACAGAGGAAGAACAGAGGAAATAGCTGTGTCATTCTGCTGATAATTTTTTTTTAATTTATTTTTTTATTTTCAAAATATCATGGGGGTACAACACTTTGGCCATACACATTGCCCCTGTTCTGCCCGTGTCAGAGCCACAATCGTGGTCGTCTCCCAAACTGTGCTCCCCACATCCATTCAGTGAGAGTTTTTCCCATCCCTTCCACCCCCCTCCCGCCTGCCCGCCCTCAGATGAATCTTATTGCTCTGTGTGATGTAAGTGTTCATCAGTTAGTACCAGTTTGATGGTGAGTACCAGTGGTGCTTGTATTTCCAATCCTGCGACACTTCGCTTCTAAGAATGGGTTCTAGCTCCAACCAGGAAAACACCAGATGTGTTAATTCACTGTTGTTCCTTATTGCTGAGTAATACTCCATGGTATACATATACCACATTTTATTGATCCACTCGTGTATTGATGGGCACCTGGGTTGTTTCCACAACTTTGCAATTGTGAATTGTGCTGCTATGAACATTCAAGAGCAGATGTCTTTATTATAAAATGTCTTTTTTTCTTTTGGATAAATACCCAGTAGTGGGATTGCTGGGTCAAATGGTAATTCTACTTTTAATTCTTTAGGGTATCTCCATATTCTTTTCCATAGAGGTTGTATTAATTTGCAGTCCCACCAGCAGTGTATGAGTGTTCCTATCTGTCCACAGCCCTGCCAACATTTGTTATTTGTGGATTTTTTGATATGAGCCAATCTCACTGGAGTTAAGTGATATCTCATTGTGGTTTTGATTTGCATTTCCCTGATGATTAGAGAAGTTGAGCACTTTTTTATATGTTTGCTGGCCATTATTCTGTCTTCTTTGGAAAAGTTTTTGTTCATGTCCTTTGCCCATTTTTTAAAAGGGTTGTTTGATTTTTTCTTGTTGATTTTCCTAAGTTCTGTGTAGATTCTGGTTATCAGCCCTTTATCAGAGGTGTAGCATGCAAATATTTTCTCCCATTCTGTAGGTTGTCTGTTCACTCTAGTGATAGTTTCCTTGGCTGTGCAGAAGCTTTTCAATTTGATCAGGTCCCATGAATTTATTTTTGTTGCTGCTGTGATTGCTTTGGGGGTCTCCTTCATAAATTCTTTGCCTAGGCCAATGTCCATAAGAGTTTTTCCAACATTTTCTTCGAGAATTCTTATGGTTTCATGTCTTAGGTTTAGATCTGTTATCCATTGTGAATTGATTTTTGTGAGAGGTGAGAGGTGTGGGTCCAGTTTCAGTCTTCTACATATGGCCATCCAGTTTTCCCAGCACCATTTGTTGAATAGGGATTCTTTTCCCCAGTGTACGTTTTTCTGGAATTTGTCAAAGATCAGGTGACTGTATGAGGTTGGTTTTATATTTGGGTTCTCAGTCCTGTTCCATTGGTCTACGTGTCTGTTCTTGTGCCAATACCATGCAGTTTTGGTTACTATAGCCTTCTGCTGATAATTTTTATACGTTAAGAATTAATTTGATCCCTGAATTTTGCAAGGCAGTCATTGGAAGGAGTATTTGAGGTGGGAGTAAAGGCATGATTAGAGTGGTCTGAAGAGAAAATAAGAAGTGAGAAATTTTAAAAAATGAATATAGTCTACTCTTCTGAGGAATTTTGCTTTAAAGGATAGTTGAAATGTAGGGTAGTTAGAAAGACAGAGAAATAAATTCAAAGAAGGGAATTTTATTAAATTATTAAAATAAAAATTTATTTTGTATTTTTATAAGAAGAACCCTGGTAAGGTTGGAAACATGATATAAGAAGGATAAGAGAGTTGCAGAGCAAATTCCTAGAGAAAGTCATTCAGTATGGGATCCAGGGCAAGAAAAGAGGTGCAGACCTGCAGCAAGTATGTGGTCAGGAGGGAAGAAAGACGATGGAAGCATACATGTAGATAGATTGGTACAGTTAGCAGCTGCTTATGTTCTTCTATTTTCTCAGTGAAATAAAAAGTAAGGACATCAGTCAAGAGTGAGGAGAATGGAAATAGAGATGAAATTTTGAGGAAAGACAAGAAATTATGGGATCTAGAAAGGAGAGAGTAAATTAACTAGGAGGATAAGAAAGGATTGCTGAGAAGTGTTCACCTTAAAGACTTTGGTTGTGATTTAATTTGAGACATTAGAATCAACATGAGTTTGTTTATCCAGCTGTGGTCATCTATCTGTGTGAGTGTAGGCCAAAAAGTAGTGATATAGTTTGGATGTTTGTCCCCTCCAAGCCACATGTTGAAATTTGATCCCCAATTTTGGGGGTGGGCCCTAGTGGGTCATGGGGGTGGATCCCTCAGGAATAGATTAATACTCTCCCTCAAGAGCAAGAGAGTTCTCACTCTATTAGTTCCTTAGAGAACTTGTTAAAAAGAGGCTGGCTTCTCCTCCCTCATTGCTTTCCTCTCTTACCATGTGATCTCTGTGGATTCTAGTGCTCACTAATCTTCCGCCATGAATGGAAGCAACTTAAGGCCCTCATCAGACGCAGATGCTCAATCTCGAACTTTCCAGTGATGAGAATCATGAGCCAAATAATCCTTTTTCTTTATAAATTACCCAGCCTCAGGTATTCCTTCATAGCAACACAAAATGCCCTAAGGTAGGTAGGGCTAGGTTGGGCAAATAAAATAGAGAATGAGCTAAAATATAAGCTTTTGCACTCAATTACAGAGTTGAGCAGCCATATGTCTATTGTCTTATCACTAGTTTCCCTTATTTTCTACTGTAATAATCTCTGTGCAGCAGAAATGATAACAGGTGTCACTCCCCAGTGAAATGGCTTCCAAATGTCCATCAGGTTCCTCTACCCAGGAATACCTCTGTGATGCTGGGGAATGTCTCATGGTCTTTTGTGGGTTTGAGTTAAAGGCTAAGTCCTCCCTGGTAGACTAAACTTGATAATGTGATAATCCCACCACGGTTTTACATTTCCCATTATAAACCTTCCTGTACTAAAGTTACTTTTTGTCTTTAGGCTTTTGTAACTCAGTGAGATAGAATAAAGCAGTTTAGTTCATCCTCACTATATGTGGTTTACATTAATTAATAAAATATTTAATTAAAGCAATGTTCTGGATTTCATTACAGCATTAGTAGAAACAAATGTTTATTAATATAAAATGGTGTCATGTACAATGAATGATCCTTTTTATTAATTGCTCGAACTCCAGTGAAAAATCACTTTTAAAATAACCAGTAGGATAAGGCTCCAGCACAATTGTTAAAATTTTACAGGATGTAACATGAAATATGTCATGTTACATCCAACAAATTAGATTTATTTGGGGTATATGTTCATAGTGGTTTCTATTTTTGTCTGTTTGTATACATAGTATATGCATATACCAAATAAGTTATAACCAGAAATGACTGTACTTAAAAATAAAGTTAAGTCTTTGGATTTCTCAAATTTCATAATACTACTCACAGTCATTTATAATAGAGGGAATTTTAGAAAAAAATTTGCCTGTTGACATTTCTTTGATATTGTTTACAAGTTTCAGGAAGGAAGGATTTTTTGTTTGAATAAGATACAATTCTAGAGATTTTTAAAATACTCAACATGATCAAAGCAACAAAATGTATATTTTAAATTTCTTAACTTGAGAATTTCATGTTAAGTACAGAGTCTCTTTCTATAACCTAGGGAAAACACATCACCACAGCAATTAAAAATACTGTTTCTTTTTTCCTTTTGTTAAATGTGATAAAATAGCTATAACATAAAATTTACTGTTCCAACCATTTTTAAATGTACAGTTCAGTGGCATTAAGTACATTCACATTGTTGTGCAACTATTATCAAGATTCATCTACAGGACTTTGTTTATCTACCAAAACTGAAACTACCTGTTGAACAATAAGCCCCCATTCTCCCTTTTTCCAGCTCCTGGAAGCTACCATTCTACTTTCTGTCTCTATGAATTTGTCTACTCTAGGTATCTCATGTAAGTAGAATTATATGGTATTTGTCTTTTTGTTACTGGCTCATTTCATTTAGCATAATGTCTTCAAGATTCATCCATATTGTTACACATGTCAAAGTTTCCTTCCTTTTTAAGGCTGAAAAATTATTTCATTGTATGTATATACCACATTTTGTTTATTCATTCATCTACTTTTATGGTCTTCTGAAAACAACATCACTTAATTTTTGTCACTGAACTTAAAATATTTGCAAATTTAAATAGATCTGAATCATATTGTTTGCTGTTTCTTTAAATAGAATTGTTCTGAAATGGAAATAGAGAAATAAATGACCCAAGAGTACAGTAGGTGAAAGAATGTATGAATTTATACATTTGTAATGTTAACTTTATGCCTTTTCTTAAGTATAAACACCAATAATAGCCCAAGTTTGCAACCAAAACATTAAATAATATTTTTGGAAACTAAATTGTTTTCTACCCCAGGACTTTAATACTTGATCCTAAGCTAGAAACACTGTTCTTCTAGAGCCTTACATATTTGATTCCAAGTCAGCATTCAGAACTCAGCTACTACATCACCTTTTTGAGAGGTCTTCATTGTTTTACCTGTATAAAACAGCTTTCTGCTCTTCATCTTCACTTTTTACCCCAATTAGAGCTCAGTTAGCTTTATTTTATATCACTGGATTTTCAATTACATGAAATTATCCATGTATGTGTTTCCTGGGCATTGTCTCTTTTCTGCACTTTCAACTGAGTGTGTATACTTCATGAAGGACCTTGTTTGTCTTGTTCATCTGGACCTCCAGTGCCTAGAATAGTAGCTAGAACATAGTAGGAGTGAATAAAATATTTACTGAATATATGAAGTGAAATGAAATAATGTTTGTGCTAAAAATTCTAATGAAATCACATCCTTTCCTCAAACTATTGAAGTCAAATGAGTTTTTCATTAATTACACAATCAAATATAAAACTTTTATATAGAGACTGTTTTAACTTATTTTATGAGAGTCATTTATAAGCCTGTTCATTGGTCCTTAAAGAAAATACATTGTCCACATCTTATCCTTCATGGTGAATAGGTATCATATAATTAGTTGTATCTCAGAATCCAGGCAAGATATTTACTTTGTTTACTTTTTTGTAGACCTCTTGTCCACAGAAAATATATCTTTTGCTCTGATTTTGGGAAAATTATTTTGCAATTTCTTAAGCTTTTGAGAGTCCTTTTATTTTCTCAATCCTTGGTTTCTGAACTCAGAAACTCTCAGTAAATCAGTTTCTACTTCTAAGAACTGTGTATGAAACATAAATGAGACATTTAATAGCATGGTACCATTTTTCGAAATCTATGTGACACTATTTTTAACATTACTAGAAAACCTTATGATTTAAGGAAATTAGGCATAAATTTGAATTCTATTTTTTCCAAGTCTCTTAAAAAAGCTATACATATATTAAAGAATTAGCCTTTTTGACTACCATAATTATAGAAAGCTGCTGCTTTTAATATGTCTCACAGCATATCATTTTAAGGAAATATTGGCTGCTGTTGTTTCCACTGCTTAGACAATATTGAGATCTTTTTTCAATTTCTTTTTAAGAAACACCTCAGGTTCTATTTTTTAAAAGCACTCTTTCATTTTAGCAGAATGATACATTGGAAACAATCTTTCCCATCTTGAAATACTAAATACCAGAGTTATTACTGAACAATGAAGTGTTTCCATTACTTTTTGTCTCTCAGATGGTTTTTTGTATCATTAATTTTTTAGTGCTGACAGAGTATTGCAATATTCTAAAGTGCAAACCCTTTCCCAGTGAATCTCATAAATATCATGCCCACTGTGGTTAGAAAGTGAGGGGCTTCTATAATTGCAGATATTTCTGGTCCAGAGATGAGTACTTTCATAAGATGTGTTTTCACCATTGTGATTATATAAGAAGAGACACTTTAGGAACAGTTGTATGGCACAGCATGATGGGTTCTGGATAAGTGATCTGCAAACATTGGTTCTGATGGAAGCTGGATCATTGGCTTGCCACATGAACTTGGAAATATCAGTTAAATTGGGAATTCTGCTAACAATGCTGTTCTAACTTGTACTGATGAAACTAAATACATGGATACATTATGATGTTTTTCCAAAAGGATGAGGAAAATGTTTTCTATAAAAGAAAACCATGACCTTCTGGAAAGCTTCCTGAACAAATTTGACATTTCTGACTCAAGATAGAGCAGTCCTATATAGTCTTCTAGGAAATCTTTTTGGAGAAGAGGATAGAGTAAATACCAGTTTAGTATTTGCGTTTCGGATCCTCAAAATTAGGTCTCCTGAGTTGATGATACTTTGGATATTCAATGTGGAAACCAGTAGTTTGAGGTACCCCAAATATAGATGTCTAAAGGTTGAAAAAATCATTTTCAACCCCCCATAAAAGCTCTGACAAATGAAAATCAATGGCTTTGAAAGTATCCTGGGAAGGTGGCTTCAGGAAGATCTATCTGCAAATGGTTAAGAATAGCTACTAATATCACTAGCTTACCATGTACTGATTTCCAAGTGAAGGAGATAAGAGCTATCTACTGTCTGTGCTATTTTCAGCACAGACATACACCCACCAACACTTGTGGAGAACCTGAGAGTGTTCATGTAGGTTGTGCATAAGCAGACGATATTCAGTAAGGTCTTGAAACAATTTGTGAAAGCAGACAAGAAGCAAAGAATTTACTAGATAATCTTTTCTTTTTTTTATTTCAAAGTATTAAGGGGAAACAAATGTTTTTGGTTGCATGGATCACTTTTGTAATGCTTGAGTCAGAGTCAAAAGTGTGCCTGTCACCCAGATAGTGTTCATTGTACCCCATCTTTTCAAAGTAAAAAACAGATATGACATAATTTAACTCCCAATCACATTTCCCTTTTCATCCTCTTAATTCAGGATTAGATGGAAGATACATATTTAATCAAGATATTTAGTTGAAGTAAACAGCATTGGATGACTGTTTTGGTAAAAATAGACTGATATACTTTGGATAATGTGTATCTTCAAAAGCTCATAATTTTCTTAAAAAACATTAACATGCTAGCAATTATTTGAAACATATTTCTAAAAAATGATGAATTGAGTTAAATTAGGCACACTTATTTTAAATTCTATACATTAACTTGGTGTACTTTTGCTAATTATTTTATTTCAGATGTTTTTATCATTATCATAATTTTATTTACTGTATAGATTATATTTACTATATTAGTGGTGATGCTTAAATGATTTATTATTTTTTATTCTTTCAGGCAGCCATAGCATAGCAGGCATTTGTGCTGAAAATGGGTAAAATATTCCAAAGACTTAGACATTTTTCATAATGATTTAAATTTTCAGTATTAAAAGCATCTATGAGAAAAGTGGTGCAGGCTATTATAGAGGTACAGAGTTTTAATGATGAAATAATGTAAAATGTTCATGAATAAATAGAAAATGCTTGAACATCAGGAAAAATAACATAAAGTTGGTAGAAGAAAAGGTATAACTGTGTGAAAAACCTATGTATGTACACCAATTAAAATTTGCTATTTTATCATTTCTTTTATTAATAGTACTTTGATACTATTTACCTTAGGTAGGTAAACATTATGCAAGTGCTAATTTTCTCTTTGAAAATTATTTTTAAACCACTAAATAAATTACAACCTTAAAATACTGCCATTATATTAAATGCATATAATTACTGAATTTAAACTGAATCCTTGCACTTCTTGGGCATATTCTTTTGCCTGCATATTAAATATTTGTCCTCCATACTGTGCCAGCCTGGAGGAAGAAGAATGATCTATTGTGTAGTTTCTGTAACTATTTTAGCAACAATTATATTTTAGAACCCCAAGCTCAAATTCGTATATTCACATAGATTTATTAAGCTATAAATAATATTTTCTGCTGTGAAAGGATAACCAACCTTACATAACTTTTAAAATTTATGAAATTTAAATTGAATAAGAAACGCAAATGATGTTTGATAAAATTCTAAGGTTATCTTACTGTTTTAGTGCATATAAAGCTTTTATACTTTGCCTTTAAAACATACATATATCATATGCTTACACATATATCCATAAAACAGTTGACATTTCTTGTCTTGTTCTATATTCAAGATGTTGTATAAACATTGAAAGTGTATAAAGAATCTTGAAGAACTTTACCTTTCTTTAGTGAAACTAAAGGGATATTCTTCATATTCTATCTTCCCTATGAATTTTTGAGTGACAAATAAAATAATACTTGATTACTTCATTCTCCCACAAGAGAAAAATTTGAACTTGTATTATGAATAGCAAATGACATACTTAGAACTAGATGTATATAATGTGTTATATTGTGTTCAATTTTGGCATCAGTAGCTATTAAATGGTAACTGGGAATTCTTTCCAATATTTAACATAACACTTCCATCAAAGAACATATTAGTGTTATTCATAATGAAAATTTAAATTTACTAATATTATAGCTCTGTAATTTGTTTCTTAACTTTTAAGTTTTTGTAAACAAAGGTGAAAGATAAAAACTTCAAGGATGGTCATTGTGCAAGATGATAGAGTAGAAGATAAAACACTTGCAATTTTGACTAAGCAGAACTCAGGAGGTAAATACCACTGGGAGTCTTTTTTTTCCTCCTAAAAATTAGCATGCCAAATAAATTACTGAGTCATAAGAATCTCTGGAGTAAAATAAAAAAAAAAAAAAGCCAAAGACGTAAACCATCCATGTAGAATAGAAAATGCTTTTTACATTTCTTCAGGCACAGATATATAAAGTAGAAGATACTTGTTTTTAGGAAACCCAGCCTTGCCTCTTTGTGCCCACGAACATCAAGTTCTCTCATAGTAATATCACAGACCTACACTCCTTTCTCTCAAATCTATTCTTAAAATGTGACTTCAACTCCATCAACAGCCTTCACGTTGCCAAAGTCAATGGTCACTACTTTGCCCTCATATCATTCAACCTTTCATGAGCACAAATGGCTCCTTTTTTCTTGAAACACTTTTCACTCTTGGATTCCACAAAACATCATGTCTCTGATTTTCCTTGAATGTCACTGACCCTTCTTCAACAATTCCCTTTACTGAACCCTTCTGCTATGCCTGACCTTTAAATGTTAGTCTAAGGCATAATTTCATTTTTAGCTTCTTAATTATCTATATTATTTCTTTGTGATCATGGCTTTAAATATTATTTATATTTAGCTGATTCATAATTGTCTACTTACATCCCTAAATTTCCCTTGAGGTTCAGACTCAAATATCCAGTTGCCTACTATACACATCATTTCGCTGAACAATAGTCATTTCAAATTTAACATGTTGAATATAGGATACTTAATTCATTCCATTAAATATCCCAAACCTATAAGTTCTGGTCTTTCCCATCATGGTAAATGGAACTAACTGAAAGATTAGGTAAAAAATCTTGGCGAAGTCCTTAATCAATTTCTTCCTCCTTCCCTAAGTCTAACAACCAGTGAATTCTATTGACTTGATTTCCAAAATATATCTTAAATATATATGTTTCTCTCCATCTCCACTGTCAACCCCCTTTCATCTCATTATGAAACACTTACACTTGCACATCTCCACATTTTCCCCCTCAAATCCATTCTTTAAAGAACAAACAGAATAGTCTTTAAAAATGAGTTGAATCGAATCACTCCCTTTCTTAAAAACTTCCTCTTATGTTTAGAATCAAATTTAGACCCTTTCCCATGGTTCACAAAGTCCTACATCGTTCTTGTATTTTCACCTAATATTATCTTCCAAACCTCTCTCTCCTTTCCCCGTCTTCCAGCCAAATTGGATTTCTTTCTGTTCTGTAAACATGCTAAGCTTGTGTTTATCCCAGTATTGTTGCATTCATTGTTCTTTCCACCTGGAATTCTCTTATTCAGACTTTTCAACATTCAATTTTCAGTCCTGATTTCACCTCCCCAGAAAGGCCCTCTTTGCCTCACCTACCTATGCTAGCCGCAGCCTCAGTCTAACTCCTTCACGGGAGACGGGACCTTGCTCGTGTGGCTCATTGCTTAGCGTGGCATCTAGTTGTTACTCAATAAGCATTGGTTGATTAATTCAATACCGATGTTAATTGGAAGCTCTCAGAAAGTATTAGAAGCATATTCACACTGAAGTATAAACAACTGGTTGAAAAAACATTTTAAACCTATTATTAAATTCTTAAAATCAAGAAATAAATATTATTAACATTTTTACTATTAAGAGGAATTTGAGGCACCCTTCATGAGATGGCAGCAAGATTTGAGGGGGATATCACAGGCCATGCTGGACACCTCAAGTAATATCCGTAAGTAATTTCTTCTGATTTTCCCTGCAAAAATATATTTAAAAATCACGCTTTCATCCCCCATCATTTTCATTTACCAATCAGCTTTGCTTTTTTATGGCATTTTATTTGTTCGTAAGTGATTCACTTTTAATTCATCAAATTGACATAAAAAATATCACATCAAGGAAAACAGCCTAAAATACCAATACAAAAATTAATTTAGAGATATTTGCATCTTCACGATTTGTAAACATGCTTTAAATATACATCATCAAGCATGGGAGTTACAAACAGTTAACCGTGAATTATGGAGTCGTAATTCCGCAGATGAATTCTTGAGGCACAAAACCATGGGTCATATCCTACAAATTTTAATATGAAACTCTTTTCACAGTTAGAGGAGTTCCACTTGAAAACTGGGAAGACAGGTTGTGAATTAATAGTCGTAAAATGCATTGTTCTATGAACTCCGTATTGAATTAATAAAAGAAATATGAGTCAGGCTAGCGAGAGAGGAAGGTATATTTTCAAGTTTAGTGAAAGAGTATACCAGCATCATTTTTTAGAATTAGAAATGAATGCTGTAATTTTCTTCAGGCTATAATAACTGTTTTCAAGGAAAGTATTTTTACTCAAATGAGTAAAACCTGAGGCACATAAAATATTTTAGTGTTGTAAATTCTAGGAAGTAGGCTGCTACCAGAGACAGATGGACAATCTGTTTTACTCATTATGCCAATGTCACATACACATAATTTTAAACTAAACTTTTGATATTCCCTTGGTAGAGTCTGAAAAGTGACATAAGTTGAAGGATTATCTAATCCAGTCTCCTTATTGTACATGTGAGGATATTGAGTCTGAAATAAGTTAAATAACAATAGGAGAGCATTGGGTCCGGAATCAGACTACCTAGCTTAGATGTGACTTTTGCAAATTACTTAACTTCCCTAAACATGTTTCTTCATCTGTAAAGGGGGAATAATATTTACTTTGCAAATCATTCTGTAAATAAATGTAGTTTTATATATATATATAATGTACATAAAAAGCATAACAGTTGGCTTTTTGCATATTTATTAAAGATACCAATTTTTTGATGCAGAGCCCGTGATATAACCCAGATCACTTAGTACTTTGTCCAGGTTCATTCTACATTATAACAATGCCTTTCTGCCTATTTAATTATGAAATCTTCATTTCTTATTTTTTTGGCAGTCTTAGTTTTCTGCTGATCTCTTTTCTCTCAATTCTCTACCTTTAGAAAATACAATTAAACTAAGTTTTACCCAGAAAAGAAGTTGACAGCAAATTATTAAACTTGCACTGAAACAGCCACAAAACTATGGAAAGAATTAGGGTAAATACATATATTTTAATATTCTTTTACTTGTACTTAATTCTTATTTTACATTTTATTATTACAGAATTAATTTCACCAAGAATATTTTTAATATTGCTTGAAGCAATAAAGTACAATGCTTGTTATTATCCTTTTCAACTCTACCCCAAACAAGCTACATGAACTAAGTGTGAATCAAATTTTCTGAGGCTCAGGTTAATGAATTAATTGATGTATTTGTAGTATATTATGTAAGCACTAACATTTATGATATCAAACCTTGAGATAGTCATCTGTTTTTTGTTAAAAGACAGTGTGACATATTTAAGATTTAGGTTGACAACCCAGTGGATGTTGAATATGGAAATATTTTTAAAATTAAAGAACTGTAGCCAATAGAATTGTCACAGCTAATAAACACAGTGGAGTGGAATGTTAAGCTAACTTTCCAGATAAGCCAGGCAAGAAAGTAGTCAATAGATGGTAATTTCCTAAGAAGCCAGACTTCTGCTGAGTTTCACTCTGTATTAAAAAAGAAGATCAAACTATTTGACATCTCATATTTTTCTATTATTTTACATACATTGACTTAGTGAACTGTGTCAACCCTATAATTTCACATTTAACCATACTGTTAATATTTAGTCACTTCTTGTGATTGTATCATAAAATATAACATTAGCAATAAACAGACACTGACTTAGCACTTCTCAAGAACAGAGCTTGTATTAGGCACTGGAGTGGTATCCAGCTTACTGTACAATGTGATTTGGGGCTTTAAGAACCTTAGGATCAGTTCTACAGAATATCACAGCTATGGCTGTTCAAAGAAAATATTGAGATTATGTTGTGCTTCCTAAAGAGAAAGGATTTGAGTCATAATGTGGATTTCTATACCTACATCACATAAAAATAAACTGTTTTCTTCACAGGAATAAAAGGCAAATATGAGTTCCTATACATCATGTAAATAAATGTAAGAGGTAACTATCTGAACTATCAAACCAATATCTGTATGAGTTCATGCCCATCTCTATTCTATTTTTAACAGTTTAGTTATTAATTCACACAATCATGCTTCCGGTATACTCAACTAGTGAAGTTTAAGGGGTGGAATTAAAATATAGTTTATTTGATAATAAAAGATAAAAACAAAAGAGATATAGGGTATCATAAAGATCAAAAACATAAAGAAAAGGTAGGAAAGCCTATTTTTTTTTCAGAATATTATGGGGGTACAACACTTTGGCTATATATATTGCACATGCACTGCCCGTGTCAGAGCTACAATCCTGAACATCCCCCAAACTGTGCTCCCCGCATCCATTCAGTGAGAGTTTTCCCATCCCCTCCACCCGCCTCCCGCTTGCCCTCCCCCTGATGAATATTATTGCCCTGTATTATGTAAGTGTCGATCAGTTAGTACCAATTTGATGGTGAGTACCAGTACTTGGATGGGAGGAATGCCTATTTTGAAAGCATCTACCTTATTAGAAAATAATTATTTGGGCTACACACTTCAGAATGAACAAAAAAGAACAAAATTCATGTGCTTTTATGAAATTTTATTCATTTTTCTCTGAAATTATTTGTTATTCAAAATAGCTTTTTAAAAAATCAGGTCTTAGAATTTTCGAAAGTGAAATTGGATTGTAATTTGTTTATAGGATGAGATCTTAGCTATACATTTAAACATTCCACCTTATTGAGAAATTTTAATGTAACACCTTAACGTTTTTCTTGTTGGAAATGGTCTTTTTTTCTTTTCTTCATAAATTTCATGTAAAATTTATAATTAAAGGTTTCCACATCCAATGAAAAGTAAGATTGTATATGCAATAAACATCAAATGTAAGATATCAACAACCTCATTTTAATGATTGTTAAGTAGTTTGTATCTTTTCTTCTTATTATTTTTTCTCTTTCCCTTTTTCTATTGTTTTTCCTCCTATGAATCCAATATTTTAAACTTAAAAGTCCTTCACTTTAGAACTTTTATTTCTGTTACTCTTCTTAAAATTTGGCTTCTGAGTATCATTTTCTTGAGACAAAGCTTCTGGACAGTGAGTGGAGATGAGCGTTGTTACCCGTTAAAGCTATGATTTTTTGTGGGCTATTGTTGACTTTCCTCTCAGATAATATGTTCATATATATAGGAAATCTGATGAAATCTACAAGAAAAGGTGCAAGATATAAAAATCAATTGATAAAATTGAAATTAACAAAAAGTGCTATTTAAAATAACACCAAAAATATAAAATAATTAGTGATAAATACAACAACATGTATGCAAGACCTTACAATTGAAAACCCCAAAACATTGCTGAAGAAAAATAAAGATATAAAAATATGGAGAGATATAATATCTTCATAGGTCAAAAGGTTTAATATTGTTAAAGATGCCAATTTTACCCAAAGAATTTGATTACCCAGTACTCTGAAAATCCAGTAGGTTTTAGTAAAAATGACAAGTGACTCTAAAATCATATAAAAATGCAAAAGCACTAGAATAATCAAAACTACTTTGAACAAGAAAATCAATGTTGAGAAAAACAATGTGGGTTTTCACATTACTATAAAGCTACTTACAATGACAGTGTGATATTGGCATAAAAATAGTCAAATAGATTAATGTAACAGAATACAAGGACGATTGATTTCCTGTAAAGCAAAGGTATAGAGGCATTTCAGTAGAGAAGGAATAGTCCTTTCAACAAATGGTGCTAGAACAATTGCTTATCCGTATGTGAAAAAAATAGAATTTGGACCCATACTATGCTTCATATATAAAAAATTACTAAAATGGATCACAGACTTAAATGTAAAATCTAAAACTACAAAGTTTCTAAACTATATGAGAAAATCCTTATGGATACTTAGGTAAATATTTCTTAGCATAATCTATAAAAAATTACAATCCCTAATAATGAATTGAGAAACTGACTTCATTAAATTAAAAATCCTGCTCTTGAAAAACATTATTAAGAAAATGTAAAGACAAGCCATATATGGGGAGAAAATATTTGCACTTCATAAATCTGACAGAGGACTTGTTTCCACAATGTAAAATAATAGGAAATCAAACTAATTTTAAAAAATGGGAAAAAACTTAGCCAATTCAAAGAAGGAAAATATATGGCCAATAAGCCAATGAAAAAATGCTTAATATCATTAGCAATTAGTAAAATGCAAATTAAAACCACAATATGATACCACTACATATTCATTAGAATGTCTAAAATCGAATAGACTGATCAGGATGTGGAGATACTGGGATACTTATGCACTTCCAATAGAAATGTAAAATGCTACAAGTGTTTTTGGAAAAATTTGGCAATTTCTTAAAATTTTAAACATTCACCTATCATATAGTCCAGCCATTTTCTTCTAGATATTTACACAAAAATAATGAAAGTACATGTCTATACCAAAACTTGCAACAGCCCCAAACTGAAAACAACCCAAATGTTCATCGGCAGGTGAATGGATGAACAAATTATGGAATATCTCTACAGTAGAATACTACTCAGCAATAAAATGATTAAACTATTGATACATACATCAACATGGATAAACTACAAAATAATTATGCTAAGTAAAAGAAGCCAGAAAAAAGAGCACATGTTGTATTATTACATTTACATAAAATTCTAAAAATACAAAGACATTAATATTAGGAAAAAACAGATCAGTGTTTGCCTGGTGATGGAGATGATAGGAATTTCTCAGGATACTTTCAAAGTCATTGATTTTCATTTGTAGAATCTTTTATTTTGTTTTGGAAGGAAAGAAATCTAAAAGAGCATGGGGAAACTTTTAGGGATTATTGATATGTTCACTTTATTAATTATGGTGATGGTTTCACAGATATATATGTAAAAACATCAAATTGTATACTTTGTGTGGTCTATTGTTTGTTGATAACACCTCAATAAAGCCTCTAAAAATCAAGTTGGAAACAAAAGATATGAAATATGAAGCAGCATGAAGTAAAATTTCAGAAGAAAATAAAATTTAGAATATAATTGTAGTGTTTTAGCAGGGAGCAGTGTCTAGAACTTCCTACTCATTTATATCCTTATTAATATATTAATATATTTCCTCTCTCACTCAACCATACTAACTTATTACTTGAATTATCATCTCCAGTGAAAGACACACACTACTTTGAGATGCAGTCATTTTATATTTAGAGATGTCATCCTCCTAATTAGCCAGATTCCTTTTATCTTGACTTCTACCAATTGGAATAGTTCTTTCTTTCTACACACAGAATTAATTTTCTACTTTTAAAAAAGATACATCTGAAATAGTTGAAGAAGTCTATCATATACCCCTGAAGCCATCCCTCTTATGATAAAAAATATGCCCAGTTTATTCTGTCATTTTTGAGACATATTATTCTACCCTATTCATTTCATTCAGGATTCCCTTGAGTTTATTAGTGTCACTCTCAAAGTATAGAACCCAAAACTGAAAGCAATAATCTGAATTTAATATGATCAACACAAAGCACAGGGAGACTATAATGTCCTTTGTTCTGCACCATACAACAGCCTAAGATTGGATTACCTTTTTTAGTAACAGTATCACGCTGTCAGTTCCTGTTGAACTTGAAGCTAAATAAAACTTCATGTTTTTCTTTTTTCAGCAGAACTGCTATAAATCCTGTTTTCCACTTTTTTATTTATATAAAGCTAACTGTTTGAACCAAAATGTATGAATTTTATTTGCTCCTGTAAAATTACATCTTGTTTTATGCTTCTTTTTTCTGCCTATTGAGATCATTTTGAATCCAATCTTTTCATCTACTATATTTATAGTTCCTCTTAGCTTTTGATAATTCACAAATCTCATACATAATATTTTATTTCATGTGCTTTCCTTCAGCCTTATAGTCCCCTCTAGCTACCAATTTACCTTTCACCTTCACTTCACAATTACAGTAGACCTATATTATTTACTGCTCAATGTACCTTTATTTAAGAATTAACTTCTTCTCTTCTGTGGAACTGGCAATTTTAGTAAACCACTCCTCCTCCACTATAGAAAATATGATCTATACTGGTAGATTTGAATCCTCTATTTCCAAGGTTACTTGGCACAGTATCTACACTGGGCCAAACAGAATCCTCTGCAAGAGTTGTACACAAAATTTAGAGTTGTGCACTAAAGTACACATGTAGGTCACAATACTGGGAGAATATGATCACTGTATCAACAAGAAAGATAGAAAACTGTTGGGATTAGGATATCATAAAACCAACTCACAGTCACAGGCAGTTGAAGGGAAGAAGAGAGCTGAGACAACTTGGGTTAACCTTTACATCCTACCATAACTAAAGTGACAATCATGCCTTAACATCCTTGTAACGTTAGCTAATTAATTCTGTTTTTATATTAGCTACTTTGAGTTGGATGTTATATAACTTCACTTTTTTGCTCTTGTTAATTATTAAAATTAATATATTTTTGTCTTAGGCAAGTTACAAAGTATGGCAAAGCAAAATTTATCTGTATAAAGATATCTAATACCATGTTATAAATATAGGCCCTAAATGAACAATGACTTTTTATTCATTAACTCTATGGAGAGTCAGATGGATGTCAGATGTAGCATACAAAGTCAGTGGTGTAACTCTGCTCTTCTAAAACCTAAAATTCCAAGCATGCTTTGCACAGACTGAATATACATTTTTGTAGTTCATTATACAAGTAATCTTTCTTTCTTTTTTCTTTTTTCTATCTAAAAACAAAGTAATAAATGCTCAAAATTCATCACTTCCCAATTATTTTACTGTCATCTATGCTCTTGAGCTTATTTATATCTGTATAATAGAAATACTGTATAGTGTATGCTTCTGTGTGTCTCTTCCCAGTTCTCATTCAATGACTTCACAATAAATAGCACCAACCATGATAGGAATATTTACAGCACAGACATTGGCAAACACTACAAATCAATCCCACCCATCTGGTTATTAATAATTTAGCAACACAATAAGGAGTGTAGCCATAGAAATAGAAAGAATAATATGCTACTATGTACCATTTGCTCCTTATGTTTTAAATATGTAAACTCATATAAATCTCATAAAAATGCTGTGACCTAGGAACTATTTTTACCTCATTTCACAAGTGAGAAAGCTAAGGGACAAAGAGGTAAATGACTCCTCTGAGATCGCACAAGTAAATCGCAAACTGATCATGGGAAAAAGTCTCACCTCTGTCATTTCTTAACATTATACAAGAACATTTATGACTCACACTAAGACTCCTAATAAGAATGATATTTTACATTTGTATAGGACTAGGCAAAGATTTTTCTAATTTGTATATTTGAAAGGACTTGCCAGACTTCATAGAACATACTCATGAAAGACTTTCATTTCCTTCCCTTTCTAGCTTGAACACTCAAAGGAAATATCAACAAGCAACAGACCCTTGAGAAATTATCTTTAGCTTCAAAAAACATAATCTTATAACAATTTAAGGATTTTATATCACTGAAACTTTCAATATATTGTCTTGCCACTTTTGTTAGCATTGTATTTGTTATTGATGCTTATTTACAATTCATATTTTTTGCCATTTTTACTTCATGGAGCTAATCGTTCAAACATATTATTTCTGTGGATATTTTCCATTTTTATTTTTCATTGAGGTTATCCAAAATTATATAGTCAGATTTTGTGTTTTTTTGGTGTGTGTGTGAAATTTGCATGATGCTTGGGTCATAGTCTTTTCCTTGGCCATTTTCCATGGCTTCCTTCTCTTGAAATATTCAAACACTCTTTCCTGAAGTTTTTGGCCCTCAGGGGATTATAGCCCCAATTTTTTCTCTGATATTCTAATTAGTAAGATAGCATTGTTCTTTCTTTCTGTGGGTAATGGTTATTTCTATAAACCCATATTTTCTTTCTCAGTAAAAATAAATTTCAGAGGAATGATTTTCATTATTGTTTTCTATATACTCTAAAATTATCAACAAATTAATTTAAATTATTTTAAGCCTTTATTACATATTTTACTTTTTGCCTGTGCTTTTATTTCTTGTAGTTACCACCTCATAGATGCTTAAATATAAGGTATGGTCAGAAAATTATGAAAGAGTCAGTCAGCCATAAATTTAAATACTGGACTTACTTTTTACTGGGTTTAAAAACTTCAGAAAATTTACTTGAGTTTATTATACAAAAAAAAAAAACCCTAAAGATTGCATTAGCAACTATATAACTTTGTAGCAACATTACTCCTGAATGACATTGTAAGCATGGAGCTCTTGACATAATGCCTGATATACAGTAAGTACTCAGAAATGTTGGTTTATATTCTTATAAGAAAATATTTTTTATGCCTTAACTTGAAACATTCTTGAATTATTTAAATTCAATAAAGAAAATAACTTAACTTACATGAAAATGCAGCTCAATTCTTCCTTCCATGGCAGTGGAGGAGAGAGGTCGTCTTAACAGACAATAATCATGATTGTAATAAGTGGTCATGATGGCAGCATGCATAGAGTGCCTAAATTATATAGCAGATGCTATTCATATACTCTGGTTACTCATCTGCAAATTTGGAATTATGACCTAATTTTATCATTTTAAAAACACAAAACGAGGCTCAGAAAAGTTAAGTGACTTTCCCAAGTGACTGCCACCTTGTTGGTGGCAGATACAGGAGTGAAATTAAGATTTGCCTGATGCTAAGATCTCTTTCACTGTATTCTGCTAACTATTCCTATTTATATCTAGGAGCCCAACTATTTTAAACTAAAGACTTAATTTCTAACTAAGCAAATCCATAAAAAAGATGTACTATTTTATAGGTTCAAATCTGTGTCATATCCATTCAATGGCCCATTTGGAAATTTCATATTAAAGCACACATGGATGGATAGATAGGTAGACAGATAGATCAATGATAAATAAATTTTAGTCTTTGTACTTACTTAAATTAGGCAAGTATGCCTTACTATTTTGGGTATACCAACATATTATTATGCAAATAATTTTCAACCCACCTACTGAGAATATAAGAAGAAAAAACACTCAACAAAGAGAAAAAATGTTATCTCCTTCATGGATAAATACAATTTAAATTGATCCAATACTAATTCAAACCTGTTCATGAATGACTAGCACACTGCATGCTATGTATGGTTGAAAGTATCCCCCAAAATTCATGTGTTGGAAACTTAATTTCCAATGCAACAGCATTGGGAGATAGGGAATGATAAGAGGTGTTTAGGTCATGAGGGTTCCACCATCATGAATGGATTAATGCCAAACATAAAAGGGCTTGAGGACTTAAGTTTGATCGCTTACTCCTTTTCCCTTTCTCTCCCCCCTCACCTTCTGCCATGGGAAGACACAGCAATAAGGCCCTTGCTGGATATAGGCTCCTTGACCTTGGACTTCTTAGCCTCCAAAACTGTAAGAACTAAATTTATTTTCTTTACAAATTACCCAGTCTGTGGTATTCTGTTATTGCAACATAAAACAGACTAAGACACTGCACTAGATTTAAGCTGGATTAATTATTTCACTCTATTTATTAAGTCTAATTTCTCATATTAATTGTAATGACATTTTTAGGTTGTTAAATTGACAGTGAATGCAGAACTTGAAATATCAACATTCTTTCAAAATGTTAAATTTGCTGATTATGAAGGGAAATATTATAGTGTGAAAAGAACATTGGGCCTGGGGGTCTGAAGACCATGGATCAAATCCTGAGCTTGACATTTATTCAATGTATTAGGCAAATTATTTCATTTATATGACTTAGTTTTATCTTTATGAAAATTTTAGGAAATTATATCTTTAAAATAAGATAATGCAGCTGAAAGCACTTTAAAAGTTAGAAAGTGTTAGGAAATGAAAAAAACAACTACCATTATGATTATTTATTCCTTAAAAATAGTTTAGCTGATGTTCAGCTTGGAAGCTACTGAAATAAGCCCAGGAAGGATTTTCTGGAATCCTTTTTATACCAATATGATTTAGGTTTGTGTGTCTATCCACAAGTAATTTGAAGCCAATAGAATAATTGGTAATTTTGAAATTTTAAAACAATAGTAAGACAGCCAGTATGAATCAAATTAAAGCTTTTATTAGGATGAATTTTTAAGAGAATGAAGTATAAAATATATAAAATAATTATGTTGTTCTCTTTAAACACCTCTGAGAACCATTGATATTTTAATTATGAATTCACATACTAAAATAGCAACAAATGCCAACATCTATTGAGTTCTCACTTTTTCAATCACTGTTCTAATTATTTTAGATACATTTAGTTCTATTACTCCTAGAACAACCTTATGTATTATATAAACTGTTATAATCTCCATTTCATAGATTAAAAAATGGAGGCACAGAGATGTTAAGTAATACATACAGGGTTGAACGATAGTAATAATATTCGATATTTATTGAACACTTATACCCTGAACATAACATGTATTCATTGAGTTCTTTACATGTATTAATTCAGCTTATTCTCACCATAACACTGTGAGGTAGGTATTATTAATATATCTATCTTACAGATGTGGCCCAGAAAGTTATATAATTTGCTTGAAATCACATACTTGCTAAATTGCAAAACAACTGGCATCAGAGGCCTCACTTTTAAGCACTATAACAAGCAGCTCTTCATCTGTGCCTTATTGCTAGAAAGTGATAGGGTGAGAAGCTAGGCAGGCTACTCTGTGTTCTTAATTACTACACTGCATGTATTTATAAATGACCACCAATCACCAGGCTCTCAGTAGAGATGAGTCCCTGCTCTCTGGCAAATCACATCAAATGGGAGAGACTGATCTGCTGAACACATTTCATTTAGCCTCAAAGTTTTGAAACATTTGTGTCACACATCTCATTTAAGTCATTTGGTTTTTGTTATCTCTGATTTACTTTGAATGATTCTCAAATTCCTACAAATATCCATCTTTGCTGTCTTCTTCATCATTATAATAATCACAAGCATTTATTTACTCATGCTATATGGGAAGGAGATGCTTTATGTTCATGATGGACAAGCATAATTTCATTCAGTTCTTCCACAAAACAATAAAGTATAGGAGTATAGGGAAGAGGGACAAAGAGGACCTAGGCCCTCAGTGACCCTCTACAGGGTATGACAAAGAACATTAAGTCTTTGTGGGTTCTAATCCAGTGGCAGAGGGGTTACAGACACAGTATATTAGTGCTCAGTTATTAATATTTACTTATTTTCTTTACATTTTATAGATAAGAGTCATAGGGCTCAGTGAAGTTAAACAGATTGGCCAAACAGGGCTAAGGTTTGATAAACCGAGGAATAGAACCCATTGCACTCCCTGAAATCTACCAGGATGCTTCTATCCTTTCATTCTTCTGGTAGACTAATTTAGGTTTAGCAGTTTGCTGGAGAAGATGTCTGTAACTTCTATGTCCGGGTAAATACAGGAAGTTACTTTGGATCATATGTGATTGAATGTAACTTTTATGAATTCCATGTCTCTTGGGAAAGTGTATAGTAACATTTTTAAATTTTTAAATGCTGCCTCTATCAGTACTAGTTGGCATGCAATGCTGGTAACTATTGAGGATGTCATTAAAAGTGCACAGGAAGAAAAGAACCTGTTGAGAGCAATGAGTCCCAGACTGTGTTTCTTCATTTTTTGTAGTTCAATATCAGCAAAACTTCTTTGATAAATTACTGTCTGTTAGTGGGAAAGAGAACCAAGGGAAGCTAAAGAAAACTCAACATATGAGGAAAGGTAGTATTAGTCTGGACTGGCTTCCTAAACTCTGTAGAAGTGTTCCAAAGGTTTATGGGGATGAGTAGTATATTTGTCAACTTTCTATATAACAATCCATTCAAAAACTTAGTGGCTTAAGATAACAATAATTTGGTTTTTCTTGTGAAGCTATGATTTAACTGATCATGGCTTGGGCTTGTTCATGATTCTCTGATGACTTGGGTGGAGACTGGTTCTTCTCACTATGGGGTATGGGGATGGGGTGGCATATTTCTCTTCATTCATCAGGGTAGTGGGGGCTTGTTCAAATGGCAGCCTCAGAGTTCTAAGAGATTGAGAAGAAGGGTACAAGGCCTTCTGAGGCTTAGGTTTGGAACTGATATAGCATCACTTCCACCATATTCTATTGGTCAAAGTAAGAGACATGACTAGGTAAGATTCAATGGGTGGAAAATAAGCTTATCTCTTGATGAGAGGAGCTGTAAAGTCACATAGTAAAGGGATATAAAAGGAAGATATAGGAAAGGATGAAAAATTGTGCTTTTTTTGGATCTATCTTGATGTAGTGGGTGGGCCTTAGAAACTGGCTAAGCAGGTCAGTCTTGATTAAAAAGCTGTAGTTTTAGGAGCTAAAGTGTGTAAAACACACTAAAATCTGTGAAAACTGACCTTACAGGGAAAGTTTTCAGCAGTGCCCCAGGGAAGCTTTGGCAGAGTCAATGACAGTGAAACCAACCCTCCAATTACTTCTGCACCTGATATTTGGGAACAGGACTGACGCTTTTTTACTGAAGAGTTCTCTGAGTTCTTTGTATAACTCAAGCCTAAGTCAGGCTTCTTGAGAGTGATTTGGATATATTGATATAGTTTGATAGATAAATGCTGGATGATTCACACTGGGGAAAAGAATGCCTAGTCAATAAATGGTGCTGGGAAAATTGGATAGCCACATGCAGAAGAATGAAACAGGACCCCTATCTCTCACCACTCACAAAAATTAATTCAAGATGGATAAAAGACTTAAATGTAAGGCATGAAACCATACGAATCCTAGAATAAAATATAGGAAAAACTCTTCTAGATGTTGGTCTAGGCAAAGAATTTATGAAACAGACCCCAATGGCAATTATAGCAGCAACAAGTATAAATAAATGGGACTCAATTAAATTAAAAGCTTCTGCACAGCTAAGGAAATAATCAACAGAGAAAATAGACAACCTACAGAATGGGAGAAAATATTAGCAATCTACACATCTGATAAAGGGCTAATATCCAGAACCTATGGAGCAATTTCTTTGAAAAATAAAAAGGGTGGACAGTATCTATACTCTACAATTGTTACAGCTGCTTATATCAGAGATACATATTTTGATATTTTGTGTCAGTGATTTCCCCTTGAAATTATATCTGAGTCTCATTCTCCTACATTCTCTCTCATCATATTGTCTACTCCACTACACAGTTTATTTTTTGATTCCTGTTTTAATGGTTTGTTATTATGGTTTTAACATAAACTTGAAAATATTATGCTACAAAGTTAACAGAACACATTTAACTATATTTAAGTTGTTCAATCTTAAAATCTGATTAAGTAGCTATGATCTTAAACATTTTATATTTTAACCAGTCACAAAGTGAATGCTAAAAGAATACAGTTATTTTCACCTGAGGCCCAAAGAGATAACAAACAAGTAGGTAAATAAACAGTTTCTAAAATCAGTAAAAAGGTAAAGTAATATGGATGGGGTCAATACTTTGTAGTTTTAATACTTTTAAAATTATCTTATGAAAATAGTACATATCACAGGACTCCCAAGATTTCAGCTTTATCTGTGACAGCCAATCATATCCCAATATAGCCAATCATATCCCAAAAAAGATTGTTTCAAAAGTGTTATCATTCTATATATCTGGATTTTCTCACTCAACATTATATATTAATGTGTATATGACATAAACATATTTTAAGTATTATGTAAAATATATCCTATGTTAACAAAAATACTTAAAATAATTTAAATGGCCATAAATAGTAATTCATTCAAATATACCTAACTCCTATTTTATTCTAGTCAACTACAAATGTAAATGCAAAAATAGAATGCAAAATGCATTCTATTTTTAAGTGTCATTTAGCTTATATGTTGTCAAACTAAACAATCATACCCTCTGAAGCTAGGAAATTCATCCTTATTTTCTCTTTTTTGCAGAATTACTATATTTTTAAATGTTCCCTGAGGATGGCCAAAGTGAGTTTCACATGTACCACATAGTCCATTTTTATTTGAACAAACTATCTCAAGCATTATCATCAGAATTTAATTGAAAGCTTTTTTTAAATTTTTGAGTAATGCTGTAATAGATGGACAAAAATATAACTTTATTTTTATGGATAATTAGATTAAATGAAACTCTTTTAGATTCAGAGTGCATTTTAATTTGCACACTGCTCCAATTGCAAATGTTTTAATGTCTTATTTATTAATTAAGATTTTCAAATATAACATTCTTTCATCAAAAAGAACCTATGGCAGAAAGAAGTATGAATAGTCAATAGTAAAGCTGTATAGTAAAAAAAAATGCTTTTCCTGAATCCATAGTGTATGTTTTCATTTATATATGTAAGCATCTATGTTTTACATAATGTTTGTATATATATTATTGGACTTTTAGCCAGTATTCAATAAAATAAGGTAATTTTAAATGTCTTGTCTTTGTTTTCTTTGTAGCAATGATCCATGAGTCTCTTGGCTATATAAAAAATTTTGTAAACTAAGGAGTGGAAATAACTACATGTTATAACCCACAAACGACACAGAGGTTGGTGATCTCTTTCAGATAGAATGACTTCTTGTAAGTTATCTCCTCACTACATTTGTCTCAGTATTTATGACTCAGATAGTTTTTGAAAGGGCTTAATCTTTTCTCGGAAGCATATCATCAAAAGGGTAAAGATTTTACCTAAAAATTTCATTACCCTGAACATGATATGTGGATTATTCCATCATTAATGCAAACTCATACACACTTTGAGGAGCCATATTTTTTTAAAAGACAAGTTTGTTTTGTTCTACTTTGTCATATGGCCATTTAGAAATTTACCAATTACCACACTACGTATTTAGCTGCATTTTATAATAAATAAGCATAAACTCAAAACTACTGTGGAAATTATTTCTTTGTGTTTCTAAAGTGAAAAATTTCCAAAAAACAGTATACCCATAAGAGGTGCATAGATATGCAATAGTGCGTGGTTTATTATGCTGCCCAATAAAATTACTGTTACATGAAAAGTTAGGTGTTATTTAACAGGAAGCTAAAAGAGTTTAAGCCTGCAAGATATTCACCAGGATTTTCCACATAGTCAAAGTTTTCATTGCTTTAATATTCATTTCAATCACTGAAAGATGTCTTGTGCTATGATTTGCAATGTAGTTGTTATTATGACATTTCATCCTGCTGGTGGCCCTGTGGTATTTCACATAGTCTAAGATGAGCCAAGAGGAGATAGGATAAAAGTGACTGGTGGAGATTAAGACGTTAGAGGAAATTCAAATTAATAAAGAAAGAGAAAAAATTAACAAGGAAAGTATAATACAAGAGCCAACCCAACAATTTTAGGAAGGTGGATATCAGTCTGAACCTGACTTAGCTGATAATTTATATTAGTCCACTAGCCAGGTAGGGGAGCAGGGTGGAGAAATGGGTCATTTTCAAGCTTTTTGTGAGTTTTTGTTTTATTATTGAATTTTAACATATGATTTATTTGCATAATAATATATATCCAAATACCTTCAAATATTAAAGAGTTCAAATTTTTTGTCATTCTGCTTTGCCCCTTGACAAAAGTGGTAGAACAATTTTAAGATGCAAATACATTTCCCATTCTTCATCTACCCCCAGTGAAATTTCATCTACTATATGTCAGACTTACACTAGTTTTTCAGAAAATGAAGAGACAGAGTGCATGGATTCTGTTCATCAGAAACTTTAAAAAGTTAATTTCATCTGGGCCTCCAAACTAGTAAATGTCCTACAGTGTCCACTGCTGCCATTAGGAATTCACTGAAATATTTGTTTTGAATGGTCTTAAAAATATTTTGGAAGTAAGTAGAGGAGTAATAGATTGATAGATAGATATGTAAATAGCCAGACATACAGATAAATAGATAAAGCAAGCAAGCAGAAAGGATATGATACCTTAAAAGAATCAAAAGAAAAACATTTATAATTCATATTCTTTACTGCTGATGCTTCTAGATAAACCACTTTGAATTTAAAAATTATGTTTCCTAAAACATGTAAAACTCCCTTTAGCTCAGGTTTGTAAATAAAGTTTTCCTCATGTTTAATTAATCGGGTAAATTTTTATGTTCTGATTATATCTTAGCCACTTAACCAATGGACTCAGCCCTAAAGGCAGTGGCACTCTGAAGGTATCCAACATGAATACATTTGAGAAACTCATTCTTTAGCTCAAAATATAAGTGTTACTATTGAAAAATAGACATTTTCTTCTTGAAATAATTTATTCTACATATAAGTGTTTTACTCTACATATGAAATATTTGGCATGCTTAGAAATAACAGTTTAATATGACTTATTTATTAAAAATTTTAAGTTTTCAACAGTTTTAATATTCCCTGGTCATTGCAATAAAATTATAGTTTGTAGAAAAAGAGTCACCAGTAAGCCTATGTACCTTGTCCATATAGAATGCTCAATAAATATGTTTTATTGCTGATATTATTAATATCAGGGAAAGAAACACAATTTTGATCAACTATTCCCAAAGCCATGATTTTCTTCATAAGCTATACTTCTTTTAAAGAAAATCAATTATTCAATTCTATTTGTAATTCTTTAAAAATGCATAATTTGTTAATATTACTTAAACGTGTACCTTTTTAATGCATAAAAGCATGACAAATTACTCTGAGTACTATTCTATTGAGAATTAACATTAATTGAGGACTTCAGTATCCTGTCTTTTCACTTTCTAGCATGCCTGAAATTAAGTAGTGCTAGAAAACATTTTTTTACATTTTTACTGTAAACCACCTAAAGCTTAACAAAATTTATTAGGTTTTGAAAACTACTTCCCTTTTTAATGATATATTAGCTATTAAAATAGGCAAAGAAAGAATGAGAAGTCAATAACAGCCACCGAAAAGAGATATTTATAATGTTATACTCATATTAACCTATGTGAAATTTCTTAAAAAATCTTTTTAGTGATTTTTTAAAATTAGTCAACCACACTAATGATTTAAGAAGAGAGCAAATGCAATAAAATATTTTTAAGAAAAAGGCATTTTAGAAAGTTTAGAAAGTTTAAATTAACAAAATTGTTTCCTAAAAATTCTGTTTATAATTAAAATATTAGATTTCTCTTTGTAAGAAATTTATATTTCAGAAGTGATTTACTGGTGTGATGTGAGTGACATGGCAACATATGAAGCCTTGAGCCCATGTTTCACCACAGAGATGTCAAAGACACCAACTTAAAAACAGTATATCACCCAAATTGCCTTTTTGAGAAACCTGGAAATTATTTAAGTGTTTGCACACCCCAAGTGAATGCAAAGCCAAGATGAACTGTATTAGTAAGAAAGTATATTGCATTTGCCTACAATACCCTATCCCATTGCTGGCACAGTGTGGCATGATGAGGAGAAAGTTGCTAACTCCTGGTTTCTCCCTCCCCTTCAGAAACAAACAGAAGAGTGGACTGTGAGTCCAATGTTCTGACTTTTCAGGAGGCTGCCTAAGGGACTGGTTTCTGTCTTGCCTGACTTGAAACACTAATGGATTGGTGGTTTGGATACCAGTTTGAGGTTGAAATACTAAAGGGACCAAGAGATTATAGTTTCAGAGAAGGAGGCAAATCTCTTTAAATAGGAAATTCTATGTACAAGCCCAGGCATTATGTATCCCCAGAAAAGATTTGAGAGGCCAACAAAATCTCTAGCCAGGCTGATTAGTGAGGATCTTCCCTGGTACAAATCCAGTACATAAAGATTGGCACCAGTGATTGTTTTTCAAATTCTCAAATCTCAAGAAAATATTATAAGGCATAAAAGAAAGAGACAAATGTGGCCAAAGCAAAGGAAAAAAGTACATCTCTAGAAATTGACACTGAAGAAATGGATGTTTATACCTACCTGACAAAGAATTCAAAATAACCACCTTCAAGATGCACAATGAGCTAAAATAGAGTACAGATAGATGAATAAATGAAATCAAGAAAACTATGCATAAACAAGTTGAGAATAAAAACAAAGAGATAGAAAATATTTACAAAAACTAAACAGAAATTCTGGAGTTGAAGAATGCAATAACTGAATTGAAAAATTTACTGGAGGGGTTCAACAGCAAAATTGATGAAGAAGAAGAAAGAATCAGTGTATTTAAAAACAATTACTTGAAATTATAGAATAAGAGAAATATAAAGAAAAAAGAACGAAGAAAAGTAGAAGCTAGCCTAAAGGATTTAAGGGACATCATCAAGTGGACCAATCTATGAATTATGTGAGTAACAGAAAGAGAGGAAAAAAAAAAAAAAAAAGGAAAGGGCAATACCCTATTTAAAGAAATAATAGTCAAAAACTTCCTAAATTTGGAAAAGGAAATGGGCATACAAATTCAAGAACCATAATTTTCTCCATCAGCTAAACTTCTCTTAAAGAAAAGCAGTTATTTAATTCTATTTGTAATTCTTTAAAAATTTATCATTTGTTATTTTTATTTACAATTGTACTCTTTTTCAAATTCATAAAAGCATGACAAATTACCCTGAGTAAAACTCTTTATTTATTGGATTTATCTGAATAAACCCCAATAGACCCACACAGAGAAACATTATAATCAATCTGTCAAAAGCCACAAAGAAAGAATCTTGAAAGCAGCACAAGAAAAGTGATGCATCACATAGAAGGGAGCTCCTGTAAGATTATCAGCAGATTTTGTAATATAAATCTTGTAGGCCAGAAGGGAAGGGAATGATACATTTAAAGTGCTGAACAAAAAAAAAAAAAAAAAGGAAAACAAACTACCAACCAAGAATAATATATTTGGCAAAACTTATCTTTGAAAAGAAAGGAGAAATTAAGTCTTTCTCAGATAAACAGAAGCTGAGGGAGTTCATCACCACTAGACCTGCTGTACAAAAAATGCTAAAGGGATTCCTTCAATTTGAAACTAAATAGTGCTAGAAGCAACAAGAAAGCATATGAAATAAAGTTTTTTTGTAATGGCAAATATATAGGAATTCTGTAGAATTATAATATTCTTATTATAAGTGCTTAAATCACTTTTAATTCTGGTATACAATTTAAAAGACAAAAGAGTAAAAATGCTACAAATCTATTTTAATGATATACATTATAAAAAGATGTAATTTGTGACATCAATAACATTAAGTGGAGCAGGATATAAAGATATAAAGTAGAGTTATATGTAATTGGAGTTAAGTTGTTATCAATTTTAAAAAGATTATTATAACTTTAAAATGTCCTATGTAATCCCCATCATAACCACAAAGAAAATACCTTTATGCAAAGGGAAATGAGGATAGAATGGAAGCATATCACTATGAAAAATCATCCAAACACAAAAAAAAAACAATAAGAAAGGAAAAGAACAAAGTAGCTATAAAACAAAACAATAATGATAAATTCATACTTATTAATAATCACTTTAAATGTGAATAGATAAAATTCTCCAATCAAAAGACATAAATTGGCTGAATGGCTAAAAAAAACCCAAAACAAACAAAAAAGCAAGACCTAACTATATGACGTCTACAAGAGAGTCAGTTTAGATCTAAGGACACAATAAGGCTAAAACTGAAAAGATGAATAAAGATATGCTATGCAAATGATAACCAAAAGAGAGGAGGGGTAAGCATACATATATCAGATAAAATATTATTAATTCAAAACTGTCATAAGAGATAAATAAAGACATTGTATAATGATGAAAGTTTTAATTAACCAGAAAAATATAATTACAAACATATATGTATCAAACATCAGATCTCCCAAATATATAAAGCAAATGTTGACAAAAATGGAAGGAAAAAATATACTGCAACACAATAATAGTAGGAAATTTCAAAACCCTACTTTCCATAATGGGTAAAACAGTCAGACCAAAGATCAGTAAGGGAACAGAGGACTTGAACACTATAGACCAATTGAACTTAGCAGATGTACACAGAACACTCCATACAACAAAAACAGAATATTCATTTTTCTTAAGTGCTCATGAAACATCCTCCAGGATAGATCACGTTAGGCCACAAAATAAGCCTTTATAAATTCAATAAATTTGAATTTACACAGTATCACTTTCTGACCACAGAAGAATCAAACTAGAAATCAATAGTAGAGGAAAACTGGAAAATTGACATATGTAAATTAACCAATATATTCTTATGGAGTGAACGAATCAAAGAAAAATGCAAAAGGAAAATTAGAAAATATCTGGAAAAAATTAAAATGAAAACTTTCCACATCAAAACTTATAGGATGCAGAGAAAGCAGGAGAAAGAGGGAAGTTTATAATAGTAAGTGCTTATATTTAAAAAGAAGAAAGATCTCAAATAAACAACCTAACTTTACATCTCAAGTAATAAGAAAAAAAGAAGAAACCAAACCCAAAGTTAGCATAAGGAAGGCTGTAATATAGATTGGAGTGGAAATAAATGAAATAATAAATAGAAAAACAACAGAAAAACTAAACAAAACTAAGAGTTGTTTTTGGAAAATATCAACAAATTTGCATACTCTTAGCTAGATTAAGAAAAAAGAAGAGAAGACTTAAACAGTTAAAATTATAAATGAAACAGGAGACATTACAACTAATACCACAGAAATAAAAAGGAATATGAGACTACTATAAACATTTGTATGTCAACAAACTGGAAAACATAGATACATACAACCTACCAATCCTGAATAAATGAAGAAATTTTTAAAAACCCTAGAATTAGTAAGGAAATTGAATCAGTAATCTAGAACTTCCCAACAAAATAAATCCCAGTACCAGATGGCTTCACTGGAGAAATCTACCAAACATTTTAAAAAGAATTAACATTGATCCTCCTCAATGTCTTCCAAAAAATTGAAGAGGCAGGAACACTTCCAAATTCATTGAATGAGGTCAGCATTATACTAACAGCAAAGCCTGATGAAGATGCTACCAGAAAAATGACACCCCTGATGCATATTGTTAGAAAACTCCTCAAAAAATAATTACAAACCAAATTTAGCAGTATATTAAAAGGATTATATATCATTACCATGTGGGATTTATTCCTTGAATAGAAGGATGGTTCAATCAATCAATGCAATACACTCTATTGACAACACGAAGTACAAAAATTCCACGCTTATCTCAATTGATGCAGAAAAAACATTTGAAAAAATTCATCACCCTTTCATAATAAAAACACTCAAAAAAACTAGATATAGAAGGCATGTACCTCGACGTAATAAAAGCCATATATGAAAACTCCACAGACAACATCGTATTCAATGGTGAAACACCGGAAGTTTTTTTCTAAGATAAAGAACAAGGAAAAAATACCCACTCTCACAACTTCTATTCAACAGAGTACCGGATGTCCAGCCAGAGCAATTAGGTAAGAAAAGAAATAAAAGTCATCCAAATTGGAAAAGAAGTAATGTTATCTTAGTTTGCAAAGACATGTTCTCACATATAGAAAAGCCCAATGTTTCCACAACAAAAATACTGTTATAAGTAATAAACAAATTCAACAATGTTGCAAGATACAAAATCAGCATGCAAAAATCAGTTGTGTTTCTCTACACTAACAATGAAAAATCTGAAAAGGAAATTATGAAAACAATTCCATTTACACTAGCATCAAAAAGAATAAGATACTTAGAAATAAATTTGACCAAGGAAGTAATGTGTTGTCTCTGGACCCCTGGGGGTCCCCAAGACCTATTCAGAGGATCTGTGAAGTCAAAACTATTTTCAAGTATGTTATGAAATGCTTATTCTGTTTCAAGTGTACAGTGTAGGCTACATGCAAATCCACAGTTATCTGAGAGAGCTATTAAAATATTCTTTTCTTGAAACTACAAATCTATGTGAAGCTGGGATTTCTTCACATTCTTAGATCAAAACAACATACATGGATCATAGTGACTGAAGAACCAGATATGAGAATCTAACTGTTTCTATTAAGCCAGACATTAAAGAGGTATACAAAAATGTAAAAAATGCCACTTTGACCTTTATAGAAATTGGGGGAAGAATCTCTCTATTTTTATTTTTAAAAATAAATAAATAAATAAATAGTTGTTTGCATAAGAATATATCACCATATATAGTGTTTGTTTTGGTTTATTATAATAGTGTTTATTAGTCACCATGAATAGTTTTATTATTTAAAAATGAATTAATAATGAAAAGGAATGTGGATTTACTTGACAATACTGAATTATACACTTAAAAATGGTTAAGATGGTAAATTTTGTTATGTGTATTTTACCATGTTTAGAATAAAAAATGAATTAAAAAATACTTTAAAAGTTTCTTATTTTCGATTTCTAACATTATAGACATCAATAGATACAAGCCACATAAACAAAAGCTCCTTGATGTCCTTACTAATTTTTGAGTGTGTGAGAATGTTCCGAGAACAAAAAGTTTGAAAAACGCTGCTCTAGACATTCTTGCTATTTTAGCCTATTATTAAATTAGAATTAAAACATATTACAACAATGGAAATTGGCATAGTTCCTTCAGAAGAATTTAACAATAATTGTCTTGTAACAAATGAAAATTGACTTTTTATTTATCAATTCAGTTTTGTAAACAAAGACTGCAACAGCTGTATCAGCAGCAACAAAAATAGATGGCATGCTTAGCAATGTAAATTCGTGTTTCTGTTGTCCCATCACACAATTCGAGGTTTTCTCATGTGTTCATAAAGTGCATTGTCTGTTGAGTTTTCATGGATGAAATAGTAGAGATATAAAGTTCTTCTTCAAAAGGGAAAAAAATGGGATGTTCCCCTCAATAAACACAACAAATTTCAGCCTTTAAATAAATTGTAGTATATGTGGTATGTAATAGATCTGAATTTCTCATCTATTTTACCTTTACACTGTGATCACAGCAAGTAGCAATATTCTTTCATATAGCTTCAAACAACACTACTGCTGTTATAACACAAAGGGCTAGAATGAAAAAATGACAACAGCCTATTTCTCACTGCCTTGGTAAAGAAACATAATTGTTAACAACTGTTTTTTATATTGCATGCTAGTTATATTTGTGTTAGTTTGGTGTATGAAAATAAAAATCTCTTCCTGAGGCAACCTAAAAGAATTACCGTTATAGAATTTGGAAAAAAATCTCATCTATTTCTATTTAAAAAAAATAAATAAAACATTGGTTATGTGGGTGTTCACAGCCGTACATAGGTAGTGGCACTCAAAAGCAGTTTCATGAGCCCTATGAGTTCTTTTACAGATTTGTCTTGCCACTCACTTTTCCCTCCCCAGTTTCCTTTGCCCTCCATTAACAAAATTTGTGTTATCTGACAGTGGTGTGGTTCTTATGGCTGGTGGTTCTCTTACAACAGGGTTTGACAATATTTTGTCTAGAAAAGGACACATAGTAAATATATTTGGCTTTGCAGGCCAAGCAATCTTTGTGGCCACTATTCACTTTTGCAATTGCATGGTGAAAACTGCCACAGGAAGTGCATAAATGAATGTGTGTGGCTGTGTTTCAATAAAACTTTATTTATAAAAAAAAGGCTGGGGTGGAGCAGATTTGGCCCATGGGCCATAGTTTAAGGACCCTTGTCTTAGAACATTGCTTCCTGTTCCCTCTCCATCAGTAATTTAATCTGTGAGGCAATTAAGCCATTGTATGTTTCCATGGCAGCAGGATTGTTTAATTTATGACAATAACAATAAACTACTGTGGACATGTATAAATCACTAAAAATTTGTTAAACATATTTAAAATTCTGTGACTCATTATTCACAAAACTCTCTCCTACTCCTTTTGGATTTTTGTCCCAGAAACATGAACTTTTTCAGCTCATATATTTAGGCTGATTTGGATTTCGGTTAGTTTAACCCTGCACTGATAACGACAACCCAATTAATGGAGATTACTTCGTAAACCCGTCAAGTTCGAAAAAAGTTTTTTCTCCTGTCTTCTATATTTGCTAAAGGTCACATAGAAAATGGAATTTCACAGATCCCAACCCACCTTGAAGTATACTCTGTAGTAAGCAAATCCCCCACAGTCATAAACACTGTTCTAGTGTTGCCATTTAGAAATTTACTGCATTTCACAGTCCAATGGCTCAGTAAAAGCAATTTTTATTTTTACCTCCTGTATCACCCTGTGTGAAAATCTTTCCATGTCAGAAAGGCAGTAGGAGGCAAACATTAAAATACTTTTTTTTTTTCATTTTACGGTTAGAAAACCAGGCTTCGAAACACTATCTCAAAATGTTGACAGCTGAAGAACCAGTAGGAGGTAACCTAAAGAGCAGGTTACTATACAGCAATAAATGCTAACACATTAAAATATTCTTAGTCACAAATAAATATAAATTGTTAACAAAACTCTGGCTTTTCTCACTCAAATATTTTTAAGATTTATTTTCCTATTTCTACCTCTTTTTACCTTTCTTTAACCTTCTTCACTTCCAATTCTTCTCTGCCATCTCAAATTACTTTTCTTACATTATCATTAACAATGATTCTGTAAGTGTATGCAAAATTACCCATGTTCACAAACTGTGGGAGGAAATGCAAAGTCCACTGAAGGCTGGGAATAGGAGTTTGATTTTTGAAACTGCTATAGAAATCAATTTTCTTTTTCTTCCTCTGTTTTCATTCTATCTATAGTCCTCTGATCTTTCTCCAACTTATTCAAACTCTGATGATCAAAATCTTCCAAGCTTCCCTATTTTTTTCTATTTTATCACATCTAAGTGTCCTTTCTTGTCTTTCATGGCCATCACTAATTTAGTTCCACCATAATTAGCCAGTCCAGAAATATTTCCTCTATTCAAGACACTCTAGGAAACTTATTCTCTAAGACTTTAAAGTAATTCCTACTATGTCTTTGCTGTTATTGAGCTATTTATCAACAATTCAAAGTCCAACCACCTGTCAAAACTTAGTGCAAATTTCAAGTCCTGGAGGTATACTGTCTGTCCATCTACTTCATAATTTCTGTGCCCTCTCATCTCAAAACTCTCTCACCATGAGTTAAAGCCCAAGTTCTTGCGATGATCCACAGGTCCCTACGTGATCTGGCTCTCCACTATCTTTCTGACTTCATTCCCTAATATTCTGTCTTCATTCATTCCACTCCCACTATTCTGCCACCTCCATCCTGCAACACACTCCTGCCATAGGACCTTAGTATTTTACTTCCGCTCTGCTTAGAATGTGCTTCCCCAGTTATCTGCATGAGCAATTCAGCATTTTCACTTCCTTCGGACGTCTACTCAGTGAATCTTTCCCCAGACACCATCAAATTCCTCACCCCACCCCAGTTGGCATTTCATATACCTCTTTGCTTCTTATCGTTTCTACTTAGTATTCTTTAATCTTTAATATATAACTTATTTACCTTGCTCCTTGTCTGCTCCACTACACGGAAGCCATGTGAGAGCAGGTATTTTCATTAGTTTTATTCAGTACTCTATGTCCAACACCTAGAAGAATACTTGAAACTTGAAGTACTCCATAAATATTTGCTAGAAAGAATGAATATCAAGAGCATATATTTAGCATTTTATATTTCACCTTGTTGCTTTGGCCCTTATTATTCCCTGCATGATACTAATCTGCCCCAATTAGATTGTACGGCATGACCTGGGTTTCATCTTTGTCTATGTTCCCAAAATACCTACAACAGTGCTGAACATTTTGAAGGAATTCAATATATATCTAGGTTTTTATTAAGATCTTAATACATTGATATGGAAAGAATGTAAATTTACCAAAAACAGGGTAAGCCCACTGTTTGGCTATGAAAGTTTCTGGGAAATATATTTTTGGTTATCATGAAGAAATAAAGAACAAAGTTCTACTTACTACCATCTCTCCTCAGTAATGTTCTATACCTATTTAAATACCGAGTCTAGAAAACTCAGGATATCTCAGAATGTAAGGAAGACAAAGGTAAGTAGGCCAATAGAAAACTACAACTTTTAACAAAAATTTATGTCAATATTTGATTTAGAATGAAGATGACATCATACAATATTACATAAAATATCCTCTTACCAGTTTCAGAGGTTGTGTCACTTTCATTGTACTCAAACTTACATTTTGTTTGTGCAGAAGCCCTCAAATTGTACACAGTGACCTTGATCTAGCAGTTAGAAGAATCTATGCTTTAAAACATGTACAGTAGCTGGTGCAATAATAAATCATTTCAAATTATTACAGTAGTGACTAGTAAGCAGCCTCCAGAAGTTAGAAATCTGTGGGCCCGCACTCAAAAAGCTCCTGCTAAGAATGTTGAATTGTCTACCATTTAGCTGTTAAGATCATTTTGTCTTCATATAGCTGTATTGTGGATGAGGGCCTACCATCATTACCTGAGCTGAATCAGCTTTCCAAGGAAACTTGGCTGTTTGCCAAGCAGGCCTTCCAAAATCAGATCCAAGATGAGGGCATTGCTGCTGTGATGTGATTTTATTTTTAGGAGAAAACCTCTGACTCTATAAGTCAAATACAAAATAATACATGTATTTTGACAAAAATTAGAATTATTTCTTAAAGAAGTGAGATTCAGAACTGAGTAAAGGGAGCCTGAGAAGAGAAGCTAGGGCACATGCACACACGCTCACACACACACACACAAAATCACCTGCATCACTTTGAATTGTTACAAATCAGATATCTCAATTTTATCTCATTATCTGACTACAACGTTCAGTCCTTTGATCTCTTGGACATCACTTCCTGTGTAATTCCCTTTCAATTTCACAACTCCAATTCTTCTATCCCTCCATTTTCACTCAATATGTAAAATGGTTCTGATCTCGCATTTTTGGTCTTAGCCTACTCTTCTGAAATATTGCTCACACACACAACAATATTGTACTCCTGCCACTTCACTGCAATTGCCTGGCAAAATTGCAATTGTGATTTAATGCCACGGTCCTTTGCTTCATGCCTAGCCAGTTTCCTAAGCTCTGCTAAAAAAAAATTTAAAATTTAAAAAAAAATCAACCCTGAATATTGATGATACCAAAAAATAATGGTTTTCAGGCAGAGTTGGATGCTAAAATCTACTTAATAACACATTTATTTGTCCTGAGCTCCATCTTCCATTCTCCTCACTGATTATTCCATTTTTCACACTCTTATCCTGCTTCACAATCTTTTGGTAACTTAATTCTATTTCAAGGAGAAAACTGAAGCAAGCAGGAGTAGATATTCTCAATTTCCTATCACTTAACCTTACCCATATTTTTCTTTTTTCTTCCAGCCTTAGACTATGAAGAGTCATTCCTTCTATTCAGGGCCAGTTACCCCATTTTCACTGGGTCAGAGAGATTCAGTCTTTTCCAAGGCAATGCTCCATTAGGTATTTCTTCTCCCTACTGGCTCTGTCCACTCAGCCTTTAATCTTGTTCTTTCAAGATCCTATGCTACTCATCTAAGCATCTCCATCCCATAGCTAAATTTTATAAAGAAGTATTAGTCCCCCCAACCCCCTATCTTCTCTCCTTTCCTTCTATTTATTCTTTAATCAGCTGAAATTACTTTCTTCTTCCACCAGTTTCCACTCCCTGGAAACTTACCTAGAAATGAAACTATGATCTCTATGTGCTAAAGTCAATGGATACTTTAAAGACTTGAATTCATTTGAGATTCTTTGTCTCTGTTATTTCTTGGGTTCTGAGTCCACTGTGCCTTTTAGACCCTCAATTCTCAGTCTTCTTCACAAGATCCTTCTATATTGGTTTCATCAAGCCATTCCAAACCTCGAACCTCTCACAAAGCATGTTATTCCTAAGGTTATTTTTTCCACTGCCTTAGTTAATTATCCATTCCCTATGCTAATTCTATACTACATATACTATACCACTTTCCCAGTGAAGAGTATTTTTTCTTTCTCCTGATCCTTCACTTGATTATTAAACTTTGTATGCTATTTACTAAAATATTATATTAAAGTTCTTTGTGTCAATCTTAACCAGATAAATTATAAATACTTGGGTGGCAGATACCTGGCTGTGTTTATATCTGTTTACCCTATAATATCTAAGACATAAACAGTGTTCAATAAATTAAATTATATGGAAGTTTCATATACTCCTTGTGGTTTAGCCTATATTTTTAGAAGCTAAGCAGCACCAAAAACTACAAAGAAACATAGTAATTGCATTACATGACATTGTTATTTTTGGACAACCTCAAGGAAACTCCTATGATGTTACCAGGCAGTAAATTTTCCTTCTCACTTAAAATTTTCTTCTTTAAACTCAAATTATCCAGCATATCTGTACTAAAAGACAGAGGAGTTTAACATCCATAAAATCACTTGCTTAAAGATTTTTGCTTTAGAAACCTACTTACCTTTTACTCGACTGCCAAGAGCTTGGGAATAAACTTTTCACATTTTCTTTTGCATTTCAAAGGAGAAGAAGGGAATTTGTGATTGAATGTCAGTAAGAGGCCATATTTTCTACCCTGGGATATACACTGAATGAGTCAGAACATTCCACCACCACCATCACCATGTTTATAGGAAAATTACTTAGGTGATCAGGGTACATTCCACTGTGTCCACCCCCATAATCAAGTGATTTACCTCGGTTATGGCTGAAGGAATTCTCTTTTAAAAAGTTATCATATGACAATCTAGAATTTAGAGTTTGAATACTTGAGATCAAATTTCAATTCCAACTCTTTTTAGCCTTGTGTCTTCTCGTAAATTAAATATCATATGAATCATGATAATAAAAATAATTTCTTTTGACAGGTATTTGTTAGGATTAAATGAGATGATAATCCGGAAAGTATTTTGAAAATATAATGCATCCTTCATGCATTTGTTATTATTTCATTTTCAAATTTTCTTCTCCTTTGGATAACCTTCCCATTTAGTCCTCTAAGCCAACTTATTGGATCCAATTAGCATTTTTATCATTACACAATGTTCAAGATTATTATATTAATTTCCTATATATCAGTCCTAATAATGTTTTGCAATACTGGCAGGTCTATGAATGTTAAGTTTTTCCAGTATGAAATCTATTAATATTATGTGGTTCATCCTCCGACAGATTTATTTTTCAGATTGATTCTTTTATCTTCTCTATGTTTTAGACCTCACAACTGAAAAACTACTTGGAAAACATTCTTATAAATTTCCTAATGACACCTCAGTGACTAAGGCTCCATGCAAACCAATTGAGGAAAATAAACAGTAAGTGAGGTAATATTATTTGAAGGTCTATCTTTATTGCAATGACTCTGGGGCCTAACAAGTATTACATTCTTATTTAGTGAAGTTGAATGATCTGAGATTTGGACAAATAACATTTCATTCTCAGATGTTTAGGTGATTTCTCTGGCTTCAATTTTCGATGTCCAATGGAGCAAAATGGAGTTTATTATTGCCATTGCAGACTTCTTCACATAAAGCCTATAGTTGTGACATTCTATTATTTAATTAGCTTTGTTTACAAAGACAGTAACAGAACCTCTATTCAAAGAGCATCTAGTGTAATTTGGACATGCTCTCTGCATTCAAGTATTTGGATTCATTTTGGGGAACATATTAACTTATTTATTCAACTAATGTATAATAAATCCCTCTTATATGTAAGCACAAGATATATTTTCTGTGACATATAGAAAAACATAATTTAAGCAAGTATATCTGTGGATGATAAATATCAGAACCCTTAAAAATAAATATAGCTTTTCTTCCCATTACATATACCTACGATTGCAGAATCTGAGAACAAACCAAATTCTCTTTGACAATTTGAACTCAGAAAATGCCATGGTATCATGATGGATGTATATGGCTTGACCCAGAGAGAATAGAGGTCTGTTTTAGATTAGAGGGAAATGTGTTTTTGGTATAGATTTAGGAATCTTAAAAACCTACTACTAAATTTAGGATTTTTGGTGATAGGATTCTTTTGTTAAAAATTTAATAAACAATGTATTTTCTAGTATCTGCGTTCCAAGAAGTTTTATTTAGCAGTTAGGTGCTACCTCCGCAGGAAGCCCGCTATGTACTCATTATACTGTTATAGATTCTCTTTGGTGTTCCTACAACATCCAGTGCACATCTCTGCATTTGCATTTAATATGTATTCTGTTTATGTGACTTTTCCTTTAGATATGAGCTCTTTAAGTACAAGGCCTTTCTTATTCCACTTCAAAACTCTTGCACCTAGCCACAGTGTTTGGCATACACTATATACAGAACAAAAGAAGAAATGATTAAGTGAATGAATTGATAAATAATGCATAGATAGTCTACTGTCTAAAGACAAGACAGTATTATTGCTATTGATTTTGATTCATTCTTCTCATTTCTTGATCCCTTCCACTTGTCACAATTCTAAGTGAGAATATCACTGTAATATTTTATAAACCTAAAGAAAATATATTTGAATCTTTATCAGAAACTTCTCAGTCATAATTTGTATACAGTGTTGTGCTCGTAAATCTTTAAGAGCCAGCTCTCCACGGGAACAAAGAAGAAAAAATAAAAAGGCTTGATTTGTAGCATTGACTGATTTCTACAGTATAATATTCCCAACATGGCTGATTTCAAGCTACCAACACGATGTCACTGACCCAGAATTAGAAAACCATATGCACAATTGGAGCTCCTGAGTCGGTGAAAGCCGGCTCCAGGACATCACTGGCTGCTTCTGTAGCCTGTCCTGCATTCCTCACTTCAACCAGCTTTGCTGAATTGCCTTCTGCAATAAATTTTCAGTTGTTCCTTTCAAGGGCTGTCTTCCAAGCAGAAAGGTAATAAATCAAGGACGTTAGAGTGATAGGCAGCCAGGTTCTTCAAAAATGTTATCCTTAAATGCAATACTTAAGATCACCAATAAACCACAAGGAAAATTACATGTACTCTTTTTCAGGAAGTGTATTTAAAACTTATATAAAAGCATAAGAAGTAAAAGATGGATATCTTTTGAATCTATTTTGATTTATGTTGGGGAAGGCTATATTATAGTTAATAATTTAATCCTTTTAGGTGGGAGAAAAGTAGACCATTATCTCTAAAAAAGCCTTTATTCTTTTATGTTAACTACTTCCGTCCTCATTTTTTAATTAATTTAAGCTTAGATTGTCTCTGGTAGTAAAATCTCAGAACTTTAAACATTTGAGGTAAACCACATGTTTACATATTGATGCATTTTTGATATCTTGGTTTCTGGCCTACAGTTATTAGAATCAAATGAGAAAAGACCAGCTCAGCAATTTTTAAATGCCCTACAGACTGAGGCTTTGAAAAAAATCAAAAGTAATGAGAATTATTGAATTCCTAACTTAGCTACTGGAGACTCATTGGATTTTTTTTACCAGAATGAACAAATCCTAAAATATTTTATTAGTGATCAAGTCCTGTGATTATTTTAAATCACTATAGTAGTTAATGTACAAGAGAGAAAAGAAATTACAGATAAACATTTGTAGATGCCCTTCATACTCTCAAAAAGCATTTAAAGTTGTTCTTTAAAATCTTGAAATATGGAAAAGTTTTAATAGTCAAAATTAAGCACATTGGTGGCAATGTGCTTCTAATTTCATTGTTTATAAGTAACTTTTGAAGTTCAGTGAACAAAATCATTTTCTTCCAAGAGTTTGAAGTCAGAATATTTTAAAGGAAACAGGATAATTTATTGAATTTTTGGTGTACATGTTAAGTTCTGAAGTCATATCTCTTCTAAAAAAAGACAGACAGAAATAAACATCCTTGAGCATGTATCTTAGTCTGTTCAGGCAGTTATAGCAGAATGCCTTAGACTGGGTAATTTATAAACAATAGAAATTTGTTGCTCATGGTTCTGGAGGCTGGAAAGTGCATGATCAAGGTGCCGGCAGGTATGGTGTCTGGTGAGGGCTCGCTCTCTGCTTCAAAGATGGTGCCATCTTGCTTTGTCTTCACATGGCAAAAAGGACAAACAAGCTTCCTCAGGCCTCTTTTATAAGGGCACTAATCCCATCCACGAGGGCAGAATCCTCATGAACTAATCATCTTTTAAATGTCCCACCTCTTAATATTACCACATTGAGTATTAGGTTCCAACATATAAATTTTGGGGGTACGCAAACACCCAAAGCATAGCAGCATGGGATATCACAAAGCTCTAATTCCAAAGACAGTTTGCTATTGCATTCAAGGTATATGTAAATTAAAATAAAACAGTATGTTTTTTAATTGATTTCTACTAGATTGTACAAAGTAAGAAGTTGTCAGTATCGGTGAAATGAAACCAGCAATCAGAACATCCTGGAGCCCTTACACGCAAGTGCAACAGCCATGCTCACTTCTGTAGAATGATAAATCATCAGAGGAAGCTAATTGTGATCAACACATCCGTTTATCAAACTTTATTGAGATAAAAAATTGTGTAATATATTTAAGCAATTGTATAGCCAAATATGCACTTATATGAGTACATATACATTAATGGTGTAAGGGAAAATTTTATTAAAAAAGATTTTTATAGCTCAGGATAAATATCACTCCTATTTTTATTTTATGAAGTCTAGATTTTGCCAATTTACATGAGTTGAAATACCAAAGGCATATATTTCATTTGCCTTACTCTTGAGACCAAAATTATTTCTTCTTAATATCGCTGTACCGTATAACCGGTGGTTAACATGTGAAAACCTTTTGAATCATTTGTTTTAATGTGAATCTGGCTCTTAATTAATTTCAAAAGATTATCTGGCTTTCTTTAATCCTAATGTGTCCAGACTTTAGCATTCCCTATTATCCCTATTCCCAAACTTATACATAGAATTAACTAAATTAACTAAATGACAATGTGTTCAATTAAAATGATACAGAGCTATTTTAATACACTTTAAGTAACATACATAACAGAACTAAAGGGAAAAATCACTGAAAGTTATTGGGCAAAAGTTTCCAAAGCAAAACTGTTCCCAAATAAATAATATCCGTGTGTGGTTGCATTACATAAATGACATATCTTCTGAACTATGAAATATATAATCTTAGAGAAAAATGAAAGGTGATAATACTACTGAAGTTTATTGGCTGCTTTTCATGTGCCCTAATGTACTTCGCTAAGCACATTACATGAATTATCTTGGGTAATTCTCTCATAAATTTTTATAAAATAGGTATTAATACTGTTTGCATTTACAATTTAAGAATTTGAAGCACAGAGATGTTAAGTAACTTGACAGAAGTCATAAAGCTGGAAAAGTACTGAACTAGGAATCAAACCCAGGTCTGAGTTTCCAAACATGTGAGTTCCAAAACAACACTGCTTCCTCAGTGACATTTTAGTCATAATTTAAGCACACATCTCTAAATGCTAAAGTTCAAGGGTCAGCAGAGTGGTCTATGGGTCATATCCAGCCTCTGCCTGTTTTGTAAGTTAAAGTTTTATGAAATCACAGTCACAGCAATAGGTTTACAGGTTGTCTGTGGCTATTTCATTACAACATAGTTGAGTAATTTCAACAGAGACCACAGTGGCTTGCCAAGTATAACATATTCACTACCTGGTCCTTTACAGGAAAAGTTCACTGACCTGTGCTTTGGACTTCTAATATGAAATTTGAAAACTACATCTATATTCTTAGATGTTTACTGCATTTTGTGTTTATCTCAATTTGGACACATTTAATATATTCCAAAAAATCATTATGTATTTAATAAATACATCAAAATTTTATGATTAAAAACCTAAGTCCTAAAAGTTGACCTACAGAGAAATAAACAAAAACCAATGTAAATTGTTACCACTTATCACAAAATTAGAATCTTTTTCTGTAAATCCTGTTATAAAAATTGTTATTTTATATAAATAAATTATTTATTGCTATTATAGTTCAACCTAAGAATTTCTCTAGTCTGAAAGCACACATATTAGGGCCAACATGTAGCTGGATGCCATAAAATAACTTATATAAGTCTAAAGAAATAAAAATAAAATGAGATATCATTGGCTTTGTTAAAATAGTATAAAATAAACTATTAACATTGACTTAAATTTTATTAAATAAGTTAGTTATTTATAAAAGTTATTAGAAATGTGAGAAATAACATTAGTTACTTCATCATTTAATTTAAAAGTTTCTTAAGAAAAATTCAGTGATATCTACATTCATTATCTCCGTTCTGATATCATCCATCACTTTCTAATCCTACACACTTCATTTTAGATGAAGGGATCTAAAATTCAACCTGTCCAGTGGAAAACTGACCTCTTTTTCAGTAAAACATATATATCCTTCCTTAGTTAAAGTGCTTTCTTTGTCTGTGCCCTCATTAGCCATCCCATTTTGCCGTGTGAGTAGGGAGATATTTTCAAGGGATAAGTAGAGATGGATACAATTAGATGGGTTTGGCTAGAGGCAAGAACAAACTATAGCCTTCTTTCCTTATCACTTCAGGTCATGTTCTACTCACAGAGAAACAGTCAATATTCTTATGCATCTACCACCACTATTTTACTGATTCCAGACATCTTTGTTAAATTTAAAAGCTGTTTCTCAGTCATCATTCCACTTGATTTTAATAGTATATAATATTTTAAATCATCTTCAGGAGACTTTGACTTTTCCTGGTTTTCATGACACAGTTTTCCTAATTCTACTATCTAAATCTTATCTCTTTCTTCATTCTTATTTCTCTGTCTACCTCTAAGTAAAATTTCTATATTTAATTCCAAATTTCTCTTAAATTCTCATCCTCCATGTTATGGGTATGATTAGGGAATGGAGCTTATTTGCCTTGGCATGTTATGTTTTGTGTTTGGCTAGTGGGATGTGGGACTCAGATGGGGAATTCATGGCATCTTACTCATCTCTTGCTGTCAAGTAACAGGTGAAGTGCTGGAGGCTCACAGAGTAAAATCCTCTGGATCCCAACTGGACACCCAACATTGTGGCAGCTTGGGCACAAGCAAATGACTAGTCTTGCTCTCATGAATGGTGGATGGTTAACATAACATCTGCAGTCCCCAAACCCCAGCCATGGACTCGTACCTCTCTGTGGCCTGGTACCGGTCTGTGGCCTGTTAGAAATCAGGCCACACAGCAGGAGGTGAGCAGCGGGCAAGCAAGTAAAGCTTCATCTGCATTTACAGCCACTTCCCTTCACTCACATCACTGCCTGAGCCCCACCTCCTGTCAGATAGGCAGTGACATTAGATTCTCACAGGAGGGCGAACCCTACCGTAAACGACTGGTGCAAGGGATCTAGGTTGCGCGCTCCTTATGAGAATCTAAGGCCTGATGATCTGAGGTGGATCTGAGGTGGTGATGCTAGTACTGTGGAGTGGCTGCAAATACAGATTATCATTAGCAGAGAGGTTTGACTGCACAGAGACCATAATAAATTAATTTCTTGCAGACTCATATCAACCATCATCTCTCTCCCCTGTCTGTGGAAAAACTGTCTTCCATGGAACCAGTCCCTGGTGCCAAGAAGACTGGGGACTGCTTCATAACATGACTCAGCTTCAAAGACCTCCTAATCACTCATGGTAATCCTTCACTATATCTGCTTGCCCACATATTCTAAGTAAGTGGAATCCTCTCCATGGTGACCCAACTTTCTTATCATTGGCTGGTTTCTCATATCCCTACTCATCCTCAGGTAGCATCTTCTGATTATTTCCCATATTCAGAAAAACAACCTTTCTTTTCTATAAGCTCAGAAAAAACCTTAAATCATTCTCCTAGGATTGTGTTCTATTATTTCTGAAGAACAAGAAGAAGGAAAAAAGAAAACAAAATTATTTCCATATCCAAGTAGTCTAAATGTATATACTTTTTATCATATCACATTTACGTTTTACAACAACCTTATGAAGTAGCTGTTATTTATCTATTTTATGGCACAGAACATCCAAGTAACTTGTTCAATGTTACACAACTAGTAAGGATTGAGCAAAGAAACAATTTCAGATGTGACTGGTTGTTAATCACATACTGTAAATATTACTGATTTTGAGCATATATTCCTACAAATAAACAATTGGAGGCATAAGACATGAAGCATTAAAAATTGTAGGAAAAATTGTTTTTGTTTTGTCTTTTATTATATGGAATTTACTTCTTTAGTATGATGGGACCACACCTGTGTTCTTGATGAGGAGATTCATAAATAAGCACAATGCAGTGCATTATCTTTTGAACAGCCATTACTTGTTCGGATGTGGTAGATACTTCATATAAGTGACTCTGAGTCAAGGTTGACTCACAAAATTAAAAAAATTTTATCAGATGCATAATTATTTTAATCTGATCCTCTAAAATAGCTTCAGTGATTTTGTTTCCATACGGCTAAATTCACCTTTCAACTGACAGTAAGCATAAATCATTTCATTTTACCAGTTAATTAGTTTAGTTACAAGCTACTGAAAATAGAGACTTTGAAGTAAAAGTGTCTTTCAATCATATCTGTCTGAGTAGGTGCATTTTAAAAAGAACAAGAAATCACAAGTCTTGGTGTGAATTGCTGTAAAACGCACCAATGAGTAAACAACAAATGTAGAATCACCCTTTTCCTGTAAAATCCTTTCAACGGACAGTGAGTCAAGAATCTACCTCCTTAAAAAATCAGCAATACTATCTGAAGAAATAAGTAGCAATTTTCCTCTCTTAGCCTAATCACTAGGATTTTTATTTATGATTTGCAAGCAATAGTGTCAAATGCATTGTCTTTGTAGTACATTTTTAAAAAGGCATCTGGTAGCCTTTTATCCAATTATGATACAATTATAATATATTCCTTTTTTTATCTTTAAGGGTGAAGCTATGAATAAAACATCTCCTTTTCCTCTGGCGGATGTCAGAAAAAGCTTCACAGAAGAGATGACAGCAAAGCAGAATTTTGAAAGATGAATTGCAGTCAAATACAATTTTTACTATAAGGTGGGTGTGACTCAGGAAATAGATGTTTCAGGAATAACCTAATCAGCACACTCATGATCCTCCCACAACCACTACCCAAGAGGATTTGATGAGCAGTGTGCATGCTTGGTACCACATGAGCCCCCAAACAGAGCTGATCAATATCTCCTAGCCTCTAATTATTTACAGAGTAGATGAGTGTTTAACAGGCTTTGAGGGGAAAAAAGGGAATAAGACTTGAGAAAGAATCAGGAGGTTTTTTTTGAGTTAAGTATCAAAACACAGTAAAAGCTGATTTTTATATGCTATTTTTCTCATCGGAGAATCTCTGTTAAATAGCTGTTTAATGTTCTTCACAGTATCAATTTATGTTCCTATCAACCTGGACTCACTTTAAAACACTTAAGTGTAGTCAGAGTCAACAAAAAGGAAATAAACAATGTTCTGTAGAGTTTTAACATTAATATTTACTATTATATTTTAATTCTCTAATAACAACTAGCCTATTTTTGATAAAAGACACTCTAGTGTACACAGGGAGCCAAACTTTAGTTGTCAGTCTCATAGAAGTGACTGCTCAAGACCACCTATGACACATTAAGCAAGTCACAGTTTTTCTGAGCCTCAAGTTATCTTATAACTCAGATGAAATAAATATCTAATTTGAAAGAATAGCTATAGACCTCAGGGTAGAAAGAATTTCTTAAATAATACACCCACACACACCTACACACACACAACAAATAAAAAGTATAATTCATCTCACTGAATACACAAGATACTTTGAAATTTAATATATCTGTATAACTATATATATACAAAGTTAAAACATATGCCATAAACTGCAAAATTACATTTGCATTTTCTATAACTAACCAAGACTTAATGTCTGAATGCATATAAAGTTTCTGTAAGTAATAAAAAAACAAATAAAATGAGTCAAGAATTTGAACAGGCAATTCACAGAAAAAAAATCTTAATTGCTAATAAACATTTTATAAACTCAATATTACTAGAAATTAAGGAAGTACTTATTAAAGCAATGAGATACAACTTCACATCTATCAAATTGGCAAAAACACAAATAAACATATATATGATTATACCCAATAGGCTTGGACTTGAAAAAGCAGAACCTTGCCTATATTGCTATTAGGCATACTTATAAAAATAACCACTTTGGAGAACAATTTAGCAATATCCACTGCCGCTAGACAAACACATACACTAAGAATTAGCAATTCTTTGTGCATGGATAGCAAGTGAAGAATTATTTTAATACTAAAAAATGAAACAACTTAAATTTTGAGTAATAGAAAAATGAATTAATAGTCAATTACTTTATATTTTTCTAATATCCAGAAAATTGTATAATGTGTAGTTATTAAAACACTATATCTACATGTATTAACATAGATAAATCTTGAAAAGTTAACAGAGTAAAAGAAAATTAAAAAGGAATGTGTATAGCTTAATGCCATTTACATAAATATGAATACAAATTAATGCTATGTTTATGGATATATGATTATGAATATGAATTTGGTACATATGATGAAAAGAGGGCCCTTAATTTTATTCTGATATTTTAGTTGTAAAATAAGTTGTAAAAATATTTTGTAAAATAATTTACTTTCTATTAAAAAATTAATGCTCTAAAAGACCAAATCATGTGGTAAATGTGGGTGGTGGATATGGAGTCCCTGCTATGGTGTACCTTTGATGTATCTTTTAAATATTTCACAATTTAAGAAAAACGTTAAGCTAAATGGAAGCAATATAAATTTTATGGTTTTAACTCTCCTCTGATTCATCTGAAAAACTGAAAACAAACTTTTCTTAACAGCACCATATGACCTAGAGCATAAGATTTGATTTCCAGAAAGATATTTTTAAATTTACATATTGAAAATTGAAAGATTAAATATTTCCTCAAAATCTGTAGAATATAGTACTATACTTAAGTAAATTTCTTGACTTGGAAATACTGTGTAAAACAAAGGAATAAAGCAATACTATATGTATACACACTTAGATTTTTTTCATTTTAAAATTCACTGCCAAGATCTTGGTTTAAAAACTGTATTGAGTTGAAAAGTGTGCCCCCAAAATTCTTGCCTACCTGGAACCTCAGAATGTGACCTTACTTGGCAAAAGGGTATTTGAGGTGTCATTGTCAAGATGAGGTCATCCTGGATTAGGGTGGGCCCTAAATCCAATGACTGGTGTCCTTATAAGAGCAGGAGAGGACAGAGAGACACACAAGGAAGAAGGCCCATGTGATGACACAGGCGGGGATTGGATTGATACAGTTACAAACCAAAAAATGCAAGGATTGCCAGGAGAGATTTGTGGAACAGGCGTTCCTTGGAGCCTCCTGAAGGAATCAACACTGCTGACATCTTGATTTTGGACTTCTGGCCTCCTAAACCGTGAAAGAACAAATTTTCGTTGTTTTTAAGCCATCCAGTTTGTGGTAACTTGTTATGGAAGTCCTAGGTAACTAATACAAATATCTTTGTCCAATGAAATAAATCGGAGCTCCATGGAGAAATAGCTGATTCTAAGTCTGAGGCACAGAAAATATAAGATAAGCCTGGAGTATCATCTTGTAGTGCTACCGCCCACCCCGCTGACTCACACACACACACACCAAAAACAGGGATGGGTCATGTCAAAGTGACCCAGAAGCCAATCTGAGGGAGTTCCCAATGGCAAGAGTTGAAATAACTTAAACAATAAATAATGATAATATTAGATTAAAATATAAAAAAATAAATCTTCATGAAGTCATACAGCTATAAATTATAAATAAATGATTTAATAAATTAAAAAATGGAAGGGAAGGAAAAAATCTTTCTTATTGAAGAATTACCATTAATCTATGTAGAAGCAATTGCATTGGGCAAGATCCATTGATGAATGCTAAAATTAGTAGGTAAAAGATTAAGTAGAAGAGGATCTTTGCATAGGCCCAAAGTTTCTCCCCAAAATTTATTGAGTATGGGGTTGTTCTAACACATGGCCACAAATTCCTTGATATTGTCCCTCTAGGAGTTGTAGCTTAATTCTCCTTCACTTGAGTATGGGCTGGACTTAGTGACTCATTTCTAGTGAATGGAGTATGAAAAGAGAAAAGTAGAAACTTTAGAGCAGAAAAACCTGACACATCACCTTAACCAGTCATCAAGGTAAACATCACCAGTGATAAGTCATGTTACTTCTGATAGGATACAATGAGAAAGGTACATAACATTCGAGGTATTCTTCTCCCAAATCGAAAACTTTCATCAATTCATGGGAAAATATCAGACATAACCAAACTGAGGGACATTTAACAAAACGTCTAACTAGTAACTTCAAAAGTGTCAAGGTTATGAAAAACAAGGAAAGATTGAGACATTGGCATAGATTGAAAGAGACTAAGGAGAGATGACAACTAAATACAATGTGGTACCTGGGCTTAGATACTGAAACAGAAAAAAGGTATTAATAAAAAAACCATTGAAATCCAAAGTTGAAGTTTTAATTAATAAAATCATATGATGTTTGTTTCTTAGTGTTGATGAATATATCATAGCAATGTAAGATATTAAAATCAAAGGAAGTTTAGTGAAGAGTATATGGGAATTCTATACTATTTTTGCATTTTTTATAGATCTAAAAGTACTTCAAAATAAAAAGTTTAAAAAATACATGGTACCAAAATTTTAATATATAATTAATTTCAGATTCTTTAGAAAGCTCAAACACTCACCATCCTAATTATATACGGGATTAATTGAAAACCTAGTCAAGTAAATAATTGGCTCAATGTTACGGAGCATATTGGCAACAAAGGAAAAATTTTTTTAAAGATCAAAGGTCTATTTCTAAAAGAGTAAAGAACATTTCCTTTGAAATAAATAAATTAAGGTGGCTAATAATGTGCATGTGGCAACTTATCAGAAAGTCTCATCCAAAATATTTTTGCAAGTTTTTTACTAGTGTCCAAAGGACTGTGGATGTCATACTCAACCTGAAATTCTATTAAAAATTCAGCATAGTTTAATTTCAAGACTTTAAAAAGTGTTATTAAATTTTATATTTCTCTACCACAGAACATAGAAGATTTATGGATAATTTCAAAGGAAATGGCCCTTAGAATTGAGTGAATGAATTCATGCTGAAATGTTTGATTAAAGTGAGAAAAAGGACTAACTACTCATTCGGTTGCTAAAGTTCTCAAAAAGGTTTGGAATAGTATGTAAATTATTCAAAATGGATTAAGGTAGCCGAGTTCTTCTGAAACACTTTGAAAAAATATTTCATTTAGAAACAATTCTATTACATTCATGCCATAATTTCTTTTTGTTCATATTTTAATATTTAATATTTTTATTATTGATTTCCCCATAGTCTTAATATCCAGTTACTGTATTTTAGGTGAAAGAAACTATCAAAATAGAAATTTACTGATTGTTTTTCAATAAGGAGAAGTGAAATCTAACCAAATTAACATGTCAGGTCATAGCTGGGATTCTCAGAGCTTAATTTACACATAGAAATGATTGAAAATGTTTCTTTGCAGCTTATCTTTTCTACAATTTATTTGAAGAAAATATTATTAGTCAAAAGGCAAAATTACCTATGTTTCAGTGAACAAGAAATAATTCTAGGCTTGGAACATTTTACCTTCATACTCTTTCGCAAAAGTTTCTTTCTTTTAACTTTTAGTTCCTTATAAATCTTGATAGGGGATTTTTTTGTTTGTGACTTGTAATTGAAAGTGACTGTTTATGAGAGTATGCTGCTCAGTTGTCTGGTTTTCACTTTTCCTTTTCATCCACCTCCAAGTATACCCTATCAAGTTAGAATTATTTCATCAAGTGGTTTTCAGCACACAGTATCTGACTCATAAGAGTTGTGTAAAAATGCCTGTTAAATGAAGAAAGAATGAACATAAGTTACCTATTCTCTGAAAAACTTATGCAGACATAAAAAGAATATTTCTTTACTTTGAAGTGCTGCTAGTTTTTCCTCACAATGCTATGATATTTTCTTCCTACATACTTTGTTTTAATTGATTGAAATGGGCTTCTTAGTTTTACTATGACGCATTTCTAATATTGTTCATCATCTAGTAAGATGAAACTCTTTGTGCTATATTGACTCATTATCTCTACAAAGGCTATAAGCTTTAGTTTTGTATATTTTCTGTTCTAAATGTTTTCCACTTATTGAGAAGAGACTAAGGTCAATTACTATAAAATTAGAGATTGTAAACTCAAATGCCTACAGTGGCAAGGCTGGTAACATAAGTGAAGTGGACCAACAGGTGTTTCTTCTGGTATATCCCCTTTACATGCAACAGCCCTACTTAGCTATAGCTGAGTGTTGCCACGACAGAAAGCCTTCCCAACATTGGCAGATGTTCCAGTTATCAGGCCATATAAGAAATCAGTATTTTTATTTGAAATCTCCTGATTTTTCAATGCTGACTCAATGCTTATTTTAGGCTGCTGAAGCCAAACTACGAGGTCTGTCTGGAAAGTACCCAGCCACTGTTACTATAACGCGTGACGTCATGTAACCTGGCAGCCAAGGAGAGTGGACTATAATGCGTATGTGTGAGCAGTGACAACTTCACTGTACTAGTCAGTGGGGCACTAGACGCCGTTGAGTGAGCAGGTGTACTGTGTGGCCATCACATTCAAAAATGATTGAGTGAGTAGAGCAAGGAATCTGCATCAAATTTTACATTAAGCTTGAACATTCCTCCACGGAAACTATTCGGATGATTCAGAAGGCTTTCAGGGGGCGATGCAATGAATGTAGCACAAACAAAAGTGTGGCATAAATGCTTCAAAGATGGTCGAGAATCTGTTGAAAGTGCATTCAGGAAGGCCTGCAACAAGCAGAACACCTGAGAATGTTGAAGGTGATGGGTTAGGTTAAGAGATGTTGGGAAAACTGTGTGAGGTCCTAAGGTGACTACTTTGAAGGTGACTGAGGCATCATTGTCCTATATACAATTTTTTTTGTATCTTGCATCTTCTTCAATAAATGTCTCTATTTTTCATATTACATGGCTGGATACTTACCAGACAGATCTGGTTTAATACATCTCCCAGTTAGAGTTAGCTGATCACTAATTTGAGCCTACTGATGGTTTATAATTATATTTTATAGCGATTCTCTCCTACTATGGAAACTTTTCTGTAAATCTGGAGATAGATGACCCTATTGCAGTATATTTCAAATTATATTTTGAGACCCCTAGAGTTCTGAGGGATATTAATGGATGTTAAAGAATATAGATCTGAAGAATAGCTTTGTGGAAATTGTTTAGTTAAGGATGATTTTTTTATTGCATAGCCTTTGAGTATCTGTAGTATGCCAATATTATGATATTTTTCCTGAATTCTCAGGGGTCATTTGAATTAAGATGTCATTCAAAGAATGTTTCATTTCATTTTACATATGTATAGCCAGCTACATTGAGCATTACGGATAAGTAAAGAAGAAAGATCTTCTCATACACCTATCAGAAAATAAAATTTTGAAATCAAGACCAATATTACAAACAAATAATTACACAAGCTCTCCCTCACCAATTTTATTTTTTTATGTAATCAATTCTTATTTTGTTAATCTTGGGTTAGCTAGTAAGACTACTAGCTTTTGTGAAGACATCTACCTTTGGACTAAGAGTGCTGAAAATACTGACTCAGTTCTTCAGAATAGACTAACAGGTGGCAGCTCATGGCAGTGCCATCTTCCACTGTGAAGCTTGTGCCCGTGAAGCTGCTATGTGCAGCTATTAACTGTCAAGAGTACATGGCACAGTCCTTTACTGTGGCTATCATTCTTCAAGACTAAATTGTTCTGGTTGATTTTTTTTTATTTATTTATTTATTTATTTATTTATTTATTTATTTATTTTTATTTTTAAATTTTTTTTGAGGAGAAAGAAATAGAAGTCTATTAATTTGCCAGCCAAATTCTGGGTGATTTATTATAGTATTGAACAAAATAAGAATGGAAGGCTATAGAATCCTCTTTTGGGATATTATAATACTAAATCATTTAATACAGCTTTAGCTACTGATTACCCTGAGATCAAGAATATAGGGTTGATAGTGAGGACATAAACACATTTCTACAGGCTTCTAACTCATCCAGTAAACTGTGTGTCATAGTGTCATCAATCAACAAAGATATATTTAAACTATGAAACAATATATTCTATATACCAACTTAATGACAATCATTATGCCAGACTTTGCACATGAACATGATTATGTATCTATTCATCCTGAAAAGTATATAATTGCTGAAATATATTTACTGAATAATGTTTTAAATTTACATAATAGACCTAGGAAATGTTTAGCTCCTTCATTTGATTTGACAGATGTTTTAGTCATGGCTCTCCAGAGAGACAGACCAATGAGAAAAAGAGAGAGAGAGAGAGATTATGAGGGATTGAGGTGTGATTATGGAGCACTGATATCTGAGGGCAGGAGAGATGTCCCAGCTCTAGAAAAAAGCAAATTTGCCCTTCCTCCACCTTTTTGTTCTTATTCAGGCCCTGGATAGATTGTATAATGCCTGTCCATATTGGTGAGGGTGATCATCTTTATTCAGTCTACCAATTTAAATGCTAGTCTCTTCCAAAAATCCCCTCACTGACACAAAGACACCCAGAAATAATGTTTTACCAGCTATCTGGGCATACCTTAGCCTAGTCAAGTTGACACATAAAATTAATCATCATAACAGACTTTTCCACATTGTGGCTTAATAAAAAGACAGTTCATAATGGTAATTAACTAATGAAAAATACAGGAAATACCAAACATATCCAGTTACAACCAGCCTCCTTTCTTTTTGAAGCTGAGAGATTAAACTTGGTGCTACCCAATGGCCAAAGGTAATTATCAAAAGTAGTTTGCATATAGAGAATTAAACAGTGTATTATTATGAATTTGAGGCCTGAAACTCATTGTTATATTGTTACATAAAGCTATGAATGTAAGCCATAGACATCTACCTGAAAACTAGAAATGGCTCCAGTCTTTGTTTAGCATCAGAATATTAAAAATGGGTGCAGGGTGCACTGTCTGGGGGATATTCATGATTCTAGCTCTGATGTGGGCAGTGCATAGGCAATATAAGTAACCAAAGTGTTTGTACCCCCATAATATTCTGAAATAAAAAAATTTTTTAAAAAATGAAATTGTAGCACATTATTTGTTTGTGCAGTGAGTAATATTTATAAAGTTGTAACATTTTAAAAAAGAATACTAAAAATGAACACAGCAGCAATTAATGATTATTAAGAATCTAGCTATTTTCAGAAGTGGGGAATTTTTGTTAAAAACAACAAAAACAGATATGTTAATAGGCAATTGGGAAGCAAGAATGTACTGGTGATAAAAAGAATTTGTGCTCTCTGGGCAAATTAGTAGGCCTGGGGTGCCTTTCTGCTGCTGCTTATTAACTGAGACCAGTTTTCTTCCAAACTATTGAGTTTTCCTTTCTATTATTTGTAAACTTTGTTGAATGGTAACAGTCTGCATTTATATGTTTGTATTTAAACATACAAGCAGTAATGCACAAGCACAAATATACAAATCTTGTCAGCATAAGAGAATACATCTACCTCATTAAAGCTACTATTGTCTTAATTGACAATAGTTTTATAAATAGCAAAAATATTTTATAAAACATAGATACATAAGTTAAAACCTTGCTTGGTGAGCTAAATTGTTCATATTTTCTTTATTTATAACTTTAAGCCTCTTAATCCTCATGCATTAACTCAATTTTATATTAGTCCAAGGTTTTAAAGTTAATTAGTTATATTGGAATTACAACTTAAGTTGAAACTATTAAACAAGAAAATTACTGTTTACAGAAAACATTTTTCAAGAAATGACATTTAAAATTTTATCCAGCTAGTGAAAGCAGAAAAAGACTTTAGGTGAACATTGTCTGAGGTTTACAAGAACAAATTCTTTTGAAAAAAAGTTATTATAATTAAATTTATTTAAATAAATATATTTACATTCCCATGAATTTAAGTAGTTTGATCATTTACCTGTCTCATAAAAGCAGTGAAGAAAATTTAGAATGTTCAAGGACATGAAAAAAAACCCCAAATCAAACATAAAATAAAATGTTGCATTTGCATAATATTTCACACAGTGGCAGGATCAAAGATCATAAAGAAAACATATGGCTATTTTTACAGAAAATTATTAAACTGGTCTATGTTGTTCAAGGTTTTAACTTTAATAATAATGTTCCTTGATTATTAATAGTACATGAACCTAAACTCTCATAATTCTTTCTGTATTATTTTATAATATATTAAAATGTGTGTTAATTTCATTTGCTATTTTATGACTGTTATGCCTATATTTTATTTGTTGTTTGCTTGTTCCTTAAGTAGCAATTGTTACCACGGCTCAATTTTCCTAAATTGGCAGTTTCTATGACAGAATTTTTTCTTTTTGAAACTCAGATATTTTTCTTCTGTCTGTAAGAAATACTCTTAAATATATTTCTCTGTCCCCTTATCTTGGAGATATATGAGTACCTAGTTTCATAATAGAGCTTTTTAAAATATGAGCCATCACATTAATATATTAATCTATTGCAGAGATAGACAAATGTATATAAATCTTTTTTGTTCAGAGAATATTTCATATTATACAACAGAATAACATTTTTAAACTCTTTGGCAGATTAGAGGTAGCCTTTTTCTGAAGATCATAAGTACTTTTCCTAACGACTGAGTGCTGGGAAGGAATCTTAGTCCACACAAATGTCCAAAAGAAGGAGTTTATGGCCAAAGCATATTTGTTGTTGCTTCATATGTGCTGTTTTCTGTAGCCCCTTTCAGACTATGGGTCAAGCTAGGGTCTCAAATTGGCACTTTGTTACCAAATCATAAAGCTTTACTCACATCTTGATTTTACTCATTTTTGTATTCCTATGGAAATTATCTACTTTGTATGAAAGGAAGAAAACAGCACTCATTTGGTGTTTCACGTATCTTAATGGCAATAATGAGAGTTATGAAGTCGCTGGACAAGGCAGATACAAAAGGACATGTGTTTGTCTGATGCCTAAGTGTCCACAATATAAAACACTGATTGACACTGATTCAAGCAAATGTTATACAAGACAGATATTGCTTGCTTTTATGTCAGAAATATCTCACCTTCAAGTCCTATAAACCCAGTTTTAAATCTTTAAGTATTTGTACACATTTATTTCTTTTTCATAGTGCATCTGTCTGTTATTTAATTACTTATTGTGAATTACAAATTCCCATAGTGTAGACATATGAGAGTTTTATACGCCCAATAAATTCTTAAGAGAGACTCCCTGGGAAATTTGTACATAGATTCAAGAGGACAATGATTACAAATAAGTCATTCATTGTATTTAATAATGTTCCTTTTATAAAGTACAAGGAGAGATCTGGTATCATCTGGTAATTCAGCCATGAGTCAAAGGTTAATATAGTCACAAACACATATGCAAACAACTTTTGCAGGGAAGGCAGAAACAGGTTGAGAATTACTTTTACACTAAAAAAATATATATCATCAGGATACAGAACATGACATGGGCAACTTTTTCACTCACACGGTTGAGACTGGTCCATGATCTTTATAAAATGGCTGTCCTCATGATGAAGTTATGAAGATGTATTTCAGTTACAGGAGATACCCTGTAATCTTGTAAACAACCAACACAGAGCAAAGATAGGCAGCAACTTCTCTGCTCTTGCCATTACCAGAGAGGACCAGGCAGCCATTAAGACAGAAATAATCCAGATTGGCCTTAAACCAGATATATCGCAGACACCAAATGACCATGAATCTGGCTCAATGGAAGTAAAAATTGTATTGCTGTATGGTGACACTAACCTTTGTCACACTTGGAGCCAAGGAAAACGGGACTAGCACATGGGGTCTGTGAAGTACACTTCTTAGCCAACACAATTTATTTAACTATGTTAAGTGTTTTCTACGGATATTGAACTTGGGACCACCCCTTCCCCATGTAAATTGTCCAAAATTCGTATCTCATAGACAATCTTTTAAAAATTGAGTAGAATTTTACTTGCAACAATAAAATATGCAAAAACGCAAAGGAGTACAGCTTTTAGAATAACTGATATTCCAGAATAAATAAAGAAGGCTTTACCTCTGTTCAAATTATTATAAAACAGTAGAAAATTCTGATGGGATTACATATGAATAAATCTGGATAAAAAACAGAAGTTTTACTCTTAGATTAAGAAAACAACAGAATCCTAGCTCATTTTAGTATGTAAACTTTTTGGATGTCCCTGAAATTCATCTGTTCTCTTTCATAATACAGGGATTTTCTGAAATAGAAATCTTTTTCTCTGTGATGATAATTGAAATGTTCCAGGTCAGAAAGGGGAAAAGGAAAAAGTAAAATGTCAGTTCTATTATTAAAACTTGAAATTTTATTTAAGTTGAAAAATCTGAAGCTTGTCAAATTTCTAAGGCTCATCTCCTAGGTTAATTTAAAAACACAATAGATACATATCCATGTTCATAATAATATTATTCACAATGGAAACAATGTGGAGGCAACCAAAGTGTTCATCAATAGATGAATAAACAAAATGTGGTATAAACATAAAATAGAATATTATTCAGACTTTAAGAAAAGGTAATTCTGACACATGCAACAACATGGATAAACCTTGAGGACATTATACTAAGTGAAATAAACCAGTCACACAAAGACAAATAATGTATGATTCTACTACTGTAAAGTACCCAAAGTAGTCAAAATCATAGACAGAAAGTAGAATAGTATTTGGTAGAGGTATAGGGAGGGGGAGATGTAAGTTCTTTCATGGACATAGAGTTTCAATTTTGCATGATGAAAAAGTTCTGGAGATTGGTTACACAATTTGAATATAATTGACACTTCTTAACTGTACGTTTAAAAATGGTTAAGATGATAGATTTTATGTTATGTGTATTTTACCACAATTGAAAAAGACACAATGCACATTCTCATCACAACATGTAACATTTTTGTTATTGTTTTTAATATTATGCATATACTATGCAAAGTGAGTTAAAAGTGAGACTTTCTCACAGTTAAAAGTGAGACAGATTATCTTTTTAAATTTAAACAAAATTAAGATTTTTTAAGTGGAAGAAGTAATTTTCCAAGTGCCACACTATTAGATGAGTAGATGCAAATTTTTAGACCAAGGCCTATTGAACCAACAACAATTCATACTGTTATTTATCACAAGAGAGTAAAAGTGGAGTATAGTGGTTCTATCATGTACACAGTAAAACTTGAATAATAGTTCTTTGTAGAGTTAAAAATAAAAACATATTTGTATTTTGAATATTCATCACCAGTGTAAATTAAGTTAGATGTTACTAAGTCATTGGAAATTAAAGTGTAAGAAAGCCTGCTAATAGAAAATTAAAATCTGGCTTCTTGTCTTTCTTTTCTACTTTCCTTCCTTGTTTGGTTGTTGCAATGTCTATTACCAAAATAAGGGAATAAAATAAATAATTATCATTGGATTGAGAGTGAGAAGGTGAAGATTTATTGAGCTTTTACAAGGTACTCAATCCATTTTCATAGATAAATGATCAGTCTTATGAACCATTCTTGTTATGCCCCATCATAACCTTTGTTAGCATCATCTCTACAGATAATATATAATCACTTCATGAACTTGACTTTCTTTTTAAAAGGTGGCAAACTAATTGCAACTGTAGCAATTTGCCCACATTTCCCCCTTCACCCATCCAACTTTGGATTAAGAAATGAATTAATAGACATACTAGTTATGCATATTCACTCACACACACACACACACACACACACAAAACACATAGTTTCTTTCCAAAGAGACACCAGGGGAAGTAAAAGCTCCTTTTATAGATGTCAGAGATAGCTCTTATAAAGTTTTAGGATGACAATTTTGTGACAACATCTCAAAGAACTTAGAATTTTTCCAGGCATAGTATTTTTGGTTTTTTCTTTATGCACTTTGAATATATTACTCTCCTTGCTTGCAAAGTTTCTGCTAAGAAGTTCCCTGATAGCCTTATTGATTTCCCTTGTATGCAATGAGTCTCTTTGTTCTTGCTGCTTTCAAGATTCTGTTTTTGACTTTAGACAATTTTATTTTAATGTATCTCAGAGAATCTTGCTTTGGATTGATCTTCTTTTTGAGTTTCATGAATCTGTATGTCCATGTCCCTCCTAAGATTTGGGAAGTTTTCAGACATTATTTCTTTAAATAAACTTCCTGCCCCTCTCTTTATCTCTTCTCCTACTGAGACTCCCATAATTCATCTATTTATATGCTTGATGGCGTCCCATAGACTCCTTATGTTTTCTGCACTTTTTTCATTCTTTTTATCTTTGGTCCTCTAACTGGCTAATTTAAGTTCACTGATTTTTTCTTCTACATGATCAAATCTACCATGTAAGCTCTCTATTGAACTTTTCAGTTTTGTCATTGTATTATTTAGCACCAGGATTTCTATTTGGTTCTATTTATGGTTTCTATTTCTTTATTAAATTTCTCATTTTGTTCATGTATTGTTTCTCCAATTTTATTTAGTTGTCTACACATTTTCTTGCATCTCATTGAGCTGCTAAGATAATTATTTTAAATTCTATGTCAGGCAACTCTTAGATATCCATTTCTTTGTTGTTGGAAATTGGAGCTTTATTAGTTTCCTTTGTAGTGTTATGTTTGCCTGTCTATTTGCTATCCATGTAACCTGCTATCCATGTAACCTGCATTGGTCTGTGAATTTGAAGGAACAAATATTTCTCCCAATCTTTATAGATTTGTTTTGGCAGGTAAAGACCTTCTCTTATTGGGTTTCTGGGCTGATAGGATTGACTTCAAAATTGCAGTCAGGTGGAGTTGGAGTCAGCTCACATGGCTACTGCTGGATCTACAGTAAACTCCACTGTTGACAGGCCTATTACCAGGGACTTGAGTGGCATGGGTCCTATATGGTCTCTTGAAGAACTGAACTGCCTCTAGAACCATGTCAGTAGTGTGGGTGTAGGATAAGGATCTTCAAGGTCTGCAGATAGCAATCCTGTTACCAGATGGATGTGACTCCCTCTGGGTTACTGGAGGGGGGGGTCATATCAGATCATTAGGTGGGTCCATGTGCAGGCAGAACTGGCCCTGGACTATGGATGAGAGTGGCTGGAACCAAGTCACAAAGCTGCTTTGGGGTCCAGAGCTGGGACTGAGGCCTCCAGACCTGATTCTGCTGCCACAGATAGGTGTGTGTCCTGGTAGATCCATGGGTGGGCAAGAGTGCTCCTGGACCATGACTGGGAGAGAATGAAGCTGGGTTGCAGAGCTGCTTCAAGATCCATAGCCTGGACTGAGGTCAGCGGTCCTGACACCTGAGGAATGAGTGGGTATGACTCCTCCAGGTCCCATGACAGATGGTTCTGGTAGCATGATCAAGGCCAAATGGGGCTGTAGCTGAGCCCACCAGGGGAGGCAGTCATTTCTGAGCCCAGAGCTGGGACCATGGTCAGTGAGCCTGCCACCTGGGCATGTGTCTGTCCTCTCAAAACTGCTCTTCTAGGTCTTGGGCTTCAAATGGATTTTGAAACCTCCTATCCAAATCTAAACGTTTCCTCAAAGTTATGACTGGCTGACAAATTATTGTTGCGGTAGGGGGATATGTTAAATTTTTGTTGCTGAGTGGGGAATCTCCTATTCTGCCATTGTGCTGACATCACTCCAAACTCCAAAAAGTAATTGATCTTAGATTTCTTCATAAACACTATTACATGAAGTAGTAGCATGTCTCCCAAAGGCATTTTTGTATATTTTTTCTATATGTCTAAAGCCCAAAAACTGAAATAATGACTTTTGGATACATAACACTTAGGGTTTTTTTTCTATTCACATCCTTATGAAAGGTTCTCAAATTTATTTTTTTAAACAATTTATGTATTATTATTACTTCCTTTGCTCGCTCTACATTTGTTTTTTATTCACATTATCATTTTATCTTTCTTCCTTTCTTTCTATTCATTCATGTTCAGTTCCTAACCCAAGTATACTATTAATTTCTGTAGATTCTAATATTTCCCCACAATGTCTACTTCTTATTTTTAAATCCTGATAATCATGATTGATTCATTTTCGAGGAGTCAGAAAAACATTGTGATGTTGCAAAGCTCTCCTTTTCTAGAAAAACTAATAAAAATAATTAATAATAAAAATAATTTTATATAAGCTAAAATATTTAAGACCAAATCTTACCCATTAATCAGAAGTTTATATCCAGTTATGTCATCGTAATCACTTCCTTAATGCTGGCAAACATTTCTTTGAGTTGTTGCCGCCTTAAAATTCTCGACCTGGATATTTGGAACTTTTAATTCTCTCATCTCACATTCTTATATAACTGAATTTATGGTTATAACTGAAAGCAAATTTATTTCAAATAAAGTAGACATAAAATCACCAAATTATGCTAATAGACTGAAAATTGCATGTTCTAATAATATCTCAGGCTAAAGAATTGACCAACGATTAACAAATTGTGGTATATCCATACTGTGGAATAGTACTGAATAGTTAAACAGAATAAACTATTAATACCTACAGTATAAATGAATTGGAAAATCATTATGCTAAGTGAAAGAAGCCAACCACACAAAAAAATTCACATTGTATGGTTTTATTTATACAAAAGCAAAAATGTATTGACAGAAAACAGATTAGTGGTTGCCTGTAGCTGACTGTGAGTGTTTGAGTATGAGGGCATGAGCTGACTGCAGATGGACATGAAAAAAGTTTTTGGGGTAATAGAAATTTATCTATCACATTATATGACTATTTAGATATTCAAAACTCATAAAGTCCTACATGAAATTGGTGAATTTCATTATATGTCAATTATACTTCAATAAAACTGATTAACAAAAATCAACCAAACTGTTATACAAAGATTTTAATTAATATAATTTAAAACAATTGAAAATCTTTTTTAATTTAGTAGGATAAGTTTTATAAGGTGACTAACATCATGCTTGATACAAAATAAAAACTTAAAAGAGGCAAGTTACTTTTTCATTCCTTTAAAACAAAAAATTGCATACTGGTGAAATTGAGCCAGATGTAGCCATTTTGTTTGGCTGGCACAATATTTTAAATATCAACTTGTCTTAATAGCTGTATGACCAATTTTCAAAAAAGCTAAAAGCAAGTAAATGAGGGAAAAGAGAGTGTTATCACCAAATGATACTGGTAAATAGAAAGACATATTGAAAAAGAAAATAACTTTAGCTACTTCCATTTCATGTGATTTAAAAAAATTTTTTGAGATGGGTCATAATCCCAAACATAAAAAGTTAAAACTTTAAAGCTCCTAAAGGAAAATATAAAAGACTATCTAAACACACTTGGAAAACATATTTTGGTCAGAGCAATAAAAGTACTAATCGTAAAAGAAAAAAAATGGTAAGGTAGACTTTATCAAAATTTAAAAGAAATAAAAATGTTTTATTATTTAAAAAAAGACATCTTTGAGAAAATGAACAAGAAAGCCACAGACTGGGAGAAAATATTTGTAATAATATATCTGGCAAATGACTTATAGTTAGAATACATAAAAGACTCTTAAGTCAATAAGGAAAAGAGAATCGACCCAACTAAAAGTGGACAGAAAATTGTATGAAAAGCCAATGAACACAGAAAAAAAATATGCAACCTAATTAATCATCATAAAGTGTAATTTAAGCTATGCTTCATCCCAATTAGAATGGCTAAAACTAAATGCCTGGAAATGCAAATATGGGCAAGAATATGCCTCTTGCGTGAAATATTCCAACCGCTTTGGAAAAGAGATTTTCCTCTGACCCAGCAATTTACTCCTACTTATTCAAGAAAATGAAAACACGTACCCATAAGACAAAAATGTTTGCAGCAGCTTTATTCATAATGACAAAGACTGGAAACAAGTTAAATGTCCATAAAAAAAGGCAATGGGTAAATTGTGGTATGTTCATACAATGGGATATTACTCAGCAATAAAATGAAACAAATTATTGATGCAAGCAACTGCATGGTTGAATCTGAAGCACATATCAATGAAAGAAATCAGTCATATGAGGGCACATAGTGTGTGATTTCATTTATATGAATTTCAACAAATAAAACTAGTCTGTAGAGATAAAAATCAGAGTAGGAGTTGTCTGTGGGTGGGAGGAATTGATTTGGAAAGTACACAGAGTACTTTCTGATATGACAGAAATATTCTGTATCTAGATAAGGGTGTGATTAAGTAGTTGTACATGTTTAAGTTCTGTACATTTTTGAGTTTCTGTGCATTTTTAAAATTTTTACTTCAATTTAAAAATCAGGAAACAATATAAAGGGTAGAATAATTAGGCAGTTGTTGAGCTTGATTACAGCATGGCAGATTTTTTACATATACACACACATGTGCCTTGGTCTCCTCCATGGATTTATGTTCTCTGCTTGACCTTCATATGCATAAAATTTATGTCTCGTAAGTCTAAATTATATGAATTCAACTCTTTTTCCTCTGGTTCTTCGCTGATCCTGGGACCACAATTCAAAATTGTAAATGTCATTCCTGAAATATATATTTGTTTAATTGAATGAATTAAGGAATGAATAGAACCAAGAGACTACATGTGTGAAAACAAATGTCAAGTTCATACTTGCAAAATAAACCAATTGAGTGAACAATCTTAATGATTTAAAGAAATCATACAAATTCACCTTTATATTTATAGATAACTGTAGCTGACATGATTAAATTTTTTGCCCCTGATTATTGACATGAAGATATTTTCTACATCTGTTTGCCTGAAAGGTTTGCTTGCGGTTGTAATTATAGTTAGACCGAGGATCCATAAAACCTTTGAAAAGTGTTCCACATTGCCACAAAGAGTGTTGTAGCAGAAAGATCAAAGTAGAAAGGTTGGTGGGCTAGGCCCCATTCTACCACTTAATGAATTCATGGCCCTCAGAAAGTAATGTCAATTATCCTGGTCTTAATTTCTTTATCTGCAAAACTAATTTGTTAGTTAGTAGCCTTCTAGATTTGACATTCAGTGATTATATGAAGATTCTTTTAATTTATTTAGTAATTACAAGCAATTATTTCCCCTCTAAAGAAATTTCACAGAAAACATAAAGGCAGGAAATTTGGGGAAAATGAGAGCACCAGAAATTAATAACAATAGTAACAAACTTATCTGCTGTTTCATTCTTGGCCACTTATTTCCATATATACATAAAACCATTTGTTGTCTGTAGAGAGACAAAATAGCTTTGTTCAAGCTATTGGTGGGATAGAGCAGTGGTCCTCAACCTTTTTGGCACCAGGGACTGGTTTCACAGAAGACAAATTTTCCATGGATGGGGGGGTAGGGGGATGCGGGGTCCCAACCTCAGGTGTTGATGTGAGTGATGGGGAGTGGCTGTAAACACAGATGAAGCTTCACTGGCTGGTCTGCGGCGCACTTCCTGCAGTGCTCCGCCTTCCTTTCATGGAAGACAATTTTTCCACAGACAGAAGGACAGACGGGTGAGGGAGCGGAAGAGCTCTGTGCCGTTCCCTGACAGGCCACGGACAGGTGGAGATTGGGTACCACAGGGACAGAGATTGATGGTAATGGGGCCAAGGCATGGATTGCCTTATACTTTGGTCATAATCTGAATATATAAAGAGTCACTGTACAACCCTATGCCATTGTCATTAGGTAAGCAAAATAGATCACCACCACTCAAGAAGAATGAATTTGATTAAACTAATATTTGTTTAAATTTTTTATGTGGCAGTTACTGTTGTAGTAATTGTGATGCAACCACGAATAGAACACACACACATACACACACACACACACAATTTAAAAATTTCTGATCTTAAGGAGCTTACATTATAACAGAAAGAAGCAGAAAAGAAACACCACAAATTATATGATATGTTAGAAGGTGGTAAGTGCTAAGTTGAAAAATAAGGCATAAAAAGTTGAATCAGGAATGTGGTGGGTATAAGGAAGTTGATTGTAGCTTTTAATTGGGAGGCCTCATTGAGAAGAAAATATTTGTGAAAAGACCTGAAGGAAGTTTAAGAGTTAACCTTGTGGATACCTGGAATGAGAATTATACAGGCAGAGAAAAAATAGGCAGTGTACAGACCCTAATAAGGATTATACTTGGAATTCTATAAAAATAACAAAAAAATGAATGTCTTCAAAACCGATTGAGGAGTAACAAGAATAAGTTCAAAGAGTAGAGAGGGAAAGGGAAAAATATTGTAGCAACTCACAATAAGTACTTGAAGTCATTGGAGGGTTTTCAAAAGACAAGTGAAATAATCAGATTTTTGTTTTAACAGGATCACTCTAGCTTCTGGTAGAAGCAGCAAGGAGTCACATTAAAAAGTTTTATTAGTCCTCCAGGTAATAGTAACTTCAAGGACTAAGGAGTCAGCAAGGGAGGGGGTGAGAGGTAGTTGGATTCTGTATATATCTGTATGTATTTTTAATATAGAGTAGATAGGACATGCAGACCTATTAGATATGGGGAAAAAGAGAGAGCGTGTGGCAGGTGGAATAACGCCTCTTTGCCAAGATGCCCACGTCTTACTCCTCTATGAATATGTTGCTTTATATTGCAAACAGGACCCTCCAGATGTGTTTAATTAAGAATCTTGAGGTGATGAGATTATCTGGATTATCCTGGGGTGCCCAGTTTAGTCACAAGCATTCTTATAAGAGGTAGGCAAAAGGGTCAGAGTCAGACAGGGAGGTATAACAATAGAAGCAAAGATTAGAAAGAGAGAGAAATTTGAAGATGCTAGATTTTGTCACCCAGTGGAAGTGGAGATATATATTATCTATTTTAAGCCACTAAATTTTTAGCAATTTGTGAAATTTTGGATGTGGGGTATAAAGAAAGAGTAAGAAAGAAGGAGCTAAGTCTGAACAAATAAAAGGATAATATTACCATAAATTGAAATGAGGAAAGTTATGGATCAAGTTTTGGAGGGAAAAATAGTAGTTTAGTTTTGAACATGTTGAGTTTGTGATGTCTCTAATTTATCAAAGTAGAAGTTTTCAATTGTCAGTTGGATAAACAAGTCCAATGCTTTGGGATAGAAGTCTGGACTGGATCCAAAATTTGAGAATTAAAAGTATGTAGATGATATTTAAGACTATGAGACTAGGCAAGATCACCAAAGGACAGAGTAGAGGTGCAAGGACTAAGCCCTGGGGCACAACTCAAAGCTCGGAGTTTTACTGAGAGTGTTAAGGGTACTACAGTAAAAAAATCTAAAAGTAGGTGACATACAATGATTACCTTCGGAGATAACAGAGAGGATTTTTGGAGCAAGGGAAAAGGTACAAACTATATTGTATTTGCTAGGGAAGGGTGGGAGAGAATATGAACACGATTTTGTTGAAATTAGAAATAAAGCTTTCATGAATTTAAGGTTAAACATAAATTGATAAGGGATTATGACTTGATTGAAAAACTTTTTAAAGTTTTAAATGTATTAGAAGCTACTGACAATGGAAAATTATGAACAAAGTGACAATAGAAGACTGATTAATTCTATTTACTTATGCTCCAGAAAAGAGATAAATGTACATACACAATAGTTGATATTTGCTATTCAGTAGTGCCCATCAATAAGCAGGAAGTTTGTGTTTTAGAGTTGTAATAATATGTTCTAAAGTCAAAGCCTTGTGGTATAAGTAACCCCTGAGAAGTTTTACCATATTGACACTATTTTTATGCATAGGTTCAGTGGAGGAAAGGGGAACTAGAAAGACAAGGAACCAGGAAAAGTAAAACAAAATTGATTACTTTTCTACACTCTGCAAATACTATTCATTTTATGTGTTAATATAAACTATAGAAGAGTATTTAATTAGGTAGGCAAATAAATATAGGACACTTCAAGACACTTGCAGTGGAATTTTAAAAGACCATATTATAAAGAATATTGCCATGCTAGATATTTAAAAACATAACTTACATAATTTTTTTAGAAAATTAAATCACATAAAGTAAATTATATTTTATTGACACATAAGGAAATAAAATTAAACATGCATTTTTAGAATTTTTCTATTATTTTATTAACATACTGAATTATGTATCAGTTTTTAATGAAATTCAAATACAATGCAGATTTTTTCCTTACTTGAGGGATTATTTTAACAGTGTATGTTCTGCTTGTTAAAAATAAATTTATTCATTAGACTGATATTCCTTAAGCACAGAGTATCTTCCAAACACACATAGGCACTATTTCTCATAAGAGAAAGAGCAAGTAAATATATAACAATACTATAAAGTAAGCCAGCTTGTGATAAATGCCACAAGGGGAAAATCAGAGTGTGGTAAATAGGGACAGAGGAGAATGAGGATTGGGTCAGGATGACCATTTTATGTAAGGGATCAGGGCAGGCCTCTTTATTAAGATGACATCTGAAGCTAAAAGCAATGAGTGACCAACCTTTGTGGGTGGATGTCTAGGAAAAATTCTTCTAAGAAAAGGAAAGAGCAATTCTAAAGACCATAATGAGTGACTGGGCTTGCCATGTTAAAAAAACAAGACAGTCAGTGCACCTGGAGCAGAGTGTGAGGGATACAGTGGACAAACAGATCATGTAGCTTTCTGGCTTTCACTGTGAATGAGAAGAGAAACCGTTGAAGACTTTTGAAGAGGGAAATAAAATAATTCAACTTATGTTTTAAGAGGGTAGCTCTGCTAGTCACTAGCCAGAAGGAAAGATTGAGCTCCAGAGAGTCTTAGATTACAGTTAAATGTTCCATCCTGGAAGGTGTACAAGGCACTTATGCTGATGTGTCAATGGAAGAATTAGAAACTTTTTGTATATCAACTTAACCATGTAATAAAAGTTAATAATATCACCAGTTATAGGACAAATTTTTATATACACCTCTTGATACAATACATTGAGAAGAACACAGTATTACTTCTGTGAGTTTCTGAAAAAAATGCATCACCTAAATCTAATTGTGAACAAATATTATATATACCCAAATTGTGAGAAAATCTAAAAATTAATTGACATATACTCATCAAAAATTTCAAGGTCACAAAAGACAGAGAAAACCTAAAAAAAACAGCTCCACATGGAGAAATACTAAAGAGACATTTTTTTTGAGACCAAGTCTCACTCTGTCACCCAGTCTGGAGTGCAGTGATGATCACAGCTCACTACAGCCTTGAACTCCTGGGCTCGAGAGGTCCCTCCACCTCAGCCTCCTGAGTAGCTAGGACTACAGGCTTGCACCACCACGTCCAGCTAATATTTTGTACTTTTTATAGAGGTGGAATCTCACTAAGTTGTCCTGGTTGATCTTGAACTCCTGGCCTCAAGTGATCCTCTTGCCTCAGCCTCCCAAAATGCTGGAATTACAGGTGTGAGCCACTGTGCCTGATCTTAAAGCGATGTATTTAAGAGATATGTTTTGTTTTGTTTTATTTTATTGCTTTTAAGGGACATTATTGAACTACAATATTTGAATGATATCTCTGGGTTATGGTAGTGTTGTAGCAATATTAATTTCCTGAAAGTGATGATTATTTCAGTGGTATGCTGGTAAACCAGCTCTCCATAGGTGGTGGTGGTGGAGAAGCCCTGATTTGTAACATTTACCTATTTGCATAGTGTAAATACTCCTGCAGTGGCTGATTCCAAGATATTAATGTGAAATCACTGACAGTAGTTGGGAAGAAGTGTGCACATTTAGCACTTGCAAGCCCATTCAACTAGTTGTAGCACATTAACCAAGTGTGGAAGTATACAAAAGAGTATTTGTCTTTTAGTTATAATGGGTATCATGTCTGCAATTTATTATCAATTGGTACAGGAGGTAATTATATATAAATATAAAATATATATTATATGAATATAAAATAAATACATAGCTAAATATATACATAATGTTGAGAGGGAATGATAATGCAAATAAAATAAAATGGCATATGGAAATGTTTTCTAATATTCTTTCAATTTTTCTGCAAGTGTGAACTATTTCAAAATAAAAAGTTAGGAAAAAGAGAATAGAAAGAGTAATCAAAAAATAATACAGATAATAAAACAATTTGCTATTTTATATAATAGATAAAAACAAATATAATTATATACATCATCTATGATACCAAAAAATAATTTAAAAAATAATATTCCTACTAAATATAATGTCTTCTGTACCATAAAAAAGCAAATGATTTCTAACACATTGTGCTATAATAACAACTAGAAGTGATATTTATGTCAATCTGAAATATTTTAATATTAATATAGTCCATGAGCACTTCAAAATAATGAATAATCAGTCAATATCATATTCTTAAATTATGTATTAAATACACAAAGATAGATTAGAAATTTGATAGTGCCAGAAATTCAGTAGTGAGTAAAATTGACCGAATGCTCATTGTGCATGAATAAAGGAGTTTTTGATTTACTGACATTGTGTAGTCTGAAACCACATTGAGCAGTGAAGCAAAGTAGCAAATCTGAATTGTGGAAATTTGAAAAAACAACCTGAGAAGTTAAAAAATTAATCATTCTTATTTAATTTTTTTGGTGGAGCCACAGAAGAATATAGGAAAATATGACTAATAATTTTTGAATTTTCTTAAGTAATAATGATGTTTTAAAATATTCCAAAATATCAAATATTCTACAATATAGATTAAAATTTCAAAAGTGCAATTTGATGTCCATATAAGTAAGATAAAAAATTAAGATTAATTTTTAATGAGATGAATTTTTATAATTTGTATTATTTTTTGAGCATTAAGATAACCAACTACTGAAAGATATGATCCATTTTAACATAGATCCCCATGTTTTGAGCTTTTTGTGACCATGAAGCAGATGAGAAAGGTACAAAGTACAAAAGTAATATGGTTTCCTTGTTCCAATATCAACTCTTCAAATGACTCTCTCATGAGAAAGAAAAAGCTTTAAAACTTGTTTTATGTAATGTATATGTAAATTTTCTATGCAGATGTCCCTTACTCCCCATTATTTTTTTCCTTCTATCATATATATTAAAATGATATAATTAAGATCTTCTTCCATAGCAGCTAGAAAATTATCCAGCTTTCATTTTATACTAAGGTTCAACACTAAAAAGCATCATACATTTTTTTCCATTTTGCAATACTTAAAAAAAATTGAGCATAATAAGAAAATGCAATGACACTTCCATGAACAAAAGTATAATAGAGAATCATCAATTAACAAGAATCTCTTTCTTATTTTTCCTCCATGTTCAAATTTAGAGGTAAGAGTGTAATCACAAGACCTACAGCAAAATACATTTCTAGGTTTTGGCCTATAATTAGATAGATTCATCCACTGTTCCATTCCTTCATATAAAATACTGTCCAGAGTTCATTGATAATCAACAGGATGGTCCTAAAACTGGGCATATCCTTTAATCATCAACAACATATTTAATTAAGATAAGTACAATGCATTTTCTACAAAATATAATCCAATTTCCTGACCAAAAAATATTTCTGAAGTTTTATTGACAATGTTAAATTAACCAAAACACCCATTTATTGAATGGTCTAGTTACATTTACTACTAAATATAACAATAGTAAGGCACTCTGTGAATTCAATGGATGAATCAAAATAATGACTAAATTGTAATCCTAAAAATTTAGGGTCTCTAAGATCAACACTAACAACAGACAAAAGTATTCAAAGAAACTCACAAAATAAACCAAATGAAATGTTAATCTCTAAAATCCTTATTATATAGAAAAATTTTCAAATACTAACTTGTATAAAGATAGAAGCCATTAAAGGAAAGTCATGTGGATTATAAGTCAAATATTTGTATTCACAATAAGTATTATAATTTTATACCTGACACTACCAAAAAAATATTAAAATGGAAAAACTTAGCTTCCTTTCTAACAAAATAAACCCTATTTCTTGGTATCTATGATTCTCACGCTAATCATTCTAATTTTATAATTGTATTGTCAACAATAATTTGAAAAGCATTTTACAAATGGCACAGTTGAGAAAGCAGAAAGATATAAATCATTTTTCAACCTTTTAGCATTCTGGTTTAGATAAGCCTTCCGGGTTAGTTAAAAAACAAAATGTTACAGGCTTAGTATCCGACAATGATATGGTCTTTAAGGTAATTCTTTTGGAATGAGTGTCATATATGAATACTTTTTTTTATAATTTTTAATATATTTGCTAAGGACACATCTTCCAACATACATTACTTAAATATATTCAAACAACAAAAGCTCCACAGTCAAATAAGTTTGGAAAGTATTGAATATTAAATTCTTTCTTGGAAGATTACATGTTCAAGGCTCTGAAAAGTCCTGAGGCAAGGAAACAGTCTTATCTAAAAAATACTTAGGCACTACTTTTGCATTTTCATGAATATCATTTAAAAACATTAAAACAAAAATTAGATCAAAAAGGTAAAATTGAGAACAAGTTACCTGGGTGGTTTGTGCAATGTGTAAAAAAACAATGAAACTCACTTAATACAGTCTATTAAAATTTCATTCAATGGAATCACATATATAGAATCGCCAAATTGAGGATTGGACTTGTAATCTCTAAACATTTTCTGCTTATAAAATTTTTAAGAGAAATGACTCTGCCAAAAGAATAGTCATACTTCTTACTCCATGCCATTAAGAATCATGTAAAGTATAAGTTAATAGGAAGTAGATAAGAGGAAAAATGATGCACTATTTTAAGAAGTAGTGAAAATCAGGAGAAGGTATGAGGTCAAGATGACTCAACAAGGCTTATTGACTCCAAACTATTATAATGAATGAAAAGCAGCCATGAGCTTTCAGCCAAGAGAGAGACTCCATACACCCATCTGACTGAAAAATAAACTAAAAACGGACAAAATACTTGAAAAAAAGTCTCAAGACATTGAATAGAAGGCAATAAAAGGTAATGCTTCCTGAAAGTTGGAAAACAAATGAGCCCTAAGATTTCTCCAGCTTGCTGCCTGAATAAAGTTTCCAGGCAACAATACAAGGACAGATCAAGGCAAAGCTACATGGTCTCCCTGAGTTAAGTAGACTAAGCTGGGAGTCCAGGTAAGCCAAAGTGTCCAGAATTTGCAGAGAAAAAAAGAGTAGCAGAAAGAGATGATTTCATACATTATCAAAGTTTTCACTTCGGTATTCAACTGAGTCAATGAATGCACACTTCTGAGGAAACCGCTCAAATCCAGGAAAGAACCACCTAAATAAATTAGAAGAAATAATCCCTGTAGTTCACAAATGTTCAGTTAATACTTTAATGACCATCCTCACTAGCCAGTATGGAAAGCTTCATAATTCAGAAGGCAATTGGAAGAGTACTTAGAAGGGTTTTGCCTCAAAATGGGGAATGCTTACCTCTCGACTGAGACCTTCTCCTAAAATGCCAAACTTAAATGCTTAAAAGCGAGACATTAAAGGAGTAAATTTTTTACAACTAACTTAACCATGTTCAGAACAACATTCAAAAATATTTATAGAAATACACACTATCCAGCTTCCAACAAGGTCAAGTCTATAATGTTTGCCATCCACCTGAAAATTACCAAGCCTTCAATGAAGAAAAAATATTCCCCTAAATCAGAGAAAAAATTCAATCAAACAAACTATGTCAGAAATGACACACATAATAGATTTATTTTATAGGAGCATTAACACAATTATCATAACTTTATTCCACATGCTTAGGAAAATAAAAGATATTTGAACATCTTCAGAGACATGGAAGGTATAAAGGAGATATAAATTGTATTTCTAGAGATGAAAACTACAATGTCTGAAATAAAAAGTACATTAGATGAGATAAACAGCAGATTAAACATTGCAGAAGACACTGCTGAAGACATAGTAATAGGAACAATCCAAAATGAAACAGAAAAAAACATACTGAAAAAAATTAAACAAAGCATCAGTGAACTGTGGAACAACCTCAAGCTACTTGATATATGGACAATTGGTGTATATTGAAAAAAAGAAAGAAAGTGGAACACAATGTATGAAGAATTTATGGCCACAATTTATAAAATTTGATGAAAGTTATAAACATGCAAATCCAAGATGCTGAAAAAACCACAATGACAAAAAAATGAAGAAAATTACACCAAGTCAAATCACAATCAAATTATTTAAACTAGTAATAAAGCTAAAAATAAAAGCCAAATGACATGATCGTATGTAGAGAAAATCCTAAACACTCTACCAAAAAACTCTGAAAACTGATAAATGAATTCAGTAAATCTTTCCTTTAGAGTTTGTTCATCCCTTGATTACATTTATTCCTAGGTATTTAATTTTTTGTAGCTAGATATTGTAAATAAGACTGCCTTCTTGATATCTTTTTAACTAGTTTGTTGTTCATTTATAGAAATAAAATTATTTTATAGGCTAAAGTTTGAATAGGGAAGAGCTAGTAACACTTTTGTCTTAGAAATTTACCTATAACTTTGGTGTGAAACATACTCATATTATCTAAGATTTTCCTAATCCATATCATAAAATTATTTAACTTGTGCAGTTTTGAAGAATTCAGTGATATCATTGACAAAAATTTTCCATAATGCAATTTTTATATACCTACTATAAAAAATAAAAATTCACAGTCTGAACATAGTAGATTTTATAGTTAAAAAAGGGTACCAAATATGATTTTCTAGTGTGCATAATCTAAAAAATATATTTTATTAAATTAAAAGAGCTTAAATAGTAATTAGCCCCACACAAAATTTCTGCTAATTATTAATAATATGTTCAGTATAGAAATCCAGACTTTAATTAGATCTTTATTGACTAGAAAAATGATGATAAAATACAACTAGGGAAAAAAATCCCTTTTAGGGTACCCATTGCTAATTCCTTATAGTAAGAGTTTGTCTATGGAAAACAGTATGGAGATTCCTCAAACAACTAAAAGTAGACTTACCATTCAATCCAGCGATCCCACTACTGGGTATTTACCCAAAGGAAAAGAAGTCATTTTTACCAAAAAGACATCTGCACTTGAATGTTTATTGCAGCACAATTCACACTCACAAAGATGTGGAATCAACCCAAGTGTCCATCAATTCATGAGTGCTTAATAAAATGTGGTATATGTACATCATGGAGTACTACTCAGCTATAAAAAAGATGAATTAATATCTTTTACACCAATCTGGATGAAACTGGAGATGATTCTTCTGAGTGAAGTATCACAAGAATGGAAAACAAACACCACATATACTCACTATTAAATTGGAACTAAATGATGAGCACACAAGTGCATAGAGGGAAGTAAAACTCAGTGGAAAGCAACCAGAGGGGAGGAGGGAGAAGGGGAGGAGGGAGGAGGGGAGGAGAATAAACCAACCTAATGGGTACTGTGAACACTATTTGGGTGACAGGCACACCTATAGCCAGGACTCAAGCATTACGAAAATGATCCATGTAACCTAGAACATTTGTATCTTTTAATATTTTGAAATAAAAAAAATAAAAAAAGAGTTTGACTTTGGTCTCATTAATTTCTAAATGAAAAACTCTAAATATAAACTTTCAGTAAAATGTATTAATGTCCTGTGATCAAGTAAGCAATTCTTCCATTATACCATGCTTCCTTCATTATGGATAGATTCATAAAAATGGTATGAAATTACTTTGTCATGCTTATTTAATGAAGCCCATTCACTTTGAACAGGCAATACATTTGCAAGGTATCACAGGTAAGTAAATCATAGCTAAAGTAAAGCAGTGAAGTAAATGTATTTGCCTTTCATGCTCCATGACTACTTTTGACACAAAATCCAGTGTATGTATAATTATCTAGGGTTATTCTGGGGCTCTGACCTACTTAAACTTACTCTCTTCTCAACCTCAATACTCAGCAGTTTTCTTAAGGTGTGAGAAACAGCCTTTACAGCAATTTACCTAAATTTATTTAACTCCTCAAACTTAATTTGAACCTGAATCTCTCTAGGAATCTGAAAGCTGTCAACTTTCCCTAAGAATACTATCAGTTAGGAAGGTGAATCTGGGTATGTATTTGGAGATCTATATGAAAGAACTGCCCCAGTCTCTTTCATTTAGGGCACAGATTGTGTCTTCTTTATACTAATGTTTTTTATGCCCTGAAAAATAAATACTAAAGGAATTATAAAATAACATAAAGAAATAAAATTAATTTCTATAAGACCAAAATGCTGTGTGAATGCAGATTAACTCTAACATAATAGAATGAGATGCATATCAATATGTGTTACATGCAATAAATTGATGCTTTAGGTAAACTTGAGGTTTTTATATACATAAAATTTTAAAGCCAGTATAAACCAGTAAGATCACTTTGGAAAATTCCAGATTACCCAAAAAGTTGAGAAAAACCTCTACCCCAAATCATGGCAATATAGGGAAAATATATTAAGAGAGCTAATTAAAAGATGTCATTGGGCTATAAAACAAGATGACTATCTCAAAATCTCATAAACTGAGCAGAAATTGAAAAATCCTGAACAGAAAAGAAGTTGCGGAGTGGTTGTACTTCAGTCTGGGAGTGGAGGTCAAGAAATCAAATTCTGTGGAGTGACCCAAACTCAAAGTGATGCATAGCAGAAAGCCATACTCACTATTGGAAACCAAGGTTAAAGTTTCCACTAGAGGTAGAATACTTAAGCAGTAGTTACCAAACGACTCAAGCAACTATAATAAATTCAGCCTGTAATGAAAGTCAGAGACTCTGGTTTGGACTGAGGGTGGAGCAGTGAGTGGTGTGATGACAAAAACCATAAAATTGTAAATCCACCAGACAGGGAGTATTAGAAACAGAAAAACAAGATTAGTGCAATATAAACATATAAGCAAAATCACTCTTTCAAAGTGCAAATACAAAATAAAACTCCATTTTTTATTTAGTCATTTTTTTATTCCAGAATATTATGGGGGTACAAATGTTTTGGTTACATGGATTTCTTTTGTACTGCTTGAGTCAAAGTGACAAGTGTGCCCATCACCCATACAGTGTACATTGTACCCATTAGGTATGATTTCACCCGTCTCCTCCTCCCCTCCCATCTGCTTGATTTCCATTGAGTTTTACTTCCATCTGTGAACATGAGTGCTGATCAGTTAGCTCCAATTTAATAGTGAGTATCTGTGGTGTTTGTTTTTCCATTCTTGGTATACTTCACTTAGGAGAATCGTCTCCAGTTCCATCCAGATTGTTCCAAAAGGTATCAATTTTTTTCTTATGGCTGAGTAGTACTCCATGGTATACATATACCACATTTTATTAATCACTCATGAATTGATGGGCACTTGGGTTGATTCCACAACTTTGTGATTGTGAATTGTGCTGCAATAAACATTCTAGTGCAAGTGTCTTTTTGATAAAATGATTTTTTTTACTTTGGGTTACTACACAGTGGAGGGATTGCTGGATCAAACAGTAGGTCTACTTTTAGTTCTTTGAGGAATCTCCATACTATTTTCCATAGAGGTTGCACCAGTCCCATGAACAGTGTACAAGTGTTCCTTTCTCTCCACATCCATGCCAGCTTCTATTGTTTTGGGACTTTTTGATAAAAGCCATTCTCACTGTTGTTACATGATATCTCATTGTGGTTTTGATTTACATTTCTCTGATGATTAGTGATGTTGAGCATTTTTTCATATATTTATTGGTCATTAGTCTATCTTCTTTTGAAAAGCTTCTGTTCATATCTTTTGCCCACTTTTTAATGGGGTTGTTTGATTTTTTCTTGCTGATTTGCTTGAATTCTCTGTAGATTCTGGTCATTAGCCCTTCATCAGATCTATAGCATGCAAATATTTTCTCCCATTCTGTAGGTTGTCTATTTGCTCTGTCGATCGTTTCCTTGGCTGTGCAGAAGCTATTTAATTTAATCAAGTCCCATTTATTTATTTTGTTGTTTCTGTGATTACCCTTGGAGTCTTCTTCATAAATTCTTTGCCTAGGCCAATATCTAGAAGAGTTTTTCCAACATTTTCTTCTGTAATTCTTATGCTTTCATGTCTTAGATTTAAGTCTGTAAGCCATCTTGAATTAATTTTAGTGAGTGGTGAGAGATATGAATCTGGTGTCAATCTTCTACATGTGGCTATCCAATTTCCCCAGTCCCATTTATAGAATAGGGATTCTTATCCCCAGTGTATACTGCTGTCTACTTTGTCAAAGATCAGATGGCAATATGGGGATGGTTTTATATCTGGGTTCTTTCATTGGTCTATGTTTCTATTTTTGTGCCAGTGCCATGCTGTTTTGGTTACTATAGTCTTGTAGTATAAAATCTGGTAAAGTGATGCCGCCAGATTTGTTCCTTTTGCTTAAGGTTGCTTTGGCTATTTGTGCTCTTTTCTGATTCCAGACAAAGGGTAGAATTATTTTTTCTAGATCTGTGATAAATGACATTGGTATTTTGATGGGGATTGCATTAAATCTGTAAATCACTTTGGGCAGTATGGCCATTTTAATAATGTTGATTCTGCCAACCCATGAGCATGATATATTTTTTCATTTGTTTACATCCTCTGCAATTTCCTTCCTCAGTGATTCATGGTTCTCTTTGTAGAAATCTTTCACTTCCTTGGTTACATATATTCCCAGGATTTTATTTTCTTTGTTGCTATCTTGAAAGGTATTAAGTCTTTGATTTGATTCTCAGCTTGGCTGTTGTTGGTATATAGGAATGCTACTGGTTTGTGTACATTGATTTTGTATGCTGAGAATTTGCCAAATTTATTTATCAATTCCAGGAGTCTCTTGGCAGAATCTTTGGGGTTTTCTAGATATAAGATCATATCATCAGCAAAGAGTGGTAGTTTGACCTCCTCTTTCCCAATTTGGATACCATTAATTTCTTTCTCTTGCATGATTGCTATGGTTAGGACTTCCAGCACTATGTTGAGTAGAAGTGGTGACAGTAGGCATCCTTGTCTTGTTCCAGTTCTGAGTGGGAATGCTTTCAACTTTTCTCAATTCAGTATGATGTTGGGTGTAGATCTGCAGTATATGACTTTTTATAATTTTGAGATATGTACCATCTATGCCTATTTTGTTGAGTTTTTAATCATAATAGGGTGCTGAATTTTATCAAATGTTTTTTCTGCATCTATTGAGATGATCATATGATCTTTGTTTTTGCTTCTGTTTATGTGGTGAATCACATTTATGGGTTTATGTATGTTGACCAGCCAAGCATCCCTGGGATGAAGCCCACTTGGTTGTGGTGGATCTAAACAAATGTTGGCAGGGATGTGGACAGATAGGAACACTCATACACTGCTGGTGGGACTGCAAATTCGTACAACCTCTATGGAAAGTAATATGGAGATGCCTTAAAGAATTAAAAGTAGAATTACCATTTGACCCAGCAATCCCACTACTGGGTACTTACCCAGAGGAAAAAAAGACATTTTATAATAAAGACATCTGCTCATGAATGTTTATAGCAGCACAATTCACAATTGCAAAGATGTGGAAACAACCCAGGTGCCCATCAATACACGAGTGGATTAGTAAAATGTGGTATATGTATACCATGGAGTATTACTCAGCAATAAGGAACCATAGTGAATTAACACATCTGGTATTATCCTGGTTGGAGCTAGAACCCATTCTTCAAAGTGAAGTGTCACAGGAATGGAAAAACAAGCACCACTGGTACTCACCATCAAATTGGTACTAACTGATCAACACTTACATCACACATGGCAATAATATTCATCAGGGTGCAGGCAGGTGGGAGGGGGGTGGAGGGGATGGGAAAAACTCTCACTGAATGGATGTGGGGAGCACAGTTTGGGGAATGACCACGATTGTAGCTCTGACACGGGCAATGCATGGGCAATATATATAGCCAAAGTGTTGTACCCCCATAATATTCTGAAATAAAAAATAAATAAATAAAATCTATTCCATTTTTATTACTCAAAAAAAATAAAAAAATAAAACACATGAAAATATTTAATGCTAAGAAAGATAGTACCAAAGTCTACAAATAAGTTATAGATTTATTCCACACATAATTAATTAGATAATAACTACCTGATAATGATTTAAAAATAAGTATATTTATGTTGCTCAGAGATATATATGAAATCATAACATTAATTTAGCTAAGAAATTCAATGAAAACTCACCAGAATAGACGCATAAATACATACAAAGTGCATACCATTATCACCTTTTGGAAAATCAATGGTAGAAAGAGAATTTTAAAAACTACTAGAGAACACAGACACAAAACTTGCAGAAGGACAAAATATGAGATAACACAGACTTTTCATCATAAATAATGCAAGTCAGAACACAATAGAATAACATTTTTAAAGTGATGAAAGAAAAGTAAAATGAGAATCACAGCAAAGGAAGAAAAAAACCTTCTAAAATGAAAATTAAAAAACTGAAAAAAATTATTTTTAGCAGATTTGCATGAAGAGAACTGTTAAAATTTTTTCAGGTGGAAGGTGTGATACAAGATGAAACCATAGACCTACAAAAAGACATGAAAAACACTAGCAATGACAAAAGCAAGGGTAAATGCAATAGACATTTTTCTCCTTTTTAAATTGTTTTAAAAGAAAATTGACTGCTTAAAGCAAAAAATAACAACAATAATTCTGGCATTGGTAACAAACATAGATATAAAAGGAATGGTACAACAGGACAAAGGAAATGTGCTTGTTTAAGGTCCTTACTTTATATAAATTTGTATAATATTATAGGAAAGTATATTGTCATAATTTAAAGATTTCTGTACTGTAAACTCTTAAGGAACAATTAAAATCATAAAATAAGTATGCCTAGCTAATAAGCCAATAGTAGAGATAATGTAGAATTGTAAAAGCACTCAATTAAAAAGTAGGCAACAAAAGAGGACAGAAAACACATAAGCATGCATTCTAAGAAAAAAACCTCCAAAATGTGGTAGAATTAAACTCAAACTCTTATAAAAATTTCCAATTAATCAGAAATTGTCAAACTAAAAACGCGTAAAACAAAACTTTTTGTTAAGCTAGGCATAGTGGTGTGCAGCATAGTTCCAACTACTCAGAAGGCTGAGTTGGGAGGACTGCTTGATCCCAGGAGTTTGTGTACAGCCTAAGCAACATGGTGAAATGGGATTTCTTTTCTAAAAAAAAAATAAAAAATAAAAAGAACAAGCTTTATGCTGTCTACCAGAAAGCCAATTTAAATATCATTAAATATCTTTAATAGAAACAAAGAGGTAAAGAGTAAAATATTGGTCAAAGATAAACCATATACCATGAAAGTATTAATCATAATAAAAGTAAAGTGGCAATATTAATATGATATCATACAACATAGGTTTCAGGGCAAGGAATATTATTAAATATAAAGAAGAACATCAGTCAATTAATCAGTTAACATTAAGACATAGCAATCCCAAATGTGGACACATTGAATAACTAAACTTCAAATAAATGAATGAAAATTTTGTAGAACTTAAAGGAGAAATAGACAAATGCCACTCTTCTGTCATTGAATGATAAAACCATTAGATGGGAAATCTTTAAACATCAGAATACTAACACAACACTATCAACCAATTTGACCTATTGTATAAAATTCTAACGCCTCTGCAAAAAAAATCAGAACTGAAAAATGAGTTAGTGTCAACATATCAAAGTTAAATGTATTTTTATATACTAGGGATGACAAAATGAAAACTGAAATTTAAAAAATATACCATTATAATAGAATATGTAAACATAAAATAATTAAAAATAAATTTAATAAAATATATGGAAGATAAAACTTATAAAGCATAACTGAGAGAAAATAAATATGGCCTAAATTAATGAAAATATGTACCAGGTTCATATACTGAAAGACACAGTATTGTTAAAATGTCATTTAACACAGTTTTATAGATTCAGCACAATGCTAATAAAATGTAGTAATTGACAACTTAACTCTCAAATTTATAGGTAAGTCCAACGGAACTATAACAGATAAAATAATTTTAAAAGACAAAAGCAAAGTTAGTGACTTATACTACCTGATTTCAAAAAGTCTAGTAAGTCTAGAAATAGACTTGCATATTGTCCAAAACGTAGAAAAAGATTTATCTTTTCAACAAATTATGAAGTAAAGGGATATTTGTTTAGGAAAATTAACCTTGAGCCTTACACCATACAGAAAAATAATTCAAAAATAAATCATAGACTAAATAGAAAATCTAAAATTATACAATTTCCAGAAGATATAGGTGAAAATTTCTGTCACTCAAAAAGTGAATGAGTAGGCAAATTGTGGCATATTCATATAATAAAATAAAATTCAACAACAGAAAGATGGAATATCTGATACATACATTAAAATATATGAATTTCAAAAGCATGATGCTGAGACTAATCATTTGGACACAAAAGATTACAAACTGTATTATTGAACTTACATGAAATTTTATAAATAAAAATTATTATTTAGTGATGAAAAACAGACCACTGGTTGCCAGAGACTGGGGGACAGGAGAAAGAATTACCTGCAATGGGGTATAAGAAAACTTTGGAATGATGGAAATATTCTATATTCTGACTGTAGTTTTGCTTACACTGATAAATATATTTATAATAATTTAATAAACTGCAAAAATGACATATTTTATTTTACATAATTTATACCTTTATAAAAAGTGGATTCAAAATGCTATAGAGATTAAAATATGCTAAACAAAATCATACAGAAATAAAATAATACATTTATAAGACATTTTTAAGTAAAAATTAAAATTAAATTGATAAATTATAGAAAATTATAAATTATCTAAACTTACTGAATAGGGGTAATGTATGAATAAAATAGCAATAGGTCATGTAATTGAATTGATAATAAAAAATGTTCTTCTCAGCCCAAAGACATCATGCCCAATTGGTCTTATTAATCCTTAAAGGAACATATTATCTTTATTTGTACAAACGTTCGGAGTAAAGCTAAAGAAGAAAACAAACAAAATTACCTTATGAGGCTAATAAAAACTTGTTACTGCACTTGACACCGGACCAAGCCAATAAAGAAAATAAAATCAGAGATTGTATTGATCAAAATAGTCTAAATCCAAGCTGTTCAAGATGGTAACCACATCCCACGTGTAGCTAGCTATTCAGCACTTGGAATGTGGCTAGTCAAAATTAAGATGTGCTGTAAGTATAGAATATTTAGTATAAGAAAATGAATGCATAATATCTCAAAAATATTTTATATTAATTATAATATTGAAATGATAATTGTATGTATTGGATTAAATAAAATATACTATTAAAACAAATTTCACCTATTTCCTTTTTTGATGATTTTATAATATTAAATTTTAAATTATGTAGAGTGCTCACCTTAGTGACTCAGATTTCATTTCTGCTGAAAACTGTTGTTCTGGGTTTTTGCAGTATTGTGAACAGAACGATTCCAAAGATGTTTATATGCTAACCTCTGGAACCTGGGAATTTGTAATGTAATATGGCAAAAGGTATTTTGCAGTTGTTATTAAGGTTACAAATCATAACATGGGAGATTGTCCTAGGTTAATGCAAGTGGGCCATATCTAATCATACCGGCCCTTAAAAGCAGAGTACTTTCTCCAGTTATAGTCAATGAGATACAGCTGAGGGAAGGGTTGCAGTTACAACCTTCACCCTCACACTGTGTTAACAAGCCATGTCCCCAGGGGGTCATGGAGGCCACATGGGTAGTATTCATAATAACAAGGCACTCTCACCCCTCATAGAGCAGTGGTTTCAGCAGAAGCCTAAATGGTAGGCAGAACTCCCTCTTTGCTCAGCAATAAGAAAAAGCCCCTCACCTTTCCTCATATTAACAGAGCATAGGTGGGAATCTGGAATCCATATCCACATGGCAGAAGTGGGATTCTTACTCATTCTCCTACCTGGAGTGGTGTCAGAGGAAATCAGCTATAATGGAATATTTAGAGAAGATTTTGAAACAGTATCTCTCTCTCACTACTCGCAAAAATTAATTCAAGATGGACAAAAGACTAAAATGTAAAGTATGAAACCATAAAAATTCTGGAAGAAAATGTAGGGAAAACTCTTCTAGATATCTGCCTAGGCAGAGAATTTATGATTAAGACTCCAAAGGCAATTATAGCAACAACAAAAATAAATAAATGGGACTTGATTAAATTAAAAAGCTTCTGCACAGCTAAGGAAATAATCAACAGAGCAAATAGACAACCTACAAAATGGGCGAAAATATTACAAACTATACATCTCATAAAGGGCTAATATCCAGAATCTACAAAGAACTCAAACATATCAGCAAAAAAAAAAAAACCATTAGAAAGTGAGCAAAAGACATGAACAGAAGTTTTTCAAAAGAAGATAGACAAATGGCCAATAAACACATGAAAAACTTCTCAACATCACTAATCATCAGGGAAATGGAAATTAAAACCACAATGAGATATCATCTTACCTCAGGCAGAATGGCTTTTGCTAAAAAGTCCAAAAACTTTTAATGCTGGTATGGATGCAGAGAGAAAGGAATGCTTATACACCATTGGGGGGACTGCAAATTAGTACAACCCCTAGGGAAAACAGTATGGAGATTTTTCAAAGAACTGAAAGTAGACCTACCATTCAATCCAGTAATACCACTACTGGGTATCTACCCAAAGGAAAAGAAGTCATTTTGTCAAAAAGACACCTTCACTCGAATGTTTATTGCAGCACAATTCACAATTGCAAAGATGTGGAATCAACCCAAGTGCCCATCAATTCATGAGTGGATTAACAAAATGTGGGATATGTATACTATGGAGTACTGCTCAGCCATAAGAAAGAATGAATTAATGCCTTTTGCAGCAATTTGGGTGGAATTGGAGACCATTATCCTAAGTGAAGCAACTCAAGAATGGAAAAACAAACACCACATACACTCTCTAATAAACTGGAACTAACCAATGGGCACACATGTGCACAGAGGGAAGTAAAACTCCGTGGAAATCAAGCAGGGGAAGGAGATAGGAGGGAAGGGATAAAAACCTATCTAATGCATACAGTGAACACTATTTGGGTGATGGACATACTTATAGTCCTGACTCAAGCATTACAAAAGGATTCCATGTAACAAAAACATTTGCACCCCCTTAATATTTTGAAATAAAGAAAAAATAAGATTTGTACTCTTACAACATAATACCCAAAATGTCTAGCTTTTAATAAAAAATCCCACTTTATAACCAAGAAAGAGGAAAATTTTGCTTGAATGAGAAAAGACAAGGAACAGACGCCAACAGCAAGATGACGTAAATGTTAGGATTATCTGTCAAAAAATTTTAACAGCTGTAATAAAAATGCTTAACAAACAATTATGAACATGCTTGAGACAAATGAAAAAATTAAATCTCAGCCAAGTAATAGAAAATTTAGGGAAGAAATAGAATATATAAAGAGGAACCCAGTGGAAATTAAAACTGAAAAATATAACAACAACAACAAAAAAACCCTCATTAGATAGACCCAATAACATGAGGGAGAAAAAAAGAATGAGGGAACTTGAAGATAAAACAATAGAAATCATCCAGCCTGAAAAAGAAAAAGAAAAGATAATGATAAAAAAATTGGGGCAAAACATCAGAGACCCTTGGAACTATTACAAAAAATCTAACATGCATGTCATCAGAGTCCTGGAAAGACAAAAAAGGAGGGTGGGGCCAAAAAACTGTTTGAATAAATAATAGCTGAAATTATCCTAAGTTGGCAAAATACATAAACCTATAGATCCTAGAAGCTGAGCAATCCCTAACCCAGATAAACCCAAAGAAATCCAAGCCAACATACATTATAGTCAAACTACTGAGAATTAAAGACAAAGAAAAAAACACCTTGAAAGAAGACAGAGAGAAACATCTATAGTGGAAAAACAGCTCAAAAGATAATGAATTTCTCACCAAAAACCATGGAGGCCAGAGGGAGGTGGCACAACATTTTTCAAGGGCTGAAAGAAAAGAACTGTTAACTGAGAATTCTATATCTAGCAAAAATGTCTTTCTAGAATGGAGGGGAAATACAGACATTTTCAAATGAAGAAAAACTAACAGAATTTGTCACCAGCAAATTTACCCTACAATAATGGCTTAAAGCAAAATGGAAATAAGTGCAGAAATCTTGGAACATCAAAGAAGAACAACAGAAAATAGGAATAAATGCAATATGCTTTCCTTGTCCTCCTGAGTTTTCTAAATTATGTTTGAAGATTGAAACAATTAACCAATCAATCAATATGCTCCACATTGATTAAAGACAAATGTGAAAAGCAAACATTAAAGTATTTTAGAAGAAAACACAGAATACCAAAGCAGGTATTGATTTCCTAAATAGGGCCCAAAAAGAAAATATGTAAGAGAAAGAAAATGATAAATGTAAGCAAATTTAAATCATTTAAAGTGGCAATATAAAAAAAGTTTAAAGCTAAACTTTTGATTTTCATGCTCTATTTGCAAGTATTTAAACAACAAAAAATTAAAATCTAGAAATTAGAAAGACCTCTTACACGTAACTATTTAAAAAATTGAATAATTGTGTAAAAAATGGCATGGGATAGATGTAGGCAATTTCTGGGAGTGGGATGACAAATGAACAATAAAAGAAATTTGCCCAATCTAATTAGTAATCAGCAAAATGAAAATTAAAACATCCCTGAAATTGTTCCCTTCCTTAAGACTGGAAAATAGAGTATCATAATTTCACATATTGGTGATATAGGATAAAAGTAAAACTCTCATACACTTCTTGAGTGAATATGAATCAGCACATTATAGAAAGCATTTGGCAATTTCTAGTAAGGTTGAAGCTGCACATAATCCAGCATTTGTATCCTAAAAAGGTGGAGGAACACTTACCTACTAGAGGAACTGTCACACAATACTCAAAAAAGATATCTATAAGAAAGTTTATTGCAACATAGACTATAATGGTGAAGACCAAAAAATGAAAGAAAAAAAAAAAAGACTCTAACAAAATGATTCTTAACAGGGAAATAGATAAGTGTCTTGTCCTGGATGAAGTGCCCTTCCTAAAGTCACCTAGTTAGTAAGAGATTCAAGACAAGACTCTGCTTAAATTGGCACTGGACCCCTTGTGATATCCCAGAGAAGCTAATTTTAATGATATATAATTTCACAAAGAGCTGAGTAGCACGATATAGGATATAGGGACCACGCCAAAGGATCCATAAGCAAGAAGGGAATTAATAAGTGCAAAATGTGTAGCTAAAACTCAATCTCAGACACAGTAAAATGAAATTGCATACAATATGTTTTGGGTTTTTTTTGGGGGGCCAGTTGTCTTTTTCTCTTCTGTGCTGGCAACTCATTGATTAAATACATACAAGTATGTACTGAATTCCTTGAACACATTCAAATGTGCCAAGTGTTATGACATCTGTTGCATTTTGTCTAGTAAAGAGTTAACCAAATAAACTATTCACTATTAATGTGTTTCTTCTCAGAGGCAACACAGTTTACGTAACCTCTAGAGTGATACTGATGGTGGTACTTCCAGATACCACACATATCACGCCAGGTGAATTGGGGGTAAGGGCTAGTACGTAGGTGAGATATTTTGGTCTGGGGAAGATTATACTTCAGAAGGACATGTTCAGAAGCTAAGTTTATATTGCATTTGCCTACAACAAACGGTTTGTGTGGAAATATTTCTGTTGGCTCATATTCTTTCCTATGAAAATCAAGTACCCAGTGGCAGGACTCTCTGGTCCATTTGGTGTAATACATAAACCATGTTCTTCTGACATGGCCTTGATCAGAGCATCTATCTATTTTACACATATTAATTTATTTTATGTATGCCCTGTTCAGAAATGCCTGCCCCAAATTATTCATCTGCTCATCTAAAAGTAATGACTGAATTCTTTACCTTTTCCCACTATGCTCCAACCATATTTGCAGTCCAGACTGGATCAAGAGGCCTGCTACATCTTAATTTAATTTTCAATGTGAAAAGAAAAAAATTCTCTGCCTTTTTGACATTCTTTAAGTGCCTATCTATATTAGAAATACCAAATCTAAGAAGGATTTTCCCTTTGTTTAATGTTTTACTTATAAGAGTTAACAACTTTATGGATATCAGCCTTCAGTGTTATGATACAATTTTAATTTAGAAACAGATGACTATTATTTCACTGTAAGACATTTTCCAGATTTATAGAGTCATAAACCTGATGGCATTTTAGGGGTGTTCACAATAGAGAGCAAGGAGGAACATCAGTATAATTATAACAAATGGAAATATTATCTTGCCTGGCAATTGTTTTATGTTTTAACAGTTTGAGGATTTTTCCTCCCAGTGAATTGAGGATTATCGTGGATATTCTGTACTTAAATCGTATGTAGTCCCCGATGATTAGATGAACTAAAAAATCTTGAACTGCTTAACTCTCAATCAAAAGGTAAAATTGCCATTTCTTTTTACTTGGAAGTGATTCTTGATAGTCCTACACTGAGTTAGTAAATTCAATTGATTAAAAATAATATTATAAAAGATAAGTAGTGATCCTCTTCACATTCAAATATCTTTCCTCTCTTTCCTGCTTAAATATTGATTCCTAAATTCAATAAGCAGTCTCTTAACTGAGTGCCACTGATTACTAAGAGGTAAATTGTTATAAATACATACACTCCTATAGAAAAAAATCTTAGCGATGAACCAATGATATAATTTCTTTGACAAAGAAGAGATTTTTATTGTTGCTATTATTATTACCAGTACTATTATTTCAAGCTAAAAAATATTTTCAGTCCTGCCAACATTTTCATATTTAAATCCTAAGGAGATGTAAGAGTGTATCAGTGTTGTATCAATGCACATCAGTCCTTTTTCATTTGAAATGCAGTCAGCTTCCCATTATTCATGAGAATGGAAGAGGAGAGGAGTATAGGTAATTCACTAGTGAGCCAATAAAATTTCTCTCTGTATTGAGATTGTACTATATAATGACTTGTGCAGCAGATTTTCTTTTCTAACTCTTTTGATTAAGCTAAAACGAATGGATTGTTTTATTCCCCAAGCACTCACATGCTCTCCCGATTAGGTAGATTAAAAAAAAAACAAAGAAAAGAGTGGAGAGTGCTGTAAAGGCATACTGGACAGAGATACCCAAGTCTTCCTTGGAAGTTGTATCTTGCACACAATCAACAAAGAATTAATCTGGACCCAGCCTGTTTTCTGATAATAATTTTCAGAAATTATTTTTTTCAAAAAGTATTTCTTAAGTTCTTTTATGAACATCTCTCTGCTGGAGCTAAGATATCTTTCCATCTTAAAGTTCTCTCTGTTGTGCCTTTACCACCATTATTCAAACATATTCACTCTCTTAACTATTAAAATCTTTCCATAAACCTGTATCTCTTTCTGTCTATAGCCCTATCTTGCTCTTGACTTGATAACCACGCTTTGTGATGGGCCACACATCCACTCTGTCTCTTCTTGTTATTTGGGTTTTATTCCAATGTTCCATTCAATGTTCTGTTATTAAATCCAATGGAAAGTTTTCACTTGTGTGGACACTCAGAAGATTTTGACACAAGCATTCTCTTTATTTATCTAAAAATCAGCTCTTGGCTTCTCTGATTCCACACCATGCTCCCTTAGTTTTCCTTATTCATTTTGTACTCTTTAAATATTTGCTAAACTTTCTTTTGGCTCTCTTCCTAATTGATCTCTTTAGATACACTCATCCATTCCCACGGCCTTAATGAACATTTTTATGCTAGTAACTCACAACCCTCTAGCCCAGGGTTTTCTCCTAAGTTGCTGATGCATTTATTCAACTGCCTATAGGAATCCTTCTCTTTCATTTTTCCCAATCAACTCAAAGTCAATATATCTAAACTTGAACTTATTTTTCACTGCCAGACCTATTCCTCTTTTAGTGTTACCTTATTTCAGCTGATGGCCCCATCCAACCTATTGCTCAAATATGGGTTATTTTTAACTCCTTACTTTCTTTTACCACCCATGTTTAATTAATCACCAAATCCCATTGACTCAGACTCATAAATAACTCTTGCATCTGCCTTCTCTTGAACATCACTGCTATCACTGTAGTCCAAGCCATGCTCAACATTCTAAAAGCTTGAAATTGGTCTCCCTGTCTGTAATCTTGTCCTTCTTCAATCTATTCTCCATATTTTTATCATAGTCTATATATCAGGCTTAAAGTCTTTCAACCATTATCATTGTTTTCATGATAATGTCCAAAATCTGTAATATATTTTGTAAATGAAAAAAAGAGGGATTAACAACAGACTTGTAACACATTCTTACACTTTACCATGGTATATCCTGGAAATAGAAAGAAAAATGACCTGATCAAATGCCCTTATAAACATGGCAGACCTGCTGTCAAACACATTGTTGATATTTTCTAGTGAGAGAGTCATTATCTGTAGGATGATTTTAGCAGCATGTATAAGATTTGTATAGGATTATTTATGGTAAAAAATCATGGACTCTGGATTTATGGGGTATGGCTCTAGAGAAAATGTTGCACAAGCTATGTAATGATTAGAATACATAATGGACAAGTGTCATGACCGAAGCAATTCCTTTTTGTGTAAATGATGACTCCCCTAATTTAGATAGTTCACCTTTAAATGTGGACCAAAGAACACATGTTATTGTGTCAAGAAGTATCTGTGGAGTTGTGTTGATAGTCTCAATCTTCTGTTCATTTTGCCTAGGCCTTGAGATTACTTATATCCTTAATGTTATTAGTAAAGCTTGATACTGGGTAAGATTGTTTATTCTTATGAGTCTGATTAGACAATATGACCCTATTTGTTAACCCAGTAGATATAAATGGAAGTTGGTCTAGTTTAAATTCTCAAGCCTCAATCGTTTCTTCATTAGAAACCACATACTTCAGCCTCACTGGACTTCTTGGACTTACTTGGGTTCCTTGAGGGCACTCTTGTTTTTAATGTCTCCCTCTGAGTTTTTGAATAAGCCATTCCTTAACCTGAATACTCTTCACCTCACCTCTGCCCCTTTATTCTCATCAGCAACCACAGTCACTCACTCACTTTGTCTGTTAATCCCTAGCTATCCTTTAATTTCCAGTTTAACATATTTTCTTTAGTGAGGACTTTCTGACCTATATCTGTATGTCACGATAATGACATTGTTTACTACACCTTCAGTAGTGTTGGCTACACTTATAGTTACTTGTAAGACTTTAAACTCCGTGAAGGAGAGAATCTTATCTTTCTTAGTCACTGTTCTATCCTGTAGCTTTCCACAGCTTGTTACATAGCAGGTATAGACATACATGTCAAAAAAAGCTAACTATTTTAAACATAATTGTTGGCCTAAAATGGCTCCTAGCAGCAGAATGGATTTTAGAAAGCTCTATATCATATTTATAGCAGTATAAAAACATAAACAGGCCTAGAGCAAAAGTTTGAGAACACATCATTCTATTTCCTTTTCTTTTCTTGTTTCACATTATCTGATAGCAAATCAATCTTTTTCCTACTCAGTATGTGACCTCATGAAAGTCACATATTCATTTAAATTTCTCACTATAAAATGAGAGTGGTAATAATGCTCTTTAAAAATAACAGCTCTATGAATTGTTTATATTTCTAAAAAGATTATTAAATAAATGTGTTATGATATTCATTTTAAATATAACTAATTTTAAAATTGGAAGTACCATTTTCCTAAAACATTTATTTTCTCTGTGACTTTCTTTTATTAAAATTATACATAGAATGCATTTCAACCATCAGTTTCTAACAGGAGCTACATCGGATTTTGTGCAAGCTTCTGCTTTGTACTTACTACTCTTATTTTACCACAATGTTCTAAAGGAGCAACAGCGCGTTCAATAATTTGTATGAGTGCATCTGTTAAATAATGCTGAAAGACCGCCAAGTATATTCCTGTTAATACACCAAAAGGATAAGAAGTATATTAGAAATGCAATAAGAACAATTTTTCTATCCTCCAAAAGACACATTACTTTCATTGTAGAAAAGCCTTAATGTATAATAAATTCCTTCCTGAATTACCAAACTTACTCTGTCATCATCTATACCCATATCTGATTACCTCAACATATAGGATGGACGTCATTCAATACTCCTGGAAAAATGCAATGCCTAGTGGGTTTTATGATTTTAGAAACAAGATAAAAACCTTATGACTCAAAGAAAGCAATCAAATGCATTTTGTAGCCACAAGCATTGTATTTACTTAAAGGATTGTGACTATAAAAGCAAATCTCTCTTACTGGAAGCCGGGACAAAAGCTGTCAGCGAACAGGGTAGTAAATAGCTTTGAAATTGTTTTCTTTGCTTCATTTCAAAAGCTTAGGGCTACCAGTGTTTGACCTTTTGCAAACAGAATGGTTTCCTGCAAGTCTTGGTGTCGCACTGAATGCTGATAGTGGTGTGAGCTTGATGTAGTCATCAAGAATGGTAAATATGCTCATCACTGGTGCATTCTTCTGCATCAAGAACATTTTTCATTCAGTGACATTTGCTGGTTCCCTTTAAGAAAAGGTAGAGTGATTCTATTTTCTCCCAAACATTTTCCCTCTAGTGTCTCTTGACCAAGCAGAGCAAGGAAAATTGTGTAATTGCCCAAAATAACTCCATATAGCTGAGTGGCTAAAAGAAAATAAAGTCAGGTTGAACAAGAAGGCATGTTATTGAGAACATCTGAAGTCAAACCATTATTATCTTTGCTATTTGGTAATGGAGAATATAAAAATATATTTGAAGATTATTGAAATTCACTGCATTTCTTAGACTCTTTTTATAGATTGTTTGTTAATAAGTCTTAGTATCTATTATTAGGATATTAGCCCAATAGTTTCAAATACACATTGAAATATTAATGTATTATAATGTATTATATGGTACTATTAAAGCATAATATTGCTAACTTCTGAGAGCCTATCAGGTGTTAGTTAGATCCTGTTTTGTTTATGACATACATCTCTGAGGTAGGGTTATTATTCCTTTATTTTTTATAGCTGAGAAAACTATGGCTTATAATTATCTGGTTAGTAAAGAAACTGGAGACCAGATAGGAACATGGATCTTTCTGAATCCAAATCTCATGCCAGGAAGGTTGCATTCTGTATATATTATGTGTGTAGCAATATCCTGAAAATGAAAGAGACATTTTCTAATTCTATTTAATCGGTTTTGAAATAAGAGATTAATTAGAAAAGAATTGTTTTCACGAGTTAGGATCCTTCTGTTCAGAGCCTCAGGAAACTTACAGAGGATACGTTAATACAATTAACAATGTGCTAAACTTCATGCTAAATGCTTTGCATCTATTATTTTACTCAACCTTCACAACAACTGTATAAGAAAGATATGATTAAAATCCCCAACTTATGGAAAGGAAAATTGAAGATTAGGGAATATTTTTATTCTCTATTTCCCTCCAGATCTACTCTCTGCACTTTTCTGCCTTGGTCCTCACCCTGAGAGTCTGACATCTAGGGACTTATTTTCCTGGGCCCCATGGCTCTCTCACTTATGGTTGGATTCAAATGATTGGAAGACTGAGAGGCGACGCAGTGTGGGAGAATAAATAGGGATATTTAGTCATTGTTCTCCTAGGGCCTGCCTTCCTCTGTGACCACACTGCAAATGAGTGGTCCCACTTCTATGTCTCCAGATGTGTCTGTGACGTGGTAACACATTTTCTTCTCCTTTCCGTTTCGGGCCTAAGATGGAAAGAGCTTCCTGCTGTTGTTAGTTGTGGGCCCTCTTTACCTCTTGTTATTTCCTTAACTCTGTACACCCTTCTCATGTTCTCTTCAATCACATTGTTTGGAGCATGCCAGTTGTGGACTGTCGGGAGCTTGACTGGACAAGAAAGTTAAGTAAATCACCTTAGGGCCGTTGAAGATTGGCAGAGCTCAATTAAGGCTCACTTAGGATATGGCAGTGTTGGTGTTCAACTCAGGTTTGTTAGATGCCAACACCCTTAACCATTCTATGATCTCTGTTATTCTTCCTCCCAGAATAATCAGGAGAAATAATTGCTCCTGAGCCCCTAAGGGCATTTTTATTCCTCTTCAGGTTCTATCCTTCATCCGGAAAAAACACTTCTGACATTGAGGACACTGTTGTTGACAGAGAACCACAGAACATCAAAAGAAATTCAAATCCTGGAGATTTAGCCAAACAGAAAGCTGTTAAGCAGGTAGATGATACTTTCTAAAGTTAAAAGGCAGCAATATTATGCTAGCAGTTGTTAGAGTAATTGCTGCCAGGAACCTCTCCTGCCTGCTATAACCACAAATCCAGGGGGCTCTGTACTGCTCGACCTCAGTCACCAAGCACTGCATCACAAAGTTTTAGTCATTCTTTTATCTATTCAAAAATTATGTATTAAATTCCTATTATGGGCTAGCTAGGCATTGTGCTAAGTGCAAGGCATATAAAGATGAATAAGCCAAGGTTTCTGCCCACAAAGAAATCACAGAATAGATATGAAAATACATAGTCCAGAAGTCCAATAAGGGGTGAAAGTAGCTATGACTGAAGCTTGTATTTGTTGCTGTGGAAGGACAAAAGAGTGAGTATTTCTTCAATATTACTCTTTCTCCTGGCATTACCCACTTGGCCATCCGGCCACACACTACATTGCCTCTAGTGCATAAATTTCATGACCCAAACCCTAAGCAATAAAACCTTAGTGTTCCACATTGGTGGGGGACTCATATAATCAGCATACATAACATGTATGCTGTATATATACATATACATATGTATGTATACATATGTATACATACATGTATACATAACATGCTGAAATGCTCCTCAACAGCCCCTCAACCTTTTCACATTCCAGTATCTCTCAAAATGACAACTAGATTTTGATCATAATTAATGGACAAAATGTCTTGTTTTTTTAATCTCTAAATCTACGCAATTGGTTACACAGTATTTTAAAAATAAATGCTTAATCTGAATTGTATAACAGAAGATAGTTTGACTCATGTTCCACTTAACTGTAGATGTTTCTGAATATCATTGCTTAAAATATTTTAAAAATTGTTTTTATTGATCCAAAATATTTGTATGTATTTATGGGGTACATATGATATTTTGTTACATGCATACTCTGTGTATTGATTAAGTCATGGCAGTTGAGGTGTCCATAAGCTTGAGTATTTATCATTTCCATGTGTTGGGAACATTTCAAGTCCTCTCCTGCAGCTATTTTGAAATATACAATATGTTGTTATTAACTGTAGTCACCCTACTCTGCTATCTAATGTTGGAACTCCTTCTTTCTATTTAATTGTGTGTTTCCATCCAGTAACCAATTCTCTTTATTACCCCCAACACACAAATACACCCTTCCTCATCTCTGGTTTCTGTCATTCTATTCTCTACCTCTATAAGATCAACTTTCTTAACTCCCATATATGAGTGGGAACATGGGATATTTGTCATTCTGTACCTGGTTTATTTCACTTAACACAATGATCTTGACTTCCAAACATGTTGCTGCAAATGACTTGATGTCATTCTTTTGTATGACTGGGTAGTATTCCATTGTGTATATATACCACGTTTTCTTTAACCATTTGTCTGTTGATGGATATTTAGGTTGATTCCATATCTTTGCTGTAGTGATTGTGCTTCAATAAACATGTGGATGTAGGTATCCCTTTGATATACTGATTTATTTTCCTGTAGATAAATACATGGTAGTGGGATTGCTGGATTGTATGGTAGTTCTATTTTTAGTTTTTTGAGAAATCTCCATACTGTTTTCAATAATGGCTGTACTAATTTACATTCCCACCAACAGTGTAAAAGACTTCTCTTAACTCTGCATCCTCACCAGCATCTGTTATTTTTTGTCTTTTTTATAATAGCCATTCTAACTGGGGTAAAAAGATATCTCTTTATAGTTTTGATTTGCATTTCCCTGATGACTATTGATGTTGAGCATTTTATTTTGAGTTTTTTATTTACCTGTTTGCCATTTGTATGTCCTCTCTTGTGAAATACCATTTATGTCCTTTGCCCAGTTTCTAAAGGGATTATTTTGGTTTTTACTGTTCAGTTGTTTACATTCCTTGTATATTCTAGATATTAGTCCCTTGTCAAATAAATAGTTAACTAATATCTTCTCCCATTCAATAGGTTGTCTCCTCACCCTGTTGAAGATTTCTTTTGCCATGCAGGAGCTTTCTGGTTTAAAACAGTCCCATTTGTCTATTTTTGATGCCTACAGCTTTGTTCTTTTTGTTCAAGATTGCTTGGCTATTTAGGCTCTTTTTTAGTTCCATATGAATTTTAGGATTGTTTTTTCTATCTCTGTGAAAAATGAAATTGGTGTTTTGATAGATATTGTATCGAATCTGTAGATTGCTTTGGACAGTATGGTCACTTTAACAATATTAATTCTATTTATCTATAAGAATGGGATGCCTTTCCATTTGTTTGTGTCCTCTTCAATTTCTTTCACCGGTATTTTGTAGTTTTTTCCTTTAAAAGTCTTTCACATACTTGGTTAAATTTATTTGTAGATATTTTTTGAAGCTATTGTAAATGGGATTGCCTTCTTGATTTTTTTCTCAGTTCATTATTGTTGTATAGAAACACTACTGATTTTTGTATGTCAACTTTGTATCTCATAACTTTACTGAATTAATTTATCAGTTCTAAAAATTTTTTGGAGGAGTCTTTGGGTTTTTCTAGGTGTGAGATCATATTGTCTACAAAGAGGAACAATTTGACTTTCTCTTTTCCAATTTGGATGCCTTTTATTTCTCACTCTCATCTAGTTGCTCTGGCTAGGACTTTTAGTACTATGTTGAATAGAAGTGTGAAAGTGGGAATCCTTGTTTTGTTCCAGTTCTTAGAGGAAAGACTTTCAGCTTTTCCGAATTCAGTATGATAGTAGCTGTGGGTTTGTTATATATGGTCTTTATTATGTTAAAGTACATTCCTTCTATGTGTAATTTGTTGCGAGTTTATATCATGAAGGGATGTTGAATTTTATCAAATGCTTTTTCTGCATCTATTGAGATGGCTATATGGTTTTTGTCCTTTATTCTGTTGCTGTGATGTATCACATTTATTGATTTGTGTATATTGAACCATCCTTGCATCCCTGGTATAAATCCCATCCGATCATGGTGTATTATCTCTTTGATGTGTTGTTGGGATTGGTTTGCTAGTATTTTGTTGAGGATTTTTGTATTTATGTTTATCAGGGATATTGGCCTATAGTTTGTTGTTGTTGCATCTTTGTCTGGTTTTGGAATCAGTGTAATGATGGCCTCATAGAATGAGTTAGGGAAAATTCTCTCCTCTTCATATTTTTGGGATAGTTTGAGGAGAATTAGTGTTAGATTTTCTTTGAAAATTTGGTAGAATTCAGCAATGAAGCCATCTGGTCCTGGGCTTATCTTTACTGGGAGACATTTTATTACTGAGTTAATCTCATTACTCATTTTTGGTTTATTCAGGTTTTCTATTTCTTCCTGATTCAATCTTGGTATGTTGTGTATGTCCAGGAATGTATCCCTTTCCTCTAGGTTTTCCAGTTTGTTAGTGTATAGTTGTGTGAAAGAGTCCCTAATGATCTTTTGTATTTCTGCAATATCAGTTATCATGTCTCCTTTTTCATTTCTGATTTTATTTGAGTCTTCTCTCTCTCTCTCTCTCTCTCTCTCTCTCTCTCTTCAGTTAGTCTAGGTAGCAGTTTATCAATTTTGTTTATCTTTTCAAAAAACCAGCTTTCCATTTTATTCATTCTTTGTGTGTGTGTGTATGTGTGTGAAGTCTCTATTGTGTTTAGTTCTGCTCTGATCTTGATTATTTCTTTTCTTCTACTAATTTTGTGTTTGTTTTTTCTTGCTTTTCTAGATCCTTCAGGTTCATCATTAGATTGTTTATTTGGATTTTTCTGTGTTTTTGATGCAGGCATTTATTGCTATAAACTTTCCTCTCAGCACTCCTTTTTCTGTATCCCATAGGTTTGGTATGTTGTGTTTTGGCTTTCATCTATTTCATGACATTTTTTCTTTTTTAATTTCTTCCTTGACCCAGTGGTCACTCAGGAATATGTTGCATAATTTCTATGTCTTTGTGTAGTTTCCAAAATTCTACTTGTTATTGATTTCTAGTGTTATTCCTTTATAGTCTGAGAAGATACTTGATATGATTCTGGTTTTTAACAATTTGTCTAAACGTTTTTTGTGTCTTAACATATAGTCCATCCTGGAGAATGTTCCATGCTCTGATAAGAAGAATGTGTATTCTGTAGCTGTTGAATGAAATATTCTATAAATGTCTATTAGTTCTATTTGGTCTAATTTGCAGTTTAAATTCAATGTTTCTTTGTTAATTTTCTGTCTAGAGGATCTGTCTAATGTTGATAATCGGGTGTTGAAGACCCCAACTATTATTGTATTAGAGTCTACCTCTCCCTTTATATCTAAAAATATTTGTCTTATATATCTGAGTGCTCCAGTGTTAGTTGCATATATGTCTATAATTTTGATATCCTCTTACTGAATTTGTCCCTTTTTTATTATATAATGACATTCTTTGTCTCTTTTTACTGGTTTTGACTTAAATCTTGTTTTATCTGATATAAGTATAGCTCCTCTTGCTCACTTTAAGTTTTGTTTGTGAGAAATATCTTTTTTCCAAGCCTTTATTTTCAGACTATATGTGTCTTTACAGATAAAATGAATTTATGTAGGCAGCACATAGTTAGGTCATTTTTTTAACTCATTGAGTCAGACTATATCTTTTAAGTGGAAAGTTTAATCTGTTTACATTCTGGTTCTTTTGTATATTCTTCATTCCTTTCTTTCTTATTATTTGTCATTGTGGTATGGTGGCTTTCTGTAATGGTAATATTTGAGTTCTTTCTCTTTCTTGTTTGTGTGTTTGCTCTATCTGTGGGATTTATATTTTTGTGCATTTTTATGATCTTAGATATTGTTCTTTAGCTTCCAGTTGTAGAATTCTCTTAAGCATTTCTTGTAGGACTGCTCTAGTGGTGATGAATTCCCTCAGCTTTTGCTTGTCTGGGAAAGACTTTATTTCTCCTTTTTTCATGAGAGATAACATAGCTGAGTATAGCAACCTTGACTGGCATTTGTTTTCTTTCAGCACTTTGAATATATCATCCTCTTCTCTCCTGACCTGTAAGATTTCTGCTGAGAAATCTGCTGTTAGTCTGACAGGGGTTCCTTTATAATCGACTAAATACTTTCCTCTTGCTGTTTTTAGAATTTTCTCTTTGTCTTTGACTTTTGACAGTTTGACTATAATGTGCCATGGAGAAAATCTTTTTGAATTGTATCTTTTTGGTAATCTCATAGATCTGGATATATCTGGATGTCCAAATCACTTCCCAGACTTGGAAAGATGTCAGCTATTATTTTGTTAAATAAGTTTTCTATCACTTTGATCTTCTATTCACCTAATGGAACATCAAAAAATTAAATATTTCATTGCCTTATGGTGTCCCATATGTTACATAGGCTTTGTTCATTCTTATTGTTTTTTCTTTGTTTTTGTCTGATTTTGTTTTATTTCAAAAAACCTGCCTTCAAGTTACAAATTTTTTTTCTGCTTGATGTAGTCTATTGTTGAAGCTTTCAAATGTATTTTGTATTGTGTTGAATAAATTGTTCAGTTCCAGAATTTCTCTTTCATTCTTTCTTACCATATCAGTCTCTCTGATAAATTTCTCATTAATATCTTGAATTGTTTTATGATTTCTTTGTATTGTTTTTCTGTATTCTCTTAAATTTCACTGAGCTTTTTAGTATCATTTTGAACTCTTTTTTTGAGATTGCATTAGTTTCATTTTCATTAAAGTCTATTGCTGGAGAATTAGTGTGTTCCTTAGGAAGTTTCATATTTCCTAACTTTTTCACATTTCCTATGTCATTATGTTGATATCTGAACACTGGTGTAACAGTTGCTCCTCCAATTTTTTGAATTTGCTTTCATAGTGGAGGACTTTTTCCTGAAGAAGTATCCATGGTGTTGGTTGGGTTTGATTTGGGTGTGTGCAGTAGTGTAATCTATGTATGAATTTTTTTTTGGCTATAAACAGCATCTGTGGTGTTTGTGATTTCCTCAGTGGATTGGGGTGTACTTGTTAGTGCAGGCTGTGGAGATTCTTTGCTGGAGACGGGCATGTTAGATGGGCCAGTCCTCAGTCTCCAGTGGTGGCAGCAGCAAGCTAAGTGTACTTGTCCTTGGTCCCCTAGGCAGTATATGTTCATACTTCTGTTAGCAGGTCTAAGTAGACCAATTTTTGGGCCTCTGGGTGGCTTGCTCAGGTGCCATTAGTGGCAGCAGTGGGCTGGGCAGGTGGCCAGGTTCTTGGGCCCCTGGGCAATGGTTGTGGCTCAGGCCATGGCAATAACAGTGTCGGGACAAACTTATGGCTCTCAGGCAGTCTATGCTGGTGTTGGTGGTGGTTCCAAAGTGCTGGATGGGCCAGTTCCCAGGCCACAGATGGCATGTGTGGGTGGATGCTAGCTGTGGTAGTAGCTGCAGGTTTGGTGGGCCCAACTCAGTACCCCAAGAGAAGGGCTCAGGTTCCAGCAGTTGTGAATTGGGCTCGGTGGTCCCCAGGCTGTTGGATATGGTTGGGCACTGGAGAGTGGAGCCAATGTTGACATACCTGTCCTCAGGTCCCCAAGTGATATGCATAAGTGTAGTAGGCAGGGGCAGGATGACCCTGGGGCCCCCAGAAGAATGCTTGAGTGAAGGTAGCAGTGGCTGTGCTGCAGCCATGCTACCAAGGAAGGTGGGATTGCTTTCAGAGGCAACAGATATATGCAGGCAGCTGGGGAGTGTAAACTTTACTTGCACTTTGATCCCAGGGGCATAAGTTTGCAGTACTGGTAGGTATGGGTGTAGGAATTAGTTCTTGGGGCATGTGAAAATGCATGGCAGCTTTGTTGCTGGGGGAAATAGGGTCATTGTCAATAATTCATGCTTCAGCCCTGGTGAATTTGTATCCTTGAGAGCTTTAAAGAGTACAGCTCTTACATTCTGCATGAGGCTGAATGACCCTCAGCCTGCGTCTATATGTTGTTTCCTTATGACCAGATTTATTTAATGAAGTCTTAGCAATAATACCACTCAAATAATACCACCAATGCTATCTGCATTGGTGGCTGTGGGCAGGGAATATCAATGGGACTCTAGGGATGTGGAGATGCAGGGAATGTTGGACCCTTGGCAGGATTCAATCTGACTGGGGCTGGGCTGTCCATATGGCAACTTACTGTATATTCTTAGGACTTGAGGGATGTGTGAAACCCAGTGTGAGCTCCCTCTCTGGAGCGATGCCTCTGTGTGGTCTCCAGACAGCTCTCTCTGTTAGTCTCAGTGACCTTTAGGGTCTAGGGGCTCTCCCATGGCTAGGGTTGTGGGAATCCATGGTAGAAATATGAATTGCTGGGGGGGTCTCTCACTTACCCTTGCCACACTTGGGTAGCCTTGCCTGGCTCCTAGCCAGTCCTGATTGAGCAGCCTGCCTTGCTTCATTCTCCTTCCTTGCTTTAGGTGTTTCCTGACATTTCTCTGATGAATTCGTGTTCTCTCTTAGATGATCTGTTTTAATTGTGATTGTAACTCTTTTGGTTCTTCTTCATGGAAAGAACAAGTACTAGATGCCTCTAGTCAGCCACCTTGAAGCCACTCCTCCATCATCAAAAACATAATTTTCTATTTGGAAGCAGAAGGGCTGGCTGTGACTTCATCAGTCAGATGTAAACACAAGAGCAGTATTTATTCTACCATAAGGATGATTTGTCTTTCTTTTAACATGAGATGGGAGTAGTTCAAAACAGTGCTTCTGCCTTGCCTTTCCATCTTCCCTTCTCTTCTTGTCTTCAATTTCCTCCTCAGCATCTCATAATATTCCGTCTTCTTTTCCTTGGCCCTCTGCTCTTCTCAAGTCATCTTCATTTCCCTTCCTATCTTATTTTCCTTTCCTTTCTCTCCCAGTCAACCATCACAGATAGGGTTACTTTAAATGAGATTCAACAATGGATGTTAAGACGGGTGGATACAAGTAATGAGTAATCGTGGATTACCATTCACAAAATACTAGTCTATTGGAAGGAAATACAAATAGTGAAAATATGATGGAAATATCTGGAGACACCAATGGCTGATACCAACATATTAAGGTGAACAAGGTTAAACATCCTTAGTGATTGAATGATAACATGCCGCATATGGTGCACTGAGAAGTTTACAGCATCATTTTAGTGGTATTATTGCTAAGACTTCATTAAATAAATCTGGTCATAAGGAAACAACATATAGACGCAGGCTGAGGGTCATTCAGCCTCATGCAGAATGTAAGAGCTGTACTCTTTAAAGCTCTCAAGGACATAAAAATAGGAAAAGTCTGAGAAATTATTTCAGATTAAAGAAATATGAAAAGAAATGATAACTAAATGTAACACATACTCCTGAATCAAAATATTGTTGGTGCAGCTGTTTCAATTGTCAAGATTATTGTTTGAAATCATTAATATAATTGATAGAAGTTTTTAATTTCACAGAGAAAGAAATATATTTTCTCTAGATTAATAGTCTTTTATAGAAAATAAAAAAAGAAAATTTACTAGACTATAAGTTCTCTGACATTATGTAAGAGTTGGAAAAAATGGAATTATGTCTCCTTCAGTAAGAGTGCATTTGGCTATAGGTAATAAATAATTCAACAAAGATGCCTTAAAAATAATTTTTACTATCATGGCACAAACTCTAGAATTAGCTGATTGCTGGGATCAGTTCAGTTGGTTAATAAATACAATCAAAGTTCCAAGTCCTTTTCCTCCTTACATTTTGGTTTTTAATTCTTAAGTGTTTCCCCCTACCTACAAGATAGCTTACAAGATAGCTACTTACAAGATAGCATAGACACAGAGCCATTGTTATTATTGAAACAAAGAAAAAGATCTTACAGACATTCTAGAGCATATTTCTCATTATTTGTTATTGCTAAAACTAGGCTGCATGGCCCTTCATAATAGCAAAGAGACTGGGCAAGTGAGTCTTTTTTAACTTCTAAGGAGGAATATGAGCAAAGAAGAAAAAAATGTAAATGGCTATTGTGTAGTCAACCAAAATGATGTGTCATTGTATTTTAGTCAACCAAAATAATGTCATTGTATTTGTCTTCTAACTCCAGTACGTAAACCAGTTCCTGACATACTATTGGTATTCAATGTGTTCTCCGAATGCATTGCTATTACTCCTTTACTAGGACTACTATACTCCTACTATTACAACTGCTATTACTCCATATAATTTTACAGAGTATTTTCTATATGAGAAATGTTTTCTAAGCGCTTTGCAAGTATTATCTCATTTAATTCTCACCAAAAAATCCATTAACTAGATAACATTATTATACCAAATTTATAGAAGAGAAATAGACAAGTTATGTAAGAACATAACTCTTTCAGGTCAATTTGAGGATAAAAAGTGGGGATGGTTAGTAAGTCCCACATATTTTTATCCCTATGCCATCTTTCATTAAATAAATATTTTTCAGAAGAATCATTCCATTCTTTAAACAAATATTTACTAAAAACTATGGTATACTCAATACTTTGCTTTCTTTCTTGAGGAACAATTGTGGCCATATTCAGGCCTTATTCAGTTCTTGTTCTATTGCTTAACTGGTATTGGAGGCCTAATTTGAGTATCTCTTTTGTTGCCAAAAGTAATTTTCAGGGACCATATCTGTTCTGTGTAATTCTTTCTCGACATAACCATGCCTGATTAATCTGACATAGACCAATCAGTTTCCTTCTCCCAGAAACTTAGATAGAAATACATAAATGCTGCCAATCTCTCAGTAATGTTAAAAGCAATATTTTAGAAAGAAAAGCTACATATTTATTGTTGCTTAATTCCATGCTGATGCACCCCAAACTTTCTTTCCAAAATTTTATGGTTTAGATTATTTGGGGAGTGGGGGAAATTTGCTTTAATGTCCTTCCAAAATGCCTTATTCTGCATAAGAAGCCAATTGGTTTTGGTGTTTGTTATTATAATACTTGGAACTACAGTGTCTTGCTTGCTATCCTGAATGCTAGAATCTGGGATGCAAATGCTAATTTGGTACAAACATTTCTTTTTTATAGTTCAAGCAATTTCTATTTTTTACTGTCAGTGCAAAAGCACAGAAATTTGAGAAATCAAGAGTTTTATATTCATTTATTTAATGTCTACCTTTAAAGTCATCTGCTGCTGTAGCATACTAAAACCAGTATATCTCTGCTGTGGCTCCAACGAATGTGGCGATATGTAATGCCCTGATTTCAGTGAAGAAAAACAAAGTTCTGAGCTAGTTGCTCTTTTAAAAAGTTTACCAACAGGTATTTTTTTCTGCCTTTGTACTCAGACTGAAAACATAGACTTTTCTTGAGTCTTGAGCCTGCAGCTTTTGGATAGTAACTAATGCCTTTGGCTCTCCTGGTTCGCAGACCTTCAGGCTCAGACTGTTAAGTAAACCATCGCTTCTCCTGAGTCTCCAGCTTGCCCACTGCAGATCTGGGGATCCTCAGGTCCCATAACCATGTAAGCCCAGTTCCTTTTAGTAAATCTCTCTCTCTCCTTCTCTCCCTCCCTCCCTCCCTCTCTCTCCTCCCCCAACCTTGTGTGTGTGTGTATATATAAAATTGTGCCTTCATATGTGTGGTTCCAAATATACATAAATCCATGTATACATAAATCCACAAATACTCAAGTCCCTCAGTCTGCCATCTGAATGGCATATATGAAAAGTTGGCCCTCCATATATGTGGGTTTCACATCCCACAAATACTGTATTTTAGATCCCGTTTGGTTGAAAAAAAATTCATGTATAAGTAGATCTGTGCATTTCAAAGCCATGTTGTTCAAGGGTCAACATGTACATATATATGTATGAGCATATATACACACACACACACACACACGTGTGTGTCTGTGTTTGTACATATACGTGGCAGGGGGTGAGAGGAAATTTGGATATGGCATCAACTAGTTTTCATACATCACTCATTGCCTGAAAGCAATGAAGAGATAGTGAACAAGGAAAATTCAATTTCCTCTTTGCCTTTCTTCAAACTTGAAGATCTCAATTAGCATCCCCTAATTCAGGATAAATGTTGGTGATGAGTTTACTTAACTTCTGACTGGATTTATAGTCGACAGTGCATGAGTAAGCTGCTTGCAATCAAACACACTCTAGTATCCTGCGTGGATAACCCATGGCGAGAAACAAGAACTTGAAGACGGTTGGTCCTTAGTGAGGTAGGCCAGTTGAAGAATGGCTCTAAAGTGTCCATAAAGACATGAAAGGGAGATAGTTTCTAGATACAGAATTTTATTAAGATCTACAATCTCTGGTAGAGTACTCCTCAACTACAAATAAGTAGCTTCTTTTTTTAATTAAATAAAGGTATGAAATTAGAGGAAAATCATACGAAATATAAAAAGTTTCATTAGATCACAATAGAGAAACTTAAATTTTGTCATTATTTGTTAAAGAATAAATCTGAAAGACTCACAAGCTTTTATTTTTCTACTATGTCTATGGGAGAAGGTAATTGCCAATAACCTTCTTCTGATTTGACAGAGAAAACTTCTCAGTATTTAAACAATTTGGCAAGTTGAGATGTCGATTTCCATGTTGTTAATAAGTCAAAAAACATAGCCACTTAAGAATCAATCTTGTCAACATCTTTCACAGTTTGTAGCAAGAAATTCTAAAGTCTTGGGAGACTTATTAAAACACAATACCTCTTTGTTCAAAATGTATTATCATAGGCACATATATTTAACAGAGAACAGAATAAGCTAATAATAATTATGAATATTCACCTATGTATCCATTTTTCACAGAATAAAATTGATATTCTTGAGAAAGTTCTCATTTTAACACCTCACCATATGAGATTATTTAAATAAAATTTGTAATGCAAAATGGTATCTTTCACCAAATCTTCAGGGAGAGAATACATTGTCTTCGTTTATTTCTTGGACTTCTTTTGTTAGTTACACAAACTTGAATTTTTAAAGAAAGAATCTGGAATTTCATTATTTAGCATTATAAGAAAAAATGTCTCTATAGAGCTCAGTTCTACTGGAGGAAATGGAGAAAAGGCTAAATAGTATTTTGAAGATTTTATTTAATGAGTTTACTTAATAAAGAGCCTGTAGCAAATTTCTTCCATAAGAATGAACATAAATATTCAGACAACTGGTGAAACAAAGTTCCTAAAAGAAGGAGAATACATTGTAGAACAATTCCAATAGTATTTTCTATGAAACTTAAGAGTATACTGCATTAATATATGATGATAATGCTTTCACAGGAAAGGAACAATTTGGGGGGAAAAAAGAGTTATTGGGGATGTAAACCATAATTGTTAAACTAATTACCTCAATGCAGGTAATAAGCAGCCAACTGGATATGGCAAAAAGTCAGATTCTTAAATTAAAATCAAGAAGGAAATTCTCCCATGGGAAGAAAGTAAAATGATACCCTAAAAAGATATATGAAATAAACATAAAAGTAGATACGGAGAGCAAATGTAAGCCATCTAATCTGTAAAGGATAGCATTACCAAAAGAAAAAAAAGGGTTGTCAGAGAAGCAATTAGCAAAGAAATAATGGTGTACATTTGAATTTGGGGAAAAAGAAAACACCTTTAGTTTTCATATTAGAAATTGTTCTTATTTTCTATTGTTACTAACAAACCATATTAAAACTTAATTGCATAGAGAAAAACCATTTTGTCATACGATTTTTGTGGGTTTGGAATTCAGGAAGGGTCATTTTTGTCCGTGATGATGGGGTCCTCAGTTAATGGTGGTTTTGGAGGCTTGACTGGGCCCATATGTCTGAGACCTTCAATCTGGACATTGTATGGGTTCCTCTTCTTCACATTGTTTATGTTGGGGCTGGCATGTGCAAAACAGCTTTTTTCTTCACATGTCTAGGTCTTGGCTAGGCTGACTGGAATAGGTAGAGTGAGTTGCCCCAGCATGTCTGTGTCTCTCCATATGACTTTTCCTGATGGCCAACTTGGCTTCCTCACAGCATGGTGGTCTGAGGACAGTTGGACTTCTTGTGTGGCAGCTTGGCCTTACTCAGACTGAGCTTCATAAGAGGCCTGAATGGAAGCAACAAGGTTTCTTATGACCTAGCCTGAGAAGTTTCATGTACCATTTTTGCATATTCTATTATTCAAATAAGTCACTAGGCCAGAATAGATTCAGACGTAATCAGAAATTCTTAATAGAATGAGCAGCAAATGATCTGTATCTACCTTATCACAGAAACTTTAATTTTCTCATAGCAAGATCAATAAATTTATTCTAGAAGAAAATCTGAATTTGAAAGATAAAGAGATAATCCTATGAGTACCTGATAAGAAAGAGGAATCTAAACATTCAAGAAAAAGAAAAAGAAAGTAATTCTTCCTTCAGACTTCTTTTCCATAACATAAAATAATAGAAGATAATTAAGCACGATAGCAGAATTTTGAAGAAACAATATTAGGAAGCAAAAACCTATACACAGCCAAATTATTTTTCAAATGTAAAATTAGAAAAATAACATTTTTCAATATTTAAAGATTTACTAAAAATACCAACAATATAACTTTTCTGAAAATTGTGATCAATGAATCACTTATTATCTGAGTCAATTTGTGCTACTATAACAAAAATACCATAGACTAGGTGGCTTAACCAACAAACATTTATTTCTCACTGTTTTGAAGATGAGAAGTCCAAGATCAAGGTGTCAGTAGGTCCAGTGTCTGGTGAGGGCTGTCTTCTTGTTTTATCCTCACATGGCAGACAGCAGAGGAGAGAGGAAGCAAACTCTTGTGTCTCTTCTTATGAGGGCACTAATCCTATTCATGAGGGCTCCAATCTCATGACCTAACTACATCCCAAAGGCTCCACCTCTTAACACTATCAAATTGAGGATTAGGATTTCAGCAGAGGAATTTGAGGGGAACACTAACATTCAGTTTATAACACTTATTTCAAAGTTAAATCTAAGTAATTGTTAATGTGGATGTGAGGATTAATAGAAATATCAAGAAAGCAGTATTAAAAACTAATCATGTTGAAAATAATAGTAACAATCTGGCTTTAAAATTTCATACTGTTTCAACAAAATTTGGGAAGTGGTGGAGGAGGACAAGATCAGATGATTAGAAAATTATGTGATTGAGACATTATTTCAATATCTATACATTATTTCATTTTTCATCTTAATGGTATATAGGTTCAATTTTTTTAGTGTCCTATTTTTATTAAGTAACCACTATTACAACAAAAATATGAATCAATGCCAAAAGAACAGCAAAAAGGAACCAGAAACAACTTGATTAATGTTTCAAATAACATAAATCATAAAAATAGCTGAGAAGTAAGCATACAGAAATTGTAAGTCCTGATAGCTGGAATAAATAATATAAAACTTTTGGTTATATTGATGAATAAGAGTGGATTAAATTGCTCTAATTACCAGGTACAAATTATTTATATGAGGGACACTTACAATGACCCATAAAAATTCAGAAATAAAGAATTGAACAAATTCAATCTAAAAGAGGGCAGGATAGTGATTATAATATCAGAAGGTCAGAAATGAAAACAAAAACATTATAAGAAAAAAACAATTATTTTGAACTGATGACAGATACAAATGAAAGCATGAAATCAGAAATTTTACATAGCAAAATATATAAAAAAGAAACTCTTAGAAACACAAAAAATTTCCTGCACTTTTCAGAATATTTTCAAATACAACAGCAATTTTAAAAATACAGAAAATCTAAATAATATAATTCATTAAGTTTCAATGACTAGTTCTTCTCAAAAATATACCTATGCATTACATACTTAATGTCTATACTTAATAACCACTGATTAATGTAATCCCCAAAGAGATATCCAAGTCCTCCAACAAAAATCAGATAAGTCTAAATAATAAAAAATAACCAAATAAATTATAGTTATGTAGAAATTTTAAAAGCTATTGTAATTGGGATTTCCTAATTAGTGGTTCAGATCTCCAGTGATTGATGTGTATTCTAACATAATTTGTAAAATACTGAGTGATTGTGCCTCTGTGTGTGCATACTTGGAAGAGGATCAATGGCTTTCACAAGTTTAATGACAAAGATTTCTATCCGTATACAAATATTACTCCTTTGAATAACTCTCATCTCATAAAAGATATTAAAACAACTTCTATACAAACCATTTGTAAATTAACTAAACTCTGTTATATATCAAAGCTTAAAAATTATAGCCAAATCTGTATTTTGAAAATTTATAATAATAAATGTTTATATTTATGAAATCAAAAGATCAAATTGATCAAATCAATATTATATATCTTTGTGAGTTGCTGGCAGAGTATATAGATTTTCGAAGAAAAGTAAGCAGAAGTTGTTAATAATAGCCACTATTTATTGAATTAGATACTGAAAAATAAGAGTATCACCCAGGAGTTCAAGATTGCAGTAGTGAGCTATGATCACACCACTGCACTCCCGTCTGGGAGACAGAACTAGACCCTGTTTCTAAAAAAAAAAAAGAAAGAAAGAAAAAGGGTGAAATTAATAAATTAAAAACATGAACTGTTCTTTTGAAAATCCTAATGAATTGAACAAACCTATGGCAATTCTAATCAAGGGTAAAAAATGAGCAAGAGGCAAAATGTATGTATAAAATAAGAAATAATTAAGAGATTATAACTACTGATTCAAAAGAGATTTTTATAATTTGAATGCTCTATATAACTCTAATTTTAAATTTTAACATTTCAATAAAATGGGCATATTAAAAAATAATTAAATTGTGAAGGTTTACTTAAGAAGCAGTAACATATGTGAGTAGACCCATAATCATAGATCAAAATTAGAAGTTTCCCAAGAATTAAACTCCATTAAGTATTAAACAAATATGTTCTAAGAAATGAGTGTTAGATAGGTAAAGTCAATGTTATTTAATTTGTTCTACAGTATAAATAGAAATGCCTGCTCTTTTTAAAAAAATTGACATTAATAAAATCTTTAAAAATAAAAATTATCTTCAGATAAAGATAAATGTCTTTCATTAGTCATAGATATGAATATCTTAAATAAATTATTAGTAAGTTGTATCCTGCTGTATATTATTAGTACATCATGCCCAGTAAAGTTTATTTGGTAAATGTAATTATAATTCTATATGAAATAATTTATTAATTACTTCATCAATTAATATAATAAAGGTGAAAATATACATGAAATTTTATGGAGAGTGAAAAGGCATTGTATCAGAGATTCATCGCGACCTTCTTCACATCCTCTCTGTCCACCTTTTTACCTTTTTACTCCAACTCTGACAAGTACCTGTGTAGATAAAACTTGACAGATCCTGCCCAACTGCACCGCCCACCTCTGGCTTTTCTGCCTGGGATTTCTCTTCTGCCACTAGATGGGAAACTTATTCTGACACAAAGATTTCAGAAGTGTAATGGAGTTGTCTGCCCATAGGCCAAACCTTGACAATTTGGGAGTTCACAGGAGGCAGTGGATAAATACTTCCCTCTTCTGTCTCTCTGAAAGGCAATTCGAGTGGAAATTCTATGTAACTCAATCGCATGGTCCCCAGGAGGATTTGAGATTCAGTTGCTCCAGGTGTTGGATCAGCTCAGTAACAAACTCATTCCTTTTTCCCATTTTAAACATTCCAGTGACCCACTCCTGTGCCTTGGGATTACAATGCCTTTTGGATATTACTGTTGAAGGGGGATTTGACATTTTCAAAAAATTAAGTGGTGACTGTCTTTGCAGTTTTTGGGGAAATCATGCCCCACAGAGCATGCCAGTTCACAAATATGGGTTAGCTAAATTCATTATTGAGAAGACCAAAAAAAAAAAAAAAGCAGAGTACATGTAGACAGCCCACTAGTAACTACAAAGCTATAGTGAATTTTCAACTCTATTTTATGAAATTAAAACTACAGTTGTTGTACATAATCCTACTATTAGTAAACAGTCAGTAGCTATTCAATTTGCATAAATAGTTACATTAAGTTTACTCTGACATCTGATTTTCGTAATTCTTTGTCAGTATCTCCTGCAGTTACCCCTGACAGCGCATCTACATGACAGTACATATGGTTAGTCACAGTCTTCAACATTCCTCAACAAGATTAGGTAAGTTCAGTTGCTTAAAATCATTCCCATTCTTGATACTATTTCATAGTATCAGATTTTCTGTAAAACTTGCATTATTACAGTGTTGATTTCTTTTTAAGCTATTCTTAATTTTCTATATATCCAACAAGTTCAAAATAGTATACACAGAAAGCAATAAATAATGTTATAATAGGATGAATTATAAAATTAAGAAGCATACTAACTTTAGATAAATAGCTTTGGAAAATATATCAGTGATGTATAGTTACAACATATTCTTGGTTAGCTAAATGTAAGGATTCTCCTTCATCATGGAAAAGCTTTACAAAATATTGGCTAGTTTTAATAATTTGTTTTTCTAAGTACTTTACAATTTGATAATTTTTCTTTCAGATCTTTTCATATTTCTCAACCGATATCTAATGCATAATCAACACTAGAGGCTTGGTAGTCTAAACCTTTGGTTTGAATTTTTGCTTCATAGCCCAATACATCTCTTGTGAATGTTCATTATTGCGTATTATTCTTACAGGGTACACTAAGGCCAATAGAAGTAATACTATCTTCCTATGTAATGTTTCTAATATAAGACACATATTCCATCAAGCCCATTATTCATTAGTAAAGTTTAATTATGGACTATTCATTGTAAGCTGCATATAAAACTATTAAATTGTAATGAAAAGTGTTCAGTTTATACCAAATCTTGAGAGATAAACCAATCCAACTGGCCATTTCTCATATTTTTCAATGTCAAGAGTAACATTTGAATTAAAATTAATTATATTTCCTTGAACAACAGGCACCCATCTAACACATTTGTTCCATATTAGTGTAGGATAAAATTTATACCCTTTAGTCAATATTGATTTGGTTTTTAGTAGCTTCACCCTGCAAATGCCAATTTCAGCTTTTCTATCTATAATGTAAGCAAATTTTTACACCATCCTCTAATCTCCCCATAAATAATACCATTTCTAATACCTAACTATTCCTATAAGTAAGTAAAAATAAATATATTTGTAGTTTTCTAATATTATAGTCATTGCATCATTATATAGGTGAAGGGCTGTGACAGTTCTTTAGCTATATTTTAATTCCAAACTGCCCAATTCCAAATGCTTCACTAATTCCATTCAAATTTTGCAATTTCCAGTAAATTTCACATTAGGTTATGATTCCATCCTGTTTGCATCCAAATTACATGTTTCTGCAATTGCCCCAAGGCACTAGTTTGTTTGTCAGTATTTTTATGTCTTTTAGTTTGCAATTACAATATTGGTTGCAATTCCTCCTAATACAGCATTTAGGAAGTCAGGCCATATTGACCTGTCTTGTACATGGAGGAAAAACTTAATCACAGCTACTAATTGCTGGTTTTTGTTGAAATTGATAACACTACTTGATAGCAACAACCTGCTGTAGTTTTTCCTGGTAATATAAAGAATTAGATGTTTGGGGAGAAGGTTTTGTTCCAGAAAATGGCAGCCTATGGGGCTATTCTGATGAATTAGAAGTAGAATAACACTTACAAAGACTTACGCTCAGTTTCAAATCAACTCAATCTCTGATTGGATTAATATGATTCCCTCCTAGTTTACCTCCTCTCATAATCAAAATGAATCCTTACTGGAGAAAGATAACAACATCCAGAGCCTAAAATGTCGCTGTATTTATAAGCAATGGTTACCTTTCAATAAACAAAATAGTCAGGTATGGAAAAGAAGCAGGAGAGAGTAAGAGTATTATATGCTATAGTGTAAATATATATAATTCTCAATGAATTTTGTCTAGAAAAACAGAATAATAGCAGTGTCTTTAGGGCTTAAAATACATAAAGGAATAAAATACACAAAAATATAATAGTAGTAAAGGTAGAAATATAAATAGACTCAAAGTCTTTTAAGGTCTTGCAGTGTCTGAGAAGTGTTAAAAGTCTTATACTTTAGTAAGTCAAGATCGCACAATTTAGTCACTAAGCTAAAAGAATGACTTAAAAAATAATAAAAATATGTAACAACAACAAACTAATAGAGAGAAAAATGAGAAATTTAAAAATACTTATGGCTAAAGGAAAGCAAGAAAGAAGAAAAAAGAACATATGACAATGTAACAAGGAAAAATATAGTAAGATAGTAGATTTAAAAATCAAATATACCAATATTATATTACACACAAATGGAATAAATATCCAATTAAAAGACTATTTTGAATTTAAAAAAACAAAAAAAACAAAATTATTTTTCACAAAACATGCTCTTTAAATATAATGGCAAAAATATTGAAAGTTTTTTTGCAAAAATTAATCAATTTTGGGCTTGTGTATTTATTATACAAAATAGGCTTTAAGATAAGGAAATATTAATGAAAACAAAGAGGAATATTTTATCACATCAAAAGACAATTCACCAGAAAATATTACAGTCCTAAATTTGTTTCCCCCTACTAACCTGATTTTGAAATATGTAAAGCAAGAAATAATAGACATAAAAAGAGAAATAGAGAAATTCACTCATATAATGTGAAATGTTTATCACACATTTGTCAGTAACTGACAGAAGAAATAATCTGTTCTAATGTAGAAAATTTGAGAAACATTATTAACAAAATTGGCCTAGTTAAAATATATAAAACACTGTAACCAAAAACTTCAAAATTGTCATTTTTATATGCACATGGAACACTAACAAAACCTGATCATATGAAGTCATAAAGCCCCAAATTTTAAAAGATTGAACTCATGCAAATGATATGATCACAGCAGAATTAAGCTAGAAATCAATAACCAAAATAGAAGTTGCCACAATGTTTTGAAATTAAACAATAGACTTCTAAAAATTATGTGTATTAAATAATAAATCACAACATCTGGTAACCACTAATTTGGTTTCTGTTCTTATAGTTCTCATTTTAAAAAATATTCATATATGTGAATTCATCAGCATTGTAGTCTTGTTTTTTTTATTTCAATAGATTTAGTGAGTACACGTATTTTGTTACATGGATGAACTGTGTAATGCTGAAGTCAGGGCTTCAAATATACCCGTCACCAGAATAGTTTTTATTGTACTCAACAGGTAATTTTTTATCCCATACCCCCTTCCCACCTTCCCCGCTTCTTTGTTTCCAATGGCCATTACACCACTTTAGGACCATATATACCCACTGTTTAGCTCTCACTTATAAGTGAGAACATGTAGTATTTGTTTTTCCATTCCTGAGATACTTCACTGAAGATAATGGTATCCAGTTCCATCCATCCAAATTGCTGCAAAAGACATTATTTCATTCCTTTTCATGGCTGAGTAGTACTCCATGGTGTGTATGTGTGTGTGTGTGTGTGTGTATACACCCACATTTTCTTTATCCACTGATCAGTTGGTGGGAAGTCAGGTTGATTCCGTATCTTTGCTTATGACTAAGACCTCAAAAACAAATACAGCAAAAACAAAAATATATAAATGGGATTTAATTAAACTAAAACGTTTCTGTGCAGCAAAGGAAATAATCAACAGAGTAAATAGACAACCCACAGAATGAGAGAAAATATTTGCAAACTGTACATCCAACGAAGGACTATTATCCAAATCTACAAATAACTCAAACATTGTAGTCTTTAGTGTCACTCACTTTTTTTAGCCTAATGTTTGTGAGATTCCTCTATGTTGCTATAATACCTATTGGATATTTTTTTTTTTTTTTTTTTATTTGAGTTATTTGCTTTTTCCTATTGAGTTGTGTGAGTTCCTCGTATATTTTGGGTATTAACCTCTTATTGGATATATGGTTTGCAAATATTTTCTTCCAATCTCTGGGCTGTCTTTTCATTTTGTTGGTTGTTTTCTTTACTGTGCAGAAGTTTTTTAGTTTTATGCAATCCTGCTTGTTTCTTTTCTCTTTTGTTGCCTGTGATATCCAAAAATATCCTGCAAGTTTTGATCTGTTTGTTGTGTTTCTACACAACAAAATATTTGCTCATGGTCCTTGTGATTTCTTCCTCTTCACCAAATAGGTTATTTAGGAATCTATTGTTTCATTTTAAAATATTTGTGAATTTTCTAGATATTTTTCTATTGTCAATTGATAGTTTACTTTTTTGTGGTCATATAACATACTTCATAATTTCAGTACTTTAAAAGATGCTGCTTGATGATTGTTCCATGTGCATTGGAAAAGAATGTGTATTCTGCTGTTTGAGGTGGAGTTATCTATAAAAGGGCAAGTTAGTTATTGTGTTTTTACTCTTCTAAATCTTTAATGACTTTTTTTTGTCTATTTTCTATCAATTACTTTGGATTCTTCTATTTGTGCTTGTATTTCTATCAGTTTTGCTTTATGTTTTGGAAATTTTGTACTTAGGTGCATATACATTTAAGATCACTGTGTCTTCTTGAGGACCTGGTCTTCATCTTTAATGTTCCTCTTTAACTGCTTCATTCTGGAGTCCACTTTGACTGATGTTACTGTACTTATTCCAGTTTTCTGTTTTGTATAATATATTTGTTTAATCTTTTTACTTTTAATGTATGCCTTTATATTTCAGAAAATTCCTATAGACAGCCTATCATTGAATCCTTCATTTTTTCATCCAATCTGACAATTTCTGCCTTTTAACTGATGTGTAGACTATTTACATTTAATGAAATTACCTCTATATTGGATTTAAATGTACCAGCTTGCTGTTTGGTTGGGTTTTTTGTCCCTTCTTTTTGTTCTTTTTTTGTTTGTTTTTCTCTTATCCTCCCTTTTGAATGGAGTTTTTTTAATAAATCTCATTTTTTTCCCTAATTACCTTATTGGTTTCAGCTTTGTTTTCTTTTTCATGTCTGTTTCAGGGTTTGCAGTAAACATTTTGTGTATCACTGTCCAACTTAAAATTATATACTACTACTACATATGTGGAATAAGAATCTTACAAAAGTACTCCCTGTTTCCCCTATCTAGCCTTTGTGTTATTATAACTCTGTAGTTGTTACAAATTCCACGAGATATTTTTACTAATTTGCTTTAAAGAAATTAAAAATATGAAAACTGACTTTTATTTTTACCAATTTTTTTTACCATTTTTGGCACTTTCCAATCTTTTGTCATTTTCATTTCATTTTCATTTGATATCATTTTAATTATTCCTGAGAAACTTTCTTTAACATGCGTCTAGTGCAGCCTTTCTAGCCATGAATTTTTCTGCATTTAAATGTTGAAAAATGTTTTATTTTACTCTTGTTTTGGAAGATATTTTCACTAGGTATAGAAATTTTCAGATCCCTTTTTTATTTTTATTTTTTTCAGTACTTTAAAATTGGCTCTCTATTTCCTCTGACCTGCATATCTTCTGAATACAAGCCTCACATTATTCTTTTTTCTTCTGTACACACTATTACTTTTTTCCTCTGGCCTCCTTCAAAGTAGTGTATTTGGTTTTCAGAAGACTACTGACCACATACTAGTGTATGGAGATGTGTTTTTCATTGTGCTTATTATACCTGGGGGATCTCTGAAGATCTTGAATTTGTAGGATTATTTTGTCTTTTGTTATTTTTTGAAAAAGTGTGACCATTATATACAAATACTTCCTCCCTGTTCTCATTTTTTTCTACTTCTGAGATTAAAATTACACATATATTAGGCATTTGACATTGTCCTACAGGTCTTGAATGCTCTGTGTTGTTTTTGCTACTCTTTTTTTTTCTACTTTATGTTTTGGTTTGGATGATTTTTATTGCCCTAATTTCAAGTTCTTTCATTCTTTCTTCTGCTGGATCAACTCTACTGAAAAATCCCATGCCAAGAGTTCTTCATCTCTGATATTGTATTTTTATTTGGAGTACTCATTTAAATAAGGTAATCTGGATTTTTTTTTTTTTTTGAGACAAAGTCTCGTTCCATTGCCCCGGCTAGAGTACAGTGGCATCATCACAGCTCACTGCAATTTCAAACTCCTAGGCTCAAACAATCCTCCTGCCTCAGCCTCCTGAGTAGCTGGGACTACAGGCGTGCCCACGCCTGGTGATTTTTTCTCTTTCTAGTAGAGACAGGGTCTCGCTATGCTCAGGCTGGTCTTGAACCCCTGAGCTCAAGCGATCTTCCTGCCTTCCCCTCCCAGAGTGTTAGGATTACAGGCATGAGCCACCACACCAGGCCTGTTTGTCTTATCTCTACCTAAATTCCCTGTTTATTCATGCATCTTGCCCACACTTGACATTAGATGCTTTAATGTTTTAATTATAGTTGTTTACATGCTCCTAATAGTTCTGATATCTGGATAGTCTCTGTGTGTAGTTCTGATTACTGATAATCTTTTTTTCTTGGGTTTCTGTTTATCTCATAAGTTTTGCTTAACTGCTTTTTGGATATTGTGTGTAAAACACTGTAGAAAATTAAGTGAATAGTATTTTTGCACATAAATGGATATATGACTTTTTCTGTTAGATCATTAGGGTGGATGGTTGAGTCAATATTGGTAGGACTTGAATTAGTAGTACTTGTATTTTTTATAGTTGTCTTCAGTGGACAACAGACTTCAAATTTCTCCAGAGATAGAGCACATGTGCTCATGTAAAATCTTAGTGTGAGGTTTTTGATGCTGGAGGGTTTTTCTAAGTGGTCCTATTCCACCACCAAAAGGCTTCCAATTGCTCCATATAACTGTACCATAGATAGGATCTCTTCACACTCTTGTCTTTTGTACAACCATAGACTGCTGTTACTTGTTGTACGGTGCAAGGCTTGTGGTAGAGTCAAAAGGTGTTTGTAATTTCTCCTAAGCTTAAATTGTATGAAGAACATGTGCACTTGAGCATCAAGGACAGCATGACTGCTGATCCCAGATTTGGTAGCTAAACATTGCTTTTTATCGTGGAGGATGGGAATGGCAGTGGCATTTTGTGCATTGGGTTATTTTCTTCCCCTTTTTCAGCAATGGCAAACTTCTCTGGATCAGTGCCCCATGTTGAGCATGAGGAAATTTTCTTCTCTACTGAAGTGGCAGACAGCTTTTGCCTTGTTTGTTTTGTAAAATGACTTTTTCTTTGTATGACAGAAGGGCCTGGTATGAGGAATGTTTTGTTCCTGTCTCCAGTGGATCACCACCTGCATGCATGCTTTTCATTAGATCTATCCATTATTCTACTGGTTTGAAAGTTATGTAATTTTAGCCACATTATGGTTATTCTTAAATTATCAGAACCCACAATAATTTCTGTTTTTTACTTTTAAAAGTCTTACATTTAACCATTCACCCCAGTCCATTTTTTCACTCCCATCATCTGCAGTCAGGATGACTGCATACCTTACTATGACGTTATTTCTCTCTCATCTCTGGTCATCACCCTTATTCACATCCACACCCCTATACCTGCCATGTTGGTATTGCATAAAATGATATTTGTGGATTGTCAAGTGTAATGTTTTTAAAGTCCTCCTTACTTAGATAACAGAAAATTTTACTAATTTTATGTTCTTCTTCCATTCCCACATTTTTTAGTACTCCTCAGTTTTAATACTCTTCTTCACGGAGTATTTACTCTGTGATTTGTTTTATTCAGAGTAGATTTTTACACGATAATATTTCTAGTGTTTTTGTGTGCCTGATATTTAAATAATATTTTAGCTGCATATAAATTCCAAGTTTGAAGTTGAAGTTCTCTTTCTTCAACTCCAAAGCCAAAAATCTGTTGTCTTCTTCTATCCAGTGTTGCTGTTGAAAGTCTGGTGTTAAATTTTCATCCTCTTTCTTGTTAAGTTACATGCTTTTTCATTCTGGAAATTTAGTATTTTTCCTTTCCTTCGATGTAAGTTTTTATAAAATGTGTATGGATTTTGTCATTGTTGTTTTCTGTTTTTGTTTTTGTTTTACCCTCCTTATCTTGTTTGGAATTATTCAATTTGGCACAATTCAATTTGCCTTTAATTTGGAAAATTCTTAATTATTATTTATTATTATTATTATTTTCATCACATCATTTCTCCTCTTCTAGTGCTTGTATTTTACCAAAACCTTACATCTACTTTTGCAACCCGTATTTCTAAAAATGTCCTCTCATTCTTTTCTTTTCTTTATTCATTCCTAATTTTTTTGACAGAGTTCATTGAAATCATATTCTAGCTTCTTGCTGTAAAGTGAGAATCGTGAAAGCAATAATCCTAAAAGCACGTGGTAACTCCACCAATGCCTGTCCTCCATCAACAGCACTCAGGTCTTTACTTCGTCATTTCTCTCTCTTTTCCTTAATCATTTCTGCCTCCACAAGCCTTTCTCATAGTTGTGTTCTAACACTGGAATCCACAAAATACCTTCTGGTTCTGTGTCATCTCTGGAATATGTTCCATGAAGGAAACCAAAAGCACTTCCTTTTTTGTCATCTTCTCCTAAACAAGAACCCTCCAAGCACTTATTTTCTTAGTCATCAATTTTGTGCTATGAAAGTCTTTCTCGTGTGAACAAGATAATAAAGTAATATATACATAATATATTTTAAAATATTTAATTTGCAACTGTCATATCTCTTGTTTCAACTGTCAACTTCAATATCAAACTATTTGACTCTAATTTTGGATATGTTTTTCTTTTCTAAAAGTGTATGTGAATTTTTATTAACTGATCTCAATAGTGAATAATTGGAGACACCATGTTCTTAACATAGAAAGATACTAAATGTCTATTGAAATCTTTTTTGACATAATTTGCTTTCAACTCTACTCATAAAATGTCTCAAGATATATTTTTCTCCTGCTATTATAATAGTACCTTGGGAAACATTAATCTCAGAATAATTGAGAAGCACTGGCTAAGCTGTGAATTTTAAATGACACATTAGTAACTGTCATTTAAATTGATAGTTAGAGCTATAATTGAGAATAATAGTAAAAAGGTAACTTTCTTATCATTGAATATTTAGTGATTATTAAATTACTTACCTAATGCAACCTTGAGCCTTGTGGCTGCTTATCATAAGAAAATATCGGAGTGTTGTAAAAATGAAGATAGATGATTTGTTTAAATGAATTTTTAAAATTTTTTCAGGGAAAATATTTCATCTTTCTGTGTTAAGTGTTGAATCCAATACCTGGAGTAAAGGTCTTTCTCAGAAACCTTTAAGTCAATATCAATTGTCTTGAAATCTATAGCTAGTGAATCATATATCCTAGGAAATCCGAAGAGAAAAATTATGAATATTTTAAAACATACATTGTTCTGTATAGGTATCTGTTAAACAGCCTCTGTTTTTTTTGCAAAAGCAATTGTTTGAATAATGCAAATATTGTAGAAAGGAGTGTGGTTAACTTTTTTTTTTGTGGCACACTTAGCTTTATTGAAATTGAACAAATGCTTTTTTTTATAACCCCTTTTACAGCACATGTAAAATTTAATTATTTCCTTATAGTTTTACAGGTTGTCTTTTATCTGAGTAAGCAAAAATACCTCTTTTTTTTTTTTTTTTTTTTTTTTTTTTTACTTAAAACATGTAGCCGGTATTCAAAAGAAGTAGCTCTGGTACCAAAAAGACAATGGGTTATGAAAATCACAGTACAATTTCAAAATTCTTTAAGTTAGTCAAGGATATTGAAAACAATATTCACTTGGATTGACAGTAGAAATCACGGGTCAGTCATCGACATTAGGACTAGTAGTTACACCTACAATGAAAGTAGAAATGAAAAGTTCAAGCTAATCTGAGCTACACTGTTCAGGACACACCATCTCCATAAATATGGTGGCTGAGTGGCTGCAATGGCTAAGTCACACTTGGGCACTTAAAGTTGCACATAAGTATAGCCAAAGCACAAAAATATATAGTGCGCTAACTTGTATCTAAAATAAAATGAGCACTTATTTTTAAGAAGGTGTACTATCAAACTGATTAAACAATACATAATTTAAACTCCAAAATTATATCCAGGAAAGAAAAATAATATTAAAATGCACACCTATATGGACAGTAAAGTAGAAACTTGTTCTTTGTCATTGGTGTTTATTTGTTGTTGTTTTCTGGATAAGTAGAAATAATTTACAACCCACAAAAGGATTTCTCAGGTTAAACAGTAATTACAGACATTGTAAAGAACATGCCTTAGGAGGCTTGTTTTAAAAACTAGGCAGCATTTTCAGGGAAAAGTTTGGTCCTCAGCTCACTATAGGCTAGTTACTATGGTCAGAAGGTAAACATTTTTGAGGGGGGGTGTGTGTGTGTTAAGCTAACTTGTCAGTACCAGAATTAGTCAAAGCCAAACCAAACCAAAAAGTAAACAATGTTCTAGAACTTGATCCTGCATATCATGTCTGATTGATGTCTCACTTGTAAGAACGATGGTAAAGACCATGGAAGGGAATTGTGCTCATGTGATTCTGCAACACCTTAATTGTGCACTTTTCTTCATTGTCTTTTTTCATGTAGGTGCCAGGTAACCCACCCCATGACCCTCCTCCCACCCTCCCTCAATCTTCTGTGGCAAAGACAATTTCACTGTGTATTTACAAGCACAACACTGAGGCAAGAAGGTCCCAGGACTGTAGGACACATCTATTATTTGTGGACATCTTCATGCTGAACAACCTTGTATGTGATCCAGTATATTGAAAACGAGGAAGGCCAATGGGAAGGCAGCTCATGATATCATGTCAATCCTTTTTGCCCGGTCAACAGACTTTTTTTGACGGCATCTGCATCTTTTGGGGGTTGTGGGAGCAGATTGGCAGGTGTGGACTTGACAGTTGTTCCATTTTTCACTTGCAGGCAGTGACTCATCCCATAACCACTGAAATTAAAAAGACTTTCATGAGTAACATCTTCTTCCCTATTCTGCTTAACTTTCAGTCATTACATTGATCTGATAATATAATTATTTCACATAGAAACATAAATGTATTTATGCTTGCATCTGTGTGTAAAAGAGAAAGCATAATATTGAGAGAGAATTTTAAATTACTTGGAAAAAACTGCATTCATTTAGGTTTTCTTACAGAATGATAACATGTTTATTTCCAAAAGTGAAAGTACTCATTTGGATGTAATTAATAGACTCTAATAATAATATTTTTAATATTCAAAAGGAAATTTTGAGATCTGGGAAAAATCGTGGTGTGGTAGAGGCCTCCTACCCCACTGCTCCCAGGGAAGGAAGTAAACAGTGCAGATGGCTACCTGTGTGAGGATCGCACACTCTGAAAACAGCATTGTGAAACCACAAAGAAGCATCGTGGGACACTCAGCGCAAAAAAAAAGGTGACAGGGAGATACATTCACAAAGATCAGAGAGTGCAGGGAATACAATAGAGATCAGAGCGCAGGAAGGACACACTCACCAGGTCAGCACAGTGCGACCTGACCTATAGGTGGTCATGCACTGTCCCCACAGACTTCCCATCCACTCAGTCAGGGACAAGCCCAGAGTTGGTGCAAAGCTGTTGCATGAGACAGCAGGCTCTGTGGAGAGGAAGCATTTGTGGGAACCATATGGAACTCTCGGGTGCACTGTACAGGGACTGCACAGGGCAGGGTAGGGTCTGGGCTGAGATACAGCTTCCCAGGACAGTATGCTGGAATTTGGAGTTGGGTACCTTGCCCCTGGAGTCAGCGGGACCAGGGCACAGGAGGTGAATGGAGAGCAACGGGATATACCCTCAGTGGCTGCTGGCAATTGCCTCTGTGGGACCTAAGCAGGTTGAGGAGAGCTGCATTCATGGCATGATCTGAACCCTGCTGTACACCAAATTGACAGTCAGCAACCAGCTTTAAGGTATCCCACCTGGAGCTGACTGTTAGCTTGGTCTCTAGCTTCACCCCACACCTGGCCCAGGGACTCTTTCACCTGGGTGCGACAGGCTATGCCCTTGGAGGCCGTGGACAGCAGCCTCTGTGGGTTCCAGGTGGGATGCGGTCCCTGACCTGTATTGGTGGGAACTTTGTGTATTGGAAAAAGTTTGCAGCCTGTCCATCCACTCCTGCCTCCCCAGCTCTGGCCTACTCCTACGTGATTGGCCCTAGTGCCTGCTCTCAAGGTTCCCATCCTCCCCTAACCCAGAGAACAGTCATATTGAAAGTTGCTGTGCGATAGTGACTCAATTTGTGTAAGTACCAGTTATACACAGAGAAGCATTGTTCATGACTCTTGACTTAAAATGCTTTTGACAAACTTCAGCACCCTTTTATGACAAGAAGTCTTAACAATATAGGCTTAGATGGCTCATACCTCAAAATTATTAAAGCCATATACTATAAACCCACAGCCAATATCATATTGAATGGGGAAAAATTGAAAGCATTCCCCCTTAAAACTGGCACCAGACAAGGTTGCCCACTATCTCCACTTCTATTCAACATAGTGCTGGAAGTCCTTGCCAGAGCAATCAGGCAAGAGAGAGGAATCAGGGGTGTCCACATGGGGGCAGAAGAGAGCAAAGTTTCACTTTTTGCTGACAATATGCTATTACATCTAGAAAACCCCAAAATTCAACCAAGGGACTACTGGAATTGATAAATGAATTTAGCAAAGTCTCAGGATGCAAAATCGATGCAAACAAATCAGTAGCCTTCATATACGCCAATAACAGTCAAGCTGAGAAAGAAATCAGAGATGCAATACCTTTCAAAAGGCACCAAAGAAAATTAAATATTTAGGAACATACCTAACTAAGGAGGTGAGAGACTTATATAGGGAGAACTACGAAACACTGAGAAAAGAAATTGCAGAGGATGTAAACAGGTGGAAAACACTACCATGCTCTTGGATAGGCAGAATCAACATTGTTAAACTGTCTATACCTAAAGTGATTTGCAGAATCAATACAGTCCCTATCAAAATACCAAGATCATTTTTTGCAGGTCTAGAAAAAATAATTCTACACTTCATGTAGAACCAGAGAAGACCCCATCTAGCCAAAGCAATCTTAAGCAAAAAGAACAAATTGGGAGGCATCAATCTATCAGACTTCAAACTATACTACAAGGCTATAGTAACCAAAACAGCATGGTTCTGGCACAAGAACAGAGACATAAAACAATGGACAGAACTGAGAACCCAGATATAAAACCACCCTCATACTGTCATCTGATCTTTGACAAAATAGACAAAAAAATACACTGGGGAAAAGAATCCTTATTCAATAATTTGGATAGCCACATTTAGAAGACTGAAACTAGATCCACACTTCTCACCTCTCACAAAAATCAACTCACGATGTATAACAGACTTAAACCTAAGACGTGAAACCATAAGAATTCTAAAAGAAAACGTTGGAAAAACTCTCATGGACATTGGCACGGGCAAAGAATTTGTGAGGAAGACCCCCAAAGCAATCACAGCAGCAACAAAAATAAATAAATGGGACCTGATCAAATTAAAAAGCTTCTGCACAGCCAAGGAAATATCACTAGAGTGAACGGAAAACCTATGGAATGGGAGAAAATATTTGCATGCTACACATCTGATAAAGAGCTGATAACCAGAATCTACAGAACTTAGGAAAATCAACAAGAAAAAATCAAACAACCCCATTAAAATGTGGGCAAAGGACATGAACAGAAACTTTTCAAAAGTAGACAGAATTGAGAGATGACTCTTAGCAGCAATGAACAGCTCTATGGGAAATAAGCATGAATCTTTGGTAGACAGCTACCTACTTTTCCTATTTAGCAGAAATGAATGGGAGATTCTTATCAAATGCGTGAATTCACACTTAGTTTCCATTATTCTTACCTATATTTTCTTCAATCATAGGAATCTTTTTGAAGTCAAATGCTTATTCTACATTGTAGAGAAGAATGTAGCATATAGCCTAGAGCATTACTGATATTTTGAACCATTTATACTTCTCAAGATTTTAAAGTATTGTAATATATTAATATATTTAGATATTTGGGAAAAACTGAGTAGTATATCATCAGCAAAGATTGAAAGTTTGGTCTCTTCTGCCCCCATTTGGACACCCCTCATACCTCTCTCTTGTCTGATTGCTCTGAGAAAGACTTCCACCACTATGTTGAATAGAAGTGGAGATAGTGGGCAACCTTGTCTGGTGCCAGTTTTAAGTGGGAATTCTTTCAATTTTTCCCCATTCAATATGATATTGGCTGTGGGTTTATCGTATATGGCTTTAATAATTTTGAGCTATGAGCCATCTATGCCTATATTGTTATGAGTTCTTATCATAAATGAGTGCTGAATTTTTTCAAAAGCCTTTTCTGCATCTACTGAGAGGATCATATAGTCTTTGTTCTTGCTTTTATTTATATGGTGAATTACATTTATAGATTTGTGTATGTTGAACTATCCCTGCATCTCGGGGATGAAGCCCACCTGATCGTGATGAATTATTTTTTTGATGTACATTTGAATTTGGTTTGTTAGGAAACTTTTCAAGAAAAGAGAGAATAAAGGCCAGCAAACATATTAAAAATTGCTCAATGTCTCTAATCATCAAGGAAATGCAAGTCAAAACCACAATGAGATATCACTTAACTCCAGTGAGATTGGCTTATATCAAAAAATCCCAAAACAACACATGTTGGCAAGGATGCGGACAGACAGGAACACTCGTACACTGCTGGTGGGACTGCAAATTAGTAAAACTTCTATGGAAACTAATAAGAACTAAAAGTAGAACTACCATTTGATCCAGAAATCCCACTGCTGGGTATTTACCTAAAGGAAAAAAAGACATTCTATAATAAAGACATCTATACTCAAATATTTATAGCAGCATAATTCACAATTGCAAAGATGTGGAAACAGCCCAAATGCCCATCAATACACAAGTGGATTAATAAAATGTGGTATATGTATACCATGGACTATTACTCAGCAATAAAAAACAATGGTGAATTAACACATCTGGTATTATCCTGGATGGAGCTAGAGCCAATTCTTCAAAGTGAGCTATCACAAGAATGGAAAACAAGCACCACTGGTACTCACTATCAAATTGGTACTAACTGATCAATACTTATGTGCACACATGGAAATAATATTCATCAGGGGGCAGGCAGGTGGGAGGGGGTGGCAGGGGATAGGAAAACTCACACCTAATAGGTGCGGAGTACACTGTTTGGGGGATGCGCACAATTGTAGCTCTGACTTGGGCAGTGCATAGGCAATATATGTAACCAAAGTGTTTGTACCCCTATAATATTCTGAAATTAAAAAAGATAAAAATAAAAATATAAACTTAAAAAAAATCATCTGTCTAGACAGGAACTATAATTCCCAGACTCTTTTGCAGCTAGGTGGAGCCATGTGACTATTCTTCACCAGTGAAATATGAGAAGGAACATATATCATCTCAAAGTTAAAATGAACAAGAGGCAGATGTGCTTTCTCCACTATCTCTTGTTCTTTGTGCTCATTGGCAGAAACTGACAGAGTCTCCTGGTTTGATTTCTAAACCACAGTTTAGGATAGAAAACTTCCCCACTCCCTGATGAAGAACACTTTCTTTGCATTTGCATGGTTATATGAGCAAGAAATACATTTTTATTGTGAAAGGAACTGGCGTTTTAACATGTGTTAGTTATAAGAGCTAGTATGGGCTTACCTAATACAAGTTGCTGGCACTGCAAGCCTCATTATCGCTTTTGACCTTCAATGTATATAAGTGACATATTAGTTCATTTTTATTGGTTCTTCTTAGAGTTTAACTAAGAATAATTGAGAATTATTCACTATAAAGGAAGAAGAAAAGAATGAAAAGTACTAAAAAATCAAAAGAAATCATAAAAAGTATTAGGAATTTGATAGAGTAGTTCCAATGAGTCAGTGAGAAATGCATGGAGAGAAAGAGAAGGTTCAGAGACTTCTAAATAACAGACTCACGTGACAGTAATTGATTTAATACCCTCAAGATGAATATTTAAAAATCCACAATCAAACAGGAAAAAAATACATGCGGTCTATATTGTTGAAACATGAATAGATATTGGGCATTATTTTTTTTCCTGGCACACTAGTGTAAGGTTGAAATCCAATAAAAGAAAACAAATGTAGAAACACAAGGCTCCTTGTCATGAGTGAAATATTTCCAAAGCTCCACAAAGACTATTTGGAAAATTGTAAACATGAACCAACATATTGGGATTCAAAAGATGCTCTCACAAGGCTAGAAGTGGGGATTTAATTTTATCATGTAAAGGAAACCAAGTGAAATGGCAGGAAATGCTGTTGATCTCCAGCGAATAGCAAAGGAAGACTTCCAAAGGTCGTTTTCTGAAGAGGTAGGCAAATTCAATGAGTGAATAATCTAGTTTTCCTACAGAAGCCAAAGTTGTTATTTTATTAGAGCCTTGGTCCCATCTGTGTAAACTTCAGCAAGCTTTTGAAACCAAAGGAGAGATTTCAGTTAGTATAGATCTCAGCTGTGGAAGGAATCTTTCACAATAAATATGGAACATTTGATTATGAACTATGTGATAATGCAGGTGTCATTCTGATCATTTATTGCCTGGGCCATACCAGTTATTTAAGGTTTTTTAGAGACTTCCTGTGGTAAATCTGTGCTCCATAGAGCATCACTTTCTTCAGTTGTGATGTAAGGTAAAATCTAATGACATAGTGATAGAAAGTATACAGGAGATTTTTGTTTTTAAATATTTGTATGCTTTCATTTCCAAATCATTCTGTTATTGCATGAAATGAATTTTAAGTGGATGTTTTAACATAAAGTTCAGAGTGAAAAATTAATCCAGTGTACTTAGATAACCACTTCGAGAGAGAAACAGTCCTCGTCAAGCTATGTTCCTTAACAAAGAACTTTCACCATTTCTTAGTGACTACTCCAAAGTTCAGGCGCCATATTTCTGGAGAAGCAACCAGACTCTGGAATTGTATTCAAACCTATTCTAGAGGCAGCAGAAGTGAAACCTATATATTGAATAATGATAATGCTATTTCTCTTAATATATTCTTACATGTGCCATATTTCTAATTTCTATAAATTTAAAAGCACAAATAATTTTCATTTGAAATGAGAATAGGAATTGAATATGCCCATGTGTGTGATGGAACCTTTGCATCCCTTGAACCTAACACAAGACAAACTCACATGATTCTTAGCACTGGATTCCGATAGAATGATAACATGGAAAGGCTCATCTGAAGTCATCAAGTTTAATGCCTCATTCTCTAGTTGAGGAAACTAAAGCCTAGGGAAGGGAAGTGATTTTACCCAAAGTCAATAAAAGCTTTCATCTTACTCTCTTTGCATTATAAAACACTGACTTCTGTGGTTTGATAACTAGCTGCACTTAAAGATCCTTAAAGCAGTGGAGGGATATCAAAGTGTTATTCTCCATTATAAGGGTGCAAAGCAATCGCCAGGGAAATTAGTTTAAAATATGGTTTTCTTGGCTACTATGCCCACATATTATGAGTCAGAAAGTCTAGTGTGAAACCAAGGCACCTGTTCCATTGCAGGGAGCCTGTGCACTGCTCTCTACAAAACAGTGCATGTTAAATAAACAATAATTTGCTATACTGCTTTTTCCATTTTTGCTTCACTAAATACTGGGAAAATCAGGCTTAACATGTTAGTAATAGATTTGTTAACAGTAAGTAGTGTACTCAAAGCATATTATAAATTTTACCACTGTGTTGATTTCCATGACTTTAAATACTTCTTAAACCACCTATCATCATCATCAAATTCACCTTATTTAGTTATATTTATGAATTACTTAAGATTCCCTATAGTATATGTAAGTTTCTTTACTCATGCTTTTGTATTTGTAAGTTATATAAATAATCCTATACTGCCCTGATATGTTATCTCTGAGGAAAGCAACGTCTCCACCAATTAACAGTTATCTTTTCCATTGAAAATAAGAATATTATTTAATTCTCCCAATAAGAAATATTTCATTGAGTCACTCAAAGAATGAATTGAATCCTATTAAACATTCATTTTTTAATGGCAGAATCTATAAGTACTTTTTTCAAAGGCTAAGTGGTAACTAGTTAGAATTGAAATACTGATGTAATCATTCAAGAGTTTCTCAAATGAAAAATATAATTCTCCACTAAAATCTGGATTCCCAGACAAACCCTGGAAATACAAATGCCAGCATTTAGTTATTATTTTCAGTTAGATACAATGTCTTGCTAAGCCAGTGTGTGTTCTCTAGGTCATGGTGACAGAAATTATTTTACTGACTGTGTGTTGGCACATTATTCTAAGTTGTTAACTCCCAACAATTTTTATAGAATTAAGATATAAATTCTTATGCAGAAGATAAAAAAATAATTTGGTTTTAAGCAATGTGACTTAAGAGGTATTTTTCGGTTTTTTTTCAATCTGGCTTTCATCTCTTAAGTAAAATAAATACCCCATCTCTAAGTCAAACTGAAAATGTAATGTGTTATAATGGAGAGTAGATTAACAGAAAGGTTTTTTTTTATGAGAATTATTAATACTAAGTCATAAAAGAGATAAAGTGATAATTAAGTTATACGAGACATCTGATATATGAGGAAAGCAAATACTCATCTGAGATTTTCTCTTTATTCGAGTTTCTTGGTTTAGAAGGATAAATGTTTGAATATCCAGTGTAGACCTTATACATTATTTGACATTCATGTTAACTTTTACACAAAGGGTGGCATTGTTTTAAACAATTTCTTACTTTCCAGTATGAATTTTATGTCATAATGAAGTAACTCCATTAGTGATCAATTCTGTATATTAAAGACTTACTGCAGCTTTGTAATAAAATCAAGAAGCTACTTGTCTTTTTAAACTCTTCTGTTTTGGACAAAATATGAGACCTAAATTACTCTCCTAAATTTTGCACTATATTTTACCCTCTATATTAAAGTAGAATTGATGTTCTGTATATTGATCTTATATACATTCAACTTACTATGTTTTTATTATTTTTAACAAGTTCTCTGGGAATTAGAGGTTTTTTTCATGCTAGCAATTATATATTAATATTACTTTTAGGGTTTTTTCTCCTTTTGTGGAAAATTTTTAAAACCTACTTTCTTCAACAGTAGAAAATGGAATAATAAACCCCCATGAATTTATCAACCATGTACAATAATCAACTCATAGCTAATCTTGTTTTAAAGTATACCCCAAGATCATTATCACATCTAAAATAATTTTAAAACCATTTTTAATATCAACTCTTCAATCAGTGTTCAAATGTCCTCAATTGTATTTTTATAACAGCTCTATTGAGATATAATCCATGTGCAATAAAATACACTAATTTAAACTGTACTATTCAGTCACTTGTAGTACACATGTGAAGTTGTACAGCCATAACCACTACCTAATTTTAAAATACTTTCATTATGCTAAAGACAAACCCTATATCTATTCCCATCCCCACCTCCAGCTCCTGACAACTAATTTCTGTCTATATGGATTTGCCTACTCTGGACATTTCATATAAATGGAATCAGAAAATATGTGGTCTTTTATGTCTGGCTTCTTTGACTTATCATATATTTCCAAGGTGCATCCACATTGTATTGTGTATCAATGCTTCATTACTTTTTATGGTCAAATAATATTCATTTTATGGCTATACCACATTTTTTTATCCATTCATCTGTTGATGGACAATTTGGTTATTTCTACACTTTGGCGATTATAAATAATGCTACTGTGAATGTTCATGTACAAGTTTTGTGTGAACATGTTTCAACTCAATTGAGCATGCACCTAAGAGTTGCTGGGTCATATAATACTGTTTAACATTTTGAGGAACTACCAAACTGTTTTACAGTTTTACAACCCCATTAACATTGTATGAGGGTTCCAATTTCTTTATATCCTCATCAATACATGTTACTGTCTGTCTTATTTTAATTGACACATAATAATTGTACATATTTATGGGGTAAATAGTGATGTTGTGATACATATAATGCATAATGATCATATAAGGGTAATTAGCATATCCATCATCTCAAATTTTTATCATTTTTTTGTGTTGGAAATATTCAATATCCTCCTTCTAGCTATTTAAAACTATATAATATATTATTCTTAACTATAGTCATCCCAGAGTGGTATAGAACGATAGTACTTATTCATCCTACTCGCTGTAATTTTGTAACCTTTAACAAATCTTTCCTTATTCTCCCCTTCACCCTACCCTTCCCAGACTCTAGTATCCTCTGTTCTACTTTTTACTTCTATGATATCAACTTTTTTTTAGCTTCCACGTATGAATGAGAACATGGTGGTGATTACCTTTTTGCTCCTGAGTTATTTCACTTAACATTCCATTATTGTCTATATTTTTGAATCTAGCTAATCTAGTGTGTGTTAAGTGATATCTCATTGTGGTTTTGATTTGTATTTCCCTAATGATTAGTGATGTTGAACATCTCTTCATGTGCTTATTGGCCATTTTTATATCTTCATTGGACAAATATCTATTCATAACCTTTGCCAATTTTTAAATTGGATTTTTTGTCTTGTTATTGTTGAGTTGTAGTTTTTTATACATTTTGGATCTAAGTCTCACATGAGATATATAATTTAAAAATATTATCTCTGTGGGTTACTTTTCACATTCTTGATGGTGTTCTTCAGAGTACTGTTCTTTTAATTTTGATAGTATTCATTTACCTGTTTTTGTTGTTGCTTATGCTTTTAGTGTTGTAACTAAAAAAAACTATATAATACAAGGTTATGAGGTTTTATTCTTAGGTTTTCTTCTACAAGGACTTTTTTATTGTTTTAGTTCTCACTTTTAGGCATGTGATACACTTCTGGTTAATCTTTGTATGTACTGTCAGGTATTGGTCCAACTTCATTCTTTTGTAGGTGGATATCCAGATGTTTCAATACCATTTGTTGAAAAGACTATTATTTTTCCATTATTTTGGTACCCTAGTCAAAAATCAGTTGACTATAAATCTGAGGGTTTATTTATGGACTCTTGATTGTAGTCCATCAATTTATATGTCTAGTATTATGCCAATATTATCCTGTTTGATTCCTGAGCTTTGTAGTAAGTTTTGAAATTGGGAAGTGAATCTTTCAACTATGATTTTTTTAAAGATTGTTTTGGTTATTATGGATCTCTCATATTTCCAAATGAATATTAAGATCAGTTTGTCAATTGCCGCCAAAAAAAAAAAGTCATCTTGGATGTTGATAGGAATCCACTTAAATATGTAGATCAATTTTGGGAAGTATTGTATTTCTGTGTATTAGCAATGAACAAACAAAATAAAATTCAGAAATTAATTTCATTTATAATAACATCAAAAAGAATAAAATACTCAGGGATAAATATTTAAAAACTAAACACAAAGCTTATTCTCTAAAAACCACAAAAATTATATAAAAAATTAAAGAAAATCTAAGTAGGAAAAATAGTTCATATTGATAGATCAGACAACTTAATATTTTTAAGATGGCAATACTTCCCACATTGGTTAAAAAAAACATATGGACGCAGATAGCACAGTTTGGGGGACGTCCATGATTGTAGCTCTGACACAGGCAGTGCATGGGCAATATATGTAGCCAAAGTGTTGTACCCCCATAATACTCTGAAATAAAAAAAAGAATAAAAAGGAAATATTAAAAAAACATATTTGCTAGGTACAGAATTTTAGATTGACATTTATTTTCTCTCATGAATTTGAAGATATTATTTTATTCTTTTCTTACATCCTTCAGTTATGTTGAGAAATCTTCCATTAATTTAATACTCATTACTCTGTAGGTGAATTTTTTTCTTTTCTTTTAATCTCAAACCACTTTTTTGTTTTTATTTATTTTATTTATTTTTTATTTCAGAATATTATGGGAGTACACCACTTTGGTTGTATATATTGCCCATGCACTGCCAATGTCAGAGCTACAATCGTGGACATCCCCCAAACTGTGCACCCCGCATCCATTCAGTGAGAGTTTTCCCATCCCCTCCATCCCCCTCCTGCCTTCCTGTCCCCGATGAATATTATTGCCATGTGTGACATAAGTATTGATCAGTTAGTACCAATTTGATAGTGAGTACCAGTGGTGCTAGTTTTTCCATTCTTCTGACATTTCACTTCGAAGAATGGGCTCTAGCTCCATCCAGGATAATACCAGATGTGTTAATTCACCATCGTTTTTTATTGTTGAGTAATACTCCATGGTATACATATACCACATTTTATTAATCCATTCGTGTATTGATGGGCACCTGGGTTGTTTCCACGTCTTTGCAATTGTGAATTGTGCTGCTATAAACATTAGCGTGCAGATATCTTTATTATAGAATGTCTTCTTTCCTTTGGGTAAATACCCAGTAGTGGGATTGCTGGATCAAATGGTAGTTCTACTTTTAGTTCTTTGAGGTATCTCCTTATTAGTTTCCATAGAGGTTGTACTAATTTTCAGTCCCACCAGCAGTGTATGAGTGCTCCTATCTGTCCGCATCCTTGCCAACATGTGTTGTTTTGGGACTTTTTGATATAAGCCAATCTCACTGGAGTTAAATGACATCTCATTGTGGTTTTGATTTGCATTTCCCTGATGATTAGAGACATTGAGCAATTTTTAATATGTTTGCTGGCCTTTATTCTCTCTTCTCTTGAAAAGTTTCCTAGCAAACCAAATTCAAATGTACATCAAAAAAATAATTCATCACGATCAGGTGGGCTCCATCCCCGAGATGCAGGGATGGTTCAACATACATAAATCTATAAATGTAATTCACCATATAAACAAAAGCAAGAACAAAGACTATATGATCCTCTCAGTAGATGCAGAAAAGGCTTTTGACAAAATTCAGCACCCATTTATGATAAGAACTCTTAACAGTATAGGCATAGATAGATCATACCTCAAAATTATTAAATCCATATTTGATAAACCCACAGCCAATATCATACTGAATGGGGAAAAATTGAAAGCATTCCCTCTTAAAACTGGAACCAGAGAAGGTTGCCCACTATCTCCACTTCTTTTCAACATAGTGCTGGAAGTCCTTCTCAGAGCAATCAGACAATAGAGAGAAATCAGGGGTGTCCAAATGGGGGCAGAAGAGATCAAACTTTCAATCTTCGCTGATGATATACTACTCAGTTTTTGCCAAATATCTAAATATATTAATATATTACAATACTTTAAAATTATGAGAAATATAAATGGTTCAAAATATCATTAATGCTCTAGGCTATATGCTACATTCTTCTCTACAATGTAGAATAAGCATTTGACTTCAAAAAGATTCCTATGATTGAAGAAAATATAGGTAAGAATAATGGAAACTAAGTGTGAATTCATGCATTTGATAAGAATCTCCCATTCATTTCTGCTAAATAGGAAAAGTAGGTAGCTGTCTACCAAAGATTCATGCTTATTTCCCATAGAGCTGTTCATTGCTGCTAAGAGTCATCACTCAATTCTGTCTACTTTTGAAAAGTTTCTGTTCATGTCCTTTGCCCACATTTTAATGGGGTTGTTTGATTTTTTTCTTGTTGATTTTCCTAAGTTCTGTATAGATTCTGGTTATCAGCCCTTTTTCAGATGTGTGGCATGCAAATATTTTCTCCCATTCTGTAGGTTGTCTGTCCACTCTAGTGATATTTTCCTTGGCTGTGCAGAAGCTTTTAAATTTGGTCAGGTCCCATTTATTTATTTTTGTTGCTGCTGTGATAGCTTTGGGGTCTCCTTCATAAATTCTTTACCTAGGCCTATGTCCATAAGAGTTTTTCCAACGTTTTCTTCTAGAATTCTTATGGTTTCACGTCTTAGGTTTAAATCTGTTATCCATCATGAGTTGATTTTTGTGAGAGGTGAGAGGTGTGGATCTAGTTTCAGTCTTCTACATGCAGCCATCCAGTTTTCTGAGCACCATTTATTGAATAGGGAATCTTTTCCCCAGTGTATGTTTTTCTGGAATTTGTCAAAGATCAAATGACTGTATGAGGATGGTTTTATATTTGGGTTCTCAGTCCTGTTCCATTGGTCTATGTCTCTGTTCTTGTGCCAGTACCATGCTGTTTTGGTTACTATGGCCTTGTAGTACAGTTTGAAGTCTGGTAGATTGATGCCTCCCAATTTGTTCTTTTTGCTTAAGATTGCTTTGGCTAGACGGGGTCTTCTCTGGTTCCACACGAATCACAGAATTATTTTTTCTAGATCAGCAAAAAATGATGTTGGTATTTTGATAGGGACTGCATTGATTCTGTAAATCACTTTAGGTAGCAAAGATATTTTTACAATGTTAATTCTACCTATCCAAGAGCCTGGTAGAGTTTTCTATCTGTTTACATCCTCTGCAATTTCTTTTCTCAGTGTTTCATAATTCTCTCTATATAGGTCTTTCACCTCCTTAGTTAGATATGTTCCTAAATGTATAATTTTCTTTGGTCCTATTGTGAAACGAATTGCGTCTTTTGTTTGTTTCTTGGCCCAACTGTTGTTGGCATATATGAAGGCTATGGATTTGTGTGCATTGATTTTGAATCCTGAGATTTTGCTGAATTCATTTATCAGTTCCAATAATCTCTTGGTTGAATCTTTGGGGTTTTCTAGATATAATATTATATCATCCACAAATAATGAAAGTTTAACATCTTCTGCCCACATTTGGACACCCCGATTCCTCTCTCTTGTCTGATTGCTCTGGCCAGGACTCCCAGCACTATGTTCAATAGAAGTGGAGATAGTGGGCAACCTTGTCTGGTTCCAGTTTTAAGAGGGAATGCTTTCAATTTTTCCCCATTCAGTATGATATTGGCTGTGGGTTTATCACATATGGCTTTAATAATTTTGAGCTATGAGCCATCTATGCCCATATTGTTAAGAGTTCTTGTCATAAAAGGGTGCTGGATTTTGTCAAAAGCCTTTTCTCCATCTATTGAAAGGATCATATAATCTTTGTTTTTGCTTTTATTTATGTGGAGAATTACATTTATATATTTGCATATGTTGAACCATCCCTGCATCTTGGGGATGAAGCCCACCTAATCGTGATGATTTATTTTTTTGATGTACATTTGAATTTGGTTTCCTAGGATTTTATTGAGAATTTTTGCATCTATATTCATAAGGGATATTGGTCTGTAATTTTCTTTTCTTGTTGTGTCCTTTCCTGGCTTTGGTATCAAGGTGATATTGGCTTTGTAGAATGAGTTTGAGAGGAGTCCATCCTTCTGGATACTTTTGAATAATTTCTGCAGTATAGGCACCAGTTCTTCTTTGTAGGTTTGGTAAAATTCAGGTGTGAACCCATCTGGTCCAGGACTTTTTTTTGTTGGAAGATTTTTTATTACTGCTTCAATTTCAGTGCTTGATATTGGTCTGTTTAGGAATTCTATTTCTTCCTGGTTGAGCCTAGGGAGGTAGTATGTTTCTAAGAATTTGTACATTTCCTCCACATTTTCATGTTTTTGGGCATAGAGATTTTTGTAGTATTGAAGATGATGTTTTGTATTTCTATGATATCAGTTGTGACCTGTCCTTTTTCATTTCTAATTGAGCTTATTGGAGTCCTTTGTTTTCTGCTTCTGGTCAACCTGGCAAGTGACCTGTCTATTTTGTTTATCTTTTCAAAGAACCAACTTTTCGTTTTATTAATCTTTGGTATTGTTCTTTTGTTCTCAATTTCATTTAATTCTGCTCTGATCCTGGTTATTTCTTTTCTTCTGCTGGCTTTGGGATTGCTTTGCTCTTCCTTTTCCATTTCCTTAAGATGATTCATTAGTTTACTGTTTTGTGACCTTTCTGTCTTTTGGATGTGAGCATTTAAGGTGATAAGTTTTCCTCTGAGGACTGCTTTTGCTCTATCCCACAGATTTTGATAACTTGTGTCCCCATTGTTGTTTAGTTCAAGAATTTTTTGATTTCCATTTGAATCTCCTCCTTGACCCATAAGTCATTCAGCAACAGATTGTTTAGTTTCCATGATTTGGGATGAAGATGTGAGTTTCTGCTGGAATTGATTTCTAATTTTGTTCCGCAGTGGTCTGAAAAGATACATGGTATGATTTCTTTTTTTTTGAATTTGTTGAGATCTGTTTTGTGGCCTAGGATGTGATCAATTTTAGAGAAAGTTTCATGAGCTGATGAGAAGAACGTATATTCAGTGTTATTTAGGTGGAGTGTTCTATAGATGTCTGTTAGGCCCAAATATTCTAGAGTCCTGTTTAGATCCATTGTTTCTTTGCTTATTTTCTGTTTGGAGGATCTGTCCAGTTTCATCAGTGGGGTGTTGAAGTCCCCTGCTATTATGGCATTGCTATTTATTATGTTGTCTAGATCTAGCAGTATTTGCTTTATGTATCTGGGCGCTCCTGTGCTGGGTGCATAAATGTTTAGGATTGTTAAATATCCTTGTAAGATTTTTCCCTTCACCTCTATACAGTGTCCAACTTTTTTGTTTTTATAACTTTGTGTCAGTGTTTCTATTTCTTTTTGTTTTGGTTTATCCTGTTTGGAATAAATTATTATTCAATATCAATAAATTCCTATCTTTCTTCAGTTCTGGAAAGTTCTTTGCATTGTATTATTAAATGTAACTTTACCTTCATTCTTTCTATTCTATTCTCTGAAGGCATCCATTAAACAAACGTTAAACATTCATAGATTTCCTCCTTATCTTTTAGCCTTTTAAAAAATATCTATCTCCTTTTTCTAAATAGTACACTATGAATAATTTTTTTCAGATATTTCATTCACTAGTTTTCTTTAAGCTGTGGCTTACTTGCTATTTACCCACCTATCTTGTTTTGTTTTGGTTTTAATTTCAGGTATCTTATTTTTTATTTCTAAAGATTTCATTTAGTTCACTTTCAAATTTTCCTAGACATTTTTGATAGTCTTTATTGTTCATTTCTGTGATCCCAACTTTCTTAGTTTAGCCATTTCGCAATATATACTTTTTTAAAAATCATGTTGCACACGGTAAATGTATTTCACTTTCGTATTTCAATTAAAAGAAAAATGTTAAAAATGTCCATACATAGTTCTTTTGTATTCTGCTTCAAATTTTTCTAATATATGGAGTCTTCTGAGGGATCTATATCTCTATTTTTCCTAGTGAATCACACTCATGGTGGAAGTTTTCTTCTGTGCTTGGAGATCTTTGACTCTAAACTCAGATGCTGTCAGTGTTCATCTGTGCCAATCCCGAGGCCCTTACTTCAGAGTGACTATGCAATTGCTTGTGTCAGAAACCTGGAGATGTTGCCAACCTTGGACATTTTAATCTTTTTACAGGATTTCAAGCTTAAAACAGTATTAAGTTCAGCTCTAACAACCTGCCCCTGGCCCAAACGTAGGAATCCAAATTGCAGTGCAGATAATGGCATTTGCTCTTAGATCAAGCTGTTATTAGCATTTCCTTAGAGCTAAAGCCTTTTTGCTCCAGCTTTGTTTGCATAGGAGAAGGCTTTGTAGTTTCCCTTACTTCTGCCAGCCCAGAAATATCTTAAAATTGTTTTACCCAAAAACTAGTTAGTAAACTTGTTTTTAATGATCTTAAAATAAATTTATTGATGCATAATATAAAGATAACAACAGTATCCAAATATTATGAAAATTATTTGAGTTAGTTAGAGCCAGATAAAACATATTTAATAAGTGGCAATTATTATCATTACTAGTATCAATATTAATAATATACACCATTCATATTGTATGATACCTAAAATTAAAATTCAGAACTTCTCTGATGAAATTCAATGTTTCAAGAATTTATGTTATTTTGACTGATCAAATGAAATGTAGGTATTTTATTTGTATCTTTCTAGAATGTAAGTGTTATGACATATTTTATTATATGTAAAAGCTAAAAAATACTAAAATCATTTCAAAAATGCAAGGTCTCACCAATTAATTAAGCTATTTCAATAAAATAGTTTATATGATATAAAGAGATATTTATACAGAATTATTGTTTGGGAAAATATCAGAAATTATTTGTCTAAGATGAACCATTGGATAATTAATTGATTCAGTCAATAAATATTTTTTGAGCCACAATTTGTAAAACAGGACACTTTATGTTATGCAGAATCATTTGTGTTTCTTGACTCAACAATACTTACAGGTATGATTCTGCATACAGACATGTCAATGGCTTAGGTTTATTTCTGAAGTGATAATAATTGTAAAGAAATAAAAATGGATATTTATGCCAGGCATTTTATAAAACATTTTACATGCATGATCTAATTTAATACTTAGAAAACCCCAAGAAAATAGGTTCTAATATTATCCTTGGTTTATCTGATTAGCAAATTTAAGCTTAGAGATTAAGTAAAGTCCCCCAGGTCACCCTTTTAGGAGCAGACATGAAATTAATCCTAATTCTCTCAGACTGTAGAATTCATGCATCTAGCAACTACTCTTCATTGTTATCACCAAATTACAATAGATATAATAATTACATTATGTGGCATGTATACCAGAATCCCATACGTAAAGAGCTATTGTTCCATTTTGTAGAGAAGAGAGAGGCCTCAGGGTGGAAGTGCATTTGAATTCACTAGAAGGGTAAACTGAGTCAGAGCAGACTGAGCGAGGGCATCTCAGCAGAGGGAATGGCCCAAATAAGGCCACTGAGGCCTAAGAGCATGACGGTCTATTAAGGAAGGCAAAGAGTCTGATGTGGTTGATGCTTTATTGAGAACCACAGCAGGTGAACAGACAGGTAGAGACCAGTTCGTGAAGGCTCTTAAAGAAACTTGGCTTTCATTACATGGGAGAACCACTGAGCTTTTTGGAAACGGTGGAAATGAGACATGACTTGGATTTTAGTGAAATAACTATAGCAACAGCCTAAAGATGGAGAGCTAAAATTTTATATGCAGGTAGAGCAGTTAAAAGATTATTGAAATTATATCATCAGGAAAAGCAGAAGTCAGAGTTGTGGAAATGGAATTTTTAAGGCTATAAATGTATTATAAATTTGGAAGCTCATAATTCATCTCCAGGTTCCTAAAACTAAAGTTTCCTTCTTTATATCTAATTACAATATAACTATAGATAACTTGATAATATTTCATATTTACATCTTCTGTGGCATTTTTATCTTTAAATAGTTATAAGTATCTGCAATAAGCATATTAAATAAATTTTGGTTATTTTTGTAACTCTCCTATAAATGTTACTCTTTAAAATAACCTGTTACCCAGGTGTTAAACTCGACTTAATCGGTGGTGTACATGAAAGATTGTTAACTTATTATTAATAAGTATGCAGAAGCAGGAAGCCAACAGAAGGTGAAGCTTGGTTCTCAGCAGCCCAGGGCCTTTACAAGCAGTGAAATGACTTATGAGCAATCATCAGACCCACATATGGATAAACATCCACAAAGTAACATTTCTACCCTGCCATAAAACCTACCAGAAATGCATCAAAATTATCAGTCTTTCATACTTATACACATTATGTATAGCTAGAATTTTCATTCTTATTTTATGCACAAGTAAATTATAAATTTTAATTGGAAACTAAAAGATTTGAACTTTGATTTTCTGGTAGTTTTTTTCTGAGGTCTTTGTAGGATAATGCTGCAATTTTTGTACTGTCAACACTTCATGGAAATGCTGACTACTATAATTGCATGCATTAACAAAGCTAAGAGAATGATTAAAGAAGACATCTGTTAATCACTTTCATAATTGATCATTTCAATATTAAATGTATAACATGATCTCCAAATATATATCCTGCAGTGCAAAACAAATACACAAATTTAGAAAAATGTCCAACAATATAATAATGTCCAAATATAGACTAGCAAAAAAATGTAGCACAGAGTGTCAATGTAATGTTGTATTTCCTTTTTTATTCCTTCTCATTGTCATTCTACTCTGTCTCAGGAGGGATATGAAAATATTCCTGAGACACAGACCAAAGCCATAAAGCATACAAAGAAAAATCAGCATCTCCCAGAAGATCAATTTATTACATTTCCAAATTTCTTATTCATGAAGTTTGATCTAATTGCCTCAGCATAGAAGTATATTATTTTTATGGATCATAATGATGCATGAATGTAATTACATTAGTGATTTTCTCATATTAGCAAAATAATGCCTGTCTATAACAGTGAAATTGTGTTTGATTTCTTTGAAATATAGCCTACAAATTACATACATATTAAAATTATCTGTTCATTTCAATAGTTTATGATACTATGACAAGTATAAATTATAAACATTTTTGTATACTATTTTAATCTCAAATAGATGGTTTCAATGCATATATGTGAATTTATAATTCACATGGTTTATATTATCAGTGTAATTCTCGTTTCCAAATAGTTTCCTAGATTACTATTTCTAGTTTATGAAGCATGTAATATTTCTTGTCTTTCTGTCATAGGTCCAGGCATACAAATTAACCAAAAATCAATATAGCATATTGTCAATCAAATTGGAAAATGCCAGTCCTTCCTATATAGCCTTTCAGATTACTACTACCATCAATTGCATTAAGGTGGTGGCATTTTCTTTAAAATAATCAGTTTTATTCTTTTTAGTCTCATTAAATTTCTTGGCCACTGGGCACCAACTGATTAGAGCTTTAGCTATCAGGATCAGCTGACATCCCAGCCAAACTGTAGAGAAACTGGATCCTTGAGGGTTTTCTTTTTCTTTGTGTTTTTGTAATTTAATAAGTACATTCCTGAACACAGTCCAGTAACAAAATTTTCAAACCAGTTTCACCATGCTATATTAGGGTAGAAGAGACTAATATCAAAGTTATTGGCCCTTTAAAAATGAATCTAGCTAAAATATTTTAAACTTTTAGGACTAATATTTTAACAGCTTTATTGAGATATAATTAATAAACACAAATCTGCACATATATAATATATTCGATTTAATGAATTTGGACATACATATGCATACAACCGTGAAACCATCACCACAATCAAAGTAATACACATATTCATCACTTCCAAATTTCCTTGTGCCCCTTTGTTCTTTGTATGTTTTGTATGTTTGAACAGTGTGTTTGTACGGTAAGAATACTTAAAATGAGATTCTCAGCTATTTGAGACATGAACAAGTTATACAAAAAACTCCAGATTCACTGAAGTGCTTCTCAAGTAGGCCTTTTATTTTTACACTCGCTTTTTGATTGGCCTTCTCCCACCTCTTGAATCTGAATTTGCTCTTCGACAAAATCAAAATGCCCTATTATGCATAAATAGAAGTCTGAGTGCTGAAATAAGAATGCTGAACTTGTTTTTTAAACTGATATCCTGAGACGTAGTCTCATTAAGAAAATTCATATATGCAGTTAAAAGTTATTTCAAGCTGTGACTCAGAGGTTATGGATCATGTTGCCATGCATAATAGACACTGGGATCATCTATCACTTCTGTGTCTGCTTCCTTGCTTAGCCTAGAGGGGTCATGATGCTACCTGGAAAGACCCTAATCCCTTTGTGTTAGGAATAACGTTTGGGGCCTTTTACCTTAATGGATAAGTTAGCATTCCTTCAGTACAGCTTTGAAAGATGTGACTAGGATTCTCCAGGATTATTAAATAGAATGAAAGCCAGTTAGGTACAAGAATGTCTATGAACTGAATCAATAATACAATATTTAGAATGTACTTCTAAATATACTCCTTTTCCAGCAGTTTTGAAGAGAAACAATAAAATAGCACTTTTAAATCAGAAACCAATTTTTATCATGCAGATCACAAATTATTAACATTTTATTTATCATAAACTAAGAAATATTTTTCTAAAACACTCTATTATTATGGTAACTCTAATTATATTAATTTAAGATATTACAGTTATGAACTACCAGAAAGGAATCCCTTCTGGATTTAAAATGATGAAATGGTCTACCTTCATTTATTCACAGAACAGCAGAGAGAAGGGTTTTTTTACTTCCTTTCTTCTTTTTTTTTTTTTTTTGTTCTTTTATTTCAGATCTCCTTTCCCCTTTTCTTGTAACCCTGCTGACATCATGACAAAATTAATTTTATAATGGAATTAGCAGACAGGGCATATTACCAAAATATCCATTTGCCCCTCAAATGTAACTATAAAATTATGGTTGACCCTACATACAGAATATGGTAAAGTGAAGATACAGAATATAGTAAAGTAAGGGCTTATAATTTCAATATTAAAATATAAACATAGATTTTTGAGTATTTTGGGAAAATATAGATGTCTCTTGCTTTAAATATTATGGGAGTTTTAATAAGGGATGAAGGAGAAAAGAGAAAAGGATAATACTATCCTTTCTCAGCATGAAGAGGGCCAGGGGACAATCAGATGGTTTGGTAGTATGTGGATAGATTTAACTCAGCAGTTTTATCAGCTAGTTAAGATTACAATAACATTTGAGAAATCAGAAAGAGTAGAAGAGAGGCTGAGAACCACAGAGAATTCCTTAGTTGGAAGATGTCACCTAGCTTTAGAAAAATAAGATATGCTATGTCTGTACTATGAAACCCACTTGTTCCCATATATGTGTACCCTTCTCAGTAAAAGGAATACTAATCTATTACTTCAAATTCTGAACATTCAAGGCACTATCAGCTGCTAAATCTAAAACATCATCCCCTTATGAATAATAAGGCATGAAGTCAGAATCAAAATAGTAAATTCTCACACTACCAACAACTCCTTTCATCCTCAAAAGAAAATTTGAAGAGCTAATATTTAGAAAATAAGAGGGCCATTAAAGGACAATTTTTCAAAAAATAGGTAAATCATAATTGTTAAAATTTTTTTATATAAGTCAATAATGAGTAAGCTGGTAAGTCAAAGGAGAATCCAAAGAACAGATACATTATAAATCAAGAATATCAAAATGAATGGGTGAATGTCCACAGCCAAGGAAGGAAGTCAACTGGACTGCCACTGTACAAAATGTACATGTCTATAGGCAAGGATTATTCTGCATTGCTGACAGTTATCTAAAACTTAAAGATTAAAAGTAACTTCCATAGAATCAAAATCAGATAACCTGGAAGGACATGCTCTAGAAAGCACATAGTTTCTTGGCGAAGCACAAATTTTTTATAATTCAATGCCTTTTAAGTACAGATGACCTCCGATTTATGATGGTTTGACTTACAACTTTCTGACTTTCCAATGGTGCAAAAGTGATAGGCATTCAGTATGCTTCTCAACTTACAATGGGGTCATGTCTGGATAAACCCACCATATGTTGGAAATATTATAAGCTGAAAATGCACTTTTAACTTACAGTTTTTTCAATTTATGATGGGTTTCTTGGGATGTAACCTCATCCTTGTTCGAGGAACATCAGTATAGTTGTTTCACAGCATAAGGGACAGGCAAATAAACTAATGAATAAATGATGGATAAAGAGATAAAAGAATGAATGAATGAGCTAATGAATGATTCTATGTGGAAGTGTTTCCCATAACCCTTTATCTCTCCCTCATTTGTTCTCAGACACATAGAAAAAATAATTTATCTCACTTTTCCTCTAAATTTTGTCTTCTCATCCTGACTTCATTTCTCTGCTTATTTTCCTGTAAGCTTCTCACCTGATTTAACTATTTTTCTTCCATTTCTTGTTTTTTCTCAACCTCTTTATTTCCCTCAGTCACACTTCTTTCTTGTGCTCATTTATACCAAGGACTTTTCTTCCTAATGATGATTCAATGGCTGAAAGTAGAAAAGAGAAGCCCTCTAAAAATTCAGAGTATATATAGTAGAAATGCCAGCGTAAGGAAGAAAGAGTCCCCATTTTTTTTCTTCTCCACGTTAGTACATCTTGCTTAATTGAATATATTTCCCACTATCTAAAGACTTTTAAAGTCCTCTTTTTATTTATTGAATGTTAGATCAGGAGACCCAAGTTAAAAATAACTTAATGTTCAAACAACAAAAAAGTTGAATTTCATTGAAATGCCTTGTGCTGGGTTGCTGAAGGATAAGAGAATTCACGTGTGGGAAAGAATTGCAACTAATGAAAGACAAGCACAAACTATAAATATAAAGTTTAGACTTCAACTCCACAAAATGCATCACTGGTTTCTCACAATCAACTGAATTCTTTGTTAATTTCTTTGTGAAATTCTATATTCATTTCACAAGTGAGGAGACTAAGGTTTAGAGGATTTTTGCAAATTAACCACAACTATAGATCTAGTAAGTTTCTAAATTAGTGCTTAAACCTGAACTTCACCTCTTTTTTTCCTTACTCAAATCTCATGAACTTCACCTCTTTATTCCCTAGCACTTCAACAGTTAACAATGCATATATTTTCTAAGCAAAAAGCTACCTTTGTCTTCTATCTCAGGTGTTGCATTTACTATTTAAATAATATCCATGGTAAATGTTACTTTTATTTTATTATTTTTCTATTAATGTTTATAATTTATTGTGTCAGACTTTTTGCTAAGCCATATATATTAATATATATCTTATTATATATATCTTATCTCCATGAGATAGATATTACAGTCCACCTAGACATGGATTTTCTTGCTACATCCCTAAAGGGATGCTCACTTCTCATATTCCCATTCTGTCTGACATCAAACTAGACCTAGTCTCACCAATTGGGACATACATTTTAGGTCATTTGATCTATTCACCTGTAGCAAGATTCCAACCAGTACCAACTCTCTGCCAATATAGAATTCACTGAGATTTTAGTTGCTCCAACTATCCACCTTTCCCTTTAGCCTACATGTCACCCAAAAGCCACCTATCAATTTTATCTAACTGAAATTTTGTACCCTTTGACCAACATCTCCACATTCCCTCTCTGTCGCCAATCCAGAGCCCCTGGTAACCACCATTCTACTCTCTACTTCTGTGAGTTTGACTTTTTTAGATTCCACATATAAGTAAGATCAGGACATATTTGTCTTTCTATGCCTGGTTTATTTCACTCAGCATAACAACCTCTAGGTTCATCCACATTGTCACAAATGACAGAATTTCCTCCTTTTGTAAGGCTAAATAGTATTCCATTGTGTGTATAAATGTGTGTACCACATTTTTTATGTATTCATCTGTTGATAATCATCCCACATTGTATACATACATCAAAATATCACATAGTACCCCATAAATGTATACAATTATGATTTGTCAATTAAAATAATATTAATAAAATATACTTTTTATAAATAACAGAAACCTGTGTCCCAAATATTTATTAGTACTTAATATGTATATAATCTTACTATTGCACCTGTATCTCATTGAGTGCCAGGGTTGCTGTTCTCTTTTTGACTGAATGTGAAAACATTTCTTCTCATTCCCACCACTGCATTTTAATCCCTTTGGAAGCTATGAACTGGATCCAAAACCTATGAGAAACTTCCCAAATAGACTGGGACATTTCTTTAGTTATAGTTTTTCAAGCAAGTCTGACTTACCACATGAGTTTTCTATCTCAGTGTTTTGCACTAACCTAACCGTGAGGGAGAACTATAACCTTAATATGTACATTTTCATCATAGCTAAAATTGTTAAGCTGGTTAAGACTAAACAACAATAAAAATATCAGGGGGGAAGATGAGAGTTTAAGTTTTGAAAACCTAATCTAAGATGATACTCCACAAACTGTTATTATCTGAGTTTATAAAAATGGGCTGTTTAAAAAGTATATAGACTCTCTTGTCAAAGAGCCTGTCTTGGTTGTCTCTGGCATCCATTTATTCCCCAAAGTAATCTTTTTGTATCCTTCATAAGAAATATGTGACAATCTGCTCCTCAGACAATAGAATAAAGAAATAATGTTATATGCTCTCATTAAAAATAAATATAAAAAACAAAAGAAATGAAGTATGATAACAAATCCTAAGTTAAAAACTGAGGATTTTTTTTTATTATTCCCACTGAGCAGAATGAATAATCTATTAAATGTCTGTGTTTTATTTATATTGTTTTATCCCAAATAGTAGGTGTCAGCATACGTCAATACCAACCACAAATTGTTTTTAACAAAACACAATCTCCATTTTTTTTCAAACAAGTAGTAACAGAACTGATATAAGGGAGGTTAGGAAAAGGTAACATTTATAAATATCTTTTTAAAAACCCGATTTTTTATGTAAAGAAGAAATTTCACAAGTATGAATCTGAATAATGTACAGATTGATCTCAACAGTAAAAGCTATTTTTACAATTTAATATACAAGATAACACAAATAATTACCATGACTATCCATGTACCCTTAAAGAGAAATATAGAATTCAGGTAATTTACGTAACATATTATTGAGGTAATTTAATTTTTTAATCCACTTTTACTTGTGTATGCACTTCAGTTCTCACTTTACCTGAGAGAGTAAACAAAACTTATACACTGTTCTACATATTTTACAAAACAGAAACTGATTTTCTGGTTATGAATATAAGTTGCCTTTTATTTTACTGATGAGTTCCAGCTAATTATTCATGAATTAAACTGACGGATGATCTGCTTGGAAGGTTTTATAAGATATAATATTGTGATTCACTTGTACTCAGAGACTTATGTAAGCAGGATAGCTTGTAATTTTAATAAGTAATTAAACTTCTACATTTAGTGCAAGAGAATATATTGAGATTAAATAATGTTCCACCTCTGCCAGACTAGATGGTAGTATTCCAAATATCTTTTCTTTGCTATTGATTTAACATTCCAAGAATAGTTATTTAAATTATATATTTCTTTTTAGTGAGATAATGTTTGCAGGGACTACATTAGATATTCCCTTAATCTTAATAATGCGATTCCAATAGAGTTCATTTTAAGTAATTTTCAAAATCTATTTTTGTATTAAAACATTGTGTTTTTTAATAAAAATGAAGATTTATATTCATATATGAAATTATTCCAGGTTCTCTCCAATTTTTCATAATGATAGGAGCCCAGTAAACAGAAAAATATAGGCCTCCATCTATTTCTTTGTCACTGCTGGCAGAAAAGAACTGAAGAGATGCATTGTTCCAGAGACTATGGGGAACTGACAGATGAGCTCTGTTGTACAAGTTTCAAAAGAATTAGGTCCCAGCTTCAACTCAGGTAGTCGAGGGGCATTCTGTGAGCAACAGAAAAATGAGTTTACATGAATGTGGTTGCCTGCTCATGTACTCTTTGGTACTATGTGTTGGTGGCAGGGAAAAGCACCAGACTTATCTATACAACATCCCTGAAGAGTTTCTGTGCAAGGTGAATGGAAGGGGAAAGGTTAGTGGTAGAGAGTATAAGGTAAGGATAGGGAGGAGGGGGAGAGTGATGTATCCTCTTTTCCTACCCCATAAAAACGTGGAATGTGTCCCTAAGTGGCTTTATATCTACACAATCTCCTTTCTTTCATAGATGCCATAAATAATGGTAGTGAACATTCTTTTATTTCCTTTGCAGCTCTGCATAAATGACTTTGCTCGAACAGGACATACACAAATATCTGACTTCCTGCTAACAGTCATCCTAGGATCCATTTCATTAGAGTTTTCTCTCTTACAGGTGAGTATTTTTTTTCACCAAATATATCAATTAGAAGTAATAGTCTCTTGTATTGTGCTTCTTTCCTAGAAATATTTCATTTACACAAATACAAAATAGTACTTTAGAGGACTTTCTCTTTTGGATGAAATGGTAAACATGGAGCAATAAAAGACATCATGATAATTGTCCAGTTTTGTGCAAATTTAGTATTTACTATAAATTAGCAGTGCCTTTATTTTGGATCCTGAGTATTATAGATAAAAGTTTTAGGTGACTTCATTTTCTCTGTGTGCATAATTAAGTTTGAAATATATTAATGGCATTGTACGGCTCCCCCTAGTGTTTAGTTTAACACCTGAAAACGGTTACTAATTTGGTCAAAGACAAGTAGGCAAGAAAGTAATTAAGGAAAGTAGTTGTCTCTGGTGCAACAAATTTGAGGATAGATATAACTGGGATTACTATTCCATTAAAATATCTTCATAATTGGACTATATTTAAAAAGTTATTATTGAAAATCTCTATCTTTCCTGGAAACCACTAAGGACGCTCTTAGCTTGCACAGGACATTTTGTTACCACTTGGTGCTGTGGTGAGCAACCTCTTCAGTAGGCTGATGTGAACTGCAATCAAATCAACTCCACAGTTATCCACTCCAAATTCTGTGGAGTCCTAATTACATTTAAATAGAAGATAAAAGAGTTGGAAAGATAGCAAATGATGAAAGGGAAAAGAAAACAAGAGAAACTCTAGAAAAAATTTAAGAAGAGATAGGGCTTCCATATGATAATTTCTTCTCTCTCTTTTTCTTTTTTTTTGCTTTTAGTTTGTCTATTACAAATTAAACATTGTAACACAGATCATAAAATTCCTTTTGTGATTATTGAAATGTATGCTATTGTCAGTGTGCTTATTTTTCTTCTTTTAGGATATATTTAGAATCAATTCTATATTCTTTACCTTGTATAATGAACATTAGTTCACTTAATCTATCCATCAGTTTTATTTATCAGTTAAATATTGTTAATCCCATTTTTCAGATGAGGAAAACAAGTCTCACATAAGGTTATATAATTTCCCCAGGTCACACATACAGTAAATTAAGATTGTAGCTTAAATCAATTTAATACCAGAACCCATCTTCTTTCCACCATACAACCCTTCCTCCTTCAAGTCACAGGATGTATACAAGAATATTTTTTAACAGTCATGGTGTAGTTGCTAGGGGTTTTTACTACTACCACCACCCCCCATCTATTTTAGACAGCATAATTCAGTGTAAATTTTTGTTAAAATTTTATTGTACTTTTTCATTCTGTTAATTTGTAAACAGTTTCAACTTGTAACAAAATATAGAATAATAGGCCCCATGAGGTTTCAAATGTATTTCTTATATAAGTGAATAAAATATAAAAAATAAAAAAGATTGTCCTTGTCAGAGATTGACTGGGCATTCCTTTCGTGTCAGATTCATGCTAATAGCTTGACAGGTAGTATATAAAGACATTAAGATCACATTAAGATCACAGACATTAAGATCCTAGCCTTGTTGCCTGAGTCACAATTCCTACTATTCCATTTAACAGCTATGTGACACTCAAAGTTACAACTTCAGAGTCTGAGTTTTCTGGTCTGTAAAGCCAACATAATGCTATTACCTACATTTTAACATCTTTTTGTGAATTAAATTACTTAATTGAGATAAAGTCCTTAGAATAATCGCCTGAAACATGGGAAATCCACACTGAGTATTTATATGAGAAATTGAGACAGAAATAAAATAAATCACCAAGGGCACAAGGCCAAATAGGTGGCAAAGCTAGAACTTGAACAAAAGGAGTCTGTCTCTAGCACGTGAAGCCGAATTATTGTTCAATGTCACTTTTGGTAAACCAATCCTCATTTCAGTCTCTCTTCCTTGGTTAAAAGTGTTTCTGGATAAACATAAACAGCTATTATTGTTTTATTTTCTTTCACTTAAGAAGTTTACTCATTTTCAGAATGGCTGGAATAAATCTAAGTTAAAGCTACAGACATTTCAAGGTCCCCAGAAATATTTCCTATGCTTCAGTAGGAGTTCTTCAAACCATTTTCCTACCCATTCATACAAATAAATAAATGATGACGGTTTAGGTAGTGATTAAGACACATTTTGAATAATTCTTCACTGAAACTATATTCTAGAAAGTGCTTCAGAGTAGCAACAAGTTATTAAACATCAAGGCTGATTTTTAATGCCTCTGGCCACGCTTAGTAACACTCTAATGAGCCCATGGCTGCTAGGATTTGAGAAAGGCAACGGAGTAAGTAAAACTCTGATAATTATTTAGGACTATTTCTTCTGTCTAGTAAACATGAAAATGTGTGCACGAAATTATTTTTTTTTAAAAAGCCCTCTTCTTCCTACATCTATTCGTCTCCAGATCACTATTAAGAAGTTAATCTTCATTACTTTTTCCAATATCTCATCAATAGGGGACTGCTGAACATTTGGAAGGTAGAGTCACAAAAGCACCTGAACAAAGATTTTAAGGTTTATAGGCTTTATGCAACACTGCCAAATGTATCACAGGCCCAGTTTTGTAACCCTAAAATTAGACTTCAATGTGGTCTCAGAAAAGTGGAGTTTTAAGAAAAAGAAATTCTTGCATCTATAAAAAATATTTCTTCCAGTTCATAGGAAACAATATAGACCTGACTGTGTCTCCACAATTTTTCTTGAACCTGACTCTGTGTTTCCTCTATTTTCCTTGAAGAAGGGATTTAAAAAGATGACATAAAAGAACCTCATCTCTTTTCCCTTGTCTTCCTTATCTTTAACATAGACAACAGTGAACATGGGAGAAAAAATATGCAGCCTAACATAAGAAAATATTCTCACGTGGATACCTTGCTAAGAGGGAGTTTAAATTTAGATAATCTTCATTTGGAATAAAATGTTTAAAATGAATTTCTATTTTATGATCCAAGGAATTATTCAAGAAACAGACTTTTAAGACTGCCTCAGTATAATTGTAATAGTGTTGCGATGGTTATAATCATGTTTTAATTAAATATTTCCTGATAGAAATCAAGTTCATTAAGCCAATTGAAAGTAGCTAACTGAGAGTTTATCAGCTTATAGAACTAATTCAGCTAAATATGATGTAAAGTAGTAGGGATCTTCACGCTTTTATATTGAAGAAGACATAATTTTTTTAAACTTTTTTCACAAATGTTTAAAGAAAAGATCAACCCATGGAAACATCTGCATTAGTTCTGTGCACACAGACCTCCTTGTCATTCTCAGAATCCTTTATTGTAGTATAATAGTAATAGTCACAGAGCTAGGACTTCTGTGTTAGGACTATGTTTTGAAAAACAAATATTCCAAAATGAAAGCAAATTTTAAATCCTGATATTACAAATGGCTTTGTGTTAAAATGTCCTTCTATAGCTTTTTCCTCTTCATATTTTATTTATTATTTGAGACTCAGAAACAGGGACCACACTTTTATATAGATATTTTCAAGTTAGTGAAATTTAATGTTTGGAATAGGCACCTAGAAGTTTAGTTCTTGACCCTTTTTTGTCAAGGCCTATCTACCCACATGCATATCTGCTTTTCAGGAGCAGATTAAGTATACAATTCTAAGTGAGTTTAGATCTAATTTGGTTTAATGAAATCTAAGTGAAGGAAAGTGATTTCTAAGTAGCAAAAGCTCTGGTTACAAGGTTAAATAAGTAATTTATTATAATCCTGCTATCTAGTCACTATTATTTACTCTGAATTTATGTGTTTGATTTATGTATATATTATAATGGCATAATTTTTGCTCTACCCCTGGCCTCTTAATAAATATAAAGTATAACTAGTTACATGAAGAAAATTTTCTACAATATAGAAACCAGAGGCAATAACTGAGAAAACTAGTCATTTGCAGGACGATAATGCCTACGGGACAAGGACCTCACGTACTGGACGACATGACATACTCTGGCTTAGACTCACACAGACCTACATTTGAATCCCTGTCCCTAAACTTACTATATGACTCTGTTGAATTACTTTATCTATTTGAGGTTTCAGCTTTTCTATCATTAAATGGGATAAATTCTCTAAAACACAGAGCCCACTATCTGTAACCAAAACAATCTCATAAATGGCAGTTGTGACTATTATGATTTACACATCTTTGGATCTTCTGTGATAGCCATTGTCACTCCCTGATTTCACTAAACATCTGATTCTTGGTATACGTCCGGTATTTTCTTTGGACTGGACAAAGCCTTAGAAAGGGCTATGTGTCTGGTTTTTGAGGGCTACTTAGTGAACAAGTCTTGTGCATTATAAATTGTATGTTTTATAATTTGATTTAAAATTATCCAAATCAAATTTATAATTTTGATTTAATTTTTATTTTATTAAATGGTATTTTTGCTAATATTTTGAATTAGCCGTTGACATTACTAACAAATAGGAAAAAGTCAGCAGAATTCATAATATTCATTACTCCTTTCATTACATATATACATTCAGAACAGAACCTCTACTGTAGTCCTTGGTCAGAGCAAGTTTCATAAAAGCTAAGACCATCTCTTCCTTAGAGAAGTGCTTGTTTTATGTTTAACCAAGTGTAGATTGCTTTTTCTAGAATATATTGCGGAGATCTATGTTCACATTTTTGTCTTTGCTATGTATCTGTATTTCCTATAATAAACAATTATTTTTCTATCCTCTCACTGACAAGCTTAACCTAAACTTAGATTTGCTATTGAGAAGGAACCTACAGTATTTTCATTTTTTTTGCTTGAGATTTTATATCTCATCTTTTTAATTTATATCCTTTGAGTTGACTACATAGTCACAGAAAACTCATTTGAGTAAAAGAACACCCACCTACAGAAACATGTGATATTTAAATTATCCTCAAAAACTTTTTAAGATTGGTATCTCCTCACCATGCAGACACTTACCCTTCCTTATGTGTCAGTCATTTCTTTCAAAATAAATCCCACAGCCTAAAATGTCCAGGAGTAGAACAGATTTTAATTAAATCTAACATCTGAAATTGTTGGATTACTATCCGCTGTAAAAATTACAATTGCTATAGTTATATGAAAACAGTTGTAACATTTAAGTAAAAATCTCAGAACACAAAATTTTTGTTATGTCCTCTGTAATTCCCAAAATACCAATATAATAAACTAAAACTTGAGTGATTATAGTCCTCAATGGGAGGAGGGAAAATATCAGGAGTATAAAGACAAACTGATATTTCCCTAAATCACCCAACCGTAGTAAAATAGAATGGGAGGTTTCAACATAAATGGAAGAAGACAAAATTGTGCTTAAAGCACTGTCCGTGTAGCTCTTCTCTCTTCTCTTTTGCATGTAGCTAGTGTGGTGTGACTTTTGTAAGCCCAAGCAAGACTTGGAAATGGAAATATTATAATTAACTCCGCATATAATATTGCAGGAACTAAATCTCTTAAAATATATGTGATGTTTACCATAAAAAATGCTGTAGTACAAAATATCTATTTGTTCATTAATTTATTCATTGAATAAACATTATGCTTTGTGCATGATAAGTACTAAAGTATTCAAAGTTAGATATATCTACTGGATAAGCCCCTTAAAGGTAGGCAGGCTCCATAATGGCTGTGAATGATCTCTACTTCCTGGTACTCATTTTCTTGCCCTTACTGTGGGGCTGGATTTAGTGACTTGCTTCTAATAAACACAATACAGCAAAAGTTACATAGAATGTCACTTCACAGATTAGGTTACAAGAAGACTGTAGCCTCTGTGTTGGGCACACTTAACTCGTTTTCACTCTTCCTTGGATCACTTGTGCTGGGGAAATCTAGCTGCCAGAGAAACCCACTAGGCCAGGGACTAAGACCTGACAACGACCTCATATTCAGGCAGGGAGTAGGTCTTCCCTGAAGTTGAGCCTTCAGAAGAAACCACAGCTCCAGCCCACAGCTTGACTGCAACCACGTGGAAGACCTGTGACAAAGGCACTCAGCTAAGCCATGCCAAGATTCCTGACCCACAGAAACAAGAAGATAATAAATGTTGGTTAAGCTACTAAGTTTTTGAAGTAATTTATTACACAGCAACAATATCACATACACCATGGCTTTTTATCTCTTTTCCAATATCACTACCTGGTTCTGGGCTCTCAAAATGTTGATTAAGTGAAAGAAATGAGGAAAAAAACCATGAAGGTTAGTAAGGTAAAAATACAGAAGACAAATTTAAAATACATAAGGATTGCAATGCATGATATCTCTATACTGACACAGTTTTTTTCTCAAGTAATGAATTCTTCTCTTTTCTAGTCATATTTTATCATTAGATATATTCCAAGAATCCTTTTATGAACATGAATTAGGTAGAAATGTTGTAATTATAGGTTGACATAGAATAATTAGTCCTAACTTTTAAATCTTTATGTCTTTAAGGAAAATTCTACATTGACTTTGATATTTGCTTAAAAGCAAATGGCTTGCTTTGTTACAGAAAATTAAATGATGTTGTCATGCTTTGGAAACAACCAACTTGTTTTTCCAGCACCATTGTGCACTCTAAACATTCTTAGAGTAGCTGTGATTTTCAGACAGAAGCTAACTAAATGGTTTATTCTCCCTATTTATATAGATTTCCTTCCAGGAAAAAAAAATGATAATGCTAATATGTTAAATGCTATTTCATTTATGTATATGAAAACTTCTAAATGAAAATCTCTGTGTTTTGTTTAGATCAAAGGTGTAATAAAGGTGAACAAATACAAACAGGCCTGGAGCAAGATAAAAATGGTACCAGAAATTGAATGTTAAAATTCTTTACCTTTCTTTTCAAACTGTTTACTGAGTGTGCATAAAAAGTTACATTGATAACCATAACATTAGCGGTAGGTGCCCAAACAATATCTGTGGATATTATATATTTGCCTGTACTGAGAAGTATGTCAGCTAAGTAGTCTTTCATTCTTTATTATGATACCAATTCGTCAAAATGGCACTGGTGAGAAATGACAATTATAAATCTTATTTTTGCTTATAATTTTTGTATTACCATTGCTCTCTAAAATCATAAGCACTCCTAAAAAATGACAGTTAAACCATGTGTCAGAGTAGTGACAGGAGTATTTTGTAGATATCATCCTACGTATGATATATTCTAGCCATTTTGTACATTCCTTCTCCTACTCAGAAATGCAAACTCCATAGAATGACAGGATCAGCTAGTTCTTCCATACCACTGGTTGGTCATAGACATTTCTTCTCTCATATTTTATCTATTGGTTAACAAATAAACTAGATTCATGGTCAGAAACCTTTAGACCACATTTATGTAGTTTTATGACAGAACTTAAATAACAAATAACCAAATGAAATTAAAGAACTGTTGAGGGAGAAATTTAATAATTCCCTTAGCTGAGGTATTTTACTCAATGACTTTTGTCTCATGAGATAAAACACAAACTGATTCTACAATTTTCATGGGCACTTAGAATATTTCCAAATTATTTAGTGCTTTGATTAAAATGATTGGACATATAGTAGTGAAGAGACATTAAACTAAAATTTATTGTTTAGCTGTGACCTCTTTGGTAGTTGCAAAAGGAAATGAATAGGCAAGCTCAGCCCTCAGAAGAAATAGATGAAATAGTTTAAACATGTAACCCGAAGTAGTTGTCTGACCTCAAATGAGATTCAAGTCATGTGTTGTTTTTAATCTATTTAATAGTTTCATTCTTCAAAATTTATGCTCCTTTAATAATAAAAGTCAGTTATATTGGATTAAATCTGGCATTTTTAGCCCCTTTCTGCTAAGAAACAGAATGAAAAACTTATCTTTTTCCTGAATATATGGAATCAGATCACACTAGCTTAGTAATATCCATCTTACATGTATTATACTATTTTGTAAGAATAACCTAAACAAATTTTGATATTACATGTTTTCATTTTTCTAGCTCTTATTTAGTAGAAATTTCATTCTGAGTGATACATGATATAAAGAAACATGCTGATAGCAATAGTTTGGGTTCAGAATGAGATAATTATAAACTACTAGAAATTACATTTTGCTGTCTAGAGTATAACACATTATTTAAAATATCCACCAAATTTTCTTTTAGTCCTTGATGTAAGTTAAGATTTATGAATTTTATCGATCAGTGATTCACCAAGGAATTCTATATCAACAATATGTCAATTTAAAGAATCAATAAAAATCAATTTAAAATGGTCCCCAAATAGACCTCAGTCATACTAATAGGAACCTATCTAAGGCTCAGAGTCACCCTCAGTTACATGTCTTATTTCTCCAAATTATTTAAAACCATCTCGGGAACTGTTTAAGATCAAAGGTATTGGCCAGTTTGATTTTTTCTGAGGTCTTTCTCATTGTCTTGCAAATGGCTGTGCTCTCACTGTATTCTCACGTGGTGGCCCCTTGGTCTGTGCATGCACGTACCTGGTGTCTCTGTGCGCTAATATCTTCTTTTTATAAGAACACCAGTCACATTGGATTAAGGCTGATTCCTAACAATACCATTTTAACTTAATTAGCTATTTAAATGCCCTATCTCCAAATACAAGTCATATTCTGAGGTACTGGAGTTAAGGTTTCAACATATAAATTTTGGAGGGGATGTAATTCAGCCCATAACACTCCCCAAGTCTATACATATATCAGAATTTATTTTGGTCTGCTGTAGGCACAGAAGACAGTGACTATCTAGTGTTCCATACTCCAGGGTAAGGCTTTCCTTTTTGACTCTAGAAACAAATAGGATTATTTTATTAAACACTTGTTTTCCAACAATGAAACTTTCTTTCTCTAATAAAACCTGTACTTTGAAAACATTTCCTGGAAGCAGGTGGAGGAGTATGTGGATGTCAGAAATATTTCTATGCCCCAGTGGTTATTCTTTCTGACAAGGAAGACCTAGAAGTATCATCAGCAAGACATCTCTCTGCCCTCATGTATATAATTTTTATAAAAACATCACAAATGTCTGAAGATAGTGAAAATTATAAAATGAATGATGCTAAAGCAATTAAAAACTATTGTGGTACAATTTAGATGCTTTCTTTATGTAGTAAACCAAAACAAATCCAGAAAAATTAAAATGTTAAATATTTTAAAATAAGAGTTAAAAATTTAGAATAGACTTAAGAAAATATTTATCAATCTCCTTTGGAGGAAAATTTTCTAATCCCAACGGGAAAATGACAGAAAGATGCATGTATTTGATATCTATATATTTTTAATAGATGTTTTAAAGAGAAGTTTAATTTCACCTCAAAACTGAACATAAGTTACAGAGATCTCCCATATATTCCTTCCCCCACATATGCATATCCCCCTACATTATTAACACCCACTGCCAGAGTGATACTTTTGTTACCGTTGATGAACCTACATTGACTCATCATTATCACATAGTTTATTATAATATATTATGTTTCACTTTTGGTGTTGTACATTCTATGGGTACGCATAAATGTGCAATGATATGTATATCCACCATTATAGTATCGTACAAGTAGTTTCACTGCCTAAAAATTCCTCTATGCTCCACCTATTTATCCCTCCCCCTAACCCATGGTAATCACTGATCTTTTTACTGTCTCCATAGTTTTGCATTTTCCAGAATGTCATATAGTTGGAACCATAGGATATGTGGCCTATTCAGGTTGGCTTCTTTCACTTAGTAATATGCATTTATGTTTCCTCCATGTCTTTGTATGACTCAATAGCTCATTTCTTTTTAGCATTGAATAATGTTCCAATTTCTGCATATGCCACAGTTTATTTATCCATTCATCTACTAAAAGACACTTTGGTTACTTCCAAATTCAGGCAATTATGAATAAAGCTGCTATAAACATCCCTGTGCAGGTTTTTGTGAGAACATAAGTTTTCAACTCCTTTGGGTAAGTACCAAGGAGTGCCATTGCTGGATTGAGTGATAAGAGTATGTTTCACTTTGTAAGAAATCACCTAACTGTCATCCAAAGTGGCACTATTTTTTTGTTACACCAGCAATGAATGAGAGTTCTTGTTGCTTCACATTGTCATCAGCATTTGGCATTGTCAGTGTTCTGGATTCTGGCCATTCTAATAGGCATGTAGTGATATCTCATTGTTGTTTTAATTTGTATTTTCCAAATGACATATGACATGGAGCATCTTTTCATATGCTTATTTGCCATCTGTATGTCTTCTTTGGTGAGGTATCTGCTAAAGTCTTTGACCCATTTTTAAATCAGGTTGTTTGTGTTTTCATTTTTGAGCTTTAAGAGTTATTTATATATTTTGGGTAACAGTCCTTTACAGGTATGTCATTTGCAACTGTTTCCCCCAAGTCTGTGGCTTGCCTCTTTACTTTCTTAGCTATACCTTTTGCAGGGCAGAAATTTTTAATTTTGGTGAAATCCAGCTTACCAATTTGTTCTTTCATGGGTCTTGCCTTTGGTATTTTATCTAAAAAGCCATCACCAAACCCAAGGTCAGAAAGATTTTATACTGTTATATTCTAGGCATTTTATAGTTTTGCACTTTACATTTAGTTCTGTAATGCATTTTGAGTTCATTTTTGTGGAGGGTATAAGCTATACATTCATTTTTTGCATGTGGATGTTCAGTTGTTCTAGCACCATTTGTTGAAAACATTTTTTTCTCCAATGTGTTGCCTTTGTTCCTTTGTCAAAGATCAGTTGATTGTATTTATGTGGGTCTATTTATGGACTATCTATTCTGTTCCATTGATTTATGTGTCTGTTCTTTTGCCAATACGACACTGTATTGATTACTGTAGCTTTATAGTAAGTCTTGAAGTTAGGCTGTGCCGGTCCTCTAACATTGTTCTTCTTCAATATCGTTTTGGCTATTCTGGGTCTTTTGCCTCTTCTTATAAAGTCTAGAATTAGTTTTTCAGTATCCACAAAATAATTTTCTGGGATTTTGATTAAAATTAAATTGAATCAGAATTTGTATAAGGGCTATGATGGCCTCATAGAATAAGTTAGAGAGCATTCCCCCTATTTCTATCTTCCTACAGATATTGTAGAAAACAGGCATTATTTCTTCCTTAAATGTTTGGTAGAATTCACCAGTGAATGTATCTGGACCTGGTGCTTTTTGTTTTGGAAGCTGATTAATTATTGATTCAATTACTTCAATAGATATAGGACTGTTCAGATTGTCTACTTCATCTTGTGTGAGTTTTGACAGATTGTGTCTTTCAAGGAATTGGTACATTTCATCTGTTACCAAAGTTGTAGGCAAAGAGTTGCTCATAGCATTCCTTTACTATTCTGTTAGTGTTTATGGTATCTGTTGTGATGGCTCTTCTTTTATTTCTGAGATTAGCAATTTATGTCCCCTCTATTTTTTTCTTAGTTAGCCTGGCTAGAGGTTATCAATTTTATTAATCTTTTCAAAGAGCCAGCATTTGGTTTTATTGATTTTTTCTATTGATTTTTTTTGTTTCTCAATTTTATTGATTTCTGTTCTAATTTTTTAACTTAATTTGTTCTTTTTTTTCTGGTCTCCTAAAATGGGAGCTTAGATGATTGATTTTAGATCTTTCTTCATTTCTAATACATGCATTTAATGCTATAAATTTCCTCTAAGCACTGCTTTCATCACATCCCACAAACTTTGATATGTTCAAAATGGCTTTCAATTTCTCTTGAGATTTTCTCTTTAACTCATGTGTTGTTTGAAATATGTTTTTTAACCTCCAAATATTTGGAGATTTTCTAGCTCTTCCTGTTATTTCTTTTTAGGCTAGTTCCATTTTGGTCTGAGCACATATATTCTATTATTTCTATACTTTTAAATTTGTTGAAGTGTGTTTTGTGGTCCAGAATGTGCTCTGTCTTGGTGAATGCTCATTGTGAACTTGCGAAAATTGTGTACTCTGATTTCAGATGAAGTAGTTTATAAATGTCCATAGATATTGTTGAGTTCAACTGGGCCCTTACTGATTTTCTGACTATTGGATGTGTCCAATTCCAATAAAGTGTTGTTGAAGCCTCTACCTATAATACTGAATTCATCTATTTCTCCTTGCACTTCTACCAGTTTTTGCCTCACATAATACAACACTCTGTTGTTAGGCACTTATACATTAAAGATTTTTATGTCTTTTTGAAGAATTGATCCCTTTATCATTATGTAATGCCCATTTTTATCAATGATAATTTTCTTGCTCTGAAGTCTACTCAATCTGAAATTAATGTAGCTACTCCTAGTTTTATTTGATTAGTGTTAGCATGGTATATCTTTCTCTAACCATTTACTTTTCATCTACATGTATTTAAATAGCTAAAGTGGGTTTCTTCCCGACAACAGATGGTTGGGTTATGTTTCTTTCTAATTTTCTCTGACAATCTCTGTCTTAATGGTGCATTTAGACCATTGACATTCAAAGTGATTTCTGATACACTTGATTTTATATCTACTATATTTGTTACTGTTTTCTATTTGCTGCCCTGCTCTTTGTTTTAATTTTTGTCTTTCACTCCTTTTCTGGTTTTAATTGAGCACTTTATATGATTCCATTTTCTCTCTTTCTTAGTATATCAGTTGTATTTCTTCCTTTTTTTTTATTGGTTGCTGTAGAGTTTGCAGTATACATATACAACTAAATCAAGTCTACTTTGAAATTACACTATACCACTTCTCAGGCAGTGTGAATACCTTATAATGATAAAATAATCCTACTTCCTCTCTCTTGTCTCTCATATCATTATCATCATTCATTTCACTTACACATAATCATACATTATAGAGAGATATAAGGATATACAATTGTATACATTGTTGCTATTATTATTTTGAACAAATGATTATATGTTGGATAAGTTAAAAACAAGAAAAATTAAAGTTTTTATTTTACATTCACTTATTCCTTCTTCAGTGCTCTTCCCTGCTTTATGAAGATCTTAGTTTCTGAACTATGTCATTTTCCTTCTCTGTAAAGAACTTTTAACATTTTTTGCAAGCAGGTCTTCTGGCAACAATTGTCCTTATTATTTGTTCTTCTGAGAAATTCTTTATTTTTTCTTCACTTTTGAAGGATAATTTTGCAAGATACATAACTTTAAGCTAGTGTGGGTTTTTATTCTCTCCACATTTTTAAATATTTCGGTCCACTCTCTTCTTGTTTCATGGTTTTTGAGAAGTTGGGTGCAATTCTTATTTTTTATCCTCTATAGGTAAGATATTTTTTTCCTTTGGCTTCTTTTAAGATTTTTTCTTTATCTTTGATTTTCTATGGTTTGAAAATGATATGCCTGGGTGTAGTTTTTCTGGCATTTATACCTGCTTGTTGTTCTCTGAGCTTCCCTTATCTGTGGTTTGGTGTCTGACATTATTTTTGGGAAATTTTAAGTCATTATTGTTCCAAATGTTTCTTATGTTCCTTTCTCTCTTTTCCTTTTGATATGTACATTATGTATATGTTATACCTTCTATAGTTGTCTCAAATACATGTAGAAAATATAGAACTGAAAATCAGGTGAGGGTAATCTTTGACATGCAAATTTAAGGATATCCACTTAAATGGACACTGTGGTATTCACCCAAATCTCTTTCATGTGAAGACTGAAACATTCATTCCTCCAACTTCTGAGAGTATTGACAACTTAGAGATCATAGAAAGATGAGATCAGTCATAGATTGTTCTTGGCTAAAGAGAACTGCCATACCAAAGGCTATACCTTCTTCTGTGGAGTGCACTAAATAAAATAACTCATTAATAAATTAGCTCTACCTATAATATGTTTGGTCCCCAGGGACTTTATATTCTCCCACCAGACTAAACTCAGCCTTTCTCAATATGTTACCTTTTTTCAAATCAATGTACAAATAAGCAATATTTTTGGCCACAGTGTTTGGAGGAAATTTTGATGGGGTAAGGGAAAATTAGGGATGGTACCAAAGGCCAGGGCCCTCATTCTCCACTGGGGGACAATTCCAAATAATTATCCTTGCTCCAGAGCTCCAGAATGCTGAAATCTTTGCGCAATTTATGTACAGCCCAATTTCTCACTCTGTCCAAACTTACTTTCTGCTCTTCCTCCACAAGTTTTAATCTCAAGATCCTTTCCCAATAAATGCCTAGAAGCATATCTGAGTCTCAAACTTTGATTTCTACAGAATCCAACATGCTAAAAATAATGATGAAAATTAAACCTGTAGGAGTAAGAATGTACTGAAAGGGAAAAAAATTGTATCAAAATAAAGAAGAGTCTGCAGTAAGGCAGAAAGAAGAATAATCAGAAAAAGTAAGAGGAAGGCTTGATAGGTGCTATGTCTAGAAATCTAGGAAGAAGACTACTTTAAGACATTTGGCAAACAAATGTAAATGAACTAGATATTAGTAACCATAAAATTGTGGGTAGGGTAGGAACCAAATGTCAGTAATTGAGAATGAAATCAGAGATAGAATGATATCAGGAGAAGAAAGCAGGTAGTTTTAAGTTTGTTTGTTTTTCAGGCAAAGAGAATTCTAGGAATATTTTTAAATGGTAGGAGAAGAGCCTATAAACAGAGGGAATGGAGTTGCAAATAAAGGAAAGTATGATTAAAAGGATGACCCAGAGGCGGTTGTTAGAAATGACCTTCAGAGTATGGGAGAAATACTGGATTTAAACAACAGTGAAGACTTTTGGGTTTTGCTCAGGGACACAGAGAGCTAGAAAGATCATTAGTCTCACTCTTGCTTCAAGAAAAAAACTGAGTAAAATGCTAGTTCATAATGTTTTTAGAACCTTCCAGAGAGGTGAAACTGTAAGACAAGTAACCCAAAATCTTCAAAGAGACAGGCACCTACAGACAGATGAAATGCAAACATTGCTTATTTGTACATTGATTTAACAAAAGGTAACATATTGAGAAAGGCTGAGTTTAGGCTGGTGGGAGAATATAAAGTCCCTGGGGACCAAACATAGGGAGCATGTCACTCCCTTTTTCTCCACAACCCTCACCAGGTGCCCACAGGGAAACCAGGGAATAGTCCTGAGAAATATTACCTGCTGGGACAGGCCTGGTGGAGCCAGAGGAGCCTCTGAGATGGGCATGAAAGCCTGTCTAGACCTTCATCCTTTTTCTCTCCTATGGGACAAACTCCTTAATCTGTGATGGAAAACAGCAACAAAAAAAATTTCTCCCTTAGTGAGATATTGGTGAGAATTCATTGCAGCTGAGGCAAGCGAACAAAGGGAAGAAATAAAATAAAACTCCACCAGTGAGAGAGGGACTGGAGGAGGTGACGGGCTGCTAACTAAAGTTGGAGGAGGAGCCTGAGTACTTAGGTAGTTTGTAAACCTAAGACCCTGAAGTGCAGTGCCTGTCTAAAACTTGAGGCTCAATCATAACATCAGAGCACAACTCCCTACTGCCCGCAAGTACACAAACGATCATAAAGTAAAAATGGTAGAAAAATGTTAATAGAAGAGCTGCAAGAGAGGAATCCTTTTTGAGATACAAAAAAAAAAAAAAAAAAAAAAAAAAAAGAAGATCTAAAACCATGGATGGATCAGACATTGAGAAAAACCCTCTGACAAATAGTCCTCACACTAAACCCAATGTGCTCTGTGGATTACTATAGCAACAGAAACACCTCAAACCATGTACAAGTCCAGACTAGATTAACACAAATGCCTACACCCGTAAGAACAAAGGGCATGTTCATTTCCTATCATTAAAACTGCTGTTCTTAGTCTCTACAGTCCTACATGATGTGTATATCTTTCTACAAAAACATGCCAAATGGCTAGAAAAAATAAATGCATCCCTAAAACAGAGCAATCAACAAAAACATACCCAGATATGACACAGATATGGGAAGTATTTGACAGGGAATTTGAAATAAATTTAATCATTGAATTGATTACCATACTAAAGTCTCTAATGGGAAAGATGTATTACATGCAAGAACACATAGATAATTTTCAGCAGAACAATGGAAAATATAAAAATAAATAGAAATGCTAGAGATAAAAAAGCATAATAAGAGAAACTAAGAATGGTTTTGGCATTGTCACAAGTAAGTAACACAGCTGAGAAATGAATCGGTAAAAATAAAGATAGGTCAATAGTAATTACCCAAACTTAAACACAAAGAGCCAAGAAGAAAAAGAGTGAGCAGGGAAAAATGGAAATAACCACCAAGACCTGCGGGAAAGATGCGTTAGTGAGATCTCAGGAGAAGAGCGAAAAAAAGAATGGAGAAGGGGCAGCGAAAATATTAAAACTAATACTGGCTTCAGAACTTTCCAAAAATCATGACAGCAAACAAATCAAAGACCTAAAATGCTAAAACAGTGGTGCCCGACCTTTTTGGGACCAGGAACCGGTTTCATGGAAGACAATTTTTCCACGGACTGGTGGGGGGGGAGGCGGGAAGAATGGTTGGGGATGATTCAAGCACATTACATTTATTGTGCATTTATGGTGCAGCCAAACCTCCCTGCTAATGATAATCTGTATTTGCAGCTGCTCCCCAGTGCTAGCACCACCTCAGCTCCACTTCAGATCACCAGGCATTAGATTCTCATAAGGAGCCTGCAACCTCACATGCGCAGTGTACAGTAGGCTTCACACTCATATGAGACTCTAATACCTCCGCTGATGTGACCGGAGGCAGAGCTCAGGCGGTGATGCGAGCAACGGGGAGTGGCTGTAAATACAGATGAAGCTTCTCTCACTTGCCTTCCGCTCACCTCCTGCTGTGTGGCTCCTATCCTAACAGGCCACGGACCGGTACCAGTTTGTGACCCAGGGGTTGAGGACCACAGTGCTAAGAAACACCAAGTAGGATAAATACAAATGCACAGGTGTACATACATGTACACACATACACACACACACACCTAGGAATATCATATTTAAACTACTAAAAACAAAATTAAAAGACAAAACCCTAAATGAATCCAGAATAAAAAGACATATCATACATGCAGTAGAGCAGACTTCTTTTCTTATACCAGAAGACAATAGAGTAAAATCTTTAAAATATTGAAGGGAAAACATCTGTCAAACCAGAATTCTATATCCAGAAAAAAGTTTTCAAAAATACAGGAAAAATAAAGAATTTCTCAAACAACAACAAAGAATTCATCACCAGCAGACGAACACTGCAAGAACACTTCTGGCAAAATGCACATATCAGACAGAAATCTAATCAACACAAGGAAATAAAAAGTGTAAATGTAGTAAATGAGAGTAAAAATACATAAGTATTTGTTGTCTTAGTTTTAATTATTCTTGAAAAAACTGTCTAAAGCAAAAATGATAGCAATATATTCTGTGTTTATAGCATATGTAAAAATAAAGTGTATGACAACAATACCACAAAAGATGATAGGGTTTTGTAAGGTCCTCATATAGCATGTGAGGAATATAATAATATTTGAAGGTAGAGTCTGACTAATTAAAGACACATATTGTAAATCTGAGTGCATACAAAAATGGTGTAAATATAAGTTGAGTGAACATAAATCTGAAAATCTAAAAAAATGCCTAAATAAATCTAGAGAAAGCAGACTAAGAAGAAAAAAGGAACAAAGAGCAGAGAGAAAAAATAGATATAACTTGTAAAATAATAACTTTAATCCAAATATATCAAGAATTATTTAAACATGAATCTTAAACACATGAACTAAAAGTCTGTCAGTTGGAGCAAACAATATTCAAATATATACAGCCTACGAGAAACCTACTTTAAGTAGAAAGGCTTATTCCTATTGTGTTGGATTGAAATCAGAGTTAACAATATAAACTCACACTTTGATAGATGGATGGATAAATACATACGTACATACATTTACATAGATACATATCTGTGTGTGTATGCACAAATTATTATACACGCATATATTTCTGAGCTCTGTTGAGAATACCTGAAAGCAATGACACCCCAGTGGCCAAAAGCACACCTACACTTAGGTTTTTGTTTCTAAATACTATTCTCCAATAAATGGTACCAGATCTCCTTTATGAAGTGCTTGATTCCAGGGCATGGGCAGGGAAAATTCAGGATGAAACCTGGAACATCATGTGGCAACAGAACATAAGCACATGCAAAATAAAGGGTGAGAGCATGTAAAAAAAGGCACAGAAATTATCCTGAAAGAACACCTATCTGCTAAACTTGGAATAATTTCAACAACAAAATAAATAATAAAATTATTGGATTATAATCCATAAAGTAAATATCCATGAGACCATAGTGACATAAGTATATTTTTGAATAAATAAATAAATTGGGGAGAAGCAGAAGCTCTTCCTTAGAAGAATTCCAATGGTTAAAGCTACAAAGAATGAGGGAAATAAGAAACCATCATTAGAAAACCAGCATATTGATTGTTGTAGGCAAGATCCACCTATGAATCCTAAAATTTGTAGGAGAAAATTTGAAGAAAATCAAGATGTTTGCACAATCTCGAAGATCTCCCTTAAGATAGTTATTTATTAGAATGGGAAACCTAGTAACTTTACAGCAGAGAAACCCAGCTGAAATTATCTTAACCAACTGATCAAAGTTTATATCACCAGTGTTAAGACATGGAAACATTATGTGCCTTTTGGTATAACACACTAAGAATAGCACAACATTTCTGTGGTATTCATGTCAAAAAATGCACAACCTCAACCAAATCGTGAGAAGACATCAAGCAAATCCAAACTGAGGGACACCCTACAAACCTACAAAATAATTGACCAGTTCTCTTCAAAAGCATGAAATGCAAAAAAAGACTGAGGAACTTACAAAGATTAGAGGTGACTAAGGAGACATGACAGCTAAAGGCAATGTGAGACCCTGCCTCAGACTATTGAACAGAAAAATGATACTGGTGGAGCTGATGAACTCTGCAAAAGGTCTGTAGTTTGCTTAGTGTGATCGTACCAGTGTGAACTTCTCTGTCTAATAATTTTATCACAGTTATGTGAGATGTTAAAACTGGGGTGAGGGGAGTATGGGTGAGGGCTGTAAGGCCTCTGCAAAATCTTTGAAATTTTTCTGTAAGTTTAAAATTATTTCAATATGAAAAGTTTTTAAAAAACCATTTAAAAAGTAGTAAAAATGTCTACAAGACTGAAAAGTATAAGAAAATAGCATTTAATAACATAAATTGAGAATTTTCAAAAGCTTCTTAGAAACTATGACCTTCATGGAATTAAGAATGAACAAGTTAAACTATCTGTAACAGAAGCTTCCTCAACAATATTAACTTTCAATTTCTATTGAGGACGACACAAAATCAAGAGTAATCTAAGAACTAGTGGAATTCCATACTAGGCATGAAACTGGTCTGCAACAATATATTCTCCTTCACAAACACCATCCTGTCCTTTAAACTCTCCAAAATCATACCTCATTATTCCCTGCTTGCCCTTCCACAATTTTGACTTGCTTTTATTGCTACTTTATGCACACTATCTTTTTCATCTGACTGTATGCTTCACCTCCCACTTCAAACACATAAGCATTGACTTCATTTTGGCTTCTTACCCCACGACTTTTCCTCTGCCACAGGTCATCACACAATAAGGGGAACTTGAACTGACAACAGAGCACACAAGTGCATGCCACTGTAAATCAAAGCAGTAACGTTATGCTATAGCGATTTGGAAATTTGGAAAATTGAGATAAACTTTAAGTAGGATTTATGTGGAAGGCAGTTCTATATAAGAGACTAAGACTAAGAGAAGAACAAAAGCAAACATAAAAACAAAAAGAAGACAAAAAATTTGTAGGTGAGATTTGATAATAGCCTCAGAGAATGGTACAATTTTTTCATTTTACAAAGGAGTATTGAGAGAACTAGCAACTTTTCCCAAGGCCACATGGAAACTGGACTCCAGGTCCTCTTACTTCCAAATTAGTGTTTCTCCTATTATTTCCCACTAGCTCAGTTTTGGGGTTTTAAAAAAAATTTTATTTTTAATTATTATGGGTACATATATTTATAGGGTCACATGTGATGTTTTGATACACACATACAATGTGTATTAATCAAACTAGCTCAGTTTAATGGAGAAAGTGATCATAGTATGAGATATCAAGAAGAAAATTAATAAAAGCTATAATAAAAAGGCAGATTGTGAAAGAATTTACATGTCAGGCTAAGGAATTAAAACTTTATATTGAACATTTATTTTTGTACAAGTCCATTCATATTGTAATCATAGTTCTCAATATTCAAGAGTCTCAAACATACTTTTTTCTGGGTCCCATATTTCTTATCTGTTAAATGGCAATAGTAATACCCAGATTCAGTTTATTGTATATACAGTAAATTTATATAAATTGCCTAATGGTCAATAAATCGTAGCCATTACTATTACTATTTATGATTTCTGTAATAATTTAATATATCAATACAGAGGTAAATTTTAGTTGCTGTCTTCCATTCTCTATTTTATTCATATGTTCTATATTTTACTATTTACTATATTTTGTTTGTTTAAGGAAACATAGGGATAGAAAGTGAACTTTATGAGATTTGGTAGATTACTTTATTCATAGCCCACTGTATAGTAAAGATACAATAAATTTTGGGCAAATGATTAAGAAGTAATGAAAAGATCTGCAAAAATATACCAGTGAAATTCATATTTAAGCCTTTCACCTGAATACTCCAATATATCATAAAATAAGACAGTACACTGATAAAATTTAGAACAGACAAGTCAAAAGTTTTCAGGGAAGGCTCTCATATCATTTGTTGGATATGAGGATAAGTATGCAATGGAAAACTGTTAAAGGTAAGATAATTGAGTGTAAGAAAGTGATAGGCAAACACTGAGTTGTTATTAATAAAATAGCACACCCTGATTTAGTTATGTTTTTTAAAAAGCCATTCAATGAATTTATGCTCAGTGCCTCTTTGGCAATCTTGTCACAACTGTTCAAGTCATTATCTTAACCAGAACTTACTGAATTCCTGCCAGTAGTCAAAGGCTGAGTTAAATGGTTTTGCTATGGTTTGAATGTGTCCTCCAAAATTCATGTGTTGGAAACTTAATCCTCAATACAACAGTATTGGGAGGTGGGGCCCTTTGGGAGGTGTTTTTGTCATGAGGGTTCTGTCCTCAGGAATGGATTAATACCATTATAAAAAGGACTTGCAGGAGTGGGTTAGCTTTCTTCTGCTTTTCGGCCCTGTGAGGACACAGCAAGAAGTCCCTCACCACATGCTGGTACCTTAATATTGGACTTCCTAGCCTCCAGAACTGTGAGAAATACATTTCTGTTATTTATAAGTTGCCTAGCCTGTGGTTTTTTGTTATAGCAACACAAACAGAGTAAGACAGGTTTCTACTCAGAAAATTCAACTTGATATAAGTTATAAGAATAAATAGGATGGGCATCCCATATTTAAATTAGTATCTATGAATAGTTAGTTTTGTCATACCCCATGAGTCCAAAGAAGGTATGAAAATTTGTTTATAAGGAGATGTTGAGCTGCATGCTATTATCATTTAGATTAAGTTTGAAGTTAAGGCAATTTTTCAAACAGAATTAGATATCAACCAGGAAAAAGAATTAACAATAAAAATGAACTAAAATATCTTTATGAATAAATTTAAAATGGATTGCTGCTGTGATCATGAAAAAATATATAATCATTAATTGTGTAATTTCATTCTTCAATCACTAGCACACTGCAATATATTCAAAGTATAAACAAGGAAATTCATTGTAAGATTGTTGATTTAAAGGTTAGACTAACAAATCTTTCAATTTGCCAGCATTGATTGTCAAAATTTATGTTCATTAACCTACTGGTGACTAAGAATAGACTTGCTTTCAAGTAAATTGTTTTTCAATGAACAGAAAAATCAATCTTTACCAATAGTGATGAATCTTTGCTTCCTCATTTATAAATGCACTGACAGGAAAAATAATTTCATCACCAAATAATTACTAAATTAACAAACAGTAATTCTATAAAATTTCAGATGAAAACAAAATAAACATGCTTGACAGATTAAGCAAAAAGACAACAATGTCTGTTCATTAACTTTAATTTCATTTAAATAAAATGAAATTCTTCCCAGGAGCAAATCAATACTCAGACTCTTAAATCAAGAGACAAATAATTGATTACTTTATTTTTTCCTTTGTGATTCATTAAATGGGAAGTTTTCTAAATTGAAACTTATTTATATATTATTAACTCTTTAAACTTTCCAGCAATCAATAAATATTTGTTAATACACCTTAGAAATTACTTCTCTGTAAGGTCTTACATTTAAGCATTTCATTAGAATGAGTTTGTATGAATAGCTAACTGCAGGGCTATATCTGAGTCAATAATACTACCGATGGCTTCAAATTTATTAAAAAAAGAACAAAGAGCCTATTATGCATGCAGAATAATACTCTCACATTTGACTCCCTGCTAGCACCTTCTTCTATTTGATCCTGTCCTTACAAGCCCGTAATCATCAAGTTTCAGGCAGCCAGTTCTTTAATGTGAAAATTGAAATAGGCTGAAAAGATTAATTCCAAAAGCAGGTAACACAGGATTGTGCCCTGCAGTGCTGTATGATACAATTCAGAAAGAGCAGTATTGCCACTTAAATTGTGGACATATGGAATGGGATCAAAACAGGCCAGCAGGCATTGTGGGACAGCTGCCAAGGAAGTCTTACAGAAAAGTGTTTCATTGTCACCTTCACTTCATGGAGATAAAAACTTAACAAGGAGCAAGTGATTCGTTCTGTTGATGATTATGGAAAGTAAGATGAGCTTCTGAAGGGAAGCTACAAAAAGAGTAGGCAGGAAGTTTTAAGTGACACATTGCTAATTTGGAGACTTTCATCCCTCCTAAATTTCATTAGAGATGGCACCACTGTGAGAAATGTGTTTGTGCAAGAAGTTGTAGGTGGTTGAATACGGAACACTAGACACTCAATTACCCTCTGTGTTAATATGCACTGATAAGCTCATGGCCTTCAACAGGGAGACACCAGCCCTGGTCATTTTTAATACCATTTGAATGTCAGCACATAGCCATGAAGGCAGTGAAGTGCATTTGCTGCCAGCTGCAACAAAGTATTTTCAGCAGCAGTTTCCCTTAAAACAATTGTTTACATATAAATGTCAGCACCTATGCTCAGTAAAATCTCTTTATTTGATTTCTCTTGAACAGACCATTCAACCAATCATAAACTCTTTAAATATGAATCTAAGGGTTTTTTCCTTCTTATTTGAGAAGAGGATATTAAGTCTGAATATGAAAGACAACTGAAAATATTAAATACACATTTCTAGGTAAAATGGCAGAGTGAAGATAGATCACAAAACTTCCCTTTCCCAATGTGAAAAATAAAAAGCAAGAAAGAAACAAGAATTTCAATGATGAACAAACAATTCATCAACAAAGTAGGAGTGATGAAAAATCTCATCTATAATCTGTTATATGTCTTAGCCCGAACTCTGATCCTATCCCCTTCTTCCAGAAGCAGTACACAAGTATAGAATAATCCCACATTATCACATAAGTACTATTTGGAAAGAAATATACTGACTGTTGTGTAATAATAGTTATAATATTAGTGACTGTAAGGGTTTCCTTGAAAATAATGGTCCTGAGTCCTAACTTTAACCTTCTACAATGTAAATTAAGAAGGTAAATCTCTCTAGGGTACTACATAAACGCAGCCTCCAGTTTTATAATGCAGAGATATTTCCAAAGTCAGGGACCTCCTTACCCCTGGAAATGTAATTACATACCTCCAAAGTTAACCCAGCTAGGAGTCTGTCTCCTGAAATAGCCATTTGTTTCTTAAGGAGCTAAGTTTTATAGCTCTTTCTTTTGGTTTGCTATATAAATGATGTGAAATTTCATCCTAACTTTGTAGTCTCCTACAGTCTACACGCATGTACATTGATGAGTTTACTCAATAATAAATTAATTTTCTTTCTCTCATATTTGTTACTGAGAGGTCTGTCTTTGTTGTCAGGTCTTTTATTTCCTCAGCTGATAAAATAAATAGTTCTTGCTCAGTATTGAGAATATTGACACTTTTTTTAATAAACAGTGAGTAAATTCTATTATTATTCTAATTTTACAGACGAAGAAACTGAGTTAAGGAAAGGTGAAAATGATTGCCCTAAATCATGCAGCTAAAGAATTAAGGGCTAGGGATTCAAAACAAATATTCTGACCTCTATCACCACAGTATCTCAGATTAAAACAACAAACGAACACAAGACAAAACCTGACCATAGTTCAGAGTTCCCTCTTGATTGGGAAGACAAATATGACATCTGAGGAGAGTCCTGCAGAAGTAGATTACCTAAACAAGAAAGTGGACTTTTAAAAAAAGTCTTAAAACAGAGAGTAGATGCTCCATCAAAACATCACATGTACCCTATAAGTATAGACAACTATTATGTACCCATAATAATTAAAAATAAATTTAAAAACAAAGAATGCCAAAAGACTGCTGAGATTTTTCTACCCACTATCTTTGCCCTCAGGCTACCAAAAAGTAGATAGAACACAACACCCCATCCTCAATCCGTAGCTTGGATAGGAAGACAAATCAGGCTAGAAAAAAATAGAGTATATCTGAGACTTCATCACTATTAAATCATACATAATCGGTAGACAAATATTTCCCATAAAGTATGAGCAAGATGAAAAGAAATGACATGGAAACCATGCATACCAAAACAATTTGAGAGAGGAATGCATAACATGCAAAAGACTTGTCAAGAAGCCAGTCTAAAAGAAATACAGTCACTAAAATTGTAAAGTAGAATCCTATGTAGATATTTGTTCTAGGCAAGCACTTATAATATGAATGAATTTTGTAAAGATGTCATAGGTGAGATAATAAAGTTACAGATAGCAATGAAAATGGAAACTGCTGAGCTAATCAGCATACTCCTACAAAAATAGTAAGTAAATTTAAATTGTAACACATACTGATTATAGACAAAGTCAAATAGAAAATTTCTGGCATAGAAGAAATGTGAGATAATTACAATGGATGAATAAAAAAAGAGGCAAAAATATTGCAAAATAAGTATTATTATCTCCCTAAATTAGAGAAACCCAAAAATGGATCATAAAAAACCCAGAATCACAGAATCATGTTTAGATGATGAAAATTTCTCTAAAATAGAGAAAAAAATTCCAAAATGCAAGTTCACAAAAGTCACATTGACTTGCAACAAGTAACAAAATTAGAAATAAAATTAAATTAAAAAAAAACTTTATCTTCTTGAAAAGCTAAAAATTATCTTTGAAATAATATTTGTGTTAAAGATGAAATCAAAGTAAAAGCTAAAATATTTGGAAATAAGTTTCTATGACTACCCTACATATCAAAGCCAATAAACACAGGAAAAAAAGGTGATCAGTGGGAAAGTTAGAATATCAATAAATTTTCTGAAAATTCCAGGAAGTTTTAAATAATTGAGTAATTTATCACTCAATAAATAAGAAAAATATCCATGAAATAAAGACAACAATATTAAAATAAAAGCAGTAGAGAATATGAAGGCAGAAAGTAATGAATCAGAAAGAATAATTTATTAGAGTTGATAAAAAATGAAAAGCTGGTGTTAAATAATACATATAAATAAATTGGTTGCCAAGACTGGTCAAGGAAAAAGAGAGCACAAATATACATTACTAGGAATGAGAAGAGCATAAATGCTTATAGAACAGAATATTTTTATTTTTATTTATTTTTAATTATAACATATATGATATGGATTTTGTACCAATAAATTTAAAAGTCTAAATGAGAAAGATAATTGTTAAAAAATCTTCATAAAAATTGGTTCAAAAAAAGTGGAAACTCTGAGTAATAACATAGAAAAAAGTGAAAACGTCGTTTTTGGTTCCCATTGTTCAACAGTGAGTTCTACCTGTCAATCTTTTGCATTTGTATAAACTTCTTCAGGGGAAGAAAAAGTTGAAAATGTCTCCAGTTCATTAATACCAGCATAATTTTGTGGTTCCAAGAATGACATAAATGCAAAAGCTAGAAGCTAATCTTCCTTGGAAACATAGAGTATTCTAATTGAAATATGATAAAATATGAACATATTCAATCTAGCTGTACTGTGTGTACCGAAGGAAGGATACACCATGACCTGTGGATTTTAAACTCAGAAATGCAACAATTGTTGAACATCAAAAAAGTTGTTAATGTAATTAACAAGACTTATAAATAAAAGGAGAAAAACAGTTTAAAAAACTGATAAAATTAAACTTACATTTTAAAAAAATAAAACTATTCACTAAAGACTGGCTGAGGAAAATTTCTTAGCTTGATAAATGGTATACAACAAAAACCTCAGCAGACATCAAAATGAATAGTAAAATTGTGGAATCTTTGTCATTACATTTGGAATGGACATCTTTTATTGTTTGAATTTTTATGATAAAGGTATATGAGTTGTGTAATTAAAAAATTTTTAAAAATCTGATTTTGAAATTATTGCAGAGTAGAAATAATAAAAATATACTGACATTGAGTCCTTGATTGACTTTCAGCTTGATTGTTATTAGGATATAGAAATGCTACTGATCAAATGCTACACTGATTTTGTAACTTGGGACTTTGCTGAATTTCTTTACCAATTCTAGGAGTCTTTTGGTCTAGTCTTTAGAGTTTCCTAGATACAAGATCATATCATTAGCAAACAGGAATAATGTGACCTCTTCTTTCACGATTTGGATGCCTTTTATTTCTTTCTCTTGCCTAATTGCTCTAGCTAGGACTTCCAGTACTATGTTGAATAGAAGTGGTGACAGTGGGTATCCTTGTCTTTTTCCAGTCCTTAGGGGAAATGCTTTCAACTTTTCCACATTCAGTATGATGTTGGCTGTGTGTTTGTCACATATGGCTTTTATAATTTTTAGGTATGTTTCTTCTGTGCTGGCTTTGTTGGGGTTTTTTATCATGAAAGGGTGAAGGATTTTATCAAATGTTTTTTCTGTATCTATTGAGATGATCTTATTAAGATGATCATATGGTCTTTGTTTTTGCTTTTTATGTGGTGAATCACATTTATTGATTTGTGTATGTTGAACCATCCTTGCTTCCCTGGCATGGCTCAATATCATTTACAATAGCTGCAAAGAAAATAAAATACCTAGGAATATATTTAACCAAGGAGGTGAAAGATCTCTACAAGGAGAACTGCAAAACACTGATGAAAGAAATCGTAGATGACATAAACAAATGGAAAAACATTCCATGCTCATGGATCTGTAGAATCAACATTGTTAAAATGTCCATACTGCCCAAAGTGATTTTTAGATTCAATGCAATTCCCATCAAAATGCCAATATCACATGTCACAGAATCCTAAGATTCATTTGGAACCAAAAGATGCTGAATAGTCAAAGCAATCTTAAGCAAAAAGAACAAATCTGGAGATCATATTACCTGACTCAAATTATACTACAAGGCTATACTGAACAAAACAGCATGGCTTTGGCATAAAAATAGACATAGACCAATGGAACAGAGTAGAGAACCCAGAAATAAAACCATATGGCTATGACCAACTGATCTTTGACAAAGCATACAAAAACATATACTGGGGAAAGTACACCCTATTCAATAAATGATGCTGGGAAATTGTATACCCACGTGCAGAAGAATGAAACAGGACCCATGTGGCTTGCGATATACACAAAATTATTCAAAATGGAATAAAGACTTAAATTCAAGGAATAAAATCATAAAAATTCTAGAAGAAAACATGAGAAAAACTCTTCTAGGCATCAGCGTAGGAAAAGAATTTCTGACTAAGACCAAAAAGACAAATACAGCAACAACAAAAATAAGTGAATAGTACTTAATTAAATTAAAAAGCTTCCACACAGGACAGAAAATAATCAATAGCGTATATAGACAACCTATAGAGTGGGAGAAAATATTTCCAAACTATACATCCAGCAAAGGATTAATATCCAGAATCTATAAAGAACTCAAACAAATCAGCAAGAGAAAACCAAACAACCCCATCAAAAAGTGGGCAAAAGACATAAACAGAAGTTTTTTTAAAAGACAAGAGACAAATGACCAACCACCATATGAAAAAAATGCTTAACATTAATAATCATCAGCAAAATGCAAATTAAAACCACAATGAGATACTACCTTACCTCTGTCAGAATGGCCATTACTAAAATGTCAAAAAAACAATAGATGTTGGCATGGATACAGTGAAAAGGGAACAATTATACACTGTTGGTGGACTGCAAATTAGTACAACCCCCATGGAAAACAGTATGGAGATTCCTCAAAGAACTAAAAGTAGACCTACTATTCAACCCAGCAATCCTACTCCTGGGGATCTACCCAAAGGTAAAGAAGTCATTTTATCAAAAAGACACTTGCACACCAATGTTTATTGCAGCACAATTCACAATTGCAAAGATGTGGATTCAACCCAAGTGCCCATCAATTCATCAGTGGATTACAAAATGTGGTATATGTATACCATGGAGTATTACTCAGCCATAAAAAAGATGAATTAATGCCTTTTGCAGCAATTTGGGTGGAACCGGAGACCATTATCCTAAGTGAGGTATCTCAAAAATGGACAAACAAACACCACACGTTCTCACTAATAAGTGGGAGCTAAACAATGGGTACACAAGGATACAACAGGTTATAAAAGACCTAGGAAACCAAGAAGGGGGGTGCTGAGCACACAACGAATGCTATTCTGGTGCTGGGCACACCAAAAGCCCTGACTTAAACATTATACAATGTATCCATGTAACAAAAACTTTGTACCTCCTTAATGTTTTGAAATAAAATAATAAAAAATAAATATATACTGACATTAACATTGGTTGATTTTCTTTATGTTTGCATGGTTCGACTGGGTAATTATTCCCTTACTTATTAAAAGAGCTCTAATAACTGTAAATAAACACTTTCTATTATTTAAAACAAGAAAAATCAAATAATTTAATTTTTAAAAAGCTATATTGTATTTTCATATTTTAGAAAATCAAAAAATTGGAAATAAATTAGTCTAAGTTGATTACTCTTATTTTCTGTACGCTTATATGCAATAATCCCTGGAGGAGAGGAGAAACTGAAGAATATAAAATACAGAAAAAAAAATGAGGCTTAGGGAGATCAGATAGCAAACATGAAGAGACATACAGCTAATAAATGCCAAAGCTAGCACTGGCCACAAAGCTTAAGCATTCAGAAAATTAAGACTCTTGTGCTTTCTACCAACAATTTATGTTATTAGAGAAGTCGTTTAACCATTTCATGCTAAATTTCTTGTATTATAACATGAAAAAGTTTGGATTTATGGATGGATTTATCTAGATAATTATGTAAAAAAAGTTCATTTCACAAGAAAAGATGTTTACTGGTAGTTTTGTTCTGAACACAGAAGTATAGGTGGATTATTTCCTGACTGCAATAGGAACACACATACACACACCCACATACACACATACACATTCACGCACACAGAGAGTAAATAACGGCCATTGAAATGATTGTGTGCTTTTTTACCAACAGGTATGTGTTAATAGATTATAGTTACTATTTTTTATTTTTTCTTTTAAATATAAAGACAATGATACTCTTATTTATTTTCTAAATACTTGGTATATCATTCTTTACTAAGAATGTCCTTCAACCAAATAGTGAATGTCCTTATACTTGTGTGGGGCTTATATAACTTTTTTCCTCATCCAACTCATTTTATCTTGGCTGGTTGTTTTTAATAGTGAAAACCATCATGATTAATGTATGACTTCCTTCTTCTTAGTCTGAAGTAATTTTGGCTCTTATAAAGTATTTATCCTGAAGTTTGAAGGTTTCTACTTTCTGGTCCACAGAATATAACTTTTTAACAGGAACATGGAAACATAATGATTCTTGGTCTCCTGGGCTCCTCGCCCACTATGAAAACATAATGTTATAATTTAATGTCCCTGCAAGGCTTTCATTGTATAAATGAGGATTTCTCTCTTTTCTATACATGAGAACTAAAACACTAGGTGAATGTTCTAGGCCTTATGAACCCTATAGGGTAGAGGAAATGCTGGAATTTGGAGGGTCCTCTGACCCAGAAACCCTTGGGTCTCCAGCTGAAAAGTATCTTCTGATTTAGGTTATCCCAGGAGAGTAAGTATAGTCAGCTTCAGCAGTGTCCGGGCAGCTGGAGGTGGAGGATCTCCCAACAGCTCCATGGCCACTGACCAATTTTGCTGAAGTAAAAGAAGTTGGGTTGGGGAAAACAAGTATAAGTCTCTTCAAGATGAATGCTGGCTATCTCCATTTCTCTGTTCATGGTTTCACTGGCATCAACAATCTGATATTCTTTTGTTATGATGGCTGCAGACTAGACTCAATTTTTCTTTTCATCTGAACTAGGGGCTAAATTACTGAAAAGCTGATGGATGGGAACCCTCACTAATTTCTTTCCATATTACCATTTTCTCCTTAAGTACTCACAAAAGTTAAAATTGATAATCCACAATGGATTGCTTCTTTTAGACATAGTGTTGTTCTCAATGGTTAAAACAGTTAAAAAGTAACTCCCCAGGGGCATGCTTGTAGCTCTGACTCAGGCGGTGCAAAGGCAATGTATGTAACCTAAACGTTTGTACCCCTGAAGTATATTGAAATAAAAAAAATAAATTAATTTTAAAAAAGTAACTCCCCAAACCATTTGTTATTGTTTCTTCATATTGGTTTATTATTTCTCAGCCAAATGAGGCAATTAAAACTCAGAAAGTTTCACATGCATAGATTTGCTCTCTATTTTCTTTCTGCCTCCACATACAAGATGAAATGGCTTGTAATTTCCTAGGTAAAAACGGAGAAATCAAGATGCTTTTCCAACTACTCTGCTCCTATGGTTAGGAGGACTTGTATATTGTCCTTCGTCCATTTATGGGCTGCTATATTAGGAAGATAATGCTCTTAAGATTTCAAAGCTAAATCACTTCTCTACTACTAGGGTGCACATTACATTTGGAGCTTCATCTATTTTTAACTTTCACACTAGTATTTCCTCATCTCACAGATCCAGCATGAAATGCAATTTAATTTTAATTGGCTTAAATTAAACATAACTGAGAAGGTCAATCTAGTATAAGATATTATATAATTCTTTTCAAAAGCCTTCACATAGTCAGGGTCTCCTCACTGTCTAGCAAATTCAATATTTCTGTCAGGATTCAGTTGCATGACACGGAAATGTCTCTATGTATCTTACATTGATTTAAGATAACGAATTATGTACTTAAAAAAATGGTTGAACAGACTAGAGGCAAGGCTTTGAGATATGATCACAATAACAACACTAACAAACCTGCTTACCAGGGGAGTCTGTCCAACCAGGGTGGTGGGGAATTGAGAGACATCCATGGAACCACCACCCTAGCAATTAAACCACTACTGTCCTCTCCTTGGTATACTGTCTGCTGCTTGGCATCCATGAAGCCAGAAACTGGAAATATGGACATTATTGTAGAAAAATTTCATATTTCCAAATTTCACTCAAGTGTCTCAAATTGATAGAACTTAATTTTCAATCAGAATCCTAGCTACATAGTAGTAGATGAAACATAATATTTAACTTTCCAGCCTCTGTAGTCCAGGAAAGCACAGTAGAAAGAGGATATTGTATTATAGAAAATGAGAACCAATTCATCTCTTGTGGTATGTAATCAAACTCCTCCAAGTCTGGTCTTCAAGGCCCTCTGTGATCTTGCCTCAACCCACCTTTTCATATGTTGTCTCCTGCCCACTATATCCTTTATCTGACTTATACGTAAGGCAAACTGAATTCCTCTATAAAATTTCCTGAATATGCTGCAAAGTGTCCTATTTTTGTTCCTTTGATTACTATTTTTCCCTTTCATCTGTCCAAATCCTACCCTGTCTTTAGTGCAAAAGTCTCTTCCTTGTTGCTATGTCAAAGTCTTGTCTCCCCTGGACCATCGACCTTTGAAAGTAAAGTCTCTTTCTGTTACTCTTAGTCTCCCTTGCTGTAATTTCAGCACAGCGTCATGTACACAAAAATGCATTGAACATCTAAAAACATATGTTAACATTATAAACATATAATGGAGGCAATTTGACAATTTTACAACACTAATTTCTTTCACATGTATTTTATGGAATGTGAACTTCATTATGAATTAACCATTGCAACTCCTAGGAAATCAATTTTCAAAGTTTCGGTTCAGAATCTTTTATTCAAACCAAAAGTTTACCTAGATGGCTACTAGGCTTAAAAGGTTTTCTTACTTGAATCAGGTGGGGTCCACAAAGTCCCAATATGTATGTACGGCTCCCATCCCAAACACACACACACACACACACACACACACACACACACACACACAGAGTCCCTGATAGAGCTCTCCCAGACCTACTTAAAGTAGAGTTTGAAAACTACTTCCTTAAGTGGACTCTTTTCATATGCGTGTTCGTGTGTGTGTCTGCACGTGTGTATGTCTGTGTGTTTATATGTAAGTATTCTTGAAGGTACATACACACCCAAGAGCATTGTGGAGTTATTACTTAACCTTATTTTTGGACACTATACCAAAGACTAGGACCTAGGTATTTTAACTCCATATATTTTTATTAATAACTAAACTGTCTCAAACTTTTGGTAGATGGAGGTAGGAGATGGATAAATAGAAAAATAGATATACCAGCCAGAAAGGATGAAAAAGAAAAAAAGGGATACAGGGAGGGAGAAGAGATAAATGGGCAAGGAAATTATTGGACAGTAGGTGCTACTTTCTACATGTAAAAAAGAGAAAGAAAAACAAGAAAGGAAATGTGATGCCAGACCATAATCACCTCATCAAGGAAACTTTCAGAGTTTTCCCTAGTACAAGTCCCCAGGGCTAGGTTAATTACTTCTTTTGTTCCTGTGGTAGTGTTTAGAATGTTTTTATAATTTGAAACCATTAAATAGATCATAAAAACTAAATAATTAAATGCTCTTCCTGTATATATAGAAAGAACATACCACACAAATGTAAATGATTATTTCTAGTCCCCATCATACTCAAGAGTCAGGCTATTCCAAGTCTGACACCTCTCTTCTCTCATCCAAAATAACAGATCTGTTGAACTCTACTTAATATTACATGAGATTAAAAAAAATCGCTATAGGTAGATGTTATTGGGGCTTAGTAAAGAAGATAAATATAACATTTATTACCTAGGCCTCTAGATTTCTCAGATTCTTTTAATTAGGAAAGAATTAATTTTATGTCCTATTCATGATAGTCAAATTTTGTTTTTGATATTTTTATTCCATCTACATAATACAATAAGCCTCCATATTGTGACAGTATTCTTTACAAACTGCCTTAACTGGTGATGTATTGGAGCCATTGTTACTCTTTTTCTTTTTTTCTAAAAATCATGTATTTCACCAAATTTAAATTATTCCTTTTGGAAATTTTATGTGGATTGAAGTTTGCAGAGAGAAGACTCGAGGATAATCCTGTTTGCAGGATTTCACAGAAATATAGTAATTGTTATTTAGTATTACTTGATTTGACACAAAATGTAAAAACCCAATAACTGTGGTACTGAATTCTTGCCAAGTATAGGTGACTTATCAGGTGGTTACAGTAACGGATTTACAAATCAACAGTGTCTTCTTTTCCATTTCTGGACTAGCTACTGACTCATAATTTGACCTTGGAAAATCAGTAGGCCTCCTGTACCTCAGTCCAACTGGAGAATTGGATAAAAAGAGGATTTGCTGATAGGTAGATGTTGCATTTTGGCTGAATATATCATATATAGATTATACATAGTTTTCTTTCCTTTGCTATGTAAAAACTTGTCAATGACCGAACAACATTTCTGTTTCACTAAGCATCCATTGTCTTATCATTATTAAGGCATTTTCTCATTAAATTAAAAAAAAGTTGTGAGTAACTATTATATTTAAATTTAAATATAAGTAGTGATTGATGATTAATATATTAACTTGGAACATTTAACATAAACATGAATGCATTCAAATAATATTTTATACATAATATACCTTATATTGGTTTTATTATATTTATTTTATTATATGTTTATTTTTCTTATGATATATTTTACATATACTTGTAATATATGTATACACACACACATATATATACACACACACAAAAGAGATGACTAAGCTGTAAATTTCTTCAAGGATATGATGTATTCACCTATGTATTCCCTGAACCCAGTTCAGCATCTGTGACCTACAAGAAGCTTAATAAATGTTTGTCAGATGAATGAACGGGCAAAATATCCGACTTATTGCATCTGCAATTATGTAAATAATGTAATAATTGAATATGAAGTGGAAAGGTACATTTCTTCATGTAACAAAAAAGTCTTTCCTACGTCTCTATACTGACATTGAAGAAGGAGAGCGGAAGAAGGACAGCTGGAGGGAGCAATAGGGGAAGAGAAGACAGCAGCAGCAAGCCAGCCTTTCAGCATGGTAACCACTGGCCCCACGTTGACTTCCATTATTCTTTCTGAACCCTTCTATACCAACTCTTATAGATGCTATTCATCATTTACTTAAAGAATTAACAAGTAATATCTGTTTAAAGTTACTATAAACACTTGAGTTCATGTTAATATTTATGAGTAGATCCAACTAATCAATGTCTATTATAATAATGATGCTCCACTCTATGTGTGTGAGATGCAGAGTACAAAATTACCAAATCTAGGGAAGGACAAAAATATTACATAAAATGTATATATCCCTGAAATCAACTCAAGATATTTAAAGACAAATACTTAGATATACACTGAATCTGTTACTAGTTCATGTTAAGATAACTGAAAATTTTGATATATTCATTTAGATTTAGTGAGGAAAACAATTCATTCCCACCATTTATTTTACTGGGTGACAGAATAAATAGTCCAATTCAATAACCCATATTTGTGGGTCTTTGAAACACTGCCTACACTGAGACTATAACCAAAGCTCTGGACCCATTCCCAGAAAAATACATGCATTCACATGCACACACGCATCATTTTCAGGATGCTCATGAACATATTGAAGTTGGATCCTAATGTAAGAATCCCTACTTCTTTGAGAAGATAAAGGATACTTATCCACTCGTCATTTTTCTATGTCAAGGAATATCTACTAGAAGAACACTGCTAGCCTCTTGACCAGCTCCTTTATTTTTCCTTGACCCCTGCAGGAACAAAAGAGTTTTCTGATTGTTTGGTGACATCCATTGGCCCATGTTTTTTGCTGAAGATAATCTAGTAAAAGTCTGCAGTAGATAGGCACTTGTTTTGTTTTGTTTGCTGCCTTCTTTTCACTAGCCTCTGTTAGGCAACAATCTAGGGTACATATGTCTAATCTACAAACACATTTTTTAATCTCAGGTATATTATATCAATGAGTAACATAAGAAGGGTAAGGGGGCTGGTGTGTTGGCATGGGCAGGATACAATGGAGAGCTGGCTTGGCCACAGATCAAAGCCTTTTCCTTTAATCAGCTTTATCATTAATAAAGCTCAATATTTCCAAACTTGGGAAGTAGACATATTTTTGTTATTTATTAACCCCTCAATACCTTAATACTTGTTTATACAGTTACATCTACATGGCAGAATAAAAGAAAAAAACTTGAAGAAATTATAACTAACTTTATGATTTAGGGTGTGAAAGTTCATAATATTCTGTAATATTTTAAAATTTAAAAAATAATGAAACTCTTTTTTTCAAACTCAAGCCAGCATATACTTTTTTACCTTTTAAAGTTTATCTAGTTAAAATCTTTATATTACAGATAAGTAAAATAATAATATAAATAAATAAAGTTAAATCATATGGATAGATCAATACTAGTCTAATGTGTCTCAGTTGTGTTCTTCATACTGCCTTTAAAAACTTGCTTAATTCCACACAAATAACGTGGAAGAAAAACTCAAGTTTTGTAAGTATTACTGCCTTAGCTTTGGCTGCTATAACAAAATATAATAAATGAGTGGCTTAAACAACAGAATTTATTTCTCACAGTTCTGGGGGCTGAAAAGTCCAAGATCAAGGTTGCAGACATATTTGGTTCTTGGTGAAGTCCCTCCTCCTGGCTTCTAGACAACTGTCTTCCTTGATGGCCTCTTCATATAGGGCAATGATCCCATTATAGGGGCTCTATCCTCATGACTTCATGTAACTTAAATACCTCCCAAAGGTCTTATATCCAAATACCATTCTGTGGGGAGTTAGGGCTTCAATATATGAGTTTTGCGAGGACACAAACATTCAGTCTATAATGATTACCAATTCAGTTATATATGTTTGTGTGCGTGTGTGCGCATCTATAGACAAAGACTCTTTTCAATTGCCTTTATTGTTGATATGTTGTGACTAAGATCCTTATAGACATTGAAGTACAACCAAATAAAATTACTATGTGTATAGGTTTGGCAGATAAAAAATATGATGTCCCAAACATCTATCTCCTGACCTATCTTTGAATTTTCTTTCCTATTTTCCTTTCATACCAGCCTCTAAGACTGTCCATTCAAATAGAAAATTTCACTCTGCCTTCAGGGTATCACACTTAAATTGTTCAATAAAATGAGTTATATATGATCACTACATTGGAATCACATTCTAAAAGTGCCTTTGTTGCTTCTATTTTATTAGCACTCATGCAGCAGCACAATGAAATAAACTAGTTTACTTTCCCTATGTCTTCTGAGATACTGGTTCGTTCGGCAGTTGTTAAATCTTTCAAGCAGATAGACATTTTATTGTAGTTGTGTTGTCTGTCTCAAGGTCTAAATTTCTTATAAAACTAGAATTGCTAGTATTCATATTTCAAAAGACACTCAGGACTCTTTTTTTGCTTACAAATATAAATAATCATATATTTGCTGTTCCTCTTTTAAATTCTAAATTTTTTTTTTCCTGTCAGGGAGATAGAGGGATTCCCTAGGTACACTGAGGGAGGTTAAGCATTATTTCTCTAAATGTGGCTAATGTATTTCCACTTTAAATTAATAATTTAATACTAGTTCACATAGACACAAAATGAAATAGAAAGTTATGTGATCAGTCCAAAGTTTTGACCAAAATAATAACTCATTTCTTCACTTATCAATCAAACTGCAATGGTAACCAAAGTGCCCATTGAGTTGGTCAAACTTCCCAGCTTCTAGGTACCCATTAATTCCAGATTCATTTAGTCATTCCACTTAAATTGAATATATCAGTTAGTTCCTTTGTAATATAGCAAAAGAAAGACTTCCTGCTTGTGGGGTGCTGACCAAATCAATTTGACTCTTTGCATCCAGGTTGGATGCCCTTTTTTAGAATTAGTCAAAAATATTTAATTAGGATATTTACCTGAGAGGCACTCCTCTCTCTACATAGAATAGTCTTTTTGTCAAATTTTCTAGTTAATTATACAATTGTCAATACCTCAATTTATTTAACACAAATAGGTTTACATGGAAAAATGTGCTTATATACTTGAGTGATTTTTGTATGATTATTTAAGATGTATAGTGAGTAAATAACATAAAAAATCTCACTTATGTTGTTGCTGAGAAAGGATTAGACAAGATCATTACTTCTACTCCACCCTTTTCTTTCTGAATTCTGTCAATGTTGATTTGAATAGCCAAAAAGTCGGGAGTCGGCTGCAAGGTAGAATGGTAAAGACTTTGGTTGGTATTTAAGTAGGACATGCTCTAGAATGCTTCTGCTTTTTCTGTCAAGATTTCTATAAAATCTTCTAATATTAACAAAATTTTGAAATGTGATAGAGAACTATGAAATCATTTTAAAAGGACAAAGATTGAATGTAAATATAGCCTTTTTCTATTTAAAATAGAGTATTTTTAAATCTTGGGGGTTTCTTTCCTATTGAATTTTGTGGTTTTTTAGACACATCATCTTCTGAATTGTTTAGCTATTTCTAGCACATTCCATGTATCCTAATGGTAGATTTTTTCTTATGAGCAATCATACACTGTGATCCACTGCTATTACCTTGATGTTTATTACAAGCCATTTAGAAGTTGCTGAAGATTAAAAATGTTTATCTTAAGGTCTAAAAGTACATTTACATTTGTCTCCCTAACACAATCAAGATGGAAATATCTGAACAATAAAAGTAAATGGTAAATTCTTTTAATCTTTTTTTACCCTGCCATTGATTTTACACTAAGAACAGATTATCACATGACTTCCATAGACTTCCTAAAAGTGGTGTGCTATTTTATAAGTGAAAAAGCTTTCCTGTTGAAATATAAGCCTTAAACTAGAACTTGAATGGTATAAAAAAAATTCAATTCCCATGAAAAAGGTTTCAATCTGGGCTGCTCTGTATCTAAAGGATGATTACATAGCAATGACCTGGAAAAAATGGCATGTTAAATTTGTAGTTATTTATCTTCAGCATTCCCTCATTTTGCTATTCTACTTCCTTCCTTATGTTTTCTTTTCCTCTTTTGACGCTTATTTACTTTTTGCATGTACCCTTTCCCAACATATTTACTTTGTCTTGTAGGTGCAAGATAGAGTTTTGGACTAAACTGAGGATGATAGCACCAACTTATTGTTTAAACTAGCTTTCAAAGTTACATTAAATCATACATGCTTCAAAAGAACTTCTTTGTAAATGAATGTATTTGATGGCTCTTGATGTCTAGAGGCATTGTTTTTGTTATTTAACAAACTCTTTTATCCAACTTTTATATTTCCAAGTTAATACTGGAATTCATTATTCCAGTGAAGGCTGTGTATACGGCAGGAGTCCCCAGCATATGATTCCTTCTTTGAGATAAGGTGACCAGCAGGTAGGCTATATAAATTTTCTGTCATAAATGATTTGTGCTTATAATTTACTTTCAGAATGAGTTACTCTATTTTCTCATATTTTGCTTCTTACATCTTTCCTGCAACATATCAAATATATTATGTTTAACTTTTTTTTATGACTTTACTTTTTACCAATTTTACTATTATTCTTCAGTTCATTTACTTTCCCCTTACCTCATCACCCTTCCTAGGTATTGTCCAAAAGAGAATGATTTTGTTTATGCTGCAAAATTGGTATCAGGATGTATTGGGCTGCCAGAACAGTACCTACACAACAAGGAATTCAGTAGCTCATCTAACAAAATGTTACGAGTGTTCAGGACAACTTCAGGTTAATTTCCATATTCCCACCCAGCAGCTGTTTTGATTTTTTCTTCTATGATGATCTCATAATCTCATAGCTCTTATAGATGACATCAGTTCAAAAGCAGGAAGGGACCTCTTTACTCTCATGGATTTCTTTTTAAAACCTGGACACCCTTCCCAGGGTCCATTCATAGGCTTCCTCTCAGTTCTCATGATCACCATTGGGTGATACTCCCATTCTTTAACCGGTCACTGGGTAGAGGAAAGGCATTACCATAGTGGGCTATGACTAGTCAGCATTCTTTTCTTGTGATTTGGAAGGAGTCCAGCACAGGGCTGCCCAATACCTGAAGAAAAGAAAATTCTGTGTGCAAGGTATATGAGGAGAATGGCATTTGGATAGGCAAAAAAATGAGTAATTTCTGCCATAGGCTGTAAACTCAATGAGGGCAAATCTCATGCATTCTTTACTCAGTGCAGTATGTCAAAGACTTAACACAGTGCCTAGTATACAATAGGCGCTCATCAATGTTTGTGAAATGAATTTATGAATAATGCCAATACTGATTCTGTAGAGAATACTAAAGTATAGTCATTGAAAGGCAAAATAGGAAGCATGTAACCATAATCCCAAAGAGACTATAAGAATAAAACATAGTCTTTGTGACAATAGTATGCAACAGCTAGATATTCTGGAACTTTATTTTAAAGTCACCAATGTCCTCCAGGTTGCTGAATCTAATAGTCAGTTTCCAGTCATGTTGCTTGAATCATGAGCAGCATATGATACTGGAGATCAGTTCCTCCTCTTCACACAGTTTCTTCTTTCCACTTTCAGGGTATCACACTGTTGTTTGCGTCCTCTCTCACTGACTGTTTATTCTCTCTTTCACTTCTTAATATGGGAGTGCTCCAGGGCTCCGTCCTCATTCCTCCTGTCCTCCCTATGTATTCATTCCCTTGGTGATCTTTCCTGTCTCTTGTCTTTAAATACACCAAAAAAGAAAATTGCTAATATGCTTCCACAATTTTTCTTTCTTTCATTTTCTTTTCTCTTTTTCTTTCTACTATAGACCAAGGTAGAAACAAACAAGAAAATGAAATAAAGTTGCTGCTGTGACTGTGGAATTACTTACAGCAATCTTTGAAGAAACATGCCCATTGGGAGAAACGACATAATTCAATTCAACAAATGTCTGTGTAGCTCCGATGATGTGAACAACACAATGCTAAGGAGCCAAATGGGAATGAGGCCCCCTCTCAAGATGCTTACAGCAGTGTACAGGCAATGTCAGTACACAAATAACTATGAAAGAAAGCTGAATAATCCCTAACTCCTTTTCCTTAACCATAAACTTGTTCCCTGTCTCTTCTGTCCTAACAAAAAGGAAACAAAACGAAAACAAACCACAAGAGCATTTTTTCCCTCAGAACTGCTTTATGTTTTTTAATTCCAGAACTTTGAAGGAATTTCTTATACATACTCTACTCATTCCTTAATCTCTTATTATAATAATATCTTAATATAATAATATCTGTATTATTAAACCTCATTTGTACTGAAGTTACTATCTTAAGGTTGAGTGAACACTGACCTCCTTGGGCCAAATCTTCACTTTGAGCGCAGATCTCATCTTCTTCAGTCTTCCTGCTGTATTTAATGCTGGTAGCCACTCTTTCCTCTTTAAACACTATCACACTCTTCCTTGTTCTGTCTTCTCTGTTCACTTCTCATCTGTTAACTACAATATGACAGAATCTTGGCATAACACAAGTTTATGTGAAAGAGTTTTATTTGACACAAAGTACATTGACATTCAGCATGTAAAATATTCATGGAAAAAAAAACCAGTAAAAGTTTATATTGCACAAATGCAAAAAGGGGAAGTAACAGTTTCTTTGTAATTTAAAGCTATACTCTACCAAACCAAAGCATTAGGTTAAGTTACAAGTTCTGTGTTAAAAAGATATCGACCAACTGAAATGGGACCCCAGGAAAGTAACTAAGCAAAACATTGACAGGATATGTAAAGCAAGTCACAAAATGAAATAGTTGAGGACACAGTATATATTTAGCCTGAGCAAGATGCACAAAAGGAAACCTAATTATTGACTTTGGCATTTGAGGGACATTGTGTGAAAGTTAGGGTGAAAACATATGGGCATAAATTTCAAGAGAGATCATTAAAAATACCTAACAATTTGAGATATCTCTTATTGGAAAGGATTGTCTCATGAAGAAGTTAGTTCAAGCAGAAACTAAATAGCAATATATCTGAAATATTCTGAAAGGGATTATTGCTTCAGATGGGGGCATAGACTAGATTAAAAGCCTCTTTCAATGTGGAAATGTTATGATTAATAAAATCATTAAAAGGATATTATTACTTTAAGTTTTCAATTATGATTTGGACATCTTTCAATTTATGTTTCCATACGAGTATCTTGGATTTGGGGAGGAAGTGATGAAAGCTAGTTGTGTTACAAATGATTAGTGAGATCTGAGTCTGATGTGAAGTTTTGCATAAGAAATATTGGCATTCAAAGTAGAAAGTACAAGATTTATACAACAAACCTATTTGGGGAAAATTTAGCAAAAGAGAAAATACTACAATGATGGAAACATTTTTCTGTGTATTTTGGGCTTAAAAAAACTATTTCCATGAAATTTCTAAAGTATTTCATTCAGGTTTTCTGTGGTAAAAGACATAAATTTGAAAACTCTATTAGCCGTAAACAATTGCATTGTTATAAGCTTGGCATGACACTTCCTTTCAAAGTATGGTACAGGAAAAGAAATTAAAACCCTGTCCTTACTCACTTTGGAATAAAAACTTTTTAAGTATCTTGAACTTTTCAACATATATGTACATGTGTATGTGTATGCAAATATGTATATATACATATATGTACATGCATATGTGCTTATGAATATGTATATATACATGTACATAAATATATGCTTTCATATATGAATTTCACATTCTTTCATATATAAATTAATAGATATGAATATATATGTGAGATATATATATCTACACACACACATACACAAAATAACTCTCCAATGAAAGAATAAATTCCAACTGACAGATAACTACTTTTGACCTGTTTCTACAGTCAAGCCCTCTTGCTTGATATAGTCCTAAGTTCAAAGTCAACTTTTAAATAAGAGTTTATTGAGTTTAATTGATTTTAATTTGAAGTATCATATAGCATGAAGGATATTATGCATGAATTTTGCTTTTAGGATGATTCTAAATGTTTATTGCATACAGTGAGAAGGAAAGTTGAATGTTAAGAATAGAGACTATACTAAAGGTTTTCAATAAAACAGTCAATAAATCAGCATGTAATTCATAAAATAATAGATTATCATGAAATAAGTAAGTCAACTACTAATTAAAAAGTAACAGCAACTTAGAAAAAATTAATTTCATAGTAAAAATTATTCTGCCAAGGAACATTCTCGTCTTTAAGGAAACAAATCGTTGTCATTAAGTTGGTGTGGGTGTCTATTAAGCGTTGTTACTATCGAACGATGTATTTTAGGAATGGCAGGTTATCTTCCATGAACAGATCCTCTTGCTTATATTAAGAGACTGTTCAACTTAGAAATGACAAATTATCAATATTGTGCATGCCCTTCAAGGTCATGGTTCAATTTAAACATTCATTAAGTCTTGTTTATTTTTGCCAACCTGTAAGTCAACGTTCACTATCAAGTTGTAGATTAATAAGAACAATTGATATTTGGTCTTAGACACACACCATTAAAATCAGAGTTGGGCTGACTCATCTTAAGCAAAATAAAGTGCAGCCAGTGGAACCATAGGTAATATTCTAACAATGTAAACAGATAGTAGAATTTTCCCATCCCTTCATAGACTCAAGCTATCTTCCCTTCCTACTACAGGAACTGGTGGTGGATTACAAGTTCCTTGAAGACAGAAGTGGAGTGATTTGGATCTTTAAATTTGACCTAGTGCCTAATACATGACTTAGTGCAAATCATAGCATGAAGGAATCGCAAATCTGATTTCCAAAGGTTTGGATGGATTGTAGTTTATATTTTTTCTGATATTCTTTTTTCAGTCCATTTCCACAAAATGTAGGGAAATATATAAAAATTGCAAGTAAAAATGAAGAAAGGTATTAGCACAGTACTCTATTAATATCCTGTGGCTCCAGAGGTTATGGAGCCCTCTCTCATAAAAGAGAATTTAAAGAATATTCTGTTCTAGCACTCTCATTTTCCAAGGAACTGAAGAAGGGTACATGTAATTTCAGTAATATGGGGTAAAATCCATGGATGTCTTTCTTTTCAGACATTTCACTTGAGAATCAAATAATTAGAATTCACAAAGCCATTATCAAAAGCCCTTTAAGTCAGAGAGGCCTATATTGGGTTTTCCACAAACTATAATGTGATCAGTACCATGGATTTTGAGAACAATAATAAAGTAAATTTACTATATCTAAGAGCTATGAATTTTGCCTTTTAATGAGGTTTTTAAAAATTGGATAAATCTTTTCATCAGACCTGGTTATTCCCTATCAATTATAAGTTTGTCAGGAGGATTAAATGAGTTAATGTATATATGGTACATAGCATAGTTCCTGACACATAATAAGTATTCATCAAGGTATAATGATGCTGATAATGATGATAGTAATCATCATTATTTTCTGCTTGCTTTTTCCATTTCTGTCCGATCCTAACCAAGTCAGTGAAGGGTGAGTCAGTCACTTGTGTGTTCACTGCAATCTGATATAGTATGTTTTTCTTCACCCTTTCCATATATACTCTCTTTTCTCATCTACCTTTGATAATTGTTTATTTTTAATTACATGATGCAATAGATTGTCTCAGACCCTCATGCAACTAATATCTTAAAACACCTTTCTGATAGTCTTATAATTACCTCTTTCTTTAATATGGATTTAATTATCTTTGCTGAAAATGCATCACATATTTGTTAACGATTCTAGAAGGAAGGAGTTGATGTGTTTTGCAGCTCCATCCAAGGGAATTTTCAAACTAGGCTACTCTGTCTCTCTTCTACCTCATCCTTTGAGAATCAGTATAATAACAGAAGTTAGAGATGGAAATGTGTTGTAGAAATAATTGATGAGTATTCATTAAAAATAAAACAAGATTGCAAAAAAACTGATCTAGGCCAAAATAGAGTAATAAGGAAGTTTGGGCATCTAGAAGCTGGTATTGATGCCTCCATATATGTGTTACCATATTGCTTAAAAATATAATGACTCAATCTATATAAACTTCAGTATCATCATCCATAAAGTGGGCATGATACTTATCCCACAGGACTTTTGTGAGAATTAAATTAGCAGAACATGTAAAACACCTTTATATTGCCTAGAAGGTAGCAACCAGTGAATGAATGGTTTTTTTTCCCTTTTGTTTCCCCTCCCTGCAACTTTTCGCACATAATGTTTACTTCTAACCTTAGTATTCTTGAGGCACTCGGGTTCTTGCTAATAGTTTTGACAATGTGTCTACTTCATTTGTTGTAGATAATATGCATACCATGAGCTTTTTTATTTTATGATTCTCTTGCTCTCTGATCTTCCATAAAAATATTTAATGCCTTTTGATTTTTTAACTTGGAATTGTTTCCACCTCTAGAATTACAGCAACAACCAGAGATAGAGAATGATATAAACACTTGAGATGGAAAAATGTATTCAATGATACCTAACAAATTTCAAAGGCACTAAGACACAATTTTTTTCAACTTTCAACAAGTCTGAATTGAGCTGTAACTTTCAATCACATAGCATCTTACAATTGAAGATGTTTTACCACTCCTGTTGGACAGGAGTAGTGGTAAAACAATCTCATGAATTTTTCATTATTTGAGCATACTCAAGTGTTAGATACTTGAACATCAAATCTTGCCTATTAGGTTGCAACTTGTAAAACTATGCAAGAAATGATAATGAAGGGATCTATTAACCCTTAGAAAGCAAATGGTCATGAGAAAGAAATGAGAAATGTGGTGATTAAAAATGTTTATTAACACTACTTAAGCAGAGGTCAAAAGCAGGCTGGTGCTACATAATTGCAAAGCATTTTAAGAGCACACACTACTAAGTTGAATTCATTTATGGAATTTTGAAAAAACTGCTGTATCATCAATACATTTGATAGCAGAGCAGACCATATGGTGTGAAAAATCATACACTTTGTCTAGGAGATGAAAAATGATTTAGACTCTGAATGTTAAAAACTTAGTATTACTTTAAACAATTTGGTTGCTTATTTTCCTTTTTATGTATGCACAAAAGTATGTAATGAAATTTGAGTTAAAGTAACCTTAAAAGATCTCTTTAAACAAAAATAAAATTTTCTAAGTGATAAAAAAATGTTTCATTGTTTATGAAGGGTGTTTATTCTTTAAAAGAATGATGCTTCTTAAAATCTAGTCTGCCTTAAATTTTAAAACACATGGTATTCAATTTTCTCTCTTCAATTTAAGTGGAAAGATTGTTTTTGTTATTTGTCTCTTTATTAGTTTTCATCCCTCCCTTCCAAGTACTCTGTTTTATATAGTTTTAGCTATATCCCAGCCATTTAATGAACAAATTTATTAGAGTACCTTCCAATTAGCTTTTCTTAGGTGGGTCTGCTCTCTCTATCCTAAAATATTTAAAAATGTAGTATGAAAGCCAAAATAATTCTAACTTTGTTTACTTTATTGCTTTCATGGCTCTTTAGCAAACAAACACAAATATCTAACATGCTTTGTATTATACTTCACCTCCATTTTTTCTCTTACTGACATGTACTTTCTTTTTTAAATAGTTATTGTCAATGGAAGTGACGAAAAATTAACTTATTCTGCAACGCAATTTGGAAAATACACAAAGTTACAAAAATCAAATGAGCATTTCTCATGATAGAAAGTTAAAATTCAGGAAGTATCACTATGGTCAGAAAAGAATGTTACATAGTCACTGACACTTGAGAAGATCAGAAATCAAGAACCATTTGAGCTTCTGTAGCATAGACTAAAATAATAAAAGTGATGTCTTAGAAAGTTTTTAAAAATATAATACCTAATAAATTGGACAGAAAACTAGAAATATAATAATAAATCCAATTAGAAAATATTTCCATAATCTAGGGATAAAGTAATGAGATTTCCATGTTAGGATAGTGGCATCACAACAACCACAGCCACTACAACCCCAAGTATCATTTATTGAGTGTTCACTATGTGCCAGCCACATAGTGCCAGGCACTTTTAAAAGTGCTGTGAATGATTTTATTTTGTCCTTAACAATCCTATGATGCAGGTACTATTATTCTTTCCAGTTTATAAATGAGGAAATCGTCTTAGAGAGATTAGTAACGCGACCTGCTTCTCCATGGGAAGGGAGAGACAAGGGGTCATACAAAACAAGAGAGGGTAATTGGAAATGCATGCTTGACATGGACACACATTACAGAAGATGAGGAATTCCGAACTACTTGATTAAAAATGAAAATTGAATCCTTAAGTTTATTTGAGAGAATAAAAACGGAAAAAAAGAGCTTTGGGGTAGAGAATGGAGAGAGCAAGGAAACATGAGGAAGGAGACAAAGAAGCCAAAAGTCAGACTATAAGGACACTCAAAACAGGTGGCAGAGAACAAGCATATTGGAAATTAAAAACTAGAGAGAATTTTAAATGGCAGATATAATTACCTATAGCATAAAATGTCAAGGAAGATGAAGATAGGAAAATAATCGTTCAGAAAAGAGTTATTCATAATATAAATATATCTGTAGATTTTTCGATTAATATATTTTCATTAAAGAAAAGTTCCCTTCAAGACAACTAGACTCATTTTGTAAAGCTGTTCTCAATCAAACCAAAGATATAAAAGAAGAGAGAAACTGAAAGAACAGAAGAGAATGAAGGAATAAGGCAGTGAAAGGAGGAATGAACACACATGGAAAAGCAAGGAAGGAAGGGGAGGGAGGGTTGAAGGGAGGGACCAAAGAAGGATTATTCATTTCTTCATTCTATATACATTTCTGTTGATTAAAGTTTTGTCACATATTTTATGTATAGAAATGCCATCAAAGATTAAAATCAACATTAAAATATATTTAGTAATTCACAATATAATAAAATTATGAGTGATTCTATTCAGCATAGATCTGGCCTAACAATGTCTTTATTACAACAGCAATTTAATTTTTTTTGTTAGCCATGTCTTTCATTTAATGGGAAAAAAAGAACTTAAAAATTTAGTAAAAGTTCATTTATCTTCCTTGCAAAATGAGTGAAGAGTTTAATTTATATTTCTTTAAACTAAAGTAAAACACATACTGAGCTTAGACTGCTGATCTAGTAAGTTTTACTCTGGGTTGATCATAAATCTTGTTAGTCATTCTCAACTGAACACAGTTCAATAAGCAGCAGTATTTTAACTACACAAGTTGATTTTGTAAAGAAAATAACCCACAGTGGTTAATTAAGAGAGATAGACTAGTGAAAATAGAGTAAAGTAACATCCAAAGATTGTTCGGGTACTCAAGTAAGTAAAATTTAAAAAGAAATCTCCAAAATGTTTATAAATACAAATTCAGAAACAAATTATGAAAAGTAAAATGTGAAGTACTTCTTCGTATGATAAAGCAGAGACTTAAGAGATTGATAGCTTACAATAAATAGAAAGACAGAAAAGTAAATTATTTGTGCAACAAATATGCGAGTAGTACTGGCATTTATTTTGGAAGAGTCGCTACTGACAGTGATTAGGATTTGAGTAGTAGGTGTGACTGAGGAGACTGTCTTATAAACCTACAGGTCTTTCTGCTCAGTGTTCTTAGGAGTAGCAGAAGGATCCTTATCACTGTCCCTAGAGTTTTTGTTCCAAGATTCATGCCATCCTGCACCCCCACCCCCACCCCCACTGTTTGTCCAAGTGTCTCAAGGTGTTGTTTAATGTGCTATAGGCTATTCTGAAAGCCTTGGTCTTCTTTTTGTTGTTATCCTGTGATATATTCTCACAGAACAAAAAAAGTTGTGTGGCTATCTCTTTACCATAAATGATGAACCCAACATAACTTCTGTAATCTGGAAAACTTTTGGATATCCTGCTCAGTGGCATTCTACTCTTCCCCTTTTCTAGGTAAGGTATCTGGTGAGTCACTTCCCTAAAGTCCTTCTTCAAAGTCTGATTGAGATACTTGTGTGTTGTGAGAATGACTCTATATCTTGACCTTGGGAAAGAGAACTGATGGCACTAGATTTATCATAACTGGAATTGAGAACATGGGTATGTTCCTCAAGAGTCAACCTTCCTTTCCCTTTATATCCACTTTCCCTGGGGAGTCTCATCTGCTCCTATGAATCCAGGTACTTTCTACCAATTGAAATTCAATGGGACATTTCAATTTATGTTCACAGAACCATTAAATGTAGCCAATCTTTGGTTTTGAAGGAGATGATGGATTCAGACAAATTTATAATATTATACCAAAGAAAAAACTATGTTAGACATCCTTGAATGCTCCAGTGTTGAGTTGGCTGTTTTGCAAAGGAGTCTGTGCTATTTTAATACATTTTAGATCTCTGGAAGTCTCTTCCTTAGTGTAAGCCTAAACTATCTCCATTTAATGTGCTATTTCTATTAATACATGTATGCAGCAGAATAAATACTTGCATGATAACCTCATAACATTTGAAGACAGTTACATTTCCTTGGAATCTTCTTCCTTGCAGACTATTCCTTCCACCCCCTCCCCATACCACCCATGAAGGATTCCTCATTATCACTTCCATGGCTTTTAGCATCCCGACTATTTGTATCTAGACCAGTACTTCTCAACTTTGGTTGCACATTGGAATTACCCTGTGGACCTTTTAAAAATTCCAGAGCCCAGACCTTATCCTGAATCAACTAAATCAAAATCGCTAGAGATGGAGTCAAAGCATCAGTATTTTAAAATCTCACAGATGATTCCAATATACAGCCACAGTTGAAAACTACTGTTCTAGATGTGCTTTGGTTTGCAAGTTCTGCTTTAAAAATTTGGCATTGTAAATTGCAATAACAATGCTTTCTGGGTGTTTCTACTCCAAAAAATCTTAACTTGAATTGAGAAATGAAAATTATGCTTCTTTTAGTAGTATTCAAGTGGGAAAAAATATTTGATAAAAGGGAATCCTTATACACCTTGCTTCCTAAATTATAGCCTTCCTCAAGATTCTTTGTTCAGCCTTATTTTCCCTTTATATCCACTTTCCCTGGGGGATCTCATCTGCTCCTATGAACCCAGGTACCTTCTACCAACAAACTTCTGAGATCCAAACTCTCATATCCAATCTAAATATATATTGTGTTAAAAGATGACTTCCAAAAAATAGTAAAATTGTGACTCTCAAAGAAATCTAAAAATGAATCCACGTTAAAGATTTTATTTCACTCATGAAGGAACCAGAGCTGGCAGGTATTATAGATATTATACCAGTTTACAAAAAAAAAAAAAAAAAAAACCCCACAAAAACAAATTCATACAGTGTAAAGATATATTGATATAAATGTGCAAATAGAGCCAAAACTGGTTTTTCCATGGCGGTATGAAGCTGGGGGTGGGAAGGCATTTGAACTTCTACCACAGAGGACAGAATTTACCTGTTAACAAATTACCTACAATTTAAGAAGTGCAAAATAGCTCAAAGACAATGTATAAGGCTAAAATCTTGTAACTTATAGTGTGTGCTCTGTGTAGACAATACATAGTATTCTACACATACGGACATTTTTCTTGGATAGTTGGAATATCCACTTTTAAAGAAGTGAGCTAATCATTTCCTCTCTCTCCCCTGAATCCTCTGCTAACTCTCACTGTAAAGACAGACACTATCTTATTTTACATTATATTACCAGTGCATAACATAGTAGTTGTTACACAGTGAGACCTCAAAAATGTGGGACATATTAAAAACATATAAAATGAACTCCAAAATCACTAACCTGTATTTAAAGCAATTTATAGTCATATCCTACCTTCTTTCTTTTAGCCTGTTCTTGTCCAAGTAAACGATTTAAAATGAACATGTATTTACACTCCCTCAAAGTTAATAATAACTGCTTGTCTGAGTAAGCAAGTGGCTTTTTCTAACACTTATTAAAAGGAAAGCTAATAGTTTTACACAGAACAGGTATTGAAGAGTAAAGTTGACTGGAAGGAGTTTAAGGTCAAAATTCTATTATGGTGGAATTTTCTGGGCATCTTACAGACACTCAGTAAGTCCTAATTTTTTCGACTGATTAAATTTTGAAATTTGCAAGGCCATGTCACTCTCAAACCTGCAGTTACAGCAACATTACAAAGAAATCAAAAGAGTTATCACCCTGGTAATTTACAGAGGACCCTATAACCAATTTGTCATTTAAAAGAGATCAGGGCTTTTAAGCATTTAAGAGATTAATACTTTGAGGAGTAACTTTCAGTTGATCTGAACTATAGATTCAGAACTATAGATATACATAATTTGGACCATGAATATCTGCTGCTATTTGTGTTACTTTGTAGTGATAATCCTTTATTAAAACTGCAGATAAAATCTCTATTTTTAAATAACCCTAATAAATAAATTAATGTTTTTAGCATTGCATTATTAAAGAACATAATTATACATTTTTTACAAATGTAAAAATAGAAAATCAAATGCAAGCTGTAAATCAACTTTTTTAAACACAAGGAATATTTTTGTTTCTAGGAATTATAGAAAATAATACTTAACATATATCTATGGTAAGGAAGCATTTAATTCTTATAATCATAGATATGAATTGTAATTCAAAGTATCAAGATTTTAACATATTAATAGCACTAGAGGAAACTAGAACTTGATAAATAGACTACATAAAGAATGAATTTATTTTTATGTAGTCTATTTCAATAAAATTTCCTAAATGATTTTTATTCATTTGAATTAGCATTTTATTCATTTGAATTCATTTATGATTTTTACAGTAACAACTACTTAATTTTAATTCACAAATTACAATTAAGAAAACTATTTTTTCATAGTCAGAGGACAATGAATTAATACCTGCTGGCACTAACTGAATTTTAGTGGATGATCTGAATAAAATGAAGCATTCGATACTTATTGATTTCATAAAGAGCATTTTCAATCTAATACCTGCCCAAGATATTGAGGTAAATTTATTGGAAATATAACATTGTATTTTTATTCAAGAGATTAAGCTTTAGTCTTACCAATAAATTATTTGAAGGCAAATACCTGTCAGAAACATTTGTAACTTTGAAATCAGAGTTTTAATTTTTACATTAAATGTGGGTAGTGCCCCCTGGTGGAAATATGTCAAAATAAATGCTTTAGTAGTTGATGGCTGTATAATTTATCTAAAAATTACAGACTCAAAGGTTTGAGTTGGCATTATCGAAGTAATAAACCTTGTTTCATTTGTTAAGACTAATTAACTGGTATTTTACATAAGGTTGTGCAAAATAGTGCCTTTGAATGCTTATGCAATAGTGACTGTGCCTCAATGACGTGCTAGTTTGAATTCATTTACATCGTATTTTGTACTTTAAAATTAAATTGTTGAAGGGACTGTTCAGTTGTTTAAATATCACCTCATCATATTCCAATTGTTTGAATATTCTGTATACTTTCAGCATTGTGAAGGTAGGGATTTTGAATGTCAAGCAAATTGTTGTACATTCAGTGCCTAGCAAAATGTTTGGTGTACGGCAAAAACTCAATAAATTAGTTGTGGTTTATTCTACAGGTTTCAGCAAGATCCTTAAAGGTAGGAGTTTTCTTATTTTGCATGCATATTCTGCCTTGCAAACTGGCATCTATATATTAAATGCTGCTTAACTATTTTTGTTGATTATTTAGTAATTAACTCATGAATATTGGAATATTTGCTATTATGTCCTGTTGGACCTAAAACAATACTAGTGAATATTCTGTATTCTTCTGCAATATCCAAAAATATTCAATAGTCACATGAAGTATATAGTAACTTGCATTTTTAAGACCTTGTCAAAAGCTGGATAAATAGCATGAAACACAATTTAAAGGATTAGAGGTAAAATATTTGATCTCCTAGTTCAAAGGAATTGAATTATTCTGGAGCTATATAATTCGATAAGTTGAATTATTCTGAAGTTATCCTTATAGCAAACTATTTCATTACTTCAAAGATGTATTTATACTTGTCAATAGCTATGAAAGACATGCATGACTAAACACCAGAAATTAAAAATCTGTACTAAAAGTTTGAAATGTCACCATACTAAATGAAAGAATAAGAACTCATGATTGTTAAAGCTAAATTACAACTGTTCTTTTTGTTTTTAAATTATGGAATAATTAAAAACCTTCAGGAATTAACCTTTTTGTTTATCTACCATCATTCTCATATACTGAATAATTGGTGGAAAATTACTGCTATGGAATATTGGGATTGTTCATTGTGTTTTGTAATATTGTCTGCTATCCCCCATGGTATATTTGCACCAAAATTTAAAATTTTTGTCAGAATAGTTAGGGTCATAAAAAAATTTTACACACGAAAATTGATATACCCTAAGGTCTTGAACATTGTCTATAAAATGTTAACATAGAAAATAAATAAATTTTCAGATGTGAGGTCTCTAAAGTGAGAAATCATTATAACCTATAACTTATGTGAAGGTATAAGTTACAGGTTATATTCAAGAAGGACATATTTAACAACTATATTTTTGCTTCTTCATAAGCAAAGGTTTTAATATGCATGTATGAGAAAATGTTTATACAGTGTGAATTTAGCACCTTTATTCTAGTCTTCTGCTCTAATTATACTTATAACCATTTGAAAGTCAATGATAAATTCAGCTAATATATTTTCCAGTGTTTATTTCATATTCTATTTAAACAACCATAAAAATAATACAGTGATTTGAGGGCTACATTTCTTGGAGTAGCTCAAGAGCCATGGAAAAATGAATATCATCATATCAAAGTGAATATTTAAAAATAAAGAAAAAAATTAAACATACTGACAAAGCCTCAAGTTTTTTCAGGCAGATTTTAGAATGCACAACTTTCCAAACTTAGGAATAACTTCCTTATTTTATAAAAAGGGACAACACCAAGGAGACACCAAGTAGGAGATACCAGGGTTCATTCCCACCTCCCCCCACATACACAAAACCAAGTATAGACAGCAATTCACAAAGCAAAACAGCCTAGAGAGGGCTCGAGGGCCCATTAAAGAATCTGCAGCAACACAATAGGGAAAAAAATGAAGAATATCCATGTAGACAGGACGGCTGGTGAGACTGGCAGACCTCAGATGCCAGGAGGTGACTAGGAGCAAAGAAGAAAGGTAGAAGCTATTGACATCAGCCACATGACATGAACCACAATGGTCCCCAGTGGCCTGCTCCTTAAAGTACTCCAACATCTCTTGCCACTGAAGAAACCAACAGCTATTCCTATTGGAGAACCCGAGAGAGGGAGACATGGCTCTGTGCCCCACCCCTACCTAAGAAGTAGCCATTGTTGAACCACTATGAGAAAGGACATTTCACATCTCCCAATTCTCTATGTGCCCTGATTCTGGAGCTATGGCTGCTTCAAGAGTGCTCACACCCAGATCAAGGCTCTGTGGCTGCACAAGGCCCATCTGTGTCTGACACAGGAGTCATCACCATAATGAGCTAGTTCACATTCTGGGCCCCAGAGCCAAGCTCTTGCTGTGTGACCCCATGCTTCAGGCACCAGCTCAGCCACCATAGAGAGCTAAGCCCCACCCTCACCCAAAGCTGCTGAAGCTAGCACCTCAGATCCCAGCTTCAAGACTGTGCTGTGTGTGCCCACACTTCAAATGTCAGAGCCACTACCAGAGCCCAGCTAGTTCACACACCAGGCCCAGAGCCAACCTCTTGCTGCATGTGGCCACACTCCATGACCACACTGCCACAGATGGCTTCTTCCTGCCCTGGCCCCAGAGCCACTCCAATACTGCATACCAGTGCTCCCATTCTCAGCTCCCTCAGCTGCTTCACAAGCATCCACACCTCAAATTCTGTTACCAACACTGCAGTGAGGGTGTCTGTGCCCCAGGCACCAGTGCCAGTGCCACTCCAGGCCTCAGAGCTACTCTCTCTAAATGCATATCCATGCTTTGGGCCTCAGATCCATGGTCACCACTTATCAGACACCAGTGCCATCACCACTGCAGGAGAGCCCACGGCCACAACTTTCTCAGTAGGAGAAAAAAGATCAGGGTTCCTTAACAACCACTGCCACTGATGACCCCATCAACCTTCTCTGCTACTGCAGAAATCCACAACATTGGCTGCTAAGGATCCCTGTAATCTTTGTCAACATTGACCTCAACTAACAGAGCTGCATAGAAACTACACAATGGCACAGTCACCATGCCAGAACCATTGCACTTTTCCCAGTAAGTGACTTTGCACCCTTCCCTCCAAAAAGACTTTTGTGGAAAGTTTCTCCACAGTAATCCTAGCCCATAAAATCTGCAAGAGTTGACTGCTCCACCAAATGTACTGACATCAATGTAAGGCAACAAGAAACATGAAAAATCAAGGAGACAGTACCACCAAAAGAAGAAAATAATCTCCCAGTAGCTACACCCACCAATATGGTAGATTTAAACTACCTGACAGAGAATTCAAAATAATTATTTTTAAAAACTCAACAAACTTTAAAAATACCTAGAGAAACAATTCAATAAAATCAGAAAAATATAACCAAAATTAGAAATTTAACAGATATTAAAATTATAAAACAAACAAACAGGAATTCTAAAGCTGAAAAATATAACGATTGAAGTTAAAAATGCAATAAAAAGTGTCAACTGCAGAATCAATAAAGCAGAAGAAAGAATCAAAGAGAAGTCATTTGAAAATATGCAGTCAGAGAAGAAAAAATAATGAAAAGGAATGAAGAAGTCTTATGGGACTTATGGAACAATATCAATGAGAAAATATTTGAGTTATAGGAGTTAAAGAAAGAAGAGAGACAGACAAAAGGGTAGAAAGCTTATTTAAAGAAATAATGGCAGAAAATACTCCAAATCTGGGAAAAGATATAAATATCAAGGTACAAGACAGTTAAAATATTCCAATAAGATTCAAGCCCAACAAAACTACACCAAGACATACTACAATCAAACTGTTGAAAGTCAACAACAAAGAGAAGATCCTGAAAGCAGTAAGAGAAAAGAAGCAAATAACATATATAGAAATTCCAATAAGGTTAGCAGTGGATTTATCAGCAGAAACCATACAGGCCAGGAAAAATGGGATGATATTTTCAAGCTGCCAAAGTGGGGGGGAAAAAAAACTGCCACCCAAGAATACCACACCCAGCAAATCTGTCCTTAAGGAATGAAGTGGAGATAAAGATTTTTCCAGACAAACAAAAGCTGAAAGAATTCAGCAACACCAAACTTCTTACTAGAAGTGCTAAAGGGAGTTCAAGCTGAAAGAAAAGAACACTAATTAGTAACACAAAAGCATACGAAAGTATAAAATTCACTGGTAAAAGAGAGTACACAAATTCAGAATACTCTAATACCGGAATGGTGTTGAGGAAATCATTTATATCCCTCGGATGGAGGTTGAAAGAAAGAACTATTAAAAATAACAATAGGCCATGCATGATGGTTCATGCCTGTAGTTCTAGCATTTTGGAAGGCCTAGGCAAGAGGATCCCTTGCAGCCATGAGTTTGAGACCACCCTGGGCAACATAGCAAGACTCTGTCTCTACAAAAAAAAAAAAAACCTAGAAAAAAATTATCCAGGCATGGTGGCATGCACCTGTAGTTCCAATTACTTAGGAGGCTGAATCAGGAGGATCACCTGAGCCCAGGAGTTTGAGGTTGCAGTGAGTTATAATAATGCCACTGTACTGTAGCCCATGCAAGAGTGAGAACCTGTCTAAAAAAAAAAAAGCTACAATAATTTGTTAAAGGATATGAAACATAAAAACACGTAAATTGTGACATCAAAAACATAAAATGAGGGGGATGAAATAAAAGTGGTAGAGTTATTTTATGCTATCAAAGTCAAGTTGTTATCACCTTAAAATAGCCTGTTATGTTTTATATAAGCCTCATGGTAATCACAAAGCAAAAACCTATACTAGATACACAAAAAATACAATGTAAAGAATTAAAGCATACCGCTAGAGAAAATACTCAAGGCACAAAGGAAAATAGCAAGACAGGAAGAAAGAAACAAAATATCTACAAAACAACTAGAAAACTATTAACAAAATAGCAGTAGTAAGTCCTTACCTGTTAATAATTACCTCAAATATAAATGGATTGAATTTCCAACCAAAAACCATAGAGTGGCTGATGGATTTTATAAAAGGCTGCTCACAAGAGACTCCCTTCACTGTTAAGGACACACATAGATTGCAAGTGAAAGGATGGAGAAAAAATTCCACGCAAATAGAAACCAAAAGACAGCAGGGGCAGCTATATTTATATCAGACAAAATAGACTTTAAGTCAGAAATGATAATATGAAACAAAGAAAAATATTATATAATGATAAAGAGATCAATAAGATATTATATATAGAAAATCAAGAGGTTATGAAAATTGTAAATATACATGTACCCAACATCAAAGCCCCTAAATATAAAACAAATATTAATGGATCTAAAGAGAGAGATAGACTATAATAGAATAATACTAGATTTCAATATCCCATTTTAAACAATGGATGAGTAATCTAGCAGAAAATCAATAAGAAAACAATAGACTTGAGCTATGCTTTAGAACAAATGGACCTAACAGGCAGATACAGAAAATTCCATCCAACAGAGGCAGAATACACATTTTTCTCAAGCACACACAAAATATTCTCCAGAAAAGATCATATGTTGGGCCACAAAACAAGTCTCAACAAATTTAAAAATATTGAAATCATATAAACTATCTTATCTGACAACAGTGGAATGAACTAAAAATCAATAATGAGAGGAATTTTAGAAAATCCACAAATGTGTGGAAATTAAACAACATGCTCCTGAACAACCAATGGGTCAAAGGAGGAATTAAAACAGAAATTAAAAAATATCTTGAGACAAATAAAAATGGAAACACACCATTACAAAACTAATGGGATGCAGTAAAAGCAGTTCTGAGAGGGAAGTTCATAACAATAATTGTCTACATCAAAAATGAAGAAATATTTAAAATAAACAGATGAATGTTATACCTTAAGAAACCAGAAAAGTAAAAGAAAATTAAGTCCAAAGGTAGTAGAAGAAAGGAAATAATAAAACTCAAAGCTGAAATAAATTAAATAGAGACAAGAAAAACAATAAAAAATCTCAAAGATACTGAGAGTTGGATTTTTGAAAAGATAAACAAAATCTACAATACTTCAGCTAGACTAGGAAAAAAGAGAAAGAATTTAATTAAATAAAATCAGAAATGAAAGAAGGCATAACTGATACTACTATGAATAATTATATGCCAACAAATTGGATAATTGAAAACAATGGATAGATTTCTAGACACATACAACTTACCAAGACTGAATCACAAAGAAATAGAAAATTTGAAGAGACTAAGAAAAGTAAGAAAATTGAATTAGTAATAAAAAGTCTTCCATCAGGACTTCATGGCTTCACTGCTGAATTGTACCAAACATTTACAAGGGAACTAATAAAAAGCCTTCTCAAACTCTTTCAAAAAATTGAAGAAGAAAGAATACTTACAAACTTGTTTTAAAAGATCAGCATTAGCCTGATACAAAAGCCATACAATGACACTACAAGAAAAGAAAATTACAGGCCAATATCCCTGATGAACATAGATGCAAAATTCCTCAACAAAATACTAGCAACTGCACTCAACAACACATTAAAAGGATGATCCACCATAATCAAGTAGGATTTATTGTGGGATGCAAGGATGGCTCAACATATAAATCAATAAATGTGATATACCACATAATAGAATGAAACACCAAAACCATATGGTCACTTCAATAGAGAAAAAGCATTTAACAAAATTCAACATCCTTTCATAAAACACACACACATACACACACTCACTCAATAAATTAGGCTTAGAAGGAATGTAACTCAATGTAATAAAAGCCATATACGACAAGCCAACATCATACTCAATGGTGAAAAGTTGAAAGCATTTCCCCTAAGATCAGGAAAGGACAGGATGCTCTTTCTCACCACTTCTATTCAACATAGTACTGAAAGTACTAGCCAGAACAATTAGGCAATAGAAAGATATAAAAGTCATCTAAATCAGAAAGGAAAAAGTTTTGTCTCTGTTTGCCAATGACATGATATTATATATAGAAAATCCTAAAGATTCTTTAAAAAAAAAAAAGGATAGAACTGAAAAACAAATTCAGTAAAGTTGCAAGACACAAAATCAACATACAAAAATTGGTAGCATTTCTACATACTAATAATAAATGATCCAAAAAAGATATTAGGAGAACAATCCCATTTACAGCAGCTACAAAAAATGAATAAAGAAAATATTTAGGAATAAATATAACCAAAAAGGTGAAAGATTGTTACATTGAAAATTGTAAAATACTGATGAAAGAAATTGAAGACGACACAAATAAATGGAATCCGTGTTCATAGATTGGAAGAATTAATATTGTTAAAATGTCCATACTACCCAAAGTAATCTATAGATTCAACACAATATCTACCAAAATTCCAATGATTTTTTTCACAGAAATAGAAAAAACAATCCTAAAATTTGTGTGGAACCACAGGAGACCCCAAATAGCCAAAGCAATCTTAAGTAAAAAGAACAAACCTAGAAGCATCACACTACCTGAGTTCAAAATTTACTACAAAGCTATAGCAATCAAAAGTGTGGTACTGGCATAAAAAGAGACACATAGACCAGTGAAACAGAGAAAAGAACACAGAAATTAATCCAAGCATTTATGGTCAGTTGATTTCTGTCAAAGGTGGCAAGAAGACACAATGGAGAGAGCATAGTATTTTCAACAAACGGTGCTGGGAAAACTGGATGTCTGCATACATAAGAATAAAATTAGACTCTCATCTGATAACATATATAAAAATCAACTCAAAATTGATTAAAGACTTAAACATAAGACCTGAAACTCTGAAACTACTAAAAGAAAAAATAGGGGGAATGCTCCATGACATTGGTCTGAGCAAAGACTTTTTGGATATGACCTCAGAAGCACAGGCAATAAAAGCAAAAATAGACAAATGGGATCACATCAAACTTAAAAGCTTCTGCACAGCAAAGGAAACAATCAACAAAGTGAACAGATAGTCTACCTAATGGGAGAGTATATTTGCAACCTCTTATATATTTTATAAGAGGTTATTATCCAAAATATGTAAGTAACTCAAACAACTCAATAGTAAGAAAACAAATAACATGGTTCAAAAATAGTCAAAGGACCTGAGTAGACATTTCTCAAAAGAAGACATACAAATGGCCAACAGATATATAAAATATGTTCCATATCACTAATCATCAGGGAAATTAAAACCATAATATGCTGTCACTTCTCTTGTTAGAAGGTTACATTCTAACACCTGTTAGAATGGCTATTATCAAAAGGAGGAAAGAAAATAAGTGTTGGAGAGGATGTGAAGAAAAGGTACCCTTGTACACTGTTGGGGGGAAAGTAAATTATTACAGCCATTATGGAAAACAGGAAATCCCTTGAGAAATTAAAAATAGAACTACCATATGATCCAGCAATGCCACCACTACTGGGTATATATCCAAAAAACATGAAATGAGTATGTCAAAGAGATATCTGCATGTCCACTTTTATTATAGCATTATTCACAATAGCCAAGATATGGAAACAATGTAAGTGTCCCTCAGGGGATGAGTGAATAAAGAAACCGTGGTATATGTAGACCATGGAATAATATTTAGCCTTTAGAAAAGAAAATCGTATCATTTGTGACAACATGGATGAACCTGTAGGACACTATGTTAAATGAAACAAACTAGGCACAGAAAGACAAAAACTGCATGATCTCACTCACATGTGGAGTGTAAAAAAGTCTAACTCATAGGAACAGGGAGTCATATGGTGGTTACCGGAGGATGGAGGGGTGAGAAGAGTGGGAAGATGTTCACCAAAGGACACAAAATTTTAGATAGGAAAAATAAGTTTAAGAAATCTATTATACATCATAGTTCATAATGATATATACTTGAAAATTTCAAAAAAAAGTATTCCTATTATGTTGAAAAATAGCAGTAGAGAATGTTATTATCCATCATACACACACACACACACACACACACACACACACATGCATGTATGTAACAGAATCACTGAATTCTTTCCAATAATGGCAAAATAATTTAATGAAAGATTCTGATAATGTAGAAAGAAATATCTGCTCTCACTAATCTTCACTTCTAGAATAGTTCCATTTTATAATAAAAGAAGTAAAGACAACGTTATTGTAACGTTATGATCATCACATATTTTTGTTTCCATGAGGTCCAATAAAATTAGAATATTTTAAAGATGATTAGAGAAAATTAAGCTCATATATAGTTTTACTTTTTAAATCACTTAACAATTTTTTGGATTGTGTGCATTTTTTAATGAGAAAGATCCGTTTGAAATGGATGGAACTTTAGCAAAACTCAATGTGCTGTCAGAACAGACCCTAGTCTTGAAGTTCTCTAAATATTTACTTTTCTGTACTGCCTAGGCAAAAGAAGTCATGAACAATTAGAGTTCTTGGTAGAACCATGTGCCCTATATATGTTCTTGTTAGTTGTAGCCGAAAGCAAAGAAGTTAAATTGTAGCACTGCCTCTTTGAAATAACTACTTCTACTCTGTGTTCAAGAATAATGTTTTCTCATCTTTTGAAGCAGGGGAATTGGCAGCTACAACATTTTTACTCAACATGTAAGTTGATAAAAATACTAATTTTCCCAGTATAGCTATCTCCTGGTTTAAATCCATTTTGAGAATTTTGATTTCATCAAAGAAAAATCCTTATTTGACAATATCCTCTTATAAACTGCAATGTTAATCAAAAAGGCAAAATTTCACAAGCAAAATTTAGATCATAAAGAAAATACTATTGCTTTACGCACAGATATATGGTGCAATGTTTGCAGGCACATCTGGCTTGATTGATTTGATTTAGAAAAAACATTATCTGATATTATGCCCCATTACACTGGTGTCAGAGATTCTACTAAGAATAATCTGTATGTAGCCTTCTCCACCACCCCAACAGTCATCAAAAATATCAGATCCAGCAACTTGACTCACTATCTTTTTTAATGTGGTTTTATTATTAAACTGCAGATATTAATAGAATATTCCTTTCAATCACATGGATTTTTTTTACCTTCCAGAAAATCAAGCTGGAAGATATTGATGACTATTTGAGCAGAGGTTTCACATTTTTGGAAGACAAAGCAAATCCAGCCCCCAGATTGGTATGATAAAGAGAAGCTATTCATAACATGCTTGAATTTGTGAGTATTTTTGGTTGTAAGCTGAGGAATAGCTTTTGATTTGAGGATAAGAAGTTGCTATTCTGTTGGTGCTAAGAGTATTTAGTCAAGCCACTACTCTGGAATACAAAATTGGAAATTATGAACTCTGAAATTGTTCCAAACTTAAGGGAAATGCATCTGTAGAATAGAGAGTAATTTGAAAAAATAAATAAGTAAAATTTGTCATTTTATCTCCAAACAGAAATCTGCATGGGTATCTGGAAACCTTGAAATCTTCTTTTAAAAAAATAATAATAACAAGCTGAGCTAATTCAGGCAACCATTAATGTAAAGGAAAAAAATGTAACAACTACAAATTTAATGCCAAGTATAAGAAATAAGGCACTACCAGGACAGATAAATGCACCTGTATATTTCAACCTGTGTATTTTGCTCCTTTCTGGGAGATCAACCACTGTCTTTTAGTCAAGTGTTTCAATTTCTGTATTTCTTTATATTTTATTTGCATATAGTGTTACTAAACAATACAGTACATCATCTCTCAAGTCATTAATCTTTATATGTGAGACCATTTTCCATGCATTCTGTTACAACTGTTTATAATCATTTTGGAGGGATTTGTTCATATTTTTTGTTTTGTTTTTGGTTTGTTTTTGTTTTTTTGTTTTCTAGAAATGAGATCTAGCAATATTGCCCAGTCTGGAATAGAATTCCTGGGATAAATCCCAGTCTCAGCCCAAGTAGCTGAGACTACAGGTATGTACCACTGTGTCCAACTGTTCATGTTTTGATATGTAATTCTAGTTCATTAATTTTTTCATAATTGTGTGTACCCCATTTTATTAGTGATCTACAATTTACTAATTAATTTTCCTGTGGATGACATTTAACATATGTCAGTTAGAAGAAGCTAGGTTTATATTGCAATAGGAAACAACCCAAAAACATGAGAAAAAATTTATGTCTTGCTTAGGGAGAATCTACTATAGTTTAAGAAGATGCTCAGCTCCACAGTGTACTCAAGGGTACAAGTGATGAGGGCTTAGAATATCGTGGTCATGGTGGCAGTGGGGAAAGAAACACAAGAATTGTGCAATTCACTTCCATTCTACATTTGCTGGCCAGAACTTGTCATGTGGTTCAGCTCAGAAGATCAGTTTCTATACCCTTCCCCCCAAAAGAGAGCCAGATATTGATGAGCAGTAGTAATATTGATCACTGTTTCTAGTTTATACTACTGCAAACTCTGCTGATGTCTCCTTGTATTCATGCAAGAGAAATTACCTAGAAATGAAAGTTCTTGGCCTAGGGAATATCATTTCTTCAGCTTTCTTAAGTAACAGAAAAAATAGCATTTTCAAAGTGCTCTACTACTCTCCCACCTCAAGAAGATGAGAGTCCCTGTTTCTCATAGTTGTTGCCAATACTAGGTACTGTGAGCCTTCTTTTTTTTTCCACCTTGATCTGACTTGGTATCCGTATTATTTTGCTGTGATTTTAATTCATGTCTGCCTATTGCTGATAAGATTGAATGTCTTTTTGGTTTTTGGCCACTCATAATTTTCTATGAATTACTTATTTATATTCTTTGCTCTTTTTTCTATTAGGTTATTTGTCTTTTCATATTAATTTGTAGAAGCTCTCTACACATAGTGATTACATGCATGACAAATATATTCTCCAAATCTGTGTATCATATTTTTAAATTTGTCATGCTTTTAGATGCACAAAAGTTTTAATTTTCATGAAAATTACCAATATTTTCCTTTATAATTGGTATTTATTTTTTTAAATATATAACCTTATGCTAGCATCGTAAATACATTCACCTCTCTTCTAAAAATTGTAACACTTTGCTTTTCACATTTAGTTAATTAATTTCCATATAATTTCTTCTTAGGTTATTCCTGATCAAGTAAATCCATTTTTTATATAGATAACAAGTTGCATCACGACTATTTACTAAATAGTACATTCTTTGATAATATAAAATTCTGAACATAAAAAGGTGTTTTCTTGATTCCCTGTTTCATTAGTTGATCAGTATGTCTATCCATGCTGCTAATATACAACTATTGATAACCTTGCAGTAAATCTTGATAACTCGTAGGACAGGTATCCTCAACTTGTTCTTTTAATTTAAAAAAATTTTGGCAGTTTTTTGGTCCTTTACTCTTTTGTGTAAATGTCAGAATCACTTTAACCATGTCTACAGAAAACTCTGTCAGGATTTTGAATAGAATTGCATTAAATATTTAAGTTATATTGGGGGAAATTGATCATTATGATAATAAGTCTTAAAAATGAACATAATTTCTGTTCATTTTTATGGACCTCTGCTTATTTATTTAGAATTCTGTATATATCTAGTAACTAATTACATAGTTTTCTCTATTTAAGTAATACACATATTTTGTGAGGTCTATTCATAGATAGTTTTCATTTCTTTGTTTTTGTTGCTATTACAAAGAATGCCTTTTTAAAAATTACATTTTTAGTAATTTTGTGGTTGAATAAGAATGCAATTCATTATTGTGTACTGATATATAAAATTAATTTCAAAGATATGCTTGTAATTTATTGTATATTTTCTACATAAACAGTTATATCACCTGTAAATAATGATAATTATACTTCTTTCTGATATATTTTATTAATTTTTCGTGGGTTACTGTATTTGCTAGGGCATTCTGGGATAATAGTAAATGTAATGTAGGAAGCAAACATCCTTATGTGTTGTCAGATTTTGACAGAATGCTTCTAATATTTTACCATTAATTATCATTTGTATTATAAATGTTTAGTAACTATTCTTCAACCAAGTCAATACCCTTTGACATGTTGAGAGTATTTCCTTTGTTGAGGATATTTCTAGTTAGCTGCAGTTTTTATTACGAATAAGTAAAATTTTATCAAATGCAATTTTTTTGTGTCTATTGATGTGACCAGTTTTTCTTTTTGTTCTTCTTTAATCTAATACAATCCTTTTATTTATGACATTATTCCCACTTTTATTACCCTACTGTATTTAGTCTGTATTAGAGCTTTAGTATTTATAAGTGAGATTGGTCTACATTTTTAAAATTCTTATCCTAGCATTTTTTGATTTAGGTTCAATGATTATACTGACTACATGAAAATTGTGGGGGAATTTTCTCTTCTTTTTTGTCCTCTGAAAATGCTTCTATAAAATTATAATTGTACCGTAATTGTTTAGAGAGCGCACCTCTAAAGAAGAAGATGAAAATACTGCTGAAATAACAAGCAATTCACTAAATAAAAATTTAAAAATATTTATGACTACAACTTCTCTAAATTGAGATTTCCCCTTCTCCACTTCAGAAAAGTTTAAATAATGTCAACAATGTTGATATTTGCAGTCATATGGCCACTTTCATAAACAACTGGTGAGACTATAAGTTGGTACCATCCTATTTATTGTAGTGATTGATAAGTTTTTTTAATATATCTAAGACCTTAGAGGAAAGGTAATTATCATTATAATAGAGTATTATTATCAACATACTGTGTCTGTTATATTATTATGTATAATATGTATTCTAGAGTTTTGGATGGAGTAGGATCTCAGATATGTTATTCCCTCATAAAAGAATAATTATAACTAGAATTTCACAATATGAAGACTATATTTGCATACTTATGTTTCTAACTAAATCATAAATATTTAGTATCTTAGATTGTTTTATTTAGAATATAACATAAACCAAAAATTGATTTACGACATTCTCCATGAGTATTAAGATATAACATCAACTTAAGTTGAGTGTCGATTTTATGGACATTTTTCCAATAGCCAATGATAACCTTTAACTTTTCCCTTTTTCCTATATAATTAAAGTCAAAATGACCTGCAGTTTATCAAATATCTTTCTAGAGAGTTAATATCATAAATGTTTCCTCAGCTTGCTAAAAATAGTAATTTGACCCTGCTTAAGGAAGCATGACACCTACTCTAAATATCTTGTCATTAAGGATAGAGCTTTATGGTCGATTAGCTTAGCTCAATGCAAAATATAGATTTATTTGGAGAAGCTTCAATAAAAAAATTTCAAAAAGAGCTTCCCATTAAATTTTTTTTTCACTTGACCTGATGAGACAAATCAAGCCTATGATGGTGATTTAATGGTGCAAGCAGCAGTGTGTCAGACCTGATTGATGTGTCCCTTCAGAGTCTGGCAGGTGACTTGATCACCAACGTCTCAGACAAATTTTTCCCAAAGACCCTCTGACTAACCATACCCAAAGAGATTCTTTTAGTCAATTGTCTTTTACTTTGTCCTTGAAGCGAAATGATTTTTTTCTTTTTTGTTCAGCCCCTCTGCTTTGAATTTAATAGCATACAATGACCTCAAAGTGTTATTGATGATAGAGAACTACACGTACCTTTCAAAATGTCAAATGTGTAGTCAAGTGGCAAAAAGTGATTTCTCTATAGACTTAAGTAAGAGAAATAAATGTAATTTTCACAAAACATCAGTTTTAATAGCTATCAGTGTGTTATAAATACAATGAAATTTACAATTGGTACTGAGTCAGCACTCAATCACCTTCTCTCCTTAGCTCTCACCTGTATGGATTTAGACTTGCTGCTTAGGAAGGAGGAGTGCACATTACCAGTACACACATCAGCTGACTCTCATTGTAATTCAAGGGTAAATCAAATGATACGGTCGCAAGAATGTTTCCTTTTCTCGTCATCCGTACATTTTGGAAAGCTTTACTAAAAGTTTTACAAATTTCAAGAACATTTGTGCAATTTAACATGAACTTCCTAACTCTGACTCAAAGGGTCTTCACACGTGGAAGAGTGGCGGCGAGGAATTGTAGACTGTAGTGTGAGAAGTTACGGGAAATGACGCATGGTTCATCTAAAGTCTTGCTATTCAAAGTATGACCTATGGATCCACAGCATGGGCATTGTCTGAGATCTTGCTACAAAGGCCCATCCCCAAAACTACTAATTCAGAATCTTTTTAGAAAGATTTTCAGGTGAATTGTATCAGTATTACAGCTGGAGAAACACTAATTTAAGAGATTACTTTACTGTATTTGAATAAAGGAGATTAATAGCTGCTTTACTTATCAGTAGTTACACAACTGGCATCAATCCTTTAATCTTTCTGAGCCTCAGGTTCCATCTCAATACAATAATCAATACATCTCCTGTGCTGACACTCGAATGGAGTTGTTATGAAGATCAAATCATGACACACAGCAAGGTATTTGACAACCTTACATAAGATTATTAATCATTGTTATCATCATTAATTTTTCTAATAGGCTTAAAAATATTGACAATTTTATTATAAGTTAGATATGTTTTTTTCTGTGATGTTACAGTAAAGATTTTTTGCTAATGCTCACCTGTGTCTGCTTCATCTTTGCTTCCGGGCACATGGAAGGATTTTACTTTACTACTCTTAACTCCTTGCCTTGGGCAGGGTCATATGAGCAGTCTGGCCAGTGATCCTAACCTGAGGCTTCACTTTCAGGTAACAATATTTGTTTGCTGACGTAAGACTGCAGTGGTCTCTTCTTTCTTCAGCATGGCCTTTCTAGATGGTGGAGTTTTTATTAATCTGACTCCCTGAGTGTAGAAGATGTGGGCAGGGTCCTCTGTTGCCATATGGTAAACATATATCATGCATGAGAAATAAACATTTCTTGCTTTAAGCCCCAGAGATTTTGGAGTGTGGTATATATCATGACCAAGTCTATCTTGACTGATAGACACATCTACTTTGCCGCACCAACCTTCAAGACTGCAGGTTAGTTGTAGATACTTCGATATAGCTATAATTCTTCTAGGCAGACACAAAGTCATACCTTACAATAACAAAAAGATGCTGTGAAGAATTCGTCTGACCGACTTTGACAAAGTCTTTGTCTCTCTGATTCAGCTTTGCCTCTTCAATCTTCCCTATATAGCCTACCAAACCAATCTTCCTCAAAGGTTCCACAGCCTGAGATTTTCCTAGTCCCTGGTTCTAACTACATGGTCTAGCTCGGTATTGTAGACACATCTCATGCATTTCTCTATGTACCAAGGTACCTACTGAAAATTGATGACTGTAAGTTTTCCTAAAGAGGCCAGATATGTCCTTACAATCATTTTTAACTCAGAAATTTTGAAAGCTTCTAACAATCCATCAAAATGTACCAGAAAGATTAAATAAATTTACTTCCATTTATCTAAATTCTCCAGGTTAATGTCCTAAATAAACACTCCCTAAAATCTGATCTCACTCTTCTATTTCTAATTTTCATTTCCTATAACTCCTCAAAGAACACCTTTTCTCAAACAAGAACACCCTCTTCACTCCTTCCAATATGTAAAATACAATAATGTGAGGTATGATCGAGAACATTTCTTTCCCTAGAGTTTAAGTAGATTCCAGTGATGCTATCAGCCTATTGAGAATTAATTTGCAAAACTGTTCAGCTCTTGTCATGAGACACTTATGTCCCCAGGCGTGAAAAGCCCAGCTGGTTTATCTATCCTTACCAATGGTAAATATAAGAAAGGGTAAGAATGGACAAACTAACTAAGTTTTTCATAGATCACTAAACTCAACAGAGGCCCCAAAATTCAAGATCTGATTCTGATGGATATGAGATTGTGATTCTGCACTTGGTACATTAAAGAGCTTAAATAAATAGAAATAATATTAATAATAATAACAGTTATAATACCTATTTTATATTGACTACTTACTATATGACTACTGTGAGGAAGTCTTTTCTTGCATTTAGTTCTTCCAACATCCCTTTAAGATTGGTGTTATTACTGTTTCCATTTTATATGGGGAAACTGAGACTCATAGTTTTATAAACTTGTCTAAGGTCACATAGCTAATTGATTTTGAAAATAGGACTTTCTATCTCCAGAGATTACATGGCTAACCCCTTTGTCCAGACTGTTCTATAAAGTGAGACAATAGTGGTAACCCTCCTTGGAATAAGGGAGGAAAAAAGCAAAAGTTGTACCTCAGCAGTTAGATACAGTACCAATTTCAAATATCCATTTGACTTTGGATAGGACCACTAATATTTTTTCAAAGCCAAAATCCAATGACTGTTGTGTGGTCCACCGTCTTTTATGAAGTTGATGTTCTATTGAACAGCGACTTACAAACTGAATTTCTGTGCCTGTAATCACTTTATATACTTAAAAACATTTGTCATTGACTAAATCTCTGCATAAACATATTTTCTAAAACAATCCTTTTCATGGAAATGATAACTTTATATTCATCTGCTACTTTATTTGAGATTTTCATATGTTGATATTTCTCAACAGCCAATTTTATGAAGAATTGGATTTCTCGTTTCTCCAACCAAGTTATATTTTTAAAAAATCTCATTTCTCTAAACAAGTTATATTTTAAAAAATCTGATAAAATATTTACAAGTAGTTTCATTAGTTACCTAACATTAAGTTCCAACAAGGTACAGTTTTCAATATCTAATGATCTATAAAGTTAGAAACACCGAAGAAGAGTTTTAAAAGGGACACAAAGATTGGAACAAAAAATTCTGAGAAATTGTTTACTGGAGACATTAGGCATATAGTTTATGTTTGTTTGGGATAGAAAGAACCTGAACCTACTTTTTGTTTTTATTATAATAGTTGTTCTTGTTATTTTTTTGTGATATGGCAAGATAAATGCAGGAAGTGGCTAGTATATTGAGAAAGCATTGATTTGGTTGTTAAAAGATTCCAGATACAATTTTTTAAGTAGTCACATGATTTTGAATTGTTCTCTTAACTTCTCTGAGGTATTGTTTACTCATCTGTGAAACTGAACTAATATTCCTTGCCCTGAAAACTACTTGAGTTAATTGTAGAGATCAAATGAGATTAGGAATATGAAATAGCTTTATACATTGTAAATTGTTATAGAAAACAAAGCTTTGAATTTAGTGTGAATGCTAGTTTTCCTTTTGGATATCTGTTGTTAAAACTGCAAACACTAAGAATGCACGTAGCCCAGGTTAGTTGTTTTATCAGTAAAAATAGATGAAAGCCTGTTCATTACTTGCCTATTTTGCCTTTATGAACACAATATTTATTGTACACCCTATGCTTGTTTCTACACTTTATTTCTGTCTATGAGATCTGTTAAGACGCAAAGAGGAAAGAGGGAATGTGGTATGTGTGCTTGTGTGTGCACATAAAGTGATTAGGAATAAGGAGAGGTGATAAAATTACTAACTTTTGAGGTCCTTGAAGTAAATCACTTTGATGCTAGCTAGTGTGTGTTTATCTAAGTGGAGTTCGTAATTAAAATTAAATGTATATTCTTTCCCTCACTTTTGACAAGCAAAAAATTAAATGTATAAAAATATAATTATTAATTGTATTATTTTATGATTGCTTGGCAAACTAACTGTTATGAAGTTGCTTGATGCAATGAACATTATAAAGTTCTTATGAATATTCCTTTGATCCCCTATTTTTTAGTACATGAAAATTTTAAGAACTATAATATTTTGGAGAGAAATGACTACATGCCTTATTCATAGGGTAGCAGTATTTTAAAGCCTCATAATGAGATTCATTTGATTTTAGCATCCAAACCGTGGGTTAGGGCCAAAAACAGAAGTATTATCACCAATTTCATTCTACGGACACAACTTCAATAGTTTTGTTTTCTTTCTTCCACCGTAAACACACTTCTAACCTCAGGAGCTATTTCAGAAAGTAATTATTCATAATGCATTTACATTTATATGAATTTCATTACTGAGAGTATATGGAAATGACTAAGAGAAGATATTTTTAGGTAATTCATAGTTATAATTAACAATATGCGAAATGAGGGGCTGCTAATTTTGAAATGTGGCAGTTTTCAAAATGTACTCAATAAGATTCCCAAATCAAAATCAATTTTAAGCAGTCCATTTCTGTTATAACATTTAAAATTTTTTAAATTATAAAATTAATTTTCCAGGATTATAGGCTGAAATTAGGTGTTATAATGTGTATGTTGACTTTTTCTTACCAAGTCACTCATCTAAATAAATAAAGTTTTCCATTTTATAAGTCCAAATAATGTATTATAGATATTCTAAGAGCAGAACAGAATCCCAGAAGGTGATTTCTAAAGTTTCTTTTAAAAAATTCTTATATATTCTCAGACTAACTCATTGTTTTTGAAGAATTTAAATCCTACTTTAGTATTTCAAAGTTATTTTAAAATTTTTCAGTAAATTATAACATAGGTATAGAAGAGTACATAAACTATAAGTGAACACTTCAATCATTTTTCACGAAGTAAAATTACCAATGTTTAAAACTCAGAAATCAAGAATAGAAAGTTATGAGGCACAGCACCAGCCTTTGTGTTCCCTCCCAACCCAAATGCAACTTATCTTCTGACTTCTAACGTCTTAGAATGGTTTTACTGTTTTTGAACTTTATGTAAATGAAATTATTCATGAAGTGTTCTTTTATGTTAATTTTCTTTCCCTAAACATTATATTTGTGAGTTTACTGTATGTGGTTGCATGTGGCAGTCCATTCTTTTTCATTGGTGTGTAATGTGCCATTGTATAAATACTCTATACTTTATCCAGTTATTTAATTTATTTATCTACTTAATTATCTTTTGATGGATATTGGAGTTTTGTATAAACAATGCCATTATTGGTATTCTATTTCACGTCTTCCAGCTGTGTGTACCAATGAGCTGAATTGCTGAGTTACTGAGCACAAATTTCTTTAATTACACTAGATGCTGCCAGACAGCTTCCCAAAGGAATTGAACATAATTTGCACACCCAAGAAATTCTCGATTATTACAATCTTCCCCAAACTTGGTATTACCAGTACAGTCTTTTTCATCTTATCTATTCTGGAGAGTGTATTATGGTAGCTCATTATGGTTTTCATTGGCCATTGCCTAATGATTAATGAAGCTGAGAAACTTTTCCTGTTTTCATTGGCCTTTTGATATCTTCACCTGTGAAGTACCTGTTCAAGATTCTTGCTCAAGCTCCCCATAATCCTGCCCACTTCAATAGGGAATTTCACGCCATCCAAGAGCGCTTCCAGCGGCCACTACTCCCCCCTCCCCGTGGGAACATCCCCCCGGTGGAGACTGCTGGGGATAGAGACGGCCACCTGCCTCACCTTGGGGTCTAGTGGTGGAAAAGGGGTGCACAATTGGAGATCCCCCTATCAACCAGTATCACACGGAGACACACATCAGAAGGGCAGACACACGTGGCTAGATAAGCAACCGCTGAGCTGTGTAGAATTTTCCCAACTCAGCTCTCACACTGCAGCCAAAAGAAATTGTGTTTCTACCTGCATCTCAGGAGGAGCAAGGTCAAAGTAACCCCTAGGAGCTACAAGGCCCCTCCCAAAGCACGGGGCTTTCACATACCCCAACTGGGGAATCAGAGTCTGCCACGGACATAACAGAATACCTAGCTAATAGGGAGCGGAGGACTCATATCCTCAAGTACAATTCATTAGCTCAGAGCCCAAGCTGGGAGGTCATTCTCACCACACTCCACTGGGAAGAGGAGAAGACCACAGGTCAGAGTTAACTCAAGATCTACCAAACTTGCTAAAATACACCTAAGGCAATACAGGCCACTACTTCTCTCCCTAGCTTTGCCAAGGAACAATAATTGTGGGCCTGGTGACAGGGCCATAAACTAGCTCTAACACCCCCAGCTCTTGACCAAGAGGCCAGATGAGAAAAAACCAGTGAAAGAACTCAGGGAACATGAAAAATCAGAGTGAAAAGTCACCCCCAAAAGAAATTATCAGTTCCTCAGCAATGGATACCAACCCAAATGAAATGGGTACAATGACAGAAGAGGAATTTCGTTTATGGATTATAAGAAAGCTCAATGAAATTCAAGAGAAAATTGAATCCCAGCACAAAGAAACCACAAGAAAAATGCAAGAAATGAACGAAAAATTCTCCAAAGAAATAGCAATATTACGGAAAAATCAAATAGAAATCCTAGAAGTGAAAGAAGCATTCAAGGATCTACAAAACACAGTGGAAAGCCTAAAGAATAGGCTTGACCATGCAGAGTAAAGAATTTCAGAGCTAGAAGACAGCTCCTATGCGCTAAATAAATCAGCCAAAGAGAAAGAACACAAAAACAAGAGGCAGGAAAAAAGCATACAAGAAATGTGGGATTATGTAAAGTGGCCAAACATAAGGATCATAGGTATCCCTGAGGGAGAGGAAGAAAATTTGCATGGGCTGGAAAATTTATCTGAAGGAATGATAGAGGAAAATTTCCATGGCTTAGCCAGAAATCTCGATATCCAAGTACAAGAAGCACACAGGACTCCTGGGAGAGTCAACGTGAAAGGGCATTCACCACACCACATAATTATTAGACTGACCAAAGTAAACACAAAAGAGGCACTCCTCAGAGCTGTAAGAAGAAAAGAGCAGGTAACCTACAAAGGGAAACCGATCAGATTAACTGCAGATTTCTCAGCTGAAACCTTACAAGCCAGAAGGGAATGGGGAGACATCATCAATCTCCTAAAACAAAACAAAGGTCAACCCAGAATTCTGTATCCTGCCAAACTAAGCTTCTTATATGAGGGAGAAATAAAGACGTTTCCAGATAAGCAATCACTGATAGAATTTGCTAAATCCAGACCGGCCTTGCAAGAAATGCTTAGACCTGCATTATACACTAAACAGAGCAACAGACACCCACCGATGTAAAACTATGCAAAAACTAAAACCCCAGAAACCAGATTCCACAATGACGCAAGAGGTAAAACAAAAGATACCACCCAACAGAATAATCAGAAATTTACCCCAAATATCAATTCTCTCAAATGTAAATGGCTTGAACTGCCCATTGAAGAGACACAGGCTGGCTGAATGGATTAAAAAATACAAACCAAGTATCTGTTGTCTTCAGGAAACACACCTTACGCACAAAGACGCATTCAGACTCAAGGTGAAAGGATGGAATACAATTTTCCAGGCTAATGGAAACCAAAAGAAATCTGGAGTAGCCATCCTCATTTCAGATGACATAAACTTTAAAGCAATAAAAGTAAAGAAGGACAAAAATGGACACTATATAGTGGTGAAGGGAAAAATTTCACAAGAGGATTTAACAATCCTAAACATTTATGCACCCAACACAGGAGCATCCAGGTACATAAAGCAAATGCTGCTAGATCTAGACAACATAATAAGCAGCAATGCCATAATAGCAGGGGACTTCAACACCCCACTGATGGAACTGGACAGGTCCTCCAAACAAAAAACAAATAGAGAAATAAAAGACCTAAACAGGACTATAGAACATTTGGGCCCAACAGATATCTACAGAACACTCCACCCAAATAACACTGAATATACATTCTTCTCATCAGCTCATGGAACTTTCTCTAAAATTGACCACATCCTAGGCCACAAAACAGATCTAAACAAATTCAAAAAAATAGAAATCATACCATGTATCTTTTCAGACCACAGCGGAATAAAATTAGATATCAATTCCAACAGAAACTCACATCTTCCTCCAAAAACTTGGAAACTAAACAATCTATTGCTGAAAGATTATTGGGTCAAGGAGGAGACTCAAATTGAAATCAAAAGATTCTTCAAACTAAATGATAATGGGGACACAGGTTATCAAAATCTGTGGGATACAGCAAAAGCCGTCCTGAGAGGAAAACTTATCACCCTAAATTCCCACATCCAAAAGACAGAAAAGTCACAAATCAGTAAACTAACGAATCATCTTAAGGAAATGGAAAAGGAAGAGCAAAGCAATCCTAAAGCCAGCAGAAGAAAAGAAATAACCAAAATCAGAGCAGAATTAAATGAAATCGAGAACAAAGGAACAATACAGAAGATCAATGAAATGAAAAGTTGGTTCTTTGAAAAGATAAACAAAATAGACAGGCCACTTGCCAGGTTGACCAGAAGCAGAAAGGAAAGGACTCTAATAAGCTCAATTAGAAATGAAAAAGGAGAAGTCACAACTGATACCATGGAAATACAAAACATCATCTTTGAATACTACAAAAATCTCTATGCCCACAAACACGAAAACGTGGAGGAAATGGACAAATTCTTAGAAACACACTACCTCCCTAGGCTCAACCAGGAAGAAACAGAATTTCTAAACAGACCAATATCAAGCACTGAAATTGAAGCAGTAATTAAAAATCTACCCACAAAAAACAGTCCCGTACCAGATGGGTTCACACCTGAATTCTACCAAACCTACAAAGAAGAACTGGTGCCTATACTGCAGAAATTATTTGAAAATATCCAGAAGGATGGAATCCTCCCCAACTCATTCTATGAAGCCAATATCACCTTGATACCAAAGCCAGGAAAGGACACAACAAAAAAAGAAAACTACAGATCAATATCCCTTATGAATATAGATGCAAAAATTCTCAATAAAATCCTTGCAAACCGAATTCAAATGTACATCAAAAAAATAATCCATCACGATCAGGTGGGCTTTATTCCCGAGATGCAGGGATGGTTCATCATACGCAAATCTATAAATGTAATTCACCATATAAATAAAAGCAAGAACAAAGATTATATGATCCTTTCAATAGATGCGGGAAAGGCTTTTGACAAAATCCAGCACCCTTTTATGATAAGAACTCTTAACAATATAGGCATAGATGGCTCATTCCTCGAAACTATTAAAGCCATATATGATAAACCCACAGCCAATATCATACTGAATGGGGAAAAATTGAAGGCATTCCCTCTTAAAACTGGCACCAGACAAGGGTGCCCACTATCTCCACTTCTTTTCAACATAGTGCTGGAAGTCCTGGCCACAGCAATTAGACAAGACAGAGGAATCAGGGGCATCCAGATAGGGGGAGAAGAGGTCAAATTTTCACTATTCACAGACGATATGATATTATACATAGAAAACCCCAAAGATTCAACCAAGAGATTACTGGAATTGATAAATGAATTCTGCAAAGTCTCAGGATACAAAATTAATACACACAAATCCATAGCCTTCATATATGCTAATAACAATGAAGCTGAGAAACAAATTAAAGATGCAATACCTTTTGCAATAGCAACAAAGAAAATTAAATATTTAGGAACATATCTAACTAAGGAGGTCAAAGACCTATATAGAGAGAATTATGAAACACTGAGAAAAGAAATTGCAGAGGATGTGAATAGATGGAAAGCCCTACCATGCTCTTGGATAGGCAGAGTCAACATAGTAAAAATGGCTTTGCTACCTAAATTAATTTACAGAATCAATGCAATCCCTATCAAAATACCAACATCATTTTTTGCCGATCTAGAAAAAATAATTCTACGCTTCGTGTGGAACCAGAGAAGACCCCGTCTAGCCAAAGCAATCTTAAGCAAAAAGAACAAATTGGGAGGCATCTGTCTACCAGACTTCAAACTATACTACAAGGCTATAGTAACCAAAACTGCATGGTATTGGCACAAGAACAGACACGTAAACCAATGGAACAGGACTGAGAACCCAAATATAAAACCAACCTCATACAGTCACCTGATCTTTGACAAATTCCAGAAAAACGTACACTGGGGAAAAGATTCTCTATTCAACAAATGGTGCTGGGAAAACTGGATGGCCATATGTAGAAGACTGAAACTGGACCCACACCTCTCACCTCTCACAAAAATCAATTCACAATGGATAACAGATCTAAACCTAAGACATGAAACCATAAGAATTCTCAAAGAAAACGTTGGAAAAACTCTTATGGACATTGGCCTAGGCAAAGAATTTATGAAGAAGACCCCCAAAGCAATCACAGCAGCAACAAAAATAAATACATGGGACCTGATCAAATTGAAAAGCTTCTGCACAGCCAAGGAAACTATCACTAGAGTGAACAGACAACCTACAGAATGGGAGAGAATATTTGCATGCTACACCCCTGATAAAGGCCTGATAACCAGAATCTATACAGAACTTAGGAAAATCAACAAGAAAAAATCAAACAACCCTATTAAAAAATGGGTAAAGGCCATGAACAGAAACTTTTCCAAAGAAGACATAATAATGGCCAGCAATCATATAAAAAAGTGCTCAACTTCTCTAATCATCAGGGAAATGCAAATCAAAACCACAATGAGATATCACTTAACTCCAGTGAGATTGGCTCATATCAAAAAATCCCCAAATAACAAATGTTGGCGGGGATGTGGACAGATAGGAACACTCATACACTGCTGGTGGGACTGCAAATTAGTACAACCTCTATGGAAAAAAAATATGGAGATACCTCAGAGAATTAAAAGTAGAATTACCATTTGACCCAGCAATCCCACTACTGGGTATTTATCCAAAAGAAAAAAAGACATTTTATAATAAAGACATCTGCTCTCGAATGTTCATAGCAGCACAATTCACAATTGCAAAGTTGTGGAAACAACCCAGGTGCCCATCAATACACGAGTGGATCAATAAAATGCAGTATATGTATACCATGGAGTATTACTCAGCAATAAGGAACAACAGTGAATTAACACATCTCGTATTATCCTGGTTGGAGCTAGAACCCATTCTTCGAAGCGAAGTGTCACAGGATTGGAAAAACAAGCACCACTGGTACTCACCATCAAACTGGTACTTACTGATGAACAGTTACATCACACAGGGCAATAACATTCATCTGAAGGTGGGCGGGCGGGAGGGGGGTGGAAAGGATGGGAAAAACTCTCACTGAATGGATGTGGGGAGCACAGTTTGGGGGATGATCACGATGTGGCTCTGACACGGGCAGAACAGGGCAATGTGTATGGCCAAAGTGTGTACCCCATGATATTCTGAAATTAAAAAAAAAATTAAAAAAAAACCCAAAAAAAGGTTAAGAATAAATAGCAAGTGAATGTATACAATAAAAAAAAAGAGTTTATGTGTGAAACTAAAAATTATGCAAATTAAAATGTTTTAAACATTCCTTTTATAAAGCACTTTCTATAATCAAGAAGAGAATTTAATTTGGCTGTAATAAGAATAAGTACACAGACTAAGGAATCTATAAGAAATATAGACATAAGGGAAGGCTCTTAAATATAGCCAATGTAAGGTCTGGGAAATTATTCTTTTCAGTAAATATCAATTTTATCCTTTGCAACACACACACACATATACATATGTATATGTAAAATAAACATTTATTGCAAACTTGAAAAAGAAATATTCTTGCTCATCTTTCTCTTGATGTGTCTCTATTTTTCTGTTTATTCAAAAGGTTTCTTAATATACTTTGGATATTTGTTCATTTTCAGGTTTAAGTGTTCTAGATGTCTTCTCTAACTCTATGCCTTTTCTTATCACTTTTTTACTTGTGTCTATAGTGAAATGTAGATCTTAGTTTCGGTATAATTCAATGTGCCAATATTTTTCATAACTTATAGTTACAGCTTTTTGTTTTTCAGAAACATTTGTCTACCCCAAGGTAATAAAGGTATTCTTCTATGTTATCTAGAAGGTTTGCTTCTCATGTCTATATCTACAATGCATGTGAAATTAATTGTTTTGAGGAAGGAATCAGATTTATTCCCACATGTATATCCAATTTACCTGTCACAAGTTATTAAAAAGATTATCCTTCCTCAACATTTCTCCAGTTATACTTTTTTAATAAATCAACCATCCATATCATTGAGAATCATTTTCTGGACTCTATTCAATATTATGCATATCTATTTTCGTGAAAAGTATTTGCTCTTTTTTTTTCTTATAGTATTGCTTAGGTTTTGGTGTCAAGATTTCTGCAGATATAAAATCTGTTAGGAAGTGTTTTCTCGTTTTATGACATCCAGAAAAGTGTGTGTGTGTGTGTGTGTGTTATTTTTTCCTAAATTGTTTGGAAGAATTTATCAGTGGAGAGGAGTAGAACAAGAGTATTCTTCGTGGAAAGGTTTTAAATTATACGTTCAATTTCCTTAATAAAAGTGGAACATTATTTAGATGTTCCATTTTTTTCTTGAAAAATTGTATTTCTAAGGTATTTTCCTCTAGGATATTTTTATTTCATCTCTTATTTCATATTTTTGTGAAAAAATCATTCACCGATATTTAAAAGTTTGTCAAAACTTATGAACAATTTAATGTCAGTAGATTCAGAAGTAATGTCATATTTTCATTCTAATATTGATTAATTTTGCTTTCTTTTTTCACCAAATTAATAAAGTTCACCAAAACTTTATCAATTTTATTGGTTTTTTAAGTGCATTTCTTTGAATGACATTGTATTTTTGCTTAATTTCATTAATTTCAGTTATTATTTTTACCACATCCTTCTTTTAATGGACAAAAATTGTATATGTCTATCATGTTCAATATGATGTTTGACATGTATAAACATTATGGAATGGCTAAATTGAGATATTTAGCATATGTCCTATGTCACATACTTATCATTATTTTGGTGAGAACACTTAAAATCTACTCTCTTAGCAATGTTCAAGGACACAATACATTGTTATTAACTATGGTCAACATGTTGTACAGTAGATCTTTTGAACTTATTCTTCCTGTCTTGCTGAAGTTTGTACCCTTTGACCAACATCTCCTACATATCCACCCTGCAGTCTTTTGTAACAGTCATTTGACTCTCTGTTCCTATGAATTCAACTTTTTTACACTTCACATATAAATGAGATCATGTGGTATTTATCTTTTTGTGTCTGGCTTCTTATTTCACTTAGCATAATGTCCTCCAGGTTCATCCATGTTGCTGCAAATGACATGATTTCACTTTTTATGGGTGAATACTATTCCATTTGTATATATACCACATTTTCTTTATCCATTCTTCCATTGGTGGACACAGGTTGATTACATATCTTTGCTATTGTGAATAGTGCTGCAATAAACATGGGAATGCAGATTTTTTTTGACATACTATTGATAATTTCTTACCCTTTGAATATATACCAGGAATATTTACTAAGTCATATAGTAGTTCTATTATTAATTTTTTTGAGGAATTTCCATACTGTTTTCCATAATGGCTGTACTAATTTACATTCCCACCAAGGGTATGCAGATATTCCCTTCTCTCCACATTTTCATCAGCATTTATATTTCATTCAGGATATGTATCTTTCATCTCCTTGGTTAAATTTATTCCTAGGCACTTTGTTTTATTTGTAGCTATTGCAAAAGAGATTATTTTCTTGACTTTTTTGGATAGTTTGTTGTTAGTGTATAAAAGTGTCATTGATTTTATATGTTGATTTTGTCTCTTGAAACTTTACAAATTTGTTTATTAGTTCTAAAAGCTTTTTGGTAGAGTCTTTGGGGGTTTTTCTGTACAAGATCATGCCATCTGCAAACAGGGACAATTTAACACATTTTTTCTCTTTCTTCCTTTCTAGGATTTGCTTTGAATGTAAGTAATTTTCCTCTAAGTCCTGATTTAGCTTCAGCCTACAGGTTTTGATATACTTACTGTTTGCTTGTTATTATGATGATAAAAAATATTTTGTATTTTCATTGTGATTTCTTTTTTGACCCATTGAATTTTCAGAAGTGTATTTCTTAATTTCTATATTTATGAAGATTTTCTGGTTACAATCAATCTTCATTATCTATGATTCTGCATTTTCAAATTTGCCTACTCACTAAAATCTATTTATAACCCCAATGTCAATACTCATGGCACTGTCCCTGTCATTGGCAGACCTGCACAGAGTGGGGAAGAATTTGAGTTTTTCTGATGCACGTGTTTCCAGCTGAAGGCAAAGTACACTTTGCCTTCTTGTTTCAGCTGCCATATAGGTATGACCAGAGGATGGAGATGGTGGGGGCAGTGCAGTATAATGCCAGAAGCTCTGGTTATGGGGTAGCTGGATAGGGTTTAAATGTCCCCTCTGGCACCTGTTAGTGGGATAGCCTCAGGGAAGCCACTCAACATTAGCGAACCTCATTTTCCCTTTTGTAAAATAAAGAAAATAAACTTTACTAGAATTAGTTTTTTCTTTAGCATTTAAGAGTATAATTTATGTGATATGTATATATGTATGTATTTCCCCCACATGTAAAAATTCTGTATTCACTAATTCAGTGTTCATAGAGACTTTATAGAATATAACTACTGCAAGTAATGAGAATTGACTGGGTTTTTTTCTTAAAGAAATTTCTAGCTAATTAATTCATGTTCCCAATTCTTTTACCTTTGCTGAGGCTAGTTTTATGGCCCAGTATATGTCAATCTTGGTAAACATTTCAAATGCACTGCTGTTGGGTCAATCATATGATTTATGGGTTTAATTGTATCCCCCCAAAATTTGTATATTGAAGGCCTAAATCCCCAGTACCTCAGAATGTGACCTTATTTGGAAATATGGTCATTAAAGACACAATTAGTTATGTTAAGATGAAGTCATAATGGAGTAGGATGGGCTGTTTACTAGTGTCTTTATAAAAAGAATGCTACGTGAAGATACAGACATGAACACATGGGGAACACCATGTGAAGATTAGAGTTATGCTGTCACAAGTTATGGAACTGCCAGAAGGTAGGAGAGAGGCCTGGAACAGATCCTTCCCTAGTGCTTTCTGAGGGAGCGTTGCTCTGCCAACATTTTGGTTTCAGACTTCTAGCCTCCAGAACTGTGAGACGATAATTTCTGTTTAAGCTACCCAGCTAGTTTATGGTACTTTGTTACAGCAGTCCTAGGAAATCAATACAGTCTGTATGTGGCAATTAGGTCAAATTGTCACTGCTGGTCAAATCTTCTGCTACCTTACACATTTTTTACCTGTTTATTGTATCAATTACTGATAAAGATGTTAAAATTTCTCACTGTGATTATGGGTTTTATTTCTCCTTTCAGTGATATCAATTTTTGATAGTATAACTCATAAAAATTTACATTTATTTGTAATATATAGTATAAAAGAATTTGCAAAATATAATTATGTAATATATAACTTTCATAATTTCTACATTATTTTAAACATTTCTCAGGTTTACACTCATATTTTCTCTTTCTATTGCTTTTTCTTTATTCTTCCCTTTGAACTTTAATCTGAGATTAATTTCCTTCTGGCTGAAGAGCATTCTTTGCTATTTCTTTTAGAGCAGGACTATTGGTGACAAATTCTTTTTAAGTTTTGCTAGTCTAAAAGTGTCTTTATTTTGCCTCCATTAAAAAATTATTTTTTTCAGCATTTTGAAGATATCAGTCCATAGTTTTCTGGCTTCCACTCTATTAAAAAATTAGCTGTCACTCTTATCTTTGTTCCTTTAAATATGAAGTGTCTTTTTTCTAGCTACAAGAATTTTCTCTATGTATTTGGTTTTCTGCATTGTTACTAGAATATACCAGTGTATTTTCTTCATGTTTATTCTTGTAGTGATTCTTGATTCTATGAATTGATGTCTTTTTATCTCTTTAAATATTGCTTTTGCCTCCTTATTTCTCTTCTCATTTTGGGACTCCACATACATATCTTTGAACTTTTCACCCTGACCTTTTGTGTTTATGCTCTCCTTTTTCTCTGTGTATTCTACCTTTATTCTCTCAATATTTCAAGCTTCATCTTATGTTTCATTTCTTGAGTTCTCAATTTGGCCATGTATGTGTAATTTGATGTTAAATCTACCCACTGAATTATTAATTTGAGGTATTACAGTTTTCATTTCCAGAATTTTTACTTAATATTTTCCTAGCTTTGAGTACTTCCACAAAATTCTTTATCTTCTTTTTGAGTTCATTGAAATATTAATCATAGTTACTTCATAGTTTGTGTTTCATATATTCAATATCTGGATCAGATATGCTATGAGTTTGTTTTTATTGTCTTCATTTTTTTCTTTTCTTTTTTTTTTTGTTGCATCAAGTCTTGCATAGCTATATGCATGGTTATTGTTAACTAGAAGTGGAAGATTGTATATGAAAAATGGTAGAAGTCATTTGAAGTAGTGAATGATGATCCATTCCTCCTGAAATGATTTATTTTGCTGCTGTCAGACAACTAGGCTAGGTTCAGGTCATCTAAATTCAATCAGGAATTGAGATTATTTAAAGTGAGGTTTCAAATACTGTCAGGACTTGGCTACTGTCAATTTTTGTAAACTCATAAGGTACGGCTCCTTGAAGTCCCAATTAGATCCTGAGGCACTTTCCAGGGCCACGTGCTTAGCAAGCCCCAAACACCAATTTTTATCAATAAGCCCCATAAGATAGAGAAAATCTCTAAATAGCCCTGAAATTGCTGCAGTGGTTTTGAGGGGAAAGCAGAGTCACTCAAACTCACTTGTCTGGCTTTTTTCCTTTTCCAAATTTTGGTTCTGTGTATTTTCACTCCCTAAGTAGCTCCCTGATACCTTCACACTGATTTTTTAATGTTCAGATTTTCTACTTGTTCTCAGTAGTAGAGTTGGTCTTAAACTAGTCCACTACTGCCGGAAGCAGAACTCTTTTTTTTTTTTGGCTTGATTTTTTTTATAACTCTCTCTAATTTGTCTATAATGCTATATTTATATGTAATTTTGAATAACAGACCAAAAGAATTGCATTATCTACCCATCTACCCCTGCTTATGAATCTAAATTTATACCATGAAACTTAGTGGATTTGCCTATCATTGAGTCCAGAACACCAAGAGAACTTTTTTTTTCATCTTTGTATTTTGGTCAGTAAATCAGTCAGTATAAACTAGATTGTTTACACTGTGGAAATAAACTAACTCCAAACTTAATGACTTAAAACAAACAAGTTTTTTTGATTGCTCAACACTTCATGTGTCTCTGTTTAGTGGGGGACTTTTCTTTAGCTTGATCTAGTCAAAGATTCAGATAATCTGGAATGTTTGCAGTCATAGCAAAAGACAGAAAAAAGTCATAGCAAATAAAGTTCTGACTCTGAAAGTGTCACCTGGACACAACTCATGTCTTTTCTGCTTGCATTCCATTGGTCAAATCAAGTCATACGGCTAGGCCTTACCCAAAGAGTCAGAGACATTCAATTTTACTCTGTGTCTAGAAAGAGAAATAGAATATCTCTGAACAGCACCAATGGCTAACAGAATCAGTTTTTTAAAGCATCAATGACCATCATTACCCGCAAGACTGTAAAGTCCTCAAGAGTAGATAATATAGTCTTAATTGTGTGTGTACTCTAACATAGTTGTATTAGTTTTGTATTGCTGACACAACAAATTGCCACAAACGTGTTGGCTTAAAACAACACAAACTTATTCTTATAGTTCTGTCAGGGAGAAGTCTGGTACAGGTTTCACTGAGCTAAAATCAAATTGTCAGCAACTGTGTTCCCTTCTGGATACTCTTTGTTTATTCAAGTTGTTGGTAAAGTAAGTTCCTTGTGGCCCCTCTTTTCCTGATGACTATAACCTAAGGGCCACTAGAAGCTTCTAGAGGCTATCACATTTCTTGGTTCATGATCCCTTCTCTATTTTCAAAGCCAGCAAAGGTAGCTTGAGACCTTATATTACATGTCTCTGATCTACTTTTCTGGCTCTTCCCTTTCCACTTTTAAGAACTTTTCAGATTAGATTGGTCCCACCCACATAACCCAGGATAATCTCCCTATCTCAAGGTTCTTAACCTTAATAACATCTGCAGAAGTTCCTCTTGCCATTAAATAAAAATATTTTCAGGTTCCAGGCATTAGGGCATGGACATCTTTGTAAGGTGATTACTTTGCCTATTAAAATAGCTCGTGGAATAAGACATATGCCCAATAAAATATTAGCTGAAAGACTGATCACCAGAAGAAACTATGATAATTATATAAATGTATTTTACAACAAAACAACTAATGTCAAAAATTTCTTTCTTAATGAAGACAAAATAGTTTTCTGATTACATTTGCATTACTAAATATAACTTTTTGAGGCTTTTTCCATGTAGTAGGCATATAATGAGTATTTTTTGAGTGAATAAATGAACAAATGAATGAATACATATTTCCCTACAAAATGGAAAATTTTTATCTCTTATAGCATACACTTCTTTTAATTTGTGGTGTTGACATTTATGTAGATATTTTATTTCTCTATTAGACTATAGCCTCTTAAATATCAGTGTCCAAATCTGTTTTGTATGTAAATCTCCCACATAAGAGTAGGTACTGCATGGGCAATGCACCTATCTGTCATGAATAAATATTTGCTGACATTGCTTGTAATTCAAAATTACTTTGAAAATTAAAAAAAATCATATTTGATATCAGAATTAGAGACTCAGAATACATTTTAATTGCAAGTGTGTTTGAGTTTTTAAAAAAGCTTAGATATATAATTAGCATTTTTTTTTCATTTTAATTTTAAAGTTGGAAAGGACTTAAGTTCAAATATCACATTGTATATAAAGGAAAATTGAAACCAAAAAGTTTTATACATTTTTGTGTAAAATTACATCTCCAATGCTCTTTCCTTCATACCACTCTGACTCCATTTATTCTTAAGAAAGAACACATTTAATATATCTATAATATAGTAATACAAACACTTTTTAAAGAAAAAAATTAAATTTTATTTAGGTATTTTTTTAAATATAAGCAAGTTATTTATGGCCAAATTCAGTTGTGCCTTATTTCTTAAAATCTTAAGTTAGGATGACTAGTTATGTCTTTCTCTATCAGTACATTTTTTAGCATGTTTCACTCTGGTTAAAAGGAGAAAAGCCGTTATGTTGTTTGTGCTTCAACTATGATGATCTCTGGGCCTTGATTCTAATAAGACCTATGTAGTTACATTAAAAAACTTTAAATCCATATTATTATGAAATACATAATTAAATGGAATAACTAAGGTGTTTGTAACTATAGGCACTAATTGCAAATGATAGAATTAATGAAATAGCAGGAATTAATGGACAAGTCATTCCCCAGCACCCAGTTGTCAAAAACTACCAAATGATTAATAGTTGTGAATATGAAAACAAGCCATGATATAGTATCAACTGAAACCTTTAGTTGGGCATAGATTACACAATCCTAGGAAAAGTCATTCTTGAATTGTTTTGGTGCTACGCTTCTCTCTTTCTCTCTTCTTATCTTTCTCTCTCTCTCTCTCTATATATATATATGTGTGTATATATATTCTATATATATTTATATATTTAACACATATGTTATTAAAATATGTATACAATTGTGTATATTTAATTTTAAAATACTTAAAGGGAGTTTTTAAAAAATGATATCAACCAGTTAAGTGAAGGCCATCTGGTCCTACATATGAAGAAATACAAGCACAGACATGCATTTTATTTTTTTTCTTTGATATTGATTAATCCTGATTCTTTTAAGGGTAAATGAAATTGATATTTCATAAAGCATAAAACAGAATAGTCTATGTTAGTAATTGCAAGAAAGAATTTTGACAGTCTCCTTTTTCTTTGCATGATTCAAGTTTTGCTGAGTAATCAACTCAAATATTTAGGAATGACTTCTATGAGTATATATGGTGGAAAATGGTAGCTTGTATTTCTAAGGAATATTGTAGTTTTCAGATAAGTATTACCCATATTATTCTATTGTATTTTCACAATTTTTCTGTGATATAGGCAAAGCAGAAATAATTAATCCAATTTTACATATGAGGAAATTGAGACTCGGGAGTTATTAGTGATATCCATAGTTTTAGAGGGCTAATTGTGGCAAGCCAAGAAATCCCTTAATGCATATTTCTTTCCACTTTCTTCATTTTTCTTAGACTTTTTTAATAGAACCTTCCTGTACATTTATAGTTGACAAACTGCCTGACACTTCTCCCAAAGATTTTATGCCATGCTTAGGCCTTTGTTTCAGAGAATTGCCCAGCTCCACGTCCAACTTTTCAGATACCAGGCAAGTGGCCATCTAGGAACAGATTTTCCAGATATAGTTATTAAACTTTTGCCATTTTCATAAGACTTTAGGAACATTAATAATATGGTAATATTAATAACCAGCTCTCCCTATTACATTCTCTTGCTGATTTTAAATCATGAGCAGTGCCATAACAATACATAAACAGGCAGAAATAATAGAAGATGGTTATGCAGTTATTATCACTACCTCGTATGAAGGGGTGGGAGTGAGCTGGTATGTTCATTGATTGGCGTGTGGTCAATGGCAATGAAGTAAAAGATTTCAAAACCCACTTCAGAGAGGTGGGGTTAGCTTTGCTACTTACTAGCTGTAAAATTATGAACAAAAATAATCACTCTGAACAAATACATGCATTGATAACTCATCTGAAGTACTGTATTATGGCTATCAAAATAATCTATGTGTGAGTTTCTATAACCAGAAGAAAGATGCAACATGAAGCCTTTGAACATGCTGTTGCTGAAGGTGTTTTTTCGTTCTTTTCCTATAAATGAAATAAAATCTTTTGAGCTGAGGAAAAATCACCTCATAGGCTGCATGACAGTACTATGGTGGGTAACTCTACCAACATTACATTAGTTCTGGATACTTTACATTTTACATTACTGACTATATTATGAGATACAACAAAATCTTCCTCTGATTAGAGGGAATTCTTTACATTATTATGACATACTATTCTATGTGGTTTATCAAAACTCCTCACTGTCTCTGAAAGCCTTGCCAGCAGTAGAAAAGGCCAAACATGTGTCCTCTTTCTTTGTGATATAGTGGATACGTATAAATCCAGTCACATCCCTCTTTTTAGTGTATGTGTATCAGGCTCTTTATACTTAGCTTAATCTTTCAGCATACATTATCTCCCCCTTTAATCTAACCTTCTGTTATGTGGGTTTTGAAGCTTATTTTACATGACATAGAACAGACACTATGAAACCATCATCATTCATACTGCGTCAGAACTCAAGATACAAGCAATTATTTTTCTTCTACTTCATTTTTTTTTCATTGTAATTCATCTCATTTTACTTCTTTTCAGGGTAAATGTAAAACTTTGAAGTCATTCTCATCAGGATCAAGTCACTTCTTTAAACTAGTATTGTTCACATCAACTATCCTTTCAAAAAAAATCATTTTTTTAAGATGAAACCTTATGTCTTCTCCCTGAATTTTACTTCTTTCCCAACTTCTGTGGTCTGTTCTTTTATAAGAATTCTATTTCCATTTTTTTAAGCAAATAATTCTGAGGTCCAAGCAGATAGTTTGAAGTACAATAATAACCTATAAAATATTGCTAATAAACATACCAAATAACATTAGATCAGTTAATTTAATATTTATTTATTATATTATGTATTCAAATGAATATATTGAGTGTGTGTTTAGTCCCCTGTCAAGGAGGTCCTTGTTCATAGACAGAAATGGACATGTAAAATCAAATTTTAATATGGTATGATTAGTATTAACAAAGATATGTAGAAAATACTCTGAGAAGACAAGAACAGGTAAATTACCAAAGATAATAAATCAGAAAATTATTCATGGATGAGGTGATATTTAGGTTTATTGCTAAAAAATTATTTTAGTAGGATGTAGAACTGAGTAGAAAGTACAGTAGAAATATATTGTAGGCAAAGACAATAGTATGATTTATTAATTATCTATTGCTGCATAACAAAGTACTACCAAGTTAGTGGCTTAAAACAACACAGATTAATTATCTCATAGCTTCCATGTGTCAGGAGTCTGGGCATGTTTAGCTGAGTTCTCTACTCGGGGTCTCGTGTGGTTGCAATCAAGGTGTTGGCCCGATCTGTGTTCTGACCTGGAAGCTCAACTAGGGAAGAATCAGCTTCCAAGCTCATTCAGGTGGTTGAGAGAATTGATTCCCTCGTGGTTGTGTGGTTGACGCCCTGGCTTGTTACTGGCTGGAATCAGTCCCAGAAGCCACTCACAGCTCCCTTCCACAAGGCTCTGTCCATGGGCCTTTCAAACGTGGACATTTGCTCCTGCAAGGCCAGCAGGAAAATTTCTCACTTTTAAGGGCTTTCAGCTGATCAGGTCATGTCTATCTAAGATAATCCCCCTTTTAATCAACTCAAAATATACTGGTATGGGACCTTAATTACATCTTCAAAATCCCTTTACCTTTTCATATAGCATGACATACATGGTGAGAATGGCATCCCAACACCTTCACCAATACTGTATTGGTTAAAAGGAAATCATAGGTTCCACCCACACTTTATGGGAAGGGATTGTGCAAAGATGTGATCACCAGAGGTTGAGAATTATTGGGGGTCACCCTAGGGTCTGCCGTAACAGACAAAGACAAGTACTCATTAAATACTGTATGTTTTTCAAAACTGCAAGTACTATAGGTTCATAGAGTAAAAACATAAGTTGTAAAACATGAGTTAAGGTAGGTAAAGGTCAGAATCTATGAACTTTGGGTATTTTGTAAAAGAGTTTAGTTTTTTTGATGTGTGCAATAAGAAACCACTGCAGAATATTCTGAGTAGATCTTGGAGATAATCATCCTGGAGACAATGAGCAAGATGGAATGCAGCAGACTGGGTTTGGAAGTAGGGAAGCCAGATAGAACACCTATGCAATAATCCAGCCAAGAGAAGGTGGGGGCTTTGGTAATAGTAATGAAAAGAAAAAAAAAAAAAAAAAGAAAAAATCAGATATTAAGCAATATTTGAGAAAAAAAATTACCATAAGCTTTGAAGATGGGGAAGAGGGAAGGGTGTAGGGTAACTTATTTTTGTCTAAACTGGTTGTAATCTCCAGTTCAGCAGCTTCCCAACTTGGGGTTGAATGTAGGATTTACCATTGTATAAAAAATATTGATTGAGCAATTTTTTACACAAAGCATGCTATTAGGTGTTTTATGGGATTCAAATATTTACCAAATATATTTTCCAACTCAAGAAGTATATGGGATACATAACCTAAATGACTATATGTATGTACAAGGCAATGTGTAGTATGATATGTGATGCAATGCATTAACAAGACATCTGGAGAATTTCATACGGGCTGTAACTTATATTTTATGCAGGATAGTAAATGAAACAAAATTTAGAAATAGAGATTGGGACTAAGTATAGGAATCTTTGAGTGAGAGTTAAAGAACTTGAGTTTTATTCTATAGGCAACAGAGAAACAATACAAGGCTTTGGAGCCTAAAACTGACTCTACCAAAACAGTGCTTTCTGAAAATTAATTTGAAAATTGATAAGCATAATAGATTTGATGGACAGAGTCTGGAGCTAGGAGGCCACTTTAAAGGAAATTTTTATAATCTAGCATGAAATGGATATAGGCTCTGGCTGGACTTGGGCCAGTGAGATTGGAAAAGGATACAAGGCAGAAATGTTTGTCAAGAACATCTACCAAAAGTGCATGAGGTGTGTGGTAGCAGAAAATTGCTGGGGTAGATCCTTACTTATTTGATATTTTCACTTTTTTACTAGCATTTTAAGAGCTTCCTCATCTTACATATCACAACTAGCGCACAATCTACTTTTCATGTGCTTTTGCCATTACCCTTGGTCATAGCTTAAAAATCAATCATTGTTTAGTTAGAAATATGTATCTCTTGTCTACACAAAGGCTAGAGTTTATATTCTACAGATGATATTTTTTAATTAATAGTACTACTAAAAATTGCTGTTGAATATGTATTGTATGCAGGTGCTATTCTGAACACTCAACAAGAATTATCCCCTGGAATAAACCACATGGTTGTAAACCCAAAGGACAAGTGAAAAAGCTGAGGTGAAATAACAAGCTCAGGTTCACACTTCTAGTTAGTAGCAGAATCAGGATTCTGATTTGCAGTATGGACAGAAGCCTATTGCAGAGCTGACACTCTTGATCATTATGTGATACTCCTAAATTTAACACTGTAAAATAAATCTTTAATATTTTGTAATACTTTAAAATGGTTCTCTATTTTCTTTTTTTGTTTGTTTTTTGATTCTTACCCCTCTAAACTCTTTCTGCAGATGATTAATATGGCTTTTCCACCTTATGTTATTTCCCTAAAAGGGGGGAAATAAATGTTAATGTAGATGGTCTAATATTTGTTGCATAGTAAATTAGAAAGGGGAGGAGAAAATCTGTCCTCTGGAAAGAAATCTATTTAAAAACATATGTTTCAGTGTTGACAAGATCTGAAATAAGGTAATAACCTAGTTTTAAGTATTATAGTTGTCGTGGGCAAAACTAACATACAGCCTATTCAGTTAAATGCTCCCTGTGATATAATTTAAAGTTGCTAAGAAGTCTCATGTTCAATAAACTTCTCCATTGTTTAGGAAGGTATGTTATAGCCCTATTTTCTCCTTAGAGAGCTGCTTCCTCCAAACACCTGTGAGTACAACATCAACCCAAATTATGTCATCCAATAAATAGGCAGCATTAAGACCACAAATTGTATCACTTGTGTTTATTCACTCACTTATTCAATCATTCATCTATTCAGCACAGATTTATTGAGCACCAAACAGAATACAAGATATTGGCAATGCAAAGAGGAAGACAGAATAGCCATTTTTTTCTTTTTTGTTTCTGGGGACATACTTTGAATTACCTTTATGATTGGAAGAGGGATACAAAAAGAGAAGTGATTCCAATCTATGGATGGGTTTGTTCCCTCATTTGCTAAAGGTAGCTTTAAAAAATGATAGCCAATATCATGGCTGTGGCAGGAAATAAATTTCATAGTGGGGACTCACCTAGTGCACAGACTCATTTTAGGGTATAGGGCAGAGAATAAAAAGGAAGTGTGTAGTTTCTCCTAAAGGCAGGAAGATGTTGAGTACATTGATAATTGCACACATATTTTCCATTTGTTCAGTGAAGAATGTTCCCTTAACCCAGTTATCAAGTTAGAAAAGATTTAAAGCAATATAATACTTGTTATAAAAACCAAAGTAAAAAACTCAAACAATAAAAAAAGACAGAAGGGATGTCTGTTGCCCACATTAACTCAATATCCAATCAAAAGATATTTATGATAAGTAAATTTATGTAATTAACCAGGGTATTTTGACCAGACTATCCCTAAATGGCTTCATTATAACGTACTGTTTCACATTTTTATAATTCACAAAATATCTCGTTGAGGCAGGTCAAGTTATACTATGCTCCTGTTCACTTTATAGATGAGGAGTGTGAATTTATTATTACACTTTTGTGATTGGGTAGTAATGCTTAACTTTCCAAACAATAGCTAATACATTTAACCTTCTTCTTATTTTAAGAAGAGGATAATTTTGTCCCTGGTACAAATAACATAACTCTTATTGTTTTATACTCATATATAGTCTGGAAAAAGTAGAGATACAAAAAATACAGAGATTGGCAAATTAACATTTCAGCTAAAACTATTAAGCAGGGCAATTTCTGACTACTAAAGAAGAGTTTGTTTTCCCACAGTTGTGAAAGTACCTTATACACCTTCCCTAAACTACAACTTGGCAGTTTTCTCTACTCTCTGGGGAAAAACAAAACTTCTCATAATGTGAACAATTTTAAAGGCTTTTCATCACCATTATCTTTTGTCAGCATTAACATTAATAAATAGCCATTGAGGGGGAGGGGGACAAGATGGTGAACTGGAAGCAGCCTATATTCTCCATTCTCAAGGAAAGGATCAAACTTGTGGGTAGAGGTTCATTTGTGGATTGGAGAGAGCATTGTGAATCATCAGAGAAGTGACTGGAGACATCTAATGCAGGATAGAGAGAGGCGGGATGCTTCACTTGGCAAGATCAGAAGGTACCTGGGGGAAGCATCCACACGTGGGAAAGGGTGAGGGGAGAGATCCCCAGAGCTCCACACTTTCCCAGCTGACACTGAAATCTAAGCTAGAAGGCCTTCTAATTGATTAGGGAGCTGCTTAGAGACTGTACAGGAGAATTGCACTGGAGAGCTGGTACAGTGGGGTCCCACCAGCTTCTGGTCTCAGGTTCCTGCAACAGATGCCACTGTGCACTATCAGCCCCAGAGAGCCGTTCTGCAGAGGGATCAGCTCTACTGAAGCTCCCTCCCCTTACCCCTGCCAGGCCAGTGAGGGAGCAGGGAGCAGGGAGGGCAGGCACTCTAACATGCACTGTGACTGGGTGCCGTGCACCCCTCAAACCTCCCCACTAGCTGCCTCCTAGGGATCCTAGCAGAGCATGTACCTGCAGGCCTTCAGCATCTTCTGCCACCATCTTGCCATCATGATAGCACTGCTGCTGCCACCTGAGTAGCACTGCAGTAGCTGCCACAGTCAGACCTGGATGGAGGGAGAGTCCCTGTCACCACAACTCCCTGGTGAGGGGCTGCACGCCTCTCCAACCCTGCCAACTGTGGCTAGCCCAGCTGCTGCAGCCCAGTGAGCCACCTTGCTGCAAGCCATGATCCTGTGACCCGCCCAGGCACTGGTCAAGGCCTCTTGACCTGTCCAGGCACCCACCAAGGTCCTGCAACATGACCCACCACCAGCTGTGGACCTCTGATGTGCACAGATGCCCACCAAAGTTCTACAACATGCCCAGGTGACCAACAAGGTCCTATGACCTGCCCTGAGACCAGCTGAGAGTCTGTGATATGCTTAGGCACCCACCAAGGTCCAGCAACACCCCCCCAGCCACAGGCCAAGGTCCCACAACCGTCGGGGCACGTGTCAAAGTACCATGACCTGTCTGAGCACCTGCCTAAGTACTGCAACCTGTACAGGCTCCTGCAAGGTACCATGACCTGCCTAGGTACTGGTCAAGGTCCCCAACTTGCCCCACTGCTAGCTACAGTCCCATGACATGTCTGAGCTCCTGCCAAGGTCTAGCAATCCACCCGGGCACACCAAGGTCATGCCACCTGCCTACATGGAGACAGACTTGCCCAGCTCCCATCAAGAACTTCCAACAGCGGCTTGGAGACCAACCCACCAATCCAACCAATTATTCCCCAGCACCAGCTTGGATTGTGACAGCCACAGGGGAATGGGATGACTCAGGAGAACAGCAGCATTACAGGTTCTCAGTGTATCTGCCCCTCTCCTGCCAGGTCAATCTTCCAGAGTAGGACACAAAAGCACTATCTAGGGACCTCTCCTCCTTCTAATAGGAGAATTCCCAGCAAAGGAGAACAGGTGCACTGCAAACCTTTCAGCCCTGAGCTGAGAGAAGAGGTTTCAGATAAGAAGAAACAAGCTATGGAATCCTGGCAACATGAAAATACAAGCTACTTCAACACCCTCAAAAGGATCACAATAGATCCACAGCAATAGAACATAGCAAAAAGAAACTGTCAAAATGTCAGAAATGGAATTCAGAATATGGATGGCAAACAAGATGAATAGTAATGAAAAGAATGTTGAAAAACAACACAAAAGAAACAAGAAACGTATTTCAAAACATGAATGAAAAATATGAAAAACTCACTAAGGAGATAGATAACATAATAAAACACAAAACTGAACTTAAACAAATGAAGGAGTCATTTAGACAATTATAAAATACAGCAGAAAGCTTCAAAAACAGGCTAGGCTTAGCAAAAGAAAGAATCTCAAAGCTTTAAGACAAGACTTTCAAACTAACCCAGTCAGTCAAAGGTGCAGAAAAAAGAAAAAAAAATAATTAACAATCACTCAGAGAAATATGGGACTATGTGAAACAAGCCAATATACAAATTATAGGTATCCTGGAGGGAGAAGAAGAAAAAGCAAAAAGCGTGGAAAACCTACTTGAGGGAACTATTGAGGACAGCTTCCCTGGTATTGCTGGAGATTCAGATATCCAGATACAAGATGGTCATTGAACTCCAGCAAGCTGAATAGGACATCTCCAAAACAAATAGTCATCAACCTGGCCAGGGTTGAAATGAGGGGGAAAATTCTACATGCTGCAAAATGAAAGCAACAACTAACCTACAAAGGAAAACTCAACAGGCTAACAGTAGACTTCTCAGCAGAAACCTTACAAGCCAGAAGGGATTGGGGCCCCATTTTTAGTCTTCCTAAACACAACAACTGCCAGCCAAGAATTTTGTATCCTGCAAAACTAAGTTTCATAATGATGGATAAATAAACTCTTTTCCAGACAAGCAAACACTAAGGGAATTTGTCACTATTGGACCTGCCCTAACAGGAAATGCTCAAAAGTGCATTATGAAACAGCACAATAGATACCCACCAATGTAAAAACACCCAAAAGTTAAAGCTCACAACTCTCATAAAACAACAGCACAAGACTGAAAACAAAACAAGGTATCATCCAACATGATGAACAGAACAGAATCCCACATAGCAATACTAACACTCAAAATGAACAGTCTGAAAGTCCCACTTAAAAGATGCAGACTGGCTGAATGGATGAAAAAACACAATCCAAATAAATACTTGTTGTCTTCAAGAAACACATCTAAAGCACAAGAACACTGACAGACTCAAAGTAAAAGTATGGAAAAAAATATCCCATGCAAATGGAAACAAAAAGTGAGCAGGTATAGCCATTCTCATATTAGATGAAATAGGCTTCAAATCAATAATGGTAAAAAAAAAAAAAGACAAAAATGGTCATTATAAAATGGTAAAGGGAGCAATTCAACAAAAAGACATAACAATCCTAAATACACAAGCACCTAACACAGAATTTCCCAATTTTATAAAGCAAATTCTTTTCAATCTAAGCAAAAAAATAAACAGTAACACCTTAATTTCTGGGTAATTCAACACTTCACTGACAGATCTGGACAGATTATCGAAGCAAAAATAAACACTGTACTTAAATGGGACTCTAGAAAAAAATGGATCTAACAGACATTTACAGAACATTCTACCCCAAAACTACTGAATATGCATTGTTCTCATCAGCATATGGAACATTTTTCAAGATTGATCATATCTTGGGCCACAAAACAAGCTTTGGCATGTTAAAAAATCAAAATCATGTGATGTATCTCCCATACCATAGTGGAATAAAATCAGAAATCAATTCCAAGAGAAACACTCAAATCTCCACAAAGTCATGAAAATTAAACAATCTGCTGCTGAATGATCCTTGGATCAAAGCCAATATTAAGATGGGAATCAAAAGATTCCTTGAACTGAAAGACTAAGGTGGCACAAGATTTCCAAAAAATCTATGAGGTATAGTAAAGGCAGTTGTAAGGGGAAAGTTTATAGCCTTAAATGCCTACATCAAAAAAAAAAAAAAAAAAAACAGAAAGATGATCACAAATTAACAACCTACTGTCACATCTTGAGGAACTAGAAAAAGAAATACAAACCAAAACCAAAACTAATAGAAGAGAAATAACAAACTTCAGAGCATAACCAAACGAAATGGAAACCATTAAAACAAAGCAAAGGATCAATGAAAAAAAAGTTTGTTCTTTGAAAAGATAAACAAAACTGATAGACCACTAGTTAGATTATCCGGATATAGGAGAGGGAGGACTCAAATAACCTCAATCAGAAATGAAAAAGAAGACATTACAACTGACACTGCAGAAATACAAAATATCAACCATGAAGATGGCGGACCAGATACACCAGCTGCCAGATTGTCTCAGCAAGAAAGAAAAGTTTTAGATGAAAAAGAAAAAGCAAACAAATAAGCATAGATCAGGTATAATTCCAAGGGAAATGTGCCAGAATCTACCAGAGATTCCATGGAAAGAAGTTGTGGAGCACAACAAGAAGGATCAAGATATCAGCAGAGATCCACCCCCGAGAGGCTTGAATTCCAGCAAAAAGTGTAGGTGGGGTGGTTTATTTCACTTAAAATGCTACAAAGAGTTTTGAACTATGTGTAGACTTCTATTACTAGTAACGAGGCATCTGTAAATAGCCATTCTCTTCCTTGAATTGTTGTCACTATCCTAAAACCTGATGTCTTTTTCTACCATTCAGGGCATCCTGTTTGTTTTGTTGGTTCTGCAAGAGATTCTGTAGATTTTGAGAAACCTATAGTCTGTAAAACACAAATTATAATCTATATTTTAAGGGATTTTTCTAAGGAAAATTTGATAAAATTACAACAAATATGTAAATGTAGGGTACTGTTAATCCATCCTTAGCAAACAAACAGTGGTGGAAAATTTATAGATTTTTGTGACACAAATTTTATTACCTAAGATCATTTCATTATTAGAAGCTATATTGACATTTAGTTTTATTTAATTTATACCCATAATTTTACAGTAGCCGTGCTCTGTATAAAATGAAATTTAGTATTAAATGGGCTTTCCTGAACATTGAGTTATTTGCTGAAGTATTGAAACTTTTTTTATATGTAATGAACAATCAGTTTCTCATCACCACAACTCAATACAAAAGTTCTTTAACAGTCCTGGATGTACACTGTACCTCAAAACATTAAGATTTGGCATCTTTTTATATTTATATAATATTATTAGAACACTCACCATAATGCACCGTAAACAAATAAAAGATCATCTACTGGTTTTGTGAAAAATATTAATAAAAATAATAAACATAGAAAGAATGAAGTAGTCACCTTTCCTCTTTCCTCTCCTATCAAATTGGTAGGAACATTAATGTTTACAAATCCGGTCTTTAGATGTACATAGCACATTTATTTAAAATCTAAAGAAACATCATTTTTAGTCCTACTGATATTTAAAGCTATGTGAGTGTTTTATTTTCACATCTTGGGAAATTTTGTAAGTCAGTTTTCATGCAACCAACCCAAAACAAGCACCATGTGCTAAGCAACTATGAGTTTCACTGTTTTAGTGACTCTGGCTCCGAGGAAGGGTTGTGACTTTATGTTATTTTAGGCCATTTTCCCTAATAGTAATTTTATTTTCAGTAGTCTATATGTAGCCAACTCAGCACTGGAGCTTGGGCATTAGGGTAAAAGGTGCTGTGTATTTGAAACTTTATTTTTACCCTCTCCAATTTTTAGGACATTTTTCTTTGGTAGCATTTCACATATGTGCACTAAGCAGGGGTTTATTTTTTTTCTCTTGCATAGAATGCTTAAATGAAGATGATTCTAATTTTTTTTTCATATCTCACAGTTGCCTTGATAGCATGTGTCTGCATTTTAGAGAGATGCCTTAAAAAATAAAGTACTGTAATTATTAAAGATCCACAATTACTTGCTTTCTGGAGATGTGCTCTAAGCTTCAAAAAAAATGGAAGTTTCTTAATGACTATAAGCATTTCTTCAGAATACCTTTCATGTTTGAATGGAACCTATTTCCTAAGAGTTCTGTATATAGGTTCTGGATATCATTTTCCAAAGCAGAGCATTATGCCTCATTTGTTTGTTTCTCCTCTTCCACCAGTAATTTACTCTGTGATGTATGCTGAATGTCTGAGGGCACACATACACAATAGGAGATGGTCACGGAAGGCACTTAGGAAGCTAATCCTTACAGCATTACATATTACTATGAGTATTCTAAACTGTAAGAATAAAAAACATTTTCTTTCCAGCTTTTTATAATTTTCATGCATTCTCTTCTTCACTAAATGCCTAATTAGCTTTATCTTAAGAGGGTTATGTTTACCTGGAAATTTGTGTTTCTTGTTAAATAAAACTATTTTTCAAAGTGACAAAAACACTGTATTGCCATTGGGCTACTTTGAAATCTGTGTCTAAAAGTGTTCCTTTTAAAAATCAAGACATAAATTGTATGCTTACTTATACATGCTCTTGGATTAAAATCTTCCTAAAATATCTCTCCATGTGATATCTTCTTAGTTCACCCAGGTTTGGATTAGATCCAGATTCACGTCTACAACGCAATGATTGATTCTCTGCTCTCTGGTGCACAGCATGTTCTCGTGACCCTAGCATCAAAAGTTTATTCAACCTTACGTGTCTTTTCTGTGACATTCTTCACTTTGGGAGTGTCTGGCATCTAATTTGTATGCTATGTGTTAACCACATGTGCAATAATAAGAAAGATGATGTCTCAAATTTTACCTAGAGGTTGTATGCCTGTGGTGACCATTATTCTAAACCAAAAATTGAGACAAATTGGTTGACAAGTATGAATAAACTTGTGGGCACAAAGGGGTATAATATTTTAAAATAGAACAATTCTGGAAAAACTCAAGACGTAAGATGTTAAATTTAAACACATGCAAACAAGAATATGCACATACACATCCTTGGTTGAAAGCATAGCCACCCCATTTTCCCCCAATAGAAATTGCCACTGACTAATGAGAATTTTCAAGTTTATTTGATATAGAGAGATCTATACATTGTATGCATCTTCCCTTTCAGCCAGGTTAATTTACATAGTTTTTAAAATTCATCTCAAGAATGTATTTAAATATATCTCTAATATTTAACTGCAGTTAAAATATCTGTTAGTCCAGATATTTTAATTATAATACAGTTAGTCCAGATATTTTATTTTTGTGTTTAGATATAGGAGATTACTATAATAAATTGATAATAAATAAAAATTTGAAGCCATTCACCATTGGAATTTTACATTTGTTTTTTATTTTCACAATCAAATTTTGTGTATAGTCTGTAGTATTGCATTTTATTCAATAGGAAAGTAGAAAAAAACATTGTTTTTAACATGTAGGTGCTATGAAATGCATCATATAATATAGTAAATATAAATTTAATATATGTAAGTATAAAAGCTATTATTACAATATATGAAATATAAAAGTAATTAATCCCTGGCATCATCCTAATATTATTTTTTCTTTAAATAATATACATATATACACATACACACACCCCACATATACATATACATTTCTGTATTTACATATCTTTAAAATTATAAATCAATTTTTTGAGAATTTTTGTATTGTTTTTAAGGAAAAATATTTCAAAGTGGCTTAGAATGCAATTATTACAATCTAGGCAAAGATTTCACAGTATAATTGCCAAAGAAAGTATTTCAGATAATCCACATGCAGTTGTACAGCGGTTTTTCAGGGTCCATGTGGACAGCTGCAAGTCGTCTCAGAGAATCTGTAATGAAGTAATTCTTATGAGGCTTATTCTCTTCCATATGGAACAAAATAATACAGCCATGACATTGATGTATGCAATGTATTTTTAAGATGACATTTATACAATACTGTTCTTGCCAGCAAAAAGTAACAATCCACTTTCTCTTGCTAAAGAAGAAAGTTTTTTTTCTAGTATGGTACAATATGGCTGAAAAGGCCCAATGCTCCAACTTCTCCATTTTGCTTTGCTATTCTTTCTTTGAAGATAACAAGTGATTCCTATTATAATGGAAGTATTTTTTAAATGACTCAATATTTATAGCATGAAAATATTTATTTTTTTTAAGGAAATTTAATATATAGGTTATCAAATTTGATTTTATAAAATAAACCAAAAGATAAATTTCATAAAATACTTTCAGTTTTGTTCATTGTAAGAAAAGAGCACAGTCATGCTAACCATCATTATGTGTCTGAATGATGGAATAGAAGCTTTACTTAAGCTGTTTCTTAGCCAGCTCAGGCTGCTATAAAAAACTACCATAGACTGAGCAGCTTAAACAGAAAATATTTATTTCTCACAGTTCTGGAGGCTGGAAGTCCAAGATCAGTGTGGCAGCATGATCAGGTTCTGGTGAGGACCTTTTCCAGGTTGCACACTGACGACTTCTTGTTGCACCCTCATGTGGCAGAAAGAGCTAGCTAGTTGTCTGGCGTCTTATAAGGGGCACAAATCCCATTCATGAGGACTCTACTCTCATGACCTAATTACTTCCCAAAGCCTCCACCTCCAAATACCATCATATTGGAGATTAGATTTCAACATATAAATTTTGGAGAGACATAAACATTCAGTTCATAACAACCTGTTTGGCAATGACAAACAGGATATGGCAGCATGGATTTAGTATAGTAAGATCAAATAAAACAGTAATTTAAAGAGTCAGTGAGGAGAAAATAAAGAGGATTAACTTCAAGTACAGGTTGATTCTTAAAGTCAAAACTTATTAATTTCACAAATATAATACAAAATTAATGGGTATAAGACATGAAACTCAGTTCACAAATTCAGATGTTAAATAAAATTTTATTTTCAGTGACTTAATTTTGAACTCTAAGCCTCTATTTTCTTGAACAGGTAAAAAATTAAATTAACATGTGTCCTTCTTGAGCATACCCCTCTACCTTTGCCTGGACTTCTGTGCCATGATTCTGAGATTTAACCTCATTCTATGCCAAGGCTATGTATTCCAGGGCACCTACACATCGCTTAGCACTGAGACTCCAATCATCTAGCTAACTTGCCTTTCTGGACGTAGACAATCCATGCTGTTCTCTGAGACACAGGGCTCTTTATTTCTATCAACCTAGATTCTTGACATAGCCATTTTTCTCTGGATCATGTTATATTCCTGGGGAGCTACCCTGAGTACAAGCCTAGAACCCACAGATTTCTCTCTCTCTCTCTCTCTGTCTCTTTCTGTGATCTCTTACCCCTCCTTGGGAAGAACATATTTTTAGTCTTTTATGATAATCCATGGTTAGACCTTTTAAATAAAAATTGCAAGTAGGCCTCATTATGTAGTAAAAAAACAAAAACAAAAAACTTGAAAGTATCTAACTGTGGCCGAGAAAGAATCCTCCTATATCCTCCTATATCATAGCCTTGTGTGGGAATCGGAGTGCCACCATGCTCCCCTCAACAACCCATGGCTTAGAATAGAACTTAGGGATGGAGTCCATAATTCCCAATTCCTCTCATCTGGGACATTCTCACATCATGCAGTTACTAAGATCTTGAACCAAAAAACACTTTTGTATGGAAGTAGGCATCCTTGGACAGTGACATGCACCCACTTATGTCCTAATCTTGTGTTTGTCCTTTGCATTAAATATTTGTCCTGGTTTGGTAGCAAACCAAACTGAAAGCAATCTTAGACATGTCTAAGTCATTATTCTTCCCAGATTTGGAACCCATACCAAGCTTTGTGGTCTCACCTAAGCTCACTTTATTGTTTGTCTATCCTGTCCTCACTCTGAAGCTAAGAGTTTTGGAAAGAGAAGGCAGAAAATATGCTGCCATAAGCAGAAAGGAAAATGATATGAGTGTCAATGAGGGGAAAAAAAGGTAATATCTGAAACTATTACCCAGCCAGTCCAAGTGTAAGAGAAAAACACTTCTGTCACATAACGTGAGAATAAATAATCAAGAAATTTTACTCTTTAAATTTGATATTTTCAAGAAATAGAAGCATAATTTATAGAATTATGAAAGATTCTCACATTGTTATTTCATGAGTAAAAAATATACAATAATTCATTTTAAAAAAACACCTCAATTCACCAGTAAATCTGCCTTGTTTTGAATGATCCTATTTGGTTATTCAATTGCTACTAAAGATTTGGGACATATCTCGGCTGGCCCTGATAGGAATTATAAAACAGATGTGTCACTTTTATAACCCCATGGCATTTCTCTTCTTTTATGAATAATATATCTGATGCCTGTGTTTCCATCTCTCCTCTTTCTTCCCAAAACCTATTGTGGAAAATACATAATATATAATATTTAATACTTGGAGTACAACTTAATGAGTAAGGCAGTTATATTTGGAGGTAAATAATTATTTCTGTGGTCTCAAAATCTCTGAGTCTCTCTTCTGAGGAATACAAACAAATTTCCAAATTTCCAAACTCAGACCAGCAATTTTTCCAATAATAAATTCTCTGATAGATTTTTCTCCCTCTACAAATTAAATATTTAAGAGTCTTAATTCAGTCCCTGGCCTATGTATTTTACTTGACAATAAATGAAGAATTTTCCAAGATTGATTTAGTGCTTTGCTTTGAGAGAAAATTCCAAGGGAGTAGAAGGGACAGAAACTTGCAGAAGAGACAGGTTCTTACAGAGTCAGCAACACATGTTGCTCTGTGGAAATCAGTGCACAATTAGATTCTCTTCTCTCTCCCACTCTCCACTCTTCCTGCACATAAATAGAATTTGACAATAAGTTCACTTTCATGCTATGCCTACAAAGATACAGAAAAATATATTTGAGTGAAATTCTCAATTTTGAATTATATAATACAAATCCATGTGATTCAGGGATTGCAGGGAGGACAATCCTTTTATTCCTAAAATATAAGGTTGCTGGTGAGAGTAGTTTTTTTAATTTAAAGTTTTATTTTCAACATTTTACTTAGATGGAAATAACTTCATATCTGGATAGGAATAAAGTGTTATGAAAAATGTAGTGAATTATATATGATACTCTCAACGTTCTACAGTGATTATTGCCCTATTTTTTCAACTAAGACTCAGAGAGATTATAGCAAATCAACTACAAGGTATGTGACAGATGTGTTAGTCATGGATATTCAGATATAGGAATAAGTTTCAATAGTTGAGTTATATAACCCAAGGGGGTTATTATTGCTTTAAAAATGTATCTTCTCATTAAGCTTTCATAAAATATTTGCATCTAATGTGCACTAGGGATTCATCTAAGATTTAAAAACAATGAAGTCCTAAGAGGTTCTATTTGAGGTAATGACCACGGTTAGTATTTACTTGAAATAGGACAGGAATTTTATTATGGTTACAATAATTGGCATATTTTTATGGATTCATTTTCTAATTTGGCACCCACTCAACTTCACTGCTCATGCTACAATAGTGGCATGATGGATTACTGAGGGTTCTTTTCATTATTATGAAATTTAATTATTTTTTGCTCATTTACCGAGATGTGAACAGTGTCAGGTTTCTAATCTAATAATACAGACTGTTTGGAAAATACGTGCTGTCAATTAGAGACATTTTATAATAGAAATAATAAAAAGAATCATTAATGAAAAGTAGTTTGCCTCTCAATGTATTTGGCACTAGTTAATCAAAAGTCCTTTGAAATTGAGGTCATTAATAAACTTTTCTTGCTTTTCAACCAATAAAGTGCTCTGAGATTTATCTGTAAAATTAGAAATATATTCCCCCCAAAAATGGATGAATGTATTTTGCTTTTCCAAATATGGTTTTCTTTACCCTCAACATGTGGTTAACACAATAAGAAAAACGATAAAGAAAATAATGTTTTGAATTTTCTGCCAAAAAGGAAAAAATTCTCAAGAATGGAAAAACAAACATCACATGTACCCACTATTAAATTGGAACTAACCGATGAGCATACAAGTGCACAGAGGGAAGTAAAACTCAGTGGAAAGCAACCAGAGGGGCGGGGGGAGATGCTGAGGGGCGAAAACCTACCTAACATGTACAATGAACACTATTTGGGTGATGGGCACACCTATAGCCAGACTCAGGTATTACAGAAATGATCCATGTAACCTAAATTGTACCCCCTTAATATTTTGAAACTTAAAACAATTCTCATAAGTTTGATTAGTACATTGTAGACATGGATGCAATGAATCTTTTTACTTCTGCTTGTTATTTTCCATTTATTTCTACATCAATTTTTTAAAATCTTTTTCCTCCCTTCTTTGTGTCCCAGGGGATAGCACCTGAAGCCCCTTACTCTCTGGCTTTGAGTGACTTTGGCCTACAAAAAGCAACAGCAGATTAAAGGGTGGGAAGAGAGAAGTTGGAATATTTCCTTCTGCCTTTCTCCCTACTTCCGTGCTCCTACTCTGGCAGCAACTGCATCCCTCTTTTTACAGATCTTTTACTGAGCTCCAGCAAATATTCAGTCCTTGCCAGGGTGGTAATGGTCTCCCAGTGTTGCTAGTCTCTGGATGCTACAACATACCATATTTATTCTTGTCCTTATATCTGTGCATATACCTTACTTAAAGACTCTTCATTTAAATCATTTCAGTAGATTCTGTTTCCTCAAAGAAACTGACTCATATACAGTTAATACATAATCTGTTTCATACATAATACATCGTATCTTTTTGGAATCATGGACTAAGAGTCTGTACTATTTTCCTATATCATTCTATGAGGACAGGAACAAATATAAAAATAAAATTCAACATATTAAGAATTTGACATGCTACAAAGTTTCTCTCGAGGTAAGATCTTCTCTTCTAAGTAACTGCAAGGAGAAGGTCTTTTCTTCACTAGGTGTGTCTCATGACCGGAAAGCAATATTGCATAAGAATCTCAAAGCATATTAGTCTTTACTTTTGAAGTAACATAACATTAAGGAAATGATGCCATGCCTGAATCTTTCAATAAGTAGGGTCAATGTTATTACTCATGAATAGCATAATCATGAAACTCTTAGTAATTTGCATCAATGTATTGGAATGATTGTAATTTCAGAAATAATAATTTGCAACCTAAAATCCTACAAGAGTTCATTGAACTTATGTTAATGTTTCTATCTTAATACACTCTCAATTTGCATTATTTATAGCGATTTTAATGTTAATGCAATACTCCATGTTGAGTCTGAAGTTAATTGAAAGTCAATAAAATTTAAAGAAAATCTTTATCATCATCCCTTGGAGTGTCCTATTGTTATTAAAGGAATTCCTCTTGGTGGTATTTACCATATAAAAGATAAGTCGGTTAATATAACATTGAGTACAGTAGCATTTTGTGATAGATTCATAGGCAACTATCTGGACATACCCTTCCAATATTAATATTTAGTATATGTCAACAATGTGTGATATGTTTCTAGCATGGAAACTATAACAATTTATTTTAGATATCTAGTATCTTTTACAAAGAATGTGAGCTCAAGGATAGTGTTCATTTCTTACAGAATTGTGTCCCTTTCTGACTGATTTTCAGCCTAAGGGTCTAATGTAACCCTTGGAATATGGTAGATGCTATTCAAATGCTTAAATAAATGAATGAACTTCTGGTTTGAAATATCTTTAAAGCATTGGTTAATCTAAAAATGATTAAAAGTTATAATTTGTTAAGTAAAAAACCCAAATATCATTAAGGGTGTATTGCTGAAAATGATTCAATTTTCATTTAATGTATTCTGTTCATTGCTTTAGCATTTACTAACTCTCCCAAATTTCAACTTATGTGATTAGTGGTTGTATAACTGGGGTTTATTTACATGAGTTTTAATGTAGTTATGGGAAAAATACTTTGACTTCAATCTTTTGGAATGTGTTTCCTCTTAAATAGTTTTCTTTGCATGATAAATTTATTTAATCACTTTACATGTTATGACTTCCTCATATACAATCATCAGAATAACTTGGGAATCATGTAGCACCAGTCACAAAAGCACCAGATCAATGTTTGTAATCTCATCTTTTGTTTCACCTTTGTTTAGGTGATTTGAGGGTGTGTGCTTAATATTGTGTCTTTGCCCTTCCAAATGCACTAAATACCCTCCTCCATTCTGCTTAGTCCCCCAAAATATTGAATTTTATGGACTGAATCTCCCAGGTTCCTTTGCTGTCTGGCTTCTGAGGTGTGTTTGGACAATGGGAAACAAAAAGATAAGCTCTGAAGTCAGAAGAATGAAGTGGGACGTTTATTCCCCCAGCCTTCTGCCTGCTTCGCTGCGTATCTTTATAGAAGGCTTCATCTTCTACTGCGTATCTCTCCCCCAGAACCACAGGCCCAGCTCTAGTCCTCTTCAGCACTAACAACTGCTCTATTCCTTGCTCCTTCGGGCCTAGAAATGGAAACGGCTCCCAGTAGTTGCTAGCTCTGGGATACCACCATTCCTTTTCAGTGTTCTGTATCCTGTCTACAGCTCTGTAAATAGCCCTTTCATTAAACTCTCTTTAATTATTAATAACTGATTTAAGTAGGTCCTTTTGCTCCTGCCAGGATTGTGACTGATGTATGGTATTTTATTAAACAGTTTATATTTTTAAGCTTTTTCACTTCTTGCAGATGATTTATTTGGAAATGTGTTTGTTTATTCTCTGTTCCAAAAAGATATATTCCCACTCACATAGATTTGTTAATTTAAAAATACATAGTTGACATGGAGAAATTAATACTACCAAACATCTTAATTCAATAAAACTTTTTGTCACATTTCTATGTAGTTATGGAGAGAAAAATTCCAAATTACTTTTAAAAATATGTGTCATTTTAAAATACAAATATTCATACACAGAGACAGGATGGTAACCTACTTCTATGGTTGGATTAATTTTCAAAATATATATATATATAAAAAATATACGGAAAGTGACATGAATAGCTCTGATATTCTACAGAATAAAATACATTAACATTTATAAAGGTAATCATTAATCATCTTTGCCATGATATTATGATTCACTTTTACCTTCATTTTTCATGCTTTACCTATTATTAAAATGCCATGTTGACTTGGATTATGTCAGTATATGTCATTACCAACCTAGCTGATTTTGATAAGTCAAAGCTAAACGACAGAGCAAGGCAGACATGTCTTTTCCAAATGACTCCTTTAAGATTTATTATTTTTAACAGTATTTCCTATATATGAGCAATTATTTGTACATTACTACATTATATAAAAAGTACATTTGCAAATATTTTGCCATTTTATTTATTGTTAAATGATTCAACAAATATTTATATGGCGTATATTATTCTAGTTGCTGATGCCAGGTGTCATTAACACAATGAATGAAACAGAGACAGTAAATATAAGTAACAGACATAAACAAATGTTGATAGTGCTATGCACAGAAATAAAGAAGGAAAAGGGAGAAGGTGTTCTAGAATGGGGATGCATTTAATTGGCATATTTGTCCTGTTGTAGGACAATTCAAGGTGCCAGAATAATTTAACTCTTTTGATCCACCTCTTGTCTTTTGGGTGATATCATGTTTTTCATTCTACATATACTTTTAATCCTAGAAATGATATTGCTCTTTTATACATTAAATATTTATTTATGTTTGTTCCAGATAATTATAATTTTTCTGTTCTTTTAGTTCCCTTTTGTATTATTGGCCTTCCATTTGGGATTTGCTTCTTATCACCAGAGAACAATCCTTTATTATTTCTTTTATCTCATCTGTAGTAATAAATTCAGGAATGTTTTTGTTGTTGCTTCAAAATTGTCTTCATCTTTAATCTGAAAGGAAAATTGCTTGGTTTTAGCACTTTCCCCGGCAGTTATTTTATTTTGGTACCTTAAAAATACCCTTTATTTGTCTTCTAGCCTCCATTAATTTTCTTGCAAAATCATATCTCCATTAATTAATTCTCTTCAACTGTGTCCAATCTGCTTTCAAACCCAGCAATTGATTTTTCAATTTTAAATATTGTATTTTTTCAGTACTAGAACTTCCATTTTTTTATAGTCTCCTATTCTTTGCTAAAATCTCCAATCTCATTTTTTATCCTCTTAAACCACAGTTGTTTTAAAGACCAGGTCTGATAAATTTTTTACCAGGAGTTTCATTGGTATGCTTCTATTGTCTATTGCTGCTTATTTTTGTTCTTGTGTCTTAACTACCTGTGTGCCTGTTATTTTTGAATGAGTGTCTAGCATTGTAAATCTAAAATTATAGAAATAATGTGGCTTCAGATGATAATATAACTCTCAAGAGAAGACTTATGTTTACTTCTCATAAACTACTAGAGACATTAGCATTCTGGGAGCACCTTTATCCAATGTGAGGGCTTGAAATGATTCAAAACTCAGTGTCAACATGTATAAAGCTGACTTATTTTGATTGCACTCTTACTCCTAGAGTGCAAGCCTTCAGGATCTCAACCAAATATGGAAGATTTAACGGGCCCTCTTTTGGAGTGAACTAAACTTGAATTTTTGTTCATCCGGCTTCATAAGATTTTCAAAGGCTCTCTTCAGTTTCTCAGCCACTCTGTCACCTTGTCTGAAATCTACAGCAATCCTTAAGGCAAAAGCAGCCCAAATACTGAGTGTACCTCTCTTCTAGCAGACCTTAGCCTTCCCATTCTTCACTGCCTTCTTGGCTTTCCATGACTTCAGGAAAATGTTCATCTTTTCTCATTTTTCTTGGCAACAAGGTTGGTAAAAATTTTCTAATCTACCATGACTGGGAGCTTAAATCTATACATAAATTTATTACTGAAGGCATAGGAAAACAATTTCTAATATATATATCCAGAGAAACAAAAACACTGGGTAGATATTTACCAGTTTAAGAAATCCAGCCTCTGACTTCTACATGCAGATTCTGAAGTAGAAAAAGTAGATTCTAATGAAAATAATTGTGGTTGAATGGATTTGAAATGCTTCATTTTCATCTTATATACATGAATAACTTGTATAGAAGACAGATTAAAAAGAGAAAATGGCATAAAACTAAGTTTATGAAAGGACTTTGAAACTCATGCATATAAATTAGAGACAAAGGGATTTGTGTAAATTACAAGGTTATTTTAAGCTCTCATGCTCACATACAAAATTTATTTTTCTTTGCAGCAAAAATAATTTTGATATGTATTTTCTTACTTAATTTAAACTTCATGCAAATTTTAAAAATCAATCTTTATCTTTTCTCTGTTACCTTAAAAAATAAAAAATACAGTATAATCACACAACATGTAACGTTTTGACAATACTAATCTATAATGCCACCCTTCTATCAAATAACTTATTTTTATTTTTAAATTTTATTTTTATTTTATTTTTATCTTCTAGTATTTATCCACAAGTATGTTTATTTTTTATGTGGTTGCAATCAGGTTTTAATAATTTCAGTTTTTTTAAATTAACAATATAATAAAATATCTCCCCAAATCTGCTTGCTTTTCATAGTGATTATTTAAATGTTTGTGTTAAAAATTCCAGTATTTCATTAGCTCTTAACTGTTTTGTTTATTTAAACCTTACTCTAGGGAAATCTATAATGTGCTGTAGTTTAATATTCAAGAACATCAATTTGGAGATAGATTTGGATTTGAACAAGAACCCTTCCACTTGCTACATCATTGTTATTCACCCTGAGTCTGAGTTCCTACATCTGTAAAATGGGATAATAAGAAAACCTACATCAAAAGATTGTTGTGAGGATTAGTGCTAATTCAGGTAAAACACTAAATATGGTCCGGCACTCAATAAATAAATAAATGTTTAAAAACTTCATTCAATCTCTGATAATTATAAACTTTGAACTAAAATATTGTACATGCTAACCAAGAAACAAAAGGCACTAGCTTTGAAATTGGAATGATAGGTTTAAATACTGAACTAACCACTGACTGGTTAGCCACTTGGAAAGTTACATAAATTTACAAATCCTTAGTTGTCCTTTTTGGATTTTGGAGAAAAAACTGACACAAAAAAGCTGTGAAAAACACTAATAAGGTGCTTAACACAGAAAAACTCATTGTTTAATTACTTTTTTCTATTAGTTTTTGCCTATTAAATTCACAAAGCATGATTTGCCTTCATGAACATTATCCTGTCTCCTTAATCCTTCACCAGTAACTCAGCAGAGATGCTAGAAACCCTTCTCTTAGCAATTGTAGTTTTTAAAAGTAACGACTGCTTTTTAACTATTTTGATCTGCCAGGGATTGGGTGCAAAATTTCCAGGAAGAAGGTGCTGTATTAATTGGGATGATATTACTCTTTTGTAATGGTCGTAAACCGATATCATAAAAGTCAAATGGGCGATACTGCCTTTCGTCCTGAGTCATTGCATGTTTTAAGGAAAAGAGGAAGAGACTGCTGCAGGTAGAGCTATGTTTAGAGTTTGAACTCTGACACAAATGAGTTGCATGAGTTTGAGAAAATTATTTAACCAATCTATACGGAAAGGTAGAATTACAAGATCAGCCCTTAGAATCTGGTGAGGGCTAAAATGAAATAATGCACATAAGGTAGCTACTCATTTCATAACTGCTCAAGAAAGATCGGTGTTGTCTTCTGTCAATTATTTTAATAAGCTCTCAGGCACAGGGTAGCCTAAATATCTGTATCTATTGTATTTGTTTGTTCTCATTAAGAACTTTTACAAATAAAAAAGCAATACCTAGAAACTCAGTTTAGGAAAAAAAAGTAAATACCAAAGTAATTCTACTTACTAGGAACTGTGGTTAAAACTGGAAGCACTTACTTGAAGGGCTAGAGCTCTTCACTCCACCATTAACTAGTCTTTGGCACTTCCTTACCATTCAACTCCTCTCCACCTCCTAGCTCCAATAACCAAGTCAAATTCTAACCATGTATATTGTATAGCATATGAAACGTTTCATTTTTTAATTTTTTTATTATGCCCCAATATATCTAACATTTGCTTTATCATATGTCTCTGTTGCAAATATCTCTTGTACCTAGAAATGCAATACTGAAACACACGGGGAAAATCTTTTCATTTGACTTCCTTACATGTTCTCCACATCAACAATATGTAATGTAGAAATTTGACATTTCAATCATTACAGCAATATTAGAATGTCCCATAAAGATAGATGAACAGTTCTTTGGTCTCAGAGATTTCAAGGGTATTTTACTCTTTGGACAAGAAAAAGATCTATTTTTTTTCCTGCAATTAATTAAGGTAATAAAGTGATGCCATTATATAGTAAATTTCCACCTTTCTGAAAATTGTGTTTTTCTCCCTAGATCTATTTTATTCCTAATCTAAGGAGTAAAATTGCCACTTCCTTTAGATAAGGGAAGCACACCTATTATTATATTGTGAACAAAACAAGCTAACCATACCCGTTCTTTATTTTTTTAGCTTTTCATGTTTGATCATTTAACAAGACAGAGCTTATTTTTACTGAATTTTAACTTAAACCTTCTTACTTACAAGTAGGAAACATAAGAAAAAAAATTAGAATATATCAGCAACTTAAATTTTTAATATTCTATTACACTCTTGAGCTTTACTCTTATCTTTGCTTTTTCTCTGCTACATTTTGATAAATACTCTCTCAGCATCTCTGTCTTCTCCATGCTACCTTCCAACTATGCTAGTGAAATGTATGGAGCTCACATCTTTGAAAGACTAAGATCCAAACTGCAGTGGAGGCAGTGATAGCAGTTGATAAAAGGAGTCAGGAAGGGGGAAGAATAAGGAGAGGCACAGTTGGAAACATTTTCCCAAGAGGATGGGTTTCCAGGAAGAAATACAAAATGTGTAAGTATGTGTACATATAGTTAAAGTTAATATATTTTAACTCTTGCAAAAATTTGTTTGTTTTTATTCATTTAATTCACTCATTCAAAGTTAATTCAGAGCCTTAAAAGAAACAAACTTGCATTCAAAAAAATCTTGATAGATTAGAACTGTCAAAGATGAGCAAGATAAAATTTAATAGAGGTTCATAAACATCCTACACTTAGACTCAAAATAATATTAAAAATTAAGAGTAAGGAAAAATTGTTTATTCAGAATCCTAGGATCATTTTCTTTTTTCTTTTTTGTTTGTTTGGGGTTTTTCTGTTTGATATCTGCAGGGTTAACATGGGTGTCTGAAACACATACTTGCAATATTAAGATAAATTAACAGAAAGAGAGTTATTATTTCCTCTGCAGACTACATGGATCAGTCCACATCATCACATTGATATCAACATCAAAAAACATACAGCCAACAAAAGGCTAATATCCAGAATCTACAAAGAACTCAAACAAATCAGCAAGAAAAAAACAAACCACTTCATCAAAAAGTAGGCAAAAGAAATGAACAGAAGTTTTTCAAAAGAAGCTAGATAAATGGTCAACAAACACACGAAAAAATGTTTGATATCACTAATCATCAGGGAAATGCAGATTAAAACCACAAAGTGATACTACCTCACCCTGTCAGAATGGCCATTATTAAAAAATCAAAAAACAATAGATGATGGTATGCATGCAGAGAGAAAGGAACACTTATACACTGTTGGTGGGACTGCAAACTAGTACAACCTCTATGAAAACAATAGGAAATTCCTCAAAGAAATAAATGTATACTTACCATTCAATCCAGCAATCTCACTACTGGGTATCTACCCAAAGAAAAGGAAGTCATTTTATCAAAAAGACACCTGCACTTGAATGTTTATCACAGCACAATTCACAATTGCAAAGATATGGAATCAACCTAAGTGCTCATCAATTGATGAATGGATAAAGGAAATGTAGTGTGTGTGTCTTGTGCAACAACTTGGATGGAACTGCAGACCATTATCCTAAGTGAAGTATCTCAGGAATGGAGAAACAAACACCACATGTTCTCACTAATAAGCTAAACTATTGGTACACATTGGTACAAAAAGATGTAAAGGACATTGGAAACCAAGAAGGGGGAGCATGGGAGAGAGGTCAGAGATAAAAAATTACTTATCAGGTACAATGAACACTATTCTGGCACACTAAAAGCTCTGTCTTAAGCATTATACAAGGTATCCATGTAACAAAAACATTTGTACCCTCTTAATATTTTGAATTTTTTTTTAAAAAAGAGAGAAGCTTTCAAAAGAAGATAGTCAAATGGCCAATAAACATATGAAAAAATGTTCAATGTCACTAATCATCAGGGAAATGCAAATTAAAACCACAATAAGCTATCACCTTAACTTAGAATGACTTTTATTAAAAAGTCCAAAAGCAATAGCTGGTGGCATGGATGCAAAGAGCAAGGAACATTTACACACTGTCGGTGGGACTGCAAATTAGTACAACCTCTATCGAAAACAGTATGGAGGATTCCTCAAAGAACTAAAAGTAGACCTACCATTTGATCCAGCAATCCCACTACTGGATATTTACCCAAAGGAAAAGAAGTCATTTTATTGAAAAGACACCTGCACTCAAATATTTATTGCAGCACAATTCACAATTGCTAAGAGTAGAATCAACACAAGTGCCTATCAATTCATGAGTGGATTAACAAAATTTGGTATATGTATACTGTGGAATATTAAGCAGCCATGAAGAAGGATAATTAAGGCCTTTTGCAACAATTTGGATGGAACTGAAGACCATTATCCTAAGTGAAGTATCTAAAGAATGGAAAAAGAAATACACATGTACTTGCTATTAAATTGGAACTAACCAAAGAGCACACATGTGCACAAAGGGAAGGGAAATCAAGCAAGGGAAAGGGGCAGGAAAAGATGGACAAAAACCTACCTAACGGGTACAATGAACACCGTCTGGGTGATAGGCATACTTATAATCCTGACTCAAGCATAACAAAAGTGATCCACGTAACCAAAAATATTTGTACCCGGTAATATTTTGAAATAAAAAAAAAATAATGAATAAAAAAATAAAAAAATTACAAAGGAAAATTCTGTGGGGGGAATTAAAAATATTGAAATACAATACACTGTCGTTTGAATCCAGTTGACGGACATGGAATTTTGACTTTGCTTTTATTGTTCCTGGAAGCTGAGATCATTGGCAGCCACTTCCTGCTACTACCAGAGATCTAGTCATCTTCTGGAGAATCCCTCATTTCCATGCTACAGATTCCTGACCACATTGGTGGTAGTGCCCTTGTCCTGTGATATCTCCACTTCATAATTTTCTAACAGTTGATAAAATTATAAAGAAACCAGAATATTTAGCCTTGACCTGTGAATAAAGAAGACGTATCATGATCCAGGCCAGAGAGCAGACCAAGACAAAAGATTAAAGAAAAAAAAAGTTAAAGAAAAGTGCGGTTTTTTTCAAGCTGAGGTAAATCTTCTAGCATTAGAACTATCAAAAAAGAAAAAAAGAAAAATCTTTCTTTGAGAATTTGTAAATTAGTCATTACTGGAAATTTGCACTAAAAATGTGAATAACAACCTGCCATTGTTTCATTGGTTCAGATGTGGTTTGTTTACACTCAGTATAATCCCTAACCTTCAAAAATCTCCTTTCCAGACAGTTTCTCGGATGATGGTGCTGAAAGTTGTTCATGCTAGATTCAGAAAGCAGAAGAGCAGAAGAGAAGAATCTATTAGTCTCTGACAGTAGCTATTGGACACGGAATTTTGACTTTGCTTTTATTGTTCCTGGAAGCTGAGATCATTGGTAGCCACTTCCTGCTGCTACCAGAGATCTGGCCATTTTCTGGAGAATCCCTCACTTCTGTGCTACAGATTCCTGACCACATTGGTGGTAGTGTCCTTGTCCTGTCATGTCTCCACTTCAGAATTTTATAACAGCAGCTTTTTCCAGCCTTCCGGTGGCATACCCTGTATTAAGCCTTTAATTCCCTGTATTAAGCCTCTTCCTACTTAAAATACGTAAAATGGCCTCCATTTTCCTGATTGATACACAACTGAAGAGAAGCTGGATTACATGAGTTCCACAAAGCACACTGTGATTACTATGTGTGTGTGTACATATATACACATATAAGAAATAAATAATTGGTTAAATAGGAACAAGTATGTGTTTCTTTATACCTGTAGATTTGTTTGACTAAAAAGCAAATATACCGTCATATACTTACAAAATTTTACCCTTTTAAATGTGTAATAGACTCATATGATTAATATATTGGTTCAGAGATGCAAATTTTACACATAATTGCTAATTATTCTTGAAAAGTAAAACACTGAGTTTTTTTTAACTCTTGGTAACATTAATAAAATCATGTCACTAGTTTTCTACTCACATTCTTAATTGTCCAAAAAGTTAAAACTGTCAGATTATGTGAAAAGTATAGTTTTCCCTTTGAAGTTTTATTTCATTTATGACTTTTGCTTCTCTCTGAATTAAGAATGGAGAGTAAAGCTAAGCATATAATTGAGATGGTCTTCAAGTTGAATAGTCATGGGCATGGCCCACTCAAATGTGCAAACTATGAGAAGAAGCCACTTTCTTGGATTAATTCTGGAAGGTGACTTGTAGAAAGTTGAACTTCAGAATTATTCATAAACTTATGAGAGGACACGTTACCATAGATTAGACCTCTGGAAAATACCGAAAAGCCTAAATTGGGGAAATGAAGGCAGAGAATTTTTGGGAGCTAAAAAAAGGAATTGGGCTGGATTATCTAGCAAGCAAGAGAAATGGTCTAGAAACCCAGGGGATAGAGGTGAAAAGCTAGGGTGTGGGTCATGGAGCAACGAAGAATTATTGGAGGATTTATAAAATGGAAAGATCAGTGACAAAGTAAAAGATAAAAAAATTTTAAAAAATAACTACATTGGGTAAAGTAGTTAAGATCAATAACAGAAGGAAAGTTGCATGTTTAGGCTGAGAATAAACATCAAAATTTTCCCACTACATAAATACAGTTTTGTGTCTGTCCTACCTCCCATTTCTCTCTCACACACACACAAACACACACACACTCTCACTCACACACACAATGTATTATTGTATCAAATAATGTCAAATAAAATGTTAATTGGCAATACTGTCAAATAAATGTACAGGTTCATTTTTCAATACACAGTCTCTGAATTTTAATTGTGTTTTAACTGTTTCCCTTTCATAATCCTATTCAATTTCAACTTGTTATATATGTCTCACTGTCACTACTTTTGGAGGATAGGACACACTCTTGTACAAAATTAAGAAATTATTGAATGAACCTACAGAAATTTTTGGTTTCCACTCCCGCCCCCCGACTAGAACAACTTGTCCTTCACTAGTTCATCTTCCTAGTTCTTTGGTTAAATTCAGTTTAATTCATATCTCTTAAAAAAGTATTTCCTATAAAAGTATTTTTCTTGCCTTTATCACAGATTTATAGATTCACAGATTTATATATTGATATATTTAATATTATTTGTGAGTTTTTTTAAGATATGAAGATTTTTTTTTCCTGTATCCTAAGTCATCAAGCAAGGGATACGAAATTTTTAATTATAGTAAAAAGCAGAATCCCGTTGGGCATTAAAACTAAAAACTAAATTGAATATCCAGTTCCACTACTTAACAACTTATGATAGTAAAACTGTGATGATTATGTCCACCCCTCAGAAGATGTTGGTAAGATTAATTGAGACATCATGTGTAAAGCACTTGGCATACAGACTGCCTATGTCCAATTAATATTAATCCTTCCCTCTTGAGACAAATTTTCAAATTTCTCAGAGATACCAAATCCCAAATTCCTCTCACTTGTATTCACATATATAAAGTTCACAGTTTCTCAGTGTATCTAGAGATCACCTGCCTGAGACTGTGCTCATAGAAAAAAAAAACAGATTCATGAGCTCCAATTATGGAATGATCTTTAAGAGTAGGGACAGAAATATGCATTTTTTAACAAGTTCCCACGTGTTATGTATATACCTGATATTTGATGGCATTTAATCTAGACTTTTCATAAGAATTGACTATGAAATAATTCAGTTCAAATCCTAAAAATAAAAAATATAAAGATAAAAATAAATTTTAAAAAATGTTTGAAAAAATGAACATGAGGATTAGTTGAAGAAAAGAACACTGGGTCAACAAACAGTGCATGCTGAATGACATGGAGGTGAAACATGATACCTGACAAATCTTAGAATTTGAGGAAAGGACTGAAATATGTTCTTAATAAAATTTCGTATTAAATAGAGAGGTTTAACTGTTTCTACACAATTTAAGCAATGCAATAACTGCCTTGTATGCAATGAGGTGTCAATTTTCTTTTTCATCATCTTAACAGCATAAGATTGCTGCTATCAGACTATATTCAATTTCCAACCTCAATGTTTTCAGTGTATTTTTTTTCTCAAGTGTCCACTTTAAAATGCATTAAACTGCAGAAATACAAGAAAAGGGAATTTTTGTTCTTTTATCCAAAGTTCCCAACTTGTATCCTCTCTCCAATAAGATTCAGGTCTTTCCATAAGTTATTCTAAATGAGATCAACCTCAGATTTAGAAAATCAGAATATTTTAAATCCTATGGGACACATATGGAGAGAACTTGCAGTCTCATGTCAATTAAAAGGCATATTTTTAAATTTTTAAAAATTTGGATTAATGGCTCAATGAAAATACTCTAATTTTATTTTTCTTACTCCCATTGCATTTGCCTTGCTGCAAGTTTAATAATTAGTTTCCCTACTTTCTCTCATCTAAATTAATTATTTACTGCTTTATTATAATATTTATCAAAAGGCAACTTTGTCACAGAAATTTGGCATTGAGTGAGTTTTCTCTTCTCACATTGCCCAAAAAGAAATAAATGATGATCACTCTTTATTCCTCTTGGGCACATTAAAGTATCATATTTTCCTAATTGAAAATTATAAATTTGGTTCTCTGAAAGCTGTGCTTATTATATGAAGTATTATTTGATAAGTTCCTGCTTAAAATGTCTAAAGTTATAATGAATCGTAGGCATTAACAATAATCTACTCCATTTATAAGCATGCTATAAAATACATAATTTCATTTGCTTTTGCAATGTTATGGGGCAGACAAAATTATTGCACCTATATCACACACATAAAAGAATTGAAAGGTTAAGAAGTGATTAATCCAAGCTTATATGACTCTGGAGCGGTAGACCCAGAAACTATGACCCAAGACATCTCAGAGTCTGCTAGTCTGTGCCCTGTACCAACGTATGGTTGGTACCACTGTTGATGATCTCTAAGTGATAAATGGTAACAATCTAGGACAACCTGTTTGACTCCTAACCAGGAAACAAACTAACTTTAACGAACATATAAAGATATAAAATATTGGTAGAATTGATCTACAGTAAGGAGCAATCAGATATTTAACCCAAAAAAATAAGAGGTAATCTGAACTATTTGCAGCTTTTAGAAGGAACTAGATAGTAGAAATAGACAGCCATTGAATTTGAACTCTATCTGGCCCCTAATTTGATATTTCATTGATAGAGAGGCATAAAACTGAAATTTCATCTAAACCAATTATACATCTAGTCCTGAGATCTGATAGAGATCTTTAGAATCCTGGCCATACAGTGGTCTACAGCTTAAGAATTGGCTTCCCCGAATAGTTGTAGTAGTAGACCTTGAATAAATTCAGCTTATCATCATTGTCTTAACAGTCTGTATAGAATATAAACTCAGTATTTCCTTTATCTCAGAGGCTAAAAACTATACTGCACCATAAAGAGAATATAGGGTTTGGATGTGTACAGACATGATCCAAAACCCTGCTCAATCACTTTCTGAGTGAACTTGAACAACTTAAATGTCAATAAGACTCAGGAGTTCTCAATATTAAAATGAAAATAATAACTACTTTGTAGGCAGGTCATAGATCCAGCATACATAAGATTTGTCATACTTATCACTTGCATTTTATGTTAATTAAATCCTTAATTCTTAAAATATAGAAAGAACATTGCTCTAGTTGGTGAATACAAAATTTTCACCCTGGTTTTGCTGTGACCTGGCCATTTAACCTCAAATGAGTCACTCTTTCTTGGTCTCATTATTAGAATAAAGTGGTTTCTTTTTCTAACTATATGGTTACCATTATTTAATGATTTACTTCTAAGTTTCTAGAATTTAGTTCCATAATCTTTTTTTCTCCACACAAAGATTTTCAGGCCCTGGCTCTCAGATAAATAAATGCTCTATAATATTGGCTGTATTCCTAGTTACTAGCTCTACATAGATTTTTATATGTGAATAGCATAATCTCTCACATCAGCTAAGCTGCCAACCAACTAAACTATTTACAGCCTAAACTATACGAAAAAAACATTTAATATGAGAATTATTGGATAGAAGAGTAAGGTAGCCTCTATGTTCATCAGAGTAGGTGCTCTTCCTGTCCTTTCTTAAAAGATTCTGAAACAACTGTCACAAATAAGGCTTATAGAGATGAATCATGACTTAGTTGAATATAACTCTAAAAATCCAAATGGGAAGATTTATCAAAAGACTAAGCTGCTGTATTATCTGGTAAATTTGAAGTCAATAATGTTTTAAGGGAAATATCTGTTGATCAGAATAAATTATACTTTGGTTTATTTTTACCTCCATTTTTGTCAGGTGTAAGATCTGTGTGAACTACCACGAAATAACAAGTAGACAGTCCCAGCACCTGCTGCTGTTACAGGAATGAATGAGAATATCAGAAGAGCCGCTCAGGACACTACCTGCGAGAAGGGGGTGGAGCAAACAAGTTCTGTCCCTAGAGGGCAACATGAATAGGGACATTCATTAAAAAATACAAACCAAGTATCTGTTGTCTTCAGGAAACACAGAAAGGAAACAGCACTAATACTGCTATAAGGACTATTAAAATAGAATGTAAATCAATAAGAGTTGAAGCATAGATAGCAATGTCACCCATAAGAGTTGAATTTGTCCCAGAGAGGAAGTTGGAAAGAAAACAGGCAGTTGAGGATATAGGTTCTGGTGCCAGGAGTATCTAACTCTTCCACCTTGGTTTTGGTTGTGTTTGTGCACCTGTGAATTTTCATACAGTAACATCAATATTTGGTGAGATTTTTAAGTATAAGATATAATCTTTGTCATATTTATTACTTGTATTTTATATGAATCAAACATTACTCATAATTTTATGTAAGAATCTTAGCAAAAAAATTAAATCTTCCACAAAGTAAATATTACCAGGAATGCTGAAAAAAAGAAAATATTCTAGGACATGTGACACTCTGAGACTAATGGCCTAAAACTCATGTTACCAGGAACCCAATGTTGCTCAGAATTTCTTTACAGTCAAGAGGACCTCCAACCCCACTTCACCAACACGAAATGCCTTTGTATTATTTTATATTTTGGAGTTACATATGAGTTCTATTACTTAAATGTTTGATCATTATAAAATGAATACATGTATTGAAATATCACATTGTACCCCATAAATATGTACAATTAACACTTGTCAATTAAAAATAAAATAAAACAAAAAAAAATCAAGCATAATAAGAAAAAAAAAGGTTTTAAAACCACTGGCTCCAGGGACTAGATGGTACCAAATATACCATATTTCTTCAGAAAATGTTATAAACTATTTTGAAATATTAGAAACTATTTTGAAATATTACCTTTTCAAATATATTTCTTGCTTATTACTAGAGTTTCAATATCAGAGAATATACAGAACAAAACATTTTATTTTTGATGCTGCAAGAATCACTCAGAGAAAAGAAATACAAATTTTTGTCATTAAAAACAAAGGAAAAAATTTAAAAACAAGTTGCAATAAATAGATTAAAGTTAGAAAAACAAGTTGGAAATCACCTTTAAAAAAGAAATGTTTAAACAAGTGAACATATTTGTTCAAAATGCAAAACATGTACATCAAAATATTTCCTACTACTTGTCAATAAAAATAAAATTACAACATCTTGATATTATCTTAATTGTAATTTTTCATTACGAGATAACTTTCATTGGCATTTTTATGGTGAATTTCAATTATATATAAACAATAAGTTAATCTAATATGTATTACCTTGCAGATCCTTCCTATAGAGTTAACTGACTGTGAGCTTTTAGTAATGTCATCTGGCAAACTCTGTCCAAGTTATCATTTAGTGGTCTATTATAGCTACATTTTCAAGAACTTTATTTTGAAGGTGGAATAAAGCACCAGCATAGGAAATGCTTATTTGCCAAGAACAGACATAAGTCATTTTATGTCCACCACAAGCACACTTTGCTATATTACTCAAGTTTCACATTCAGCCAAGGTTAAACCATACATTCCCACATCACCTCTGGAAACTTTGTAGCAAGACTTGGTATAAATTTACTTTTATTTTATGAACAGGTGATTTGTCATTCCTCTCAGGAAAAAGAAAATGGTTTTTGGAGGTTTGATTATATGCTATGATACACTTTTAACCTTTACTGACACCTCACCAAGCACAGTACCATTTGTGAAGAAAAATGTTCTTGTAATTTGCACAGCACAATCCTCATCATTGGGCATTAAATTATCATACCCAGTATTCATTACCACCTATTAAGAAGGAGGCATAAAAACTGAATATGGTTTATAGTACAAACAAAGAAAGAAAATAAGGAAGGAAGGAAAGAGGAAGGGAGGAAGGAAGGGAGAGAAGTTAGAAAATAGAACCTAAAATGATAGATTAGGAGATTAAAATTACCTGGATCTGGTAGGCTAAATTATGCCTCCCCTCACATTCATATGTTGATATCCTGAGCCCCAGTGCCTCAGAACATAACTTTATTTAGAAATGAGTTCAAAGGTGGGCCTAATCCCATATGACTGGTGTTCTTATACGAAGGAGACTGGGACACAGACACACAGAGGGAAGACCATGTGATGCAGAGGGAGAAGACAGCCATCTGCAAGCCGAGAAGAGAGGCCTCAGGAGAAACCAAACCTGCTGACAACTTGATCTCAGATTTCTAGCCTCCAGAATTGTGAGAAAATATATTTCTTTTGTTTAAACCATACCCAGTCTGTGGTACTTTGTTACGGCCGCCCTGCCAAGCTAATACACTGGGAAATGGAAAGAATACTCAGTATAAATTGAATAGGTATCTGTAATTACAGGAAGGCTTATTAATTGGAGAATTGTTATCAAATTTATTGGTGGAACACAATTAGATAAAATGGAAAAGGCAAATAGTTGGGCCTTCTGTTTATTTGCTTAATTGTCTGTTAGCTCAGTATAACAAATTAGACTAATATACTCATCAGAATTTTTCACTGATGAAAGTATTGGTATCAACCTCATAGACAAAAAATAAATTACCATCATTCAAAATCAACCAAATAATCAAGTGATATCACTGAACATATTTATGGACAATTTTTTCATACATGATATTGAATACCACCCCTAAAAATATGAAAGCCTAACTTGGGAGGATTTATCCTATGAAAAACTGAATGGCGTCTTCTCAGTTCTTTCTTGTACTTCACCTGAAAACATCTGAAAATCTTTTATACTTTTCCCACTTCTTAAATATATAATGGAACATAGCACAGAACTGATGTAATGAAGGGAAGTTTTACACAATAGAGAATCAAATGTTTTAAAAGGTTGAATTTTGGATATTGTCAATATCAAGACCTAACTGAAAATTGCTTTAAATTCAAGAGAATTTATTGGTTTATATAACCGAAAAGTCTAAGGAAGGGAGAACTTAGGTGCAGTTTGATCCTGAGGTTTACTAACTCATTAGATTTCCATCTTGAGTTCACAATAATTCTCTCTGCCCTGCTTTTCATGTGCCAAATATGCACCTCAGTGGCTTTCTACATGGTAACCAAAATAGTTGCCACATTTACAGGCCTTACATTCAGATGACATGCTGTCATTATATTCAGATAACTATTCAAAATGTGGTCCATGGAACAGCAATATCAGCATCACCTAGGAGCTTGTGAAAAATTCAAATTCTAGGTAGTTTATCAGGTAATTAGAGCAAGTGATTTCTCAAATTGTCAGATCTCTGAGTAAGAATTTCTGAGATACTGCCTAAGAATCTAAGTTATGACAAATCTTCTAAGTGACTTTTATGAACATTAAAGTTGCAGAAACATAGTTCTAGGGCAGTAGTTTCAAACTTGCTTGCATAGTAGTGTTACCTGAGGGAAATTGTGAAATAATATCATGGCCTGAGTCCAGTCTCAGAGATTCTAGTTGAATTGGTCAGAGGTGGGGGCCAGGTAGTGCTATTACAGGCAATCCTTGCTTTGCATGGTTTTCATATGTAGATTTCAGTTATCATGACTTAGTTAAATAACACCAGTCTCCCCACAACACCACTGAAATTTCAGTTGTAATGGTATATTAACTGTGAGGAATTGTATAGTGCCAAACTCATTGTCAGTTCTTCAGTCTACAAATCTCTATATAAATAACATATACCCATTGTGGTCAGTGACCAATCACATTAATTTTTTTAAAGAGTTCTGGTGATTGATCACTGTACATCTGTTAATCAGTTCACTCAGAGCAAAATGTGTCTCTCAGTGATAACCCATGTGACGTATTGCAAACATGGGTAATCAAAAAAGGAAATTGGCCAACAAAGATGAAAGGGCAACAGAGAAAGGAAAAATGATAATTTGGGGAGTGAAATGAAAGCCAAATGTAAATGTAATTTTAAAATAAATAGCTGACCCTGGGAATGTCGACCCTGCTGCTGCTTGCTGGACTCTAGATATGAAGCAGAGGAACTTAGTGAAGGTGAACTTACCAGCATGAATGAGGAAAGAGGTTGTTAAGAAAAGAATGAAGATGTTCCAGAGGAAGTGATATCAGCAAAATATTTCACATTAAAGGAACTCTGAGATATCTAATGACATTAAAAACACACAGGATAAAATGTTGGAAGCTGAACTAAACTTAGAAAGGAGTATGACACTTTGCCAAAGCATAAAAAAGATGCTCACTCAGTATCATAAGTTATACAAGAAGGCAAGCATTGTTCAAATTCCTTTGGATAAGTTGTCTACAAAGAAAGAAAACATTTTCAATATTTGTGATGTTTTAATTACAGTGTAGTAAATAAATAATAGCTCCTACTTTTAAAATTTTACAACATTAATGAGACAGGAAGGTAATTTTTAATATTTTGACAAAAACATACAAAGGTCTGGGAGCAATTAGCAATTTCCCTAATGATTGATTATTAAAATCACTTTGCAGGGTTTCAGGTTGCATAGTCGTTTCGATAATCCTGCACCGCTGTGCAAAGTAGGAACTGCCAGTATTTATAAACTCCCCAGGTATCTCAAAAGTACTGACAGAGGTGAAAACCACTGATTAGAGTAGCAGCTCTTAAAATATGGTCCTGGGATCATTAGCATAAACATCAATAACATAATTTATTAGAAATGTAATATCTTGGGCTCCACCAAGATAGGAGTGGTACCTACCATTTTGTGTTTTATTTAGCAAGCCCTCAGTGTAATCATCATTCTAATGCATGCTAAAGATTGAGAATCTCTGATCTAGAACTTTTCTTCCTAAGACTTCAACAGAGTAGAAAGCAAGTCTTTCTTAGTACTCTGGCAGTCATCTTGTGTGTTCTTGGTCTCAGTTGAGACATGCGACAGTAACTGATTCAATTGCTCTGTCTTGTTAAGAAAGTGAAGAGGAGATATGTGCAATTATTATGTGCCAATTATAAATTTAAAAATTAGACTAAAAAATCATGTACTTAAAAAAAAGAAAGAAAGAAAAGAGGAAAACTGTTGCTAGGAGAAACCCAAAGTATCCACTATGAACCTCTTTTTTAAAAGAGTCACAAAGCATTAAAAGAGAAAGTTTAGATACAAGTTTTAAAATTAAAAGTGAAGAAAAACTAGGTTTCTAAGTAGTAGTGCAAGTTATTACAATTTGATAACTGTTCCATACAAAAAGTTTCCTAATTCACTTGAACTGAAAGGTTTAATGTAGATACACAAAAATGCCCATTTCAAACTAATGAATATTGACATTTTTTTAAAACATAAGTAAAAGAAAATGTTTCATTGAGATAAAGACACCAATATACAAAAAAAGAAAAGTTTTATAGGTTCTTCACATGATTCATATTATATCCATAAAAGACAGTGTATTTATTACTATCATTTTGACTAGAATTTCTTTTAAGAACATCAGTCCAGGCTTTTCAAGGTTGTTTTTTATGCCATGATCATAAAACTTGCATAAGGACTTAAGGAATGTATTTGAATATTCAAATAGGAAATTGCTTATGCAAAGTGGGGAATTTTTCTCACACATACCTTGACCCCTTCAGTTTTTATCATCACCTACCCCATCTGGCTTGCTTAGAAATAGCATAGCCATTTCTGAAGTATTTATTTGTCCCCTATATTAAGTTGCTCACGTCAAGGCCAAGAGGAACTAAAGAATGAATAATTGGCAAATTAATGGCCATTCTTTTTATTGGGAAAACTACTTAAAATTATGTTCAAGCTACTTCTACTTCATCATAGTCGCATAAAATTATACCTGATGAGTATATTTTTTTGCTTTGAAGTATGAGTTTTATTGTCTCATTCTGTTTCTTGATGGTTATGATGCAAACAGAAAGTTTACTTAAATAGCATAGAATACTGCTCATTACCTTCAGTATTTTAAAACTCATAGAAATATAAGTATTGGTTCAATTTCAAGCCACAATGGAGTTATTTTTTATTGATGATGAACATATAATATTAATAAATAAAACAAGGCCTCCGTCTCCCATTCAAAATGGAATAATAGGACAGGACTTTACCCTCATCTTAAAACAACTGAAAAATAGGGCAAAAAATACAAAACAATGGTTTTCTGCTTTTTACATCCATCAGTGTGGGACAATTTTCTCTGAGAGAAGGAAAATAAAAAGCCCTATGATTTTCCAGTGACAAAGATTCCCTCCTTGACCAAACTCTAGTCAGCTCCTCTGAACTCTTTTCTCAGCTAGGCCCTGATTTATGTCCTTCCATGTTTGTGCATTGTCCAATTTTAGCAAGAATCCTGCCAAGACAGGTTAGCCGGAATCCTCCATCCTCAATACATACTTGATCAGATTCCTCATCTACCACCATCCCCCAGGTGATGTCTGATCACCCTGGCCTGCCTTCAACAAGAATCCTCTAGGTTAGTTTAGCCAGAATCCCTCAACCTGGATGTTTCTTCTTAGCATTTTCCATCCACTGACTCCTACTGTGCTCTTTGGCTATAAATTCCCACTTTTTCTTATTATATTCAAAGTTGAGAATGTGAAAGTTGTCAGAATCAAAATGGAACCACTAATGTTAAGAAAACCCCAAAAAATTGAGCTGGGAAGGCCATAAAGAGAGGGTTCTTACACTTGTACACCTAACAAAAAAGACTCTACAAAATCCACAATCTTACACATCACAACCTTACACAAAAAAATACTTCTGCAAGGACATCTGCCCAGCAACTGCCTATCCAACCTCATACTGATTTCACCCTTGTTGGTGATCTTTATAGCCAAGCATAATTATTTCAAAATAATTATTAATATGTAATCTTCATTTTTCCTTTGAAAATCTTTGTCTTCCTTTACCTCTCTGAGTATCTACATAGTTTCCTATGGCATGTGTATTCCCATTGCAAAGCTCTATTCCCATATAAATATCTTTTCTTTTAGAGAATCTCTCTTTGTTTGTTATTTAGGTTGACAAGAACAATCTCTGTCTTCTACTAAAAAATCCCATTGTGGTATTCCCTATACCTGTGGTGATAACCCCCTGAATAAAGTCTGCCCTCCCATTCTTTACCAAGTGTCATGAATAATTTTTTCTTTAACACCATCTTACTTCCTGGAGAGAGTTTCCAGCTAGAGTGCAGGTACTAGAACTCAGTGGAGCCCAGCAGTCTCCGTAATTTGAGGATATGAAGCTGGGAGTCCAGGAAGTCCCAGGTGGCTAAAGTTCCCAGGTCCGAGCGCCAGAGGAGAGAAAGAAAGAACTCTGGAGAATTGCAGGTGGAAGGGCTGGGGGTAGACTCTTTGGCTGGGTACTGATTCATCAGCACAAGCATGTGAGGAAACTACCTAAGCTTGGGAAAAACTACCTGAAAACTGTCCTTGTAAGAATAGTTCTTGTTCTTACAAGCAAGAATGGAAAACCTTACAAATCTGGGGGCATCAGTTACAGTGCTCTGAAAGATATTGCCTCACTACTGGAGGAAAATTAACCCTACCTGAAAGATGTTCTGGTCCCTTCTGAGAAAGCTTTAAAGACTAAATTTGATCTAACCTATTCCCAAGCAACATTAGCTGCATCTCAAATAAAGCTCAAGAATATTTACAGGAATTCAAAAATATCTAGCAAATAACACTATGAAATTCATAAGGTCTGGCATCCAATAAAAAGTTACCAAGCACATAGAGAAGCAAGAAATTTTTTTCTCCATGATAATGAGAAAACACCAACAAATAGAAACAAATGCTGAAACAACATAGATGATAGAATTACTAGTCAATGACATTTTAAAAGAGTTATAGTAATTATGTTCTATATGTTACAAAATGTAATGAAAGACTGAAAATATTAAGGAGAGATATATAAGATATAAAAAAGACTCAAATTGAATTCTTGAGACGAAAAATACAATTCTGTTAAAATATGCAGGATGTTAACAGCATATTAAACATAGCAGAAAAAATATTAATTTACCTAAAGACACAGCAATAGAAACTAGCCAAAGAAACACAGAGAGAAAAAAAAACTGAATAAAAATGAAGAGAGCATCAGTGAACTGTGCGACATATATATTGGAGAGGAGGAGGAGAAAAATATTTGAAGAAATAGTGGCCAATTTTTTTTCAAATTTGATAAATACTATAAACCACAAGCCCAAGAAGCACAAAGAAACCCAAGCACAAGAAACATGAAGAAAACCATACCAAGGCACCTCATAATAAAATTACTTAAAATCAATAATGAAGAGAAAATCTTAAAAGCATCCAGAGAAAGGGAAAATATTACATATAGAAGAACAAGGATTCAAAATACAGCAGACTTCTCACATAAAACTTTATAGGCCTTTATTGCAATAAATCTCAAAGGGAGTCTTTTAACCAGAAGTAAAATGATGCCAGATGAAAATCTACATGTGAATGAAGAAATAAAGAAAACCAAAAAATATGGGTAAAAGATTTTTTTCTTATTTTTGATATCCCTTTAAAATATAAATGACTGTTTAAGGTAAAAATAATAACTATGCATTATGGTGTTTGTAACAAATGTATAAGTAAAATATATAACAAATTAGTACAAAAACAAGCAGAGGAAAAATGGAAGTATACTGTTGTAAGAGTTTGTATCTTGTGGGTATATTGGGATACTTGAGGGTATACCAGCATAAGCTAAAGATGTATACTATAAACTCTAATGTAATCACTAAAAAGCACAACAAAGAATAATAGCTAAAAGCCAACAAAGATAGGCTACTCCTTTAATATAAAAGAAAACAGAAAATGAGGAAATAATTTTTTAAAAAGATGAAACAAATATAAATATAAAACAAATACTAAGATAGTAGGTTTAAACACTAGAATAATAACAAAATTAATTTTAAATGATCTAAGTACTCTAGTATTTTTTAAAAGATTATAGATTGTATAAGAACTGTATACTGGACAAAAATAGATTAAAGGAAAAATGGTGGATTTAAAAAGATATAGCATACTAATGATAATCAAAAGATAACTGGAGTAGCTATATATATATATTAACAACATATTAATATATGATGACTATATTTTTTTATTTCAAAATATTACGGGGGTACAAATGTTTAGGTTACATATATTGCCTTTGCACCACCTGAATCAGAGCTACTATATTAACATCAGACAAAGCCGCTTAGTGCCAAAAATATTATTAGGGTTAAAGGGAGTCATTACATAATAATAAAGTGGTCAATTTATCAAGAAGATGTAACAATTTAAAACATTTCAAAACCTAATAACAGAGCTGCAAAATGTGGGAAGGAAAAATTAATAGAACAGCAAGAAGAAATCCACAAATCAACAAATTTAGTCTGAGATTTCAATATCTCTCTGGCTTAATAATTGATAGAACAGGTAGAGAGAATATCAGTAAGTATATAGGAAATTTAAACACTGAAACCAAATGACCTAATTGACATTTACACATTCCACAGCAGTGGAAGAATACATATTGTTTTCAAGTGCACATGGAACATTTACCACGATTGATCATATTCTGGGCTATAAAGCAGGCCCTAATACATTTAACAGGATTAAATTCATGAAAATTATTTTCTTTTGCCACAATGGAATTTAATTTAGAAAGAAATCAATAAGAGAAAGATATTTGGAAAATTCCAGGTATTTGGAAACAAAGTACCAATGTGAGAGGAAATTTTTAAAAAGTATTAGAAACTATATTGAACAGATTGAAACTCACCATAGCAAATTTTGTATGGTGCAGCTAAAGTGGTATTTAGAGAAAAACTGTTAGTACAACCAGCCTATTTTAAAATAGCAAAAATGTCTCAACTCAGAAAACTCCACCTCCATCTTTGGCAAATATAAAAAGAAGAGAAAATCAAAGCCAAAGGAAGCAAAAATGAGGCAGATATCAATTAACTAGAAAGCAGGAGAACAATATAATAAATTAATAAAATAAAGAGCTTTATTTACAATAAAATCAATAGAAATGATAACTGCTCTATCTTAACTGCTCAAGAAAAAGAGAGAAAGAAGAATTATCAATATCAGAAATGAGAGCAACAATATAACTATAGATTCTATAGGCATTAAAAGGATAGTATAGGAGTATTAATAACTAAGACAATAAATTCAACAACTTAGATGAAATAGATAAACTTCTTAAAAGAGCCAAACTAAATATATTTAACCTCTCAAAATAAATATGAATAATTCTATATCTATTAAAATAAGCCAATTTGAAGTCAACTAAAAAGAAAATTTCAGGACCAGATAGCTGTAAAAAATTACCAAATATTTACTGAAGAAATAACAATGCTTCACACAGTCTTCCAAAAAAATTAAAGAAGACAGTATACTTCCCAGATCATTTTATAAGCCAGTATTAAACTAATATCAAAACAACTCAAAGACATTTAAAAAAGAAAACTGCAGACCAATATTCCTCATAAGCATATATACAATACAATTTTAACAAAAGTTCATTAAATCAATCCAACAATTTATAGAAAAGGTAATAAATATGTCATGGTCAAGTGAGGAATTATCCAGAAAAAATGAAGATTGGTTTCACCTTTGAAAACCAATCAATATAACTAATGCTATATTAACAGATGAAACAACAAATAATCATCATTTCAGTAAAGGCAGAAGAAGCATTTGACAAATTTCGACATCCATTCTTGATAAATTCTGTCAGCAAACTAGAATAGAATGGAATGTCCTCAATTTCATAAATGGCATCTTGAAAATCCTACATTAAACATTCTGTTTAATGATGAAAGACTGAATACTTTCACCTTAACAGGATCAAATCAAGGATTTCTGCTCTCAATGCTTTTATTCAACACGATACTGGAAGTGCCAATCACATGATAAAGAAAAATGTAATAGAAAATAATAAAATGATCTCAGATCAGAAAGGAAGAACTAAAACTGCCTTTATTCACAGATACATGGTCATCAGTTTAAAAAATAAACTATGGAACCTGCAAAAAAGACAATAGAATTAATAAATGAGTTTAGCAAAGTAGAAATATACAACTTAATATCGAAAATTAATTGTATTTATATACACCAATAATGATTCCAATTGGGTACTGAAATTTAAGAACAATGGCATTAACAATATCATTTAAGTATATAAAATGCATAGATATATATTTGACAAAAATATACGCAAGCTTTGTAAACTGAAAACTACAAAAGCAGTTCTGAGACTTACAGAAGACTTAAATGTAGAGATATGCCATGTTCATCATATAAACTATTCTCAGATTGATCTATAGATTCAACACAATGCATGTTAAACTCCTAGCAGATTTTTTTATACAATTGCTTTCTAAGATTTATGTGGATGTGCAAAGGACCTATAATAGTCAAGTAGCTTTTAAAAAGAATAACAATGTTGAAGAATTTACCCAACCTCATTTTGATGATTATTATAAACTAATTTAATCAAGACATGAGGTATTGCTGCAAAGATACACAATAAGATTAATAGAATAGACGAAAGAGTCCAGAAATAGACCCACACATGTATGGACAAATGATTTTCAACTGTTCCATAACAACTGGATAACCAGCTGGAAAAAAATGCAAAATTTGGTCCTTACCTTACACCATATAAAAAAATTAACTCAAAATGTATCTAGTACTAAATGTAAAACCCGGAGCTATAAGAGTTCTCAAAGAAAACACAGGAAAAATACTTAGTACCCTTTAGTTTGTCAAAGATTTTTAATTACAACATAAATAACATATTTTCAAAAAGAAAAAAATTGAGAAATTAGACTTATTTAAAATTAAGAACTTCTCTTTGAAAGACACTTAAAAAATGAAAATACAAGGGTCTGAACTTACCAAGTTCACTGTAGACTGTAAATATGTACAGTTTATTGCTTGTCAAGTGTGTTTTTTTAAAAAGATCAGAATCTTGAAAACATTAGTAATCACATTATCTGGCATAGGATTTGTACCTAGAATATATAGCTTCAATAATAAGATGAACACCTCCCCACCCACACAAAAAATGATTAAAAGATTTGAATACTTTATCAAGGATCTTTGGTTAGCAAATAAGCATATGAAAACATGTTCGACATCATTAGTCATTAAGGAAATGAAAATTAAATCTACAAAGTCTAAAATTGAAAAAGTCAATCATATCAAATATTGGTGAAGATGTACAAAAACTCTAACTCACATGGACTGCAGATGACAACGTGAAATGATTTATCTACTTTAGAAAAATGTTTGGCAGTTTCTTAAAAAGTTAACCATATACCTAACATATGACTCATATATTCCACTGCTAGGTATTACTCAATAGAAATAAGAACATATCTCCACTCAATGACGTGTACCTGAATATTCATAGCAGCTTTATTTGTAATAGCCAAAAACTAAAAATAACCCAGATATCTATGAACACATGAATAGAGAAACAAACTGAGGTGCAAAATGGAGTATCACTTAGCAATAATCCAATAGGCATGGAATATATTTATTCTATGGTTTTTCATATAGACAAATGACTGAATTTCAAAAAATAAATATAGAAGTCCCAAAATTCAATCTTTTGCAAAATAAGAAGAAGAAATGTAAAGAAGAAAAGGAAGGAAACTAATCAGTACTGAGTACTCTTTATCTGCCGGAGACCACAATAAGTTCTTTACATATGATGCTTCATTTGATCAATACAATCAATCCAGAGCTGAATCAACAGTTCATAACTCAACAGCAAAATTTTAATCTGGAACATTGGTCATATTCCAAGAAGCAATGACAAAAGACTTACTACTGTCTGTTTCTGCTGTACTTCCAATGTCTAGCATAGTGCCAGATTTATAGCGACACTCAATAATTTTTTCTCCAATGAATGCATGCATTGTCTGTATTTCCTGAGATTTTTATTTCTAAGAATATTAGAGGGAGAGACAGATAATTTGTGTCTACAGAGTTTTACATTTAAGAGGAGAGAGAAGTCTAAGTGGATGGCTGTCTGGCCACAGAAACAAAGATTCCTAAAATCAGAACTGTGAAAAGAGCCCCATGTTCTAGGTTCTAGCTGGTTATCACATTTAAACAGAAAGTTGATTTTGTCGGGACACTCAGAATGTATCAGGCTTGGTGATAATCTCACATTAATCAAGCTCATAAAGGACTAATTTATAAAACAGATTGCTAATGTATTAATTCAAATGAAATAGAACTTCCAAAGGTGAAAAATATTCTTGTCAGCTGGTCAGTACATCCTCACATCAGTAATAAAGTCTTTATGGGAAGCAGGTACCATCAGAACACTGCTTGGTGAGCAAGGGCAATTAGGAAGATGATCACAATGGTCAGCATTACCAGGCTGTGACAGTCTGAGGCAGCCATCAGAGATATATATATCCCTTTCCTTGCCCAGTCCTGAAATTACCCTTATCATTCTTTCTCTTTTATTATCCTTTTGGTGAACTCCCTACGGAACTTCCACCTTCACTTAACATATTCTTATTCTCTTTCAAAATGCTAAAATAACATGGATAAGATTATGCCCTCTTTGTATATCAAATTGTATTTTTACTACTGTGTTCTAAATTTTCTATCCTAAGTTCCTTCACTAAATTTCAGCAATGCCTTTCTCATAATAATTTCATTTAGGAAAGTGTTTTCTCATGGCTGTGAATTATGTCTTAGCATGGGGTTCTTGGTTGTGTTTGCAGATAGCTGATTTCATGTTACAGGCTTAACTCCTATTATCTTAAATTATCATGAAATTATAAGATACAATTTACTATGAACCTGTGTGTGTTTGTTTGTGTGTGTGTACGTATGTGGTACATATTTTTTTAACAAAACATAATGATTTGAAAAGTACAGAAATCTACATGGGAAAAATTGAGCAAAATAGTTCATGTGCTGAGCCATATTTTTGAACAAGCATGATCTACATATCTGTACTTGGTACATATAGTTAAGAAATAAGATATATGTTGCAATTTTAAATACTTCTACTAAACACTTTGATAGTATGCAGACCTAGCAATTTTTATGCAAAAAATAACTCCCAAATTAGTAATGCTATTTTTTAGATGTTTAAAAATTTTACTTACTAACATCAACCTATAAAAATGGCAGCTTCTTACAAGTAATGTGCTAAATTTTGCTGCCTTTTAAAATTATCTTTATATTGAAATATCAAGTCTGTTAACAAGATACACTCTTCTTTCTTTAACTCTGAAACCAAAATGTTAACAAATTTTGAGATTAAATGAAAAATATTTTTATCATTAAGCACTTTTCAAATGTCAATTTCTAATTAGCAATAATTATTATTTTGTCAACCCAATACTGATAGGTTGCACACACAGCTGTCAGAGATGTGTAGAAATAGAAAATTTTATTTATTCTTACTTTTTATTTTATTTGTTATTAATTCTATAATTATTATTTATTATTATCCAGTTAGAAGTGTGAACTACAATAATCTTTATTAGAAAATTATTTGGCAGTACCAATCAAAATTTAAAATATGCATTTCTTTTGACCTAGCAAGCCCACGTTTAGAAATAGGTCCTTCAGAAATAAAAGCATCCGTGTATTAGAATACACATACAAAGAAATTCACTGGAGATTTGGTTTATTATTTTAAAAATAACAACCTGAAAGTGATCTGGTACATCAAAGATACGGAATATCATGGATCTATTTTAAAAGTATAACTACATTTATAAGTAGTGACCTAGTAAAATTTGTAAAATATAAATTGCTGTGTACTGATTCCATTTAGTTAAAAAGTAAATATGAATAAATACATACAAATATATGTAAATGTATGTGTATACACACACACATTTCATGGGTTGAGCAAAAGGTTAAAAAATGATACACATCACATTGTTAACATAATTATTCAAAGGGGTAAGTTCAGAGGGGTAAGCAAGGAGAAAATATTAACTGCCCTTATATACCTGTGTTGATCAATTTGTTACAATAAGCAAGTATTTAACTATTTAAATTTGAAAGAGTAAAGGATTAATACATTCAAGTATTGTATCTTTTAGGTTTTCATTTTTACTTTCCATTTATACATTCTAGTACTCAGTATTATTTGGTACCACTTTTTATGACAGCTCCAAAACATTGCTAGACCTTACTGATCATCATGAGGCTGCTCCCAACACATACACAGCTCTATAACTTTTTGTTCTTTTGTTGCTTTTGAGGTGGAGGTTGTTTCTCTATTTTGGCACAATTTTCCACTTATTCTATCTCTACTCATCAAGATATTCTTGCTGGGAGGGAAAGGTAAAAGTGAATATTTTAGGTGTTGATTTGGGAGAAAGTATTGGTAACGTATTATGTAAAGAGCTAGATAGAAGAGAATTTATTGACATTAAGGCATTCACCTTTGACTCGCAATTCAAAGTTCTGGGATGGACACATAGATCTAGTCCTAACGAACTTGTTATGGACTGAATTGTGATCCCCACAAATTATATGCTAAAGCTTTAACCCCCAATGTGACTGTATTTGGAGATAGAATCTTTAGGGAGGTAATTAAGGTTAAATAAGCTCATAAGGATGGGGACCTAATCTGGTAGGATTCTTGCCCTTATAAGAAGAGGAAGATACACCCAATCTCTTTTTCTGGTTCCGCGTGCACACAGAGGAAGGCCATGTGAGGATACAGTAAAAAATATCCGTTGTTTAAGCCACTCCAGTCTGTGGTATACTGTTACAGCAGCCCAAACAGGCTAATACAAGGATGAAATGCCCTCTTGAGACATAGCCTACAATAGACAATGTGGAGATACTAAAATTCATTAGCCTAATATTGAAGAAACAGAAGACTCAGATGGAAAAATTAGAACTGATTATTCCATGAGTCACTTGCCATCTGTCTTTTCCAGA